>OU785242.1:9835149-12471568 GCA_917051295.2 Erebia ligea | reverse complement strand
ACCACTACCTAACCTAACTACCTAACCTAACTACCTAACCTAACCTAACCTAACCTAACCTAACCCTAACCTATCTACCTAACCTAACTACCTACTAACCTAACTACCTAACCTAACTACCTAACCTAACTACCTAACCTAACTACCTAACCTAACTACCTAACCTAACTACCTAACCTAACTACCTAACCTAACTAACCTACCTAACTACCTAACCTAACTACCTAACCTAACTACCTAACCTAACTACCTAACCTAACTACCTAACCTAACTACCTAACCTAACTACCTAACCTACCTACCTAACTACCTAACCTAACTACCTAACCTAACTACCTAACCTAACTACCTAACCTAACTACCTAACCTAACTACCTAACCTAACTACCTAACCTAACTACCTAACCTAACTACCTAACCTAACTACCTAACCTAACTACCTAACTACCTAACCTAACTACCTAACCTAACTACCTAACCTAACTACTAACCTAACTACCTAACCTAACTACCTAACCTAACTACCTAACCTAACTACCTAACCTAACTACCTAAACTAACTACCTAACCTAACTACCTAACCTAACTACCTAACCTAACTACCTAACCTAACTACCTAACCTAACTTACCTAACCCTAACTACCTAACCTAACTACCTAACCTAACTACCTAACCTAACTACTAACCTAACTACCTAACCTAACTACCTAACCTAACTACCTAACCTAACTACCTAACCTAACTACCTAACCTAACTACCTAACCTAACTACCTAACCTAACTACCTAACCTAACTACCTAACCTAACTACCTAACCTAACTACCTAACCTAACTACCTAAAACCTAACTACCTAACCTAACTAACCTAACCTAACTACCTAACCTAACTACCTAACCTAACTACCTAACCTAACTACTAACCTAACTACCTAACCTAACTACCTAACCTAACTACCTACCTAACTACCTAACCTAACTACCTACCTACCTAACTACCTAACCTAACTACCTAACCTAACTACCTAACCTAACTACCTAACCTAACTACCTAACCTAACTACCTAACCTAACTACCTAACCTAACTACCTAACCTAACTACCTAACCTAACTACCTAACCTAACTACCTAACCTAACTACCTAACCTAACTACCTAACCTAACTACCTAACCTAACTACCTAACCTAACTACCTAACCTACTAACCTAACCTAACTACCTAACCTACTACCTAACCTAACTACCTAACCTAACTACCTAACCTAACTACCTAACCTAACTACCTAACCTAACTACCTAACCTAACTACCTAACCTAACTACCTAACCTAACTACCTAACCTAACTACCTAACCTAACTACCTAACCTAACTACCTAACCTAACTACCTAACCTAACTACCTAACCTAACTACCTAACCTAACTACCTAACCTAACTACCTAACCTAACTACCTAACCTAACTACCTAACCTAACTACCTAACCTAACTACCTAACCTAACTACCTAACCTAACTACCTAACCTAACTACCTAACCTAACTACCTAACCTAACTACCTAACTACCTAACCTAACTACCTAACCTAACTACCTAACCTAACCTACCTAACTACCTAACCTAACTACCTAACCTAACTACCTAACCTAACTACCTAACCTAACTACCTAACCTAACTACCTAACCTAACTACCTAACCTAACTACCTAACCTAACTACCTAACCTAACTACCTAACCTAACTACCTAACCTAACTACCTAACCTAACTACCTAACCTAACTACCTAACCTAACTACCTAACCTAACTACCTAACCTAACTACCGTACCTAACTACCTAACCTAACTACCTAACCTAACTACCTAACCTAACTACCTAACCTAACTACCTAACCTAACTACCTAACCTAACTACCTAACCTAACTACCTAACCTAACTACCTAACCTAACTACCTAACCTAACTACCTAACCTAACCTAACTACCTAACTACCTACCTAACTACCTAACCTAACTACCTAACCTAACTACCTAACCTAACTACCTAACCTAACTACCTAACCTAACTACCTAACCTAACTACCTAACCTAACTACCTAACCTAACTACCTAACCTAACTACCTAACCTAACTACCTAACCTAACTACCTAACCTAACTACCTAACCTAACTACCTAACCTAACTACCTAACCTAACTACCTAACCTAACTACCTAACCTAACTACCTAACCTAACTACCTAACCTAACTAACCTAACCTAACTACCTAACCTAACTACCTAACCTAACTACCTAACCTAACTACCTAACCTAACTACCTAACCTAACTACCTAACCTAACTACCTAACCTAACTACCTAACCTAACTACCTAACCTAACTACCTAACCTAACTACCTAACCTAACTACCTAACCTAACTACCTAACCTAACTACCTAACCTAACTACCTAACCTAACTACCTAACCTAACTACCTAACCTAACTACCTAACCTAACTACCTAACCTAACTACCTAACCTAACTACCTAACCTAACTACCTAACCTAACTACCTAACCTAACTACCTAACCTAACTACCTAACCTAACTACCTAACCTAACTACCTAACCTAACTACCTAACCTAACTACCTAACCTAACTACCTAACCTAACTACCTAACCTAACTACCTAACCTAACTACCTAACCTAACTACCTAACCTAACTACCTAACCTAACTACCTAACCTAACTACCTAACCTAACTACCTAACCTAACTACCTAACCTAACTACCTAACCTAACTACCTAACCTAACTACCTAACCTAACTACCTAACCTAACTACCTAACCTAACTACCTAACCTAACTACCTAACCTAACTACCTAACCTAACTACCTAACCTAACTACCTAACCTAACTACCTAACCTAACTACCTAACCTAACTACCTAACCTAACTACCTAACCTAACTACCTAACCTAACTACCTAACCTAACTACCTAACCTAACTACCTAACCTAACTACCTAACCTAACTACCTAACCTAACTACCTAACCTAACTACCTAACCTAACTACCTAACCTAACTACCTAACCTAACTACCTAACCTAACTACCTAACCTAACTACCTAACCTAACTACCTAACCTAACTACCTAACCTAACTACCTAACCTAACTACCTAACCTAACTACCTAACCTAACTACCTAACCTAACTACCTAACCTAACTACCTAACCTAACTACCTAACCTAACTACCTAACCTAACTACCTAACCTAACTACCTAACCTAACTACCTAACCTAACTACCTAACCTAACTACCTAACCTAACTACCTAACCTAACTACCTAACCTAACTACCTAACCTAACTACCTAACCTAACTACCTAACCTAACTACCTAACCTAACTACCTAACCTAACTACCTAACCTAACTACCTAACCTAACTACCTAACCTAACTACCTAACCTAACTACCTAACCTAACTACCTAACCTAACTACCTAACCTAACTACCTAACCTAACTACCTAACCTAACTACCTAACCTAACTACCTAACCTAACTACCTAACCTAACTACCTAACCTAACTACCTAACCTAACTACCTAACCTAACTACCTAACCTAACTACCTAACCTAACTACCTAACCTAACTACCTAACCTAACTACCTAACCTAACTACCTAACCTAACTACCTAACCTAACTACCTAACCTAACTACCTAACCTAACTACCTAACCTAACTACCTAACCTAACTACCTAACCTAACTACCTAACCTAACTACCTAACCTAACTACCTAACCTAACTACCTAACCTAACTACCTAACCTAACTACCTAACCTAACTACCTAACCTAACTACCTAACCTAACTACCTAACCTAACTACCTAACCTAACTACCTAACCTAACTACCTAACCTAACTACCTAACCTAACTACCTAACCTAACTACCTAACCTAACTACCTAACCTAACTACCTAACCTAACTACCTAACCTAACTACCTAACCTAACTACCTAACCTAACTACCTAACCTAACTACCTAACCTAACTACCTAACCTAACTACCTAACCTAACTACCTAACCTAACTACCTAACCTAACTACCTAACCTAACTACCTAACCTAACTACCTAACCTAACTACCTAACCTAACTACCTAACCTAACTACCTAACCTAACTACCTAACCTAACTACCTAACCTAACTACCTAACCTAACTACCTAACCTAACTACCTAACCTAACTACCTAACCTAACTACCTAACCTAACTACCTAACCTAACTACCTAACCTAACTACCTAACCTAACTACCTAACCTAACTACCTAACCTAACTACCTAACCTAACTACCTAACCTAACTACCTAACCTAACTACCTAACCTAACTACCTAACCTAACTACCTAACCTAACTACCTAACCTAACTACCTAACCTAACTACCTAACCTAACTACCTAACCTAACTACCTAACCTAACTACCTAACCTAACTACCTAACCTAACTACCTAACCTAACTACCTAACCTAACTACCTAACCTAACTACCTAACCTAACTACCTAACCTAACTACCTAACCTAACTACCTAACCTAACTACCTAACCTAACTACCTAACCTAACTACCTAACCTAACTACCTAACCTAACTACCTAACCTAACTACCTAACCTAACTACCTAACCTAACTACCTAACCTAACTACCTAACCTAACTACCTAACCTAACTACCTAACCTAACTACCTAACCTAACTACCTAACCTAACTACCTAACCTAACTACCTAACCTAACTACCTAACCTAACTACCTAACCTAACTACCTAACCTAACTACCTAACCTAACTACCTAACCTAACTACCTAACCTAACTACCTAACCTAACTACCTAACCTAACTACCTAACCTAACTACCTAACCTAACTACCTAACCTAACTACCTAACCTAACTACCTAACCTAACTACCTAACCTAACTACCTAACCTAACTACCTAACCTAACTACCTAACCTAACTACCTAACCTAACTACCTAACCTAACTACCTAACCTAACTACCTAACCTAACTACCTAACCTAACTACCTAACCTAACTACCTAACCTAACTACCTAACCTAACTACCTAACCTAACTACCTAACCTAACTACCTAACCTAACTACCTAACCTAACTACCTAACCTAACTACCTAACCTAACTACCTAACCTAACTACCTAACCTAACTACCTAACCTAACTACCTAACCTAACTACCTAACCTAACTACCTAACCTAACTACCTAACCTAACTACCTAACCTAACTACCTAACCTAACTACCTAACCTAACTACCTAACCTAACTACCTAACCTAACTACCTAACCTAACTACCTAACCTAACTACCTAACCTAACTACCTAACCTAACTACCTAACCTAACTACCTAACCTAACTACCTAACCTAACTACCTAACCTAACTACCTAACCTAACTACCTAACCTAACTACCTAACCTAACTACCTAACCTAACTACCTAACCTAACTACCTAACCTAACTACCTAACCTAACTACCTAACCTAACTACCTAACCTAACTACCTAACCTAACTACCTAACCTAACTACCTAACCTAACTACCTAACCTAACTACCTAACCTAACTACCTAACCTAACTACCTAACCTAACTACCTAACCTAACTACCTAACCTAACTACCTAACCTAACTACCTAACCTAACTACCTAACCTAACTACCTAACCTAACTACCTAACCTAACTACCTAACCTAACTACCTAACCTAACTACCTAACCTAACTACCTAACCTAACTACCTAACCTAACTACCTAACCTAACTACCTAACCTAACTACCTAACCTAACTACCTAACCTAACTACCTAACCTAACTACCTAACCTAACTACCTAACCTAACTACCTAACCTAACTACCTAACCTAACTACCTAACCTAACTACCTAACCTAACTACCTAACCTAACTACCTAACCTAACTACCTAACCTAACTACCTAACCTAACTACCTAACCTAACTACCTAACCTAACTACCTAACCTAACTACCTAACCTAACTACCTAACCTAACTACCTAACCTAACTACCTAACCTAACTACCTAACCTAACTACCTAACCTAACTACCTAACCTAACTACCTAACCTAACTACCTAACCTAACTACCTAACCTAACTACCTAACCTAACTACCTAACCTAACTACCTAACCTAACTACCTAACCTAACTACCTAACCTAACTACCTAACCTAACTACCTAACCTAACTACCTAACCTAACTACCTAACCTAACTACCTAACCTAACTACCTAACCTAACTACCTAACCTAACTACCTAACCTAACTACCTAACCTAACTACCTAACCTAACTACCTAACCTAACTACCTAACCTAACTACCTAACCTAACTACCTAACCTAACTACCTAACCTAACTACCTAACCTAACTACCTAACCTAACTACCTAACCTAACTACCTAACCTAACTACCTAACCTAACTACCTAACCTAACTACCTAACCTAACTACCTAACCTAACTACCTAACCTAACTACCTAACCTAACTACCTAACCTAACTACCTAACCTAACTACCTAACCTAACTACCTAACCTAACTACCTAACCTAACTACCTAACCTAACTACCTAACCTAACTACCTAACCTAACTACCTAACCTAACTACCTAACCTAACTACCTAACCTAACTACCTAACCTAACTACCTAACCTAACTACCTAACCTAACTACCTAACCTAACTACCTAACCTAACTACCTAACCTAACTACCTAACCTAACTACCTAACCTAACTACCTAACCTAACTACCTAACCTAACTACCTAACCTAACTACCTAACCTAACTACCTAACCTAACTACCTAACCTAACTACCTAACCTAACTACCTAACCTAACTACCTAACCTAACTACCTAACCTAACTACCTAACCTAACTACCTAACCTAACTACCTAACCTAACTACCTAACCTAACTACCTAACCTAACTACCTAACCTAACTACCTAACCTAACTACCTAACCTAACTACCTAACCTAACTACCTAACCTAACTACCTAACCTAACTACCTAACCTAACTACCTAACCTAACTACCTAACCTAACTACCTAACCTAACTACCTAACCTAACTACCTAACCTAACTACCTAACCTAACTACCTAACCTAACTACCTAACCTAACTACCTAACCTAACTACCTAACCTAACTACCTAACCTAACTACCTAACCTAACTACCTAACCTAACTACCTAACCTAACTACCTAACCTAACTACCTAACCTAACTACCTAACCTAACTACCTAACCTAACTACCTAACCTAACTACCTAACCTAACTACCTAACCTAACTACCTAACCTAACTACCTAACCTAACTACCTAACCTAACTACCTAACCTAACTACCTAACCTAACTACCTAACCTAACTACCTAACCTAACTACCTAACCTAACTACCTAACCTAACTACCTAACCTAACTACCTAACCTAACTACCTAACCTAACTACCTAACCTAACTACCTAACCTAACTACCTAACCTAACTACCTAACCTAACTACCTAACCTAACTACCTAACCTAACTACCTAACCTAACTACCTAACCTAACTACCTAACCTAACTACCTAACCTAACTACCTAACCTAACTACCTAACCTAACTACCTAACCTAACTACCTAACCTAACTACCTAACCTAACTACCTAACCTAACTACCTAACCTAACTACCTAACCTAACTACCTAACCTAACTACCTAACCTAACTACCTAACCTAACTACCTAACCTAACTACCTAACCTAACTACCTAACCTAACTACCTAACCTAACTACCTAACCTAACTACCTAACCTAACTACCTAACCTAACTACCTAACCTAACTACCTAACCTAACTACCTAACCTAACTACCTAACCTAACTACCTAACCTAACTACCTAACCTAACTACCTAACCTAACTACCTAACCTAACTACCTAACCTAACTACCTAACCTAACTACCTAACCTAACTACCTAACCTAACTACCTAACCTAACTACCTAACCTAACTACCTAACCTAACTACCTAACCTAACTACCTAACCTAACTACCTAACCTAACTACCTAACCTAACTACCTAACCTAACTACCTAACCTAACTACCTAACCTAACTACCTAACCTAACTACCTAACCTAACTACCTAACCTAACTACCTAACCTAACTACCTAACCTAACTACCTAACCTAACTACCTAACCTAACTACCTAACCTAACTACCTAACCTAACTACCTAACCTAACTACCTAACCTAACTACCTAACCTAACTACCTAACCTAACTACCTAACCTAACTACCTAACCTAACTACCTAACCTAACTACCTAACCTAACTACCTAACCTAACTACCTAACCTAACTACCTAACCTAACTACCTAACCTAACTACCTAACCTAACTACCTAACCTAACTACCTAACCTAACTACCTAACCTAACTACCTAACCTAACTACCTAACCTAACTACCTAACCTAACTACCTAACCTAACTACCTAACCTAACTACCTAACCTAACTACCTAACCTAACTACCTAACCTAACTACCTAACCTAACTACCTAACCTAACTACCTAACCTAACTACCTAACCTAACTACCTAACCTAACTACCTAACCTAACTACCTAACCTAACTACCTAACCTAACTACCTAACCTAACTACCTAACCTAACTACCTAACCTAACTACCTAACCTAACTACCTAACCTAACTACCTAACCTAACTACCTAACCTAACTACCTAACCTAACTACCTAACCTAACTACCTAACCTAACTACCTAACCTAACTACCTAACCTAACTACCTAACCTAACTACCTAACCTAACTACCTAACCTAACTACCTAACCTAACTACCTAACCTAACTACCTAACCTAACTACCTAACCTAACTACCTAACCTAACTACCTAACCTAACTACCTAACCTAACTACCTAACCTAACTACCTAACCTAACTACCTAACCTAACTACCTAACCTAACTACCTAACCTAACTACCTAACCTAACTACCTAACCTAACTACCTAACCTAACTACCTAACCTAACTACCTAACCTAACTACCTAACCTAACTACCTAACCTAACTACCTAACCTAACTACCTAACCTAACTACCTAACCTAACTACCTAACCTAACTACCTAACCTAACTACCTAACCTAACTACCTAACCTAACTACCTAACCTAACTACCTAACCTAACTACCTAACCTAACTACCTAACCTAACTACCTAACCTAACTACCTAACCTAACTACCTAACCTAACTACCTAACCTAACTACCTAACCTAACTACCTAACCTAACTACCTAACCTAACTACCTAACCTAACTACCTAACCTAACTACCTAACCTAACTACCTAACCTAACTACCTAACCTAACTACCTAACCTAACTACCTAACCTAACTACCTAACCTAACTACCTAACCTAACTACCTAACCTAACTACCTAACCTAACTACCTAACCTAACTACCTAACCTAACTACCTAACCTAACTACCTAACCTAACTACCTAACCTAACTACCTAACCTAACTACCTAACCTAACTACCTAACCTAACTACCTAACCTAACTACCTAACCTAACTACCTAACCTAACTACCTAACCTAACTACCTAACCTAACTACCTAACCTAACTACCTAACCTAACTACCTAACCTAACTACCTAACCTAACTACCTAACCTAACTACCTAACCTAACTACCTAACCTAACTACCTAACCTAACTACCTAACCTAACTACCTAACCTAACTACCTAACCTAACTACCTAACCTAACTACCTAACCTAACTACCTAACCTAACTACCTAACCTAACTACCTAACCTAACTACCTAACCTAACTACCTAACCTAACTACCTAACCTAACTACCTAACCTAACTACCTAACCTAACTACCTAACCTAACTACCTAACCTAACTACCTAACCTAACTACCTAACCTAACTACCTAACCTAACTACCTAACCTAACTACCTAACCTAACTACCTAACCTAACTACCTAACCTAACTACCTAACCTAACTACCTAACCTAACTACCTAACCTAACTACCTAACCTAACTACCTAACCTAACTACCTAACCTAACTACCTAACCTAACTACCTAACCTAACTACCTAACCTAACTACCTAACCTAACTACCTAACCTAACTACCTAACCTAACTACCTAACCTAACTACCTAACCTAACTACCTAACCTAACTACCTAACCTAACTACCTAACCTAACTACCTAACCTAACTACCTAACCTAACTACCTAACCTAACTACCTAACCTAACTACCTAACCTAACTACCTAACCTAACTACCTAACCTAACTACCTAACCTAACTACCTAACCTAACTACCTAACCTAACTACCTAACCTAACTACCTAACCTAACTACCTAACCTAACTACCTAACCTAACTACCTAACCTAACTACCTAACCTAACTACCTAACCTAACTACCTAACCTAACTACCTAACCTAACTACCTAACCTAACTACCTAACCTAACTACCTAACCTAACTACCTAACCTAACTACCTAACCTAACTACCTAACCTAACTACCTAACCTAACTACCTAACCTAACTACCTAACCTAACTACCTAACCTAACTACCTAACCTAACTACCTAACCTAACGGTTGTATTATGTGGCCACGTTTACAAACTTAACTTTGCTGTTTTCTCTATAGATGTTGCGTTAATCGAGTTACACGTTATATTGGTCACTGATATCTCATCAATTATTAGAGTTGTACAATTAGTTTTTGTTTCTTTACATACTTATCTTACCCATTTTATACTTTTGATCTATTCAGGTTTTTGAATCTGGTACTTTTGGAGGAAAACTCATTTACATTGAATAGGTACAGATATGTTTTTTCTTGAAATAAAATCTTATTATCGTCTTTTTATAGTTAAAGTTGATCTTCCTCGTTGTTATCTACTAGTGTTAAGTTTCATGTTCGGTGCACAAACTATTTTTTAGAGATTTTGGAGTTTTATAAGTTTTATAATATGTATAGAGAATAGGGTATTCGCAAAATCGGGAGAAAAGTGACCACATTAAAACAATATTTCGTGTTGAAAAATCGTAAATAAATAATAAAATTCATCTACTGTATTTATTAATGTCCTTGATCCATAATTATTTATAATACTGAAATGAAGTCGACGGCCGTGAAGCCCCCGCGTGTCGGTCCTAAGTCCTCATTAAATCATTCAATCGGTAGTAGCAACGGGCGGTGTGTCAAAGGGCAGGGACGTAAACAACGCGAGCTTATGACTCGCGCTTACTAGGATTTCCTCATTTATTGAAAAAACCTTTGAAAAACCCACCGACAGCGCGGCGCACAAATGCAACTACGAGCTTTTTAACCGCAACAATCTTTTGCCATCCCTTTGTTCCTCGTTAACATAATATATAAAGTGTACTCATTCCGATTACGAGGCCTCGAAAGCGTCCTTTATCGTTATTTTTCGTCACTACCTCCCGGCTCCCCGTGCCGGCAGTGGGTAATTTGCGCGCCTGCTGCCTTCCTTGGATGTCGTAGCCGTTTCTCAGGCTCCCTCTTCGGAATCGAACCCTGACTCCCCGTTACCCGTGACAACCATGGTAGTCGCAGAAACTACCATCGAAAGTTGATAAGGCAGACATTTGAAAGATGCGTCGCCGGTACTGGACCATGCGATCGGCAACGTTTATCCAGATTCATCAAAAGTAACGACTTTGGACGCGAGGCCCTCCGTCGATTGGTTTCGATCTAATAAAAGCACTCGTCCCATCACTGGTCAGAGTTCTGATTGCATGTATTAGCTCTAGAATTACTACAGTTATCCAAGTAACTGAGTAAAATCTAAAGAAATAAAACTGATATATTGAGCCATTCGCGTTGTCGCCTTAATATGTCGGCTTGCACTGTGACATGCATGGGCTAAATCTTTGAGACAAGCATTTATCTACAGGCAGGATCAACCGGAGCTACTTCGTTTTAAACAAACGTCTCTAGCCCCTCCTTGTCGTCACGTCACGTACTGCGTGTACACGGAGCCGAGGACCGGAAGCGCCGGAAGCGACGCGGTGCTCGAGAAAACATATTTATTGCACGCAGATTCAGGTAGCGGCAGTCGTCGATGAGTGGAGTCCTTTTAAAAACTCCTCTCACACACAATAAGTAGGCCTCAATTTGCTGCACACGGACTCAGGTGGTCCCAAGTTTGAATGTTCACAAACGAGATGGTCTCATAATACACACGCGCACGATTGGCGCTACAGTCTACACATCGCGTTTCGTTGAAGCAACAGAAGCGGAAGCTATTTAAAGATCACCGCTCGGTATTTGTGAGCCCGCCAGCAGAGATTCCACGCGCTGCGCGTTCGAAAAAGGACATTTGAGGTTGTGCACGGTCGGTGTATGCCACCTGAACAGTGTACGCTTGCTCGCTTAGCGGCCGATTTCTAAATACAATAAAATTGTGTACATGAAGAAAACTACGAAAACCACGCTAAAAGTTTTAAGTGCCCGAGGACCCAAAAATGAGTCATAACCGGGGGTGTGACGTCATAGTATGAGCGCGCGTAATCTCGGAAATTCAAAAAAGGGCTGAAACTTCGCGTTTTTATAACTTCGGAAATACTGCATGTATTGAAGTGAAATAAAAACTAATGTAATATACATGATCTACGCTCCGATTTTAGGTGTATTTGATAATAATATTTGTACCCTTTCGTGTTCTCCAATTTATTTGAATAAAAAACATGTGAGTTTAACCTGTTGTAGTTTTTTTATTTAACCTTCTAACCTAATTTTTGGAATAACGATTCGATGCAATTGTTGGAACGAAGTTCCTTATGGCACGATGCGGATGGGAACCTAGCCGGCTAAAAACGTCCGTAGCGAGATTAAGATTTTTATGTATAATTTATTCGAAAACCTTAACATTAAAGAATTAAAGTTTAATTTCAAATCAAATAAATAATTCCTTCCCCGTTCTACCACAGAACAGCGAGAAACCGTCAGCGTTGGCATCCTTATGTGGTTGAGGTCCAATTTGCCCGCACGGAACGTTTTAGCTCGACGTTTCTGATCCGAACCGCTAGAGTGTGGAACACCCTCCCAGCGCACGTGTTTCCTGCCACGTATAACTTATGTACCTTCAAGGCAAGAGTGACTAGGCATCTTCTAGGCAAGCGCGCTCCAACCTAGACCTCATCATTGCTTTGCATTAAGCATGATTGTCGTCAAGCGCAAGCCTATCTCACAATAAAAAAAAAAAAATATTATAAATGTGAAAGTTTGGATGGATGTATGAATGTATGGACGTGTGGATGTATGGATGTTTGTTACTCAATCACGCTCCAACGGCTGAACGGATCTGGACGAAATTTGGCACAGAGATAGATTATAGTCTGGAATAGCACATAGGCTACTTTTTATCCCGGAAAATTAAAGAATTCCTGCAGGAACCGAAAAACCTAAATCCACGCGGACGAAGTCGCGGGCATCAGCTAGTGTAGTATATTTATATTTAAGACCTTTTGTCTTCGTAAAAATGTCTTTCCAAAAATGCGTTGAGTAAGATTTTTATGTATAGTTTATTCGAAATTAAGCCTTAACAATAAAGCATTCCTTAAATTTCGAATGTAGTATGTGGAACGTAAGTTGAGAGGTAAGAAACGAAATGTCAGATGAGTGAGATGACGCATAGAGGCTTTTGAAAGAATCCTTTAGGTGACTCGAAAAGACGAATGGCGTTTGGTGTGTGTTTACGATTAGTGTTGAATGAAGTGTGTGTTCCGTTATAAGCACTGCGAGCACTGGCAGTGCTCTTTACTGGGGACTTCCAGTGCTCTCAGTGTATTTCGGAACGCACCCGAAACCAAGTGTTTATTGAGTTTCGATATTTGGGGCTCCCTAGGATCACAACACAGGAAACTGTTACCAAAATTTAAAAAAGTCAGCGCCATTTTGAAATTCTTTGTTATTGACCGATTTCGTTCAATATATCGAAACAGAAAACTGTGACTTTTTTGTAAATTTTATTACAAATTCCTGTTTTGTGATCATAGGGATTCTCAGATATCGAACAAAGAATTTCAAAATGGCGCTGACTTTTTAAAATTAATATTTATGTAATAAGTAAGGAACTTCGTTGCTATCTGGTGTCCCATGACACCACAAGTTTTTTTTTACAACATTTATTTGGCTTACTGCCAAGAAATTATTGTCAATAGGAACTTTGAGCTAAAATCTGGCGGTATTTACACGATATCCGTTGGTACTGTTCTTCTAAATAATATCCCCATCACCTGCGCGTCGACGCAGAGCGAGAACGACGCGACGCGAGAACCACTGGCCATGTTACTGACGGAGTCCTCAGGATTTGAGTTGTAACAGGAGTTATAACTCCGCGCGCGACGGTGACGATATCACACGCAGCGCGGAGCTCACATTCGTGTTATCTCTGCCTTTACTATATTCACCACATTGACTAGGGTGTCACCCGCACGTGGTGGTGATTACCATCGGTGATTACCATTACTAGTGTTATTAAATTGCAGTAGTAATCGCTTGTGATGAAGAAATCATAAAAGTACCAATAATTATTTTTAAAATCCTTACAAATTATAGCTTCCAAATGATAGGTAACTTTAGCTCATTTTTTTTCACACAACAACCCTACTTATTAATATAATGTTTTATGCAGCAACAAGGTGCGGTCCTGAGTTTTGTTATCGTTTCTTTGTTCACCAGTTGGCGCCACTGTTGACTAAGGTTCAGAGGTATATAGCTGTCAAAGGCGACTTTATAGGATCGGCGCCGAAACAAAATTTTAAATCTTGAATCTGTGCTTGAATCTCATTAAGTTTATTAATTTATAACTATCATCATATCGAGTAGCTATGCCGCAATGTTGTGCAATTCCGTTTTGTTCGGAAAAAAAGGAGGACACATGTTTCCAAAAGATAAAACTGTTCTAAAACAGTGGCTAGTGGCGATTCGCAGGAATTCGCAGGATTCTGAGGAATTATATAGTTAGGCACTAAATAAATAAAAAAGAAATTAATTACTTATTAAACTTTCATTTATCCTTCCTTTTCCCTTTAACACACTGCTATACAAATAAATACTTATTAAACATTGTAAATCCATACAATGGATATGATACTGAAAGATGGTTGATTTGTTAGTTGAAACTACTAAACAATGGTAGATATACTAGATTAAGTTAAAAAAAATTCTAGCAATAACAGGTATCATGTATGTATGATAAAAAGCAGTTATTTTTGGTAGGTATAATAACTTCTGAAATAAGCTTATCATTTATATTTACATAAATTCTCTTTTCATCTTTATTTGTCCAAACAAAAAAATCACAATACTTTCTTTTTACTAAACCTAACAAATTTTTGAATCTGAAAATAGTAGGGGCTACTTTCTTTCAAGCAATATTCATTATTGATCATTTCTATGTGCTTATAATTATCCACACTGATAAACTCATCTTTCATAGAGAAAAGACATTTCTCTTCCAATACTGTTAGTTCTCGAATTAATCCTTCTGGAGAAACCTTTCCTCCTGAAATGAAACATCTAATATTAATAAAGAGAAATATTATTAAATTCTGGTCATCTCACTTAAAGTAGGTATCAGAGGGCAGATACCTATTAGAGCAAACATCTATGTTCATCAATATCATATAGTAAAAGTGTGTCCTTGATGAGCATGAAACCCATAGCCTTTCATGCAGAAGTCATATTAGGTAAATATATACAATATATTAGGTAAATATATGTAAAAAGAAAAAACATAGCTATTACCTCGGCAAACAAGCATACTTCTGGAAAAAATAAGTTTGTAAACAGTAAACAAACTAACCTCTGAATTAGCTGCTCTTTGAGGCCGCTTATTTTTGCGCCTCTTTTTCTTTTTCCGCTTTCAAAGCGTTCACATGCATCGCCAAATAATCCATATTTGCGATAATTTCACGAAGGAGATCACTTTTCAACAGGTAAATATTAAAGAAATTATAATTAGGTCACGAAACCCGCCAAAACCAGTTGAAAAGTGAATACATATTGGACCTCACGCGACACTAGCGCCTCTAGTGGCAAATTCACACGCGATAGTCCCCAAAACTGTTGTCAAATTATGTTATTGCCTATTGGTCTGTGGTTGGTCTGTCAGGTTATTGATCTGAGGTCTGTGGATGTCTTTTTTTTTGTTTTGACGTTTAAAAATAAAAATGTTTTTTCAAGATTTTTAGTGTTTTGATATTTAATGTACTCTGTGGCTATTTGTTTTGGTCTTGCCTGTGGGTTTTGCTATCACCGAATCACCTTTTGTTTCTGGTCGGTGGAATCACCGAATATCATGATTTTATTGTTTGTTTTGTGATGTTATGTGTTTCTTGCGGACATAGGATAAAGCATATAATGTACTCTGTGGGATAACTACTAAAGCTTGATAAACAAGAGGTTATATATTGAAATTCAAAGAATAAAATAGAATTACTTTAAATAGATGAATACCTACCTGTATCATGCTTAACTTCGCGGTGACATAGTAGGCAGAACGAGTCCAACGCTGTATTGATGTAACTACCTATACAGCACATACCCATCGAAAGAGAAGTGTAAATAGTGTAGCTGGCGATGTCGTGCGAGGTGTGGGTGCGGCCGGCGCGCGCCGCCGACGCGGCCGAGCTGACGCGGCGCGCGGCGCTGGTGCGGCGCGGCGCCGGGGCCGGAGCGTGGGACGCGTTCCTGTACTTCTTCTTTCAAGAGGTATGTTTAATGCTCTTTTGTGTTGAGATGCAGTAAAGTTCTAGTTCTCACCTTCGTTCCGCTGCTGTAGCAGTATCCAATCGTATTTGTGGCTGAGATCTCAACCTCAGCGTAAACAAGTATTTTGGCAGCTGCAACCAAAAATACATTATAATGTGTCCAGCCAATAAACTACAGTGGAATTCATTTATTACGACCTTGGTTGTAGCGACCATTTACCTATAGCGACGTTAAATCTAAGTCTCTTGAATTTAAAGCATAACTTTAGTACAAAATTCATGTGGCTATAGCGACTTTGGATGTAACGCCGAGTTCGGGTGTAGCGACTGTTTTTAATGAATCATTTGTAACAAATTCCTAGAAATCCCATGCAGATATTGCGACTGGAGTCGGCCGCCAAAGACACAAAGATTTCTTTATTTTACAAACATTTCTTATCTTTTGTTTACATCCACACAGATGGTCAGCAAGTGTGGAGACCTTTTGTTTATAGATATCAGCTAAGTAGGTAGGGAAGCGTGTACGTTTCGGAGGTAAATTGAAGCAAACTAATATTACTTACATATTTTTTTAAAAGTACCAGTGAATAATTATGTGTGCAAATATTTTCAATAATAAATGAATATAAACTATAGGTACATGTGTACGTGTCTGTATCTCTTTACCTTTGCCTGTAAAGACTTCCGGATATAACGACGAAAATAGAGTGGTCCCTTCATCGTCGTTATACCCGAAATCCACTGTATTTATTTATAAAAACCATATTACAAGTAGTTAATATAGTGTATTTGGTGTGTGCAGCTGACGCTGGAAGTGTGTGTGCTGGTGGGCGCGGTGCTGTTCATCTTCTGCGGCGTGTCGGCCGGAGCCCTGCTGCTGCTGCCGCTGGCCGCGGCGCTGCTGGTCGCCGCAGCGGTGGCTGCCGCGCAGCACGCGCATGCGCACAAACACTCACAGGTGAGCGCCACAGTTTGCTGCACACACGTAACTTCACTTTTGACCCTCCCTCCCTCCCTGCTGCTATGGTGAGTGCTTTGGTCTTGTAAGTTGTGGACGCGAGCTCGATCCCGGGCAGGGCTTATTTGACAATAGGGATGATGCCTATATCAAAAATAAATTATTTTTAACTGATTATTACATAGAGAGTCTTCAAAAAGACCTAAAATTCACATCCTCAGTTAGTTTTAAGTTTGATAACCATTTTAAAATAAAGACTAAAAAAAAAATTGTGTTGAAATTTTATGACATCACAACTGTGAATTTCATACAACTTCCATACTCGAAGTGCGTTTTTAAGTTTGGTAAAGAGTTGCTGATTTGATTGAGTTGTCATCATCCCTATTAATTATACTTTTAGAATCATCTCTGGTTTCCTAAAATATAAAATAAAAAATGTTCATCTTCTCACGAGAAGGCTGCGCAGGGTTCCTGTAACTCCTATATCACATTAATTATCACCATCATAATCCCCGCAACTTCGTCCCCGTAAATTGAGGTTATTTGGTTCCAGCAGGAACTCTTAATTTTCCGGGATATGTGTTTTCCAGATTAAAATCTATCTCCGTGCCAAATTTCATCCAGATCCATTCAGCCATTCAGCTGTGATTGAGTAACAAACATCCATTACATCCATACATCCATCCATCCAAACTTTGACATTTATAACATTAGTATAGAAGTATATAGATTATATTGACATTCAAAGAGTGCAGTACCTATACCAAATTTGTGTTATCATCACTTGATTTGATATGGACATTTGTTTTATACCATTAGATGTTAGCCCTCAATTGTAATCTCACCCGGGGTGGTAACAGATGATGCAGTCTAAGATGGTACAGGCACTTCACGATAATTAAATCTTAAAACAATACTATGGAGTTTTTCTAGCCAAGTTACATACGTTTTGTGTATCGTATATAATCGTTAACGCTTTAGCACAAGTGATTAAAAATGCTAATGATGGACAATGCACTTTTTTTTCTCTGTTAAAGCGTTAACAATTATAGAAAGAGAATAGACATGAAATGTGTGCAACTTGGCTATCGGGGCTGGTCTAAGAAGAAGTAACAACTATCTCTCTGGAGCTGTGTATCTGTCCTCGTTGCAGAGCGTGCGCGGGGAGCTGTTCGGGCTGGTGGCGGAGGCGCGCGGAGCCCTGCTGCCGGCGCCGGGGGCTGCGGTGCCGGTGCGGCTGCAGCCGGGCGACCACCGCCACGCTGGCTACTCGCATGTAATGCCACTTCTGTGTTATCAGCTGTGCTACGGCGAGGCGGCAATCAATTGTTTTATAGAGAGCTACTCTGTAGATGTTACACAAAAACTGTTGTCTACAAGATTGTGCGCCGGTCTGGTCTCGGCAGCCAATATCAGCCAACTAGAGGTTCCTAACTATCTCATGTGTGTATCTCGGCAGAGTTAATGCATGATCGTAGCAACCTGTGGATTGTATGATTGTGATGGATGGATAATGTGTTTTGGAACTGGCAATGTTGCTATTTACTATCGACAATGATTATTATGTTCCTTAACATAATATTCCTTAGCAAGAAGCTTAATTCGCTATAATCCACCAAAGATTCTCTTTGACAGGTTATGACGAATTTGTGTAACACATAAGTAACTAGTGGTTCGCCCCGAACTGAGACCTCGCGGTATCCATAAGATAGTTTTAACTATCTTTACGTTCATAGAGATCAGTACTATCACTATCAGTAGACTATTTTTTATTCCACGTAAGATGGTGCTAACTGCGTAAAAATAACGTCTATTATTTGTAAGCACAAACGAATAAACTTTTACAGAGCGCCATCTATTGACATCATTGTGAAGTTCTGTTAAAAATACTGAAGCTCATTAAAAATTAAATAATTTCGTTTCCTTATAATATTTATCTAATTTTAGTATTTGTTGTTCAAGTACAGGATTCAAATAATTGATCAAGTTTCAGGCTCAGCCTTTCAGAATATTGGGAGTTCTGAGGTCAACTTTGGACGTTAGAAAATCTCCAGTTTGAAAGCCCCCCATTTCGTTATTTCATGGGAAAATTAAAAAAAAATTTTTGGACTATTCCTAATTATCTTTGCTTTTTTGCTTTCAGGATCCGGTATTTTTGCCTTAAATATCCCAACATTGGGCGTTTCTTCATTGGACGGCCCGGCCCGGCACCGGCACCGACACCGACAGTATTCAACGACACGACACCGGCACCTACATTCTTCATTGACCGACACCGACACCGACACGCTGCGAACCGCGTGAGCCAAGAGCGATGGCAGCGTATAACAAATTGACGACCTCCGTGGCGCAGTGTTCTTAACGTGCGGAGGTCCCGGGTTCGATCCCCGACAGGGTCAATTTGGGAATTTATAATTTCTGAATTTTCCCTGGTTTGGCCTGGTGGGACTGGGAGGCTTTGGCCGTGGCTAGTTACCATCCTACCGGCAAAGACGTGCCGCCAAGCGATTTACCGTTCCGGTACGATGCCGTGTAGAATCCGAATAGGGGTATGGGTTTTAATAATAACTGCGTAACCCTAACAGGTTAGCCCGCTACCATCTTAGACTGCATCGTCACTTACCATCAGATGAGATCGCAGTCAAGGGCTAACTTGTAGTGGATAAAAAAAAATTATATTTCTTGTATGCGTACACAACACATGCGCAACGATGCCGGCCCGACACCAGTGGGAGACTTGCTGCCGACGACATGCCGGCGCCGGCGCCGACATGTCGGTGCCGGGCCGGCCCAGTGAGACAGCGTGCCATACAACTGCATACAAATAAGCGTCCACTAATGTCGGTGTCGGTGCCGGGCCGGGGCCGGGCCGTGCAATGAAGAAGCGCCCATTAGCTGCGGTCCACCGAGCGTCGGCGACAACGAGCTTCGACAGGTAAGTATCATGATCTAGTACTATACACCCGTCTACCGTCTTCGTTTAAATCTGCATGGCGCAACCTACCGCCCACCCTGATGATTCCCTCATCATCAAGGTAAGGTTGTAACGTTTTTAATTTGCTTTTGCTTGTACTTTTCCATTTGTTTTTAAATTATTTATGTCTTCTTTAAAACTTTCTTGCTGTGTTAGCTTTATGCATGTTTTTAACGCTTCATCTAATTCCTGTGTTGTGATCGCTGTGTCCTTATCTTGCAATTTCTTACCTTTTAAAAATCTTTTGCTGGGTTATCATTTTTAGTAGTTCTGTTAAATTATCACAAATTTTAAAATTTGCAGTTATAATTTGTGTTTTCATATTCTATTTTCAGGTTTACCTCTATGATTTATTTTCTTTCCAGGTTTGTAGTTATGTTCTTCAGTCTGCAGTATTCGATCTCATCAATAGGTATTTAACCATTCAGGTCCTTTCCACCACATTTTGTATTCTTTCAGGTCTACTAATGGCATTCCTCTCGAGGCCATATCAGCAGGATTGTCTTGCGATTGGACATGATACCAATTGTGATTACCGATGTCTTCGAGGATCTCAACCACGCGATTTCGCACGTAAGTATTCCATCTTGCAGGGTCTCCGAAAAGCGAGGACAAAACTATAGTGGAGTCCGTCCACACGTATGTCTATCTGACAGGTAGGTATTGTTGTGATCCGGTGTCCACTAGATCCTTTACTACAGTAGTGTGTCCATAGTCATCCCTTATCTTCACTAGAGCTGACAGTTGCCAGTAGGGCTGCGCTTGTTGGTTCAGCGTTAATAGGTTCGATTCTTGTGTACTATCTCTCCATTACTTTCGTTAGATACAGTTGGTTCAGTAGTTTCTTGTTTATCCAATGCATCCAAGGCATCGATATTAATATATATATAGCTGCTCGTGCTGATTGACTGATTGATCACCTCTCCTGGACAATTTTGTATGAACTTTTTTTTTTTCACTTATCGTTTCGTATAGAAAACAAAAATTCATCCGGAGGAAAAATACGGAGAGAGCTGATGATTGAGGATTTCGAAGACGGATGAAGAGCACCAGTCAGGTTATCGAAGATAGGTGGGGGGTGCTCGACCAAATGTCACTCGAAACTTCATCCAATTGACAGTTAGCTGAAAAAAAATTGAAAATGGCGGATTTAAGATGGCCGCCATACAAATTTCGACGGTGTCTATCTCGGAGAGTATAAAAGATGGAAGAGTGGTTTCTTGGCAAAAGATGATCAGGACGTGAGGGTCTACTTGATGAACAGAAAAAAAATTCAAGATGGCGGAATTTATTTTTCCATAGAAAAGGGTATTGAAGATAGGTGGGGGGTGCTCGACCAAATGTCACTCGAAACTTCATCCAATTGACAGTGCTCACTAACATAGCAGTGTGTTGTTCAGATCAGAACACGTAGACAGTAAATAACTGCCAAATTATGTAAGAATTGTCGGAAAGAAAAAGAATTTTCGTGTTTCGAAATTGAGCTCTAATTTAATGCTGTTATAGTTTATTTTACTTTGACGCCGAACTTTGACGATTTGATCGGCCATTCTTACATAATCAGGGGGCAGGATAGTAGGACAGCGAGTAAGTAGACAGTGGACCACGCGCTCCAGTACGCGGTCCGCTTTAGCGGGCCGCGCAGCCACGCGCCATACTAGTATAATATGTAGGTACTAGATGGGCCCTTTCATAGTAAAAATGTCTCCGACCAACTTGGACTGCATGCACCTCGCATTTCAATAAATAAATTCGGTAATATTGGTTATTCTTTTTTAAAGATTTTAAAGGGGTTCGAACCTTTTTGTATGGAAGCTGGCATAGCGGGCCGCCGCCATTTTGATTTTTTTTCGAAATCGCGGCGCACAATGGAAGTGGTATGTATGGATAGAGGACACATAGACGAACAAATAATGTCAAGTAACATAGTACCCAAAAAAATCAAAATGGCGGCAGGTCGCTATGCCAGATCGGTTCTATCCCCTTTACAAATTATTATGGATCCGACAATAATAGTTTTTTAATTGAAAAATTTTAGTCGTATTTGTCGAAGATAAAATAAATAAAGTATCAAATTAAATAAAAATTAAAGTAATTAAAAATAACAACATTTTATTTACATTTATCGTGTACCTCAGAGATTACACTGATGTATATGTTTTAATTTAAACAAACGTTTGGTTGACGCATCTGTACTAATCTATGACCGTATCATACGTTTTCAAGCTGTCACACTAGATTGCGCATATGTTGCAAGTAAGTTCCCGCTTTTCAGACTAGATGGCGTTAGTAAAATGAGTTCACATTCTTTGTTTGACAGCCGACAGGGTAAGTAAGGGCTATGTAAATTGAGGTCATTGGAATTAAGCTTAATCATGTTGTTTGGCAAAGTAACGCCAGCTTGTATCCAATGTTTGATGTTTGTATCGCAGGTGGTGGGCACGGTGAGCGTGTCAGAGTTCTGGGGTCCGCAGCGGCGCGGCTGGCTGCACGCGCTCGCCGTACAGCCCGAGTGAGTCGCACTACACTACACTACACTCTACATTACACTGCACTGTGAGCGTGTCAGAGTTCTGGGGTCCGCAGCGACGCGGCTGGCTGCACGCGCTCGCCGTACAGCCCGAGTGAGTCGCACTACACTACACTCTACATTACACTGCACTGTGAGCGTGTCAGAGTTCTGGGGTCCGCAGCGACGCGGCTGGCTGCACGCGCTCGCCGTACAGCCCGAGTGAGTCGCACTACACTACACTACACTACATTACACTGCACTGTGAGCGTGTCAGAGTTCTGGGGTCCGCAGCGACGCGGCTGGCTGCACGCGCTCGCCGTACAGCCAGAGTGAGTCGCACTACACTACACTACACTACATTACACTGCACTGTGAGCGTGTCAGAGTTCTGGGGTCCGCAGCGACGCGGCTGGCTGCACGCGCTCGCCGTACAGCCAGAGTGAGTCGCACTACACTACACTACACTACATTACACTGCACTGTGAGCGTGTCAGAGTTCTGGGGTCCGCAGCGACGCGGCTGGCTGCACGCGCTCGCCGTACAGCCAGAGTGAGTCGCACTACACTACACTACACTACATTACACTGCACTGTGAGCGTGTCAGAGTTCTGGGGTCCGCAGCGACGCGGCTGGCTGCACGCGCTCGCCGTACAGCCAGAGTGAGTCGCACTACACTACACTACATTACACTGCACTGTGAGCGTGTCAGAGTTCTGGGGTCCGCAGCGACGCGGCTGGCTGCACGCGCTCGCCGTACAGCCAGAGTGAGTCGCACTACACTACACTACATTACACTGCACTGTGAGCGTGTCAGAGTTCTGGGGTCCGCAGCGACGCGACTGTCAAAAATATACCTGGTTAATTATCTTGTATTATTGTTTATTAATTAATTAATTTGTATAAAGATGGCGCGGGCGCGGCATCGGGCGCGCCTTGGCGAGCGCGGCGCGCGCGGCCGGCGCCCGCAGCGGGCTGGACGCCGTCGACGCGTGCGTGAGCGCGCTGCAGCCGGCGGCGCGCGCGGCGCTGGCGGCCGCGGGGTGTGTGCACGTCATTATACTCTGTTCCTGTATCGTTTACCTCAGAGAGTACACTGATGTGTAGGTTTTATTTTCAACAAGCGCATCTGTACTAATCTATGACCGAGTCATACGTTTTCAAGCTGTCTCTCAAGATGGCGCATATATGTTGCAAGTAAGTTCTCGCTTTTCAGACTAGATGGCGTTAGTAAAATAAGTTTACATTATTTGTTTGACAGAGCCCGTCCATGTAAACTGAGGTCGTAGGCAATACCTAAATAGGAAATTATTTATATAGCGAATTAATGCTCGTTTGGAGCGAGATTGTCAGCCAATGCAATAAGTTGTGATCGTGTTGTCCACAGCTGGGAGTGCCGCGGCTCGTACGAGCGCCCACTGCTGGGCGCCGCGCTCACGCTGCCGCTGCTGCGGCTCAGCGCTGACCTGCCGCTCGCGTGACGCACACCGCCCGAGCCTAGGATATATAACTATAACACTCTCCAAACTCCTCGACTATACCCATGCAAAAAATCACCCCGTTGCTGTGTTCCGGCGTGTTTTAAGGACGAACCAACAAACAAATATACCTACTTTCGCAGTGTTCTCCCTGTAAGTTTTTAAGTGTAAATGCAAAATGCCAATATCGAGAGCAGTACATGTACATATAGGTACACGATCGTTTTCTTCATTAGCAAATTGCTGAAGATAAATTAAACGATTCAAAATCTCAGTATGTCGCATCCTGGTACTGTCTGGCGCCATACTGCGGCCGCCCCCGCCCCCCGCTCCCCGCTCCCCGCTCCCCGCTCCCCGCCCCCCGCTCCCCGGGCACACGACGACACCCGCTCGGAATACGAGCATCCTATTGTTCCTATAACACGTGCTGCCGTAAAAGCTAAGGCCGGTCTTTACCATTAATTGATCAATACTCGAGAACGCGTTCTCAGCTGATGTCTGCTTAATTCCTAATACTTAGGTGATTATAGGTTAGCAAACATGATAATTTATTAGAATGTAAGCAATGTGATGACAGAGTGATATTAATTAAAAGTCTAAAGCACGTTTTTGATATTCTTTATTGAAACTTTGATAAGTACTTATTGATCATTATGATACATTGTAAAATATACTTATAATAAAACGGTATAAAATTAAAACTAGTTTTATTTGGTAGTGCGATGGCCACACTCAGGTCGACTATTCCTAACTCGATTTTATATTGCACTACAAGAAGCCCGCGGCTTCGTCCGCGTGGGGCTTTAAGCGTTTCGAAAATTCTGTGGGAAGTTTTAAATTTTCCGGAACAAAAAAGAGCTAGATCCGTCCCGCCCCTGGGGATGCAACATGTGATTACTAAAATTTTGTCAAAATCGGTTAAACTGTGGCGGTCTCTTACACGTCCTACACCCGGGGGCGCCGCGGCAGCACGCCAACCAGTGAACCAGTGCGGGGCTGAATCGCTGACGAAGCGACTTTCAAGATTCAACGGTTGGGCCAGATGTCCTCCTATTGTTCCGGTCCGTCGGTTTGCAGGCGCATGCTCGTAGCGAGACCCCCGGGGCTCCGCCGCGCCGACGGGCGGACGGGCCCGTCAGCGGCGCGGCGGGCGCGGCTGCTTGCGCGGCGCGCGCTGCTTGTGGAGGTTGATCTTCTCTTCCGCGCCGAACAGGATCTGCAGCTTGCACACGCCGACCTGCGTACGCCGCACAGTAATGCCATCGGTAGTGCGCCCAAAGAACGGTTACATTTGTCACGTGAAGACGATAAGCCGACATACACGATAAACGAAAGCTTTGATACAGACGTCGGCGATGAGGGTCAAAATGCTATCGTTTTATCTAGTAATACCCTTCCTACGAAAATTTACTTTTTTATTTCAATTCCCGAGTCGGGTCAAAGATACCTACTCAGGTAATATGTTATTCTGCCCAAATAAGGCTAACTAGTGCGCGTGGTGTGTTACCTTCCTGTCGGGCGCGGCGGCGGCGGCGGCGGCGGCGGGCGCGTCGGCGGCGGCGGCTCGCAGCGCGTCCAGGCGGCGCAGCAGCGCGGGGCGCAGCGCGGGCGGGGCCACGGCCAGCACGCGGCCGCACAGCATGACGCGCGCCGCGTCCTGCGCCGCCGAGGGCCGCCGCTGGCGCGTCCACGCCGCCAGCACGCCCTCCAAGTCCTCCAGCCGCGGCGCGCCCAGCTCCCACTGCGCCGACAACGGTAACACAACTGTGTCATTCAATAACACACACATTTGGGTAAACACATATCATTGATAAAAAATTCTCAGTTAAAAATCATTTGTTTAATTAATTATGTGTTAGAATAATGGATATTTTGTTCATGGTGGGGGGCATGTTCAGTTGATATTCAGTCCATGGTCCCACCATGTTGTGACCATGGACTGAATATCCGTGAGAGCCCACCATGATCTTAATTCGACGACAAATTGATAGTTTAATTATTCGCTATGAAACTAAATTTAACTAAACTTGTTATTAGAATTAGATGGCGCTATCAATTTTCGAGCCATATAAAAGAAATATTGAAGGTAATTGGGATTGAAGGAAAATCTTCCTCTTCCTCGATTGTCTGTTGAAAGTTGACACAATATTAGCATTGTGTGAACTTTAAATGATGCTTACTCTTACAAATTCCGCAATGAGTTGGTTGCCGGCATGATGTCATCGAATGGAATCTTTCCTAAGCAATTAAAACATAAACAGGAATTTTGGATAAAATTACTACACGTCTTTAGAAAACTGTTCACGATTATAAATAACGAGGAGTTAAATTCGTTATTATACAGTATAAATCTGTAGTACAACGTGCGGCATGAAATATATGCACCGCCCGTCTTTACGCTTCTAAGCATGCAGGGAACGTTAAGTTAGATCTGTCGTCAAATTTAAATTCGGAATTCCTGTTTTTCCCCAAATTCCTTACCGAGTGAGATTGCTCTCAAGGGTAACTTGTAGTGGCATAAAGAAATAAGGCAGGCATCAGGGGGTACCTGCGGCTCGGCGTCGCTGTGGTCGTGCGGCGGCAGACGGCTCAGCGCGGCGCGCAGCAGCAGCTCGGCGAGCGAGGGCGCGTCGTGCGCGGCGTGCGGGCGCGGCGCGCGCATGGCGTCCGACAGCAGCATGAGCGCGGCGGCCGGCAGCGCGCGCCACCACAGCCGCGCCAGCTGCACGCGCTGCCGACACAGACACGTCAACACGGGGCGTGGGCGCGGGCGCAGGCAGTAACGCGCAGCATCGGCGCAAGAGACGAAACGGATCGGCTCCGTAATCATTAATCTTGGAGTTTGTGTTTTACTTTGAATCACTCCCCAACAACGAGGTACTGGGGATCTGCGTTTTGTGTACGTCTGTCCCAGAAAAGGGAGAAAGGCATTAGAGACGTCCCTTGTAGAGAAAAGAACTCGTAGGGAATCAGGAAGGCGCCATGGAAACACGCGAAGGGCGAGACCCAACCGAGGTCGCCCGATTCGGGCCATATAACCTTGGGGTCGGTGCGGTTACCTCCTCCTCGCTGGTGTCGGCCAGCAGCTGCCGCAGCACGGGGCGCGCGTCGCGCACGCGCGGGGTGTCCGACAGACACGCGGCGCACAGGAAGGCGCACAGCACGACGCGCTGCTCGCCCAGCGCGCAGCTCTCGTCCTCTTCGGCGCTGGACTGCTGCCGCAGAGCGTCCTCGATGCTCGACATCACCTGACAAACACATCAGTAGAGTGGCTGCCATGAAAGTTGAACCACCTAGAGTCACGGCACCCTCAACTATAATACTATACTAATTATATACTATAATTTGACATTAGACTAGAGTGACAGAATTATATATTGAAAATTCTGCCTTTTTGTATGAAACTTTCCTCTGTCGCCTCTCTGTCACCCGGCACAAACACTCTGCTCTGTCTAAACACTTTGTAGATTTGTCGTAGGCTTAAAAGCGCCATCCGTTATTATAGGTAGTATTAAATCCAAACACGGTTTATCCATTTTAATACTTTATTTAGCAATTATTTACACAGACATCCGTCACTCGCGTCATGCCATAGTCAATCCCGCTCTAGAGCAGCGTTGCCAACCTAGATTAATCAGGCAATGATACCATGTACGAATCGTTTTTAAGTTTCCCTCTAACAGTTCGGTCATCCTGACCCATAACTTCGTCCCGAAGTTGACATAATTCGAACACATAATTAAAATCACGATGATTGCTGATGCTACTCTGCCATTTGTAGTATTAACGCTGGCCTTTAACGCCTGACACTCCAATGTTAAAGCACTGGCATTATAAACCTTACCAAGTACAGTTGCAGATAACAAGACTATGTTTTAGGGTAAAAGAGCATCAGTCTCCATCGTCTTTTCGCGTTACAAAACATCACCTAATCGCATAATATTATAAGTAATCATTTCCCGTTACTCATTTTGGTTAACCCTATGCAACTCAATGACAATAATTAATCCTTAACTCAGTAACATCTTAACATTGCTAACTCTAAACCCAAAGTTTCAATTCTATAAGTGTAATTCGTAACAATTTCGACATTCTCATGGAAATGAGAACACAATCATTTGATTAAATAATAAATAAGATTCTTATAGTCTACTGGTGTTATTATACACCTATAATTAATTTTCCTATGAGTATACTCATGTTCACTTTGTTACTTTCCAGAATGGTTATTATTACTCATCCATTACACTTAGTTATGCTTTCCTCTCTACACGTGGCATAAATGACATATACCTTCTCTGAAAGCCTCAGCCAGGCTAGCATATGTTACAATTCACCCCCAGAACTTTATCTGACAATCGGTTACAATTGGTTACAAAACTCAATAAAACCCGAAGACCTGAGCCACGTTCTCTATAATGAGCCATTTTGTATATTTTGCACATGCTCCATCTTTTGAGCAAATCTCTACGTTCCTAATTTCATTTGAAATGTTGAAGTTTCAAAAGCACCTTATTCCCACCGGAAGAATAGATTTACCTTATACCGTGGCCCTGCATTGTATTGTTCGTTTTAAGTCAACACGACAGGCAACTCAACTGACCGGTACTGCCTTCATCAGCTCTTGCCAAATTTCAACGTTTCGTAAAACCGAACTCAAATGTTGATACTATTCAATACAACATACCTTGGCATCTGCTTGGCAACTCATATCATTTTGATTTGTGCAGTCGTGATAGTGTGGTGAAGACGTATATAATATAATATCATAATATAAATATAATATAATGTTAATAAAAATATAAATGTGTAGTAGTGTACCTACTTGGTTGGTTGTTCAATATTTTTTTGTAATTTACTTTTCACTGTTCCTCCTCAATCTAATTATGGTATTCATATCACTTTTATGAATGAATATCCCAAGGAACATCATAGAGCGAGTCTCTTTACAAGTTAAGTAAATCTCTTTACACGATATGTTGTTACATCGCTCAACCTTCATAGAAATATTGTTACTCTCACATGAATCTTAGTGAACCTCAAATGGCATCAAAACATACCACCGATATAAATCGCATCCCATAACTTGACCCAAAATGGGGGTCGCCTGCGCAGGTACATCGTACTACAGAACTATGGTATGGAACGTATGGTAACGTGCGGCCCTTCGCGGCGCACCTCATACCGCACTTCATTTGACACCCGAAATGTGTTACTGTGCATAGCTCAACTTACGCGGCGGTTATATTACTTGTTTGTCACTCAGTGCCTCGCATTTAAAGCAATAGTTGAAATCAGTGAATACCATCTGCATATTTTACAGACCTATTAAGCCTTTATGTCACCTAACCGTGACACTCACTGAACTGTATTATCATCACTGCGCTTTCGCCTGAAAAACAGCTGTTTTGCTACTTGCATACTATCATGCCCCCAACGGCGAGTAATAGATTACCTGTACTAATCTGGCTAGCCCCGCGGGCAATTTACCTAAGCTTTGCTTTATTTTGCAACTCTCGCTACCGAAAATCGAAACGTAGCAGCCCCGCAGGCTAGACTTTCGAAGTCTACTGGCACCATGGCCCCTATTTTCCACACCAGCGATATATTCAAAATGTTGTAAAATATAAGAGGTACGGAATTAACTTACATGAGCGGTGAGCCCCACGGGCAAGGAACAACCACATGAGTTATGCGGTCAGCGTACAGCTCCACTGGTAACTTACTAGTGATTCACCATCTGCTCATCAGAATCCGCTAGGCTTTACATCCCAGCCCCGAGGGCGCTAATGTCCACACTTGAAAGTATATCATATAAGCCCCGAAGGCGAGGTGTGTCGGCCCCGAAGGCAAGGTTCATCGGCCCCGAAGGCAAGGTTCATCGGCCCCGAAGGCAAGGTATGTCGGCCCCGAAGGCAAGGTATGTCGGCCCCGAAGGCAAGGTATGTCGGCCCCGAAGGCAAGGTTCGTTAGCCCCGAAGGCAAGTGCATTGGCCCCGAAGGCAAGTGCGTTGGCCCCGAAGGCAAATGCGTAGGCCCCGAAGGCAAGTGCTTAGGCCCCGAAGGCAAGTACGTAGGCCCCGAAGGCAAGTCCATTGGCCCCGAAGGCAAGTACGTAGGCCCCGAAGGCAAGTACGTCGGCCCCGAAGGCAAATACGTAGGCCCCGAAGGCAAGTCCATTGGCCCCGAAGGCAAGTACGTAGGCCCCGAAGGCAAGTACGTCGGCCCCGAAGGCAAGTACGTAGGCCCCGAAGGCAAGTACGTAGGCCCCGAAGGCAAGTACTTTGGCCCCAAAGGCAATTGCGTTGGCCCCGAAGGCAAGTGCGTTGGCCCCGAAGGCAAATGCGTAGGCCCCGAAGGCAAGTGCGTAGGCCCCGAAGGCAGGTACTTAGGCCCCGAAGGCAAGGTGCGACAACCACAACGGCTAACTGCCCTTTACTGAAAAATAATTTAAATTATACTGAAGGCAGTCTGTGTGAAGTAGCCCCGCAGGCATGTGCTGTAACACATAATATAACTCCTCAGGCATGTTCTATCAGCTGTGTGCCCAGCAAGCTGATCCGTTACGCAGTAGGCATACGCTATATGTACTGCAGCCCCTTAAGGTATGCGCTCTGTCGCCCCGGAGGCGTGTGCTATAATTTGCGTTGGAGCCCCCTAAGACATGTGTTCTGTAGCCCCTTAGGCATGTTGGCTTATCTGCGCTGTAGCCCCTTTAGGCATGTTTTGAAACTTACCAGTAGCCCCGCAGGCATATGCATGAATTGGCACTGAAACCCCTTAGGGTTGTCTTACCACTGAGCCATAGGCCCCTGTCAGGCATTTCCCTGAAACTAATCTGCAACCCTGCAAGTCAATGTATTAGTTTGTACTGAAGCCCATAAGGCATGTTACATTTACTGTTCTGTACTCTGCACTGTTCTGCCGTGCAGCCCTGCGCCAATATGTGTTCATTTGTATGAAAGCCCCTTAGGCATGTGACATATACAGTAAGTGTACCCCACTTTAGGTATTTAGCTAAAACTGATTTGCTGTGCAGCCCTGCTGGCGCATGCATCAATTTGTTCTGAAGCCCCTCAGGCATGTGACATTTACAATAAGTGTACTTCACCTTTAGAAATTTTCCTGAAGCTGACCCATGGCCCCGCAGGCATATTTATTTCTATTTTGTTTTTACCTCAACAAAAATCAAACCAAAATATCACAAATGAGTCACTCCCAAAATACTGTTATGTTCTCATATTATACACTCTGTTCATCTCAACCATATGAATTATTTGCAATATTATCATTACCGGTCCACCAGTACCATTCCACCCCGACATCCTCTTTATTTTATTTTTCTCCAGAGTAACATTTCTATATTCAACAGCCGGGCTTTAGCTCCCAAATTCATAAGAAACCATTTTACTCTTCTCAGACCAGGGCGCGTTTGGAACCCTCGTAGCTCTAGTTCAAGATACCGTTGTAATTATCACCATCACGTCTTATACTTTGTATACTTGACGTTCACCAAGTGTACTGCGTAAGTACCAACTATGGATAAATACATTTTGACTTTGACTCTAACTATAGAAGTTAAATCTTAAACTGTGCATCATTCTTGTAACTCCTTGCACCATATAAGATGACTATAAAAGATCTCCTTGCACTAAAATGTACCATCGCCTTTTACAAACTTGACAATCTCCTTTATTTTTCCCTCTTAACAAAAATGATAATTTTCCTTTTGCAAAAATGGACATTCTCCTTTAGGTTTCCTTTTGTGTTTTTTTATTGCAACTTATCCTTTTCGACTAAAGAGTCCTCATCCATTACCATTAAATTGGACTTTACCATAATTACCACTTAGTTCTTTTTGCATTTATTTGCTTACATGACTGCAAGATATGCGGTCCATATTATGTTAATAATAATTCTGTCTTCAATCAACATTGACATGATTCCATACCATTGTTTTCAAGGTGCAGCCACCACCATAATATAATATGCCACTAGCTTTTTGGTCTTGGCCAGAGAACATTGCGAAGACCACACTAAAACTCAAGAATTAATTTATTAATTACACCTGTAAAATTAAAAATATTATTATCTTGGCAAAACCTCTGCTATCTTAACAGACATAAGCCCGTACATAGCACCATAACCATGGTACCCCAGGTGTGAGTACCATCACTGATGTGATATCTCTCTTTTCCTTCAGTCTCTCCGCATAATGAGAAATCATATGCTCTATCAGGCAATAAAGCACACCGCTCCAGACAGCCACTGTGAAATACTTGAGACAGACAACATACTTATTATTAAATACCAACTTCAGTATAACCGGGTCTCAAAACCTGTCATAATAATAATCATCATCATAATTCACACCCAGTTCGGCTAACCCATTTTTCATCCAGGCAGATTTGATACTATTTCAATTCACATTTTCTGAACAAATGTATCTATGCCACCCAATCTTTATATATAATGTACTTACTCAATTATATACTTGCTCTAGCCCTTCAAACATGTATAGCTCTGATATTATTTATACTAAACGGCTAAACTGTAACTTACTTATTATTTTAACTGGGTATCCGTTCACTCTACAAATGCAATTTTCACTTGTAAGGACCTTTAATGGGTTATACTTGCTTTAATGTATATAATATTACAGTTACTTTTGACCTCTGTTCATTTACTCAACAATATGATTCACATAGATAACTCTCAGAATAAATTAAATATTCACTCTCTATTTAAGTACAAGATTATCAATTAAACTAATTTCCAACTGAATAAATTAGTAAATACCTCTTCAATCATTTACTTATACCATGTTATGTAGCCGACCAACTATCATACCAACCTATTATAGCGTTGACTTAACTCTTTAAATATCTCATAGGTAGATCATGTTATGAACTACCTACCAGTGTAATTCACTATGATCTGTCACATAAAACTTAGATACTTAAGTACTTAATGTAAGTACAACCTGTAGGTATTGAACTTATATCACTCTGTAGGTATGGTCTATCTATTTATTATACACACCTAGTCATCTTTAGCCAGACAGACCAGATAAACCAATATAATTATTATTCTCTAGTATGTACCTTTAGCCCGCCAACCTGCATTGGATCAGAGTGGTGGGTCCAAGCTCTAATTCCCTCCCTCCCATGAAAGTGGAGGCCTGTGCCCAGTAGTGGGACGTTAATGGGCTGTAGTGGTAGATACCTTTATACTCAACCTTTACTCATTTCTCTCAATTATATAGGTATTTTAACTAACTCATTCCATGTACCTAAACACAGTACAACTAGGCCAATACTCTAACTGAATGAATGCAAATGGTAAACTTACCTAATTCCCAGATAGAATTAGATTATACAACCTTATTTATTCGCTGTGACCTTTGGTAATTTGTATGCAAGTACTTGATAAGTAAACTATTCCATTGATACCTCTTTTTAAATTTCCATGCCAACTTTCCAATGCAATTCCGATTGCAACAGGCACGCGTCGTCGTGTCGGTTTCCCGATGCAACCGAGAATGTACCAACCCTCGTAGGTATTTAAGTACTTACGATCATTTCACAATACGACACATTTATCCTTCTTGTATTTTATAGTTCACCTTCCGTCATGACGACAATTATTAATTCTTTTCTTTTTTTTTCTTCACGTATTACGTCACGGTCATGGCGTCATCTAATACTATAACATCTTGAATTACAATTTGTACCATTTTCAGGATAGGTCCGGATAAACAATTAATTAGCACGTGAAATACATGATCCCTCTTCTGATATATTAAATCCAAACACGGTTTATCCATTTTAATACTTTATTTAGCAATTATTTACACAGACATCCGTCACTCGCGTCATGCCATAGTCAATCCCGCTCTAGAGCAGCGTTGCCAACCTAGATTAATCAGGCAATGATACCATGTACGAATCGTTTTTAAGTTTCCCTCTAACAGTAGTGACCCTTATAGTATCTTTTTAGATATTAACCTGACCCTGACCAACTGCCCCAAGGCCGACCGCGCCGAGCAGGCGCAATCTCAGCCAAATATAAAAGGGCTGAAATAGACAGTCCAGGTAGTCTGCTACCTGTGAGAACACGCCCGGGCAAGGAGGCTCGACTTCGAGGCCCATACCCCGACAGACTTCGGCTCGTCGAGAAGACACCACAACAGATATTAATATTATAGCTGATATAAGTATAAGGTCTCGTGAGCCTCACGTCGCAGGTGACGGAGTCGACGTCGCGCGGCGGGCTGTCGCGCAGCACGGCCAGGTAGTCGGCGAGGAAGCCGGCGTCGGGCTGCGGCAGCGCGGCCGCCACGCCCGGCAGCAGCTCGCGCAGCGCGTAGCGCGCCACGGGCAGCTCGGAGGCGCCCAGCAGCGGACAGCGCAGCGCCTGCAGCTCGCGCTCGGCGCGCTCCAGCCGCGCGCGCACCGCCTCCGTGTCCGACTCCGCGCCCTGACACACACGCACAGTCACGCACACACACAGAACACAGCTCGGAGCGCGCCACGGGCAGCTTGGAGGCGCCCAGCAGCGGACAGCGCAGCGCCTCCAGCTCGCGCTCGGCGCGCTCCAGCCGCGCGCGCACCGCCTCCGTGTCCGACTCCGCGCCCTGACACACATGCGCAGTCACGCACACCGCCCGCGGCTCGCACATAGAACACAGGCGCAAAGGCCATGTCACGACACAAGTGGCCCGGAGTCAGGGCTCGTAGTTGCTTGGTTATGCGAGTTATTGTATAAAATGTATACGGCTTTCTGACACAGATCGTAATATTATTTTCTCCGAGTTGCTCAGAAATAACTTCATTGGGCATTTAAAAAAACGAACATGCATACATGCATACATATATAAATTCTTAAATACATACATACTTACATAGACTGCTAAAATCATAACCCCGCCTTTTGGCTTTGCCGTATTCGGATAAAAAAAATACAGGTCCAATTGAGAACTAAAAACTATAAAGTTTGGCGAAGCGCAGAAGGACAACACAGCAGTATACAACATGGTTTTCATTTTGACATAATAATTTATTTGAAAAAAAAGTGATATTACCCACCCATCCACCAGCGCTTCTTAGTGCCTTCTGTCACCGAAAGCCAAGCTCCATGGTTGTATGAAAAAATGTTTATGTATCTCATAAAACACTTTATTTGTATACATAATGTACCTACTAGGATATGGTCCTCTAGACTATATTTTACACCCCTCTTTATTGTTATTTTAAAGTTATTAAAAATATGCAGCGGACCAAGATATAATTTATCATTTTCAACTATTTTTGCGTTAGTAGCAACATATTTATGCAAAAAAATTGTATGGCAGTGCACATTTTAAATATGCTAGATCTAGGCCCACTTGCACAAGGACTCTTAAATTGATTTAGGATATTTCCTCAAATGAGAGATGCATGAAAATAAATAGAAGAGATATAGAAAATAATATTTCTGAGTACCTCGAAATATTATACACCTTGATAATGAATAAAAATATTCCAAAGTTTAAAGTTCTTTTTTTCTTCGAGAAATCACTGAGTGAGGTTTTTATAGGTGTAGTAAGTTAACAGAGAAATAAACTCACCGATTCATCGCTGGCATCATGGGCACTTTCTGTTGGTCTTGGAGTCTCGGTGATAGATTCACCATCCGACATGGCTGTGTGACAGTTTCCTCTATATTTGGTTAGTTTATCTGCACTGAACTGCACTGCTAGAGCTTTCTGAGTTCGTTTTTATTTGCTTTTGAATTTAACTACAATGGTATATCATTGGTAGCGTCGATATTTAAATAAGCAAGTAAAGCTCGAAGTGATTATTAGAGATGAATATAATGTAATAATTATGAGTGCTTATGTAGGTATAAGTGTGTTCCATCAGGTTGCTGATATTTATCAGAAATTATGACTCAGAATTAGGCGCTTGCATAGTGCTTGTAGTATTTTTAGGTTATGTTGTTATTTACAAAAACACAGATCACTATACTAGTCCCTGCCCTGGGGACAAAAACAGTCTAACAAGGAATGAAACAAACACTCTCTCATACCATACTACTCTATGACTCTCTCTATGACTCTGGCTTTGATTCAAAATATACCTACTATTTCTAAGCTTTGATTATACAGATGGCCCAAATAATGACGTCCTCCTAAGTACCTATAAAATACCCCAGCCCCCCTAGCATGGGCCGAGAGAATTTTCTCCCCGAGGAAAGGATAAAATTTTTATTCCTAAATAAATAAATAAAAACGCTAATTAACGGTGGGTAAATAGTCCCCCGAGTCCCCGTGAAATGTCAAACGGGGATAAACTTCTCATCTCCCCTGTTGCCGTGCTCTGAGAGGTGGATAAGTTAATTTTATCTCTTGTCAGTGGATAAAATGGGGGGGATAAATTTTTTATCTCCGGCCCATGCTAGGGGGGCATATATAGTTCAGCGATTTTTGGTAGTTTTCGAGTTATAATTTTTTAAAGTTTTTTCGTGAGATTTCTGAGGGAGTGTGTATTAAATTTTTTTTCTTTTTATTTAGTGTTTTTTTCAGAACATTTTTTTTGTGAACATGCTTGCTATGAAGTGTGCTACTTTGCATAAAATAATTACCATCATAACATTAGCCCAAGTTGGACAATTTTTGGTCGAAAGTGGAAAGTTTACGTTCGACAGAAGTAGAGACGAATTTTCAACAAGATTAAAAATACTTAGACCTGTCTACGTCACTTCCGGCTTATTTCAAAAACTTTTGGGGTTCCTAAGCTTCCATTATTAAGTTAAAAAATTTGGTACTTTAGGGGGGGGGGGGTATTATGTGAGAAATCGGACTTCAAATGTGGTAAGGCGGTAATTTCTGAACTTAAGTGAAATTTGATTCTTAAAATTGAGTTTTGCCTATTTTTGACAATTTTATGGCTAATTGAAGTAGGAAATTTTTGGATTTAAGTATTTTCTACAAAAATTATCGATTTATTCGATTATATTATATTATATTATATTTTTTTATATTTATATTTTACGATTAAGTGACTTCAATGTTACGTAAAAGTTATTTGGATTTTTTTAGTTTTTTACAGTCAGTAGGCCAAAAAGCCCGAATTGCACCAGGTTAGGTACTAAAATAGCTTTATCTTATTATCCTTCTGTCAATAAAGTATAGCCTTTCCCCACCTATAGCATTTTTTCCTGTTTTTGTCGGCAGCATTGTAAAGTATTGTAATTGTAATACTTCAATTATTATTTTTGATATGTATGTAAGTTTAGAAACTTTCCTCGTGTGTGAAGCACTGTAATAAAATTAGTTTAACGCAAAATATGTCATTCCTCGTTCAAAGAGTTCCATCGAATATGGGCCTTTGAAAGTAGTTTCGATACTGCAATGTGTCGCTACTGGATGACATAAACAGTCGCGTTAAAAGACTGGATTAAAGATGCATATCTCAAATTTCATCACTGGCAGGATGTGAACCGTGGCCGAGTGGTCCAGGCGCTCAGGGCGCGATTCCCAGAGAGACGCAGGTTCAAATCCTGCCGGTTCCGAAAATTTTTGATATGTATGTAAGTTTAGAAACTTTCCTCGTGTGTGAAATATAAAATTATTTAATTAGTTATTATTTATTATTATCTAATTTTATAATAAAATTATAAAATTAGACAGGTTTAAGTATTTTTAATCTTAAGTTGAAAATTCGTCTACTTCTGCCGAACGTAAACTTTTCACTTTCGACCAAAAACTTTCCGGCTTGGGCTAATGATATGATGGTTATTATTTTATGCAAAGTAGCACACTTCACAAAATAAAAATGTTCGGAAAAAAACACTAAATAAAAAGAAAAAAAAATAATAATAAAAATATTTAAAAAATAATATTTCATATAATAATGGACAATTGATATTAGTTAAGAATGAAACAGCTAGTAAGTTAGATCCACAATGGGATGGACCATATGTCGTTTCTGAAGATTTAGGAGTTAATGTTAAAATTTTAAAAAATAATAAAGATTATTTAGTGCATAAGAATAGAACAAAGCCATGTATAACATAAATAATATTATCTTGCAAAAAAAAAAAAAAACAGAAATGTATTGTTTTTTTTTTTTTCACTCGCCCCTGAGGTGAGGTGTAGTAACTATGACGTAGGTTAGATTATTATATAAGATGTATATCTTAGATCGTAAGTGATTAGTAATAAAAGGTATTCAGCAATGATCAGTCGTTTGCCATAACATCCCAACTTCCCCTCAATTTAATACACACTCCCTCAGAAATCTCACGAACAACTTAAAAAAATTATAACTCGAAAACTACCAAAACTCGCTGACATACATGGGGTATTTTCTGATAGGTCTAGGTACGAGGAATCTAAATTTTTTCTTTGGACGTCACTACTTATTTGGGCATTCTGTAATCTGTATACTCCCGACTCTGTAACTCTTTTATTAAAGGGTTAACTGGTCTCTAGTAGAGTTGTTCAAAACTGTTATAAATCCATAACACGCTACGAACTATAAACTATAAATAACATGCTTTTAAATACGCTATGTCATAACGCGCTTGTTATAAGAAAAGGTGCGATATGTCTTGCAACACGCTAAATTTCGTAACACGCAACGATGACGTTCACTCACAACAGCGCGTTACGCGATACTAACCAATATAACCATCGGCCAGCAGCAGCGCGCTACCAACAGGCGGGCGCCGTTACAACGTTATTAGTGTTATTACGTTACGACTCATTACGAGGCACCGCGCGCGATCGCTTGATATTCATAACGCCGTAACGTCATGGCGGCTCCTCACATAACTCGTTATCCCTTTAGGGAACAATAACGCGTTATCATAATATTGCGTTACGTGTTATATTAACCACCTCTAGTCTAGCTGGAAACAAACAATCATAATTCAAAAATATAATATTTTAGTTCCATGAGAATAAAATTATACTTATTTAATATTTCTTCAAAATAGTGCAGTACCTAATTTAGTGTCCGCAATACAAAACAACAGCTGTTTCAAATTCAAGGCTTCAATGTAACCCCTGTGTGAGCCCTGTGTCTACCCCTGTGGTAGATACCCTTATTTACGTGGAACTCAGAGTAAGCCAAAATAGAGGCTCAGAACTCAGATGCTCAGAATAAGGGTGCGTTCCGAAATACACTGAGAGCACTGGAAGTCCCCAGTAAAGAGCACTGCCAGTGCTCGCAGTGCTTATAACGGAACACACACTAAGGGTGCGTTCCGAAATACACTGAGAGCACTGGAAGTCCCCAGTAAAGAGCACTGCCAGTGCTCGCAGTGCTAATAACGGAACACACACTTAGCTTAGTGTGTGTTCCGTTATAAGCACTGCGAGCACTGGCAGTGCTCTTTACTGGGGACTTCCAGTGCTCTCAGTGTATTTCGGAACGCACCCTAAAGGTCTACCCCGTCAAATGTCAATGTCAAAAATGTTGCTTTAAGATAAGCGTCAAACTCTGAAGGAACTCAATGTTTTTCTTTTTGCAATAATTGCAAAGTGCATTGTGATTTGATCATTTGTGCTGGTTTCGGTTTGGCACGGCCCACAGGGCACTATTCAGTATTCAATAAGAATAAGAAAAGTCATTGCCCATTAACCAAAAGAAGAAGAAGAAAGCTTCTGTTTCTGGTCGGTGTGATAAAGTGACAAAACGTACAAACACTAATGTTACTTGTCTCTGCAACAGAAGACAAATGCAAAAACTAAGAAGGCTTCCTTTGTTATTAATTGATTGTGTTAATTTCTGCTATCGTTTCCGAATTAGATAAGTTGTTCAGTGCATCAGCAGCAAGCGGGCAGCGGCAGCTATGTGGGAGGAGGCAGGCGCGGGCGCGGGCGTGGGCGCTGGCGTGGGCGCGGGCGCTGGAGTGGGCGCGGGCGCGGGCGTGGTCGCGGGCGCGGGCGTGACGGTGAGCGTGGCCGTGAAGGTGGTGGGCGACACCAAGTACCACGAGGCGGTGTTCAGCGACGTGCTGCACGAGTGCAAGCACAGCGCGCCCGGCGCGCGCCTGTCCGCCCGCCTGCGCAACGCTCTCGAGAGGTACCCGCACCCACACCCGCTATACTATGAAAGGTACTTCCCACTAGTTCAACTGTAGTTCAACCGTTGAACTAGAGGGACTGGACTTTTTCCCCTGAACTTTTTTTTCAACTGAGAGTTGAACTACTACTGGGAATATGTTGAACTCACTTAAATTGATAAAATGAAGTAAATACAAAATAATTAGACTTCCGTGGCGCAGTATTGAGCGTGTTGTCTTAACGTGCAGAGATCCCGGTTTCGGTCCCGGCAGAGTCAATTTGGGAATCTATAATTTCTTAATTTTCCCTTGTCTGTCCTGGTGTGAGGCTTTGGCCGTGGCTAGTTACCACCCTACAGGCAAAGATGTGCCACCTACCGATTTAGCGTTCCGGTACGATGCCGTGTAGTAACCGAATAGGGGTATGGGTTTAATATAACTGCCATGCCCCTAACAGGTTAGCCCGCTACCATCTTAGACTGCATCGCCACTTACCATCGATGGTTTTCACGGATCGTAAAGTAACAGGTGTTTGATACCCAGGTAACTTGTGAAATGTTCCATGCCTATGAGAACTGTTAGTTGACGTCGGTTTATTGATCCGGACCTCAAGAGTTGGTATGAGATGGCTGTGTATGTCGGCAGGATGCGGCCGGAGCAGCGGCGCGCGCTGGTGTCGCGCACGCGGGACGGCTGCGCGCCGCTGTTCGTGGCGGCGCGGCGCGGGAACGTGGAGCTGGTGGAGTACCTGGTGCACGTGTGCAACGCCGACCTGGAGCAGCGCGGCGTGTACGAGGTGCCGCACGACCACAGCACGCACTCCGTCACGCCGCTGTGGTGCGCCGCTGTCGCAGGTCAGTAGCCTGCTCTCTGGGAACGTGGACGTTAGTTTAGAGTTTAGACTGTAGAAACTAGTTTTGGTCAGACACTAAAATTTATAGTAGGTATGTAAGTTAAGATAAATTGTTTTTTTTTAAATAATTAATTATTACTTTTAATTGGTATCGCTTCGATGCCCTATCATATATGACTAATTAGTCATACAAACGTTTGTGTTATGATCCATAATATGCATCTAATATGTAATTATACAAATAATAAATTAGGACACTTAAATATTCATAATATTTAGGTGATATATATTTGCTAGTTGAGCTGTTAGTTTTAAATTTGATGACTAAGTATTTTAAACTATCGATTAAAGTAAAAAAATTGTCGAAAAGTAAAATTCAATTCATGTCAGTATTGCATACAAAGCTCCCATACTGCTGTCCACTGAAGCGAACGTGTCGGGTGGAGGGTGATGGTTGACACGCGTCTCGGTGCGCAGGCAAGCTGGGCGCGGTGCGCGCGCTGGCGGACGCGGGCGCGCAGCTGGACGCGCGCAGCGACAGCGGCTCGACGGCGCTGCGCTCGGCGTGCTTCATGACGCACGTGGACGTGGTGCGCGAGCTGCTGGCGCGCGGCGCGGACGTGCACTGCGCCAACCACACGGGCGGCACGTGCCTCATCAACGCCGTGCAGTCGGCGCCGCTGTGCGCGCTGCTGCTGGCGCGCGGCGCCGACGTGTGCGCCACCGACGTGCAGCTCAAGACGGCGCTGCACTACGCGGCGCAGGAGCACCGGCTCGACACCGCGCGCCTGCTGCTCGCGCACGGCGCCTGCGCGGCCGCCGCCGACCGCGCGGGCGACGACGCGCTACGCACCGCCGCCAACAAGGGCGCCGCGCAGGTGCGTGCTGTGCGCCAACTTATATTTTGAATTTTACTATGGCTAGAAAATATAGATATGGGTTTTGAAAGAAATCAGTCCAATAATAGAAAAAAGGAAAAAACTTCGAACCGAAAAAATGTATTCCTGCTTCCCAAAATTTTGCCTGTAGGTTGAGATAAAATTCGACAAACTCCGACGCGTACAACATGCTTGTTATTGGCAGATAGTGGCGTTGCTGCTGTCGCGCGGGCCGGTGGAGCCGCCCCGCGCGGCCGACGCTCTGGAGCTGCTCGGCGCGACTCAACTGGACGAATTCAACGACGCGAGCGCCGCGCTGCAGGCCTGGCGCCACGCGACCGCGCTGCGCCTCGCGCACCATGCGCCCAAGACCGGGTATGTGTGCCTCGCTGAGTGGCGCCCGATGCTCTGGAGTTGCTCGGCGCGACTCAACTGTTTGTTGTTGTTTATGGATTTTACACTGGACTCCCAGTCCCCGCCCATATTTGGGCTGTATGCAGGAATAAAGTGCCACTGGGTACCTTCTGATGCTAGCAATCCCGATATCTCCTCACCTAGTTCAAATTTAGCATGGCTGAAGGCATCAAAACAAAGGTAAAAAAAAAGTCAAGTCAGATAAAAAATCCCAAGATTTCTACAGCAACGGGATTATGTCATTACCTACAAGATGGCAACAAATTATCGAATTAAATGGCACATATTATATATTATAATTAAATAATAAATGTAAATAAACTTTGAAAAAAAAAACACTTTAATTTTTATATAAAATACGAATAAACTTTTTCCCCAACCTTATACAAGCCATCGGAGAATTCCAATATATTCACCTCCCGGTTCCATCATCAGATCAGCTCGATAGAACCAAATTGTCTTCGGTATTGCGTAATATATTTTGTTAGCGCCGCTCGATGACCACCGATGGCGCTGGACCTGTTGTGTGGCAAAGCAGTCGCATGGTTTACGCCAATCAGAAGAGCTCCTGCTATGTTTAACGGCGTGACGTCACAATACTGCTTTAGAATATTACATTATAGCAACTTCAGAGTCTTAACCATTCGATACTCAGCGTAGTGGTTATATTCTCTTTGATACTCAGACTTGCGTCGAGTAGCAAGTGTTCCAGAAAGTAGACATATCTATACCTTGGTTGCGAGTGGTTATGGATCTAGTTGTTGTTGTATTGTTCTACATAGCAATTAATTTAATATATCTTAAATATTCTTATGTTGCTTCCTAAATAAATGACCCGAGTATGTATATTACATGTTGTTAGTTTGCATCTTAAAAACCCTTTCCATCACCATACGCAATATAACAATTTGCAAAGTTTCAAATCAATACGACAATTAGAAGTTTGTTTAATTTGAGTTCCACGACAAGTTCACATTCATAGTGAGTTAACATAGAGCGTGTTATAAAGTGGTTCATATGAGGCCCGTACTCGTCAGGCACCTGGAACAAGCCGCGGCGCTGTCGGCGGCGGCGCTGGAGGGCGCGCTCGAGTGGCAGGGGCTGGAGGAGCTGGCGGCCATGGTGGACGACGTGGACGCGCTGCGCACGCAGGCGCTGCTCGTGGCGACGCGCGTGCTCGGCGAGAGGCACAAGGACACTGTGCGTACTCACACTTGCCACCACCGTCTACAGCTGCGGCGCTGGAGGGCGCGCTCGAGTGGCAGGGGCTGGAGGAGCTGGCCGCCATGGCGGGCGACGTGGACGCGCTACGAGTGGCTAATTAAACGTTTTTTGTTGGTCTTTTGTGTTTGATTTTTTAAGATCCATATTTTGTGTGTGCTTTATTTTTTTTTCACATTAGAGCATAGCAAAATGCATGTTTAACAAAAGTGTAAGCCTTTACTGTTGGAATTGAACACTTTGATCACGTACAAGTCTTAATAGGTTTAGATTGCTACAGTTTGTGTGTAACGGCGCGCAGGTGTTCCGTCTGATGTACCGCGGCGCGGCGCACGCGGACGCGCTGCGCTACCAGCGCTGCATTGCGCTGTGGAGCTGGGCGCTGCGCGTGCGCATCGAGCGCGACACGGTGCTGCACACGGACACGTGCCACACGGCCAGCGCGCTCACGCGGCTGATGCTGGACGCGAGCGCCGGCCGGCTGGAGCGCGCCGTCGACCTGCCGCGACACCGGGACGTGCTGTGCGTCTTCACGCTGCTCGCTGACCATCTGCCCGGTGAGTGAGCGGTTATTGGTCGAATTAATTGGTCGAATTAATGGCATTAAAAAAATGAAGTATCAGTGAGATCCTGGTATGTTAAATGACACTCTCAATATTCGTTGCATTAACTTGATGGACTTGACGCTGGCCACCCAGATTCCACCGAAGTGAGGATTGTACGTAGGTACGAAGATGAACACTGTCATTAACAATGTCTTCAGATATATAATTAGCTGCAATCACTTTAAAAAATTTACTGAAATCGTTTAAGACTTTCGTTCGCTTCGTTTTGCTTTGTATGTAACCTAAGACATGATGTGTATATTTCGATGTATGTAACCATAACTTTAATTATTATCTAGATATACAACAGCTAGAAGAACAGGCGGGATTTCGCAGTAGTTACTCGGTATGTGATCACTTGCAAAGTGTTCAGCAAATAGTTGAGAAGGCTAACGAATATAATATGGAAATTTATATAGCATTCATAGATTTTAACAAAGCGTTCGACTCCATCGAACACAAGTCGTTATGGAATGCTTTGACAAATGACGGAGTACCCAAAAAATACATTAAAATAATTAAAAAAATCTATGAAAACAGCAAAGCTTTAGTGAAACTGGAAACTAAGGGAGTGGAATTCAAAATAGGAAGAGGTGTCAAACAAGGAGATCCCATGTCTCCTAAACTTTTCAACTCAGTTCTACAAAATATATTTATAGAACTTAAGAAGAAATGGGAAAATTTTGGTATTAGTATAAATGGACAAAATATAACTAATCTAAGATTCGCTGATGATATAGTCCTTTTTTCAAAAAATCCACAAGAACTGAAGACAATGATACAGGATCTACAAAAAGAAAGCAGAAAAGTGTGCTTGTCAATGAATATGTCTAAAACAAAACTTATGAAAAATAGTGCAAATATCCTTGACATTTCCATAGAAAATCATAACTTAGAAGTGGTTGAGAAATATACTTACCTTGGCCAAACTATCGCCTTTAAGGATTGGCAAGAAGAAGAGATAGAAAAAAGAATACAACGAAGTTGGAATAAATATTGGGCTCATAAACATATATTTAAAAATAAAGATATACCAAACAATTTAAAAGCTAGAACATTCAACAGTTGCATAATTTTGACAGAGCAATTGAAGGACGACAGTGACATTGAGAGAGAAAGGAGGGCACTCTCGATTCGATGCAATATGCTGGCACGTAGATTTGGCAAATGCAGTAAGGCTGTTAAAATTACCCTATTTAACGCCTACTGTCAGTGCTTTTATACGTGCCAGCTATGGACTAACTTTTTGAGAAAATCATACACTGCAATACGTGTGCAATATAACGATGCATTCCGAATACTCATGGGGCTGCCACGGTATTGCAGTGCTTCTACAATGTTTGCCGAAGCGAGAGTGCCCGACTTCTATTGTATTGTGAGAGCTCGTGTGGCGTCTTTCTGGGAAAGGCTTCAGAGCTCTAACAATCGAATCCTCAAGGTCATCTGTGAGGGTCCTAGCCCTATTTTTGACTATTGGCTGTCTGTGCATCGTGACAAGAACAGAAAGTAGAAAGTACCTGTGACCTGCGACATCTGAAATGAGTTTTTTAACCATTTCAGTTAGCCGTAAGTTTAAATGTTTTATATGTACTGTATTTGTATTGACTTATTTTATACTGGGTTCTTTATGCCTTTAAATAAAAACTTTATTATTATTATTATTATAATACCGACACTCACATATGGTTGTCAAACCTGGGCACTCAGTAAGAACCAAGTTAAAAAACTAAAAGTAGCGCAGAGGAACATGGAAAGAAATTTATTAAAAATTAGATTAATTAACAAAGTTCCGAAACAGGAAATACGACAAAAGAGTAAACTAAAAGATGTAATGAGGACAGCAAAAACCGGAAAATGGAACTGGGCGGGACATGTTGCAAGGGCAGGGAACGAAAAATGGAGTAAAAATACTACAACTTGGTTACCGAGATATCTAACAAGGAAAAAAGGAAGACCTGTTACCAGATGGAGGGACAAGATAGAAGCATTTGGAGGAAAACTCTGGTTTCGCACAGCCCAAAATAAGAAGGAGTGGAAGGAGAAGAGGGAGGCCTTTGCCCAACAGTGGGATGATATATAACTCATCGTAATAAAAATACTAATGAAAGAATACCAAGTATAGGCTTATATAAATAAATAAATAAACCATAACTTTAAGGGAACTCGCTTTCACTGATTGCTTTTCGCCGTCATAAAAATTATTATTATTGGTACCCACTGTAAAACATGTCGTCGATCCGTTGCACCGTTGCGTCACGATTGAAAGATACCGACACAGTCTCGCATGTATTATTTAGTAGTGATTCCGTATAAACGGTAACCGTGTGTGCGGCTGCCGGCAGAGTGTCGCGCCATGCTGGAGACGCGGCCGGTGCACAGGAAGCAGGCGGAGACGTTCGACCGCGCGCTGCGCTGCGTGACGCACCTCCTGCACCTGCTGCTGCACACGGCGCCGGATGCGGCGGCGCGCGCGCAGGTGGCGCGGCGCGCGGCGCGGCTCGTGGCGGCCGACGTGCGCAGCGCGCACACGGGCGACTCTCTGCTGCACCTGTGCGCGTCGCGGCTTAACGTGGTGCGCTCCACGTACTTCGCGGACGAGCCGCGCGCGCCCCCCGTGTTCCCGTCGCCGGGCGTCGTGCGCCTGCTGCTGCGCGCCGGCGCGGACGCGCGCGCGCGCAACCAGGCGCGCTCCACGCCGCTGCACGTGGCCGCCGTGCCCTACAACTTCTCCTCGGAGCTGGTGGCGGCGCTGCTGGACGGCGGCGCGCACCTCGACCAGCCCAACAGCTTCGGTGACTCGCCGGCCGAGCTGGTGCCGCTGCACCGCGGCTCGCGCGTCTGCCCGCTGCAGCACGTGACGCTGGCGTGCCTGGCCGCGCGCGCGCTACTGGCCTCGCGCCGCGCCGTGCCGCCGCACGCGCTGCCCGCCACGCTGCAAGACTTCCTCGACCTGCACCGCGCCTGAGCTGCGGCGCAGCGTGACGCGTGACGCGCGACCTGTGCCCTGCAGCACGCGACGCTGGCGTGCCTGGCCGCGCCTGAGCTGCGCAAAGCGTGACGCGTGACCTGTGCCATGCTACAAAACCTTACAGCTTTATTTAATCGTATTTCGTTTATATCATTATTGTCTTGATCTGTCCGTTTATATCATTTCACTTTAGATCCATTCTTGTCCCTCAACAACATGGTTTCCGTAATAAAATGTCAACAGTATCCAATTTGGCTGAATTTTCAACTCAAATTATTGATGAAGTTGACAAAGGACATCAAGTGATCGCTATATACTTGGACGTAAGTAAAGCTTTCGATCGGGTTGACCATCACATTCTAATAAATAAGCTATATTGGGCTGGCATTCAAGGGCAAGGCATTTCATACTCTCCTGGTTCAGGTCTTACTTGACGGGCAGACATCAAAAGGTATGTGGATATGAATCTGCTCCATTTGAGGTCCCATCTGGCGTCCCTCAGGGATCTCATCTGGGTCCTGTTCTTATTCTTGTATTTGTGAATGATTTGTGTGACCACGTAAGGTTATCAAAGTTCTCACTGTTTGCTGACGACTTAAAGATTTTTAAAACTATCAAAACTACATCAGACTCTTTAGCTCTTCAAGGCGATTTAGATTCCGTCTCAGACTGGTCTGTCAAGAATAAACTGCCGCTTAATATTAAAAAATGCCATAAAATGCACATAAAATTTACAAAAAAACGTATGCCACTTCAGACTTCTTGTACTCTCAATAGTCTTTTGTTCGAGGAGATCAGATACCTAGGAATTACTATCGATAGGAAACTATCCTTCAATGCGCACATAGACAACATAGTGAGAAAAAGCTTTAAGCTACTTGGTTTCATCTGGCGTAATTGCAAATCATTCAAGTCGTGTTTGGCCCTTAAAATTGTTTATTCTGCCTTGATTCGCAGTACTTTGGAATACGGTTCGAGTATCTGGAACCCATCTTATAAAGATCCAGTGAAGAGAATCGAGAGTTCAAAAACGTTTTCTCTTTCTGCTGACTGTTCATTAAAACAAAAAGGGGGTATTAACTTCTTACAGACAAAGACTTAACTTTTTTTAAATAGCTTCTCTTGAAAACCGTCGCTGGGTAGCCGACCAGGTTCTTCTTTTCAAAATTTTAAATAATGGAATTGACTGCCGTATTCTATCTAAAATAAAGTTTTCTGTCTCGAAAAAACTGGCGTATTTCTAATTACAAACCGCTTATTATTAAGGGATGCAGAACTAAATTAGGGGATAGTAATGTGTTGCTTAGAATATGTGTTGAGTGCAATAACCTCTTCAAAACTGCTAAAATGACCACGGATCCTCATTCACTCTCTTTACAGCAGTACAGAAGGATGTTGCATCAGTGCATCAGTTCATTGATGCAGTATCATAGACTTACGAATATATATCTAACTTATTGTCTAATCTTGTAATTATGTTTGTGTTTTTTTAGACATTTTATTGTTAAATATTCTGCCTATTGTTAAGTTTAACGCTATTTGTTAACTAACTGGTAACCCCGCACTTGCGAGATCAGATATACGCATGCCGGCTTGCCAGTAATTGGGTGTACACTCAAAATTGTTCTCTATGTGTTTGTTATTTTTATTGTGATTGTGTATTTCTGTTGGCAAACCAATAAAATAAAATAAAAAATAAAATAAAGTATGGCGTTTAGTATATTTAAGAGTTTTTAACCGACTTCCAAAAAAGGACGAGGTTCTCAATTCGGCGCTAAAATACCTATGTTTTTTTTTATAATATTAACAAGCTAATTAAAAAGAACGCTTATTTCGCCTGCAAGTTCGTCTCTCGTTTAGCCACCCAGGGGACACGTGCAGGGAGGTAGAAGATAGTTCCTGCGGACGTGAGCGACGGGGCATCCCCCAGCGGTGCTAGATTCTTACGACTTATCATAAGTGGCACAAGTTGTATTACATGAAATAAATCATTTTCATTTTCATAAACTAAATGGACAGCTAAATATATAACTTTCCCTTTCCGCGGGAAGCATTATGAATTGCTCTTTATAGTTACCACTAGTCTAGTTAATTGATCTGGACCAGGGTGCTTAGTCTCTATCCTACCGAGTAACCATTTTGAGGGAGGGAGATCGTCCTCCTTTACCAAAACAATGTCGCCAATACTAGGCTCGGAAGAAGTTTTTGTCCATTTTTACCTATTATGCAAAGTACTCAGACACTCCTGAGACTACTTTATTGATATATTTACTTTATGATATATTTACTGATATATTGACTGTTTATTGACCTCGGCTTCGCCTCGGACAACAATTACATGTGATCTGAGACATTTCTTATTTTACTGCCCTAGATGTGTAATGTACTATATCATCACACCGGTACCTAAATTATTTTCGAAAAATATTCATAAATATACCTTATAAACTTTCTCAGATATCCCCCTTTCTTATTGGTCAAAATCCGTGCAGTAATTTCTGAAAGCCGAACAAATAGTTGTGAATGATAAAATATATGTTATTAAGCCAATATTCTTTAACTCAAAAATTTTGAATACGAGGTGGAAAAATTATAATTATTAGATATTATACTCGCCAATTACATGTTTAGATTAACATAAACTACGGAGCATTGTATTCTTATTAATAAGAATATCACTCCTCTCAATGTGCAAAAACATATCTATGTGTGTAACACAAGTGTTTCTTTGTTATGTAATTTATCTGAACGCGTACAACGCTAGTGGCGAGCCGAGCTCTGCATGAGTGTGCACACCGACAGCGACAGTGTAGCGACCTGTGCACTCACACTGATGCAGAACTCGGCTAACACCTCGCGCATCTACTGGTGCAAAGTTATGATAATGTTGTAATCAAATAAAACGATGATTGGTTGTAACAAGTCTTTTATTTCATACAACATATTTACACGTTACAAAAATACAGAGATCTTATGTTACAAAATTTGAAGCAAATAACAGTTGGCGTTTGATAAAAAGAGCTCAAGTATATATATATGTATGTGCATAAGTTTGACTGAAGAACCAATAGCGCGGCACAATAGACCAACCAGTCTCTCCTTACTTTATACCACTAAAAATCATCCACTGTGCTGGTTCAAGTCAGAGTTATTTTTTCATGATGCTCACTGTATTTATTAGTATAAATATTTAAGTATAGTACAAATTCTCTTAAAAGTTTGGACGGATTCATTTCATGTTGAGCAATAAAGTTTATTTGAAAGAGATAATTTTGGAAGTAAAACTTTTGACGCAATCTCCAACCAAACAAAATGGCTGCCGAACAGAACAGCTGTTTAGAGGCCACCATCTTTCGAGGCCAAGCTTGGGGCCATAGAAAAGCTCTGCGACACTGTTATTTCAGATTTTGGCATCAATGAGCTTGTGATTATGATAAAATTTAAAATCGCCAAAAATGAGACACTGGTCTTCTTTGCAGGTGTCGTATATATTAACCATACAAATTTCATTGGCTATTAAAAAAAAACTTATCGCTTAGTTTTATTAATAAATAGCAGACCTAACTTTCTTACTTACAAAACGATTAATTGGAAATTCGCATAAAATATTTATCACAGTAATAATGTCTCCAATCGTCCGTGTAGCTGCATATAAAGCATAGCTAAATAAATAATATTTTATTTGCAGGAATATGAGTACAGGTATTATAAAATTAATATCCCATAGTAGGTATTTAAAAGAAAACTGACTGACGTATCGCTCAAATCGCTGGCTCTTGAAACTTGAGCTAATGATTTAAGACTTAATTCGTGGCCCTGTGACTTTATATAAAAATAATAACGGGTACGTACTTGCCACGAAAAATTCGATTCTTTATTTATCTATATTTCGACCCAGTTGCAGTGAATTTATGGTGTACCTACTAAGTGGAACATAGGAGTTACGTACCCATTATTATTTAATATTGTGTACAAACTTGAGATTTTCTACATGAGCATTCTCTAGATTGTAGACCTTCACTAGGGAAGGATTTCCAGGAATTCCGACCGAGCTTAAAAAAATTATAGTCCGTAAAACTTACCTGACCTGGAGCCAAAATTTAAACAAATTTTTATGCCTGTTTAGTTTTGGTTTTTATTTTATTTTTAAAATATACGCGACGTCACCGGGTCAGATAAGTTTGACGGACTGTAGAATGCTATTTCCTTCGTCATGAGCACTAAGCGGTTCACGGTCGGCTCACGAGCGAGAGGGCAATGGAGCACAGCACCAGTGCGAGCGAGAGGGGTGCGGCGCGAGGCGCGGCGCCGCGCGCGATGTTGCGCCGGTGACGATCCACCACGAAGATGCGTCCGCCCATGTCTGCAACAAAGAAATGCTTCATATATTCTACTTGCTCTACATAGGCGTATAGGCAGGCATTACCCCCTACAATGATAAGGAACCTAGTAACTTGTGGCGGTCTTCGCAGTCCGCACATTAGCCAATAGATGGCACCTGCTTTCGTACAAACCTCTCTCTACAAAAATACTCTCGAAGATGAAAAACAGACGCGCCATCTATTCTACTACTAACGCCATCTTGTTTAGTACTTTCCGATGTAATCAGTGAGCGCCGTTCGCACTCTCGCACTTGACAAAAATAACTCTGACCAAGTGGTGTTGGGCGCCACAGTGAGCACGGCGGGGGCGCCAGCGCAGCGCCACGTCAGGCTGCGGTTGTGAATGAATGACTGACTGGCGTACAGTCGAGTGTGTTCAGTGTCGCTTGTGCTGTCACTCACCGGCGTGCGTGAAGGAGTGGTAGTACACGCGGTCGGGCCACGTGGAGTTGGGCGCCACAGTGAGCACGGCGGGGGTGCCAGCGCAGCGCCACGTAAGGCTGCGGTTGAAGGCGCGGAACGTCTCGTACGCGGCGTCTCTGCGCGCGTCGCTGCCGGCCGCGCGCTCGCCGAGGCACAGGCCGCCCGCTGCAAAACCAACAACAGCTCAATATGACAATAGTAAGGAGCAAATTATTATTACCAAATACCCCTTGCGAAATAAAAAGAATGCATTAAAAAAGCAGAAGAAAGTGAAAAAATAAAAAATTTGAATAAAAATTAATAAGACAACAAGATAAACAAAACACAAGAAGAAAAACTAGAACAGAAGAAAACAAACAAATAAGTTAAAAGACTCGTAAGAAAATAAAAAGGACACACATCAACAGCTGTTATATAATAGATCATCACTTCAAAGACTGGATCATCTAAAACTTCGTTACTAAATTACTGCAACAGACACTAGGGAGAGACAGAGACAGAGACAGAGATAGGAAATGGATTACTGGACTAGAAAAAAATCAAGAGAAAGCATAAAATCTAGAAACAAAACACTTTAGTTTTTAGTATAGTGTTTACCTACATAGGCTAAACAATCTTAAAAACATGAATAATTGCGGAACCGGCAGGATTCAAAGGCGCTCAGGGCGCGATTTCCAGCAACTAGCAGAGAAGGCTAACGAATGTAATATGAAAATCTACAAAGCATTCATATATTTTAACAAAGCGTCGGACTAAATCGAACATATAATAAGTAGTTATGGAGTGCTTTGACAGATAAGTACGAGTACTAAGCAAAATATACACTAAAAAAAACTTCAATTACAGCAAAGCAATAGAAAAATCGGAAACCAAGGGAATATAATTGAAAATATGATGAGGTGCCAGACAAGGCGATCCCATGTCTCCTAATCTATTCAATTCGGTTCCATAAAATTGGGTCATGTACGGATTGGTTCCGCTAAGTGTGTTGTCAGGGCGCGTTTGGAACCCTCTTAGCTTTAATTTAAAGATACCGTAGTGATGACTAGCGGGTGGTACAGCGCGGCGGAGTCAGTCAGTCAGTCAGTCATCAGAGCAGCAACGCACCTGCAGTGGGGCTGAGGCGGCCGCGGCGCGTGTGTCGGGTGCCCGCGAGCACGCGTATATTGCGCTGCTCCGCGTCCACGAGGCGCTCGAGCCCCCCGTGCGGCTCCGTAGTGATGACTAGGGGGTGGTACAGCGCGGCGGAGTGGGGGTCGTCGCCGCCGCTCACCTGCGGGCCGAGAGGGTCGTCATTAGTACATGTGGCAGAGTACTTGAAGTGAGAAAAAGATTGAATTTGGTCTAAATATTTTAATACAATACTGATACTGAATAGGTAGAACATATTATAACTTATTTCAATTTATATTCGACAACTCAACTGGTCAGAAAATCACAGGAAGTTGGAATTATAGCAGAGTTGTTAGCTACCGATAATGCGACCAGCCCCCCTATTCTCTAACTCAGTGGTTATCAAAAAATGAAAGCTACTGACATATATTTTTTATCCATTGAAGGTTTGCTATGAAATGTTATTTTTATTTACATAGCGAAACTTCAATGGATAAAAAATATATGTCAGTGGCTTTCATTTTTTGATAGCCACTGAGTTAGAGAATAGGGGTCCTGGTAGTTTATACCACCTGGTTCACCGCATTTCGGTGGATTATTGGAAGTTACCGTTAAAACCATTAAGACTTATCTCAAACGTGTCATTGCTGAAACTGGCCTTATCTTTGAAGAGTATGCTACTTTATTAGCCTAAGTCGAAGCTTGTGTAAATTTAAGACCTATAACTTTATAGTTAGGTTAAAATGACGATCTTTCTTCAATTACTCCCACACTTCTTTAATTGCTCATAGTGCGCGGAGAAGCCGCACACTATGAGTAAAGTTAGACACAGGCACATTTTTACTCTTAGTTAATAGTCAAACCTGGAATGTGTATACGAGTCCGCGCCGCAGCTGCAGGTCGGGCGCGAGCTGGCCGTTGACGTACCAGGCGCGGTGCGGCGCGGCGGGCGTGCGGGCCGCCAGCCCGCGCGCGCCGCCCGCCGGGCCCAGCGCCAGCCGGAACACGCGCAGCGCCGGGTCGAACAGCGAGGCGCGCTCCCAGCCGGCTGGCGCGGCCCGACTGCCGCTGGGAATTTACCGATCATCATATTATACTTCATACAATTAATGTTATAAATGCGAAAGTTTGTTTGTTTGTGGACTATAAAATACCCCGACAAAGATGGCGGATCGAAACAGCTGTGGTTTTGTATGACCGCCATTTTGTTTCCGCGCTAGAAAAGAGACTAAAACTCGAATTGGGCTTTAAGGACTCCTCACTGCGCAAAGGCAACATTGCTCGGTAGCTTTTAATCAGCTGCGACTAAGTGTTGGAAAACGATGTCTCCTCCGCTGCGCGATATAAGCAAGGCAATGTATCGCAACTCACGTGACGAAGTCAGTGCAGTCGTTCTCTGCGGGGTCGCGGTTGAGCACGAGCTGCACGTCGTGCAGCGGGTACAGGCGGTGGAAGGCCGGCTCGCCTGCGTGGTCGAGCGCGCCTATCGCCCACACCACGAACACCGACCGCTCCGTCGACCATTCGCGGTCGAGCTCCTCCGCTGTAACACGCGACCATTGCTGCATCAACGACACGTACTAGAGAAATGTCCCAAGCAAATAAACAAGATACGATATGACTGTCGACATCGCGATGTACAAACATAGATGGCGCTGCCAGTCATTGAGTTACAGCATTGTTACGGTAGCTGATGACGGTGAGACCGTCGTGTTGGGTCGCGGCAGACGCCCTGCCAGCGACCCGACACCTGAGTACAGTAGAGTGAGGCTGGTACCTGGCTGCAGGCCGCGCCGGTAGCTGATGACGGTGAGACCGTCGTGTTGGGTCGCGGCAGACGCCCTGCCAGCGACCCGACACCTGAGTACAGTAGAGTGAGGCTGGTACCTGGCTGCAGGCCGCGCCGGTAGCTGATGACGGTGAGACCGTCGTGTTGGGTCGCGGCAGACGCCCTGCCAGCGACCCGACACCTGAGTACAGTAGAGTGAGGCTGGTACCTGGCTGCAGGCCGCGCCGGTAGCTGATGACGGTGAGACCGTCGTGTTGGGTCGCGGCAGACGCCCTGCCAGCGACCCGACACCTGAGTACAGTAGAGTGAGGCTGGTACCTGGCTGCAGGCCGCGCCGGTAGCTGATGACGGTGAGACCGTCGTGTTGGGTCGCGGCAGACGCCCTGCCAGCGACCCGACACCTGAGTACAGTAGAGTGAGGCTGGTACCTGGCTGCAGGCCGCGCCGGTAGCTGATGACGGTGAGACCGTCGTGTTGGGTCGCGGCAGACGCCCTGCCAGCGACCCGACACCTGAGTACAGTAGAGTGAGGCTGGTACCTGGCTGCAGGCCGCGCCGGTAGCTGATGACGGTGAGACCGTCCTCTCTGCTGGCGCTGAACACCTGGTTGGAGTCCAGGCCGCCGACGCGGTCGTCGCGGCAGACGCCCTGCCAGCGACCCGACACCTGAGTACAGTAGAGTGAGGCTGGTACCTGGCTGCAGGCCGCGCCGGTAGCTGATGACGGTGAGACCGTCGTGTTGGGTCGCGGCAGACGCCCTGCCAGCGACCCGACACCTGAGTACAGTAGAGTGAGGCTGGTACCTGGCTGCAGGCCGCGCCGGTAGCTGATGACGGTGAGACCGTCGTGTTGGGTCGCGGCAGACGCCCTGCCAGCGACCCGACACCTGAGTACAGTAGAGTGAGGCTGGTACCTGGCTGCAGGCCGCGCCGGTAGCTGATGACGGTGAGGCCGTCCTCTCTGCTGGCGCTGAACACCTGGTTGGAGTCCAGGCCGCCGATGCGGTCGTCGCGGCAGACGCCCTGCCAGCGACCCGACACCTGAGTACAGTAGAGTGAGGCTGGTACCTGGCTGCAGGCCGCGCCGGTAGCTGATGACGGTGAGGCCGTCCTCTCTGCTGGCGCTGAACACCTGGTTGGAGTCCAGGCCGCCGATGCGGTCGTCGCGGCAGACGCCCTGCCAGCGACCCGACACCTGAGTACAGTAGAGTGAGGCTGGTACCTGGCTGCAGGCCGCGCCGGTAGCTGATGACGGTGAGGCCGTCCTCTCTGCTGGCGCTGAACACCTGGTTGGAGTCCAGGCCGCCGATGCGGTCGTCGCGGCAGACGCCCTCCCAGCGACCCAACACCTGCACGCACTGGAATGGACAATACGCGACAGTCAATACCAAACTACTTGACCCATGATTGGGATAACAACCTCAATCAAATAATTACAGAACAATTTGAATTTCGCCAACACTCAGCCAGATATTTGAAAAAATTATGCTCAACCAACTGCTTCAGCACTTTAATTCAACTTCTACACTCTGAGCAGTATGGTTTTACTAAATGTAGATCAACAATTGATGCGGGTGCAATGCTGTTTAAACATATATTCGATGCGTGAGATAAATCACAGAATGCTATTGGTATTTTGTATGATTTGTCTAAGGCATTCGATTGCGTTGAGCACGAGACGATTTTAGTTAAGTTGAGCTACTATAGAATCAAAGATACTGCGCTTAGCCTCATTGCATCCTACCTCAGTAATCGCAATCAAACAGTATGTGTCGACGACGTGAAGTCATCCGGATCAGCCTCATTAATGGGTGTTCCTCAAGGCTCCATTTTGGGCCCTTTCATGTTCTTGGTATACATTAATGATTTGCCATATTTTTCCCGAAACGCTTGCGATATTGTACTATTTTCTGATGATACTCGTATGTCCTTGATTTTTAAAGTCGATAGACATAAGAACAACTTTGACGACGTATAAACTGCAATTTCTCAAGTCACCAACTGGTTTACGGTACACAATCTACTTTTAAATTAAAAAAAAAACTAAATGTGTTGAGATCGCATTGCCGAATGCCAGATCCACAAGTGATATAAAACTAATGGTAAATAATGATATTTTGAAAATAGAAGATACTACTGTGTTCCTGGGGGTGACCTTAGACGCAAAGCTTCAATGGGGCACCCATATATCGACACTTGCTGACAAGCTTAGTTCTGCAGCTTACGCTGTCAGAAAGATTCGACAGTTCACTTATGGGGCGCTATCTTGTGTCCCAATCCGTGGATTCTTTCCACTACGTACGTTACGCTGATCTCCGCGAGCCTTAGCGTTTCCTCAAATGTGTCCCTTTCGGTCAATACCATGGTGTCGTCAGCGTAGCACACCAGTGTAATGCCCCCCTTATAGCCATCCAGGGTAAGGAGTTAAAGGCGGTCACAATGTCTAGGCTCACCGCTAATGCCATTTCTCTGCTTACAGCTCTTTCCGAAAAGGTGCGAAGTGTGAATCTACCACGTACCTACATAGGGATAGGTTATATCCCGGGAAAGGACATAGGATACCTTTTATCCCGGAAAATTAGAGTTCCCGCGGGAATCACTCTTCCACTCCATATTAAGTATTTCACAGTTCGATGATGACTAATCGTATATCTATTGGACGTAAACAGCCTGTAAGATCAGGGTCGATCTTGGCAGTGCGGGTGATGTCATAAAATAAAATAAAATGGCTGGCCACAAATAATTTTCTCGATTATTGGCGCGCGACTAATAAACGTCGCCGCCGCTATTATTAAAATAATTATAATTAAATGATAAATGCTAATGATATATGTGAGTGGCACGCGTGCTGGTCGCGGTAATGATTTGCGCACTGATTGATTGTTAGTTGGAATGAATAATGAAAACTAGGTTAATGCTGATGGAACAAAATGTACGGTTGGACTGTGGACCGTACAGAGAGGGAATTAAGTAGTATGACACATGCATAAAACCCCTACACAGCCCAAAGATTACTGGCGTTTTTCAATTATAATAGCTTGATAATATCCAAGGCGATATTTAAATTGGAGTAAAACGTTGCAATATTTAACATTATCTCTCAATAAATAAATAAATAAATAATAATTTATTCATGAGAATGTAGGTGATATAAAGTTGACATGATTACAGTTTATGAGCCTTATACATTCTACCAATATATGTATAAGTATATAATAATCTCTGAGCTGCATTTATTTGGAGAAAAGCTTAAATATTTTTTATTAACAATATGTACTCATGATTTTTGTCAGAATATACGTCCAATGTCATTATTTATGGCGGCTGAACGCAGACTACGCGCAGCCAGCCGCAGCGCTCGTTGCAAGGGGCGGGGTGCGGGGTGCGGGGTGCGGGCGGCACGTACCGGCGCTATCGCGGTGATGTTGTAGTCCGTGGCCAGGCCGCGCTGGAAGCGGCGGTCGAACGACGCCACCGCCACGTCCGCGCCCGCCATCTGCGAGCGCGTGCCGGAGCCCGATATGCCGAACGCCATGTACTCGTCGGCGCCCATCTGGTGCCCAAAGAAAAAATTATAATTAACATTTTATTACAGGGCAACTGCTAGCCCATAATTTGTTAGTAACAATCACTTAACCTATGTTAGTAAAAAACAAATACCTAACCTTACCTACTCTTATACCTAAAGGCACAACTACAAGGCTCTTCGGAGCCTCCTAGCGCGAATGTGTGCACCGTTCCAGCACCTCCAGAGGGGGTTGTCCAGAATGTGCTCCAAAAGCCACTCTTAATTACAAACGCGCTTTGTAGCATTAACAACTACTGTATCAACGTGGATTTAGATTTGAGAAACGGGACACCAAGAGACATTCATAAAATAATTTCAGAACACACTCGCTCGTTGAATACCTCAATCCACAACTTCATCCGCGTGGATTGAGGTTTTTTAGTTCTCGCGGGAGCTCTTTAATTTTCCGGGATAAAAAGTAGCCTGCCTCGTTGGTCTAGTGGTTAGCATGTTCGACTGCGGCCGACGAGGTCCCGGGTTCGAGTCCCGGGTCGGGCCTTAATTAAGTATTGGGTTTTTCTTTCTAGAAATTCTCAGTACTAGCCCGGAGTTAGGAAGTTGGCGGTGTTTCACCCCCGTGCCTCGGAGAGCACGTTAAGCCGTCGGTCCCGGTTATTATCACTAACATGATAATAGTCGTTAAAGCCCGCCAACCCGCATTGGAGCAGCGTGGTGGGTCTAAGCTCTATTTCCCACTCTCCTATGAGAGTGGAGGCCTGTGCCCAGCAGTGGGACGTTAATGGGCTGTAGTGGTGGTGGTAGTGGATGTGTTATTCCAGACTATGTGTTATCTCTGTGCCAAGTTTCATCTGATCCGGTTAGCCGTTATGGCGTAATTGAGTAACAAACATCCATCCACATTCACACACACATCTCTCTGTCTCTCTCTCACACACACACACAGTCACAGTCACATTTCGCGTTTTTTTTTCTCTTTATAAAGTTTTATTTTATTATTAGTTATTTCTTGTACTTGTATCCCTGAATAAAGATTTATTTATTTGTTTCTTTCATCCAAACTTTCACATTTATAAAATATGTACTAGCTGATGCCCGCGACTTCGTCCACGTGGTTTAAGTTTTTTTATTCCCGCGGGAACTCCTTAATTTTCCGGGACAAAAAGTAGCCTATGTCCAGTGGCGTGCACAGGGTTTGAAGCTAGGGTAGGCATTAGTTAGTCAGACTACATATTTACTGCCTGTTATAATGAAAATGAACATTGACGTACATATTTCCATTTGGGTAAGCAGTGCTTTTATGCCTCTATGAACTGCACGCCAGGCTATGTCAATCTCCATGTCCTTAACTCCGACTGAACTGATCCGTTGCTCCGTTGCGGCGTGATTGAAGGACAAACCAACAAACAGACACACTTTCGCATTTATAATATTAGTATGGATTAGTATAGAAGTTAGTATGGCGTGCACTCACGAAGGCCGCCAGCTGTATGGTGATCTGGTTGCCGAACACCTCCCACGACACCTGGTAGTCGCGGTGCAGCTGCGAGCAGCGCGGCAGCGTGGACCTGCGCAAGGGGCGAACCCATCGGTGATCAGTGATCAGTGAATGGAGCATGAACCAATGTGGCTATTAGTTATATAGCTTAATAGCCACGCGAGAGCCCGATTGGCGGGTTCTCTAAATTTTTATAGGTAGGTTAGTTCAAAAGGAGTGATCATTTAGACAAATTTTTCCAGTGGAGTAACAACGTATAATTTTTGACGTGGATACGTCTTTAAAATTGCTTCCATAGGGACGCCATTCAAAAAACGATTGATAACAAAATCGGGGGATACAGTTTAGTGTTGCAGCTACATATCTATCATCCCCATCCAAATTTCAATTACACCACTGGATAGCTAAAGAATCAAAGAATTTATTACGCTAAGTAAGGACTGTAACACATCGCGCGCGGCGGAGGGGGAAGCCCCGCCATTTTGAAGGTAATTCTGCTTCGTATCGAGATTTCCATTTAGTATAACTTTCGACTCGGTGAAGCAACGACATTCATTCAAGTTTCAATCGTCAGCTCTCGTCAAAATCTATCGATTATATATAAAACATTAGTGTAAAATTTTGACTGTGAATAAAATGAGGTGTTAAAAAATAAAAAATTATGTCGGCATATACGCGTCGAAAAGCCAAATCGAAATACAGAGTTCGTATAAGGTTGGAAAGGGCATCTCAAAAGCTATCGAATGGTACCAATAAACACTATATAGAAACTATTACCCGTTGCGAGACGTATTTACGTACAGCAAACGGCCGTGTCCATAACCCCATTTTTTGAATTCCGTTTTTATACAATTAGACCATAAAGTTAATAGAATAATGCGAATAGACAAACAATAGACGATAGTCCTTAAGCCGCACTTACACTGCTAAACATAGTTGGATGCGATTTAAGTTGGTACACACAAAGAACAGGGTACACATATTATTGGCCGCCTACGCAATCTGCGTTGACACAATGATTGAGTTAATTAAATGAATACGATTAAATATACGACGAAAGTAAGATGAGGGACGAGTGACCTAGTTGTGACAACGCATATCAGTCGATTGCGAATGTTAAACGACGTTGACCCAAGTCGGTAACTGGATGGGTGACCGAATTTGGAGGTTCAAAATTGGAATTTTCGTTTCCTCCGTGCCTCGGAGAGCACGTTAAGCCGTCGGGTCCCGGTGATTATCACCGCCATCTGATAATAATCGTTAAACACCTAAGAGTATAAAATATAAATACTCTTAGTCGAGTCGCACGCGGAAGGACGTGGGAACCCACCGCATTATTATCCCGAGAAAACGACCATTATTAATGGAAGACGTTACGACTATCAGTAATGAGGAATACGACTCCGAGAAATTAAATATACGATGTTTGTAAGATGGTAATAATAAATAAAAACCCCGGCTGAACCCGGTTCCCCGGTCTTTGCAGTCTGCACATAATCCAATAGATAGTAGCGCACGATGAACACGAACAGCCCAACTCTCTTCTCAGAATTACGCTATATATACGACCTCCACAGAAGAACGGCCGGACCAGTGGTCCCCGAGCACAACACCCGCTCGGAGGATGATCAGCCATACCACCTGCTCTCGTACAAAGTGTTTAAAAGTTTGAATACTAAATTCATCAGTATGATGTGGAGACGTGTTCGTGCGTGTGCGTCGCGCGCGTACCTGTGCGCGTGCGTGCGCACGGGCGCGGGCGGCACGTTGAGCGCGTCGGGCACGAGCACGGCGGCGAGGCTGGTCTTGCTGCGCACGTCGTACACGGAGATCCAGTCCACGTCGAACACGGTCTTGCCGCCCGGCAGCGATAGGCGCACGTCCTCCCCCACGTACGCGCGCAGAGGCTCCAGGCTGCGCAGGACGAAGGAACGTTCAATACATACTAAATACACTCGTGACTCCATCGCTCCGCCTCAAGAAAGTCCAATAGTCGTTCGTGGGCATATATGTATGTATTATATATGTAATATGTATATATACTATAGTATAATCTTTTTAGGGTTCCGTACAAGGATCCCTTACAGTTTCACGATCGTCACTTTACAAAATTCAAAATTCAAAATGTTTTTTATTCAAATAAGCTTTTACAAGCGCTTTTGAATCGTTATAATATGAATCTACCGCTGGTTCGGAATGCCATTCCTACCGAGAAGAGCCAGCAAGAAACTCGGTGATTGCTCTTTTCCATCAAAACTTACAATCATCATAATGATACAAGTAACTGCAGTCCCACGCATAGCTGGAGCGAATCAAATCCACGCTGTTTTTTTTTATCATTTACGTAATCTTCGATTGTATGATTGAAGCTTTTTTCACGAGCATACAATATTCAATACACGCCAAGACTGGCAGACAGAGGCAGCCCCATTTCCGACGGTGGCACCCGTTCACGAGCATGACGCATGATCCAGCCATTGCTTCGCTCAACCATATTTGAGGGAACGTAACAACCCGCACCACACGACACCACCACGGAAACGTTAAATAGAGTGTGACATACCCGACTTACACAACTTGCATTGTCGACTTACAATCTTGCATTGTCGAGTCAACATCTCCCGAAGATGCTCCAGTGTCGTTATCACGTCAAATAAAATCAAAATTAATGTCCATAATGAAGGAACTAGAAGTTTAATTCGCTATAATCCGCTACAGTAGGTAAATCTATGTAATACAGTGTGTATCCCACACTTGCAGCTTGCGATATTCACCACACCACACAAATCATACAAATTATTCTCAACGTACGTTTCCGACACCGGAACATCTTCAGGAGATGTTGACTCGACAATGCACGATTGTAAAAATACAAACTTCTAGTTTAGAGCAAGATCCCGCGACGATCAGACCTACGTTATTTTATTAAAGCTGTTGTTTTATAATTTAAGAGTGTCTGACAGGGGGTTGCAATCGTACCAGGTGTCTGACAATGGACAACGTGGTTTCTAATATTATTCCAAAGAAAAATATAAAAAAACGGAGCTTAATACTTTAACGAATTTGAGGTGCCACCTTTTTACCTGATACCTTCCAAAGCAACCGCGATACAAACTTCATAGCCGGGGATCGTTTATACCTCTATTAGAGACATACATACAAAAAAAAATTCAAACGCTTAAAAGCTTTTCAAAAAGCTTTAATAAAATAACGTAGGTCTGATCGTCGCGGGATCTTGGACCAGTTCTTTCATTATCACTCATCATGGAACTCCGCAAAGTAACGCTTGCTTCTATCCATCCAATAGTATGATTTTTATAAATCTCTAGTTGTTCTCTGGCTCTTTTCAGTGGGAACGTAATTGCGAACCAGTGTAGATCCGCTCGAGTGGACTGAACGCTGAGGACTCGGTAACGGTGCTGGTACTCACTAGCCGTCCTCGTCGGGGATCTTGCCGCCGCGCGAGGAGGGCTGCGGGCCCACGCCCGTCCAGAAGTAGACCTCCTCGCCGCTGCCGTCGTAGTGGAACTCCGGGATCCTGTCAGTTCATTTTTGACGAAGTTTCATCATCGCATCTCTCATCATCGCTTTTTATTAAGCATAATAATTTTCGACGAGCTTAAGCCTATCTTGTAATAAAAAAAAAAAGTTAGTTTTTGACGACCTCCCTGGCGCAGTGTTGAGCGCTATTGTCTTAACGTGTGGAGGTCCCGGATTCGATCCCCGGTAGGGTCAATATGAGCTTTTTTTTAATTCATGTTTTTATTAAGTTCACACAAGTTAACTACAGGAAAAGACGTGCCGCCAAGCGATTTAGCGTTCCGGTACGATGCCGTGTAGAAACCGATTTAAGGTATGGGTTTAATATAACTGCCATGCCCCTAACAGGTTGTCTCGCTACCATCTTAGACTGCATCATCACTCACCATCAGGTGAGATCGCAGTCGAGGGATAAATTGTAGTGAATAAAAAATAAACTTTTAGTGATAAGACCGCCTTTGCGCATTTGTTATTTCTTTTTAATGTTCTGTATGGCAATAAAGCATTTATCTATCTATATTATAGGAGATAGCTACACTTTTGGTTACTATCGCCAAGAAGGCTGATGCAGCTTGTTTAGTGTACTGTGCATACTTTGATACTGTACAAGAATCAGCCTTTCTAATTATGATTCATTTTTGATAACCATAAACCGTCTTTGAGCGGCCATATCTAGCGAAAGGCCCACCCGCATGCGGGCAGACCTTTACTATCGTCATCAGTGGAGAGTCCTACACCCACCTAATACTGAATCAGCCTTCCTGGTGATAGTTACCAAAAGTGCAGCTATCTCCTATAATATAGATAGATAAATGCTTTATTGCCACACAAAACATTAAAAAGAAATAACAAATGCGCAAAGGCGGTCTTATCACTAAAAGTTTATTTTTTTACTATGTTTTATAGTCACGATTAGCTGCCGCGGCTGACATGATCGCAGATAACGGCTCACACAAAGTTGGAGGCGTCGAGGAACTTGACGGGCTGGCTGGAGAGCTTGACCCCCGGCGCGGCCACGAAGGGCGTGAGCGCGCGCGGCGCCGGCGCCTCGAACTCCTCGGGGATGTACACGTCGCCGAACGCGTTCTGCGACGCCAGGTCGTACACCGCGAACCACGAGATGCGCGACACCTTCTTGCCGTCCGGCAGCTTGAGGCGGACCTCCTCGTTGTTGTAGCGCTCCAGGATGTTCGTCCTGACACACGCGATGTTCAACATTCAAATATTGGACAGAAGCAGGCGTTACTTTGCGGAAGTCCATGTCATTGAAAAAACTAGAAGTTTAATTCGCTATAATCCGCCACAGAAGGTAAATCTATGTGGTACAGTGGGTATCTCGAACTTGCGGCCCGCACACAATCGTGCATTGTAGAGTCAACATCTCCTGAGGATGCTCCGGTGTCGGAGTGAAACGTACGTTGAGGGTATTTGGAAGATTTATGAGGTGTGGAGAATATAGTGGACCGCAAGTTCAAGATACGCACTGTACCACATAGATTTACCTTCTGTGGCGGATTATAGCAAATTAAACTTCTAGTTTTTTCAAGATTCAAATGTTTTTGAAGTAAAACTTCTTTGACTTGGGGAGTAATCTGGTGAATGCGTGACGAGAGCGTTACGAAAAGTGCGAACGGAAGTTGAGAGGGAGATATAATAAGTTAGTGAAAATAGAAAGAGAAAGGGTTACGTTTCGTATATTACTGTAGGGGTAAGAGAGAGGTGCGAGCACACATTTACTTTCTCTCTTTCTCACATAGCCAGCCAGTTTTACTTCAGTCGTAAGGTCTACAGCACACTCAGTTTTTTATTCAAATAAACTTTTACAAGTGCTTTTGAATCGTCGAGTGAATCTACTGGTTCGGAATGCCATTCCTACCGAGAAGAACCAACAAGAATCTTGGTGGTTGCTCTTTAGAAAAAAAAAATTACAATTGCATTAATGTGTAGATACTTAAGTAACCACTATCCTTAACATTGCTGGAGCGAGTCAAATCCATGCTCCTTTGTCATTTACGTAATCTTCAACAGTATAATAAGCTTTTTTCAGAAGCATACTTTTAATGGATTTCTTAAAATTGTGTAAAGGAAAATTTAAAATAGTTTATCAATAAATATATTCAATCAATCTATACTAATATTATAAATGCAATAGTTTGGATGGATGGATGTATGTTTGTTACTCAATGACACCAGAAGCACTGAACAATGACTGAACGGATATGTTTTAGTTTGGAATAACATATAGATAGGCTACTTTTTATCACGGAAAATTAAAGAGTTGCCGCGGAAACCAAAAAACCTCAACCACGCGAACAAAGTCGCGGGAATCAGCTAGTTATAGTTAAATGCAAAAATGTGTTTGTTCGTCCTTAAATTAAGTCGCGACAAAGCGACGATCGACGTGATTTGAAGCATGGATAGGTATATTGAGGACATTGAGAGTGACATAGGCTACTTTATATCCCAGAAAATTGAGAAGTTCTCGTGGGAATAAAAAAAAATTTCCTATGCAGACGAAGTCGCTGGCATCAGCTAGTCAAAATACTTATCTTGTAAATACATAGTAAAAACCATAAACATGTCTAGATACTTATCTTGTAAATACGTAGTAAAAACCATAAACAAATATTACAAGGCACTCACTTGCCGTTCTGGTCAGCGACGATGAACCCCAGCGGCCCGGGCCGGCCGGAGTCGCCGGCCCAGAAGAACGTGTCATCCCCCGTGCCGTCGTAGTTGAAGTCCACCAGCAGCAGCGTCCAGTCGTCCACCGCGTACACCTCGCCCGACACCTGGAATACGGATGGTGACAACAGTTAGCCCTTCACTGCCATCTCACCTAATGGTATGTGAAGTTGCAGTCTAAAATGGTAGCGGGCTAACCTGTTAGGGGCATGTCAGTTACAATAAACCCATACTCCAAATCGATTTTTGAATTTTGAATTCGAATTTGAATCGGTTTCTACACTGCACCGTACTGGATCACTAAATCACTTGGCGGCACGTCTTCGTGGTAACCATCCACGGCCAAGGCCTCCCAGGCCAAGCTAGAGAAAATTCAGAAATCAGAAATTCCCAAATTGACTCTGCCGGGGATTAAAGGGAGGTCAAGCTATAAACCGAATGCTGAGGAAGCGACAGAACGGAAAAGGAAACGCACTGACTGATTTATAAACGCACAGCTCAAACCATTGGACGGATCGGGCTGGCTAAGAAAGGATTTTTGAAAATTCAACCCCTGGGTAAAATAGGGCTTTGAAATTCGAAATGATAAGTGGTGCAATCTATTTCAAAGAAAATTGGTACACACATAGGTTGTAGGAAAGGACATGGGCTTTTTTTTATCCTAGAAAATAAATAAATTAATAAAAAATCATAAACCATTGATGAAGTCGCAAAGCCAGCTAATAGCTGCTATAAATTATTGATATCTAACAAAATCTACAATTTTACTATTTTTAAAAACTTAAATGGTAAGTAGAGTAAAGAATTATTTCTACGAGCTGTTAATTTTCAACGAAAGAATGACTAAATACCTACTTAAACCTGTTTTTGAATGACTAAGGCTAGATTCATTAAATAATTACTCTAAAATACTGCACCTATTAGGCTATTACCGATATTGCAACAGAACGAATTCGATACACTTTAGAACTGTTCGGTGACTCAAAGAATGCCATGGTCAACTAAATAAAGGCATACCTAGTGAAAGTTGGTGTTATTGAAACTAATACCTATTTATTACTTACTTGGTGATGGTAGGAGTTAAGATCCCCTATATACTTGCCCCTGTAAGGCCCTTCGTCATCTTGGCTTGAGCACTCTGGAATTTAAATTAACAAACAATTTTTATTCACGAAACTTTGAAAAGAGAAAGTTTCCATAAAGTCGGCATGTTTTACAAAGTAAACATTTACGTACCTTGTGAAATAAGTATTAGTATTAAAGACCATATTAAATACATCTTAAAACCTAGTATTTTATGTTTTACTAAAATAAAATTCACTATACATTGGTAAACTTTTTTGAACACTTTACGCACGTTTATTTCCGGTTGGTTCACTCACTGACATGTCACTTGGCAGAACTGTTTTCTATTACTGGAGAGCAAGCAAGGTCGCGCTTCTGATTGGCTGATTGTTACTGCAGGGGCAAAGTCTACCAATAAGAAGATAGAAACTTGTGACGCTAGGAACGTAACTTTCACTTTTTCTTGCAAATGTAAATGAAAACTAGTGGTGGGTCGTTATCGTATTTTCGACAAACGAAACGTAACCGTTTCGCCGACGACGAAAACGGTTGCAGAAAACGGTTATCGTTGCAACTGGTTTGCAAACCAGTTGCGACGACAACCGTTCTTTAGAACGAAACATATTTGACGAACGACAGCATAGGTAGGTTAGTCTACTGGTAATACATTAACATTATCGACTGTATGTCATAGGCATAAAGTTCACTTTTGATTGTAAGAACTGTTTTGAGAACGAACGTGTCGTTGAATAAATTCATTCTCGACTGTATGTCATCGACATAAAGTTCACTTTTGATTGTAATAACTGTTTTGAGAACGAACGTGTCGTTGAATACATTCATTTTCGACTGTATGTCATCGACATAAAGTTCACTTTTGATTGTAATAACTGTTTTGAAAAACGAACGTGGAACGAGGACGACTACCAGTTATTCGAAGACTGGTTTGTGCAACGAAAACTGTTAACTGTTTTACCCAGGACGTAAAAACGGTTTCACCGTCGCAGAGCCGAGAACGGTTTTTTGAAACGGTTTCTCGTCGCAACGCCCACCAGTAATGAAAACACATTAAGGTTCTACTTTTAGTGTTGCCAGGTAATAAAGTGATTAGAGCACGATTAGAGTCATTTTTGCACTGATAACATTTTGATAACCCCCTGTGTTAGCCGACAAAAAATAGATTAAGTACTAGGTACAACATGGGTACAATATTTATTTAGATTGGATTTATAAGTACCTAAGTACATGTTTCGCGATCATTGTAAGTGCTTTATATCATGAAGTTTTTTTGCTAAGACCGTAGCAGGTAACTTTTGATAAATTTATTAAGTAGGTACCTACTAGCTGATGCCTGCAACTTCGTCAGCGTGGTTTAAGTTTTTTGATTCCCAAGGGAACTCCTTAATTTTCCGGGATAAAAAGTACCTAGCCTATATTATCACTCTCCGTTCTTAACTATACTCATGCCAAAAATCAGGTCGATTCGTTGCTCCGTTGCGGCGTGATTGAAGGACAAACCAATAAACCAACAAACAAACACACTTTCGCATTTATAATATTATTAGTATGATTCTGTGGTCTTACGAATGGTCGGTAATTTCTCGCACTTCTTTAAGAATTGACGTTGCTTTTACTGTTACACAATTTGCATAGGTACACACATTACACAAAGCCTGCACTTCAGATAATGTTACATCATTTTTTGGATTAGAATTGCCACTAAATTATTCTAAGCACTAGGTAGGTCTAGTTCCTTAATATATTTTTATACCTAATGTCTCATTTGAACGTATCTTGCAGCAGTAGAGTAGATACCTACCGCGGCAGATATTGAGAAAATGTTTGCATCACAAAAAAGGGCAATATGTGCCATTTAGGTAGGTGCCATATTTTAAAAACGCGCCAATCCCTTCTAGTTAAATGTAATAGGTATTCCTACAGTAGGTTGTTTCAGCGAGTCAAATAATACAGGCTGATGGAATGAAAATATGTCCACATATAGGGTTCGTAGTGCAACAGAACTTCTAATTATAATTTCGCTTCGACTGTCCTCTTGTCTGATTAATATGTCTGCTAAGACGTGTCCTGTGGATCATCATCACGCCTTGACTTGGCTAATTTCTCCATCAGAGGCAGCCAGAACTAGCTTCCTTCAGCTCTAAACTCACTAAATCCCCTCTGTCCGATTCCAATCTGTCTCGACGAGCCTATATAAGTCTTTAGAATTGAATAAGTAGGCTCTATTTTCTTTCGAAAAATTATAATTATTTTCTTCTTTTATTCTTTCTCTCCTTTTTATGAGATGTCAACTGCATGTTTCGTTCTCTCCATTGACGGTTTCTACCGGCATCGTGCCGGAACGCCAAATCGCTTGGCGGCACGTCTTTGCCAGTAGGGTGGTAACTAGGCACGGCCGAAGCCTTCCACCAGGCCAGACCAGGGAAAATTCTGAAATTATATATTCCCTAATTGACCCTGCCGGGGATCGAACCCGTTATAAGATTACATATCGCTCATCACTGCACTTCTCTCAGTGGTCCCCCTTTCTACAAAGTTCACGTATTAGCGAGTAGAGTCCACACCACATGGCAAACGAGTTGTGTAACGCGCATTAGCGGCAGTGCGCAAAGGCCGCACTTTCCTCACGTCTGCCCGACGAGGAGCTTTCTCTCTTCATCATAACTTGAAGAATATAATTTAGTTTTGAAGCGGTGATACCCACTATAGTGGTTTGGAGTTTGGACACCCGACCTCTAACTTTTCGGAATTATACAATACTAGATGATGCCCGCGACTTCGTCCGCGTGGATAGAAGTTTTGTGATTCTTGCCAATTGTTTATCAGGCGCTACCGGTATATTAATATATATAGCGCAGTATGTAAGCCAGTAATTTCACAGCTGATTACGAGGTGTTAAGACATCTTTCTTATTATTTAAATGTGGTGGTACGGAACCTTTCGTGCGCGAGTCTGACTCGCACTTGACCGGTTTTTTTAAATATGACTAAGGTATGCGAAATGCCAATAATAAGTAAGTAGGATAATGCATGGATTTATTTAAACTTTTAAATAAGATATACGGTCAGACCGGTCCCGAACTATGAAGATGACATAAAAGATGACTCAAATATTTTTCAATATGTAGTCCACCCGTAGTCCGTAACGTAACGTTAGGGCTGTCACTCGGCTCTGCATGCCCGACAAGTATTCTTAGGCAAAGATAATGTTTTAATTTTCCGAAATTCAAATTAGCCGATGTCCTTCCCCAGTGCTACCTATCTCTGTTCCAAATTTCATGAAAATCGGTTGTAAAGATGGGCCGTGAAACGTAGCAGATAGACAGACTTTCGCATCTACAATATTAGCATGGATGCTAGTATATACCGAGGTCCACCACCATCACCACCACTACAGCCCATTAGCGTCCCACTGCTGGGCCTCCACCCTCATAGGAGAGAGGGGAATTTAACGACTATTATCATGTTAGTGATAATAACCGGGGCCGACGGCTTAACGTGCTCTCTAACTTCCTAACTCCGAGCTAGTACTGAGAATTTCCAATCAGAAAAACCCAACACTTAATTACGGCCCGACCCGGGAATCGAACCCGGGACCTCGTCAGCCGCAGTCGAGCATGATAACCACTAGACCAACGCGGGAGTTATACCGAGGTCAAAACTCTTCAAAACTTCAAACAGCTCGTGATCAACAAAAGCGGCGAAGGATGAGCAGAAAGTGCTCCATCCCTCCAGTCGCAGCATCCCGCCGTCCTCTCGCGCACTGATCAGTTGACCGCGAGCCTGAGGCGCCGGCGCACGCGCGCGTTGTTACACGCACTACAACCAGTGGTATCTAGAAGCAGTTGCTCGTTCAAGTACAGTGGATCTGTCGTGATGCTGTTCCACGTCGGAGTGGCGTGTGCCGTGCTGGTCGCGATCGGTGAGTACATTGATGATTGATTGTATCGTCGTAGAAAGTATTACTTTTTTACGGAGAAAATACCTAACTTTCGATTTTTTCTTTTGATGAAATGACCTATTTGCAGTTGCGTTTGAATCGAAAAAGTTGTAGTTCTGTTTGGACGTCCGTGTATCCTTTATATCTAAGTTGAGCTTCATTCAAGTTTGAAAGCTTGTAATTGAAAATTTTACAGAAAATCCGTTACCGGAAAGCAGCACTACACGAAATAAATTTAAAAGCGGTGATAAAACTAATCTCCATACAGTTCGTGTCATTAAATAAGCTTAATCTCCATTTAATTTGTTTGTGCAACTCAACGTTTGTGGTCCCTTAGAAGATTAAAAAGCAACTCTATTATGCACAGCTGCACAGACCAGCGCGACACGACGAAACCTGTTTCAATGTCCTTGTGCCCTTAGACTTTAATCTCACCCTACGTTGCCACTCTATAAAAAATGGTAATTGTAAATTTAATATATGACTTAGATACATGTCCTAACTCTATTGATAGTTCGGTTTTGGAAAAATGTATTTTAATAAAAACTAGTTTTCCATTTTGTTCTCTGCTTATGTAGGTAGGTATTAGGTATATTACCTCTTGTTTTGTTGCGATTTGGAATGATTAAGTTTCTTAGCTAGTAAATAAACTTTATTCAGACAGCTGTACTGATGCCTTTTTTGCTCAGCTTTTTATAAACGAAGAATTTATCTTCGTTTATCGCAGAATTTTAATAATGTTATTTTGAACTAACTCGTAATGGGTTTTCAGTAAACAATTGTTGCAAACACAAAACAAATAACTAAATACTTAGTACTTAGGTACTTATACAGCAGTAATAATCAAAAGCATAAACTTAAAAACTGAAACTTTAAGGGTTAGTAACGCAACCCGATCTGAGAATATGCCCTCAACAAACCATCTTACAATAGACAGAGTAGGTACCTATTACAGGCAACATACTTGTCACCGTACTTTAATAAATACAAATTGTATCTAAGGGTATTTTCATGTTAAACTTAAACTAAATAGAACTAGTCGTATAAGAGCTGTTAGAGCAACTTATGGAAAGCATTAGACTAGAGCACGAGTAAATTTTATATCCAAAAATTTATATTTGAATATTAAGTGTACCTAATAGACCGGGAGATGGTCGTAGGTGATAGTCTCCCATTTTCTACTGCATGCCTTTTTAAGAGTTGATAACTAACCCTAAAGTATGAAAGATAGAGGGGTTACTAGCCCTTGCGCGCTTGCACGTCATAAACAAAATGGCTTCTCTTTGTGACAGAATTTTAGTTTTTGCCGTGACATTCTACTGCATGCCTTTGTAATATAACGTAGTTGGAACAAATTTAAGCTATAATAATTGATGGCATGCAATTCGCAACGGCCGACGGGGCTCAAACGGTTACGTAGAAATGTAAAAAAAAATAGAACATTTCCGTGTTTACAAATTGCATGCCGTTGTAAAAAATTACTTTTATTATCTCAAATATACTCTACGAAAATTGGCATGCACCCCTCGTATGACCAAGGGTGGAAAATATTAGGAAAATGTTGTGAAAATTCAATACAGCTTTTCCGTGATTTCAAACTACTTCTAATAAAGATAAACATTAATTTAATGACCAAATAATTCTGAAATACAAATGGCATGCATGTTGCTCATGATCATTATATTATAAATAATAACAAAAGTTGCAAAAATTTAATAAACATTTCCGTGTTTTTTATTTGCATGCCGTTTTGTATTTCATAAAAACGTATTATTTTAAGTATATACCGAAAATGGCATGCGTATTAAATAATACCATCATATTTTAAATAATAATGAAAGTTGCAAAAAATTTAATAAACATTCCGTGTTTTTAATTTGCATGCCGTTTTGTATTTCATAAAAACATATTATTTTAAGTATATACCGAAAATGGCATGCGTATTAAATAACACCGTCATATTTTAAATAATAACAAAAGTTGCAAAAATTTAATAAAAATTTCCGTGTTTTTAATTTGCATGCCGTTTTGCATTTCATAAAAACATATTATCAAATAAATATTATAAATGCGAAAGTTTGGATGTATGGATGTATGTTTGTTACTCAATCACGCTCCAACGGATGAACGGATCTGGATGAAATTTGGCATAGATATAGATTATAGTCTGGAATATCACATAGGCTACTTTTTATCCCGGAAAATTAAGGAGTTCCCGCGGGAACCGAAGAACGGAACCGAAAAACCTCGATCCACGCGGACGAAGTCGCGAGCGTCAGCTAGTTTTAAGTATATATCGAAAATGGCATGCGTATTAAATAACACCATCGTATTTTTAATAATAATGAAAGTTTCATAAAATATGTGAACCATTTCCAGTGTGAAACAGAGATCAGAGATTTGGATTTTGGCGCTAACCCATCACCTGCCTAGCCACGTTTCCGCGGGAACTCCTTAATATTCAGGGATAAAAGTAGCCTTTATGCTATTCTATATACTTAGCAGACTATAATCTATATCTGTGCCAAATTTCATGCAGATCCGTTCAGCCGTGATTGAGTAACAAACATCCATCCATCCATCCATACATACATCCATCAAAACTTTCGCATTTATAATATAACTAGCTGATGCCCGCGACTTCGTCCGCGTGGATATACCAAGATTCATCGAAATAACTTGAGAAATGATGGACTTTTATACAAACTGTCAACCCCTATTTCACCCCTTTGGGGGTGGAATTTTGAAAAACTGTGAAACACGTATGTTTTCATTTTTAACCCGCAGCTCATATACCAAGTTTCATGGATATAACTTGAGAAATGAAGGACTTTCATATAAACTTTCAACCCCTATTTCACCCCTTCGGGGGTAAAATTTGCGAGAACTGTGAAACACGTATTTCTTCATTTTTAACCGGTAGCTTGTATACCAAGTTTCATCGATATACCTTGAGAAATGAAGGACTTTCATACAAACTTTCAACCCCTATTTCACCCCTTTGGGGGTGGAATTTTGAAAAACTGTGAAACACGTATGTTTTCATTTTTAACCCGCAGCTCATATACCAAGTTTCATGGATATAACTTGAGAAATGAAGGACTTTCATATAAACTTTCAACCCCTATTTCACCCCTTCGGGGGTAAAATTTGCGAGAACTGTGAAACACGTATTTCTTTATTTTTAACCGGTAGCTTGTATACCAAGTTTCATCGATATACCTTGAGAAATGAAGGACTTTCATATAAACTTTCAACCCCTATTTCACCCCTTTGAGGGTAAAATTTTGAAAAACTGTGAAACATTTATTTCTTTATTTTTATCCGGTAGCTTGTATAGCAAGTTTAATCGATATCACTTGAGAAATGACGGACTTTCATACAAACTTTCACCCCCTATTTCACCCCCTTAGGGGTGGAATTTTGAAAAACTGTGACACACGTACTTCTTTATTTTTTACTGTCAGCCAAAATAAAAAGTTTCGTTGATATAACTTGGTAAACATCTTGAGAAACGAAGGATTTTCACACCAACTTTCATCCCCTATTTCACCCTTTTGGGGGTCGAATTTTCAAAAACTGTGAAACACATATGTCTCCATTTTCAACTCGCAGCTCATATATCAAGTTTCATGGCTATAACTTGAGAAATTAAGGACTTTCATACAAACTTTCAACCCCTATTTCACCCCTTCGGGGGTAGAATTTCGGAATAAAAAGTATCCTATGTCCTACCTCGTAGTATGGGCTCAAATGGGCGCAAAAAAAAACAGGGAAATGTTCTTTATTTTTAATTTTCGTTAAAAAACCTTTTTTTAATTTTATTTTTGCACATTTTTTATGTCAGGCTTGTGTAATATGCATGCCATTTTTTTTATCAACTTAAAATAATGTTTTTTAATGAAATATTGAATGGCATGCAAAATAAAGTCACGGAAATTATATCAGCGTTTTTTGCAATTTTCGTCATGCATGCCACTAATTTACAACTTTCTGTTGTGCATGCCAAATTTGCTAACGTCAAGTAATTATAAAAACTAAGTATTGTTCAAATGGCATGCAGTTTGAAATCACGGAAAAGCTGTATTGAATTTTCACAACATTTTCCTAATATTTTCCACCCTTGGTCATACGAGGGGTGCATGCCAATTTTCGTAGAGTATATTTGAGATAATAAAAGTAATTTTTTACAACGGCATGCAATTTGTAAACACGGAAATGTTCTATTTTTTTTTACATTTCTACGTAACCGTTTGAGCCCCGTCGGCCGTTGCGAATTGCATGCCATCAATTATTATAGCTTAAATTTGTTCCAACTACGTTATATTACAAAGGCATGCAGTAGAATGTCACGGCAAAAACTAAAATTCTGTCACAAAGAGAAGCCATTTTGTTTATGACGTGCAAGCGCGCAAGGGCTAGTAACCCCTCTATCTTTCATACTTTAGGGTTAGTTATCAACTCTTAAAAAGGCATGCAGTAGAAAATGGGAGACTATCACCTACGACCATCTCCCGGTCTATAAGGTTAACTAGCGGACGGAACGACCCGCCTCGCGCAAGCCCCGCCCGAACGCCTCTGGGGCCATACTGCCAACGCAGCAATACTTAAACAATATTACTCAAAATTACAGTTTGATGTCACGTACCTTGACGTTACTAAAATAAGGATTATAATTCTTTAACACGAAAGTCAACACAAATGAAACAATATGGCGTTAAGCGTTGGCAGTATGGCCGTGGTCTGCACCGAATTAAATTTCCATTTTCACGCGAAAGTTCTGCTTCTGTGGAAAATTTGGACGGTTTTGTCTCGCGTTTCATAAATTAGGGTTTATTGCGTCGGTGGGGATTGTTAAATTGGCTGTGCTGCTGTAATTACTATTTTAACTGTAAAATGTTTAATTTGAATGCGTTACAGAATTATGCTGTCTATATTAATTGGCAGTTTAGTTTGCAATCAACTATTGCCTGGAATACGGTAGAGGCTAGAATAACTCAATAATTAGTTTAATAGTAGGTACTTTTCAGGTAGAATGTTAATGCGCAAAGTTGCACGCCAAATATTTAGGCAGTATTTAAGTTGATAATTAATATTTCTGAGCTTTTTTACGATTTTATCCCATACTTTATGATTGCTCTCTACGCGGCATCGTACGAGTATATATACTCGTATGTATCGTTCTTGTATATATACAAGAACGCTACATCGCTTGGCGGCACTAGCTTAGGGTGGTAACTAGCCACGGCCAAAGCACCTCCCACCATCAACATACGAGACTCCAGAGCCATTTATGAGATTAAACGTATAAAGTTCCTAATTTCCACTGCTGGGAATTGAACCGAGAACTGCCTCCGAGATGGTTGTATGGTCTGTGCTCCGAGACTTATAACACCAGAACGTTCACCACTGCGTCCAGGGAGGTCGTATTCTACTAGTAAAGCGATAAAAATAAAACTTACTAGATGAATAAATATGACCGCGACTTCGTCCGCGCGTATTGAGATTTTTCGGTTCCCGCGAGAACTCTTTAACTTTCCGGGATAAAAAGTAGCCTATTCCTTCAAGACGCAAGAACCCACTTGCCGTAAGCGTAAATATACCGTCGCAATTAGATAGTTAGGAATTTTCAAATAAGTACTTAGTTCAGAATGTAGAGTCATTCCTTAACAAAGTTAAAACGAAATTGTAACTGTACTTAGGGCAGTTTCCCGGAAGTTGTGGAGTTAGTGGGGGGCAGTCACGGCAGTAAATCCTGAGACGTCGCAATTAACTGCTTCCGGTATTCAACTGCTCGCCGAGAAGTTTTCGCGTTCGTTAAAGTTAAGTTTTGGGTACACATAACAACATTGGTCAAGCTATGAATTGACTTCTGGAAACAAATCTTAATAAGAACTGCGCCCTTGAGTAATGTATGTCAAGTAGGTACCGAGATGTAAATATTGCATTTGTAAGAAAAAGATAAAAAAAGATACGAATTGAGAACCATCTCCTTTTTTGAAGTCGGTTAAAAATACCCTACAGTTTTGGAATGCTACATTATATAAAACTAGATGGCGTGGACTAAGTATTTTATTCCTACGGGAACTCCTTAATTTTCCGAAATTAAAAGTAGCCTTAGATGTCCTTCCCTGGGATGCAAGTTACCTCTCTTCTTCTTTACACCAAATTTCATCAAAATCGGTTGAAAAGTTGGGCCGTGAAAGCGTAGCAGATAGAAAACAATTTACTGTTTGTTTCAGAAAGTATTGCTGTGAACTATAATATAACTTGTATTTGGATTAATTATACTTACTTAACTATTGAAAATCTGAGCAAGATTAAGTGAAGATTATTTCTAACGTTGGTGTATCAGAGCCTAAGTCGCAAGTCGAACTCATTAAATCTAAATCTAAACTAATATTTTATAGAGGAAAGATTTGTTTGTTTGTTTTTTTTGTTTGTTTGTTTGTTTGCAATGGATAAACTCAAAAACTACTCAACCGATTTTAAAAATTCTTTCACTTATAGAAAGCTACTTTAGCAGCGAGTAACATAGGCTGCTTTTTATCCCGGAAAATTAAGGAGTTCCCGCGGGAATAAAAAACTTAAACCACGCCGACGAAGTCGCGGGCACCAGCTAGTTTTCGATAAAATGAGTGCAGTAAGCTTTATGATCTAGCGGTAATTCTAACTTAATAAGATCTAGTCCCGCTGTCATCTAACAGCGGGACTATCTACAGAACTTGGCACACAATACTTTTGACGATATTCTTAATGTTAAAATTGACTCCCATTTTCACATTTATGTTTAGACTAGCTGATGCCCGCGACTTCGTCCGCGTGGAATAAGTTTTTTTGATTCCCGCGGGAACTCCTTAATTTTCCGGGATAAAAAGTAGCCTATGTCACTCTCCAGGTCCTCAGCTATACCCATGCCAAAAATCACGTCGATCCGTTGCTCCGTTGTGGCGTGATTGAAGGACAACCCAACAAACAAACACACTTTCACGTTTATAATATTTGTATGAAAGTATGATTAGTATGATATTAGAGTTGACTCCCATTTTCTCATTTATGTTTACGATGGGATGAACTTTACCGCTTTAAAATTAATAAAAAAAGTGTTTGTGTGCAAACACACGGCAGAAGTGAAACTTCAGAAGAAAAGCCTATGAGATAGGTAATGTGATAAATATAACTTGTATTCTATCTCATTCTCTCGCAGGCTAAATCCTATCATACTAATAATATTATATATGCGAAAGTGTGTTTGTTTGTCCTTCCATCACGCCGGCAACGGAGCAACGGATCGACGTGATTTTTGGCATGGGTATAGTTGAGGACGTCATTTATCCCGGAAAATTAAGGAGTTCCCGCGGGAATCAAAAAACTTAAACCGCGCGGGCGAAGTCGCGGGCAGCAGCTAGTTATGAATATGTTTGTCTCTTTTTGCTGTCGCTTTTTCGTTTCGTTTGTAAATTTTGATTGACCTCAGTATTGAGTAATGCAAACTGGTCTGCGTTGGCCTTCGTCACACAGTTGTACCTATACCCATGTCGAAACAAGGGGCATACTACCACCGCTTGAAGCCGTATTGTTTTAATATTGTTAGCGTTCGTGTTTATGAATTATAGTCCTTATTTTAAAGGCGTCAAGGTACGTGACATAAAACTGACATTTTGAAATATTACTGGTTTAAACGATCTATATCTACCCAGAGCTTTTACATAATAATATGTAGTCCGCTAGCATCGTTTACAACATATTATAAATACTAAGTATACACAAATTGGTTTTCATTACAAAAGGAAACTAGGTTGTTTGTGCGGCCGCTGATAAGTCAGTCAGGATTGTTCTCCTTTATGTAGAGACTAGATCATGCCCATCCGTCCGCGTGGATTGAAGTTTTTACATTTTCATAGGCTTTTACATAGGCTAGGCTTTTTGTTAAAGCCTAGCCTATGTAAAAGCCTATGAAAATGTCTTTTCCCGGGATGCAACCTATCTCTGTGTAAAATTTCATCAAAATCAGTCAAAAAGATCGTCCGTCAAAATGTAGCTGAAAGACAGACACTGCACGTTCAAATTTATAACATTAGTATGTATATTATGCTCTGAAAAGTAAATCAAACCAAGGACTAGTATTCTCAGGTCGTCAGTTTAAACATGCAAGTCACCCGCGAGCAAATGAAAGTGGCTCGTGTTGTTGACCGGCTTTGGTGGACACTGGACACGCAAATATCTACCTACTGCTACTAAGTTTTTATACCTACGTAGTTTTTCACAGTGCCACTAAGACTGTAACAATTTTGATTTTGATAAAAAAAAAAAAAGTAGGTACCTAAGTACTTGTCAGACTTAATTCACAAGTAGGCACCCGTGACAAGACTTTTCAACCTTTATAATTGTTATTATTTAACTAATGTCTTATTGAATAGGTACTTACATATTATATTTTTTATTGTAGCGGAAAATGAACAAACTCACGCAATAGTTGTGGAGAAAAGCGTACAATAATATAATAATTATGACATCAATCGTTTTAACGCCTATTGTACGGAAATGAAAGTAATGTTGACAATAATACTTATTTTATACTAGCTGATGCCCGCGACTTCGTCCGCGTGGATTGAGGTTTTTCGGTTCCCGCGGGAACTCCTTAATTTTCCGGGATAAAAAGTAGCCTATGTGCTATTCCAGACTATAATCTATCTCTGTGCCAAATTTTATCCAGATCCGTTCATCCGTTGGAGCGTGATTGAGTAACAAACATACATCCATACATCCAAACTTTCGCATTTATAATATTTATATGGATTTGATTCACTCGCTAACTTTATTGAAGTATTTGTGTCATAAATATTATAAATTTTTATAGAGTGAATACTCTATAAAACTTTTTTTATCTTCTCATTAAATCCGATCCGTTGCTGTGTTGCGGCGTGATTGAAAGACAAACCCACCACTATACACACTTTCAAAACTCAAACTCAAATCTGTTTTATTCAAGTCGACTTTGACAAGTGCTTATGAGTCGTCGTTAATAATATTAAGTACTAGCTGGTGCCCGCGACTTCGTCTGAGTGGTTTAAGTTTTTTTGATTCCCGCGGGAACTCCTAAATTTTCCGGAATAAAAAGTACCCTATGTCACTCTCCAGATCCATTGGTCCGTTGCGGCGTGATTGAAGGACAAACAAACACACTTTCGCAATTATAATATTAGTATGATGATTCTATAATTATACCTATTATAATAATATAATGTTCTATATCATATTATGTGCAGCCCCCAGAGGGTGCTAAGAAACCATACAAATGTATCTGGGGTCACGGGAGTGACCCCGCCAAAGCGAGCCAAAGGAAACGGGGCACTACCTACCTTTTCTCGAAGCGTTTCGTCGGATTTTCGAACCGTCATAGCTTAGGTCCAGATGATGCTAGAAAGCTGAAATTTTCAGGATAAGGTGTTGTTGGCAAACTTACCAAATATACCAAGTATAAATTTTCTAGCATATATAGTTTCAGATTTATTGATACCTGAAATACGTCGATTTCGTGACTGACTCACTGACCGTCATCAACATGAAAAAGGTACTTCCTGAAGTGCTAGAAGGCTGAAATTTGGTATGTAGGCTAGAATTTGCATATAAACAACAGGAAAATTAAGAAATCTGAAACTTTTCCCCTCCAACCCCTCCTATAGGGGGTGCAAATCTGACAGCATTTCCTCGTATTTTAGAACAGTCATAACTTCGGTACGGATGATGGTAGAAAGCTTTAATTTTCAGGATAACATGTCGTTGGCATATTTATTAAACATACTAAGTTTCAATTATCTAGCATTTATGGTTTCAGATTTATTGATACCTGAAATACGTACTTTTGGGGGTTTTTTACTTTTACTAAATCACATGAAACACGAAACCTCTAGGGTACTTCCTAAAGTCCTAGAAAGCTGAAATTTGGTATGTAGACTAGGAATTGCACATAAACAATGGAATAATTAAGAAATCTGAAACTTTCTTTTTCCAACCCCTCTTATTGGGGGTGCATATTTGACAGCGTTTCCACGTATTTGCTAACCGTCATAGCTTCAGTCCGGATGATGCTGGAAAGCTGAAATTTTCAGGATAAGATGCTGTTGGCCAACTTATTAAACATACCAAGTATCAATTGTCTAGCATTTATAGTTTCAGATTTATCGATAACTGAAATACATCGGTTTCGTAATTTAGCCTTATAAATCGTTGATGAAAATCAAAACCTCTAGGGTAGGTACTTCCCAAAGCCCTAGAAAGCTGAAATTTGGTATGTGGGCTAGGAATTTCATATAAATAATGGGAAAATTAAGAAATCAGGAACTTTTCCCTTCCAACCCCTCCTATAGGGGGTGCATAATAGCTGCACAGTCGGTACTAAAAGAAATATGTGCAAAATGCCGTATACATACATAATACCGTACATAAATAATATATATATAAAATTCATGACTCAGGTACAAATGTTCTGAATACAAACATTATGCCCCTAGCAGAATTCGAACCCGCGACCTCTCCCTCAACAGTCATGGTCTGTAACCAATCGGCCAAACAGGTCGCACATAATAATCACGTAATCTTGTCATTTTTATTCTCATTATTTTCATTTTATTACTGAAAAATTATAAAATACCTATAAGTACTTACAACATAAAATATTTTTCAGAGGTAAATATACCTATAGTAATCATTGGCGAAGAGTCCACGTATGACCCGGCATCCCTTTAGGAATTGTTCAATAAGTAATCAACGATATTTTCGTCTAACCCTGTTCTTCAAACTAAACACTGTTCATTGGTTTGAATTAAATTAACGCGTGACAATTTATAGAAAAGTAGATGATGCCCGCGACTTCGTCTGCGTGGATTTAGGTTTTTGATTCCAGCGGGAACTGTTTAATTTTCCGGGATAAAAAGTAGCCAATGTCCTTCCCAGGGATACAAACTATCCCTGTAAATTTCATCAAAATCGGTTGAAAAGATGGGCCGTGAAAGCGCAGCAGACAGACAGACACACTTTCGTATTTATAATATTATATGGATCTAAACTAATATTAAAAAGAGGAAAGATTTAACCGTCAAGTTTGCTGTGGATAAAATAAAAAAAAACTCAACCGATTTTAAAAATTCTTCCGGCACTTCGCGTAGGTTCATTCCAGTGCTAATGTAAAATCTTATGTGCTGATCAGTGCCCACTGGCTTTAGTGGGTAAAAAATAATGGACTATTATCATGATTAGTGCTAGCCTTGCGAAGCGGGGCGGGTCGCTAATCAACAATAAGCAGATATAAACCGGCTGGCCCATACAACCAAATATCTTTAATACTGAGCACCAGACTCGAAAATAAGAACTAACTTAAGTATGTATGGATTTGCCGCTCATTACATACATATACAGCAAACCCACAAAGAAAAGAGGCAACGATAGAGAGTGGGCAATGAAAAAAGGAATAACTGTAGTGCGAGAAATAGAGTCCAAAAAATTAAAAAATCTAGTGCGCCTGCCAAAAAGAAATGAAATCCCACCAAAACCATTTCATGGATAGGCTGCCAAAACTCGCATACTTCTTTTTATCAAGATGTAGAGTTTATAGAGTCAGGACTTCTATGTAGTAAATGTGGTACAGCCAAAAGTACTTAAACCTGTACACTTTGGACTTGGAACTGGCCCCATGGGCTATGATGATGCGCAGCACAAATCGGAGCTCAACTAGGGGCTTGGCTCTACTAGAGATCTCATAACTTTTTAACAGTGAAAGCCTTATGATTTGGACTTGTATGCGAGTTTTGGCAGCCTATCCATGAAATGGTTTTGGTGGGATCAATGTTAATAAATAAATTGAAATTGAAATTAAATGGAAATAATCAATAAGTAATCTATATTTTGCTGGCAGTATGCTTGACCAAAAAACAATTATTTCCAAATAAACTTACTTCTTGTACATCACAAATCACAATAATATAGACTTCATGGCGTGTCTAACTTAAAGGTCAATATAATCTACTTAGGTATAGGAATATCTAAGCTGATTGTTATTTCATTATAATACTCGAACGTTGTGTTTTGTTTTTATAGCTTGTTTTTATTATCGCTGCATATTTAAGTGATTTTGTCTGCAATGGCGTGAGAGTGTATTAATATTATTGCGACTACGAGTTACGACTATAATATAATCATGAAGATTATCTTCTAATTCTAGTCTGACAAGAAAAATTATCAATACATTACATCATTATAAATAACTTTAGTTTTTTTCGCGACTTCGCTCGCATAAATCCCGGTTTTACAGATCCCGTTTGAATTTCTCAAAATTCTTTCGTAGTCAGTTACTTATTGTAAAGAAAGACTACATAATATAAAGAAAGTCGTTCAGTTTCTTCATCTTTTTAATAAGAATTTTTGAAAAAAAAAATTCTTATCTACGCCCTAGTCACAATGCAGTCCTTTAATCAATTTAAGTCGTATATTTTCGGGGTTTTACATCCAACTAGCTAGCTAAGTATTGCCCGCGGCTTTTACGCGACGTTCGGTGATTTTCATAGCGAATGCCTGCGTCATATAATAGCTATCTCTGTGCCAATTTCAGCCCGATCCATCCTATGGTTTGAGCTGTGCGTTGATAGATCAGTCAGACAGTCACCTATTCCTTTTATATATTTAGATGTACATTTTTTTTATCAACTAGAAAGAAAGAAAGAAAGAAAAAACATTTATTTCCAATTTTGCCACACATGCCCTTACCTCAAGGGTATGCTACCCCTACAAGTTAGCCCCTGACAGCGATCTCACCTGATGTGCTGATGCAGTCTAAGATGGTAGCGGGCTAACCTGTTAGGGGCATGGCAGTTATATTAAACCCATATTACTACTATTACCTATTCTGTGCCCATACCCTAATCTGTTTCTATACGGCATTGTACCGGAACACTTAATCGCTTTGTCTTTGCGGGTAGGGTGGTAACTAGCCACGACCGAAGCCTCCCACCAGGCCAGACCAAAGAAAATTCAGAAATTATAAATTCCCAAATTGACCCTGCCGGGGATCGAACTCGGAAGCTCCCACGTTAAAACAACAGCGCTCAACACTGCGCCAGGGAGGTGGTCCAAAAGTGTTTTAAGGTGTTTGTTTTTATATCCTAAATATGAAGGTAAAATGGCGTAACATTATTATTATAATGTGAAAGATAAAAATGTGTATCATAAAAGCGTGTTTAGCGCGTTCGCTGCATATCTGAATGTTAACCGCCTCGCGCCAAATGGCGGCGTATGGAAATCACATTTGTGAGCGGTGCGTGTGAAGAGCGACTCGAGATTTTTGATCCCACAAGCGAACGTACTCGAATAGACAAAGAAATGGTAATAGGGATGATGCCTATATCAAAAATAAATTATTAGATTATCATCATTATCATGTGGATCATCTATTATTGTTAGGTACTGGGTTTTTCAGTTAAGAAATTCCCAGTGCCCCGGGCTGGCACGGGCAGTTGGAAGTTTGCGGTGTTTCACCCCCGTGCCTCGGAGAGCACGTTAAGCCGTCCGCGTCGGTCTCGGTTATTATCACTAACATGATAATAGTCGTTAAAGCCCGCCAACCCGCATTGGAGCAGCGTGGTGGGTCTAAGCTCTAAATCCCTCTCTCCTATGAGAGTGGAGGCCTGTGGCCTCTATGATATATATGATAATTATAACCTTATGAAAACGCGGATCGCTCTTGAGTTGCGACGGAGAGACGCCGGCGCCAACATTCCCAGCTTTTTGTATGTTGTGTTGTGTCGGCGTCTGGGCCCGGCCCCCGCGGGGCTGGAGTGGAAAAACAACTGATAAGTATTTACCTACCTGTTGGGGCTGAGGACACTTCTATCATTAACATCATCATTTCAACCCGGCTCAGTCACTACTGAGCACGAGTCTCCTCTCAGAATGAGTAGGCCATAGTCTGCCACGCTGGCCAAGTACGGATTGGTAGTATTCACACACCTTTGAGATCATTATGGAGAATTCTAGGGCATGCAGGTTTCCTCACGATGGATGTTTTCCTCAAAAAGCAAGTTATATTTACTGCTTTGGCTAAGATTTTTTAACCAACTTCCAAAAAAGGAGGAGGTTCTCAATTCGGCGCGTATCTTTTTTTATAATACTGAATACTTTAATTACACGAGTACACCTATTTTGTCACTTAAGAAATAATAGGTAACTTAGGCTTAAGTGGCAATGGGCGCGGCACATAGTGCGAAGACATACATACGCCTTGGGGTGCCGAGGTGTCGCACCGGAAAGCACAGCGTTGGACGACCCCCCACTGGGTGTACGGAAGCGCAGTCACTGGAAACAAGCAGCACAAGACCGTGCTCTGTAGAGATACATGCGGTGGACGTCTATTGGTTGAGACGACGACTACTATATTTTTAACTTTTAGGTACTTTTATATTTTTACTGTACCTATCCATATTTCTCCATACTTAATATTATAAATTCAAAAGTCTGTCTGTCTGTCTGCTACGCTTTCACGGCCCATCCGTTCAATCGATTTTAATGAAATTTGGAACAGGGATAGGATGTATCCCGGGGAAGGACATAGGCTACTTTTTGTCCCGGAAAATTAACGAGTTCCCATGGGAATTAAAAAAACCATAATCGACACGGTCGGCGTCACGGCAACTATTAGTATTACCTATTTTGTGAGCGCGGGCATGATCTGGTATTATAGTATAGTGGAAAGCTGTGTTGTGTCATTGTGTGTGTTGTGTGGAGCAGTGGAGGAGTGGAGCAGTTGTCGGCCTTGACTGATCTGGCGAAGGTCGAGTCGGGGCTCAATATTTACGTTTTCTCTTGTATACTGCTCCGCTTGCACACGTGACACCCCGCGTGGAGGTCACGCTTTGATACTATTGTTACTGGAATAAAAGCTGTTTACAACAAATGGCATATTTATAACACACTAGATAATTGTCCGCGACTTTGTCCTACTGCTATTTTAAATTAGACTTTATTAAATTCCTGCAGGAACTTCGGGATAACAGACTATTGCCTTCCCCGGGGTACAATTTACCTCTGTACTAAATTCCATCAAAATTGGTTGAGCTAATGAACCGTGCAACGACAGACAGCCAGAAATATTTTCGCATTTATGATAGTAAAAAAGGATTTAGAACTCTGGTTTACTGGGTTAAAATATAGCAACTCAACCTATCTCTGTACCAAATTTCGTCAAAATCGTTGGAACAGACGGGTTGTGAAAACTTAACAGACAAACAGCCAAACTTTCGCATTCATAATATTATGTATTAGTTGATATGGATGTGCAATCCATCTGAGAATCAGCTCTATGACTAAATTCTTATGTCACCATAGCCTGCAGAGTCGATTCTCTATTAGAGTATGTTCAATAAGTCAACATGAGTAAATTAAGTACAAGGTAATAGAACAATAGTATCAATAGTATGTACTCGTATAAAGCAAAACTGTGAAACTGTGAAAAAATCAAACAAATGTGAGAAACAGTCCAACTCTTCAAAAGTACTTGACAGCAATTATTGTTGTCGTCAGAATGTGATATTATTTTTTTTCTAAAATTTCTATGTAAACTGACTTATTGAACAGACTCTACATACTCGTACCTCAGGCTGCAAAGGGTACAAACTTAACAGTTTAACCTATACCCCTAGGGCTTTTATTGGTTTCTGCGTTTAACTTTCGCAGCCAGCCTTCCCACGCGCGTCACGAGTATCTCACCACTCGTAGAAAGTAAAACGGAGCATAATGAAATTATCGGCCTGTATTGGAACAAAGCCGCGGCTCGCACGCCAATAATGCACATTCCACACTCTTTGTCGCATTACAAATACATCATTGAAACGATAGTGAATTACAGTGCAATTAGTTGTTTACTTACATTTAAATTACTTCATCTACTAGCTGATGCTCGCGACTTCGTTCGCGTGGATTTAAGTTTTCAATAACCACACGGGTGCTCTTGAATTTCTCGGATAAGTAACCGCAGTCCTGAGCCTTGCTGGAGCGAGTCAAGTACATGCTCTTTTATTATTTACTAGCTGATGCCCGCAACTTCGTCCGCGTGGTCTAAGTTTTTTTTATTCCCGCGGGAACTCCTTAATTTTCCGGGATAAAAAGTAGCTTATGTCACTCTCCAGGTCCTCAACTACACCCATGCCAAAAATCACGTCGATCCGTTGCTCCGTTGCGGCGTGATTGAAGGACAAACTTAAAACTAAAGCTCCAAACGCGGCGGTCGGAGAACCCCATTAAATACTGACATCAATGTTACGTGTTACCATTATTGTAACGTGTACAGAGCTACAGAGAGATGATGAGCGGCGATATGTATCGAGAGCGCGCTCGGCCGGCGCTATACGGTCAGCGCGTGCGCGGTACATTGCCGCTTTGCTCTATAGATTAATTATTATAATGCCCGCGACTTCGACCAAGTGGATTCAGTTTTTTTAAATCCCGCGGGAATTCTTTAATTTTCCGGGATAAAAAGTAGCCTGTGTCTCTGTGTCAAATTTCATCCAGATTCGGCCGTCCTGGCGTGATTGAGTACATACATCCATCCAAACTATCGCATACTTAATATTATAAATGCGAAAGTATGTTTGTTTGCTGGTTTGTCCTTCAAACACGCCGCAACGGAGCAACGAATCAACATGATTTTTGGCATTGACATAGGCTACGTTTTATCCCGGAAAAGTAAGGAGTTCACGTGGGAATTCCATCAACTTATACCACGCGGACGAAGCTGCGGGCAACAACTATAATAATAAATTTATATAAAATGATGTTATTATGCGTTCATGGTACCGGGCCAGAAGTAATTCGACGTGTGTAATATCAATATAATGTGGATGATGATGATAGACGCGGAGCGGTCGATGTACGCCGCATTCCGCGCCAGTGGGTCGGTCGCGGCAACGGGACCCGCACCGGTGCAGCATCGCGCCAGTTACACGAGCCCCGAGGGCGATACGAGCTCTGTAACAACACCGACTTCATACCAGAGGGACGCCTCATTATGACGACCTCCGTGGCGCAGTGTTGAGCGCTGTTGCCTTCACGTGCGGAGGTCCCGGGTTCGGGTTCGGGCAGGGTCAATGCGGGAATTTTTAATTTCTGAATTTTCCCTGTTCTGGCCTGGTGGGAGGCTTCGGTCGTGGCTGGTTACCACCCTACCGGCAAAGACGTGCCACCAAGCGATTAAGCGTTCCGGTACGATGCCGTGTAGAAAACGAATAGGGGTTTAATAAAAATATAGTAGAAAACAGTGTTATATGCAATATTGTAAATCCACTTATAGGTTGCCACAGCTTGCAATATAATGTTAAATTGAAACAATACAAAAGAAATTAAAGCTAGCTAGCCTAACCTAACTACAATATAATGTTAAATTACACTAGTCCGGAGAAAATCGAAATAAAAGAAGAACGGACAAAAAACTAAAAATTAACTGTGATTAGATCCAGCAAGCTGAGGCAAACAGCTCGACTGGATCTAGTGCCTTTACACTTTATGCAAATTAAAGATCAAAGACGTATTTTACTCATATTTAAAAATATCATATTCATATTTTAAAGACAATTTTTTTTTATAATTTATATTTGAAATTCCACGGACGCGTACAAACTACGAAGCGATTTGCTTCCTTGTATATCTAATTCGAACCTTTAGGATATGGAACGCCCTTCCGGCTTCCGTTTTTCCGTCCTTATAATATTGGTATCTTCAAATCAAGAGTGAATAGGCATCTTCTAGGCAAGCGCGCTCCACCTCAGGCTGCATCACTACTTGCAGCAAGTCTCATTGCACCAAGCGCTAGTCTATAAAAATAAAAAATTGGCAGTCATAGGGACTGCGGTGCCGATAGAAGTGAAAACTTATAACTTAGAATTTTAGTATTAAAATTTAAAAAAAAAAAAATTAAAACATAAACCTTAAAACTAAGGCATTCAAGTTTAATTACGAATGTAGTATATTTATATTTAAGACCTTTTGTCTTCGTAACAACGCGAGGTGTCGGTGTCGGTGACGCGAATCCACAAGTTCACCCCCTACCAAAAAGTGCTCAACGCGGCTAAAGAAGTTTTCACTTTAAAAAATCAGATAGTCAAGACAATCGCACTGGAGGCTACCGATTCAGTATTACAGTCGTAGACGTAGAGCTTTGATAACGAACACTACAACTCCTGAGAAACCTATAATAAACAAACATATACAAACACACATATAGCTGTGGGTACTGGGTAGTCAAGCTCACACAATATACTACCAGCAGTATAGCAGTAGGGTAGTCGAGCTGAGAGCGCTGTACAAACACAATTCCGCGAATTCCGTCCGTCGCTTCAGAGCGCCTTTGAGAGGCTCCGAGCGCCTCGGACCTGCAATTCCTTGAGTACACACTCGGGTCTACACTCAGACTTGTCTTTGAACAGGACATCAATAGATTTTATATTAAAACTGATGATCACTACTCATTTTATAAATGCCAAAGTGTCTTTCTTTGTTGGTTTCTCCTACAATCACGCCAAAACGAAGTGCATTGCCGTGTGCCATACTTTTTTTTCGGTTTTTTTCGAAAATCCAGCTTATAGCCTTCGGGCTGCGAACTTATCATGTGGTACGTGATTGTGCAGTCACGTGGGCCTTAAAAATTGCATTTTGCTCCCGCTATCCTCTGAAGCCAATATTCGTTTTTCGAATAGGTATGATGAAAACGCAATACTCGAACTGTATAAGGAGTTCATACATGTTTTTTGACGCGTAGGCATCTATGAACTCCTTAAACAGGTCGTTTATCCGTTTCAGAAACGATTACGATTTCCTTACACAATCGGGGGGCTGGCCGAAGGATATTCTCCAAATTGCCTTGGTACTGGTATGTGTGAAAAACACAACCCTCTCTTGGCTGTCGGATAACAAAAAGCCTATAGTTGTTAGAAAACGCACAGCCATCATAATTCACAGAACACACGTTGTGCAACCATCGCATTGTCGACCGTGGTGGGTTCCCAGCGCGCCGCGCCGGCAGCCGGCAGCCGGCAGCCGGGTAGGTACGTACAATACCTACTTATCTACTTGCGTAAGATCTTTGTTTACCGTACTGTTGCGATTGCTTTTCAATTTCCAACAAAACGCTAGGTTCATATTATTATTGTATACATAGATATCTATACTAACATTATAAATGCGAAAGTTTGAACGTTGTTGCGAAGTTGTATCACGCCAGATCGGCTGAACGGATCTAGATGAAAGATTAGATTTTATCCCGGAATAAATAAGAGAGTAAGAACTAGAAAAACTTCAATCGACGCGGATGAAGTCACGGGCATTAGCCAGTTATGTATAAACACTAGGGGCAGGATGCGAATCATTTACGTCAGAGAGGAACGACGTTTTGTCCTTCCGCGCAAGTGATTTGACTGTCGAAATCAGTTAAGATTTAACGGAGTTTTGGAGTAACATAACGTACTATTTATTACCTATTCTGTGGTAGGTAACATCGAGAAAAACTTGCATCTCTTATCTCGAGCGAACATTATTGTTTTAGGGGATAAAACAAAATATCCTACAGTATTAGCTATTAATAAGACACTGGGCTTTATGGCCTGAGGCGCATTCAAATCCGTTCAGGGAGCTTACTATCATCGCTTATAGCAGTATTATTTCAATCTTGGTGACCCTCTTGTTTCAGAACTATAATTATTATTTTAAGGACGTCAAGGTACGTCATACAAAACGTCAATTTTAAAATAAGCCGTAACAGGGGGTCTACTCTCTTTCTCTAAAACGAAACTTCGCAAACAAACGAACGAAATTTCGTTAAATCCTCTCCTACATAATATTATCTCTATGCTCCTCTCTATTTCGTTTTCGTACACGCAGACGAAGTACGGATCCATAGAAAATTTTCGTGACCGATTGGATTGAACGATTTTGTGTGGGTCTAATAACCGACTAATTACGTTCGTTTGCGAAGTTTCGTTTGAGAGAAAGAGAGTAGACCCCCTGATACGCGTTTGTTCGCTGTAATTGCCTCAAATAAAGATTTTTATTTTTTTTAATTGATAGAATATTAATTATGTACCAATGCACCATATAAAAACTAATATGAAATAAAAACTTAAACTAAATTAAAAACAAATAATCCAAAAATTACAAAATTAACTTCAAATTTACTCATAAGGCATTAGGCAGGTTTAAGTTACAAACCTAAGCTTTCACCCTGGCTTGGACTCTACAACTCTATATAAAAAGCACGTTCTTTATACTTACTAGATTTAAAGAAAAAGATTTTTCAACTCCACAAAGAAAAGTTTTTTTATACGACTGCCTGAAAAAAGGAGTATATTGTTTTCAGAGTTCATGTATGTATGTATGTGAGTTTGTATATTTCACCATAACTTCTATACGCCTGAACGGATTTTGATGAATGTGGTATCGTTAGAATCCTTAGCTTATTTCGGGTGACATAGGCTAGTAAAATTAAAAAAAAAATTGATTGGGTGACCATGGTCCCGCATCAAAGACTAAAGTAGATTTTTTTTTTCCGAAATGAGATTAACTATATTGTCATCATCAAGAAAATGATGAGTAGATTCCAAAAATATATAAGACTATATTTCAATATCCAGTGATTCACAAAAAATATAATTTTACTATGGCAGTCGTATTTTTTAATTCTTTGAGTTATATTCACTTGTAAGAAAATACCACCCAGTTTTATATTTAGTTTGTAGTCTTATAGTAAAGTTGAAGATGAAAGTATTGCAAATATATTTGAGCTGAATAGCATAACAATGGATTTCAGTCGCCATTCTAGTCTAGACAAGAGCAAAAACTTGCCCGCATAAAGAGCGTAGATAGCTGGTTGTTTTGTACAAGCATACCTATTCTGTGGTACAAGTTCGTTTGTTATGAAGAGGCGAGCGCGTGCTATAACTGCTATAACTGCTATAACTAGCAAACTAGCGCGGGGCGACCGACATAACGACCTTTACCTAGAAAAAGCGTTCTTTTTACTACTTTGTTTTTAATAAGTAAGATACTAATAATAATACTGTGGAGTCTGAGTGATATTTCAACGCGGTTATTTGCCTCATCCGGTGACAGAAGGGCTGGCTCATTTTTTGCGCAAAGAATCAGCCTGGCTGTCCAGCGCGAAAATGCAGCCAACATTTTTGCCACCATTCCACGTGAGCATGGTTTATAAAGTAATAAGGCTAGCTAGCTTTAAGTTCTATTTTATTGTTTTCAATTTGAAATTTGTATGAAAATTGAACCTAACGTGAGCGAAGCCGTGAGCATAAGCTAGTAAATAATATGAATAAAGCATATTCCGAATAACAAGTAGATTTTTGCGGTGCCAATTTGTGGTCATAGAAATCTTGTTACCGGTTGAAATGAATAATGGATTCCTAATAATTATGATGGTTTTCTTATTTCATAAGCATTTCAAAGTTTTCTTATTGCATCAGAAATTAAACCATTGACATCATTCCTAATGACCATTCATTAGGAATGATGATATGTGAATCTAGTAAATCTACAAGCGGTCTCCATAGACCGCTTGTAGATTTACTAGCACCTATTAATTTTATTGTGCAGATCAGATTTCGCAGATAAATTAATATTATAATCATCAATACAAGATATTGTTTTAAACACCACCTGTGATGTGTGACATCATCGTGGAAGGTGTCCTATCAATTATTTAACGTCTAATATCTATTATTCAAAACAGCTTTTAATAAGTTTTATAAAAGACTGCTTTTGACAAAACAAAATATTGTATTGTGTCGGTGAGCGCGTTGATGTCTTTATTATGAACTTCAGTTTAGAGTGGTTTTTATAAAGAGGTAACGATTTTTCGTAATTTGAAGTTTTTGTTCTCGGTAGGAATGTCATTCCGAAACAGTGGTAGATTCACAAGACGATTCAAAAACACATATAAAAGTTTATTTGAATATGAATTTGGAACAAAAACTCATTTTTTTCATAGGTACACTAACAATATACATATACACAAATACATAACACATACATATAAATATTAAATAATACATATTATAATATATTAAATACAAATAAATGTAATAATTTAAAATGCATACTTAACATGTTATTAAAAAAGTGACACATTCACTGATATTATGTACATCGATTATAAATGTACATTACATTGACAAAAATAATGCATGCAAAAAAAACAATTAAAAAAAAGCATGCAAACTATAAAGAGAATAATTTTGTGGAGTTATGAAATATCTTCTCTCCTATCTTTCTAAATATCCGTCTCTATTCCTTCTCTCCATCATCAAAAGAAACTACAAAATTTCAGCTTCACACATTCACAAATTAATTTAAAAAGAAGTAGATAAATAAGTCTAACCATGCATAAAATTGATCTAGAAAAATCATTGACGCGCAGCTATCGCGTAAATCTTGTCATTAGCGGCGTGTGCGATCTGTGCGCGACATGAGCTGACGAGTAAAGCCATTCATATAAGAAGTGAAGTGAAGTGAAGTGAGCCGTAGTTATCTCGTCTCATGCTGGAGAGGTATTCACGCTGCATCGTACGCTGCGGCTCACCGGTCAGTGATGGTCAAAGAACACCAAACACGGTTACAGAAGCAGTGGTGGGCTTCTGTACATACTTTTACGGACACAGATTGTGGCCGATTTTTAGTTAGGCGCTCATACAACGTTTCATCCATTCATCCATCCATCAGCCTGTATACATCCACTGCTGGACATAGGCCTTTTCGAGAGAGCGTCACCAAACACGGTCCTCCGCCTTCCTCATCCTCCCGCTTCCCGCCACCTTCTTCAGGGCATCGGACCAGCGAGCTGGAGGTCGTCCTACACTACGCTTGCCGGTACGCGGTCTTCACTCCAACAACATTTAATTAGCATCAAAGTAAATAATGTTAATGGCCATGCTTGGCGTAAGCGTCGTTTTATGCCTAAACTTAAGTAGGAGCAAATTCTAATTAAGAAGGACGTCTATCGCACATAACATACCACTGATAAACGAGTAAGTATGATATTTGACTTGCAATGGCCGATTTTTGTTATGATTTTATAGCATTTAGAACAATGCGAGCTTTGCTAAATAATTTAAAATCATTGATATAGAATTTTAGTATGTTTAAAATTCATAAAATGAACGTGAACGAACTTTTGGCAGGTCTGGTAATTGATCTGGCTAAAGTAGTCAAATGGGCAATTCTGCGGTGATCAGCGTCCAGTCGCGTCCGGCGCAGGAATGTAGAAAGTGAGCGCGGGAAAGTGTCGCGTTGACGACGAGCATTCAGATGAGATGTGTCGATACTTGTGCCGAGAAGCATTGTGCCCATTCTGAATCCTAATTCAAACTCAAAGTATATTTATTCAAAACTAGATGATGACCGCGACTTCGACCGTGTGGTTTAAGTTTTTTGAGTCCACGGAAACTCTTCAATTTTCCGGGATAAAAAGTACCCCCCCCGGGATACAATCTATCCTTGTACCAAATTTTATTAAAATCGGTTGAATAGATGGGCCGTGAACGTAGCAGACAGACATACCTACACACTTTCGCATTTATAATATTAGTATGGATAGTACACATTCTGAACGTAACGTTTACAAAGTATAAGACGTGATGGTGATAATTAACCACGGTATCTTAAAACTAAAGCCAAGGGTTTCAAACGCGCACTGGTCTGAGAAGAGACCACAACAAACTCAGCCGGGGGTTTTTTATTATATGTACATACTTTGAGTTTGAACGTTTATACCACTGGGCTATCACCGCTACTGGGGCCGATGTTAGCTGCCGTGACCGAAATAAGATGACTCGTGCTAAGTACTCGTAGTAAGTACCTATTACTTAGACTTACTTATTTTTGTATTTTTTTACGTTACGCAATAATCTCTGTATGATCTCGATCTACAATACGATCTAAATGCTCATGTAAGAGCTTACATCACCCGCGCTATGATGCATCACACGACTTTGCTCGACTTTCCCCGACACACGGACAACACGTGTCTGTCACGTTATTAACGCTTTCTTTCGCTGATTAATTGACAGGTGGTTGAGTGGGTGTATCCTTGAGTCTTCGGTGTGGACACTCACAACGCGGGGAGATATCGACGCGCGATGCCAACGCAACCAATTACCAATTAATGCAGCCAACAAATTGATTATGTTAAAACAATATTATAAATGAAAGGATACACACAAATTACTTTTAAAACTAAAAATCACATAAACATTGTACACGAAACAAACATAAATTACAATTATCAAGAGCTAGGACTAAAACTCATGGTTCGAAAACTATACAGTTTGTGGGAGCGCTACTGTACAATAGAAACGAGTCTTATGTAAAATTAAAGGAAAAATTGATCAAGCATTTTCAAGGCGAACTTTAGTATTATAATTGGTTTGTAAGTTGGCGGTTTCTAATATAAGGTCACCTATACAGTACTTATTATGTTTAAGCATGGATTATTGTAAGTTTTCTCATGTAAGTGAACTTTTGTTCTTTTTTGGAAAAATAAATCTCTCTTTAAACCTAAGATTATGTCAGTCTGTTCGTCTGTTACCTTTGTAAGGAACATCTGTTTAACTCCTTGTGACGAGTAGCGAATAGAGACAGCTTGCATCCTGTAAACGGGTAGAGGATACAGGATTTTAAAAATTTAATTTACACGGACAAAATCGCAGACATAAGCTAGTAAAATTTGTCTGTTGTTGACGAAAGTGTGTCTGTCTGTTTGTTACCTTATCAGTTATCACGTCACAAGCGGTAGGCTAGTCTTAGGGCTTAGCTAAGAGTAAGTAGGCAAAATCGATGAGTATTTTCCTTGCGAACGGTATATATATTTCAAGTGGCAGGTGACAGTAATGGCGGGAAGTTCATCCTATTCTTATGATGAACGGGTTCTCAAGATATAGTATAGTGAGGGTAATTCTGTAGTACACCACCTCTAAACTAAACTAAAATTTGTATTGCTATCCCTTTCTTAGTACTCCTTGCGAAAAGTGGTAGCACTAGATTTAGAGATGTCATTGGGGCTGATTCTGTAGTGCACAATCTCTAAACTAAACTAAAATTAGAGCATTACAAATATTGCTATCCCTTTCATAATACTCCTTACGGAAAAGGACATAACTAGATTTAAAGCTGCCATTTTAGTTTAGTTTAGAGATTGTGCACTACAGAATCAGCCCCATTGTCATTTTAGTTTAGTTTAGAGATTGTGGCTAGTTCTGTAGTAGGTACACAATCTCTAAACTAAACAAAAATGACAATTCTATTTGTATATTGCTATCACTTTCGTTAAAATCCCTGCGGAAAGAGACATAACAAGATTAAGATTTAAGAGCTGTCATTTTAGTTTAGTTTAGAGATTGTGTTAAATAGAATTGGCCACAGTATCAATAACTGTGGCTAAATAGTTTCTAGTTATGTTGATCTAGTTAGTCACAGAACAACGGGTTGTGCGGTGACCGGAACCGAATGACGAATAAAATGACGATTGGCTCGCAACGCTTGTTTTGGTTGTGCAAGCTAATCTATTGAGATGTCACACGCAAATGGTAAACGTTTATTTGGACAAATTGTGCGAGCATGTAATTAGTTATTTATAACTGCGAACAGTCGTTGTTAATTACTTTTTAATTTAATTTAATTTAAAAAAGTAGTTGTATAAAGCGGAGATATCTACAAATATTCCGCATATTGCGCTTTATTCGTGTAATAAGTAAGTACCAAATCCAAGTTGAAATCAGTTATCTTTATTATTTTAAGTAGAAAATTTTAATAGGTGCCTGTTTAGCCTTTAAGTGATTGTAACTTTGTTTCTTCACACTGTATTATGTATACAATGTTGAATGTGCTATACATATTTATTTTAATAAAGAATTTATAAAATCAATCAATCAATTACTTTTTAGTAGTGGTGATATTTTATAACAGGGGCTCGCTTTAAAATGTAGAGACAGCTTCCTTAATAGGTTTCTAGCTTTAAAACAATGGTAGATTTAGTGAGAATTGTCCATTGGTTTTGTTAGACTTAACAAATAGAGTAACTAACAAATAGAGACTTAAGCTTATACATCTAAGCGTCTTTTAGTGGTCATTACGTCACGTTTAAGATCGTCGCCATTCCGTCGCGTAGGCCTCTATCAGTTCCCCGAACTATGTGCCCCGCCCATTGCCACTTCAGCTTCGCAGCCCATCGAGCGATGTCGTTATTTTAGTTCTTGAACGAATCTGATTTGATCGCGTAGAGAACTTCTGAGCACTCCATTGCCAGCTTTGTGACCCTTTTTTTTTTTTTTTTTTTTTTTTTTTTTTTTTTTTTTTTTTTTTTTTTTTTTTTTTTAACGTTGGGAAATGCTTTTAGGCATCCCGCCCACAAAAGGGGGCGGGTATGTGGGACTCCTTGGCACTCCAAAATACCCACTAAAACCCAACGGATCCGGCCACGCTTAGTTTGGAAGCCACAGGTTCACTCAGTGGCATTTCTACTGTGACCTTCCAAAGCGTTTATCGTCCTTGACGTATCCTTTTTTATTTACGGCGCGGAAGGGCAGCTTTGTGACCCTGAGTCAATGTCTGAAAGACAGACTATGTCACTGTTCTACATTTGTTGATTTCAACGTAAACACGCTTATTTGACCCGGTGACAGCGTCCCTTGTTTCAATGAAAAATACAATAAAACAAAAACTAAAAAAAACATACGCGCCGAATTGAGAACCTCCTCCTTTTTTAGAAGTCGGTTAAAAAGGCATAAAAGTTAGTTCCAATTTTGGCCACCGGGTCAGATATGTATGTAGGACTATAAACGTAAAAAGAAGAACGACTTTTCGCACAACCTGCAAGTTTCCTAACGGATCTGCGCACGTCGAGTGCTCTTAATATATCATCGACGAAATGCATTCGTTAGCGTACATTCAGCTTTTGCTACCATTGCTTTCAAGTGGCACGAGGATTGGTCACAGGTACAACACAAGCGAACAATACTAGCATTTATTAGCATAGAAATTCGGCTCAAATTAGAGGGGATGCGTAACGTCGATATAGATCTTTTTGCTGACGTTAGTACAGATTGTTATCCTAATTGCGACACAGCCATGAAGCAGACGAATGAGCACTAGACTGAAACTCAAAATATTCTTAATTGAAACAGGAAAAATATTTGGAATCGTCAAAGGTTTTGTCCTTTAAATTATATCCCTGTTTTTAAATTCCTATAATATTTTCTTTTGGAAAAAGTCTGCTATTTACCTATCGTATGCTTTTATACCACTACAAGATGTCTACAAGTTAGTCCTTGCAACCTTGCCCCTGCAGTCAAAGATGACAGCGGGCTAATCTGTTAGGGGTATGGCAGTTATATTATACCCATATCTCCAAATCAATTTTAACATCAAGCGCTACACTTGTACTAATTTTAGATACAAAAATGTGAAAGCTGCATTGATACGGGAAGGAAAATTGATGGTTACATGACATCATACAAAATAGCTAATTTAAATAACATGCGAATCGATCTAACAATTATTGTGGTTTCACCCTAAGCTCTACTTACAGAGAAACCTGTATAGTACGAGAAGAAGATACGAGATTTAAAGGTCGACCTGTACCCATCTGATAACGGTAAAGACCTTATAAGTCAGAAAACCCGATTTTATATTCAATTTTTACAACCATCTGATAAACAACCGAAATCATTGCCTGATTTCATTAGGCAAGCCATTTTAGACATTTTATTTGATGTACCTTGATTCATAAAAACCACCTTCGGTCTGGTTATCGGATGGATGGAGGTCGTTGTATGGCGGGATCTTAAACCAGTACTCTTTGCTGAAGTCTGAACAATAACTATAGCGTTATAGTTGACATGTGCACTCAGCTGTTACACGGCTGTTATACAGCTAAGGAGCTAACAGTAAACAAATACCGCACATTTTATACCGCTCTATACCGACCCGCCCGCGACCCGACATCAACTTGATACATGACTTAAACCATAGACATAGAATTTTTTCGCTACGCTCACTTAAACATACCTGCTTACAACCATGTGAAAACCAACTTTATTACGTGGATATAAAGTTTATTATTCGTTGAGATGTTATGTAGTTTTTCTGATGCCATTTAAGGTAATGTCACTTTCTTAAGAACACTTTCTCGGACGACTTCAGGACGTGACTGCTCGTATAAATACATCATTCGGCCTTCGGGTAACGAACAATATACCTATGTATGTAAGAATGAAGAGTAATAAAGAATGCCTTCGGATTTAAAAAAGCATTGTTTTATATGAAGAGATCTATAATTACTAAGAAAAAAATTGGCCCAAAATTAGTCTCAAAGTATCAAACTGTTAGATTTACGAGGTTCTGAATAACAAGGTTGTTTGAAGCTTAAATTGCGGTAAAACGGCTGAATCGATATAGATGTTTGGTACAGAGATAGATTATAATAGTCTGGAATAACACCTATATGTGTTATTCCATATGCCTTTCATAGCCTATGCTACATTTAATCCTGGAAAATTCCGCGGGAAACAAAAACCTCAAGCGACGAAGTCGCGGGCTTTAGCTAGTGAAGTGAGGCTTTAATTAATGAAAGTGAGCTACTATCAATTGATGAATTAGTTAAAATTTCAGTTAATCCTCCTAAATAAAAAAAAGTACAGAAGGACTTTATTTAATTTGAGTACCAAAGTTCAATGCAATTAATTGTGTGCAATGTATCGTCCATGTAACGTGCTGGTAAGCTGCGTGTAGATTGTATCGCGGTATAGAGGCGCGTATGTTCGTGTAGCGAGCTTTATGGTCTAGCCGCACTACAGAGGCGCGGCGCGGCGCGGCACGTAGCGGCAAGTATTCTTAGTACAATTTAATAGTCAAGGCAACGGGGCGCTTCGTTGTATGGAGACCCCCTCATTAAATCCACAGTCGTTGAAACTTGGCAGGGTATGGCATGAACCGAAACTTATACAAAAATATCCAAAAAAATCCATGCGGAAGTAAGGTTTTTATACCTAAAACTTAATATTTATGACTGAATATTTTCTCGATTTCTTTTTAAAATAATAGTAGGTAGTATATTTACACTCGAAACCAAAATATCAAACGAAATAATCAAGCAGAACATCGATATTTAAACCGATTTTATTATCAAATCTAAACTCCGTTTACGCGATAATGTACCTTCCTGCTTAACCAATTGGGTATAGCATAAAAAACTTTACTTCCTTTCTGATTTTTTATTGGATTAACTTATGATACTTTATCATACTGTAAAGTTTCGTCGCCTGAGGAATTATTGTTGGGGTCCACTTAAGCTTTATGGCCTAGACTATTATGTCTCAATGCATCTACGTGCCGCGAAGCTAGTGGGCCCAGCTCTAAACATATTCATACAAAGAACATTGGTGGCTACGTGCCGCGCCGCGCCGTTTATCTGTAGTGGGGTTAGACCTGTACGATACGTGAAGCTGATAGCTTGATCTGGAGCGAGGTGATCTCGGGACATTTGGCGGCGACCCTGCGGCCTGCGGGTGCGCCGCGCGCTCTGGCCGCACCCTCCGCGTAGTGTCGTACTCGTCGTACGTATGTAGTTATACTTATTCATGTCCACAAAACCGACCTACTCGTACTAGAAACCGTTGTAATAAACCATTATTATAGTAACCACAGCTTTATCGTCTGCGCAAAGTGCAGTCATTCTTCGTGAGGTTGAATATTCGCTTTTATTATACTACCTACTAGCTGATGCCCAAAACTTCGTCCTCGTGGACGAAGTGCTATTCCAGACTATAATCCATCTCTGTACCAAATTTCATCCAGATTCGTTCAGCCGTTCTGGCGTGATTGAGTAACAAACGTCCATTCATCCAAACTTTCGCATTTATAATATTATACTAGCTGATGCCCGCGACTTCATCCACGTCGATTGGGGTTTTTGGTTCCCGCGGGATCTCTTCCATTTTCCGGGATAAAAAGTAGCCTATGTGCTATTCCAGACTATACTCTATCTCTGTGCCAAATTTCAGCTGCAGATCCGTTCAGCCATTCTAACATGATTGAGTAACAAACATCCATCCATCCATCCAAACTTTCGCATTTATAATATTAGTATAGATAGTGACAGGGCTTAGCTATACAAAGCTCAAAGATGCGGCGCAAAATAGAGAAGTTTTTGGATGATGATCGCCAAACTTCGTTTTGAAGAAGGCACGGGATGATGGTGTAGATCATAGAATTACCTACCTGAAAGTACTATTATGTATTCTGTGGCATAGAATGTGGATTTGTCATGTTCCATCGTCACAAGCATTGAAATAGAAAGAAAGAAAGAAAGAAAAACAGTTTATAAAAAAAAGTATATATCACTTAAATGGATTTGGTATAGGTACAGCTGTCTCTGTACCAAATTATGTCCAAATTGGGCGATAACGAAACACCCGGGCATTACTATGGATGGGCTAATTTGTAAACTCTTACCGAATATGATTTCAGATTTGTAATTTCGCATTCTAATGTGAAAATATAGTGTACATGCGATAATTAAGCTATAATATAACTGTTTACTGTAATGCATAATATTAGTTACGTACTTAGGAGCATACATTACTCATTAGTGGTGAATATAACTGATAAAACCCAACCGGTTTCCACATGGAGGTGGTAATTAGCATGCGGCAAGAGATGCACACTTTATCTGTTATGCCATTTCGTAATACTGCCACTGATGATTACTTATACATGCTACATACCGTTAAGTTTTGTGTAATTTTAGTTTTTAATGTTTGCGGTAATCATTTTTTGGGTTTCGTACCAAAATTGTGAAATTGTGCGACTTTATCCGCCTTTCCCAGACAACGATCTCTCTGTACGTATACCTAGGATTGGACGTGAAAAACTAAAATGTTTGCGGGATATAATCGTGGACTTACTTCTTACGCTCATGGCCGATTTCTTTTTTGAAATAGCCGTTCCTTATATTTAATTAAATATTCACAAGAAAACAATTTTTAAATTAAGTACTTATATATCCTTTTAATATTGCATCTTCAAAAAATTTTTACTTACCTGCGCCTAAAATTGTAGAGTTGATAGAAAACAAGTAAAACTAGCAAATGCCCGCGGCTTTGCTCCCGTTGTAGTTTAGAACAATGCGGCCTTATTCTCTGACGACATTATAAATGGGCACCTTTGTACAAAATTCCGTTCTGTGTCCTCAGTTATGACTTTTCTTTTTATTGTAATATGATAACATTAAAACTATAATACTCGTATGTTTAACAGCCTAACACTAACAGGACAAAAGTACAAAGCTGCATCTTTACTAACACAGTTTATCAGAAATCGGGAATAATCCTTTACAAAATACAATTTCAGGTATTATAACTAATTTATAGGTTTTATATCTAGGTACGAAATCCTTGTCGAGAGATTCTTATTCGCACTTGGCCGATTTAATTCAATCGGTAACTCGAGAGACGTTAGAAGTTTTGCTTGTATCGAGCGGGGCGCGTTACCTCATAGCCATTTCATACTTGTTTATATTATTACTTCCTCCGTAGATGTAAAAACATCCGATAAGCTAATGCCTCTCGCGAACTAGCCATAGACAAGGTTATTCGCTTCAGAGGAAGAGAAAGTCGGCAAGGACAAACTCTCTCTGCCGGAAAACGTTAATAAACCATAAACACATGCTTCTAATTATTGGACGACCTCTCTGGCGCAGTGGTGAGCGCTGTGGTCTTATAAGTGGGAGGTCCCGGGTTCGGTCCCCGGCAGGGTTAATTCGGGAATGTATAATTTCTGAATTTTATCTGGTCTGGCCTGGTGGGAGGCTTCGGCTGTGGCTAGTTACCACCGGCAACGACGTGCCGCCAAGCGATTTAGCGTTCCGGTACGATGCCGTGTAGAAACCGAATAGGGGTATGGGTTTAATATGACTGCCATAACAGGTTAGCCCTCTATAACCATCTTACGATAGTGCTACACACTGCGCCACGGGGGTCTTCAATATAACTTCAATATAATCGTCAATTAATATCGTTTAGGTTTTTAGGATAGTATTAACTAGATGCTAACCACTTCGGTTGCATCAGGTTGCGTCACTGTTGTTGATATCACTAAACAAAAGAAAACGTTTAGAAAACCTTTGTTTGCTAACGGACGGTTCAATTAACACTTTGTCAAACTATTATTCATTTTAATACAATTATCTTTTTCATTATTTTCATGGCATGGCAAAATACTTACCTAAGTATATTGTCATCCTTGTGAAAAATAACTACGCAATAAGTACGGTGTACTATCGAGTTTGACCTAACTTACTTAATAACGGCGAAATCACAATGAAATACTTTTTGTTATCCCTACTTCCATACTAATATTATAAATGCGAAACTGTGTCTGTTTGTCCGTCTGTCTGTCTGTCTGCTACGCTTTCACGGCCCAACTGTTCAACTTTTGATGATTTTAATGAAATTTGGTACAGGGATAGGTTGTATCCCGGGGAAGGACATAGGTTACTTTTTATCCCGGAAAAATAAGGAGTTTGTCCACGCGGATGAAGTGGCGGGCATCATCTAGTTTTTAATAAACGAATAGGCATTATATAAAAACTTGATATTAACTGGGCAGGTAAATTAAGTAAGTACATACGATGTTAAGCACTATATAAATTGCATAAAATGTTTATGGAATCAAACATTTTATTAAGCGCAAGCTTATTAAGCAATAAAATAAATAAATAAAGGTTATGGAATAACTACTTTGAAAGCACTTCTTAAAATTACGCTCACGAAGAATTCCGTAAAAAGTAACTTTTGAAAGAGTCTAATTTGTAGGGAGGACTTGAAAAGTAATATTAATGAACACATAAAAAAGCTTTTAAATATTCATAAAGGGCATGTTTCGCACGTAATGGTATATTTAATTCGGTAATCGAAGGAAAAGCTTAGTTTAATTACGAATGTAGTATATTTATATTTAGGACCATATTTTGTGTTCGTAACAACGCGAGCATGTCGGTGATCGCCAGCATGTCGGTGATCGCCAGCATGTCGCTGTTCGCGAGCATGTCGGTCACGCGAATCCACAAGTTTACCCTCTACCAAAAAGTACTCAACGCGGCTAAATAAGTTTTCACGTCTTCAAAAAAGTTTAGCGAGCAAAGATTAGCACCTACCTAGTATAGGTACATATTGGGGCTGATTATGTAGTGCACAATCTCTAAACTAAACTAAAATTAGAGTATTACAAATATCGCTAACCCTTTCATAATACTACCTACGGAAAGGGACAGAACTAGATTTAAAGCTGCCATTTTAGTTTAGTTTAGAGATTGTGTTATACAGAATCAGCCCCATTATCTAGTTTGTTCCATGATCATAAGCCTCTATCACACGGAGCGATTGTCATCTGACCTCCGTGACCGAAATGCTGTCAAATCTATGGCCATGCTGCGTATTATCTGATGATTATCACATTATATTCAGCCACCATGTCGAGGCTGGCATAAATTCAGACTCGTGACCTACATGTTTGATCTACGAGTACATGTTCCCGCTATTCATTATCATTTATCTCTACACTATTCAACTCTATCTAATGTTTTATGTTTTTTATTTTATGTTATTTTTCTTATTGTTTTTCATTAGAAGAAAAGAAATGGACATTTTACCTACACTGTCCATATGAGATATCTATCAGTGACCTTGGCAATTAATAATTAATTAGTGTTAAAATAAAAATCCTTTAATTAATTTATTTTTTTTATTTAAAAAAAAAAAAAAAAATAATATTCGTTTTCACTTTTATCGGCAGTCCCAATGACTGTCAATTTTTAGGGTTCCGTACCAAAATGGTAAAAATGGAACCCTTATGGTGCGACTTTCTCCGTCCGTCCGTCCGTCCTTCCGTCCGTCTGTCCGTCCGTCCGTCTGTCACAGTCGATTATTTCAGTAACTATTAAAGCTATCGACATGAAATTTGGAATATTTGTGTATAATAGTGGCCTAACATCATTAAAATAAATAAAAATCGAAAATTATTTTTAGTTTAATTAAAAAAGGGGGAAAATCGGGGGTTTGAAATTTCAAAGTATGATAACTATACTGAGTGGGATATCATATGAAAGGGCTATACTTCTACATTCTAAAACAGATGCATATTTTATGCATCTGTTTTAGAATGTAGAAGTATAGCGGTGGGATCCAAGTTCCCTCCGCATACCACTCGTTTATAAGTACTATTTCAACTCTGAGGTTTCTAACGATTATTATGAAATGTTAGTGATAGTAAACGTCTTCTCCGAGACACGGAGGACACGAAAAGCCCAAATTTGAACTTCCAAATTAGGTCACCCATCAAGTTACCGACTTGAATAGACTTATACACGTTGCACTTGCAATTTGCACACCATTATATGGTAGAATATGCAAGGGAATTACTATTTTAAGACATATCTGTACTCATATTCCTGCAAATAAAATATAATTTTTATTTATATTTGTTGTCGCAACTAGGCCAATCGTCCCTCAAAAACCCACTTCAAGTTCTATCATATATCTATAAGCATCATCTTATTAATTTATTTTTTAATTCGGAATGTGTTGTTGCCTGCAGGCGCGGCCGAAGCGGGCTACCTGGGCAAGGAGATCGGCGCACTGTCGCAGCTGCACCACGCGGTGCGCGGCCGCGTGTTCGCCGTCGATTCCCGCACTCTCTATCTGCACGACTTCCACTACGACGGCGAGGGACCCGGTGAGTGCTGCTTACATTAACATCGTTCCATCCATCGATATATATGTAGGTACTAGATGGGCCCTTTCATAGAAACAATTTGGGCGTCCGACTTGTGGTGCATGCCCCTCACCTGTATAAGCCTGTCGTTGTCCCCGCCATAGCGCTGTCCCGCTTTTCAGACTAGAGGCGTTAATAAAATAAGTTCACATTCTTTGTTTGACAGGGCCCGTCTATGTAAATTGAGGTCGCAGGTACCATCATTTTCATTATAGCACTAGTTATTGCCCGCGGCTTCGATTTTCACACACATTCAAACTACGAACTATCTAATTATTGTTAGGAATGATGTCAATGGTCTGCCGCCCGCCATGTTAAACCACCATTTTAACATGTTAGCCGGTTGAAATGATTGATAGATTAGATTTACATAATAATTATGATGGTTTTCTTGTTTCATATAGCAAGAGGATCTGAAATCAGACCATTGACATCCACCACCACCACCACTAACCGGGACTTAATTATTATGGCCCGACCCGGGACTCGAACCCGGGACCTCGTCGGCCGCAGTCGAACATACTAACCACTAGACCAACGAGACAGTCATCTGAACAAATAAATGAAATAACCACAGCTATTTAATCTTATTATTACCAAAAACGATAATCAGTCAGTGGCTTCCCTGAACCATCCACTCTGGAACTCATTTCAAACAAACCGCGCGGAAACCATTTGTTTTAGAGCTAGGATGGCATAATAGAATATGAACAGCGGGTTATGTTCTCGCGTTGGGAGGTAACAGCACATTACAATACATGCAGCAGCACTTAACAGCACTAAACAACTAAACTGCGGTGTAATTGTGCTGTTATTCCCTTTTCCGCTGGAGTTTGTTCCGAACTGACGCAACTCGACTCGACCGCGCGCCTTTGATAGAGTTTGATCACGTGTGCTTTCACACGGTTGCGTTAAACTGAATTAAAACTCTATATTCCTAAAATTAGAGTTTAAAATACCTTGTTTTTGACAATGGTTCGTATTTGGGGATGTAGCGTTATGTTGTGTAGGTAGTCTTTAGCGGGAGAACGGGAATATTTACATGCTAATGTTGTAGAAAAGACATTCCATACGTAATGTTGGCTGGATGTTTTAATTGTATAATTTTAGTTAAGTACCATTTATTATTCTCAAGTCGTGTGGGTTTAGGAGCCAGAAGGCGTTGGTCAGTGGATTCTTCTCCGCTAAAGGGTTTGGGTTCGAATCGAATAAATAGGTAAAGCAAGGCTGAAACGACAGCATGTATGTACACGCGTGTTCTTGACACGAAAGTTTGTGTAATATTTAACTAAAAAATAATAAAGATTAGCTTATGCCCGCGAATTCGTCCGCGTGGAATAAGTTTTTTCATTTCCACAGGAACTCCTTTATTTCCGGGATGAAAAGTAGCCATGTCCTCAACTATACCCACAAAAATTTCGCTCTGTTGGGACATGATTGAAGGACAAACCAACACACCAACAAACAAACACACTTTTATAATGATAGTATAATATGATTGCAGGGTAAATATTCAAAGATAAAAGTCATAGAAAATCTTTATAACAAGTTATAAAAATCTTTAAAAAGTTGACTACTTGAAAATAACCAAGTTATTCAGAAAAGAAACGATTTTCCGTTTTCCCAACCGCCTTATTAACATGTTACTAATATTGAAAGCGCGATGTGAAAGTCCAGTCCGTTCATCTGAGCGCCAGTCGACATAATAATGTTATCACTAAATTACATTAATTTATTAGTTCCGCACAGTTTACATCTACGAGGCACTACCATCAGAATGCCATAAGAATAATTAATTTCACGACTATTGTGAGATGGCACTTATTCAGAGCAAAAAAATTTTGGAAGTGAAAACTTCTTTAGCCGCGTTGAGCACTTTTTGGTAGGGGGTAAACTTGTGGATTCGCGTCACCGACACGTCGCTGCCACATGCTCGCGTTGTTACAAAGACAAAAGGTCTTAAATATAAATATACTACATTTGTAATTAAACTTTAATTCCTTAGTTTTAAGGTTTATATTTTAATTTTTTTTTAATTATTTTTTATAATAATTATTATTTAATTTTTTTTTTAAATCTCACGACGAACTGCAGCGCTCCTTGGTGGCCTTTAACTTGTTGTTGACCATCTTGGTGAACTATGGCAGAACCCTTCTCATTCCGAGAGAAGATTCGTGCTCAGTAGTGAGTCGGAAATGTGTTGTGAGCGCTATGTGGTGGTTATAAGTGGGAGGTATGGTTTTAATATAACTGCCGTACCCTCAACCGGTTAGCCCGCTACCATCTTAAACTGCATCATCATTTACCATTCAGGTGAGATTGCAGTGGCGTAAAAAAAGTTAGAAACGTGTGCGCGAGGATCGAACCCCCGACTTCCTATAAACAGGAGGCCAAACGTCTCAACTGGGGCCATACTGCTAACGCTTAAAGCAGTACATAAGCAATATTACTCATAATGATAGTTTGATGTCACGTACCTTGACGTTCCCAAAATAAGGATTGTAATCGTAAAACATGATTGTCAACAATAATGTAACAATATGGCTCTCTAAGCGTTGCACAGTATGGTCCATACCACCCATGAACTGGTAATTTATATAAAAGGGTGTAGATGTGTTACAATACAGAATCTTTTAAAACAAAACAAGAGAAAAACCACTCTTATAAGGAAAACTCCTAGCATAGCTTCTTTGCGTGGGCTTCCTTTTATATTTCCGTGAAGGCAGCGGGGGTGCGGGGGTGAGGGGTTGCGGGGGTGATGGGTGCGGGGGTGAGGTAATGACATCAGCGGGGAAGGGGGCTTGTTGCCCAAACTACCTCGCCACACAGCCGGCGAAAATGAAAACTCCACCTGGGGGACCATACACAAACTTACGCTACATTACGCTACGCAGCCAGCATACTTGTCGCCACTCCTCCCAGGCGTTTCAGAGGGAATACTTTATTTCCCAAAATCGGTTAACTACAACTAAAAATTTAATAACTTGAAGACTACGCGGACGAAGTAGCGGACATCAGCTAGTAAATAATAAGTACTTACTCAATCAGATAAGGTTTATATAGGCTATAAGATTTATTGTAACGTTTGCAAAAAAATAATAATCTCAAAATGAATTATCTGAGATTCGATAATGCCTGCGTCATCGGCCGCGTGAGTTTTTTAAATTCCAGCAGCAGAACTCTTTATATTTCCGGGACAAAAAGTAGAGCATGTTTTTTCCCGGGATGCCGCTTATCTCTCTACCAAATTTCGTCAACATCAGTTGAGCGGATGGGCCGTGAAAGCGTAGGAAATACATATACAGACACACTTTTGCATTTATAATATACTTACAGCTCCTGTTATTCCCATTGATAGAATAGAAAGAAAATTAAGTAGGTACAAATTAAGTTAAGTACACATAGCCTTAATTGTTAAACAGAGCTGTTCTCAACTGGCTCAACGCTGGCTGCGGTATTATAATATTGCGGTAATGTGTGAAGAGTCCCTGGAGAGACGACGGCGTTGCGGGCTCAGATGTAAAGATTCAACGTAACGAGACACATGATGGTACTCATGAGTACAATATGAGTTTTCTAATATATTGCTTATTGTTAAAGTTTCGATAAAGTGTGAAGAGTCCCCGGGCGAGGCGGGCTCAGATGTAGCGATTTAGCGTAATGAGACACATGTTCGCACACATTCGTATAAGCCAAAGAAGGAACTTTGAGGGGTCTCCTTATATGTATACTCGCGCAGGCCTAATACTGATATGATAAATGCGAAAGTTTGGATGGATAGATGGATGTTTGTATGGATGTTAGTTACTCAATCACGCCAGAACGGCTGAACGGATCTGGATGAAATTTGGCACAGAGATAGATTATAGTCTGGAATAACACATAGGCTACTTTTAATCCCGGAAAACTAAAGAGTTCCCGCTCGAACCAATAAACCTCAATCATATCAATCATAGTTATTAATAACTAGATGATGCCCGCGACTTCGTCCGCGTGGATTAAGCTTTTTTGATTCCTGCGGGGACTTTTTAATTTTCCGGGATAAAAAGTAGCCTATGTCCTTCCCCGAAATACAAACTATCCCTATACCTCAGTGCGAGAGTCCGGAATGCGAGTGCGGTATGGGCGACGAGGATAGGCACCATGTGCTGTGGGAGTGCGCCCTCTACGAGGACCTACGAGCCGCAATGTTGGACGGTATCGTGCGTGAGGAAGCGGGACCTGTCTACTACACGGACCTCGTCTCGTCGGCGGCAAACTTCAACCGGCTGCGGGAGTTCGCGCACGCGTGGCACCGGCGAAGAAATGCATAGCGCGATTAGGTGGCAGGCAGGGAGCCACGGGAGAGCGGCGGGAATCTCCGATGTAGACGTGACGTCCAGCCCCCAAGGGGGGAGAGTGCATATAAGGGACAAGGAGTAGAAAAATAATTTGTAGGGAGTCAAGAATGCGCCCCGGGAACACGCCAAGAGCAAGTACCGAACGGGCGCTCTCCCGCGATTCGGCCCATATAACCGCGAGGTTGGAGGGGCCATGGGAGGTTGGAGGGTTGTCCCTATCCCTATACCAAATTTCATTAAAATCGGTTGAACAGGTGGGCCGTGAAAGCGTAGCAGACAGACAGACAGACAGACAGACAGACACACTTTCGCATTTATAGTAATATGTATGGATTATCATTAGATGTAAGAAATAATGACCGGGACAGGTGGCGGCGGCGCTCTCCGAGGCGCGACGGTGGCTTGAGATTAATTGGTATTACTGGTAATGAAATGCTAAAAGAATATTAAGAGAGGCTGTAATTGGTGAGGACTCAGCTGACGACCCTCTAACGCCCTCTCCTCTGAGGGTAACGCGATCTTAAGCCGAGTGGCGAGCGATACCAGTTACATGATACTTGAGGAGAAATGGTCAATGTTGAATATACTGTGTAGGTGTGTGGTTCCGTAATCCGTATATGTTTGGTGCTTTGTTTTGGAGGAGTAGGTCTGTACCTACTCCTCCAAAACAACCCAAACTTCTGTAAGTTATTTGGTTAGTTTTACTTCACGAGAGCAAAGACTGGATTATGTTTATTTCGCGTAGGTGCCTGCTGGTATGTAGATCCTGAAAGCATCCTAATGCATAATGGCACGATGGATTTTAATCAATTGTATTACTAGCTTTTCCCGCAGCTTCGCGTTGTGAGTGTGAGTTGTTGTGAATATGGGGTTCAATTTTCATACCAATTTCAAACCCCTATTTTCGCCCTTAGGGGTTAAATTTTCGAAAATCCATTCGTAGTGGATGAATACGTTATAAAAACTGTATGCCAAATTTCAGCCCGATCCGTCCAGTGGTTTGCGTTAGCGTTGACAGATGCGCGTCAGTTTATATATTTAGAAAATCATCTGCACCGTGGACTGGCTTTGTGGGTTTAAAAAACATATTGCGCGTGTTGAGTCACGTAATATAGTGAATAAGTTTTTTAAAAAATTTTTGGCTATCCGTAAGAATAAAAGTATTTAATGATTATAAACAAATATATTTCCGAGTTTCTTGCTGGTTCTTCTCGGTAGGAATGGCATTCCGAACCAGTGGTAGATTCAATGACGATTCAAAAGTACTTGTAAAAGTTTATTTGCATAAAAAAACATTTGAATTTGAATTATAAACAAATATATGTAACCGCTTGTAAATTCACGTTCTTTGTCGGTTATTTTATTAAAATGTTAAAATAGTAGGTACATTAGGATGGTTCTATTATCTATTTTCGTACGGAACTTCAATCACGAGCAAGTGCAAGCAATGATCAGTTGAAATTTATTATCTTCTAAAGCGTTAAGCCCGTCCTTATAATTTCCCCCGAGACCCGGAGCGCTCTGAGCGGCGCATTCCTCTGGATCAGTTAGTTAGTCAGTTATACCAGCAGTCCAGTAAAAAGGAAGAGCATTTTAAAATTCAATATTAATTCCTAGATATTGCGGATTAGGAAGTATTTACATAGAAATGAGCAGGGCTAAGAAGTAAGAACTTTCCAATCACTTAACCACCGTGGTGTATTGGTGTGCTGTAGTCTTACAAGTGAGATGTCTCGGGTTTGATTAATTATTCGCTGGGGCAATATGTAATCTATACTAATATTATAAATGAGAAAGTTTGGATGGATCTAGATCAGTTAGTCAGTCATATACCAGCAGTCCAGACAGCGGTGAAAAGAAAGAGAATTTAAAATGAAATATTACTTCCTAGATATTACGGATTAGGAAGTATTTACATAGAAATGAGCAGGGCTAAGAAAGAACTTTCGAATCAATTAATCCCCCTGGTGTATTGGTAAGCGCTGTGACAACGTGGGAAGTCCTGGTTTCTATTACTCGCTGGGGCACTTTGTAATTTGTAAACAAAAAAAAGGCCACCACCACCACCACCATTATCACCAGTTAGACCTATATCCTGCAATGAACGTACATAATATAACTTAGAAAATTAAAATGTGCGTGCCCGGGGATCGAACCTCTGACCATTCGAATAGGAGGCCGACGTCTACATCACCAGGCTATCACCACTTATATTATTATACTAGCTGATGCCCGCGACTTCGTCCGCGTGGAACATTGAAATGAAAACTTCTTTAGCCGCGTTGAGCACTATTTCGGTAGGGGGTAAACTTGTGGATTCGCGTCACCGACATGCTCGCGTTGTTACGAAGACAAAAGGTCTTAAATATAAATATACTAAATTCGTAAATTTAAACTTTAATGCTTTAGTTTTAAGGTTTATGTATATTCTTTTTAATTATTCGTGTTTATATTGGCGTTTGAAAATTTTATATTATTTTCAAATTTTAATACCTACTAAAATTATAAGTTATAAGTTTTCACTTCTATCGGCATTTTTTTTTTTGCTATTTCCGGAATGAAAAGTAGCCTATGTCACTCTCCAGGTCCTCAATTATACCTATGCAAAATATCACGTCGATTGGTTGCTCTGTTGCATGGTGATTGAAGGACAAACCGACAAACAAACACACTTTCGCATTTATAAAATTTATGACCAGGCTTTGAGAATTAGTTAACAATCTGCCAGTAACTACTAATTAGTGACTAATTAGGGACATAATTGATAGTGATTGTGTATAAAAACAATCTCAATGACGCGTCGCCATTGTGTCACTGTGTATGGGTAATGCTATTGTACTTAATAGCAATGTTAGAGCATCCAGCGTTGTTTACCCAACGCTCTATTGTTATCAAATAATACACTGTTGGATACACAATATAATATTATGTTGATAAATATAATCTGACGACCTAACTGGCGCAGTGTTGAGCGCTGTTGTCTTAATGTGGGAGGTTCCGGGTTCGATTTCCGGGAAGGTCAATTTGAGAATTTATAATTTCTGATTTTTCTCTGGTCTGGTGGGAGGCTTCGGCCGTGGCTAGTTACTACTCTACCGGCAAAGACGTACCGGCAAGTGATTAAGCGTTCCGACACGATGCCGTGTAGAAAGTAGAAACCGACTAGGGGTATAGGTTTAATATAACTGTCATACCAGGTTAGCCCTCTCAGACTACATCGTCACTTACCATCAGAAGAGATCGCAGTCAAAGGCTAACTTGTAGTGGAATAAAAAAAAATACTAAGCAGTGATAGTATAGTGGTTGAGACGCGCGGCTTCCTATTCAACTGGTCTTGGATTCGATCCCCGGACAAGCACATATAACTTTTCGGCGTTGTGTGCGTTTTAAGAAATTAAATATCATTTGCTTTAAACGGTGAAGGAAACATTGTGAGGGAACCTGCACGGCCGAGACTTGTTCATAATGCTCTCAAAGTCGTGTGAAGTGCGCCAAATGGCAATCCCCACTTGGCGAGCGCGGTGGACTATGGTCTAACCATTCACATTCTGAGAGTTGAACGTGCACATTGGCAATGGCGTGATTCCAATTTATTTTGATGAAGATAAACAAAATAATGGCGTAGGCCGTGTGTCCTAAATGTGACCTCACCTGTATACGGAGCCGCACATACTAGCGCGACAAAATACAAACGTCGTTTTCCTGCGACGCGGACGCTATAATCAGATGCTCTAGTTTTTTTTATTGCGAGATATGCTTGCGCTTGACGACAATAATATTATACAACGACAGCGAAAATTGGATTGCTTAGAAAGCAATGATGAGGTCTAGTTTGGATCGCGCTTGCCTAGAAAATGCCTGTTTAAATATTGGATAGAAGCAGACGTTACTTTGCGGGAAGTCCGTGATAATGAAAGAACTGGTAGTTTATTTCGTTATAATCCGCCATAGTAGGTAAATCTATGATGGTACAGTGTATCTTGCGATATTCACCACACCACATAATAATTTGCAAGAGAATAATTTGCAAGATTTATAGGGGCGGAATAAAGCGAAAAAACTTCCAGTTCTTCCAATGCCTATTCACTGTTGCCGTGACGGTACTCAAGTTATACTTGACAGGTTAGTGGTTACTACTACTACTAGTACTTAGTAGTCTATTTCTCGATGAATCGATCCGTTCCTTCGGTTCACAAATTAAAAAGAAAACTGACGTAGGTAGTTTTCATTGTGGTAGTATTGGTTATTGGACGGGCGTGCGATATGTCGGCGGCCGCTAATTGGATTTACATCTCTACGAGTGGACGAGTGGCCCGTCCCGCCGATCACACTTGACCCGTAGTGCTGTACTGCCGTATTTAAAGGAAAATCAAATTCAAAAAAAAAATATTTATCAAGAAAAGACTGCTTCGTTGGTCTAGCGGTCAATTAGCATAATCGACTGCGGATGACGAGGTCCTGGGTTCGATTCCCGGTCGGTTATAAAAATTTAATAAAAATAAATAAATAATTAATAAAAAAATAAAATAAAAATTTAATAAAAAAATAAAATAAAAATTGTTAGGTACCTACTGGGATTTTCAGTTAAGAAATTCTCAGTGCCAGCCCGGAGTTGGAAGTTGGCGGTGTTTCACACCCGTGCCTCGGAGAGCACGTTAGGTCCCGGTTATTATACTAACATGATAATAGTCCTCAAAGCCCGCCAACCTGCATTGGAGCAGCGTGGTGGCTCCAAATCCCTCTCTCTCTCCTATGAGAATGGAGGCCTGTGCACAGCTGTGGGACGGTGGTGGTGGATCAAGAAAAGATTAACTAGGAATATTTTGTTAACATTGTCATGTTCTTATAATTGTGTCGATCATTTTGTCAGCCCTAACGCAGACTACGGTCTATTTGGTCTACTCGTATAAAATTGTGGTGTAATTTTGTTCATTTTTTTAAAGCCAATAATTCCACTACAAGTTAGCCCTTGACTGCGATCTGATCTGATGAAAGTGATAATGCAGTCTAAGTCGGTAGCGAGCTAAACTGTTATAGGTACGCAATTGCAAGTTTCGTTAGACACGTTCTCCTTTGGATGTCTATCTCCCTGGTAGAAGATCAAAAATGTTACGTTTTGAAATATTGTTCCTCTCGTGTGGCGCGTCCCTGAGGCTGTCAATGGCCACTTATCGCCTCATCCCCATCAGCCCTGCAATTATTGGCAAATCCCGCCGAATGGGCCGCGTCGCGACAAACGAAATACAACCTTATTATTTGATACATTAGGCTTAAATTCACGGTGGCTGGTTATATTGGGATTACTCGTAAATTATTCGTTAGTAGAGATATATGGGACTAATGAATCACGGTTTATTAAATGATTTTTCAATAAACATCTTCTATAATAGTATAAAAAATATCCTTCTAAATCGTATAAAACATTGACATCTTTTGCGTTTGTCCGTCTATTCACCTATTGCTGTTATACTTCATTCTGGATTTCAATTGTCGAGTTTCTGAGTTCTGCTGAGTTTCTTGCCGGCTCTTCTCGGTAGATTCATCTTTCCGAACCGGTGGTAGATTCTTAACGTTTCTAGTGTAAAAAGTGACACAAGTTGTAGGTAATTTCAAGTTGTCAAGTAAATAAATCATGTATCATTTATTAATTAGGTTTTCAATTTTCAAGTTTTATCCTGAAAAAAAGTTCCCATGGTATTTTAAAACGTAAATTCAGGAATGGCGTATGGCGCCACTTGCGCCACTTGCGCCATAGCTTGCGCGAGATTTGAAACTCAAGTATTCTGTGAAAATCAGTAAAATACCAAGTGTTATTACTGAATTGTGCGTTTCTTATTACTTTTTTGCGAAGTGTGACAAGTTACAAGCTTATTCGTAACAAACTCTTGGTGTATTTATTCCAACGTTTTTATTTCTGTTAAGGTTTGGACAAACGCAACGCGTGGCTGTAACGTGTCGCAACTACTAGAAATTGCTATAATAAATAAAAATATAAATAGTAACAGTATGAAGAGGTTCATAAGCTCAGATAGAAGCCGCTCTCCGTCTCCTGTAGCTTCGGTATCTGTGAGTGGTGCCACCAAACCGTTTAGCTTCGTTACGACAGAGTGGTGCCACCAAATAGTGGTCACCACAATGTAGCGTCAAGGAATGTCACTGAAACTTGTCTATAGACAAACCATCAAACAAACACACTTTCGCATCTATAATATTACGTTTCGACGTGCGATTTGGTCGCGCGACGCTGCCGCTGCGCTTTACGTGTGTCCAAACCTTTACGGTTACCAGTCTGATGAGCCACCAAACGCAAGTTATCGCAATCGTAGTCAATTGCTTTTTATGTAACTTAACGTAAAAAATGATTGAAACATTTTTTTTGAAATGTTTGAAATATTTTTTGGCCTAGTAAAATGGGGCTTTAAAATTTGTATAAAAATCGAACGTAACGAGAGCGAAGCCGCGGGCAAGAGCTAGTTATTTATAAAATAATATTATAAGTATCTATACCTATCTACTATTTATAAATGTGAAAGTTTGGATGGATGGATGTATGGATGGATGAATGTATGATTGTTACTCAATTACGCCAGAACGGCTAAACGGATCTGGATGAAATTTGGCACAGAGATAGATTATAGTCTGGAATAGCACATAGGCTACTTTTTATCCCGGAAAATTAAAGAATTCCCGCGGGAAGCAACAAAACCTCAAACCACGCAGACGAAGTCAATAATATTAATATTAAGTAAAAAATCCATTGAAGTTTATTCGCTGATCAAATCGGGTAATGTGAAAGTTCGCAAATCCGCGTGTAGCTGGAGCACGTGTAAAAGTCGCAAAACGTGTAAAGTTCCAGCAAGTAGTTAGTGCCGGTGGACGGGAAGCGCTCCGTCTTACTGAACTGAGATTTGGCGAGACAAATCTCTGCTAATAAAACGGTTTTGCGTTTTTAGGATTCCGTACCTCAAGAGGAAAAAAGGAACCCTTATAGGATCACTTCGTTGTCTGTCTGTCTCCTTTTTCTCGGAAACGCGTGGAGGTATCAAGAATTATCTATACTTCTATACTAATATTATAAATGCAAAATGGATGAATGTTTGTTACTCAATCACGCTAAAACGGCTGAACGGATCTGAATGAAATTTGGCATAGAGATTATAGTCTGGAATAGCACATAGGCTACTTTTTATTCCTATTAAAAGGCTCTTAAAATTAAAGAGTTCCCGCGGGAACCAAAAAACCTCAATCCACGCAGACGAAGTCGCGGGCATCAGCTAGTATCAAATACTTAGGTCTACGGTTCCTTGGAGCTGTAAAAAAATCAAGCTTCTAAGTAAACGCAATACTAAAAGATACGGCGGTTTATGCTTGCTATCTTTTGTAGGTATTAATTGCTTGTATCTTGTATTGCCCTCGATTTCTGAATTGATGTGGGTTAAAACCCCAGTGTTTTGTCTTATTAGTAGGGAGCTGGGTTCAATTCCTAGCAGGGTCAATCCTACTTATAATTAATGTCAAAGTTTGAATGTTTGTAATTAACGTAAGTTTGGATATTTGTTACTCCTCCACGCTCAAATGGCTGATCCGATTGGTTTGACTTTACCAACACAAAATAAACAGAAACACTGCTAATTATCTATTTTAGTACTTTTTATTTAAGAATATTCAAAATGGCGTCTCAAGTCTTTTCACCATCAATTAGTTTAGATGTTTTTGTACGTCGTTTGTTGTTTTGACATGTGACCCACATTATAATGTGCGTTCCCGCACTTTCACCGGTGATTGATCACCGTTCTCACGGACTCAATTAAGTTTAATATATTTTAAGCCTACTAGTAAAAACCCGCGGCCAAGTGCGAGTCGAAATCGTTTATCGAAGGTTCCGTCTTGGAAGGGACATAGCTGCCTTCCGAACCGTTGATAGAGTTAGAACAAGGCATATCATTGCCCCAGTTGCGACAGCGCATATCAGTCGATTGCGATTGTTAAACAACGTTGACTCGAGTCGGTAACTGGATGGATGACCGAATTTGGAAGTTTGAATTTGGCCTTTTCGTTTCCTCCGTGCCTCGGAGAGCACGTTAACGCGTCGTTGCCGGTTATTATCACTAACATCTGCCCCCCCAATCATGTATGAATGACCGATTAAACCGTTAAAGTTCTGCGGCAAAGTAAATAAACCATAGCAGTATTAAATTATAGCTCAATTTCGTGTACCCATTCTTATACGTTTAGGTATGTACGATACTCAAACATATAAGAATGAATACACGAAATTGAGCTCTAGTTCAATGCTGTTATGCTTTATATTACTTTGACGCTGAACCTGTACCGTTTGATCGACAATTCTTACATAATCGGGGGCCTGATAATAATCGTTAGAAACCTACGAGTTGAAATAGTACTCTTAGTCGAGCCGTATGCGGAAGGACCTGGGCACCCATCGCATTATTATCCCAAGAAAGCCCCTGCCTTTATGTGATTAATGTAATGGGATCACGACCCTCAGCAATAAGGAATACGACGCAGAGAGAGAGATACATGTAGTGCCTGTTATTGTTAACTAAAGTAAATACTGTTATTTAGGTTACGTTTGAAACTTAAGTTTCTAGGTTACAATAATAGATAGTACCTACCTACTGGAATAGCACAATTGAATCGAACAATACAGTGAATTTGCATGACTAGAGAATTGAGAGTAGATATTGATTGAGGGTCAAGTGGAAACAGTACCTATACACGAATATTGTTCAAATTACACTTTGAAGTATCTCCTCTCTGAATGACGTTTTAGGGTTCCGTAGTCACAAGTTTCATTGTGTTGATAGTAAGTGATGATGTAGTCTAAGATGGTAACCTATTAGGGGCATGGCAGTTATAACCCATATCCCTATTCGGTTTCTACACGGCATCGAACGCTAAATCGCTTGGCGGCACGTCTGCCGGTAGGGTGGTAACTAGCCACGGCCGAAGCCTCCCACCAGGCCTGTCTGTCTGTCCGCGGCTTAGATCAGAGGCGCTTAGTGCTAGAAAGCTGTTATTTGGCATGGGCATACATAAGAGTACCATACCACCGACAAAGTGGTAAAATACGTTTGATTTTTTTTTAATGTATAGTGTCGTCAGATAGTTCGTAGAGACATACAAATTCGCATCCATACTTACTAATATTATAAATGCGAAAGTGTATCTGTCCGTCTATCTTTCTGTCTGTCTGCTAAGCTTTCCCAGCCTATATTTTCAACCGATTTTGACAAAATTAGTGTATAGTCTATAGGTGTAGAGGTATCCCGGGGAAGGACATAGACTTTTTATTTTTCCCGGAAAATTAAGTAGTTTCCCCGGGAATTAAGAAAATTTAACCTTCGCGGACGAAGTCGCTTACATTATCTAGTATTTTATAAATAACATTAGTATGGATACAACATATAACTCTATAAATTGATTGAATTCTCAATACAGAGTAAATTGAAATAGTTGCTTCTCAGTTGTTAAACCTTTGAATTTCCAAGCATCGAGCTCGCTCGGTACAAATAGCTGTTAACTGCAACTCGTATGCACACCAACGTGCTACGAATGTGCTTTTATTGAACTGAATTGTTTCCATACCATTGTAGGCATAGGTCGAAGCTTTTGAAGTCAAAACTTCTTTAGCCGCGTTGAGCCTTTTTGGTAGGGGGCAAACTTGTGGATTCGCGTCACCGACATGCTCGCGAACACCGGCATGACTGCCAATTTTTTTTTTCCGATCAATCCGACAGTCCGATCATATTACCGACAGGACCTCATGTCCATGTACTTAATAATGAATATTATGTATTAGCAAGTAAGGTATATATATTAGTAGTGATGTCAGCCTCAGGCTGACATCACTACTTCCAGCAAGTCTGATTGCAGCCAAGCGCTTGTCTATACCTACTGCCTCGTTGGTCTAGTGATTAGCGCGTTCGACTGCGCGGCCGAAAAGGTCCCGGGTTCGAGTCCCGGGTCGGGCCATAATTAAGTGTTGGGTTTTTCTGACTAGAAATTCCCAGTACTAGCCCGGAGTTAGGAAGTTGGTGGTGTTTCACTCCCGTGCCTCGGAGAGCACGTTAAGCCGTCGGTCCCGGTTATTATCACTAACGTATGAAGAGTGGAGGCATGTGCCCAGCAGTGGAACGTTAATGGGCTGTAGAAGTGGTGGTGGTGGTGGATGTTGAATAAGAGCCTTGACACATAACGAAATTTACACGCTCGTTTTTCGAACGCACACTACACTGCAATTTGCAAGTATATACGAGGATGTGCAAAGTTATACCAGTTGATATTTGCTTCAATCCCAATTGATTTTATTGATTGATTTTTTAATGTTCTTGTCATTCTCGTTCAATAAAACGACAAGATAACAATTTTACCACGCGTACTGCTAGTAATCAAAGCCCTGGGTGCGTATTCGGATTTTGTTTGCTTAAAGGTAATGTTGTGTATGTTACCTCGTCTTCCGCTGAAAGAAACACTCATGTTTTTGCATAGAAATTAGTGCGCCACACGGTTTTGTATTGTGCAGCGTTTTACAGTTGCGTCTGATGCGCTTCATAGTGATATCTCATAATAACTGCTACGTATATTTTGCGCTTTACATAATCTAATTTGTTTGTTCTCAGCTGCATATTTCTACGTGGGGACATCAAAAACACCGACCGCGACCGGCGCTCTGAGGTTACGAGACGAGCGAGGTAGCGGCAGTCCGTTGCGGCGGTACCGCGGGGAGAGCGTCACGCTGTCCCTGCCCGAGGGGAAGACGCTGCGTGACGTCGCGTGGTTCTCTGTATGGTGCGACGAGTATTCTGTAAGTGTGTCTGTGACATAGCAACTCATGATTCATGACTATGTTAATCTGATGCTGGGACTTGGATGCCTCTACTCATCGACCAAAATGACCACCAGATGAGGCAATCAATCGCGATGAAATATCTCGCAAAAAAATTTTGAAATTTTTAATGTTAGTTGTTACAACTGTCTCAATACAATGCATCAATACAACACAACACTAAAATAAAATCATTTCATTGGGGGTGAAATACAGAATATGAAGAAATTTTGCCTTTTTAGGCTTAAAACATTATGAAGTTACATTTTTTAATTTCAAAATAAAAATACATTTTACGTTAGAGGTCTGGTGTAACAAGCAAAATATAACTTATAAAAAAAGAAAAGATAGTTTCAATGCGTCGTCATTGTCGAAATACTAGAATATAATGGCCATACCTGTTTGCGACAGTTTGCAACATTCAACGTATGAGTGGTCGGTTAGTGTTAGTATTGTGTCCCGGGAACTTGCCCGCGTGAGAAACTCGAACAGCCAGCCATTGAGCGAGCCATATTGTAACTCCCTGCTTGTTCTTCTTACATATTGAACTTCACATTTACTTGGCTCAGCGAGTATCGATGCTACAGTGGGAACCCTACGTGTACCCTGTAAACGTGCATCAATCGTACACAATCGTGCATTGTCGAGTCAACATCTCCTGAAGATGCTCCTGAAGTGAAACGTACGTTGAGAATCATTTGGAAGATTTATGTGGTGTGGTGAATATCGCACGCTGCAAGTGCAAGATGCACTGTACCACATATATATTTGCCTACTGTTGCGGATTATAGCAAATTAAATTTCTAGTTCCTTCATTACTTTTAACTGATAAAGGAAAGTCAAAAGTTTGCCTAAAGTAGTTTTAACTAACTATTGATTAATAATAGTATATTCAGTAATAGTACCTGTCAGTCTTCTATGCTCTCCCGCCCCAAGAGAGTTCTTCAATATGCTAAGCCAGAAGATTCGCTTCGTCTTCTCTTCATTCATGCCGCTACAGAGCTCGGCGGCTCGCTTCGCTCGGCACTTCCACCCATCGCTACATTCCTCGCCCAACCTTCCGGTGACGCTGTAGAGCGCAGCATACGGGGTTTAAACGTTCTTAACTCAATCCGAAAAAGAACTTCATTCATTCATTCATTCGGGGGATGCCCCGTCGCTCACGTCCGCTGGAATTACCTTTTACCTCCCTGCACGTGTCCCCCGGGTGGTGCTAAGCGAGCGACGAACCAGGCGGCGCGGCGTATCAATAAGCGTGTTTTCGTTAGTACGCTTAATAAGAATCAAATGCCATACGATTTAATAAACAAATAAATAGCATTATTATACTTGTACTTGCTTTATAATAATTATGATAGCTTTAGTCATGGCTATAATAAAGCAACCGCCCAAACTAACAGCCATTAAATTCTATGCATTTAGGGTTTATTGTCTTCGGGGCAGGAAGCTTAACTCGAGCCGAAGTATGGCAGCCGTTCAGGCAGCTATCGTTCGCGCAGGCGGAGTCGGGTGTTTGTTTTAGTGCCATTGTTTGTGTTCGCTCCCGGGATCGACGTGTGGGGACTTAGCGAGCTTACGATCCTGAATACCTATAACTTTTATGTAGTCTGCTCGCACGACTGTATGTAGTTTGCCTGGTACGAGGCTTCGGCCGTGGCTAGTTACCACCCTACCGGTAAAGACGTGCCGCCAAGCGATTTAGCGTTCCGGTACGATGCCGTGTAGAAACCGAATAGGGGATGGGTTTAATATAACTACCATGCCCCTAACAGGTTAGCCCGCTACCATCTTAGATTGCATCATCACTTACCATCAGGTGAGATTGCAGTCAAGGGCTAACTTGTAGTGGATAAAAAAAAAAAAAACGAAACGTTTTTGCTCGACGTTTCTGATACGAACCGCTAGGGTGTGGAACACCCTCCCAGCGCACGTGTTTCCTGCCACGTATAACTTAGGTATACCTTCAAGGCAAGAGTGAATAGACTGCGCGTTCCCAACGTAGGTCTCACCATTGCTTTGCACTAAGCATGATTGTCGTCGAGCGCAAGCCGCAATAAAAAATCGCAATAAAAAATAATAAAAAAGTTAGATTTAGATAGACCGAATAGACAGCACGGCACGGTTTCAGGCGACGAATAGAAATATAACTTAACAACTTAACTGTCCAATGAGTCACTTAAGACTCACGGAGAACTTTTGAAATAAGTTCAAGAGTCACATGTGACTCATTTTTTTATACAACTGTGGCACATAATTTTGTTATGAGCGTGGAGTAATATTATAATTAAAATTACGTGAACGTATAGCAAAAAACCTAACCTATAAGAAAAAAAAAAAAAATTCGCAATGTAAATGTTATTAACCTATCAAAAAAAAAACACGAGGGACTTGGGGTAGTTGTAAATTGTATTGTATAGGGACAGTTAAGTTGTTAATATTATGACAATAAAATTGAAACTTCAATGATGATCATCGTAGGTACAAATACACCTAGCAGTATATGCTTATGGGCATTGGAATTTTAATTTTATTGTTATACTATTTGGTTATATTATACTTGTTATTTAACATATTCATAATAGGATCTAGCCTGTGAGAAAATGAGATAATTACATTTATCTCAATATCTCGTAGGCTACTTTTCTGAAGTTTCACTTCTGCCGTGTGTGAACTGCAAAATTTGAACAGAAGAAGCACACACACACACTTTTTTTGTTTTTTATAAAATACTAGATGATGCCCGCGACTACGTCCGCGTGGATTTACCTTTTTTGATTCCCGCGGGAACTCCTTCATTTTCCGGGATAAAAAGTACCCTATGTCCTTCCCCGGGATATAGCCTACCTCTATACCAAATTTCAGCAAAATCGGTTGAAAAGATGGGCCGGGAAAGCGTAGCAGACAGACAGACAGACAGACAGACAGACAGACAGACACACTTTCGCATTTATAATATTAGTATGGATATGGATTTCTTGCAGAAACAAACATAGGTAAGTCAGAAGAAAATATTTCTAAAGCATCATAATGCAGTCTCGTGCAAAACTAGATGCAATTTAAATCGAACGCCTTTTATTACTAGAATAAATGGTTCAATAAAGCCAAAGGAATTTGGGTGAAGCCATAAAGTTGTCTGCAAAGATCGGTTCAATCTCAAAACCAATCACCAGATAACTTCGGCGGAGATCTGACAGCGTGTTTGTGTAGCAAGCTCTTTGTATAACTTTCATATACATATTTCCAAAGGGACGTATCTTTTCTATAGAATTCGAACCGCTAGGATATGGAATGCCCTTCCGGCTTCCGTTTTCCCCTCCTCTTTTAATATAGGTACCTTCAAATCAAGAGTGAATAGGCATCTTCTAGGCAAGCGCGGAGCACCTTAGGCTGCATCACCACTTGCAAGCAAGTCTGATTGCAGCCAAGCGCTAGCCTATATATAATAATATATTAAAAAAAAAAAATAGAATGCAATAGCCAAGATACGTCCATTGTTTGTATTCTGTAGGTCTGAACTCATACGACGCGATGTCAGTTCGGGGCGAAACACTAGTTTAATTATTAAAAACCGGCCAAGTGCGAGTCGGACTCGCGCACCGAGGGTTCCGTACAAACCTGTAGTAAGTTTTAAATTATTAAAAAAAATTGCTTAAAAATTACGTTTTTTGTATGGGAGCCCCCCTTTAATATTTACTTTATTGATATTTGATTATTTATTTTGAAAGGTAATATACAAGTTAATATTCTGTGAAAATTTGAACCGTCTACCTGTTACCGTTTTTAATATTGAGCAAAAAAATACGAAAAAACACGTTTATTGTATGGGGACCCCCCTTAATATATATATATTTTTTTAATTTTTAGTATTTGTTGTTATAGCGGCAACGGAAATACATCATTTGTGAAATTTTCAGCTTTCTAGCTATCACGGTTTATGAGATACAGCCTGGAGACAGACAGACAGACAGACAGACAGACAGACAGACAGCGGAGTCTTAGTAATAGGGTCCCGTTTTTACCCTTTGGGTACGGAACCCTAAAAAAACTAGATGATGCCCGCGACTGTGTCCGCGTGGATTAAGTTTTTTTGATTCCCGCGGGAACGCTTTGATTTTCCGACAGACAGACACACTTTCGCATCCATACTAATATTATAAATGCGAAAGTGTGTCTGTCTGTCGGTCTGCTACGCTTTTACGGCCCATCTGCTCAACCGATTTTGATGAAATTTGGTACAGGGGTAGATTGTATCCCGGGGAAGGACATAGGCTTTATCCCGGAAAATTAAGCGCGTGGGAATCATACTAATATTATAAATGCGAAAGTGTGTTTGTTTATTGGTTTATTGGTTTGTCCTTTAATCACGCCTCAACAGAGCAACGGATCAACGTGATTTTTGGCATGGGTATAGTTAGGGACCTGGAGAGTGACATATCTTATACTATATATTGTATACTTTTTATCCCGGAAAAATAAGGAGTTCTCGCGGGAATCAAAAAAACTTAAACCACGCGGACGAAGTCGCGGGCATCAGCTAGTTAAAAAACTAAATTTACTCGGACGAAGTCGCGGGCATCATCTAGTACATGATATGTATCTAATGTGTGTGTTGTGTGTCGGCAGATCAACTTCGGCTCAGTGGAGATCCCCCGCGGGCTGGAGTTCCCCAAGCCCGCGAAGGTCGGCGCCCTGCGCGGGGTGCACGGCGTCTCCTCGGACCCCGTCGTGGTGGTGGACGCGCAGACGCTGCTGGTGCCCAACTTCAGCTACGATGGAGAGGCTCCTGGTGAGACCACCATCATCATATCACTAGCTTTGGTCCGCTACCGCACGTCAAGTTCGATTTTCACACGATTCAATTCAATTCATTTATTTAAAACATGTAGGACATACAGGTGTATCTTATGTTACGTCATGTTTTGACTCTACCACCGGTTCGGAAAGCGGATTCTGCTGAGAAGAACCAGCAAGAAACTCGGTGCTTGCTCTTTTGAAAAAACCAATACAATTACATCAATGTTTAGATACATAAATAACCGCTGTCCTTAGCATTGCTAAAGCGAGTCAAATCCATGGCATTTTATCATTTATATTATCTTCAACAGTATAATAAGCTCACTATCTCTTCTTTGAACAAGAATTAACTCAAATTACAAAAATAACCCCGACACGTAGTGATAGGAAACCAAATCTCGAATCGATGAGACCTGTGAAGTTGCTCACATTCCTTCATGAGAAAAGAGCTGATGATCTACAAACGGCTGAACAGATTTTCTTGAATAATACTCGTAATTAAGAACGCTCTCGATCAAGTCAGCTTTCGCACAAAAAGACAACAAAAGCAACCTAAAGCAACATCTGTTCAACCGTTTGGAAGCTACGATACTCACATATCTACATGTTAGATTTGTTACACCCATTTGTTTGCATCGGGGGTTAAAAATCTATACTAATGGATGGATGGGTGGATGGATGGATGTTTGTTATTCAATTACTTACGCCAGAATAGCTGAACGGATCTGGATGAAATTTGGCACAGAGATAGATTATAGTCTGGATTAACAGATAGTAGAGGCTACTTTTTATTCCGGAAAATTAAAGAGTGCCCGCGCGAACCAAAAAACCTCCATCCACGCGGACGAAGTCGCGGGCATCAGCTAGTAGTTAAAAATAATAATTAATCGCAGGCAGTCCAATTATAAAGATCTTATCAATCGTGTACTTACTATCAGTATTTTATAACGGTACCATAATAATCTCGACTAACTTGTACCACAGCGCCATACGAGGAGGTCCATTATCTATCAAATGTAGAACACCTTGAATGACGCCCTTATCTACTTGAGAGCTTGCAAGGGCCGTGTCACGATAACTATAAGCTGACAGAGCTTTACGATATTACTAGATGATGCCCGTGACTTCGTCCGCGTGGACTAAGTTGTTTTGATTCCTGCAGGAACTACTCAATTTTTTGGGATATTGGGACTTGGGAGCGATTTAGCGTTCCAGTACGATGCCGTGTAAAAACCGAATAGGGGTATGGGTTTAATATAACTGCCATGCCCCTAACAGGTTAGCCCGCTACCATCTTAGACTGCATCGTCACTTACCATTAGGTGAGATCGCAGTCAAGGGCTAACTTGTAGTGGAATAAAAAAAATGCCTAAGCATATTATTACCTTCCCCGGGATGCAACCTATCCCTGTACAAAATTTCATCAAAATCGGTTAGAAAGATGGGCCGTGAAAGCGTTGCAGACAAACGGACAAATAGACAGAGATACACACTTTCGCATATACAATATTAGTATATACTAGCTGATGCCCGTGGCTTAGATTAAGCTAGACAAGGCAAGGGTACCTAATTATAGATGCTAATTTTTTTTTTAAATTATGCCTTTTCTTAAGTTACACAAGTTGCATCGTCCTAACTTGTAAAAACGAGTGTATCTATTAGTTAACACTAAGTTTATAAAGATTTAATATATGTATTTAATAGTTGCGTATTACAAAAAAAATAATTTCCTAGTAGAGTCTATTAATTAAACTGCAGTCATAGCGAACCCAGAATAAAATCGTCTCACGTCGTGCTAAAATATTCAGAATGTAGCTAAATCATTTTCGTCAAAAACGATAGTTAGAATAGGGGGAAGTTTAAACGATAAATGTTATGGATAGGGGCAAGTGTATACGCTAAATGGTAGTGATTGCCTCCTGCCGGTTCATATCAGGGGATATACTACCTATGTTTAAAGCAGTATTATTTTAATATTGCAGTTTTATGTGACGCATCTTGACGTCTCTAAAATAAGGGTTATAATTCTAAAACGAGAGCGTCAATAATATTAAAATAATACGCTTTAAGCAATGGTAGTAGACCCCCGGGCTCACTCCATTATATCCGGGTATGAGTCCGATAAGCGATCACGCTGTACCGCACTATCGGTACGACGGCACAGGGGCGGGGCTGGGACACAGGGGTTTGTTAAAAGGGGCCGCATTACTTAAAATTTTTGACGGTCACATGAAAACAACATCATACGTAGTTGAACAACAAAATATAAGAGGCAAAAAATTTAATCCACTCATTTTAAGGCTTCTAAGGATCTTTGTTTACATAATTATGTAAAAAAATAATGAATATCTGCTTAATTAATTACTCTCAATTTAATTTATATCCATACTTGTAAAAGTAAAAGTGTATCAGTCTATTTGTCTGTCCGCCTGTCTGTGTGTTAACTATTGGATAGAAGCAGGCGTTACTTTGCGGACATGATTATGAAGGAATTTGAAATTAATTCAAACTTGGAATTAATTTCAAGTTCCTTGATGTGTGTTAACTTTTAACGGCCCATCCGTTTAAACAATTTTCATGAAATTTGGTGCAGAGGTTGCATTCTATAATCAAAGATTTCCCATAATAAACCGTATGTTCGTACAGTAACCGTACTTATTGATTTTTTTTTTAAACATAGTGTATATCTACGCGAGCATCATCTAGTTAATTTATAAATGGAGAAACTGGACTTACTTTTATGCGTGATAGATCAATCAGCTAGGTTATTAAATGGAGATTGTATAACAAAAAAAGATTTGAGGTTTCTAAAGATCTCATTGTAAGTTTAAAAAAATCCTTTCATCTTAAGCTGTTTACTGGTATTTCAGATAAATACATTTCAACAAAATCAATTTACTGTAAAAAGTAAATTAAGTACCCCGGGCAATCATGTGCCAGGCTCCGCCTCTGGAGCGTTATCCGGGATAATATTTTCCCGAAGGTCGGTGCTCACATAAATCAATTGCAGATGCGAGTGGCTTCAGACTACATTTTCCAAGGATGCTGGAAATTCCAACGTCAGATATAACGCTCCAGTTTATGTTGAAGTGGATCTTTTAACGTTGCCAGTTAGTTTTAAAGGGCGTCTTGTAAAGGAGGATGTTTGAAGAGTTAACTACTTACTTAGAGCAAAGCTTAGAATAGGATATCTAAGAAACTTCATACTATAAGTTGGCAGAGCTATGAATAGAACTTTTCAAATTACCGTTAATTGTGCGTGAATCTGCGCAAACTTTGCCCCAAAGGGGCTTTTATATATTACGTATGACTTATTAATATTATGTCACTCCATTCTCCTCAAACGTTATTTGCTAAATTAATTAAATCTTTAAGGTAGGTATTATTTTGTTTAACACAATTATAACTGTAATTTTTCTTACAATTCTTTGGGTCAGTTAAACGTAAGGTTTATTACGTTTAATATTTGTAATTTGAGCACCAAAAATCTAGCAAAGTGCTAGATTGTACCTACCTATGTTTTATTTTTTGGTTCAAACTTAAATCTTTTTTATTCAAATAGACTTTGACAAGCGCTTTTGAATCGTCGAGTGAATCTACCACTGGTTCGAAATGCCGTTCCTACCGAGAAAAGTTTTTCAAAAATTAAAGATTTTTTCATCCACAGATGCCAAATTCTGGGTGGGCCGTGGAGACAAGCCATCGCCCCAGGGCATCCGGATACCGGACGAAAACGGCAAGGAGAGTCCGCTGCGGAAGTATGACAGGAAGACCATAGTGTTGACACTGCCGGGGGTGAGTGTAGACTACCAATTGCTATTATTTTGATGTAGGTGTCGAATAATCTTCGAAGAGATTATTTTGATTCCCGCGGGAATTCGTTAATTTTTCAGGATATAAAGTAGCCGATGTGTTATTCCAGACTATAATCTATCTCTGTGCCAAATTTCATCCAGATCCGTTCAGCCGTTGGTGCGTGATTGAGTAACAAACATCCATCCATACATCCATCTATAAAGTAATAACATTAAAATAAGTATAGATTAGGTAGTATAGATCACTGGCCACCTACGGGAGATATATTATATACAGATCTTTCTCTAGTCTTGGAGCATACCAGGCCTTGAGTTGGTGGGAATATGGGGTCAAAACACATGTTTTTACGTTCCCCCTCTCCCCCAGGAGCTGACAGTGTTCGACATCGGCCACTTCGCGGTGTGGTGCGAGGCGTTCACGGTCAACTTCGGCCACGTCACCTTACCCCACGCCGCGATCGCCAACGTGCCGCCCAGCCTCAAGATGCTCGGCGTATCACCACAGGTGTGTACTTACCTTTATTTATGACTAAATGATACCCGCGAATTCGTCCGCGTGGTTTTAGATTGAAAAATCTCAGGGTAGTTCTTATCTATGTAAAGTATAAAAAGTAGCCTATGTCACTCCCCAGGTCCTCAACTATACCCATGCAAAAAATCACTGTGTTGCAGCGTGATTGAAGGACAAATCAACAAACAAACATTCCCATTTATAATATTAGTAGGTATGATCAAGTATGTCTGCGAATTCGTCTGCGTGGATTTAGGTTGAAAAATCTCGGGGAAGCTCTTAAAGTTAGGTATAGTCTATGTCACTCCAGGTACTCGACTGTGCCCATTGGAAAATAACGTCGATTCGTTGCTTTTTTGTGGCGTGATTGAAGAACAAACCAACAAACAATTTAGCGTTTATAAGTATGATATGACTAGCTGACGTTTCCCGGCTTTGCTCGAGTAAAATTTTTGAAAAGCGTTTCTAACTTTTACTCACGCTTTAACTTTTTATTTGTTTTTATTTGTCCTTTATAATTATACTAGCTGATGCCCGCGACTTTGTTCGCTTGGAACTAGTCTTTTGATTCCCTCGGGAACTACTTAATTTTCCGGGATAAAGGTAGTCTATGTCAGTCTCCAGGTCCTCAACTATGCCCATGCAAAAAATCACGTCGATCCAGTTGCTCTGTGGCAACGTGATTGAAGGACAAACCAGCAAACCAACAAACAAACACACTTTCGTATTTATAATATTAGTATGATGATTGTCGTCAAGCGCAGGCCTATACTGTAATTAAAAAAAAGGTCTGCTTGCCGAAGAAACTGGTCGATGCGATGGTTGTAGTAGTTTGCAAATCAGTAGAACACTGGCAGCAGAGCGAGTGACCGGGATATCTGTCCACCGTATAGTAGCGGTCTGTCACATTCGACTGTATTTAACTACCGGAACTCACAATCCCGTGAATCTATTTTTTAATCCACCACAAGTTAGCCCTTGACTGCGATCTCACCTGATAGTAAGTGATGATGCAGTTTAAGATAGTAGCGGGCTAATCTGTTAGGAGTATGCCAGTTTTATTAAACTCCAAATATACTTGGAAATAGGCTTGGAGCCTCAACCAGTCTGGTCAAGTTTTTTTAGTTGGTAGCTTCCACTACAGCCCATTAACGTCCCACTGCTGGGCAAAGGCCTCCACTCTCATAGGAGAGAGGGAATTAGAGCTTAGACCCACCACGCTGCTCCAATGCGGGTTGGCGGGCTTGAAGTCGGGCAAAATTCAGAAATTATAAATTAAAAATTAATTAAATTATAAGGTCAACATGGGAATTTACAATTGGGTTCGAACCCGGGACCTCCCACTAGCAAGCACAGCACCACTGCGTCAGGGAGGTCGTCAAAGATCCAATTTTATTTTTCTTCTTATTCCTGCGAATGAAAATCAAATAATTGATCAATCCATTAATATCAACGCAGCGTATAAATCATAGCCTGTATTAATTGCAACATACGCTACAGTTGTCGTTAATCTATTAGCACTAAGTATCTGGCACACGGCCGTCCATATATCTACCCATTGTAAGCATTTATTAATTATCACTGAGAATTATTCATAAAACATAATATTATTATTCGATATGTTATTATTACCATATATTTTATATTCGATGACTTAACACCTGTGATGATAAATAAAATGGATGCTTGATTTCCAAAAAAAATTTAAATTTTATAAAACTCTATTTTAGCAGTGTCAAGGTCCTCGCTTTGAGGTCAAAAAGTCCTGCGTTCGATTCTGAACTCAGAAAATGTAGGTGCCGAGTAGAGTAGCGATTTGATTCTAAGCTATACTTATAAAGTAAAGTAAATAATAATTAGTACTTACTTATTTTTGAATGTTATCAGCATAATCTTTTTCACAACTAGCTGTAATTATTTATTCTGTCTTGATATTGTATGCATATTTGTTTGTAATAAAGAGGTTTTGCTTACTCTTTTGGCGTAAATAATAGAAGAATTTAAATAGAAGAAATTGGACCTATCTTTTTTGCATACCTTTAATTATACTACTAGATGCTGCCCGCGACTTCGTCCGCGTGGATAAGATTTTCGATCCCCGCGGGAACTTCTTAATTTTCCGGGATTAAAAGAAGCTTATGTCTTTCCCCTACATGGGATGCACCAAACCTACTTCTGTACCAAATTTCGTCCAAATCGGTTGAAAAGATGACAGACAGTCATACAAACACACTTTCGCATTTATAATATTAGTATGGATGTGGAAGTATGGATAATAATGCGGTATAAATTCCCAGGTCCTTTCGCATACGACTCGACTACTACTCGTATTTCAATGCTGAGATTATTTATCAGATGTTAGCAATAATAAATAACTGACACCGAAGGCTTAAACGTGCTCTCCGAGATCATAGGGAATGAAAAGGCTAAAGTAGCTTCTTTGAATACCCATCCAGTTATATTGACATAAGTTTACTATGCGTTTTCACAACTAGGCCATACGTCCCCTCGACTAAGCATTATAGATAATTACTAACCAGGTTAAAGTAAAATATGAAGTTAAAATGAAATAAATGCAGGCTTCTAAATGATGAGTGGAGATGCATAATGGTTCATTGAAGTGAGCAGAACATTTTTATCAAAGGATAGGTCATTAGCGCTCACCCAGACCCGAATGCATCTCCACGCAGCTTTGAGGGTGGAAGTCGTTGATATAATAATATTAATTGTATAATAGGACCCCTAATATAAAATCGGTTCTGCGTAACACACTCACTGCAATGTTTTCTTAATCGACAGAGAATGTCACACCCAGCCTCTTTGATTTAACTCTTAAAAATTTAGCCTATGTCTAATATTTTTCCGCATTCGTCAAAATCAGTTGAACAGATGGGCCGTGAAAAAGTAGCAGCCAGATGTACTTTATTTTAATTTTATTCCACTATAAATCAGCCCTTGACTGCGATCTCAACCGATGGTAAGTTATAATGCAGTCTAAGATGGTAGCGGGCTAACCTGTTAAGGGGTATGGCAGTTATAATTATTAACCCATACCCATAGTTGGTTTCTGCAAGCCTGTTTCTGCACGGCATCGTACCGCAACGCTTAATCACTTGGCGGTACGTTTTTGCCGATAGGGTGGTAAGTGGTAACTAGCCACGGCCGAAGCCTCCCACCAGACCAGACCAGAGATAATTCAGAAATTATAAATTCCTAACCGGGAATCGAACCTGGGACCTGCCGCGTTAAGGCAACAGCGCTCAACACTGCTTCAGGGAGGTCGTCAAAAATACCTACAGATAGACAGACAAACACATTTTATAAAATTCTAGTGTGGTTTTTAACTACTAAGGAACTGCATATCCTCGGTGATGTTATATCAATTGTTGAATTAATTAAATCGCGTTTACTGGGGCCGGGGGCGAGGGGTGAGGCTGTGGGGGTGTGCGGGGTAGGGGGTGGTTGGACTAGCGCCAACCGCCAACAAGCGGTCCGAATGTTTGCAGACGCATGAGATCGTATTATAAAAACGCTACTCCGCAGCGCAACATCCATAGAGTAGCATGTACTCGTATATGGTAAGCACTAACCATCCACCGTACAAATGCTTTGTATAGAAATACTGGAAAACTCGTAAATAAATCATAAAAATGTGCCAGACGTCCAATTATATTCTCGATTCTGCTTTATGAACCAGAATCCAGAATGAAAAATATAATATTTTTACATGAAATATAATATTTTTTCATTAAAATTTTTGATAATATCATTTTGCTCAAAAACTTCTGGACCAATTTTGATGCCGTTTGTTTATGTTTTTGACTTAGGTATTTTGTTGTTATAATTTATCAGATGATAATTCTTTATTTATTCCCTAGTTGTCTTAATACCACTAATAAAATAATAGTTTATTTACTTTAGCAACTTTTTTTAATGCCTAGTTGTTTACTTGTTACTGTAATGCCACTGACGAATTAATAGTTACTTTGTATAACTATTCATACGTATTACTAGTCATAATTATTACTAGTCATACTTTCCAAATCAGTACAAGTATATTAATACCTACGTTTCGGGCACAAACTCTACTTGTTGTGATACTCAATACTCAATTTATTTATAACATGAAGGATCTAAAGGTGTCTCTTAAGTTAAGTCATGTTTTAACTCTACACCGGTTCGGAAAGAAGATTCTACTGAGAAGAAACGATTAGGCTAACACTTTGCTCAGTTTAAGTTAAAACGTATCACAGTATCTTCGAATCTGTATCTAACCACGTCCAATCTTGTACATCCTATTTTAATTGGAATTTAGGTTACAGTGAAAAATCCTTGTATTGTAACGTTGAAATAAAACGTACCTAAGTCTAATTTATGTACCAGTACGCAACTTTAAATAGTACGTATTTGACTTCTTAGCAATGGTTCACAAATAATAATACTTGGCATTAATATAAAATATAAATTAGCCACTCGTAGAAATATCCTCTCAAAATTATCAATAGCGTAATAGCCTTCAAATCTAATACATACCATTATAATTGCACAATAAGCAAAAACAACACCTTTCGCTTCTTCACTTACCTACAAATTTAGCAGTAAACACTTAACAGTACCCTTACCACAAGATTTAAACCATACCAAACGTTGAGAATATTCGAGCTTCGAAACACATTGGCGTTAAAGTAAAATGCACCTTAATATCGTAATTTTAGAGCTCGAATTCGTTAATACATCCACAAACAGCGCTCCAAGCGGAAGCGTTGCGAAATTAAAATCAGTGGTAGTGGACTTGTGACTTTAAATCAAGAGCCTTTGGGTCCATTTTACTCTGACGTGAAATTGTTTCGACGCTCGAATACGCTACGTACGTTTGATTTAAGTTTGACCGATTGTCTAAGCGAATCGTAATCATTTGACAGCTTAAAACGTATTACTCGAACTGTTTAGGTACTTCATACATGCTTTTTGACGTGCAGGCATGTTTATGAACTCCTTAAATAGGTCGAATTATCCGTAAACAATTACGATTATGATTTCCTTACACAATCGGGGAGCTGGTGGTAAAGGTGCAGATAAACATTGCGTTTAAAATCCGTTCACTTTGATAAGTCGTGCACACAATCTCGCGGGTGTGAGGCAAATTACACACACGAGCCTTTTGACCTTTCTTCATCAAAAGCATCTCGAAACATCGAGAGGCTTTTGAGATTTGATTTCGCCGAAAATAATGATCAATCTACGTTTTATGTGTCGTTAAAATTATTTTAGAGAACATACAATTATTATCGAATAATATTATCTAAGTCCGCGTGGACTTAGGTATAATTTCGTAATTCCCTTCGGAATTGTTTGATTTTCTGCGATGAGAAGTAGCCAACTGCCATGCCCCTAACAGGTTAGCCCGCTACCATCTTAGACTGCATCATCACTTGCTATCAGGTGAGATCGCAGTCAAGGGCTAACTTGTAGTGGATAAAAAAGTAAAGCCTATGTCCTTCATCAGGAAAAATCCTATCTTTGTGTCATGTACATAGAGACAGGATACGATATGTGTCTGTGTAGTGTCGAAAAACTGTACAAAATTACGTTCAAATTAATTAATAAAATTGAATATTTTTTTAAAAATTTAAATATATCAAGCTTAAGTTTTAATTTAACGAAGCATTACAGACAGGCAGATAGAGTGACTTTCACATTTATATAATTTCAGCCGTAAGTCTTGTCAGGAAAAATATATATTGTAGAGTACCTACTCTAGGCTAGGTAGAAGATTTTATTTTAATTAAAAAATATTCAATTTAAAAGTTTGCTAAAATGTAAGATAATACGTAAGCTTGCCGGAATTAAAAACACGCAAAAGCTTAAAAATGGGACGACAGTTTTAAAAGTCAGGGCGCAATTTTGTGCGAGCTGAGGTTACTGGCGGGCATTACGGTGTGCACTGAACTAAAATAATTAATTAGACTCATGCTTCCAAACATTTTGGAGGAGCTTCAATAGTATTAAGAAGATTTGTGATCATAAAACTTTTTGAGAACTTTATGAGCAGTGCGCAAAATTCAACCGTTTATTTTGTATATCAGCTTTTGTCAAATCTAATATCTTCATAAATGATTATGAAACTTGAGTGCATTTTAGGTTACTGTAATTTTTATTAAGCATCTTATAGGCAAGCGTATCCATTCACCCTCCAATCCAGACTTCATCAATGCTATCCATGATTGTCACCAATCACAAGTCACAACCCTATCCAATAATTAATAAAAACATCACCAGTGGATAGGAGCGATAGACTGCAATCGACTGAATGCGTTACTACGTTTATACTAGGAGTGCTAGGAGTACAGAATCGCAGTCACGAGTATATTGTAATCCGAAGAGATCACCCACTGCATCACAATCATTTCCATCACCCATCCTTGTCGCTCGGGACTGAGCCGGGTTTCCTGTTGCAGAGCCGCAACCAGGCGCTGGCGGGCGAGGCGGCCCCCCGCGCCCTCCCCCGCCCCCGCAAGCCCCTCGCGCACCTCGACGCCACCACCTACCGCCCTCACCTCCGGCCCGGGCCCCCGGCCACGCAGGACCGGCCCGCGGCGCATCCGCAGCACCGCCGCGCTGACGGCTACACCCCAGCACCTGACCAACTCCTCGCCGACCCTGCACAACCATCCAAAGACGACCGGCAATCCTACCAACCCCTTGGAAACAGCGATCCGTCCCAACAACCCAATCAACAACAACAAGAAGAGATAGAACGCCATATACAAATTCAAGGAAGGTTCCAAGTCCAGAATGAACCTAACCATGAGCAAAATCAAAAAGATATAGAATCGCAAGCATATAGCCAAGCAGTCTTTGGAAGCATTCAATCTCACCAAAACCAACAAGTAGAACAGCAACGCTATGCAGATCAACAGGAGGCTGAACGTGAAAATTATAATCAGCACGATCAAGGAAGTGTCAAATCCCAAAATGAGCAAAATCTAAATTCAGAACAACAACGCTTAGTTAATCAACAACAGGTGAACCAAGATGTAAATAATCACCAGAATCAAGGAAGCGTCCAGTCAAAAGTAAATCATCAAGTAGAACAAGAAAGCTTTGCTAATCACCAAGAAGCAGAACGTCAAAACTATAACCAGCAATATCAAGGAAATATCCAGTCCCAGAATGAGGAAAATCAAAATTTACAACAACAAAGAATAATTAATCAACAACAGTTGAATCAGCATGTACATAATCATCAAATCCAAGGAACCCAACCACAAAATGAGGGCGTCTATGACGAAAATCAACTAATTGAACAACAGCTAAGTTATATAAACCAACAAATTCTAGCACACACTCTGCAAAACCCGAAAATACATTCGAATAATCAACAGTTCCAACAAAGTTTGCTAGATCAGACTCTATCAACGCAAGATTTGTTGTACCAACAACGGCTGTACGAGCAACAACGCCGGGCTCTGGAGCTGGAACTGCAACGGTATCAACAACAAACTCCGCAGTACCAACCGGCGCCGCTCCAGTATCGCCTGCTTCCATACAATTACGAACAGGGATTCGACAGTCGGAGGAACTACCGACAAGTTGACCTTGACCTAGTTGGGAGTTCGGGGTCAAACTGAAACGGTCGATGAACGATTGGGCAACGATGCCGCGCAATCATCACGATCTTGTGAAATCACCTATCCTTTCATCGCTCATCGCACTCAAGATTGTGGTCAAACAATAATTTGTTTCAACATGTGTGGTTGGCCAATCGAAATAAACAAACTTAACTAGTGAAGCGTGCCCTTCTAATACTTAATAACATCTCCTCTCACTAGAAACCTTGAGGCGTCTGCACTTGAGACCTGCAACGCTTTTAAGAATCCCGTGTATAGTATTTTGCATATATTTGCATTTTAGATGCGAGAACACTCAAATTATATTTGGATGTTTATGCAATAAATTGTTTACCTTCGAATCTTCGGAATATTTATCGATGTGTCCTTTTGTGTTCAGTAAATAATGTGTAGAGTTCTACTAAATTACAAAATTGTTCGGTTAGATATATACCTAACCTTTTGATAATAAGTATTAAAATATTCAAATTCATATTAATTAATATTGAGAATATAAAAAGATTCTAACAAGACACTTATGTTTTACGAGAGGTTGTTAACGATAAAATGCGTCGTGTAGCTTTTGTCTGCCAAGATAGTCTTTTTTTTGGATAGACTGCTTTCTTTTTTAAATAATATTATCTTCACTGCCAAGATTATTAAATATTTTCGATAGACTGTTTAAAGAGCCAGTACTTTATCTTATTTTCATTCTATTAGAATAAGTTTTCTTAAATATAACTTTTTATTGTTGCCTTAGAAAATTGTGATATATTAAATCACTGCCACTTTTAGTTTTAATCAATAAAGTAATAATTGATGTTTATCTATAGGTCATATTAATTGTTTCCTTTGAATATCATTATTACTATTCATTCGTAAGTTTAATAATTGTTTATTTCTTTTAGTGATATATTTTTTGATATTAAAACTTTTTGATATTAAGATTTTTTGTTTTACGTGCAATATTTTATGTTTTAGCAAAATTACTCATTCAGTCTGTGATGTTATAGAAACAATCTATTTTTGTTTATAGAGTTATTAAGTATATATTGTGATTTTATTATTATATTTTACAAATTACTTCGTACAATTTTTAACACTGTGATAGAAGATTTAGATATTTTTTATCGATTGATTCGATTTGAATGATATATATTTACAAGATAAATACATGAAATATTCTACGATGTTGATATTATTATAAATACAAATATATTGGGCCAGTTAAGAGCTTTATGTGGCTAAACTTTAGTATAACGTAACCCAATAAGATATTTTTAATGTTACCTACTTCTACGATGTTGATATTATATTCATAACTCGTTAATTCCTAACTGCCAGTTTCTGCACTCGTTTTATTTGATAGTTAATATAAGTTACACTTTTATACGAAATAAACCTTTTATTACTATAAACTACATGAATACTCATAGAGCAATAAAGCTTGCCAAATATATCGACTTTAATTTCTTCCAATAAACTGCGTTTTCCCCTATAAAGGCTTTCAGTGTCAATATACTCGTAGCTGAAATAGTCGAATATATCACTTAACTGAAGCCGTTTGACTTATTTAGTAGACTTTATTTTTTCAGCTAAATGTTTGTTACAGTATAGTGTGTTTCAATCGCTACCCATATTTATCTTCTTCTTAAATCTTCTTCTGAATATATAAAACAAAAAGGTGACTGACTGTCTGAGTGATCTATCAACACACAACTCAAACCACTGGATGGAAAAATCGGGCTGAAATCTGATATCCACATAGCTATTATGACGTAGGCATCCACTAAGAAAGGATTTTTGAAAATTCAACCTCTAACGGGGAAAAAATAGGGCTTTTAAATTTGTATGAAAATCGAACCTAACGTGAGCAAAGCCGCGGGCAAAAGCTAGTAATGAACATGAAACTGTATTTTTTAATTGACTTCTCGGTTTGTCCTTCAATCACGCCACAACGAAGCAATGGATCAATATGGATAGTTGAAACCTGGAGAGTGATATATTGTGCTAATTTGAATCCCAAAAAATGATAGTTCCCACTTCAATCCACGCGGACATTTTCGCAGGCATCGGCTAGTCACTAGTGAATATTATTCACGGAACAGTGAACCTGCTTATTTTTATTTCTTTGTTATTAATAACTAGATGATTCCCGCGACTCCGTCCGCGTAGATTAAGATTGTTTGGTTCCCGGGGGAACTCTTTAATTTTCCGGGATAAAAAGTAGCCTATGTCCTTCCCCGGGATACAATCTACCCGTGTACCAAATTTCATCAAAATCGGTTGAGCAGATGGGCCGTGAAAGCGTAGCAGACAGACAGACAGACACAATTTCGCATTTATAATATTAGCATGGATTATGCCGCTTCGCTTCTATAGACCACATGCAGTGATATCATGACCCTGTATAGTCCCACAAACTTATATCTGACCCCGGTGACAGCGTCGCTGGTAGATAGCATACTTATTATAAATGCGAAAGTGTGTTTGTTTGTTGGTTTGTTGGTTTGCCCTTCAATTAAGCCGCAACGGAGCAACGGATCGCCGTGATTTTTGGCATGGGTATTGTTTGAGGACCTGGAGAGTGACATAAGCTACTTTTTATCCCGGAAAATAATAGTTCCCACTTCAATCCACGCGGACGAAGTCGCGGGCATCAGCTAGTTAAAAATAAAATAAAAACCAAAACTTAACAGGTATAAAATTAGTTCCAATTTTGTCGACCGGGTCAGATTAGTTTGCCGGACTATTCGTAGCTTTAGTGTCACCTAATTATATAGTATACAATTACAGTTATTTTTAGTGGTTTACGTGGAATATGGATGATGGACAACTCAATCAAATCAGCGACTCTTTATCAAACTTAAAAACGCGCTTCTTGTATGGAAGTTGTGTAAAATTCACAGTGGTGACGTCATAAGATTTCAACGCACTTTTTTTCTTTAATCTATATTTTAAAATGTTTATCAAACTTAAAACTAACCGAGGATGTGAATTTTAGGTCTTTTGGAAGACCCTCTATTAAATAATCAGTAAGAAATAATTTATTTTTGATATACGGCATCACCCTATGGAAACATATTATTACGTTTTTCCAATTTATATTTTCCAAAAGCTCTATATGGTACTAAACTTTTCTGAATCGACATAAAGCTACTTATGATGAGAACTTGATTAGAATTGTTTCAGAAGTTCAGAAGTTGTTAAGAATATATTATTAGATACGCATGTATTTTAAGAGCAAGAATATTAAAACTGTGATAATTTCAAAATGGTTTAATTATATCAGTAAACTTTCGGGTCCGATAACCCAAAAGTGGTCCAGATAAAAAATATATATGGAGGATACGGGTATTAAGGCCGGTTTATATTGAGTCAGTGACTGTTGACAGTCCGTGGTCAGAGAATGACGTCCCAGCCCTGTATTGATTCCACGTATCCATTATATCATGAGGTTTTCCCTATTCTGTCCATCGTGCCAGCGACTGGCAGGACAAGTTTAAGCCTATTCCATACTGTTCAATTTAATTATCAATTTACTCTCACTGCCAATCATCATATTATGGTTCTCATTATTGAAGTGAAAACTTCTTTAGCCGCGTTGAGCACTTTTTGGTAGGGGGTAAAAATGTGGCAACGCGTGACCGACACCTCGCGTTGTTACGAAGACAAAAGGTCTTAAATATAAATATAGTACATTCGTAATTAAACTTTAATGCCTCAGTTTATGGTTTATATTTTAATTTTTTTTAAATTATTTTAAATATTCGTTTTCACTTCTATCGGCAGGCGGTTTTCTTCTATGCCAATTTTTTTTTGTATGGAGCCTGGGCCTACCTACCGTTCCGCCATTTTATTTTCGAAATAATGGCCACTCATAAAAGCTGTATTAATTATTAGCTGGCATTAATACAAGCAAGTAGGTATCTTATGAGACAAAACTCTCCTAAAGCTTCAAGTTTCTGAGAATTAAACTATCAAAGTTGTGTTGGCGACGCCATCGTCGTCGAGTAGACTAGAGTTTTGATAGCTTATAATATATCTCGGAAACCTGACACTCTCGGTAACTAGCCATGGCCGCAGCCTCCCACCAGGCCATACCAGAGAAAATTGGGAAATTATTAATTCCTAAATTGACCCTGCTGGGAATCGAACCCGGGACCTCCCACGTTAAGACAACAGCGCTCAACACACCGCCTGGGACGTCGTTATCATACTTCATACTAATATTATAAATGCGAAAGTGTATTTGTTTGTTGGTTTATTGGTTTGTTGGTTTGTCCTTCAATCACGCTGCAAAGGAGCAACAGATTGACGTGATTTTTTGCATGGGTATAGTTGAAGACCTGGAGAGTGACATAGCTGGCTATTTTATCTCGGAAAATAGAGGAGTTCCCGTGGTAATTAAAAAAAACTTATTCCACGCGGACGAAGTCGCGGGCATCAGCTAGTAATTAATATAAACCTGCCCTTACGGTTGTGATGTAATGCCCGAAGTAAAACTTCGTGAGTCGCATCCGAGCTACAGTGGCGAGAGTTTTTACGATTGTTCAGGCTAGGGGCCGGGCGCGGGGTGAAATATCGCGCCCCTAATGCCCAGGGGACAATATTACGACGGGAATTAAAGTTATTGCGCAAACTTTAAGTAGGTAAGTCTTTGAGCACTCACCGACTTTACTTCTTTCGCTCTTCGGTTTACTTTGATATGAAAGGCTGTTAAAGCTTTATAAGTTAGGTCAGTCAGAAAATACTTAATTAAATCTTAAATTATTTTGTGTCGAGTGGACATACTTAGAAGGACTTATGATCTAGGCGTGACATTGTATATTCGATGATTGCGCTGGCTAAACCACGTTGCTCGTTAAACCACGTTGCTGGTTAAACCACGTTGATCCTTCCTTAAGAAGCTTAAAATACTGTTAAAAATTATGTTAACGATAAAAGAGCGCTAATTTTACTCGCTCCAGCTATGCTAGACTGCTGTTACTTAAGAATCTCTATTTTTTTTTTTTTTTTTATCCACTACAAGTTAGCCCTTGACTGCGATCTCACCTGATGGTAAGTGATGATACAGTCTAAGATGGTAGCGGGCTAACCTGTTAGAGGCATGGCAGTTAATTATAATTATTGTAATTATTGTAATTATTGTTAATTATAATTGTAATAATTATAATTATTGTAGTTTTTGACATTTTATAAAGAGCAACCACCGTGTTTTTTGCTATTATAATTATTATTCTCGGTAAAAATGATATCCCGAACCAGTGGTAGATTCACTAGACAATTCAAAAGCACTTGTGAAGTTCATTTGAATAAAAAACATTTGAATTTGAATTTCTGGATGGGTGATTGATTTTGGGCTTAAAATCTACTCCGTGACATAGTTCACTAAATAATAGAATAGGTAGGTAAATAATAGTATTTTTAACCGACTTCAAAAAAAGGTGGAGGGTCTCAATTCGACTGTATGTTTTTTTATGTATGTTACGCGATCATTCCGCCAATTATGAATCAATTTTGATGATTCTTTTTTGTTTGGTAGATCATACTTCAGAGGTGGTCCCATATAATTTTTATCGAAATTGATTAGCGCTTTTTGAGAAAATCAACAAAAAACAAAATATATAATTACCCAGATAATCTTTTTTACTTTTTAGTTTAAGTTGGTGCTTATAGGTATAGTTTTGAAGTGGGTTTTTCGAATAATTATGTACTAGGTGAGTCAAAAAAGTGTATACAACAGTCTGTTCAGCTCTAACAGGCTCTACAATGTAAAAGCTACATCAGTCATTGTTCCAGTATCAATTGTTGTGATTGTCAGGCTTCATTGTATCAGAAGTGATTGCTATTGTAGCAATCATTTTAACCTAATAAGGTCGCAGGTTGGTTTGGGTGGTTGGAAAATTATTACAAACTAGCTGATGCCCGCGACTTCGTCCGCGTGGATTGAGGTTTTTTTGTTCGCGCGGGAACTCTTTAATTTTCCGGGCTACTTATTAGTAGCCTATGCGTTATTCTAGACAATAATCTATCTCTGTGCCAAATTTCATCTAGATCCGTTCAGCTGTTGGGGCGTGATTGAGTAATAAACGTCCATCCATACATCCATCCAAACTTTCGCATTTATAATATTAATAAAGATGCATTAAAATCTTCATTAGGCACACGATGCCGGCTTCTATGGTCCACTTATCCAAATGTAACCGATCGGAGCCAATTTATACTTCGATAGCTTGGACTTTGCGGATAATTTGGAACCATTATTACCACCACCACTCTATTATAAACTCTAAAACCGTGTGTCTAAAAGTTAAAATAGCTTGAACCGTTATGACCTCTGGGTTTAGTTCACAGGATTTTAGCTCTTGTGTACTGTGTGTTAAGGGCTAGGGGCGATGTGAAGTTTCAGCGAATAAGGCTCTCACGCAAACGACTCTGTAGCCTCATTACCTACAGCACGGATCCGAATTGCCTGCAAGAGTACGTATTACCTATACTCTTCTGGGAGGAACGATCCAAAGCATAAGTGAAAGCGTTTTCAGACTATTAGATAAATAGTAGATTGAGGGACGAGTTGCGTCAACACATACCTGGATGGGTAACCAAATTTGGAAGTCCGAATTTAGCCTTATCATTTCTTCCGTGCCTTGGAGAGCACGTTAAGCCGTCGGTCCCGGTTATTATCACTAACATCTGATAAAAAGAGTTGAGAAAGTACTCTCAGTCGAGTCGTATGCGGATTGCGAAAGAATCTGGGAAGTGGGACCCCACCGCATTATTATCCCAAGAAAACCCCTACCATTATGTGATTAATAGAAAGGGGTTGGGACCCTCAGCAATGAAGAATACGACGCAGAGATAGGGGGCACTCTTTTTGTCTTAAGGATAGATAGAGAGATAACCTTATATACGATCTCAAGCTTCTATTACAATGCGCTTATTTGGAAAGGCTTTGGCGATGGACATTTTTAAAAACATGCCTTATTACTAAGATTACATTTTTACCAAATATTCAAACTACAGAGTACTAATTAATACTAATTACTACGTACCAAATTGGAAATTGGAATATGTAGACTCCTACCTATACCTTGGAAAGCAAGTTTCGTTTAGTCTAACGAGTGCAGAAGAAGAAGTTAGTAGAAGAATTAACATTTCCTGGAACAAATACTGGGCACAAAAAGAAATAATTAAAGGGCCATACCTACTAAACCTAAAAAGAACAGTAATGGACACATGTATACTCCCTTGTCTCACTTATGCCTGTCAAACATGGGTTTACACTAAAAATATTAAAAATAAGATTGTTACTTGCCAGAGAGCGATGGAAAGGAGTATCCTCAATCTACGTAAAATACAGAAAATAAAAAGTGAGGATATAAGGAAAAAGACAAAATTAAAGCAGGGAAGAATTGGCTCGAAATTGCCAAAGACAGAGAAAAATGGCATGAACTGGAGGAGGCCTATACCCAAAGAGGGGTCCTTGTCAAAAATATAGATAGCAATCAAGAAACATAATATACATATTATATATATAAAAACTAACAATTACTAACAAAAAACAAAACAGCTCTTACTACAAACACACACACACACACACACACACACACACACACACACACACACACACACACATATTCTCACACATACACTCACACTCTCGCATACACACACACTCACACACGTACACACAAACATTCACGCATACACGTAATTTAAAAGAAAAAAAATACTAACAAACTAACAATTAGAATACCTAGATAATATGATAGCATTTGAAATTTTGCAAGAATAATGTAATAACTGATAAGGAAAATAAAGGCTTAATAAAAATAATAAAAATACTACGTACCATTTATAATAAGTATTAATAGAGTCTGCTAGTGATAAGTATTGATTATAATAGCAAACTAATCTACTCGAAAACCATACTCAAAAATTAGTGGGCAATCAAAATCGCTTGTCTTTTGCCACAGACCAGACCCTAAACAAAACATCTATGACCGAAATGCAGCGCACGTCATTGGTTTTACTACCTCAGCCTGCCTACAGCTAACGACAATACCTGTATACTGCCACAGGCTGTATAGTGGGGCAATATAAGCTCTAACTTAGATCAATTATCGCATGAAGCCCTACTCAAACAAGACTCTACCCAAGTTCTATTATCAATTTAAACTTAATTTTTACTGGATGGTCCCCGCGATTAAGATTTTTTGATTCCCGGGAAACCTTAATTTTCCAGGATAAATTGTAGCCTATGTCCTTCCTCAGGATATTATATTAAGATAGATGATGCCCGCGACTTCGTTCGCTTGAATTTGGGGTTTTTTGATTCCTGCGGGAACTCTTTAATTTTCCGGAATAAAAAGTAGCCTATGTCCTTCCCCGCGATGTAACCAACCTCCTTACTAAATTTCATCAAAACCGGTTGAACAGATGGGCCGTAAAAGCGTAGCAGACAAACAGACTGCAGACAGACACACTTTTGCATTTATAGTATTAGCATGGAAGTACATAAATCGCACAGGTACTGTTGTAATAATATCGCACATAGGCAGGTACATGCCATTAAGATGATACGCGATATCTGTCAACGGCGAGTGTACTCGTATCGCGGGTCCGCAGCTCATGTAATTACCATCGCATTACGTCTGAGATGGTGATTAATGAGGAATTTTGATAAGACACGGATTCAATTATTAATTGTTGCTAGATAATGTCTCTACATCATGGTGTCCTGCGTGTTTTACAACATTAACATTTCAACCCATTTTTCGGCTAATTACTGAACCCAGAAGGGTTTGGCCATAGGGCACTGAAGTTTTCCTTCGCCATTATAGCAAGTGAGAATCATAATAATGCTATAAACGCAAAAGTGTGTTTGTTTGTTGGTTTGTCCTTCAATCACGCCGCAACGGAGCAACGGATCGACGTGATTTTTGGCATGGATACTCGAGGACCTGAAAGTGACATGGGCTACTTTTTATCCCGGAAAATTAATGAGTTCCCGCGGGAATCCATAAACCTTATTCCAAGCGGACGAAGTCTCCGGTATCATCTAGTTTTTAATATCAAGTGCACCATGCGTGGACCACGCGTCTAAGTAAGCTATCTCCATTACAAATGTTATTCAAATCGGTTCAGTCATTTGGCGTAAAGGAGTAACAAACATATAAACTTACAAACGTACAAACTTTCACATTAATTTATATTAGTAGTAGGAGAATATTTAGTACTAGAAGATACCTGCGACTTCGTCCGCATGGATTAAGATGAATGAATAAATACAATGATGGTTACAGTAAGTATGAAAAGTCGAAGCATATCCAGTCAGGTAACCTTGACGAACAAATTTCTTGATTCCCGCGGGAACTCCTTAATTTTCCGGGATATAAGCTAGCTCTTACCAAACAGCAAAATCAGTTGGAAAGATGGGCCGGGAAAGCGTAGCAGACAGACAGACGGACACACTTTCGCATTTACAATATTAGTATGATTCAAGTTTCAATTAATTTATTCAATGTAGGTACACTCTGGGTACACTTATTGACGTTAAAAATTACTTACTTATAAAAAATAATGGTGATAATCAGTTACGGTATCTTAAAACTAAAGCTACGAGGGTTGCAAACGCGCCCACTGTCTGGTCTGAGAAGAGCCCACAACAAACTCAGCCGGGTTTTTTATATTATCACCATCTCACAAATCATCTTAACTAAAGAACTATCAGAACCATTAGGGCAAATCATTGCCAAGCTTCCTTGTCGTTTATGTAATCCTCTACATGGTAATAAGGATTTATTGGTGGTATGGATTTAGTATATAATACAGTGACCAGTCAACAGATATCGGTAATCAGTAGCTTACGGCTGTAACGAGCCGCAGATCACATTAGGCAACGCAATTGGTTTGTGTTATGCGGTTTATTGCTCATAAAGCTCTGCATATTATTATATTCTGGTCCAGTTTATTAGCTGATGCCCGCGACTTCGTCCGCGTGGTTTGAATTCGGGAAATCCTTAATTTTCCCGGATAAAAAGTAGCCTATGTCCTTCCCCGGGATGTAACCTACCCGCGCTATACCAAATTTCATCAAAATCGGTTGAAAAGGTGGGCCGTTAAAGCGTAGCAGACAGACGGACAGACAGACAGACACACTTTTGCATTTATAATATTAGTATGGATTCTAAACTAGTTGATGCGCCCCGGCTTCGCTTGTAATGTTTGAAAACACTTTTGCGCGGTTCTACATTACTTATATCTGTTACGCTCAAAGATCAAAAAAGCTCATTGAGCGGAAAAATAGCTCACAACGCGATGTGGTCACAGTAAAACATCCACATAGCGAAATTCGTGTTATGGCTCTAATGAAAACGCGCACGACGCGTTGTGGCAATCAAAGAAAGACCAAATAGCGAACGCGAAAGCGTGGCTTACATGCTATTCGATCTCAACGCGTTGTGGCAATTAAGAAAAGCCATGACGCGTTCGGAGCATTCATTGTGTTAACCATATCACGGCGGACAGGTTGTAACTTGTCGGTGTCGGCTCGGATGCAAAGACGCATTGAAACATCAGTTTTATTCATTTCTTTTCTGTATAATGAGAGTGAGTTTTAATGTCAGCGCTAATTATGACGAATAAAAAAGAATTGTTTTACGATAAATTACGTGAGTTTGTGGAAACAAGCACTGATCCAAGTTATTAACATGTCACGAACGTCTTGATTTGATCTCTCTACCGAACCTTGACTTTGAGAATGTCGAGGTTTTCCATGAACAAGTTTCATCCCTGGCCACATTTCAGCTAAATTTTTGATGACTTTATTTGAAAATTCACGACCGTTGTCGCTTTGCAGTATACATGGAGCGCCGAACAAACAAAATATATCTAAAAGTTGATATGCTACTTCTTCAGCAGTCTTCGTTTTGATTGGTCTTAGAATAGTAAATTTAGTCAAGTGATCTTGATAATCCATACTAATATTATAAATGCGAAAGTGTGTCTGTCTGTCTGTCTGTCTGTCTGTCTGTCTGTCTGTCTGTCTGCTACGCTTTCCCGGCCCATCTTTTCAACCGATTTTGCTGAAATTTGGTATAGAGGTAGGTTATATCCCGGGGAAGGACATAGGCTACTTTCTATCCCGGAAAATTAAGAAGTTCCCGCGGGAATCGAAAAAACTTAGCCCACGCGGACGAAGTCGCGGGAATCATCTAGTTCATAATAAATTTAAAATCTTTATCTGGTTCAGACTGCATGTCGATTAAATCGACTTGACATCTAGAACTCATGCAGTCGGATAGAATAGGTTTTACTACCAACCGTTTTGCAGAAATATCGAATTTTTGAAGTTGAGCTTTCTATTCCAGCTTCAACCAACTTTTCAGTATCACCAATCTTTAAGACATCATATCGTTTAAGACGTCGATACTGCTTCGACGACAGAGACTCCTTTTTCTTTTTAAGAAGTTGAGACTGTTTTGTTTCATTAAGTAACATTTCATATTTTTCTGTAGTCATAATAAAACTGCGATCAGTGCTTGTTTCCACAAACTCACGTAATTTATCGTAAAACAATTCTTTTTTATTCGTCATAATTAGCTCTGACATTAAAATTCACTCTCATAAACAGAAAAGAAATGAATAAAACTGATGTTTCAATGCGTCTTTGCATCCGAGCCGACACCGACAAGTTACAACCTGTCCGTCGTGATATGGTTAACACAATGAATGCTCCGAACGCGTCATGGCTTTTCTTCATTGCCACAACGCGTTGAGATCGAATAGCATGTAAGCCACGACACGAATTTCGCTATTTGGTCTTTCTTTGATTGCCACAACGCGTCGTGCGCGTTTTCATTAGAGCCATAACACGAATTTCGCTATGTGGATGTTTTACTGTGACCACATCGCGTTGTGAGCTATTTTTCCGCTCAATGAGCGTTTTTGATCTTTGAGCGTAACATATCTATAGAGTAAGTACCCTTTATCCATATCAGGGTATACATCATACTCGTAATACTGTTTACTATACTATACTTTTTACTTACTAATATTATAAATGCGAAAGTGTGATTGTTTGTTGGTTTGTTCTTCAATCACGCCGCAACGGAGCAACGGATCGATGTCATTTTTTGCATGGGTATAGTTGAGGGCCTGGAGAGTAACAAGCTACTTTTCATCCCGGAAAATTAAGGAATTCCCGCCCGTGCATCAACTAGTAATTAATAAAAATATAGTATCACAGATCACTATACCTACCTATATTATTACAAGCTACATGCCTGCGAATTCGTCGTTGATTAAGTTTTTTTTTATTACCGCGGGAATTCCTTGATTTTCCGCGATAGAATGTAGCCTATGCGTATGTAGCTCCGGGATGCATCTTTATAAATTTCATCAAAATCGGTAGAAAAGATGATAGAACGTAAAAAGTTTGAACTACAAAGTTTAGCTTCTATCGCAGTTATATTTATGTAAGTTATGTTAAATCCGTACAGCATGTGAATAAATTACAAGTTAGTCTTCATTGTAATACAAGTGGGGGTGTGTTTGCGACAGGGTACAGCCTCGAGGGCTTTGAGAGATAGTTCTACAATGCCAACTCGACGCGGAGGAAATGGAATACTATTTTGGGTGTGATACTTTAGGTAAATTGTGATACTTGGGTTAATATAATGTTAAATTCCTATTGGGAGTTAGTATAGTTTATAGTTTATAGTTAGTATAGTTTCTACTTGATGATGCCCGAAATTCGTGTGATTTTAGGTTTTTAAAATTTCCTTAGAACATTTTTGATCATTTGATGGATATTTAAAACTATATCCACGCAAAAAATCCCATCGATCCATTAATCCTTTGCGATATGGTTGAAAAACAAATCAATAAGCAAACACACTTTTGCATTTTAGGTATGGGTAGTGAGGTAGAGACTAGAATTAGGGCAGACATGCAAAGATAATTATGAGTACTTTAAAAATCCATTTTCTTTAGCGACAAATCTTTTTACGTAAAAAGAACTTTTTTCGTAGAAAGAAGGTAATAATGGAAATAAGAGTTAACTTCTACAAAGCATTAAATATAAACATTATTCTACAGATGATTATAAAAGTTTATTGAAAACTTCATGAAATTAAGTTTTTTCAAGAAAATTTTCTTGGAAAATGCACTGCCTCGTTGGTCTAGTGGTTAGCACGTTCGACTGCGGCCGACGAGGTCCGGGGTTCGAGTACCGGGTCGGGCCATAATTAAGTATTGGGTTTTTCTGTCTAGTAATTCTCAGTACTAGCCCGGAGTTAGGAAGTTGGCGGTGTTTCACCCCCGTGCCTCGGAGAGCACGTTAAGCCGTCCGCGTGGGTCTCGGTTATTATCACTAACATGATAATAGTCGTTAAAGCCCGCCAACCCGCATTGGAGCAGCGTGGTGGGTCTAATCTCTAATTCCCACTCTCCTATGAAAGTGGAGGCCTGTGCCGAGCATTGGGACGTTAATGGGCTGTAGTGGTGGTGGTGGTGGTTCGTATACATAAGTGTCATAGTTAGTAGAATAAGTTTGTTTTTGTTGTTCCAGTCGAAGCTGAACTGCGAGGTACTTCATGATGAGCTCGCGTTCGAGGTGCGTTGGGCCATCGCTGGCGACAGCATTGTGCTGCAGTTGGTTGCTAAACTTGGTGAGTATGAATTATATTATTTTCCAATTTTTCGCTGTCCGGCCTTGCTAAATAACTTGTATTGTGTTCCTTTTTAATAAGAGTAATTGGATATTATCCGTTCTAAATAAATTAATAAATAAATATAATTATCAGACTGACTTTTTCTCAGGGTTTCTCAGGGTCTTTTTCCCAGGGTTAAACAGTTATTTCAGGTTCTCATAAAAAGGCCTTTTTATTGAAATAATATCATCATCAAGGGCATCTGGAAGAAATCCACATTTGTAGCGATAAGATGTCCTTGTACACGTCCTTTATATATTTATGTTTAGTTTTAATTTGTATTTTGTACAGAATAAATAAATAAATAAAATAAATAAATAGCTTTGCATCCAAGATATGACGCTGTTACAAGCTTGCGGCGTTTGTTGCAGAGGACGGTGAATACATGTCGTTCGGCCTGTCCGGCAGCGCGGCGCGCTCGCAGATGGTCGGCGGCGACGTGGCGGTGGGCTGGCTCGACAAGGCCACGCTGAAGGGCTACGCCGTGGACTACTACCTGGACGCCAAGAGCCAGTGCGCAGGCGTGCACGGCTCCTGCCCTGACGAGAGACTCGCGGTACGATTCACTTTTTAACAAACTTCAAAAACGGACAATATAGCTCGCAGCCAGGATGCAAAAAGCGGTGATGCCAGACTCGGCTGGGATAGCCTGCCGGCTTCTCAACCTGTCCCCCTGACCCCAGGCGGTCTGGTCTCCTCTGCCGGGCTGTAATACCTACTCCGCCCGCTGTAACTATTAATTTGTGTACTAGCTGATGCCCGCGACTTCGTCCGCGTGGTTAAAGTTTTTTGGATTCTAGCGAGAAGGGTAGGTACCTAAATGTCACAGGCAAAGTGATTCTTTGGTATTTTTGACATCAAAGTGGGGGGTTATTATGAAAGGTTACAGCGGTTCGAACCTCAAGTCCGAATGCATCGCTTAACTTCCTGTATAGATCATAGGGATAATTGGAAGCGTATTTTTAATCCAATGTTCGAGGACTTCAAAGCAAAAATATTTCTCATACTATTAACGTACTTAATCCCATTGATCTCATTGAAGATTATTTCAAAACAGATTTCAGGTTACTACAAAAAGATCGACTTGACATTTCATAAATTATGCCTGTATAGTACTTTTATCTAACAAGTAAGGCTACTTTTTATACCGGAAAACTAAAGAGTTCCCGCCGAAACCAAAAAACCTTAAATCACGCGGACGAAGTTGCGGGCATCAGCTAGAAAAGCTATAGCTTAATTGTGTTAATACTAAAATCAGTATCCAATCTTGTATTATGCGAGGGATAGGTAATATTGTAGTGTATGAAATTTTAATAGTAATCGTATAAAGTTGAGATGAGAGCCGGTAACTACATCGGGCGACCTCGAGCCTATCGCCTATCGGACGAGGCCGCGCGTAATCTAATACAATATGATACATTAATCCAATTCCTACGCCCAGATTGTTATCAGCGTTGGGATATGTAGGCCTCCTTCACGCTACAGGAACTCGTCAAGACACCACTCGTCTATGGAAAGCTTTAAATGCTTTGGATTTGGATCCATGGATTGGATTAGCATCCAATTAATTGCACACACACATTTTTTTATTTTTAAAACCATCATCACATCACGTCATTCCATTGTCAGCTCACTACTGAGCACGTTTTTCCTCTCCCAATGGTTTCGGCCATAGTCCACCACGAGATCATCTCGCTACAATGAAATAGATGGATCGTGTCCTAATAATCCATACTAATATTATTAATGCGAAATTAGTGTAGCTGATGCCCGGAACTTCGTCCGGGTGGATTGAGGTTTTTTGGTTCCCACAAGAACTCTCCGGGATAAAAAGTAGCCTATGATGTGTTATTCCAGACTATAATCTCTCTCTGTGCCAAATTTCATCTAGATCCGTTCAGCCGTTCTGGCGTGATTGAGTAACAAACGTTATCCATCCATCCATCCGTCCATTCAAACTTGCGCATTTATACTTAATATTAGTATAGAGTATAGATATTTTTTTGAAGCATGTGTCACGTGGCTGAGACTAAATGTTTTGCGACAAAAAGTCTCTAGTGTGTCTTTGGTATACAACTGTGAATAGATACCCTCTATACCGATAATCTCAAACTTAACAAACTACCCGTCAGATCCCCATAATATATTGCGTACCTTATATACACATTCAATAATAACTCTTATATCGAGAGCAACAGGAGTGAAAATTTATTAAGCGTATGGAAATTTGTTACATGAATTAATTTGTGTGTTGTTTATTATAATATAGAGTAGAATCTGTTAATATTTATGAGACTAACTAAACATTAACTGTACTTCCTTTTGCATCTCTACTGATATTATAAATGCGAAAGTTTGGATGGATGGATGGATGTTTGTTACTAAATCACACCAGAACGGTTTAATGGATCTGGATGAAAATTGGCCCAGAGATAGATTATAGTCGTGAATAACGCAGGCTACTTTTTATCGCGAAAAATTAAATAGTTTCACGAGGGAACTAAAAATCCTCAAACCACGCGAAGTTGCGGGAATTAGCTTGTGATATAAGAACGGTTGGAACGGCATTCCGAACCAGTGCTAGATTCAAAAAGGCGGTCACTGAAAATCAGCGTTGGGACACCTGGCACCTCAGACGCGAGTCCTGGCGGCATCACCAGTTTTAAGTCTGAGAGGCCAGGAGCCCCAATACAAGCTGAGTGACTCACCTGTTGGTAGCGTTGCACTGCTGTACAAACTTACATCTTATAATATGTATGTGACTCACTTTTTTTTTTTTTTTTTAATTTTGTGCATCTGTGTTTATTGCTGCCAATAAAGATTTTTCTATTCTATTCATTCGACTATTCAAAAGCACTTGTAAAAAGTCTACTTGAATAATTTTTTTTTAAGAAACAATCTTTACATCAGAACAGAAATTATACCTACATCATCTTGTATTCACAGGAAGGAACCAACTCAGTGCGCATGCTCAACGCAGCGTTGGTGAACGGGTACTCCATCGTGACGTACCAGCGACCCCTCAAGGCCGCGGACCACCTGGACCTACCGGTGTTCACAAACGCCACGCAGCCCATCATCTGGGCCATCGGACCCCTCAACTCCAAGCAGGAGGTGTCTTACCATCACCACTTTACCAAGGTGAGTCTTGATGATTTGCTTTTAAAGTTTTTGATGAGAAATTATACTTGAATCTTTTATTAAACATTTATTGAAAACAATACAACTGAACTTAAACTAGCTTAACCTAAACGCCTGCGTGGAATAGTGGCAAGAGTGCTGGTTGCACTTCCGCGTTGGACAGCCAGGCTGATGCTTTGCGCAAAAAATGAGCCAGCTCTTCTGTCAGCAGATGAGGCAATTAATTGATGAAAAATTGTTATATTATTATAGCCATCACAATCATCACGTCATTCCATTGTCAGCTCACTACTGAGCACGAATTTCCTCTCACAATGGTTTTGGCCGTTTTTGGTACAATAAAATAGATGGTCCGTGTTCTAAAAATCGGTAGGTATACTTCCAGAAAATCCTTAATACTCAGCATTATTAAAATAAGGCTAGTTTTGTTGCAATAATTGAATTGAATTGAATTTAATATTGTTTTATTCAAATTACACTGTACTCTTATTCCAATAACATATTATATAAAACATGTTAGTGATAATCAACTACGGAATCTTAAAACTAAAGCTACTGAGTCTGAGAAGAGCCCACAACAAACTCAGCCGGGTTGATAATTGACCTGTTACGTGAACAAAACCATAAGTTTTTTTAAATATAATTTAATTAGTTAAGGCTATATCAAAAGTTACAATATTCTCTACTAATAAAACAATTTTATTTTTTTTGAACTAAGGGTGATAAATTCATCGAGTTCGGAAGACCACCGCTATGGAACTGCCCCATGCCGGAAGGTGAAGAGGAGCCAAAAGCACCGGAAGTACAGCGGGTGACTCCCACCAGGCCAGCCGCTCAGGAAAACGTAAGAATTTTCTTGAGAGAGTGAATCTTTACGCCGACATCACCAATGTCTTACGCGTTGTCCTTCCTTCTTCTTGGTGATGAGGCTTTGCAGGGCTCTGTAAAGGCCCCGGTATCACTTTGACCGTTTTTTTATCCACTACAAGTTAGCCCTTGACTGCAACCTCACCTGATGGTAAGTGATGATGCAGTCTAAGATGGTAGCGGGCTAACCTGTTAGGGGCATGGCAGTTATATTAAATCCATACCCCTAATCGGTTTCTACACGGCATCGTACCGGAACGCTAACGCTTGGCGGCACGTCTTTGCCTGTAGGGTGGTAACTAGCCACGGCTGAAGCCTCCCACCAGACCAGGAGAAAATTCAGAAATTATAAATTCCCAAATTGGGATCGAACCCGGGACTTCCCATGTTAAGACAACAGCGCTCAACACTGCGCCAGGGAGGTCGTCTGCTGCACATTTTTGGAAAATTGTGGATAGGAATCGAATATTATGATTGTTAATTTTACATTATTTATTGAAAAAAAAAAAACTGAGCTAAATATTAAAGACTGTCCCTTATAAATATTATCTGGTTACGGATGAACGAATATTTCAAAGGGCTCTAATGAACGCTGATTTATTTAGCCACAAACGAGCGTTTGTAGAGCTGAGATAAATTTTGGTAATATTTTGGCTCAATCAAAAAGAGATTATGTTATAACTCTTGAAAATGGCAGCGCAGTTGGTATTTCCAACTTCCCAAGCGAAATTGAGCATTTATCAGCCGTTGATATGTAAATTTTGAAGGTCGCATCGCAGCAGCGCTAAAGCATCCTCGCGTATTAGATTTGAAGATTTCACGAGTCTGGCTTTACGCGATGTCGGATAAAATGAAAAATTTGCATACATCGGGATCAAAAGATTGAGATTTGAGATTTATATCCTTTGTTAGCTTATGTTAATTATACTCCAACGTTATGCGAGTGATTTTATGGAATAAGCTGGCGCATTAAAATGGGATTCACTTTTATATATAGGATGATGTAACTGAAAAACATGGAAAATATCATATCATATGATTTTTTAATTGCATTCATGTCCCTATATACGAGTATATTACATTAACATAGACATAAGGCCCCGTCAGGGCAATACAATGAGTTACAATTTAGTGGGTACTAGTACTAATTTAATTACAATTCAATAAAAATAATGTCAACCTCAGAAATTATTTCGATTATAATATTAGTAATAAGTATGGAAATTTTAACAGTTAGGATTTAGCAATTTAGTTCCAATTTTGGCCACCGAGACAGCGAAGTTTGTGGTACTATAGTTTTAAATTTTTATACATAATATGTCACGTGAGTTTCCTGTGTGTGTCCAGGCAGCCGTCATCAGGCCGAACCCCGTGCCGACACCGAAGCCCGCACCCAGGGTGAAGCCCTGGGACATTCCCGGCATCCAGTGCTACGAGCCCCCGGATGGCGTGTTCTACGCGCAGATGGGTCCCACTGGTGGGAAGCAGGGATACCCCGCTATCACTGGTAATATAAGAAAGATATATTTTAAGAATCTATAGACTAACTGATGCCCGCGACTTCGTCCGCGTGGATTGAAGTTTTATTTAGTTCCTGCGGGAACTCTAATTTTCCGATATAAAAGTAGCCTACGTGTTATTACAGACTATGATTTATATTATCGGTGCCAAATTCCATCCAGATCCGTTTAGACGTTCTGGCGTGATTGAGTAACAAATATCCATTCATCTATTCATCTATCCAAACTTTCGCATTTATAATATTAGTAGGTATAGATTAGAATAGGCTAGCTAGCTTTAGGTTCTATTGTATTATTTTCTTAGAAATATAAAAATAAACAATTACTTACCAGTCAGAGCTCAAAACCCTGGCAAATAGGTATCAATTGGTTTTTCCATTAAAACTGTATTGTGTCTCAATCGTCAGGGCACGTGGGCTGGGGCATATCGTGGTACATCAACGGTCTGCTGATCCCCGAGGTGACGGTGGTGCGCGGCAAGAAGTACACCTTCGTGGTGGAGGGCGGCTCCGACCCTGAGGTGCCGGCGAGGTACCACCCCTTCTACATCACCAACGACCCCGTGGGCGGCTACCATCACAAGTCTGATGCCGAGAAGAAGGTTGGTACAGTCCTTTTTTGATCAGGATACCAAATCAAATCGTTATCGTTTGTCAAACGGATAATTCGACCTGTTTAAGGAGTTCATAGATGCCTGCACGTCAAAAAGCATGTATGAACTCCTTAAACAGTTCGAGTTATACGTTTTGCTGTCAACGTTGAGTCACACATCCAGTTAACAAGTCGGTAACTGGACCGAATTTGGTAGTCCGAAGGCCTTTTCATTTCCTCCGTGCCTTGGAAAGCACGTTAAGCCGTCGGTCCCGGTTATTATCACTAAGAGTTGAATAGTACTCTAGGCGAGTCGTATGCGGAAGGACCTCCCACCGCATTATTATACCGAGAAAACCCCTGCCTTTATTTGATTAATGGAAAGGGGTCACTACCCTCAGCAATGAGGAAAACCACGCAGAGAGATATCACATGATCTGAGGTTAAAGTATTAAAATCTTCCAGGGTATAGAAATCTACGCCGGAGTCCGACGCACGCGCACCGGAGAGTTGATCCCCACTGGAGTCGGTCGTCTCTGTAACTGGACCCCCGACCAGAATGGCCCCGAAGCTGATGAATACCCCAGCTTCGGAGCTTACCAGAGATCCTTGACCCTCGTGTGCGAGGAGGGCAACCCAGGAGTTGTCACTTGGACCCCTGACAAGAACACCCCAGATACTGTTTACTATCAGGTAGGCTTTAGATAAGTTATTTGCGTTGAAGTCACGAAAGTAGGCGAGTATCGGCTGTATGTAATGAACAACGAATTAACCATTGGACACGCTTCATGGTTTGATCCCTGGTAGGATCAATTTGGAAATTTATAATTTCTGAATTTACCTTGGTCTGGCCTGGGGCTTAGGCCATGGCTAACCACCCTTCCGGTAAAAGATGTGTAGATGTTTAGCGTTCCAGTACGATGCCGTGTAGAAACCGATTAGGGGTATGGGTTTAATAATCACTTGCATCATCAGGTGAGATCGCAGTCAAGGGCTAACTTGTAGTGGATTAAAAAAACAACATCTATAACTTTGTTCCAAATTTTGCGTGGCAAAGCGGACGAGTTATATTATCCGAGAGAAAGATTATGTGTTGCTAGTGACGAAACACATTGTTCTGATTTTATAATAAAAAAATACACTAAATTAAGTAGTATTCCAGTATTAAAATAACTCTACGAGCGATAAAACTTTTATTAATTGTTATTTCTAGATTTTGTCTTTGAGCTGAAATAATGATATCGATTTTCTCATGAAAGTTATTATAACTTTGATACGTGATCAGGGGTAAAGGCGAAAAAAGCCTATACAATATCGCGTTCCGTGGTCAATTCGTTCAAGGTTCCATTACTATGCCTTTGAAACCCAATATCATATTTATGATGTATCAAAGTCAGTATCTACTTTCGTGACAACAGTAATTGTATCTCCCCTAATACAGTTGTACCTGATTCTATTTCTCATTTTTTCATCTAAACCTTTTTAAGAAAGTTAAGGCATGCGAGATCTTAAATCTATTGTAAAAAGTTCAATTTTAACAATTGTTTTATTATTCCTTCACTTTCTTTTAATATTTACACCATCGATATAAGTAGAGACACTTAAGCAGACTTTTAGGTTATAGTTTTTTCTACGTAATTTCTATAATATCTAGTTTAAATCTTACACACCTTCAATTATTTTGTCTGGAAACTATTATTATTTTTGAACATTGATTGTTAAACATTACGTGATTACTAACTACCTCATTAATAGTTCACAAACATTACACACGACAAGCATTATTTTATGTATATTCGGTCTGATAAGTTACTGTGAATGTATTTATCTGATTTGCATTTCATTAGCAGAATACATTTTCATTCAGGAATGTTGCCTGTAGTCAGTTTCATTTGTATGTGTCTGTTGTAAATAATCCTTACTATCTTTTCTGTTTCAGCCTTTCAAGTCTTCTATCGCATGAGGTTTACTGTGTTTCTTATTATTTTCATCGGTGATAGATATGATTGTAATCATGTTTATTTCTTTTAAAATCACAAGCTGAATCATTTTTTCTGTTCTAGTGTTTCACTCACCGCCATCTTGGCTGGAAAATAAACGTCGTTGACGAGTGTGACGCCACAGACGCGGAGGAAAGTAGAGTCGTTGAGACCATAGCCCTTCCCGAAGATCTAGCTGGCGAAGAATCTATTCAGGTACAGAACCGTGTGAAACCAGACGTTAACTTTTTAAATCAACGCCAAAAGGTTGAGAAAATAATCAATACGAAACAAAATTATAACGATTTCAGTAGCGATAAAGGTGACAGCGGCCTCGCGGGGGAAGTATATCCGGAACCACCAAGAAACCTGTACCCCAGCGGACCAGAGTATGAATTGCCAATATCCAAAGTACAAATCAAAGAAGTCATCGAAGCAGTGGAAAGCTTGGAAGAACAAATGAAAGAAGAAATGATAAGAAATGCAACAAATCCTCCAAAGTTAACACAATACCAAGTGCATGAAGATGTTAAAGAGCTGTTTGTGCCGGAACAACCGATAAGAGAAGGAGACGAATATTTTGTTGAGATGGGGAAACTACCAGAAAGCTTCTTGTTGCCACCAAATCTGAAGCCTCAGACTTTACACAATGTACTGCGTCCAAACTCCCCTAACAAACCTATGGGAAATATGCGACCACCATTCCGCAGACCTGCACCTCCTGAGATTAAGTTAAGGAGACCTTACCCGATGCATCAGAAAGTAAATAACCCTTATCCTCTGCCAATGCCTAATCCACATGGACCTTATGGTGGATCAAAGAAACCGAATAAATATCCTAATAATCGCCCTCCGCCGAACATGAATAGACCCCCACAGTCTAATATTCCACCGATGAAAGCAATGCCACCTCTTCATCCACCGAAAAATATTATGAATCGTGGCCCTCCGAAGCATACACAAAAACTTCCTAATGCACCAGGTCAACCAATTATAATGGGCAAACCCAGTCATAACTTTGGAGTGCCACCACAAAGTCAGACTTTGAGTTTGGGTCACACTGACATAATTGCTAACCAAGTAGTAAAAAGTCAAATAACTCTACCCGGAGCCAATGAACAAGTAGCGCAGCAAAGTGCTCCCCCTGTGTATTTCAATAAACCAGGGCAAATCATATTAGGAAAACCTATGGATCATCCAACACCGTTGGATCAGCAAATGATACCAAACAAACAATATACCATTCATACGGTACGAGTAAGCTCTACTCCAATTTCCGAAGTTTTTCTCCATTCCTCAACATCTCGCCCCAAACAAAATGAAAATATTTACACACATCCACAAACTGATATAAAGTCATCTGATTTTATTGGTCAATCAACTGATTCTTCAACATTTACGCCTGCAGTCAATACAGGTTTCAAGCCAGACTCTATTGTAATTGAAAGCGGTTTTAAACCTATTATCCGAGAGCCTTTGATGGCTGGTGTGGACAAAATAGCAGACTATGGCGGAAATAACGTAAACAGGAGAGAAGACACAGACGTTGAGGAAGATTATGATGAAAATCCTCAATACATTAACACTAACCATGCTTATCCCAGTGACAAAATGACCGAAACATTCGAGCCGATGTTTATACCGTCACCTCCAGATCATTTACTATCAAATGAAGATAAAACTAAGGAAGTATTCCCTAAAAATCATGCCAAGGAAGACAGGCCACATCCAGTGTATGTAAAAACTGAAAGTGAATTAAACGCACTATTTGGTAAGAAAAACATGAATCGTGATGTTCCGAGTGACATGGTTATGGAATCAGACAAAGTAAGTCCTCAGTATCTACCGCCGGCTTCAAAAAACGCTGAAGAGCATGCACAGAAGTTAAGATCAGAACAAACGTTTACAACTTATGATGGAAAAACTGTATCAGCCGCATCATTAACCAGTGTGCCAGAAGTAAAAACTGGTCCTAAAATATTTTCTTCTAAACTCCCGGCAAATACAGAACTGCTACTAAAGACACCCCAGTTTGGACCATTTAAAGGAGAAATTCCACCTGTGGCTGAGGAACATATAAAGAAAGACATATCCAGCATCCCTTCACCCGTTTATAAAGATACAAGAACGACACATTTAAAACTTGTACAGTTTTTGCGTAAACCTGATTCAACTTCACTAGACGACTTGAAAGCTGAAGCAAGTGAAGTAACTGACGAAAAAGTGGAAAAGGAATCTAACGATGATGATGTTGACGATGACGAAGAAGAGGAAGAAGAATACGAAGAAGATGGCGTAGAAGAAGCCGACATTAGACGTCGAAAAAGAGATACAAAAGCAGCACAATTTGAAAGAGATACTGTACAAGAAGAAACAACTGTAACAAGTAAAAAGGAAGACGAATCAATTAATCACTCAATTAATCACATAGAGTTTGAAATCGCTTCTGCTCCTTCAATTGCGAGTAATATGTCGAAATATTTGGTAATTACTACACTATTGCTAAAGCTCTTTTAAATTCCGCTAATATTATTTATTAATTTATTTATTGGATTAAAATATTGCGCCTTGCCATTGATTGCATTTGGTTGTTAATAATACGAGTAGTATATTGTATGTATAAGTATTTTAGCTGCGGGTGTCAAAAGTCTTCGCATTCGGCTGCTTCTTGACTAACTCAAACCTCACTGTTACCACTTTTATACGCGTAATGCAATTCGATACTCTGTTAGATTTTAGGTTTTGTAAATATTTTTATATTTTTAATAATAAAAGTAGTATAAAATTTTCATTGTTGTTTTATTTTTGACTTTCTTACACATTATATAATATCTTAAAACATAATATTTCACCGCGGTTAATTGCCTCATCTGGTGACAGAAGGACTGGCTCATTTTTGCACAAAAGATCAGCCTGGCTGTCCAGCGCGGAAATGCAGCCAGCATTCTTGCCACCATTCCACGCAGGTATGATTTATATAGTAACTAGATGATGCCCGCGACTTCGTCCGCGTGGACTAGGATTATTTCAGTTCCCGCGGGAATTCCTTAATTTTCCGGGATAAAAGTTTTTTGTCCTTCACCGGGGTATAACCTATTCCTGTACCAAATTTCATCAAAATCGGTTGATCAAGTGGACCGTGCTAGCTTAGCAGACAGACAGACAGACATAAACACTATCGCATTTAGGTATAATATTAGTATGGAATAGTTAGAGTTAAGCTTGTATTGTATTGTTTTTAATAAATTACAAAAATAATGAAATATAGTACACTTTTCAAAAAAATTGCATTAAAAAGCCCGATTTTAAACTTTTTATTACTTTCTATGGTACACAAGTACGACTAGCTGATATAATAAAACTTTGTAATTATTAACAATAACACAATTGAGATTCTAAGTTCAATTCTACATTTTATCTTACATCTTTTACCATTTACCATTTACCAGAAATAACTTGTACAATTTGTATCCTTACAATAATTATTTGATCTGTGCTTACATTCTGAGTGTCATTCACTCCGAGAATAACTTTATTTCCGATTTTTATTTATATCCGTGTTTCATTTATTTATTTATTTGTGCCAAAAATCATTACAATACTTTCGGTTAAAACTAGTAGGGCAGTGGTTTCCACACTAGGATTCCATGTATCGTGGAAACCACAAGTTTGAATGAGTTCATTTATCCTTATTACTGCGTATTCGAGGACATTATCATCATTGCTTCAACAAGCTGTGAAAAGTAGATATCTTCTTGGTGAGACGCGTGAAACTGGCGACTACTTTCCCATGCTGGTACTGAGAGTCCACCAAGCGCAACACCGACTCACGTGGTCGACCGCTAAATGGAAGAAGAAAATTAGCAATTAACTACTCTAATGGGGTATTTAAAAGAACTTTTTATTCTAAATAAATAAAAAAAATTTTTTTTTTTTATTGGAGTATTTACAAATAATTTTTTTAAGTACCTTCCTGGTGTAGCGGTGAGAGCTGTGGTCTTATAAGTGGGAAGTCCCGTTCAGTTCAATCACCGGCAGGAATTTATAATTTCTGAATTATTTCTGGTCTGGTCTCGTATGTCTACCGGCAAAGATGTGCCGCAAAACGATTTAGCATTCCGGTACGATGCCAATTTGGATGGATTATGGATTTCATACAACTATCAGTTGAAATGAATTAAAAAACAAAATGATGCTTACTTCCTATCCCGCAAGAGCCTGGCAGCGGCCGCGAGCGTGAGGCGAGCTTTGTCCGTCACTTCCACGTCACTTCCGCGCCGCACCAGCTCTTCCACCACTTCCGTTTTTGCACCTTGACACACTGTAGTCAACACAATATCATTGCTATAATTGAAAGCTTTAACCGATTTTTTTTCCGACTCACTTATTGAGTCGAGGCTATTAAACAATTGACGAATTTTTAAGTGACAAAGTTGTATGGAAGCAATCGACTTTGAGTCTAGCGCATCACTGGATAGTGTAATAACTTACACTACTGTATATTATAGATACCTTCTTAATATAATGTCTTGCTTTTCAAAAAGAGCAACTGCTGAGTTTCTTGCCGGCTCTTCTCAGCAGAATCTGTTTTCCGAACCGGTGGTAGAGTCAAAACATGACGTAACATAAGAGACATGTATGTCCTACATGTTATAAATAAATTCAGTATTGATGGGGTCAATATAGGTAACATTCATATTTTGAAATCTATCAAGATCTAAGTTTGTAGGCTCATCATCATCATCATATCAACTCATTGCCGGCTCACAGCAGCACTGGGTGAAGGGACGACATCAAAAGTCGTAGACCTAGAGTCGTAAGACCGCGTCATGTTGCAGTCCTTGCAAGAGACCTACGAGTATGTGCAATAGTTGACGTCAATCGCTTGACGACAACGACCTTAATGACTACAATCAAGCTACAATGTGACCAGAAAAGAGGTGCCGAATGCCGATTTAGCGTCGGAAGTCTATCGGTTGACACTTGACGATGACGACGTTCCACCACCCTAACAGAAAAAGTAGCGTTTAGCGTTCTGTCACAAGGAGCACAATTAATAGAAACCAACTGGAAACTAAAAACAAAAATTAGTTTTACTAAACTGTCAATTTTTGTACTCGTTATTCCTCATTCATTAGCCTGTATGGTGAAATCACGTCAATTACTGTAGGTACTTGTCTTCAAATAAAAGAATTACGTCACCAGCTCTGAACAGAGGTGTCCACCCGTTGCTGTCGCGGACACCGACGTCCCCGCCCCGGTCCATCACAAACTTCACCATGTCCGCCGCGCAAGAGTCGACCGCGTAATGTTCCACGCGGAGCTGGTTGAGGTCTCGAGCCTGTTTCGAAAAAGGCACTTATAAATATTAGATAGAAGCAGGCATTACTTTGCGGAAGTCCATGATAATCAAGGAACAAGAAGCTTTATAAGCTTCTTTTCTTGGTTTTATTAAGCAAGAAAAGAAATCAAATCAAATCAAATCATTTATTTGCATAGATTGCGTAGGTACATTGATGTTACATTATTAAATTATTATTAATTAAAGAAGAAGAAGAAAGTTTACGAATGTAGTATATTTATAAGTATTTAAGACCTTTTGTCTTCGTAACAACACGAGCATTTCGGTATTCGCGAGCATGTCGGTGACGCGAATCCAAAAGTTTACCCCCTAAAAGAAGTTTTCACTTCAAAAAAGCAATTGAGAATAAATTAATATTGCCGTTTGGTTAGACCAGTATCGAATACCAATTGATTAGATCAAGGGTTCCTAGCATAAGCTGAGAGAATCAAATAACCTAGAACTTCCTATTTTTAGAATTATGTCCACATGGGCAATATAGGCCTTATGACCTGGAAATCAGCGCCCTTCTCCAGCAGGAAGTCCGCGACGGCGATGTTTCCACTCAGCACGGCGAGGTGCAGCGGCGTCTGCCCCGTGGAGGAAGCCTGCTCCAGCGCCGCCGCAGCGGACACCAGGAACTTCACCATGGCCAGGTCACCTGGTGGACAGATAGTGATTACCCATCTCTTATACTGCTGAGTTTTATGTATTGAACGGCTTTGGGAATCAAAGAATAACGTTTCTTATAAAAGTCAAAATGTGTACAGTACCCTTTCCACCACCACCACTACAGCCCACTGCTGGCGCTGGCTGCGAGGCACTCGGAAGTCGGAAACAAAAAAAAGTTTTTCAGGGTACCACCCCTATACCTACGTAAAGCGGGGCTGTTTTTTTGAAACGAAAGTTCCTTATGGTACCATAGCCGGCAAAAAACGTCCGTAACGAAAATGCGTGAAGTAAGATTTTTATGTATAGATTATTCTAACTTAAACCTTAACACTAAAGCATTAAAGTTAAATTCGAAAGTAGTATATTTATGTTTAAGACTTTTTGTCTTCGTAACAGCGTTGTTTTTCTTTTTACCTCGACTAGAACTTGAAATTAATATTTATGTAATAAGGAACTTCGTTCCTATCTAGTGTCCCACGACACCACACGTTTTTTTTCATCTATCCCATAGTGTGGGGTCGGTCAAAAATAATGCGGGTGTGGGAAAACCATTTTAAGATTCAGGGATTCGTTTGTGAAATATTAAGCTTTAAAGTGTTAATTTATGTTTGAGTCCAATGTCCCTCCCATTTGCTAGCTCCCACGGCTGTTTTTTGATAAGTGAAAAAATTCACGGCAGTAGTATATAACGAAGTTAGAAGGGAAATTATCACACCTAAGTAGACTTCACAAGTTTCAACGTATAAAATACCCGCGTATTGTGACGGGTAACTACAGAACCCTTCTCTGCGCGTAGCCCGACATGCACTTGCCCAGTTTTTATTTATCGACAAAGCTGTATCCCAAATCGAGCCCAATAATTCTGACTTCCAAGAAGGATTGCAGACGAGAGCTCCATGTCACCAAAGGCGCAAGTGGTTGGACGATATAAGGGGGTGGACAGGACTCAGCTAGAGCAATAGAGAAGTTTTTCGGATGATGATCGCCAAACTTCGTTTTGAAGATGGCACGCGATGATGATGATGATTATACGCTTGATAGATCCATAAACACGTCAGTCGTGAATGAGCCAAATGAGATAAAATTAGGTTTGTCACCTTTTCTCACAGCGGTGGCGAGGGGAGTGTAGCCGTTGTTAGAGTTGATGACTGATATCAGCTGTGGACGCTCCTCCAACATTTGCTGGACCTGCGAATCGGGATAAACATTTACTAATATTATAAATGCGACAGTATGTCGGTCTGTCTGCTACGCTTTCCCGGCCCATCTTTTCAACTGGTTTTGACAAAATTTGGTACAGAGGTAGGTTTATCCCGGGGAAGGACATAGGCTTTTTATCCCGGAAAATTAATGCGTTCCTGCGGAAATCGCAAAACCTTAACCCACGCGAACGAAGTCGCGGGCATCATCTAATTATAATAAAAGGAAAAAGGTGGCGGACTGACTGACTGACTTATCTATTAACGCACAGCTCAAACCACTAGATGAATCGAACTGAAAGGCATGCAGATAGCTACTATAATGTAGACATAATATTATGTTTATTTTATTTTATTGCGAAATAGGCTTGCGCTTGACTACAATCATGCATAATACAAAGCAATGATGAGGTCTAGGATGGAGCGCGCTACTTACGATTGCGGCAGCTAGGATGGGTTGACGAAAGGAAACGAAGACTTTTGATTAACACTAGTTTACTTCTAAAGTACTTAAACCTAACTTACTTCTGTGTCGGTTTAAGAGCACAGATCTAATAATAATCCTAACCTAATGCTACGTCGATTTTAGACGCAGCGATTTACATTATGACTACCTAAGGCTAACCTAACCTACCCTAACTAACATCCTGCGTCGATGTTAGACGACAGGAATAATGAACGATCTTCTCATTATTACATTAGCTTTTATATCTTACATTTTCATACTAAAATCTAAGCGATGCCTGATGTCACGTTTCTTCGGACGTGATGCAATTCCGTGGAATTCGCTGACTACGCACTGGTACGATGGCCGTTTGCTGGAGGTGCAAGGTTGCGATCTTGCAATGAAAGTGATTTTTTCCATGACGCCGTAGGTATACGTAACTCCTCCGCCCTAAGAGAGGCAACTATTTTTTAATGTTAAAAAATGTTGCCGAGCCTGGTCTTCTAAAATGTTCTCGATACCATTGAGTCTTTTTCATAGATCCTGGGTGGAATTCTTCAACAGCTTCATGAGATACATGGATTTCTTGACATCCATTAGGAATAGCGATCATCATCATCATCACGGTGTCATCTTCAAACTGAAGTTCGGCGATCATTCGGAGAAAACTTTTCCGGTCATGTGCTATTTTCATTATTTCTGCGTCCATTCCCCTATATCGTCGAACCACTTCCTTCGTCAAGGTCCTTCTTTCCAATATCTTGTCTTCGAAGATCAACCGTGGATATTCATAAAGGGATCCTCGTTGCAGGTGACCGAATAACTAACCTTCCCTCGTACGACGGTTGTCATCAGCATCCGTTTGCAGTTTAAGAAGAAGTATATTCAGAAATAGCGATACCGTTTTTATACTCGGATCATTGTGTAGTCTTGCAGCCCAGATTGTAGGTAGTCTTCTCCAGATGTGGCTTCTGTTTGAATTGAGTTGATAGGTTTTTCTAGGCTCCATGAACTTGATGACGAGTGGCTAATTTTTATTACAGTTGTGGGATTGGGTACCCCGTACCAGATTTTTGCTTCGGACATTCTGTCTCTATCGTAGACACCAGAATAGTATCTCATTGGTTGCAAGGAACGGTTAGGGATAATCTTGGATTGTATTAGGAATCCTAAAGGATCTTGAAAGAATTCTAGAAATAAAATTTTGTCAAAGTAAAAGTAATTCCTGGTGCAATTTGGCGTAATTATTTGATAACTGACAACTAGAGAGTTATTTCAAAAATGGGCTTTTCTTACGGAGCTACGAGGTGATGCACGGTTGCACCTAGTAAGTACCTACTCATTAAGTCCATGGTTTTACTACTATAAACCCTTTCTTTTAACCTAAGTGAATCTTGGATTTTAATTATCTAGCAAATACTATTTCATGACACGAATTAGATACTCGGACATGTCAGCGTAATTATTCCTACAAAAGGTATTCTTGACCTAGACAATAATACATATTGAATCATCAGCGAAATCAGAAAATATATAGTCAGCATAGCCGGCGTTAAAATTTGACTCTATTATAATGTAATAAACGTATTTAATCATTTTCTATATTTGATGATGTATGATAATTCGTGACCGTAATACACCTACATTTTAAAGCGCCTATCTGTTAGATTACATCGCGGAAATCGAGATTTTTCGAAATATCGAAACAAGATCGAAACCTATTCTATTGGTTGACAATCAAGATAGATTGCCCTAAAAGACAAAGGGATTTCTTCGGTAGATCTTACACGATGTGAGACCCTGAAGCCTATTCTAAGGGGTGGCAATCAAGATCGATTACCCTATCCTACTACTACTACCATAACCCAATAAAACCCAAAAGGCTCTTAAATATTGGAATGGTATAAAGGAAATATAGGCTAAATTAGGTATAGGAACTAGCGGAATCAAGGAAGCAACATAAGAACGATTCCGATGCACTCACATGAAATCCATTCCCGTGGTTACTCCGCTCCTTCCAGTCTTGATCTGAAGTTTAAGATCCCCTCCTGTTTCTGCCGCACGCAGGTGCTTTAAAGTATCCTACCGACTGCGCCACTTACGATTGCGGCAGCTAGGATGGGTTGACGAAAGGAAACGAAGACTTTTGATTAACACTAGTTTACTTCTAAAGTACTTAAACCTAACTTACTTCTGTGTCGGTTTAAGAGCACAGATCTAATAATAATCCTAACCTAATGCTACGTCGATTTTAGACGCAGCGATTTACATTATGACTACCTAAGGCTAACCTAACCTACCCTAACTAACATCCTGCGTCGATGTTAGACGACAGGAATAATGAACGATCTTCTCATTATTACATTAGCTTTTATATCTTACATTTTCATACTAAAATCTAAGCGATGCCTGATGTCACGTTTCTTCGGACGTGATGCAATTCCGTGGAATTCGCTGACTACGCACTGGTACGATGGCCGTTTGCTGGAGGTGCAAGGTTGCGATCTTGCAATGAAAGTGATTTTTTCCATGACGCCGTAGGTATACGTAACTCGCTGGCTTAGATGATGCATAATATTTATTCTTGACTTAAAGGTACTTAAATTGTACGAGGCAGGGAAAACATGCGCTGGAAGGGTATTCCATATCCTGGCGGTTCGAATCAAAGCGGTAACGGTTAGGTGATAAAATTCTTTTTGAAAATTTAACCCCTTAGGTGGCAAAATAGGGGTTTGATGTTTGGTAGGTACCTGTTTGTAGTACCCGCATCGCACCGCCATACAGAAGCACACGGCTGAGGTGCCATCAGAGTCGGTGTTGGTCCACGTCTCCGGCGACCACGACGACGACAACCACGCGCCTGCCTTCGCCGCTCCGGCTGTACTGGACACAGTTAACAATATCCTACATTTACATGCATTACATGCGGAGGTTCCGGGTTCGATCCCCGGCAGGGTCAATTTGGGAATTTATAATTTCTGAATTTTCCCTGGTCTGGCCTGGTGGGAGGCTTCGGCCGTGGCTAGTTACCACCTTACCGGTAAAGACGTGCCGCCAAGCGATTAAGCGTTCCGGTACGATGCCGTGTAGAAACCGAATAGGGGTATGGGTTTTATATAACTGCCATGCCCCTAACAGGTTAGCCCGCTACCATCTTAGAGTGCATCAGCACATCAGGTGAGATCGCTGTCAAGGGTTAACTTGTAGTGGATAAAAAAAAAACATTTACCTTTCCTTAAAATTAAAATTGAATTTTCATTAAAATAGACTTATAGATCGCCGGGCCCGAAGGATAATTATTGGCGATCAATCACTTACCCAGGCAAAATTGCTCAGTCTACAACACCGACGCAATGTCGCCTGCTTATCGGTTTTTTATCGGATATACCATGGGGAGTGTGCTCAGGAACTTCACAACCTTGTTCCTCCTTCTCCGTTCTACCACAGAACAGCGAGAAACCGTCAGCGTTGGCACCCTTGTGTGGTTGACGTCCAATCTACTCGCACGAAGCGTTTTTGCTCGACGTTTCTGATACGAACCGCTAGGGTGTGGAACACCCTCCCAGCGCACTGCTTCCTGGCACATATAACTTAAGTACCTTCAAGGCAAGAGTGAATAGGCATCTTCTAGGCAAGCGCGTTCCAACCTAGACCTCATCAGTGCTTTGCACCAAGCATGAGTGAATTTTCAGAAATGGTGTAAGTTTATTAACTTCTTTGTAATTAAATTGGTATTTGGCCCATTCGATGTATTTCAACAGGTTAAACGTGAGCGCCTTTGATCCTCAGACAGACGTATCGATGGACGTTCAATAGACGTTGGAGTTGAAAGCTTCTCGAGTGGAGGCCGCGTCTTGGTGAACGTTGTATAGAGCGCCGACCGCTGGAGGAGCACTTACTGCTTTTCTGAGTTTGAGAAATTAATAGCACTTGCTTTAACGGTGAAGGAAAACGTCGTGAGGAAACCTGCCTGGCCGAGAGTTTTATGTAGAACTCTAGTTCTGACATCTGCCAATCCACACTTTGCCAGCGCGGTGGACTATTATAGCCAGTTCTTATTCTGAGTGGAGACTCGTGCTCAGAAGTGAGCTGGAGATACTATCAAACCATGAATACAAAACTAATAAGAACCCATTACACAAAAACCTAATAATACGAATCAATTATTCAATTACCAATGTACCTACATTCTGTCAATATTACTTCAATTAGCATTAATGCAATTACTAAGGTAAAGGCACCTATGGCAGGCTAGGTAAAATAAATAAAATAAATAAATAAATAAATGTTTATTTAGCTTAACACGGAAAAGTAACACCAAAAATGAGAAATTAACTAGTACAGACTAAATACTTACTAAGCTTACTTACTAAAAATACAAAAATGTATTTTACAAAATAGTTACAAAAAAATACAAAAAAAATTAATTACTCCGTGCAATCGCTAAAAAGGCTGCTACCTCAGCATGTTGCTGCAGTTTATGATAACTGCAGCGCTGATTTTCAGGCAGAGCCTTATGTGACGTCACGATACACGACCCGGAAGCGACCAGCGCACACTTTTCTCAAACACGGTACTTAAGTTAGGCAACAAAAAATAGGACAAAAATTAGGTAGTAGCAGAAAATATAGCATGTAATATAGTAAGACACAATTATAAATACTAAATATAATGCAAAAGAATATATAAGATATACTAGATTCATACACAAGTACAATATTGATAACACAACACGCGATACATAACTACTTAACGCCTGTAAGACCTGAAACTATTTTCTACGGCCGTGCTTTTTGCTGTTCTAAAAGATGTTTTTTTATGTGAGTTTTAAAAGTAATTATGGATTTTAGCATTCGAGCTGGGGGAGGGAGGTCATTCCAAATCTTACAGGCGGCATGCTTAAATGTGCCCCGGAATGCAGCAGTTTTGTGTCTCGCCATAGCGATTCTGGGTGCAGATCTCCTCGCGCTGTATTTACTCCCTACATCAGTCCATTTAATTTTGTCATATAAATAAGCTGGTTTGCCTGTAGCGATTATGCCAAACAGCATTGTAGCAAGATGAAGCTTACGCCGCGATTCCATGTTTAGCATATTTGCGTTATTGATATGCGGACTGACATGTGATCGAGGCGCTATAGAAAAACAAAATCGAGCACAGGCGTTCTGCACCCTCTGAATTAATTTTGCTGATCTGGCCAATATACCTGGACCGTATACAGTATTAGCATAGTTTAATTTTGAAAGAATCAAAGCTTCACATAGGCGTATCCTAATGCTAGTAGTAAGATAGGGCCGCATTTTGTAGAGAACTTTTAACCTGTATAGGCAATTTTTAACAATGTTTTTAATGTGTGTTTCAAACCGTAAGTTAGAGTCAAAAATAACGCCTAAATTTCGTGCTTCATGAACTCTTTCCACCACGTCATTGCCTATTTTAACCGTAGGGTTATAAGTTTCAATTTTAGCTATGATACCTTTTGTGCCTAGAATCATTAGCTTTGTTTTCTGTGGATTAAGGTTGAGCGAGTTTGAATCAGACCAGACTGAAATGTCTGCAAGATCCTGACAAATTTTACTTACAGCTTCGGATGTGTCAGATGGCTGGAAGGAATAATAAAGTTGGACATCGTCCGCATATAGGTGATAGCTGCAGTGCTTAATACAATGCACCATATCCGCAGTGTACAATGCAAACAGCATAGGGCTTAAGATCGATCCCTGAGGGACTCCCTTAGTGACTGGCGCAAGTGAGGAGTTTAACGGGTTGCCATTCGGTTGACTAATTTGGACGAACTGTGCTCTATTTTTAAAATAGCTGTCAAACCAGTTTATAGCACTAATTGAAAAACCATAAAAAGATAACTTAGATAGGAGTAAGGACGTATTAATGGAATCAAATGCCCTAGAAAAGTCCAATAGGACAAGAATGGTCCCCTTGCCCTGATCTTGCGCAGTAAGTATATTATCTACAACGTCTATGATTGCTGTCGTAGTACTATGACTTTTACGAAAGCCAGATTGGAAGACTGGTAACACATTTTTTTCCTCGATATACTTAGTAATTTGAGCGCATATCACCTTTTCCAAAATTTTCGAGATACACGGGAGTATACTGATGGGTCTGAGATCTTTTAAAGTTGTTGGGTTATTGATTTTAGGGAGAGGCTTAACTATGGCTGTTTTCCATGCGTCAGGGAAAGTTGAGGTTGTGATGGATCTATTTACTATGTTTGTTATAGTGGCGAGGCTTTGAGGTAATGTTAATTCTAACATTTCTAGTGAGATTCTATCGACACCAATCGCATTTGACTTTAATCCTTTTATAATTTTCAAGATTTCATCCTCGTTTGTCAATTTGAAATTAAAAGTATCAGGGCCAAATCTATGGAATTCAAAAAAGGTATAGGTGGATAACTTAGTATTATCTTTATATGGGACGTCCAGAAAATGTTTATTTATAAGCTCGGGTTTGCTTAGGCTTGGAGGGAGATCTTGATCTTTTTTATTATTAATTACTAAGATAGATTTAAGGTGTTTCCACATGACTACTGGATTTTTTATATGTATATTTATATAATATTCATAATAGGCGCATTTTTCTGCTTCTAACGCTTCAAAAACGATTTTTTTCAGATCTTTGTAATATAATTTATGTGAATCCTTTTTTGTTAATTTGTACCTCTCGTGACCTGCATTCCTCAATTTTATCATTTCTTTTATAGTAGGTGTTATCCATGGTAGTAGGTATGTAGAGATAATTTTCCGCCGACAGCTATTAATTTATAGAGCAAACCTTGGCCCTCCTCGCCTGATTGCTACGTAATGGGCCGAAATGATTTATTGCCTCACAACCGATCCAATTACTCGATTGGAATCGATACCCTGAATTGGTACATTCGGATTAGATAGTAGATATATCTAAGATATAGAAAGATTCGGTGGTCATTGCAGCCTTGCGCTGGAGCCGTAAATGACCTAAAATAGGTATGATGACAACTCAATCAAATCAGCAATTCCTTCTCAACATTAAAAACACGCTCCTAGTATGGAAGTTTGTATGACATACATAGTTTGACGTCATCAAATTTCAACCCTTTTTAGGGTTCCGTAGCCAAATTTGACAAAAACGGAACCCTTATAGATTCGTCATGTCTGTCTGTCTCTCTGTCCGTCCGTATGTCACAGCCACTTTTTTCCGAAACTATAAGAACTATACTGTTGAAACTTGGTAAGTAGATGTATTCTGTGAACCGCATTAAGATTTTCTTACAAAAATAGAAAAAAAAAAACAATAAATTTTGGGGGTTCCCCATACTTAGAACTGAAACTCAAATTTTTTTTTTTCATCTAACCCATACGTGTATCTATGGATCTATGGATCTATGGATAGGTCTTCAAAAATGATATTGAGGTTTCTAATATCATTTTTTTCTAAACTGAACAGTTTGCACGAGGGACACTTCCAAAGTGGTAAAATGTATGTGTCCCCCCCCCCCCCCCCCCCCCCCCCTGTAACTTCTAAAATAAGAGAATGATAAAACTAAAAAAAATATATGATGTACATTATCATGCAAACTTCCACCGAAAATTGGTTTGAACGAGATCTAGTATTGTAGTTTTTTTTTAATTTTAAACTTACTACAGGTTTGTACGGAACCGGTTTTTTTATTTAATCGATAGTTTAAAATGGTTATGGATACTTTAAATAATAGAAGATGTTAAGAAACATACTCTATGTTACATGGAGAGACACTGAGTATACGATTACTCAGCTCCATGTATACTAGAGGGAGAGGTCTGACGCTTTTTTGTCACGTACGATTTTTCCAGGCCAGGACCCCACGATTTCGTGCTAAAAAGGACTCTAAAAGAGAAAGTTTTTTGGAATATATTGTATATTTTATTTGGTACGAATACGACGACGACTTTGTCTATGGACTTTAGAAACGCGTTCGTCCTAGATCTTTACTTACAAATAAACTTTTACAAGTGCTTTTTAACCGTCGAGTGAATCTACCACTGATTCGGAATGCCGTCCTACAGAGAAGAACCAGCAAGAAACTCGGTGGTTGCTCTTGAACGATTCATAAACCTTAGCTTAACATCAAGCAACGCTCGCCCTTCAGTCGTTCGGAGGACAAAGGCTTTCTTTTCCACCCCATTGTGTTCGGTCCGATGCTAGCTTTGTCCGCTTTCATCGTTTTCTTAAATGAAAGAGCACATTAGGCAATTGAGGGCGACTTTTTGTCTTGTCGTAAGACATCATAATAATATTATAAATGCGAAAGTGTGTTAGTTTGTTGGTTTGTCCTTCAATCACGCCGCAACGGAGCAACGGATCGACGTGATTTTTGGCATGGGTATAGTTGACAACATGGAGAGTGACATAGGCTACTTTTTATCCCGGAAAATTAAGGAGTTCCCGCGGGAGTAACAAAAAACTTAAACCATGCGGACGAAGTCGCGGGCATCAGCTAGTAATCTATACTTCTATACTGATATTATAAATGCGAAAGTTTCGATGGATGGATGTTTGTTACTCAATCACGCCAGAACGGTTAAACGGATTTGGATGTAATTTTACACAGAGAAATATTATAGCCTGAAATAACACATGTAGGCTACTTTTTATATCCCGGAAAATTAAAGAGCTCCCGCGGGAACAAAACACCTCAATCCACGCGGAAAAAGTCGCGGGCATCAGCTAGTTATTACGGTTTGATGAACTCCCTGGCGCAATGGTGTGTGTGGTTTGAAAATGGGAGGTTTTCATTACCGGCAGGGTTAATTTGGGAATTTATAATTTCTGAATTTTCTCTCGTCTGGTCTGGTTAGGCTTTGACCGTGGCTAGTTACCACCTTACTGGCAAAGACGTAGCTCCAAGCGATTTATCGTTACGGTACTATGCCGCTTAGAAACCGATAAGGGGTATGGGTTTAATATAACTGTCTTAGAGCCCGTTATTATCTTAGTTTAGACACAAAATAACAGAACCTACTAAAGCCCGCTTGCAGAAACAGCAAGTTATCCTTTTAACCCACAGTTAGATGCTACTTTGACAGAATTCGTATAAAAATTCTGTTGGAATTTCAAAATTCCTGCTTTAACCGTAACCCGGCGTCCCTGCAAGCGGGCCTAGTTTGCGAAAATTCACCTTAATCTAATGCCAATTCACCTATAACGTATAACTACGCTCTTCAAACAAGAAAGTAACTGCCCAATTTGTCAACCTTTGTGCTTTGTTTTACGCTCACTTGAGTCCTTTTGTATGTGATGTTCCACTCGATCTGTCTCCTCCAGGAGTTTGTGAACCGTCTCCTCATCGCCATAATGCTTGATCAGTTGATCAGCTAACTTGGTAACAGCTGATGGTTTGATCAGCACTTGCAGTCGGAACCTGTGCGGGTGACAGGGTGCCAGATTGTTGATCGTTTTTGTGGTTTTGCCTCCACTGAAAAGAAATGTAATAAACGGTTACTATGGTATTGTTTGTCTAGTGGTGAGTATGTTCGACTGCGGCTGATGAGGTCCCGGGTTCGAGTCCCAGGTCGGGCTATAACAAGTATTAGGTTTTTCTGACATGAAATTCTCATTACTAGCATATAGAATAGGTAATGTACTAGCCCGGAGTTAGGAAGTTGATGGTGTTTCATCCTCGTGCCCCGTAAAGTCATCGGTCCTGCGCCTGTTTTCTCTCCGGTCGTGTCGGATTTTCCGTCCCATCCATGTAAAGGAACAGAGAGTGCAACTGTGTGCGCACTATAATATCTCCCGCGCAGAAGGCTAACTTGGATTTCTTAAATTTGTGTATTGGCAAGTTTTAAATTGGTTGTGGAATTTTGTTATATAAAAACAATGCTCATTCCCACGAATAACCTTCTGACTTTTTTGAGGCGGAGCGATGGAGTCACGAGCCTATTGCGGTCTCTAGTTTGACTATCGTGCAGATCGCATTTTTATGAATTTTATGGATGTGCTGTTTTACAAAAATTAAATTACTGTAAATATATTTCGAGGCTATAACTGTTAGAATACCAATTTCTTAAAATAATCAGTGACTCCCACAGACTCGCCTGATGTCGCGTTCCACCTAGTCGGGGTCTACAAAGGCTGCACTTTCCAGTCTCGCCATTCCAGCACTTTGAAAATACTGTCCCATAATATCATACTTAGTAATTATAATAACCGACCTAATTTCGGCCACGGCGGTCAATCTCCAGAGACCCAAGTTGTCCTACGTGAATTAAATAAATCATTATCAACATTAAGTCAATGTTCAAATTCCGGATTTTATAGAATACATCACCAATCACAGTCATTAAAATTTGGAAATAGTTTAACTAAACCAACATTATAAAGCCCAATTTACACGCTTTTATACCGGAGATTATCCTATTATTAGTACATGCACGTATGCGTAGTTACGGCTAGTGGCATGCACTAATACCTACTGGTCGTAATAATTGCGTTCGTGCGATGACAGCTCGTTAATTAGCTCCAATTGAGAGCAAAGCTGCAATTTATGCCTCCAATATTACGTAGGTGATAAATAATAATATTAATTATTTTAGACTTGATTTAAGTGTGTTTTAATTCCCACACAAACAGACAGGGAAAATTTTCCCTGGTCTGGCCTGGTGGGAGACTTCGGCCGTGGCTAGTTACCACCCTACCGGCAGAGACGTGCCGCCAAGCGATTTAGCGTTCCGGTACCATGACGTGTAGAAACCGAAGGGGTACATGCCCCTATCAGGTTAGCCCGCTACTATCTTAGACTGCATAATCACTTACCATCAGGTGAGATCGCAGACAAGGGCTAACTTGTAGTGGATAAAAAAAAACTATTTCCCTTTCACAACCTATATAGGTTGTAAATCAGTACAGTAGCAAATTTTATCAAAGTCGGTTGAAAATATTATCGTAAAAAACTCTCTTCTATTATAAAAATGGAGTGTTGATTTCTTTGTAGCCAGTACCTATCCAGAACTACAAGTATGAGTATGATAACTTCATATCAAATTTTCATTAAAATTTTACCAATTTTAATGAAAACTAGCTGATGCCCGCGACTTCGTCCGCGTGGATATACCAAGTTTCATCGAAATAACTTGAGAAATGACGGACTTTTATACAAACTTTCACCCCCTATTTCACCCCCTTAGGGGTGGAATTTTGGAAAACTGTGACACACGTACTTCTTTATTTTTTACCGTAAGCCAAAATAAAAAGTTTCGTAGATATAACTTGTAAAACATCTTGAGAAACGAAGGACTTTCATACCAACTTTCATCCCCTATTTCACCCTTTTGGGGGTCGAATTTTCAAAAACTGTGAAACACGTATGTCTCCATTTTCAACCCGCAGCTCATATATCAAGTTTCATGGCTATAACTTGAGAAACTAAGGACTTTCATACAAACTTTCAACCCCTATTTCACCCCTTCGGGGGTAGAATTTCGGGATAAAAAGTATCCTATGTCCTACCTCGTAGTATAGGCTCAAATCGTGCCAAGTTTCGTTTGAATTCATTCAGTAGTTTCGGCGTGATGCGCGGCCAAGATACAGACAGACAGACAGACAGACAGACAGACAGACAGACAAAAATGAAAAAATTTACAGATTTGGCTTCAGTATCGAATAATGAGTGCCCTCCAAAAAAAATTTTAAAAATATCTTCAATGTACAGAATTGGACCTGTTACAGTTTTATTATAAGTTTAGATAGATTGGCATCTGAGACATCACGGTCCAAATGTATTCGTACCTAAACAGATCATAATATGGAGATTGTAGATGATAATCGGAATTTATGTTTTTATATTTTCTGTATTCTTCCATTCGCTGTAGGTAGTTTTCTCATTTCGTGCGAACTCTGGGATAAAAAGTAGCACGTGTCCTTTCCCGCGATGCAACATATCATGTCAAAATCGCTTGAACATTATAAAAGCGTAGCAGCCAGATAGACACACTTTCGCATTTATAATATTAGTATGGGTTAAATGGTCATGGGATCAAGAGTTACCTATAAACCACCACCCAGGGTGGAATCTTCTCTTTCCTCTCCACTTTATACAGCAGTTGATCTCCCAGGCAGCCGTAGAGACCGGCGGAGAAGGAGAGAGTGACGTCACGGCTCGTTCTCCCTTCAACTGCTGGAGGCGGGGGCTTCCAGGCGGAGAAGTGAAGCTCCAAGTCTTGTTGTAGACTCATCTACGCAGGAAATAGATAAAATTACTATAATAATCCATACTAATCCATATAAATATTATAAATGCGAAAGTTTGGATGGATGGATGTATGTATGTATGGATGTATGTTTGTTACTCAATCACGCTCCAACGGATGAACGGATCTGGATGAAATTTGGCACAGAGATAGATTATAGTCTGGAATAGCACATAGGCTACTTTTTATCCCGGAAAATTAAGAAGTTCCCGCGGGAATCAAAAAAACCTCAACCACGCGGACGAAGTCGCGGGCATCAGCTAGTATTAGGTATAAATGCGAAAATGTGTCTGTCTGCTACGCTTTCCCGGCCCATCTATTTAAGCGATTTTCATGAAATTTGGTACAGAGGTAGGTTGAATCCAGCGGAAGGACATAGGCTTATTATCCAGGAAAATTAAAGAGTTCCTGCGGGAATAAAAAAAAACCTAATCCACGCAGACGAAGTCGCGGGTATCATCTAGTGTTCTTATATATCTTACAACTGAAATTCTAACCAACTATTAAGTAAATATTATAGGTAGTGCATGAGTGTAATCAAGTGCATTCTCTATTCCCTTACTCTCATAGTCTGCGGGACAACAATAAGACATGACCGGAGAGAAATCAGACGAAGGGCCGATCGCTTTATTGCTTTCCGAGGCACAAAGGTGAAACACCGTCTTCCTTATTCCGAAGTAGACAGTACAGTAGTTGTTATTTCTTTTCAAAAAAATCAATGCCCACTTAATTTTGGCCCCACCCGGGAATTGAGCCCAGGACCTCGATACGAAAATTCAAACTACTAGACCAGAAATACCGCACTGAAATAGAATTTGCCTGGTGGGAGGCTTCGGCCGTGGCTAGTTACCACCCTGCCGGCAAAGACGTGCCGCCAAGCGATTTAGCGTTCCGGTACGATGCCGTGTAGAAACCGAATAGGGATATGGGTTTAATATAACTGCCATGCCCCTAACAGGTTAGCCCGCTACCATCTTAGATTGCATCATCACTTACCATCAGGTGAGATCGCAGTCAAGGGCTAACTTGTAGTGGATAAAAAATAAAAATAAAAAATTAATACATAAGTATTTAATACAAAATCCTATACAAATCGCGCGTGTTGACGTTTGAAAAAAAGTCGCACAGATTAAGACAATTTCCAATTACTTTGTTCAAACTCGAGTTATGTCCGTTCCGTTAAAGAAAGAGCAAGAAACTGAAATGTATCCAAGAAACTTGTTGTTGGATCAATAGTATTGCTGAGTTAGAAGTTTTAAAACCGATTTTACGTAATACCAGATGATGCATGCGACTTCGTCCGCGTGGATTCAGGATTTTGAAAAGTTCTTTGGGAAATCTTTGATTTCCCGAAATGAAAAGTAGCCTAATGTCACGCTCCACGATATTAAATAATTATTACAAAGGCGGCTTTTTACTAATAAATGTATAAAAAAGTAATTTAATAAAACAAAAAACCCGACTGCTTGGATACCAAAAAGTATAAAACAAGACATGTATTGAAGTATTTCATTATTATCAATTTACATCGTATAATAATATTAATAAAATTTATCACGGCGCAGTCGCACGTTAAGGTAAATGTTAGCTATTGGACGTGCGACTGCGCCGTGATAAATTTTATTAATATTATTATACGATGTAAATTGATAATAATGAAATACTTCAATACATGTCTTGTTTTATACTTTTTGGTATCCAAGCAGTCGGGTTTTTTGTTTTATTAAATTACTTTTTTATTTCAAACTTTTTAGTTCAGTATTTATTGTAAACAGGCGACGTTTTTTCTGCCCGAAGTGACTTTTTTAAAATTTTGGTAACAGTTTCCTGTTTTGTGATCCCAGGGAACCCCGGATATCTATTTTGAACGAAATCGGTACGATAACAAAAAATTTCAAAGTGGCGCTGTCTTTTTTAAAATTTTGGTAACAGTTTCCTGTTTTGTGATCCCAGGGAACCCCGGATATCGATTTTGAACGAAATCGGTACGATAACAAAAAAATTCAAAATGGCGCTCACTTTTTTTTAATACATACATACATGCATACATACATATATATTCCTAACATACCCTTTCCTTGTGGCTTTGCCGTAATCGGGTAAAAAAAATACGCCTACACTTGAGAACTTCCTTCTTTGTGGATGTCGGTATCAAGTTTTTCTAAGCGCAGTACACATAGAGAATATTATATCTCTATGGCAGTACACAACACGGTGTTCATTTTGTCGTAATAAATTTCGTGCAAAAAAGCGATACACCCACCCGTCCACGAGCGCGTCTCAGCGCGTACTGAGCGCCAAACGCCTAGCGCTCGGCTTCTTTTCATAGAAAAATGTATGAAACATTTTTTTTTTGCCACATAAACTATAAACATATTTATTTGTATGCTTAATGCTTTGCACCATGGATAGAGGACTATATAAGCCCCACTTTATTGTTAATATTCAAGTTAAAATATGCAGCGGATCTAGCTTTATGGGTACCTATCCGGACCCCATTTTTCGTCATTTTCAGTAGATCTTGCGTTCGGAGAAACGTATTTATGCAGAAAATTTGTATTGGAGTGTGCATTTTTATAAGGTCAAACGAGAGATGAAGAAATGACCTTTAATTTGATACCATGACATCCCCACAGCTGTGACTCCCGATTCTTTAAAGTGTACCTGGAAAAGGATGACACATCATGAAATCCGTATAAGGCGCCTTAAGACAAACTATTCCACCATACATTATTTTCGTGTAACTTTAACTATTTACTCAGCGCACGCAACGAAGCTCTCAGATGAGACGATTCTTTCCGACTGAATTCACATTATTGCAATTTTCGTAGGGATCTCTTATTTTTTTGAAAAATGAAATATGGCCTATTTTACATGTTAATAATGTAGCTTTCTATAAGTGATATAATTTTTAAAATCGGTTGAGTAGTTTTTGAGATAATCCAAATCTTTTCTCTTTATAATAGGTATCATACCTCGTTTGATAGATAGATGATTTATGTAGGAACTTTAAACATTTCCTTTGAAACCTCGTAAATCCTAAATTATCATTTAAACGGAAAAATGGTTTAAGGAACCTAGGTGTGATTTTAAAAGACCTATCTAACGATACCCCACTTGCCTATAGCCTATCGACTTTCATTTATAAATTGGCTTCTAGTGGACGCCATTTTGTTTTTCTCAAATTCGGCCTCCATAGTGACACTCGGAAGATTAAAACAAATCTAGTGGTACAAGTATCATCAAAATCGGTTCAGCCGTTTTGTCTGTAGTGCGACACAAAGGAATACACTAAAAATGAACCTTTGAAACCTCGTAAATCCTAAATGATCGTTAAAATGAAAAAATGGTCTAGGGAACCTAACTCTGATTTTACAAGACCTATTCATCAATACCCCACTTGCCATAGTTTATTGACTTTCATTTTTAAATTTGTTACAATATGGCTTCTAGTGGGCGCCATTTTGTTTTTTCTCAAATTCGGCTTCCGTTATGACACTCGGAAAATTAAGACAAATCTAGTGGTGCAAGTATCATCAAAATCGGTTCAGCCGTTTTGTCTGTAGTGCGACACAAAGGAATACACTAAAAATGAACCTTTGAAACCTCGTAAATCCTAAATGATCGTTAAAATGAAAAAATGGTCTAGGGAACCTAACTCTGATTTTACAAGACCTATTCATCGATACCCCACTTGCCATAGTTTATTGACTTTCATTTTTAAATTTGTTACAATATGGCTTCTAGTGGGCGCCATTTTGTTTTTTCTCAAATTCGGCTTCCGTTATGACACTCGGAAAATTAAGACAAATCTAGTGGTGCAAGTATCATCAAAATCGGTTCAGCCGTTTTGTCTGTAGTGCGACACAAAGGAAATATACATATATAGACTGATGAACACATAACCCTGTGCGTTCCGCAGTCGGGTAAAAAAGCTTAAGTATTTATTATTGCACATAGTCTCTTCTAAAAGATTAATAATAATGTCCTCCCGACCGAATTTCGGGCACAGCGGCCAATCTCCAGAGAGATTAGCCATCTTCGGGGGATATATTGTAGTGCACAAGTGTGTGCGCAAACACAGGTGCACTCTCTGTTCCTTTGCACTCATAGCCCGATGGGACGGAAAATCTGACACAACCGGAAAGAGATCAGGCGCAGAACCGACGGCTTTACGTGCTTTCCGAGGCACGGGGGTGAAACACCGCCAACTTCCTAACTCCGGGCTAGTACTGAGAACGTACGTTTTTTAAAAAAAGCATCTGCTGAGTTTCTTGCTAGCTCTTCTCACAGCAGAATCTGCTTTCCGAACCGGTGGTAGAGTCAAAACATGACGTAACATAAGAGACACCTGTATGTCCTACATGTTATATATAAGTTGAGTATGAAAATCTATCCTAACGTGAGCGAAGCCGCCGACAAAAGCTAGTTTAAGCACAAACCTTTACACACAAGTTGTAAGCAGCGGAGACGGCGCGTGTCGCGTCGCGCTAAAGCCTGGCTTGTGACGTCACCGGCGACATGCAACCACTTAGCGGCCGCCGGAAGCGAGATGCATCTTCCCGCGCTGAGCTTCATATTTTAGCTGAAACTTATATTATAAGTCGAGCTTTTATCGTGAGAGTGAACTAATGGTCTAAGAGCCCGTGAACCCCAGACCTTCGTTATTTTATAAAAGCTGAAAGTTTCTCAACACAGGTAAGAACGATGGACAACCATGTTTGGGTTAAAACATCTATTTGTCTGGCAGCTAAACGGTACTATCAAAAAATAAACTGTGATTTTTTGATATTTCCTTCAGAATTTTATTAAAAATCTCGTCATTACCAGACACTTTTTTTTATCCACTCACCTGATGGTAAGAGTTTTTCTACATATTGTATAACTTTTTGGCCCAAAAAAAAAAAAAATTCAGAAATTTCAAATTCCCAAATTGACCCTGCCGGGGATCGAACCCGGGACCTCCGCTCCGCATATAAAAGCTGATTTTTATATAATATAATACTCGGGTAATAATTAGAAGATGTTTCCTCATCAGCCAGACAGTTTTGACTATTCCAACCCCTGGGAAGGGGTTCCTTCAAATTCCAAGGGCGTAAGGCCTATAAGGCCCGGAATCTATTATCTATGCTTATTCATAGTGAAGCGGTGATAGCCTAGTGGTTAAGACATCCAACCTCCTGGGGTCGCGAGTTTTATCCCTGAGCATGCACCTTCAATTATTATCACTTGCTTCAAACGGTGAAGGAAAACAACGTGAGGAAAACCTGCACGCCTCAGAGTTCTTCATAATGTTCGTGAAGGTATCTGATGTCTGCCAATCCGCACTTGGTAAGCGTGGTAGACTATGGCCAAACCCTTCTCATTCAAAGAAGAGACTCGCGCTCAGTAGTGAGCCGGCAATGGGTTTATTAGAGATTCATAGTAATGACCACCTATAGTGAAGGTCCCGGGTTCTATCCCTGGCAGGGTCAATTTGGGAATTTATAATTTCTGAATTTTCTCTGGTCCGTGTAGAAACCGATTACTTAGGGGTCAATCAATCAATCAATCAATCAAATCATTTATTCAGTATAGGTACACTGTGGGTTCACTTATTGACATTAAAAACTACTTACTTATAAAACATGATGGTGATTATCAGTTACGGTATCTTAAAACTAAAGATACGAGGGTTCCAAACGCGCCCTGGTCTGAGAAGAGCTCACAACAAACTCAGCCGGGTTTATTTTTTTTATTATCACCATCTGACAAATAATCTTAATTAGGAACTATCAGAGCCATTAGAGCAAATCATTGCCAAGCTTCCTTGTCGTTTAAGTAATATTTTACATAGTAATAAGATTTTTCAATGAGTTTACGTTTTACATTAACTTTGAACTTATTCAGAGACATCTTCAACATGTCTTCTGGGAGCTTATTATAGAGGACTAGCTGATGCCCGCGACTTCGTCCGCGTGGATCGAGGTTTTTCGTTTCCCGCGGGAACTCCTTAATTTTCCGGGATAAAAAGTAGCCTATGTGTTATTCCAGACTATAATCTATCTCTGTGCCAAATTTCATCCAGATCCGTTCAGCCGTTGGGGCGTGATTGAGTAACAAACATCCATCCATACATCCATCCAAACTTTCGCATTTATAATATTTATTTGATAAGGGGGAAAAGGTTTTATACATATAATGACCTTATCTCTATTAGGTTAGCTAGTTACAATCTCAGACTGCATTACCACTGAATAACAGGTGAGATCGCAGGCAAGGGCTAACTTGTAGTGGAAGAAAAAATATATACCGAGATTGGAAATTGGAAAGAAATTAAGTAAGCTTTCAGTGTAACTCGAGGTCTCGGGAGAAAAATCTGGGCTTATTACGTAGGTACTCTTATTAATAACGTAACATTTTACGTTATTTAAACATTAATTATTAAAAAGATTAATAAGTACTAGAACGTAGATCCTAATGAGTATTCAATATTTAGCATGTCAGTCATTGCCATTGTTATACTGATAATGATTCACAATTGAGCTAGAGCATACGTACAGTTTACAGTGTACCTACTACCTACTCACTCATGAATCATTGTCATTTAGGTACCTGCTTATTAGGACTATACATTAAAATAATTTGTAAATATTCAAAGATTTTAATTTATTTTAAATAGAGAATTTCATTAAGAGAAGAATTCAGTAAACATTAAAGCAAACTAATCACGTACAATTCTACCTAAAAAGCTTTGAACGCTGGAGTAATTAGTAGTTTTCCGGTCAACAATTATATAACTAACTGTCAAAACAACAAAGTCGCTACATAACGCTAAAAGTCACATTCTAAAGCTTTGATTATTTATTATATTGACGAATATGAAAAGAGAAATGAGCAAAATTAATAAACTGAAATCACACTGGCTACTTTAATTCTGATAATTGACCTAATTTCGCAAATAAGCAAAAAATAAATAAACCGCGCACGATAATAATGTTTGTATTCGGCATCGAAACATAAGTATCAAAGACTGTATTTATTTTATAAAATAATTTAAGGAAATGAAGAGCATTTATTAGCTACTTAAGTTCCATTAAATTGACCTAATTTAGCCAATAAGTAAGCAAAAAAATATATCATAAACCCGCGCATGAAAATAATGTTTTCGAATTTGGAATCGGTGTTAAACGGAACGCAACGCAGCAATGGCTGCCGTATCGATCGACGCAGCCAGTCGGCGCCCGGCCTTCGGACGGGTCACACGTGTTTAAAGGTTACGTCATCGCGCTGTCCGAACTAACCTAACCATTCGACCGCGTCTCCTACTAACACCACACACCTTTCTCCGCTCCTGGTAAGTCTAGAACTTATATTTAAATCATCTAGACCTTCCTATATGGAAAAAGTACGATAAAAACAATCATGAGTCATCAGTAAAGTGTTCCGACTGCAGTCCGTTTCATTCTTATTATCAACACAGAATATTTATTCTTTTTGTCAATATTTGTTGCGGATGACGGATTTCCTTTAAAATGTGCCAGTTTCTTTACAGAAAATTACAAGATTTGTGGTATATCATTGGCCTAGATTAATGTTACATGGATTAGAACAATAATGAATGAAGTTATCTTAATTCAATTAGTGTTAAGAGCGTCATTGATGGATTTTGCGCCAAATCTACTCAAAACAATAGCAGGAAAACAATTATTGTGTAAGAGATATATGCTGTTCCTAAATTATTAACTCAATTAAGATATAACCTCTAAACAATGGATATTCATCAAAAAACTATGTCATTATTGTTCTATGTGAATATAATATAGAGTGGTAGATCCCTAATTAAATTAGTAGTGAGACCTAAAGACAGTTAATCTTGTAAATAGATCGCTGACATTATTTTTTTCACTTAAACATATTATTATGCTTGTTTTTGTCGTATTTTCTTGAATTTTCCAGCATTTTCGGCGACAATTAAGCCCTAAATTGTCGCAGCACGTTTTTCTTGACTTTTATAACATAATTTGACATAATAGCCCATTCTGTGTATGATGTATGACTCGGGGAGAAAACGCGCGCATTTCTCCCTCTATAATATCCAAGGAATCTGCTTGTGATAATATCCACCTGTCACCTTTTTCCTTTTGGAGGGCCAACTTGTCTATTAAATTGATGTTTTGAGTATTAAATTTTCACAGCTGTTATTATGGCTTACTACTGTGTCCATTGACGTTTGGATCTACAGCATTAGTAAATCAACTCATGTCCGGTCCACTCTGGATCCTCTCAAAAAGTAAAAAGGGCTAGGCTTAGGTCTTCACACACCTTTCAGAACATTTTGGAGAACTATCAGACATGCAGGCTTATCTTCACCGTTAAAGCAAGTAATATTAAATTGCTTTAAACGCACACAACACATAAGCTAGACGTGTGCGTTAGGGATTCGAACTTCGCACCTTTCTGATTATGATAAGCCGAATTCTAAGCCACTGTAGCGCGCTTGGAATTACAATAATTCATCAAAATACTCTCGGCCCAGTACCTACTAGTAAAATACCTCCCTACGGATATCAAATAAATAGGAAAACTGCTCAATTTCAGTATGTAATATATTCCGGAAAATTTTCACGGATTATGAACGACTTCCGCTTATAATTTCCGTTATTGAAAAGTACGTTTCCATGAATTGTAATTCGCAATTCTGGGTACACAAGCCTACGCGAGATTGGCTAGTCCACCCCGGTTTTATATAATATAACTAGATGATGACCGCGACTGTTTATTTTTTTTCAATTTCCACGGGAACTCTTTAATTTTTTGGCATAAAAAGTAGCTTTTGTCCTTCCCCGGGATACAACCTACATCTGTAGCAAATTTCGTCAAAATCGGTTGATTAGATAAGCCGTGAAAGCGTAGCAGGCAGAGAGACAGACAGACACACTTTCACATTTATAATATTAAGTATGGATATTCTTTGCTAAATTAACATCAGATGTTGAGTTTGTTGTACGAACGAGGCTCGTTTGGAAATGCCTTTTTTATAATTTTAAATGGACATTAAATATAATTTATTGCATACCATAACCATTTATTGCATACCATAACCATTTATTGCATACCATAACCATTTATTGCATACCATAACCTCACTAAGATACCTTTTTTTAATTAGTAAATTTGACTTTTTGACTTTCAATGAGTCTGAGTTAATTATTGCAATTATTGTTGATGACTATCTGACGGATACTTTAGTTGAAAATTTATTTTTGTTTTATGCTTCATGCCTTTATGTTTATGCTTTTCCAGTTTTGTTTTATGCTTTTTATGTTTTTCTTGTTTCAGAATATGAAAATTGAATCATTAAAGGAAAATATTGAATTGAAAATAGGCTCTTGAAAATGAAAAATCTTCCATATTTTACTCTATCTGAAGAACAATAAATTGCTTCAATGTAGCACACATAGTCACATAGCGAATTTTTGTGAAAACTTGGATTGATAAAATCCATTCAATGACATATTTATTGAAAATTTTATTAACTTTATGAAATTCTGTATGAAATTAAGTAATCGCAAATTCTTTGACGAAAAAGGTGAATTCTTCGGCTCATGAATTGAAATGTCAAGGTCTTTTCTCGAATGAATTTCATTCATAGCCGCTGTAGAGTTTGTACAACCAGATATTTATTTATTTTTTTCTTTGTGCTGAAACTTCAATAAGCAATTGCCTGTTTTTGTGCTATTGGAGTTAATTAACATCCAGGCGCTCTCAGCAAGCAAGCAGATACCAATAATTCACAATGCATGTTGATAATAATAAATACCTTATTGGATAAAGAAATGTTATATGTGAATTATTATTATTTTCAGCTTTTTTTTTAATCTATAGACTAGCGCTGGGCTGCAATCTGCCTGAGGTGAAGCGTGCTTGCCTAGAAGATGCCTATTCACTCTTGATTTGAAGACACCAATATTATAAGCGGATGAAAAAACGGAAGCCGGAAGGGCGTTCAATATCCTAGCGGTTCCAATTAAAAACGAGGAAGCAAATCGCTTCGTACGCGATCTTACCTGATATTTTTACGATTCTTAGCTTTTTTTTTACTTGATTGTGAGTTGTGACTTTCATTTGTATTGTCTTATTCTTAACTCTCGTCTTTTCTCTCAATAACTTCAAATTTGATCTCTACAATACACGGAATTTACAATTTACTTTTTGATTTTAATATTATCAGATGTGAAATATTCCATAATAAAGTAATATTATCCTGTGGAAGTCTAACGATCAATTGAGAGATACCTATAGACTTTTTCTTTAAAAGTGCCATCACAGCTTGTTATAATTCTTTTTCATGACTCTTCAAAGCCTTATAAAATACAATAACAAAGATTTAATATACGAATTTTAAGTTTATCAGACTATCAGTTTAGTCCGGAAATATTTGAGATACTTAAATACGAGTATGTGTATGAAAACTTAGCTAACATCTGGGTGCAGAAGACTGGACAAACTTTTCTTCGCCGAAGTCCAACTTTCTTGTTGTTTGCCTTTACCAAAAGTTCTAAATGAAAATACAACATCTGATGTCATAAGTATCTTGGACTTCTGCTTGTTTTCTTAAAAATGCTAAAAGTTTTCTTATGTTAAAGGAAAATAAACAGAATTCGAGAAGAATAAATGCAGTCCTTTAAATTCTTCACATATTTTTCATCTTGTAGAATCCTCTCTTTTTTTACTTAGCAATGAGACCAACTTATTTGCAATTGTATTCTTTGTACCTCTTATCCATTCATTCTTTGTTCAGAGTTTTCGCATAGCTATGAGTATGACGATAATAATATGAAGGTTCAAGTGCCGGATGAATAAATTAATTTAAGACGAGAGTTTTTATACACAATATAATATATGCAGTGCGTACTTCAGATAAGTATTTAATATTTTTGAAGTGTAACTTCAAGAATCGTTGTGATTTGAAAATTCCATGAAACGAAAAAGCGACACCAAAATGAGACAACCATATTCATATAGGATTTAGTCTGCGAAAGAATGATATAGAATACAATTAGTTATATTTATCTCATTATCTCGTAGGCTACTTTTCTGAAGTTTCACTTCTGCCGTGTGTGAATTGCACTAACACACATTTTTTTTAAAGAGTATTTTAGGTTTTCAGTCGAAATAGTGTAGGTTTTGTAGAACGATATTGTATGAGCGAATATAAGAATTTATGTGGTAAGGTTAAACCCTTTCCCCTATTCGGTTTCTACTATAACTGCCATGCCCCTAACAGGTTAGCCCGCTACCATCTTAGACTGCATCATCACTTACCATCAGGTGAAATCGCAGTCAAGGGCTAACTTGTAGTAAACAAAAAAAATTGGTTTAATGATACGGAAGGGAAGCCCTATAGAATATCGAGCACGGCCTAGAATATTACAAACAGTCTGCCATTTGTTACTGTAATGATTGCCGCTCAATTCTTGCGTATTCCAAAGTAAAGAAAGTTTCATAACGGTACAAATGGTTTTTGTTACCAAGAGGTTTAGGTTTGATTATATTATTCGAGGCAACGAACGGTTTGCTGTGTGAAAACTTTTGTTTTTCAATTTTGAAGAGTACCATTTTTGTCCTCTTTGGACAAAAAAATTGGCAGTCATAGGGACATAGAAGTCGCCGATACAAGTGCAACGATAGAAGTGAAAACGAAAATTTAAAATAATTAAAAAATATATATATTTAAAATAATTAAAAAATAAAAAGTTTAAAATAATTAAAATATAAACCTTAAAACTAAGGCATTAAAGTTTAATTACGAATGTAGTATATTTATATTTAATACCTTTTGTCTTCGTAACAACGCGAGCATGGAGCAGCGAGGTGTCGGTGACGCGAATCCACAAGTTTACCCCCCTACCAAAAAGCACTCAACGCGGCTATAGACGTTTTCACTTCAAAAATTGTGAGTATCTCACATACTGATGAGTGGAACGAAAAATTTCGGATCGCGCCAGTTTCTCTCTACGTCATATTCTTCATTGCTGAGGGTCGTGACCCCTTCCCATTAATTATAATTGTGTGAGATTAATTTAATAATGTAATTAATCATTTTATACTATATACTAACTAATTTTATAAATGCGTAAGTTTGGATGTATGGCCGGATGGATGGATGGATGTTTGATGGTCAATCACGCCATAACGGCTGAACCGATCTGGATGAAATTTGGTACAGAGATTGATTAAAGTCTGGAATAACACATAGGCTACTTTTTATCCCGGAAAATAAAAGAGTAAGAGAGAAAATCCTCAATCCACGCAGACGAAACTCGCGAGAATCAGCTGGTTTAATATATATATTATATCAAATCAATCAATCAATCAATTAAATATTCATTTATTCAATTTAGGTACACATATTGACGTCGATTACTTACTTGTAAAATATGATGGTGATAATTAGATTACCTACGGTATCTTATTAAAGCTACGAGGGTTCCAAACGCGCCCTGGTCTGAGAAGAGCCCACAACTAACTCAGCCGGGTAAATATATGTAATAATTGACTTAATATATTGTTTATGGATCATGTATCTGTAATAAATCAATCAAATTAAATTAAATTACTCACATAATGGCAGGGATTTTCGTGGGATAATAACGCGGTGGGAACCCAGGTCCTTCCTTCCCAGGGCTAGCTTGTATTGGAATAAAAATACCTTCAATCCACAAAGCTTAAAAGATTAGAAGTGGCATTGGTCAAGTCATGTCGGTGTTTCAACTTTGAACTATTGCCCGCTGGGGTTGACATGTTTTGGACGACCTCCAACCATAAGGAGTAAGGACAGACGACCTCAAGTAGAAGGGGGGGACAATGGTGAATGCCAAATTACTTCTGGCAAACAAATGGAGATGTCTATTAATTTAATTGTAATGGTAGGCACTTACGTTCATGTAACAAAATTAATATAGCTGTTGTACATCAAAATACAACAGCTATATTAATTTTGTTTATTACGTTTATTATTACCTACCTAATGCTCGTCCGAAAAATCAAGATTGAAACCAATAAAGATTTACTTGTTAATGAAAAAGTATATTAGTATAATTAACATTTCAAAAGCGCCCTATTTCATAACGCAAATCCAGAACTACAATATTATTGTTAAAATCGAGAGTTTTCTTAAAGAAAAGAAAGATAGAAAACAACATTTATTTACCATTTCTTCCACACATCCTTACCTCAAGGGTATGCTACCCCTTATATATTTATACCCCTAATACTCGTATCTATACTAAAATTATAAATGCGAAAGTTTGGATGGATCGATGTTTGTTAGTCAATCACGCCATAACGGCTGAACCGATCTGGATGACATTTGGCACAGAGATAGATTATAGTCTGGAATAACATACTTTTTAGCCCGGAAAATTAAAGAGTTCCCGCGGGAACCGAAAAACCTCAATCCACGCGGACGAAGTCGCGGGCATTAGCTAGTATAGTATAATAAAGAGATTATTCTTATCAGTAAAATACCTCCATACTTTCAAAACGTACTCTATACACATTCTAATCATAATAGGAAACTTCCTTTGAAGTCAGGATCAAAATATTAACCTTATTTTACATTATTTATACTTCAAACAAGCATAGAATAATATGAAGATATTTCGTTATTTTAGAAAACAAAAGGCTTTCATAGCAAATATTTTCTTGGAATAATGTCAATAAATTCCAGAGTATGTATATTGCTCGAAGAAATTCACTGTATTTTTTGTGTATCTACTAGTGAAAGTACAGAAGCCCCTATTATATTAGGTAAGCTGCTAACAAGATGGAATAGAGTTATATTTGGATAAGAAGGATCTTTTGAAGATCGTTGGCAACACTTATTTTTTGACGACTCTTTAATTAGTTATTTATTTGATGAGCCGGAAAAGTAAATAACAAATTTACTAAATTAATAATAATTAATTAATTGATATTCCTTGCTATTCTCGCGTTGTCTTCATTATTATACTCAAATAATTAACTTAATAAAGTTTAATTCAATTAGTAATTTTGGACCGTAAACGTTTCTATTTGAGAAATTGAAAGTTTTCAAATATGATAAAAACTAGCTCATGCCCGCGACTTCGTCCGCGTGGATTGAGGTTTTTCGGTGTAGTGGGCTAACCTGTTAGGGGCATGGCAGTTATATTAAACCCATACCACAATTCGGTTTCTACACGACATCGTACCGGAACGCTGAATCACTTGGCGGCACGTCTCTGCCGGTAGGGTGGTAACTAGCCACGGCCGAAGCCTCCCACCAGGCCAGACCAGGGAAAATTCATAAATTATAAATTCCCAAATTGATCCTGCCGGGGATCGAACCCGGGACCTCCGCACATTATAACAACATCGCTCAACACTGCGCCACGGAGGTCGTCAAACTTTAATCCACACCGACAAAGTTAAAATATTTTTTTGCTAAAATGCAGAAAAACTGCGAGAGTTACATTGGATACTTTTGCCGTAATAACCTAATTAAGAGCTCCCAAGGGATCTTTAAAAAATAACTCGTATATAAAGTATTACCTATATTGTATACACAGTTAGGAGATCTATTCTATTTCTAGCACACTGGTTCAAATCAGAAAGTAGGTTTACAACAATCTTATCTATTGTATTATATTTATATGAGCATGGAGAAAGATAAAAATTATCGATGTCCATAACTATTATCGATGTTTTAATGTAAACAGTAGTACGTATTTTATCGCGGCTTGATCGCGAATTAAAAAATATATTTATGATTGTGTTGTGACATTTCAGTTGATTGTTCAGACACCTTCGAATGTGTCTGATAAAGGTGTCTGCAACTTCATCTGCGTGGATTTAGGTCTTTAAATATTCCTAAGATGAAAGTACTTATCCTATGTCATAATTTGTGTATATAGGTATCTGTATTAGTGACCAGAAAATAACGACGATTCGTAGCACCGTCGTGAAGTGATTGAAGGAAAAGTCAAACACTTATTCCATACTTCCATACTAATATTCTTCTTCTTCTTCTTCTTCTTCTTCTTGCCCGTGTCCCGCGCTATGTGGGGTCGGCACAACATGTTTTCCTCTTCCACTCACTTCTGTTATTCGTCAAATACTAATATTATAAATTCTAAAGTGTGTCTGTCTGTCTGTCTGTCTGTCCGTCTGCTACGCTTTCACGGCTTATCTTTTCAACCGATTTTGATGAAATTTGCTATATAGACAATTTGTATCCCGGGGAAGGACATATACTATTCTTATCCTGGAAAATTAAAGATTTTAAGTAAAAAAACCTCATCCACGCGGATGAAGTCGCGGGCATCATCGAGTGCATTTATAATTTCGCATGTAAAATAAATAAATAAAGCCTTTATTTCCAAGAAATTTCAATTCAATATCACAGTCTTTTAATTAAAAACAAATATTATCATTACAAATTAAAATATAATATTATCATTACCATGCGATACAAATTGTATCTTACAATGTCAATGTCAATTAATAGTTATTTGTTATACAAGAGTGAAAAGTTATTTTTTAACCGCGTGCTCAATTTTGATGACCGAGCAAGCGAAGGATTCTATAATTGAATCACGAGCGGAGCGAGTGATTCAAAAATTAGAATCCTGAGCGTCAGCGAGGGAATCAAAAGAGCACGAGGTGAAAAATCTTTTCACTCGAGTGCAACACGTAACTTTTCATCCCACCTCAGCGAGGAAATGACTAAATGCAAAAAAAATCACAAGATTAATTTAATCAATTCTGTTAATTTCTTCGTCACTAGAATCACTCATTTTAGGTTTTTCACTTATTTTCAATTTTCTTGTTTTTAATCGGTTTTAATTTTAAACAATATGACGTGAAAGAAAATGGCGCGCGCAAAGCAAATTAAAAAAGTACACCAAGACGGTTACGAGTGTGAGTTTTTAACAAATTAAAAACGATTGTATGGAAATTCGGCACCATAGAGGTACAAGTAAATAGGTTTTAATGATGTTTTGAATTCACAAACTTCATAGACGAGTGATATTTACTAACGTGCACACGATGTTCTAAATTGAATTTACTTTATCCTCTAGAGGATAATAACGGCTTTTACCTTCAGATATCGAAGAGTAAAAATACTCTTTCCGAGATGGTGGGATGAAAAATTGATGTCAAACTATATAATGTATATAATTTCGCATGTACTAAGTGGTATATTATGTAATAGTCGTCTCTACCATATTCTTCCATCGCAGCACGTACTTTATACTTTTTGGAGTTATGTACGCGCAATAAAGATTTTTAAATAATAACAAAATAAGCTTATTGTTTTAAATATCACGGGCTTCCTCAAATAACGCTTACTTCTGTCCAACAATTTAATTACTTTCATGGGACATAAATTAAGAATAAAATAAAAAATCATCCGACTCTACAATTAATTAAAAATGCATTCTGCAATATGCGTGCGACGGCGCTGAATGGAGGCATTGTCTCGCCCTCTATTACCTCATTTTTCATTAAGAGGTCCCCTTAATAAGAGGAAACTACTTCTGAATATTTTGACTTCAATTGTTTGTCTCTTGTCTCTGTGAATCGTTGGGTGCACGCGTTTCTGGGCTTTATTCGCTAAGGGCGAAAACGCTATGGGCAGGACGGGAAAAAAGTCTTATGGAAACACGCTTTGTATTGTCGTGGTAGTCTGTGCAGCTACTTAAAAAAGTTTTTCTCTGGCTTATTGTCTGCCAGACAAGTATTTGCATGATTACGCATGGAAACACATAATATGACACTAATTATATGTATTGCTATGTTGTTCATGATTTCACCTTAACGGCCATGGCGGCCATGGTAGGCATGGCATTCCGAACCAGAGGTAGATTCACTCGACTATTCAAAAGAACTTGTCAAAGTCAACTTGAATAAAAAATATTATTTGAATTTGAATAGTCCGTGTACGATTAAAATAGTAAAGTAACTACATACTGAAGTGAGTTAAAATGTTAAACTTTAGGTATTTAAACTTAATGAAAATGACATTTGCCTATATAACATATTTGCATAACAGAAAATTTTATTCCTTACAATTTTATCCATCTGCTCACTCCGACGTAAAATTATGTTACAGAAAATGAAATATCATGCAATTCAATATTATGTAGGTACGTAACTTGACGTTATGAGACTAGATGTGAAGAAGACTAGTGATAAGAAGTCACGGACTCATGTTGCACATTCATTTTACATTATTTTATTTCTTAGAATTTCAGAGTAGGTAAGCGAGGGTAAAGGCGAAAACACACGGACAACCTTTCAGAAAATTGAGAGTTCTGAGGACAACTTTGGACGTTAGAAAATCTCCACTTTGAAAGCCCCCCATTACGTCAAATTTAGGGGAAAAATTAAAAAAAAAATATTTTTGGACTCTCTTCCTAATTATCTTTAAAATGATATACCGCAACCCTATGTAACGCTATAAAAAATATTTTACTTCGCATTCGCTTCTATGAGAGCCCCCTGAAATAAAGATTTTTATACTTTTTAAGCCATATTCGGCGGGAGGCCATCGGTTTACATGTTATATTAAAATTTGAAATAATTACGTTCAGTAATTCAGAAGTTATAAGGCTCTGACAGATGGACGGACAGACGGACGGAGAAGTGCCAATTCACTCAAGTAGACTCAGAGACCTTCGCTTCGCTCGGTCAATAATATTTGTCCGAATAAACTTGAGCGCGACGCTATTTTAGGCGTAGGAGAAATTCGTTCCTCTCTTTGAGGCGAAATTATTGTATCCTGGATACATCCGTACTCGAGGTAGGCACGGAATTGTACGGCGCCCGAAAAAGAAAAAGTGGGTAGTTTGAAAACTCACTACCCACGAATTGATAATATCTGACGTTTGCCTAGATTAGAAAGGAATATCGAACACAGATTAAAAATATACAGTTCATTCGAGTCCGATATTTACGAACATGTCCAATTAGTAGATCTGGGTTAGATCAATAATGCAGTGTACAGATTGGGAGCGTTCAAAAATGCAGCGGCCCCTTTGTAGGCTATCGATTCCCTATTACCGCCACAAACTGATATAGTTTTAATTATGGCTCTGAATCTGTACTGACCTAGATCACTACTTGCATTTCCAGATTTAGTTGGAGATATTTATATTCTTTCACTAATTATCTTATTTATTAACTTTCATTAATTATGTAAAGAAAATCCCTGTTATAATGAAATTTCCTTTGTAATTTATTAGCGAATTGCATCACGGATCTAAGATAAAACTTCAAGATAATAAAGTCTCTTAAAACTTAGTAGGATAAGCAAAATATGCCTCGGTTTCAAGTTTAAAACTTATAGTTAAGTATATAACTTAATGGAAATTTCACGTGAACTCTAACGTAGCTAAGTTTTTAATGCACTTTTTTGTTTGAACTCATCCGTTCTACGAAAGTGCCATGTTAGTTGATTTGTCTTTCAATCACGCCGCAATCAATCAACAGATTGACGTGATTATTGTATGGACGTGATGCGAGTGTGACGGACAGATTCTTGCGCACCATAAGACTTGCTTTTTGACCATTTTGGTAAAGAGCCCTAAAAACGATTTTTGCTAATTGAAATCGGCTGAAACCCGGGCACCGGGCCCATCAGCTACTGTATACTGATATTATAAATGGAAAAGTGTATTTGTCTATCCGACAGTCTCTCTGTCTGCTACGCTTTCACGGCTCATCTATTCAACCGATGAAATTTTGTACAAGGTCAGATGGTATCCCGGGGAAGGACATAGGGACTTTATCCCGGGAAATTGAAGAGTTTCCGCGGGAATCAAAAAAAAAACGAGTGTGCTTTAGACCACACGACTGAAGTAAAACTTAGTAACTGTCTATGAGAGAAAGAGAGAAAGAAAATGTGTGCTCGCACCTCTCTCTTGCCCCTACAGTAATATACGAAACAAAACTCTCTCTTTTTCTATCTTCACTAACTTATATCTCCCTCTCAACTTCCGTTCGCACTTTTCGTAACGCTCTCGTCACGCATTCACCAGCTTACTCCCCAAGTCAAGCGTGCGTAAATAAGTTTTACTTCAAAAACCAAATCCACGCGGGCGAAATCGCGGGCATCAGCTAGTCTAAATATATAAAAGGCAAAGGACTGACTGACTGATCTATCAACGCACAGCTCTAACCACTGGTCGGATTGGGCTGTTATAACGTAGGCATCCGCTAAGAAAAGATTTTTGAAAATTCGACCCCCAAAGGGGGGAAATATAGAGTTTGTCCTTCAATCACGCCGCAACAGAGCAAGGGATCAACGTGATTGCAAGAGTATAGTTGAGGACCTGAAGAGTGACAGGCTACTTTTTCAACCACAAAATTAAGGAGCGCCTGTGGGGAAAAAAAACTTAAACCACGCGGACGAAGTCGTGGGCATCCACTAGTATTACATAAACTGTAGCAAGATATAGTAAATTGTTGCGGTAACAGCGCGGTAGGTCTAAGTTCGCCAAGTAAATGGTAATAAGCCGAGCGCCCGAAGGGTTCGCACACATTGCGGCGGAAATTCGCGGAACCCAGTATTTAACTGCCCGCAGTCATGCGACGCGACGTCAGAAGACGTCAAGAATTTGCGGACCGCGAAATGAGGATCCTGCTAATGCATAGAGCTAGATATAGCCATATCTGTATGTTTTGTGTTGTAGTTATAACGCTGTTATGAGGTGAGCAGTTAATATGTGTTTGAGGTGGATTGAGGTCTTTTGGTTTCCGCGGGTTTCTTTCAATTTCCGGTATAACAAGTGGCCTATGTGTTATACCAGACTATAATCTATCTCTGTGCCAAATTTCATCCAGATCCGTTCAGCCGTTCGTGCGTGATTGAGTAACAAACATCCATCCATACATCCATACATCCATCCAAACTTTAGCATTTATTATATTTATTTGATCGTCTAGATGATGACCGCGACTTCGTCCGTTTCGTTTCGGTCGTTATTGTCCGAGGTAAAATAAATAAATAATATCTTTATAAGCCAGAAAGTGTTACATTACATCTACTTCAATTAACAAAATATATAGGTAAAAATGGAAAAGGTAAACACTAAAATTTTTGAAGCCAGAGGGACTGCTTGGGCACCTGTACTAGGAGAACCTGTATGTCTCTATGTCTGTTTGTCTGTCTGTCTGCTACGCTTTCACGGCCAATCTGTTCAACCGATTTTGATGTTTGGTATATAGAGATAGTTGGTATCACGGGCAAGGACATAATCGAAGGCTAGACAGAATACACCTAGCTACGAGTATAACCACAGCTATTACTAGGTAGGTAATGGATATTAAAAATGCAATTGTTCCAACGATAAAGTCGTCTCCATAAACAAAAGACCAGTAATCCATTTCAAGCTATCCAACTTCAGGACAAAGGGAAATAAATGTATTTGAATATAAATAGGTCAGTCAAAGAATACTCCGTGAAATGTGTTTTGTAAAGAAATCTGCGAAATCCGATTTGCAATGGCCGCCGCCCGCCCCGCGCGGAATGCAAGATATCTGCATTTTGCAGGGAATTGCTGTTTTGTAGGAAAAATATTTTTCTACTTGTTTCTTTTATCTTTTATTTATTTTATGACAACTGCGATTTTACCTGGTAGTAATGGAATACGCTATCTTGAAATGGATAATATCATGGTAGTTTAATAAAAACCTTGACCCTTTTCTTTCGCATTTATAATAATAGTATGATATTTTGATATGTCGTGTTTTAACTCAACCACCGATGCGGAAAACAGGATTTCCCTCAAGCTGTCTACTCTAATAAGCCAATTACCTCAGGTGAAAACAACCTTCAAAATAAACGATGTCTCGGTCCACAATTTAGGCTAAAATACTGCTAGAATGGCGGCCGAGCAGTCCTTTGGGCGGCAATAAAAGCGATTTGTGTCCGAACGGTCTTATAATCGACGACGCACTACCAGGCTTCCATAAATTACAGGAGCATTCGACTTGGTGGTTTCATGCTCAAAGGAATTTGGTAGCAAACACATTGTGATAAGAGTCCATATTCCTTGGAGTTTGATCAGGTAAAAATAGCCCGAATGACCTTAGCTTGTGATTAATGCGTTGCTATCATCACCATCGATTTTATTTGCTGAATTTATGGAATTGGAAATAAGTGATATAACGCTTTTTGGCTCATGAGGAAACTGTTATAAGAAACTTTGAGCCCAGGTTGATCGGGCTGAAAACACGCTGTTTTTCATATCGACGCAAAATCGATTTGGATGCCAACATTCATGCATGCTGGTTAAAAATTATGATACCTTTACTTTTAAATTCAAACCATGTTGCGGAAAAAAATGGATCTAATTATTTTATGACTATCACTAAAAATGCAACAGTAGCGCCGCTAAAAAGGTTTTTTATTTTCCCTGGTCAGGCTTTACTTCTTTTTAGAGTGAACAAAACTTGTACGCCTAGTCTAAGTTGTAACATTGCAAATTCGATTGATCATATTGAGCGTACGAGCACATTGGTGTAAAAGTAAAATGAACTACATTGATTTATGCGTTAATGTATGCGTTCACACTTCACGCTCCTTTCGAAATTAAAATCGGTTGTACTGAATTTGTAACTTTCAATCAAGAGCTTTTGGGTCCATTTTACCTTGACGGTAATGGTTTTTTTTTATTGTGATATAGGCTTGCGCTTGACGATAATCATGCTTGCAAAGCAATGATGAGGTTTAGGTTGGAACGCGCTTGGCTAGAAGATGCCTATTCACTCTTGTCTTGAAGGTACTCAGGGAACACGTGCGCTGGAAGATACTTACTACTGGAAACGGTAATGTGATCGAACCCTCTATACGATCATTCGAATTTTCAATGTAAAAACTTTGACTAAGGATAGGTACGGGTGTAAAGAAACTCACGGCATTTTGTACATTCGATATAACAATCTAACAATATTTTTTATATTACATATTTTCATTATAGAATTTCAATAATATTTATGTGACTCTCTCCGATAGATCACAAAGGGCTCGATATGCAATAAATTTGAGCAACGGAAATAGCGAAATAAGGAAAGGCAGTCTTTACAATAACATAGACTCCCTCGCAACATATTGGAGTAGGTACGAAGGAATATTTCATAACTTCCATATGTCCCTTATAGCTGGGGAGTTGGACGCTAGTTTTGTGGACGTGTTTTGACGGCCTCCCTATTGCCGAGGTGAGTGTTTGCGTCTTGTTAGCGGGAAGTCCCAGGTTCGGTCCTTGTCCGGGTCTTTATTTTGGGAATTCTGATTTTTCTGTGATCTGGTCGGGTGGGAGGCTTCGGCTGTGGTTTTTTTACCACCCTACCGGCGAAGGGGTGACGCCAAGAGATTTAACGTTGAAGTACGATGCCGTGTAGGAACCGATTAAGGTATGGGTTTAATATAACCGCCATAACCCTAACAGGTTAGCTTGGTCGGCTGAACTCACGTATTTTGTCGGTAAAAGGGCTATAAAATAATTTGTAGTAGAATAAAAATAATTGCCTTTCGCTTCTATCCAGGACCTACAAACCAGTCGCCAGCTTTGAAAGTATAATTCAGTGAGTTACTTACTCGTATTTCCGATATGATATTATTCACATCACGTGTTTCCCGATCAGCGCGGCAGCGGCGGAACACAATACCGGACGCTGTACAATGCTACACAATGCTACACAATAGCTGTTACCTCTGTATATAATATGATGATTCTTCAGATTTGCTCTCAGGTATGATATTAAAAAGAAAATGTGCGTATAAAGTGTAATATCGTACTCGCAGAATAAGATTAATCTATACTAATAATATTATAAATGTGAAAGTTTGGATGGATGGATGGATGAATGGATGTTTGTTACTCAATCACGCCGCAACGGCTGAACGGAACTGGATGAAATTTGGCACAGAGATAGATTGTCTATAATAACACATACGAGGGCTACTTTTTATCTCGAAAAATTAATGAGTTCCCGCGGGAACCGAAAAACCTCAATTCACGCGGACGAAGTGAGAAGTCGCGGGCATTAGCTAGTAGATGACTATATTATGTTCTCGCGAATTGTCCGCGACGATTTCCCTTCGACGTTAAATTACTTAAATAATGTACTTACTTACTAAAGGAAAAGGTGACTGACTGACTGATCTATCAACGCATAACTCAAATCACTGGACGGATCGGGCTGAAATTTGGCATACAGATCATTGAAAGGTACTAAAATTCTACATCAATGATACAGATATTACTATTATGACGTAGGCGTCCGATAAGAAAGGATTTTTGAAAATTCAAATAGGGCTTTAAAAATAGTATGAACATAGAACGTTACGTGAGCGAAGCTGCGGCAAAAGCTAGTTTTCAATTTAAAAAAAATATTGGCAGTCATAGAGACTGCCGATATAACTAAGTGAAAACGAATATTTAAAATAATAAAAAAAAAAAATATGAACCTTAAAACTAAGGCTTTAAAGTTTAATTAAAAATGTAGTATATTTATATTTAAGACCTTTTGTCTTCGTAACAACGCGAGCATGTCGGTGAAGCGGTGTCGGTGACGCGAATCCACAAGTTTACCCCCTACCAAACAGTGCTCAACGCGGCTAAAGAAGTTTTCACTTCAACAATGTTAGCTCCAACGAAGCTACGAATATTCTTGCGACAGTATTCCGTACATGTCGCAAAGATGTCTGGAATGCAGCCGCGGACGAGGCTAATCCTTTCAGACACGGGTTTCAGCATTGTGATACAGTCTTTGAATATTGTATTTCAATTCTGTAAAGTATACTATTTGGTTGGGAATTTCTAGAACTTACAATGAAATGGTAACGTGGTAACACGAGTACCATCGTACTATCACCTATTGTGGTAAAACTGCGTAGTACTCGTATCTAATAGTTATTATTCTGATGTTATACCATACTATTCTGTGGTAATATATTAATGCTGGCGCTTACAACTGAGTCAAAATGACGTAGGTAGTAATAACATAGAATAGGTAACAGTATTACCACAGAATAGGTAATAGTAGTAACAGAAGAGTTACTCCGCGAAGACCTTTTAACCATCACCGACTCAGGTTACGTCGTAATAAAGTGCAATTCAGCTCGCACAGCGCTGCGGGTGAAAATAATTAAATACCTACCTCTATATATCTCTTTCTTTCGCGTAACTCTTATCCCTTCAGACGCGGCGCGTGTAGCCTTAGGGTTGACTACTTCTAAATTCTTACTATCGGTATCATTACTATGGGTCGGTAATCGGTTGCAATGATGACGACAATTACTTTAAAAATAGATAAAAGATATATTATTATTATTTATAGATTTTGTAGAAACCAAATAGGGATATGGGTTTAACATGCTGCCATGCCCCTAACTGGTTAGCCCGCTACCATCTTACACTGCATCATCACTTACCATCAGGTGAGATTGCAGTCAAGGGCTAACTTGTAGTGGATAAAAAAAAGTCGTTATATATTCCACAAGTAGTGAAATATCAATGAATATTTTACACTTATATGGGGTGGAAGGGGGCCCATGCCACAGTTTACGAGACAAAATAATATACCCACATTATGGATTAATCATCATCGACTCATCGGCGGCCCACTAGTCCCACTACTAAGCACGACTCACGAGGCTCTTCTCAGAATGAGAAGGGTTTAAGCCATATATTCCTCCACACTGGCCAATTTCTTGTTGGCAGACATATTAGAGTTTTTTATAATGATTATAGAACTTCAGGCATGTTTTCAGCTTTACACACGATTTTTGTTCACCGTAAATGATATATTTTAATTAATTAAGTTGGAGGTGCGTTCCCAGGATCGAACCCCAGACTTGGAGGCTGAAGTCTACCCATTAGGCTATCACTATAATATTGGATACTACCAATGGTTTATATTTACTTTTGTTTAAAACTGTATCTTGTGTGGATATAAAAATAAAACTACCCACATTATGTATTAATATTAGTTTTGTTTAGAACTCTAAGTAGGCACGTATGTACTATGTACCTACCTAGATAGGCAAATAATACAAACTTACCTTTCAGGGTCCTTAGGAAGTGCAAAGAGCGATAAGTTAGGTCTTAATAATTAGAGTTTAAACGACCTAATATGATACGATATCGTTTACTGATCTTTCTTTGTTTATCCATAACGAGAACTTGAGTAAAAGTCAAACGTATAACTACGGTCCGCGCGCAACACTCGACTGATACGAGTGCCGTCGAGCGTCCACGCAGCAGTAGTTAAATATCTCAGGTCACGTGACAAGTGAGCCAGGCCTGGTATTACCACAGTTATTCTTTATTATTATCGTGGCGCGCTCTCGAAAAGGGCTTGTTCAGCAGTGGATGCATACAGGCTAATGGATGGATGATGGATGAAATTATTCTTACCTAGTATAGGTACGATTATAATCTATCTAGTAGGTGCATCCTACCCTATATTGATTTCTTTGAGGTTATTTGTGAAAAGACCGACTTTTTTGCAACTTAGGTAGCTTGATGTTTGTAGATATTAATTATAAAATTATATTTAGTTACTCTCCTTTCACATTAATTCGTTATTCAAACTAAGCATATTATTTGAACAAACAAATTTTCATACTAAAGGCGTGCAGAAACGGGGTCCCGAATAAACGATGACTCAGCTTTCAGGCCGTTATTTTGCAAAAAAGGGCCCAGAGTACGCCGGGCGCAATATAGGGCGGAAAATAAAGGCAATTTATATCCGAATTGGCTGATAATTGCCAAAGTAGTACGCTAACATAAATTTTATACAATCCATAAGAATTGGCGTTTTGCTTTTTTGCGGTACAAGCGTGATAGATGTTTTTTGTAAATCCATTCTAATATCTGTGCTAATATTATAAATGCCAAAGTGTCTGTCTGTATGCTCCGCTTTCAAAGCCCATCTGTTCAAACAATTTTGATGAAATTTGGTATAGATAGAGATAGGTTACGTCCCGGGAAAGAACAAACTTTCTATCCCGGGAAATGAAACAACCGCAAGGACAAAGTCGCATGCATCATCTAGTGATCGACTTGATTTTTTGCATGGGTGTAGCTGAGGACCTGGAGAGTCAGGCAGAGAGGAGGCATTTTTATCCCGGGAAATCAAAGGGTTTTCTGGGAATTAACAAAACTTATTCCACGCCAAAGTCGCGGGCATTAGCAAATAACTATAAAGGTCTAGCCCTACTTGAGTTGCACGGAGCGGCGAGGCACGTAGCGGAAAATATTATTTGTATGAATTTGTATCGCGCAGTGCATCTGCTTGCGGCGTCGCTTAAGAGGGCTCAGTACGTGCGACCGAAGTTGCCGGTGCACGTGGGTAACCTGTTTGCTATTTCACCTAACATTGTGTTAGAAAAGTGCGTGTCGGGTGCGAGGCACGATGATTTTCACCGAAGTCAAGCGCGACTGTTCACAGTCGTTTGGGAAACCCGTTTGTTTGTAAAAACTACTAAATGTACCTATGTTTACAAAGTAAAGTTATTTCAACTAAAGAATAAATAAACTATGTTTCTTCATCATTTTTTTTATAATTTTCATACTCCTAATCTTATTTATTTGCGCACAAAGTTGTCATCAATTTAGTGTGAAAATAGGAATCTTTCGAGGCTCGTAACTTTAAAAACAATATTTCAATAAACCTAGATAATGACGAGACAAATCGAAATTATTCTTAGTTTTGAGCGTACAATATCAAATAAATATGTAGTAATTACGAGTTTACGTTTGTATGAAGAAGGTACCGGCTGGAGTCTCCATAAGTGGGCCCAGCCCCAATACCATCTCATACAAGGAGTATTTGCCGCTACGTGCCGCGCCGCTCCGTGCATCTGTAGAGGGGCAAGACCCTAATAAATAGCAAGCTTTCACAAAAGAATAATGTCGCGTGATTCCGCTCCATCCGGATAAAAGCTGGACTTCACGACATTCTCCGAACATAATGTTTCTCATACTAATGTATCGTAGTTCACTTCGCTGAGTTGAAGTGGTTTCAAAGTCACGCTGAATGCTGGAGAAATGAATTCTAAAGACTTGCGCTTGAATGGGGGAATTTATGTTTTATAGCAAATTGTTTGAAAATGCGTATACATTTTAAAAGCTTGCGTCGGGAAATAATATACAAACTTGCTTTTTTTCTCATATTTTATTGCATTTAAGTTTATTGTATTTTATCCGTGTTTTGCTATTTATTATTATTCACAATTATGTCCGGCGGAAAAAAATGCCATGCGCACTCTTTTAAATGGCACTTTTATATAACATTATTTTGGCCCTCACGTGACTAATGATTTTTGTGATAAAATATAAAATCTCGCACTCTTTATCAAGATTGAAATTTATAGCGTAATTTGAAACGCACGGATAATCAAAAAGGAAATTAGTTTTTCATAAATATTATCCTGATTTTAAGGCGAAAATATCCCGCAGTAGTGTAAGAGCGAGTAAACGGTTCGTGAACGGGCTACGACAAGATTTGAATCACTACATATTGCATTTTGGTCATTGCTTTGAAAGGAAGATTAATTTGAATGTTGCACATACGAGTACAAGAGTCTCGATACAAAATAAAGTGTGTATGCCTAGTCCATGCGTCCTTTCGTCTGTCTGTCTTTTACGTTTTCATAGTTCGTCTTCTCAAAAGAAATTGAACCTCGGGGACGGAAATAGGGAATCTCGTAGAATCCAAAAGTTCCCGCGGGATTTTTAAAACCCAAAATCGACGCGGAAAAAGTTGCAGGCATCATAAAAAACCCAGGTTTTCCCTGCGTTTCATCGGGCCAAAAATAACTTCTTATGTTCTAATAATTTACCCATCGCAAAAATATATTTTTAGTTTCTTATAGTTATTATTTCTTCACTGGCGAATGTTTTTGATTATTTTTGAGTTTTGACTGTAAGCTAGTTGAAATGCTCGAAGGTTCCGTGTTTGTTTCATGCAAGTTCCTAGTCTATAATCAACACGCCGAAAAACTCAGCGTTGCCAACTAGCTGAGAAAAGTCGCGATGATTTTTTTTTTTCAAAAATATTAAATTATGCTCATGCTCCGTCGAATTGAGTCCAATCGCCAAGTAACTTTCGCTATTTTAACCCCCCCACTTAAAAAGGGGGATGTTTTAGTTAATGTCGAAGAAAACCCCCTCCGAACAGGATTTCGCATCATTCACTTTCATATGGAGCGCACACGTAGGCCACCGGGCAAAACGTAGCTTCTCTTTGACAAGGACGCGTAGACGTTTTGTTCTGTCTGGTCCGTAGAGTGTTTTCACTCCAAGTTTGATCGCATTGCCTGCCTGTCGCTGTGCATTTTATGTTACTTGCACTTGTTGCAAGGATAACGAATCTATGCCGACTATACACTCATATGAAATGAATGAAATTTGACGTACTCCGTGGCGCAGTTTGTAGCGCTGTTGACTTAACGTGCGGAGGTCCCGGGTTCGATCCCCGGCAGGGTGAATATGGGAATTTATAATTTCTGAATTTTCCCTGGTCTGGCCTCGTGGGAGGCTTCGGCCGTGGCTAGTTACCACCCTACCGGCAAAGACGTGCCGCCAAGCGATTTAGCGTTCCGGGACGATGCCGTGTAGAAACCGAATAGGGCTATGGGTTTAATATAACTGCCATGTCCCTAACAGGTTAGCCCACTACCGTCTTAGACTGCATCATCACTTACCATCAGGTGAGATCGCAGTCAAGGGCTAACTTGTAGTGGATAAAAAAAATGAAATGAAATGATTTATTTCATGTAGGACCACTTATGTCACTTATGATAAGTCGTAAGAATGTACCACCTATGGTGGAGGTAGTCTCATCTAAAAGAAATGAATGTGTTTACGCTCATAATGCAAACTACATGCATATAGCAACACACAAAAATAAATTGTGCAGCGCGCCTCTGAGCTTAACCAGATACCTGTAACCAGGATATTCTGCAAAAATGAATTCTAGCTGACTTATAATATTATCGAGAAATAATATCGAAATAAATACGTATTTTTCCTTAAAGAACTGAATTATCTGTAACCCAATATTCTTGTTTGCATAATTTATTTAGAATTAGAATGGCAGTTTAATTAAGCCCATTCGCCTTACTGGTTTGAGGTTTCCAGATAACAATTGTTTTAAATCGTTTGGTGGCAAACTTCTCTCTGGTGGACTGGACATTGCTAAAGCTTTTCACCAGACATTTGAGAATATTATAAGAGAACTAGATGATGCCCGCGACTTTTTTTTAATTACCGGAGGAACTACTTAATTTTCCGGGATAAAAAATAGTCTATGTCACTCTCCAGATCGTCAACTATATCCATGCAAAAAACACGCCGATCTGTTGCTCGGTTACGTCGTGATTGAAGGACAAACAAACAAACATACTTTCGCATTTATAATATTAGCTTGAAGTATGATTAGCCTTTAGATAAATTTAATTTACTTTATTCAAATTGAACGCAAAGATATCAAGATCGCTTCAACAAAAGAAAAGTGTTTGAACAACAAGCACTTTTTCTTCGGGGAACACAAAAAGACATTCCGTCTTACGCAGGTTTATTTTGCGTGGAAAAATTTGAAAGTCGTTAAGGCTAAAACCTTCAAGTGTAAAATCTCGGGGGAATCTTTTGTAGATAAGTCACTAGTGGCTGTCACTTCCAGCGTTGCGGTCCTTTGTAGACGGGAGATAAGGGACAGTCCCACTCGTTACTTACAAGACTGATAGGCTTTGTGTAAACATTTTCATTAGTTGCTTAGAATTTCAAGACGGCTGTGACTGAAAAGCAGTATAGCGGTGATAGAGTAGTGGTTAGGAAATTTAGCATCATACTCGGGCTTCGGAGTACGGTCTATCACGTGAACATTTTTCTTTGATTTTGCAGAAATATGGTCCATAGGTATCCGACTACAAACATAGATCTCATCACGTTTTGACAATTCTAGAGATTTGACCTTAGTGAACATTTTTCAACGAGTGGACCCCCCATAGATCCGCAGCCTATTCTCTAACTCGGTGGCTATCAAAAAATTAAAGCTACTGACATTTAATTTTTATCCATTGAACGTTTGCTATGAAATTAATAAATATAACATTTTTCTAGCAAACCTTCAATTTTTTTTTTGTTTTTTTTTACCATAAAGTCCATTACAATAATATAATGGCAACTTTATTGTGTACTACCATCTAGCCTATATACCTTCAATCGATAAAAATATGTCAGTGTCTTTCTTTTTTTTGATATCCACTGAGTTAGAGAATAGGGGGGGGCAGAGAGCAGGATTGGATCACCACCTAGCGCGTTCCAACCTAGACCTCATCATTGCTTTGCACTAAGCATGATTGTCGTCAAGCGCAAGCCTATCACCAATAAAAAAAAAAAACCACCTCCATCTACCCTTAACCCACCAATGACTGAATGAATGAATTTCTTTATTTGTCCACATTACTTTACATACAAGCACTTGCAGTTGGTTTTCTATTTGGTATGATATTTTAATGTGCGAACTGGTGCTTGAGCTAACCAAATGCCTGTGGTAGGTACCTACCTAGTATTATTATAATGGCTCTGACGTAAAAATAAAAATTTAAAAACAAAGTAGGTAAGATACGCGTACTATTTCCTAGAGCAAGGGAAACAGGCAAGTAGAGCAGCAAACGAACTGTGCAAAAAATTTAAACTCGCAAATAGCACGTCTGGCCCAAAATGTTCTCCTTTACAAACACCGTCACTGTGAATAATAGAGGTGTACTTGCGCTGTATAAATTAGCCCAAAACGTGCGGCGAGCAAATGTTCCGCACAAATCCCTTTGTATGCGGAATGGGGACGAGACTGGATGCACGCGTGTCGAGTTGCGAAAACAAAATGGCGGTGTATTTTTTTTTAACTTCACCACAAGTGAGGTCTTGACTGCGATGTTAACTGATGGTAAGTGATGAGGCAGTCTAAAATAGTAGCGGATTTACAGATTTGGGGTATGCCAGTTATATTAAACCCCTAATCGGTTTGCATACGGCATCGTACCAGAACGCTAAATTGCTTGGCAGTACGTCTTTGCTTGTAGGGTGGTAACTTGCTACGGCCAAAGCCTCGCAGGCCAGACCAGAGACAATTCAGCCATTTTAAATTTCCAAATTAGCCCTGCCGGGAATCGAACCCAGGACTTCCAACTTATAAGCCCACAGCGCTTAACACTGCGCTAGGGAAGTCGTCAAAAAAGTTGTATGTTTGCGTTTTTTATTCAGACAGAAACATTTTTTTGGTGATAGACCTAGGTTGATATTTGCTTTTTATCCCGGAAAATTAAAAAGTTCCCCTGGGAATCAAAACCTTTAATCAACCCAGACGAAGTCGCGATCATCATCTAGTAACTAAATTAACTTGTATACAAACTAGAGGATGCTCGCGACTTCGTTCGCGTGGCATAAGTTTTTTAATTCCCACAGGCACTCCTTAATTTTCCGGGATAAATCCTTTATCACTCTCCAGGTCCTCAACTATACCCATGCAAAAAATCACGTTGATCCGTTGCTCTGTTGCGGGGTGATTGAAGGACAAACTCTCTATTTAACGTCCTTGGGGATAACATTTTCAAAAACTGTGAAACACGTATTTCTTTATTTTAAACCAGAAGCCCAAATACCAACTTTCATGGTTATAACTTGAAAGATGAAGGACTGTCATACAAACTTTCAACCCCTATTTAACGCCTTCGGGGGTAGAATTTTCAAAAACTGTGAAACACGTATTTTTTTATTTTTTACCCGTAGCTTATATACCAAGTTTCATGGATATAACTTGAGAAATGACGGAGTTTCATACAAACTTTCAGCCCCTATTTCAGCCTCTTAGGGGTGGAATTTTGAAAAATCCTTTCTTAGTGTGCGCGTACGTCACAAAAGGAACCTACTGTCAAAATTTCAAATTTCTAGGCCCAGCGGTTTAGGCTGTGCGTTGATATATAAGTCAGTCAGTCAGGACTTTGAATTTTATATATATAGATAAATCAAATATAATGAACGAGAAGTTTAATTCGCTATAATCCGCCACAGTAGAACCACAGAATAGGTAATAGTAGAACTAAACTTCTCGTTCATTCATTATCATGGACTTCCGCAAAGTAACGCCAGCTTCGATTCAATAAATCAAATAGAGTTTTCATTCCAAAAATGCTAAAAATATAAACAAGTAATTGAAAAGGATAAAATTAACCGTTTATCCGACGGTTTTTCTATTTACCTTACACCACTACAGCCCATTAACGTCCCACAGCTGGGCACAGGCCTCCACTCTCATAGGAGAGAGGGAATTAGAGCTTAGACCCACCACGCTGCTCCAATGCGGGTTGGCGAGCTATATCTATTTTCCTACAGTGAGATTTATTTCTGTACTCAATCCACGTTTATTTTTATGCCTAGGAACGCAGAATAACATCACTTTCCCCTGAAGGTCGAGGCTGGTCGACATAAAATTGCGTGTTTACCTCTTTTTAGATGAACAAAGCACTCTGAATATTTCGGTACATCTGTCTGTACGGCTCTTTGTAAAAGGTACAGGCCGGAAAGTTTTTATTCAAGAATTCTTTGTACTTATTTGCGTGAACTAAAAGTAGAAATGTGGATTAGGATTAAGGATGTTTGGATTTAACTACTTTATCCATGTCTGTTGTACTCCTCATTGCTAAACGTCCACTTCTGGGCATAGATTCCTTTTAGGGACGTCTTTTTATGAATATTAGTTATAGGCATAATTAGGTAGTTCTGCCTCGTTGGTCTAGTCATCTAGCTTAACGTGCTCCCCGAGGCACGGGGCTGAAACATCGCCAACTTCCTAACTCCGGGCTAGTACTGAGAATTTCTAGTCAGAAAAACCCAGTACTTAAAATGATGGCTAGACCCGGGACTCGAACCCTGGACCTCGAAACCAACGAGACTAATACTATAATGTTTGTATATGTGCCTACTCTCTATAATACTTAAAAAGAGTACTTATATGATATACCTACTTTCACGGGCTTTGCTCGGACCTTAGGCTTGCGCGGGACATACATAGGTCCCAACGCGTAGGGAGATTTAATATAAATTAATAATAATGTCCTCCCGACCGAATTTCGGCCACGGCGGCCAATCTCCAGAGAGATTAGCCATCTGCGCGGGAGATATTATAGTGCACAAGTGTGTGCGCGAACACAGACGTGCACTCTCTGTTCCAAATACTCTCATAGCCCGATGGGACGGAAAATCCGACACGACCGGAGAGAGATCAGGCGCAGGACCGACGGTTTCGGACCGGAGTTTATCCTTCACTACATCAATCATTTTAATGATGACCATAATAATATGGATGGAAATAGATACAAATTTCCGATAATGGTGCATTTGACAAACCGATGTGAACCAAATTACCAAGTGGATTATCATTAATATTAAATTCACCATAATTTGTTTCGTTTGGCCTCTTTCTTTGCATCAATAATTCAGAGGCAACTGATTCAATAAATGTGAATGTGTTAAGCTTAGTTCATAGAGCTTGAAATGTTAACAAGTGAACATAATTTAAAAAATTAAAAACACGACTGCCTGATATTTTTTTTCAAAAAAATTATAGCCAGTGTCACTCCGGATTCTAATGATACCCGATACATCCAAATCTGTTCACGCATTTAGAAGTTATCTAAATACATAAAAGAAAAAGGTGACTGACTGACTGACTATCAACGCACTGGATAGATCGGGCTATTTGGCAAACAGATTTGACTATTATGACGTAGGCAATAGGCATCCGCTAAGAAAGGATTTTTGAAAATTCATCCCCTTAGGGGGTAAAATAGAGCTTTGAAATTTGTATGAAAATGGAACTTAATGTGAGCGAAGCGGGCAAAAGCTAGTGATGGAATAAAGAGACACACATGCACGCAAGAATCTGAAAACCTTACACTCCTTTTTTTGAGCAGTCGTGTAAAAACACAATTTAGTTCCAAAAGCAATAAAAGTGTCACGATTTATAAAAACTTGCGCCGCACAACGGAGTTGACTCGAGAGTTGAAGAAAGCTTTTTGTTTCACTCGGGTTGTGAAAAATGGGCTTCAACAGCGCCGCTAACCAAGTTGCTGTCATTTATCTTAATCCAATGTAATCTATTTTGTACAGAAATAAATCTTAATACATAAAAAAAGAGAAAACTGAAATTTTCCAAAGACGTTCCCTTTATATTATGTAGACAAGGTATTAGGTTGGATGTTTCGAATTTACCACTAATTTCGAATTAATTGAATTGATTTAGTACGTAGGTATGTCTATTATTACAATATAGACATCTGAGGGCCCGATAGGCAACGACTTATTACAAATAGACGCGGCATACGCGAACATCATTGCACTAAAAAACAGCGTAAATATTACGTACCTACTTACTACTCACTACGTACTATCTTACGTATGAAATCAAACATTTTTCTTTTCCCTAAGTGTATTTCCTGCAACGTCTAAAAATACACGAAGGCATTTTGATCATGCACACTTTTGCGAGAATACGCGTTATTTAAATAGACGTTAAGCCACGACGCTGAACGGTGCCTGACTAAGTAAGGCGGCAATAGTTATTTGTGTTTTAAGGGGCCAAAGAAAATGTTTGTTCCCCGAGGGCGCTATTTAGAATCCCGAGCGTAGCGAGGAAATCTAAAGTAGAATCCTGAGCGTAGCGAGGAATTCAATATACGCCGCCCGAGAACAAAAAATTTGGCCCCGAGTGACACACACTATTTTTCATCATTACGTATGAGAAAAAGCTAGGAGTATCAACCTACTATGTATGGACATTACCTATACGTTTAAAAGCACTAATCAGAAGCACGAACGCGGACCAACCAGAAGATACTCCTATCACTAAAGCACGAACGCGGACCAATCAGAATAGAGAAATGAAATGTCCTATGGGCCTAAAAATTTCATTTTGCTCCCGCTATCCTCTGAAGCCAATATTCGTTTTTCGAATAGGTATGATGAAAATGCCTTTCTCTAATCTTGTCAAAATAGAGCGCGGAAGGCGTATCTAATGTTTTAAATATCATAGCCGATAGGCAGGTCTATCGGGCCCTCGCTAGGATCAGTATCTATGAAAATTAGTTCCAATTTTGGCCACCGGGCCAGATAGTGTGTTTTCACCCTACAGACCTGTTTACTATGCTACAGCTCTTCAAAGAAATGCGGCGAGTGTGATGATAAACAAATAAAACTGTCCTCCAACTTGTCTTGTTTGGAACGTTTGTCTTGTTTGGTAGACGCGAGGGAAAACAAACGGCGTATTATATCTAGTGCAGCGGGCTCGGGTGGTGCTCTTTGTTAAATGTTGGAGCTGAGATGCGAGGGAAATTAAAACTGTCTTGCTTAACAAATAGACTGTTAAGATATTATCATCGTTATACTGAATAGAATGCAGCAAAGATGTTGATAGAAATCGCGCTTCGTTTCTTTATAGTAATAGTGTTTAGTCCATAAGTTTTTCCTGTATCTTGTAATTTTGTTTGTTTTCTGTGGATTTTCAAATCCCAAATAAAGATTTTATTCGACAAGTTAGCCTATGACTGCGATCCCACCTGGTGATAAGTGATGATGCAGTCTAAGATGGTAACGGGCTTGCCATGACAGTTATATTAAACCCATACTTAATCGGTTTCTACACGGAATATTCCGAACCGCTAAATCGCCTGGCAGCACGGTTCATCCTAACCCGTTAGGGTAGTAACTAGCCACGACCAAAGCCTTGCACCAGAAATTACAAATTCCCAAATTGACCCTGTCGGGGATCGAACCCGATACATCCCATTTGTAAGGTAACGGCTCACCTCTGCGCCACGGAGGTCGTTCAAATACATAGTCATTTTTATTGAGGTGATATTTTCAGCTCAACACATCCATACTTCCATAGAATGCGAAAGTGCATCTGTTTGTCCGTCTGTCTGTATGCTACGCTTTCACGGCCCATCTGTTCAACCAATTTTGTTGAAATTTGGTACAGGGATAGGTTGTACCCCGGGGAAGGACATAGGCTACTTTTTATCCCGGAAAACTAAGGAGTTCTTGCGGGAATCGAAAAAACTTAGTCCACGCGGACGAAGTCGCGGGCATCATCTAGTAAATAATAATTGTATTAAAACCGAATAAAACGCCACACTGTGGTAGGATACATGAAACTTTTATAATTGTTACACCTTTTTGTACCTACTGTATTCACAAATAAATAAATGTCCAAGATCCCGCGACGATCAGACCTACGTTATTTTATTAAAGCTGATTTTTTTTTAGCAGAAGCTTCGATCGCGGTTGCTTTGGAAGGTGTCAGGTAAAAAAGGTGGCACCTCAAATTCGTTAAAGTATTAAGCTAAGTATTAAGTATTCGCGGGATCCTCCATGAAATGTAATGAAAAACATTAATAAATTATTGAGATTGGTATCGTTAACAAATTGGCAATAGTGTTGAATACAATATGGATCACATAAATCTCTCCACGAATTATTTCGCGATCAACACTACGAGGCTATCATCCGGATCAGTTAACCATAAAATTGTATTGCGAATGCCGTTTTACATACATCTGATGGGATGGTTCGGGTTCGGTTATTTGATCACTGGTTGAATTAAAACTAACAATATTATCCATACTAGGGTCGAGTGGCCTAGTTGTGACAACGCATATCAGTCGATTGCGATTGTTAAGCAACGTTGACCCAAGTCGGTAACTGGATGGGTGACCAAATTTGGAGCGAACAGCTTGGAGAATAATTACAGCTTATTTAACAATGGGGCTGATTCTGTATAACACAATCTCTAAACTAAACTAAAATGGCAGCTTTAAATCTAGTTCTGTCCCTTTCCGCAGGGAGTATTATGAAAGGGTTAGCAATATTTGTAATACTCTAATTTTAGTTTAGTTTAGAGATTGTGCACTACAGAATCAGCCCCAATAACTATTTCAATAAAATTGCTTTAAGCACGCGTTGGCAGTATGGCCCTACTGCCAACGCGTGCTAAAATCAATACCTAAGCAGTATTACTCGAAATGACAGGTTGATGTCACGTACCTTGACGTTCCTTAATTATGGATTATAATTCTTTAACACGAAAGTCCACAATAATGAAACAATATGGCTTTAAGCGTTGGCAATATGGCCCCAGTGAGAATTTAAACCAATCTTTCCTTCAAGGAGTTGTCTTGTCTTGTCAAAGTGGGATGTAGGGGGCGGAAGCTGTGTCGATCGTCGGGGAGTCCCCTCTGGGACAACTAAGTCACGTCGCCGATAAGGGACACGTTAACAGACAGCTGTCAGGACATAGCCGCGGGCTTATACGAGTCCTCTCCGCGCCTCAGCCCTCATTGTTCACATACATTTCACAAGGGCTTTAGAAAAACTTCGTCCGCGTAGATTTTCAAATTCCCGTATGTTTTTTTGTTCCGCCATACTTCATACTACCCCTACCACTAAGTACAGCCCATTAACGTCCCACTGCTGGGCACAGGCATCCACTCTCATAGGAGAGATGGAATTAGAGCTTAGACCCACCACGCTGCTCCAATGCGGGTTGGCGGGCTACTTCATACTTTCATACTTAATATTATAAATGCGAAAGTGTGTTTGTTTGTTGGTTTATTAGTTTGTCTTTTTGTCCTTCAATCATGCTGCAACGGAGCAACGGATCGACGTGATTTTATGCTTGGGCATAGTTGAGGACCTGGAGAGTGACATAGGCTACTTTCATCTCGGAAAATTGAGGAGTTCCCGCGGGAATCAAAAAACTTAAACCCAGCGGACGAAGTCGCGGGCATCAGCTTGTAGTACATATTATTGTATTTCATCTATTTGCACATTTGCAACTTTAATACCTACACTTTTTCCGCTCGACTCGATTTAGTTCAAACCTTTCGACCCATATTTATAAGTATGCGCTTTTTAATTAAAATTCTCTTAACTTTTTACGATCCATTCTAATATTATAAATGCGAAAGTGTGCCTGTCTGTCCGCTTCGCTTTCAATGCCCATCCTTTTAACCGATTGTAATGTTTGATACGGAGATAGTTTGCATCCTATATCTCTCCCAACACTATAAAGCGCAAAACACACAGGACGCGGGCGCGAGTCGGGCGCGGGTCGGGTCGGGTGCGCAGCGGCTTGAATTCCTTGTATTTATATGGACGACAGCACACAGATCGCGGGCGCGGAAAGCAAGAATTTGGCAGCGGATTGATTTCAAATTTCATTTAATATGCATTTGCGCTGCCGCTGGCAAGGTTGAAGGGACGCCCGCGCCCGACCCGCCATCAACCCGCGCCCGCGTTGTGTGTGAAGACAGCGAGCAGCGCGTCTCACGCGAGGAACCCGACCCGACCCGCGCCCGCTTCCTGTGTGTTTTGCGCAATGGTTGAAACAGGTATACAGTTATGAAACTGCATACTGATTTGACATTAGATTGACAAAAGGGGTTTAAATATTTTAGTAGCCTTCCTACCTACTAGCCACTCATAAAACTTCGGAGGCTTCGGCCGTGGCTAGTTACCACCCTACCGGCAAAGACGTGCCGCCAAGCGATTTAGCGTTCCGGTACTATGCCGTGTAGAAACCGAATATAGGGGGTATGGGTTTAATGTAATTGTCATGCCCCTAACAGGTTAGCCCGCTACCATCTTAGACTGCGTCATCACTTACCATCAGGTAAGATCGCAGTCAAGGGCTAACTTGTAGTGGATAAAAAAAACAACATTAGAGTGACAAAATGTATTGAAAATTTTGTGAGTTTCCTCTGTTTCATCCCTGTCGCCCCGCAGCGTTGCTCTATGAGTATGAATGTAATTGTGGTTTGGCCCTAAGCCCAGGCGTCAGTGGTTGTCTCGTATAATTGCCAGTAATTACGCGACACAATTGAATAACGAACGCAAACCGCTCGACATGCCCTCGCTTCACTCAGTGTAATTACTATCGCGTACGAGTGTGCACACTCACGGTAAGAGCCGTGTCGTTTGGTTATAGTGGGGATTGTAACATTATGTATCTATATCTATGCTTCTATACTAATATTAAAAATACGAAAATTTGGATGGATGGATGTTTGTTACTCAATCATGCGAAAACGGCTGAACGGATCTGGATGAAATTTGGCAAAGAGATTATATATCTCTTTGCCAGGCTACATTCGTTTTTGGTTCCCCCGAGAACTTTTTAATTTTCCGGAATAAAAAGTGGCCTATGTGTTATTCCAGACTATAATCTATCTCTGTGCCAAATTTAATCCAGATCCGTTCAGCAGTTCGTGCTTGAGTAATAAACATCCATCCATACATCCATCCAAACTTTCACATAATATCATACTAATATTATAAATGCGAAAGTGTGTTTGTTTGTTGGTTTATTGGTTTGTCCTTCAATCACGCCGCAACAGAGCAACGGATCGACGTGATTTTTTCGCATGGGTATGAAGACCTGGAGAGTGACATAGGCATCAAATAAATATTATAAATGCGAAAGTTTGGATGGATGTATGGATGTATGGATGTTTGTTACTCAATCACGCCCCAACGGCTGAACGGATCTGGATGAAATTTGGCACAGAGATAGATTATAGTCTGGAATAGCACATAGGCTACTTTTTATCCCGGAAAATTAAAGAGTTCCCGCGGGAACCGAAAAACCTCAATCCACGCGGACGAAGTCGCGGGTATCAGCTAGTTTATAATATAAGTAAGTAAGTATAGAAGTATGATATAGTAGGGAGACGGTAACTAAGCAGCGATTTATCATAGCCTCGTCGAAATCCCGCCTCGGCGTTGATTAAAATTTAATTAATTCTCCAAAACCGCGAGCTGCCTCAATCCTCGGAGTCTGTCAGATTAGACGCCGTTTTAACATGATACCTATACACTTGAGACTCGAACCACATTCATACAATTCGAAGCTCGGGTTTATTATTGTTTGTGTTATGGCAAACCGTGAACTGAATATAATGATTAATTGACTAACACATGTTATCTTATTACAAACATTATTACTTACTAGCTGATGCCTGCGGTTTGGTCCGCGTGGATTTAGTTTTTTTATTCCCGCGGGAACTCCTTAATTTTACGGGTTAAAAAGTAGCCTATGTCACTCTCCAGATCCTCAACAACATCCATAACAAAAATCACGTCGATCCGTTGCTCCGTTGCAGCGTGATTTGGTCCGTGTGTTTGTCTGACTTTTACAACAACAAACAATTAACGTAAAAATATGTTTTTTCCGTCTCATGGCCGTACCATGTCATCACTGACAACACGCACTGTTCGAAGAATTCGGTCTTTCGGCACTGAGGAATCTAACAAGTACTTAGTACTTAGTTATTCAACTTAAGATACAATATTATCATTCATAGCGCATATTTACGACCCACTTTAAACAAAGTGTCGTCAAAGGTCACCATTAATCTGGAGCAATAAAAAGCTCCACTGTAATAAATGGAAGAGGCGCATCAATCACGAACTTTGTGATGTGGGTGACGGGAGGTTTGAGTCGAGAGTGGTCGTATAGGCAAGCGCAAAATTTCACGCACAACGGGCACCTCGAGCTTAAGTGCGAAAAAAAAAAAAAAGGCTAGCGCACACCGAACGCAGCGGGAAGCCGATTACCAGCCTATTTTCAAAATTCAAACGCTCATACGTGTCTCGATAAATTCCTCAACTCTTGGTACTATTCCCATCTCGATCCTCCCAAAATCCTTGGAGCTATGGCCAAAAATACGTCTCAGGCAATTTGCATCTGATAATAACCATTTTCAATGGTAAAAAGTCTGCTAAAGCCAAGCTGGGGTAAGGTGGATAAAAATAAAAACCTATGTTATAAGGCTAATGTGTTATCGTACTAGATAAAGCTCAAACATTAGCCATCTAGACACCCAACACGCTGATCTGTGGCGCAGTCAGCGCGGGTCGAGTGCTGGAATGTGGATCACTGTCCACTTGCGACCTGACACCCTGCCGATGTACCCGACCTAGATCTATTTACGGTCAAACAAAGGATGCCCTAAGCGGTGATCTAATATTATAAACTAGATGATGACCGCGACTTCGTCCGTGTTGATATAGGTTTTGATTCCCGCGGGAACATCTTAGTTTTCCGGGACAAAAAGTGCGTTTAATTTACTTTCAGTTTTTACGTACACTGCCTGTCTTCCTTGGCGCTAATGTCCTTCTCCGGGATACAATCTACCTCTAAACCAAATATCATGAAAATAGGTTGAAAAGATCGTCGGTAAAAGCTTAGCAGACCGACAGACAGACAGACGTAGGTACGCACTTTCGCATCATACGTCTTCATACTAATCATACTAATATTATAAATGCGAAAGTGTGTTTGTTGGTTTGTTGGTTTATTGGTTTGTTGGTTTGTCCTTCAATCACGCCGCAACGGAGCAATGGATCGACGTGAATTTTAGCATGGGTATAGTTGACGACCTGGAGAGTGACATAGGATACTTTTTATCCCGGAAAATTAAGGAGTTCCCGTGGGAATCAAAAAAACTTAAACCACGCGGACGAAGTCGCGGGTTCCATACTAATATTATAATCAGCTAGTTTATAATATTAATATGGAAGTATGGGTTAAGCTGTAATCGAAAAGACTTGACTCAACTCTTCTTTGTCTAAAATATTATAGAAAAAAAAACTAGTAGCAAAATTAGTAGAGTAGAACTTGTTCTTCAGTCATTCCAATAATTAAATTAAATATTAATTTTGCGTTTTTATTTGTTACAGACACCACTGCCGGAACTACTACAAATTTATTTTAAGGTAACTTTTTTATTAATCATATCTAACTTTTTTGTAATTAGCCAATACTAAAATAAGGTTAAAAGACAACTCATTTATTGTTATTGGTAGTTAGTTATGAGGGAACAAAATATACATAGTTATAAAAGCAGAATGCTATAATATTACTTTTTTGGGCTTTGTGTATACCTACTTAACTGTACAAAATGTTCTATCAGACGCTTACAATGTCAATATGACAAGGGTTCAATTTAGTCAAGACGTACCATCTCTGTTCCAAATAGAACCCTTTCACAGTGACACGCGACGTACAAACGTTTGTCCTATCTATTATTCTATAGCTTATGAGCTAGTCAACTTTTTTCCAAATAAATTGTATCAGCTTTGTATTTAAATCCTGTAGGCTTAGTCGAAGTTTTTACATTGCAAATTCGGTTGATCGTATTGAGCGTTCGATTTGGTTCGATCACATTAGCGTCAAAGTAAAATGGACCCAAACACTCTTGATTTAAAGTCACAAATGCAGTACAACAGAAATTGGAGCGCTGACTAAGAATGCACACAATTATAGCTATACCTATCGGCGGCGCATCTTCAAATAGTTCTTGCAATTCACGAGTGCGCGTGGCTCATGGTTGTGTTAAAGTCCTATCTGTATACATTTGTATACGCGTAAATGTGTGCGTGTACGCGGTTGCGCGTACGAGTGACCGCTTCGAGAGGCACGCACACTTGCGCAATGTGCATAACTACAAGTAAAGCTCACGCGCGCTCGTGAATTGCAAGGACTATAGCACATCTAACCAGCTCCGCTACACCACTTACCATTAGTGGGAATGGTCGCGTTCTCCTTTAATCTCCTTACTGCATAGCACATCTCTGGTGGAAAAGCAGCCCGCTACCATCTTAGACTGCATCCAGCATCATCACTTACCATTAGGTGAGGGCTAACTTGTAGTGGATTAAAAAAATAAAATAGGGACTGCCGATAGAAGTGAAAACGAATATTTAAAATAATAAAAAAATATATTAATTTTTTTTTTTAAAACACTCAAATATATATATATAATATATAAATATTATAAATGCGAAAAATTGGATGGATGTATGGATGGATGTTTGTTACTCAATCACGCCACAACGGCTGCACGGATCTGGATGAAATTTAGCACAGACATAGATTATGGTCTGGAATAGCACATAGGCTACTTTTTATCCCGGAAAATTAAAGAGTTCCCGCGGGAACCACAAAAACTCAATCCACGCTGACGAAGTCGCGGGCATCATCTAGTTAAAATATAAACCTTAAAACTAAAGAATTAAAGTTTAATTACGAATGTAGTATATTTATATTTAAGACCTTTGTTTTCGTAACAACGCGAGCATGTCGGTGACGGGGAGCATGTCGGTGTCGGTGACGCGGAGTCGGTGACGCGAATCCTGCACAAGTTTACACCACTAAGTGCTCAACGCGGCTAAAGAAGTTTTCACTTCAAAAAAAAAAAGCCTAAGGCTACATTTAGCCCGTGAGCAGTAGCATCGATTAGACTGATAAAGAACAAAATGGCCGGCTTGCTCCCAGACTATGAGGCAAATACATGAATAGGCTTTCAACGCAGTGTGAGGCAGTATTGAACTATTTTAAATACTCTACATGTCTCTACGTAACTCGACAGTAGCTGTTGTGATCACTTGATAACATAATATGTAGAGGCGTTATAGCACCGATAAACAGCCATTTAGCGGCAAATGCAGATTATTAGAACTAAGATTTAATATAGTTTAGTTACTTATTTCTACTTCACTAAAACAGTCATTTTTTGCATCATTTTGCCGTATGTACGCTTTATGTACAGTCAGTCAGTCAATTAAAGTGAGCTCTTTCATTTTGATTATAAAATACAGTATGATTCTCCTTACAGTATGAAACTGGGTTAAAATGGGCCTACGATTTCTCCATAAAATAAATTAAAATTTTTGAACTCGGACGTGGCGAAATGTTTATAATATAAACAGTGATGAATAACGATAAAATAACAAAAAATCCCTATGTATTGAAAATAAAAGCTGATATTATTATGCAAAGCCTTTATTTCTCAAAAATATTTTTACCGTCGATGAAAATTGGCCTGAATAGAAGCGGTGAAAACCTAATGGTAGACTTTGAACTCCTATCTGAGGACTCAATCCGGTGAACGCATCTCATAGCTCGGAACAGAGTGATGGGTTATAATTAAATAAATAAAATAAAATGAATAAATCAATTAATTGACCAGAAATAGCTTAGCGTTTAAAATATCAACGTTTACCTCACAAATAATATGAACAACATAACTCAACTCTTCCGTCGTCAACGCATACAGAGATAATATTACATTCACAATTCTCATATTTACCTGCCCCAAAGCTATCCATAAAATCCCTTCAAGGGTTATAACCGTGAAGGAATAATTTATACCCGGAAAAGTGCCTTCCCTTTTATTAAAAACCGGCAAAGTGCGAGTCGGACTCGCGCACCGAGGGTTCCATACAAACCTGTAGCAAGTTTTACGATTAATGAATTTAATGAACCGCAAAACTAACTTTGTTTTTAGAGGTTTTCTGTTAATATCAAAAAAACTATGCTAGTTAGAGCATTGGCTATAGTTTTCCTGTAAAATATACATAAATTCCTATTGACCATAATTATTTCAGATTTTTCGATTGGTAAACTCCGGAGATAAGGGGGGGGGAACGGTATTTTTTTTGACTTTTTCCCCGATAAATCAAAAACTATCATGACTAAAAATAATTAAAAATCTGTTTTAGAATGTACAAAGTAAACCCTTTCATATGATACCCCACACAGTACAGTTATCTCACTTTTAAATTTCAACCCTCCGATTTTCCCCCCTTTTTAAATAAGAACAAAAATAATTTCCAATTTTTTTTAATTCCAGTGTCTTTGGGCCACTAATATACACAACTATTCCAAATTTCATGTCGATAGCTTCGGTAGTTACTGAAATAATCGAGTGTGACGGACGGACAGACAGACAGACAGACAGACAGACAGACGGAAAAAGTCGCACCATAAGGGTTCCATTTTTACCATTTTGGTACGGAACCCTAAAAAGGGGTGTTTTCGGGATAAGTGTCTTTGTTTAATAAGGTATTGGTTTGCTGTTCTTTTTTTATTAAGAAAGATAATCAAATAAATATTATAAATGCGAAAGTTTGGATGGATGTATGGATGTATGGATGGATGTTTGTTACTCAATCACGCCCGAACGGCTGGACGGATCTGGATGAAATTTGGCACAGAGATAGATTATAGTCTGGAATAACACATAGGCTACTTTTTATCCCGGAAAACTAAGGATTTCCCGCGGGAACCAAAAAACCTCAATCCACGCGGACGTAGTCGCGGGCATCAGCTAGTAAATGATAAGTACAATTTTAATTGTAAGTTTACTTCTGATTGAATAAAAAACAAATCTCATTAAATCATACTTATAACTTATTAATATTAATTATTATAAATGCGAAAGTGTGTTAGTGTTTTGGTTTGTCCTTCAATCACGCCACAATTGAGCAAAGGATCGACGTAAATTTTTGCGTAGGTACAATAGGGATGCTAATTAACTCTTTATCAAACTTAAAAACGCAATTCTAGTATGAAAGTTGTATGAAATTCAGTTGTGACGGCATACAATTTCAACGCATTTAATAATCAGTTAGAAATAATTTATTTTTGACATAGGCACCATCCCTATTATGTATCTGGAGAGTTACATCGGCTACTTTATGTCATGGAAAACCTTTTTCCACACGTTCGAAATCGCGGGCATCAGCTAGTTTCAAATATTTATTAATTTATCTTTACTTTGGTTTCATTACTTATCTTGCATGATTTGGTTTTTTTTTTCACGTTTTTCGTCTTAGAAGCCAGTATGTATCATATGGCGCAGACGCTTATTTTTTTTATGCATTGAGTTCTTATTGTGTATTTGAAAAGTAGTCAAATCAGCAAGTTTTTTCACGTCAAAACGAGTAAAAAAAAGTATGGGATTATGTAAGAAATTTTAAATTGTGACGTCATCAAAGTTCGACGCACTTTTTACTTTAATCCATACCTCCATACTAATATTATAAATGCGAAAGTGTGTCTGCCTGTCTGTCTGTCTGTCTGCTACGCTTTCCCGGCCCATCTTTTCAACCGATTTTGCTGAAATTTGGTATAGAGGTAGGATATATCCCGGGGAAGGACATAGGCTACTTTTTATCCCGGAAAATTAAGGAGTTCCCGCGGGAATCAATAAACCTTAATCCACGCGGACGAAGTCGCGGGAATCATCTAGTCTATCATAAAATGGTTTTTCAACACAAAACTAGAAGGGGACGTGGATATTAGACTTTTGGGAGATCCTTTATTTAATATAATCACTAAAAAATAATTTATTTCATTAGTAGTCAAATACCCAATTGGTTAGTATGGTTTTTTTCACTTTTTACTTTGATAAATAAATAAAAAAATTAGCAGTCAGGGACTGCTGATAGAAGTGAAAACGAATATTAAAAAATATTTTTTTAAAAAAACCTTGAAAATAATTAAAAATCAATAAAAATACAAACGTAAAATACGTAATAATTAAATAATTAACAATTAATATAATCAATCAATAAAAATATTTAAAATACTTTAAACATAAACCTTAAAACTAAGGCATTAAAGTTTAATTACGAATGTACTATATTGATATTTAAGACCTTTGTTTTCGTAACAACGCGAGCATGTCGGTGACGGGGAGCATGTCGGTGTCGGTGACGCGGAGTCGGTGACGCGAATCCTGCACAAGTTTACACCACTAAGTGCTCAACGCGGCTAAAGAAGTTTTCACTTCAAAAAAAAAAAAGCCTAAGGCTACATTTAGCCCGTGAGCAGTAGCATCGATTAGACTGATAAAGAACAAAATGGCCGGCTTGCTCCCAGACTATGAGGCAAATACATGAATAGGCTTTCAACGCAGTGTGAGGCAGTATTGAACTATTTTAAATACTCTACATGTCTCTACGTAACTCGACAGTAGCTGTTGTGATCACTTGATAACATAATATGTAGAGGCGTTATAGCACCGATAAACAGCCATTTAGCGGCAAATGCAGATTATTAGAACTAAGATTTAATATAGTTTAGTTACTTATTTCTACTTCACTAAAACAGTCATTTTTTGCATCATTTTGCCGTATGTACGCTTTATGTACAGTCAGTCAGTCAATTAAAGTGAGCTCTTTCATTTTGATTATAAAATACAGTATGATTCTCCTTACAGTATGAAACTGGGTTAAAATGGGCCTACGATTTCTCCATAAAATAAATTAAAATTTTTGAACTCGGACGTGGCGAAATGTTTATAATATAAACAGTGATGAATAACGATAAAATAACAAAAAATCCCTATGTATTGAAAATAAAAGCTGATATTATTATGCAAAGCCTTTATTTCTCAAAAATATTTTTACCGTCGATGAAAATTGGCCTGAATAGAAGCGGTGAAAACCTAATGGTAGACTTTGAACTCCTATCTGAGGACTCAATCCGGTGAACGCATCTCATAGCTCGGAACAGAGTGATGGGTTATAATTAAATAAATAAAATAAAATGAATAAATCAATTAATTGACCAGAAATAGCTTAGCGTTTAAAATATCAACGTTTACCTCACAAATAATATGAACAACATAACTCAACTCTTCCGTCGTCAACGCATACAGAGATAATATTACATTCACAATTCTCATATTTACCTGCCCCAAAGCTATCCATAAAATCCCTTCAAGGGTTATAACCGTGAAGGAATAATTTATACCCGGAAAAGTGCCTTCCCTTTTATTAAAAAGGGGTGTTTTCGGGATAAGTGTCTTTGTTTAATAAGGTATTGGTTTGCTGTTCTTTTTTTATTAAGAAAAAGATAATAAATGACAAGTACAATTTTAATTGTAAGTTTACTTCTGATTGAATAAAAAACAAATCTCATTAAATCATACTTATTACTTATTAATATTAATTATTATAAATGCGAAAGTGTGTTAGTTTTTTGGTTTGTCCTTCAATCACGCCACAATTGAGCAAAGGATCGACGTAAATTTTTGCGTAGGTACAATAGGGATGTTAACAACTCAATTAAATCTGCAACTCTTTATCAAACTTAAAAAACCGGCCAAGTGCGAGTCGGACTCGCACACCGAGGGTTCCGTACAAACCTGTAGTAAGTTTTAAATTATTAAAAAAAATTGCTTAAAAATTACGTTTGTTGTATGGGAGCCCCCTTTAATATTTACTTTATTGATATTTAATTATTTATTTTGAAAGGTAATATACAAGTTAATATTCTGTGAAAATTTGAACCGTCTACCTGTTACCGTTTTTAATATTGAGCAAAAAAATACGAAAAAAACACGTTTATTGTATGGGGACCCCCCTTAATATATATATTTTTTTAATTTTTAGTATTTGTTGTTATAGCGGCAACGGAAATACATCATTTGTGAAAATTTCAGCTTTCTAGCTATCACGGTTTATGAGATACAGCCTGGAGACAGACAGACAGACAGACAGACAGACAGACAGACAGACAGCGGAGTCTTAGTAATAGGGTCCCGTTTTTACCCTTTGGGTACGGAACCCTAAAAACGCAATTCTAGTATGAAAGTTGTATGAAATTCAGTTGTGACGGCATACAATTTCAACGCATTTAATAATCAGTTAGAAATAATTTTTATACTACACCCGCTCGGAAAGTACCTTCTAGTTTTTGTCAAAACGAGGTAGAAAGTACGTCATTGCTACAAACCAAGTATGCGGGAGGAAAAGATGTATGAAATTTCATTTCTAACGTGCTAAGCAGGGAGAAAACTGTATAAAAATCCATTTCTAACGCGCTGTTGTTTTTTAATTTTAAGCAAATATGGTATGGACGCTAAGAATTTGGATTATATGTCTTACCCGGAAATATAATATTTGAAGCAGCTTCACCATATTTGACATAGAAAAGGCAAATATGGTAAACGTCGTATGGTAAACGGCTCATATAATTATGATAGAACTCCAATTTTTTTAAATATTGAAAACAATACAATAGAAATTAAAGCTAGCTAGCCTTACCTAATTAAGGACTATTAACTATTAACCTGAACCTTTGTAAGTTCGTTTAATCACTAATTATCGCTTATTTTCCTCGCAGGTGTAGTATAAAGCACTATGTATCACTCGGTAGAAAGTACGATTCCTACCTCGCGTGTATTGCGGCCCTTCGGCTACGCCTCGGGCCTCAAACTACACCCTCGTTAGTAATCGGTCACTTTCTCCCCTCGGTGAACAATGTACTAATTTTTGACATAGGCATCATCCCTATTATGTATCTGGAGAGTTACATAGGCTACTTTTTGTCATGGAAAACCTTTTTCCACACGTACGAAATCGCGGGCATCAGCTAGTTTCAAATATTTATTATTTTATCTTTACTTTAGTTTCATTACTTATCTTGTATGATTTGGTTTTTTTTTTCACGTTTTTCGTCTTAGAAGCCAGTATGTATCATATGGCGCAGGCGCTTATTTTTTTTATGCATTGAGGTCAATTATTGGGTATTTGAAAACGCATGCTTAGTATGGGATTATGCAAGAAATTTTAAATTGTGACGTCATCAAAGTTCGACGCACTTTTTACTTTAATCTATCATAAAATGGTTTTTCAACACAAAACTAGAAGGGGACGCGGATATTACGACTTTTGGAAGATCCTTCTATACTTACTTATAATAAAACTGTAACAGGTCCAATTCTGTACATTGAAGATATTTTGAAAATTTTTTTTGGAGGGCACTCATTATTCGATACTGAAGCCAAATCTGTAATTTTTTTCATTTTTGTCTGTCTGTCTGTCTGTCTGTCTGTCTGTCTGTCTGTCTGTATCTTGGCCGCGCATCACGCCGAAACTACTGAATGAATTCAAACGATACTTGGCACAATTTGAGCCTATACTACGAGGTAGGACATAGGATACTTTTTATCCCGAAATTCTACCCCCGAAGGGGTGAAATAGGGGTTGAAAGTTTGTATGAAAGTCCTTAATTTCTCAAGTTATAGCCATGAAACTTGATATATGAGCTACGGGTTGAAAATGGAGACATAAGTGTTTCACAGTTTTTGAAAATTCGACCCCCAAAAGGGTGAAATAGGGGATGAAAGTTGGTATGAAAGTCCTTCGTTTCTCAAGATGTTTTACAAGTTATATCAACGAAACTTTTTATTTGGGCTTACGGTAAAAAATAAAGAAGTACGTGTGTCACAGTTTTTCAAAATTCCATCCCTAAGGGGGTGAAATAGGGGGTGAAAGTTTGTATGAAAGTCCGTCATTTCTCAAGTTATATCGATTAAACTTGGTATACAAGCTACTGGTTGAAAATAAAGAAATAAATGTTTCACAGTTTTCGTAAATTTTACCCCCGAAGGGGTGAAATAGGGGTTGAAAGTTTGTATGAAAGTCCTTCATTTCTCAAGTTATAGCCATGAAACTTGGTATATGAGCTGCGGGTTAAAAATGAAGACATACATGTTTCACAGTTTTTCAAAATTTCACCCTCAAAGGGGTGAAATAGGGGTTGAAAGTTTGTATGAAAGTCCTTCATTTCTCAAGTTATATCGATGAAACTTGGTATACAACCTACCGGTTAAAAATGAAGAAATACGTGTTTCACAGTTTTCGTAAATTTTACCCCCGAAGGGGTGAAATAGGGGTTGAAAGTTTGTATGAAAGTCCTTCATTTCTCAAGTTATATCCATGAAACTTGGTATATGAGCAGAGGGTTAGAAATAAAAACATACGTGTTTCACAATTTTTAAAAATTCCACCCCCAAAGGGGTGAAACAGAGGTTGAAAGTTTGTATAAAAGTCCCTCATTTCTCAAGTTATTTCGATGAAACTTGGTATATCCACGCGGACGAAGTCGCGGGCATCAGCTAGTTATTTAATATAATCACTAAAAAATAATTTATTTCATTAGTACCTAGTCAAATACCCAATTGGTTAGTATGGTTTTTTTTACTTTTTACTTTGATAAATAAATAAAAAAATTAGCAGTCACGGACTGTCGATAGAAGTGAAAACGAATATTTAAAATAATTTAAAAAAAAACTTGGAAATAATTAAAAATCAATAAAAATACAAACGTAAAATACGTAATAATTAAATAATTAACAATTAATATAATCGATCAATAAAAATATTTAAAATACTTTAAACATAAACCTTAAAACTAAGGCATTAAAGTTTAATTACGAATAGTACCTATATTTATATTTAAGACCTTTTGTCTTCGTAACAACGCGAGGTGTTGGTCACGATGTATATCCACGCGGACGAAGTCGCGGGCATCAGCCAGTTATTTAATATAATCACTAAAAAATAATTTATTTCATTAGTACCTAGTCAAATACCCAATTGGTTAGTATGGTTTTTTTCACTTTTTACTTTGATAAATAAATAAAAAAATTAGCAGTCACGGACTGTCGATAGAAGTGAAAACGAATATTTAAAATAATTTAAAAAAAAACTTGGAAATAATTAAAAATCAATAAAAATACAAACGTAAAATACGTAATAATCAAATAATTAACAATTAATATAATCGATCAATAAAAATATTTAAAATACTTTAAACATAAACCTTAAAACTAAGGCATTAAAGTTTAATTACGAATGTACTATATTTATATTTAAGACCTTTTGTCTTCGTAACAACGCGAGGTGTTGGTCACGATGTATATCCACGCGGACGAAGTCGCGGGCATCAGCTAGTTATTTAATATAATCACTAAAAAATAATTTATTTCATTAGTACCTAGTCAAATACCCAATTGGTTAGTATGGTTTTTTTCACTTTTTACTTTGATAAATAAATAAAAAAATTAGCAGTCACGGACTGTCGATAGAAGTGAAAACGAATATTTAAAATAATTAAAAAAAAAACTTGGAAATAATTAAAAATCAATAAAAATACAAACGTAAAATACGTAATAATTAAATAATTAACAATTAATATAATCGATCAATAAAAATATTTAAAATACTTTAAACATAAACCTTAAAACTAAGGCATTAAAGTTTAATTACGAATGTACTATATTGATATTTAAGACCTTTTGTCTTCGTAACAACGCGAGGTGTTGGTCACGATGTCGGTCACGCGTTTCCACATTTTTACCCCCTACCAAGAAGTGCTCAACGCATAAAGAAGTTTTCACTTCAAAAATAAATCTTATATAAGATCTCATCGCTCACCACTGAGCGAGCGGTCATCGAGTATTTATTGTGTAAAGTTCCGTTTTATCTGTAGTCCGTTCCCGGAAAGAGCGTCCCTTTTCATTAAGAGGGTTGTATTGCGGAGGAGGCTTTATCCGTATCGGTTTCTTGTTTATACGGACGAGATAAGATCGTCTTACTTTAACCAGTTACTATGAAGGGGATGTTTAATAGGGTGTATTCAATTTATAGCTATACTAGCTGATGCCCGCGACTTCGTCCGCGTGGATTGAGGTTTTTCGGTTCCCGCGGGAACTCTTTAATTTTCCGGGATAAAAAGTAGCCTATGTGCTATTCCAGACCATAATCTATCTCTGTGCCAAATTTCATCCAGATCCGTTCAGCCGTTGGAGCGTGATTGAGTAACAAACATCCATCCATACATCCATCCAAACTTTCGCATTTATAATATTTATTTGACTAGACGGTAACAGCGACTTCGTCCGCATGAACTGAAGTTTTTTGGTCCGCGGTAACTTTTTAATTTTCCGGGATAAAAAGTAGCCTCTGTGTTATTTCAGACTATAATCTATTTCTGTGTCGAATAACAAACATCCATCCATCCAAACTTTCGCATTTACAATATAATAATATAGAAGTATTTACTAGAGGCGAGGATCTTTAATTACAGCTATAAATAAAAAACCGGCCAAGTGCGAGTCGGACTCGCGCACCGAGGGTTCCGTACAATCCTGTAGTAAGTTTTACGAATAATGAATTAAATGAACCGCAACACTAACTTTGTTTGTAGAAGTTTATTGTTAATATCAAAAAAACTATGCTAGTTATAGCGTTGGTTTTATTTTTCCTGTAAAATATACATAAGCTTCTATTGACCATAATTATTTCAGATTTTTCAATTGGTAAACTTCGGAGATAAGGGGGGGGGGGGGGGGGGACGGTATTTTTTTCGACATTTTCCCCGATAAATCAAAAACTATTATGCATAAAAATAAATAAAAATCTGTTTTACAATGTAGAAGTATAGCCCTTTCATATGATATCCCACTCAGTATAGTTATCATACTTTGAAATTTCAAACCCCCCTTTTCCCCCTTTTTTAATTAAACTAAAAAAAAAATCGATTTTTATTTATTTTAATGATGTTAGGCCACTATTATACACAACTATTCCAAATTTCATGTCGATAGCTTTAATAGTTACTGAAATAATCGACTGTGACAGACGGACGGACGGACGGAGAAAGTCGCACCATAAGGGTTCCATTTTTACAATTTTGGTACGGAACCCTAAAAATCAAAAATCTTTATAAATAATAAAAAATCTTTTCGAAATAAACTTCTACAAATAATTTGATTATTGAAATAAGGTTTTCCGGGATAAAAAGTAGCCTATGTCCTTCCCCGGGATACAAACTATCCCTATACCAAAATTCATCAAAATTGGTTGAACATATCTGGTTAAAGCGTTGCAGACAGAAAGATATAGACAGACACACTTTCGCATTTATAATATTAGTATGGATTAGTATATTAGTATGTATTTAAAAACGTATATAGAGTTACAACTACCATATAAATATGATTGTATCGATATAATTCAACACCTATATTATATTTGCGCTCATAATACAGTGTATAAAAACTCAAAGGCGGGCGATCCTTCAGAACGCGGCAAAGGAAAGCTAAGGAACGTAATCAGCTTAGCGGATACGGAAACACGCTAAATGAACTGAAAGCTTCAAGTGGGTGTTAGAGGATACCGCGGGAATCTCTTATTACAGCTATGGAAAATAATGATTACTATTCAATTATACTTTGTGCAAAGATTTGATAGAACTTATGATAAATGACTTATTTATTTCACGTAGGACAACTTGTGATAAATCAAGACTCTACCATCAGTTCAGGAAGCTGATGAGAAGAGCCAGCAAGAACGCAGCAGTTGCTCTATTTATTAAAAAAAAAATAATAATAAAAAAAAAAAAACCTTAAAACTAAGGTATAAATTTGGTTTAATTACGAATGTAGTATATTTATATTTAAGACCTTTTGTCTTCGTAACAACGTGAGGTGTTCGCGAGCATGTCGGTGACGCAAATCCACAAGTTTAGTCCCTACCGAAAAGTGCTCAACGCGGCTAAAAGAAGTTTTCACTTCAAAAATGTTACAATATGTAAAATAGGTACACAACATACACGATACGTAACAAGTATACACTGACTTGTGGGTCACTGGATGCGAGGCTGGTTGCTTCTATGCAACTTTGTCATTAAGAAAATCATCAACAGATCCAGAAAATCAAGAAACTCTTTTGGAACCATGTTATAAAAGCGTACACTCGACCCCGCTTAGAAGGCGTTACTGAAAGTTCTTAATACACAAGAAATAACTCACTATAATCCACAATAGCAAGCAAATGTTTATGGTAGGTATACGTTTTGTGTTTTATTCACTTTTATGCGTAGCACATTTACTGGCGCGACAAGACAAAACCATCCAACGTTTCATGCTGACGTATTTTACCATTTACAAGCTCTTTCATTATTTACATAATCTTCGACTGAATAGTATGTTTTTTTTTTTCAGGAGTGATATGCTCCTTCATCAACTATTATTTGCATGATATAGTCAACGTTGCGCAATCAATGATAACACTAGACGCAATCTACATCTCTGCGCTTGTAAGGCGCTCGTACTTTGCCCCCCGTACACAGCGATCGATGTATTGGCGCGACGCCAAACAGCCTCGCTGGCAGCGAGCCATGTCTGAACCTGTAGGGTTAGTATGCGGTGTTATATCTCACTTATAGAATTCGAGCATCGAAACAATATTATAAGAGTAAAAAAGACAGGACGTGAAAATCGAGATGATAATTTATAGGCCTCTTACTCGTATTATAGAGATTTCCGTAATGCCCTCCATCCTCTTGGTTGGGGGTCTGTCAAAGCTGTGATTTTCAATGCGGGGTCGTCATTACAGCACCTCGAGATCCTCACAAGAGATCTTAATCGATAATGAACTTTCCTTGTCAGTTAAACAGTCAAAAATTAGTAGCACCGATTTAAATTATGCAAGATTTTCACTTGGCTTTAGATGTTTGGACAAGCTTGAGCTTGAAAAATTAGACCTTTCGATTTATTTTACTGTAGTGCCAAACTTTTTCGACGCTCGAATCCGAGTAACGTTGGTGAGGTTTTAAATCATATACTAACCCTACTGGTTATAGGCATTCAACTCTGATGCTTTTTCAATACTGGAGCAAATCTTTTGTGTGTATTGCTGTCATAGTTTTCGTTATATTAAATCTTTCGTGTACTTATAATACCGTACCTCCGTAATGTAATACTTGTGCCAGAAAGGTACTATTAAATATTCTAAGGATGTCAAGCTATTCATTATTTGAATTTATATCACAAAGGGAGAAACTACACAATAATAATTTCTCTCTTTGAAGTTGCATATCTTTTGTGCTTAGTTTTATTATAACGTTGACATTACGCTTCTGCTTCCATTATAAAACAAAATATACTATCACAATAATTATGATAAAGTAAACATTTTCCGGTGAACAGAAAGTAATGACATGGCGCATCTTTCTTTTTAGCATTCCAAAACAAAAAGACTAGAGGCTTGCTTATCGGTTAAAACGTCGGCCTCTCGTTCGGACCATCGGTGGTATAAAATAGCTTTTATTTTTTCCTTACACAGTTAAGTACTTATTTACTTACACTGGCGACTTCGTCCGCGTGGATTGAGGTTTTTGGTTTACTGGGAATTCTTTAATTTTCCGGGATAAAAAGATTCCGGGATAAGAAGATTCCAGACTATAATCTACTCGTATCTCTGTGCTAAATTTCACCCAGACCCGTTCAGCCGTTCTGGCGTGATTGAATAACAATCATCAAAACATTCGCATTTATAATATTAGTATAGATTTTGTGCTTAACACCTACACTACATTTTTTTTGTTTACATTTCAATGATTTACTATTTACTTATGACTTACATGCACATAAGTAATTAATATTCAATAATCAAGCGGTGAAATTTATTTTTCATATAACCTGCATTGAAAGTGTGAGTTTCAATGCCTGTTAAGCCATCGGAAACTAGTCAATTTCGGACGAATGTTGCCAGGCAAAAACTGATCGTTTTCTGCCCGAGGGATGAAACCGATGATTTTCTGCCCGCTGAATGACGTTGCAGCTCTGCTTTCGATCCTGTTATAGTATCTTTTGTTTATTTCACACCTTTATAATTGTCATTTGAAACACGATTTCAGACTTCGGGTGAACTTCACCCTCGACTGAAATCGTCTTGTTTCATCCCTAGGCACACAATATACTATTGTAACAGTACCGCGCGTCTAATACACTTGCTTATTTCAGTTTAAGTTCCATTTCAAAGGAAAGTCAAGAAAACCACAGTCTCAAATGTAGAGTATCGGATTTTGCGATTGGATTTCAACAGACGTAATACGCACTTCATCCAATTTAGAGAAAGCGTGTACATTGGAGTTGTTTTATGCGAAAAGTTTCCTTTTTGCCGGTTTACGAGGGTTTTATGGTATTTTTATTATTTAGGCGCGCGTGACGGACGACGGATTCGGGAGACGGGGCCGCGCGGCGAGCGGGTTCATTAAATATTACTGCGTTGACACTGGACCTTTTTACCACTATCTACGGAGATACGTTTTTCTTTTTCTTTTAAGTACATAGACTAGCGCTTGGCTGCATTAAGACCTGTTTTTAAGTGGTGATACAGCCTTAGGTTTTGGCGACCGCCCTGGCGCATTGTTGAGCGCTGTCGTCTTAACGTTGATCTCTTTGAAGAGAGTTTTGGAAATTTTGAATTTCTGAATTTTCCCTGGTCTGGCCTGGTACCGTGCCTCTAGGTGCTATAACTCGCATGATAGCCGGGTCTGTCATTTGTATGGGCGTCGACCCACTGTATGAATATACACTGTGTTTTACTGAATCTATTGTAGGTATCAACTGCTGAAGATTGAAGACCTTAGGATTAAAATTCCATCCATCCATCAGCCTGAATTCGTCCACTGCTGGACATAGGCCCTTTGGAGAGAGCGCCACCACACACGGTCCTCCGCTTTCCTCATCCACCCACTTCCCGTTACCTTTTTAAGGTCGTCGGTCCAGCGGGCTGGAGGTCGTCGCACACTGCGCTTACCGGTACGCGGTCTCCACTCCAGAACGCGTCGGCCTCAACTGCCATCGGTTCTGCGACAGACATGACCTGCCCACTGCCACTTCAGCTTACTAATTCTCTGGGCTATGTCAGTTACCTTTGTTCTCCGGCGGATTTCCTCGTTACGGATTCTATCCCTCAGAGAAACACCCAACATAGCCCGTATTAAAGTTGTTAAATTATAAATTTACCAGATTTTTGTTTAGCGTGACATCAGACATGTACAGTTTTGCAGGTCCAATTTGGAATTGGAGACAAGTGTTTCGTGAAGCTAAATTTTTCCACTGGACAAACTGTTTTATAAGGGACAAACTGTTTTATAAGGGTAAGATAGATAGAAAGGCTTTATTGCACACACACAGGATAAAAAAATTGGCAGTCATAGGGACTGCCGAAAGAAGTGAAAACGAATATTTAAAATAATTAAAATATAAACCTTAAAACTAAGACATTAAAGTTTAATTACGAATGTAGTATTTTTATTTTTAAGACCTTTTGTCTTCGTAGCAACGCGAGCATGTCGGAGACGGTGTCGGTGACGCGAATCCACAAGTTTACCCCCTACCAAAAAGTGCTCAACGCGCCTAAACAAGTTTTCACTTCAAAATAAAATATACAAAGAAACTTAAATCAAACATAATGCATGTAAAGGCGGCTTGAATTTGAAAACAAGTGTTAGGTGAATTATAAATGTACCAGCTTTTTTGGCTTTACTTTTTTATAGGTCCATTGGGGGTTAGGGAATTGGGGTGTTCGTTAAAGAGGTAACCTACATGCAGAATGTCTAGTTTCTGGACCACACGCGGTTTCTTAAAGGTTACCTTGTGCATTAATGACGAGAACCTTTAAAAATTCGCTTTCTTTTTTAGACGATAGGATTTCGGGAAATCTGTCGAAAGAAAAAATTGACCGTGAAAACATTGACAAAAAGTAGATATAGCTATATTAATACGAAATTAAGTTTTGAAACATCCTATAAAAATGACTAGTTTTGCCCGCAGCATCGATCACGTTGAGTTCTTATTTCAAACAAATTTCAGCTCCCTATGTTACCCCCTTAGGGGTTGGATTTTCAAAAATTCTTTCTTAACGGATGCCTACGTCATAAAATCTATCTATATGCCAAATTTCAGCCCAATCCGTCCAGTGGTTTGAGCTGTGCGTTGATATATTAGTTAGTCAGTCACCTTTGCCTTTTAAATAATATTTAGAAGATAATATCTACTGATAAACCAAAACGTTACTACAGCCCATTAACGTCTCAGTGCTGAGCACAGGCCTCCACTCTCATAGGAGAGAGGGAATTAGAGCTTAGACCCACCACGCTGCTCCAATGCGGTTTGGCGGGCTTTAACGACTATTATCATGTGAGTGGTAATAACTAGGACGAGAACCCCCGACTTCCTAACTCCGGGCTAGTACTGAGAATTTCTAGTCAGTAAAACCCAATACTTAATTATGGCCCGACCCGGGATTGGAGCCCGGGACCTCGTCAGCCGCAGTCGAACATGCTAACCACTAGACCAAGGAGGCAGTTATCCAAAATATTCTAGACTCTAAAACATTAGTGGCCGCCATTAATAAACTTAACGTGTGAAATACGAGTAAATTCGCAGATGGAAGAGGTGTACTGAGCCGCAAACTTTGAATAAACATCTAGAAGTTCGCCATAGTTCGGGGAAAACTGGAGATCGTTTCGGTGTTTTCGAAAACCGGCGACTTGGGAACTTTACACCATGAATCAGAGGAAGGGCAATGAATTCCCAGTTGTATAGTAGACTGGACTTTAAGGTTGTGTAGAAGCTCAGTTTTATTGGTAGACTAACTGATGCCCGCGACTTCGTCCGCGTGGAATAAGTTTTTTTTAATTCCCCCGGGAATTCCTTAACTTTCCGGGATAAAAAGTACATCTCATCACTTACCATCAGGTGAGATCACAGCTGTCAAGGGCTAACTTGTAGTGGAATTTAAAAAAATACCTCGAAACTTAGGCGAGTCATTTCTAGATCAGTTAGTCAGTCAGACAGTCAGGTAAGACAAGTCAGTTTATATGTATAGATAATTGTAACTTTTGTATCAAATAACATCTGCTGAGATTTCCCCTTTATTTGGAAGTTGGAACATTGTCGAAGAGCTCTAGATTAAAAAGTTAAATTTCTCTCCGTATCTCAGAGATAATTAATATTTCACTCTGAAAGGGAAATTAGGGAAACGGCGAACGGAAATTGATGATGTTGGAGGCGCCAAGTTAAATTACTGCTACTTATATCTCACTTGTCACTCTCTACAATAAAACAATGTAAGTATATTAACAAAAATATGTCCATTAGTCTATGAAACTAGCTGATGCCGTGGATTGACGTTTTTTGGTTCCCGCGGGAACTCGTTAATATCCGGGATAAAAAGTAGCCTGTCTTATTCCAGACTATAGTCTATCTCTGTGCCAAATTTCATCCAGATCCGTTCAGCCGTTCTGACGTGACGTAACAAACATCCATCCATCCAAACTCTTGCATATATGTATAACATTAGTATAGATGGTTTTCTGAAAAAAGGAAATAAAGGTTTTTCGATTACATGCTATAGGAATGATTACTGACCTATAGTTTATCTTCATGCACTTTTGAGAACATTATAAAAAGCTCATGAGCATGATCCCCCACAATGTTTTCCTCATCCCTTGTTGCAAGTGATTACAAAACAACAAAATTTAACTATGTCTTGACGGTTCAAAGTAGATCGGAAACCGGGTTCAGATGCAAATCTTTGAATCATTTACCAATAGATAATAATTGCTAACAAGCGAAGTTGGGCAGAGTTGAAGCTAGGGTTGCCAACCGTACTGTAATATAAATATAGTATTGTACTATTTTAAATATATTACAATAAGAAGAAGTATATTGTACCTACACAAAAAAATATTTCAGTTATAAAGATAATTATTATTTTTTCTTCTACAAGATGCCACTCTGCACGGAAAGAAATAAAATTATTTCATAAAAATTAAATTTTCATTTATAAATGTCTGGCATATCTTAATAATACATTTTGATGCAAGTGACTTATTACAAAGAAGCAGAGTTGGCAACCCTAGTTGAAGCCCTCAACTTTAAACGAGAAATTAGTAAGGAAGCAAACCATCATAAATTTTCTTTTGAAAGTTATTTAATAACCATTACTGAGAAATTTCAATCGATTCGATTTTTCTGCGAATTTCTTATTGCTTTTATATTATTTTATCTTGGGAAATATCGAGCATTGAAGAGGATAAAACTCCTACCCAATAGTTCAAAAATGTAGATAAAAACTGTAACTTTGGTTTTTGGAGAATTTCAACCCTTATAATATTTCCGTCGAATTCTACCGAATTTTACCTCCTATGATCTTGCTTCTAACATTATAATATTCTGATGTGCTTCGTTGGACATAATTGATGAGTAGACCAAAAACTATAAATACCGCTTTCTGCTTTTTGGCTCCATCATCTGTCTCCTTTTTACTTCAGTTACAGGTGAAGCTAATAAAAGCGTGATAATAAAGAGGAATGTGTTAGGATTTCAAAACAAAAGAAAGAAATAATTTTCTTATAATTTATTTCACACACTTTCTCTAGTCAAAGCTACCTTTCAGTGAAAAAATAAAGAAGCCGTATATCTTAAAAAAGCAATGAAGTTTCTTTTCTCAAAAAATGTCCTAAAAGCTCTCAATAAAGAACCCTCTAAGGAATTAACTATAGCACTCAACAACGGGCAGCCAAATTAAAGTTAAGAGCGTATAGACTGGGCGCTTCTGCCTTAATTAAATATTCTTTGATCATACACCCCTTGCTAATTTACGAAGGCGTTTGAAGATTCATTATGGAAAAGGCTGATTCAGTTTTGCTTTTACGGATTTTTGTATCGGCATAAAAAAATACAGCCGTAAGAATACAAAAAACATAGTAAAAACTATGTTTTGTAGACTGGTTTTTAGCTAGCTTTGAGATATAGTCTTAATGTACACTAGTTGCCGCCAAGCGATTTAGGGTTCCGGTACAATAATATGGGTTTAATCATCGATATAATATACTTATGTAGTTAGCCCTTTCATAGAAAAAATTTGGGCGTCCGACTTGTAGGGCGTGCCCCTCACCTGTATAAGCCTGTCCTTGTCCCCGCCATAGCGCTGTCCCGCTTTTCAGACTAGATGGCGTAAGTAAAATAGGTCCACATTCTTTGTTTGACAGGGCTCGTCTATGTAAATTGAGGTCGTTGGGTTATGTACCTAGCTGCCATACCCCTTACAATACTGCATCACCACGTACTACCAGATGAGATTGCAGTCAACAGCTAGCTTGTAGTGGGATAAAAAATGTTGCCAAATCACTTGATTTTTGGATTTCTGGCCGCAATGGATCGGAAAATATTAACATCAAAAATACATTGCAACCGCACCGCATCGTGCCGAAAGCGTGTCGTTAACGCACCGTTCCCGATTGAATTTATTTGCGTTTAAAAGTATAGTACTCCCTCGATCGATGAATTCTAAAAAAATACTAGTTAATGCCTGCGCCGCGTGGATTAAGGTTTTTCGATTCCCGCGAGAACTTCTTAATTTTTGGGATAAAAAGTAGCCTATGCCCTTCCCCGGGATACACCCTACCTCTGTACCAAATTTCGTCAAAATCGGTTGAAGTGATGGGCCGGGAAAGCGTAGCAGACAGATACACTTTCGCATTTATAATATAAGTATGGGTTATGCGCGCATTGCCGTATTTTCCCCACCCTTATGATTTCACTTTCATAACTTACAACCCGACAAAGGACGTGAGAAAATAAAGTCAAGCGGCGTAATAAAGTGAAGTGTCATAGTAAGTGACGTGTAGAAATAATTGGAGGTCTGTAGGTCTGCGTCGGGCTTTATCCCGGGAGACAAAGGGGCGTGTTCGCGCCGCAATTCATTGGTCGCTATGTAACCTTCAATGTTCCTCAGAAACACTAGAGTCCAGAGCCTTGAGCCACTTGGATAAAACAAATGTCAGTGTTCTATGGTGACAATTCGATGAAAAGGGCCTAGTCTATGACAGACTGACGTGACAGTTAATTTTCCTTGGTTTTCCGAATTTGCAGGCGAATAGACTGAAAATTGGACCTCGTCGCGTTTGGTATCGAAAGAATTCGATAACGTGTTTTCGTGGATTTTCCAGTAATTAATTTGGTGGTTGCTGGGTGAATAACCCCATTGTAGTAATCAGCAACAATATCGTAGGCTCAGTTAAAAACCTCCCACTGTTTCGACACGTGGCTGTGAGGTTATAACATAGGAGTTTATAAGTTAGTTAAGAATCAGTGAAAAACACTTAAGGTGCCAGTGCTTTAAATGTGATGTGCTAATGATTGCGGAAGCCGTGAGCCTGAAGATTCCAGCTCGGATCCTGTCGGTCGAAGGAAACAGAACAAAAGTCGAGGGCTATCACTTCTCATTAACACATAACCTCACCTAACACCAAACACAATCCGTACCTACACACCCTACAGCCCTCTGACGGCGGTCGACTGCAGTGGCGAACATAAGGTAGTTTTGTACTTATTGGTATAGCAAAGTAGTTATAACCTGTCAGCAATCAGGCCCAGTGCTCGCAGCGAACAGGGCGCTCCTTACCCCTATGGGCCCGGGCAAGTGAAGCCCCCTGTCTTGTCTCGCTGAGCTGGCTGAAGCCTCAACATTTGGTAGCAAGAGCGCGGTTGCATGGACCGCAAGACAGCGAACAGGTTCTACTTGCTTGGCTGAGTGTTTTGTAGGTTAGGTAGGGTCTAGAATTAACATAAATAACTTAATTTAAGTAAGTAATTCTAGCTAATATTTCTTGTATTCTACTTGTATTGCATAAGATAGTTTATTAGGTTGTATTAAATTAAGGAATTTCAGGTGCCTAATTGGGGAGTTAGGCTGCCTAAATTTGTAAATTACTTTGCCATAATATTTTGTTGTCTGTAAATTTACCACTACTATTTGTCTTTTTTGTGCTATCCCCTACCAATTGTAAAATTATTTTATCATAAATATTTAAGTTTCTCCTTAGCTTGTAATTTGATTGAAAACTTAAATTGTTATCATTTAGTTATCATTGCCCATATACATCTCACCAAAATGTCAGCACCCAAAAAATTTATTGGCCAGATTCAATCTGAGCTCCGTTGGGCGGCTACTGCAAACACCTTGATAGGCCGAGAAGATAGAGCAGCCGCACTGCTCCAGCGGTGCGAACAGGTGCTAGCCAGGCAGGCGGTTGTCGAGGAGGCATACAGGGACCTCGCAGCTTTGGAGCCGCCTGAGGAACTGCTCAACTCCTCTCAGCGGGACTATGAGCAGTTCTTCGAACTGACGGACGGCCTTGTGGAGGCGGCCTCTAAAATCAGGAAGGAGGCGAGGCTGAGTTCGCTTCTGGAATCTCCGGCTAAACCCCCGACCCAAACCGCGTTACTGGGAAGGTTGCCCACTATCGACTTGCCGAAGTTCTCGGGCAACCTTAACGAGTGGTTAGGCTTCCTGGGCCTTTTCGACAGCTTGGTGGACGCAAGAAGGGACCTGTCTCCCTGCCAAAAGCTAACATACCTGCTCTCCTCCTTACAGGGAGAGGCTCTGGGTGTTGTCGGCCACCTGGACCTCTCCGAGGAGAGCTACGCTACTGCCCGGGAATTACTCACCCGGCGGTATGCGAATATCCGTCGCCTCGCTGACAATCACGTGGCTCAGATCCTATCGTTACCGCGTCTCTCTGGGGTGGCCAACCTCAGAGATTTGTTGTTAAATCCACTGATCGTGGCCTGCAACGCCCTCCGGCGGCTGGAGTTACCGGTAGACCAATGGTCATTTCTACTCCTGCACATCGTCCTGTCCCGCCTACCTCCCGAGTTACGGCTGCGGTTTGAACAGAGGTATGGCGGAGACGGGGCGAGCTACCTGCCTCCGTTCTCGGATCTAGTCAAGTTCCTGGAGCAGGAGTGTCGGCAGGCGGACAACTCCGGTGTTGCTGGTCCCTCTAGGACCCCGGAGCTGCCTGACCTGTCGAAGAAGGGCAGGAGTGGGACGGGGGGCCCCGGCAGGGGAGCCCCGGACCGCAGGCCGCGAGTTGGGGGGCCTGAGGAGGCTCGGCGCGTGCCGCCCGTTTATGGCGGATTTGCAGCCACGGAGGCCCCCCCTTGCGCTTATTGTCGGCGGCCGGGCCACTCGGTGCCCTCTTGCCCACAGTTTTTGGCCAAGCGGGTCAAGGACCGAAGAGGTATTGCTAGGACCCGCCGCTGGTGCTACAGCTGTTTGGGGCCACATATGCAGCAGAACTGCCCGCGACAGCGGCCTTGCCCAGAGTGCCAAGGTAACCACCTGGCCATCCTGTGCGCCAACCGTAACGGTGTTGGCCGCCAGGAGGGGGGTGAGCACGCACCCCGCACAGGTCGGGGCGCTTTTGCTGAACCCTCTCCGGTGGACTTGCGTCGGTCCCCGGTGGAGCCGCCCGTTTCCCAGTGTGTCAGGGCCTCACCCCCCCGGGTAGGGGCTTCACCCCCCCGGGGAGGGGTCTCACCCCCCCCGAGCCATTTTGATGCTGGATTTGCTGCGGCTCCGGCGACTGCCCAACCCGTTCGCTACTCTCCTCCTCTACACGAGTGGCCTCGACTAGAGCGTCGTCCACCTCGAATGGGTCGGCAGCGGTATTACGTTCCGGACTCGGTTCACGCAGCTCGGGCCGTATTACCGCCTCGGGATGATGCCTGGGTATACCCGAATGGAGGACCGTCTCCCCCTCCCGTGGAAGTGCCCCCCGAGTTCCGGTTCGAGGTGCCCCGGCACGACGAGCCGTTTGACGAGGGCGACCAATGTTAGGTAGTCGCCGCCCTAGCCCCCACCACAGCCACCTCTCCTGAGAACTTGAATCTTCAGCAGTCTGTTTGTCAGATAGTTCTTCTGCCGACTGTCTCAGTGAAGGTGTATAACCTGAAGGGTGAATGTTTGATTGTCCGCGCCCTTTTGGACTCAGGTTCACAACGCTGTATTGCTTCGTCTTATTTGGTGGGAAAGCTAGGGCTCCCTTGGAGTCCTCGTGCGGGTCGGATGATAGGTATTGGCGGTGCCGAACCCTCGACTCCCAAGGGTGAGGCGGAATTGATGTTTGGCCCTATTCAGGGTAATCTCCGCGTTTTGGTTAAGGCATCAGTCCTTGACGATATTTTGGGTCCCTTACCGCAGGTACGGATATCCGATGCGGCTGTGCTTTGTGCGTCAGGGTTAACCCCTGCCGACCCCCAATGGTCCGAACCCGGTCCCATGGACCTCTTGTTGGGTTCCGACGTGTTGGGTCTGATCTGGTCGGGAGGAGTTAAAGTTTTACAGAAGGATGGCCTTTGTGCCATGCCCACTATATTTGGTTATAGCTTTTTTGGCCCAGTTTTGTGGCCTCCCCACCTTCCGGTGGCAGACCAACTGCAGGCAACCGGCGTATCGCTTTCGGACGTGGTCCTGCGGTTTTGGGAAATCGAGGAGCCGCCACGTGCCGCTAGGGTCAGCCCCCTCGACCTCGAATGTGAATTATTCTATCAGAATAACACCGGCCGTCGTATTGACGGACGTTTTGTTACTCGCTTGCCCTTTCTAGCCTCTCGGCCCCCGCTAGGTCACTCGCGGGCTCTAGCCGAGAAAAGGTTGTTGTCTATGGAGCGACGTATGCGACGAGATCCCACTTTCCGTATTAAGTACGTTGAATTTATGCGCGAGTATGAGGACCTTGGTCATATGTCCCAGTCTGACTTTGATTGGCGTTCGCACGAGCACTACTTCTTGCCCCATCACGCTGTTTTGAAGACTCCGGGAGGGAAGATCCGAGTAGTTTTTGACGGCTCTGCGGCTACGTCGAATGGGGTGACTTTGAACCAGTGCCTGCACTCCGGCCCCAAGTTGATCAAGGATATTTCCGACATCCTCACGCACTTCCGCCGGCACCAAATTGTTTTCGTGGCTGACATCAAGATGATGTTTAGGCAGTCGGTGGTGCATCGCGACGATCGGAGGTACCAACTGATCCTGTGGCGTGAGAATTCCAACGAGCCGATACGAGTCTTTGAGTTGAACACTACAACCTATGGACTCAGGTCAAGTCCCTATATTGCTATTAGAACCTTGTTGGAACTAGCTAACCGTGAGCGGCTGAATTATCCTCGCGCATCCGCCACTTTGGAATCGTCAGTCTATATGGACGACATCTGCACGGGAGCTTCTAGCGTTGAGGAAGCCTTGATTCTGCGCGACGAATTAATTTCAGTACTGAAGTCCGGCGGTTATGAGTTGCGCAAGTGGCTGTCCAACTCCCCTCACGTCTTGAAGGATCTCCCGGGAGAGGATCAGCAGGATCCTCATATATTTGAAAACCTTGAAAATCCTAATTTGTTGACGATCCTTGGGATACAGTACCAGCCCGTCCAGGATGTTTTCACCTATCGGGTCAAATTGGACCCACCTCCTAAGGTCTGGACAAAACGCTCCGTCTTGTCTACGGTCGCTCGCACCTTTGACCCAAACGGGTGGATCACTCCCGTAATATTTTTTGCTAAATGCTTCCTTCAGAAGCTTTGGATTGCTGAAGTCGGTTGGGATGAACCCCTCCAAGGGATGTTATTGAAGGAGTGGCACTCCCTTGTTTCCTCACTTCCGGAAGTCAACCGAATTTCGATGCCCCGACGCTTCCTACCACCAGGAAGGTGCCATGCCAGCCTCCACGGCTTTTGTGACGCGTCCGAACGAGGATATGCCGCCGTGGTATATTTGCGGACTGTCGATGACACCGGTGAGGTCGCGACGCATCTTGTCTTAGCAAAGAGCAAGGTGGCCCCTATTAGGTCCCACTTGACCATCCCAAAATTGGAGTTGTCAGGAGCTGCCCTTTTGACGCGCCTCCTTAATCACGTCCGTGCCTCCCTAGTTTCTGTTGTCAAGCTCACAGATGTTTATGCTTGGTCTGACAGCGAAATTGTCCTTTGTTGGCTTCGAGCCGCTCCTCACAACTTGGAAGTCTTTGTTGCGAATCGGGTGTCCCAAATCCAGAGCTCTGAAACACCTTTGATTTGGAGACACGTACCTGGAGAATTGAACCCGGCCGATTGCGCCTCTCGCGGCTGTGAGGCCTCTTCACTTGTTAATCATCCCCTTTGGTGGGGTCCAAGTTGGCTAATTCAAGCTGCGTCGACTTGGCCTCGGAATCGGTTCTCCACCCCGGAAGTATTGCCGGGCTTGAGATTCGGAGTTGTTGAGGATAAACCGATCCCAGACTTGAATTCTCTTTTGGAACGATACAGCTCACTCGATAAATTGATCGGGGTAACCGGCTGGCTCAAGCGTTTCATCCATAATGGAAGGAACCCAGGTAATAAGGTTTTGGATCCGGTCTTGTCACCTCTTGAACGTCAGGAGGCCCGGACACATTGGGTGCGTGTGGTTCAGGCAGAACATTTTGCGTCCGTGATTGACACCATAAAGGGAGGTCTAGCTTTGAAGGGCCCGCTTGCTCGCTTAAGCCTCTTTTTGGACGATGACGGAATGCTACGCGTTGGCGGACGTCTTAGGAATTCTGATCTGCCCTATGGTGCTCGTCACCCCTTGCTGCTCCCTAAGGACGGCACCTTTGTTAAATTGCTGGTGACATCTTATCACCTTAAAAATGCCCACGCCGGTTGTAATGCCCTCTCGGCTATTTTACAACGTGAGTTTTGGATTTTGGCAGGGAGACGCACCATCCGGAGCGTCATTTTTAAATGTATCCCTTGCTACCGTTTGAAGGCCACTACTGCGCAGCCGATGATGGGTGATTTGCCCCCCGACCGCGTCATGGCCACTCGACCTTTTGCCGGAGTTGGCACTGATTTTGCAGGCCCATTCGCCATCAAGAGCTCTAACCTCCGCAACGCCCGGTCCCTCAAGGCCTACCTGTGCGTCTTTGTTTGTCTCTCTACCAAAGCGGTCCATTTGGAACTGGTGAGTGCCTTAAGCACTGAGGCCTTTGTGGCCACGCTAGGTAGATTTGTCTCTCGTCGGGGATTGCCTGAACTGGTTCGCACCGATTGCGGTACTAATTATAAGGGTACCGATAGATATTTAAGAGAAATTGTTGAATTTTTGTCTAGTAATAAGATTAGTATAAGTACCGCAATGTCCAAGATGGGGATAACCTGGAAGTTTGACCCCCCAGTTTGCCCCCACTGGGGCGGAATTTTCGAAGCTGTTGTCAAGGTCGCCAAGACACATCTCCGACGCGTTATAGGCGAAACTATCTTGACCTTCGAAGAACTCGCCACTGTGTTTTGCAAAATTGAGGCCGTACTCAATTCTCGGCCACTCTGCCCCCTCTCGTCTGACCCAAATGACCTGGAGGTCTTAACTCCCGGCCACTTCTTGATTGGTCAGCCCCTTAACGCCTTGCCCGAATACCCCTTCAGGGACGCGAAAACATCACGTTTGTCTCGGTTTGAACTGCTGCAGCAAATGACTCAGAGCTTCTGGCATCGTTGGTCACTCGAGTATCTGCACCTTTTGCAGCAACGTGTTAAGTGGGCTGACAAATCCGATCCCCCCAAGGTTGGTGATCTTGTATTGGTTAAGGAACCTGATTTATTACCTTTGTACTGGCGTCGCGGACGCATTGTTAAACTGATGTATGGGTCTGACGGGGTTCCTAGAGTCGCCGAGGTAATGGTCGGAGATTCTGTCTTGCAGCGAGCCGTCTCAACTTTGTCACGTCTACCCATTTCTTAGTGCGTGGGCGTAAATTCTTGCGCCCACGGGGGGGGGGGGGGGGTTGTTCGCGCCGCAATTCATTGGTCGCTATGTAACCTTCAATGTTCCTCAGAAACACTAGAGTCCAGAGCCTTGAGCCACTTGGATAAAACAAATGTCAGTGTTCTATGGTGACAATTCGATGAAAAGGGCCTAGTCTATGACAGACTGACGTGACAGTTAATTTTCCTTGGTTTTCCGAATTTGCAGGCGAATAGACTGAAAATTGGACCTCGTCGCGTTTGGTATCGAAAGAATTCGATAACGTGTTTTCGTGGATTTTCCAGTAATTAATTTGGTGGTTGCTGGGTGAATAACCCCATTGTAGTAATCAGCAACAATATCGTAGGCTCAGTTAAAAACCTCCCACTGTTTCGACATGTGGCTGTGAGGTTATAACATAGGAGTTTATAAGTTAGTTAAGAATCAGTGAAAAACACTTAAGGTGCCAGTGCTTTAAATGTGATGTGCTAATGATTGCGGAAGCCGTGAGCCTGAAGATTCCAGCTCGGATCCTGTCGGTCGAAGGAAACAGAACAAAAGTCGAGGGCTATCACTTCTCATTAACACATAACCTCACCTAACACCAAACACAATCCGTACCTACACACCCTACAGCCCTCTGACGGCGGTCGACTGCAGTGGCGAACATAAGGTAGTTTTGTACTTATTGGTATAGCAAAGTAGTTATAACCTGTCAGCAATCAGGCCCAGTGCTCGCAGCGAACAGGGCGCTCCTTACCCCTATGGGCCCGGGCAAGTGAAGCCCCCTGTCTTGTCTCGCTGAGCTGGCTGAAGCCTCAACAGGGCGTGATTAATAATGTCGTGTGACAGGACACATTATGTTATTGTTCCCCATACTCGTACTTATCCCATGTTTGAGGAGGATTTCTTCGGGGATCATCTCTATGGTAAAGTTTAGCCGATTAGTTGGCAAATATTATGATACTGGATGATGCCCGCGACTTCGTCCGCGTGGATTCAGGTATTTTGATTCCCGCGGGAACTCCTTAATTTTCCGGGATAAAAAGTAGCCTATGTCCTTCCCCAATATATAACCTACCTCTATACCAAATTTCAGCAAAATCGGTTGAAAAGATGGGCCGGGAAAGCGTAGCAGACAGACAGACAGACAGACACACTTTCGCATTTATAATATTAAGTATGGAGTATGGAAGTATGGATTATATGTGATGCCCGCGACTTTATCTGCGTAGATTTAGGTTTGAAAATCCTGGGGGCACACTTTAATTTTCCGGGATAAAAACTAGCCTATGTCACTGTCTCGAATATACTCATGCAATAATGCAAGAAATCACGTCAATCCGTTGCTCCGATGCGGCGTGATTGAAGGATAAATCAACAACCCAATAAACAAATACACTTTTCCATTTATAATGCTGATGCCCGCGACTTCGTCACGTGTATAACCATTTTAAACTATCGATTAAAGTAAAAAAAGTGCGTCGAGCTTTGATGACGTCACAATCCAATATTTCAAACAAAATCCCATACTAAACACGCGTTTTGACGTTTGAAAAAGTTGCTGATTTGACTAGTTGTCAAATACCCAACATCATCAAAAATATAGGTACTCAAAGTTAGAAGAAAACTGTAAAGTTTATTTTCATTTACACTAAATTTCTCGCCCAAACTTTATGAATGTTTATTAACTCTTAAAATGTTATTTCCTAACGAGCCTATTGGTAAAATTTGTGATAATGTTTTGGCAATTGGCCGTGTAATATTATAATACGGAAAGGTCAATAGCCCCGAAGGCAGCCATTTGGCAATACTTACTAAACATCGTGCCAAGTGCATGTTAAGTTATGCCTGCGATATTTTAGGATACCGCTATTCTCTTGTGGGGATTGTTATTTTTAATAGTATGTAGCTTAAAGTAACCCAAACGATCGCCTTTGACATTTCCAATGGGAGGCTACTTTAGCACTGTACTGTAGCAATGGCATTTTTTGAAAACCTCGCGTTTAATGAATGAACGTGAACTCGACAATGCACGATTGTAAAGTCTTTAGACTTTACAATCGTGCATTGTCGAGTCAACATCTCCTGAAGATGCTCCGGTTTCGGAGTGAAACGTACGTTGAGAGTGATTTGGAGGATTTGTGTGGTGTGGTGATGTGCCGGTGCGAATTGCTGGGTGGTGAGTGTTCGCATGTTATTGGTGAAGGGCACGCACTGTACCACATAGATTTGTCTGCTGTGGCGGATTATAGCGAATTAAACTTCTCGTTCATTCATTATCATGGACTTCCGCAAAGTAACGCCTGCTTCGATTCAATAACCTCGCGTTTTGTTTCCTTTTTCAAAAACGTTCGCGGGCATCATGAATCATCTAGATATCATTCTATACTAAACTTAAAACAAACCAAAGTGTCGCCTTTGGCACAATAATATCTGTCCCAGATGCAACGCCTCGCTAATTCGGGTGACCTAATTCACCACCACTCGACGGCGGCCAGACTCAACACTCTAGATAAACTACACATAAACCTAGTGTATAAATAAAGCTTATATTATATTGTTGAAGATTATGTAATTTTTTTTTATCCACTACAAGTTAGCCCTTGACTGCGATCTCACCTGATGGTAAGTGATGATGCAGTCTAAGATGGTAGCGGGCTAACCTGTTAGGGCATGGCAGTTATATTAAACCCATCCCCCTATTCGGTTTCTACACGGCATTGTACCGGAACGCTAAATCGCTTGGCGGCACGTCTTTGCCGGTAGGGCGGTAACTAGCCACGGCCGAAGGTGGGAGGCCACCAGGCCCAAAATTAAAAAAGAAAAAAAATAAATAAAGAAAGAAAAATTATAAAAGAGCATGGATTTGATTCGCTCCAGCAATGCTCAGGACTGTGGTTACTTATAAATCTACACATTCATAATCATATTATTTCACATTGATGTAAATTGTGAATAATTAAAAAAAAAACAAATATTTTTTATTCAAGTAGACTTTTTACAAGTGCTTTTGAATAGTCGAATGAATCTACCACCAATACAGCAACCACAGGGTTTCTTGCTGGTTCTTCTCGGTAGGAATGACATTCTGAACTAATGGTAGATTCACTGGACTATTCAAAAGCACTGGTCAAAGTCTACTCAAATAAAAAAGTTTCGTATTCGTATTTGTAATAGCTTTTGCCCGCGGCTTCGCTCACGTTAAGTTCGATTTTCATACAAATTTCAAACCGCTATTTTAACCCCTTTAGGCGTTGAATTTACAAAAATACTTTCGTAGCTGATACATCATACTGATATTATAAGCGAAAGTGTGTTTTTTTGTTGGTTTTTACTTCAATCACGCCGCAACGGTGCAGCGGATCGACGTGATTTTCGTCATGGGTAATCGGTATAGTTGAGGACCTGGAGAGTGACATAGACTACTTTTTAATCGCAGCATAATAAAAAACTTAAACCACGCGGCCGAAGTCGCGGGCATCAGCTAGTAAACTATAAAGGCAAGCCAATCTCGGGTACAAACAAAAACTTTTCTTTGATTGAATGACGTCCACTAGAATCTGACACCAAGCTTGACTCAAATTTACGCGGGCACAGCTAAAAACAAGTATAGGGTAAAAATAGAAAATTCAGTGTAATCTCTAAATTACCAGTGGAATAATGCTACGTCGTAGCACGTGTGTACTGGATTCCTACGTCGTAGCCAGCGTAGCAACGCTACGAAAATTCAATCCAATATTACTGTTGAGTTTAACTTTAAAGTCTTTATTATCACTTTATACGAAAAAACTAAAGAGCTGGTGAGAAAATAATACGAGGAACTTCATAAAAGTTAATATTAACCTAACTTTTTTATTAGTATTTATATTTTACTATAACTAGATGATGCCTGTGACTTAGTCCGCGTTAATTAAGTTTATATTAATCCCGCGGGAACTCTTTAATTTTCCTGGATAAAAAGTAGCTGGATAAAATATCCTTCCATCAAAGGAATCAAATCAAATAAATATTATAAATGCGAAAGTTTGGATGGATGTATGGATGTTTGTTACTCAATCACGCTCCAACGGTTGAACAGATCTGGATGAAATTTGGCACAGAGATAGATTATAGTCTGGAATAGCACATAAGCTACTTTTTATCCCGGAAAATTAAAGAGTTCTCGTGGGAACTGAAAAACCTCAATCCACGCGGACGAAGTCGCGGGCATCAGCTAGAATCTATATATATATAAGCCGTTAAAGCATAGCAGACAGACAGACAGACGGACAAACTTTCGCATTTATAATATTTATTTGATTTGGTTCCTTTGATGGAAGGATTTTTTTAGTGAATACGAGTTAACTCGATAAAACATAATTACTCGCATCAAAGTCAGGTGCATCTGTTAGACAATGAGAGAGAGATACTTAAAAAAAAACAAAAAAAAGTAAGTCACGTGACTTATTTTGAAGTGAATCTTTAGAATCGTGATTTGAATATTCAACGAACGAAAACATTAAACGAAAAAGCGACACCAAAATGAGACGAATATATTCATAAATAGGATTTAGCCTGCGAGAGAATGAGATAGAATACAAGTTATATTTGTCTCATTCTCTCGTAGGCTACTTTTCTGAAGTATCACTTCTGCCGTGTGTGAATTGCACACACACACTTGTTGAAGTAAAACTTCTTTACGCACGCTTGACTTGGGGAGTAAGCTGGTGAATGCGTGACGAGAGCGTTACGAAAAGTGCGAACGGAAGTTGAGAGGGAGATATAATAAGTTAGTGAAGATAGAAAGAGAGAGAGTTACGTTTCGTATATTACTGTAGGGGCAAGAGAGAGAGGTGCGAGCACACATTTTCTTTCCCTCTTTCTCTTATAGCCAGCCAGTTACTAAGTTTTACTTCAGTCGTGTGGTCTAAAGTACAATCGTTTTTTTAAGTTGATATCAGCTCTCGGACTAGTAGTTTCATTATTTATGAAGTTTGCACTTTATGTCTGAACTGATTGCCGTTGATTTCATACTGCAATTTAATTTCCATTCGATTCACTGAATTCATACAATATTTATCATTTCACCATTCAGAGCGAATAAAACTTTCAATTTGTATGGCTTTATGATTTTTATATTGCTGTATACAAATATGTATGTGTATTTACTTACATAGCAATATAAATATTTTACATTAAACATTATTACTAACTAAATAGCGGCGATAGCCTACTAGTTAAGACGCCCGGTTTACTATTCGGGTGTTCAGGGGTTTGCGTTTTTGGAGTTAAGTGCGTTTAAAAAAATTAAATATCTCTTGCGGAGAAGGAGAAGGAAATACATCGTGAGTAAACTTGCATGACTGAGAGTTCTTCATAATGTTTTCAAAGGCGTGTGAAGTTTGCCAATCCACACTTGGCCAGCGCGGTGGACTACGGTCAAACCCCTCTCATTGGAGAGGAGACTTGTGCTCAGCAGTGAGCCATGACGTTGAAATGATGATTACTACTTACTGTCCACGACTTTGTTTGCGTAGATTCGAGTTTATTTTAGGTTAAAGGTAGTAAAAGGTTTATTTCAGAATCTTGTGGGAACTCTTTGATGTTCCGGGATAAAAAGTAGATTATGGCGATTTCCAGGAAGTTACTAAACTTTCTCTATACCAATTTTCATCACAGTCAGTTAAGCGGATAAGCCGTTTTAAAGATTACAGATACCATAATAAATGCGAAAATGTGTTTGTTGGTTTGTCCTTCAATCACGCAGCAACAGTTTTTGCACGGATACAGTTTAAGACTTTTTACCGGGAAATTACCTAAGCGTTATGTCAATCCAGCGATTTACATTATGTAAACTTATTGGGTATTACTTTACTTGATGTGCCCAAAAAATAATAATTGGCGATCAATCTGCAAAAATCAATGGATCAATCACTTATAAAAAAAGAAAAACAATCACTTACGCAGGCAAAATTGGAAGGGATGACAACATAATCAAATCAGCAACTTCTTATCAAACTTAAAAACGCACTTCTAGTATGGAAATTTGTATGAAATACCTACGTTGTCATCAAATTTCAACGTACTTCTTTTCTTAAATCTATAGTTTAAAATTATTTTCAAACTTGAAACTAACTGAAGATGTGAATTAGACCCTCTATTTAGTAATCATTTAGAAATATTTTTGTTATATGCATCATCCCTATTTAAGTACCTTTAAGGCTAGAGTGGATTTCCATCTTCTAGGCAAACACGCTCCAACCTAGTCCTCATCATTGCTTTGCACTAAGGATGATTGTCGTCAAGCGCAAGCCTATTTTGCAATAAAAAAAATAGAGTAGGTCTGTGCTACGCTTTTCAGAGTTGCATCCAGGGCCTAATATTTCCAAGTAAATAATTACATTTGGTAAATGTGACGTAATTAAAACAAATGATCATAATAACCAATTCCTACAAGCAATTATATGAACAAAGCCCTGTCTCGCGTGAGCTCCACGGCCGACAATAATGTAATGGTGTGACATAACTGAAATTGTTGCTTAGCTATTAATTGTAACTTTTATCGCCACACGCCACTCTAGTATCTGTTGTTGTTAATTTAATTATTACACCCTTTTATATGTTCCGGATAGCTAAGTTGATTGTACTCAACTATTTTGTATTGTTTATTTATAAAATACTAGATGATTCCCGCGACTTCGTCCGCATGGATTAAGATTTATTGATTCCCGCGTGAACTTTTTAGCTTTCCGGGATAAAAAGTAGCCTATGTCCTTCCCCGGGACACAATCTACCCCTGTACCAAATTTCATCAAAATCGGTTGAAAAGATGGGCCGGGAAAGCGTAGCAGACAGACAGACAGACAGACAGACAGACAGACAGACACACTTTCGCATTTATAATATTAGTATGGATATGGACTAGCTGATGCCCGCGACTTCGTCCGCGTGGTTAAAGTTTTTGTATTCCCGCGGGAACTCCATAATTTTCTGGGATAAAAAGTAGCATAAGTCATTCTTCAGGTCCTCAACTATACCCATGCCAAAAATCACGTCGATTTGTTGCTCCGTTGCGGCGTGATTGAATCTATTTCGGTGCCAAATTTCATCCAGATCCGCTCAGCCGTTCTGGCGTGATTGAGTAACAAACATCCATCCATACATCCAAACTGGATCCAAAATGGATGTATATCGATTCATCCAAACTTTCGCATTTATAATATTAGTATAGATGTAATGGCGATAGCCTCGTAGTTAAATTAATCTCAGCCTCCTTTTCAGTGGGTGCGGGATTCAATTTCCGGGCAACCGGGCTCTTTTTCGGATTAATTGCTTTTTAAGTAATTACCTGGTAGGAGTATGGTGGTTATATTAAACCTATATATCCGTAATCGCTGTTTCTACACGGCATTGTACTGGAACGCTAAATCGCTTGACGGTTTTGCCCGCGGTAGCTAGCTATGGCCGAAGCCTCCTTCCATACCAAACAGTGCATGCATCTTCATGGAGATACCTATTATATTAAGCCTTTTTTAACTAGTACTTTTGCGAAAAACACAATTTTTAGATCTTTTTGTAAGTTCTTTGAATTAAAGTACTCTATTTGATCTCTACTCGAAGATACCAAACTTCTTAAGAGAGAAAATTGTGGTTCTTTAAGTTTGTTTAGCGAATAAAAGTTAAACTGATTCTACTTCCACCATCTAACCAACATTTGAGATACTATTAAAAAACTCAAACTCAAAACTCAAATCTTTTTTATTAAAGTAGACTTTGACAAGAGCTTTTGAATCGTCGAGTGAATCTACCACTGGTTCGGAATAAAATTCCTAATGCCATTTTGGTATCTTATTATTCTCGAGCTTTTAGAGCCCGTGCAGACAGAAAGAGCGTTATAGTTCTGCGTTCTTCGTTCTGCGTTCTGGGTTCTGCCTTCTGCGTTCTGCTTAGCTTGTTTTTTGTAACGTTTGTTACTTTATATAGCGTCGCGCAGACTGCGGTTAGTCAGACTGCTATAAAGTTACAAACATTGTATACAGTATGTTTAATGTTTATGCTATATTATATAATTATATGTGTAAAATTGAAATAAATTAAGACAACAGCGCTCACAACTGCGCTAGGGAGATCGTCGAAACCTCCTTTCCTGATGCTTGTAAACAAATATTTTCAACAAATAGGCGAGCCAAAATGAATGATAGTCAAAACAGCCCAAGTTGTCTTTAAGCTACGGGAGGGGACCCTCTTCAAAGTTTGTTATTATGAGGCCGCAGTGAAAGGTTTACTCCAACCGAAGATATTGAAACATTATCTTAGCGATAGATAAGACAGATCATACAATTTGGCATACCCACAGATTTTATGACGTAGGTAGGGTAGGTTGTTTCTCCCGTTATTCCAGGTCATTTGAAAAATGAAAAAATGAAAAATGAAAATGATTTATTTCATGTAGGACCACTAGTGTCACTTATGATAAGTCGTAAGAATCTACCATTTCTGCCACGTACCTGCAAATTGTGGAACCAGCTTCCATCTTCGGTGTTCCCTCATGATTATAATATGGGGCTCTTCAAAGGGCGGATTAACAAATATCTCAAAAGCCAGGAACGCATTGGCGGTTCCTCTGGTGCTGCAAATATTCATGAGCGGCGGTAATCACTTACCATCAGGTGACCCGCCTGCTCGTTTGCTCGCTATATATATTAAAAAGGTAGGTTTTATTTTGCCTTCACGCACAATTTCCACTAGTTTTCTTTTAATTGATTTATACTACACGAGCTAATGCCCGCGACTTCGCCCGCGTGGAATAAGTTTTTTTGGTTGCCGCGGGAACAATTTAATTTCCCGGGATAAGCCTTTGTGTTATTCCAGAATATCTATCTCTGTGCCAAATTTCATCCAGATCCGTTCCGCCGTTCTAGCATGATTGAGTAACAAACATCCATCCATACATCCATCCAAACTTTATAATATTAGTATAGATAAAGACGTGTGTGTGACCAATTTATTGATTTACTAGCTGATGCCCGCGACTTCGTCCGCGTGGTTGAGGTTTTTTTGATTCCCGCGGGAACTTCTTAATTTTCCGGGATAAAAAGTAGCCTATGTGCTATTCCAGACTATAATCTATCTCTGTGCCAAATTTCATCCAGATCCGTTCATCCGTTGGAGCGTGATTGAGTAACAAACATACATCCATACATACATACATCCATCCATCCAAACTTTCGCATTTATAATATTTATATGGATTTATTAATTATTGCTTGATATAGCTGGTTACTATAAAAATAACCAATAAATTGAATTTACCTACCTAATTTATTTCAACTAAGTGAATTACAATACAAAATTATAGTACCCAGCACCGGCTCTAACGTCGAGTCAAATCTCTATGTCACGAACCCACGTCTATTGACTACTAATTACAAAAGGCAAGCGTCGGGTCTCACAAATTGAATACAACCACAGAGACGCTGAAAGGTGCCTCTGATGAAGTAGGCGCAGGTATAAAACTACGCATAGTACAATTAATTTTAACGAATTAAATCCTTGGCAGTCTTGTGGCTAGAATCCTAGATCTTATAAAATTAATTTATTATTTCTGAATTTTCTCTGGTCCGGTCTGGTAGGCTTCGGCCTTAGATAGCTAGTTAGGAAAACATCAATCAATCAATCAAATAATTTATTTTGCATAGATTCCGTAGGAACATTGGTGTTACATTACTAATATATAAGTAAGAACTACAATCTTATTCCAATCCATACTAATATTTAATGCGAAAGTTGCCGTCAATATGTTTTGGGGCATAAAAATTACTGTATTATTAAATTACAGCGCCCTTCTTCAGGGGGGCATACTACAATCGCTTAAACCCGTATTGTTTTAATATTGTTGAGGTTTGTGTTTTAGAATTATATTGTAATATGTACTCAGTTCAACATAAAGATGCAACTCCTCAATAAATCGATGTGGGTTGTATACTCATCGATTTGGAAGAAAGGTGCATTGAAAATGCAAGTAGGTTAGATTAGGAAATAATATTATAACAATAGCAAGTAAGGTTTCTTTGTTAATTATTTTAGTATGTAAAGAGTAGATATTAAGACACCTTGGAATAAAGACGTCTCCACCAATATCTTATCATTTTATACGAACCAAAAAACCACATTACTTCATGGCGACCCTGCCAGTCGGTGCGCGCTACTTATCTGCGTGCACCGGCTGGGCACCGAATACGAAGATGACCACAAAACCTCAAGACCCGGCCTGCCAAGTCATTTAAGAAGAATATCGAAGAATATTATTAGTTACCAAGATTTAAGAAAAATTCAACCATAGATCAAGACCCAGCCAATTAAAAGAAGATTTAAAGATGAATATCACGAAATATACCAATAAGCAAGAAAGAAGCACATCACAGTTCACAACTCAGAAGATATGTAAATCGCAAGCTCATCTCAGCAAGCTTCATCGTCTGCCTAGCATCACCGTGCGTCCAGGGTAATGCCGGCCACAACTAGGAGGTGTCCAGGGTATTCCCGGCCCAGTTCGAGGAGTCCAGGGTTATCCCGGCCCACCCAGATGCAGCATGAAAAGGTCCAGACCCCAAAGCTGTTGTCCGAAGACCATTGCATCTTCCAGTTATTCTACGAAGACGTGACGGCGACGAAGCACAGGCCAAATAAATAAAAATTGATATGCGTCGATAAAGTAAGTGCATTTATTACTTCGCTATGGGCAATAGGTTTAAAATTATTAGTTTTTGTAATTATTATTATTTTTGGCGTTTCGGTATTTTTTTTCTTCAATTAGCATTTAGTACGTATTTTTCACGGTATTATTTTAATCAAGTAGATGTCATAATTTTTTTTCCTACAATGTTAGTTTACTTTATATCGAAGTTAAATAATAATTCAAAAAATTATCACGGTGTAATCGCGTGGTCAACGACACACGCGCACCTAAAATTTCATTGTATTACGAGACAATGATATTGCTCGAGATTCAATTTGTAAATACAATGAAATAAGTACGAAATAAGGAGAATTCTTTTTTTCTGTTGAAGCACAGAAATTTCGTGCTATAGTGAATTAAATAGAGACTTTACCCGACTAGGACAAATTAGGACTCTACTAACCTAAGGCTTGATCACCCTTCGGCAGTAGAAGTGCTACGTATAGATAGGAATTGACGAATATTTATATCGGATTATGACAGAAGTTTATATGTGAAGATGATTAATTATTATTTGAACGCGATATTTTGCGCATACTTAGTACCTCCTCATTCAACGATGTATATTTTGTCTAGACTCTTGATCATTATCTACCGCGCTGGTGTTAGTGAAAGACCTAGAGCCTTGTTGAATGTTAATAATGAAGAATATACTTATTATGATAAATATTTGAAAGGTTGTTATGTTTTATAATTAGGAGTGTACGCGCCGCGTTAATTTATTTATTTGTATATAATATGCAAGGGAGAAATATCAAAGAAAGATGAAGACTAGAGGCTCGAAGATTTATTATGAAATATTATGACGATTCAGGTATTATAAATACCTAAGACGTTACATGATGGTTTAGAAACCTTATAGGTATTATTTTAATGGACGAGCATTTCGAGCGATGAGTTATATGCTCGAAGCGATGCTACGGCGATATTTTTTTATTATGACAGAGATAGGAGTAACTAGTGGTACATAAATATTTTGTGACAGAATAAATTAGTGATTTTGAATTGCGTAGGTACCTTGATTCGACAAAATACGCCTATAATATTTGCATTTGGCTTTGAAGTAAGATGTTCACGATTGAAAGTTGATCATACATTCTTACCTTATTTTGTAGAATTAACACTTTACAATGTAAAGTGTGATCAATTATTATTTGCTATTATTTTATTATTATTGTTCTATATTATTGTTCGGATGCCCATACGAAGTAGTAAAATAAATTGCACAAGAACAAGCGTAAAAAAAAAAAATGTTTCTCTTTTCCCATTAGGGTTAGTTTTATTTTTTTTGTATTTCACCTTTTTTCCCAATCGGAGTACCGCTCAACATTTTTTTTCTTTAAGAAGAGGGGTGAACCGAATAGATTTTCGGGGGAGTTGTAATATGTACTCAGTTCAACATAAAGATGCAACTCCTCAATAAATCGATGTGGGTTGTATACTCATCGATTTGGAAGAAAGGTGCATTGAAAATGCAAGTAGGTTAGATTAGGAAATAATATTATAACAATAGCAAGTAAGGTTTCTTTGTTAATTATTTTAGTATGTAAAGAGTAGATATTAAGACACCTTGGAATAAAGACGTCTCCACCAATATCTTATCATTTTATACGAACCAAAAAACCACATTACTTCAATATTCCCTAATTTAGAAACGTAACGTTTATAAATAATCCTGCTGTAGTAATCCTCCAGGTAAACATAACATTGAATTCATTAGGGTGACACACGACATGTTATTATCAAAACCCCACATATTTAAAATAACGATATAATTGGTCACGACCTAGAGACAACATTGAATATTTCAATATTACATTATGTATGCGTCCATAAATTTGTTTGTATTTTTTTTTTTATAAGGATAAACGGTAAATTTTACTTCCTCCCTCATTTCTGAACGACCTCCATGGCGCAGTGGCGAGGGCTGTCGTCTTACATGGAGGTCCCATGTTCGATTCTCGGCAGGGGCAATATAACAATTTATAATTTTTCAATTTTCTCTGGTCTCTTTTGAAACTACTGGCAAAGAAGTGCCGCCTAGCATGTGAGCGTTGAAACTGATTAGGGGTATGGGTTTTATTAATATAACTGCCATACCCCCAACAGGTTAGCCCATTACCGCCTTAGATTGCATCGTCACTTAATACCAGGTGAAATCACAGTCAAGGGCTAAAGTGTAGTACATTAAAATCTAAATTAATTTTGGCACAAAAGGTCGCGCCGTGAGGCATTGTATGTATGTGGGCATGCGGTCAATTTGTACTTCAAAATTTCTCGTTTGAGCATTTATTATTCTTTTTTCTTTAAAAAAATTAAACTGTCTGTTTGGGTCCATAAAATTTTCATGATGAGAATATTTCGATGAATATTTCCGAGATAAAAGGCGGAACTATCAACGGGTGACAGAAAATCAATCGCGATTAGTGTCAATAGTTTAGAAAAATTTAAATTAAAGTTTCATGTAGTATACTTAAGGTACGCTCCCCCACCTACCCTTGTCATATAGATTTACAAATACTTTTCTAACGAAAGAAAAAGTACCGATACGACGTATTCTTCCAAGGTACGGAACCCTCAGTGCGCACCTCTCAAACTCTTGGTCGGTTATTTACTTAACTTTATATACTTAACAGAGTAGCTTGCAGGAATGCAATTTGCCACAGCTGAGCCAACATTCAGCAAAATAATATGTGTATATTATATCCCGCGCGAACAGTCTTAAGGCCACTTGGGAATAGTTGAGCGAGTTGCCAAGGAGAGCAGAAAATTATATGAAACTAGATGATGTATGAATTATCTTTTTTTTAATATTTTTATCCACTACAAGTTAGCCCTTGACTGCGATCTCACCTGATGGTAAGTGATGATGCAGTCTAATATGGTAGCGGGCTAACCTGTTAGTGGCATGGCAGTTGTATTAAACCCATACCCCTATTCGGTTTCTACACGGCATCGTACCGGATCTCTAAATCGCTTGGCGGCACGTCTTTGCCGGTAGGGTGGTAACTAGCCACGGCCGAAGCCTCCCACCAGGCCAGACCAGGGAGAATTCAGAAATTATAAATTCCCAAATTGACCCTGGCGGGGATCGAACCCAGGACCTCCACACGTTAAGACAACAGCGCTACACACTGCGCCACGGAGGTCGTCAAACTGTACGTCAAAGATTAATTATTTTATTAATAAATAATCTTTAAGAAAAAAAGTAATTGAACTCACTGCTTTACAAAAAGTGGGGTGCTTACGTTTTATAGATAACATACATGCAAAAGGACACCCGCCACTTTTCACAGAGAAATGGAACTAAAATAAATAAGATTTATCGAGCAACAAAACAAAGTAGCATAAGCTGTTCGTACGTTAATATGTCAGTCAGTCAGTTATCCCCTAATGTATAGGTAGATTTTACTATAGATTGTACTTGAAAGCAGATATTTTTTATTTTACAGATACCGTTTTCTCTCCATTCGGGAGTATCGGAGTGAAAGCGATGCCCCGGGGAGGGATTCCATTACATTTTACAATATCCGTTTTTTGTTTGTTCGTCGCGGAGTAAAATAACAACGTGCGAAAAATAAACAAAATATTATCGCTGGCAAAATCGATACTAATATTATAAATGCGAAAGTTTGGATGGATGGATGGATGAATGGATGGATGGATGGATGTTTGTTACTCAATCACGTCAGAACGGCTGAACGGATCTGAATGAAATTTGGCACAGAGAATATAGATTATAGTTTGGTATGACAGATAGGCTACTTTTTATCCCGGAAAATTGAAGAGTTCCCGAGGGGACCAAGAAACTCAATCCATGCGGACGAAGTCGCGGGGATCAACTAGTGTTAAATAGTTTTAGTTATTTTTAATATTTATTTAATTCTGGTTTAATAACTTCATGTAGGAATCCCATGAAACTCTTTATTTTTTCCAAGACAAAGACTATCCTTTGCTCATTTCTGGAATTATAACTTACTGAGTAGATAATGCCCGCGATTTCGTCCACGTGAGTTCAGGCGGTTGATGTTTAATTTTCCGGGATAAAGGCTTAATAGTCTACTAAATGATTACTAAATTCAGAAAAGTGTAATTGTATTTAGTATGGTCGCTGACTGACTAAATAATTTAGAAACCTAATTAGAAACGAATTTAGGAAGGTGTAATAAGCCTGTTATTAAAAGCCTGTATCCTTCTCCAGGATGTACCCTATCCTTTTCATCAAAATCAGTATATCAAACGGGCCGTGAAAGCGTAGCAAATAGTCAGACAGACACAGTTTCGTATTAATAATATGTAAACTAGAAAAAATGGTTCCATTTTGTTTTGGATTGTCAATTTATTTCAAAATGTTGTCACGTGCAAAGATACATTTATATAAAGATGCATAACATGGCAAAATGAGGCTCATAAATACAAATAAAACAAAACCAATCACACAGTAAAATCTTCATAATACCACAATGATTGCATGCCAATCCCACTCATGTAGTAATGAATTTCCAATAATTCTTCTAATAGGGAAATAAAGCCAGCAGTTGTTCTACAAAGCAAGGAACCAATTTATCACAGCTGTCAATGCGACGCCATGTTTGTTTTGCGGGGGAACGGGACGGGTGTATTGCCCTGGTTGCGTCAGAGAAGGATGGATAGCGGGTATTAATTTATGCCGTGTAATGTATAGCGTTATTGAGCTCATGCAATGATTTAATGTGTTGTAACTTTGTGTAACCATTAATTACTTAAACTACAAAAAATATTTCTTTGAAAGTACTAGGAAATTTGCAAAAACTAATATTTAAAAAAATGGTCTTGTATGTTAGAAAATAAGGCTTCAGCCTCCATGTCTGAGGCCGCGGGTTTGATTCCCGCGCGGCACGCTATTGACAACTCAGTCAAAATTAAATCAGCAACTCTCTAACAAACACTAGCAGATGCCCGCGACTTCGTCCGCGTGAAATAAGTTTTGTAAATTCCCACGGGAACTCCCTAATTTTTCGGGTTAGTATATTATAGCCTTTGACACTCACAAATAATGTGAATTTCTATTGGTACTAGAATTTTCAAAATCGGTTCATCTGTAGATCCAGAGATTACCCCTTACAACCTCACAAATAAATAATAAATAATAATAAATACATATTTTTTATTTCAGGCACTTTTACAAACCCATATTCAAAATACAGAAACATAAAAAAAAAAGTAGGTACAGTCGACGTCAAAAGTGCATATAGAATAAGCAAAAATGTTGCTTTGCATGCGGTCGGACACCCACACACTTGCAGTAGTATAATATAAGTCGTTCAGCTTGTAGGTATTGTAATAGCCGAGTAATATCGATAATTTCACACTCCAAGTAAGTGAGCTCAATGGCGAGGCGTGGAACTGCTCAGATTGCGCAACGCAACTGTTGCCGGTTCAAATCTCGACCCGTGTGAGCATTTTTTACTGTTTTCATTTGATGAGTGATATTTTTATACCAGCAATAGCATATGCGGGTAGTTTAAAAAATCACTGAACAGATATGGTCACTGAGTACTGACGGAGACGGAAGATTTGACAATCGTTAGTCGTTATTAGCAAATACTACACAATTATTATAATTTACTAAGTTTTGCTGTTTCTTATCTTCAACAATAATGCAAGCTAATATTAATATGCAGAAGAGGATGCATATTATTAATGAGCTAAATAATATCGGATACAATATACTTAGCTCAAATTTGCAATGGAACTGGTTTCACCGTGAGTATTGTTTTTATTGTTAAAAAATGTGTGTTCATAAACTTAGGATTAGTTACATATCGTTTTATTAGTAAATATCTATACAATTTAGACAAGATACTTAGTAGTTTCAAAAGTGTTTATTTTAATCTCGCTGTTTGGTTTTAGTGGACAACCAAGCGTTGGATGTCGCATCCTGACGAAGAGAGTAATGCTTCACAACGAAGACATAATATTATAGTTGAACAATATGAGTCCAGCTGTTGATGTGCCACAACCAGGCCACAACTATCATTTGTGCATGTTATTTGTTGTCCTGTGCATCGATCACATATAGTGCGTAATTGGTTTAATCAAAACCCAGACAACAGTTATTCCCTGGCCAGTACGATCACCAAACTTAAATCCTATAGAATATTATGAGGTTTGATGGTGCAAAAGTAGGATATGCGAAATGAAAGGACTGCAGAGGAAACGGAGGCTCCTGTATGGAAGTATGGGAGAATATATTTAGAGGAACGGATAACTGTCCCAATATTACAAACGGATTCACCCGGCGCCGCTTGCTTGCTGTTATTGAAAAAAGTGGAGGTTTTATTGAATAGTAATACTTTTAAAGCTATATAAAATTTAATTTTTAAGGCTTTAAATATGAAACATAACGTATATTCTTTTCCTAACTTGTATTAATTATTATTAGTATATCTTATCAAAAATAACAGACAAAAAAGCAGCGCCGCCCTTTGGTTACTTGATTTTTAAGGTTAAGTTTCAATTTTCTTTTCTTTATGAAAACGATTACTTAAGCTATAAACCTTAAAAAATGATAGAAAAAGTAGCTGAAGTTATTAATTACTTTTGAGAAAATGTAACATGATAACAATGAAAATAAATTAAAATAAAGTCGATTATCTAATAAAAAGTGTTTCTTCCAATTTATTTTCATTGTTTTATTACTTATTGACTCATAACACCACTAACATAGCTAACTTTGTCCTTAAGTATTATCGTGTAATAATTAATGTTTGCGTTTATAAATGGATTTTATGTCTGTAAATAAAGATACATTATTATAAAGAATAACAAACAGACACAAAACACATAAACAAAACATAAATGTTTGTATCCAAAACAAAATAAAAACTGCTGTAAGAGATTCGAACCTAGGTCATATGATGCATCGTATTCCAACTATATTATCACGACACTGGGAGTGGTTACTGTAAAGCGATGAAATAAACAATCAGAATAGACAAGGTTATTGAATAGGAATGTTTTGAACCTAATGCTAATGCCATAAGGTTGATATTGTTGACAGTTTATAGTAAAATCGTTTGAACCTTATACTGTTGATTTAAGGTTGATAATATTATTGACAGTTTATGTTTATCAGTGTGAGTGACCACGTGAGTGATTCACAGCATTGCTTGCACGCAGTTTTAGCCTTAGAGCTATGTATGCATTTATGCAGCTGACTGTACATTATTAATATGAGCAAAATTAAAGTGTACAAACTCTCAAACTTTACCTCTTTATAATATTAGTATAGATAAAAACGCGCTTCTGGTATGGAAGATTGTAAGAAATACATGGTTATGACGTCATCAAATTTCAGTGCACTTTTTTTTTTTGATCTATATTTTAAAATCTGGTTAGCTGGGAAGTTTCAGCCGTGGCAAGCTACCACCCCAACCAACCAAGACCGGCCGCCAAGCGATTTATCGTTTGGTTACGATGCTAAAAATAAGTTTTTATTTTAAAAAGTACCTAACATAAAACGGTAAAGACGGTGATATTTTCTCTTATACCGGTTTCCTTTGAAGGCCGATCGCGCCATCCATCATGGCTGGGGTGTCATGGCATTGAATTATTTGTGGGAATTTGTAAACACGCCGTAAACGTTAAAGGGACGACGTTTTTGGACAAAAGTCGTGTATTCGTAAACGATTTCGTGTTAACCTCATTAGGTACGAATAAATTATTTATAGTAGGTAGCTGTTTGCGTAGCCGGGCTGGGTTTGTACTCCAAAATAATAGATAGAGTCCCTTTCCTAAAGCCTGCTTCATTTTCATGTTGTGCTAGGAGCAAATAATTACTTTGTATTAATTACTTTGTATTAATTTTGTATTAATTATTTTTGTATTAATTACTTTGTATTCTTTGAATTTCTTTTCAATTTAATTTCAATTCAATGTTTTATCGTTATGTTTGTGTATCCGTATATATCGGTATGTTTGGGTGTTCCGGAAGTCGTTTTTTTAAACACCTTTTTAATATTTTTGTATTTTAACTAAATTTGCGTGTTATTTTATCACAATCAATAGCTAAGCCGACATTATCGGCGACATTTATTTGAGTTGGGCACAATTGGGGCTGATTCTGTAGTGCACAATCTCTAAACTAAACTAAAATTAGAGCATTACAAATATTGCTAACCCTTTCATAATACTCCCTACGGAAAGGGACGGAACTAGATTTAAAGCTGCCATTTTAGTTCAGTTTAAAGATTGTGTTATACAGAATCAGCTCCAATATAGCATTTGCAACCTCTTAATCAGAAATTACGATCTAAACACCGAAAGTATTCAATATTCGTTTGAGTCTCATACAAGACTGCCTTTCAACTGTCAAATTTATATATTTTAATTTATTTTTATTGCAAGATAGGCTTGCGCTTGACGACAATCACGTTTAATACAATGCAATGATGAGGTCTAGGTTGAAGCGCGCCCGCCTAGAAGATGCCTATTAACTCTTGCCTTGAAGGTACTTAAGTTATACGTGGCAGGGAATACATGCGCTGAAAGGGTATTCCACATCCAGGCGGTTCGAATCAGAAACGTAGAGCAGAACCGTTTCGTTCCGGCAGACTGGACGTTAACTACATAAGGATGCCAACGCAGACGGTTTCTTGCTGTTCTGTGGTAGAACGGTGAATCATTTCAACATGGCGTTCATAACACAGATCGAATCGAATGAGCTACATCGAACGAATCAAACGCAGGATATGAGTCTGATTTTAAAAACCCAATAAACAAATAAAAGCGTAACGAGGCACGTAAGTCGAAAGCCATCGATCTCTGAAACTGGTTTCCGTTGCGATACGGAAAATCTGCGTGCGTGACTCTATTTACAAACGCGACGATCTCGAATAGAATGGCGGCGCTCGTAAATATATGTCGTCCTGATAAATAGGGAAACCCATAACAAAATCAGTCACGATATTCAATGGATAATTTGATTTTTATTCGGTCTTAAATTTTTATTATTCATACATACGGTTTATGAGATACAGCCTGGAGACAGACAGACAGACAGCGGAGTCTTAGTAATAGGGTCCCGTTTTTACCCTTTGGGTACGGAACCCTAAAAAGGATCTAGCATCTTCACTCCACGACCCCAGGGTTTCAACACCAAAAGGCATTTCTATAATTTCATACTTTCTATATTTTCTGTAATTATTTTTGTATATTTATATTTAAAACCTTTTGTCTTCCTAACAACGCGAGCATGTCGGTGTTCGCGAGCATGTCAGTGTTCGCGAGCATGTCGGTCACGCGAATCCACAAGTTTACGTCCTACCAAAAAGTGCTCAACGCGCCTAAAGAAGTTTTGACTTCAAAAACACATCTAACCGTTGCTCTGTTGCGGCGTGATTGAAGGACAGACCAACCAAGCAATAAATTAACAAACTAATAAATCAACAAACCAGCACACTTTCGCATTTATAACATTAAGTATGATAAAAAAAAATTACAAAGATAACTTTTTACAGTAACTAATGATAATAGCTAACATAATAATATTTTCACATAAAAAACAAATTCTGACTCACTGAGTGACTCTACAACGCCCGAATCCTTGGGATCAAGAAAGCTGAAAATTTTCACAGAGCATCCCTTTACAATTCAGACAAGGAATAAGGCTGAATTTTTCGAAATTCCGACGCGGACAATCCGTAAAAGTTTATTGTTTCGCTCTCCTTACAATATCCACAATTTCTGTTTTCACAGGATTTTTTCACAGCGAGAACTGTCTTTTTTGTTGACGTGCAACACATATTTCAACGGAGTTTTGTTCTGTTTTGTCCACGGTACTCGCTGGCTTCAATGAGAGCTGCAATTAGCGGTTGGCGCCGACACGCGTGACCGGAAAACGTAGACTTTGTTATTGAAGTATGGACTTGAATACAGACAATGATTGGCAAACTATGAAATGAAACTTTCTTACTTTGCCCTGAGTAAGTTTATTTTTCTATTCGATGATAGGCTAGTGGTTTAGATAACTAGTGGGCTTACTAGGTACCATCGTTTACCACTACAGCCCATTAACGTCCCACTGCTGTGCATAGGCCTCCACTGTCATAGGAGAGAGGAAATTAGAGCCTCAACCCACCACGCTGCTCCAATGCGGGTTGGCGGGCATTAACGACTATTATCATGTTCCATCCATCATGGAACCATCGCAAAGATGTAAGTATTATTTTGAAAGTAAAGTTTCGAGGTATTTTCCTTTATTTCATTTACAAAAATTTTGTATATCTTTTACAGGTACGTTGGCGTAAAATTAAATACAAGGAGGAAAAGGACGAGGTATATTGTTAAGAACTTAAGATCAGAAAGCTTTTAGTTTGACATGAATTAAGTTAAATGAATTGAAATTAATTTTTGAAATTAAGACGCCAAAGTGCGAGTTAAGATTAAGTTAAGTTTGAGGGGGTAGTTATAGGCCACCTCGTAGCCTTTCTTGAGGCTATCTCTTTATAAAGAATAAACGCGTGTTCACTGATAATTCGTATATTACTTCATATTACAACGTTAATAATAAAACTGGTAAATAAATAGAAAGGATGAAAAATCTATGAAGCGCTCCTAGATGATTATGCTGAGATGACTTGTATATTAATAATGATGATGATGGTCTCTCCATTTCTGCGTGGCTGTTCTACGCATGCTTCGAAATTCGAACATTTTCAAATCGTAGTTTTCGAAGCGATGACCAGCCAGTGTTAAAGGAGTATGTACGCCACAAGTTTACTAAGCCTAAAGTTAAGGGTTCTATCTGTACTGTAATATTATAAATGCGAAAGTTTGGATGGATGTATGAATGGATGTTTGTTACTCAATCACGCCAGAACGGCTGAACGAATCTGGATGAAATTTGGCACAGAGATAGATTATACCTAGTCTGGAATAACACATAGGCTCCTTTTTATCCCGGAAAATCAAAGAGTTCCCGCGGGAACCAAAAAAAACCTCAGTCCACAGGGAAGAAGTCGCGGGCATCAGCTAGTATTTATATAATATTGCATTGTACTTAGAAGTAAAGTTATCTAAAGCCATAGTTTCCGAGATAAAAGTGCATTGACATGCAGACATTTGGGCAACAAAGTTATTATTTAAAATATTCCTTTTTTTAATTTTTAGTTACGGAACCCTACATTTCTCGACCATCTTCGAGCTAAAGAACTTTTTCTTTAGTATTAAATCTTTTCATATTTATGCTTCTTAATATTTTCGTCATGCTACCGGACTTTGTGAGTTGTAGGTACGATTTATTCAAGGAATTATATTTGTACAAACTTTCTGTCTTTGAATATGAATTATTAATGTTTCTACGTTCTAGTTATAGAATGTTGCTTGGATGTTGACAAGTATTTATAATTTTATTGCATTTTTTTGAGTATCCAACCCTCAATTAAAACTTAAGTTTAGCTGTTTTGTTAAACTTTATAATTACTGAGTGGTAATAATAACCGGGGGTCTTTACATTCAATTTACTGTATTTTTTTACTTTGTCTAGTTTGTACATCTATTGCCAATATTATAAATGCGAAAGTTTGGATGGATAGATGTTTGTTACTCAATCACGCCAGACGGCTAAACGGATCTGGATGAAATTTGGCACAGACATAGATTATAGTCTAGATTCTAGGCTACTTCTTACTGCCAGGTATAGCCCCACTACTAAGGCGCGGCGCGGCGCAGCACGTAGTGGCAAGTATTTTTCATATGTCGGGAGGACATTATTAATATAGGTTATACAATAAGCTCCAGTACCTGGGTATTCCACGGGTCGCCTTATTGTCCGGGGAGGGCTGTCGCCGGGTCACGCGACCTGCCTTTGGGAAATACAATGGCGCGGAAATTGAAAAACTTAATTGAATTGTTTTCTTGTATTGAAGTCGCAGCTATTCTTTCCGATATAAACTACTAGATAATGCACTCGACTTTGTTCGCGTGGATTTTGTTTATTAAGATTTCTACGAAACTTTTTGAATTCCAGGAATAAAATTTAGCGTCTGATAGGAGTAGACTTGGCTATTTTTGACTATTATTAATTGATAAAATTGTTTTTTTTTTTTTTTTTTAATTTATCCACTACATGTTAGCCCTTGACTGCGATCTCACCTGATGGTAAGTGATGATGCAGTCTAAGATGGTAGCGGGCTAACCTGTTAGAGGCATGGCAGTTAATTAAACCCATAGCCCTATTCGGTTTCTACACGGCATCGTACCGGAACGCTAAATCGCTTGGCGGCACGTCTTTGCCGGTAGGGTGGTAACTAGCCACGGCCGAAGCCTCCCACCAGGCCAGACCAGGGAAAATACAGAAATTATAAATTTCCAAACCCTGCCGGGGATCGAACCCGGGACCTCCGCACTTAAGGCAACAGCGCTCAACACTGCGCCACGGAGGTCGTCAAAGTAAAGCACGACTTATTTTGTTTGGTTTGAGGTCATTGAGCTGCATATTTTTTTTGTACTAAACTTAAAAACTAAACATAAACATTGAAAGGACATGCAGAGTGAAACATGGGTAATGCTGAGTAGGTACCTATAAACTTTTATAAACATATTTTTATTAAAAAAAGTCACTTCTAAATAAGTAATAGTATGCAGTAAGTACATCTACGCATGGATTTAGGTTTGTGAAAAATCCCGTAGGAAAACTTTTATTTTCCGGGATGAAAAAAGTCTGTTTTTTCAAAATGCAAACAAATTCTACATCAAATTTCGTCAAAACGGTTGATCAGCTAAGCCACTAATAGACAGACACACTTTCCTATTTTTGATATTTGTCTGGATTACATGCATTCATAGAAGCTATGGGGCTTAGATAGACAAACAAATAGATGGACAGACATATTCAAACGTCCCCAGGTAGGTTTGGAGTCACTCCCTCGTTCAGACATAAAACTCCGTTGACATGGGTATATCTGTCTGTCTGTCTGTCTGCTACGCTTTCACGGCTCATTCCCGGGGAAGTATATTGGCCACTTTTTATCCCGGAAAATTTAAGAGTTCCTGCGGGAATCAATAAACCTTGATCCACGCGGACGAAGTTGCAGGATTCAGCTATTACTTAGTCGGTTATAAAAGCTCATGGAGCGTGAATACTTAAAATAATGTTGCTGAAAATATTGCGTTTTCGGTATTAAAATAACGTGTAACATTATATTTTGTAACTTAACGACAAGTCTTTAAGTTAAACTGTCTTGAAACATTGTCTTCTCTACTTAATATGTTGTTAAAAGCACTATGAAGTAAAATATACTTCGTACTTTAACAGCTTTTGTGTTACATTCTAAAATTAAAGTTACATTTTATGTATTTACGCATAAATGTTCTATTATAAACTTATAATGAGCTTATACATAGAGTATTATTAGAAGTAAAGTACAATTTATAGTAATCAGAAACTTTCAGATAATTTCTAAATTAGCTATGTTTTGGTGTTTTTGGAGGCTGTCATAGAACCTCCAAGCGATTAAGGGTAAGGACAAATCAGCCTACCGATTGTGTAAGGAAATTTTCCCAAGAAAACCCCTGCTACTGTGTAATTAACGGAAAGGGGTCACGCCCCTCATCAATGAGGAATACAAGGCAGAGAGAAAGTCTTTTTATACGACTGCCTGAAAAAAGAGTATAATATGGTTTTCAGGGTTCATGTACGTATGTATGTATGAATGTGTATATTCCACCATAACTTCTATACGGCTGAACGGATTTTGATGAATGAGGTATCGTTAGAATCCTTAGCTTATTCCGGGTGACATAGGCTAGTAAAATTTAAGAAAAAAATTGATAGTGTGACCATGGTCCCGCATCAAAGACTAAAGTTGTTTTTTTTCCAAAATGAAATTAACTATATTGTCATCATCAAGAAAATGATGAGTAGATTCCAAAAATATATAAGACTATATTTCAATATCCAGTGATACACAAAAAAATATAATTTAACTATGGCATTCGTATTTTTTAATTCTTTGAGTTATATTCACTTGTTTACGTATTGTGATACTAGATGATTCCCGCGACTTCGTCCGCGTGGACTAAGTTTTTTCGATTCCTGCGGGAACTCCTTAATTTTCCGGGATAAAAAGTAGCCTATGTCCTTCCCCTGGATATAACCTACCTGTATACCAAATTTCAGCAAAATCGGTTGAAAAGATGGGCCGGGAAATCGTAGCAGACAGACAGACAGACAGACAGACACACTTTCGCATTTATAATATTAGTATGGATTCTTCTTTTTATGGAAAGAGCTACCGCCGAGTTTCTTGCCGGCTCTTATCAGTAGAACTTTATTCCAGCTTTCCGAAACGGTGAATTAATGAATTAATGAATTAATTTCTGACCCGCGGCTGAAGGATGTTAATATCCGATCTCCTCCATCCCCTTCGCGCCCCGCCCTTTGTGCCGCCCAAATTAAAGCGCCTTTTAATTTGCCCAGGAAATTGTCCCAAATTAAAATCCTTCTTTGAAGAAGGTACTTATGCTGTACCTTATGTACTTATGTTGTATTATGTAGGTGTAGGAGGTACTTATGCTTCAAACTCTGTGGTTGAAGGCTTTACCTTTATTGACAGACTAGCATTTGCCAGCAGCTTTGCTCACGTTAAGTTCGATTTTAATACAAATTTCGTTTCTATTTTACCCCTATAGTGGTTGAATTTTCAAATATCCTTTCTTAGCGAATACCTACGTGTTAATAGCTATTTTATACCAAATTTCAGACCGATCCGTCCAGTGGTTTGAGCTGTGCGTTGTTAGATCAGTCAGTCAGTCAGTCACCTTTTCCTTTTTTTAATATATATAGACATAATAAGAAATACACCTAGCCAGGTGTATCATAATATAGACCGTAACGTAAACATTCCTCAAAGTATGTAAATTACGTTAGTAAAAAATCTAATTTAATCAGTTCATTGGATTCAGAGAAAATTGCGAACAAACATAAAACATTCATAGTACATACATAACATACAAACATACATATCGAATACAGGACCTGCTTTTTGACACTTTAACATGGTTAAAAACTCTTTTGTGTCGGGTAAACGCATGTATTTTAAATGCATTTAAAATTTCCTCCGCTATTTGAAATCGGTAAAAAAGTTACTGTACATCTATCTACATTTAGATTGAAACTTTAGTATCCCCGATATAGCGAAAAATAATTGGGATTAGTCCAGGCTTGCGACCCGATCGCTTTGCCCCATCTGTATGCAAATGACGGGCCGTCTTTGGGGTAGCGCAGACAAACGACAAATTGATTCCCTCTCTCCTTTTATTCGTTTTGCCGACTGCCAATCGAATGAGCTATCACTCACGCATTTACGATTGGTAAAGTTGATAAATTGGCTGCGCCATTTAAATATTTAAAGCAATGATGAATGTATCCATTCTAATATTTTAAAATACGCAAAGGAACAGGGGCCATACTAGCAACGCTTAAAGCCATGTTGTTTCATTATTGTTGACATGCGTGTTTTAGAATTATAATCTTTATTTTAGGAACTTCAAGGTACGTGATCTCAAACTGTCATTTCGAGTAATATTGCTTAAGTATTGCTTAAAGCGTTGGCAGTATGGCCCCTGTTTAAACTAGAAAGTATGTTCTCCTAAGTCAAGTATATTAAAATTACTACATGATGCCCGCGATTTCGTCCGCGTGGATTAAAGTTTTTTGATTCTCTCGGGAACTCTTTAATTTTCCGGGATAAAAAGTACCTTTCCCGGGATGTAACCTACCTTTATACCAAATTTCATCAAAATTGGTTGAAAACATGGGCCGTGAAAGCGTAGCAGACAGACAGACACACTTTCGCATTTATAATATTAGTATGGATGCAAAGTTTGTTACAAAATTCCAAATGCTCTGTGTTTTCTAACACTCATTCAGTAAAACTTAGATATTTCCTCAGTAATAACTTCAGTCTTAAAAGTCATTTTGTAAGTGAAACATGTTTTCTGTCGTGTCGTTCGCCTGCCCCGGCCGTTGACCGCATCAGCGCACCTTCCCAGTTTTCCCCGGGCTGTAACTTTGCTGTGCTGTCGTAAGAATATAGATTGGACTTATAAATAAATTTGCTTTATGGAGGGTCGACAGTTTTATATATTTCGCCCGGACTATAAAGCATGTAAAAGGCCTGCGTTACATCTGGAAATATATACATATACTCTGACTGAATGTTCTGTGGAATTTATGCTAATACTGTGTCTGGGCTCGAACTAGTGATTAATTAAATATTTGACAACTTGTCAAATAAGGTACTTTTGTATGAAATACTGAATTGTGATGTCATCAAATGTCAAAGCCCCATTTTTACTTAAATCGTGATTTAAAATGGTTGTCAACATCGACTAAAATTCTACATCAATGGTTGTCAAACATAAAATTAACAGGAGATGTGGAAGGTTGATGTTGGATACTACCATCGCTTAAGGCCATATTGTTTTAATATTGTATACGTTCGTGTTTTAGAATTATAATCCTTATTTTAGAAATGTCAAGGTTACACATCGCACCTTTAATAATAAACCGCAATAAGTCAAAAAATCAGTTTTTTGACTTTTCATCATAAAACGCATTAAAACCGATGGAAAAATCCGATCAGTCTTACAGGTCATGTTACATCAATCTGTAATTTTGAATAACATTGCATAAGTATTGCTTTAAGCGTTGGCAGTATGGCCCCAGGTACCAAATAAAACGTCAAATCCATTTTACCGCAACTCAATTTTCGGATTTTATCGAAATTCAAAGTTTCAGAAGCCGGTCAGCGAATATTTCATATCCAAATGCCGCTTGTGAAATATGCACACGTCATGCCAGCGAATAACTTGTTTTTTTGTTTGAAAGTACTAACTTTTTCCAATATTTCGCTGTCATGTTCTAAAAATCTCGACTGCTACAGGAAAATACAGCTTACAGTAAACAATATACAGTTGAAAATTCCTATAAAATACTTCACGTGTCCGGAGCACGTAACCGCTGAATAAAAATGTACTTTATGTTGCAAAGTCGTAAGTTGAAAATCATTTGTACGTATCGCGTTTCATAGTTTTGTACTTGTTAAGTCTGCGAACGGTAGTTAGCAGTTCAAAGTTAGTTGTTTCTACTTTTCCTATTCCACCGGACCAATTCACAATTTTAGTTTTTAGTTTCTTTTCGATTTGACGATATGAGTTTGGCTGCGGAGTTGCCTTTACCTACCTAGTTTATTTTTAGTGTGTGGGAGTGGGAATGGAAATTGCATTAGTTTTCGCCTTACAAACGGCTTTGCATCCAGCAGCCCACAAGTCAGTGTAATACTTGTTACGTAAAGTATGCATTGTATATTATTTATTTACATAGTGTACCTAATATTTTTTTTTATGAAAAGAGCAACTGCTGAGTATCTTGCGGGCTCTTCTACTGAGAATCAATTTTCCGAACCGGTGGTAGAGTCTTGACTTTTCGTGGCTCTATGTGAGGTACAAAAATTCTACATCAATGACGTGAATTAAATAAATCCATACTAATATTATAATATAATATGCGAAAGTGTGTCTGTCTGTCTGTCTGCTACGCTTGCCCGGCCCATCTTTTCAAGCATTATTCTGAAATTTGGTAATAGAGGTAGTTTTTATCCCGGGAAAGGACATAGGCTACCTTTTAACCCGGAAAACTAAGGAGTTCCCGCGGGAATCAAAAAACCTTAACCGACGCGGACGAAGTCGTGGGCATCATCTAGTCATCAAATAAATATTATAAATGCGAAAGTTTGGATGGATGTATGGATGTATGGATGTATGGATGTATGGATGTTTGTCACTCAATCACGCCCTAACGGCTAACGGATCTGGATGAAATTTGGCACAGGGATAGATTATAGTCCGGAATAGAACATATAGGCTACTTTTTATCCCGGAAAATTAAATAGTTCCCGCGGGAAACAAAAAACCTCAATCCACGGGGACGAAGGCGCGGGCATCAGCTAGTTTATAATTTTTACAACTACCACCTGTATAGCGGTGATAGTTCAGTGGTATAGACGTCCGGCTTGCTATTCGAGCTGTCAGGAGTTTAACTTTTCAAGATTCAAGATTCAAGATTCATTTATTGCAAATTTGGGGTTTCATTAGGTCTTAATGTAACATAGTTGTGTACATCCAAATACCTTAAATATACGGCATGCAATATTATAAAGTAGATACATAATGTTTCATTAATATAGCGTTATTTTAATTAATTATGAAAGTCCATCCAATTATTATTTTTACATAAATACAATTTTCATATTATAATGTCATTACATGTCACAATATATTAATTATTAACACTGTCAACCACTTGAGATACAATAATGTCAATCCATGAAAGTCAAATAATAAAATCAACTGTTCAAGTATTCAGCCACACTGTAAAACCCACTATAACTCTGTGGTAAAAACTATGATATAAAAGATACTCAAAAAGTTTACGTTTCAATACATTAAGCGACATTGTTTCATCTTTAAGTGGATTTGGCAGCTTATTAAACAATTTTACACCCATTGCATAACAATTCTTACTGTAGAATGCAGAGTTTATTTTATGAGGTATAAGTAATCTGCTTGGGTTTTGATTATTTCTAGCGGGTTGTTTTCTTTCTGTGGCTTTTGTGAATAGTGCACTGTTTTTCTTAATAAATATGATTATTTCATAAATATACATACATGGAAGTGGTAGTATTTTCAGCTTTTTAAATAGAGGTTTACATGAATCGAAGGGACCTGCTCCACAAAGTGCCCGAACACATTTTTTTTTGCACTATAAAAGATTTATATATATCACAAGAGTTTCCCCATATAATTAATCCGTAACGAAGATTACTAGAGAGAGATTTAGAGTTGTGTGCGTTTTTAGAAATTAACGGTGAAAAAAACACCTTGCCGAAGCATGCATGCCCCAGAGTTTTTCATAATCACTTCATTCATTAATTCACTTTGAGGAATGAGTGGCATAGTTGTGACAACGCATAATAACAATCGATTGCGATTGTTAAGCAACGTTGACCCAAGTTGGTAAATTGATGGGTGACCGAATTTGGAATTTCATATTTGGGGTTTTCGTGTTTTCACCATGCCTCGGAGAGCACGTTAAGCCGTCGGTCCCGGCTATTTTCTCTGACATTTGATAATAATAGTTACATAACCTAAGTCTAAGTTAACGCTAAGTCGAGTCGTATGCGGATGGACGTGGGAACTCAACGCATTATTATCCCAAGAAAACTCCTACCATTATATGATTAATGGAAATGGGTCACGACCCTCATTAATAAGGAATACGACGCAGAGAGAGAAACCCATAAGGGCTAACACATACCCACAGAATACCCCAAAATAATATTTTTTTACAAAATGAAGTAAGCAGGTACCTAATATAAAAATATATATATCACAGAATTTTTCATAATCTTAATAACCAAATTAAATGCATAGAAAAAAAAATCCTTAAAATCAATGTTTTGATTTTCCTTTCCATCATATTTTAAGATTTAAGATTTTAAGATTTATTTATTTTCTCATAAACATAGATATACTTAGAACTAAAGAACGAAAACAACTGCGTTAGTATAAAACGTGTGTTGCAGCTGTTTACGCCCACCTCCAGGTTTACAAATCAAAAGAAAACGTTAACGTAATATTACGTGGTACTTAATTCTCATTTTTCCGCGGTAATCCAAAATTTGCATTGTAAAGGCTCCTGCTTATAACGTTGGGATGGGATTGCGGTTTCACTTCCGGTTGGGGTAAGATAAGAAGGATGCGGAAATTTTCGCCGAAAAAAGGTGTTGACGGCGCAATAAAAACGAGAAAATATTTTTATGACTTCATATTTGTTGAAATAAATTACAAGTTTGAAATTTTGAAGTGAAAACTCTTTAGCCGCGTTGAGCACTTTTTTGGTAGGGGGTAAACTCGCTGACCCATGCTCGCGTTGTTATACGAAGACAAAAGGTCTTAAATATAAATATACTACATTCGTAATTAAACTTTAATACCCTAGTTTTAAGGTTTATATATTAATTACATATTTTAATTTTTTTTAAATTTTTTATTCGTTATATACTTATTAGTTTTCACTTATCTATTCACTTATCGGCAGTCCCTATGACTGCCAATTTTTTTCTATGTCGACGTATAAGGCACAACATACACCTGTAGGGTAGAGTGGAGCGGAGGTGTGACCCCTTTTTTTATTATAACTCAAACTTTGGAAGTGGTGGCGGCCTACCTATGAGCGTTTAAATAGGTACTAGATTATGCCCGCGACTTGGTCTGCAAGGATTTAGGTTTTTAAAAGTCCCGTGAGAACTCTTTGATATTCCGGGATAAGAAATAGCCTATTTCCTTCCAAGCTTCCTATTTCTGTGCAAATTTTGTCAAAATTGTTTTGGCAGATTCGCCCTGAAACCGCTGAAACAGGCAAATAAAAGATAAACAGACACACTTTCACATTTTTATTAATATTATGGATTTTATTTTTAAAAAAAGCGTGCCCTGTGTTCACCTTACTCCCTAGGTAAGCATCGAGTCTTAAAAACTTATTTTCATGCTCGTATTCTTAGGGTTAGGGTTTCCTTGTAATAAAATAAACTAAGTACACTAAAATGGATCCATCCATTACTGCCATGCCATGAACAAAAGAGCTCGTCAAGACATACTCGTAAACCTTACTTTTCTCAGGGGTTCAGAAAGAGGTTTTACATGCAAAATTGATTATATCGCCAAATTTCCGCCTGCTCGTGAGTTCCCTTATAACTCTTAAAGTCGAAACTCATAAAAGGTAATACCCAATATCCATGTGGCTTAAGGATACTTTCGCTTCTTTGGAAAAAATACGACAGTTTTATATGAGTCTTATGAAAGTGTTTATAGGGGCTATTTTTGTATGATGCTTTGCATTGTCTGGTATTAGACAAAAGATCAACGTGACCGAAGGGGAGAAGACCATACTATGAGCAATTTCCATATTAACCAAAGCATAGGACCACGGGGTCCGGAATTATATTAAACCCGCTATCCCGCCTCAGCTCCACTTCGGATTTCTGAAAATCCTTTCTTGGGGTCTGGCTACATTAAAAAAAATCTATACCTATGCTAAATCTCAAGTTTCTAGAAATAGTTGACTGAGCTGTACACTGCTAATGTCAATCTGTCAATTTACGTTCTATTCTATGTCATTGTTTCTTTGCACGTTAACTATCAAAACCATAATAAGAGAATAATTAATTGACCAATATTTAGTTTTATTTAGTAACGTAACGTTTCGGATCTACTTCTCCAAAACGCGATCATTGCAAGATATCTGCATCTGCGGTAAAATTTTGATCTATTTTGTTTTAAGATGTAGTTAGAAGTTTAGCCTATATTTTAGTACTATATTTAGATGCAAAGTTTGTTAACTTGTGGATGTAAGGTGAGCAAAAACGTCACTAAAAGAAACAAATTCGAGACACACGGAATATCAATATCTTATTTTACTTGACTGACGTACTAGATTAATCTGACTGGATTGGATTAGACCAAACTGATAAAAATAACTTTCACCAAAAAATTACAAGTATTTCTCCTGTCAGGCGTCCCCTGATGTCTGTTTTTTTTATCCGCTACAAGTTAGCCCTTGACCGCGATCTCACCTGATGGAAAGTGACCATGCAGTCTAAGATGGCAGCGGGCTAACCTGTTAGGGACATGGCAGTTATATTAAATCCATACCCCTATTCGGTTTCTACACGGCATCGTACCGGAATAGTAAATCGCTTGGCGGCATGTCTTTGCCGGTAGGGTGGTAACTAGCCACGGCCGAAGCCTCGCACCAGGCAAAAAAAAATTGTTTGTAATTAAAGTGAGTGTAGTGTGTCTACTCTCAGGCGTGTTTCTTAAGGTTTTCTGTAATAAGGGATAAATTTTACGTGGAACCGAACGCGACGAGTGCCGCCACGACAAACAAGATGACGAGAGATTACATCTTCAGATGAGCACATTTCGGCAATGGCTTCATTAAATATTTATGTGGCGGTGTTTTTAGAATTATGGGTATGTGAAAAACTTCTGAGTCTCTTACTGACTCTTCTCAGTAGAATTTTCTTTCGCTGTGTGTGAGCGTGCACTCGATCAATTCATTCTAATAACTACACGAAAGTGTGTCTGTCGGTCTGCTACGCGTTCACGGCTCATCTGTTCAACCGATTTTGATGAAACTTGGTATAGAGATTTAGATTGCATCCCGGGGAAAGACATATCCCTAGAAAAATTACGTAGTCGAAATTCCGCGGGCTCGTACGAAGCGATTTGCTTCCTCGTTTCTAATTCAAACCGTTAGGATATGGAATACCCTTCCGGCTTCCGGTTTCCCCTCCTCTATAGGTCCTACCTTCAAATCAAGAGTGAATAGGCATCTTCTAGGCAAGCGCGCTCCACCTTAGGCTGCATCACCACTTGCAAGCAAGTCTGATTGCAGCTAAGCGCTAGCCCATATATTTAAAAAAAAAAAGTTAGGAGTTCCCGCGGGAATACAAAAACTTAATCTACGCGAATGACGTCGCGGGCATCATCTATTTCTTTATAAATGGCAGTTAACGTTTTCGCGATCAAATACCTAAAACAACTCCTACTTGGCCTGCGAATTCCAAAGAAATGATTACTATTCAAAAAGAGGTGTGAGATTTGTAAATTATTCACAAAAGCTTACATCAAAGCAAATTCCCATAAAGAAATTAAGGGTAAAAACGAAACGAAATACAAAATGAGGTCATGAATAAACCATCAAGCCCCATGAGAGCAATCTAACGTTCAAATATTATATCTCGTATCTTTGAGAATGTTAAATTTTATTTCTTTCCAGCCTTAAATATACCTACATAGACTAAGAGATCACAAGCATTTTCACGTAGAATATTACCCGTCCACAAAGCAGTGACTGTAGTAAAACTGACAGCAAAGCCTACCGCCTATCATAGCCCTATTAATACAGCTTTAGTAGCACAGAATCCAATCTCTACCGTGTTACTAAATACCAGTTATGTTCCGCCGCCGCCTCCTGGCCTATAATTAAGCGTCGAGCGGATACTAATGAGGCGATCGGATTCGATACCAGCGACCGTGTCGATGAAATGAAAATAATTTCACTCTTCTATATTTCCCGTTAAAAATTCTTACATATTTTTAAGGTTCCATACCTCAAGAGGAAAAAAGGAACCCGTATACCAACGCTCTTTATCTCCTGAATAAAATGACGTCACATGTTTTTTACTTTTTAGTTCAAGTTGGTACTATAGGTATAGTTTTGGAGTCGGTTTTTGTTTTAGATGAAAGCGAATAATTATTAAAAATGTTTTTCAATGATTTAAGACTTGTATATCAAGAACAGCTAATAATTTTATGAATATTTCAGTGAAAATTGAACGAAATGTAATCATGTTCGTATTACGGAGATAAGGGTATTAAGGCACTGTTATTCCGCACCCTCTTAAATATTTGCGGCCCACTCTCGCCTCGCTCGGATTATTTCTACAGAGCGGACCCAAAATGGTTCACAGGGCCACATGGAATGTACCTAGGCTACTTATTATCCCGGCAGATCCTGCGGGATCGCATGCTATTTTTCACGCATATTTTGTCTTTCAATTACGCGGCAACGGAGTTATGTTCCCTTGAGCCATGCAAGCGAAGCCGCTGGTGATAGCTAGTGTAGGTGCAGGGATTAATCAATTAGTAGGTATTTAAATAATTGTGTTTATGTTATCTTTAGTTTCATTATTTATACTGTGGGATTTGTTATGATTTTTAATTTATTTGTATTTTATTTACCTGTTTAGTTAATGTAGTTTTTTAATCTAAGAAGCCTGTATTTTATCACAAGGCGCAGACGCTTATACATTGAGGTTGCCCTCAATGTATACCTCTGTGGTTTTTCAGTGTATACTAAACTGTGTGTTTTGTAAAATTTGTACGTTGATAAATAAATTTAAAAAAAATCATAAGGTTTAACTAGTTTTGTGGGAGGCCCCGGTTTCGATCCCCTGCAGGCCCACTGTGGAGATTTATTTCTGAATAATTAGTAATACTCAAACTCAGCTCAAATCTTTTTTATTCAAGTAGCCTTGTACTTTTGGATCAGCGAGTGAATCTATCACTGGTTCGAAATGCCATTCCTACCGAGAAGAACCAGCAAGAAACTCGGTTGTTGCTCTTTTGAAAAAAATAATTTACAATTACATCAATGTGTAGATACATAAGTAACCGCTGTCCTTATCGTGGCTAGTCCACTCAGTGAGGGGGTGCTGGATATCTTTATTAATCATTTTTTTCCTTCAAAGTATAAAACAAATTGTTAGTTAACGTAGCTTCAGTTAAGAAATCAATAGTCAGCAAAGTATAAGTCACGTTATTAGTTAGTTAGTTAGTAATTAATTGTTTGGAAGTCTATTAAATGGAACCATGATGGAGGAATTTAAATTCTACTCGAGAAGTCTGTGATGTGTGGTCCAAGTAATCGGTTGAAGCGATTTTAAAATTCGATTGAGTTTTTCTCGCTACTAGATTTTTTTATGAACAAGCAAGCTTGCTCTTCGTTATTGAAATTTGACCTAAATTTACAAAATAAATTTAATTTTCTAAAATCAATACGCATTATAATATTACCTACTATATACCTAAGTTACTAAAATTAATAATAAAGTATTTAATAACGCTATTAGACCTTAACAAAAAATTACTAATATCTAATCTAAATTAATTGTACATTACATCGCGAGACCGGGAAGTACGCGTTTTCTGGTCGAGTGTTAGTTAGACGGCTATATACGAGAACCGAAATGCTCTCCCGGTCGAGGTGTGTATAGTGCTTTTCTAAAAAATGAAACAAGTGACTTTTTTTTTAATATATTATTATATTATGTAATTAAAAGAAAGTAAATAAAAAAGCAACCTACTTAAGAAATATAATTTATTTATTTTGCGCTGTGAGTGCTGAACGCGTAATACGGTAGAGTTCCAAATTTAAACTATTTAGGCCAAAGAACATTATAACAAGTTACAAGATATTCAGGAAAAAAGATTCCAAATTCAATATATTCAATCAGTATATACATTCTTTACTGGCCTAGGCCGGGAAGTTTAACTTTCGAACTCATTTACAGGGTATGAAATGTGCTAATTTTATATCATTTTTTAGAAAAATAAATTTCAAACGTACCAAACGGCAGTGAAAAACTTTTTAGCGCGAAAATGATTAACCGAAATCTCTCAAGTCCAAACAGCTTAACTCTAAAGTTACTTGTGCTAATCAAGTTTTCTGTTTTCCAGGTAAAGTTGCTGCTACTTGAGTGTTGAAGTCGAGTTGGACCGAAAATTTCCAATTGAAGGTAGTTGAATCGACGTAGCGTCTTGGTAATTTTGGCTTGATTAAATTTCTATTGCCGGCGAATATGAGTACTTGATTTATCTATAAAGGATTTTGTACAGTTACAAAATGAATGTTGAATTTTGTGTGGAAAATTTTAATGGACTGTCATACCCCTAACAGGTTAGTTCGCTACCAACTTAGACTGCATCATAACTTACTATCAGGTGAGATCGCAGACAAGGGCTTGCTTGTATAGTAGATTAAAAAAAATAAAAAAAAGATTTTGTATGGAATATCCATTCATAAATCAGCGCTTAATGCTCTGCATTATGCAGAGCTGATGCCTTTTCCAGGTTGTGCCACACACGACAAGCGTTATCATGGCGCTTCTATGACTTGATCATGAGTATAATGCTCAGGTAATGGAGGCGCTAGGGTAACATTTACCTTAAGGTATTGTTCTGTGTGGCACAATGCTGTGAATAAATGTTTTTTCTTTATTTCATACAAAAAATCCGTTGACGTACCTACTCTACCGCAGCGATACTATGTTTAATTTTTAAGTTGAAATAGTAAAATATATTTTTCTAAACCACCCTTTTTAGGGTTCCGTAGCCAAGTGGCAAAAAACGGAACCCTTATGGATTCGTCTTGTCTGTCTGTCTGTCTGCGGTATGTCACAGCCACCTTTTTCTGAAACTATAAGAACTATACTGTTGAAACTTGGTAAATAGATGTATTCTGTGAACCGCATTAAGATTTTCACACATAAATAGAAAAAAAACAATAAATTTTTTGGGTCCCCATACTTAGAACTGAAACTCAAATTTTTTTTTCATCAAACCCATACGTGTGGGGTATCTATGGATAGGTCTTCAAAAATGATATTGAGGTTTCTAAAACCTCAATATCATTTTGGAAGTATTTTTTATAGGTTTGAGGGTATTTCTAAACTGAATAGTTTGCGCGAGAGACACTTCCAAAGTGGTAAAATGTGTGTCCCCCCCCCTGTAACTTTTAAAATAAGAGAATGATAAAACTAAACAAATATATGATGTACATTACCATGCAAACTTCCACCGAAAATTGGTTTGAACGAGATCTAGTAAGTAGTTTTTTTTTAATAATTTAAAACTTACTACAGGTTTGTACGGAACCCTCGGTGCGCGAGTCCGACTCGCACTTGGCCGGTTTTTTAGTATCGTACAGTATTTTTTGTAAAATTCAATACTAAAACTCCGTTTTTTGTGTATGTTAAATTGCTGTTTAACAAACGTATATAAATCTTTCTTATCACTTTATACACCAGACGCTTTCACAATAAAGTCTTTGACACACTTCCTTTAGGGAAACCCGAGATACCCTTCAGGATTACATTCATTAGTTCCTTTCATGTGTGAACAAATATTGGCCAAGATATGTCCAAGGTTACATTCATTAATTTTGTTCATGTGTAAACAAACATTTGCCGTATTACGTCCAACGTGAGCCCCAACAATGCACGTAACTAATGAGATTTGGTCGTGACAGGTTTTTTCATTATTCTCTTCAAAGGAAATAAAAACACCTTGGTTAGTCGTATTTCACGTTTATAGAATCAATTCTAATAACAAACTGTCTCAGGTCAAACGTTATTGTTTTACGAAAATTGTACACTTCAAGCTCACTTCTGAACTTACTTTATGCAATTATTTTAGAGGTTAAATTGTTTGTGAATAGTTTTGTTGAACTTGTGAAAGTGAAGTTACAGTTAATTAACAAGTGTAAAAAAATATTTTTATGAAAAGAGCAACTGCTGAGTTTGTTGTTGACTTGTCTCAGTAGAAGACTCTACCACCGGTTCGGAAAGTTGATTCTACTGATAAGAACCGGTAGGAAACACGTGCTTATAGCTTACCGACCCAATAGCTTTTATTTACTTAAGTGCGGAACAAAAAACAAAGTTGCAATGAAAAAAGTTAAAACAAAGAAGTAAAGTGAAAATCAACTGATGGTCATCAATATTAATAACTCGACTCGAAACTCTGATACTGAAATTTGCTGAATTTACTGTTTTCTCCGCTCTTGTGATTGGTCTAAGTTAGAAGCGGTTAATTATTAAAGTATCCAGAGATCATTATATTTATTACTAGACTAGCTGATGCCCGCGACTTCGTCCGCGTGGTTTAAGTTTTTTTTTATTCCCACGGGAACTCCTTAATTTTCCGGGATAAAAAGTAAGTAGGTAGGTAGCCTATGTCACTCTCCGGCCGTCAACTATATCCATGCCAAAAACAACGTCGATCCGTTGCTTCGTTGCGGCGTGATTGAAGGACAAACTAACAAACCAATAAACCAACAAACTCAACACACTTTCGCGTTTATAATATTATAGCTGATGCCCACGACTTCGTCCGCGTGGATATACCAAGTTTGATCGAAATAACTTGAGAAATGACGGACTTTTATACAAACTTTCAACCTCTATTTCACCCCTTTGGGGGTGGAATTTTGAAAAATAGTGAAACACGTATGTTTTCATTTCTAACCCGCTGCTCATATACCAAGTTTCATGGCTATAACTTGAGAAATGAAGGACTTTCAACCCCTATTTCACCCCTTCGGGGGTAAAATTTACAAAAACTGTGAAACACTTATTTCTTCATTTTCAACCAGTAGCTTGTATACCAAGTTTAATCAATATAACTTTAGAAATGACGGACTTTCATACAAACTTTCACCCCCTATTTCACCCCCTTAGGGGTGGAATTTTGAAAAACTGTGACACACATACTTCTTTATTTTTTACCGTAAGCCAAAATAAAAAGTTTCGTTGATATAACTTGTAAAACATCTTAGAAACGAAGGACTTTCATACCAACTTTCATCCCCTATTTCACCCTTTTGGGGGTCGAATTTTCAAAAACTGTGAAACACGTATGTCTCCATTTTCAACCCGCAGCTCATATATTATGTTTCATGGCTATAACTTGAGAAATTAAGGACTTTCATACAAACTTTCAACCCCTATTTCACCCCTTCGGGGGTAGAATTTTGGGATAATAGTATCCTATGTCCTACCTCGTAGTATAGGCTCAAATCGTGCCAAGTTTCGTTTGAATTCATTCAGTAGTTTCGGCGTGATGCGCGGCCAAGATACAGACAGACAGACAGACAGACAGACAGACAAAAATGAAAAAAATTACAGATTTGGTTTCAGTATCGAATAATGAGTGCCCTCCAAAAAAAATTTTCAAAATATCTTCAATGTACAGAATTGGACCTGTTACAGTTTTATTATAAGTATAGATAGATGTCCGCATCTTCATGTGCACGAATTTAGGCTTTTAAAATCAAAATCAAAAGTAGCGATTAAATCAACAAACTACATTTTTAATACGTATTATAATCTACTTAAAAACAAATTTATTGTATTATTTCTTAACTGCTTTGCATACTGAATTATAAAAAAACCAAAGAACGTGAAATACGTTTTATTCTGGATACTATTTTACTATAGAGTTTAAATCGTTGTAAAGCATTTTAAGCATGTTGCTTGAAAGTTGTATCACATACATACACAATAATACATTGCGTGTCGCTATTTAAAGCATTTATTATCGCTTTAATCAAAAGTAATCCGCAGTCTCATTCGTTCTAAGATAATAATCTCAATCAAAATATCTTTAATTTGGCTATTTTACGAAAGTCTATCTATCCCGCTATAATCGTGTAATTTGTACCTCAGCAAAAATAGGCCACCACCTTAAGATATCTGCTACAATAGTAATCAAACCTTCATTGTTTTAAATTAATTTCGCTAAATATATCCCGCTATAAGCATGTTGTGATAGCGTATAATAAGTTGCACATTTAACATATACATTTTTATGCGTTTGATTCATAATAATAATGTATTTAGTGTAACAACTGTTGGCTATCTTATTAAATAAATTAAATTAAAATAAATAAGCGTGTATTCTGTACCACAGCAAAAGTCGTCCGCGCCTACGATCTGAGATATCTGCTACAATGTAATCAAACTCGCTCGCAATCATTGATTTAGCAATTTTGTGATCGAGTTCGCGATCTGATGAATTTTCTCCGGATTTCAATTTGAATTATTAACAACTCACAGATAGGCATCTGTGAGTTGTTCATAATTCAGGCATCTGTGACTCTGTGAGTAACACAGAAAATGTTTTACCAACTTTTAGCTTTCGGGTCGCCTGTCTTTTTTTTTAATTTATAGACTAGCACTTGTTTGCAATCAGACTTGCTGGAATTGGTGATGCAGCCTAAGGTGGAGCGCGTAGAAGATGCCTATTCGCTTTTTATTTGAAGATACTAATATTATAAGCGAAGGGAAAACGGACGCCGGAAGGGCGTTTTCTATATCCTAGCAGTTCGAATTAGAAACGAGGAAGCAAATCGCTTCGTACGCGTCCGTGGAATATATTGTTTTAATTCCCGCGGAGACTCTGTGATTTTCCAGGATGAAAAAATATGTCCATCTCCGGGAAGCAAGCTGTCTCGATAAACAAAATATCAATTCATTTTTATTCAATATATAAATAACAAAAAACCCACGAAACAAAAAATCCATACTAGTATTATAAATGCGAAAGTGTTTCTGTATGTCTGTTTGTCTGCTACGGTTTCACGGCCCATCTGTTCAAGCGATTTTGATGAAACTTAGTACAGAAAGAAAGAAAGAAAGAAAAAACATTTATTACCAAATTGTATACCACACTTAACAAACATACCTAAAGAGGTAGATCACCCCTGCACCTCAACGATAGTATATATCGATATAGTAGAGGTAGGTTACATCCCGGGGAAGGTCAAAGGCTGCTTTATATCCCGGGAAATTAAAGAGTTCCCAAGGGAATCAAAGAACGCACGCGGACGAAGTCGCGAAGTTATAAAATAAACATAAAAGTAGAACTTACGTCATAATTTAGCCATTTGTGTGGGTGGTAGGTCTGACTATTATTGGTCTGACTCCTTACTAGTTTCCTGTATTTAGGATATCATTCCCAATTCCCGCGGGGCTTAAAGCTTATATAAAGTTCAACCTGTTTTGTTCGCAGAAACACAAATTACACAATTTCTAATAAGTAATTCCTTTCATTATATCGTTTTAAATATTCGGAACTAGCTGCTGCCCACGAATTCATCCGCGTGGTTTAATTTTTTCGATTCGCGCGAGAACTTCTTAATTTTCCGGGGTAAAAAGCACCCTATGTCTCTCTCTAGGTTCTTAACTATATACCCATGCCAAAAATCACATCGATCCGTTGCTCCGTTGCGGTGTGATTGAAGGACAAACCAACAAACCAATTAACCAATAAACCAACAAACAAACACACTTTCGCATTTATAATATTGGTATGATACTATAAACTATGAAGTATGATGGACGCCTCGCAATTTATGTAACTAATAATTTAAAAAACAAAACAAAAAGACAATAATAATTTATTGTACATCATGCGCAATTTTTAATGGGAAATATTTAAATTATCTATCCAAGTTATTAACTAATTAATTTTAAAATTATATTACTTTACGTGCTTGAAGGGCCCACGGGACGTTAGTATGAAATGAAGTTTCATGAAAAACGTATTTGTATAATGTATATTATATATAATTGACATAATGTAAAATTACTTTCTAGAGTGTAGTTTCTGATGATCTAGGCATCATAATACGGCCAATATAATTGGTTCACGACAGTATTCTAAGCGCGAAAACACACTATGGGCAAAAAAGTTTGGAACATTCTTTTAGTATTGCTCAGAGATAATATGTTTTTGTTGGTACAGTGCAGCCATTATTATCGAATAATTAAATTATTAATAAGGTCGATATGCAACATATAACGATAACTTAAGCACATTTGCTTCGCTTAACGTGAAATTTAGTGTACCAACAGTTATATTAATAACCCTGTCTCTGCGTCGTATTCCTCATTGCTGAGGGTCGTGACCCCTTTTTATTAATCATATAATGGTAGGGAAGAAACTAGAAGTTGAATTCGCTATAATCCGCGACAATAGGTAAATCTGTGTGGTACAGTGTGTATCATGCACTTATATCCCGCGATATTCACCACACCACAGAAATCTTCCAAATTATTCTCAACGTTCGTTTCTCTCCGACACCGGAGCATCTTCAGGAGATGTTGACTCGACAATGCACCTAAGATAAAGTGTAAAGATCCTTCATTATTATGGACTTCCGCAAAATAACGCCTGCTTCTATCCAATATAATGGTAGGGGTTTTCTTGGGATAGTAATGCGATGGTCCTTCCGAATACGACACGACTAAGAGTAAGTTTCAACTCATAGGTTATTATCAGATGTTAGTGATAGTGACATTAAATATTTCATAACAATTTAGTGTCTTGGCAGTTCGTTCGGACTGGATTAATGTTCCGTCCACTTGCGCTGCACAATTTGTTATACGCCCCATAACTCTCTGCTACACAACAGCGCAGAGGTTGTTTTCTTTGCCCTCGTATTTTTAGTGCAGACATTTTGATTGTTAAAACTTATGTTTGTAGTCTGTACTTTTTAAATTTTACTGGATTTCATGTTTTACAATGTATTTCGCTAGATTTTTAGAATCAACGGAGGCATAAAACCTGTGAGCATTAACTTATCGCAGTTGTTATTGGTTAACTTTTTTAATTCAGTTGCTTTACTCTGTACGCATTTGGTTGGTGAGTGATGATGCAATCTAATGTGGAAGAGGACTTATAACTACTGCAGCAGACTGACCGTAGTACTACGTAGACAAGTACGGAGCAGACGAGTGCCGCCAAGCGGTTTAGCGTTCCGGTACGATGCCGTGTAGAAACCGAATAGGGGTATTTTTTTTATCCACTACAAGATACAAGTTAGCCCTTGACTGCGGTAAGTGGTAACTCACCTGATGGTAAGTGATGATGTAGTCTAAGATGGTAGCGGGCTAACCTGTTAGCTGTATGGCAGTTAAATTAAACCCATACCCCTAGTCGGTTTCTACACGGCATCGTACCGAAACGCTAAATCGCTTGGCGGTACGTCTTTGCCGGTAGGGTGGTAACTAGCCACGGCCGAAGCCTCCCACCAGGTCAGACAAGAGAAAATTCAGAAATTATGAATACCTCAATTGTCCCTGCCGGGAATCGAATCCGGGGCCTCCGCACGTTAAGGCAACAGGGCGCTCGAGGCGGTACTACTGGGCCGGATTTTTATGAATCTCTAAAATGAGAATCTCCGAAAATGAAGTGACAAAATATAATTTTAATCTAAATAAACTAGTGGTTCGCCCCGAACTGAGACGTCGCGGTATCACAGAGCGCCATCTTTTGACATCATTGTGAAGTTCTGTTAGAAATTCTGAAGCTTATTAAAAACTAGAGGACGCCCGCGACTTCGTTCGCGTGGCTTAAGATTTTTAATTTCCACAGGCACGCCTTAATTTTCCGGGCTAAAAGCCAGTGTCACTCCCCATGTACCCAGCTATACCCATGCAAAAAATCACGTCGATCCGTTGCTCTGTTGCGGCGTGATTGAAGTACAAACTCTCTATTTGACGTCCTTGGGGATAGAAATTTCAAAAACTTTAAAATCCGTATTTCATCATTAGCGGAAGCCCAAATACCAAGTTTCATGGCTATAGCAGCTTGAAAAACGACTTACTTTCATACAAACTTTCAACCCCTATTTAACCCCATTGAGGGTGGAATTTTTAAAAATGTGACACACATCCTTCTGTATTTTTACCAAAAGCCAAAATACCAAGTTTCGTAGATTTAACTTGAAAAATTTCTTGTTAAATGAAAGACTACCCTACTTCACCCCTTTGGGGGTTGAATTTTTAAAAATGTTGGAACATACTTCTTCTTATCCAAAAGCTTAAAATCTTAGTTTCATGGGTATAACTTGAGAAATGAAGGACTTTCATACAATCTTTCATCCCCTATTTCACCACTTCGGGGGTAGAATTTTCAAAAATTGTGAAACACGATATTCTTCATTTTTAACCGGTAGCACATATACCAAGTTTCATGGATATACCTTGAGAAATAACGGACTTTCATACAAACTTTCACCCCCTATTTTACCCCCTTAGGGGTGGAATTTTGAAGAATCCTTCCTTAGTGAGCGCCTACGTCACAAAATGAACCTACTGTCAAAATTTCAAGTTTTTAACCCCAGCGGTTTAGGCTGTGCGTTGATATATAAGTCAGTCAGTCAGTCAGTCAGGACTTTGAATTTTATATATATAGACTAGCTTATGCCCGCGACTTCGTCCGCGTGGTTTAAGTTTTTTTTCCCCACAGGCACTCCATAATTTGCCGGGATAAAAAGTAGTCTATGTCACTCTCCAGGTACCTCAACTATACCCATGCAAAAAAACACGTTGATCCGTTGCTGCAGTGTGATTGAAGGACAAACTCTATTTAACGGCCTTGGGGTTCGAATTTTTAAAAATGGTGAATTACGTAGGTGCTTCTTCATATTTAACTGGAACTCCAAGTGCTAAGTTTCACGGCTATAACTTAACTTTCATACAAACTTTCAACCCTTATTTTAACCCTTTGGGGGTAGAATTTTGAAAAACTGTGACACATGATCTTCTTTATTTTTTAACGAAAGCCAAAATACCAAGTTTCGTTGATATAATTTGAAAAACGTTCCTACAAACTTTCATCCCCTATTTCACCCCTTAGGGAATTTTCAAAAATGTTGAAACAAGTACTTCTTCATATTTAACCAAAAGCCCAAATGCTAAGTTTCATGGCTATAACTTGAGAAATGAAGGACTTTCATACAAACCTTCAACCCCTGTTTTACCCCTTTGGGGGTGGAATTTTGAAAAACTGTGACACACGTACTTCTTTATTTTTTACTGGTAGCTCATATACCAAGTTTCATGGATATAACTTGAGAAATGACGGACTTTCATACAAACTTTAACCCCCTATTTCACCCCTTTAAGGGTGGAATTTTGAAAAATCCTTCCTTAGTGAGCGCCTACGTCACTAAAGGAACCTACTGTCAAAATTTCAAGTTTCTAACCCCAGCGGTTTAGGCTGTGCGTTGATATATAAGTCAGTCAGTCAGTCAGTCAGTCAGTCAGGACTTTGAATTTTATATATATAGATTAAATAATTTCGTTTCCTTAAAATATTTATCTTATTTTAGTATTAATTGTTGTTCAAGTACAGAAAATAATTGATTCAAATAATTGATGAGTTTTGCAGGCTCAGCCTTTCAGAAAATTGAGAGTTCTGAAGTCAACTTTGGAATTTAGAAAATCTCCACTTTGAAAGCCCCCTATTTTGTCAATTTTAGGGGAAAAATTTAAAAAAAAAATTTTTGGACTTTATTCCTAATTATCTTTAAAATGATATACCGCAACTCTATGTAACGCTATAAAAAATATTTTACTTCGCATTTGCTTCTATGAGAGCCCCCCTAAAATAAAGATTTTTATAATTTCCTAAGCCATATTCGGCTGGAGGCCATTGGTATACATATTATATTTAAATTTTAAGTAATTATGTTCAGTAATTCAGAAGTTATAAGGCTCTGACAGACGGGCGGATAGACGGGCGGATAGACGGGCGGACGGACAGACGGACAAGTGCCAATTCACTCAAGTAGACTCAGAGACCTTCGCTTCGCTCGGTCAATTGTTTGTGTTATATCAATAAAACCAAATATACTCGTAGCCACTGGCTGGTAATTAATTAATTATTAATGGAAATTTCATCCAAGAATTCACCTCAGCTGATTGGCGCGGCTAATTTTAAATTAAACCAATTTTGAGCGTATTTTATAAATTATACAGTTTATCCGAATCAGGTAGTTTCATGTACGCCTTTGTAATAATTCATTATTCTATTTTTCACACTAAGAAAAGCCTACATTATAATATTATGGCTCAATGGTAAATTAAATTATTGACGATCCGAAATCACTTTTATTTGAAGTGAAAACTTCTTGAGCCGCGTTGAGCACTTTTTGGTAGGAGTTAATGTGGATTCGCGGCGTCATCGACATGCATGTCGCCGACATGCTCGCGTTGTTGCGAAGACAAAAGGTCTTTAATATAAATGTACTTACTACATTCGAAATTAAACTTTAATGTCTTATTGATAAGGTTTATATTTTAATTTTTTTTATTAATTAAAAAAAAATTGAGTATTCGTTTTCACTTCTATCTGCATTTTTTTAAACTATTTTTTTAAAAACACACAGGAACATATTCTAATAACTTTGTAAAAGATCATCTATTGGATAGAAGCAGGCGTTACTTTGCGGAAGTTCATGTTAATGAAGGAACAACGTAGTTCTAGTTCCTTCATTATAAGATCATCGTTTCAACATAGAGATAATGCCGTAATTTATTATACTATTGGAGTACCTATTGGAGGAAAATAATATCGCAGGGACTGCTAGTGATTTATTGTGATCCGTTGAGGAGTTTCGTCCTTCTTCGAATCCGATAATCCTAAAGGATAGAGATATTGTCGGAGAATACACCCACAAATCCACTTCTTAGGAATATTTTCTTAGGTATTTGCCCTTGCTTTCCGTTGCTTTATTTGGGATGTTGCCTAAATACCTAAATAATATAATTTATTCATAAGAATATGACATAGAGTTAATATATTACATTAATTTTATTGAGATTTTAAACACTTTTACAATTATTCTATTTTTATCAAACGTGGCGGATATTACTTGTTTCTGGCGGAGGTTGGGGACAAAAGACTAAAGAATAAGGAACATAGATGATAGATTGTCAAAAGTCTATGAAGTTATGGTTGCGTTCCATTTATCCAATAGATGATGCCCAGACTTCATCCGCGTGGATTAAGTTTTTTTTATTATTCTACTATTCCTACTATTCCGGAATAAAAAGTGACCTATGTCCTTACCCGGGATACAGCCTATCTATATTCCAAACTTCATCAAAATCGGTTAAGCAAATAGACCGTGAAAGCGTGTCAGACAGACAGACAGACACACTTTCGCATTTATAATATTAGTATGTATATATATGGACGCAAAAGTGTGTAAGTTTTGTTGCCCACCTGTTAAACCGATTTTGATGTAATTTGGTACAGGGATAGGTTGTATCCCGGGGAAGGATATAGGCTACTTTTTATCGCGGAAAATTAAGGAGTTTCTGCGTGAATCGAAAAAACTTAGTCCACGCGGACGAATTCGCGGGCTTCATCTAGTTTATAATTTATGGATATGGATATGGGTGTAATATTAGTATGGATTCTAAGGATATTTTGCCCAACAAAGTAACTTTAAACAGGATGTAGGGTTGTCAAAATGATATATGAATACGATAACGTTTTAGATCGTAGCATTAATAGTCATATCACGCGAGTGTCAGCCCTGAATGACATACTAATTGAACAGGGTTGTGTCTCAGGGCTGGCTGCGTTTGATATGGGTTGTGGTATTGTCTTAGCCGTGTCATTGAACTACGTGAGTTAGTTCACATGAAAATGATTTCTATAGGTTCATCTCTTCAACCCACTCCCAGCTCACTCCCGAGCACGAGTTACTCGTACTTCTCAAAATGAGAAGGGTCTGGCCATAGTCCACCACGCTGGCCAAGCGCAAATTGGTAGAATTTACACCCCTTTTAAGAACATTATGAAGAGCTCTCGGGCATGCCAGGGGGTCTACTCTGTTTCTCTAAAACGAAACTTCGCAAACAAACGAACGAAATTTCGTTAACTCCTCTCCTACATAATAATATTATCTCTATGCTCCTCTCTATTTCGTTTTCGTACACGCAGACGAAGTACGGACCCATAGAAAATTTTCGTGACCGATTGGATTGAACGATTTTGTGTGGGTCTAATAACCGACTAATTACGTTCGTTTGCGAAGTTTCGTTTGAGAGAAAGAGAGTAGACCCCCAGTTTCTTTCTATAGGTTTATTTTACGTTCAAATTATGATTCCGTTACACTTAGTTTTAAATTAAAAGTAGGTACATATAAAAGTAAAGATTTATTTACTTATTTATTTACGTATCATATTACGTATTTAGTGACTTTAAATCAAGAGCTTTTAGGTCCATTTTACTTTGATGCCAATGTGATCGAACCCTCAATACGAACAAATTCGCAATGTAAAAAGCTAAGACTAAGCGTACTGCAGGTATTTGATGTGTACTCGTGCCCATGTACAATAACAAAACCTCCATTACAGCAAACAACATCAATGGACCAGAAACACAACACTAACACAATGTTACAGTAATTTAAACTTTATATTCCAAGCCACAAGAACCACAAACGCTTATACGATACGTATGCCACTAAGTTCACGGTGAATTGAATCTTAGAGCTGTAAGATAAGATCTTTATTATAAAAATACGCGTTCAATCGAATTTATTGTTCACATTTCGTTTTCTCAGTGCAAAATCGAGCATAAATAGAGACAGCCCTAACTGCGTCATAAATAGTTGAACGTTAGGGTTGAACAGATTATTCTAGTTTTCATTTTACTCTCAATTCTCTCTCTCTGCCTCGTGTTTATAATTTACTAGCTGATGCCCGCGACTTCGTCCGCGTGGTTGAGGTTTTTTTGATTCCCGCGGGAACTTCTTAATTTTCCGGGATAAAAAGTAGCCTATGTGCTATTCCAGACTATAATCTATCTCTGTGCCAAATTTCATCCAGATCCGTTCATCCGTTGGAGCGTGATTGAGTAACAAACATACATCCATACATACATACATCCATCCATCCAAACTTTCGCATTTATAATATTTATATGGATTACCCTCATAATGATTTTAATATACCTATTAAATTTTTTATTAATTAGTAGTTTTTTCGGCTCTCACTTTTCACATTCAGGAGGCAGTTATTTACCCTAAAAATAACATTAGTATAATATTGCAGCACTTATAGTTTACAAGCAACAATCCGTGGCTTCGCTCCCGTGAAAATTACGAAACATCCAGTCTTAAGATCTAGCCACACTTGAAATGCACCGAGCGCGCCGGGCGGTCCATAGCCCCACCACCACCACCACTTAAGCCGATTCACGTTCCACTGCTGGGCACAGGCCTCCACTCTCATAGGAGAGAGGGAATTAGAGCTTAGACTCACCACGCTGTCCCAATGCGGGTTGGCGGCTACGCGGTACGTAGCCGCAATATTATTTGTATGCGTTTGTACGGGGCCGCACCTACTACTACGGAACTCTATATATTTTCATTTAAATTCAGCCAATAACATCAATTGCGATCGCAACTTCCACGCCGGCCCCCTGGGTCTCGCACAATGAAGACAACCCTGACTGCATCGTTAATATTTGAGCAGCAGGGTTGTACAAAGCGCATCAAATATTCAAACGCCAGCTATATTCGTTCTTTGTATGAAGTTTATGAAGTTCAACGCGCGCTCTCATGATAATGTAAAGTTGCTCAGACGCGAATGATATGTATTTTTGAAGTGAAAACTTCTTTAGCCGCGTTGAGCACTTTTTGGTAGGGGGTAAACTTGTGGATTCGCGTCATCGACACCGACATGCTCGCGAACTGCGACATGCTCGCGAACACCGACATGCTTGCTTTGTTACGAAAACAAAAGGTCTTAAATATAAATATACTACATTCCTATTTAAACTTTAATGCCTTAGAGTTAAGGTTTATATTTTACTTATTAAAAAAACTTTCACTTCTATCGGCAGTCCATAAGACTGACAATTTTTTTTCTAGATGGAATAGGTTTTTGAGAATCCCGTGGGAACTCTGATGATTTTCCGGGAAAAGAAAGCATTAAGACTGTCCGGGATAGTATAGTTATCTTTGCACCAAACTTTGTGTTGCTTTACAGATAGACTGTTGAATAGTCCATAGACAAAAGTGTATCTTTTGCTGTTAATTACATGTGCATTCGCGCAACGTTTAACCGATTGAGTTGAAATTATGTACAGTTGTTGTTTGTTGTCTTCTGACGTAACCTGGCACAATATGGCGAGTTAGCAAATTATAGGTTTTCTTTTCCTGCCGGTAATCCACTTCATTACCATCACATTAAGAAACCACAGCGCTCACCACTGAGCAAGGCAAAATTATTATCAAAGTTACAAAATTATCATAATTACCAAATTATCAAAATTATTGTCGGTGTAAATAAGTTAGGCATTCATCAAATAATATTACCTACTCAGGTTCGAGGAAATCCTTTTACCACTTTGTGTGAATTTAACATGAAAATGTATTTCCTACACGCTTGGAATTCATTACCGTTTGCCTAAAAAACATGAAAAACGTAAAAATAAAGCTTTTAAATTACCTTATAAAATAACCATAGCGGTATAATAGCTCACTGGCCGGAAAAACGCATGAGATATGCTAATTTTATGCCAGATAGTTAAAAGCGTCTAGCGCGAGGCATAGCAAAATTTTATAGTAAGTCCGCGGACTCACTTGTATATGAAGCTGCACACACTGACGCGACAGGGCATAATTTTCCTCAAAATAACTGAGCTATATTATATGGCCTGCAAACCGGAAGAATGCCTGAGATCATGGACTTAGGAAATTTCCTAGACCCATGCCTGAGATATACTAATCTTATTACGGATTGTAAAAAGTGCCTAACGCTAGGTATAAACATAAGTTTTATGAAAGTAGCGTAGAGCGAAACTGCACTACAAGGAAAAAGCCTGCGAACTCACGTTGACATGGAGCTGCACATACTAGCACGGCCAAGCAAAACATTGTTCCCTTGCGACACGGACGTTTTGGTTCGATCCCGTGCAATACAGTAATGTCCTCCCGCCCGACCGAATTTAGGCCACGGCGGCCTATATCCAGAGAGATTAGCCACCTGCGAGGAAGATACTATAGTGCTCAAGTGTGTGCTCATACACAGGTGCACTCTCTATTCCTTTACTCTCATAGCCCGATGGGACGGCAAATCCGACACGACCGGAGAGACGTCAACAATAGGAGCGCTTGATCTAATATCTAGCGATCTTGGCAATGAGAATCAAGCGTTGCTATTGATGGGTTTGATACACGTCTGCCACTCAGCAACGTAGCAAATGTGATGGATAGGCACCCTTATTGCCGTTTCGTCGTCGGAAATGGCACAATAACCCACTTTGTACATAATGAGTGTGGAATTATGCAAATAGCCGCCAACTGGTTGATGCTAATGGGTGTCGTATGTAACCCTTTTACACCCCCTTTCACCCCCTTTCCGTTAGGCGCAAGCTACACCAACGAGTATTAATATTGTTGCACAGAAGACAATTAATATTATAAACTCAAGAACTCTTTAAGGTTCTTGAGAAAACTGAGTCAATTGTGGTAACTTAATACCCATCATATCTTACTCAAACTAATATTATAAATGCGAGAGTGTGTTTGTTTGTCGGTTGGTCCTTCAATCTCGCCGCAACAGAGCAACGGATCGGCGTGATTTTTTGCAAGAGTATATTGGGTATAATTGATGATCTGGAGAGTGACATAATATGCTACTTTTTTATCCGGAAAATTAAGGCGTTTTCGCGGAAATAAAAAAAAATCGCGGGCATCAGCTAGTTTATAATATAAGACATTTATTAGTATGGATGGACATATCTCTCCCATCGACCTTAGTCCACTCCAATTAAGCGTAAATCCCGTGCTAAGACTATAGATACGAGACTAACAATAGCAATGAAGCGTCGACCTTTTCGATTTCACTCATCTCTTTGCCCCTTGAGCTATTGAATGTAAAAGCTATCTGGACTTTCTTTGTGGTTTGACGCCATTGAAGTGGTAATAACTAATAACCTAGTGGTAACAATTCAGGTGATCGCGGGTTCGATTCCCGGGCACCTCTAACTTTTCGGAGTTATAGATATATACCTACTAGATAATGCTCGCGAATACGCCCGCGTGAATTGAGGTTTTTTGGTTCCCGCGGGAAATCTTTAATTTTCCAGGATAAAAAGTAGCATAAATGTGTTATTCTAGACTACAATCTATCTCTGTACCAATTTTCATCAAGATCCGTTCAGCCGTTGGGGCGTGATTGAGTAACAAATATCCACCCATACATCCATCCATCCATCCAAACTTTCGCATTTATAATATTAGTATAGATTGTATGTTTTAAAAAATTATATTTCACTTGCTTTGGCGATGTATAATTTATATATTATTAATAATGTTCCCAAAGGCGTGTGAACTTTGCTAATCCGCAGGTGGACTGTGGCCAAATCTTTCTCATTCTGGAGGAGAATTGTGAGTCACGACTCTTTTGATTTATGATCATGACTAGCTGATGCCCGTGACTTCGTCCGCGTGGTTTAAGTTTTTTTATTCCCGCGGGAACTCCTTAATTTTCCGAAATAAAAAAATCTCCCTCCGTGGCGCAGTGTGTAGCGCTGTTGTCTTAACGTGCGGAGGTCCCGGTTTCGATCCCCGGCAGGGTCAATTTGGGAATTTATAATTTCTGAATTTTCCCTGGTCTGGCCTGGTGGGAGGCTTCGGCCGTGGCTAGTTACCACCCTACCGGCAAAGACGTGCCGCCAAGCGATTTAGCGTTCCGGTACGATGCCGTGTAGAAACCGAATAGGGGTATGGGTTTAATATAACTGCCATGCCGCTAACAGGTTAGCCCGCTACCATCTTATACTGCATCATCACTTACCATCAGGTGAGATCGGAGTCAAGGGCTAACATGTAGAGGATAAAAAAAAAACGTCTATTGCGGCGTGATTGACGGACAAACCAACAAACAAACACTTTCGCATTTATAATATTAGTATGATGATATTTATGATGACGATTCTACGGTTGTATGAATAAAGTCTAACCATCCATCCATTTTCCATTTATACCATACATTAATCCGCTGGGAAAAGTTTCCTGGTTCGGGGTATGTTTAAAAGTTGGGAACAACATGGTGGCGTCGTGTAACTTTCGCCTCCAAATTGGATTTAGGGTTTATTGTTTATCAGGTTTAATGGCACGTGAAAAGGGATACACTCGATTTAGTGCGGTTTATGTTCTACAGTGACGCTTTTTATGTTAGAGTTTATTTTTAAAAAGGCCCTAGAATAAGGCGCAATGGACACCAGCAGTGTAGCTTGGTCTTTTATGTGCCCTTTTTACTTTGAGGTACTCCATGTACGTAAGTATGTTTCATTTATGTAATTTGCTTTTTGGCTAAGTAAAAGATTATTTATTTATTTATTACTAGCTGATACCCGCGACTTCGTCCGCGTGGATTTTAGAACTTATGGAGTCCCGTGGGAACTGGTTTTTTTCCCAGTATAAATGTATATAATATATGAAACTGAATAAATGACCGTCAGTCTGACAATATATTTGAAGATCTCTCTACTGTCTTATGTCTCATTTACTTTTGTATATGGAGTTTTTTTAACCCAATTTTTTTACTTTTCCGTACAATTTTTCAAACATTTTATTTCATAAGAACCTTGTCCTTACAATAACAAACACAACAAAAAAAGGATTAGCGAAATTGGTCCAGCCGTTCACGCGTGATGCCGTGACCAAGGGAAATAGGGATTCATTTTTATATATATAGATTTTTCTGGTTATCTAGGCTATCAAGGATCAATCATACTAGTATTATAAATGCGAAAGTGTGTTTGTTTGTTGGTGTGTCCTTCCAACGGAGCAACGGATCGACGTGATTTTTGGCATGTGCATAGTTGAAGACCAGTAGGTGTGGCATGCGCACTACGAGTAAAATGATGTCTACCCGTTATCTCTATCTGTCTACCGAAGTTAACATGGTCACTTGTCTCGTTACGTCAAAAGTAGAGATAAAAGTAATATTTCTTAACTGTGGTATTTTTCTCTACGAACCTTTATGTATGTCGACAATTTTTTCTTGTAATATACCGCATTTTGTGCATGTTTAGGGTAAATGAAAAAATTGCCGGCAACGACAACATCTCTCTCTCTCGTCGCGAGATAATCTCGTTGTGCGCATGCTAAGCACACTGGACAATAACAAAAGCTACTTTAAATCCCGGAAAATGGAGGGATTTCCGCGGGAATAAAAAAAACTTAAACGCGGACTAACTTTCATCAAAATCAGTTGAAAAGATAAGCCGTTAAAGCGTAGCAGTCAGACGGACACACTTTCGCATTTTTAATATTAGTATGGATTCTGTGTTTATCCAACGATTTTGTTTAAAAGTGATTATTCCACCATTATTCAGTTAATCTACTTTTAAAAACGGTCCCTTAAGGGAATTCTGTAAAAGGTTTCGTCCATTTGCATAAGGCCGAGGCCGGCGCGGTACAACGTTGGAAATTTTCCTTCTCCGATACAGAGCTGTCTATTCGATGTTAGTATCAATTGAGTGATCAACAGCGCTCGGTGCGAGTTTTGAACTTGCGATACTGTAAGCTACAATCGAATGTTCTATTGTTTCCGTAATAGTTTTTTACTTTAGACGTAATAATAATTTATTGGAAGATTTAATACTTACTCAAGTATTTTGTATTAATCTAGGTACTAATTAATTAATCTTAAAGTGCTTTATAATATACGTATTAAGGCACATTATCATCGAATAGTTTCTGTGACTGCTCATTACCTAAAATATGTTCTAATTGTTAGTGCTCATTTATGTTATACGTTTATAGAGGTGAATTAACCTGAACAATATTCTACCTTAATGATGTTAGCAATAAGTTACCTAACTATTGTATAAGTTTTTGTAATTTTCTTGCAACAATAAAGACATTTAAAAAATCAAAATCAATGGTACTGTAAGCGAGATTTTAAATGTGGGCTCTATTTGGCGCCACTGGCGAGTAAGGTCCTAAGTGTAGCTGTAAATTCGGTAAACAAGCATACTTTTGACAGCAAATATGTTTGTAAATAGTAAACACACAGGAACCAGACACATACTAAACTCTGAATTAGCTGTTCTTTCAGCCCGCTTAATTTTGCACCCCTTTTCCTTATCTTCGCTTTCAAAGCACTGACATTAATTGACACACGTATCTTTCATATTCCATAATAATACGGGTATTGCTAAATATTTAGAACATTAATTAAATAATAAAATCATCGGTAAAATCCCAGTGACTTTTGACATTTCGGAAACCCTACTCTACACTAGCCTCTAGCGGCGAATTTAAAGATGATGTACAGAAAAAAAAGTTGCTTAAAAGAAATTTCTTAAATTATATACAAAATACATTAGCTAAAGTAAAGTTAAGTTAATAAAGTAAACTGTGTAGGTACCACTTTTGAATAAACAATTATTGACTTTGACTTTTCATTTAAAGAGACGAATTGAGGCATTATATTGGTCCAACCATTTATTTTAATTTTTGCAGCTCGATTCAATGATGTTCAAATGCGTTACTGATTCGATTTTTATAACAACCGACTTTCTTTTTGAAAAAGTTATATAATCGATTTGACATATTGATATTTATCTTTGCTCAACCTTTTTTTATTATTTTATAAACATATCCAAGCGTTTAAAAGACTAAGTATGTATTAAAATTGATGTATTGCATTTATAATATGTAACATGAATCCGTCAGGTCATAGAAACCATCCATCGCCCATGGGGGATGCCCCATCGCTTGGGGGATACCCCGTCGCTCGCGTCCGGAGGAACTACCTCCCTGCATGTGTCCCCTGGGTGGTGTTAAACGAGCGACGAACTTTCACGCGAAATAAGTGTTCTTTTTAATTAGCTTGTTAATATTATAAAAACGCTTAAATATATTAAACGCCATACGATTAAATAAATAAATAAAGGAAAGTCGTACTTGTAATTACTAGATGATTTAAATACGAGTTACGAAATATCGGATAAAAGGGCATGTTACGTCGCTTCACTATTGTAAAAAACAATATGCGTCTCTGGAGTATTGCATTTTTTTGCCATTGTCTTACCAATACCTTAGACGCACCATCGAAACGCAAAAAACGGCACGGTCAAATTGTGCACAAATAGATATTGTGAACAATTTTCGCCTCAGTCGCGCATGAGTACACTAGGCGACAAAATGTCGTATGTGTCGAATTGTTATTACAAAATTGAACCCTAAATATATGGTTGGTTTTTGTGAACCGTTTGGTCTATATATAGTCTATATTATCTATAGCTGTGTTTGTATAAGCGATTGTGGACGCTTTTTGAGTATTCATTTGTAGGTAATGTTGTATCCTTAGTTGGTAAATCGATGATGGTTGCCTGTCAATAATTATGACGCTTCATAGACGTGCTTATGTCAATAAGCTAAGCTCCTGTCACTTGTCCCACGCAATATTCCCAGGGCAGAACCGCGGCGGGCTGGCTGGCGCCGCGCCACCCCGACGCCGCGCCGCCACACGCCTTGTTATTATGTAACTGTTGCTCAGATCCACTCGTTATACACATTGTGCTTTTGTGTGAAGTGTCCGATTTCTTTCGCCCCCTGTTGGAAGGCGTTACTTTGCGAAATTCTGTGAAACGCGAGGAACAAAGGAGCGTAATCCGTACTAATGATATAATGCGAAAGTCTGTTGGTTGCAGTGTTAAGCTACGTCGACCCAAGTGTCGAATCTAATCGATTATTTGCTTTAGTTTACTTTACTCATTAGCCAGCCATAAGATGGCATGTAAAAATTTACATTTACTTAAAGTATTAAATAGAGTGTATCTATACTCTATACTAATGTTATAGAGAGGTAAAGTTTGTAAGGTTGTAGGGTACAATATCTGGTTCTACTTAACCGATTTTGAAAATTCTGGTACCAATAGAGAGCCACGTTATTTGTGAGTGTCATAGCACAGAATAGGTTGGTCATAGGCTACATATATTATATTAACCGGAAAAATTAGGGAGTTCCCGTGGGAATTTAAAAAACTTATTTCACGCGGACGAAGTCGCGGGCATCTGCTAGTTTTTTTTTTCTTATCCACTACAAGTTAGCACTTGACTGCGATCTCACCTGATGGTAAGTGATGATGCAGTCTAAGATGGTAGCGGGCTAACCTGTTAGGGGCATGGCAGTTATATTAAACCCATACCCCTATTCGGTTACTACACGGCATCGTACCGGAACGCTAAATCGCTTGGAGGCACACCTTTGCCAGTAGGGTGGTAACTAGCCACGGCCGGAGCCTCCCACCAGGCCAGACCAGGGAAATTCAGAAATTATAAATTTCCAAACCCTGCCGGGGATCGAACCCGGGACCTCCGCACGTTAAGGCAACAGCGCTACACACTGCGCCACGGAGGTCGTCAAAACCGATAGTTATATATATATATATACATATTATGTATAAAAGCGAAATACCATTCATTCACTCACTCACTCACTCACTGACTAATCACCATATCTCAGGAACTAATAAGCCATCGACCACTAAACCTAAGCATACAAACTAGGAATTTGGAAGGTAGTTTTCTTCTATAGTGTAGACATCAGTAATTAAGAAACGGTTTTGAAAAATTTCACCCTTAAGGAGGTGAAATGAGGCTTGGAAGTTTGTATGAAAGTTGTATGTTTTTGAAGTTAAATACATGAAAATCGGCATTTAGGTAATTAGTTTTAAATAATAAAAACCTGGTTTTAAATGATAAGATGGTACATACCTATTGCTGAAGCAATTCGCTTCTTCGTTTCTAATTCGAACCGCTAGGATATGAAATGCCCTTCTGGCTTCCGATTTTCCACAACTTTTAACAAGTTTGATTGCAGCCAAGCGCTAGTCTATAAATTAAATAAAACCGGCCAAGTGCGAGTCGGACTCGCGCACCGAGGGTTCCGTACAATCCTGTAGAAAGTTTTACGATTAATGAATTATATGAACCGCAAAACTAACTTTATTTGTAGAAGTTTATTGTTAATATCATAAAAACTATGCTAGTTATAGCGTTGGTTTTATTTTTCCTGTAAAATATACATAAGCTTCTATTGACCATAATTATTTCAGATTTTTCAATTGGTAAACTTCGGAGATAAGGGAGGGGGGGGACGGTATTTTTTTCGACATTTTGCCCGATAAATCAAAAACTATTATGCATAAAAATAAATAAAAATCTGTTTTAGAATGTAGAAGTATAGCCCTTTAGTATAATATCCCACTCAGTATAGTTATCATACTTTGAAATTTCAAACCTCCGATTTTCTCCCTCACTATTATACACAACTATTCCAAATTTCATGTCGATAGCTTTAATAGTTACTGAAATAATCGACTGTGACGGACGGAGAAAGACGCACCATAAGGGTTCCATTTTTACCATTTTGGCACGGAACCCTAAAAATACGTGATGTTAATGATATAGTATCTGCTCACTAACTTGATTCGATGAACAAACAGATTTTCAGTAAATGGTAATCCTATAGTTATAGCGACAAGCGACATAATTGAATAGCATCTAAATCTCTCGTATTACATAATGATTTACATAACTCTATCATGTCTACTAAAGCACTTTACCAGCAACCGAATTTAAACTAAATTGAACTTAATGCTCATGTTGATAGAATTTATAATGCTCTTATGTATTTACTGTATTTAGTAAATTGAAACAACATTAATACTCTACAACTCTATGGTATTAATATTGAATAATTTGTTTATGAGTGAAAACACACGGACTGAAGGTCAGCGCTAACCGCCCGTGTCGGAAACGTTTTGCCCTGTCGCGGTATTGTGTGCAGCTTCATATAAAGTGAGTGATACGGTCTTTCCATCGGCCAGACAAAATTTCTGAACGCGCAGTATGTTTTTCCTCTGGGAAAATTTGTAGTTTTTTTCTCGTTGAAAAGAACTTCTACTTTTTAACTGTAAAGCGATTGAAGTTGAAATGTATGATGAGGAATATCATACCCAATTATTGATCGAGTGACTTTCAAAGGACAATGGCGAAAATAACTTGGACTTTGTTAAAAGCAAAAATGCGTTGTGTTACCTAATTGGTTAACATCTACTTTTGGATATATCTTTCCGTCCTCCCCACACTTTTTTAGATTTACTCACCATTTGCGTTTTGTTTCAACAACATGTCGCAAAATACATACATTCAGGGGGTCTACTCTCTTTCTCTAAAACGAAACTTCGCAAACAAACGAACGAAATTTCGTTAATTCCTCTCCTACATAATATTATCTCTATGCTCCTCTCTATTTCGTTTTCGTACACGCAGACGAAGTACGGATCCATAGAAAATTTTCGTGACCGATTGGATTGAACGATTTTGTGTGGGTCTAATAACAGACTAATTACGTTCATTTGCGAAGTTTCGTTTGAGAGAAAGAGAGTAGACCCCCAGGTTACTTTTACACTGAAAAATCAAGGATTAAGTACTCCAAGGATTTTAAAACCTAAATCCACTCGGAAGAAGTCGCCTTCTAGTATTTTCTGATAGTTCAATCAGTTATAGCCGGCTGAGTAAACTGACGCGCAAACACATGCTACAGAGTTTGATAGCTTTAGTTCAGTTTAGTTTAGTTTACTAACTTTATACGGGTTAAAATAGTGAGTATTTATCTGAGCGTGAAACTGCTAATGGACTTGATATTCGGAGGATTATTAAATTTATTTTAAAACGTTGATGCACGCGATTTCGCGTGGTCGTAGTAACTCTTTAATTTTTCGGGATAAAAGGTTAATTAGGTATGTCAGTTCCTAGGATGTAAGCTAAGTACCGAATTTCATCAACATGAGTTGAACGAATATGCCGGAGAGCCCTTTCTAATGCTCTCAAAGGTGTGTCCACTGCTGGGCACAGGCCTCCACTCTCATAGGAGAGAGGGAATCAGAGCTCAGACCCACCACACTGCTCCAATGCGGGTTGGCGGACTTTAACGACTATTATCATGTTAGTGATAATAACCGGGACAAACGGATTAACGTGCTCTCCGAGGCACGGGGGTGAAACACCGCCAACTACCTAACTCCTGGCTAGTACTGAGAATTTCTAGTCAGAAAAAAAATGGTTGCCTGTAAAGTCGGTATACGGGCGAAAGTTTTACGTGACAACGACTTTGAGTGGTAAAATAATTTTAATGTGAATATTCATTCGTATAGTAGGAAGAAGGATGAAATCTCTCTCACTCTCTCTCTCTCGCTCTGTCTCTCTCGCTCTTAGGCGGGCTAACTGTGCTCGAGTGGAAGGGACGCGTGCCTTTCACTTTTTATGTCTGTCTCTCTCGCTCTTAGGCGGGCTAACCATGCCCGAGTGGAAGGGACGCGTGCCTCTCACTCGCTCTCATTGTGAGCGCATAACGTGAGCGGAGCGTAACGCAGTTTCTTGAAGTGTCACCCGGCAAACCAATTTATAAGACGTTGTCACGTCAAAACCCAATACTTAATTATGGCCTCGAACACGGGATCTTGTCGGCCGCAGTTGAACGTGCTTACCACTAGACCAACGAGGCAGTCAAAGGTGTGTGAAGTGTGCCAATCCACGCTTGATTAGCATGGTGGACTATGGTCTAAACTCTAAACGAAACGAACGTTCGTTTGACTCGCTCAAGCAATGCTAAGGACAGCAGTTACCTATGTACTCGTATGTACACATGGTATGGTAATTGCAAAAGAGCATCCACCGAATTTCTTGCTAGTTCTTCTCAGTAGGTACCGAACCAATGGTAGATGCATCCGAAGAATCAAAAGCATTTGTCAAAGTCTACTTGAATAAAAAAAAATTGAGTTTGAGTACGTCTCTATAACATTACTTATTATAGGTCTACCAGAATCTGATGGCAAAAAATACACCTAAAAGTACCAGTATACGGTGTATACTTTTTGCCATCAGATTCTGGTAGATGTATAATCACAACGAACATTTCTAACCCGGGGCCAAAATTGGAACAAATTTTTATGCTTGTTTAGTGTTTGTTTTTTTTGACGTGATAACGACTTATAAATCGATGAACACCGGCTGCACGCACGAAAAAGTGCCACATTCCGCCTGAGCCTGAGCGTGCGAGTGAGAGCGCGGAACAAGCGATAGAGAGGCACGATCGGCTCAAGCGTTGGCTTGTGACACATTTATCTCTCTTCTCGCGTGACGTCAGAGCTAGCAGTTCGAACAGTTCTGCTACTGGAACGCCGCCACGCGAGCTTAGAGAGAACTTCTAGTTATCACGTAAAACTATCGTCCGTAAACCGACTTTACAGACAACCAATTTTTAGGGTTCCGTACCCAAAGGGTAAAAACGGGACCCTATTACTAAGACTCCGCTGTCTGTCTGTCTGTCTGTCTGTCTGTCTCCAGGCTGTATCTCATAAACCGTGATAGCTAGAAAGCTAAAATTTTCACAAATGATGTATTTCCGTTGCCGCTATAACAACAAATACTAAAAATTAAAAAAATATATATATTAAGGGGGGTCCCCATACAATAAACGTGTTTTTTTCGTATTTTCTTGCTCAATATTAAAAACGGTAACAGGTAGACGGTTCAAATTTTCACAAAATATTAACTTGTATATTACCTTTCAAAATAAATAATTAAATATCAATAAAGTAAATATTAAAAAATTATTGAATAAATTTATTTTCTTTCTTTCTTTCTTCTTTCTAAAGGGGGGCTCCCATACAACAAACGTAATTTTTATTTTTAATACGTCATAAATCGTAAGGTTAACTTACTACAGGTTTGTACGGAACCCTCGGTGCGCGAGTCCGACTCGCACTTGGCCGGTTTTATTTTATTTTTCATATGTACGGTCTACTAGCGACGCTGTCACTGAGACAGATAAGTTTGTCGAAGTATACCTTAAACGTAATACAATCAGTGACACGGTTGGTCGACCGTAAGTGCTCGACGATGGTCCGCAATTTGTGTCCGAATTATTTTCCAAATTCCACGGGACCGCAACAAATTGGATACATTCCCCGCTTGCCGTCCGGAACCGTAACAAGAATAGAAATCCATTCAGAATACGTGCCCCGACCGTGAAGATTTGGTTTTCTTGAGTAAAGGGTGTAACATATTAGAGGCTGCTATTTATTTGTTATACCTATCTGGTTGATGCCCTCGACTTTAGGTTTTTGAAAAACCCCGTAGATTTTAAATTTTTTAGGAAAACAGAAGCCTATTTCCATCCCGTGGGATGGAATTTATCATCTGTACCAAGGTTACAGAAAGACACACTTTTGTATTAATTGTATTACAACTAGCTGATGCCCGCGACTTCCTCCGCGTGGTTTAAGTTTTTTTTATCCCCGCGGACACTCCTTAATTTTCCGGGATAAAAAGTAACCTGTGTCACTCTCCAGGTCCTCAACTATACCTATGACAAAAATCACGTCGATCCGTTGCTCCGTTGCAGCGTGATTGAAGGACAAACCAACAAACATAATTGTATTTATATTAGTACTAGCGATCCGCCCCGGCTTCGCACGGGTAGCACTAATAATCCTAATCTATATAATATTAAACTATCCTATCTCTCAAGTTAGATCGAACTGCACATGGTGTGCGAATTTTATTATAATCGGTTAAGTGGTTTAGAAGTCCATTGAGGACAAACATTGTGACACGAGATTTATATATATTAAGATGATTACAAAGGACACAGACAAAATACAAAACAAAATCACTAGTACTAGTAACTTGAGAAATAAACTACGACACGAAAATAAAGAAAAGTTATCTGGGTATAAGAAAAATCTGAAAAGTATACGCAAATCCTCAGAGGCCGTCCCAAATCGATCGTAAAACCAAAACCAATAGAGCGTCCTGATTAGTAATCTCTCTCGTCTCTCAAGCGAAGACCCTGAAATCCGGAGCAATTAATTGTATATTAATGAGGATAAAACGGTCTCACACAACTTTACTGCTGAGCAATTGTTTAGACATTGATTAAATTGACGACCTCAATAGCGCTGTGGTATTATAAGTAGCAGTTCCACATTCGATTCCCGGCAGAGACAATTTGGGACTTTTTAAATTGTCACTGATTGTTCCTGTAAGTGCCTCGTTGGTCTAGTGGCATGTTCGAGTCCCGGGTCGGGCCATAATTAAGTGTTGGGTTTTTCTGACAAGAAATCCTCAGTACTAGCCTGGAGTTATAAGGAAGTTGGCGGTGTTTCACCCCCGTGCCTCGGAGAGCACGTTAAGCCCGGTTATTATCAAAAACATGGTAATTAATAGTCGTCAAAGCCCGCCAACCCGCATTGGAGCAGTGTGGTGGGTCTAAGCTCTAATTCCCTCTCTCCAGTGCCACGTTAATGCTGGGCACAGGCCTCCACTCTCTTAGGAGAGAGGGAATTAGAGCTTAGACCCACCACGCTGCTCCAATGCGGGTTCGCCCTCTTTTAAAAATGTTTTTTTTCTATTATCAGAGAACAGAGGAGCTGCACAGACTACCGCGAAAGGATAAAACTTGTTTACCAAACAGGTCTTATACGCGTTACATCCAATCCGTAGTAGTTTTCCACTAAGAATCTATACTTATAATAAAACTGTAACAGGTCCAATTCTGTACATTGAAGATATTTTGAAAATTTTTTTTGGAGGGCACTCATTATTCGATACTGAAGCCAAATCTGTAATTTTTTTCATTTTTGTCTGTCTGTCTGTCTGTCTGTCTGTCTGTCTGTCTGTATCTTGGCCGCGCATCACGCCGAAACTACTGAATGAATTCAAACGAAACTTGGCACGATTTGAGCCCATACTACGAGGTAGGACATAGGATACTTTTTATCCCGAAATTCTACCCCCAAAGGGGTGAAATAGGGGTTGAAAGTTTGTATGAAAGTCCGTCATTTCTCAAATTATATCGATGAAACTTGGTATATGAGCTGCGGGTTGAAAATGAAGACGTACGTATTTCACAGTTTTTCGTAATTCCACCCCCAAAGGGTTGAAATAGGGGTATAATATAAAAATGAATCCCTATTTCCCTTGGCCACGGCATCACGCGTGAACGGCTGGACCAATTTCGCTAATTCTTTTTTTTTTGGTTTGTCTGGACGCCGGGATGGTTTATATTCACAATTGGACCCGGTAGGGGGCGCTGCAATCGGGTTCGAGGTTCAGGGCGGGACACGGCTGGACCAATTTCGCTAATTCTTTTTTTGTTGGGTTTGTCTGGACCCCAGGATGGTTTATATTCACAATTGGATCCGGTAGGGGGCGCTGCAATCGGGTTCGAGGGTCCCGCCAAACCACGCGGACGAAGTCGCGGGCATCAGCTAGTTATTAATATAAATATTTTTCAAACACACAGTGAAAATATGGTTTAATATCTAAACTTATGAAAAATGTAATATCAAAGCTCGATATCGTAGCATGTGGGCTAAACAGCTAAATCATTTTTCAATTTAATTCGAAACGAAAATCACTCGTCGAATATCTGTGAGCTACTGCATTGCACTGTTATATTATACTGGGTGAAATACCGTGACTGTAAGGATGGGGATACACCGGGTTTTAGGGCAATCAAAATTTTGAGTAATTCTTAAAATATTTCGACCAAACCCAAACTGGCAGTGTCGGTCGAAAAAGCTTGGTATTCATTTAATCGCAAATTTTTCTGAATTTGTTTTCTATGTACCTATCTCAGGCAAGCCTTTAAGGTCTAGCCTCTAGCCCCACTACAGAGGCGCGGCTCGGCAGGGCACGTAGCGGCAAGTAGAACTTGGACGTAGCACGGAGAGACATACTTATATACGTAATGTAATATAAATAAATTGTTAAAAAAAAAAGAGCAACTGCTGAGTTTCTTGCCGGCACTTCTCAGCAGAATTTGTTTTCCGAACCGGTGGTAGAGCCAAAATAGGACGTAACATAAGAGACACGTCCTGTATGTCCTACATGTTTTGAATAAATGAATTGAATTGAATTGATGCACTGCGTAACGCGGCCCCGTAGAAACTCATACAAATATTTGCCGCTCCGTGCCGCGCCGCTCCGTGCATCTCAAGATGGGCTAGACCTTTATAATATTGTAGACATGGAATGAGGACGGAATTTTTGGAAATTCCCACGGAAACGAAGCCGTTGGCGGTCGCTAGTAAACATACGAGTACCTAATACCTATACTATAAAAAATATATCAAGTAAACCAATGAGTTAGTTAATCCACACTAATATTATAAATGCGAAAGTGTGTCTGTCTGTATGTCTGTCTGTCTGTCTGTCTGCTACGCTTTCCTGGCCCATCTTTTCAACCGATTTGGCAGAAATTTGGTATAGAGGTAGGTTAGGTCCCGAGGAAGGACATATAGGCTTTATTTATCCCGGAAAATTAAGGAGTTCCCGTGGGAATCAAAAAACCCTAATTTACGCGGACGAAGTCGCGGGCATCATCTAGTAATCCATACTTCCATACTACTATAATGCGAAAGTGTGTCTGTCTGTCTGTCTGCTACGCTCTCCCGGCCCATCTTTTCAACCCATTTTGCTGAAATTTGGTATAGAAGTAGGTTATATCCCGGGGAAGGACATAGACTGCTTTTTATCCCGGAAAGTTAAGGAGTTCCCACGGGAATCAAAAAAAACTTAAACCACCATTAGCTAGTGTTACATTATTAGATAATGAAGTTCTTGGTGTGTTTCCAGCTTCACTGTGTCGGGAAATATTAGTACATTTCCGAGGCGGCGAGGGCTTAATGGCCGCGCACTGGAACCGCCGTCACTGCTTGATACTAACACATTTACTATGTTCTCCAAATGGCGCAGTTAATGTACAGAATATAGATTTTATGCAGTTAAGTTAAAGAGGTTAAAACATCAATTCAATTCAATTGGTGCGAATTGCTGGGTGGTGGGTGTTCGCATGCTATTGGTGAAAGACACGCACTGTACCACATAGATTTGTCTACTGTGGCGCATTAAAGCGAATTAAACTTCTCGTTCATTCATTATCATGGACTTACGCAAAGTAACGCCTGCTTCAATTCAATATTTCAATTCAATTCAATTCAATTCAACTCAATTGGCCAGTGGTGGACTATGGCCTAGCCCTAGAGTCTCCACTCATCTAATTCTGAGAGGAGATCCATGTTTGTTAACTGAAATGAAATCTCGTTGAAACGGCCCGAAAATCCTTTATATGTGGGGTCATTGCTATTGATTAAACCGTTAAGTAAAATTTGCTGCTTCTAGTTGCTTCTACCAAGGGGTTTTTTTATAATTTACTGCAAGTTAGCCCTTGACTGCGATCTCATCTGATGGTAAGTGATGATGCAGTCTAAGTCATATCCCAATTCGGTTTCTACACGGCATCGTACTGAAACGCTAAATCGCTTGGCGGCACGTCTTTGCCGGTAGGGTGGTAACTAGCCACGGCTGAAGCCTCCCACCAGGCCAGACCAGGGGAAACGTAATAACGTATACGTAAAAGCCATTGCTACGGTGTAACGCAATCATTTGTGATTGGTTAAAACTCTGCTGATATTAGCCACAACAATTGAGATTGTAACAATGATTGCTGAAGGTTTTACACAATAGGATGTAAAACCGGCAACTAAACGAATTATAAAGTTAGGTCACGAATGCGCGTGTCCCTCGTCAGAGACTGTTACAGTAAAATATTACAGTTCAAAGCTTGAAGTTAGCCGTTAAAAGCGATTAAATTAGAACCGTATTTGCATATCAGTCCCCTGTCTACAATTAAACTCACTTTATCAGAAAAGTTTGTGTTAATAATGTCCTCCCGACCGAATTTCGGCCACGGCGACCTATCTCCTGAGAGATTAGCCATTTGCGCGGGAGATATTATATTGCACAAGTGTGTGCGCATACACAGGTGCACTCTCTGTTCCTTTACTCTCATAGCCCGAAGGGACGGAAAATCCGACACGATTATCTAGTAATCAAATAAATATTATAAATGCGAAAGTTTGGATGTATGGATGTATGTTTGTTACTCAATCACGCTCCAACGGATGAACGGATCTGGATGAAATTTGGCACAGAGATAGATTATAGTCTGGAATAGCACATAGGCTACTTTTTATCCCGGAAAATTAAAGAGTTTCCGCGGGAACCGAAAAACCTCAATCCACGCGGACGAAGTCGCGGGCATCAGCTAGTTAATAAATAAATGCCAAAGTAATTAAAAAACTATGGTTCACGTCTTATTTTTTTAGGCTCAAGAAACTATTTCACTGAGTAAGGAGAACGAGTCAGAACCCATTTTCTTATACTTAGTCGAGTTAAAATTTATTTACAACTAGCTGATGCCCGCGACTTCCTCCGCGTTGTTTAAGTTGTTTTTTTGATTCCCGCGGGAACTTCCTAATTTTCCGGGATAAAAAGTCATCCTATGTCACTCTTCAAGTCCTCAACTATACCCATTCCAAAAATCACGTCGATCCGTTGATCCGTTGCGGTGTGATTGAAGGACAAACCAACAAACCAACAAACAAACACAATTTCGCATTTATAATATTAGTATTTTTATTTAGAAATCCACAGATTATATAAGTTTTTTCTAGATTCCAGTAAAAATAAAAGTTAGTACGAGTAGTTAAGTGATAGCTCAGCGGTTCCCAAAGTAAAGTTTAACGTTAGCCTCGCGTCGTAAGTATCAGCGGTATTAGCCAAGTTTATAGACACGTCCGTTACGTCTCTTTACGACAAGTTTTCGCTCGCGTCGCCTTGGCGCGGAGCCAGGAGTCCGTCAAGCAATAAACTTGACTCCATTTAGGTTGGAACCTTCTTAGAGATTAAAAGTTTTAGTTCTGACGTGCTTAGGTTCCGTAATATTTGTGCCGAACAGGGAAACTGTTTCGTTCTGTCTAGTGGTTATTCGACTGCGGCCGACGAGGACCCGGGTTCGAGTCCCGGGTCCTCGTCGGCCCGGTAACGTTTTTTGATTCCCTGAAAGCCTGAGGCCTGATTATAAGGTGAAATATTTCTACTAGAAAAATAACAAATAAGAATTTTGAATTTTTTGAATTTTGATTCCCACGGGAACTCTTTAATTTTCCGGTGTAAAAAATAGCCTATGTCCTTCCCCGGGATACAACCTATGTCTATACCAAATGTCATCAAAATCGGTTGAACAGATAGGCTGTCAAAGCGTAGCAGACAGACAGAGACACTTTCGCATTTATAACATTAGTATGGATTTTCGAAAAGACGCAACCTCGACTTAACGAATGCTGGTTTTCATTACACTCTCTAAATTAAATATGCAAATCTAAGAACTATGTACTTACTATCATTATACCTACTGCTTAAATCACAAACTTTCTTATAATACAAAGAAGAGCCAACATCAGTGTAGTCCGGGAGTCTGCCATAAAAGGAGCTCGCAGAGGAATCGCCAGTAAAAGATTAACAGCTCAGCGTCGCGCCGAGTGCCTATCAACTTTGTGACTTACATCAAACCGTGAGAAACTTGCCAAAACTTTGTCAAAGAAAGTAAATAACAAAAGACTAGAGCTAATCCATACTACGCTAGACTAAGGCTAGAGCTAATACATACTTATATTATAAACTAGCTGATGCCCGCGACTTCGTCCGAGTTGAATGCGTTTTATAAATTTCCACGGGAACTCCTTAATTTTCCAGGTATTAAAAGTAGCCTAAGTCACTCTCCAGGCCCTCAACTATACCTATGCAAAAATAGGGGCGGTAATCTGACAAAACTGGAGAGAGGTTTAGGACCAATAGTTCTAGATGCTCTTAAGGGCATGTCGAATTGAGGACCTCGTTATCCGCGATCAAACATGTTAACCACTAAACCAACGAGGCAAAGAACGAGGTTGGTAAGCCCTTAAACAGAAAGCGAAAAAGAGAGTTGAATATCACGATAAATACGAAGAAGATTTATATTTCATTTATATTCGTTTCAAATGGAATCAAAGAGTGAATTTTTCATAAAGTCTCATTACCTCTACACGGACCTCCTCATAAATTACTTTCACGCCTTTTACTCGTAAGCGTCTTCAAAAAACCGGGTCGTTTCGCGTCAAACGATGTAGGCCACGAATTTCATTACTTTTCCAACTTTTCTGCACTTTTCCTGTGAGGAATTTTAATTTTGCAACTTTTCCAGGCTTTTCCTTTAACTAGCAAAAAGTACTTCATAATTACTACTTCTGGGAAGTTCTTTGTTCTTTAAAAAGGCATGTAGGTTTTAAACTAGTAATTGCTTGAACGGGGGAGTAAGTAGGTTGACCATAATTTTGTAATTTTTTAGTGAATTCTATTTAATTTTTATTTAATCGGGTATTATAGAAAACTAGCTAATTCCCACGACTTCGTCCGCATGGATTGAGGTTTTTTGGTTCCTGCGGGAACTCTTTAATTTTCCGGGATAAAAAGTAGCCTATGTGTTATTCCAGAATATAATCTATCTCTGTGCCAATTTTCATCCAGATCCGTGTAGCCGTTGGGGCGTGATTGAGTAACAAATATCCATCCATCCAAACTTTCGCATTTATAATATTAAGTATAGATTTAAATCGCGGACGAAGTCGCATCTGCTAGTGTATTGAATAAAATTATTATTGAGTAAATTACTAAGTAAACCGTTACATGGTTCCTCGACCAGCTGAAACCCTGCAGAAACGGTTAAAATAGCAGCAGTATAGATAGATTAATTAGTTTATAGTTTAAGCCAGGAGTATTTTTGCTCTCTGAGAGACGAATGACCTACTTGTGGCAACGCATATCAGTCGATTGCGAAAGTTAAGCAACGTTGACCCAAGTCGGTAACTGGATGGGTGACCGAGTTTGGAGATTCAAATTGGGCCTTTTCGTTTCCTCCATGCCTCAGAGAGCACGTAACCGTCAGTCTCGGTTATTATCACTAACATCTGATAAAAATCGTTACAAAAACCTAAGAGTTTGAATTCTCTTAGTCGAGTCGTATGCGGAAGGACGTGGGAACCCACCGCATTATTATTCCAAGAAAACTCCTACCATTATTTGATTAATGGAAAGGGGTCACGACCCTCAGTAATGAGGAATGCAACCCAGAGAGAGAGAGATTTTTGCTCTTTAAATTTTACTTCTAGCACATACGAGGCTATAACTTGGTTTAAGCAAGTATCTTTGAATAAATTTCCAGTAATAGCAAGACAGTATCAACTAGCAGGAATTTCCCAAAGATAAGCGAACGCGGAAACTTGGCGCAGATACGGAACCCACTGTACAATGTTTCGACCCAAGTTTGGCAATCTCCCCAACTTGGATTAAGCCCGCACCGCTTGTGGCAGGTTTTATTTGCTAAGGCCCGCTTGCAGAAATGCCGGGTTATACTTTTAACCCAGAGTTAGATGCTACTACGACCGATCATACTATCACACTTAATATTATAAATGCGAAAGTGTGTTTGTTTGTTGGTTTGTCCTTCAATCACGCCGCAAATGAGCAACGGATCGGCGTGATTTTTGGCATGGGTATAGTTGAGGACCTGGAGAGTGACATAGGCTACTTTTTATCCCGGAAAATTAAGGAGTTTCCGCGGGAATCAAAAAAACTTAAACCACGCGGACGAAGTCGCGGGCATCACCTTGTCTGGGCATAAGTGTGATGATGGTCACCCTACCAGCAGCTAGTTAGCTGTAACAGTCGGTAATAGCGCGTTATAACCGCTTCAATACAACTGCAGTAATCACTGCATCTGACGCAAACCAGTCACGAATTAAACGTGCGGAGGTCCCGGGTTCGATCCCCGGCAGGGTTCGGAAATTTATAATTTCTGAATTTCCCTGGTCTGGCCTGGTGGGAGGCTTCGGCCGTGGCTAGTTACCACCCTACCGGAAAAGACGTGCCGCCAAGCGATTTAGCGTTCCGGTACGATGCCGTGTAGAAACCGAATAGGGGTATGGCCTATGGGTTTAAATAACTGCCATGCCCCTAACAAGTTAGCCCGCTACCATCTTAGACTGTATCATCACTTACCATCAGGTGAGATCGCAGTCAAGGGCTAACTTGTAGTGGATAAAAAAAAAACTTGACTTTAATTTGGGACTAATCTGCTCGCACGAAACGTTTTTGCTCGACGTTCCTGATCCGAATCGCTAGGGTGTGGTACACCCTCCCAGCGCACGTGTTTCCTGCCACTTACAACTTAAGTACCTTCAAGGCAAGAGTGAATAGGCATCTTCTAGGCAAGCGCGCTCCAACCTAGACCTCATCATTGCTTTGCACTAAGCATGATTGTCGTCCTATGATCCTATCTCACAAACAAAAACGTGAAATAGGCTTTCTAGACGTACTCGTAAATAGTAAATCAAATCTTGACTAATCATGTCGTAATAAAGGTATACTGTATGTTTCCCGCGACTTCGTCCGCGTGGACTAAGTTTTTTTGATTTCGTCCTTAATATATATATAAATTTAAAATACAAATGTTTTTTTATTCAAATAAACTTTTACAAGTACTTTTGACCCGTCAAGTGAATCTACCACTACTAATAATTCAGCCTCTGTCCTCCCCAGGGATATAAACTATCCCTGTACCAAATTTCATTAAAATCGGTTGAATAGGTGGGCCGTGAAATCGTCGCAGATAGACAAACACACCTTCGCATTTATAATATTAGTATAGACGTGTACTTAAGTAAAACCTTGCGATTGTACAAATTGCTTGTTAAATCAAAACACGATTATGTGAAACACGAAAAAAGAGCGGCCTCTTTGTGATCTTTTAACAAATTGTTTTGATTTTATTTGGCGGTCATTTAAAATGTTGAAAAATATTGATAAGTTAATAATATTACGATTACTCCCACGTTGAACTTAAAAAAATTACTTGTCAAAATATTCGTTTATTACTAATGTTATAAATGTAAAATCTCTCTATCTGTCTGTCCGTATCTTGTCTTTTCACGGCCTATCTGTATAACCGATTTCGACAAAAATCGGTTCAGGGATAGGTTGCATCCACAGATATTAGAAGTAAGAGATATGTTATGGGGGCGTGGCACGCGTCGCCAGTTCCTGCGCATCCTGGTATTTACAGGTTGATACAACTTTTTTTATCAAATTCGATAAATCATTTTGTATGTCAGTTACATTTTTCATAATTTTAGTTTCTTGATTGTGATTACAGTTTTAGCATACTATAATGGTCTGGTATAGTCCCTGGTTTGGTTTGTTACGCACATGTCATTACCACTCGGCACATTGAGTGATATCGATAATCTATACTAATTAATAGACCGGTACATCACTAGACGAAATGTACCTTGACGCGAGTAAATGCATACGCTTTTGTTGATAGTGTTTGTAACCTATCAAAGGCTCGCAATTCATGTGTGCGTGTACTGTTGAGATTATGCTGTGAATGTAGTGTATTTAAGTTGTGTGAGTAACTGGCGACATTGGTACCCGTGCAAACGGCGCTTCATAACATTTCTCCTTAATTTTGTGTTCTGTGGTTGCATCCCAGGGACGAAAGTAGGACTTTTTGTCCTAGCAAATCAAATGTATCTAGGGATATAGGCGAGTTAAAGATTTATAGATGTTTTATTTTGTGTTTTATTGTTTCTTTGACTAAATAAAGAATAATATATTATACCTATTTATTACAAACGAGTAGTTCCCACGGGGTATTTTGTCCACGCGTAGAAAGACGCAGGCATCATCAACAAAAAAATAAAAATACTAGCCGTTATTACGCCATGATAAATTTAGCTGTTCTAAAAGTTGAGAGGTTGTTAGCGGGTACTCCAATGCGGATTGTTCAAGCCCCCTACTGGATACTATTTCCGGAAAAATGTGGTGGAAATGATTAAGTTATAAAAAATCTACGTAATATGACTTTACGAGATAAATTATTTTTAACCGACTTTCAGAAAAGGAAAGGTTCTTAACATTCTTAAGAGGATATGGCATTAACGGGAAACTTTGAGAATAGGTATTGAACAATTATATTGCCATGGCGTTGTTCCTCGAATATAATTCCATAAAACCCGATAGGGACAACTGCAGCTAGGACCGATTATACATATGAAAAACAGTCAAATTCTTACTCTCGTATTTTTCTGTTTCCTCCTCTAAAACTGAACCGATTTTAATTTTTTTTAAGAATAATTTAAGAAGGACTTAGGCTATATCGGTATTATATTCGTCAGATTTATTTGCGGAATGTCTGATGATGGCGTGAAAACTCGGCCATTTTTTGAAATTTTTGTAGGTTCCATGTTCTTAAAATTATTAATTTATCGAAAAAAGGAAAACAAAGGGGCATAGCACGGATAAATATAGATTTTATGGTGCAAGAATATTTTCTCTAATGTAATTATGCACGGAGGAACGAATGTTTGTATGGAGAAACCGTCGTCCCCGTCTTAACTCCACACAATATTATTCTAAGGTAGAGCAAAGCTGACTCGAAATGAAACCTTCCAGCACTAATGCCGTGAGCAAACATAGTGGGTGCAATTTCGAGGTCGCTGCGGCAAAGATTATACTCACGAGGAAACTGGGTTTACTGACGAGACTTAGCTAAAGCGCCATTTTTAACCGACTTCAAAAAAAGGAGGAGGTTCTCAATTCGTCGGAATCTTTTTTTGTTTTTATCCACTACAAGTCAGCCCTTGACTGCGATCTCACCTAATGGTAAGTGATGATGCAGTCTAAGATGGCAGCGGGCTAACCTGTTAGGGGCATGGCAGTTATATTAAACCCATACCCCTATTCGGTTTCTACACGGCATCGTACCGGAACGCTAAATCGCTTGGCGGTATGTCTTTGCCGGTAAGGTGGCAACACAATTTTGCAAAATAAATGATTAATGATTTATGATTAACTAGCCACGGCCGAAGCCTCCCACCAGGCCAGACCAGGGAAATTAAGAAATTATAAATTTCCAAACCCTGCCGGGGATCGAACCCGGGACCTCCGCACGTTAAGGCAACAGCGCTCAACACTGCGCCACGGAGGTCGCCATGAGTGTAAGACTTGGAGTATATTAACGTTGGTTTAGTGATTACCATGTTAGACTGCAGATGACGAGGTCCTGGGTTCGATTTGGAAATTTAAAATTTCCATTCCAATTTTATTGAAGTGAAAACTTCTTTAGCTGCGTTGAGCACTTTTTGGTAGGGGGTAAACTTGTGGAATTGCGTCACCGACACCGACACCGTCACCGACATGCTCGCATTGTTACGAAGACAAAGGGTCTTATATATAAATATACCACATTCGTAATTAAACTGGCTTATATTTTAATTATTATATTATATTTTATTTTTAAAATTATTTTAAATATTCGTTTTCACTTCTACCGGCAGTCCCTATGACTGCCAATTTTTTCCTTATCTAGATGGTGCCCGCGACTTCGTCCGTGCGGATTAAATTTTTTTGATTCCCGCGGGATTTCCTTAATTTTCCGGTTTAAAAAGTAGCCCTTCCCCGGGACACAACCTATCTGTTATACAAAATATCATCAAAATCGGTTGAAAAGATGTGCTGTTAAAGCGTAGCAAACAGACACACTTTCGCATATCTATTACTAGTTGATGCCCGCGACTACGTCCGCATGGATTGAGGTTTTTTGGTTCCCGCGGGAACTCCTTAGTTTTCCGGGATAAAAAGTATATATCTATACAGACTACTATACAGACAGACTATAATCCAGATCCGTTCAGCCGTTCGGGCGTGATTAAGTAACAAACATCCATACATCCATACATCCTTCCAAACTTTCGCATTTATAATATTTATTTGATATTTGATTAGTATATACGTAAGCCCTCTGTTCTATGGATATGCTCCAGAACAGCAGAGGGCTGACGTCTACACTAACGCCTACGTAAACTTAATTTACGTAAGGCTATCACCACTGTTATGTATTCATAGCCTTTCGCATTTAAATATTAACACAAGTTTATTAATTTGAAGGCGTACCTATACAAAGCTTCAAAGCCCAGGGGGGTTACTACCATCTATTATTTCAAAACAACAGTTTTATGTCACGTACAAGTACCTTGTCATCTGTAAAATAAGGATTATAATTAAAAAACACGAACAAGAACATTATTAAAACAATACGGTTTGAAGTCCTGGTAGTATGCCCCCAGTTCCTTGCAGTTGCAGCTTATACTGGAACGGGTGGTGGGGGTGGGAGGCTGGGGGGTACATATCAAGTCATCTCGCAGCGCGTCTAGATTGATAATGCTATTAACTGCGCTCCGCCGCGGGGAATCAAACAGCTTGTGTTGCAGCTTAGTTTATTACTACTTGGGCTTAAATGTATGTATGTATGTGTTACAGCTAGTGCTAGCGTAATATACTAGTGTAAATGTATTTTATATATTACATATCTATATCTTTTTATTTATATTATACTAGCTGATGCCCGCGACTTCGTCCGCGTGGATTAAGGTTTTTTTGGTTCCCGCGGGAACTCTTTAATTTTCCGGGATAAAAAGTAGCCTATGTGCTATTCCAGACTATAATCTATCTCTGTGCCAAATTTCATCCAGATCCATTCAGCCGTTGGAGCGTGATTGAGTAACAAACATACATCCATACATCCATCCATCCAAACTTTCGCATTTATAATATTTATTTGATTATATTAAGTATATTATTATATATTTTTAATTAAATTCTTTGTATAATATTATCATACCTACTTCTCTTTATGACCTACTACCCAAATATGTTTCTTCTTTCCCCAATTTTTCTCTGTATATTATACTCACTGTTTTTTCAGCCCTGCCCCCACTACCAAAGGTTAACTGGTAGAGAATACCTATAGGTATTATGTTCGCCTTTGTATATCATGTGCAATAAAGATTTTAAAACAAACAGCTAGAATGTTGTACCTACTTAATCGAAAATCTGGCCATCATCTGAATAACCTGCGGTTTTTTTTTAATCCACAACAAGTTAGCCCTTGACTGCGATCTCACCTGATGGTAAGTGATGATGCAGTTTAAGATGGTAGCTGGCTAACCTGTTATATATTAAACCCATACCCCTATTTGGGTTCTACACGGCATCGTACCGGAACGCTAAATCGCTTAGCGACACGTCTTTGCCGGTAGGGTGGTAACTAGCCACGGCTGAAGCCTGGATTACTAGGCTAGCTAAGTGCATCTTATCTTGCCGGTGCCTTCATACGCGTGATTTAAGTTCTTTTTAGGGTTCCGTACCCAAAGGGTAAAAACGGGACCCTATTACTAAGACTCCGCTGTCTGTCTGTCTGTCTGTCTGTCTGTCTGTCTGTCTGTCTCCAGGCTGTATCTCATAAACCGTGATAGCTAGAAAGCTGAAATTTTCACAAATGATGTATTTCCGTTGCCGCTATAACAACAAATACTAAAAATTAAAAAAATATATACATTAAGGGGGGTCCCCATACAATAAACGTGTTTTTTTCGTATTTTTTTGCTCAATATTTAAAACGGTAACAGGTAGACTGTTCAAATTTTCACAGAATATTAACTTGTATATTACCTTTCAAAATAAATAATTAAATATCAATAAAGTAAATATTAAAGGGGGGCTCCCATACAACAAACGTAATTTTTAAGCAATTTTTTTTAATATGTCATAAATCGTAAAACTTACTACAGGTTTGTACGGAACCCTCGGTGCGCGAGTCCGACTCGCACTTGGCCGGTTTTTAATTCCCGCGGGAACTCCTTAATGCTGGAATTCCATAATGTATCGGGATCGAATCCTATACCCTTCCCCGGGACACATCTTATGCCTGTACAAAATTTTTGTATTGTATTGTAGGGTGAAAGCACACTAGGGATCGGACAGAACAAAACATCCGCGTGAAACGCCCAATGCGGACATTTTAGGTGAAAGTTTTGTACTGTCCAGTAGCTAGTGCGATTGCAGCCTTGTAATATAATAGATACGTAAAAACTACCTACTCGATACACCCAACACATTCGACAGTCGAGTTTTTAAATGGACAACGCCAAAGACAACATAATATTAACTTTTCCGCACTAGATCGATAATAATTTTTTTATCCCACCATCTCGGAAAGAGTATTTTTACTCTTCGATATCTGAAGGTAAAAGCCGTTATTATCCTCTAGAGGATAAAGTAAATTGAATTTAGAACATCGTGTGCACGTTAGTAAATATCACTCGTCTATGAAGTTTGTGAATTCAAAACATCATTAAAACCTATTTACTTGTACCTCTATGGTGCCGAATTTCCATACAATCGTTTTTAATTTGTTAAAAACTCACACTCGTAACCTTCTTGGTGTACTTTTTAATTTGCTTTGCGCGCACCATTTTCTTTCACGTCATATTGTTTAAAATTAAAACCGGTTTAAAAAACAAGAAAATTGAAAATAAGTGAAAAACCTAAAATGAGTGATTCTAGTGACGAAGAAATTAACATAATTGAATTTAATCTTGTGATTTCTTTTGCATTTAGTCATTTCCTCGCTGAGGTGGGATGAAAAGTTACGTGTTGCACTCGAGTGAAAAGATTTTTCACCTCGTGCTCTTTTGATTCCCTCGCTGACGCTCAGGATTCTAATTTTTGAATCCTTCGCTTGCTCGGTCATCAAAATTAAGCACGCGGTTAAAAAACAACTTTTCACTCTTGTATAACAAATAACTATTATTAAATAATATACTGACAACAGCTGCGATTCTAAAAGTGGCAAAATAATAGTTTGATATTTTTCTTTTTGTTCACAGGTAAGGATCAAAAATCAGAAGTACAAAGAAATTAATATAAATGTAAGTACTGTACATAAATACCTAGCGCATTTTCACCAATGTGATGCCACCTAAACATGGATGTATGGGAAGGCTGTACTGGTAAGAAAAGAGATTTTACCTACTAACTTCTTGGTACTATAAAATGCCTTGCAAAAGGTAGTGCATCGGAACAGCAAATTTTTCGTATGGTAGCCAATATATTACCGCACTAGTGAAAAAATTAAAATTACTGAACGGCTTTGTGGGCTAGTAACTGTGCGGTATTATTCTTATCGCCCAAGAGTGGGAAAAGTCGACTTTATTGTTTTAATAGTGGTGAATTAAGAGGATATAGCATGAACGGGAAACTTTGAGAATAGGTATTGAACTATTGTATTGCAGTCGCGCTGCTCCTCGAATGGAATTCCCTAACACCCGATAGGGACAACTGCAGCTTGGACCGATAATACCTATGAAAAACAGTCGAATGCTTACTCTCGTATTTTTTTGTTTCCTCCTCCAAAACAGAACGGATTTTAATGTTTTTTTCAAGAATAATTTAAGAAAGACTCAGGCTATGACGGTATGTTTGTCTTTTTTTGATTATATTCGTCAAATTTATTTGCGGGATATCTGATGATGACGCGAAAACTGGGCCATTTTTTGCAATTTTTGAAGGTTCCATATTAAAAAGCAAAACATAGGGACATGGCACGGACACTTTATTATTTTATGGTGCAAAAATATTTTCTCTATTGTAATTATGCACAGAGAAAACAGACTAATACGATTGTATGGGGAAACCGCCCTCCCGTATCGTCTTAAGAGCAAACATACTAGCAAATCATATTATTACTATAAATGCGAAAGTGGGTGTTTGTTGGTTTTGACGGTTTGTCCTTCAATCAAGCCGCAACGGAGCAACGGATCGATGTTATTTTTTGTATGAGTATAGTTGAAGATCCTGGAGTTACATAGACTACTTTTTATCCCGGAAATTAAGGATATCCCATATTAATTCATCGCGGGCATCAGCTTATGTATTATGCAATAGTATCTAGAAATTCAAAATTCAAATGTTTTTTATTCAAATAATCTTTTACAAGTATTTTTGAATCGCGTCGAATGAATCTACCACTGGTTCAGGATTGGTATAATATCTATTACATTCATAAAAATCTCCTTTTCCATGCAGTAAGTAATAAAAGTGAATGTAATAGAAAGTCATGAAGCATTATTAAAATGTACAATAGAGTTGTGTGTCTGGCAGTTCATCGCTCACAGCTCAAGTTAAACACACGCGCCGCGAGCTGAGTGTGCTCTTTTATTGCAATCAACTTGTTCTATGCTCTATGCTCTATAATTAAACGTAGTGTGTATTCTATCACCGACATACTTAATATTATAAATGCGAAAGTGTGTTTGTTTATTATTTTATCCTTCAATCACGCCGCAACGGAACAACGGATCGGCGTTATTTTTGGCATGGGTATAGTTGAGGACCTGGAGAGTGACATAGGCAAGGAGGAAAATTACGGAGTTCCCGTGGGAATCAAAAAAACTTAAACCACGCGGACGAAGTCGCGGGCATCAGCTAGTACTTAATATGTTTTATAAATGCGAAAGTGTGTTTGTTTATTGGTTTGTCCTTCAATCACGCCGCAACGGAGCAACGGATCGACGTGATTTTTGACATGGGTATAGTTGAGGACCTGGGGAGTGACATAGGCTACTAAGAGGAAAATTAAGTAGTTCCCGAGGGAATAAAAAGAAACTTGAACCACACTGACGAAGTCGCGGGCATCACGTAGTAAGTAGACTATAAAACACTAGCTGAAATCACGACTTTGTTTGCGGAAGACTCCTGTCTTGGATGTCAGCGACCTGACGCAGTTTTTTTCATGTTCTGCACTCCGAATGCATACTATATCCAACCAAAAAACCATAGACTGATGAAAATGAGCCTGAACTTTAAAACTACAATACACAAAGAAATAGCTACGTACGCTTGAAAATTTATAACAATAGAGCCTGCATCCCCTTTCGGCTTTTAATGTATTCATAAAACTCGAAGAATACAAAATGGCGACGTTTAAAATTCAGTCCTCGAGAGATGTCTTCAGCATGAACCGGGCAAATATTGTCATTGAAAATACTTCGTATAGGGCTGCCACTTATTGTAATAGTTCTTCAATATTAAATCATTATATGAGATAATATAATATACTTATACATATAAAATAATATCTTTTAGATAATAATGATAAATAAAATGCTAAAAAAACATAGCAGCTCTTTCTCGTCCAACAGAGCAAGGCAAAAAAAACATTATCATCATGTCGGAGGAAGGACAAACATAAAAAATAAAATAAAAAAATATATAAAATCATTATGCTTAATACCATAAATAGAAGCAGTGATAGCCTTGTGGTTAGCAAACAAACTTCTAATTTCCAGATTTTCTTGAAAAAAGAGCGTATAGCCAGATTTCTTAACAATATTATCCCAAGTGGGCTTGATTTGCAAAATAATCAGATCTGTTTCAAATCAAAGTTTATGAATACCATTATTTATAAAATGTCGCTTACAGGTCCATCATAATTTACAAAGTAAAACCTTAAGTAAACAAGATAAAAAGGTTTAAAAAACTTTAACAAAAAAATTAAATTAGAAGTAGAATTGCTTTTCTGTCGCTAGCTATATTTTAAAATTCTACTATATTCATATTTAAGAACTCAGGATTTTCTTCTCAGTTTCTCTAGTAGTTTAGACACAACGGTGTAACATACTCGTACATAAATACAAACATACATACATACTACTAAAATCATAACCCTTCCTTTTGGCCTTGCAGTAGTCGGATAAATAAGTATTATTGGCAACCCTATAGCTCAGTCTGTCCGAAGCATTCTCAAACATTATGTTTTGTACGTGAGTAGAGAATTGATATTATCATACTTTTATGTCAAAAAAATGTTGGTTCTTTAAAAAATATGGCTAAATCACAATTTTTCTGCCTGATTCTCTTTGAATAGCACCTCATAGCATTTAACCAATAATAAATAGAGTTCTGTTCCAATATTTAACGGGAAGGTTTTATTTTGACTTTCTCTAAATCCATAATATCTACTTATATTATAAATGCAAAAGTTTGTCTGTCAGTCTGCTTTCACGGCCCATCTGTTCAACCGATTTTGATGAAATTTGGTATAGTGGTAGTTTACATCCCGAGGAAGGAAATACTTTACTAGGACTTCTTTTTATCCAAGAAAATTAAGGAGCTCCCGCGGGAATCGAAAAACCTCAATCCACGCGGACGAAATCGCAGCCATCATCTTCTAGTATACAATAAATTTATGGTTGAAATGATGATGATTATCACAATATAATCACACATTGGGTAAAATACAGGTATATTTAGATAGCAGTTTGAATCCACGACGTTTAAGTTAGCAAGAACATCCCTTCAGTTTCAGCGTAGTTTCAGCGTAGTTTCAGCTAATTGTATGGCGACGCCCTTCACACAAACTTGGCAAAGGTAAGCGGGCATCCCCAACTTAAGCCAAGACTATATACAATGTTGCCACATAACTTTGTGAACCACACGAACTTTGATTATACCTCCCCTTTGACTACCTCTCTGGCGCAGTGGTAAACGCTGTAGTTCTAAGTAATAATCAAAGTCAACAGATATTTTTGTGTCAGCTTTGCGTTTAAAATTAAATTGAATTTTTAGAAAAATAAAAGATTGTTAATTTATTTATTGATGAAGGTTTAATTTAACTGATATATTTGACTCATTCAACGTAGCCATTTAATTATTCACCCACTTCTGGAATTATGCTTACAAATTGGTACCTACACAGTACACTGTATGAACGTCAAGTATACAAAGTATAAGACGTGATAGTGATAGTTAATTATCGAGGGTATCTTAAAACTAAAACTACCAGGGGTTCCAAACGCGCCCTGGTCTGAGAAGATCCCACAACAAAGTTTTTACTAGGCAGATTTTCCGGTACAAAAAGTTCCTCTGCTCTTGGATTTTTTTTCATTAGGATGACCCTTGACTAGGATCTCACCTGGCGGTACACGCAGGCAATCCAAGATCAAATCGGACTTACTTGAAATGGGTATGGCAGTTTAATTAAACCCACACTCCTGATTCCTAATCGGCTTTTATGCGTCATTGTACCTACTGAGGAATGAAGTCAGGAACGCAATTTTTTTTTTAGGTCTAATGTCGAAGCATAGGTACCTATCTATAACGTTTAAGCTATCGTGAGTGATATTCATTATAACTATTCATAATATCCGGATAAACTCACGTGTTCGGTCGGAAAAATGCCCGACTAGTTTCGAACCCGTTCGGGGCCCTTATTCATGAGCCTGTTCGCGCGACGCAGCCGCTACTCGACTTATCCGGATACTATGCATAGTTATAATGTTACTCATTATCTTTACTTACTCATAGGCTAGATCGTAACCTTATAGTAGGGTACTAACTGATGTGAGTACTTTATGATATAAATTTTTGTAAATCTACCTATCGTTTCATTTTCAACTAGCTGATATCCCCGACTTTGTCCGCATGGAATAATTTATATAATTACCACGGGAACTCCTAAATTTTCCGGAATAAAAAGTAGCCTTTATTACTCTCCAGGTCCTCGACTATACCCATGCAAAAAACACGTCAATCTATTGCTATGTTGCGACGTGATTCAAGGAAAACCCAACGAATAAACTTTCGCATTTATAAATTCAATTTTAAACTAGTACCTATGCTAGGTAAATAAAATATTGATAGGTAAAAGTATATCATGAAGCACTAAAAACATTTATATACCATTGAGTCCTTTTATTGTGTCTAGATTTCGTAGCTATTTCCTCCAACGAATAGGAAAGAAATAAAAAAATATTTATCACCAAACGACAAACCCAAGTAAAGCCTCCATCGATATAGCAAGTTTATGAGGCATGTACACGTTTCGTAGGCTCTGCGGAAATCCCTTTGGGCGGCAGATGCCCTGATATGAGCGGTCTGTATGCTCAGGTTAAGATTTATGTACAGGTATCCGGATTATGGGATCAGAGATATCGAAAGGTTACTTTCACTTTTCGCCATTTTCTTTTGCTATTTGAGATATTTTGATACATGGTTTTGATGTCAGGAAAGATTTAAAAGCCGTGATAGCAAGACCTTTGACTCGTTTTTGGGGGTCCAGGGTTCAAACATTTAGAAGTTTTAAGCAACCGTTTTAAGCTCTTAAATTTCAATTGTTTTATCGGTGAAAGGAAATATCGTAAGGAAATCATGAGGAATCGCACTAGATGCAACTTTTAGACATGACTGAGATTTTTTTTAAAGTCACTATAAGTTAGCTTTTGACTGCAATCTTACCTGATCTGATCTGTTACATTAAATCAAATCGGTTTCTACACAGCATCGTACCGGAACGCTAAGTCACTTGGTGTACGTCTTTGACGCTTCAAGCATTTGCCTTTACTGACCTATTAAAAAGAATCAATCATTAGGTATTTGTTTAAATTAGACACCCTGCCTAAAGTACAAAGACAAAGTAGCCTTAAAAAGGGTATAAACAAACACTTTCACAAATCGTGCAATTAAGGGGAAGACTCCCAAAAAGGGAAAAGAATTAGAAAAATTTCGGCAATCAGTGAAATAAATCTCGGCAAGGGTTGGGAGCGTCACGTAAAGCTAATATTTTGTCTCGCTGCGTGACGGAAATTAAAAGTTACGTGAACAATGAAAAATGCTTTGAAAAATCCATATTTACTATATCCATATCTATGCATTATGATATCAGGCAACGTCTAGACCAAACCTTAGGCTGCATCGTCACCTGCAAGCTGCAAATCTGATTGGTAAGCAATGGGCTAGACTTTAATTAAAAAAATATTTATTATGAATACAGTTTTTGATAAAATTTGGTACAGATATTTTCTGCATCTCAAGAGGCAAATTTTCACTCAGTTTTCAAAGATATATTATATCTGTTGATTGACGAATAATTGATTGTACCTACTAATATTATACTAACTGATCTAGGTATTATTTTTTATTAAAATATTAAATTTAAACTACGAAATATTAAAAACTAAACATTAAAGTTTTCTTTTTCAAAGTGGATTTTAAAAACCGTTATCCGCGTATCATAAGTCACTTAGTCCATAGTATAATAATTATAAATTCCTAAGTGTGTTTGTCCTTCTTTCTGACTGCTGTTTTCAAGGCCCATCTTTTCAACAGATTTTGACGATTCTATAAACAGAGACAGGTTGCTTCCATGGGAACGACAAAAGCCACTTTTTATCCCGGAAAATATAGGGATAACGTAAAGGAGTTACATATACATTAAAATGGAGCATAGCGGTGGGCATTTGATAGTTATCTTTTTTTTTATCCACTACAAGTAAGCCCTTGACTGGGATCTCACCTGATGGTAAGTGATGATGCAGTTTAAGATGGTAGCGGGCTAACCTGTTTGTGCAAACATATTTGTGTGTACAGACATGTATGACAGGTGTTTGTCTGCAACACCATTTTTGAATAAATGTATTTTCTTTCTTTCTTTCTTTCTTGTTAGGGGCATGACAGTTATATTAAACCCATACCCCTATTTGGTTTCTATACACGGCATCGTACCGGAACGCTAAATCGCTTGGCGGCACGTCTTTGCCGGTAGGGTCGTAACTAGCCACGGCCGAATCCTCCCACCAGGCCAGACCAGGGAAAATTCAGAAATTATAAATTCCCAAATTCACTCTGCCGAGGATCGAACCCGGGACCTCCGCACGTAAGACAACAGCGCTACACACTGCGCCACGGAGGTCGTCAAAACAGTAATCTAATAGATTGAGAATTAAGGTAACCTAGATAGATAGAGTTTGGTTCCTAACAAAAGCTGTAGAATAGTATAGATGTACTTAGTTGTATAGGTATGTTATAAATGTGAAGCTCTTTGTGGAGATAGAGCCAATAGAAATGAAACATTGCGAGCTATCGCAGCGCGCCTCTGTAGGGCTTTGTTTCTGAGCTGTGACGTGTGAAGTTGCTCTACGTTGGTTTTCCTTCTAATATAATAAATGTGAAAGTTTGGATGGTTGTAAGTTTTTATGTTTGTAAGTTTGGATGTTTGTTACTTCTTCACGCCGCAACGGTTGATTAAATTTAGCTGTTGGAATAGAGATAGCTTATAATCTGAATTAACACATACCTACTTTTTATTTTTACAATTTTAAGACATTGATGTATAAAACAATGTAAGAAAATATTTAGTAAGATTTAATTTGCATACTTTACCTATAAGTTTTTTTTATGAATTCAATGTTCCTGCTTTGAATAAAATATTCAAATTTTAAATTTGAATTTTGACTTTGAATTTAATTTTTTTATCCCGGAAAACAAAGGCGTTCCCGTGGGATTCAAAAAATTTTTTTCATTGACGAAGCCACATCAGGTGTTTATTCACTTCTGTCGCACAACACTACACTAGACTATTACTGCTATTAATAAAAATACGTCCTACGGACAGCAATCTTTTCTGTTCCACTTAAATCAGTTTTTGACGACCTCCGTGGCGCAGTGTGTAGCGCTGTTGTCTTAACGTGCGGAGGTCCCGGAATCGATCCCCGGCAGGGTCAATTTGGGAATTTATAATTTCTGAATTTTCTCTGGTCTGGCCTGGTGGGAGGCTTCGGCCGTGGCTAGTTACCACCCTACCGGCAAAGACGTGCCGCCAAGCGATTTAGCGTTCCGGTACGATGCCGTGTAGAAACCGAATAGGGGTATGGGTTTAATATAACTGCCATGCCCCTAACAGGTTAGCCCGCTACCATCTTAGACTGCATCATCACTTACCATCAGGTGAGATCGCAGTCAAGGGCTAACTTGTAGTGGATAAAAAAAAAATATGGAACACGTTCACACAGCGCGACGGGACTAGACGTCATCCCTTTCAGAAACAGATTTTTCGCGAGAAGAACTGTAGACCGCTACAACGTTAAGCATTTATCCATAGGGATAAGGATACAGGGCTTAAAATATTTTCATCCCTGGTGCTCATCTAAATATAATAGGTATAAAAGAAAAAGGTGACTGACTGACTGACCTATCAATGCACAGCTCAAACCAATGGACGAATCAGGCGGAAAAGCATGCTGCAGATAGCTTTTATGTTGTAGGCATCCGCTTAGAAACGATTTTTGAATATTCAACCCCTAAAGGGGTAAAATAGGGGGTCGAAATTTGTTTAGGCCACGCGGACAAAGTTGCGGGCAAAAGCTAGTTCAAGATATAAATTGGAGCGGACCCATCCAATCCATTTGTCCGCAGGTGGTAAAGAAAGCCCTCAAGGGACAAACAAATTGTTGAATAACTTAGAAATGCCTTCTTTTTTCGCTCTTGAATTCTTTAAGTCAATTTTCTTTGTATCAATCTTCTTTCTGGAGTAAGTATTTTGTAAAAGATCCAACGGATATCGACGTAATAGTACATAGTAGGTAATAGTTTTTTTGGAGTTTACGTCCTTTAGAATCGATTTTCATATATAAGCCCGGGGTATGAAAATCTATGGGTAGTAAAATCAAACTTTCTCCGTTACGTTATTGACTTTATGTTTTCATGATAATTGATAATGTATTTTGATGATTATATAATTAATATAAATAAATGTATCAAGCATGCTTTCAGTAATAAAAAAGAGCGTTCATTTACTAATCTATATTTGTTTTATAATCGTTCGTAAAGAGTAAACTCCAGATTTTTTTAAAAATTAAATTAAAGACGTTACGTTTGTTTAATAAAACTTATAGATATGCTAAGTTATTTTCTGTACAAATCATGCCTGCGTGGAATGGTGGCGAGAATGCTAGCTGCATATTCGCACTGGACAGCCAGGCTAATCGTTTGCGTAAAAGATGAGCCAGCACTTCTGTTACCAGATGAGAGACCGCGGTGATTTGGCTCGTGAGAAATTTTTGGCACAAAAACTCTGTGGAACCCGGGTTTTCTCGGCAAACAGAACCAATATGTAACATTCGGTTTCCAGAGGGGCGTGCTTGCGCCGCTTGCCAGTTTCAGCCACTTCTGCTGCGGCTACTGATTTAGTATTCTATACTAATATTTCTAAGCTATCTATCTATACTAATATTATTAATGCGAAAGTTTGGATGGATGGATGGATGGATGTTTGTTACTCAATCACGCCAGAACGGCGCATCGGATCTTGATGAAATTTCGCACAGAGGTATATTTAATAAAAGTCTGGAATAAAATATACGCTACTTTTTATCCCGGAAAAATACTCGTTTATATTCTTTACATCTCTCATATTCGGTAAGTAGGTCCTTATTACCCCCAAATGGAGCTTGTAGGTGACCAATTAGCGCTCTAGGGTAATAATGTAGCTAGAAAAGCCCTAGGGCGGTAAGTAATTAAAAAAAGTATGATGGTTAGATGTACGCGAACTTTTTGAAAGAGTGAAGAGTTTTTTTTTTAAATTACTTACCGCCCTTGGGCTTTTCTAGCTAAGTACATTATTACCCTCGAGCGCTAATTGGTCACCTACAAGCTCCATTTGGGGGTAGGGTAAGGTTGCCACTATTGGACCACTTAACTTTAAACTGCCATAACATCAAAAGTATGAGAGTATATGGATATATGATTCATCAGTTTCTTAGGGCTTATACTCAGGTATTCACAACTGTGATTTTAGATTTTTTACTTTGAGCATAAATACACATATTACAAAAAAACATTTTTGGGATGGTTTCCTTGTATGGACCACTGTTTCCTTGATTGAACCACCTAGTTGCTATAATCGGACTTAGGAAGTTTTATCGACTGGTCCATTCATTGCACCCAAGGAGTTTTAATAAATAAAAGGCTAGGTTATTACTAAATTCAGTCTTTTTAATTGAACAGTCGTTTAAAGTAATAGGTAATAATCAACTATAACAACTTTTACCATATATTTTTAAGTTATGAATAACTATCAAATAGGCACCGATTTTTAATTGTAAGTACATTGTGGGTCCATCTTCCATTTACCACTTAACAAATAAAAAAATTGAACTACACACCAATTAACACATTTTAACAAAAATAAAACAGTAATTCTTATAAACTCGTAATATAAAGAAATTATTAAAGATAAATTTTATGTTTTTATTGTCAAATCTTCTTTTTAATGTTGCTTTTGGCACACCATATATCCTGCTAGCTTACTCAAAGCTAACAACGCTAATTTCATGCTGCCTTCATTCCAGTTATAATACTGGCCTCGTTTTGCCATCCTAAAACAAAAAAAAAGTTTCAGTGACGACAAAAACTTAAGTAGTTCCTTTGATTGGACCGGTTCAATGAAAGAAACTTGCATGAGTTCATTCATGGCAACTCACTGTGATCCCAATCAAACCATTACTTTTAAAAAAGTATATAATTTTTGTGACATGTTATTAATAGGTTAGCTGAACGAACAAAATATATGCAATCCTACTGAAAATAATTGGGTAGAAATACCTTAAAAATCTGTACTTACATGGTAAAGAATGACGCACAAATTTTATATCGGGAGCTCGTAAAACACACCGACGTACGCCCTTCCTCAACGAAGCCTGCGGCGACACTGAAGGTTGAGGGGCAGGGTGCGGGGTCCAATAGCTAGCTTCTCGTCAATATCGACGATTTTTAGGACTCTTTATTTTCAAGAAATCTAAGTGGTCCAAACAAAGCACTGGTCCAATGATTGCAACCTTACCCTAATAAGGACCTACTTTACCTCACAATCGAGATGTAAAGCAGAGTAGTTAGCTCGGGTGTAAGCACCCTCGAACTATAGGCGCCCTCCCTGCGCTCGTGCGCCTAAATATCTCGGGCTGCAATTGATGCCTTACAGCCCTTGGCTACTAATCTACTATTGGAATTTGGACAACGTCAAACTTGTGTGTATTGCACACAAGTTTACACAGCTATTATTGTGTGTTCCACACATTTGCGGAGCGTTCATTTCTATATTAAGTAGATGACCTCTACTTAGTAGGTAATACTTTATGTTGAACTAGCTGATGCCCGCGACTTCGTCCGCGTGGATCGAGGTTTTTCGTTTCCCGCGGGAACTCCTTAATTTTCCGGGATAAAAAGTAGCCTAGATGTGTTATTCCAAACTATAATCTATCTCTGTGCCAAATTTCATCCAGATCCGTTCAGCCGTTGGGGCGTGATTGAGTAACAAACATCCATCCATGCATCCATCCAAACTTTCGCATTTATAATATATATTTGATTAGCAGTATACACTTCATTTTGTAGCGTATCAGAATACAAGCAAGACGTCAGTAAGTAGCCGATAATTGTGTCCAAATTAAAAAATCCTTTTTCAATAAGTACCTATTCCATGTTTTATTTTCAGAACATGATCACGAACGAAAATTCAGTCTTAAATAAACTTAGATACTAAAGAAAAGGCTTACAACATCGAACATGACCTTTTAAAGTATTTCTAAAGCCTACAAATATAAATGCTACTGAATTCTCTAGTGTCCACCATATTGGGACAGCAAAGCAAACTAAAATAAACCCAAATGCTAACGTAATAAAGTACATTAAGTAACACAATTCGAATTCGATAGCTTAATATCCAAACAGGCGTAAGTAAAAAAGTTATTTATCGTTTAAAATTGAATCTTAAACCAGTAGCTCATAGTGTTTAAACTCAATGGATCATCGTGTTTCGGTACTCTATTTATTAATCAGTAAGAAATGATTTATTTTTGACTAGCTGATGCCCGCGACTTCGTCCGCGTGGATCGAGGTTTTTCGTTTCCCGCGGGAACTCCTTAATTTTCCGGGATAAAAAGTAGCCTATGTGTTATTCCAGTCTATAATCTATCTCTGTGCCAAATTTCATCCAGATCCGTTCAGCCGTTGGGGCGTGATTGAGTAACAAACATCCATCCATACATCCATACATCCATCCAAACTTTCGCATTTATAATATTTATTTGATATTTGATATAGGCATCATCCTATGATACCTAATTTGCAGCCCCAGGGTATAGACCTACTTCCGGTAGGTCCAAACGACCAAATACACCACCCCCGGGGACTACTCTCCGGTAACGAACCGTGGAGTCCGGGGATATTTTGGTTACGCTCTATAACCGGATTTAGAACCGAGTATACTTATATGACATTACTATGCTTAGACTTTCCTACTTATATATATTATATCTAATATTATAGATGCGAAAGTGTTTGTTTGTTGGTTTATTGGTTTGTCCTTCAATCACGCCTCAACAAAGCACCGGATGCCTATGTCCTTCCCCGGGATACAACCTATCCTTGTACCAAATTTCATCAAAATCGGTTGAACAGATGAGCCGTGAAAGCGTATCAGACAGACAGACGGACAGACACACTTATATTATAGCGTCCGGCCAAATTTCACAATGCAATATTTTATGTATAAATCAGTATAGAAAAATTAATCAATAAAATCGATTAAATAAATAAAATCAATTCTAAGAATCATCAATAATAAAATCAATCGCGCAATCTACTCTCTAACAAATTTAACGGAAAAACGCCACAATTGAAGTCAGAAACGACATCTCAGCATCCGACAATCTCACTCGAGAGCATCTAAAATGAACCTTTACCAAAATAAAATCTTCCGAACAGGGTTGCTACTGACTATTATCTCATTCAATAAAAGTACAATTCAATTTGAAATTCAAATTCAAACTCTTCATTCAGAGCTGGGCCGACTTAAGCGACGCGGCACGGAGATGCACTGCGCGACGCGGCACAAACTCATACAAATATTTGCCGCTCCGTGCATCTCAAGTGGGGCTAGATTTTCATTGCACACACATTTTCTGCGTTATATTTCTTCGCTGAGATGAGTTGATGGCCGAAATTCTGTCATGCCATCTCAGGAAAAAGCTCAAAGCGTAGAAGGTTAATTTTAATTTAATTTTATTTGATCTACCAACAGAATTACATGTTAAAACTATACAAAATGATAAATGTCTTAGGCACTAGGTACAAACGCATTTCAACTTAAAGGTAGATACATCATGCAAATTAGAAGACGTACATTCACATAAGTTTACAAAGTTACATTACTAATAAAATAATATATTCTAATATTATAAATGCGTAAGTTTGGATGGATGTATGGATGGATTTTTGTTACTCAATCACGCCCCAACGGCAGAACGGATCTGGATGAAATTTGGCACAGAGATTAGATTATAGTCTGGAATAACACTTATGCTACTTTTTATCCCGGAAAATTAAAGAGTTCCCGCGGGAACCAAAGAACCTCAATTCACGCGGACGAAGTCGCGGGCATTAGCTTGTATAAAATAAATATAGAAGTTTGTCGAAAGTCGAAGTTTGGCAACCCTATCCGAACGTCTGATTTAAGTATTGACTTAAAAAGTTGAAAATCGCATAGAACACGGTGGCTAGGGCACTTGAAAGAGCACTTTATTGCAACGTGTCAAAATGCAATTCCGAATGCAGGGAATGGGATATTGAATCAATTTAATGCAAGGTCGAATTGTGTGCATAGAGACTTGAATTTTCTTTCGTCTTGTGAGAGATTGAGTAGGTACCTACTTACTTGCTTTTAAGTCGGAGGGCTTTTCGTCTAACTTTTTTTCTACTTAAAGATTTTTAGTAGTACACCTTTTCTGGTCATTTGGGGATAGTTGTACTAATTCAGTTCTTACAGCTGTTCTCTAAATCTACCTACTTGTAATCATACAAAACTGACGATGGATCTATGGAGAAGCTTACATATCCATCCAGCTTTACGCTTCTAAGCTTTTAGGTTTCATTTCCCTTTCCCATTAAGGCCTTTGTCCACCTCGCTGGCCAACGTTACATTATACACTCATCATTATATGAAGAACTCTCGCGCATGTCAGGTTCCTCGCAATTTTATCCTTCACTATTTAAAAAAAACATACTAATCCATACTAATATTATAAATGCGAAAGTGTGTCTGTCTGTCTGTCTGTCTGTCAGTCTGTCTGCTACGCTTTCCCGGTCCATCTTTTCAACCGATTTTGCTGAAATTTGGTATAGAGGTAGGTTATATCCCGGAAAATTAAGGAGTTCCCGCGGGAATCAATAAACTTTAATCCACGCGGACGAAGTCGCGGGAATCATCTAGTATTATATATGCGAAAGTAGTCTGTCTATCTGTCTGCTACGCTTTAACGGCCCATCTTTTCAACCGATTTTGGTGAAAATTGGTATAGAGATAGGTTGCATCCCGGGTAAGGACATAGACTTAGATACTATACAAGCTAAATAGACTAAAGGCTAGACAAAAAAATTGAGGAGTTTCCGCGGGAATAAGAAAAAACCTCATCCACGCGGATGAAGTCACGTGCATCATCTAATCATATTTAATTTCATAGCCGGTGACCCACCTGTTATCATATTATTAGACAAACAGTAAGGTGATAAGGAAAATGACTTGTTATTTTCAACAAAAAAATATTAAAAAATCCATTATCCCCGACAAGTTTGAACAAAGATGTTCATAATTATAATCTGCGCGCTCCAGGCGTCGGTTTAATTGCGCCTCCAAATGAATGAGGAACCCTAATTGAGTCGGATAATTACACCCCTGAGTCTGTGTTCCGCAGCTTTATAAAAAAACTGCCAGCCCTGGCTTCCCACGGGTGAAATCTTCTAAAGAATTTTAAAAAAGGTGACTGACTCAGGAGGTCTATCAATGCACAGCGTAAACCACTGGACGGATCGGGCTGAAATTAGATATACAGGGGCAATACTTGCCAAAGCCCAAGCAAATATACTTAATTCTAAAACATGAAAGTCAACAATAATGAAACAATATGGCTTAAAGCGTTGGCAGTATGGCCCCAGATAGCTTTTCAATCTTAGGCATCCGCTAAGAAAATATTTTTAAAAATTCTACCTCTAAAGGGGTAAAATAGGGGTTTGAAATTTGTACAATTTATTTCAATTTATTTATTTAAAACATGTAGGGCATACAGGTGTCTCTTATGTTACGTCATGTTTTGACTCTACCACCGGTACGGAAAGGAGATTCGAACGAATTCGATTCGTATGAAAATCGAACCTAACGTGAGCGAAGCTGCGGGCAAATGTTAGTTACTAATAATTCTCCACTGAAAAACCTACATATGTCTAGGTTATAATCATGACGTAGGTATTTAAAAAATAATCACAGAGCAGTATTTTTAACCTCAAAAACTAAAAAACCCCGCTTTTCGGGCTTGAGTTAAATTGCACGCGAGATTGTGTCATATATAGTGACGTGACATAGCGCTTCTGCCGGACACAGATATTATTTTGCATGGAAAATATGCTACTGAAATATTATGCACATTTATAATCTCACAAAACGGTAAAATTTTTTAAAGCATTTTTAATTTTTTTGTGGCGACAAACCTTCTGCCGAGAACCAAAAAAACACAAGGGACATCCATTTGGAAGCTACTATGCCACTGACACATACAATGATACACAGATACACACGTTAATCTTCTGTTTACGTCGGGGGTCATAAAAAGAGTTTTGGTTTTGGAAAAGTGGTGGGAGGCTTCGGCCGTGGCTATTTACCACCCTACTGGCATAGACATGCAACGTTTAGCGTTCCAGTACAATACCGTGTAGAAACCGATTAGGGGTATGGGTTCATAAAAAAGGTGATATTGCTGTCAAGGTCTAATTTGTAGTGGAATAAAGTCTTTAAAACTTAACTTGTAATCGAAAACAAAGAGAAAATAAGAAAACATTTAATATAGAAATTCGTGTACAAAAGCGAATCCTCACTTCATAAGAAGTGCTAAGTAAAATCACATAATAAAGCGAGCTGAAAAATGTGTTGTCGGAATGAGAGTGTGGATTTATTGTTCGCCCCGGACGGGTGCTACAGTGTATTATTGCTTAGCCTCCAGCCGGGCTGAGATACTATGATGTTATTATGTTGGACATATATGACATAGTAATTAGTGACAATGGTTATTTGACTGTTTCTGCACATGGACTTAGTATAGTTACAAAAGTAATAGGCCAACTGACAGTCCGAAAACGCCTGAATAATTTTGATTTTTCATTGTGTGCTCTTTTATTCTCTGTCCAAGCGTTTATTTTACTTTTGGCAACTCAAGTCAATGATGTTTTAATGCGTGACTGATTCGATTTTTGATAACAATCGACTTTCTTTATGAAAAAGTTTTAAGCGATTTGACACACTGATATTTATCTTTGCTCAACATTTTTTGTTGTTTTATAAACATATACTAGCTGATGCCCGCGACTTCGTCCGCGTGGATTGAGGTTTTTCGGTTCCCGTGGGAACTCTTTAATTTTCCGGGATAAAAAGTAGCCTATGTGCCAGACTATAATCTATCTCCGTGCCAAATTATTTCATCCAGATCCGTTCAGCCGTTGGAGCGTGATTGAGTAACAAACATCCATACATCCACACATCCATACATCCATCCAAACTTTCGCATTTATAATATTTATTTGATACCCAAGCGTTTAAATAAATGACTATTTTTTTTTTATCCACTACAAGTCAGCCCTTGACTGCGATCTCACCTGATGGTAAGTGATGATGCAGTTTAAGATGGTAGCGGGCTAACCTGTTATACTAAGTATATTGATGTACGAGTATGTATTAAAATCATACTAAATATTAATTACTAGCTGATGCCCGCGACTTCGTCCGCGTGGTTAAAGTTTGATTCCTGCGGGAACTCCTTAATTTTCTGGGATAAAAAGCCTATGTCACTCTTCAGGTATACCCATGCCAAAAATCACGTCTATCCGTTGCTCCGTTGCAGCGTGATTGAAGGACAAACCAACGAACCAACAAACCAACAAACAAACACACTTTCGCATTTATAATATTAGTATGTTATGCAAGAAATGCTTTTTAAAATTCTTTTAATCAACTTAATACAACTCCAGCAAAGGAATGAAAGAAAGGCAAAAGTATGCAAAACTTTTGAGCTGTGTCGGTACAACGCTATGCTAAGAATTCGTGTTCTTGTAGTATTCGAGGCTCTTTGTAGCTGGTCCCGCAAACATGCAGCAAAGAAGGCGATCCCTTTGACTCTGTAAAATAAGATATTTTAAAGGAAATATCCTTGCAAACTTATTTTTTTTACTATATCCTATTTGCACTTTTGCACCAGGAACGTCCCAGGGTGGGTTATGTGCAGACAAAATCAATTTTAGGTCTAGACTAGCAACCAGTTAGATCTAGAAACTCGCAACAAAGACTGAACTAATTACATCGCAACGAGGTGGTTGCTGCTTTAATTTAAATGTTCATTTGGCTTTCGGTTCCGCTAAACAAATATTATGTATTTTCAGCGAGCGAGTATTAAGTTAATGTACCAATTATAAACAACATTACTTACCTACTGCGGTATAATCATAATTAAATAAATTGTTGTACATTATATTCTACTTATATTTCACGCAAATTTCCATTTTCCGGTAGGTTTTTTGAAGTTTTTTTTTTTTTTTATCCACTACAAGTTAGCCCTTGACTGCGATCTCACCTGATGGTAAGTGATGATGCAGTCTAAGATGGTAGCGGGCTAACCTGTAAGGGGCATGGCATTTGTATTAAACCCATACCCCTATTCGGTTTCTACACGGCATCATACCGGAACGCTAAATCGCTTGCCGGTAGGGTGGTAACTAGCCACGGCCGAAGCCTCCCACCAGGCCAGACCAGGGAAAATTCAGAAATTATAAATTCCCAAATTGACCCTGCCGGGGATCGAACCCGGGACCTCCGTACGATAAGACAACAGCGCTACACACTGCGCCACGGAGGTCGTCAAATTATAAGTGAAACTTCTATAAAACCGTTGTGATTAGAAAAATCGATGAAACGGGTGTTGTCGCCACGGTACAAGTGGCGTCACCGGACGAACGAGTAGGTATATAGTGTTCCATTTTTGTAACTTTCTGTTTGATTGTATAAATCTAGTAGTATGAAGTCTGATTTGAAATGATTGAAAGCGACACCAAAAAGAGACAAACATATTCATAATAGGATTTAATCAAATAAATATTATAAATGCGAAAGTTTGGATGGATGTATGAATGTATGGATGGATGTTTGTTACTCAATCACGCCCCAACGGCTGAACGGATCTGGATGAAATTTGGCACAGAGATAGATTATAGTCTGGAATAACACATAGGCTACTTTTTATCGCGGGCATCAGCTAGTGATTTAATAGGATGCTAATAGCTAATTGTATTATGTAATACTAGCTGATGCCCGCGACTTCGTCCGCGTGGATTGAGGTTTTTCGGTTCCCGCGGGAACTCTTTAATTTTCCGGGATAAAAAGTAGCCTATGTGCTATTCCAGACTATAATCTATCTCTGTCCCAAATTTCATCCAGATCCGTTCATCCGTTGGAGCGTGATTGAGTAACAAACATACATCCATACATACATCCATCTATCCAAACTTTCGCATTTATAATATTTATTTGATAATGTATAAGTAAGTAAGACATGACAGCTATCAATAAATGAAATGAAATGAAATGATTTAGCCTGCGAGAGTATGAGATAGAATACAAGTTACATTTATCTCATTCTCATAATCATCATAATCATAATCATTTATTTGCTGATTGCAGGTATCTCGCTCTCGTAGGCTACTTTTCTGAAGTTTCACTTCTGCCGTGTGTAAATTGCATACACACACTTTTTGAAGTGAAAACTTTTTTAGCCGCGTTGAGCACTTTTTGGTAGGGGGTAAACTTGTGGATTCGCGTCACCGACACCTCGCTCCGACATGCTCGCGAACACCGACATGCTCGCGTTGTTACGAAGACAAAAGGTCTTAAATATAAATATACTTCATTCGTAATTAAACTTTAATTCATTAGTTGTAAGGTTTATATTTTATTTATTTAAATTTTTTTATTTTTTTTTAATTATTTTAAATAAGTATTCGTTTTCACTTCTATCGGCAGTCTCTATGACTGCCAATTTTTTTATATTCGATCGCGAAGACTGAATCATACTAATATTATAAATGCCAAAGTGTGCTTGTTTGTTGGTTTGTTGGTTTGTCCTTCAATCACGCCGCAACGGAGCAACGGATCGTCGTGATTTTTGGCATGGGTATAGTTGAGGACCTGGAGAGTGACATAGGCTACTATTTATCCCGGAAAATTAAAGAGTTCCCGCGGGAATAAAAAAAAACTTAAACCACGCGGACGAAGTCGTGGGCATCAGCTAGTGAGTAGATATAATCAAAGTGTATCCGTGGTCCGCATCCAACAGATGTGTTCTAAGTAACTCCCGCTCTAATCTCGGCTCCCAGCAGATGCTCCTCTTTTTATTATCCACTCGACTGCTCGGGATAAACTAGCGCTATTATTTCTGTAGATCTTCTTTATTTTATCAGCTAGTTTTTTTCGGTTACATGAGATTTTTTAATTAATTAGAAATTACTACTTTAGGACCTATATCTGTACCCATGTTCCTGCAAATAAAATATTATTTAATAGATGATGCCTGCGACTTCGTCCGCGTGGATAAGTTTTTTTATTCCCACAGGGACTCCTTAATTTTCCGGGAAAAAAAATAAGCTATATCCTTCTCCGTGATGTAACCTACCTCTATACTACTTCAAGATAGGCGGTTAAAGCGTAGCAGACCGACAGACAGATAGATAGATAAACAGACAGACACACTTTTGCATTTATAATATTAGTATGGTTTACGGTTCATGAGGTACAGCCCGCTGATACACAGACGGATAGACATACAGCGGAAGCTCCGTAATAGGCTCCCGTTCGCACCCTAGTTTTCTTGGGAGGCTTCGGCCTTCGGAGGCTTTTCAACCCTGGGGACTTCGGCCGTGGCTGGCTACCATCTTACCGGCAAAAACGTGCCGCTAAAAACGTTCCGGTACGATAGTGTGTATAGAAACCGATTACGCGTATTATGGGTGCGGTTAGATGCCATACCCTTGAAGTAAGCCTGCTACCATCTTAGACTGCATCTTCACTTACCAGCAAGTGAGATCGCATACCAAGTCAAGTAAAATATGAATAAAATAAAAATAAATAAATGTTTATTTAGCTTTACACGAGAAAAAACACAGAAATGAGAAATTATAAATACAGACTAAATACTTACTAAGCTTACTAACTAAAAATACAAAATGTATTTTACAAAATAACTACAAAAAAATAAATTACTTCGTGTAATCGCTAAAAAGGCACCTCAGCATGTTGCTGCAGTATATTATGATAACTGCAGCGCTGATTTTCAGGCAGAGCCTTATGTGACGTCACGACCCACGACCCGGAAGCGACCAGCGCACAGTTTTCTCAAACACGGTACTTAAGATAGGCAACAACAAGTGAATATAACTCAAAGAATTAAAAAATACGACTGCCATAGTTACATGATATTTTTTTGTGAATCACTGGATATTTAAATATCTATATATATAAAATTCAAAGTCCTGACTGACTGACTTATATATCTGGGGCTAGAAACTTGAAATCTAAATGATATTTTTGGAATCTACTCATCATTTTCTTGATGATGACAATATTATAGTTAATCTCATTTTGGAAAAAAAAATCAACTTTAGTCTTTGATGCGGGACCATGGTCACCCTATAATTTTTTTTTTAAATTTTACTAGCCTATGTCACCCGGAATAAGCTAAGGATTCTAACGATACCTTATTCATCAAAATCCGTTCAGGCGTATAGAAGTTAAGGTGGAATTTACAAACTCACATACATACATACATACATACATGAACCCTGAAAACATTATACTCCTTTTTTCAGGCAGTCGTATAAAAATAACACTAACTTAAGTAAGTACTAACTTGTAGTGGATATAAAACCTATTAGAAACAATCGTTTCTTACATAAAGCGATTAAATGTAAGTCTGCCAAATTTCCGAATAATCCCGGCTCTTCCCAGGGTTGTCCCGGAAAACGCGCTAATCTGCGTAAAGTACGTTTCTTTGTTCCAATATTTACGGTCGTGTTTACGGCCCTGCGGAGTTTACGGCCCATACGGCCATACGCAGCCGTAATACGGTTGTATAATTTAGCTTTTATTGATTCTAATGTTGTTGTAGATTATTTCGGTTTTGGTACTTAGGTAACTCGTTGATATAAAACCTAGATTCGATTCTCAGTGGGGCAGTTTAGATTAATTAAACCTATTTTCTAAATTGTTCTAACTTTTGAAATTGCCTGACATGATGCGAGACTTAATTTCAATTTTCAATACTTACTTATTCAACTAGCTAATGCCCGCGACTTCGTCCGCGTGAATTGAGGTATTTTGATTCCCGCGGGAACTCTTTAATTTTCCGCGATAAAAATAGGCTACTTTTTATCCCGGAAAATTGAACAGTTCCCGCGGGAGCCAAAAAACCTCAATCCACGCGGACGAAGTCGCAGGCATCAGATAATAGATCAAATAAATATTATAAATGCGAAAGTTTGGATGGATGTATGGATGGATGTTTGTTACTCAATCACGCCCGAACGGCTGAACGGATCTGGATGAAATTTGGCACAGAGATAGATTATAGTCTGGAATAACACATACGATACTTTTTATACCGGAAAATTGAAGAGTTCCCGCGGGAACAAAAAAACCTCAATCCACGCGGAAGAAGTCGCAGGCATCAGCTAGTAAGGCTTATATTTCTTACGCGATACTATATAGCGATGATAATAAGCTCCCTGATATGCTATATTAATATTTACTGTCACAATTTAAACATTTAAGGCCAAGCGTCCGATTTGTTCATTTCCCATAGAAAAATTCAAAATGCTATATTTGCGTTTCACATAACGAATATTTTCCCGGGCTTTTTGACAGTCACGTTCTAGCTAGACTTGCTTCGGAATACGTTTCACTGGGATATTGCTCTTGACAAAAACCTGTGTGACACGTTAGGCTGAACCTCCACTGGTCTTATTCCTAGCTCCCGTATCTATACTTCTATACTAATATTATAGAAGCGAAAGTTTGGATGGATGGATGGATGGATGTTTGTTACTCAATCACGGCAGAACTGCTGAACGGATCTAGATGAAATTTAACACAGGGATAGATTATAGTCTGGAATAACACATAGGCTACTTTTCATCTCAGAAAATTAAAAAGTTCCCGCGGGAACTAAAAAACCTCAAATGGATGTTTGTCACCACCCTACAGGCAAAGACGTGCCGCCAAGCGATTAAGCGTTCTGGTACGATGCCTTGTAGAAACCGATTAGGGGTACGGGTTTAATATAACTGCCATACCCCTAACAAGTTAGCCCATTACCATGTTAGACTGCATCATCATTGACCATCAGGTGAGATCGCAGTCAAGGACTAACTTGTAGTGTTGTTGTTCCACAGTCAATCACGGTTTGTCAGTCAGAATAAATAGTGAAAACTACTGGATGTAGAAACTAGAAACATGGGCGGTGTGAGGACAGCTTTACGCACGTACCGGCGAAATATGCTAGATCAAAGCAATGACGGGGCAAAGCTTATAGCGCTTTGTCAGGATAGACTGTTTTTGCGTCAGAGTTTTCCAATTTTCCACTGTCGCGTCGCAGTTTAGCAATTATACAAAGGGATAGTGAATACCAGTTGAAATTCAGTTTTTACCACTGTTACATCACGGTGACTTGTTGCAAAAGCTATGTCAAACACAAAACGCTTAAGTTAGCCCAGTGGTTAAGGCTTTGATCTTGGGTTCGATCCTCGGGCTTGCATCTGTAATAGGTATCTTTTCGGAAATACGTGCGTTTTAAGAAATTAAATATCATTTGCTTTAACGGTGAAAGAAAACATAAAGAAAGAAAATCAATAGTTTATTCGTCAATGGTGTCACAGACAAATCTATATAGATACAAATGTTACACTTATGTCTGTGACACCACCCAGAAAGGTTGTACAGCTCAACACTTTGCCCTGCGTCACAATATGCCCATAAATGCATACAAAGCAAGGCGCTGGTTTTCAGCTGTGACCCCAGGTGACGTCACAGTGACAACAGTAAATTACACTGCTACTTCATTAATTGAAGCTTTTATGGAAATCTTTCCAAAACATATTTTGAAATTACTTAAATGAAACCCCTATAGATATCTTTAACAAGACTAGAAACCCTTAACAAGACATTAGTTGTCATCTTATTTTTTTATTTTTTTATCCACTACAAGTTATAGCCCTTGACTGCGATCTCACCTGATGGTAAGTGATGATGCAGTCTAAGATGGTAGCGGGCTAACCTGTTAGGGCATGGCAGTTATTACATATATTAATAAGCCCATACCCCTATTCGGTAAATTTAATAAAATAAATTTAAATAAAATCCTTATATACTACTAGCTGATGCCCGCGACTTCGTCCGCGTGGTTTAAGTTTTTTTGATTCCCGCGGGAACTCCTTAATTTTCCGGGATAAAAAGTAGCCTATTTCACTCTCCAGGTCCTCAACTATACCCATGCCAAAAATCACGTCGATCCGTTGCTCCGTTGCGGCGTGATTGAAGGACAAACCAACAAACCAACAAACCAACAAACCAATAAACCAACAAACCAACAAACAAACACACTCGCATTTATAATATTATTGTGATTATGACTTACCTACTAACAAAAAAAACCCTAATCAAAAAGACCACCCCCGGTTGCCCCTGGACCAAAGTACCTACATTAACTCCAAGAAAAGGGCATTTAATTAATTTCTCACTACGTGATTACTAAACTTCTATCTCCTATTCAAAAATTATCAACTAAGCTTCTGCGATAAATTATTCTCAAGTGAGAAACTTTAACCTTTCAGAAACAGGAGGAGTTTTTAACTTCAATGCAACTTTTCTTTAACAGTCCGTAAACCCGTAAACCGACATTTTATGAACTTTTGATGAGCTTTGTGCATGAGATATTAGTATTATAACAAAAAGAAAATTAAAACATTAAAGATTAATCCCTCCTTAGTAGACTGTTGCAAATAAAAAATTAATTTTATTGAAATATAATAGTGAAATTCTCATTCTTGCAGAATACGTTTACCATTTTTGCACTTTTGGGTGACACTTTTCACCCATATAAATCCACGAAAAATTATAATAAATGACTTATAAAAAATACTAATATGATAAACACGCTCTTAAAATTGGACTGTTGCAATTCGTTTTTATACGTTCTATACAAAATTAGTTAATAAAAAAATCAAATCAATGTGCATGATTTATCAAAATTTACGCGTCACAATAACCTGTATTTCTTAAAAGTTTGACGAAATTACTGATAAAATAAAATTTACCATGAATGTTTAGTATTTATATAACACAAATTGTGTAAAAATAAAGTTCTATAAAATACCTATATGACCAAAAAATATTATCAAAGTCTGATCAAATTCACGTGTGAAATGGTACTGCAGATCGTACGACCGCACGTACGTACGAACTTGACTACGCAAAGTATCAAAGTATCTTTACTGGCCTATGTCGTCTATGTATGAGTGCAGCCTAACGGTCTACTGTGCGGTATACCTACAGATTCCAAAATTGACCGATGGCGAGTATACGGTCTCTTAAGTAGTTTTGGTTTCTCTCGATTTTTGACCGAGCGAAGCGAAGGTCTCCGAGTCTACTTGTCCGTCCGTCCGTCCGTCCGTCTGTCAGAGTCTGTCTTACAACTTCTGAATTACTGAACGTAATTACTTCAAATTTAAATATAATATGTAAACCAATGGCCTCCAGCCGAATATGGCTTAAAAAGTTATAAAAATCTTTATTTCAGGGGGGCTCTCATAGAAGCGAATGCGAATTAAAATATATTTTATAGCGTTACATAGAGTTGCGGTATAACATTTTAAAGATAATTAGGAATAGAGTCCAAAAAAAAAAATTTTTTTTTAATTTTTCCCCTAAAATTGACGAAATTGGGGGCTTTCAAAGTGGAGATTTTCTAACGTCCATAGTTGACCTCAGAACTCTCAATTTTCTAAAAGGCTGAGCCTGAAACTTGATCAATTATTTGAATTATATCCTGTACTTGAACAACAAATACTAAAATTAGATAAATATTATAAGGAAACAAAATTATTTAATTTTTATGATTTTTTATTTACAGAACTTCACAATGATGTCAATAGATAGCACTCTGTGATACCGCGAGGTCTCAGTTCGGGGCGAACCACTAGTTAAATTATTATATCAACTGGTAGATGTCCACTGCTAGATCCGTACTAGCTAGCACTGATAGATATAGATATTATTATAAAAATTAAATATATAAAAAGTTGTCTGCTAATCTGTGTGTCTGCAACGCTTTCACGGCCCATTTGTTAAGCCGATTTTAACTAAATTTGGAACGGAGATAGGTTGCATCCCGGGGAAGAACACACCTTTAATCCCAGAAAATCAGAGTTCCCGTGGGATTTTTCCAAAACCTTAATCGACGTGGAGGAATTCGCGGATAACATTTATATAATATGGCATAATATTATGATGCCTGCAACTTTTCGTGTGCATCGTGTATTTTATGGAATAAGTTTTTAATATTACAGTTTTATATGACGTACCTTGACTTTTTTAAAATAAGGATTATAATTCTGAAACAAGAGCATCAACAATATTAAAATAATAGTGCTTTAAGCTATTATAGTAATGAAGCAGTGTGCGAAACGTAGAGCTCAGAGCTTCATACCATGGACTTTATGCTTCATACCATGGACTTCATACCATGGACTTTATGCCTGAAACATTCTGATGCAATTTACTTGCTAAAAAAAATTAAAAATCGCATGAAACCCAAAAGTAATAGTTCTAGTTTAAGTTAGTTTCTATTAGTCGCATTTCTGACTGAGCGTTTTTATACTACCATTCCACCATAGAAAATAGCGGCTTATATGGTACTATAAAGTTTTACGCTAAGGTTTTACTTGACTACACGCTTCCGACATGTCGCACGACAAAAAGTAGCATGACCTGATAACAAAATTAAGACAAAATCGATGGATATTTTTTAACAAATACATTTTGTCCCACTGGAGGGGCAAAGTCAATGTATCCGTACGTACGTTACATTCCGACACCTGAGGATGCTCCGATGTCGGCGTGGAACGTACGTTGAGTATGCTTTTGAAGATACGTGTGGTGTGGTGTGGTGTGGTGGCAGTAAGTATTGCTTGTTTGTTTGTCATGCATGCTGGTAGATTCACTCGATTATTCAAAAGCACTTGTTAAAAGTCTACTTGAATAAAAAATATTTGATTTTTGATTTTGATACGTAAGAGGGTGGGCGGTGCATATTATTTGTCTGTTTTGGCGAATTAAGTATAGCGAATTATTAAACTTCTTATTCCTTGGTTATCGTGGCCTTAAAGTAACGCCTTTTTCCATCCAACGACTGCAACTACTCCAAGTACGCGGCGACCAAAAGTTGCGCGACAAAAAGTCACTAGTTTATGCAAGTTTATAGGTTAAGTTGCAATAAAAGTTTACGCCTCAATTTAAAGCTCCGTTTCTATTCCCGAACAATACATTTGGAGTACGTAAAACGGTCAAACCCTATTATTTCGGCTTCATTTATTTTTCCTTCAATAGAATGATAACTTTGTTCTAACCTATAAAACTTATGTGATACTAGGTGGCGAAGTTTCTTTGTTTGTATAGTCCGTTTCTAGGACAGGACGTGGACATTTGAAACTCGAAAATGTTAGGTATAGGAACCTTACTAACTAATTCGATAGATTGCACGGTAAAAGTAGTAGAATAATCAAAGCTACAACTTAAATGTTCTAACAAAGCCTGACGTTTTGTTCGGTCGAGCTAGTTTGTGCGGGTCTATATTAAAGTGGGTAATTAACCTTATTGTCAGTGATAATAATTGTCCGTTAATGTGTATTCGACACCTGTGTGACGTCAATCCGTAGACAGATTTTTTTATTCCACTACAAGTTAGCCCTTGAATGCGATTTCACCTGATGGTAAGAGATGATGCAGTCTAAGATGGTAGCGAGCTAACCTGTTAGGGGTTAGTTATATTAAACCCCTACCCCTTACACGCCATCGTAACGGAACGTTAAATCGCTTGGCGGTCTTTGCCGGTAGGGTGATAATACTGGCCTAGGACGAAGCCTCCCAACAAACCAAACCAGAGAAAATTTAGAAATTATAAATTTCCAAATTGACCCTGCCGGGAATCGAACCCGGGACCTTCCACTATTAGACCACAGTGATCACTACTGCCCGCCAACCTGCATTGGAGCAGCGTGGTGGATCTAAGCTCTAATTTCCTCTCTCCTATGAGAGTGGAGGCCTGTGCCCAGCAGTGGGACGTTAATGGGCTGTAGTGTGATCACTAATGCGCCAGGAAGGTCGTAAATTTTATGGAATTTTAACCTAATTAAAATGTTTAATTAAATGTCGTCTCCGTATATATTTCCACTAAGTCTGAGCAGAGTAGGGATTTATCTATATCTATACTTATAATAAAACTGTAACAGGTCCAATTCTGTACATTGAAGATATTTAGAAAATATTTTTTGGAGGGCACTCATTATTCGATACTGGAGCCAAATCTGTAATTTTTTTCATTTTTGTCTGTCTGTCTGTCTGTCTGTCTGTCTGTCTGTCTGTCTGTCTGTATCTTGGCCGCGCATCACGCCGAAACTACTGAATGAATTCAAACGAAACTTGGCACGATTTGAGCCCATACTACGAGGTAGGACATAGGATAGTTTTTATCCCGAAATTCTACCACCGAAGGGGTGAAATAGGGGTTGAAAGTTTGTATGAAAGTCCTTAATTTCTCAAGTTATAGCCATGAAACTTGATATATGCGCTGCGGGTTGAAAATGAAAACATATGTGTTTCACAGTCTTTCAAAATTCCACCCCCGAAGGGGTGAAATAGGGGTTGAGAGTTTGTATGAAAATCCTTAATTTCTCAAGTTATAGCCATGAAACTTGATATATGAGCTGCGGGTTGAAAATGAAAACATATGTGTTTCACAGTTTTTCAAAATTCCACCCCCGAAGGGGTGAAATAGGGGTTGAGAGTTTGTATGAAAATCCTTAATTTCTCAAGTTATAGCCATGAAACTTGATATATGCGCTGCGGGTTGAAAATGAAAACATATGTGTTTCACAGTTTTTCAAAATTCCACCCCCGATGGGGTGAAATAGGGGTTGAGAGTTTGTATGAAAGTCCTTAATTTCTCAAGTTATAGCCATGAAACTTGATATATTAGCTGCGGGTTGAAAATGAAAACATGTGTGTTTCACAGTTTTTCAAAATTCCACCCTCGAAGGGGTGAAATAGGGGTTGAGAATTTGTATGAAAGTCCTTAATTTCTCAAGTTATAGCCATGAAACTTGATATATTAGCTGCGGGTTGAAAATGAAAACATATGTTTCACAGTTTTTCAAAATTCCACCCCCGAAGGGGTGAAATAGGGGTTGAGAGTTTGTATGAAAATCCTTAATTTCTCAAGTTATAGCCATGAAACAGCATTTGGGCTTTCGTTAAAATATGAAGAAGTACGTGTTTCACCATTATAGGGGGATTATACCATGGGATAGTAATATAGGCTACTTTTTATGTTGAAAAATTAACTGAAAAACTTATTCCACGCGGACGAAGTCGCAGGCATCAGCTATAAAGAATATACTTACATACATACATACATTACATAGGCTACTTTTTATCCCGGAAAATTAATGAGTTCCCGCGGGAATCGAAGAAACTTAGTCCACGCGGACGAAGTCGCGGGCATCAGCTAGTGCCTAATATACACGATATTAAAATACCCCCAATCGCAAAGAAAGCAATCTCTCACAATGGGTGATTGTTGCAAAGTGTCATTGTGCTAAGTCCTTTGTGGCTTCATCCCCTTGAGGGGGATGAAATGTTAATATTTAATGCTGACTCTCTCTGTCTCCGCCTAAACACTTTGCAAATATTTGGAGGGATTTACAAATGTGATATTACATTTAAGAAAATCACGGTAGCTTCCTTTTTTAATACGTTTTCTTTTTAATTAATTTAATGGAAAAAAATGTCTTACACAATTTAATGTAAGTTAAAATATTGAAAAATAAATAGGAATAAATTAAACTGGAGAGATCAAAACATTTGGTTTACATTTTGGGATACCTTGCTGATTAAGTATCTTCAAACAATTACAACGTTTCTTAATTTCTACAACAAATTTCGACGAAATAATATTTTGATCTGTACCAAATTTCGTCGGAATTTAACTACCTATACTATTTACTATACTACAATCAAATCAAATATAAATATTATAAATGCGAAAGTTTGGATGTATGGATGTATGTTTGTTACTCAATCACGCTCCAACGGATGAACGGATCTGGATGAAATTTGGCACAGAGATAGATTATAGTCTGGAATAGCACATAGGCTACTTTTTATCCCGGAAAATTAAAGAGTTCCCGCGGGAACCGAAAAACCTCAATCCACGCGGACGAAGTCGCGGGCATCAGCTAGTCTGTATATAGATTGCATCTAATTTTTGCATTCTTAAAAACGCTAACCATAGTATAGACGATAGACGATTAGACGAAAGCGTTAACAATAAATAGAAAGAGAATAGACACGAAACGGGCTACTTTTTGACTGTCAGGTGTGGCGCAGCGTGTAGCACTGTTGTCTTAACGTGCAGAGGTCCCGGGTTCGATTCCCGGCAGGGTCAATTTGGGAAATTATAATTTCTGAATTTTCCCTAGTCTGACCTGGTGGAAGGCTTCGGCCGTGGCTAGTTACCACCCTACCGGCAAAGACGTGCTGCCAAGCGTTTTAGCGTTCCGGTATGGTGCCGCGTAGAAACAGAATAGGGGTACATGGGTTTATTAATAACTGCCATACACCTAACAGGTTAGTCTACTACCATCGTAGTCTGCATCGTCACTTACCATCAGGTGAGATCGCAGTCAAGGGCTAACCTGTAGTAGAATAAAAAAAAAAGTACGTAACTTGGCTAGGCGGGCTGGAGAGTGACATGGCTACAAAAATGAGTATTTATGTCACCAGCGAGTATATAAGCAAGTAAATATCGCCCTTTGTGGTATTATATTGTAGATGGTAGAAATTACCTTTCAGCGCTCAATGGCCCGAGCGGAGGCAATCGAGTGTGAACCGTGTAAAGGCCTCTCCACACCAACCGGATTATCATTATTGACTAATGTAGAGTAGAGTTGGTGCTTTATTGAATACTGGATGATGCCCGCGACTTCGTCCGCGTGGTTTAAGTTTTTTCAAGTGAAAACTTCTTTAGCCGCGTTACCGACACGGTCTTAAATATAAATATACTACATTCGTAATTAAACTTTTATGTCTTAGTTTTAAGGTTTATATTTTAACTAGCTGATGCCCGCGACTTCGTCCGCGTGGATTGAGGTTTTTCGGTTCCCGCGGGAACTCTTTAATTTTCCGGGATAAAAAGGAGCCTATGTGCTATTCCAGACTATAATCTATCTCTGTGCCAAATTTCATCCAGATCCGTTCATCCGTTGGAGCGTGATTGAGTAACAAACATACATCCATACATCCATCCATCCAAACTTTCGCATTTATAATATTTATTTGACTAGCTGATGCCCGCGACTTCGTCCGCGTGGAATATGTTACTTTAGATTCCCACGAGAACTCCTTATTTTTCCGGGATAAGAAGTAGCCTATGCCATACTCCAGGTACTCAACTAAAAATCACGTCGATCCGTTGCTCCGTTGCGGCGTGATTGAAGGACAAACCAACAAATCAACAAACCAATAAACCAACAAACTAACAAACAAACACACTTTTGCATTTATAATATTAGTATGATGAAGTATGATTATTAAGAAATAAAAAAAATAAAAAATACATATATTTAAAATAATTTAAATATTCGTTTTCACTTCTATCGGCAGTCCCTAACTGCCAATTTTTTTTTTATATCTGCGGGAGCTCTTTAATTTTCCGGGATAAATCCTATGTCTAGTAAACTGTTAATCCTATGTTAATTCAGGATTTTTTTTTTTTTTTTTTATCCACTACAAGTTAGCCCTTGACTGCGATCTCACCTGATGGTAAGTGATGATGCAGTCTAACATGGTAGCGGGGTAACCTGTTAGGGGCATGGCAGTTATATTAAACCCATACCCCTATTCGGTTTCTACACGGCATCGTACCGGAACGCTAAATCGCTTGGCGGCACGTCTTTGCCGGTAGGGTGGTAACTAGCCACGGCCGAAGCCTCCCACCAGGCCAGACCAGGGAAAATTCAGAAATTATAAATTCCCAAATTGACCCTGCCGGGGATCGAACCCGGGACCTCCGCACGTTAAAACAACAGCGCTACACACTGCGCCACGGAGGTCGGAGGTTTAAAGTAATCTCCATCCCAAACAGGCGTATTGATTCAGAAGGAAGTCGAGAATTTGGCGCAATATATTGTTGCCAGCTGCGGCACGGAATATCAAGTTAGCACGAAAACAACTTTACTCTGCAGATAATTTAATTAATAGACTACCATGCAGCACGAAATTTGTTAAATTGTACTACATATTACATTACAAAATGGCGTATAATTTTACGATAATGATTGCAATTTGTAATCCTAATGTTTCACAAAGGGAAATATTATTATTTGGTAATTATACATTTCTAGGATTTATGTTTTAACTAGCTTTTGCCCACAGCTTCACACTCACGTTAAGTTCGATTTTCATACAAATTTCAAACCCCTATTTTACCCCCTTAGGGGTTGAATTTAAAAAATCCTTCCTTTTTAGGGTTCCGTACCAAAATGGTAAAAATGGAACCCTTATGGTGCGGCTTTCTCCGTCCGTCTGTCCGTCCGTCCGTCTGTCACAGTCGATTATTTCAGTAACTATTAAAGCTATCGACATGAAATTTGGAATAGTTGTGTATAATAGTGGCCTAACATCATTAAAATAAAAAAAATCGAAAATTATTTTTAATTTAATTAAAAAAGGGGGAAAATCGGGGGTTTGAAATTTCAAAGTATGATAACTATACTGAGTGGGATATCATATAAAAGGGCTTTACTTCTACATTCTAAAACAGATTTTTATTTATTTTTATGAATAATAGTTTTTGATTTATTGGGCAAAATGTTGAAAAAAATACCGTTCCCCCCCCCCCCCCCTTATCTCCGAAGTTTACCAATTGAAAAATCTGAAATAATTATGGTCAATAGAAGCGTATGTATATTTTACAGGAAAAATAATACCAACGCTCTAACTAGTATAGTTTTTTTGATATTAACAATAAACCTCTACAAACAAAGTTAGTTTTGCGGTTCATTTCGTCTTGTTTTTAATACGTCATAAATCGTAAAACTTACTACAGGTTTGTACGAAACCCTCGGTGCGCGAGTCCGACTCGCACTTGGCCGGTTTATTTTTTAATACATAGGCTAGCGCTTGGCTGCAATCAAGATGCTTATTCTTATCGGATGCCTACCTCATAAATCATAATAGCTACCTGTATGCCACATTTCAGCCCGATCCGTCCAGTGGTTTAGACACACGAGTATGTTTAGAGCCGTGTAAAGTAAAAGTAAAGTGAAGTTAATATTTATTTGGTAAAATATGGTACAGACAAGATTTTATTAGGTTACTAGAGGACGCCCGCGACTTCGTTCGCGTGGCATAAGTTTTTTAATTCCCACAGGCACTCCTTCATTTCCGGGATAAAAAGAAGCCTATGTCACTCTCCAGATCCTACCTACCTACCTATACCCATGCAAAAAATCACATCGATCCGTTGCTCTGTTGCGGCGTGATTGATGGACAAACTCTCTATTTAACGTCCTTGGGGATAGAAATTTCCAAACTGTGGAATACGTATTTCATAATTTTAAATCGGAAGCCCAAATACCAAGTTTCAGGGCTATAACTTGTGAAATGAAAGACTTTTATACCAATTTTCATCCCCTATTTCACCCCTTTGGGGGTCGAATTTTCAAAAACTGTGAAACACGTATTTCTTCATTTTAACCCGCAGCTCATATACCAAGTTTCATGGTTTTAGCTTGAGAAATGAAGGACTTTCATATAAAATTTAAACCCCTATTTTACCCCTTTGGGGGTGGAATTTTGAAAAACTGTGAAACACGTATTTCTTTATTTTTAACTGGTAGCCGATTTACCAAGTTTCATGGATATAACTTGAGAAATGACGGACTTTCATACAAACTTTAACCCCTTATTTCACCCCCGTAGGGGTGGAATTTTGAGAAATCCTTTCTTAGTGAGCGCCAACGTCACAAAAGGAACCTACTGTCAAAATTTCAAGTTTCTAACCCCAGCGGTTTAGGCTGTGCGTTGATATATAAGTCAGTCAGTCAGTCAGTCAGTCAGGACTTTGAATTTTATATATATAGATTATGTACAAGCATATTATTTTATCGTTACCGGCGTCCAAATATTGAATTAATATTAATAATCAGCTAAAGAACTACGTGCGTTGATAGATCAGTCAGTCAGTCACTTTTTCCTTTTATATATTTTTAGACGTGCCGCCAAGCGATTTAGCGTTCCGGTACGATGCCGTGTAGAAACCGACTAGTGGTATGGGTTTATTAATAACTGTTTTACCTCTAACAGGTTAGCCCGCTACCATCTTAGACTGCATCTTTACTTACCATCAGGTGAGATCGCAGTAAAGGGCTAACTGTATTAAAAAAAGTCAGTCAGTTACTTTTTCCTTTTATATATATTGAAGAATAGCTGATGCCCGCGACTTCATCCGCGTGGTTTAAGTTTTTTTAATTCCCGCGGGAACTCCTTAATTTTCCAGAATAAAAAGTAGCCTATGTCACTCGCCAGATCTTCAACTATACTCATGCCAAAAACCACGTCGATCCGTTGCTCCGTTGCGGCGTGATTGAAGGACAAACCAACAAACCAATAAACCTACAAACCAACAAACAAACACACTTTCACATTTATAATATTAGTATGATATGAAGTGTGATTCCAATATGTTTTTTGGATTAAAAATGTTCCCAATTGCATCTCTATGCTTTACATCTAGTCTGTTGGAAACTAATCTCGGTTGTGCTCGTTCAATCTCGCGCAACTGGCTTATAACTTGTCGACGGATTTTGATCAGTCTGCTCTGCAGTAATCATTTTGTAGTCAGTTATATAATCTACGTGAGGTAATAGGAGATAGATAAGTTTTAATGAATAGTATCTAGATATTATCTATATATATAAAATTCAAAGTCCTGACTGACTGACTGACTGACTGACTGACTTATATATCAACGTACAGCCTAAACCGCTGGGGTTAGAAACTTGAAATTTCGACAGTAGGTTCCTTTTGTGACGTAGGCGCTCACTAAGGAAGGATTTTTCAAAATTCCACCCTTAAGGGGGTGAAATAGGGGGTGAAAGTTTGTATGAAAGTCCGTCATTTCTCAAGTTATATCCATGAAACTTGGTATATGAGCTACCAGTAATAAATAAAGAAATACGTGTTTCACAGTTTTTGAAAATTCTACCCCCAAAGGCGTTAAATAGGGGTTGAAAGTTTGTATGAAAGTCCTTCATTTTTCAAGTTATAACCATGAAAGTTGGTATTTGAGCTTCTGGTTTAAAATAAAGAAATATGTTTCACAGTTTTTGAAAATTGTATCCCCAAGGACGTTAAATATAGAGTTAGTCCTTCAATCACGCCGCAAAAGAGCAATGGATCAGCGAGATTTTTTGCATGGGTATAGTTGAGAACCTGGAGAGTGATATAGGATTTATCCCGGAAAATTAAGGAATACCTGTGGGAATTAAAAAAACTAATGCCACGCGAACGAAGTCGCGAGCATCCTCTAGTATTATATAGTATCGTTTGCCCGCGTTGTTCCGCGTGGAATTGGCTATTTAACAACTAGTCAAATCAGCAACTTTTGCGGACAAAGTCGCGGGCATCATTAAGTATTTTAATACAATTTACTGACTAATTGAGGGACAATTGTTAAGCAATGTTGACCCAAGCCGGTAACTGGATGGGTGACCGAATTTGGAAGTCCGAATTTGTCCGTGCCACGGAGAGCACGTTAGGTCGTCGGTTCCAGTTATTATCAATAACATCTGATGATAATCGTTAGTTACTTATGAGTTGAAATAGTACTCTTATACGAGTCGTATGCGGAAGGACCTGAAAACCCACCGCATTATTATTCCAGGAAAACCTTTGCCATTATGTGATTAATGGAAAGGGATCACAACCCTCAGCAATGAGTAATACGACGCAGAAAGACTGATTAATCGCCGACAGCGCTCACTACTGAACCTTAAGCGAAAGATTCAGGATTCAAGCCATTTTTATACCTCCCAGACTAATCTCGTACTTTATGAAAGAAGCATTAATATTTATACAGCTCCGCACGAAAAATGCGCTAAAAATTCTGGCGTACGCGTTATAAATTGCAGCTCCCGGCGTTGTTTGTTGGGAGACCGTAAATTTTGGCGTGTGCTGTATGCTCGGCATTTAAGTGATAAATTTTGTACCAACTTTTCTCCTCTCTTTGAACTCTTATGAGCGTAAAATACTATCTAGATTAGTCGATAGATGATGCCACCTGAACTATTCTGTTTTTATTCCACTACTAGCTGATGCCCGCGACTTCGTCCGCGTGGTTTAAGTTTTTTTTAATTCCCGCGGGAACTCCTTAATTTTCCGGGATAAAAAGTAGCCTATGTCGCTCTCCAGGTCCTCAACTATACCCATGCTAAAAATCACGTTACTCCGTTGTGGCGTGATTGAAGGACAAACCAACAAACCAACAAACAAACACACTTTCGCATTTATAATTTTAGTATGATTAATGAGCCCTTTATTGGGAAGATCCAAGACTAAATTGTGCACTAAAGATTTATTTAATTTAATCTTATAATTTTAAGAAAATTATTATTGTTACAATATGTTATTAAGAAAGTGAATTTTAGTTATTGTAATTGACGTATAATGTGTATTTATGAATAAATGACTATGACTATGACTATGACTATTTCAAGTGATGGTAAGTGATGTAGTCTAAAATGGTTCGGTTTTTTGAAGAGCAATATGTGGCGCACGTGTATAGTCTAACTTTAGGCAATAATGTTAGTAGACCCAAACAATAATTCCTCATGCAACGAAACTTAACAGTATCATGAGTTAACGTAACGTATTTTATGAATATCCAAAAAAATTACAATGGAAGTAAAGTATTTTTATGCTATACCCAATTCTGGATGATTATTTCTTTTGATATTTCGGTTCTGAGTATAAATATACTACCTACTATTATTTAAAAAAAGAAATCGACAAATAAATCAATCAAACATATTAAGTTTTAGGTATAAATACCTAAAACTTAACCTAACGTAATCTCCGCATGTTTTTTTTTGTATAAGTTTTAGTTCATACCAAACTACAACCCTGCCAAGTTTCAACGACTGAAGATTTAATGCAGGGGTCTCCATACAAGGAACCGCCCCGTTTCCTGGACTAGTAAGCGCGTAAGAAACTAGAAACCGCCCTAAAGATCTCCAACGTCCAACCACTAAGCCAATGCGGTGTTGTATTCACATTGTATAGCAAGATGCATATTGTTTGGCTGAAGCTCGTAAATTTTTGGCTTATGCTTGTGAAATATTTCCCTCAAACTAGCCTTGTCATGTGTTAACTGGGATTAGTTTTTTCCGCTGCAGGACGGGGAAAATGCGGGAAATATGGAAGCTATTTGCAATGCTTCACGAAATATTTTTGGGAACACTAACCAAATATGTTGTTGTTGGTTTTTTATGACTTTTTTTTGTTTTGAGAGTGAACAATAGAATCAGCCACGAAGTATCATGTTAATTTATATTCCAATCATAAATCCATTCACAAAATCCCTTAATTGTAAAAAGGCGATATCTATGTGTTTTCATTTAATTCAAATCTGGGGAAAATACCTGCTCGTATTTAATTAAACACTTTTAATCTACGCTCCGACCGCAACCGAAACGAATCGCTCACGGTTTTTTGTATTTTTTTAAATAGTAAACTGCGTTTGGATCTTTTCGTGATTAATTTTGTAAAGCAATTTCCTTTTATCCCGCGCATAAATGAAAATAATGGCCTTAAGCTAGGAAAGCGTTTCCACCACATCGCTGGCGCAGTGTTGAGCGCTGTAGCATAAGACATAAGGTCCCGGGTTCGATCCCTAGCAGGGTCAATTTGGGCATTTATAATTTCATGTTATTATATTAGCATGGACTGATTATAATCGACTATAGCGACTGACCGCGGCTTCGCTCACATGGGAGGTCTGGCCTTATTCTCTGTCTGTCGTGTCTGTCGGTCTGCTATGCTTTCATGGCCCATCTTTTCAACCGATTTTGACGAAATTCAGCAAAGAGATATTTTTTTTACTTTTTATCCCGGGAAATGAAAGAATTCCCGTGGGAAAGTCCCGCGGACAAAGTCGCGGGCATCACCTAGTACAGCCTAAATAGAACCTCTGCGCAAACAAGAATATATTAATGAGCCAGTCAGTGAGCCGGGACAATTATTTTTATGATATGATATAATTAACGGATTTTTTTTAAATATACTTACTTACTGATAAAATGTTAGAACAACCTCGTATGTAACAGTGAAAAGTGCTTGTGGAATACGCCCTTTTCTGTTTGTAAGTTGTTAAGCCACAGAGGCCATACTGGCACCGCTTAAAGTAATATTGTTACATTATTGTTATCTTTCGTGTTTTAGAATTACAATCCTTATTTTAGGAACGTCAAGGTACGTGATATCAAACTGTCATTTTGAGTAATATTGCTTAGGTATTGCTTTTTAAGCGTTGGCAGTATGGCCCCAGGGTCTTTTTGACGTTCGACAAAAATCGTCCAGCTGTCAGCTCTGAGGTTTTTCAGCTAATAAATTGCCTTTGTATGTTTCTGTGATGAATCGCCGAGGGATGTGGAGATAATTGCCCCGCTGATGTATTGTTCGATACTTGTTTGTAAAGTGGTTTGGACAGCGCAGACTAAATACAAGACAATAATTATTTGATACAAACTTTATTATTGCGACACTGATTTATTAAAAAATGAGATTACATATAGGTAGCAGTGTTGAATCGTCTAAGGCTCTAAGCTATGTTCAGAATAAAAACGGTTGAAAGGATCATAATCATTTATTTGCTGATTGTAAGTAAGTACATAAAAAGTTGTTACAATAATAATAGTATAGTTCCGAGCCACAATCTGCCAATCATATGGTGTGCAAATTATTAATATGGGTGATGAAAGCGAAGCAGACAAACATACAGACACACTTTCACATTTATAATATGAGTATTAGTATGTAATCTTTAACTATGGAGTCAACTAATTCGTTCAACTAGTTCAACTAGTCAGTGGTAGATTCACTTGACGATTCAAAAGTACTTGTAAAAGTTTATTTGAATAAAAAAACATTTGAATTTGAATTTGAAAATGTAAAATATGTTTTATCTACTACACGTAAGCCCTTGACTGCGCTCTCGTCTGATGCTGCAGTCTAAGATGGTAGCGGGCTAACCTTTATATTGCATAAGACAAACCAGTCGCACGACGCAGCGGTCTTGTCTATAGCCTAGCACACCCTGCCACCGTGTAACATTTATGCCTCTCTGAAATATAAATTATACTAGTGGTTCGCCCCGAACTGAGACCTCGCGGTATCACAGAGCGCCGTCTATTGACATAATTGTGAAGTTCTGTTAAAAATATCATCATCATTAAAAATTAAATAATTTCGTTTCCTTATAATATTTATCTAATTTTAGTATTTGTTGTTCAAGTACAGGATATAATTCAAATAATTGATCAAGTTTCAGGCTTGAGAGTTCAGAAAATTGAGAGTTCTGAGGTCAACTTTGGACGTTAGAAAATCGCCACTTTGAAAGCCCCCCATTTCGTCAATTTTAGGGGGAAAATTAAAAAAAAAATAGTTTTGGACTCTATTCCTAATTATCTTTAAAATGATATACTGCAACCCTATGTAACGCTATAAAAAATATTTTACTTCGCATTCGCTTCTATGAGAGCCCCCCTGAAATAAAGATTTTTATAACTTTTTAAGCCATATTCGGCGGGAGGCCATAGGTTTACATATTATATTTAAACTTGAAGTAATTACGTTCAGCAATTCAGAAGTTATAAGGCTCTGACAGACGGACGGACGGACGGACGGACGGACAAGTGCCAATTCACCCAAGTAGACTCAGAGACCTTCGCTTCGCTCGGTCAATTACCGATTTGGTTGGGAATGAAGATAGCTTATACCCTAGTATCTCATCTTGTGAATAAATAAATTAACCTTTAATCGGCATCGAAGGGACAGCAAAAAAAATGAGAACAATATAATCTAACTCTATTTTGCCGGCATGAAATTAACGCCACGGCCGAAGCTATATCAGACCAATGACAATTTGATAATTACTAATCTACAAACTACTCTTCTCTTAAAAGACACTCCACACCACTGATCGCGGAAAACTCGTAGAAAATCTACAAAACATTAATGGCATAGCTTACTAATTCAGTCGCACGACTGTCTTGACTAAAGCCTGCACACCGTGTAACATTTATACCTCTCTGAAATACAAATTCAGAAACAAGGTGGCCAAGTTGCGACAACGCATATCAATCGATTGCGTTTGTTAAGCAACGTTGACCCAAGTCGGTAACTGGACCTAATTTGGTCTTTTCATCCTCTCCGTGCCTCGGAGAGCACGTTAAACCGTCGGTTCCGGTTTTTATCGCTAACATCTGATAATTTCCGGTTAGAAACCGAATTGAAATAATACTCTAAGCAGAGTTGTTTGGGGGAAAACCTAGAAACCCACTGCATTATTAACCCAAGGAAACAAATGGAATGGGGTCACGACACTCAGCAATTAGTAATTTGAAGCAGAGAGAGAAATATAAATTAAAGAGCAATTCTCTTCACAAATATTTGAATGTTTCACGCGGGAGACAGGCGCTCGTATTATTTCCTTCCCGCACAAGCTTTTCCGAACATCACGTTATGGTTAGGTTACGTGAAACGTAAATTGACAGTGACGTTACAACGTAAACATTGAATAAAGGTAAACGTTAAGTAAAAGGAAATTGGATTGTTTAATGAAAGTAATAATTTAAAACAAGCTCAATGGCATATCAGTGGCTAAGTCGGAGATCCCAGGTTCAATACCCAGCAGGGACGATTTATAAAATTTACTTCTAAATCATAAATAAAAATTAAGTAAATTAATACAATACGAAAATAATAATAAGTAAAAATAAATAATGAGTAATGATAATGAAATAATGAGTAATGATAATAGTAATGAAATGAGTAATGATAATAAAAAAGTAAGAAATGATAATAAGTAAATTATAATACAATACGAAAGTGTGTTTGTTTGTTCTTAAATCACGCCGCAACAGAGCAACGGATCGACGTGATTTGCATGAGGATAGTTGAAAACCTGGAGAGTGACATATGCTAATTTTATCCCGGAAAATGAAGGAGTTTCCGTGGGAACTAAAAAAACTTATTCAACGCGGACGAAGTCACGCATATATTATGGCCAATTCTGTTCAACCTATCCTCTATCACTATCCAGGTATTCAACTATGTCCATGCTAAAAATCACCTCGATCCGTTGCTCTTTTGAGACGTGATTGAAGGACAAACCAACAAAGACACTTTCGCATTTATAATATTAGAAGTATGATAAGAGATAACACGTCATAAAACATGGATTATGCAAACCCACCGGCAGTTACAAGTGTGTTACGTGAAAATTATTCGCAATGCATGCATACACGTAATCGCTGAATATACTTTGCATATGCAAATCAGTTCGGTTAGTGCTAAATTCGCGAAATGGCAGCTACTACGGGCTATTGGTATGCATGATGTAACTTTGTATGAGGCAATTTAACTTATAATAGCTTGTATTCCAGTTTGATAAGTTATATAGTATGGTATAGTAATGATACTTGGAAGGAGTTTGGACTATTGCAATTTTTTAACCCAGAAATGCTTTGAACTATAACGCCTTTGAGGATTATTAAAAACAAGTTTTTTTTTAATCCACTACATGTTAGCCCTTGACTGCGATCTCACCTGATGGCAAGTGATGATACAGTCTAAGATGGCAGCGGGCTAACCAGTTAGGGGCTTGGCAGTTATATTAAACCCATACCCCTATTCTGTTTCTACGCGACACCATACCGGAACGCTAAATCGCTTGGCGGCACGTCTTTGCCAGTAGAGTGGTAACTAGCCACGGCAAAGCCTCCCACCAGGCCAGACCAGGGAAAATTCAGCAATTATAATTTCCCAAATTGACCCTGCCGGGGATCGAACCCGGGACCTCCGCACGTTAAGACAACAGCGCTACACACTGCGCCACACATGACAGTAGCCCAAACATGCTTTGAACAATACGATTAATAAAAACTAGATGATTCTTCATCAGCGTGGAATTCACGCTGCCCGTGGCCCCGTGGGAACTCGGATTTTCCGGGATAAAATCAATCTATATTCTCTATACCAAATTTAGTCAAAATCGGTTGAACAGATGGAGCGTGAAAGCGTATCAGACAGACAGACAGACTGTTAGACAGACAAACATACGTTCGCATTTATATGTATTACTAGCTGACCCGGCGAACTTCGTACCGCCTAACAGTCAATGAATGCCGTGTTACAGATTAGCTGAACTTATTTTATGAAAGTAATACAATGAATACAAAATAAATATTAAGTTCAGCTCTTTATTAAGATAATAACACAAAAAGAAATAAAAATGTACAAAAATTAAGTATATCAATCGCGTGTGTCAGCAAGACATGATTGAATTAAACTACCTATGTAGGTACATATTGCGCAGCATGGGATGCACTCGGTTTAATTCTCTTCATTGAAGCACCTTGTGATATACGACTTATATATAAAGTTTAAGTCATTCACATCTTTTTTCTGAGCCGCCAAAATTGCTCGCTCGCTTGACCATTTGTTATTTTTGTGGTTAGCAATGATGTTCGGAAATACTTTGCTGATGAGCTCGTCTTTCGATGAGAAGAAATTGCAAAAATTCGGTGGAAATGAAATTAATCCGCTCGACCGTCGACAGGAACACGGCCATTACCGATAGTCAGCAATTACTTGGAGAAATCTTCAGCAGATGGGTCGTTCAACAATGCAACTCTCCTGTTTGCTGCCAGTTGAAGTTTCTTCACATAGCACCACAGATTTGATGATTTGAGGCAAGCGTTTATTTCATCGGCAGCAGTCGATCTTGGAATGACTGTCGCCAGATAGTAAAATCATTGCCCCACCAAAAATTCTACAGTCATTGCGCAGATCTTTTAAGGTTCGATCAAGAGCTTCCAATGCGCGTTTGTGCGCCATTGTGCATTCGTCCCAGATGATGATTTTTGCGGCTACTAAAACTTTTGCCATTGCAGAGTGTTTTGCAATGTTACATGTCGGTTGTTCAGTAGTTTGAAGATTTAATGGCAATTTTAACGCTGAATGAGCCGTACGGCATCCTTCTATCAACGTGGCCGCTATTCCAGAAGAAGCAACTGCTCTAGTACCGCAATTTCGGATCTCGCACGAACAGTGGCCAAAATCAATGACATGAGGAATGTCTTTCCAGTTCCACCAGGGGCATCCAGGAAAAATAAGCCACCATTTCCATCATCAATTGCATTAATTAATGTATCATGGACTTCCTTCTGTTTTGGGTTTAACAGGGTACATTCGTTTGAACTGATTGGTCTAATTCATATCGATCATATTCACTTTCATTAAATTCTCTATTAAATGCGTCATTCACTCCGCGATCTGGCGCTGGCATTCCTAACTTGACTAACAAACTGCTGCACATGAGGTAACACATATCTTCGATCAAGAGCTAAGCCTGGTTATGCATCTCCTCATTCGCCTCAAGATCAGGATGTCTTGAACTGACACGAATTTGATGTAAAATGTCTTCTGCCATGTTATCTTTGTATTTGTTCCACAGATCACGTGGATTAGAGGGGAAACATGTAGAAATGATGATCCCAAATAATGTGCGTATCTGACTTGGAGATGCAGAAATAATTGCTTCAGCGATTGTCGTGTCCCAATGAGTATCGTTTTCAAGCAAATTGAGCTCTTGACATGCTGCACGAAATGTTAGGCACACTCATGGACCTGTGGCACACTATACCATTAACAGTTCGTAGTGATTTAAATGATGTTGGCCACGAACATTTACCAGCAACAACCGCAAATAGAAACATCCATCATTCTTTGGATGAACTGTGTAAATACGACCAAGAGCATCAGTAGAACGCATATCCGAATGATCAGGAACCGCATCGCCTTGCCTCCGACGTAGAAATTTCTTCGATGAAGCGTTCCAAGTGTAATAACGTGGCATCTCCGAGTAAAGCAACGTTCGTGCGAACGGATTGCTTCGGCAAGTCGTAAAGAAACTGGAGGGAATTTGCTCGAGCGCATAGTCGATCGCTTGTTGGATGTGCTCGAAAAGTCGATCCGTTTCGGTGTTACCGCTAGTCGCTATCATGAAATATAAACATTCGACAACCAACTGACAATCAGATTTTTTTTTTGCATTCCAACAAAACAGATGTTGTGAGGGTGAAATAGCACAATAAAGACTTATTTTTATGGGTGTTCCGATATAAGCACTGCGAGCACTGTCAGTGCTCTTTACTGGGGACTTACAGTGCTCGCAGTGTATTTCGGAACACACCCAATATTTGCATTCCAAACAATGACAACCATCAAATTATGTCAATACAATAACAATCATCAAAATATTAAAATTTAAATAGGCGATAATCCGGATAATCCGAGTAATGTGGATATATGTTGTCGATTCAAAACCCTTAATTTAATACGTGCTTCAATTCGAGTGGTGGTGGACCCAAGTCTACCGTACCGACGAAGGGACGAACGTCAAATGTTTGACAGGAAAGTAGGTAGAACAGTTTATATGGGAAAATGAAATTGTTGTTTTTTACTATCTTTCTCGCAAGTTTTCCATATTTTCTCAACGTTTAAACCTTCCCTGGACCACGACAAACATTTCAAAACCAAAATCAGCTAAATCGGCCCGGCCGTTCTCGAGTTTTAGCCAGACAAACGAACAGCAATTCATTTTTATATATAAGATATTAAAATATAAAATATCATACTAATATTATAAATGCGGAAGTGTGTTTGTTTGTCCTTAAATGACGTCGCAACAGAGCAACGGATCGACGTGATTTTTTTCATGGGTATAATTGAGGACCTGAAGAGTGACATAGGCTATTACCGAGGGGAATTAAATAAGCTTAAACCACGTAGACTGTAGAGAAATATTGAATCGAAGCAGGCGTTACTTTGCGGAAGTCCATGATATTGAATGAACGAGAAGTTTAATTCGCTATAATCCGCCACAGCAGACCAATCTATGTGGTACAGTGCGTGTCCTTCACCAATAGCATGCGAACACCCACCACCCAGCAATTCGCACCAGCACCGCACCACACCACACAAATCATCCAAATCACTCTCAACGTACGTTTCACTCCGAAACCGGAGCATCTTCAGGAGATGTTGACTCGATAATGCACGATTGTAAAGTGACGAACGTGTCGAAAGTTCCGGCTTTTAAAGATTGGTCTGCTGTGGCGGATTATAGCGAATTAAACTTCTCGTTCATTCACGTAGAGGAAGTCGCGGGTATCGGCTAGATAAAAATACGAGTTAAAATCATGACAGGAAAGTCGTAAAATAGTTTCACTACAACAAGTTGAAGCAATAAACTATGCAGGCAGCAACTTTACCCAACGCTATAATTTAGAGAACAAATTTAGTGCACTAAGTTAAGGCGATGTGCGCTCTAGTGCACGCAGTACTTCTATGTACTCTTCCCCTATGTGTTGAACAAATTATAGCCCTGAGGAGGAAGCGAGCATAGCTTTGCTTAACCAAATCTATAGTAATATTATAAATGGGAAAGTTTAGACGGATGGATGTTTGTTATTCAATCACGCCAGAACGGCTGAACGGATCGGCACTGAGATAGATTATAGCCTGGAATAGCACCTAGGCTACTTTTTATCCCGGAAAATTAAAGAGTTCCCGCGGGAACCAAAAACCTCGATCCACGCGGTTGAAGTAGCGGGTATCAGCTAGTATTAGTATAGATTGGGTTAGGCAAGCTAGCTTTAAGTTCCTGCATGGTGTTGTTATCAATAAATATGAAGGAACTAGAAATTCGCTATAATCCGCCACCAGTGGCGTGCTGTTCATACAGGCACAAAAGCACTGCTTACCCAAATGGAAATAGGTCAATGCTCATTTTTCAATAGAACAGCCAGAAAATAGGTTTTCTGAGTAACTTATGCCTACCCTAGCTTCAAAACCTATGCACGCCATTTGTCCGCCACAGTAGACAAATCAATGTGATACAACGTGTAGCTTACAATATTCACCGCCCAGTAAGCCAGCAATTCGCACCGGCACAACACCACACCACACAAATCTTCCAGATTATTCTCAACGTACGTTTCACTTCGGGATTTCACGAGATGTTGACTCGACAATGCACGATTGTAAAGTATGCATTATGCATGCAAGCGAATTAAGCGTGTAAAGCTAAATAAACATTTATTTATTTATTTATTTTATTTAATTAAACTTCTAGTTCCTTTACTATCATGGACTTCCGCAAGGTAACGCCTGCTTCTATCCAATCCATACTAATATTATAAATGGGAAAGTGTGTTTGTCTGTCTGTCTGTCCGCTACGCTTTCATGGCCCACCTGTTCTACCGATTCTGATGAAATTTGGTACAGGGATAGGTTGTATACCGGGGAAGGATACTTTTTATCCCGGAAAATTAAAGAGTTCCCGCGGGAATTGAAAAACTTAATCCACGCGAACGAAGTCGCGGGCATCATCGAGATTTAAAAAAAAACTTATTAAAAAAACAATATTTTCCGTTAAAGTGAAGTTCGGATCTATTACTTAGTACGAGAGCTCGGAAAGCTATTACAGGCGAAGCGTGAAAGCTCCCGCTGGATCAGGATGTTGGCACAGCACGGAGTAGTGACATTAATAGTAGATTGTTACACAAGGGACGTAAGTAAGCTATTACAGAACAAGATCCAATTTGGCGCCAGTGCGAGCGCAGCTCGCATAGGGCGCTAATGGATCGCGTGCACCCGAGATATTTAGTCACACGAGCGAGCGCAGCGAGCGAGGGTGAATATAGTTCGAGGGTGTAATAGCTACTTGCAACCGAGGTAAGCATTCTACTTTATATCATTCTTGCGAGGTAAATAAAACATTGGTAATGCAAAATGAAATTAAATCACTTTACGAACAAACTTCACAAACTTTCAGATCAAATGAAATGCCGCCATTGCCATTTTTTTTTTCGTAAATAGTTTTCCATTTTATTTTTTACGGCTCTGAGTTCCAAGGAGTTTTGCATAGTTTGAAATGTTGAAATGTATGGAAATTAAATGCCGCCATTTTTTTTTTTTTTTTTTTTTTTTTTTATATCCACTACAAGTTAGCCCTTGACTGCGATCTCCACCTAAACCCATACCCCTATTCGGTTTCTACACGGCATCGTACCGGAACGCTAAGTCGCTTAGCGGCACGTCTTTGCCGGTAGGTTGGTAACTAGCCACGGCCGAAGCCTCCCACCAGGCCAGACCAGGGAAATTCAGAAATTATAAATTGCCGGGGATCGAACTCGGGACCTCCGCACGTTAAGGCAACAGCGCTCAACACTGCGCCACGGAGGTCGTCATGTTCAGTGTTTTTTTTTTCAGTAAAAAGTTTTCTTACCATTTTATAAGAAAAGAGATTGTTTACCAAGGAGTTTTGCATAGCTTGAACTGTAATGTGAACATTACAATTCAAGCATAGTGCGACGTAATGTTGCCTTGAATTGCAAACACCAACTTACAAGGAGACTTTCCACCATAGTAATCCCTAGTTACTGAGCAAGTATGATATAAAAATGCATTACCGCACTAGGGGTTTAAAGGCCGTGTTAATGTGTGCTGGCGTTCGTGTAGTGCCACGTTGATATTAGTTCCAACGAGTTTTAGTTTGTTGGTGAGATCAAACTTTTGTTTTTTTTTTTAATTTTTTTTTTATCCACTACAAGTTAGCCCTTGACCGCGATCTCACCTTACTAGTGATGATGCAGTCTAACATGGTAGCGGGTTAACAGTTTCTACTTTCTACACGGCATTGTACCGGAACACTAAATCGCTTGGCGGTACGTCTTTGCCGGTAGGGTGGTAAATAGCCTCCCACCGGACCAGACCAGGGAAAATTCAGAAATTATAAATTGCCAAATTGACCCTTCCGGGAATCGAACCCGGACTTCCCACGTTTCTTAACGTTGGGAAGCCAGGGAAATGTCACAAGTTTCAAATAGCTGAGACGACTTTTTGACGAACTTAGGTCAGTTAACACGTGTCCCTGACTGAATCCCACAAAGGACAGTGGGGTACTTTTTATCCCGCAAAATGGAAATTTCCCGCGTGATTTTTATTAAGATTTATTAAGATTTGATTTTTTTAAATTTGATAACAGATGAGACAAAAGAAGTTACATTCAAAAGAAAATTAAAAGAGTAGCTTATGTAAAAATGTTTTTACAGTGTAAAAGATTTTTTGAGTGAATAGACCTCAATAACTTGATCAGCGCACCTATTGAAATTGAAATATTATAATTGAAATTTTGACATTATTATATTATATTATACGGACAGGACGCAATAATAATGATATATAGATACTTATAATAAGTATAATTATGTCAGCAACGCCCTGACAGGGCCTCATGTCCATGTACTAGCAAATGTAATGTAATGATTAATTATGTATTAGCAAGTAAGGCATGTACATGAAAGCTATCTAAATAAATAAATGACTATGACTAAGAGAGGATTTGATATAAGAGAGGATTTTCAGATATTCACCCCGTATTACTTTTTGTTTTTATCGATGCTGAAGTTTAAGCGGCTACAGCTCAAACGCTTGGTTCTAGAAAGTTGAGCTTAGTGACCCTAGTTTTTGAAAAATCTTAATCGAACGAAATCGCGGACACCAGCTAGTTGTACATTAAAGCAAAATGTACACAGGCGAAATGAATACGTAGGTATGGGTGGCTTCCAGTTAACCTTGGGTGTAAGCGAAGCTAAGATGGGTCGGAAGGTCGTCGATAAAATATATTTTACAATACTTAATAGAATTTATCTTCACCACAAGTAACAACAAACCACTCACAATATTAAAAAGAAATCTCTCCATTTATAATAGGAGCAAAGCAACAAAAGAGTTGGAAAGGTGTAAAATATTAAAAGTAGATGATTCTAGTCTGAGTGAATTAAGGTTTTTTTTAAAAGTCTCTGGGGAAACTGTTTGATTTCGCGTGTTAAAGTACCTACTTCTTTGTGATGCAACCTTAGTTTTTTCATCAATTTCCTTGTTATCGGTTTAACAAAATGAACACGGGAGATTTTGGCCCCGATACCTGAAGATACCTTGTTTTGCGCTGTTTATTCTTTGCTAACAGAATAAAATTAATAATTTCGTCAAAATCGGTTTAACAGATGGGCAGCGAATTAATACTGCTAAAATTATCTTTCGTGCCTCACCCACCGAGGTGAGAAGAAAATTTCTCCATTCCAAGAAAGCCATAAAGACAAAGTCATAAGTCATAAGTCATAAATATTTATTCAATTTAGGTAGACACACTACACTTATTGACGTCCAGTTACATAAAAATATGCTGGTGATAGGTAATCTGTTACGGTATCTTAAAACTAAAGCTACGAGGTTACGAAATTAGGTAAGTTCAACCGAATTTCAGATATTTATTAAATACATTTTGGAAACTTCACAATAATTTTCTCTGTATTCGATCGATTAATGGGCGGAATGGTAATAAATAATAATCAATTTTCTGTCGAAATTAATTTTACTAATCAGGTTTCATTTCATTAAATTATTAAATAAATCATCAATAAATAAAACTTGGGATGTTTGTAATTTGTATGTTTGTTGTTCCTCTTAATTAATTTGGCTGAAATTTGGAATGGCTTATACCCTTGCGGCGGTCTTCGCAGTCCGCACATAATCCAATAGATGGCATTACTAGTACGATGCACGCGAACACGAAGAGCCCAACTCACGATTACGAAGTTTTCTCTGAATTACGCTATATATACGACCTCCACAGATGAACGGTCGGACCAGTGGTCCCCGAGCACAACACCCGCTCGGAGGATGATCATCCTATTGTTACGGTCGAGCCATATCACCTGCTCCCGTACACCCTAAATTATTGACACGTAGGCCACTATCGGCATTATTCTAGTGAAGAATACAAATATCTACAAATTATTAAAAAAACACTAATTACTTAGTTATTATTAAATCGACTTGTATAATTTATAAACTTTTTTGTCATTTACAAAGAGGGAAATTAAAAGATAGGGATAAAAACAATAATTAACAAGATAAGGAAACTCTTTTCGAATTTAGCTTTTGTAATTTATTGCTTGTTTTATGTTGTTTGGAGAAATTAATCTTGAGAAAAACACTGGATAATTGTTTTTTTTTTCACTACAAGTTAGTTAATTGACTGATGTAGTCTAAGATGGTAGCGGGCAAACCTGTAAGGCGGGTGGCTATTATATTAAACCCATATCCCTAATCAATTTCAACACGATATCGTATCGGAACGCTAAATCGCTTGGCGTCACCGCTTTGCCGGTTGGGTGCTAATTTGCCAAAGCCGAAGCCGACCAGGCCAGAGAAATTTCGGAAATAATAAATTTCCAAATCCCTACCTAAATGGTTTTTAATTGTAATTTAATTTAAAAAAGTCTAGATGATTCCCGTTATTTCGGTTCCCGCGGGAACTCCTTAATTTTCCGGGATAAAAAGTACCCTATGTCCTTCCCCGGGATATAGCCTACCTCTATACCAAATTTCAGCAAAATCGGTTGAAAAGATGGGCCGGGAAAGCGTAGCAGACAGACAGACAGACAGACACACACTTTCGCATTTATAATATTAGTATGGATATAAGAATGGATTTATTGACTGTTAAATAATTTTGACGATTTATTCTAATTTTTCGTAGGTACATAAATTAACACTTGAATACTGTACGCAAAATACCAAATATTGGTAGAATGTAATGCCTCAAACTGTAATTACGAGTACCTATGTTAACTTTATGTCGCTGGCACCATCTAGTAACATAATAAATGTAACTATTGTCCAAAAATAGAGGTCAATGCGGACCAAAAAAATAGGAAAGGACCGAATTTATAACAAAAACTAAACCCTTGTCAATGCAAAATGGATTCTATAAGCTTCTGGATAAAGTTTCATTCAAAAAAGCTCAACCGCAAAGCCTTATCGATGGAGGTATTACAGGAAATGATTCGGCAGTATCCGGCCCTGGCGGGTTACACTCGGATACGTTTGATCTGTGTCACTGGGTATTATAGGAATTTAAAAAGCTTTCAGATTTTCATCTTGATTTATTGGAGTTATTCAAGTTTTAACTGCTTTAAAAGCGCAACTTGTAAGTAACTTATATTTTTCCGACGAAATTAGGAACGAGCACCACCAACCAACCAGCGAGGTTAGAGCAACCACAGAGTTTCTTGCCGGTTCTTCTCGGTAGGAATGGCATTCCGAACCAGTGGTAGATTCACTCGACTATACAAAAACACTTGTCAAAGACTACTTGAATAAAAAAGTTTTGTATTCGTAAACGTTCAAACATCACCTTTGACTACCACCCTGGCGCAGTGTTGAGCGCTGTTTTCTTAACGTAGGAGGTCCGGGGTTCGATTCCCGACAGTTTGGGAACTGGGAGGATTTGGGAATTTATAATCAAATAAATATTATAAATGCGAAAGTTTGGATGGATATATGGATGTTTGCTACTCAATCACGCCCGAACGGCTGAACGGGTCTGGATGAAATCTGGCACAGAGATAGATTATAGTCTGAAATAACGGATAGACTACTTTTTATGCCGAGTAATTAAAGAGTTCCCGCGGGAACAAAACAAAACCTCAATCCACGCGGAAAAAGTCGCGGGCATCAGCTAGTATTCAATATAGGTTAGGCAGATCACGGTTCGGAAAAAGTTGTGGTTCCAGCGATACAATACCCCTGAGACGGCAACTCATTTACATGCAAATGTAACCCCTTTGTATACCAACGGGCGGGGTTGCGGGGAAAACTTTGTCTTTCTTGTGAACATTATGCTAATGACATAATATATACCTACTTTCAGAATAGTTTGGGTTCTTCTGAGGTCGCGATCGGCACTTGTTATTACTTGAACCCCTTGTACTAGTAATAGTTCTAGCTGTACCCTTACTCTGAGATTGATCGAATTTAAAATACGGTCTCACTAAGTGAGGTGAATTACATATGCATCAAACTAAAATGAATCTTAATTTTATTAATTTAGAGCTCAATTTCCTGTATGCATTCACAGCTAGCGCTCCAAACGATACGTTTCGAAATTTGAATCGGTTGCACTGAATTTGTGGCTTTAAATCAAGAGTTTTTGGGTCCATTTTAGTTTGACTCAAATGTGATTCACCTCACTTAGTGAGACCGTATTTTAAATTCGATCAATCTCAGAGTAAGGGTACTGTAGTCTATGCCTTAAATCGTTTTAGCAGTAGGTACGTATAACACCCATTGAATCGTTACCAGCCAAGGCCATAGCTATCAGCCCCCCGATTACGTAAGAATTGTTCATCAAACGTTAAAGATTTTCGTCAAAGTAAAATAAACAATGACAGCATTGAATTAGAGCTCAATTTCGTCTGCCCATTCTTATACGTTTAGGGTATCGTACATACCTAAACGTATACGAATGGGCAGACGAAATTGAGCTCTAATTCAATGCGATTATGGTTTATTTTACTTTGACAAAAATCTTAAACGATTGATCGAACATTCTTACATGATTGGGGGGCTGATCAGCAAGCTTAGTACCTATAAAAAAAATATACTTAAATTATTTCGATGATCAAGATCATAGGTACATTTTGGTAAGGACACACACAACACCCTAATGTTAGTAATTATAAAACTACCTATTCCTAAAACCTTGTCTAAGGCAGCTCTGATTTGTCAGCATGTGCACCATATGGCAATGGTTCAGAACCCTAAAATAGGTTCAGGTTCAGAACGATAGTCTACTGCCTAACTCCACCTGCACCTTAGGCTGCATCACTACTTCAGCGAGTCTCATTACAGCCAAGCGCTAGTCTATAAATTAAAAAAAAAAGTGTGTGTGTGCAATTCACACACGGCAGAAGTGAAACTTCAGAAAAGTAGCCTACGAGATAATGAGATAAATATAACTTGTATTCTATCTCATTCTCTCGCAGGCTAAATCCAAGGATATGTTTGTCTCTTTTGGTGTCGCTTTTTCGTTTCGTTTTTCGTTTTATCAACCAGGGGGTGTAGACCCCCTGGCGAAGTTTCGTTTTAAAGAAAGAGAGTAGTCTCTTTCTCTAAAACGAAACTTCGCAAACAAACGAACAAAATTTCGTTAACTCCTCTCCTACATAATATTATCTCTATGCTCCTCTCTATTTCGTTTTCGTACACGCAGTCGAAGTACGGATCCATAGACAATTTTCGTGACCGATTGGATTGAACGATTTTGTGTGGGTCTAATATCCGACTAATTACGTTCGTTTGCGAAGTTTCGTTTGAGAGAAAGAGAGTAGACCCCCAGAGGCGGGTTAAAAATATAAAATAGTAATTAACAAATCAAACTTTCTACTTCTACATTTAAACAACCAAACAGAAAATTACAAAAATGGAACGCTGTTTATACACGTTCGTCCGGTGGCGCCACTTGTACCGTGGCGACAACATCCGTTTCATCGAATTTTCAAATCACAACGATTATAAAAAAGTTTCACTTCAAAAAAACTTTACGCGTCGTTGTAGGGGGATATCTTTCTTTCAACACTCTGAACAAACATTGAAAAGGCTCTATGTATTTGGCTAGAGGTTCGATAAAGTGGGTCGACCGGAAACGGCCCGGAATTCGTTAACTCCAATGACGCAAACTTTACAAATTGCGAGACCGACCGCGCTGGGAGCCGATTTCCAAAATAAACTATTGAGTAAGTAGGTACCTATTTAATAAAATTGAAGTGGTGATATCCCTGTATTCGGGGGTATGTCGTACGCGCTACACGATTGAAATGAAATGAAATGAAATAAAAATAATATACTTTACATCTCTCATATTCGGTAAGTAGGTCCTTATTACCCCCAAATGGAGCTTGTAGGTGACCAATTAGCGCTCTGGGGTAATAATGTAGCTAGAAAAGCCCTAGGGCGGTAAGTAATTAAAAAAAGTATGATGGTTAGATGTACGCGAACTTTTTGAAAGAGTGAAGAGTTTTTTTTTTTTACTTACCGCCCTAGGGCTTTTCTAGCTACATTATTACCCTAGAGCGCTAATTGGTCACCTACAAGCTCCATTTGGGGGTAATAAGGACCTACTTTACCTCACAATCGAGATGTAAAGCAGAGTAGTTAGCTCGGGTGTAAGCATCAATTGCACCCTCGAACTATAGGCGCCCTCCCTGCGCTCGTGCGCCTAAATATCTCGGGCTGCAATTGATGCCTTACAACCCTTGGCTACTAATCTACTATTATTGTACACCTTACACAGAACACATTTAAACAAATACAAGAAATTGTGAAAAACTGTACCTACAATAGGCGGCCTTATCGCTAAGAAGCGATCTCTTTCAGGCAACCTAGAAAAGAAATAATAACATTTTCAATACACTTGCTCGCAAAATGCACTTACAGAGGCAGTAAACAGGGCTTGTAAGTTAAATTTACTGCCCTCGTGCTTTTTTTTTTGCAGAATTTACTGCCCTCGTGCTATTTTTTTGCAGTTTTTTTTTAATTTTCGTAAGGCCACTTTACTTCTAAATAAAAATTTTTCTTGAAAGAAGGTTTTTAATGATATTGACTTTGTATGTAGAAAACTTAAAAAATAATAACATTCAGATGTGGATTGATAAAATTAATTCATGAAATTAAAAATTGTATTTAATTTAGTTAATTAAAATTGTTTTAAGTTTTATAAATCAAAAAAGTAAAGGCTGAATAGTCCAGGCTGATAGTTAAGAGCTAGAACCTAGAGCCATGAAGCCAATTTAAAAAAAACGCAATTACAACAACGCGCTATAGATAGGTACCTACTACTAAAATCTTGAATCTGTGTGCGCTATTTTTAAAAGTTTCATTGAGTTTTTCTTATAAATTATTAAATAATAAGATGAGTGGTTTATGTGATGTGTAATAATAAAATTAAATCAACAATAAGGTATTTTAGCTGTGAGAAAAAAGTCGCGCTTGTAATAGCCGCCGAAAATCTCGACTAAGTATGGGCGTGAGAAGCCATTTTCTAGTGAGTACCTACGACCTACTCGACTTTTAATTTCAAGTTTTCTCACAAATGTATTGAAAAATATCGTGTGATACACGGGCGTTAAGGTTTTAACAAACTCGTGACGATGGTCAGCCCTCGACTGGCGTCATCGGGCTGACATTAGTCAACTCGTATGTAAAAACCTATTTACCGCCCTTATATCACAAACTACTATTACCAACTTTTCAGAGTTGTGTGCGTTATCACTTACTAAAACGTTGCAGGAAATTATCTCGATGAAATCTGCATACCTAAGAGTTCTCCACAATATTCACACGCCTCAGGCGAGCGTTTGTATCGATACAAATGCAACAATTAATGCAATGCAAGGAAGGTTTGGTGAGATCGCAGTCAAGGGCTAACTTGTAATGAATAAAAAAAATCTGCTTTTTTTTGACTGAAAACGAGCCGTCAAAGTACTTTCGTGAAAGGCGCGAAAAATTGCCTTTAAAGAGTTTCAGTTTTACCACGTCCCCGTGTTTTGTTTTTCTCGGTCGCCATGGCAACGGGACGCTAAGACAACGCCATCTTCGTTTCTGCGAGAAACTACGTCGTGGTTCGCGTAGTAATATGCCGCAAGGCTCATAGATGGCGTTAGCTGTTCCTCAACTTTCTTCAACTTTTCACATTACAGTAAAAGCTCCTTATTCGCGCTTCCTTCATTCGCGTTTGCACTATTCGCGGATTAAAAAATTGCGACCCAATTCCTATAGTTATTCGCGGCTTTAGATTTCTTTATTCGCGGATCTAATCGGTACATAGGTACATACTTAATAATAAAAAGGATTCTAATAGGTATCCAACCCAATATCCTTTGTAAACGCGTCGTCAAATGGACTAATAAAAAAAGTAAAATACATAGACCTTATTACAACTATGCCTAAAGTATGTTGCTGATGTAAAAGTATGATGTAAAATGCCATTGCTGCCATGCCATTGCCAGTCTGAAATGAAGAAGCTTTTAAAAACTGCCAAGCAAGAAAATAATACTTACAAAATTCTTTAAACCATTGCCTAAGCCTGAAGATAATAATTAATCAATATGGTCAAAAACTTCAATTAAATTGATTTTGAACTTCAATGAAATAGTTATTTGTGTTACATGGGGCCAAAGAAAATTTTTGTTCCACGAGGGCGCTATTTTGAATTCAGAGCGAAGTGAAGGATTCTATAGTAGAATCCCGAGCGTAGCGAGGGGTTCTAAAGTAGAATCCTGAGCGTAGCGAGGAATTCAATATACGCCGCCCGAGAACAAAAAATTTGGCCCCGAGTGACACATACTATTTTTCATCATTACGTATGAGAAAAAGCTAGGAGTATCAACCTACTATGTATGGACATTACCTATACGTTTAAGCACCAATCAGAAGATACTCCTATCAACCTTCTATGTAATTGTATATAGACAAAATTTCGAAAAAATAGTGCGATCATACTAATATTATAAATGCGAAAGTGTGTTTGTTTGTTGGTTTATTGGTTTGTTGGTTTGATGGTTTGTCCTTCAATCACGCTGCAACTTTTCAATCAGCTGCGTTTTAGCTTTTTTAGCAAAGGAGCACCGCAATTCTTCGTGGGGTTTTTAAAAAAAAAATTGAATTACTTGTTAGCTTAAGTACCTACCTAGCATCCAGGTTAAGAGCTAACTTGCAGTAGAATAAAAACAATCGTGGTGAGTATTATAAAAAGCTCTCCAGCCAGAAAAATTGGCTTTTAATTCTCAAAAAAATTAAAAAGATAATGAAACCATCCCCCTTGAGATAATCGCCCCCGAGGGCCCTCGCACCGTAATGACCGTAATCTTGATTGATCGCTCCTTAATCTTTTTTTTTGCCTTATCAAATATCTACTTGAAATACCAAAATGTCGAAATTCTTTAACACGTCTTTTCAGGTAGATACTTACTTAGGTATCTACTTTTAGGTACTTTCGTAAAAGAAACAACAAATGCCACTTAGAGGCGCTCAAAAATCACGTTTTTATTTTATTTTTGAGTCTACTTGAGTGAATTTGCACTTGTCCGTCCGTCCGTCCGTCCGTCCGTCCGTCTGTCGCCTTATAACTTCTGAATTACTGAACGTAATTACATCATATTTAAATAATATAATAGGTATGTAAACCGATGGCCTCCTGCTGAATATGGCTTCAAAAGTTATAATTTTTAGGGTTCCGTACCCAATGGGTAAAAACGGGACCCTATTACTAAGACTCCGCTGTCTGTCTGTCTGTCTGTCTCCAGGCTGTATCTCATAAACCGTGATAGCTATAAAGCTGAAATTTTCACAAATGATGTATTTCCGTTGCCGCTATAACAACAAATACTGAAAATTAAAAAAATATATATTTTAAGGGGGGTCCCCATACAATAAACGTGTTTTTTTCGTATTTTTTTGCTCAATATTAAAAACGGTAACAGGTAGACGGTTCAAATTTTCACAGAATATTAACTTGTATATAACCTTTCAAAATAAATAATTAAATATCAATAAAGTAAATATTAAAGGGGGGCTCCCATACAACAAACGTAATTTTTATTTTTAATACGTCATAAATCGTAAAACTTACTACAGGTTTGTACGGAACCCTCGGTGCGCGAGTCCGACTCGCACTTGGCCGGTTTTTTTTATTTCAGGGGGGCTCTCATCTCGCGCTCTCAGAAGCGAATGCGAAGTAAAATATTTTTTATAGCGTTACATAGGGTTGCGGTATATCATTTTAAGGATAATTATTAGGAATAGAGTACAAAAATATAATTTTTTTTAATTTTTCCCCTAAAATTGACGAAATGGGGGGCTTTCAAAGTAGAGATTTTCTAACGTCCGAAGTTGACCTCAGAACTCTCAATTTTCTGAAACGCTGAGCCTGAAACTTATCAATTATTTGAATTATATACTGTACTTGAACAACAAATACTAAAATTAGATAAATATTATAAGGAAACGAAAATATGTATTTAATTTTTAATGATGATGATATTTTTAACAGAACTTCACAATTATGTCAATAGATGGCGCTCTGTGATACCGCGAGGTCTCAGTTCTGGGCGAACCACTAGTTATTTTTTGTTATTTGTCGCTATACAGCGACACTAAAAATACACACTACGAAAATTTCAAATTATTATATTATAAATGCGAAAGTTTGGATGGATGTATGGATGTATGGATGTTTGTTACTCAATCACGCTCCAACGGCTGAACCGATCTGGATGAAATTTGGCACAGAGATAGATTATAGTCTGGAATAACACATAGGCTAAGTTTACTGTTGTATAATTTCCTTTGTGGTGTACAATAAAAGTATATTCATTCATTCATAGGCTACTTTTTATCCCGGAAAATTAAAGAGTTCCCGCGGGAACTAAAAAACCTCAATCCACGCGGGCGAAGTTTCGGGCATCAGCTACTCCAACATAAAACACACTTTCGCATTTATAATATTATGTATGGATTTAAACGATACTTATTAAGTATCTATAGTTACAAAGGTCTTTGTTTGTGTTAATTTTCAGCCAGATATTCATAAATTTCTGTCCTATTCATGGTAATGTTTCTTGTTGCAGATTAACCAGAAAACCAAGTAAAACAAGATGGCGGCGTTCGTAGCGAAGCAAATGGTGGGAAACAAACTAAGCGCCGTAAAAGGTAAGTCAGATTAACAAACATAGACACACGAACTCCTGTTCAGGGGCCATTCTACCATCGCTTAAAGCCGTATTGTTTTAATACTGTTGTCGTTCATGTTGTACAATTATAATCCTTATTTTATAGACGTCAAGGTACGTGACATAAAACTGTCATTTTATAATAATACTGCTTTATGCGATAGCAGTAACCCCCCTAGGGTTCTCGCCACCAAAGCAGTATTATTTTAATCTTATTGACGCCATTGTTTCATAATTATAATCCTTATTTTAGGGACATCAAGGCAGGTCATATCAATAAATAAAACGACAATTTCAAAATAAGACTGCTTTATGCGGTGGAAGTAAGCGCACAGGTTGTTGAAGGTTCTATCGTCGGTCATGTACTTTTAATTTTTCTGAGTTTCTGCTAGTTAATTTGTTTTCTGAATAGTTTGACAACCTCCTAGGCTCAGTGGTGAACGCTATGCGCTTCGTGGGTGGTCCCGGGATCGATTCCCGGCAGGGTCGATTTGGAAATTTATGATTTCTGAATTCTCTCTCGCCTTGTCTGGTGGGAGGTTTCGGGTGTGGCTAGTTCATCGACCACACAACCAATAGACGCCTAATTACTATGCTTTCGTAATGCAAACAATTCAGTCAAATGACTCAAGTAAGCGGGCGCGGGGTACTAAACGCTGATTGGTATACTCAAGGTCAAAAAAATCATAAATCAAATGGGATGGGGTCCTTACTCCTAATAATTATTTATCGATAATTAATTATCGATATACTCTAATTAATATTTAAATAACTCGGTAGGTTTTGTTACAAGGGCGTGGAATTATATAAGACCTATTAAGTCTGATGTGTTGTCTGAAAGTGTTTGGCCTATATGAGGAGTCTATTAGTTGTATGGTCGATGGGCTAGTTACTACTCTGACAAAGACGTATCGCCTCGCAGTGGAATTTAAAAAAAGGTAATTAGGTACAGGAATTCTCCAGTTAAATACAGTTTTATGTATATGTAAGTATCATGTCATACTAATATTATAAATGCGAAAGTGTGCTTGCTTATTGGTTTGTCCTTCAATCACGCCGCAACGGAGCAACGGATCGACGTGATTTTTGGCATGGCTATTTTTGAGGACCTGGAGAGTGACATTAGCTACTTTTTATCCCGATTATCTAAGGAGTTCATGCTGGAATCAAAAAAACTTAAACCATGCGGATGAAGTTGCGGGCATCAGCTAGTGGATAATAATGGCTGGAGACGTGGCACAATACACGTTGTTCCAGTTAAGGCGGAGCGCCGGTAACGAGGGAGCGTGTCTCCGAGTTATTTGCCCAATAAAGATGCTGCGCTGTTGTGATCTTTCATTCTTAAAATACAATTGATACCTACTATCTTTTATTCCGAGCTGAATCAGGTATAAATGCAAATATAAAATAACAGTTAAACATAGTTTTTGAAAAATTTAATTTGAAGAAGCTTTATTGAGGTCCTACTAGCTGTTGCCCGCGACTTCTCCCGCGTGGATTGAGGTTTTTTGATTTTAGCGTAATACAACGTAGCATGTGTGTCCCGACTAAGTTCATCCATCTCTGTGCCAAATTTCATCCAGATCCGATCAGCCGTTATGGCGTGTTGGAGTAACCAACATCCATCCATTCATCCATCCAAACTTTCGCATTTATATATTAATCCTTTCTAAAAATTATAAATGCGAAAGTGTGTCTGTCTGTCTGCTACGCTTTTACGGCCCAACTACTCAACCGATTTCGATGAAATTTGGTACGGAGATAGGTTACATCCCTGGGAAGGACATAGGCTTTTCTTTTTTTACTTTTCATCCCGGAAAATTTAAGAGTTCCCGCGGAAATCAAAAAACATCAATCCACGCGGACGAATTCGCAGGCATCATCTAGTATTAGTGAAGATGCGAAGCTGGTTCGGGTCATCTTGTAATACCTAGATACCTGCATCGGATCATCGGGCAATTTCAGGCTATTATACTGGATGGATGGATGACAAGATAACTATCAATACCTATTCTATGTCCCAGTTCGGGAATCGCACACGAAACCTGGGTATCTGCAGTCGAACGTCATGCTACCAACTAGGGAGTTAAAGCTTCTTTCTTCAGGTTATTCAAAAGCAGATCATAAATCAAATAAATATTATAAATGCGAAAGTTTGGATGGATGTATGGATGTATGGATGTATGGATGTTTGTTACTCAATCACGCTCCAACGGCTGAACGGATCTGGATGAAATTTGGCACAGAGATAGATTATAGTCTGGAAATAGCACATAGGCGAAAATTAAAGAGTTCCCGCGGGAACCGAAAAACCTCAATCCACGCGGACGAAGTCGCGGGCATCAGCTAGTGAAGCAATAAATTAATCGACCAGTTTCCACATTGACGCTACAAATCCCCATCAATATCAAAGCTTTGAGCCGCGCCCCACAGGGAAATCATCTAAGCATCTGTATCGTTCATTAGACTGACTTCTTATTACTTACAGTTTACTCTGGAGGGAAATAATAACAGGAGCCTTGAGAAAAATCTCTCGCATTGTTAAGTGAGACCATCATTAAAGTAGTATTAGGGTGAGCGCTGATAGACGGCAGCGTAAGATGGTTGCAACAATTCTGAGAACTTATTCATATTTAGTATTTTCCTGTTACTTCGTATGTGCGAAAGATTGTGTAATAATACCGTATATACCTAGTCGGATTTATTTGAACTTCAAACGCAAAACGTATCATTATTCAGTTTTCAAACCATTTTTTTTCTTTTTTTACACTGTGGGGAAAGAATCCTACTTAGTTTTATTAACCTACAGTGTAAATAATAGACTATGTAAAAAGACGTAGTTAATATCCATGCCCCTGTTTATTTTAAGTTTAGTTACTATTTTAAACTGTAGATTTTTAACCTACTAAATGTTTCAGTAATTCTTTCTTACCAAATTTTGAAAGAAAATGATGCTCCAATAATTGTAAATATATTTATTTTATTGGAATTTTATAAGTAATTAATTCTAATAACATAATTATTATAAAATAGGTTACATAAACGCTAACAGTCTTTCTTAGATATTAAATATTAAACCCTATTTATTGGAAGACCTTAATTTTATTGCTTAATTATTACCTATTATAAGTAAAGATATAAATGAAATACATGTATAAATCTAAAAGAATAATAGTTTCATTTAACATTCTAAATCTAATCAAATCAAATCAATCTAGGCATAATTAATATTTTGAACGATTATTTTTATTGATTTGGCTGCTAAATAGACTTGATATTATTTTAAGTAGACATGACTATAATTTTTAAAGATAACCATTAGAATGGAATTAAAGAGATGGAGAAGAGATTGTATTCATTAATATTGACATTTAGCTAGGCGGTCATTCCACAACATTTCTTTATGGCCAGTCTGGCTAAATATATTGAATACAATTTCTAAACTAAAGAATAGATCTAAATCAAGAATAGTTCTAGAGCTTGCTTAGTGTCGTACAAGATTTTAATACTTTCATAGAACACTAATTATCATCCAACTACTTAGAGCGTATTACATATTGGTCGTTGGAATGAATCATGCAAAATGTTATACAAGACGCTATCCAAATATTAAAAATCTAAAAAGAAGAATGAATCTAATTTAGAAATTTAGAAATTTATTAAATTACATCACTACAAATACTTGGAAGACTATAATTATTATGGCGGACCGTATCTCATTATTCTAGACTTAAACTCAATCCACATTGCAGGAGAGATGAAAAACGAACTTTACTCTAACTACATATAGATAAAATCAATAAAAATATAAAAGTACATAATCTACTGGTTTGGATTGGTTGTCTGGTGAAGGCCACTTTGTATCTAATATTACACAGTTTTAAGATGTTGTTATTCTTGCATTATTTGCCAGAATAATGTAATAAAGTTGTTCAAATAAAGTCTATCTATAAAATATAAGTAAATCGAAGCGTTATTTTAATTTTGCTTACATTACTTAGTGGATATGAAGTTTATTTTATAATTTAACATTTTACAAAAAGATGACGAGTCGCTTCGCTTCATCTCTGCCTCAATGTGCCTTAACTCTTATATTAACAGCTTCTAATCACACACATCCATAGAATACTCTTTATTATGAAACAGACTGATCAACACACGCTTTCTCATTCCTGCATACGCGTCCGGGCTAAGTCCATCCCTTTCTTTCACATACGCCATCTTGATGTGCTCATCAGAATCCGGAATGAGCATCTCTTGTCTCTTCCTTTTTCTATTCTTCTCTATTCTTCTCCTATTCACAGCAATTTGTTCTGGACTTGGAGGGGATATCGGAGAATGGAATAACTTCTTTATTATTGGTTGTAGATTTACTCTTCTGCGCATAGGTGATCCTGTTTCCATCTGTAAACAGATAATTAGTTAAGTTTTCTTTACAATTTATTATTGATAAAGTTGTATCTTTCACCTTTATTCATCTAAGTAGGTACTTCGATATTCCATCCTGACTTGTCACTTCACTTTTCCATACTTGACCAGCGGGTCGATTACGGAAAAGCTTCATCAATGTTATTAAGGGATACACAATAGGTAAATCTGTGTGGTACAGTGTGTATCTTGCACTTATAGCTTCCGATATTCTCCCACAACAGAAATCTTCTTAATTATTCTCAACGTACGTTTCACTCCGATACCGGAGAATCTTCAGGAGATGTTGATTCATCAATATTAGATACCATTTCAGCTGTTGTGATTAGATGCATTAATTAAATTAAGCTTCTACGAAATATACTACGTGCCGACTGGCGTGTTTAATTAATTAATGTAATGTTATAATTAATTAATATAGTGTAATCCGATACTTAGGCTTACAGCGTAGGTAAGTATCGGATTCACACCATGAGAACCAATTATTATATACTAGATAATGCCCGCGACTTCGTCCGCGTGGATTAAGGTTTTTTAATTCCCGCGGGAACTCTTTAATTTTCCGGGATATAAAGTAGCCTATGTCCTTTCCCGGGATGTAACCTACCACTATATCGAATTTCATTCAAATCGGTTAAACAGATGGGCCGTGAAAGCGTAGCAGACAGACAGACAGACAGACAGATAGATAGACAGACAGACAGACAGACAGACACACTTTCGCATTTATAATATTATAGTATGGATGCAGCTTTATGTATATTGTGAGAGGATTTCATATCTATCAGTTGATTGCTGTTGTCATATTACCTACTTTAACCGTCACTTTACATCTAACAAACCGGGTTACATCCCGGGGAACGATAATATAGGTTATTTTATCCCGGAAAATTAAGGACTTGCCGTGGGTATCAAACAAATAACATCCACGTGGAGTCGTGGGCATCATTTACTACGTAAAGATTCTTATCTTTGCTATTGTCGATACTTTGCCTGGCTAGCTACCTCCTGGTCAAATCTCAAATTCTATACGTTTCTATATAAACGAACACAGGATATTCGTGTTTAGCTTAGAAATGAAATCGTTTGATATTCCATGCAAGAAAGTGCATTAAGTATCTATAATTTCCGAAGCATTAGAAATGCTTATCACGTACCTACTTCGACTTCAATCTTAGTTCTATTGTTTTTCTATATAGGTAGGTAGTAGGTACCTATTCATTTGCTTTTTATTTTTATAAAAAGTAACTAAACAAATTTTTCACAGTTGACACCCTCTTTGATGCAGTAGTCGCTTCTTCGGTCGTGGCTAGTTACCTACCTACCACCCTACCGGCAAAGACGTGCTTAAATATCGTTCCTGTACGGTGCCGTGGAAAAACCGATGGGTCTAAACCTGTATTCGAATCAAAATGATTTAAAAGTACCTAGCTTTAGTCCCACAAACTTATCTGACTTTTTGCTAGTTGTAAGCTTTTAACTCGTGGTCAATATTAATCTGCATTCATCAACTTTATTAAAACATCCTTTGTTACTTACCGCATCAGTGCCAGGAGTAAATTCCACGGAACTATTCAAAACATTATTTCTGATCAAAACCACTAAATTCTCCCTCGAAACTGTGTTGATCGGCGTCGATACTGTGGCGGCCATGTTTGAAATAACTGTAAAACTGGCTGATAGTTTAGAGCAGGTACAGCGACCGCTGGCCGGCGAGACCCGACTCGGAATGTCACGTCTCAACTTGTGGACGATTAGTGTTGATGCAGTCTGTAATGTCAGACACACACGCTGCAGCAAGTTGTCTAATTTGCTCGATTAGCATTAATGAAGCAAATATTATGGTGATTTGTAGCAAAAGGGTCCAAATTGAAAGTTTATTTAAGTAAGTACTTTGTTGGAATTAAGCAAACTTGATCATAATACCTTTTGCTATGACTGACTGCTGATTTGATCAATACGTAACTTTGACGCGTGTGTTCGCGTCCATCAGTTCACTCAATTGTTCCATGATAGACGTTCATTAGTTTACAAAACAGAAACATGTAAATAGCTAGCAATAAGCTTCTTTGTCTACATAACTTAATTCACTGTGCTCATAAGGTCAGGCCCCACTACAGAGGCGCGGCGCGGCGCGGCACGTAGTGGCAAATATTATTTGTATGAGTTTGTATGGAGCTGGGCCCACATGAGCGACGCGGCACGGAGATGCACTGCTAGATAAATACACTAAGAGCTTGCTTCTATGTGCCGCGTTGCGCTGCACCTCTGTAGTAAAGCCAGATCTTTAGAAATTTTCAAATAAAATCTACAAGTATACTGTCTCAGAATCATACTAATACTAATATACTAATACTAATACTAATATTATAAATGCGAAAGTGTGTTTGTTTGCTGGTTTGTCCTTCAATCACGCCTGACCTGGAGAGTGACACAGGCTACTTTTTATCCCGGAAAATTAACGAGTTCCCGCCGGAATCAAAAAACTTAAACCACGCAGACGAAGTCGCGGGCATCAGCTAGTACTTAATAATATCTTCCAGGTATTATTCTAAACTCCTAAAGCATGTGCCTTCCATTCCAATTTCCACGCTACATATTGCATTTTTTAAATCAATATTGCAAACCTACTGCGTCCTTAATGGAATACGCTACAACATTTACTTTTACTAGAAATAAATAATGTCCATATTAAAATGTACCTTTGAGTGAAATGCTGCAAATTGGATCAAGTCTCAAGTCCAAGCAAATTGAATGACATGCTCGATCGTGTGCCACCGTCATTACTTGTTTGACCATTTTGTTCGAAAAGTTGTTAGTTCAACTTTGATTTTAATGTGGTGAGACATAAAGTTGACTTTTGTAAAATGGGGCTTAGTTTTACCACAAAACGGGATGCATCCAAGTGCAATGATTCGTAGAAACCGCTCGAGGGATTAGGGAGGTGATTCTATTCTTGGACGCGGGGTATAGAGAAAAACTTTAAAAGCCTCCCTGGCGCAGTGTTGAGCGCGTAACGTGGGTGGTCCCGGGTTCCATTCCCGGCAGACTCAATTTGGGAAGTTATATTTTCTGAATTTTGTCTGGTCTGATGGGGAGGCTTAACTCGTGGCTAGTTACCACCCTACCAGCAATGACGCACCGCCAAGCGATTTAACGTCCTGGTACGATGCCGTGTAGAAACCGACTAGTGGTATGGGTAATAATATAACTGCCATTCCCCTAACAGGTTAGCCCGCTATATATCTTAGACTGCATCATCACCTGCCATCAGGTGAGATCGTAGTCAAGGGCTAACTTGTAGTGGAATAAAAAAGCCTTAACGCAAACAGAGGGATGTTACAAATTAAATGTGTACATTTGTATTCTGTGTATCTGTGACATCGTAGCTGTAGCTCCCAAACTGATGAACCGATTTTGATTTGGTTTTTTATGTTTGTAAGGTGATCAGCTTTTTGCTAGCACAGACAAACAGACACTAACATTCATTCTATTATCTATATTATTGGAAACTTGCATCTTAAACCATCATTATAATACAAGCACAGAATAAAGAAAACATAAATAAACCTATCAATAAAGTTGTCATAATAAACTTTTTAAGAATTGTAAAGCAGTCAAAAGGAACAACCAGTGAATGCTAATCCCTAATTGTTGTAACGGAAACAAAAACAAAATGGAAGCACAGAACAAAGTTGGAAGTATTTAAAATTCGCGAAAGAAGGCTTTTGCGAGGATTTGGGAATTTGGGGAATGTTCCCGATTGTTTACCCGGATTCCCGAAACTTTTTCTGGTTTTTGGGATCAAGTAACAGCTTTTGAAAGCAATGTGAGATAGGAAAATAGATATATTATAGGAACTTACTTTTTTTTGTAGATCGTGATAAAATTGGCACACTGAAAGCACCTAGCAGAAAAGTACCTTCTAGAAGTATCACACGTAGTAGAAACAAAAACAAAAAGAAAATAAAAGCAGCTACTACGGTGCTCTTTGTCTAAAATATTAAATTGGGGAATAAAAATTATAAGATAACTAACTGATGCCCGCGACTTCATCCATCCGGTATACGTTTTTTTTTTAATTCCCGCGGTAACTCTTTAATTTTTTGGGATAAAAAGCAACCTATGTCACTCCCCACCATCCTCGACTATACCCATGCAAAAAATCATGTCGATTCGTTGCTCTCTGGCGGCGTGAAGGAAAAACCAACAAAAACACACTTTCGAATTTTATAATATTAGTATGATTTTTACAATTGAAATGTTTTAAAGAACCATTCCTTATTAATAATCCTTTTTAAAATGCCTCGTCACATATTTTAGTAAAACAATGAAATAAAATATTAAAATGAAAGACAACTTTCTGTCAAAATAATACTTTTAATTCTCCATTAAACATAATTAAAAAATAATAAAAAATTGGTACTGCCTTAACATAGGTCTCTTAAAGATATTAATATTACACTTTGTACCTACATATTATGTCGACTTTTATGATAGCAGCACGATATCGGAAGTTGGAACACAGCCCATACTAAATAATTAGGTACAAAAATATAATATTTTGCTGCGAAATGCTTGGGGCTTGGGTCTTTTATATTGAACATATACAAAAATATGAAATATGAAAACTTTAAATATTCATATTCTGTACTTTTATAACAAAAACAACTTGAATAATATTATTTCTCGAACAAATTGCATACAATTAAGCTATCGTGAATTATTATACCTCCATATAATTCAATTTAATCTGTATATTTTATTAATTATATTCTGAGTACTGACAGTGCTTCTGTATAAAAGTCGTCACATGGTTATTCATTTAATTAATTAATTAAGAATAATATAAAGAGACAATAAATATAATCTAAACAAAATCTTTCTAAAGAAAGAAATCATGATTGTATTTCACATGTCCGTATTAAATATAATATCATAAACAAAATTATAATAATAAAATAGAACTTATTAAATATATGATCATGTTAAGAAAACTTGTACTTAATTACATTTTTGTATAATCAACTATTTTCTATAAGTACTTTATATATTTCTTCTAATTTTTATATAAGTTTTGCAACTGTAAATACCAACCTAAACCTACAAATAGTAAATAATAACAAGAACTAGTTTTTAAAGAAAATTGTAAGATAAATGCAGTTGTATACAAACATTTAATCTTTTAATGACCTGTGACCTGAGCCTGCGACCGTTTTCTTACATTTTATGTGATAATTACACGATAATTTAATTAGAATAAAATCTTCTTGTTAGTTAATAATCAAAAAAATCCATACAAACTGTATGAAATCAGCCGCAAGCTATTATTTTCATTGCAATAACGCCTGCTGTTATATATGTTCTTCTGCTTTATGTCAAATAAACAATCATTTTTTTATATTATTGTATTAAATCGTAATAGGTACAAAATAAAAATATGAATTTTATTATAATTGGAACGAAAAACCTAAAAAAAGTTATCATAATATTAGGTATTTAGTTTAGTTATATAAATTCTATAAAAATCATACAATATTCAGCCTTGAAAGCGATTAGTATAATAAATGTTTTATGTATACTTTTTTTTATATTTTTTAAATTTCTTTATAAGTTTATTTACAATTTTTCAATTAAAGAGTACGCATTCATGCATTATGTTTTTTTGAAATAACTATAATTTTGATTATAACAGGCCGCAGCTAAAGTCGCTGAACTATAAACAACTTTTGGGTCACTCATTTGTTTGACATATTTGAGAAACTCTTCATAAATAGCTACGTTACTTGAACTTTTATTTTGACTATTTGATACATTCCATCCATTTAAAGTATCTGAAATATTAAAAAGATTTGCATGATTCAAATTTGAATCATTCAAAGTGTTTGCAGTTGAACTTTTCAAAAAGCTTGAACTATTGAATATGCTAGATCTTTGAAGAGTTTTTAGCGGTAGATCAGCGGGCCTAACGCTTTCTATGGTGACTAGAGATTGTCCTGGAGTGAAGACTACTTTTTCTTTATCATATTCAAGGTTCTTAGAGGCTGCCATCCACGTTTGAATGTCTTCAATGACAGTTATCTTCTCCGGTGTAGATGGGGCTGGACTTTGGTCATTTTTCTCCCATTTCGGCTTAGGCAAAGACACCGCTGGTGGAGAAACTCGATCTTTAACCTGATTTTCGCAAGGTTCATTATTGCTTGCTCCTTTATCATCACTTTTGTTCGATTTGTTATCTTTTATAGATTTGGTGTCAGTTTTATAACATTTACACTTTAGCAGTAAACAATGTTCACAGTCGGTCTGTTCGTAATACTCTAGCATTATTATTAGTTCTTTGCGTACTTTGTGTAGATTTATCTCCTGAAACAGAACATAGATAAGGTATCAATACATTTTATTATATTTTACTTACCACAAAGGATGCAAACTAGTAGTCTAAGCTTAGACAATCTTTTGCTAGTTGATGCCCAAGACATGGTTTGCGTAGATTAAGTTTTTTTATTCCCGCGGGAACTCCTTAATTTTCCGAAATGAAAAGTATTATATGTCCTTCTCCGGGATGTAACTTATCTCTATACATCATTTCAACAAAATCGGTTAAAAAAGTGGGCCGTGAATGCGTAGCAGACAGAAAGACACGCGATACGAAAGCGTTTTTAATCATAACATACTAATATTATAAATGCGAAAGTGTGTTTGTTTGTTGGTTTATTGGTTTGTTATTCAATTTAGGTACACTCATGTACACTTATTGACGTCCAATCCATACTAATATTATAAATGCGAAAGTGTGTCTGTCTATCTGTCTGCTACGCTTTCACAGCCCATCTGTTTAAACGATTTGGATGAAATTTGGTACAGGGACTAATATATTTTTATCGACGACGAAGTTGCTGGCATCATCTATTTACTTGTAAAACATGATGGTGATAATCAGTTACGGTATCTTAAAACTAAAGCTACGAGGTAAAGAAATAAGCTTTGCCTTCAGTTATTATAACCTAGCATAACATAGGTAGATATAATATGGCTAAACAGAAATCGACCACGGCTTTAAAACTTCCAAATATGGGCTTAACTTCGCAATTGTCAACTTTAAATTAATTTATAATTATTGTAACTTTAAAACTTACCAGCTGATAAGTAGCATCGGAATAATATTTGTCCTTCTTTAACATTTTAAATCCAACTTCACTTCAATAGTAGTTTTACAACGATACGAGCTTCACTTGCGTTAATTTAAACACTAAAAAAGTTTCATTCTAAATTCAAAATACTGTTTCAATTTCACTGTTTAAGTTAATTAGAATATTTCACTACTTATTTTTAAATACTAAACGAAAAAATGTAATTCGACTTTCGCGTTGCCTGTTTGACGGAAGAATAAAAATTTTTACAATTACCTTCCTATTTTACTAAATTTATGGTAGGTATTTAGAAAATTACTATGTCAAAAGCTATTCTTACAAAATATTAAGGCTTTGTATAGATGGTTTTAAAGTCGATAATGGTGTGTTTTAGTGAGGTACGGTATTTGTAAAACTATGTATGCATAAAAATGCCTTGTTGCTCTAGTTTTAGGGGTGAATATCGTGGGTAGATAAGAATTGTTAATAGTTCAAAGGGGTTGTAAAGTCGGCATTTTTAGGCTTTGCTTTTGTTTAAATAAAAACAAAAGATAGATAATAAGAGAAAAGATAGAAGAATTAAAAGATTGTTCTAATTCTAATAAAAAACTTAAATTAAAATTAAACTAATTAGTTATCTACCTATTTGTCAAAAATAGAAACAGACCACAATTGGATCCTAATTGTAGGTAGGTATACTAGGTACCTAGGTACTTATTATTTATATGTTACGGGGTAGCTAATTAGGTACTATAATGTAGTTATGTAAGTACCTAAAATATAACTGTTCTTTGTTTTTATGACTCAGTCGGTAGTAGGTATTATGATGATAAAGTACATAATATGCCTACAATAAAAACATTTATTTATTTATTACTAAGCTGATGCCCGCGGCTTCGTCCGCGTAGTTTTTTTCCCACAGGAACTCCTAATTTTCCGGGATATAAAGGAGCATAATATGTCACTCTCGGTCCTCAACTAAGTACACCTTTGCGAAAAATCACGTCTTGATCCGTTGCTCTGTTGCGGCGTGATTGAAGAACCAACAAACAAACACAAATTCGCATTAGTAATATTATTATGATTAGGTATTTATAGGAGTAGCATATCTGAATAGAATTAGAATTATTTTATTCCAGACTATAATTTATCTCTGTGCCAAATTTCATCCAGATCCGTTCAGCCGTTCTGGCGTGATTCAGTAACAAACATCCATCCATCCATCCAAACTTTCGCATTTATAATAATATTAGTATAGAAGTATAGATAAGTATTATACTAAGCTTACCTATTATACCAAATGAATATGGTTTACATAATCTATGGAGACATGTTTGGAAGTCGGTTAATATGTTTCAACGCCATCTATCGAGGTTTAGTTACACCATGTAGCTAAGCATCCATTCTAGGGATGCGCCATAACCTTTGCTGATTTTTTATATCGATATCAATTTATTAATTATTTTACTAGCCCTTTAAAATAAAGTTTTTTTTGTTCCAGGTAAGGATTACAGAAATGCTCCAAATTCCAATCAAGTTTAAAAGCAAACTTAATATAGGTACGGTAAAGTAAATGTATTTTTCTAAATTAAATTTTTTTCTTTACAACTACGGAAAATAAGAAACTAGGTTGTATAATATTATGATAGATTATTTAAAAAACTATAAAGAAGAAATTGACACATATAATATACCTTACTTATTACTATGTCTTCAAAACTGAAACATAATAAGAAAAGGAAGAGAAGCCGGGTGGTTCTGCCAGTCTAAACTAAATATACCTAATTTCTTGCTCGATTTTCAAAGGGACTTGAAAATTATGAGAGCGTACGATCACAAAAGCACTTAGAGAGTTCATAAAAATCAATGAACTATTCGAGCGGAATTGCCGTCATCGGAAGTAACGTGGAGGCATTTCATTCAGAATCGAAGGGTAACCTACTTCTGTCCATTAGAACAATAAAGTAGGGGGGAGGGTTACCCCTACTTTACTTTAAAGACCGTCTTTAATAAGCCGTCAGTTCCGGTTATTTAGCTTACATCTTACGACGGAATTTATCATGAAGTTAGTTTTACGGCGGAGCCAAGCTGCCAACGCTTATACTCGTAGCAATACTTAAGCAATATTACTATGAATGACAGTTTGATGTTTTTTTTTGTTTTTTTTATCCACTACAAGTTAGCCCTTGACTGCGATCTCACCTGATGGTAAGTGATGTTGCAATCTAAGATGGGAGCAGCATCTGTTAGGGGCATGGCAGTTATATTAAACCCATACCCCTATTAAGTTTCTACACAGCATCGTACCGGAATGCTAAATCGCTTGCCGTCACGTCTTTGCCGGTAGGGTGGTAACTAGCCACGGCCGAAGCCTCCCACCAGGCCAGACCAGGGAAAATTCAGAAATTATAAATTTCCAAATTGATCCTGCCGGGGATCGAACCCGGGACCTCCGCACGTTAAGGCAACAGCGCACTGCGCCGCGGAGGTCGTCAAAAAGTGAGTTAATAAAATTATTAATTCATTTTGCCATCTATATTATGTTTAGATTCAATGCTAGGTATTTTCAGAGCAGATGATATCAATGAACAAAGAATTCAAGCGAAGTCGCCTCCACATTATGAAATAACGTCTGGGGACGTCTTGAAGGCATTTCGTTTAAAATCGAAGGGTAACGTATTTCCCTCCACTTATTGTTCTAAAGACCGTTCAATACGGAGAGGGAAGAATGCCTCTTAATATGCGGTGTCGGAACCACGACAAATATGGCGGCGGCGAGATCGCAATGCTCGGAATTTCTTACGCTTTTAACGACGGGGCCAGGGACGTGCGTGGCGTATCGATAACTCTTTACTGCGAATAATTTTCGAGATAATGTCCGGAATTTGTATGAAATGACGGTGTATTATAACGTGTTTGCTATGAAGTTGAAATTAAAAAAATATATTATGGCAGTTCAATGCTCCAATCATCATCACCGCGTGCCTGCATGCCTGGTGGGAGGCTTCGGCCAACTAGCCAAGCTACCATTCTACCGGTAAAGACGTGCCGCCAAGCGATTTAGCGTTCCGGTACGATACCGTGTAGAAACCGAATAGGGGTATGGGTTTAATATAACTACCATGCCCCTAACAGGTTAGCCCGCTACCATCTTAGACTGCATCATCACTTACCATCAGGTGAGATCGCAGTCAAGGGCTAACTTGTAGTGGATTAAAAAAAAACTGCTTCAAAACTAAGTTTGGCGGTCATCATGCGAAAATCTTCTCTATTTTGAGCCGCATCTTTAAGCCTTGGATAGCTAACCCTTGTTCACCCCGTTAAATCGTTACAACTCATTCCCATGCTTTTTTATTATTTTAATAATCCTTTACATTGTAATAGGATTTTTCAATTAGTTTACGTTTTACAAAAACTTTGAACTTTTTGAGAGCCATCTCTAATATGTCTTTTGCGAGTTTATTGTGTTGCCGACAAATGAATTACTAATTTTACGTACGTAAAGTCTAGAATAAGTAATTCATTTGTTGAACCACGGAACCTAAAACTTGTAGTAATGAAGCGGAATCTACACGTACCGATCGAACTATGTGAAGGGCTGAAGGCTTACGAGCTTCCTAACAGCTATCCAATAAAGGTTTTATCGTTAAGGGTTTAGTGATGAGGGTGTTAGAAGTAAATTGAGATGAGGATTTTTGCTTCTGATTGAGCAACTTTTTGCTTTTAACTTTGCAAAACATTTGAACAAATGTTTTTCAAGCGCTATAGTGATATTTATTTGTATGCTCTTAAATCTTTGAACTGAAAACTTCTTTGGCCGCGTTGAGCACTTTTTGGTAGGGGGTAAACTTGTGGATTCGCGTCACCCGTCACCGACATGCTCGCATTATTACAAAAAATATAAATAAACTACATTCGTAATTAAACTTTAATACCTTCGTTTTAAGGTTTATATTTTATTTTTTTTAATTTTTATTTTTCAAATTTTAATACTAAAATTCTAAGTTATAAGTTTTCACTTCTATCGGCAGTCCCTATGATTGCCAATTTTTTTTTTATTGAACACACTAATTTACCAAATATTGACTAGACTAGCTGATGCCTGCGACTTCGTCCGCGTGGATTAAGGTTTTTTTTATTTCCCGCGGGAACTCTTTAATTTTCTGGGGTAAAAAGTAGTGTGTTATTCCAGACTATAATTTATCTCTGTGCCAAATTTCATCCAGATTCATTGAATTCCATGATTTCAGCCGTTCTGGCGTGATTGAATAACAAACATACATCCATCCAAACTTTCACATTTATAATATTAGTATAGATTATTGTATATGTGTGTAATTATAATAGTCGTGGCTCTCTCTCGAGAATGGATGCGTAAACTTGGAGAGCGAACACAACTCGAAATTGAATTACGCGAACAGAAACTGTCCGAAACAACGCTTCCACGCGTCCTCCGGGCGACGTTATTAATGCGATGGGACGAAAATTTGCTAGCCGAAACACCAACAGGTTTAATTCATACAAAACCATAAATGAAAAGGTTCATTTGAAGTGTGTTCTTGTACATTTTATCATGCACAGTGGAAAATACGCGCGTGGAAAATAAGCGACTCCCTGATCGTCTGGTCACTCTAGCCCTCTAGAGAAACTCGGTGCTGCACGGCACGTAACGTCTAGTATTCTTCGTACAATTAGGTATTTGACTACTATTCAAATAAATTATTTTTTAGTGATTATTAAATAGAGGATCTCCCAAAAGTCGTAATATCCACGTCCCCTGTTAGTTTTATGTTGAATAACCATTTTAAACAATCGATTAAAGTAAAAAAGTGCGTCCAACTTTAATGACGTCACATTTCAGAATTTCATATAAATCCCATACTTAGGACGCGTTTTGACGTTTGAAAATAAGTTGCTGATTTGACTATTTATCAAATACCCAATTATGTCGCAGTGCAGCTTCGTGCCGCGTCGCTTTTGTGGGTCCAGCTCCATACAAACTCAACAAAGAATATTTTCCGTTGTGTGCCGCGCCGCATCGTTCATCTGTAGTGGGGTTAGACCTTGAGACTCGTTCGATGTCTTCCATCCACCTAGTGTGGGGACTGCTATAATAGTCTGCGATAACATGTAACAAACGTGCACTGTCGAGTCAACACTCAACATCTCTTGAGGATGCTCCGGTGTTGAAGTGAAACGTAGGTATAGTCTCAACAACTTATCTGCCCGGAATTGAACCCGGGACCTCCGCACGTTAAAACAACAGCGCTACACAGTACACACTGCGCCACGGAGGTCGTCGAAACAAGCTTCGTGTAAAAGTGACTTTACGCAGAATTTTTACCCACTAGACAACATTTGTGACCGTAACGTGTTTCTGCTGAAAATACGATAATATATCGACTACAATAATTAAGCGATATAAATAAGATATATCGATATATATAACGTGTTTCTACCATAATTATATCGATATAAGCACATCTCTAGCTAACGAGCGCCGACACACGCGACGTGTCGTTGCCATGGCAACGCGTCGCGATAGAGTCGTTAATGTGCGAACGATCGCATCTGATCCAGAATGACGCCATTTTATTTTATTTGCAGATCCAGTTATATTGAATGAGGTTTTAAATGTTAAAGTCTCGATGATATAAGTATGTATGAATATATTAAGTGGTAAGTGGGAACATTAGAAGCCTAATATTCCTTATAGAAACATTGTAACATTATTATATTATACGTATATCCGTGTGATCCGATCGCCGTGACTCGTATGAGCCTGGTTTATCACTGTTTATCCGGATATAAACGTTTATACCCGGTCCAAACGGTTATCCGGGTAAACTCATCCCGGCGTATATCTCCCTTTCGCTTGACATTTAGATGAAACAATTTAAACGACCAGTTTATTTTGTACATTATGTTTGCTTTTGATCCTAAATAAATCCATGCTAATTTTGAGTTTGAGTTTGAGTTAGGCATCCCGAACCAGTGGTAGATTCACTCGACAATTCAAAAGCAATTTTAATAAGTTTAAAATTGGCAGTCATAGGGCCTGCCGATAGAAGTTAAAACTAATATCATACTAATATTATAAATGCGAAAGTGTGTTTGTTTGTTGGTTTGTCCTTCAATCACGCCGCAACGGAGCAACGGGTCGACGTGGTTTTTGGTATGAGTATAGTTGAGGTCCTGGAGAGTGACATAGGCTACTTTTTATCCCCGAAAATTAAGGCGTTCCCGCGGGAATCAAAAAAACTTGAACCATGCGGACGAAGTCGCAGGCATCAGCTAGTCAATGAATAAATATCAGACAAATCGGCACAAACACACATTCAAATATAATTCGTGTTCCGGGCGAGATGGGCGCTCAATTTCCTTTTGTGGTAGTGACATGGGTTTACGCAACTACACACGGCACCGATTTGCAGTCCAACCTGTATTTTGACGTGACAACGTCTTATAAATTGGTTTGCCGGGTGACACCTCAAGATTCTGTGTTACGCTCCCCGCGTTATGCGCTAACAATGAGAGCGAGTGAGAGGCACGCGTCCCGCCTAAGAGCGAGAGAGACAGACATAAACTATTTTACCACTCAAAGTCGTTGTCACGTAAAACTTTCGCCCGTATATCGACTTTACAGGCAACCAATTTTTTTTTAAATCCACTACAAGTTAGCCCTTGACTGCGATCTCACATGATGGTAAGTGATGATGCAGGCTAAGATGGTAGCGGGTTAACCTGTTAGGGGCATGGCAGTTATATTAAACCCATACTCCTATTCGGTTTCTACACGGCATCATACCGGAACGCTAAATCGCTTGGCGGCACGTCTTTGCCGGTAGGGTGGTAACTAGCCACGGCCGAAACCTCCCCCCAGGCCAGACCAGGGAAAATTCAGAAATTATAAATTCCCAAATTGACCCAGCCGGGGATCGAACCCGGGACCTCCGCACATTAAGACAACAACGCTCAACACTGCGTCACGGAGGTCGTCAAAAAATCCTGTGGCCAAACGAGTCTGTAAGGAGTCCAAGATTAACCGTTGGTCCGTCCGCCATCTTAGATTTTAAATAGAATACACACACACACTTATGTTTACTTTATGGCAGATAATTATAATCTGTTGCTAGTTTCTACTTATAAATAGTAGTAGATTATAATACAAAATCGCAAGTGGTGTTGTTGGATAAACTGTAAGAAAATAGTTACTTTCGCTATTCTATTTTTTAAAAAAAGCTAATTTCGTGAGTTGGTTCTGCGACATTTTGTTAACGTGTGTATTAACGTAAATAGTGTAACTTTGACTCCTAACGGTCGAAATACTATCGACTGAGCTACTTGAACACACTTGTAAGTCTTTTTTGTCAAGCACGATTTTTCCAAGCTAGGTAACCGCATTTCATCGTGCCAAAAAGAACTGTTTAAAGTTATGATTTAAAGCTCACAAAGTTCCTACGTAAGAAATGGTAGCAGAAGGAGGTGAAATAAAAATGACATGATTGGAAGATCAGGAGACCTACTGGGAGATTTTTTCTTATACTCTCGCGTTCTAACTGCGATTTATATGGATTTGAACAAGCGCCATCTGTCATCTGTCACCAAGCACTTAGCAAATTGCAGCCAACTTTAACGCAATCGAATCCTTACTACTATCATAAATGCGCGTCTGTCTGATACGCTTTCACGGCCCATTTGTTCTACCGATTTGGATCAAATTTAGTACAGGGATAGGTTGTATCCCGGGGAAGGACATAGGCTATTTTTTATCACGGAAAATTAAAGAGTTCTGGCAGGAATCAAAAAACCTTAATCCACGCGGATGAAGTCTCATCTTTTAGTAGGTAAAAACGTCCAACGAGGCCCGCTGTAGTGTTGGTTCCGTGTGTAGAGTGGGTTGATGAGCGCGGCGGGTCGAGTGCCGCCATTATTGCCTTTGAAATGTGTTTGACGCCGCGCTCTGTGGCTGATGGCTCTTTTACCAGAGATAATAGAACCCAACCAATATATTTATTAAAATAATGTTAAACACGAAAAATACCGTGTTCTCAGTATAATTGTCTCTTACTGTCTTGAGATTACAGATTCAGATACTTTATTTGCATAATATGTGTGCATTTATGTTGGTTCATTTAGTTACATTATATAGTCCCAACATATTAGCCGAATTGGTGTTCAAATATTATTATTAGTACACACAGCAATACCTTAATTTTAGCCAATCACTACAATTGAGACTGTAGCTACTAGTGGTTCGCTCCGAACTGAGACCTCGCGGTATCCATAAGATAGTTTTAACTATCTTTACGGTCATAGACATCAGTACTATCAGTAGACAATTTTTTTATTCCACGTAAGATGGTGCTAACGTCTATTATTTGTAAGCACCAACGAATAAACTTTTACAGAGCGCCATCTATTGACATCATTGTGAAGTTCTGTTAAAAATACTGAAGCTCATTAAAAATTAAATAATTTCGTTTCCTTATAATATTTATCTAATTTTAGTATTTGTTAAAATTCAAATAATTGATCAAGTTTCAGGCTCAGCCTTTTAGAAAATTGAGAGTTCTGAGGTCAACTTTGGCCGTTAGATAATCTCCACTTTAAAAGCCCCCCCATTTCGTCAATTTTAGGGGAAAAATTAAAAAAAATATTTTTGGACTCTATTCCTAATTATCTTTAAAATGATATACCGTAACTCTATGTAACGCTATAAAAAATATTTTACTTCGCATTCGCTTCTATGAGAGCACCCCTGAAATAAACATTTTTAAGCCATATTCAGCTGGAGGCCATCGGTTTACATATTATATTTAAATTTGCAGTAATTACGTTTTTCTCAAACATGCTTGGAAATGTGAGCATTATTTTGACAACCTTCTTCGAGATAAATCGAAATTGCTGTACTGACCACATACATGCGAGCAGCGGCCGACTAAAGTTGTATGAAAATCCATATCTGCCGTGGTTTAGCGGCCAAATAAATTACATAGTAAATTCATACCTGTCGTGTAATTTAAAAATGGAACGATCTTTTACTCCGAAACATGGCAACCAAGGAGGTAACTTATCAAAGGTTTTATTTAAATTTCGAACTAGCTTGCAAATAGAAAGCATGTTTATTGAAAAAAAAACAAATGAACACTTTAACGCGGGAATAGTACATTACACATCTAGGGCAGTAAAATAAGAAATGTCTCAGATCACATGTAATTGTTGTCCGAGGCGAAGCCGAGGTCAATAAACATGTGATCTGAGGCTTTCTTATTTACTGCCCGTGGTGTGTATACTATTTTTCTCCTCGACGGAGGCGGAAAGCGGCATTTTCGTTTAGCGCAGCGGGAGGAAAATTGACGCTTTCCGCCCGGAGGTGAGAAAAAATAATTATTGTTCGTTGTTCGTCATTGATTTTGAAATGTTTTTGACAAAATGAGTTCAAGTGAAGACAATGAGTGTGATGAACACTTAGTTTTAATTTCCGCGCATTATTTGAGAAAAGCACTATACAAATACAAGCCTTGGCCACAACTAGGCATTGATGGACTTACGTATGTGTGCCTCGGCTTCGCTTCGGCCCACATTTACACGTTCCTCCTTCAATGCCTGTTTTGCTGGCCGCTGCAGTAATGTACTATAGTAATTTAGAAGTTATAAGGCTCTGACAGACGGACGGACGGACGGACAGACGGACGGACAAGTGCCAATTCACTCAAGTAGACTCAGAGACCTTCGCTTCGCTCGGTCAATGATTGATGCAGATTAAACATAACATGTCTAATCTACTGAGGCTCAAGTAAATAGGATACGGTACGGCAGTTCTCACATAAATAACATCACGATGGCAGGGTCAAAAGACGTACCGCAATACGAGCGTGGAGCCTGCTTGCGCGAGATATCTCGCCTTGCCGAGCAACGTCTGTGAACCCTTACGTTATTTACGCGCACCTACAATAACCGTACATAAATCATGTACTAATATTATAAATGCGAAAGTATGTTTGATTGTTGGTTTGTCCTTCAATCCGACGTTTTTGTGACGACCTCCCTGGCGCAGTGATTGAGTGTTGTTGCTAACGTGGGAGGTCCCGGATTCGATTCCTGGCAGGGTCAATTTAGGAATTTATAATTTCTAATTTTTCTCTGGTCTGGTCTGGTGGGAGGCTTCGGCCGTGGCTAGTTACCACCCTACCGGCAAACACGTACCGCCAAGCGATTTAGCGTTCCGGTACGATGCCGTATAGAAACCGACTAGGGGTATGGGTTTAATATAACTGCCATACCCCTAACAGGTTAGCCCGCTACCATCTTAGACTGCATCATCACCACAGATCATCACTCACCATCAGGTGAGATCGCAGTCAAGGGCTAACTTGTAGTGGAATAAAAAAAAATCCTAATATACTGTTGAAGATTATGTAAATGATAGTGGAGATGTAAATCTGATTGTAGCCCGACAGCTGAAGTTCAGAATCGGTCGGCGACAGTAAATAGAACCAGATCACTCGACGCGGCGCAATCCGATTAGACGCTCTTTGATTCAAATGAACCGTCTTAAGACTTGGCGCATGAATAATTGCGTTACTTAGCTGGTGCCCTTTTCAGTGTGTTAGAGTTACTTGCGCAAGTTACTATTCAATATGCGCTGTCACTTCCTTTTTGTTAGGAAAACCTAGTAGAATCATACTAGCGACTGCCAGCGGCTTTATCCCCGTAGAAATTTTGTGTCAACTTTAATTTCGTGTTTTCAGTTGTCAATAGTGTGAAGTGATCATAATCGGTTCGCTTCGCGCTTACCGCGTGTCGCGTGGTGTAACGCTGTCTTAGAGCAGCCAATTATAACATACTAGCTGATGCCCGCGACTTCGTCCGCGTGGAATAAGTTTTTTTAATTCCCACGGAAAGTCCTTAATTTTCCAGGATAATAAGCGGCTTATGCTCCAGGTCTTTAGCTAAATTCCCACGGGAACTCCTTCATTTTCCGGGATAAAAAGTAGCCTATGTCTCTCTCCAGGTCTTTAACTATACCCATGCAAAAAATCACGATAATCCGTTGCTTTGTAGCGGTGTGATTAAAGGACAAACCAGCAAACCAATAAACCAACAAACAAACATACTTTCGCATTTATAACTACTTACAATTTTTAAAAGTCGTAGAACATAAGCAAATTATCATGTAAAATTACCATTCGGTAAAATACCTAAGAATATTACTGAAACCTAAAAGATTAGAGATAGGTATTCTAATGTATAGTGACACGACAAAACTTTACGACTGCAATTTTTAATGTCAAAGGACACACAGTACCACTCGCTACTTGCCAACTGACTATTCCAGCGACTCGCTCGTGCAAACGGGTCATAATTTCCGCTCCTCTATGAAACTTCCCGTTGATTCAGTTACAATAAACATTATATTTGACTGACTGCTGCGAAGAGACTGCAGCTGACTCAATTAATAACACTCGAGGGTTGTGAAAACGTTGTGAAAGGACATTTGGACTTTTGTTCACAATCGTGAACAAAAGAACGCTACTCGAATTTTCGGTTCAAAGGAAATATGAATTAAGATTTGCTTATTAATTTTAAATCTATATAGAGGCGGGCGTGAGGTTCTTCGTATCTATTTATTTATTTACTAGATGATGCCCGCGACTTCGTCCGCGTGGATAAGTTTTTGGATTCCCGCGGGAACTCTTCAATTTTTCGGGATAAAAAGTAGCCTAGTAGTAAAATGTCCTTCCCAGGGATACAATCTACCCGATCAAAATCGGTTGAACAGATGGGCCGTGAAAGCGTAGCAGACAGACGGACAGACAGATACACTTTCGCATTTATAATATTAGTATGGATAGTATGGATTTATCACTCTAATAACTGCCCTCGTTGGCCTAGTGGTTAGCATGTTCAACTGCGGCTGACAAAGCCTTAGGCTCTATTCCCGGGTTGTCCCCTAACATAATAATACTAGTGGTTCGCCGCGAACTGAGACCTCGCGGTATCCATAAACTTACAGAGCGCCATCTATGTGAAGTTCTGTTAAAAATAGTGAAGCTAAAATTAAATAATTTCGTTTCCTTAGAATATTTATCTAATTTTAGTATTTGTTGTTCAAGTACAGGATTTAATTCAAATAAGTGATCAAGTTTCAGGCTCAGCCTTTTCTTTTTAAGCACAAACGAATAAATTTGTACAGAGCGCCATCTATTGACAACATTGTGAAGTTTGTTAAAAATACGTATGCTCATTAAAAATTAAATAATTTCGTTTCCTTATAATATTTATCTAATTTTAGTATTTGTTGTTCAAGTACAGGATATAATTCAAATAATTAATCAAGTTTCAGGCTCAGCCTTTCAGAAAATTGGGAGTTCTGAGGTCATCTTTGGACGTCAGAAAATCACCACTTTGAAAGCCCCCCATTTCGTCAATTTTAGGGGAAAAATTAAAAAAAATATATTTTTGGACTCCGTTCCTCATTATCTTTAAAATGATATACCGCAACCCTATGTAATGCTATAAAAAATATTTTACTTCGCATTCGCTTCTATGAGAGCCCCCCTGAAATAAAGATTTTTATAACTTTTTAAGCCATATTCGGCGGGAGGCCATCGGTTTACATAGTATATTTAAATTTGAAGTAATTACGTTCAGTAATTCAGAAGTTATAAGGCTCTGACAGACGGACGGACGGACGGACGGACGGACGGACGGACGGACAAGTGCCAATTCACCCAAGTAGACTCAGAGACCTTCGCTTCGCTCGGTCAATTATGATGTATTGGGTTTTCGTGACAAGAAATTTTTAGCCTAAATAGAGTTGGAAATTGGCGGTGTTCCATCCCCGTGCCTTGGAGAGCACGTAAAGCCGTCGGCCCATCGCCTGATCTCTCACACTTTCGCATTCAAAATATGATCTAGAATAGAAGTATTAATTTCGGTATTCGGTATTTTCACTGGAAATAATATAATTTGCAGCAGATATAGGCCACGTGTAAAATTATCTCACTTATGTTGAGGTAGACGCTTTAATGTGTTTTGTGTGTTTAATGTGTGTCGGAGCGGTAATCTGCACACAGCTGAGTGACTAATTGTGATCAAAATTAATTAGTACACGGGCGCGGGCGGCGAATCGTGTGAGTGTGGCTTTATGATTATTATCTTCTAGAATCTAGATGTTGATTTTTTTTATTCCTCTACAAGTTAATATATAACTGCCATGCCCCTAATCCCGCTACCATCTTAGACTGCATCATCACTTACCATCAGGTGAGATCGCAGTCAAGGGCTAACTTGTAGTGGATAAAAAAAAAAAAAGTTAGCCCTTGACCATTGCAAAAATTTAAAGACTGTGTTAAACAGCATCTGTTAAGTCGAGGTTATTATAGTATAGAATCTATAGATGATTTTCTCGATGACAAAGTTGCATGGAAGCAACCGGCTTCGCATCCAGCAACCCACAAGTCAGTGTAATACCTACTTGTTACGTAGCGTATGCATTTTATATTATATGCATTATATACAAATTGTTACATTTTTCTGTTTTCGAAAAGAGCAACTTGCTAAGTTTCTTGCCGGTTCTGCTCAGTATAATCAGCTTTCCGAACCGGTGGTACATTCTTACGACTTATTATAAGTGGCATAAGTTATCCTACATGAAATAAATTGATACCGAAAAATGAAAGAGTCCCCGCGAGAATTAAAAAAATCTCCATCAACGCTGACGAAGTCGCGGGCACCAGCTAGTATGCAATAAGAAAAGTGTCTGTGTCTTACCACTTCACAAGAAAAAAGATAACATTCCTCGTTCTTTATCTTTTTCCATAAATCGGCACTTGTTGCGGATTTGCGGGAATGTCACGCGCGATCTACCCTTTCAGAGTGCATTACGCTTAGTAAGGAGACCGCGTGGTTTAAGACATAAGCGAAAAAAATTAAAAAAGTTTTGAATCTCATTTGAATTTTTGTAAGTCCTTTGCTTAGTTTGGAAGAGTTTAGGACAACACACACGTACGCCCATAATATTAAACAAAACGTCCACACGAAACGCCCGCGTCCTGCGGGAAACATTTCTCCTTGTAGTGTGGATCTGTGCGGCTCCATATAAAAGTGCATGCACTGAAGCTCCGCGCTGTACTTTTAGTCCTGTCCTATCAGTGGTTTCGCCCTTAATATATGAGGTGTAAACGAAATATCTACGACTGTTTGCACCTTCGTATTGTACGAGTTATAAGAAAATGAAAAATTCTAAATGAAAATTATTTATTAAAAAAAATGATTGTCGCTAAGGCCTTCTCCTAAGCATGAGAATACCTGAGTAAGAAGGCCTAGCTCTTTCAAATTTAACAGTAAGAAACTATATTTGCTTAAGTAATAAGAGATTATAATGCGGGATATTAATTATTAGCGAATTATAGGTAAATACGTATAAGTGGAGAGCGATTACGTATTCAAATCCGGCTCGAAGGACCACAAAATGGCGGTGCGGATAATCGAACTACTAAACCTCCTTCGATTTTGGAGTTCGCGACAGGGTATTAATTTGATTCGATCTAATTCGTGGACTGTATTCTAGGTCATAAACTGCTCAAATAGGATACCTAGGAGTAAGGGTAAAAACAAAGGAATCGGCAAACGTACCTCGAAATTGCTGCGTGTCTGCGACGTCACTTTCGACGAGTTTACTCCTAGATTAGCTGGCTTCACAAGTCACTCTCACTGTTGCACTGCAGTTTATTGTTATTGATGATGCATTAATTAGTAATCGCTCAGGGGATGCGGTTTGACGAAGATTTAGGTGCGGAGCGGGGAAATTAAAAACGGGGCTTTCGACCGCGAGACGTGTCGACTCAGATTGTAACCAACTTCACTGAGACGCGGCGAATTTGCATGACTGTCTATGCGTCCTCTGATTGGTTGGCTTATTTCTCTAAATTAAGCTATTTGGAAACGCGTAACGCCATCTCGTGGCGTGCGATGCGAGGTTTGCTGATATAGGATCGGATTTTATGGATAAATCAGGATATAGGGAAAATTTGAGCAGTTTAATCATTTCAAAATATAAATTATTATTAAATGCGTATTTCCGCGCAACCAATAACATTAAATATAACGAACTTTGTATAATATGAGTTTTTTCAAATATATTTTCTATATGATAGCTGCTAACCTCTTTATAGAGTCAGTGACTAAGCTGTTATATATCAGTCAGTCAGTTTCTCCTTAAACATAAAGATATCTAATAAGTTATAAATGTGTAATTTAGAATTATAAGTATAAAGATAATAATTATGTAATGTAAATAAATGTCAATGTAATATTAAAGCACAAAGTTATAATCTAAATAATATAATGTTGGACTCTGTACTAAAATTAACCAACTCCACTACCACTACAGCCCATTAACGTCCCACTGCTGGGCACAGACCACTCTCATAGGAGAGAGGGAATTAAAGCTTAGACCCACCACGCAGTTCCAATGTGGGTTGCAGGCTTAAGCGACTATTATCATGTTAGTGATAATAACCGGGACCGACGGCTTAACGTGCTCTCCGAGGCACGGGGGTGAAACACCACCAACTTCCTAACTGCAGACTAGTACTGAGAATTTCTAGTCAGAACAACCCAATACTTGTTATGGCCCGACCCGAGACTCGAACCCGGGACTTCGTGGGCCATAGTCGAACATGCCAACCACTAGACCAACGAGGCAGTACACATATTATGCAAATAAAGAATCTGAATCCGAATCAATTAGCATTCAATTGTTTAGCTTTAAAAAAAAATATGATGATGGATCTTACACAATGCAGCCCGCTATCGCTTGTGACTTGACCCGCTCCACGCCCGCAGATGTCTCCGAGCAATAAGTTAGAATTTTCCTAATAGTGTTCCTGCGACGAGAATGAGTGTATTCGAGTGAAAAAAATAAAACGGCCGCCACCGGATCAGCTGATTCGTGACGTAATTTAGTCTTGAGTGCGCTGGGGGAAGGGTATTAGAGACATTTGATATTTTATTTAAGTTTTAAAGACTTTTCTAGGTAAAGATATACTAGTGGTTCGCCCCGAACTGAGACCTCGCGGTATCACAGAGCCCATCTATTGACAACATTGTGAAGTTCGGTTAAAAGTACTGAAGCAAAAAAAAACATTACATTAAGAACAACAGAAAGAACATTAAAAATTAAATAATTTCGTTTCCATATAATATTTATCTAATTTTAGTATTTGTTGTTCAAGTACAGGAATTGGTTGTTGAATTATAATTCAAATAATTGATCAAGTTTCAGGCTCAGCATTTCAGAAAATTGAGAGTTCTGAGGTTAACTTTAGACGTTAGAAAATCTTGTCGTGGTAGTCTGCGCGGTTTTATTTAATAGTGCGTGCGTTTTTTGTCTACCGGACAGAACTTTTTTTCCGAAGCGTGCTTTCGCCCTTAAATTCCCACAAACTCCAAAGCAAAAGTTGCGGAGGCATTTTAAAATTAAAATTAGAGAAAGATAGAGTCTTTAAAACTCCGTCTTGTTAAAACTTTTAAAACTCCAGACAGAATTTGACGGAAATTAAAATTGGACGATTTTACACGACACTAACCAGTTTCTGCCGCGGGCTACACTTATTTGTGAGTTTTTGAGCTTTGCGATTTACTCTAATGATAGTCCATATCGAACTAACAAGTGAATATAACTCAAAGAATTAAAAAATACGACTGCCATAGTTAAATGATATTTTTTTGTGAATCACTGGATATTGAAATGTAGTCTTATATATTTTTGTAATCTACTCATCGTTTTCTTGATGATGACAATATAGTTAATCACATTGTGGAAAAAAAATTCAACTTTAGTCTTTGACGCGGGAACATGGTCACCCTATCAATTTTTTTTAAATTTTACTAGCCTATGTCACCCGGAATAATCTAAGGATTCTTATGATACCTCATTCATCAAAATCCGTTCAGGCGTATAGAATTTATGGTGGAATATACAAACTCACATACATACATACATAATATACATACATTGAACCCTGAAAACAATATACACCTTTTTTCAGGGAGTCGTATAAAAAAAATTAAAAATACCTTTTAGTATAAAGAGAAACGTCCTCAGCCCCTCGCTAAGGGTCTAGCCCCACTTTAGATGCACGTAGCGGCAAATATTGTTTGTATGAGTTTGTACGGGGCCTTGTCGCGCAGTGCATCTCCGTGCCGCGTCGCTTATGTGGGTCCAGCTCCATACAACCTTATACAAAAAATACTTGTCGCTACGTGCCGCGCCTCTGTAGTGGGGCTAGACCATAAGGGTCTCCCCAAAATCGAGGTGGAACCACCTTGAGCCAGTCCGGAAAAAAAAAAAATTTAAAATCATATTATTTCAGGTAGTGTGAACCCATAATAAATACAATCAAACAATATGTCAACATTTCAAAGACAATTACAAAAAAAAAACCGGCCAAGTGCGAGTCGGACTCGCGCACCGAGGGTTCCGTACAAACCTGTAGTAAGTTTTAAATTATTAATAAAAAAGTAATTTAATAAAACAAAAAACCCGACTGCTGGTATATCAAAAAGTATAAAACAAGACATGAATTGAAGTATTTCATTATTATCAATTTACATCGTATAATATTAATAAAATTTATCAAGGCGCAGTCGCACGTCCAATAGCTAACCTTAACTTAACGTGCGACTGTGCCTTGATAAATTTTATTAATATTATACGATGTAAATTGATAATAATGAAATACTTCAATTCATGTCTTGTTTTATACTTTTTGATATCCCAGCAGTCGGGTTTTTTGTTTTATTAAATTACTTTTTTATTTCAAACTTTTTAGTTCAGTAAGTATTTATTGTAAACAGGCGACGTTTTATCGGCCCGAAGTTGCACCAAATGTACCTACTATTATAGATTTTGTGGTAGCATAAATTAAAAGTAAAATATACCTACTTTATTGTACACAAATAAATAAAAAGACAAAAAACAAATATAAATAGATACGGCACAACAGGCGGCCTTATCGCTTCGATACCCCAATTGCCTATAGCCTATCGACTTTCATTTATTGGCTTCTAGTGGACGCCATTTTGTTTTTCTCAAATTCGGCCTCCATAGTGACACTCGGAAGATTAAAACAAATCTAGTAGTGCAAGTACTATCAAAATTGGTTCAGCCGTTTTTTCTGTAGTGCGACACAAAGGAATACAACCTTTGAAACCTCGTAAATCCTAAATGATCGTTAAAATGAAATAATGTTCAAGGGAACCTAACTATGATTTTACAAGACCTATTAATCGATACCCCACTTGCCGTAGTTTATTGACTTTCATTTTTAAATTTCTTACAATATGGCTTCCAGTGGGCGCCATTTTGTTTTTTCTCAAATTCGGCTTCCGTTATGACACTCGGAAAATTAAGACAAATCTAGTGGTGCAAGTATCATCAAAATCGGTTCAGCCGTTCTGTCTGTAGTGCGACACAAAGGAATACACTAAAAATGAAGCTTTGAAACCTCGTAAATCCTAAATGATCATTAAAATGAGAAAATGGTCTAGGGAACCTAACTATGATTTTACAAGACCTATTAATCGATACTCCACTTGCCATAGTTTATTGACTTTCATTTTTAAATTTATTACAATATGGCTTCTAGTGGGCGCCATTTTGTTTTTTCTCAAATTCGGCTTCCGTTAAGACACTCGGAAGATTAAGACAAATCTAGTGGTGCAAGTATCATCAAAATCGGGTCAGCCGTTTTGTCTGTAGTGCGACACAAAGAAAATATACATATATAGACTGATGAACACATAACCCTGTGCGTTCCGCAGTCGGGTAAAAAAAAACTACTTACTAGATCTCGTTCAAACCAATTTTCGGTGGAATTTTGCATGGATTATGTACATCATATATATATTTTTTAGTTTTATCATTCTCTTATTTTAGAAGTAACGGGGGGGGGGACACATATTACCACTTTGGAAGTGTCTCTCGCGCAAACTATTATATTAGAAATCTCAATATCATTTTTGAAGACCTATCCATAGATACCCCACTTGTATGGGTTTGATGAAAAAAAATTTTTGAGTTTCAGTTCTAAGTATGTCTCTCTCTCCAGTCGTTCCTTCATTGCTGAAGATCGTGGTCCTGCGGATTTTACAACCTTGGGCGGATTAAATTTTTCCATCGGGTTCTATCGGAGGTCAGTCTTGCAGCAATGGTGTGAAATTTGCACTTGGAGTCCCTCAGCTGGTCTGACCATCTGGTTGGTGAGCGGCCTCTCGATCTTTTGCCCTCGGTGTTGCCCGTCACTATAAACTTTTCTAAGCTGTGTAGCTTTTCTAAGTATGGGGAACCCCCAAAATTTACTGTTTTTTTTTCTATGTTTGTGTGAAAATCTTAATGCGGTTCACAGAATATATCTACTTACCAAGTTTCAACAGTGTAGTTCTAATAGTTTCGGAAAAAAGTGGCTGTGACATACGGACGGACAGACAGACAGACATGACGAATCCATAAGGGTTCCGTTTTTTGCCATTTGGCTACGGAACCCTAAAAATTATTGCAATGATGATCATGATATACTTAACTAAGTGAGTCCAGTCACAAGGATAACAGAATCCAGGGGCCATACTGCCAACGCATAAAGCAATATTGTTTCATTATCGTTGACTTTCGTGTTTTCTAATTATAATCCTTATTTTAGGAACGTCAAGGTACGTGACATCAAACTGTCATTTTGAGTAATATTGCTTAAGTATTGCTTTAAGCGTTAGCAGTATGGCTTTTTACTATTACCTACTAGCTGATGCCAAATTCGTCCGCGTGGTTTAAGTTTATTTTATTCCCGCGGGAACTCCTTAATTTTCCGGGATAAAAAGTAGTCTATGTCACTCTCCAGGTCTTCAACTATACCCATGTCAACGTCAATCCGTTGCTCCGTTGCACTGTGATTGCAGGACAAACCAACAAACCAATAAACCAACAAACCAACAAATAAATACACTTTCGCATTTATAATAGGTACTGGTATGAAGTATGATTCTGTGGTATGGCCCCTGATTATGCAACAATTCCATGAGTAGTACATGGTTTTTCATTTCCCAACTTTATCTCTAAAATTCAATATTCAAAAGTTTTTTATTCATATATACTTTTTACAAGTGCTTAAGAATAGTCGAATGAATCTACCACTGGTTCGGAATGCCGTTCCTACCGAGAAGAACCAGCAAGAAACTCGGCAATTGCTCTTTTGAAAAAAATAATTAACAATTTCATTAATTTGTAATTACATATGTAACCGCTGTCCTTAGCATTGCTGGAGCGAGTCAAATCCATGCTCCTTTGTCATTTACGTAATCTTCAACAGTATAATAAGCTTTTTTCAGAAGCATACTTTTAATGGACTTTTTAAACTTGTGTAAAGGCAAGGTTGTGGAATTTTGTTATAGAATAGAATGCTCATTCCCACGAACGACCTTCGGACTTTCTTGAGGCGGAGCGATAGAGTCACGAGCCTACGGTGGTTTGTAGTTGGCCTATCGTGCAGATCGCATATTCTTTTGTAATTCTGAACGTCCTGTTTTACAAATATTAAATTACTGTAAATATATTGCGAAGCTACTGTAAGAATATCTATTTCCATGAATTTCTCTCTAAGGGATTCACGTGGTTTTAAATTATATATTGCACGTACTGCCCTTTTTTGTAATACAAAATTTTTTTGAATATCTGCCGCTTTACCCCACAGCAAGATTCCATAAGACAATATACAATCTTTGCAGTTTCAACGTCTGTTAACTGCCGAATCTTTCTGACAGCGTAAGCGACATCAAACTGTCATTTTGAGTAATATTGCTTAAGTATTGCTTTAAGCGTCGGCAGTATGGCCCCAGATTAAGCAAGAATGCAATACGCAATACCACGAGTAGTATTGCTTTTAATTTCCCAACTTTATCTCTAGTGATAAGATCATATACATACAGACATGACCTCCGCAACGTGATTATATGTATATATTCAGCAATAAACACGGAGCGAGCGAGTCTAGCAACATCCTCCATATGTATGAGGCTCTGGTGTGAATTAATAAGTGAAACCCCTCCTTTATTCGTGTTGGTTATACGACCCCTTCACTTCTTAGGTTTTGTGATAATTAACATTTTTGCAGTGATCTAACCTACCATACCAAATTTCATCAAAAGCATAGCAGACAGACATACACACTTTCGCATTTATAATTATTAGTATGAATGCGAAAGTGTGCCTATCTGTCTGTCTATCTGCTACGCTTTAACGGCCCACGTTTTTAACCGTTTTTGACGATTTTTGTGAAATACGATTAATAACGCTAACATTTTATTAATATCTAGGGAACATTACAAACCTGTAATGTTTTTGTGACACGGAATTCAGCATCGTCCTCATAGAATAAATTGTTCTTCTAAATTCTATCTATTTAATGATATTTAACACAAAGTGCTACAACGCTTGGCAAATTTTGTCCATTGTCCTTTGGTGTAGTGATAGGTTGTATGATGTATCCCAGGAGAAGGACATAGGCTACTTTTTATCCCGGGAAACTAAAGAGTTCCCGCGGGAATCAAAAACCTTAACCTACGCTGACGAAGTCGCGGGCATCATCTAGTTTATAATATTAGTATGGATGCGAAACTATGCTTATCTGTCTGTTTATCTGTTACGCTTCAAGGGCCATCTTTTAAACCAATATTGATGAAATTTGGTACTTATAGAGATAGAACACGTCTTGGGGAAGGACATAGACTATTTATCCCGGAAAATTAAGGAGTTCTCGCGGGATAAAAAATATACAGTATTCACGCGAAATAGATAAATAGATAGATAGATAGATAGATAGAATATAGATAGATAGGCTAGGATTAAATTAAATTATCACCAAACGATTCGAGTACACAACTCAAATCCCAATGGCTCACCAATAAACCCCAAATGGGCGATCCATTGAATTTCATCTATTATTTATCGGCTTCGAGAATCGCGCCGAATGACGAAGGTGTCCGTCCACTTCCGGTCCAAGATGGCGGCGGACAATTTCCGGAACTTTGCCGCCGTTTATTAATTTGCCTGAGGCGTTGTTATTTACGTTGAAAATGTGCGCCATTTTGAGTCACTTTAAAAAAATAATTTTGTTAAATGCTAAGATGGAGAAATACGGTTGAATATAGCTTTTTTATCTAGATAATGCCCGCGATGTCATCTACGTTCAAATTATTTTTTTTCGGGATTAAAAATCTTGGACTGTCCCCGGGATCCATCATATCTCTATTTTTTTTTTGATCCACTACAAGCTAGCCCTTGACTGCGATCTCACCTGATGGCAAGTGATGATGCAGCCTAAGATGGTAGCGGGCTAACCTGTTAGGGGCATGGCAGTTATATTAAACCCATCCCCCTATTCGGTTTCTACACGGCATCGTACCGGAACGCTAAATCGCTTGGCGGCACGGTTTTGCCGGTATACAAATTCGTCATATAAACGTAACAGACAGGCAGAAAGACCGATGGACAAACACACTTGCGCATTTATAGCAGTAAAGTAGATTGTGTGCTTCTTAGAGTCTTTGCCACTCAAACTTGATAGTATAGTAACATGCATTTATCATTCCCGGAACATATTTTTATTATATCCACCCCGTCACGATAAGACGTATGGAGGAATCAATCTTATGCCAACATTAGGGGTAGTTACCCCTTTCCCTCAAGCGAATTAAGGCGACGACCCTAAATCGGAACAGTTGAAGACGTCTTGCGTTAATTATTTCTGAGATCACCAAAGCTGGGTTCTTGACTTTGTAAGAAACACTATTATAGTTTCGAAGAATAAAATAAAAATTGAAAGAGAAAAACACTATATAGGACAGGACAAAATGTCTGGAGTGAAAAATGTTTCTATCTGTCGCCATAGTCTGTGCAGGTCCGTATAAAACTACGCGCGCAGGTTTTTGTAAAGCAAAAAATTTTATGTTTTAACCATTTACCAAGCTCTTCATAATGGTCCAAAAAATCTAGCAATTGCAGATGCGCCTATATCAAATCTTGTCCTTTGTCTTGGAGTGGTTATCCAGTCTATTCTTGTACCGATTTACCACATCCTTGGACAGTCTGTTCCAAATAATATACTCTGTTGGTTAAAAAGTGTTGTAACTGAAATGATCTATTTGCATGACTATGTAAAACTAGCTGATGCCCGCTACTTCGTCCGCATGAATTGAGGTTGTTTAGTTTCCGCGGGAACTTTTTAAATTTCCGTGATAAAAAGCCACGCCTATGTGCTATTCCAGACTATAATCTATCTCTGTGCCAAATTTCAGCCGTTCAGCCGTTCCGTCGTAATTGATTAACAAACATCCATCCATCCATCCATCCATTTCATTTTATCACGAAGAACTCTCTAGCATGCAGATTTTTTCACTTTGTTTTCCTTCACCGTTAAAGCAAGCAATATTTAATTAAGTACTTAAAACCACTAACCACAAGACCGACGAGGGAGTTACTTGTAATGTATAGAAGGTATTCTCTGTCCAATCATTTATTTTAGTTTTGGCAGGTCGAGTCTATGTTCTAATGCGTTATTGATTCGATTTATAATAATTAAAATCGACTTTCTTTATGAAGAAGTTTTAATCGATTTGACACATTGATTTTTATCTTTGCTCAACATTTTTTATTGTTTAATAAACATACCCAAGCATTTAAATGACTAAGTATATTAATGTTTGTATTAAAAAAAACATCATTCATCATATTATCATTTGTGTAATGTACATGAATCAGTTTAGGTCATAAAAACCATCCATCGCCAAATATGTGCAGTTATTATAGGACAATCAAGAGAACTTGCGATGCAGCTTCGTTACCATTTTGAAAAGGAAATTCTCACGTGAATATACAAGTTATGAAATATCGGATAAAAGAGATCTGCGCCTGCCGCCTATGATGTATTGCGTTTTTTGCAGATGGTTGCCATCGAAATAGAATGAATACTAAAATTCTACATCAATGATGGTTGCCTGTCAATAATTATGCAACTTCTTAGGCTTTCTGCATCCTGTCAATAATTATGAAACTTTATAGGTGTGCTTATCAACGGGCACTTATGCTTAAGTGCGGAAAATCCCAGAGAGAGGGAAGAGAAGAGAAGCGTGCTCATGTCAAAATTAAAATAAATGGTTGGACAGATATAGGTGGTATATAGAGTTGCTCTCAAGTCTCAACACATTTTCGGACCATAACTCGTTCATAATTAACGATGTAGCCGCCATGCCTTGATTGAGTGACTAGCACTACATCAGCGGCCGAATATTGCGTGTACATGTATGAACGTATCGCACGGTCATTAAGGGGGCAGCTGAGTGATTATTGTTATCATAAGCCCTTTTCTCTTTATACTGGGTTATTTTAACAATACTAGTAAGATGATGTGCGTAATCTCTCTCTGCGTCGTATTCCTCATTACTGAGGGTAGTGACCCCTTTCCAATTATCACATATTGGTAGGAGTTTTCTTGGGATAATAATGCGGTGGGTTCCCACGTCCATACGACTCGACTATAAGAGTATTTAAACTGTTAGGTTTTTGTAACGATTATTATCAGATGTTAGTGATAAAAACCGGGACCGACGGCTAAGCGTGCTCGCCGAGGCAAAGAGGAAACGAAAAGACCAAAGAATATCCAAATTTGATCACCCATCCAGTTACCGACTTGGGGCAACGTAGCTTAACAATCGCAATCGATTGATATACGTTGTCACAACTGGGCCAGGCGTCCCTCGATGTACGTAATACTGAACAATTACTCTCGACTTCTCTCTCGACTTTTTAAATTTCTGAGAAATACTTGACAATGAGAAGGGGTTACGGTAAAGCGAGCGGATGCCCTGATTAATAGAATTACACCACCACTACAGCCCATTAACGTCCCACTGCTGGGCACAGGCCTCCACTCTCATAGGAGAGAGAGAATTAGAGCTTTAGACCCACCACGCTGTACACATCGGAGTAGCGTGAGATGTGTCCAGCCCATTGTCATTTCAGCGTTAGAGTTTGATTATGAGAATGACAGTAGGTATCTAATATTATAAAGCACTGGCACTATACTCTATCCACGGAGACTAGTTAATATAGCGCTCTCTCTGTCACGTAATCTCATACAAATGACAAAGACAAAGAAGTCAGTGGGCGTAAACCATTCTGAATGGGCCTACGTAGGTATACACTGCGCTACTATTAAATTAAACTAGCTTTCTTCCCACGACTACACTTGTTTTTTTTTTACAATTTACGTAGTTACTATAATTCAAAATATATTAATCACTATCCGACGACGTATCACTGCTATCGTTTTCTACATTTATTATGAAGTTATCAGTCATTATTTCCACATTCCTATCCATTGCGTTCATTTTTGGCTCTACTATTTCTTGTACTTGTTTGATACAATTTTGCCACTTTTGGGCATTAATATTTTGAATCGCATTATTCAAAAGGTTTCTTAATTCCGCCATTTTGTAAGTTGTGTTTTCATCGGCAACTTTACCTTTAACTTTAAGGATAAAATATGAGCGCGTCTGCACAGTACGGGTACCACGATCAGACTAAAATATACACGTAGTCTGTACACTGCATTAACGGTTATCGCTGACCAATCACAAACGAGTCCATGTCTTCCCTATTAACTTGTCTCCGTGGAATAAGCAGGCAGTACGTCATTGTCTCACTGTGTATTCAATAGAATATGGTTAACGATGCTTGACATGACTAGCCTAATATAGTCATGATCACCCTGCATAATTATTTTAATTCATCATCAATTTTGTCCTTGTTTACTTTGCTTTCAAACGTTATAGTATTAAAGATAGTTTGGCAAAAACCAACTAGCTTACTAGCTTATTATTTGTCAATGCGTATGTTTAGTATGTTTTTTTCTTTTCTTTTTCTTTTCAAATTTAAGGTAATTATAAGTTTTTATTTCTGTTTAGCGGCTATACCTATACCCAACTGTTTCATTAAAAAAAAAATATGAATTTTTTTTGTCGTTTTTTTTAAAAGTGATAACTTCTTTAGTTAAACTTTAGTTAACTTAAACTTCAGTCCCTATGACTGCCACTTTTTTTTTCAAAAACTCGTGCTTTTCAAAAAAATGACACAGTACAGTTCTGTAGAACATATTTTTGTAAGTAAATTTCTGGAAATTATTTAACGTTATGTAAAGATGGCATTAGGTGCGATTCCACCAAAGTCTATAAGTGTAGGTATATACGTAGCACAAAATATTTGTACAGCACGTTTGTGCACAAACATTTTCATCTCGAACGCTGTAAAAAACTCTACAATATTTGCACGCCGAAACGGCAGAGTATGTAGGAACTTTTAGGTGTTGCATCTTTTTATGTACTCATATTCGAGCAAATAAAACTCTATCTCTCTGCGACCATGTTTGCTTATGGGAGTCCAGCGAGAAAAACACCTGTGCAACATAGTGCCCATTAGTGGAATTAGAAATTAATTAAACTGCCTTGGTCTAGTGGTTTGTGTGTTCGACTGCGGCCGGCGATTTCCCGGGTTTGAGTCCCGGGTGGGGCCATAATTAAGTATTGGGTTTTTCTGACTAGAAATTCTCAATACTAGAATACTCAGAAGGCGGTGTTTCACCCCCGTGCCTCGGAGAGCACGTTAAGCCGTCGGTCCCGGTTATTGTCACAAACATGATAATAGTCGTTAAAGCCCGCATTGGAGCAGCGTGGTGGATCTAAGCTCTAATTTCCTCTCTCCTATGAGAGTGGAGGCCTGTGCCCAGCAGTGGGACGTTAATGGGCTGTAGTGAATTAAATATTAATCATAAAGAAAATCTTAAGTTTGTATCTATCCAAATCTAGCATTGATAGAGCCGTACATCGATGTCAAACAGTCAATTTCTCATAGTGATTCCCGAAAAATATTCAAGCAACTAATACCAATATGTTACTCTTGATTTGCAATTCAAAAACAACACCTTTTTCTCAATCATTCGGAATACAGGTTTAAACTCGCAACTGGTTTGAATGTGGGCAATCTTTCAAATGCAACCGTGTGGATCCTCGCAGCATCAACATAATCAATTCAGTCCTAAATCACGATCGCCTCGACTCGTCCGCCTCGGCATAAATCAGTATCGACAGCGGACATAAGCGGCGCATCACTCAGGGCGGAGAAATCGACTGTCGATGTAAATGTGCAATTCGATGATCGGGGCCCCTTGTTCTTTTTGGGAATTCCTTTTTTAGGGTTCCGTAGCCAAATTTGGCAAAAACGGAACCCTTATAGATTCGTGATGTCTGTCTGTCTGTCTGTCTGTGTGTCCGTCCGTATGTCACAGCCACTTTTTTCCGAAACTATAAGAGCTATACTGTTGAAACTTGGTAAGTAGATGTATTCTGTGAACCGCATTAAGATTTTCACACCAAACTAAAAAAAAACAATAAATTTTGGGGGTCCCCATACTTAGAACTGAAACTCAAAATTTTTTTTTTCATCAAACCCATACGTGTGGGGTATCTATGGGTAGGTCTTCAAAAATGATATTGAGGTTTTTAATATCATTTTTTTCTAAACTGAATAGTTTGCACGAGAGACACTTCCAAAGTGGTAAAATGTGTGTCCCCCCCCTATAACTTCTAAAAAAAGAGAATGATAATACTAAAAAAAATATATGATGTACATTATCATGCAAACTTCCACCGAAAATTGGTTTGAACGAGATCTAGTAAGTAGTTTTTTTAAATAATTTAAAACTTACTACAGGTTTGTACGGAACCCTCAGTGCGCGAGTCCGACTCGCACTTGGCTGGTTTTTTTTTGTTATTCCACTACTAGTTAGCAAGCTATTTTAACAAGAAAGACTAAGATACGTCATTGGACAATTTCTTACTATACTTAATATTATAAATGCGAAAGTGTGTTTGTTTGTTGGTTTGTCCATCAATCACGCCGCAACGGAGCAACGCATCGACGCGATTTTTGGCATGCGTAGTTACCTGGAGAGTGACATAGGCTTTTTGATCTCGGAAAATTAAGGAGTTCCCGCGGGAATCAAAAACACTTAAACCACGCAGCAGACGAAGGGGCATATATCGCGGGCATCAGCTAGTATAAGATAATTTAAAAGCTTAGGTTAAACTTAATTACTTAAATTAGCCAAATAGTCTGGCTAGATTGTAATTATATTGAGCATTACATTACATTGGTTATTTTTTGCACAATTTAACAATAATTATTATATCACTTTATAAATAGGGGCTTGGTCTTAAATGATAAGCAATGCAGTCTAAGACGGTAGCAGGAAATAACGGGCTGATAAAACTATACTAAATCATACATAGACATACCATTGTATTGTATTGTATATATACCAGAAAACAAAGGAAAGGATAGCCAAATTGCATAAACCTGAAAAACTTGTAACAAGGAAAAATGGGTATCGTTCCGCAATCCAATCGGATCGCTCGAGTTCCATAAATTCAATAGGAAGCTGACGAAAGTGCGGATATTCGGGAACTATAACAGTGATTTATCCGCACGGAGCGCGGATGTCGGCAGATATCGCTCACAGTTCCGCATCGGGCGCCATTTCCATCTATTTGAGGTGTTTGAGGAGGAAAATTCGCGAATTTTAAGAAAGTTTTCAATTTAGTTTTGTGTATTCCTTTTTTTTTTTTTTGGACAGCCAAAAATCGATATGCTAGATACATTGTTATTAATAAATACGACGCAAACAAATCCATACTAGAGTTAATATTATAAACGCGAAAGTGAGTCTGTCTGTCAGTCTGCTGCGCTTTCACGGCCCATCTGTTCAACCAATTTTGATGAAATTTGGTACATAAGAAGTAGATACGTCAATCTTAACAAAAATAGTAACCTTTAACCTTTAACCTTTAGTGCTTCAATATAAACGACCGTTTGATCTCTACATTACTCGATCTATCAATAAGGAATATCTTTCAATTAGATAGGAGAAATAAAGTAGATAAAATGATTGCTGATTTGTTTGTCTGTATGATTAAACTGGACGGCGCCCGTAACTGATCCAAATGCGCTTAACAAATAGACCAGCGAAGGCTTTCAGTGGCTGTTGTCAATAAATTAACTGGGAACCTTCTCAGATAGAATGGTGGTTGGTTCAAGCTAGAAGCGTAAGCGATTCAATGCATTTTAATAAAAGGAATGACAATGGCAAAGTAAATTGTCTCTCTCTCTCTCTCTGAGTCGTATTCCTTATTAATGAGGATCGTGACCCCTTTCCATTAATCAAATAATGGTAGGAGTTTTCTTGGGATATCAATGCTCTGGGTTCCCACGTCCTTCCGCATACGACTCGACTAAGAGTATTTAAACTCTTAGGTGTTTGTAACGATTATTATCAGATGTTAGTGACAATAACCGGAACCGACGGCTTAACCTCCAAATTTGGTCACCCATCCAGCTACCGACTTGGGTCAACGTTGCTTAACATTCGCAATCGACTGTTATGCATTGTGACAACTAGGCCACTCGTTCCTCAGTAAATTGTACTGTGCTGGTAAAAACAAAAGCAAACGCATCACAGAACATCAAATTTAGGAAAAGTTTGAATATACACTTAAGATTTAGACTTAGTAGATTTGGTTTGACCTATTAATACATTCTAGTGCCTAACTCATTTACGAGACTCTTTTCACACCACTGCGCTTGAGATATTCGAGAAAAAACGGATGCTACAACGACGATGAATGGAGCGGAGCTACCGCTGTAATTAATCTAAACCTTGTTTACTCCTTAACTAATGAGCGAGTGCAACCGGTGCCTTGTAAAACAAGAGCTCAACCAAACACTGAGAAGATGCTGTAATAAAAAAATAAGTGAAACGTGAAAAATTTTACTTTAAATAATAAAAATCGCTTTCGCTTACATGTTGGGTGTAAAAGTGACCGTACAAGGGGCCACTTGAGGCAATACGGCGATTTACTCACAGCTTGAATGTAATTTAATATGGCGCGCCTTTTAGCTTTCTATACACTTAAACATTATAAATAATAATCTTTTTTATGATCTGACTTGGTTTTAAAATCTAATTATACAGTTAAAGTTTGACTTAAGCACACTTGCACAAGGACTTTTAAATTGATTAATATAATTTTATAATGCTATTCACAGGTACTAAATGTTAAAAATTTAGTTAAAATTTTCTCGTGCAACATCTTTTAATCGTGTTTAGAAACCTCTCAAATGCATTAAAACGGTTGAATACAATTAGCGTCTTGCATAAGGAAAATTTTGCTGCGAAGTCAAGAAGTTTTGCTCAATCCACGCGGGCGAAGTCACGGGCATCAACTAGTGCAGAATAAATACCTAATAATTTAAGCTAAAAGAATAGTTTAAGTAGAAGTAATTAAAGAAATTAAGTCAACGAATATAGTTCGAGAATTTACACATTTATTTTTATGAGTTTCTACTGAATTTTCACATCTATACTATACTAATATTACAAATGCGAAAGTTTAGATGGATGGATGGATGTATGGATGTATGGATGGGTGGATGTTCGATACTCAATCACGGCAGAATGGCTGAACGAATCTAGAACGCCGTTGTTTTTTCAATCTTTCTTAAGTTTAAATTCATTTTTAATTCAGAGTTAAACCGCTTAAGCGCGTCACTTGCAGCACAAGTTGACCCCTGCAAGGGGACACTTGGGGTGACAGGTCTGAATGCGCGCTAATTCAAAATGGCGCGTCTTTTAGCGCCATATTTGCACTCCGATGCATTTCTATTAGCGAGAAAATGTAAATGGTTTTAGTTTATTTTGTCTGTTTGCTGTTAGGTTTAGCTGTATTTAGTAGTATTTTTGTAGAAATTAGGAGGGAAAGGATTTTTTTAAAGGCTAGTAAATCTAAAAGCTCCTAAGCAAATAATTATCCCCCCCCATCAGGATATAGAGGAGAATTATCTTCCATTTTAAAGAAATTTTAAAAGTCCGGCCTTATTCCTAGTGTTAATTTTAGAGGTAGCCTCTGTACAAAATTGCAGCTTTCTAGGTCCAACCCAAATAAATAAATAATGTTTTTTATTCAAATAAACTTTTAAAGTGCTTTTGAATCGTCGAGTGAATCTACCACTGGTTCGGAAAGCCGAAATTCTAATGTACTTATACAGGGAATAAGGCCGAATCTTTCGACAGCAGCCGCTAGTAATCACATGGGGCTCAACATCTTTTTCAAACAGTAAAATTTACCATAGTAATGCAAAAAAAGCAACTCCTTTAATCTATATCGGACATATTGTTACAAAACCAACCCCTAACCTACCCCTAGGGGGTGAATTGCGAAAAAATCCGCCGAGTTATTCTAATTAGGAACCCAAACAAACCATTATCACTTATCATGGCGGACGTGTGGTGAAGTGGGGTTGGGGGAGTCAGCGGGGGGAGGGGGGTGGAATAAGAAAACGTATTTACCGAAACCGCTTGTTCCGTAACCTTATGCTGGCGAGTGTAGGGTTGACACTCGCGAGAAACAAATTAAAAAATGACAGCATTTTTTGTAAAATTTTATGCAATGTACCCTAACGTTGCATACAAGTAGTAGCTACCATCTTAAGTACGTCCGTCCAATACATATTATAAATGCAAAAGTGTGTCTGTCTGTCTGCTACGCTTCCACGATTTATCTGTTCAAACGATTTTGACTAATATTTATGGCAGAATAGTTCGTACTGATTATTAAAGAGACAGGGTCTTCCGTTAAAAAGACCTAAAATTCACATACTCGGTAACTTTTAAGTTTAATAACCATTTTAAACTATAAATTAAAGAAAAAAGTGAGTTGAAATTTGATGACGTCATAACTGTGTATTTCATATAAGCTCCCGTAGAAGCGCGTTGTTAACTATACTAATACTATCAATGCGAAAGTTTGGATGGATGGATGGATGGATATTGAATGGATGGATGGATGGATGGATGCGTGTCACTCAATCACGCCCGAACGGCTAAATGGATCTAGATGAAATTTGGTACAGAGAAAGATAACAGAGATAGAGAGATATTCTGGAATAACACATAGGCTACTTTTTATCCTGGAAAATTAAAGAGTTCCCGTGGGAACAACAAACCTCAATCCACACGAATGAAGTCGCGGGCATTAGTTAGTGTTTGATAAAAAGTTGCAGATTTGATCGAGTTGTCATCATTTTAAAATACAAAATTGGTATCATTATTATGTCAAAACACACTCACCTAATTGACTGGAATAAAACAAAATAAACCGATCAAAAAGTAATGTACTTTAATAATTTTATTACAGTGCTTCACACACGAGGAAAGTTTCTGAACTTACTTAAATACATATCAAAAATCTGCGGAACTGGCAGGATTTGAACCTGCGTCTCTCTGGGAATCGCGCCCTGAGCGCCTTCGACCACTCGGCCACGGTTCACTTACCTGCCAGTGCCGAAATTTGAGATATGCATCTTAATCCAGTCTTTTTCGAAACTACTTTCAAAGGCCCATATTCGATGGAACTCTTTGAACTAGGAATGGCCTTTTAGGAGGCCTAGTTTTAGTAAGTTTATTAGTGTACTTGTATTAAGATAAACGCCGACAGAGCGTTCAACCCTAGCGTCCATCACGGCCCCTCGCTAAGTACATCAAATGAATTGTAAATGAAATAAGCGGCGAGTGCCTTTATCGCGGCCGCGCTCGTTTATGTGCATGACACCGCCGTTACGAGCCGATACTACTATACTACTACACTACTATACTACTATACTAATACTAGTCTTGACAGATAAACCCTACGCCTAACCCTTAAGTACGCGCGTCATTTGAATGCATTCGGGTCCAGCGGGCTTACTACTGCCTCGTTGGTCTAGTGCTTATCATGTTCGACTGCGGCTGACGAGGTCTCGGGTTCGAGTCCCGGGTCGGTCGATAATTAAGTGTTGGGTTTTTCCGATTAGAAATTCTCAGTACTAGCCCGGAGTTAGGAAGTTGGCGGTGTTTCACACCCGTGCCTTGGAGAGCACGTGAAGCCGTCGATCGCGGTTATTATCACTAACATGATAATAGTCGTTAAATGCCGCCAATCCGCATTGGAGCAGCGTGGTGGGTCTAAGCTCTAATTCCCTCTCTCCTATTAGAGTGGAGGCCTGTGCCCAGCAGTGGGACGTTAATGGGCTGTAGTGGTGGGCTTACTACCATCACCTAGAGAAAGTCGTTCGTGGAAATGAGCATTCTATTCTACAACAAATTCCACAATTTATTTAAAAATTGCCTTCATACAAGTTTAAGAAATCCATTAAAAGTATGCTCCTGAAAAAAGCTTATCATACTGTTATAGATTATGTATAACCCTAAAATTAAGTATGAGATAATTTAGACTCAGTTAAACAAATAAAATTGACTACATTTTATGCTACGTCGTAGCTGTAGCGCGCCTACAGGTCGTAGAGGTGGTGCTACGCTATCTCTACGTAATCGTAGGACGTTGTCGTACTACTAAATAAAGCACATAATGAACATTGTCTGGTGGGAGGCTTCGGCCGTGGCTAGTTACCACGCTACCGGTAAAGACGTACCGCCAAACGCTTAAGCGTTCCGGTACGATGCCGTGTAGAAACCGACTAGGGGTATGGGCTCATATAACTGCGACACCCCTAACAGGTTAGCTCGCTATCACCTTAGACTGCATCATCACTTACCATCAGGTGAGATTTTTGAGTTGGAGGAGAACGACGGTTTGTCTTTTATCTTAGTGTGCGTGCTCTATCTGAAATTGAATGACCTAGACTTTTTGTCCGCTAAAATTTTTTTCTGTAGTTTAACGCTGTAAAAGTATTATATTAATAACAATATTATTGGTTTTTTTTTCAGGTAATTAAAACAACAAAATGAAACGGAACAGTCAAGGTAACAAAGAACCGCTATCTTCTTTTTATAAGTTGACTGCATTTCATTTCATGAATTTTAGAAAAATGCAAGCTAGAATTTTATTTTTAGTATCGGAGAGATTTTACTTTAGATCTATGACCTATTTTCATTGAACTTTTTTAACCTTGCTCTCAAGATGGAGTGACTTCCATTGAAATAATCATTTTTTCTATGCCATTTAACTACTACACTATTAAAAGCATTTGGGTTGAATTACCTACCACATCTTCGCATCCAGCAGTCCACAAGTCAGTGAAATCCACCACCACTACAGCCCATTAACGTCTCACTGCTGGGCACAGGCCTCCACTCTCATAGGATAGAGTAAATTAGAGCTTAGACCCACCACGCTGCTCCAATGCCGGTTAGCGGGTTTTCACGACTATTATCATCTTAGTGATAATAGCCGGAACCGACGGCTTAACGTGTTCTCCGAGGCACGGGGGTGAAACACCGCCAACTTCCTAACTCCGGGCTAGTACTGAGAATTTCTAGTCAGAAAATCACTTAATCAAGGCCCGACCCGAGACTAGAACGCAGGACCTCGCCGGCCGCAGTCGAACATGCTAGACCAACGACGCAGTTTAAGTCAGTGAAATAGTTGTTACATAACGTATATTTTGTATATTATTATCTACATATTGTAACCTTTTTTCTTTTTATGAAAAGAGCAACTGCTGCGGAAATTTGTAGGACATTATTTAGTTTAGTTTAGTTAAGATATTAACCCGTCCAAAGTTGAGTCGGGTCATCATAGCAGTAAAATATATCAATTAGAAAGCTGTAACCCGACTACAGAAAAAAATTCAGAGAGCCTCAATTTTTTGGGTGTAACATCTGTCATATCAATTTTGTTTATGTAAAATGTAGCCTATGTCACCTGGACTATAATAAAAAATTGATTGACACCTCATTCATTAAAAATCAGCTCAGTAGTGTAGGCGCTACGGTGGAACATACATACATATATATCAAAAATATATAAATATTATAAATGCGAAAGTTTGGATGGATGTATGGATGTATGGATGTTTGTTACTCAATCACGCTCCAACGGCTGAACGGATCTGGATGAAATTTGGCACAGAGATAGATTATAGTCTGGAATAGCACATAGGCTACTTTTTATCCCGGAAAATTAAAGAGTTCGCGCGGGAACCGAAAATCCTCAATCCACGCGGACGAAGTCGCGGGCATCAGCTAGTATACCAATAAAATCAGTAATAGAGTAAAAAGATATTGTAGATAGCGCCTCCGTTTTATAAAGTAGGCCAGTAGACTGACTATGAAACGAGAAGTTTATGAAAGTTGAAGCTGCATGTTTGTTTAGAAAACTAGTTGAAACTTGGTTGTATGATTTGTATGACCTCAAGAACGATTATTTTTGTACTAGCTGATACCCGCGACTCCGTCCGTTTTTTTGATTCCCTCGGGAACTCCTTAATTTTCCGGGATAAAAAGTAGCCTACGTCACTCTCCAGGTCTTCAACTATACCCATACCAAAAATCACGTCGATCCGTTGCTCTGTTGCGGCGTGATTGAAGGACAAACCAACAAAGAAACACACTTTCGCATTTATAATATTAAGTATGATGGAGATAATACTATCTTTATTAGAGTTTCATTATTATTATATTTCTTTAAATATCTACTAATAATATAAAAGCGAATTATTTGCCTGCTGGTTTTTCTTATTGGAACGCTGAATATAAAGATTCTCTCTTACGTACACTCGAACAAATAATTATTGATTTTAAGAAATTCCTACATAGTCTTCGAAAAACTAAAAACTTACATACTCAAACTCAAACTCAAACTCAAATCATCTTTATTCAAAATTGGTACCTACAACGTACACCTTCTGAACGTCATGTTTACAAAGAATAAGAGTTGATGGTGATAATTAGCAACGGTTTCTTTAACGGTGGTTTAATTAACAACGAGGGTTCCAAACGCGCCCTGGTCTGAGCAGAGCCCACAACAAACTCAGCCGGGTTAATACAGATATCTATAATATAGCATCGTCTTATACTTTCATGTATTGCAAGAACAACTGTAAAACAGCATTTGTTAACTCTAGGTAATTATACTATCGATGATTTTCATAGTGACAAAGTTGCATAGGTATAAGCAGCGTACATGTCCGTTTTAAACTTGTTATATTAAAAGAAAGAAAAGAAAGAAAAACAGTTTATTCAACAGTGGTGTCACAGACAAAACTAGATACAATTAATGTAACACTTTAGTCTGGGACACCACCCAGAAAGGGTGTACAGCTCAGCATTTTGCCTTGCGTCATATGCTAAAATGCATACAAAGCAAGGCGCTGATTTTCAGCCGTGACCCCGGGTGACGTCACAGTTACAACAATAACAAAACCAAAAGTTGGAAAAGAAAAGTTGAAAGGAAGCAGTAAGTAAGCAGTCATAAAAAAAGAGGAACTCTTGAGTGTCGTGCTAGCTCTTTTCAGTAGAATTTTCTTTCCAAACTACGGTGGTAAAGTCTGGACATAACATACGTGACACCAGTAGTCCTACATGTAGCACAGGGTAGATAAACCTCCTAACATGTAGTAAAACATTTAATTAAATTTAAATGATCCCGGGACGTCACGTAAGATTCCACTGAGTCATCGCGGCTTGCTCTCCGTTTAATGAAGCTACAAGGCGCTCACGCTTGCCTCATCCGTGCTGATATTAGGATTCCGCACGCTCAACAATCCGCATTGTTAGCGCTATTTGAATATTATATCTACTATTACCTATTCTGTGATTATATTAAACAGCGCCGCTATTACACCGACAAGACTTAATCTGCGATTAAATTCCTTGTTTATTAGACACAATTGGTCTTCATTTTATAAAGTGTTAAATTAATTCACAGCTATTTTATTTTATAAACTGTAATAATCTTAATTGTACAATGTTTCTTACAAATAAACGATTGATTGATTCATGGATAGAAGCAGGCGTTACATTGCAGAAGTGTTTTTTGATTGTTAGATAGGCTTGCGCTTGCGACAATTATGCTTAGTGCAAAGCAATGATGAGGTCTAGGTTGGAACGCACTTGCCTTAGAAGATGCCTATTAAATCTTGCCTTGAAGGTACCTAAGTTATACGTGGCAGGAAACACGTGCACTGGGAGGGTTGTGGTGTAGAGATATAAAGATGTGCAGATCTAACGTAAAAAATGAAGAAACTTTTATTAATCAAAATGCTGGAACTGGAAATACGGCTTCAATCGAAGAACTTATTTTTCATATGAACACAACGAATATTATACTATCAATGATTGTGGTTCTTCTACTCATCGGTGCTTCCATATTTATGTATAGAATCTACAAGAAATGCCACTCACTATAACTGGATACGAGCTGAAATAAGAGAAGACACGCTACGTCGCTCGGTGAGCCGACGATTCAAAGAATTGAGAAAAGCAGATGCGGAACAATAAATAAAATGTGTAAAGTGCAAATAAATAATTAATCAGTGAAAAGTGCAGTGTTTAGTATATATATATTTTTATTGTCATGTAGGTACGAAACTATTATAAAATATTATATTGTAGGTATATTTATTAATCTCATTCATATATGGTAGATATTTGTGAAAAATTTTATGAGTTCCACACTCTAGCGGTTCGTATCAGAAACGTCGAGCAAATACGTTTCGTGCGAGCAGATTGGACGTCAACCACATAAGGGTGCCAATGCTGACGGTTTCTCGCTGTTCTGTGGTAGAACGGAGCAGGAGGAACAAGGTTGTGAAGTTCCTGAGCAGACTCTCCATGTATATCCGATAAAAAACCGATAAGCAGGCGGCATTGCGTCGGTGTCCATGATAATGTATTGTGATATTTTGTGTGGTGTGGTGTTGTGTCGGTACGAATTGCTGGCTTACTGGGCGGTGAATATCGCAAGCTGCAAGTGCAAGCTATACACGCTCCACATAGATTTGTCTGCTGTGGTGGATTATAGTGAATTAAACTTCTAGTTCCTTCATTATCATGGACTTCCGCAAAGTAACGCCTGCTTCAACCCAATATAAGAAATACATTAGGAAACCTGCTTACCTAAGAGTTGCCCATAATTTACTCAAAGCTAGTGTGTCAAGTCAGCCAAACTGCACTTTGCCAATGTGTTGGACTATGCTCTTAATCATTCTTATCCTGAAAGGAGGCCCATGCCTTGTAGTAGGCCAGAAATGGGTTAATAATTATATCAAGAGTAACTTTTTTTTTATCCACTACAAGTTAGCCCTTGACTGCGATCTCATCTGATGGTAAGTGATAATGCAGTCTAAGATGGTAGCGGGCTAACCTGTTAGGGGAATGGCAGTTATATTTAACCCATACCCGTATTCGGTTTCTACAGGGCATCGTATCGGAACGCTAAATCGCTTGGCGGCACGTCTTTACCGGTAGGGTGGTAACTAGCCACGGCCGAAGGATACCACCAGGCCAAACCATGGAAAATCCAGATAATATAAATTCCTAGATTAACCCTGCTGGGGATCGAACCAGGGACCTCCGCACGTTAAGACAACAGCGCTCAACACTGCGCCATCTAGTTTACAAAAAGACGCGTCCAGCCATTTTAAAATAAACCCAAGTCGACCCACAAAGCTTGTTCATTCTCTCTGTCAAATGCAAGCCATAATACTAAATTACTTAATGCATCGACCTATAAAAGATTTAACGCACTCACACATACAACAGGCCACGCCCCCTGTCGGCGACCCTTTGTTCTTACACCACACATGCGCAAAACGGCCGCCCGCTATACATGTGTTTGTAAAGGGGAATAAAATATACAACCAATTTTTCTTACTTACTCTTTTATTTATCGGAACCATTTTGTATTGCCGATCGACGAATTGGTTTTTTAAAAGGTGAACCTACTCTTTATTTAATTTAAGTACTGAAAAATGACTGATTTTAAAAATAATAAAAGGAATTACCTACGCAATGCGTCGTGCAATTTTTTTTTTAAAAGATTACTCACAGTTTTATTTGTCAGGAAACAAACATTTCTGTGAGTTAGGGAGTTGTCTTCAAAGAATTTCCATTGAATTCGTCTCTATTTTCATTAAAGTAGAGATAACAAAGATAAAGGGTCCAAATTAGGTACCATGGGCTCGATAAAGGCCCAAGAGATTTCGCGTTTCCACCGCCGGCACAGAGAATATCGGCAATTACAATCATTACAGACACAAATTGACGGGAACCAACTTTCCTTCCCCATTACAGATTGACAATAGCTCCTCCATTTCCTTTGCACCCACTTAAGTGTCGCTGTGTGAGTGAGGGGTGTGAGAGCCAGTGCGCCTGTGTGAGTTTTCCGCATAAATAGGGATGCGTAACGGAAAATCCAGCATTGGCCTGCCGCCACCCGCGACGGAGGGTCGTGTCGCGTCCACGATGTAATTTCTCGTTAACTTCCTACTCTCTTCTGCTATCCTAGTACTAGTTTAACGATACGTATCATGTATTCTCTATAGAAAAAGATTGGTGCTCAATTAATTAAAGATAGTTAAAGATAGTATTTTTTATATCGACGCTTTGTTATGGCGGTTTGCTAGTTTAGGGTTGTAGTCAATTTTCGCGAAAGTGAATCCAAGATGAACTTCATAGGTGAGTCAATACCTTTATTTAATATAGTTTTTAACTTCAGCATCTCTTCCAACAGCTCTTCGAAAAAAATGTTGCGTCAGACATTGTTTGTGATTGGCCTAATTTATGGAATTGCTGCTGCGACAATGGATTTTGGCCAATAGCGAAAGACTATTAGATAATCAGAGATGATTGCAATAATTTTACCCGTTAAAGGACCTCCAATAAAATTTAAACTTATTTCTTTTTTAAATAAAACTTAAATAAAGTTAAATTATAAGCAAGTTTTAAAAACAAAATCCGCTAATTTTAAATAAGCAATAACTTCATCGGCTTAACCAAACTCAAGCTTTCAAGTTAAAATTAAATTCGATACTCTCCAGTTAACGGTTCGAACATGAATACCAAATTACCGTCTGATTAAATATTCCGGGATGTTATATTACAAGAATTTAATCAAATCCAATTACTCAAAACCGCAAATCCATCGAAATGATATTTGCGGTTATGGAATTTAATATGTAATCTGTCATGGAATTTAATTTTTAATCAAGCCTTTGTTTGCAACACTTTTTATTTGAACAGTATACGCCAATAATTAATTTTACTGAAAACACTTTCGATTAAAATCTTTATAACAAAATGAACTTAAAAAAAATAGGTTTATCCGTTTGGGAGTTACGATGCCACATATGCAGATGCACAAATACACAGATACACACGTTAAACTTCTGCCCCTCTGCTTGCGTCGGTGGTTAAAAAATAGATGACATCAAAAAAATACGAAAAAATTGGTAATAACTTAAATCCTTAAAAATATTGTTGAGAAGTTGTAAATAGCCGAGGTCTTGAGCAAAAACTAACGTAAATTTTCCATTTGTCCTAGAAACGGGCTATATTTCATTTGCAAGGCTGAAGAATGGACACATTTTTCAGTTTCAGCCGTCAGCATTTCCTTAACGCAAATGAAATACAGTGAAAGAACCAAGACGTTGGATTTCTTTGCAAACTAAACTATTGCAAGACTTGGCAACTTCCTGTTTTTAAAATCACTACAGCAAAACGAAGTGTATTAAAGATTCATGGAATTCGAAACGTTGGTATTCGACCTTAGCCAAGTTTTAAAAATTTCTTCAAACTCATTCTTCCGGTTTGCTTTCATGGTAGAGATGGTTGGTTGACATTATCTAAGAAATCACTATTTTGATTTTAATAAATGGACTAAAGAACTAAAGAAAAACTGTTGAAAATCGAGAGAGAAACCTGATTCTAGCAGAAAACTTGGTAGACCAAGTAATGGCTCTACCACTAGTTCAGAAAGCCAGATATCTCACTTCTCTCTTTCTTTTATCAAAAAACAAAATGTTTCTTGTGAGATAGCTATCTAATCAATGAAATATCATTATTGTCATATTATACATCGAAAGTATGTCTGATTGTCTGCTACGCGTTTACAGCTCATCTGTTACACCGATTTAGATGAAATTTGGTACAAAGCTAGGTTGCGTCCCGGAGCATTTTATTTTAAACTGTTACGAAGGTTTTTTATAAACCAAAATCCAAGCGGACGAAGACGCGGGACGCATTAAATCATCTATTTTAAATTACTTAAATTAAGTTGTAATTAAATTAAGATTACGTATAAATTGAAATCATCTCTTAGATGATATAACTTACGAAGAAGAAAGACCTTACTTCATAATATGATCACTTCTATAGTAAGCTCTTCACGAGACGAACTTGAAGAAGTTTCTACAAGAATCCCTAGAATATGAGAACAAAGAAACTCAAAAAGTGCAGCGTAGGTGCTTTAAAATTGAGGTCAAAATAGAACCTTCACATTTTCAAGACTCCAAAAATGTTTTCTTAACTAAAAGATCCAGCGGGAAAATCGGGCTTATTTGGAAAGCAGACATTTTTAGTCCGTTAAATAAAGACCCACTTCATTTAACGTACCCGAGTTGGCCTACAACCGGGTATGTACCTATACTGGGGCATATACCCTACTTGGCTCTGCGCCAGTAAGGCCGACCTCTAGAGTATAGTATGCGGTACGCAACGCTTTTAGCTGATACGGGAGTATAACCCGTAATTACGTACAGTTAAAGGTTACAGTTGCTTGTAAAATATAACGTGTCGGTGTAATTAAAGTAATTGGTTTGGCGTGATACTAGCAAGCGTCCAATTGCATCCCTGTTTTTGGTCAGGGCGATTTCTATGATAGTTTTTTAAAACGGTTTTAAAGTTCAATAAAACTGTCCTACGTGAACGATCAACGCGACATCGCTACTCGATACGACGCGGCGCGACTGTATCAAAATTCAAAATTCAAATGTTTTTAGGGTTCCGTACCCAAAGGGTAAAAACGGGACCCTATTACTAAGACTCCGCTGTCTGTCTGTCTCCAGGCTGTATCTCATAAACATTTGGTACAGACAAATGTTATGTAATTTGTCGCGGGTAAGTTCATAGAATACTTTTTATTCCAGAGTTCTCATTCATCATCTAGTATTTTTAGGGTTCCGTACCCAAAGGGTAAAAACGGGACCCTATTACTAAGACTCCGCTGTCTGTCTGCCTGTCTGTCTGTCTGTCTGTCTGTCTGTCTGTCTGTCTGTCTGTCTGTCTCCAGGCTGTATCTCATAAACCGTGATAGCTAGAAAGCTGAAATTTTCACAAATGATGTATTTCCGTTGCCGCTATAACAACAAATACTAAAAATTAAAAAAATATATATATTAAGGGGGGTCCCCATACAATAAACGTGTTTTTTTCGTATTTTTTTGCTCAATATTAAAAACGGTAACAGGTAGACGGTTCAAATTTTTAAATAATTTAAAACTTACTACAGGTTTGTACGGAACCCTCGGTGCGCGAGTCCGACTCGCACTTGGCCGGTTTTTATTACTGAAAGCATGCTTGATACATTTATTTATATTAATTATTATAATTATATATTCATCAAAATACATTACCAATTACAATGGAAACATAAAGTCAATAACGTAACGGAGAAAGTTTGATTTTACTACCCATAAATTCAAATTTTCACAGAATATTAACTTGTATATTACCTTTCAAAATAAATAATTAAATATCAATAAAGTAAATATTAAAGGGGGGCTCCCATACAACAAACGTAATTTTTATTTTTAATAAGTCATAAATCGTAAAACTTACTACAGGTTTGTACGGAACCCTCGGCGCGCGAGTCCGACTCGCACTTGGCCGGTTTTTTTTATTCAAATAAACTTTTACAAGTGCTTTTGAATCGTCGAATGAATCTACCACTGGTTCGGAATGACATTCCTACCGAGAAGAACCAGCAAGAAACTCGGCGGTTGCTCTTTTGAAAAAAATAATTTACAATTTCATTAATGTATACTATACATAAGTAACCGCTGTCCGCATTGCTGGAGCGAGTCAAATGCTCTTTTGTCATTTACGTGTCAAACAGTAGCTGACCCTTCACTCGGCCTACGTTATCGCGTAGATACGTCTGTCATTTTCTATGGCGTCGTAGTGCGTCGCGCCGCTCACCTAGGACAACGGGTTACTTTCGTCAGTCACCTAAGACAACGGGCAAAGCCTGTTTATTCTTTGAATATTTTGTTACTTAATAGATTCAAATAAAGTTATTACAAACATCATCCATGTCATTTTTAACAAACAAAACTTAGATTTGTGTGAAAACCTCAGAAGTAAAAGGCAATCGCTTAAATTGCGGCACCCACCAAGTAGAACTACTCATTTCTCCAAAAAAAAAGCTTCTGTATAGTTCGCAATAAATACATTTGAATTGAATTGAATTTATATCTCTTTTCTACATATTATAAAGAGAATGTTTTGAGTCACTCACTCACTGACTCACTCATCAACTCCCAGCCCAAATCTTTGGATCCAGAAGAGATTGCCTTTAAGAAAAAAAACCGTCTGCTGCGAGCTCTTCTCAGACTAGGGCGCGTTTGGAACCCTTGTAGCTTGAGTTTTAAGATATCTTCGTTAATCATCACCATCACCTTTAGCCAGCCTTGTACTTTATAAAATCGATGTTCATAAAGTATACTGTGTAGGTACCAATTTTAAATAAACATATAGGTACTTTGACTTTGACGGATTTTTCAAAATCTAATGCCAGCGAAACGGTGGACGATCGACAAAGATATTATCAGGGGGGCCTAAAAAATAAACAAATCTAAATAAGTTCCAAATTCTGTAAAGAATCACACGCAAATAAAAAAGTTACGAATTCTACATACAATACGTAGAAATATCTCTATACAAATACTGTTAAATAGCTAGGTCGCGCGTCCGATTCCAACAATAAATGATACCCAGACAAAAATTCATTTTAAGTTAAACAAGATCACGAAATTTCATTCTTACAGTAATATTTTAAAAGCTGTTCAAACTAAAATCTAAAGCCTACTTAAAGTGCTTCTGAAAGAAAGATTCTGAAAGCCCCAAATCGTCAAACTTTTTGTACTGAAAATATAGAACCATTAAAAGTGTTCATATTATGTAAAACTCGAACAAGCGATCTTTATCTATACTGAAGTGGGTAATTGGGGCGTGATAAGGAGCTAAGGAAAAACCATACCGCCAAATTAAGGAAGGGGAATTGTAGCTATTTGAATTTTACTGCTTGTATTTCTGTTACTTCCGGTTTTTTTACATAAAGGTAACTTTTCTTTTTTTTTTGTCTGTACGTTGAACGATTTATTTACAGTAATTTTCTAAGTGCATTAAGCATGATAAGTTAATTTTTATTGTTACACTAGATGATTCCCGCGACTTCGTCCGCGTGGATTAAGTTTTTTTGATTCCCGCGGGAACTCCTTAATTTTCTGGGATAAAAAGTAGCCTATGTCCTTCCCCGGGACATAACCTACCTCTATACCAAATTTCAGCAAAATCGGTTGAAAAGATGGGCCGGGAAAGCGTAGCAGACAGACAGACAGACAGACAGACAGACACACTTTCGCATTTATAATATTAGTATGGATTTTGTATTCCTAGTTATAACAAAAATATCAAATTATAACTATGAAATACATTAAAATCTAAATTAAAAACTAAACATTAAAAACATTAAAAATATTATCGTACTAATATAACAAATGCGAAAGTGTTTGTTTGTTTGTTGGTTTGTCCTTCAATCACGCCGCAACGGAGCAACGGATTGACGTGATTTTTGGCTTGGATATAGCTGAGGACCGAGAGTGACATACGCTACATTTTATCCCGGAAAATTAAGGAGTTCCCGCGGGAATAAAAAAAACTTAAACCACGTGGACGAAGTCGCGGGCATTGTGCCTTGTAGTGGAATAAAAAGAAACATAGCTGAAAATTACAATTATTAATACATTCACAAACTGAATTAGTTAAAAAAAACATTTTATACCCAAAAATTTTAAAATTACAAGTGGATATACGTATTGTACAGCATAGAAAAAGGTCAATAGTCAACAATTAAAATATTTTTTGTCAAAACCCAGATTCGCAACAAAAGCCGAAAGCTAGACTGCATTGCATTGTAGGCTTTTATGATTTGTTCGCCTGTACGGGTTATTATGATGACTGAAGACGTATTTCCAAGCAAAGAATAACTTATTTTCGTACTAGATGATGACCGCGACTTCGTCCGCGTGGATCAATGTTTCCTGCGGGAACTCCTTAATTTTCCGCGATAAAAAGTAGCCTATGTCCTTCACCGGGATGTAACCTACCACTATACCGAATTTCATCCAAATCAGCTGAACAGATGGGCCGTGAAAGCGTAGCAGACAGACAGACAGATAGACAGAACACTTTCGTATTTATAATACCTTATATTAGTATGGATTTCGTATGCAATCAAGAGCAGACTGTCTGACCACCCTACCGGCAAAGACGTACCGCCAAGCGATTCAGCGTTCGTTGTAGAAACCGATTAGGGGTATGGGTTTAATATAACTGCCATACCCCTGACCGGTTAGCCCGCTACCATCTTAATCTGCATCATCACTTACCATCAGGTTATATCGCAGTCAAGGGCTAACTTGTAGACTGTAGAGGATAAAAAAATATTAGAAAAAAGTTTTATACTAGGTATTACTAGAGGGTGCCCGATTAGATTCGTCGTACTAGACGTTGATGAATGTATCAGAGAGTGAGTGAGTCAAGTGATGAGCCAGTCAGTAAGTGAGTGAATTAGCCTAGAGACTTTTTTATAGTATGATAGTAAAAACTGAGATAGTGACCATCAGGTGTGCTCTACGTCATGCGAAATGTGTTATCAATAAAAATTTATAGCCTTAATACAATCGCCTAGTGCGACGGAAGTCGGTAATTTAGACACTGGCTCCAAGCCAAATCTAGACATCCAGACCATTCCCCAGGCTATAGATAAAGCTTTACTTAGGTTTTTTCTTCGCTAGATAAAAATATTAGTCCTAATAAGATATAATACTTACTGAATAACTGTAACTGTATGTTTGCGTGGATTTTAGATATTAATTTAAAAATGTCGTAGGAATTATTTTATTTTCTTGGAAAAAAGTAGCTCATGGTCTTTAACTAGGTATATGAATGCAAAAAGAAACGTAAACCGTTGCTCAACAAACCAACAAGCAAACACACTTTTCTATTTATCATAAATTTGAATAGAATATAGAAAGTAAAAAAATTCAAAATTCAAAATTCAAGTTTTTTATTCAAATAGACTTTTTACAAGTGCTTATGAATAGTCGAATGAATCTACCACTGGTTCGGAATGCCATTCCTACCGAGAAGAACCAGCAAGAAACTCGGCGGTTGCTCTTTTGAAAAAAAATAAATAAATTACAATTTCATTAATTTGTAATTACATACGTAACCGCTGTCCTTAGCATTGCTGGAGCGATTCAATTCCATGCTCCTTTGTCATTTACGTAATCTTCAACAGTATAATAAGCTTTTTTCAGAAGCATACTTTTAATGGACTTTTTAAACTTGTGTAAAGGCAAGTTTAAAATAGGTTGTGGAATTTTGTTATAGAATAGAATGCTCATTCCCACGAACGACCTTCGGACTTTCTTGAGGCGGAGCGATGGAGTCACGAGCCTATGGCGGTTTCTAGTTGGCCTATCGTGCAAATCGCATATTCTTTTGTAGTTCTGAATATGCTGTTTTACAAAGATTAAATTACTGTAAATATATTGCGAAGCTACTGTAAGAATACCTATTTCCTTGAATTTCTCTCTAAGGGATTCACGTGGTTTTAAATTATATATTGCACGTACTGCCCTTTTTTGTAATACAAAAATTTTTTGAATATCTGCCGCTTTACCCCACAGCAAGATTCCATAAGACATAATACTATGAAAATAAGCAAAATATACAATCTTTGCAGTTTCAACGTCTGTTAACTGCCGAATCTTTCTGACAGCGTAAGCAGCAGAACTGAGTTTACCAGCTAGATTTGATATATGGGTGCCCCATTGAAGCTTAGCATCTAAGGTCACTCCCAAGAACACGGCGGCCTCTTCTATTTTTAACATATCATTGTTTACCACTAGATTAATGTTACGTGTATTCTTGGTATTGGGCAGTGCGAACTCAATACACTTAGTTTTTTTTGCATTTAAAAGTAAGTTGTTTACAGTAAACCAGTGAGTGACCTGAGAAATGGCACTATTTACGTCGTCAAAATCTTCCTTATTTCTATCGACTTTAAAAATTAAAGACGTATCATCAGCAAATAGCACAATATCGCAAGTATCCTGGACGAAATATGGTAAATCATTTATATATACCAAGAACATGAAGGGACCCAGAATAGAGCCTTGAGGGACACCCATTAACGAGGCTGATCCGGATGATTTCACATCATTTACGCATACCGTCTGAATACGGTCACTAAGATATGACGCAATGAGCCTAAGTGCAGTGTCTTTGATTCCATAGTGGCTTAATTTGGTCAACAGTGTCTCATGCTCAACACAGTCGAATGCCTTAGACAAATCACAGAAAATACCAATAGCATTCTGTGAGTTCTCCCAGGCATCAAATATATGTTTTAACAGCGCCGCGCCCGCATCGACTGTTGATCGACCTTTCGTAAATCCATACTGCTCGGAGTGAAGTAATTTATTTAAATTAAAATGTTGGAGCAGTTGGTTAAGCATAATTTTTTCAAATATCTTGCTAAGGGTTGGCAAAATTGAAATTGGTCTGTAGTTATTTGGATCACTTTTGCTACCTGATTTAAAAAGAGGAATCAATTTACTAAATTTCATGAGGCCAGGAAAAGATCCCAAATCCACAGACTCATTAAAAATTTGAGCAAGATATGGCGCAATAACATCAATAACATTGCAGATAATTTTCACTGATATCCCCCATAGATCTCCCGTTTTTTTGCATTGTAAAGATTTGAATGTTTTTATAATATCATAGGGGGTCACGTACTGAAACTTAAACTTAACACTGCACTCAGAGACATTACTACTGAGAAGTTTATAGGCTTCTGTTGGCGAGGAATTAAGGGAACTGGTAGTGGAGATTGGAATATTTTGGAAGAAATTCTCAAATGTATTTGCAATTTCTAAATCGGAGTCAATAATATGGTCATTAATCTTAAGCTCCAGTTTATTGTTGTCCACTTTATGTCTACCAGTTTCATCAGAGATGACATCCCAAGCTGCTTTTATTTTATTTTCTGAATTGATAATTTTCCGCTTTATGTGAAGGGACTTTGCTTGAATGCAAACCTTTCTAAATAATTTTGAATAATTTCTTACGTATTCCAAAAATGTAGGGGTGTAATTATATTGCTTTTGAGCGTACAAGTCAAACAACTTATTCCTACTTTTATAAATTCCAACAGTAGCCCAGTCGCTGAATCTAAGATTAGGAAGTCTAAGTAGGAAAGATTAGGAAATCTAAGTAGGAAAGATAATATTATATAGTCGTATTTTGTTACTTGGTTAAGCAATTAATAAGTTATTATAATGTGATTAAGAAATTCCTTTTTAATTCATTTTAATACAAATAACCCCAATAAAACATACTCTTCTGAATACTGCATCTTAACATTATATTTAAGAAAAAAATAAGTTGGATTATTTAAAAAATAACACAATAATAGATTATTTTATGACCACATTCTACGATCATCTTTCATCCGACTTTAATACCCATCTTCGCCACATAGAGAAAAAAATCCGCTCCCACAAAACCATATAAAACTTGCGATCTTAAAGGAAAACTTTTTAACTCCGGAAAAAGGATAGCCATTTCGCAAATCCCCTCTTTGTCTGTGTAAAGAGAGACGTAATAAGTGAGAGAGGGAGGTATATTAAGGGTGCGTGCACGCGACCTACTTTAATCTCCGTAAAAGTAGGTATTTCTATAGATTTGAATCGCTCAAGCAATTCTTAGAACTGCGGCCACTTATGTATCTACATATTGATGTAATGATTGTTCATACATTTTATCAAAAGAGCAACCACTGAGTTTCTTGTTGGCTCTTCTCGGTAGGAACGGTAGAAATTCCGAACCAATAGTAGATTCCCTCGAGATAGCTAGTCAAAAACTTAATTTCAATACTTATTCAGCCTTTTACTTTCTTTCACTTTGGACTGCTCTCTTCTTAATTATACTTTATTTCCTTTCATTGTATTCATTTGTAAGTTTTCGGTACTTAAAATATAAACCAATAAATGAAATCAAGTCCGGCTGGTCTATCTAGATAGACTAAACAAAAAGATATAAAAGTACTTTTGACTCGCTCCAGCAATGCTTGGCGAGAAGAGCCAGCATGAAACTCGGTGGTTGCTCTTTGCAGTCAAAAATTACAGTCATTATTATGATACAAGTAACTGCAGTCAGTTACTTGTATCATAATAATGACTGTAATTTTAGTAACTGCAGTCAGTTACTTGTATCATAATAATGACTGTAATTTTTGACTGCAAAGAGCAACCACCGAGTTTCATGCTGGCTCTTCTCGCTGTGGATTAAATCAAGATTACTTAAGTCACACTAGATTGATGTTATTTGATCACTCTTAAATAATATGTTAATGTGTACTCACATCAAAATAATCATCCGTTAAATCGATTTTGACGAAGTTTGGTTTAGAGATATTGTGAATCTTGGAGACAGATGTAAGTTACTTTTAATCGCAGTAAATCAAAATAATTACAAAACGCCTTCAAGTTTGAAGGCCTTGAAGTCATGGACACCATCTAATCATTTAGCACGCGCCGCGACTTTGAAAATCTCCAGGCGACTTTTCTTTGAAGTGGGAGACATAAGTCGTTTGTGTGCACGCACCCTAAGTATACATTCTCTGGACTACATCGGTATGCTTTTAGACGGACACCGAGTAGGGATTAAATTCTATATAAATGTATATGTATGGGAATGACATAGAGTAAGTGGCGGGTAGAGCTAATAACCATTTTTTTTTATTTACGACAACCTCTAGAGATTTTTGGATGTTTTATTGAGGGGATTGTTATCACTTTTTATCCCCACGTTCTATTAATAATTTTTAAGTGGTATGACCCCTTCCTTACTAATAAGTAATACTGATTCTGCTTTCGGATCTGGTAGTATTAAAGTGGTATAACTGGTGGTAATATAAGTGAGAAAAGCCGTCCCACATTTTTTTTATTCCACTACAAGTTAGCCCTTGAATGCGATCTCACCTGACGGCAAGTGATAATGCAGTCTAAGATAGTAGCGGGCTAAGCTGTTAGGGGAATGGCAGTTATATTAAACCCATACCCTTAGTCGGTTTCTATACGGCATCGTACCGGAACGCTAAATCGCTTGGCGGTCTTTGCCGGTACGGTGGTAACTAGCCACGACCGAATCCTCCCACCAGACCAGACGAGAAAATTCAGAAATTATTTAAGAGGCCATTCTTTTACAATCATATTCATATTAATATTTGACTAGATGATGCCGGCGACTTCGTCCGCGTAGATTTAGGGTGAAAGTCCGATGGAAAGTTTTGTATTTCCGTATATTTTCGTGATAAGAAGAAGCCTATGTAGTGACATAGAGGTCTTCAACTACATTCATGTAAAAAAGCACTACAATCTCTTCCTCCGGTATAGCATGATTGAAGAACAAATCAACAAACAAACATACATTCGCATTCATACTTATTCTTAAACTGATACACATATGAAAAAATTATTTGTTCTTATTCTAATACTCTTCAAAACTAATTTAAGTGAAAATTAAGCTAATTTAATTTAAAGACTCGTTCGTTTTAATTGCAATAATATAACATCCTCATAAATTTTTTAATTAGTTTTGCACAGCTCAACGCCAGCCTATCTCATTAATAGTAGATTAGTAGCCAAGGGTTGTAAGGCATCAATTGCAGCCCGAGATATTTAGGCGCACGAGCGCAGGTAGGGCGCCTATAGTTCGAGGGTGCAATTGATGCTTACACCCGAGCTAACTACTCTGCTTTACATCTCGATTGTGAGGTAAAGTAGGTCCTCATTACCCCCAAATGGAGCTTGTAGGTGACCAATTAGCGCTCTAGGGTAATAATGTAGCTAGAAAAGCCCTAGGGCGGTAAGTAATTAAAAAAAAAACTCTTCACTCTTTCAAAAAGTTCGCGTACATCTAACCATCATACTTTTTTTAATTACTTACCGCCCTAGGGCTTTTCTAGCTACATTATTACCATTATTGTAATAATTACATTTGGATTACCCTTTAATATTAACAACCAATCCAGTTAATATTATTGTCCATAGCTGTGAAGCTACGGATAAGGGCAATAACTCAATTAATTAAAATTATTTATTCAACAAACAATAAACACAAGCAATCAAATTAAAGCGTTTTCATTACGAATAAATCCTAATTTATGAGTTGGTAAATATTCCAAACTCCACGAAGCAAAGCGGGATTTCCGCTGCAAAAGGGTAATGAGCGGAAAATGGCTAAGCGGAACGGACTCTGTGTAGATAAAATGAGTATAATATACTTCCACTAACAAAGAGTTTTGACCATCGATATATTATATCAAGGTACTAGATGGGCCCTTTCATAGAAAAAAAATGGGCGACCGACCTGTGGAGCGCGCTCCACACCTGTATAAGCCTGTCCTTGTCCCCGCCATAGCGCTGTCCCACTTTTCAGACTAGATGGCGTTAGTAAAATAAGTTCACATTCTTTGTTTGACAAAGCCCGTCTATGAAAATTAAGGTCGTTGGTTTTGACAGTTGCCATATTAAGCGAGCTCGAGCGAGCGAGCGAGCGACCAAGTGGTAAAATAAATTTTTGAAAAATCATTTTTTAGTGTGCCTCCCCAAAGTGGGGATGTTTTTTATTTACCTTATGAGCCCCACAAAGCCTCTTTATAATATCAGCAGATTGGCTGAGTGAAAATATAACAAACATACCAATTAAAACCGATTTATAGCTAACAGTAAACAGAAAATAGAATTGAATTTCAATCAAGCCTTATAAACAATATGGCCGTCATAAAATTGAGTGATTGGCCTCTAATTAAGTGGCTCTGGAGCTAAAGTGCTCTGTGGCACTTGGGAACTTTATTAATATTGCAGACTACATAGTTTTTGCGTTCGACTTTGATCGCGTTAGGGGCTCCCCCTAGAGACCAATTTTAATGAAATTTGATATGAATAGAGTGTTTTGTAGGCAGACAATGAAGTTATCTTCACTGTAAATACATATAAAAAATTTTATTAAACTGTTTTTTTTTATCTTTGAGTAAGATGAAATCTCATATCTCTTTAAAATAACTTCAGAATATGCATATAAATAATTACTCATAAATTATTGGACCTTCTACACTGCGGATTTTCAAAAGGTTGCACGCAGGACAATTATTATTAAACTAGATAAGTTAGTTTTTAGCTATTGAAAATTACTGCTTTTAACGATGGATCTCACTCACTCACTCACATAGAAAAAGAATTCCTTCAGAACCGTCTTAAATAGTATATCATATCATAATCAATCAAATAAATATTATAAATGCGAAAGTTTGGATGGATGTATGGATGGATGTTTGTTACTCAATCACGCCCCAACGGCTGAACTGATCTGGATGAAATTTGACACAGAGATAGATTATAGTCTGGAATAGCACAAAGGCTACTTTTTATCCCGGAAAATTAAAGAGTTCCCGCGGGAACCAAAAAACCTAAATCCACGCGGACGAAGTCGCGGGCATCAGCTAGTTCTGTATAATTATTTCTTTCACACATAATAAACGAATATGCATTTCTTGTGCAACTGAAATGGGTAGTATCTAGCAGTCTATAGGTTTTCTTTGTCTTCACCTCCCAGAATATCTACAGTCTTCCACGCTAACTAGGTATGGATGGGAAGCCTCACACACCTTTGAGACCATCCTGAAAAACTCTCCGGCAGATGTATCATGATGATGATGTTAAATTAATCATACTAAATATTACTAGAAAAACATTCAAATAAGTATACCTATATTTTTTTTCGTAATTATGTTTTTACACGTGGTCTCAAACATTTGGCATGCAGTGTACATTCCAATTTCCAAATCATACTTTCATTGATTTTTGATTTTTAAATGACTTTATTGTAGCATGAAAATTGCAAAAAACATAGACAATAGTTGAGGTAACTTATAGTGCTAATATCATTAAGATAGAATACTTTCATTAATTGACTTTGTAAAAGTTCATTATAAAATCTCAATCGAATAAAACCAGTGTCTATTCTACTACATAAAGTTCACCAAATTATTCAAGCGAGACAAACAAGCCGAAAATCCAGTGCATCGCAAAGCACTAGAACAATGGCTGTAAATCTAGATCATTAGTTCCCTAGCGCCAACTCAGGTGATAGCCTAGATTTATACCTAGACTGTTATTGCGATTTAGTGTTACCTTGCAGTTACATTTGGTTAAACTCTGAATACCTACTAGTTTAAACTGCAGTAATTTGTAGTTATTTACTTCTGATGTAAGGTTAAAACTAGGGTTGTAACGGAGGCGTTCTTAGCGGAAGCAGAGGCGGATGCGGAGATGAAGGGGTTTTGCCTCTGCGGATGCGGAGGTTAACGGAGGCGGAGGCGGAGGTGGATTTCTCCGACCACATCGTCCATTTTCTGTGCTTTAGGATGCGATGAATCCCACGTTTGTTTTATTCTTGAGGATTCTTCTAAGGACAGTTGCCTTTTTGCTTGTTGAAATGGTGTTACTGACGTCACCTGCTTCGATTTGTATCTCTCGCATTGTAAGTCAACCTCCGTTATAACTCCGCAAAAAATGGCGGAGGCGGACGCGGAAGCGGAGGTACGATTTCTTGCGAAAGTTCCGCACTTACGGAAGCGGAGGCGAGGTGCTATTACAACCCTAGTTAAAGCTACGTGCGATTGCTAGTTTGAACAAAGAGCGACGTTTATATATTCCGCAGTAAAAATAACACTAACTTAAAGTGGTACTAAAACTTATATTCAAGGAACGTCGAGGCGTTGGTCTAATATTATACGCCAGGTTACTCGGCGATAAAGCAAGATTCAGCCAAGGAAGTGGCCGCACAAATCCCTCCGTGGAGAGTCATTTTACCGGAACACTGGACTTTTGAGAGCTCCCTCTTTGTTGGTGCTAAAATTTCAACAAGTGATGTGTAAAAGTAAGTTAGTAAGTAACTGAAAGTCCTAAAAACATATTAAGTAACTAGCTGATGCCCGCGACTCCGTCCGCATGGTTTAAGTTTTTTTGATTCCCGTAGGAAATCCTTAATTTTCCGGGATACAAAGTAGCTTATGTCACTCTCCAGGTCCTCAACTATACCCATGCCAAAAATCACGTCGATCCGTTGCTCCGTTGTGGCGTGATTGAAGGACAAACCAACAATCCAATAAACTAACAAACCAACAAACAAACACACTTTCGCATTTATAATATTGGTATGATGATGAAAAAAGCGGTGATAGCTTAGTGGTTAAGACGCGGTTCCGCCCCTGGGTTCTAGCTCTCATCTGTTACTTTTCGGAGTTAGGTGCGTTTTAAGAAAAAAAAATCACTTACTTTAACCATCGATATATTATATATGTAGGTAGGTAGGCTCTTTCATAGAAAAAAATTGGGCGTCCGACCTGTGGAGCGCGCTCCACACCTTTATAAGCCTGTCCTTGTCCCCGCCATAGCGCTGTCCCGCTTTTCAGACTAGATGGCGTTAGTAAAATACGCCCACATTCTTTGTTTCACACGGCCCGTCTATGTAAATTGAAGTCGTTGACTTTAACGGTGAAGGTAAATATCGTGAGGATGCACAAGACTTTTATAATATGAGTTTTGCGTTAAGTCTGCCACTTGGCCAGCGTGGTGGACTTCGAGAATGGTCAAACCCTTCTCCTTTTGATAGGAAACTCAGGTGATCAGTACTTTGGGCTGGCAATGGGTTGAAGTGAGTGAGCGTGAGTTCCTTTGAGGACCTTATTTTGGTGCTAAGCTTACAACAAGTAAGTAGGTATATCCTTGTGATCTGGCAAACTAACCAATCTACCTGAAAGTCTTAAGGCCCTGTGAGTTCACGAGATCAAAATATAGGCGCGCGGGGGTGAAATCGAGCAAGCACATGTCGCAAAAAATGCAAGAAATAATTTGTAAAAAAAATATTTACTGTTTAATACAAATTAATCAGATAATGTGTTTGATTTAGAAATATCAATTTTATCATAATATATTTCTAGAGGAAATTATTAGTTTCAATAAGAAAAATTGCTTTAAAAGGTAAACTACGAGGTATGTTTAAAAAAAAATTTAATGCAGATTTTTTTTTTAATTGTGTTTTGAGATGCGTCAATGATTGCTTAAAGGTCTTGAAAACAAAAAATAATACACTGCTTTAAAAAACTCCGTTTTACCGATTTTAAGCTATAACATAACCTTAAAAACACATCAATGCATATCACTCCGTCGTTGTGAGCAACAAATAAATAAACTTTCTCTTGATATTTTATATTTAGCAACTTATAAAAACTGATATTTTTTAATTTTGCCCGGATACTAAACCCGATAAATTCTTATGTTATTTCCTTCAACATGATGGTTACGAATTCATTACGAATATCAATGAAATATGATATATAACTGATATTATAGACGAAATAGCATTCAAATTAGTAGATTAATAGAATGTTTTTATTATTCTAACCATAACAATAAACGGTAGACCAACTTTAATATTACTTCCACGTTTCACAAGAATCAAACAATGCTACGAGTAGAAGCGAAAATGGCAAACTGGGCCAGAAATGGTGGGATTCAGCGAGTTTTCTAATCAAATAATTTCGAAGGCTTCGCTGAAAGGTTCCAATATCGTATTACTACGAAGCCTCCGATCTCCATGACAATGCGGCAAAAATGCATGAAATATTCAAATCATGGACAGACAAGGGAAATAATACCTACATGTGAACAAGATAGAGTTGTAATTTAAGCTCCGAAGACAGAATGTATGACAAACGCGGTCATCTATTTTGTACGTACTGATATTCAGGCTTTTTTTAGGTTTGCAAAGAACGCAGAACTCCAAAAGAACACTTAGTACTAAGGGTTCGAATCCCGCCAGGGGTGATTTGGAAATTTGTAATTGCCCTAGTCTGGTGGTAAGATTTGACATTAAACTTTAAACTACAGCTAGTTTTGTTTACATAAGGGAGAACCTTTTTTTAATCCACTACTAGCTGATGCCCGCGACTTCGTCCGCGTGATTTGAGGTTTTTGGTTCCCGCGGTGAACTTTTTAATTTTTTGGAATAAAAAGTAGCCTATGTGTTATTCCAGACTATAATCTATCTCTGTGCCAAATTTCATCCAGATCCGTTCAGCCGTTCAGGCGTGATTGAGTCACAAACATCCATACATCCATACATCCATCCAAACTTTCACATTTATTATATTATAGTATAGTAGATAGTGTAGATAATTTAGCCTTTGACTGCGATCTTACCTGGATGTAAAAGATGATGCAGTCTAAGATGGAAACGGGCTAACGTGTTAAGGGTACGGCCATAGAAATAGTATGTATTACAACTAGAAGGATCACTTAGCGCACGAAACGCGAGCCGAAAGAGAGCTAATATTTCTCGCGTTGTCTCTTTCTTACCGCTACACTGGCATGACACCATAATTATTATTAATTGCATGAGACACAATAGTGAACACGAGAGTGAACGAGACGCGCGAAGAAAAAGTGAGTCCTTGTCGAGACCGAAATTCCTTATGAGTGAAAGGTAATCTAAATTGAACTTTATTATTTAAGGAAAAACCTCCCATTTGTAAGACGCATGCCATGGAAGTCGTCAAAAAACTGTTTATATGTTGAAAATAAATCGCTTATTCTTTCTTGCCAACAATACCGTATGCGTGGCAGGCAAGTATATATTAAACCAGAGCAATGGTAAATAACAGCGCTACAATCGGGGTACGAGGGAGGTAAGTCACAAATCAACGTTTTTACGTTTTTTACGAAACTAGAGCGTTGCCGCCGACTGAATCAATATTTAGGTCACGATTTGTTGCGAACATTGCCTTTCCATAGGATAATTTATAAACTTTAGCGGATTTTATTACCTTACCTTACCAGTGATAGATTTGGATAGAAGCAGACTTTGCGGAAGTCCATGACATTGAAAAAACTAGGAGTTTAATTCGCTATAATCCGCCACAGAAGGCAAATCTATGTGTACAGCATCACTTTGTATCCCGGAAAATTTAAGAGTTCCCGCGGGAATCAAAAAATCTATATCCACGCGGACGAAGTCGCGGTCATCATCTAGTATGGATATAAAGATAATTGATTATATTGTGGGCAAATTTATAAAAACTGTCAAATCCCTTAACTTGCACCAGGAGTCGCTAAGTAATCTACATACGCGTCGCGTGCCGCGGCACCGCCTCCCTGTAAGGCTTCGCAACGCATTACTTCTTTGTTATATAATGGGTTCACGGGGTTCTTGGATGCTTTCCATTTGTATTGTGTGTCGCCAAATGTATATTAATAAATGCGTGTAAGTTAAAATATGCCAACTATATTCGAGAAAGAGTTTAACGTACAAAGAAATTTGCTTCCTCGTTCGCTCGCTTCAAACTCCAAATCGGCTGAAGCATAGCAAAGAATGTTATCTCATAGAGCATAGGTACTAAACTACTTCCACTTTTTTTTTAATTTTCTCGCATAAAATAAAAATGATATATGGAAACCAGTTTTTCTATAAAAATTAAGATTTTTCTGTGTTCTAAGAAAAGTTTAAGTAAAGAAACACTCTCAGATCTATTTCTGTATGTTCATGTAAAAAAATACACCCAAAAATAAAACCTAACATTTTTAATAATTCAACAAACATTTACCTCGTCTGTGAAAATCCCTGACGTGAGAAAATGGCATGAAAACACAAACAATGTGAGAGGGAAAGTAAACAGGTATTTTCGCGAACCGCACTTCTTAATGGAATGGAAAATGAATAAAAAATTTGCGAAAATTTCGCGTCACATGTACAAGAAAATCGTATGAAATGGGATTATTTTGTGAGCATATTATAGCTAAAGCATAAAGTCTAAGGCTACGTTCGCACTGCGAGAAAAATTCTCGTGATTTGTTTCCCAATAATTGTGTAACACTCATGAAATCATATGAAGGTACGCACTTGCAAAAATCTCTGGTTTACCCGCTGTGCGGTAAGATTTATATTCGAGCAAATATTTTGTGATGTATGAAGTTGTATGAAATTCACCGGATTCGCCATGCGAAGTAGGTTAAATCCGTACGCGCAATATAAATCGAGAGAATAAAATTCGGGCGAATATTTTACGCAGTGCGAACGTAGCCTTAAGTTCGATTTTCTTAAACGTTAAAGATACCAAAATTCATTTACAAATTGTATAGAATTTGCGGAAACCTAAATGAAGCAAAATAGTAGGTAATAATATTATATTTACTTCCCATTATGCCTGCTAGATATTATTGCAGTTTATAAAACGGCTACTAAAAAGTTTATGTATTTTTATAATTCCAAAAATAACAAAAAAAAAACATAAACATTTAAATATTATACACCTTTTTACGAAAACAAGGTTTTACAAAACCTTTTCCAACAAACTCATTCAAAACCTACCCACCAGTGATATCTCTCATCTCTTTAACCTGATTTCCAGCCCAATCCAACTGGAAACATGAAAAACGTTTCATTCAAACTCAATTTTACGAGCCCCGTGGTCTGTTTCAATTAACACAAATCCATCTTCCGTACAGTCGGTGAAACGATTGGTCCCCAACATAAGAAAGAAAAGAAGAAAGAAACAAAATAAAATGGCGTCAGTTGGTTCGCATCTGGCACTTTTAATGAAATAAAAGATGGATGCGCGCATAAGAAGAAATCTAGACAGAATAGCCTTTTAATCCTATTATTACTTTTATTTATATCGCTCTTTATTGTACCTACTATTATTTCTGCAATTTGGAAAGCACCTGAGGGTGTTTTCTAGATGTACGAGATAATATATTAATTATTCAACTAGCTGATTCCCGCAACTTCGTCTGCGTGGATTGAGGTTTTTTGGTTCCTGCGGGAACTCTAATTTTCCGGGATTAAAGTAGCCTATATGCTATTCCAGATTATAGCTGTATAATCTATCTCTGTGCCAAATTTCATCCAGATCCGTTCAGCCGTTATGGCGTGATTGAGTAAAAAACATCCATCCATCCAAACTTTCGCATTTATAATATTAGTTTTTCGTTATTCAATTAATCGGATTTTTTCATGGTACACGTTTTTGGTTTTATTATAATTTTAGATAATAGCCATGGATTTATATCTGTATAGCTGTTTCGAAGGTGGGCTTGACGGCTGAAACGCAGTTTAAATATTAATAAATAATTTTCATTTCAACGTGTCCAACGGGAAAATATAATAACCGTAATCCTGTAGGTTAAGCGATAAGTATATGTTAAAATAATGGTTTATAATTTTGTTTGCCATCAGCTTCGCTAGCCCCTTCGTAGCCACACTACGTGATTTTATCAACCCCGTGAGGGGTTGGTAAGCGCTAACAACCTACTGGTAGAGTCGCCCGGCCTCCTATTCGGGTGGTCGGCGGTTCGACCCCGGGCACGCACCTAAATCGTCGATTTGTTTTTTTATTATCAAAATAAAAATCGATACAGCTTTGGTGGGTAGCACTACGAAAAACCACGTAGGTTTAAATTGCGTGCTCTTCCGTCAACATAGCAGAATTTTAAACTATTTATAGCTATTAAAATGTACACTATTTAAATTACAAAAATACATGAAGAAAATTAAAACTAAACTATCTACAATTCACATGTACAATTTGCTAAAAAAATACGACTTTAACTTATATTTTAAATTATACTAACCAAAATATTAAATTAAAACTATTAAAAACTAAATTAAATCTAAATTAAAAACTAAAAACTGAAAACTAAACATTAAAAATATCATCTATGCCGCTGTAAATTATACTTAGATAATTCCATTTTAAAATTAGTATCGAGACTATTTATTAAGCGAGGGATCATATTGTATGCGCTAGTGCGCTCACCATATTTGTTCTTAGCTTATGTGTAAAACTAATAATTATCACTTGCTTCAAACGGTGAAGGAAAATATCGGGAGGTAAGTTGCACGCCCGAGCGTTCTTCAGAATTCTTTACAATCATGCATTTCCGAGTCAACATCTCCTGAAGATGCTCCGGTCCCGGTGTCGGAGTGAAACGTGCATTGAGAATAATTTGCAAGATTTGTGTGGTGTGGTGACTAGCGCAAGGTACACACTGTACCACATAGATTTACAGTTAATTATAGAGAATTAAACTTCCGAATTGAACATTCTTGAGAATGTTCTCAAAGATACATGAAGTATGCCAATCAGCGTGGTGGAATATGGCCAAAACCCTTCTCATTCTGAGAATAGAATCATTCTCAGTAGTGAGCTGGCAATGGATTAAAGTGATCTAGATAATGATACTTGAGTGCCTTAACTGCCTCGTTGGTCTAGTGGTTAGCATGTTCAACTGTGACCGACGAGGTCCCGGGTACGACTCCCGGGTCGGGCCATAACCAAGTATAGGGTTTTTCTGTCCAGAAATACTCAGTACTAGCCCGGAGCCGTTAAGCCGTCGGTCCCGGTTATTATCACTAATATAATATGGATAATAGTCGTTAAAGCCCGCCAACCCGCATTGGAGCAGCGTAGTGGATCTAAGCTCTAATTCCCACTCTCCTATGAGAGTGGAGGCCTGTGCCTAGCAGTGGGACGTTAATGGGCTGTAGTGGTGGAGTGCCTATAACGCAAAAACGTGTACGACGCAAAAAACAACGCAAGTTAAGCGAATACGTCATGTAGTAAATATTTGTTTACAATATTGAGTATATCGGCCGCGCTCGCCCCTCGTAGCCACAGTACGTGATTTTATCAACCCCATGAGTTATACGCCACCCCGCCCGGTGAAATATGTCGGCTGCTATTTACTGCGGTCAAGCGGCTATAATAACAACTATTATATCATTTTATGTGGATTTACGGACAGCTTACAGATGAGATGTGGACCAGACATTTTGAAGTGGATTTTTCTACTGTTTAGATAGATCATACTAATATTATAAATGCGAAAGTGTGTTTCTTTGTTGGTTTGTTGGTTTGTCCTTCAATCACGAAGCAACGGAGCAATGGATCGTTGTGATTTTTGGCATGAGTATAGTTTAGGACCTGAAGAGTGACATTGGCTACTTTTTATCCCGGAAAATTAAGGAGTTTCCGCGGAAATAAAAAAAAACTTAAACCACGCGGACGAAGTCGCGGGCATCAGCTAGTAGATAGATAAATGATATTCAATTCATTTATTTAAAACATGTAGGACATACAGGTATCTCTTATGTTACGTCATGATTTAACTCTACCCTCCTATATACATAATCAAAGACTCTATATGATTTATTTATTTCACGTAGGACAACCTGTGTCACTTATGATACGTTAACACTCTACCACCGGTTCGAAAAGCTGATTCTACTGAGAAGAGCTGGCAAGAAACACAGCAGTTGCTCTTTTCTTTAAAAAAAATATAGATAGATAGATGATTTATTTGTTCACGAAAATAATTCACAATATGTGCTTACAGAAGTAAGTCAATTGTTAATTAAATATTGGATAGAAGTAGGCGTTACTTTGCGGAAGTCCATGATATTGAAAAAACTAGAAATTTAATTCGCTATAATCCGCCACAGAAGGTAAATCTATGTGGTACAGTGCGTATCTTGAACTTGCAGCCCGCGATCTTATGTGCGAGATTATGTGGTGTGGAGAATATCGCGGGCTGCAAGTTCAAGATACGCACTGTACCACATAGATTTACCTTCTGTGGCGGATTATAGCGAATTAAAATTTCTAGTTTTTTCAATTGTTAATTAATTAATGCCTATTACAATCATTGGTCAACAAATAAGGCTCCTCACGCAGCACAAGTCCGCAGCAAGCTGCAGCGCTGATATTCAGGACGAGCCTTAAAGTGTCCATAAACGTGTTTCCGACCTTATAGCTAAAACAAATTAATTACTATACACTTTAAATAAATAAGATTACTTGAACTATTGTTGTCTTATATCGATACTAGATCCATTAAAATTAAATCGTGCTATGCTTTCACGGCCCATCTGTTCAACTGATTTTGACAAAATTTGGTACATACTCGTAGTTAGGTAGCATCCCGGACAAGACTCTTTTATTCCGGAAAAATAAGTAACTTCCAAGGGAATTAAAAAAACTTAATCCACGCAATTCACGGGCATAAGCATCTATACTTATATATTATATTAAAGCGAAATACCACTCACCCACTCACTGACCAATCATGATATCACAGGAAATATCCACCTAAAAGCGGGTGAAATATCGGTAGGAAGGTTACACGAAAGTCCTATGTTTTTAAGAGACATGAAAATCGGCATTTGGGTTATTAGTTTTAAATAATAAAAACCTGTTTAAGCTATTCTGGAAAATCACTTCTTGGTAGTGGTAAAATAGGGAATGAAAATTTGTGCGTCGTTATGGGGCATCGGTAAATTTTGTGTTATTGTTATTTAGAACTAAATCTTTTGTTTGTTATTGTTATTATTAACTTGAAATTTGGAAGGAAGATTTCTTCTAGTGCGTCTTGTTATTCTTCTACGGCCCGTTGTACGTGGCGGATTGTAAGAAAATTAGAAATGTTGTTTACAGCGAAGTTTTTGAAAACATAACCAAACTCTATTTTTTGAGTTTTGAATATTAAGATAAAATGTGTAAATTGCAATCTCCATAGGTACGAAGTCGCGGTTTTAACTAGCGGTAGAATTTATGCCTATAGGCCTAAATTTCATAATCTCATAGTAAATCAGAAATTGTACGCAGACGAAGTCGTGGTCTAAATAAATAAATAAGCCATAGAACAAAAGAGATGACAAATTGATAAAGAATACATTATTTTATTCAAAGAAATATAGTCACAATTTATGAACATTTAATTTTGTTTAATAATTATTAAAGGAGCAGTTTCATTTCAAGTGTTGTATTGTACACTTTATTATGAACTAGCTGATGCCCGCAACTTCGTCCGCGTGGTTTACGTTTTTCGATTCCCGCGGGAACTTCTTAATTTTCCGAGATAAAAAGTAGCCTATGTCACTCTCCAGGACCTCAACTATACCCATGCCAACGTCGATCCGTTGCTCCGTTGCAGCGTGATTGAAGGACAAACCAACAAACAAACACACTTTCGCATTTATAATATTAGTATGATAGAGCATAATACGTAGATTTTATAAAAAATAAAATAAATTAGAATAGCAAAGTAAATAACTTGCAAATATTAACACCGCTAGTAGGTAGTATAATAGATTGAATATATATAGAGTTAATAAACTAATTTCATAATACAGTAAATATAATACGAGTATATCGTTGGCCTAAATAGAATTCGTATTGAACGAAATGTAGTCGACCCCTTCCTCGCTTGACTGACAACGCTAATTTGATTAAAGCCAATAAAAACTGCTTCGAACGCGACGGTACCTCCGGGAGTTTACCTGTTTTTAATTAACTCCAAAGATTTCTTTTATATTAATTGAAGATTCTTATGCTTTTCATTCTCGTTGCATGCCTCGTTGGTCTAGTGGTTAGCTTGCTCGACTGCGACCGACGAGGTCCCGGGTTCGAGTCCCGGGTCGGGCCATAATTAGGTATTGGGTTTTTCTGAATAGAAATTCTCAGTACTAGCCCGGAGTGAGGAAGCTGGTGGTGTTAAAACCCGCCAACCCGCACTAGAATATCGTGGTGGGTCTAAGCTCTAATTTCCTCTCTCCTGTAAGAGTGAAAGCCTGTGCCCAGCAGTGGGATATTAATGGGCTTTAATTTTATGTTTTTCATTACAATATCCGTTTCGTTAAAAAAATTGAATTTAAACTCAACCTCAAATGTTTTGTATTCAAATAAACTTTTACAAGTGCTTTTAAATCGTCAAATGGATCTACCACTGGTTTGGAATGCCGTTCCTACCGAGGAAAACCAGCAAGAAACTAGGCGGTTGCTCTTTTTAAATATTTAATTTACAATTACATCAATGTGTAGATACACAAGTAACCGTAGTCAAGCATTGCTGGAGCGAGTCAAATACATGCTCTTTTATTAACCGACTTCAAAAAAAGGAGGAGGTTCTCAATTCGTCGGAATATTTTTTTTTTTTTATTTTTTTTTTTTATGTATGTTCCCCGATTACTCGAAGACGCCTGGACCGATTTTGAAAATTCTTTTTTTGTTTGATAGGGTATACTTTCGAAGTGGTCCCATATAAATTTGGTGAAGATCTGATGAATATCTTCGAAGATAGATAATGGAACTCCTCAACGGATAAGAGTAAATTGCTCGCGATCAGTGTAATAGCTTAGTAAACAGTAGATTTTTAACCAGGCATAGCATATTTTTGACCAACTTAAAAAAAAGGAGGTGGTTCTCAATTCGTATGTATGTTCCCCGATTACTCAAAGACGCCTGGACCGATTTGGAAAATTCTTTTTTTTTGAAAGGGTATACTTTCCAGGTGGTCCCATGGTCATCAGGTCTGATGATGGAATCCTGGGGAAATCAAAGGAACTCTTCAAATTTTATAAGCACACTTGAAGTGATTTGTGTATTTTTTTAGGGCTCCGCAAAGCAAAAAAGGAACCCTTATAGGATCACTTCCTTCACGGTCTTCGGAAGACTCTCCGAGACGCTGAACTTTGTTTCTTTCTCTAAATTGCGCTTTAGGCGTTCATCTTTGTCCTTTTCAGACTCCTGTGCTCGACGCTTTCTCATACGAGATGTACGTAAGGAAGGCCTCCCCATCGTGTACCACATATTCTATCCTTGAACATATTTTATATTTACACCACTAAAAAGCAAAAAATAAAATTATTTTTAAATAAAAAAAAACCGCCTTCAAAAAACGCCCAGAAACTAAAAAGCAAAAAATAATTGGATATATTTACCTATTATTTACATACGAATTCCTACTCAAACCCGTAATCAAATTTATTCTACAATTATTCTAGTAGAAAAATCAACTAAACTAAACACCCATTTATAAAATAAACACTTAAATTAATTACTATACAATAAACGATTTTAATACTTAATGAATTATATACAATTTCTTAATTTTTAAATATCTTATGAGGTCGGTGCCTCCTTTATATAAACTAATAACTAACCACCAGACGTCTGGTGGTACCTATGTGTGACTAAAATAAACTAACCTAAACATAAACAACATATATACTTGATGTGTGGTGCCATCTATTGAGTAACTTAGGAACTAAAATATACGTATGGGAGGCACCGAATTCATAAGGTATTTAAAAATTAAGAAATTGTATATAATTAGTTAAGTATTAAAATCGTTTATTGTATAGTAATTAATTTAAGTGTTTATTTTATAAATGGGTGTTTAGTTTAGTTGATTTTTCTACTAGAATAATTGTAGAATAAATTTGATTACGGGTTTGAGTAGGAATTCGTATGTAAATAATAGGTAAATATATCCAATTATTTTTTGCTTTTTAGTTTCTGGGCGTTTTTTGAAGGCGGTTTTTTTTTATTTAAAAATAATTTTATCATTTACGTAATCCGTCAGGTCATAGTTCCTTGAGGTCATAGTTCCTTAGCCAGTTCAGTCAGGTTTTTCAAATTCTGAATTTATTTTCGAATGAGTTTTGAAATATTTTGACTTCAAAAAGTTCAAAATTTTAATGTCAATTTTCGTTAAATACAGGAAGATTACGAAACAAATCTTCGCAAAGAGAATAAGAGAATCCTAGCGTCTTCAGTATCACGTAGCTGCTACGTGACTTGGCTACGCGCTGCTACGCCGTAGCATATAGCACGTAGCACGCGCTACGAAACGATAGAGCTTAAGAATTGTCTTGGGGCTTACAATTGAGTTTCTGCTTAAGAATTTTAAGTTGTTTTATGATTATATAATAATATTTATACTTAACTAGCTGATGTACGCGACTTCATCCGTGGATTGAGGTTTCTTGGTTCCCGCGGGAACTCTTTAATTTTCCAGCATAAAAAGTAGCCTATGTATTATTCCAGACTATAATCTATCTCTGTGCCAAATTTCATCCAGATTTCAGCCGTTCTGGCGTGGTTGGGAACAAACATCCATTAATCCATCCATCCATCCATCCGCATTTTCTTCAACTTTCGCATTTATAATATCAGTATACTCGTAGATAAAAGTCTTAACTGTAAAGCGCAGTGACCCAAAAAACCCCGGCTGAGTTTGCTGTGACGTGAACGTCTAAACGTGACGTTCAGAAGGTGTACTGTATAGGGACCTATTATAATAAACTAGATGATTCCCGCGACTTCGTCCGCGTGGACTAAGTTTTTTCGATTCCCGCGGGAAATCCTTAATTTTCCGGGATAAAAAGTAGCCTATGTCCTTCCCCGGGATATAACCTACCTCTATACCAAATTTCAGCAAAATCGGTTGAAAAGATGGGCCGGGAAAGCGTAGCAGACAGACAGACAGACAGACAGACAGACACACTTTCGCATTTATAATATTAGTATGGATAACCTATTTTGAATAAACGGCATTCTGAACCAGTGGTAGATTCATTCGACTATTCATATGCACTTGTAAAAAGTCTATTTGAATAAAGTACTTTTGAATTTTGATTTTCTTTTTAATTTTGAAAATATAGGTAGGTACTTACTTTGAGTTTGAGTTTGAAAGGGGGCCTTTTCACTACGAATCACCTTAGAATTGCATGGACGCCGCTTGGTGTACACGTGTAAGATTATTATCTCATTCCATTTAAAATTGGAGTTCTCTTTCAAGTTTCTTTCATCTCTAAATAGTAGATTAGTAGCCAAGGGCTGTAAGGCATCAATTGCAGCCCGAGATATTTAGGCGCACGAGCGCAGGGAGGGCGCCTATAGTTCGAGGGTGCAATTGATGCTTACACCCGAGCTAACTACTCTGCTTTACATCTCGATTGTAAGGTAAAGTAGGTCCTTATTACCCCCAAATGGAGCTTGTAGGTGACCAATTAGCGCTCTAGGGTAATAATGTAGCTAGAAAAGCCCAAGGGCGGTAAGTAATTAAAAAAAAAACTCTTCACTCTTTCAAAAAGTTCGCGTACATCTAACCATCATACTTTTTTTAATTACTTACCGCCCTAGGGCTTTTCTAGCTACATTATTACCCCAGAGTGCTAATTGGTCACCTACAAGCTCCATTTGGGGGTAATAAGGACCTACTTACCGAATATGAGAGATGTAAAAGTGTTTTATTCTATTTGGAACAAAAGACAAGAAATTTCGTTAAGTAACAAGAAATGAACGTATTCTCAAAGTGGCACCTCGAGACAAAGGCTCCCAACATAATTACAGTTATTTCAGCAGTTCCCAAAGTTCACAACTAATAAGTCTTAAAGTAGGCGAGTTCAAGTCGAAATGAAGACTATTTGGGAAGTAATTTGAAATGAAAATTTGGGCAAAAGTTGGTGAATCGATTAGACACTAATTCGCGCTGATTTCTAAAGACCCCAATACACATTGGCCTTCCGCGTTTAACAAAAAATGCTACAGATCCCTTGATGTTTATATTATGTTAACCCAGCAAATGATTGCCATTTATTTTACTAATGTTTTAATTAGCATGGGCCAAAGTACATTTTACCTACTGGTTTTGTAACACTAAAACAAAATAAGAAGAAGAAGATTTACTAACTCCTGTAAGAATATTATAGCAGGGTGCAATTTACCGAACTATTTCTGGTTTTTTTTCAAATTTTCACTTTAAAATTATAGGTACTTATAAATTAATTCTATCCATACTTATAACTTAATTATAATCTAATTATAAATTAAACTAATACCAATATTATGGGTAACTCTGTCTCCAAAAACTGTTTCAAAATAGTTGTGAAAACCCAACATGTTTGTGACAACAATAACATCACCTATTTGGATTATTCAATCAAATGATGTAATTCGCTAAATTCAAATATTTTTGTGATAAAAAGTCTTTCCAAAAAACCGACTTCCAAAGCCACTGTAAAGTAAAAAAAAGATACGCGCTGAATTGAGAACCACTTCCTTTTTTGGAAGTCGGTTAAAACTAGTGATTAAGGCATAATTTAGGTGTTAAATGTTAATAATCTTCTTCCTTCACAACCTTTCTCACTGTCACTGGTAGAGATCTCATATAGAGATATAAGTGTTTCCTTGTCCACTATGTTTCTGTTTTTCTACATAATGTATAACTTTTTGGTACAAAAAAAAATTTAAAAAAAAAAAAATTAAAAAAATTGGCACTATCATTTAATATTCCACCACAGTGCTGTAAACAAATCCATTCTAGTTTTCTTTCTAAATCGGTAGATTCTTACGACTTATCCTAAGTGGCACGAGTTGTCCTACGTGAAATAAATAATTTCATTTCGTCTAAATCGTGCCTTAGTCTACTTAGTGTGAAGCAAACACAGTTGTGTAGGCTCAGGCATGATGCAGTAGGCTCTATTTATAGACAAATCGATATTCGCGTCTGTAGCACGAGCCTATGTACCACCCATGCGAACCCTTCGCTGTCTACTACACAACCTTTAAGATCTAGCCCCACTACAGAGACGGGGCACGGCGCGGCACGTAGCGGCAAGTATTGTTTGTACAATCGGGTATTTAACAACTAGTCAAACAAACAAAATTTAAAAAAAAAAATAATAATTAAAAAAAATTTTTTTCACTTCTATAGGCAGTCCCTATAACTGCCAATTTTTTTTTCAAACGGGATATTGTATGAAATTTTGAAATGTGACGTCATCACTTCTTTACTTTAATCGATAGTTTAAAATGGTTATTCAACACAGAACTAGCAGGGGACGTGGATATTAATTACGACTTTTGGGAGATCCTTTATTTAATAATCACTCAAAAGTTATCTAGTTCACTAGTAGTCACCCAATTATGTCGCAGCGCATCTCCGTGCCACGTCGCTTAAGTGGGCCCAGCTCCATACAAACTCATACAAAGAATATTTGCCGCTACGTGCCGCGCCGCGCCGTGCATCTGTAGTGGGGCTTGACCTTTGAGTAGCTATATTATGGTCTACCTGTCTATCAACCTACCGGGCACCTAGCGCTATGGTATTATATGCGGGAGTGCCCGGGTTCAATCCCAAGAAGCTATATCTTGATCTATCATCCTGATGACCAATGTAGCGCAGTGGTAGACGCCGTGGATTTAAAAATAGTAGTTTCTGGGTTCGATCAAAACAGGGTCAATTTCGGAATCTATAATTACTAAATTGTCCCTGGTCTGGTTCGGTGTGAAGCTTTGGTATTTTGTTACCCTACTAGCAAATACGTACCGCCAAGTGATATAGCGTTCCGGTATACGATGCCGTGTAAAAACCCATTAGAGGTACGGGTTATATTACTGTCAAACCCTTAGCAGGTTAGCCCGCTATCATCTTAGACTGCAATTACATTACACTTACTACCAGGTGACACAGTCAAAGGCTAACTAGTGCGGAAATGAACAATTAGTGACTATCTAAAAGATTGAAAGTTAAACCGAATTCACCACACACTTAACAGTCCATATCTTGAAAACTACTCAATCGATTTTGATGAAACTTGCACTGTTCCCTAAGTTGGAGTAAATGTAAGCCAATAAAAAAAGAATGATCACAATCTGGTGAATAGTTTCGAAGAAATTCGCGGACAAACATACAATCATACATCTATGAAATTTTGTATATATATTTGAAAGCCCTTATAGATTATAATTTTAAGTGTTATATTTAAGTTAAAACCTGTAATAGCGCTGCAATAAAGGCTCATTTTATTTATTTATTTATTTTTTATATATTATCATATGTGAATATATTGCAGTTCCAATGATATTACATATGCATGTACGTGTCGCATTGATAATTCCCATTTTTGAAGTCTATTAAAAAATCAATCGATCGGCGGTAAAGTCAATGCACTCTCCAAGCCATAACACCATGATCCCCACGTATTAAGTGATCCCGTTCAAGAGGTTTTACGAGTCTGTTTACGCCATAACAGTAATAAGATATTTACGATTTCGTACGTACGTAATACGTTTTTGTAAACAAATTATGCGCGCCCTATTTCGCCGGCAGAGGGCGTTAATGTCTATGTTGTGGAATTTTCCGGGTTTCGGTAAGCCTTGGGTAAAGATCGTTCATTTTGTGATCATAGGTTCACAAAATTGGAGCACCCTGATTGGCTAATAAATGTCAAAGATTAACAACTTAATTCTCTAATTAATATGACATAGCATTTATTATTAATAACTATGTATCATTTCAGAGCAATTATGAGCTACAGACTACAGTAAATAATATCTTAAACTACTTATAAAGTTACTAGATGATGCCCGCGACTGCGTCCGCGTTGGTTAAGTTTTTTTATTCCTGCGGAAACTTGTTAATTTTCCGGGATAAAAAGTAGCCTATGTCCTTCCCCGGGATCAATCTACCTCTATACCAAATTTCATCAAAATCGGTTGAAGGGATGGACCTTTAAAGGGTAGCACACAGACAGACAGACGGACAGACAGACACTTTCGCATTTATAATATTAGATTGGATTTGAGGGCCAAAGTTATTTCGCTTACTTACAGAGCGCCTGAAAATTTATAATAGCAACAACTAATATTACAGCTACAGCTTCAGCTACATTATATACAAAGGCAAATATTTATGATTTGCATGTTTACGTATGATCATTGTATTCTACACAATGCCCGCAAGTCATTTGTGCAGAAATATTTTAATCACGTGGGATCTGATGGATTTTCAGGAATAAAAGTAGCATATTTTAACCTCGAAGCGTATCTATACTCTATACTAATATTATAAATGCGAAAGTTTGGATGGATGGATGTAGTCTGGAATGACACATACTTTTTATCCCAGAAAATTAAAGAGTTCCCACGGGAACCAAAAAACCTCAATCCATGCGGCCGAAGTCGCGGGCATCAACCATCAATCTCCATGATTTTTTGTCAAACTCGATTAATTAGGCAGGCCGTGACAAAAATCTTTCTGACAAAGATCTTTTCACATTTATTTTAATGGTATGGATATTTCTATTTAGGTTAACAATAAGGTAACAATGCAAACCATTTTTATTATAAGGTAAATCCGGAACTACTAAGCATATAAGGAAAAATTCAGGATAGCATTCGTTTTGACGACCTCCGTGGCGCAGTGTTGAGCGCTGTTGCCTTAACGTGCGGAGGTCCTGGGTTCGAACCCGGCAGGGTTTGGAAATTTATAATTTCTGATGGTGGGAAGCTTCGGCCGTGGCTAGTTACCACTCTACCGGCAAAGACGTGACGCTAAGCGATTTAGCGTTCCGGTACGATGCCGTGTAGAAACCGAATAGGGGTATGGGTTTAATATAACTGCCATGCCCCTAACAGGTTAGGTTAGGTTAGTGATGATAGATTATAGATGATGCAGTCTAAGATGGTAGCCATCTTAGACTGCATCATCACTTACCATCAGGTGAGATCGCTGTCAAGGACTTGTAGTGGATAAAAAAATCGTTACCTATATAGTGGTCTCGTAAGTCTTCAATCTCTGTGATGAACTATCTCCGTATCCATAATATAGAAATACAGAAAAACCAAACTGCACTTGAACAAGCCAAGCGTAGATACATACATACTAGTAATACTAGCTGTATTATTCCTTACTAGCTGATGTCCGCGACTTTGTCCGCGTGGAATATTTTTTTTTTAATTCCCACAGAAACTCCTTAATTTTCCGGGATAAAAAGTAGCCTATGTCACTCTACAGGTCCTTAACTATACCCGTGCAAAAAATCACGTCCATCCGTTGCTTTGTTGCGTCGTGATTGAAGGACAAACCAACAAACAAACACAACTCGAAATCTCTATGAAGAAGTACGTGTTTCACCATTACAGGGGGATTATACCGTGGGATAGTCATATAGGCTACTTTTTATCCTGGAAAATTAACTGAAAAACTTATTCCACGCGGACGAAGTCGCGGGCATCAGCTATAAAGAATATACATACATACATACATACATACATACATACATACATAGGCTACTTTTTATCCCGGAAAATTAATGAGTTCCCGCGGGAATCGAAAAAACTTAATCCACGCGGACGAAGTCGCGGGCATCAGCTAGTTAAGTATATTTTTAGTATTCGTATATTTCTATTGTAAATAATGTACATAAGGCTTAATCTATCGCATTAGATAACCTGTAAGGATAGAATTAAGTTGGGTGAAATAAAATAAATAAAACTTTTGAATTTATAGTATTTAAGTATATGTGTATTATGTATTTGTAGCATAGTATGATTATGTGGTAATACTTACCTATTCTGTGGTAATACCTAGTAATACAAGCTCAACGTAAAGTTCCCCCAGACAACCCAATAAGAGTCCAGTTATAATTGAGTTCCACCCCAACGCCCCGGACTAGACAACTTTGATCTAAAACACAACACAAACTGATAACCTGATTGTGACGGCAATAATTGGAATCAAATCTTGTTAGATGATTCCGGTGTTTAGAACAAATAAATGGATTTATTTTGACAGCTTTCTGTCCCGCAACCAAATAAACTAAGTTCTAAAGGGAAACGCCCATTTTTGGCCAAGAAGCAGCCAGCAATGTAATAAATATCATAAAAAGACATATTTAATAACTAGTATATTCCAGTAAACTATTTGTGCGTAGCACTCGGGAATAATTAGTTAGTTTAAAAGAGAAACTCAGTCGACATTCTATATTTTCAAACCACTTCCGTGGGCCGTGGCTCGTAATGTCAATCTTGACAATGTAGGGACTGCAATCATCATTTCGTAAAGTCGATATACCAAAAATCGATAACCCGAGATCGATATTTTAAGAAAAATAATTAAAGCAAAGCTTTTGCGCTTCTGGTTATTAATGGTTTTATCGAAAACCTTATTATATATAAATAAACATTAATCGATTTATAGACATGCTAGATCAATCAATTGAACTGATTCAGTGAATGCACACATCGATATAAATCGATGTACGTAACATCGATTTATTGTCATTGGCTCACGGCATACATCTATGATCTCTATGGCAATAGACATTATTGACATTGACTTATTGTTTTATCTCTATAGTCTATTATCTTTATTCGCGTTCATCATTTGCTACTGTTGTTGTGTTTCATAATCGTGATTTTCTTCCTCGATTTGCTGTATTTTACACCTGACGACTTTGCTGCTATTATGGACTCTGCCGATGCTCCCGATGACGACCCTGGCTTTACTTTGGACTCCGTACTCGCTTCTCATAACGACCCCGGCTCGCCAATGGATACCGTACCAGTTTTACGTTCGTCCGAGTTTTACATTCAAAATAGTGTTTGTTTCTTAATCTATGATTTCAATCCTTATGCCTACAATTCGTTTCATTGATGGCTGCACCTTGGCCAAAACCCCTTAGTCAACTGGGCGTTTCCCATGAAATGTTTAGCTGATGCCCGTGACTTCGTTCGCGTGGATTGAGGTTTTTGGTATTTAATTTTTCGGAATAAAAAGTAGCCTATGAGTTATTCCAGCATTGAATTATATGTACAAGTACTAGAACCGACGCCGCAAACAAAAAATTTGCGCCATGCTTTGCGGCCGGCCGGCTTCACCTTATTTAGTCTCTCGCCTACGCTCTTCGCGGCCGCGTGTCCAAATTGTGCTCGCACGAAAATTTTAAAATGCCGTCGTGCGTTATAAAAACGTGTAAAAATAATACAACTGTAAATAAAAAAGATTGTGGCGTGACATATCATCGGTAAGTAAACAAAACGTTTACGAAAACAAACCAAAACAAATTTTTGAAGATGTTTTTCTACTGATTCACCCACGTTCCACCATTTCTCGGAATATCATAGATTAAAAGTGAATTTTACCTACAGATGAGACACCTACGATCATACATTTTACATTTTACTTTTTTATTATTCGACCGATTTCATTAAAATCAATATTTGGGGCTCCCTAGGATCACAAAACAGGAAACTGTTACCAAAATTTAAAAAAGGCAGCGCCATTTTGAAATTCTTTGTTATTGTACCGATTTCGTTCAAAATCGATATCTGAGGATCCCTAGGATCACAAAACAGGAAACTGGTACCAAAATTTAAAAAAGTCAGCGCCATTTTGAAACTTCTTTAGTTTCTCGGTAATTAATTACAGTAAAACTTTAAAAATGTAACAAAAAAAATTTTGCTCTCTTGTTACACAAATAACTATTATATGAAACGATGTTTTTTTTCACTTCATTTCTATAATGATAAGGTAGAATAAGATAAAAATGTCACTATTCTTTTTTAACATGATAGGATTGGTTAAGTTATAACATTTTCTTTTATAGTGTCAACAGTTCCTAATAAAAAGGTTAAAGTTGTATAAAATGCATATCTTATTGTTTTTACTTTTTAATTATTTTTTTCCGTCTATAAAACTAGGTCTACTATTATCTTATTTCATATGTGCACTTTATGCAGTCTCACACTGCATAAATTCAAAAGTACATAGTCTCATTGAATAACCCAATAGGCAGAAAATACTTAGTGTCACTTCTGCGTGTCTCATCTATGACCTTACCAGCGCGCACCCCGCGCGTCCTGCACCCGCCGCGTGCTTCGCGACGCAGCACAGATTACATTCGCGGTGTCTTCTCTAGTACGTTAGTACTTATTACCTCAATGTATTCCAGGCTATAATCTATCTCTGTGCCAAATTTCATCCAGATCCGTTCAGCCGTTGGGGCGTGATTGAGTAACAAACATCCATACATCCATACATCCATACATCCATCCAAACTTTCGCATTTATAATATTTATTTGATATATTTAGAAAATAAGCATATGATTTTTGAAATTGCGATCTATCCCGTAGAGGTTGCAGACTTTATTGTGCGTATAAAATTCATATAAACATTTTATTGCGCAGCGCCGACTCTGCAGGAATCCTCCATTATTACACATTACCATAGGCACGTCCAGTATTGAACGTGTTTGAACCTGGCTGATGTACGGTCGACAAAATAAAATTAAACAGAAAAAACATTATTTTTAAGTGCGTTACAAAAATCAAAAGAAAATGAGGTTTATTTTTGACTAGCTGATGCCCGCGACTTCGTCCGCGTGGTTTAAGTTTTTTTGATTCCCGCGGGAACTCCTTAATTTTCCGGGATAAAAAGAAGCCTATGTCACTCTCCAGGTCCTCTACTATACCCGTGCTAAAAATCACATCGATCCGTTGCTCCGTTGCGGCGTGATTGAAGGACAAACCAACAAACCAATAAACCAACAAACCAACAAACAAACCCACTTTCGCATTTATAATATTAGGTAGTATGATTATACCAGTGGTCTCTCTAATCACTACTAATATTATAAATGCGAAAATGGGTTTGTTTGTTTCATTGTGATTTTTTGCATGGGTATAATTGAAATCCTACTTTTTATCACAGAAAACAAAAAAGATTCCATGGGGTTTTCAATTACTTATTCAAAATAAAACTGTCACTAGATGAATCAACCAAAGAACTCTTACGGATGTTGTGTTATTTGCAAAAAAAAGCGAATTTATTAGATTTCGAATTAATTTCAAGTTCATGACGTAAATGAATTCACTCGTTGTTCGAAAAAAATCCGGAATATTTTAACCATTATATTCCCTCGATAAGTACTTTTCCTGCTGTCGGTACAAGGCTATATTAAACGAATTCCTCAAGTATGAGATCCAATTTATTGTAGGCATTCAATAACCGCCATTAACACGCTGCCATTACCAAGTGATCAAGATGTGGCCGACATTCCGTCTCCCTCTACCCCCTACCCCTACCCCTGCAGCTACCCTGTGCCCCTTTACGCGTCACGATCTACCGCCATATTTGATTACTTGCATATCCACACTAATATTATAAATGCGAAAGTGTGTTTATCTGTCTGCTACGCTTTCACGGCCCATCTTTTCAACCGATTTTAATGAAATTTGGTATAGGGATAGTTTGTATCCCGGGGAAGGACATAGGCAACTTTTTATTCCGGAAAATTAAAGAGTTCCCGCGGGAATCAAAAACCTTAATCCACGCGGACGAAGTCGCGAACATTATCTAGTAATTTTACAATTAAATGTTTTTTACAAAATGAAATCATACTATTATTATAAATGTTTATAAATTTGTTTTTTGGTTTATTGGTTTGTTGGTTTGTCCTTCAATTACGCCACAACAGAACAACGGATAGACGTGATTTTTTAATTTGAATAAATGAATACTTATTGAATATTGTATTGAATTGAACATTCTACTTCTTACTTCTTCTAGTCTGTATTCTTTCCTCCTCCTCTTTCCTCCTCCTCGAGGAGAGAAGAGGAAAGACGTAGAGGAAGAAGTGGGTGAAAAGGCAAGAGTGTTGCCGTGTTGTAGGCTGTAAGGCGGGTACACGGTCAACAAGGAAACAGCAGGGGTTTTAGCCGGTAAAAGTCCGGCACTACCCAACGGGTGTCCATGAGGATTTCCCCTGCTGTATAAACAAAAAAAAAAAAGTCTGTATTCTTTGTTACGTGTTGTGGCGTACAAATAATCACACAGCTCTTAGGCAATTAGAGTTCAAATTAAATTTTACTATCACGGCATGATGCATATTTTAGGTACACTTTTTATCTTTCTTTAATAATTCACTCTTGACTTTTTAATTTGAAAGGCGTCCTTGAGTTTCAGTCGGGATAATGAAAAAATTGTAATCAATCTTGAGATTGTTGATGATTATTTTTACAAACAAACTCATAAACATTTGTAGAAAGAATATCAAATAAAAAAACATGAAAGAATTTAATCTGTTGATTTGACATTAATAATTCTTTTGCTAACGCTATCAAAAAAGAAATGTAGAGTTTTCTCTGACATCGGGTCGGGGAGTTGTGGATGCTTAATTAAATATAAGACCCTGAATATTCATCTGGGAATTTGAATAATAATGAATTTTTTGAATGCTCCGAAGAAATGGATTCCTTTCACTTTGAATAAAATTATGAATTCGGCGAACTTCGAATGGTAAACTAATATTTATTAAAATTTACGTCTTTCGGTTTCCGCGGACTGATTTTGAGAGAGATTAGTTGGCTGCTTGACTGGTTCTTTAAGAACGTCGACAGATACTTACATTTTTTAGAGTCTTTCAATACATTAATAATAATAAGATAGGAGAATATAAATCATTATAAAAGTATGTGATATGCAATAATCGTGTAGATGTAGGGTGTCTAGCTGATGCCCGCGACACGCGTAGAATAAGGGTTTTCAATATCCCACAGGAACACCTTAACTTTACGGGGTAAAAAGTAGCCTATGTCACTCTTCAGTACCCTTACTCTGAGATTGATCGAATTTAAAATACGGTCTCACTAAGTGAGGTGAATCACATTTGCGTCAAACTAAAATGGACCCAAAACTCTTGATTTAAAGCCACAAATTCAGTGCAACCGATTCAAATTTCGAAACGTATCGTTTGGAGCGCTAGCTGTGAATGCATACACGAAATTGAGCTCTAAATTAATAAGTTTAAGATTCATTTTAGTTTGATGCAAATGTAATTCACCTCACTTAGTGAGACCGTATTTTAAATTCGATCAATCTCAGAGTAAGGGTTCAGGTCCTCGAATATACCCATGCAGAAAATCACGCCGATCTGTTGCAGCGTGGTTAAAGGACAAACAAACACACTTTCGCATTTATAATATTAGTATAGACCTTTTCATAATCATCGGCCGGTATAAAATAACTACAGTTCGCGTGCGAGTTAAATGCAGAGTAAATGTATGTGTCACCATACATTTACTCTGCATTCAACTCGCGCGCTTACTTACTTATTACTTATATTATTATACTTTAATCTGATGTCATTAGCGGTAACATTCAATTCGAATGCTACAATATTCTTTCTGCTTACATTAACTGACTGCATAAAGGAGTTGTTGTATGTAATATTATGTGGATGGATGGATGTTTGTTACTCAATCACGCGAGAACAGCTGCACGGATCTGGATGAAATTTACCACAGAGATAGGTAGATTAAAGTCTGGAATACTACTTCATCGCTACTTTTTTTCCCGGAAAATTAAAGATTTCCCGCGGGAACCGAAAAACCTCAATCCACGCGGACCGGGCATTAGCTAGTAAATACCATAATATTTATTACGGCAATACGGTGACGTCATAACGCTGCTATTCGATTTTTATTGTCATGCCCACACGAACCGGAGTGGCAAGCCCTGCGAACCGATAAAAACCTTTTAAAAGTCACCCTATTGGAAAATGGGGCCCTGGATGCCGAGGCGTCCGGGCGTCCCGACGCAAATGCTCATATTGACGTGTAATGGATTTTTGAACGACTACCGTCGGGTCGGATTCCAATCGGTTGGACAGAACCGGTTTGGGCCGGTTCAGTGTAGTTAAAAACATTAAAAGCAATTAACTATATTATGTACCAGATGATACCTGTGGATTCGTCCGCGTGGAGTTACGTTTTATATTATAGAATTCTATTCTTTAAAAAAAAAAACACAACCTTTTTAGGGTTCCGTACCCAAAGGGTAAAAACGGGACCCTATTACTAAGACTCTGTCTGTCTGTCTGTCTCCAGGCTGTATCTCATAAACCGTGATAGCTAGAAAGCTGAAATTTTCACAAATGATGTATTTCCGTTGCCGCTATAACAACAAATACTAAAAATTAAAAATATATATATATTAAGGGGGGTCCCCATACAATAAACGTGTTTTTTTCGTATTTTTTTGCTCAATATTAAAAACGGTAACAGGTAGACGGTTCAAATTTTCACAGAATATTAACTTGTATATTACCTTTCAAAATAAATAATTAAATATCAATAAAGTAAATATTAAAGGGGGGCTCCCATACAACAAACGTAATTTTTTGATATTAACAATAAACCTCTACAAACAAAGTTAGTTTTGCGGTTCATTTCGTCTTGTTTTTAATACGTCATAAATCGTAAAACTTACTACAGGTTTGTACGGAACCCTCGGTGCGCGAGTCCGACTCGCACTTGGCCGGTTTTTTTTAAATTTGTCTTCACACAAGTTTAAGAAATCCATTAAAAGTATGCTCCTGAAAAAAGCTTATTATACTGTTGAAGATTATGTGAATGATAATTGCATGGAACATAAGTGCATGGATTTGACTCACTCCAGCATTAGGACAGCGGTTACTTATGTATCTATATGTATACATCGATGTAATTGTAAATTAATTTTTCAAAAGAGCAACCACCGAGTTTCTTGCTGGTTCTTATCTTTTTTTTGATAAAAATTGGCCATGTCCGTCTCTGGAAAAGAACTCGGAATCGGAATTAAACGGATACGCTGTGAACAAACAAATAGACAGAAACACTTTCGCAGTATATAAATTTAAGTATATTGGAATTGATTTTTTCTACTTAATCGTCTACGTTTTTGTTTACCGATGTTTCCGTTGACTACATATTGGAAAGAAATTGCCAACCCTGCTCGGAAAGGCTTGGATAGAATGCGTTCCCTAATTTCGCAGCTGAAGCTCAAATTGTCACTGCAATCAAGTTTGCGAGGGGCCCTCCGTCACTCACAGCATCCATCGATTCTCGCAGATGGGCTCGAACTGACTGAGACTCAAATGAGGGAATAAAATACTGCCTAGAATTACAATTATGTTAGATTAAGTTGTCGCCTTGGCTTGGTTTCTCGCAGAAAAAGGTTTTTTTTATCCACTACAAGTTAGCCCTTGACTGCGATCTCGCCTGATGGTAAGTGATGATGCAGTCTAAGATGGTAGCGGGGTAACCTGTTAGGGGCATGGCAGTTATATTAAACCCATACCCCTATTCGTCTTCTACACGGCATCGTACCGGAACGCTAAATCGCTTGACGGCACGTCTTTGCCGGTAGGGTGGTAACTAGCCACGGCCGAAGCCTTCCACCAGGCCAAAAAGGCATTTGTTAAGTTCCTTCTGATTTGACGAGTTACATTTGACATCTGACGGTGCACTCATTGGCTGCTGGAGATAGGGTCACTCACAATCATACAAATAGGTATATATACACACGGAAAAAAGCACACACACATATACCTACTTCACGACAATCGTGAATTGGCACCTTCTTCAAAAAAATGCTCAAGAGTTTCTTTCTATTTGCCACAGGTGCGGTAGGCGGTGACGGCGATGACAGTGACGACAAGGAAAAGGAGGAAGAGGCGGAACGCGAGCGGCAAGAGGCCATCCGCGAAGCCGAGGAGCGGCGCAAAGAGAAGCACCGCAAGATGGAGGAGGAGCGAGAGAAGATGCGCCAGGAGATCAGGGACAAGGTCAGTGACACTTGCGCTGTAAATGTTTGATAGAAGCTGGCTTTCGTCGTCGTCGTCGTCGTCAACCGATGGACGTCCACTGCTTGACGTCGGTCTCCTGTAGGATCCTCCACAAGCCACGGTCTTGCGCTGCCTGGATCCAGCGACTCCCTGCTACTCGCTTGATGTCGTATGTCCACCGTGTGGAGGGTCTGCCGACGCTACGCCTTCCAGTGCGGGCCTTACTTCGCCCCATTTCATTAGGCGTTAGGGAAGCTAGGCCTCGTTCAACCGAAATAGTTTTTCAGCTAGATTTAAGGAGCGGGTGCTTCGATCCCTTGGAACCAAAGTTGGCTTAAATCTAGGTTGGCTCCTTGGTTCCCTGGCAGCTGTGGCAATCTTTTTTTTTTTTAATTTTGTGTGAGTGAATATTTTGGCTGAACAAAGGATATTTATCTATTTACTTTGCGGAAGTCCATGACAATCAAGGAACAAGTAGTTTAACTCGCTATAATCCGCTGAAACGGACAAATCTATATATGTAGTATAAAGTGTAGCTTGCGATATGCACCGCCTGCTTCTTAAACATGCAGGAAAAGCAAGCAAGCAAAAAATACGCACCCCCCCCCCCCCCCCCACCACCACACCACACAAATCTTTCAAAGCAGCCTCAACATACGTTTCACTACGACAACGGAGCATCCTCAGGAAATGTTGACTCGACAATGACCAATTTGTGCTTGTTGAGTCAATATCTCCTTTGATTTGTCTGTTGCGAATTGTAGCGAATTAAGCATCTCCATTGAGCATTGAGGGACGAGTGGCCTAGTTGTGACAACGCATATCAGTCGATTGCGAACCAAGTCGGTAACTGGATGGGTGACCGAATTTGGAGGTTCAAATTTGGCCTTTTCGTTTCCTCCGTGCCTCGGAGAGCACGTTAAGCCGTCGGTCCCGGTTATTATCACCAACATCTTATAATAATCGTTAAAAACCTAAGAGTTTAAATACTCTTATTCGAGTCGTACCTATCTATGCGGAAGGACGTGGGAACCCACCGCATTATTATCCCAAGAAAACTCCTACTATTATTAATGGAAACGGGTCACGACCCTCAGTAATGAGGAATACGACGCGGAGAGAGAGAAGCATCTCCATGCCTCTGTAGTGAATCCAGACCATAAAGTACTTATTTTACACAAATGATCGCATATTCTTGTTTACTACTACCTAACTGTTTGATTCGATTTAGGTATTTGATAAAGAAAGTCACCAATATTTTTTTATGTTACTTTGAAGGCCGCCTTATAACCTTTAACATCAGTCATTAAATTACAGAACTAGCGTGTTATGTAAAGGTAAATACACGATTTGCGTACTAAGTTACTATATTTGGCGTAATAACGCATAAAACGCTACTTTATGTATCGAAAATGATATAATTTCGCGATTTACCTAAGTTGCGAATGGAAATTGCGTGTACTATACAATATTATTTAATAGATACCTGCGACTTCGTTTGATTTATAATTTAGGTTTTTAAAAAATACCAAAGGATGGTTTGATTTTCCGAGATAAAAAATAGACTTAGTCCAAATGAACGAAATGATTTATTTATTTCACGTAGGACAACTTGTGTTACTTATGATAAGTCAAGACTCTACCACCGGTTCGGAAAGATGATTCTATTGAGAAGAGCCGGCAAGAAACTCAGCAGTTGCTTTTCATAAAAGAAAAAGGTTACAGTATGTCCGTATCATTATAGTCCATACTAATACCTATTATAAATGCGAAAGTGTGTCGGTCTACTATGTTTTTCCGGGCTACCTGTTCAACCAATATTGACTAACTACCATGACGATGGTACATAGATATATGTTAGGTACATTCCTGGTAAGGACATGGTCTACTTTTAATCTCGGGAAATCACAGAGTTCTCACGGAACTTTTCAAAACTTTAAAATCCATGCTTATTTTTTTTTTAACTTTATCGCACAACCTGAACTACCTGCTATGTACAATAGGCGGACTTAAACCGGAGAGCCTTAACTCCCAGTCGACTTTTGGAAGGTGAGAAAGGTGTCTTGGTGTGGGTGTGCTAAAAAGCAGTCATCAGAAAAAATAAAGGATTATATTCTAACTGGCAGATGCCCGCGACTTCGTCCGCGTGGATTGAGGTTTTTCGGTTCCCGCGGGAACTTCATAATTTTCCGGGATAAAAAGTAGCCTATGTGTTATTCCAGATAATAATCTATCTCTGTGCCAAATTTCATCAGATCCGTTCAGCCGTTCGGGCGTGATTGAGTAACAAACATCCATACATCCATACATCCATACATGCATACATCCATCCAAACTTTCGCATTTATAATAGGTATTTATTTGATTCGAATACGGAACATCAAAGCACCAAAGGTGATTCATAAACTTTCCCTAAATCCATAATATCCGTCATACCCCGTAGTATACGATATTAGTTTACATAACTCGCGTATGCAAATCGAAGCTACATACATGTACCGAATTGAATGCCGGGCTAACGAACGAGCGATATAGAATCGATATAGAACACGATACATCGATACTCGATTTATATCGAGCAGTACAACACTCATAAAGTACAATGTTATCTCGAGCTAACACAGGATTTACATGATAAACTTTAGTGTGTGGTATAGCTTTGATTTAGTATGGGATTGTTTCCGAATTAAATATAGCGAGACTAGATGATGCCCGCGACTTCGTCCGCGTGAATTAAGGTTTCTGATTTCATAAAAAGCCTACATCCTTCCCCGGGATGCTCTCTCAGTAACAAATTTCATCAAAATCAGCTAAAAAATTTGTCTTTAAAGCGCAGCAGACTGAAAGACAGACAGACACACTTGCACATTTTTAATATTAGTATGGATATAATGATGTGCGTTTATTTTGTGGCGTGTAGTACAAGATCTATGCCCTATGTTTATGGAAAATCAAAGGATCTCAAATCAAACAGGAGGAAATATCACGATTTAACGATTAAACTACTATTAGATAGATAGATAAACTCTTTATTGCACACACTTAGAACAAGGACAATAAACAGAGAGATTAAAAGATACAACAGAGGGTGCAAAGGCGGTCTTATTGCTAAAGCAATCTCTTCCAGACAACCTTTGGGGAGAGGAGATTAACAAACAAGAACGGGATAGTGAAACGTCTAAAATATATAATAAATATACATACAAAGATACATACATATATATATATACATACACATACTATTATTACTACTCGTAGATGATGAGGAACTCTTTAATTTTCCGGGATCAAAAGTAGCATATGTCACTCTCTAGGTCCTCACCTATTAACCTACCCATGCAACAATGCATATACCTGTTGCGGCGTGATTGAAAGACAAACCAACAAACAAATATTGTGGGATTTTCTCAGCCCCACGCGTTTGGAACCCTCGTAGCTTTAGGTCTAAGATACCGATTATTACCGTCACGTCTCATATATTTTATTGGTGTACCGAATAATTGAAAAAAAAAAAACACTCTGCAGGTATGCGTTGCACCTTAGCCTTACATAGCAACGTGCAGTCTGAACTGCGATTATATGCAAAGCGCGCTCGTTATAAAAATACATAAAACGAGATAAAAGAAGCGTTAAACAATGAAACTACAGTCCTACAGTTAAACTTAAGCTGTCTAGATTCTAGATAGAACGAATATAATGCTAGTTGTTAGCTTAACTACAGTTGACCTATATTCTTTTTAACTAAAAATATTAAAAATAAAAAGCTGAGACTTTATTCCCGCGGGGTTGAAATAATAGGTAAGTCATAATGCCCGCTACTCCGTCCGCGTGGTTTAAGTTTTTTTATTCCCGCGGGAACTCCTTAATTTCTGGGATAAAAAGTAGCCTATGTCACTCTCCAGGTCCTCAACTATACCCATGCCAAAAATCACGTCGATCCATTGCTCCGTTGCGGCGTGATTGAAGGACAAACCAACAACCAATGATTTGATTTGATTTGAATATTAGTATGATGATGATGCGAAAGTGTGTCTGTCTGTCCGTATGTCTGTCCGTCCGCTACGCTTTCACGACCCAACTACTCAACCCATTTTGATGAAATTTCGTACAGGAGTAGTTTGTTTCCTTGGAAAGGAAATAAGCTACTTTTTATCCCGGAAAATTGAAAAGTTTCCGTGGGAATCATAAAACCTTAATCCACGCGGACGAAGTCACGGGCATCATCTAGTTAAAAATTACTATACCATCGTATTTACTTACTGAAGCGGTTATAACCTAGTGGTTAAGACGTCCATCCTCCTATTCTCTATTAGGTAGATATCTCGGGTGCAATAATTATCCCGTGAAAATGGGTTACCTTGACCCTCGTTTAACTATCTACAATTTTTGAAACTAACTGTTAAGGTTTTATGTCTTTGTCTTGATTATTTGCATTAAAGTTTAAAAAGCAATTCTTTGCATTAAAGTTTTATATGTTTTTCAATCAATGAAAATATCCTAGTCCTTCCAATATCAAATACTCGTGTTTCGCAATTACAGTCAATACAGCTCCGTTTAAACAATTAACTCGGCGAAGCGGGTCAAGGGTGCTCGAGTCACACGCGGCGGGTGATTCGTTCGTGTGAAGAGCCTTTACAGCGGCCCACATGACGTAGGCACGTGTTTAATGTGTGCTCCGAAAACATATGAAAATTAAAAAATATAAGCCATGACGCTAAAAGCCCTCTAGTGAAAAGATGGTCTAAGCCACCGCAATACTTTACTTCGTTTCTACGATTGTCCGTTGTCTCGGAAAGTCTTACTACCTAATTTTTTTTTATTTGATATGCATCAAAATATCCTAGTCCATCCAAATAAACGCGTCGAACCCGTGTTTCGTAATTACAGTCAATAGGTACAGCTCCGTTTGAACAATCAATTCAGCGAAGCGGGTCAAGTGTGCTCGAATCGCACGCGGCGGCCGATTCGTTCGTGTGAAGAGCCTTTACAGCGGCCCACATGTGTGACGTAGTGTTAGGGTACGTGTTTAACGTGTGCTCTGAAAAAGTGTTAAAATTTTTAAAAAAAATAAGTGACGTTAGAAGCCCTGTTTAAGGGCCATACTGCCAAACCATAAAGCAATACTTATGCAAGATTACTCAAAATGATAGTTTTATGTCATGTACCTTGACGTTCCTAAAATAAGGATAATACTTCTAGAACACGAAAGTCAACAATAATGAAACAATGAGGGTTAGCAGTATGGCCCCTAAAAAGATAAAAGCGGTAGCCTGTATATTTAAAAAAAAAGATGGTATAAGAAACCAATGATTTTTTGATTTAATTTAAAAAAATAAGCGGTGCTTTGTAAAGCCGACTCCGCTGAAAATCTTTGCCTTGTGGCTTGACCGTGGCTAGTTACCATCCTACCGGCTAAGACGTACCGCCAAGCAATTAAGCGTTTAGACTAGAGACCTCGTCGGCCTCAGTCGAACACACTAACCACTACACCAATGAGGCACAAAACCTAAATATAATTTGAAGGTAATATTTTTAAAAATGATTATAAATAAAACAATATCTCAGAATCTTTCGTCTGAATAAAATCTAGGTACAAAAAGTTTGAAGTAATGCAGCCTTAATTAGTCTTTAGCAGTGCAGCTTTGTAGCTTCAAAGCGAGCTTAATTTCTAGTGTTCCAGATCTACATTTTAGCTCAAAACTAAAGCAAAAGCTAGATAGAGGTCGCTCAAAGAAATGAATGAGAGAAAATAGAGTTGTGATATTATTTTTACATTTTACCCACTAACTAAAATTTACATTAACAGCAAAGAAAATATAAAGGTATTAACAATTTAATTTAAATATTTACAGAATACTAAAATTAGAGTCAGATTGTGACATAAAGTATACAATATGTGATAATTTTTTTTTCTCAAATTTATTTATAATAACAATAATCCATACTTTACATAATTATAATAATACCTACTTAAAGAAAAAATAAAAAGAAAAATTTAAAAATTACAAAAAATAAACCGCCGTCCGCCGTTTAGTAAAAATAACGATTAAAATAATAGTTATTTGTTATACAAGAGTGAAAAGTTGTTTTTTAACCGCGTGCTCAATTTTGATGACCGAGCAAGCGAAGGATTCTAAAATTCAGAATCCTGAGCGTCAGCGAGGGAATCAAAAGAGCACGAGGTGAGAAATCTTTTCACTCGAGTGCAACACGTAACTTTTCATCCCACCTCAGCGAGGAAATGACTAAATGCAAAAAAATAACAAGATTAAATTCAATTCTGTTAATTTCTTCGTCACTAGAATCACTCATTTTAGGTTTTTCACTTATTTTCAATTTTCTTGTTTTTAATCGGTTTTAATTTAAAACAATATGACGTGAAAGAAAATGGTGCGCGCAAAGCAAATTAAAAAAGTACACCAAGAAGGTTACGAGTTTGAGTTTATAACAAATTAAAAACGATTGTATGGAAATTCGGCACCATAGAGGTACAAGTAAATAGGTTTTAATGATGTTTTGAATTCACAAACTTCATAGACGAGTGATATTTACTAACGTGCACACGATGTTCTAAATTAAATTTACTTTATCCTCTAGAGGATAATAACGGCTTTTACCTTCAGATATCGAAGAGTAAAAATACTCTTTCCGAGATGGTGGGATGAAAATGATCTTTTCTTTATGTTACAATAACTTAACTAACTCTTTTAGCTTAATGTACAATTCGTAAGAATTTAGGTATTTTATCCTGGAAAATCAAAAACTTCCCCGGGATTTTTAAACTCTAAATCCTCGAAGCCGTGTGCATACGTACAAAAATGTAGGAACAAAAAGTCCATAAGCATCGCGCCTTTAATAAGTCAGTACCGCTACAAAGCGAGCATAATTTCTAGTGTTCGTCCTAGCTCGACTGGAGCACTAGTTAGGCGGAGGCCGCGCAAAGAAATGCTTGAGAATAATTTGTGACGTAACGCGCTCTTGACGCCATCTTGGACTTACGGGTAATTTACTACAAGATGGCCTCCTTCTGTAGACTGTAGGTACTTTTTTTTACTACAAGTAGCTAAATAGATTGCAATCTTATCCTGTTAAGCGATGATGCAATCCAACATGGTAACAGACTAACCTGTTAGGGGTATTGCAGATAAATTAAGCCCATTACTAATTTACCGGTAGGGTGGGAACTAGCCATGGCCGAAGCTTCCCACAACACTTATATTTTCTTACATTATGACGTTTACTAAGCCTCCAAAATCATTTGAATCCGTTCTAATAATATAAATGCAAAAGTGAGACTTTTAAAATCTGAAAACCATAATTTCGCGGGCCAATAATCTAGGTTAGGTAGGTAATAAAAAAATCTAGGTGAAAAGTAACAAAAAGTCCAAAAGCGTTGCCCCATAATTAGTCAGTGACAAAGCGAGCATAATTTCTAGTGTTCGAGCTAAGTCCTAGCTCAAACTGGAGCACTAGTTAGACGGAGGCCGCGCAAAGAAACGCTTGAGAATAATTTCTGACGTAACACGCTCTTGACGCCATCTTGGGCTTACGGGCAATTTACTACAAGATGGCCGCTCTCTCTACTTTTTTCCTCTGCAAGTAAGCTCACCACTGACGATAATTATTAGTCATTAGTCTAAAGTTAAACTACTTGAGTCCGTTTTTCCATCCGCTTACCATATTGGCAAGAGTGAATAGGCATCTTCTAGTTAAGCGCGCTCCACCTTAGGCTGCATCACTACTGCCAGCAAGTCTGATTGCAGCCAAGCGCTAGTCTTTAAATGTACAAAAAGTGATTCAAATAAAGCGAGTCAATTGCTTACACGGCATCGTACCTGAACGCTAAATTGTTTGGCGGTCCGTCTTTGCCGGTAGGGCGGTAACTAGCCACGGCCGAAGCCTCCCACTAGGCAGTTTTTCATCCAAATAAACTTTACAAATGTGTTTGAATCGTCAAGTAAATCTACTGGTATTTTATTATACCACGTATTTTGAAGGTACTTACATTATATGGAATATATATTTCATTTACAGGTAACATTGTTTGTTAACTAGCTTAGACTATATAGGTATTCATATACACGTAGAGTTTGTTTGTCGGGCAGTGTGTGTAACTGCATTTACCTGATTACGCAAACAGTCGCCCAGTAAACTACGATGTACGTATCTATGTTGTTGTCTATTTTCATTCTTGTTGCTCTACTCCCGAAATCAAATCAAATACATATTTTTTACTAAATGATGCCCGCGACTTCGTCCGCGTGTGTTGAGGTTTTTCGGTTCCCGCGGGAACTCTTTAATTTTCCGGGATAAAAAGTAGCCTATGTGTTATTCCAGACTATAATATATCACTGTACCAAATTTCATCCAGATCTGTTCAGCCGTGATTGAGTAACAAATATCAATCCAAACTTTCGCATTTATAATATAGTATGGATTCAAGTAGATTTTTAACAAGTGGTAGATTCACTTGACGATTCAAAAATACTTGTAAAAGTTTATTTGAATAAAAAACATTTGAATTTTTTGAAGTGCTTTTGAATAGTTGTGAATCTACCATTATGAAGAGCTCTCGGGCGTGCAGGTTTCGTCGCGATATTTTCCTTCACTGTTAAAGCAAGTAATATTTAACCAGCTGATGCGTGCGACTACGTCGGCGTGATTTAAGTAGCTTATAAAGTTAACCTTTCCCGGGACAAAACTTATGTCTGTACCAATTTTGATCAAAATCCGTTCAAAAAATGGACCGTGAAAGCGTCAACAAGCAAATTAACAATCGCATAGAATGAAATAAATATAACTTGTATTCTATCTCATTCTCTCGCAGGCTAAATCCTATTATGAATATGTTTGTCTCTTTATAGTGTCGCCTTTTCGTTTCATCGAATTTTCAAATCACAACGATTCATAGGAAGTTGCACTTTAAAAAGAAGAAACAAGTATGTGCCCGAGGATCGATCCCCAACCACGCTAATAAAAAGTCAGGCATTAAACCACTACTCTCTCCCCGCTACCAGATATTCTAAAAGTCTAAAACTTCCACAATCCATACACCCTTAGGGAGGGGGAGGGGGTCCTCTAATGGCCCATTAACCGTCACTAGGGGTTCAAACGATTTCTAATAGAATTTGCTCTGAAACGCTGCGTCAAAGGCGCTGCTAATTTCATAGTTAGTTAGTTAGTTAGCGAGGAGAGCTGTCAGTTCACAACTGTCTTTTGCTAGATAAAGTACTGAACTAATAACTATTTCCTAAAGTAACTTGCGGTGATAGCTTACTGCATAGTGGTAGACTGCGGGCTCCTATTTGGAGAGTCTAGGGTTCGAATCCCGACTGTCAATTGAGGAAAAGCTGCGTCAGTTATTGCTACAAACTCAATAGGAATGATGACAACTTAATCAAATCAGCAACTCTTTATCTTAAAAACGCGCTTCTAATAAGGAAGTTTGTATGAAATACATAGTTGTGACGTCATCAAATTTCAACGCACTTTTTTTATCATTTATCAATCGATAGTTTAAAATGGTTATCAAACTTAAAACTAACCGAGGATGTGAATTTTAGGTCTTCTGGAAGACCCTCTATTTAATAATCAGTAAGAAATTTATGGTATTTAGGTATTTTAGTCAAAACCAGCGTGGTTGACTATCTTGGTAGACTAACTCGGAACATCATACTAATACAAAATACATAATGCGAAAGTGTGTTTGTTTGTTGGTTTGTTGGTTTATTGGTTTATTGGTTTATTGGTTTGTTGGTTTGTCCTTCAATCACGCCACAACGAAGCAACGGATCAACGTGATTTTTGGCATGGGTATAGTTGAGGACATAGGCTACTTTTTATCCCGGAAAATTAAGGAGTTCCTGTGGGAATTAAAAGAACTTATTCCACGCGGACGAAGTCGCTGGCATCAGCTAGTAGAGTAGGTATATATTATACGTACAATAAACCATCATCTAGTTACAAATCCTTATAATGTAGTTATACAACTTAAAAAGTACGAAATTCTCAATACATCACGTACTTTTTTTGTTTCATGTTTAACAATAATACTGGGGCTGATTCTGTGCACAATTTCTAAACTAAACTTAAATGAGGGCATTAAAAATTTTACTAGCACTTTCATAATGCTCCCTGCGGAAAGGGACAACAGCTGGGTTTCTTGCCGGTTCTTCTCAATAGAATCTTCTTTCTGAACCGGTGGTAGACATGTAAAATCATGAGATTTCATAAGTGTTACAAGTTGTCCTACGTGAAATAAATAAATCATTTATCATTACCATACAGACAACATGAGACAGATCATACAGAGAGAGTTTCATACAGAGTCCATAAGTCGCAAATTGGTATTCGGCGCGTCGTATATGAGCTGCTTTACATACGTAAAACCAATAAACGCCTCCGCTACACAGCTCCCGCCTCGCGACACACTCGTGATCTTATTACCTATTGCCACTGAGAACTTCGACCCGGTTTTGAATTACATTTTACGTTAAGGGGACTCAACACTTTGCCAGCAAAAACGCGGTATTTCCAAACCTAATGTAATATTACAATGTAAAGTATATTTTTTTAAAAAAACCCTGTTGAGTTTGTTGTGGGCTCTGCTCAGATCAGGGCGCGTTTGGAACCCTCGTAGCTTTTCCCTCCTAGCTTTAGTTTTATGATACCATCGTTAATTATCACCATCACGTCTTATACTTTGTATACTTAACGTTCAAAAGTGTACTGTTTATGTACCAATTTTGAATAAATATACTCTGACTTTAACTTTAATACATGTCGCATTCCGAAAACACGCTATTTACGGGCAAACAATGTTGGTCTGGACTGTGGTGAACACTTAGGTTTCAGACTCTAACCTAGAGATCGGAATAGTCAAACGAAGTGTGTACCTACGCTTTTATAACATGGTTCCCAAAGAGTTTCTGGATTTGCCATTACATAGATTTAAATACTGTGTTAAACAGCATTTGATAAGTCGAGGTTATTACACTATCGATGATTTTATTAATTACAAAGTTGCATGGAAGAAACCGGCCTCGCATCCAATGACCCACAAGTCAGTGTAATATTTGTAACGTAAGTGTTGTATTGTTTACTTATTGTAACCTTTTCTTTTTTGAGAAAAGAGCAACTGCTGATTTTCTTGCCGGCTCTTCTCAGTAGAATCAGTTTTCCGAACCGGTGGTAGAGACTTAACGTTTCATAACACAAGTTGTCCTACGTGAAATAAATAAATCATTTCATTTCATTTCAAGAAGTTTGAGAGAGATTAGTTTATTGTATAATAATTTTACGAAAGTTATTAGTTTTTATATTGCATCAAAATAGCTGGAGACTGTTTGCAATTCCCACAAAAGTTTTTTGGCGACAATTCAATATGTATTATAAAAGTTTTCTAACAAATTCAAGAGCACAGCTTTAGTGATCTCATGTTCACAGATACAAAATAAGTTGGTACGCAAGCGATCTTCTACTTTTTTGGCGTGCCAGGAGCGTCATCTTAAAAAACTTGGAAAAAACGTTGGTGCCTACTTTTAAAATGGAATTTTAGATACCCCTCGTTACGGAGAATACAATTTTTTCAATGCATTTAGAGTGGCTGTGCCTACGTTTTTACTTTTTAATAAATCCATTTACTTTTAGCTATAACAAGGTTTTCGTTCATAATTAAATTTCAGGAGCTACTCTGAAAAATGTATGTAATGTTATTTTATATCTCTGCGTAGCAGTAACAGGATTCTATTAATTTACTTTTCATCTGTAATTTCTTATAGTTGATTTTTTAAATCGATGTAAAACACAGATTAACGAAATTGGAGAAACTGAAGAGTTCTTTGTGCAAGAAACCTGGAAACTAACTAACTGTTTTACCTAACTTATGTTTGTACCAGCCCTAAGGCTACATTACGGTTAACTTATTCATACAAATAATCCAAACCAATAATTCATACTAATATTATAAATGCGAAAGTGTGCTTGTTTGTTGGTTTGTCGTTCAATCATGCCGCAACAGTCGTGTACAAAGACAGTTTCCACAGGATTTTTCAAAAACCAAATTAAATATCTGATTATTATAAAGACGAAAGTGTATTTATTTATCTGTCTGCTATGATTTCATGGCCCACCTGTTCAACTGATGACGTTTACGAAATTTTGTACAGGCATATTATTTTAATCCTGATAAATCAATTAGCTCCCTTTTTATGATTCCCTGTAAGAAGAACATCTAAAACCCCGCGGATGAAGCCGCGGGCTTCATCTAGTATCCAATATTTTTCGAGAATAAGCCAGAATTTTATTTCTCCAGAAAAATAATTTACGTTCTCTCACACTCTATAAATAGATATTCATTAGGTTGACCTCTTTAATAAAAAATTCGTTTCCCCAAAACTTGGCTAAAAGGAATTTTATTAGATCGGTCTATTACTTCCATGCTTATGGGTACGTTCTATCACGCACCAAATACATCAGGGGATTATAACCGTTATGTCTATAGATGTAAGATCGATAGTTGCTTTTTTATTTAATTTTTTACTGTCCAGGCTTATTACTGGACGTGTCGTAAAACGAAAAGGGGTACATGTTTAGCGAAGTGATTTACGAATTACCTTTATAAGAAAATCATATTGGAATCGCATTTTGGTAAATAGTACCTATGTTATAAGATGGGCTGAGACTAAGTTATTGCTGATTGCGAATAAATCTTTGCGTTGTATTCCTCATTGCTGAGGGTCGTGAACCCTTTCCATTAATCACACAATGGTAGGAGTTTTCTTAGGGTAACAATGCGGTGGGTTCCCATTTCCTTCAGCATTCGACTACTAAACTCTTTGGTTTGTGTACGATTATTTTAGATATTAGTTATAATAACCGGGACCGACGGCTTAACGTGCTCTCCGAGGCACGGAGGAAACGAAAAGGCCAAATTGAACCTCCAAATTCGGTCACCCATCCAATAACCAACTTGGGTCAATGTTGCTTAACAATTGCAATCAACTGATATCAGGTGAGATCGCAGTCAAGGGCTAACTTGTAGTGGATAAAAAAAAAGAAAAAAAACTGATATGCGTTGGCCACTCGTCCCTCAAAATCAATAGTGCGAATCAGTACTTCCATACTAAGATTATAATTATGCAAAAGTGTGTCTGTCTGTTGACTTTTCACAATCAGTGGCATGACGCTAAGCGATTAAGCGTTCCAGTATGATGCGGTGTAAAACCGATCAGGGGTATGGATCTAATATCCCCTGCGAGGTTAGCCAGCTACCATCTTATACTGCATCATCATGCACCACCAGGTGAGGACGCTGTTAAAAATAAAATAAGAAAGAAATCTAACCCGGGTCCCAATCCAAACTCTCACCACTGCGTCAGGGTGGCTGTCAAAATTGTCTAAGACAATATTTTTCCAATTTCCATGACGCCTAATAGCAAGCACTTGTTAACTCCGCCCTCGAACTGCCCTCCAAGTTGGGAAAGTTCCTATCGATAAGTTTTAATTGTGGGGGAAGAGGGCTGCCTTGCCTCGACCCGTCCAATTAATTACAAAATAACTATGTTCATTAGATGAGTTTTATATCTTAAAATGATTGGGTGGAGCAGTCTTTATCATCTCATAGCCAGCTAGATCATAGAGGCCCGATTGTGTCAGAAAATGGTAGTCATTTGAGAGGAAAACGTATGGTTAAGTTTGTCAAACGGCTAACTCTGATTTTTAACAGAGCTCATAGATGCTTTTCGGTAATTTTAAACTGATATCTGCTATATTATACCTATTAATCGTTTGAAAAACAACTACATAATTACGATTTTCTTACACAAATCCTTACCAATATTATTTAAGCCTGAGTGTATTTGTTCAATCATGCCGCATAATAGAGCTACGGATCGACGTGATTTTTTTTCATATTGTGGACTTGTAGTGTGTCATATATGGCCTACTTATGGCCACTTTTATCACAGATAATTAAACTCACAACCCACGCGGACAGATGAACTAGTATAAAATAAATTAGTCTTATAATGCCTAATACATACAGACAATTAAGGGTTTTGCAAACAGACTCTTAAAAATACGTTAAGAGTCAACTTCAGATTTAAAGGCAATTCAATAGTATAGAGTATTTAACAATCGGTCCGCTTCAGAAAAAGATTTATCTGTAGTATTTGCGAAGTTCGAGTGTTTGTTCGGCTGATGGAGCCTCGGTGCTCGAGGGCGAAGCTTCAGTACAAACTTGTTCACTAAATGGGTAAGGGATTGGCTAGATTCTAGTGTACCTAACTTTGTAGGGGAAACTCAATAAAGATAGCGCTTTAAGTCAGTATCGGGTTAGGAAAAAGCAAAACCCATCACCGGCCCATTAGGAATGTTCCGGCCATAGTCCACCACGCTTGCCATGTAATGTCATTGAAATAGAATGAGTAACTAAAATTCTACATCAATGTACTTAGTGCTGTTAATTTTGACAGTGGTATACAACCTTTTATTCGATATGATTTTTATAAATAATAATTTTAACTTACATTCCATACTGTAATATTATTAGTGCGAAAGTGTGTCTGTATGTCCGTTTGTCTGCTACGCTTTCATGGCCCATCTACTAAACCGATTTTGGTGAAATTTGGTACAGGGGTAGATTGTATCCCGGGGAAGGACATAGACTACTTTTTATCCCGGAAAATTAAAGAGTTCCCGCGGGAATCAAAAAAGTCTTAATCCACGCGGACGAAGTCGCGGGAATCATATATTATATATAAATATATAAAGATATAAGGAAAGGATGACTGGCTGGCTCGTCTATTAACGCACAGCTCAAACCACTGGACGGATCGAGCTTAAATCTGGCATACAGATAGCTCTTTGACGTACGCATCCTTTAAGAAATGATTTTTGAAAATTCAACCCCTAATGGGGTAAAATAGGGGTTTGAAATTTGAAATTAACGGGAGCGAAGCTGCGGGCAAAAGCTAGTAGAAAATAAAACGGCAAGCGGGCCGGGTGGCTAAGTGGTGTTTCCATCAATTCCCGGCTGATGAGTTGGTAACCGCGTTACGGCCATCTTGGCGCAATCCCGCCGCCGCCGCCTGATGAACCCGTTCACAACCTAAACACACAATTATTTTATACTTATACACAAATTCAGACTTAAACTATCGGTTTTTTATTAAATAGCTTTTTAGCCCAGAACACGAGGGTGCGAATTGCGTGTAAATTGTTGCTAGTCGGGGAAGAATTTATATACGTGCAGACTCGATGTTAAAATGGCATATAATATTTACAGATGAATTCTAAGCTTATACACTAACAAATTATGTACTATCAAGTGAGGGGAACTAACCAGAATGCTAACTTATCCGACGTGAAAAAAAAAATTATAATTGTAACAAATAAAATTGCATCTTAGTTAACTATGGTCACGTATTGGTATTAAAGGCCTTAATCCATACTAATATTGTAAATGTGCAAGTGTGACTGTCTGTCTGTCTGTCTGCTACGCTTTCCCGGCCCATCTTTTCAACAGACTTTGATGAAATTTGGTATAGGACGTAGACTTTTATCCCGGAAAATTAAAGAGTTCCCGCACGAATCAAAAAAACTTAATTAACACGAACGAAGTCGCGGGCATCATCTAGTAAATAATACCTACCTAATACGTTTACAAATATAAATAAAAAGCTTTTGGCTTCAGCTTAGCGACTCATTGTGAAATTTTAATGTTTTTATTCATTAATTTAATTTAAAAAATATAAACTATGTAATAATACTAACCCTTCCCGATGTCCATTTCGATTGAGGTGATCATAGAAATAAGCTGTATTTAAAAAAAAATGAGGAGCTTAAGTATATGTTTGCCAAAATTGTGTCATATTAAAAAATCCTTATGCTGATGTTTTTAATTATTAGGTATAACTCATACTTTGCTACGGCTATAGAGTAAGGATAGAGAATATACAGAGAATCTTAATAAAATTATAACGCAACATTTGGAATTATTACAGCCAAAAGTTTGCCTCACCTGAATTATTGTACCTGTGATAACATTATGTAAAACACTTATTTACACGTCTCGCCTGCAATGTTCATGTATCGTCAACCTTTTGTACATGATGTAAAACTGTAAATCCTGGGGCGACCGTCAGCAAAATAAATCGAAGTCCCGTTTCATAAAACCCAAATACGTTGACAGCAATGAAGGATGTAAATCACATCAGTATCGGAGCAGGGCGTCGAAGCGCGTAATGGAGGCAGCGAAATTGCTATGGGGTTAAAATGTGTAGTGGTAGCAAAAAAAGTTCATCCATTTATTTGCGAATCTGTGAGTTACAGCAGTTGTTTACGCAAAATCTTTTTAAAGACACTGTCAGTGTCAATATACCGTCACAGACGTAGAACAAAATTATGTGATGGTATATTTTAATTTATTAATAAAGTTCTAGCTGATGCCCGCGATTTCGTCCACGTGGTCAAGTTTTTTGTTATTCCCCCGAGAAGTCCTTAATTTTCCGGGATAAAAAGTAGCCTATGTCACTCTCCAGGTCCTCAACTATACCCATGCCAAAAATCATGTCGATCCGTTGCTCCGTTGCGGCGTGATTGAAGGACAACCTAACAAACCAACAAACCTACAAACCAATAAACCAACAAACAAACACACTTTCGCATTTATAATATTAGTATGATTAGATGATGCCCGCGACTTGGTCCGCGTTGATTAATTTTGATTCCCGCTAGAACTCTTTAATTTTCCGGGATAAAAAGTAGCTTATACCCCAGGATACAACCTACCCCTGTACCAAATTTCATCAAAATTGGTTTAGCAGATGGGCCGTGAAAGCGTAGCAGACAGACAGACAGACACACTTTCGCATTTTTTATATTAGTATGGACAGAATGGATAGTATGGATCACAAATTTTGTTGCTGACCGTACCACACAATGTTAAGCGCAGTGTAGTGAGAAAATTCGTGCACCATTACTATACACAATATTCCTTGGTGTAAATTTATGACGCACGCTAAATCGATGGGCGTATTCTGTTGATTTATGTGTTAGTAGCTACTCAACTAGTGTTTAGTGAAATAGCTTCTAGAAATGGAAGACTATTCCTGAAATGTTTTTAAAGCCTCGATCCCACAATGAACGATCTAGACCATGTCTAGACACTAGGTATTAGAAGTTAATAATACTTTCCAATAGGTACAGTCCCACAAACTAATCTGACTCTGTGGCCAAAATTGAAACTAATTTTTATGCCTGTTTAGTTTTTGTTTTTATTTTATTTTTCATACGTGCTAGCGAGTTATGTCGTATTTACTGATTAATATTTCTTCTTCTATTTATCTGTCTGTCTGAATGATATATTTTTGTGGTCCATCCATTTAACCGATTTTCGTTGTGTTTGTTTGTTGTTTTGTCCTTCAATCACACCACAACAGATCTACGGTTTTTTCCATGGAATTAGAGTGACATAGGCTTTTCTATCCCGGAAAATTGAAGGTTTCCCACGGGATTTCTCGTAAACATCCTCTAGCTTTGAAATATATGCAAGACGACTTCTTCCATGTGGATTAAGTTCTGCTTTATAAGCAAGTCTTAATGCCTGTCTGGGCTTATGGGTGTCAGCTCTGGGGCTGCACCAAAAAGAGCAATGCACTAATTATACAAAGGTTTCAAAATAAAGTATTAAGGAACATTGTTAACGCACCCTGGTACATCCGAAACGACAATATTCACCGGGACCTCAAAATTGAATATGTCGATAGAATAATTGCGAAATTTGCTGAAGCCCACGAACATCGGCTTCACCATCACGTCAACGTTGAAGCGATCCAGCTGCTCGACGTTACGCAGTTAGTAAGGAGACTTAAAAGGACAAAACCCTTTGAGCTAGTTCTCAGGAGTGATTAGTGATTAGTGAAAGTGTAGTTTAAGTGCTGCCTTAAAGAACACAAGAACATAGTGTCTTTAAATGGAATAAAGAAAGACTAAGATGCGTCAATGGACTACTTCTTAGTATATAAGATAATTATAAGTTTAGGTTAAAGTAAAATTACTCATTAGTCTAATTTTAAGGCTAGATTGTAATTTTAGTGAGTATAGGTTGTATTACTTTATACTCATATTAATGGAAAAAAAAAAAAAAAAAAATGTGGATTAAGGTTTTTTGATTCCCGTAGAAACTCTTTAATTTTCGACATCAGTAAAAAGTACCAAATTTCATCACAGACAGAAAGACTAACACTTTCACAAATATAATATTACTAGCTGATGCCCGCGACTTCGTCCGCGTAGATTGAGGTTTTTCGGTTCCCGCGGGAACTCTTTAATTTTCCGGGATAAAAAGTAGCCTATGTGCTATTCCAGACTATAATCTATCTCTGTGCCAAATTTCATCCAGATCCGTTCAGCTGTTGGAGCGTGATTGAGTAACAAACATCCATACATCCATACATCCATACATCCATCCAAACTTTCGCATTTATAATATTTATTTGACTAGATGATGCCCTTACGACTTCGTCCGCGTGGAATAATTTTTTTGATTCCCAAAGGACTCCTTAATTTTCCGGGATAAAAAGTAGCTTATGTCACTTTCCCAGGTCCTCAATTATGCAAAAAATCACGTCGATCAGAGAAACTCTGTCGCAGCGTGATTGAAAGAAAAACCAACATAGAACAACTTTCACATTTATAATATTGAGTCATGATATTATATATGTATGAAGTAAAAGGATGGAGGAAATCATTTAGTCACAGATTTACTACTTTCATTGTCATTTAAAACAAAATGATTGATCAAATTCATTAATAAATATTAATCATAGCAATTAAATTTTTAGCTTAAATAAACACAAATGTTATCTATAAGGTTAACATTCAATTTCACAGGCAATCGTTTAATGTTGAAATTGCATTGAAATTCACAAATTATTATATTCATTGCTGATATTTGAACAGCTGTAATGGTTTGATAAGCTAATTTATCAATATTTCAATAATATTAACTGATAATATATTGTTGATTGAATTAAAACTGTATGGAAATCTAACTGTATAAAATTCGAGTGTAGAGGCCTATTCACTCTTGGATTGAAGAGTGAAGACTCCAATATTAAAAACTGCGGAAAAGAAAACGGAAGCCGGAAGGTCATTCCATGTTCTTGCGAATCGAATCAGAAACTTGGAAGAAAATCCCTCCATACGTGTCCGTGGAATTTCGACTATGTACGAATTGAATCCTAACATCGCCTTGCGGTACGATAGTAAAATGATGTACCTAGATATATGAATGGGATTGTTTATATGATATCTATACTAATATTATAAATGCGAAAGTTTGGATGGGTGGATGTATGGATGGATGTTTGTTACTCAATCACGCCAGAACAGCTCAACAGATCTGTGTGAAATTTGGCACAGAGATAGATTATAGTCTGGAATAACATCTACGCTACTTTTTATGCCGGAAAATTGTAGAGTTCCCGCGGGAACTAAAAAAACCTCAATGAAGTCGCGGGCATCAGCTAGTAGCTAACTATTTTTAAGACAGCTGCCAAATCTATTGTGCTATTTATAATTCTGCGGTATTATTTATGTATGTATGGTATAGAGCACGCAGCTCGCAACAACGCTCGCGTGACTTACCCGTCAGAGCAAGTAGGTCGCCATTAAACTTGTATCGCGACAGACAGCCGTAAGTGCTTTCCGATTTATATTGGGATCCACTTTGAATTATTAACTATACCGTGTTTTGCTTGTGACTCGATTTTATACCACCACTAGCTGATACCAGAAACTTCGTCCACGCGAATTGAGGTTTTTTTGTATCCGTGGGAACTTTTTTCCGGATAAAACGTAGCCTATGTGTTTTTCCAGACTACAATCTATCTCTGTGCCAAATTTCACTCAGATCCGTTCAGCCGTTCAGGCGTGATGAGCAACAAACATCCATCCATCTATCCAAACTTTTGCTTTTATAATATTAGTATAGAGACTATTTAAATACTAATACCTAGTATTACTTGGTATAACAAATAATTAACATAACAATAATACTTTTTTTTTTTTTTTTTAAACAATAATTCTATAAATATAATATCATCTATACTAATATTATAAATGCGAAAGTTTGGATGGATGGATGGATGTATCCCTGGCTTCGTACGAAATTACGATACAATTTCTGAAATTCTCTGAAGAGAGAACCTATATTTTTTATTGTAGTGCAAGGTATCCCCTTGACTGCGATCTAATCTCGAAATATTTTTGTTAGTGCCAAGTAGTTAGTATTTAAGTATACGAAGAACAATAAGGAATAAGAAGACGGCAGAAGATAAAAGAAGATCAAAAAGCTCATGGATGTGAAATTGACTCTAGTAGGGAGTCCGTTTCTACGCGACTCCCTAATCGAGTCAGGTTGACTTCCTTGAGGCTCATTCTACTGCTAGAAGACAAGAAAGAAGCAAAGAAGAAAGAAACAGAAGAATATTATAACATATCATAAACTGTACTTTCTTTTATACTACCTATATGTTTTTTTAATTGTTTTTCTTTTATAGGTACTTACTAATAGCTCTAAATATTTTGACTCTAGCGAAAACGTACTCGCAAAATCTCGAGTTTCTAAAATCAAATTTTGCGTGGAGCTGTAGGTACAGTTCAGTTCAGTTCAATTCATTTATTCAATAAAGGTACACTGTAGGTACACTCACTTATTGACGTTGACAATTATTACTTACTTATAAAACATGATGGTGATAATCAGTTACGGTATTTTAAAACTAAAGCTACGAGGGTTCCAAACGCGCCCTGGTCTGAGAAGAGCCCACAACAAACTCAACCGGGGTTTTTTTTTAATTACCATCTCACAATAGTTGTAGTACTAGTAGGTAATATCATTTAATTAAAACAAATAGCAACGCTTTTTTGGCTCCTCGCGTAAATCTAATTGTAGATCTTCCTATAAATAACAATTTAACGGTATCATAATTTAATTTTAATAACATTTAACGGTAATAAAATTAACTTGGCGTCGAGTTTGTAATAAATTCACAGCATTCGAGCGCGGGCGAGGTTGTAGGACTTAACTAAATGACTGTAGCGGGAAATATATGAGGTTAATAAGTATGAGATTTTAGGTTGCTCCTGGTTTTAATTAGGTTGAGTGTAACTTTATGTGACGTTCTTCCTGAAATGAAATCCATATCTAATACCTTTAAACGAGCAATTCTTGTATATACATATACTCGTATATATATTATATTATAATCTGAATCTCGGAAAGGAACGGCTTTAACGATTTTCATGAAGTATGCAGAGGGTTTCGGGGGCGATAAATCAATCTATAATTATCCGTGTTTTCAGGCAATGAAACACTGCTACAATATCATTAGAATACGAAGGTAAATTTCACCATCATCTACAAGGTTATAATAGCTCAGGTGGGAAATCGGGTGGCCCCGAAACCAGAAGACCCGGATAGGTATGTATACGATACTACCAGCAGGGCTAGCATGGGCCAGAGATAAAAATTTTATCCCCCGATTTTATCCACTGACAAGAGATAAAATTAACTTATCCACTTCTCAGAGCACGGCAACAGGGGAGAGGAGAAGTTTATCCCCGTTTAACATTTCACAGGGACTTGGGGGACTATTTATCCACCGTTAATTAGCGTTTTTATTTATTTATTTAGGAATTAATTTTTTATCCTTTCCTCGGGGAGAAAATTGTCTCGGCCCATGCTAGGGGGGCAGAAGTAGTATCGTACATACATATACGTATAAGAATGGGTACACGAAATTGAGCTCTAATTTAATGCTGTTATGGTTTATAAACTTTGACGACGAACTTTAACGTTTTTATCGGCCATTCTTACATGATCGGGGGGCTGGTTTCAGGAACATCGCGAGGAAATTTGCATGATGAATGAACCAGAAGCTTAATTCGCTATAATCCGCCACAGTAGACAAATCTATGTGGTGTAGTGCGTGTCTTCCACCGACAACATGCGAACACCCACCACCCAGCAATTCGCACCGGCACAGCACTACACTACACAAATCCTCCAAATCACTCTCTACGTACGTTTCACTCCGAAACCGGAGCATCCTCAGGAGATGTTTGCATGGCCGAGAGTTTTTCATAATGTAGAACATTTTAGTCATATTATATACTAGCTGATGCCCGTGACTTCGTCCGCGTGTTTTAAGTTTTTTTGATTCCCTTGGGAACGCCTTAATTTTCCGGGATAAAAAGTAGCCTTTGTTCTACAGGTTCTCAACTATACCCATGCCAAAAATCAGGCCGATCAAAGATTGAAGGACAAACCAACAAACAAACATACTTTCGCATTTATAATATTAGTATGATATGATTAAATACATTCCCAACATCATTTCAAAGATAAATAATCTTATTTATTCCAATTATTTCTAAACAGAAGAATATAAAAATGACACTCGGTATCCCGCGGGAGGCGCGTCCCTCGCAAAAAGATCCCGCTTGTTACTGAGACGTCACGGAACTAATGAGCTCCCTCGGGCACAGATTAAAAATAAAATGAGTTCTTTTAAATATGTTTATTTTAATGCCTCTCATAATATTACTAGATGATACACGCGATTTCATCCACGCGGGTTTTTTTGATTATTGAATTCTTTTCGGGAAAAAATTAAGCCTATCTGAAGGACATAAGAAAGGTTGCCTTCCCATTTCAAAGGCTAATTTTTGATTCTTGAACGCCTGTGTGACGATTATGAGAATGCAATTTATCAAAATTTCGTCAAAATCGGAGCGTTAAGAACAACATATTCAGCGGATGCGTTTGCCAAACAAGGCCTGTATGTAAATGTTATATTATCTCATGCAATAAAAATAACTCACTGACTCACTGACTGGCCCATCACCGCCCAGCCCAAACCCAAATTTAAAGCTGTCATTTTAGTTTATTATAGTTTAGAGATTGCATTATACAGGATTGGCCACATTGTGTTTCTAGTTTTCAATATTTCCTGTTCGTGGAGCAGATCGCTCGGCATTCCCGCGAGCTTTGAGGCGATTTCTCCACGGACTGTGTGTGTAGATAAATCTTAATATCGCAGATGATATGAAGCTTATCGAACGCCATTACTTATTGATTCCATAATATGTTCTTCGGAGTTTACTTGAGATTCTTGAGATTCACTTAAGCGTTCTGAATTTTCCCTGGTCTGGCCTGGCCTGGCGCTACCATCTTAGACTGCATCATCACTTACCATCAGGTGAGATCGCAGTCAAGGGCTGACTTGTAGTGGATAAAAAATAAAAAAATAAATTAAAAAAAAGAGTTAAATTGTTTAAAAATCCATTTAAAGTCCCACAAACTTATCTGACCCGATGGCCAAAATTGGTTGGCTTAAAAACTAGTTTTTAAGCCTGTTTATAATGTAATCTAGGAATTTAGCTTACAACGTGACTCTTTTCCGTCTGGGTTTCTACTAGATACTTGGAAGTGTTCAAAATGTTAAACACTAACTAAAATAATTACATACAGGTATTCTGTCTCCTTCAATCTATGCTAGAGGGAGAGAGACCGAGTTAACGCTTTTTTATTACGTACGAATGTCCCAGGCCAGGCCCCGCGTTTTACTCATAAAGAACTTACGTTTTAAGCAGTGGCGTGCAGTTCATAGAGGCATAAAAGCACTGCTTACTCTAATAAAAATAGGTCAATGTTCATTTTTCATTATAACAGTCAGTAAATAGGTATTCTGACTAACGAATGCCTACCCTAGCTACAAGCCCTGTGCACGCCACTACTTTTAAGTATTTTATAAATTACTATAATTACTACCTTTTGCCGGCGACTTTGTCCGCTTGGAATTAATAACAACAGGTGACGGGCGAGGTCAAGATGCAGGCGAGGTGTCGCTTCTATCATATTTCTTAGAAAATGTATGCAAGCGACGGGACACCAGCCCCCCGATTACGTAAGAATTGTCGATCAAATGGTAATGGTTCGGCGTCAAAGTAAAATAAACCATGACAGCATTGAATTAGAGCTCAATTTCGTCTGCCCATTCTTATACGTTTAGGGTATCGTACATACCTAAACGTATAAGAATTTTCAGACGAAATTGAGCACTAATACAATGCAGTTATGGTTTATTTTACTTTGACGAAAATCTTTAACGTTTGATCAGCCATTCTTACATGATTGGGGGGCAGGTATTCAGATCTCAAGGAATATTCTCTCAAAATGCGATCAGCCGTTTCGGCTGTAGGTTGTCTGTCAGTCACTCAGGGAAAACCCTTTTATAACTATTGGTGACAGAAGGGCAGGCAAATTTTTTGCGCTAAGGATCAGCCTGGCTGTCGATCGCGTAGATGCAGCCAGCATTCTTGCTACCATTCCATGCGGGCATGATTTATATAGTAATTAGGTCAGGCTATCTAGCAAGCTGAAATTTTTAAAAAACTATAGATTAATTTCCCTCTTCCTCCACTTCCAGTACAAAATCCCCAAGAAGGAGGAGATCGCGGAGCAGCAGCAACAGGAGCCCGACAACCCGCTCATGAGGAAGAAGAAGACGCCCGAGGAGTTGGCTGCTGAGGCCGAGCTTGAAGACCAGGATGAGTTCACTAGTAAGTTATCATCACCCACTTTACTCGACTGTACTTAATTTGATCATAGACTAGCTTCGCTCACGTTAAGATCGATTTTCATACAAATTTCAAAATTCTGCTATGTCGGTTACAGTGGTTCTCCTACGGATCTCCTCATTTGACCACGTAGGGATACTCCAAGCATAGCCCTTTTCATAGCAATGAAGCATAGCTTTCTCCTCAGACTATGCTAAACTCTTCTTCTTCTAAATATATAAAAAACCGGCCAAGTGCGAGTCGGACTCGCGCACCGAGGTTTCCGTGCAAACCTGTAGTAAGTTTTAAATTATTTAAAAAAACTACTTACTAGATCTCGTTCAAACCAATTTTCGGTGGAAGTTTGCATGGTAATGTACATCATATATTTTTTGTAGTTTTATCATTCTCTTATTTTAGAAGTTACAGGGGGGGGCACACATTTTACTACTTTAGAAGTGTCTCTCGCGTAAACTATTCAGTTTAGAAAAAAATGATATTAGAAACCTCAATATCATTTTTAAAGACCTATCCATAGATACCCCACACGTATGGGTTTGATGAAAAAAACAATTTTGAGTTTCAGTTCTAAGTATGGGGACCCCCAAAATTTATTGTTTTTTTTTCTATTTTTGTGTGAAAATCTTAATGCGGTTCACAGAATTTTCGGAAAAGTGGCTGTGACATACAGGCAGACAGACAGACAGACAGACATGACGAATTTGGAAGAGAATACCTCTAGGTATTAAGTTTGCCTTTGTGCATTGTAATAATGTGTGCAATAAAGAATTTAAACAAACAAACAAACAAACGAATCTATAAGGGTTCCGTTTTTTGCCATTTGGCTACGGAACCCTAAAAAGTAAGAGGTGATTGACTGACTGACCTACGAATCGGGCTGAAATTTGGCTTACATGATAGATTTTATGACAGGCATCTGCTAAAAAAGGATTTTTGAAAATTCAATCCCTAAGGGGGTAAAATAGGGGTTTGAAATTTGTGTAGGCCACGTGGACGAAGTCGCTGGCAAGAGCTTGTGTGTATATAAATTGCATATTAAATTGTACTAATCCAATCAATTTGATCATTACAGAATTGAAAAACACGATCGAAACGCAAGTGAACGAACTGAAGTCCCAGATCGAAAGTAAGTGCGTGATGCAGTGAGCACCAGCGGCGACGCCCGCACCCCTAACATACAACCCGAATACATGATGTAGCTGTGCTAAGTCCTCAACAATGTCCCACACCCATCCTCAACCCAAAGAGATAAGATTTCGTTCAGGAATTGTAAAGCTGATTGCATGCGACACATACGCCCTTAGAACTGCTGTAAAAGCTCGTTTTTTTCTAAATCTGCATGTTAAATAAAGAAAACATTTTCATAGAAGTGAAAGAAGCAAAAATTATATAATCGGAACGCATTACATGTAGAAATTGGAACATCGTGTGAATTCGCGTGCAATCAGCATCAAGGTTTATATTGTATCATCCGTGCTCAACAAAAATTTTGTAGAAGAGACTTGAATTCTAAAAATTTTCGGAATAGTAGACGGCTAGTGGCAAGTTTGTGGCGTTGGTGCTTCGATAATGAGCAATAATATTTTTATACATTCATAAAGATGTGGAAGAGCGGCCCTCGAAACCACCGAGAAAACTGTCGTCTAATCAAACGTTAACGTTAGGTCAAAAAGTCATCGTGAAACCGGGCGATCACACAGCTGTAGTTGTAATTAAATGTGACAAAACCCTAATACTGCCGTCCATTGAATAAAACGCAGCTAACTGCAACAAGTTCAAGTAAAAATTTTATAGATAGGGAAAGGTATATCTGAAAAATAGGAGATCAAAATAAACAATCAATGAAAATACAGCTACTGTAATGTTTAAAACCAGTAGTAAAAGATCCAGTTCAAAAAGACATGATACGATTTTAAGACAGAATAGAATATTATGAACTCCTAAGGTGACAAAGTATGTCTTAGCGAATATTTGAGCAGAATATGTGAGCTGTGAAGTCTATAATGGAAACTAAAGATAAATTAGTTAATATAGTAGCAAAAACAATGGATATGTAATCGTAGAAATGAAAGAACGACCCAGTACGAAGAAGAATACTACAAGTTGAAGAATACTCGTGGTACCTTAGCTGCATTCTACTCAGAGGACGGCAGAATAAACCAACCTGTTATATATTTTGATGCTTGTGATATATTGTTATTTAAGTGTAAAATGAGTAATTTAATACAACTAGAACGGTGTAATAATAAATTGGAGGGATTATTAAAATAAGATTAGCACGCGTGTAGTAGCTTAAAGGCACTTAAGGTTTAGATTAAGACAGTGGCTAGCAACATCGTTGGCATTTGTGTGAACATTGAGCCAGTCGCTGGCATAAAGATATGTATAATAACCCAGGGCAACGATGCCGCCAGTCACTATCTAAATCTGAATCTGCCTTAAGATTGAGCGTATAATTTCATGCGGGCATCACAGAGCAGATGCATCATGATATAGAGAGAATTGATATAAAATATAATCTCATTTTAAAAAATACATCTTCGCATAACGCAAAAACAACGAACTCAAAACATCCCTGATCATTATAAAAGGGCTTTTAAACTTTACTCAATAATATATTTACGTATTTGAAATGTCAAACTTGGCAGTGTTTTTGTAACTAGGTATATGACGTCAAATTTAACGTTTACAATATGTACTTAGCGCGTTAACAATATATTAGTGAATCGGGGTCAAAGTTCTGCTCAGAGTTTGTTCAAACATATTATGTGATAATCTCCGCACACAAGTTCATGAGCTTTTTCATAATTTACAAATCTGCTCTACATGTTGCCTCCAAGTCAACATACGCTCAATCTACTCGATTTCTATTGTCTTCATCTTCGGTCAAGCGCTTACATTGAAATAACAATGTATTCCTGTTGTCTTGAATCTTGATATTTGTTTTCATCCAAATTCCACCGGGCTTGTGTCTCTTGGTGTACCGTGGCTTGCTCTGCTCCCTTCGTCTCTTCAAAACTTTTGCCTCGAAATCTTTTGCATGCGTGCTTATGCAGTGTTTCGATATCGTGTCAGTGTATTTTGTTTAGGTGTATAAATACTGGTCTGAAAACTACTCGCAAATTTTAAGGACAAATAACCACTTCATAAATGCTGTACATCATATTTCAGTTTTCCAGCTATTGTATAACAATTTTGAGATGTATCATTTCAAAAAATTACATCACAATCTGTATTTTCATACAACATTGATAAGAATCACTCTTAGCGTGATAGTTGAAATATGTGCGAGGGAATTTGAATATCATATCGAATTTGGGAAGATAAAGGATCTACTTTAAAACTATCAGCTTATGCTGAGGATGTTTGTTCTTAAAATTTTCTCCTAGGTTTCTGACTAAACCTACCTGTAATTGACCTAGCCTTAATACCCACATCGAATAAAATAGGTACAATATTGTTGCTAACAGCGACGACTAAATTGTTTAGTCGCGTAGTTTGTACTTGATTGTTGTAATTTGGTTCATGCATGTCTCTATAATATAAGATCAATGTTCGTTTAGATGTAAAGTTAGATATCGAGTCCTCTTGTTGTTTTACGATTAACTGTTGAGTCAAGTTAGTAGTTGACGCGATTCGTAATGTTTTATCGATGTTTTATGCTAAGTATTAAAGTAATGTTGTGCGAGCAAATATTTCGAGCGATTAACGTTAAGTGTTTTGTAGTATATGTATAATATATTATATCGTCTCTCTCACAACTTAATGTTACGAGTTAAAAGGAAAAGAAATAACTTAACTTGGTACAATTTAGAGCTTTTCCTTGGTCATGCTTTGATCAATAAAAATTGTCATAGTGTTGATTACGTCTTGTAAAAAATTGACGGCGTATGGAATGATAATGAATTTCAGAAAGTTTCTATAAGCATTCAGATGCTTTCGTGACCAAGGGCATTCTACATTTCTCAAAAAGCTAAAACGCACGTAGTAAGATTTGGATATTAGAAGGGTCTCGGACCTCAGTATTTAGGATGCCTATACAGGGAGAGAACCATTTTTATGTGATGGTAGACGACATATATTTTACATATGCTACATTGGAGATGATTGGTTCCGCGGAGTGGATTGAATCCGAAACAAAATACACGAAATGACACCCAAGTCATGGTTCAATGAAACGCGAATTAGAACTACGTTGACATTTGATTTACTAACTTTACTCTCTAATGTCTGCGTTAAATATATTGTATAGAAGATTCTACTTCCCGAAGCTCTAATTACAACAAAGAATAAATTAATACAATTATTATCCTGTACAATACAACGGAAAAAAGAACGTCAATGATTAAAAGATGCAGGTCTATTTCAGTCAACCGAACTGCAATAAAATCGTAACTATGCAGAAAATATTTTAAATGAAGCGTTTTCTAACGTTATACCATATTTTATTAACAACAATAACAAACAAATTCTTATGGTTACAATTTGTGAAACCCTAGAGTAAATTCTTCTTACAAATATTTCAAATAAACACTTAATTAAGTGAGTAAACGTTTACAAAAATGTCAGTAGTTCTACGACAGATATTAGATGCTGGGCTAATGGTTCGAATGTTTGTCTCCACGTATTAAGCTGCAAATGCAAAAGATTTGTTATCGTCAAAAGCTGTGATATATGAATAAAATAAACTAATGCTGTGCGCCCGACGCGGCTTGACCGCTCGCGCCCTGACATTCTCACTTAGCTTCTTCAATTCTTCAAATATCTTTCACTTTAACCCTCCGAACTACAGGCTTTTGATCATCCAGTATTATAATCAAAGTTTACGGTTTTGGAATCATTATAGTACACAAAATACATCGTGTGACACCTTGACGTCTATGCATAGAAAAGCTTTCAAGTTTTACAACTAAAATTGCAACTCACTGAAAACAGTTTAAATCGGACATACATGAATTATTCGTTAAACAGCACGAACCGTGCTATGGTTGCTAATAAAAGAGATAACAATACTCAAGAATAGAAGAGTATGTATAACACTGCAAGCATGAGTGAGCTGAAAATGAATCAATTTTGCGCTGATCAGTACGAGGAAACTAAAGCTTTATGTAAAGGTAAGTATATTTATTAAATCTCAAATTGAAATCTGAGCATTGGTTATAAGTAACAACTGGGCCGGTTTATCAAATTAACTAAAAAATTTCCATAAATTTTTCTCATACCAATAAAAGAACTGAATAAACTAACGGCTGATCAAAAGTTTGTAGTTGACGGGGTATCTAAATATCTTAAGGTCCACAAATTCTAGTAGATTTTTAAACTTTTCAGCGGAATCTTCGACGTCAGCACATCATGTATTTTAACTCTAAATCATTAGTTTTAACTTTCTTTTGATTATAAACATAGCATACGCTTGCTAGTAGATTTTTTTTGTAAGCAAAATATATTTACCCAAATATAATATTATCCTGTATTTTATTTGTTAAGTATAATATTATTCATGTCTGAAATCGTAGGTAGAACCTTGAGTGTAAGTTTTGAAATCTAAAAGTCCAATGGCAAAATCCTTGAATTTGTTTAAAATTATTATTATTACATTCTCTTACTATATTATTCAAATTAAAACACATTAGTTTACAGTCCTTTTATGTAGTGCTGTCAAATTCGACTGCATAAAACACATTTCGTTAGTATCAATGTTGGTGTTTTAAAATGTTATACTCAAGGTTCAATCCGTGTTTAACTATTCAATATACACAATCTCATCATATTGTAAATACGACAGATCAATAATAATTTCAGATATTCATCTATGGAGAATTCCTGCTCTATTTTCTGATGTTTAAGAAAATCACATATTTTCCTGCACTGTACTACACTGAATGGTATTTTCGTAGCTTCTTTCGATAGGCCTATACTTTGTGCACGCCTGACTACTACATAGACTAAATTGCGACCTTCTCCAGAGTCTTGATTCCATATGTCATTGAAATCGTAACTAAAAATGCTTATCATGTCATTAAATACTCAAAAGTGAACTGGGGTCCCATATTGATAACTATTTCTTTGAGGCAACCAAACCAAAACTAAAGAAATGTATGAAATATCATCAGAAGTCAAACATGAACTGACAAGTGTGACATCGTAGGAGCGAGCTATGGTTTGAATTTCATAGTGAATGAAGACGCGAAAAGGGTGAATTTTGAGAGAATTGAGCAAGATATGTAATAAAAATGATAGAAGTAATCAAATTAATACCGTGCAATACTTTCAGCCTTGTTCAAATCACGTCTCGAACCTCACCATTGTGTTAAAATTGCAATATTCACTCTTTCTGGGTAAGGTCGTCAAAGATCTTTCATAGCGGATTAAACCTTCAATGAAAGGACTTCAGCCTATCCGTCTTCTATCGAACCTTTACAATCTTAATATTAAGGTATTACATTAAAATCACAGTGTACGTGTGTTTAGGCTAGATTTAATGCCGGGAATATACTTGTAGCACACCACACTTCTCACGCCAGGCCAGGTGTTCTCAACTCATAATAATAATGTATTTTCTATGACCCAGATAAACACCATGTACCTACTGAAACACATCTTACGCGAAGTGTTTTAACGTTACTTCAACGCGTGTGGTGTAAAGTGGTATGGTACAAGTGTAGCCAGGCCTTTATCATGTATTAATACGAAATAGTATCTATGTATGTGCATGGCGTTCTAGCTAAACTGTTGTTCGTAGTAAATAAACAATAATAGCGTTAAGGCAAACTCTTGGACCTGTTTTTATATAATTTTAACATTGACATGACCAAAATTTATCTTTCTTCCTCTCCCTTCAAGAGTGGGAACGAGAAAAGTATCGATTATTTTTTTATTATAAGAAATACAATCTAGTTTGATTCTCATGTTGCTATCTTAAAACAACATCAACAAAATTATTTTTTTAAATTAAAAGCGTGTGTCCAGAAAGAATGCATCAAGAAGGAAACTTGACATTGTACAGCAATATAAATAAATCTCTTTGAGCAAGTAAAAAAGTAAAAGTAAAGTTTAGTAGTGAAGTTATTATAATATGAGTCTCATGATATTCAACAAACAATGCAGTTCCAAGATCAGTGTCATAAATGATGTCTCATACGATAAAAACAATAAAGTACGTCACACTTCTCGTTTCCACTCTGTTTAATCCCTGTAACCTGTAGTCAGTTTAACCTTGAGTCTAATTTTCTATGACATGACAATACTCGTACGATTTTTCAGTTCTTCTATAAAGAGCTGTCAAATTTGATATCATAAAATCGACGACTCGCATTAGCTTTTTCAATGTCATAGATTATCAGAATCCCTTTTATAATCCTTAAATATTACGGCTATCTCTGTAGATCCTATCCTCCTCTTTGAATCTATCGTACGAGTAGATATAACTTTAATCTTCGTTGTTGGCTCTCACGTAGTTGATAGTGTTTTAGAAAAGTTATTTTGGTACGTAGCGAGGTTAAGGTGTAACTAAACGTTTAAATTAAATCCGCTAACTGTCACTAATTTAAAGTTAATCTACTTTAATTGGAGCCTGATTCTTTATGACATTGAAATCATATAATTTTGTGTCGAATTTGTCATTCCTTCTTGCAAGAACTGTCAAAATGGACACAGAAAATTGCGAGTTATCATTTTAGTGTCATAGCGAATAAGGACCTTATTTTGATGGTGTTAAAATAACGTTTTGCATGAAACTTGTATCGTAATGTGGCTCTTGGAGTGTGTTCGGTGTCGTTTTCTCTATCCGTCTATCTGTTTATTTTCTCTCTATACGTACTTTTGTAAGGCCTTTAGCATACACGAAACTTTTGCATCAGGGATATTGGAAGCTAGAATGATTGAAACTGAATTGTTTCTTGCTCTTTGAACTCTTAGTAAACTAACAATTAGTTCACTATCATTCGAATCGACGATTTGCTACACGCTGATGATAAAGTTACGAGTTTGTTATGGTCCATACAGCTTTGTCTTATATGTAAGCTTTCGATGTTCAGTGTATAGAATATTGGTCATGATACCTTATTATTATAATGTATATTATTAGTATTATGAATGCTTAAATGCGTTTATGAAGGAATTTGGGTGATATCAAACGAATATCATCGTTTTTTATAAAGGTTTGTGACTTATCCATTTTGATGCTTTTAATTGCATCGAAGTCAGATTAATTGGGTTATATTGATATGTATTAATTTATTATACGACGTATTGATATTTATATTTTATTAAAAAACACATTCAAATAAAGGTCATATCCACTAGCCTTTATAGGTAAATTAGAAAGTAAAGAGTGAACGATTACCAGTTTTTTAATAAACCCAGCAACATTTATTTATTATTATTAATAAATTGTAATGAATTTATAAAGAGGTTTATACAAGGTAGACATGTAGTTTAGTGATAATAATTGTAAATTATTTAAAAAAAATAACAAATCTTTCGAAACTCATTATCCGAACAAAACAGTAGAATAATTATAAGCTCTTAAGTGACTGACCAATTTCTGAATTTCTCAGCATAATTTCAGTTGAAAAATTGATCTTATGATGTTTGCACTCAGGGTATCTTATTGTACTATTATTGGTGTATTTTGTATTAAATTTCATTTAGCGCATATATAGTAGATTACCTATGACTTTTTGGCCTGCGATGGCATTCATTACATTTCCTGGGTCTGCACGTCTTGATTAACTTATTTTATTCTTGTCAAGTATTGATTGAGACGTCTTTGTCTACTGAATCTGTTGGTTTTATTGAGATGTTGATATGATGCAACTTTAACTTATTTTTATGAGATGAATGAATAGTAGAAAAAAAGTGTGAGTGTGTGTGTGTATAGGTACGTTCTTAGTATGAGTATATAGTGAAAAATATTTATGTGAATAATAAGTACGTTTTGATGCGGTTGTATATACGATTGTATGGATTTTTAATAAAAAAAAAAAAAGAAAACTATGATTTGCTTGAAAGTAGCCTCTACATTTTTGGAAGTTTTTTAATATTATAGGTATTTGAGAGAATGTGGGTAGTAATATATTATATTCTTTGTTATATAAAAGTTACTGTTGCACCATATCAATTGGGAAGGGTAAACACCTATTGGAAATATCGGTTACAGCATGTTATACATTATACTTGTTAAATATTAGCCTTTATAAATAAAAGCACTAGAAGTAGGACACACTTGATGCTTTTGCTACTTTTAAATCCAGACCTAAAATACCGAATAATAATATACCTATACAAAAGAATGTAAAATAAACAAGCGATTGTTGCAAAGTAACGCGAAAATTAAACAACCTTTATGTATGTATGTATGATTACGAGTATATAGTAGCAAAAGCGTCCAACAATTAAATCCCAAATCCTTTTGCCTGGATACGTTATACTAATTTTTTTTCCTATTATAGTGTTAACTGAATTACCTACTTACAAAAATAAAAAATAAGTTTCAATATTCCAGTGCAGTGTATAATATTGTTATTGAAAGAGAAAAAGTTTAATGAAACAATTTTAAAAAATCTTAGGGTGCTATTGAAGATTTATTTTTTTATGAAATAGTTAATATTGATGACGAGGCAAAAGGATTTGTTAAATGGAATATAACTTTTATGAACGACAATTTTTAGAGACAACGACACACGGCACACCACAACACCACAAGAGCTTCAACACACTGACGCCAATATTATATTATTATAAAATAAAAATTTATACAAAGTCGTCAAAATTTATGTATATTTTTAGACTTTTCCGAATAGTATAGAAATTATTCAGTATCAAAGAACTGACATGTGCCACGAAAAACAAATATTGCTCTACTTTAAGTACATATTTTGTTGACTAAAATCTTTTCTATATTGTGCGTAAAAGTCTACATATTATATTTCGTTAAATTCCAAAGTCTTCATATTTGATCATTTCTTTGTTAAAGCGAAGTACTTTCGGGAGAAAAATCAAAGTTCTCTATCATCTGTTTACATAAAATTTTCTCTCTAACCTTACACGCTATGATATTCAAATCATAAAATTTGACAGTTTTTGTATGAAGATGTGTCAAGTTTGACAGTTTTCTTAATATTGAGGTGACGAATATGACGTTTGCATGATGCATTTTGCGCGTAAATACGACGATGTCTTATCGAATGACTTTGATTTTTACCTCGTCTGTACTTTACTATTTGTTTGTTAGGATAGTTATTGGCTAATCTAAGGTCACATTATAGTGCGTTAGCTTCTAATATTAGTGACATCTAGTGTTAAAATTGCAAATTTACCGAAAATTAAAAAAAATGTGTAAATCAAAAAGTTTTAAAATGAACTTCGCGGAGAATCATTAGTCTTGATTATGAACGTGGTTCATAATATGTTGTATTGTTATTATAAGAGAAAGAAGTTAAAAGTTTATCCACGATTACATTTAACTTAGAATATTATGGATGGAAAACGAAATTGAGGTTATTGTTGAAAATGTTTTTAGGTAAATAATATCGGATTGAGCTTTCGTGAACCTTGTTGTTATTGATGATTTACCTTGCGTTCGCAGTGGCTGTACATTGACTGCCAAATTCAACTTTATCTACCAGAGGTTTAGGTTCAATATTCTCACTGTCTCTATCACTTACGTAGTTGTAAAGGTAGGCTTGTTCGCTATCTATTGTTTACGTCTTACTGTTGCGGAGCATTGTTAATATAATTTACAAAGGTCCTTATTAGTTATGTATAAAAGTTTAGAGGTAGCCATTTTCATATTAACTTTATTGTGTGTGAAAGTGGTTTATCTACCAAGTTGTTAAATAATAAATAAACTACATTGTACCACCATGTTGTTGTTTCAATTATTACGATCCATTCTGGGCCGACCTGGGGCCATACTACCAACGCTTAAAGCCATATTGTTTCATTATATTATGTAGTTCATTTTCGTGTTTTAGAATTATAATCCTTATTTTGGGAACGTGAAGGTACTTGACGTCAAATTGTAATTTTGCGAATTATTGCTAGTATCACTTTAACGTTGGCAGAATAACCCCTGAGCCTACTAAATACCAAAATTGACGGCTGAATGTGACCTCACCGTCACTTCAGACCTGCCGCAACTTTCTCTTATAGTTTTGACTAAGGTAGCAGTTTTGACGATCTTCCTAACGCATTTGCGCGCTAAACGCTGTTTTAAGTGAGAGGTACCCAGCAGGGCCAATTTCTAAATGTTCTCTGGTCTGGTCTGGTGGGTGGTGTCGACCTTAGCTAGTTACCACCACACCGCTAAACTTAAAAATACAGTAATTATGGCGAGAACACCAAAAAGCTAGCCAATTACAATAATTGCGCTCTCTTTTCAGTTCTTGTCGTCAATAGAACGAATCCTACTATTTAACTTTTTTATCCTTAACATTTTTATCTGTAGACATCATTTGCTTGCTAAATTTCTAATTTAACATGTTTCTTTCTTGACGCTTTCAACCTCTACTGCTATTTTGTACTTTCGACAACACTAAGTACATAATGTTTCGTAAGAGGCTACGATTTTAATCATTTTTATTAATCTCAAAACACTCCGTGCTATATATAGTTACCTACACCGTCGAAAACTTTGAAATACTTAATCCAATTCCGATTTATCTCTATTAAGTAGGTACCTACAAGTACTATAATTTTGTACACCACAATATGCTTCTTGGCGGTCATACTTGGAATTGGGAAACTGGATTTAAAAGTTAAATAATTATAAAAAGAGATAATATTTTTTATTAGGTACTTAAGTCATTTTTTATTTACAGAATATCACTAATAATTACTCTATCTTACAAATAGACTGAGTTTAATTCATAAAACACAATGCCATTTAAATATTCAAAAACAATTATTGTAAAATGAAATTGTATTTTACACCCTCATGGCCGAATACTGAAACTTGTAAAATATAATTATTACGTCGAATAAAACGTAGAAGATGCTTTTCAGTATTCGGGGGTTGAAATAACTCTTTTACTGTTAAGATTTACTTATTTATTAAGATTCTTACTCTAAAATTGACATCGCTGTCCAAACCCGATTGATATTTTTATTGAAATCAGCCAACAAAGACAGAACTTCTTGAAGCGTAGATTTAAGAAGACCAGAATGAGATTTCTCACTGATATCTATTACAGCTCCATTGCCCGTCACCTTTGTTTTTAAAACTATCCCTTCATTAGAATCTCGTTCTTCATAATCTTTATTTTCACCTTTTTCTTGTAACTCTAAAGCGCTTAATTTCTTTATGCTATGTAAAATTTTGTCAAGTTTCAATGATTCTTTATCGTCTACCTCAATTTCATTTTCTGATGTTTCTTCTTCCTTGTATTTTTTGTTTGCTTTGTCCTTAGTATTGATGCTTCTACGATTTCTTGCCAATTTATCGTCTTCTAAATTTTCTTTCTCAACTTCTTTATTGGTTGATGTTTCGATATTTTCCAATTTTGGTCTTTTATTCTTATCACTCTTTGGGAAATTCGTTATAGTTTCGTCATTTGAGTTCCTCTTTGCCTTGACTCTAGAACTTCTTTTAAAACCTCGCAACCTTTTTATTTTACCGATTCTAGGTCTTGGAAAATGATCTTTCGAAATTTGTGCGAATTTTTCTAATAGTCTGTTTTTAAACGCTTCATTATCAAAACCTCGTCGAAATTTGTGCCTATATTTTTTAGGATTTCTCTCTTTTTTAAATTCTTCGTCTGAAGTTTGGCGTATAGAACGTTTTAATGTTGTCTTATTAGTATTTAATAGACGAATCCTTCGTAAAGCTTCTTTCAGATCTTGGTTTATTTGATTTACTCCTTCCTTGAAAACTTCATTTTCTTCTCCTAAGTCAACTTCTTCATATCCATCTAACACTTCATAGCCAATCGATTCATGGACATCTCTAATCTTTCTGTTTAAAGAACGCTTAGTTTTTATAAAATTTTCTTCTTCATCGTCATCAGCATCAATAACAGAGATACTATCGATGGGTTTGTCTGTAGTGTTGCTATCAACATCAAAACATGCTTTAACTTTAGTATTGGCAAGTACCCAAAATCCAAAAGACTTCGGTGGGAGATTGATAAGAAGGGTTTTGTATGGACGGACGCGTTTCACTACTGGACGAATATCGCCTTCGTGGTACATGGTTCGGCCATTCACGACTATGTTCCTGTGAACGAAAATAATAAGTACGTAAACAAAAGTCAAAACTGTCTCTAAGTAAGTTCTGGACTGCGATTGCACCTAGGGCTAAGTGATGATTCTTAAGATGGAAACGGAATCACCAGGCAGCTTATGGTAGGAGATCGTCTTTTCGCCAATATACCTTTGCATCCTAAGCAAAAACTTCTGGAAGCTTATGATCAATTTATCTTCTTGTGACTGTTTAGATTGAAAACATAATATTTAAAACGAGAAAATAACAACAACAATTTAGATAAGTCCATGATAAGTCGTTTTAACTCTGTAAACGTAACGTTTTAGGTCTAAGCAAAACAAAGTACCTTCAAAGATTTTGGTTAAATGGTGGAGGTTGGAAGGATCTCTATTGATCACGGCAAGAGGTAAGGCTCTAGGTTGATAGAGAGTCTTAGCTCACAATTATTTACTTATATACTTCTCATCATATTATGTCTGTGACTTACAGTTAAAACGACAATAGAGAGTAGAGATCAGGGCCTAATCGTAATCATTTGACAGCTTAAAACGTACCTATTACTCGAACTGTTTAAGGAGTTCATACATGCTTTTTGACGTGCAGGCATCTACATAAACAGGTCGAATTATCCGTTTGACTGGCAAACGATTGCGATTGAAATTTATACGCCATAGGGTAGTTCACAATCACAAAAAAACATCATCTCAATCGTACCCGTTTCGATCGTGTCCAAGAATGAACTGCATGATATCTCCGCCCTGCTCCTTCTTTGCCATCTTGATGGAGAATCTGGCCGGTTCGTCATCCATGTTCGCACCGTAGAAGCTCACCGCGCCCGGTACCGGCTTGCGGCGCAGCGATGTACAGTGCGCGAATAGAATCGCTTGAGACGCTTCGATGTCTACGTTGAGGACCCTTTCACCTACTAGGTTCTTGAAGAGCAAGGCCATGTAGAAACTCTATAATTAAAAGTTATCACATCACCTTAGTCTCCTCTCAAAATGAGAAGGGTTTAGCCAAAGTCCAACACGCTGGCCAAGCTGACTTCATACAACTTTGAGAACATTATGTAGAACCCTTGGGCTTGAATGTTTCCTCATTTTTTTTTCTTACTGTTTGAAACAAGTGATACTTAATTTCTTAAAACTCGCATAGCTCCGAAAAGCTAGAGGTGCGTGCCGGGGGATCGAACGCCCGACCAACCGAAGCCAGGCGTCTCATTTCTAAACCACTAAGCTAATCGGTTTCTACACGGCATCGTACCGGAACGTTAAATCGCTTGGCGGTACGTCTTTGCCAGTAGGGTGGTAACTAGCCACGGCTGAAGACTCCCACCAGGCCAGACCAGGAAAAATTCAGAAATTATAAATTCCCAAATTGACCCTGCCGGGGATCGAACCCCGGACCTCTACACGTTAAGATAACAGCGCTCAACACTGCGCCTGGGAGGTTGTCAAAATTATTAGGGAGTTCGGGTGGTGAGTGGGTATGGCTGTTAAAATTAAACCCCTAATGGCTTTCAACATGGCGTCGTATCGGAGCGAAACGTCATCATCACATCACTTTTTTATCCTGTGTGTTTGCAATAAAGTCTTTCTATCTATCTATCAACTAACCAGAGTAGGTTCATACAGCTCCTTCTCCTTCAGCTCTCGATAGTGCACCGAGAACCCGTTCCTCGCCGAATAGCCGAGGCTGGTCATCCAATCAGCGGCGCGCTCCAGCTCATCGCTCAGCTGGCTGTGCTCAGTCAGCCAGAGCGGCGTGTCGCTGGTGCTGAGCAACTTGAGCAATTTGTAGCGGTCCTTCTCTGACATGCGCTCTAGCTCTCGGGACGATGAGTTGCTGGAAAGAGCCAGGAGAAAATTATCAAGAGATTCTTATGAAGTTACGTCATCGCGCCTAGAATAATGGTGATTTTCCTATTTAGAAGGTAGACAGACACACTTTCGCATTTATAAAATGTATTTTATTAAGTACTTTCTTCAGTGAGGAATCATGTATCTTCATATAGAAAAGATCTTACACTCTTCTCATAGAAAGACTGAAGAAAGAAGGTCAAAAGAATTGGGACATTAATAATATCATGCAGCGCGTGTCGTCAACATTCGGAAAAACTTACCCCTAAATTGTAGCTGCCAAAATCTATTCCTATTGGTTGAGACGACGACGACGATGACGAAACTTTTTTTTTATTTCACTAGTCAGGACTAGTGAAATAAAAAAAAATGTTGCGGCGCAATTAAAGGACAAACCAACAAACAAACACACTTTCGCTTTTATAATATAATGTATGAGTATAATTTCTTACCCATTCAACAATATAGCGTCCATCATGTCATTGGAGAGAGTGACGTAATCCTTGAAGTCACTCTTGGAGTCGGCTTGCAAGCAATTCGTGACGTCAGCGCCCACCACCCGCCAGCCCCCGCTCTTGCCGGGTGGGAACGTCTCTGTGATCACCCGGAGGGTCTCTAAATCATTCAGGTACTCCTCGATGGATTGGTTTCTGCATTCTGAAAATATATTAGTGATAAAGTCCGGTCAGCAAACCATATCCATAGAACATATAATATTATCCTCCCAACCGATTTTCAGCCACGAGATTAGCCATCTGCGCGGGAAATACTAAATATTATTAAAGTGCATAAGTTTACAAATACATGTGCACACTCTATTCCCGATGGGACGAAAAATCCGACACGACCGGAAAGAGATCATGACACTTGTTAACTCCGTGCTATAACTGGGAATTTATTTTCAGAAAACCCCACCGCTTGATCCGACTTGGGGATCGAACCTGGGACACGTCATGTGCAGTGGAATATGTTAACAGCTAGCCCAACAAGGTCAAAAGTCTCTTCGGCTGTGGGAAACCGATTAGGGATATGGGTTTGATAAAACTGCCTTAACTGCCTTTTATCAGGTTAACAAGCTATCATCTTAGGCGGCATCCATACCGCCAGGTGAGATCACAGCCCTTGGCTAATACTTGTACTTGAAAAAATAAACTAAAGGTATTATTCGCTCACCATAGCCAAGTTGCCAGAACATGTTTCCAACATTGGCCTTATCAGCCATCGTCAGGACCTTCAGTGCGGTGTTGGGGTCCCACATCCCTGAGGCTGTCTTCTCGTGGTTGTTGAGCGCGAAGACCAGGTCGAAGCCAGTGGTCTGAGCCCAGTGGACGAACCTCTCCCATTTGCTGTGAGATACAGCTAGGTTGGTTCTGTAGTTAGAATCTGTACATACAACATAAGAAAGTAAATATTTAGGCTTGGCTTTTTTTGCTAGAAAGCTTGCTTTATTTCTCACATTAAAAAATCGCAAAATACACCAACAAATAAATAATAATATTATAAATGCAAAAGTTTGTATCTTTGTAACTCTTTCACGCAAAAACTACTGAATGGATTTGGCTGTATTGTGGAATGGAGATTGATTATACCCTTATATTATCATGTAGGCTATGGCTGTATTGTGGAATGGAGAGTGATTATACCCTTATATTATCATATAGGCTACATTTTTTCCAGGAAAATTAAAGCGCTTCCGCGGGAACCAAAAAGCCTCAATTCACGCGAAAGAAGTCGCGGGCATCGTCTGGTAAACACATAAAATCTACAAAATACGGCTCCAAATGATCGTTTTAAATGAAAGAAAAATAGTTCCAATATCAGCCACCAGACCAGATAAATTGATGGGACTTGTCTAGTCCTTATTTTAGGAACGTCAAGATACGTGACATCGAATTGACATTTTGAGTAATATGCCAAGTTATGTACCTTAGTAAGCCGGCAATGGATAGTACTTACCATCTTCCTCGCTGAACAGTTTGCTGAGGGTAAGCTTCCTCGGCTGGTTCTCCTCTATGGCTATGGTGGTGTTCTTGAAGAGCATGCGCGAGGTGGAGGGGCCAGCGATGCGGATATAGGCTGGGGTCAGGGAGGTCGCCATACAGATGCATTCTTGACTGAAATAATTCAAAATTCTATTATTTTTATTCATTTTTAGGGTTTCCTACCTCAAGAGGAAAAATGAACCCTTATAGGATCACTTCGTTGACTGTCTGTCTGTCTGTCAACCACCTTGTCTCGGGAACGCGTGGAGGTAATTGCGCTTCTGTCACCAGATAAGGCAATAATAATTAGCCGCGGTTAGTTTATTCAAATAAACTTTTACATATTTTTTTAATCGTCAAGTGAAGAGTGAATCTACCACTGGTTCGGAATGTCATTCTTTACGAGAAGAACCAGCAAGAAACACGGCGGTTACTTTTGTGTATTATTATGTATCTATACTTAGTATGTCTCTACTAATAAAAGAACCTTGACGATACACGATATCTTTATATGCATACTAATGTGTGTCTGTCTGTCCGTCTATCTGCTACGCTTTCACGGCACATCTGTTCAACTGATTTTGACGAAATTTGGTAGTACAGTGGTACCTAAGTCCCGGGAAAGTACATAGGCCGCTTTTTAACCCGAAATCAAAAACTTTAATACATGCAGATGAAGTCGCGGGCATCAACTAGTGCAACTGATATAAATTAAAATAATAATTATATATAACACTTACCTATTATACTTTTCACTCGACGAAAACAAATATTTGGGGTCGACAGTAAAACTAAGGAATCTACTATCAACTAAATTGACGTGTTCGTCCGTACCAACGACTACGTTGTATGAGTCAGCACTTATTACACTGACGTAATGTATTAAAATAATCCCTAATGTTAACAATTTTAATTTGTTACCCATTGTGGGGAAATATAGAAATAACTCGAAAGTTGATTAACGTCTTTATTTAATACATTCGTTGGTGTTTTGTGCTAAAGCGAGTAAAAGGAAATTTGGATTTTGTAAGAAATTCTATGTTTGTTTGGTTTGGTGAAAAATGTGTACGTCTATCGTTCAGGAGGAGAAATTAAATGGGAAATAGGTATCCTAGGTTCAAATCTCACTTGTGAGAATAATAGGTACCTACCTATTGTACCTAGATACTCATAAGGTCATTCAATTAAAACTCTTTTTAGAGGGCTATAACTGTGCTAATATTACATATCATCATACTAATATTATAGAGCGAAGTGTATTTGTTGGTTTGTCCGACGATCATGCCGCAATAGAGCAACGGATCGACGTGGTTTTTGAATGGGTATAGTTGAGAACGGAGAGTAACATAGACTACGTAGTCGTAGTAATAAATCGTTAGCTAGTATAATTTAAATGAACCAGAAACTGTAGAAGAAAAGATTCGTTAGGTTGCGACAATCTTTTTTTATTGAACTTGACTGCGACCTCACCTGATAGTAAGTGACGATGCAGCAAAAATAAAATTAGGGTCTCGACTCTGGACAGTGGCTCTACATTATTAATACCCTCGTAGATTTAGATATGATACCGTAAATATCAACATTATGTTTTCTAAGTTATTGGACGTCAATAAAGATGTACATAATTTAAATAAATAAATATTGAATTGAATAATTTAATATAACAAATACTTTGCAGTATTTGCTATATTAACTTACAACAACAGAGAGTTTCTCTACGTCATTAATTTACTGTTTAGAGGTCGAAATTATTAGAAAATAGCAAAAAAATACCAAAACGTCCATTGTGTTTAGAAACAAATTACCCAAATATGGATATTTCGCAATCAGTCTGATATTTCACACTAGCTGCAACATGAAATCTGCAGCGTCTACAATATGCACATTCCAAGGTACTACACTTCCGAGACGAATTGTTTTCATAACATAATATTACGCAAAACATACTAAATAAAAATTTGTAGTTGATCACGTTCACTGACGGCCTCCCTCATGGCTCAGTGGTGAGCGCTTATTTCATCTTTTAAGCGGGCTGCAGGTGATCCAGGGTTCGATCCCCGTCAGTGTATTGTAGAAAATGTCAATGACAAGGCCTGCACCCTCACGCAGTCGAAATTCCGCGGGCTCGTACGAAGCAATTTGCTTCCTCGTTTTTAATTCAAGCCGTTAGGATATGGAATGCCCTTCGGGCTTCCGTTTACCCCTCCTTTGATAATATAGGTAGGTAACTTCAAATCAAGAGTGAATAGGCATCTTCTAGGCAAGCGCGCTCCACCTTAGGCTGCATCACCACTTGCAAGCAAGCCTGATTGCAGCCAGGCGCTAGCCTATATAATATGTATAAAAAAAATACTTACAAAACAAAAGACAGGAAACTATGGTAATGCTCAAAGGCGGCCTTATCACTAAAGTGATTTTTTAAAGGGAGTATATGGGTTTAATATATCTGCCATATTTATCTTTTTAGGGTTCCGTAGTGAACAAGGATCCCTTATAGTTTCGCCAAGTCTATCCGTACGGCTTAGCACAAAGACTATTACTACTAGAAAGCTGTAATTTGGCATGGGTATACATATCAACCACGCCGACAAAGGGGTAAAATAAAATTTTGAAATTAAGAATCCTTAGGAATCTCCCCTGCACGTAAAGTTGGGATGATTATTATTACCTGTATCCTGCTCTACAAGTAAAGTGATTTTTTTTCTTCTCGTCTATCCCACGGCGTGGGGTGCCATTGCGAGCTCACCTGCCCCCCTAGCATGGGCCGAGACAATTTTCTCCCCGAGGAAAGGATAAAATTTTTATTCCTAAATCAATATCAAATAAATATTATAAATGCGAAAGTTTGGATGGATGGATGTATGTATGGATGTATGTTTGTTACTCAATCACGCTCCAACGGCTGAACGGATCTGGATGAAATTTGGCACAGAGATAGATTATGGTCTGGAATAGCACATAGGCTACTTTTTATCCCGGAAAATTAAAGAGTTCCCGCGGGAACCGAAAAACCTAAATCCACGCGGACGAAGTCGCGAGCATCAGCTAGTAAATAAATAAAAACGCTAAATAACGGTGGATAAATAGTCCCCCGAGTCCCCGTGAAATGTCAAATCGCGATAAACTTGTCCTCTCCTCTGTTGCCGTGCTCTGAGAAGTAGATAAGTTAATTTTATCCCTTGTCAGTGGATAAAATTTTTATCCCCGGCCCATGCTAGCCCTGCAGATGGTAAGTAATGATGCAGTCTAGGATGGTAGCGTACTAACCTGTTAGGAGTATGGCAGATATTAAACCCATATCCCTTATAGGTTAATTACTACCCCCATCTAACCCCTTATTGAACACAGCATCGTACCGAAACGCTAAATCGCTTGGCGGCACGTCTTTGCCGGTAGAGTAACTAGCAACGGCCGAACCAGGCCGGACCAGAAAAATATCGGAAATTATAATCTCCCAAATTGACTCTGCCGGGGATCGAACCCAGGACTTCCAACGTTAGGACAACAGCGCTCAACGCTGCGCCAGGGAGGTCGTCAGGGAGGGAGGGAGGTATGGATAAATATTTTTAATAAGTAATATTAGTATGGATTCTGAATAACATATCTGCCAAAAAATAAAAGGTCCTGCACACATGACGGCCTCCGTGGCGCAGTGTTGAGCGCTGTTGTCTTAACGTAGGAGGTCCCAGGTTCGATCCCCGGCAGGAATTTGGGAATTTATAATGTCTGGATTTTCCCTGGACTGGCCTAGTGGGAGGCTTTGGCCGTGGCTAGTTACCACCCTACCGACAAAAACGTGCCGCCAAGCGATTTAGCGTTCCGGTACGATGCCGTGTAAAAACCGAATAGGGGTATGGGTTTAATATTATAACTGCCATGCCCCTAACAGGTTAGACTGCATCATCACTTACCATTAGGTGAGATCGCAGTCAAGTGCTAACATGTAGTGAATTAAAAAAAAGTCGTTTTACGTAGGTAGGTATCTGCAATTCATCAACCCTTCGCATAAAGGGAGCTGAGAGCTCGTGAGTCGGAAAATTGTCCCGACACACCGCCCAGCAGCTGAAGTCACTCAGCTAGAATATTGGCTCGGGGCAAAGGGACCTTTTGCCGCTTTTTAATACTATTAGCTGAGTTTGTTGTGGGCTCTTCTCAGAGGACGCGTTTGGAACCCTCGTAGCTTTAGTTACAGATTATCACCATCATATTTTTATTTTTAGGTAACTGGACGTCAATAAGTGTCTAGCTACCAAAATTGAATAAAATATTTATGACTTATGACTTACTAGCTTATGCCCGCGACTTCGTCCGCGTGGATTGAGGTTTTTGGGTTCCGGCGGGAACTTTTTAATTTTCCGGGATAAAAAGTAGCTGTGCTATTCCAGACTATACCTATTCAATCTCTGTGCCAAATTTCATCCATATCCGTTCAGCCATTGGAGCGTGATTGAGTAACAAACATCCATACATCCATACATCCACCCAAACTTTCGCATTTATAATATTTATTTGATATTTGATTTATTAAAGCTGGTTTCAGACCGGCGAGACGAGACGTGGATGTGCTGGGTGGGAATCAATGAATAACTTTCATTGGCGGGAATTGAAATCTCGCAGGCCGTGTATTAACTAAGTATACATAAAATGGTAAAGTGAATGGGAACTGGGAAGGAGTCTATAACATAGACTACAGTGTGGTCTATAATTATTGAAAGCAGATTGAAAGCGCGCGACGAAATAATATGTACAAGGTTCTTGAATATTATGTATAATAATTATTCCAAAACATTTTTATTGGAACGAAGTTCCTTATGGGACGATGCGGAGGGGTACCCTAGCTGGCAAAAAACGTCCGTAACGAAAATGCGTGGAGTAAGATTTTTAATTATTATTTATGTATGTTCGCTATACAGTGTCTAATGTATAGTCTACGTGATGACTGCTAAAGTGTAAAAATGTATACTTGAATTATTAAGTATTTTCTTTTTACCTCGACTAAAGTTTGAAATTAATATTTATGTACTATGGAACTTCGGTCCTATCTGGTGTCCCACGACGTGCCCACGACACCACCACGTTTTTTTTGTTTATGGTTTTATCAACAGATCTTTGCTCTACTATTCTTTTGGTAAGCTACCGGCCCTTGGTTATTACACCTTCCTAAATTTAGTCGTCCTAATTAGGATTCAGGAAAGGAAAGGAAATTTATGTTTCTGATCACACCTTCCTAAATTTAGTCACTGAATCAGTTTACAGTTAAAGTTCGACGGCGTCGGACGTGTCGTGGTAGTGTTGAGTGCAACCACAGAGTACATTATACATAGTGCAACAAGGCTCCAGTACTGTCCAGACACCAAAAAATTGGCCTTGCCGTAGCTCTGGCTATTGGCTCAATTAAAATTAATAGATGCCTTTATTATTTCTTACCAAAAATTAAAAAAAAAACATTATTTCCCCATTGCCTTCAATCAACAGTCTCATCGGTTTGGTAGGTGATCGGACGTTGATGACTGTGGAGAGGGGATATGAATGTTATGATACAATTAAGATGGTGAAGAATGTGTGGATTGTATTCGGTGTTGGGATGGTAAGGTAGTTATGAAGGGGAGAATCCGAAGATTTGATATGTTGCTGTGTAGATGGCTGATGGTGTAAGATGCGCAGATTTTGTTTGGTGTATATTATGTAGGATATTTAGTTATGAAGGGGAGAATCTGAAGAGTTGATACTGGGATACCGTACTGGATTTGATACCGTACTGGAATCTACAAAGTTTTATCAAAAATTAATTAATGGTTATTTGAATTTGCCGCCATCTTCTCCTCCTATCAGGCAGGCGCGGTGATCGGTATTACTTGCTCTATGGCGGTGACTGAACCAATTAGGCGACTAAATGCTATTACACCTTCCTAAATTTAGGATACTGAATGATTTAGTAAGTTAGCATCCATACTTTTTCCTAAATTTAGTATCCTAACTTGCTAAATGCGATTACACTTATCTGAATTTAGTAACTGAATCATTTAGACGACTAAATTTAGGAAGGTGTAATAAGCTCTTAAGCATATACCTGAATTAACGCACATGGTATACCTATTAACCATAATATTATGTAATAATATGTTTTAGGAACTTCTCTTCATAAAACAAAGCCGGTTCGTCGCCCACGTCCCCCAATTCTGTCTTACTGGAGTCGTCGAGTCCCCGAATCGCATACAACTCAAGTAGCCAAGTCGCAGTCGTTTCGTTTCAAGTTCAAGGAGCTATACGATTCGAGTTTACGAGTCAGTGTTGACTCGAACCACTCGAAAGAACATATGAAAAGGATTCGAGTTGTCAATGATGCATCACTGTCATTTGTGACGTTTCATTTGTCACATACAAATTTGACTTATGTCATCCATCATCTGATCCATCATTGTTGTTCACACACGGGATTTTATTTTTATCAAAACTTTTTTATTAAATTATCCTGTTATCTAGTTTTCTAGCAAAATTGGTCAACATTAATCCGTGACGGGTGAGCTTATCGCTTTCACGCGGCACGCAAAATGGACAAACTTTCTTTTAAACTATGTTTACGATCACAAGAACAAACTACTTGTTTACGAAGTTCTAAGAAGTGTTTTGTGTGTTTATCTTAATGACTAATGAGTATAATTTGCAGTGAAAATGGACACTACGAGTGAGAATAATGTTAAAGCGGACGATGGAAACAGTCCAAAGAAGGATTTGCCCTTGAATTTGCAAAAAATATGCCTCGTCTGTGGAGACAAGGCCCTCGGTTACAACTTCAACGCAATTTCATGCGAGAGTTGCAAAGCTTTCTTCCGTCGAAACGCATTAACTAACAAGGAATTTAAATGCCCTTTTTCAAATAACTGCGAGATTACTGTCGTTACGCGAAGGTTCTGTCAGAAATGTAGGTTAGAGAAATGCTTAGCAGTTGGTATGGTGAAAGAGTTCATCATGTCAGAGGAAGATAAAGCTGAGAAAAGGCGAAAAATAGAGGAAAATCGAGCGAAAAAACGACAGTTGAACGATTCCGATGACTCTGTTTCTAGTTCTAAGAACTTTAGGAGAGACGATGAATTAAATTATGTTCCGCCTATGCATGATACAGGTGTGAAATTATTTTTACTTTTTTTACATGATTAATGTTATCTTATCATCAGAATGTTGGAAGTAAAGTACTACAAAGAAAGGTCCAGGGTCCAGGTAGAAAGCATAATACCTATAGTTTAGGCCCTAGGGTATGGCAATGGCATTGAGTATTATTATACAGCTATCATAGCTATCCTTAATCAATTTCTATGCTGTATTTTATTTTAGCTGTTAGCTTTGCTGGCAGGGTGGTAACTAGCTGAAGCATTAGCCAATATGGCTGCCGATTTAGATGACTAATATGGTTTGCAAAGTTTGATAAGGATGAGTAGGTAATTCAATTAAAACTAGCTGTGACTGGATATTCCCACTAGACAAGATGTAAGCTCAAAATTAACCTATCTTGGAATCATTCTAATTGTGAGACCTCTGCCTCAACCTAATATTAAAACAGGAATATGTAAAATATCTCCATTTTGTTATTTTGTGACTCTATTTTTTCAAAGTATGCTCTTTTACTGTGACATTTACAGTCAAAGAGGTGGGAGGCTTTAGCCTTGGCTAGTTATCAACATACCAACATAAATGTGCTGCTAGCATTCTGATGTGATACTGTGTAGAAACCGATTAAGGGTATTGGTTTCATATAACTGCCATACCTCTAACAGGTTAGCCTGCTACAATCATACACTGCATCATCACTTACCTAGCGGATAGGACAAAGGCTAACTTGTATTGCTTAAAACAAAAGATAATCTAAAAGTTTAACTGACTTCACCACACACTTAACAGTTCATATCTTGAAAACTAGTGAACCAATTTCGATAAAACTTGCGCTGTTCGCTAAGTTGGTGGTAATGTAAGGCAATAAAAAAGAACGGTCACAATCCAATAAATAGTTTCAGATAAATTCACAGACAAACACACATATAATATACATACACCTATGAAATTTTGTGTATTTGCTTGGAAGCCGTTGAAGATTACCATATGTGAATATTTTGCAGTTCCAATAATATTAAACTGGCTGATGCCCGTGACTTCGCCCGCATGGAATAAGTTTTTTTTAATTCCCACGGCAACTCCTCAATTTTCCGGGATGAAAAGGAGCCTATGTCACTCTCCGGGTCCGCAACTATACCCATGCAAAAAATCAGTTCGATCCGTTGCTCTGTTGCAGCGTCATTTAAGGACAAACAAACACACTTTCGCATTTATAATATTAGAAACATTTCTTTCTCTCTGAACTTTTTAGAAACATGCCTCCTTATTTTGAAGCCGGTTAAAAAAAAGTAAATCTATTTGTTTTCAGGTCTCCAATACAATGTACTAAACAGTACAACATGCAGTCCTCACAGCACCATCCACTCACCTCACACCGACTTGGAAAACACAATGAGCACTGCTGTATACAACCATTATGTACCGGTGAACAGCACAGAACCTTACAATGTGAAGGTTTACCCCATCGATGAGAAGAGTGTCATCAACAGAGCGGTGTATGATCAGAGGGTGGTGGAACTGGGGTACAATAATGTGTGCGATAGTGTTGATAGTATGTACGAGCAGCCCAAACAGAATAGCATAAGGTAAGTGAAAGTAATAAATAAAAGTCCTCGCTACCGAATTTTAGCGACAATGGCCAATTTCCAGGGAGATTAGCCATCCGGAAAACGTATGTAATAGTAAACTAGTGTGTGTCTCATAGCTATATTAAGTACTAGCTGATGCCTGCGACTTTGTCCGCGTGGTTTAAGTTTTTTTGATTCCCGCGGGAACTCCTTAATTTTCCGGGATAAAAAGTAGCCTCAACTATACCCATACCAAAAATCACATCGATCCATTGCTCCGTTGCGGCGTGATTGAAGGACAAATTAACAAACCAACAAACAAACACACTTTTGCATTTATAATATTAGTATGATGTAGTTTCCTCACAATGTTTGTGTTGAAGCAGATATAGATAAGGCATATGACTCTGAAGTTAGAAGTGCACTGACTGGTCTATCAACACACAGCTCAAACCACTGGACGGATTGGTCTAAAATTTGACACATAGATTGCTATTATGAGTAGGCATACGCTAAGAAAGAATTTTTGAAAATTCAACCCCTTAGGGGGTTAAATAGGGGCTTATTTCTATTATAATAAAACTTAATGTGTGCGAAGCTGCAGGCAAAAGCTAGTATGCAATAAAGTGTTGTCAAGGTCAAACAATTCAAAGTTATTGAAATAAAAAAATTACTCACAATAATTTTTATCAGCAAATTGTAATGATAATAAATTGGTATCTTATAAGTAACAGGTGCATCTAAGAAAGATAATTTTTACCATACTGTGAATTGATTGTACAAATCTACACTAATATTATGAATGCAAACGTGTCTGTTTGTCTGCTACTCTTTCCCAGCTCATATTTTCAACCGATTTTGACAAATTTTAGTTCTTGCGGGAATTAAAAAAAGCTTAAACACATCGGGCATCATCTATTAGTGTTTAAAATAAACTCAAATTACTCAAAATTGATGAAATGCAGACCACCTGTTAATAACAAAAGATACCTATCTGTTTCTAATGCATAATTTAATGTGCATGAAACTAAATTGATTATTAATGTTATAATAGTTATAATATACCTGATTATTGTCATTTCACATAGTCAAATGGATAAGGATTGCGACCTAAATGACATCATGATGATTAAAGATATATTATGTTGTTGCGAATGTATTGCCAATATGCTTCCGGCTTGTAAAGATGACTGTGAATGATAAATATTTATGACCTTCCTATGATATATTGGATTAATGTTACTTTGTACAAAATGTATTCTTGCTTGACAACTTGATTTTTGTTTATCACTAGCTGATGCCCGCGACTTCGTCCGCGTGGATCGAGGTTTTTCGTTTCCCGCGGGAACTCTTAATTTTCCGGGATAAAAAGTAGCCTATGTGTTATTCCAGACTATAATCTATCTCTGTGCCAAATTTCATCCAGATCCGTTCAGCCGTTGGGGCGTGATTGAGTAACAAACATCCATCCATACATCCATCCAAACTTTCGCTTCAAATCAAATCAAATAAATATTATAAATGCGAAAGTTTGGATTGGATGTATGGATGTTTGTTACTCAATCACGCCCCAGCGGCTGAATGGATCTGGATGAAATTTGGCACAGAGATAGATTATAGTCTAGAATAACACATAGGCTACTTTTTATCCCGGAAAACTAAGGAGTTCCCGCGGGAACCAAAAAATCCTCACAAAACAAAACAGCTAGTACTTAAAATACAATTATTAATACTTCCAGGTCAATTCTCACGAATGGTGAGACAACGTGTTCGAGTGAAGTGGACGACAGGAACCAGATACAGAGTCATGTGTGTGAAGAGATGCCATCCACCAGCAGCAACCCTGATGTCAATAAAGCTAGAGACATACTGCAGGATGTCGAGAGGTAAAACCCCGAGTTTACTACGTCAAATCGAATCACATATGACGACCTCCGTGGCGCAGTGTTGAGCGCTGTTGCCTTAACATGCGGAGATCCCGGGTTCAATCCCCGGCAGGGTTTGGAAATTTATAGTTTCTGAATTTTCCCTGGTCTGGCCTCGTAGGCGGCTTCTGCCGTGGCTAGTTACCACCCTACCGGCAAAGACGTGCCGCCAAGCGATTTAGCGTTCCGGTACGATGCCGTGTAGAAACCTGGGGTATGGGTTTTATATAACTGCCATGACCCTAACAGGTTAGCACGCTACCATCTTAGAGTGCATCTTCACTTACCATCAGGTGAGATCGCAGTCAAGGGCTAACTTGTAGTGGATAAAAAAAAACATATTTTGTTTTGTATGCGCTTGGACTAGACTCAAATTCAAACTCATATTTTTTTATTCAAATAAACTTATTAAATGTGCTTTTGAATCGTTGAGTGAATCTACCACTGGTTCGGAATGCCGTTCCTACCGAGAAGAACCAGCAAGAAGCTCGGCGGTTGCGCTTTTGAAAAAAAAAATTTACAATTTCATTAATTTGTAATTACATAGGTAACCGCTGTCCTTAGCATTGCTGGAGCGAGTCAAATCCACGTAATCTTCAACAGTATAATAAGCTTTTTTCAGAAGCATACTTTTAATGGACTTCTTAAACTAGTGACCTGGAGAGTGATCTCCAGGTCCTTAACTATACTCATCATCAAAAATCACGTCAATCCGTTGCTCCGTTGCGGCGTGATTGAAGGAAACCAACAAACGAACAAACAAACACACTTTCGCATTTATAATATTAGTATGATAGCGAAAAATGTGTCTTGTTCCTTGACTACAAGTATTTAGTTTGTTTGTCTGCAGGATAGAGCCTAACTCAATGGAGTCCATCTTGTGCGAGGCGATCAAACTGGAGTTTGAAGCGTACACTTCAGTCGGCAGCTGCAGTGGATCCTCGCGGGAACTGAACGAGGTACTGTTTTCGATCTCGATCTCACCTGATGGTAAGTGATGATGTAGTCTAAGATGGTAGCGGGGTAACCTGTTAGGGGTATGGCAGTTATATGTATAATAAAGCCATACCAATCGGGTTGTATTGGGTATCGTACTGGAACACTTTTGCCGGTAGGGTGGTAACTAGCCATAGTCGAAGCCTCCAGACCAGACCAGAGAACATTCAGGGATTATAAATTCCCAAATTGACCCTGCCCGGAATCGAACCCCGGACCTCCCACGTTAAGGCAACAGTGTTCAACACTGCGCCAGGGAAGTCATTAGTTCCTCGCAAATTAAAGTAAAGTACCATACAAGTCTCGGCCTAGATAAAAAGTCCTCGGCTATCGCCTCGTCCTTCCAATATTATTCAGCCGTAAATTGCTTAATTTCCGGCCTGGGCAGTAATGTACTATTTTGTCGATACAGGTGGAGCGAGCAAAGCTGAACGAGCTAATTGTAGCGAATAAGGCGCTCCATGCACCCATAGACGACGATCTGTCGCAGCTTATCGGAGAAGTGGCTTCCGCAGGGCTCAAGGTTCGATTCCAGACTATTGACTAGTTCATGATATGCATGATATAAATTTGTATGTCTTTGTTGATTTATCAGTTCCCTCATGATACTTGCCATTTAAAACTGGAAATATAGAAGCGTTTCGTGCTGTGTCGTGACGCGTCAGAACTATAATTATCATATGCAATGAATCTTTGATATGAACAGTTTTGTTTCTTAAATTAATAAGTCTATTGTTTCCTCGCAAATGAGAGAAAAGCACTGTACAAGTTGCGGTTAAAATAGCAATTGACGACCTCGTTCTTTTAAAATAACTAGGGAAGTTTCTAAACTATTCTTAATTACATATCATAAATTGCGGAACCGGCAAGATTTATGTGCGGGCACGAAATGAGCGGTAGCGGGGCGACGGCGGTAGCGGGGCGATGCGATTAGTCGGTGAGCTGGTGACGAATTTCGGGAACAATTTGAAAGATGTCTGGTAATACTTTATAACCGACAAAAACGTCTGGGATTTATTTTTTCGAATTCTATAAGTATACAATTTACAGATAATAAAAATCAAGTTGCCAAAAAATGTTACATCGGATTTTTTTTGCAAATGTTATATGCTGCACAGTAGCGAAATAACCGCAAACGCTCTACCAGACTGGCAGAACTGGATTCGCCAATGAACGAAATTATATTTTTCCACGATTTCAGATTGCCTAAAGGACCTTCCCGAAATTTCGACGCTTCGACGGACGCTTTTTCTTTCTTTCTTTCTTTCTTTAAATTCGTCGCCAGCTCTCGGACCCCATCGCCCCGCTGTCGCCGTCGCTCGGCCGTCGCTAGTTGCGTGTCTGACGCCTTTGAGTTATGTGTGTTATTCGTATGTGTTTCTAGGACGGCAAACACGACCCGATGTTGATAACGATAGTGAACCTGACGGCCGTCGCTATCAGGAGGCTGATCAAGATCGCCAAGAAGATAAACGCGTTCAAGAACATGTGCGAAGAAGACCAGGTGAGATTATAGCTGCCACACCCCTAGCAGGTTAGCCCGCTACCGTCTGAGACTGCATCACTTACTACCAGGTGAGATTTTAGTAAAATGTGGAGATTTGAAGTAGATTTTTAAAAAAAAAAAGAGGTGTAAAATGCCCTGGGAACTCTTAGAGGATCAAAATGGGCATCGAAGTGTTACAGGCTCCACTAAGAACAGTGGTGGATCACAGTGAACTCCCAGTGATCCACTGGTAGAGCCAGACGGTGGATCAAACTCAAAACTCAAACTCAAATCATCTTTATTCAAAATTGGTACCTACAAAGTACACCTTCTGAACGTCATGTTTACAAAGAAAAAGAGTTGATGGTGATAATTAACAACGGTATCTTAAGACTACGAGGGTTCCAAACGCGCCCTGTATGGCTAGCATGCGCACTACGAGTAAAATTATGTCTACCCGTTATCCCTCTGTCTACCGAAGCTAACATGGTTACTTGTCTCGTCACGTCAAAAGTAGAGATAAAAGTAATATTTCTTATCTGTGGTATTTTTCTCTACGAACCTTTACATGTCGACTATTTTTTTGTAATATACCGCATTTTGTGCATGTTACGAGTAAATGAAAAATTTCCCGGCTACGACAACATCTCCCTCTCTCGTCGCGAGATAATCTCGTTGTGCGCATGCTAAGCACACTGGTCTGAGAAGAGCCCACAACAAACTCAGCATCACCCAAATATAGGAAATACTTAATTATATTTAGATCCTATCCTAATGAAGTTGAAGTGTTATAGGATCCACCCAGACCCTTGGTGGACCCTAGTGGACACCAGAGTCCTATTCGATCCACTGGTGGATCTAAAAAGTGGATCCTAGTGGATTGAGGGATTTGTAATATTAGTATGGATTGTAAGTTGGTGTATTTTAATTTTTTATTTTATTAAAAAGATACCTACACAAAACAGGTTGCCACCAACACATGGACAAAATACAAGCAATTCAAAACAGGATCCAAGTTACAACCCTAATTACGTGTACACAACTTTTAGAAATAATCAATATAAATTTAAATCACAATAATAGGATATAGTTAACATTGATATTACGTAAAAATTAAAAATTAAAAAATTGTTTGTCCAGATCGCGTTGCTGAAGGGCGGCTGTATAGAGATGATGGTGCTTAGGAGTACGATGACGTATGACGGACAACGGAACCAGTGGAAGGTATATATGTATATATATATAGCTTTTACATCTCTCATATTCGGTAAGTAGGTCCTTATTACTCCCAAATGGAGCTTGTAGGTGACCAATTAGCGCTCTAGGGTAATAATGTAGCTAGAAAACCCCTAGGGCGGTAAGTAATTAAAAAAAGTATGATGGTTAGATGTACGCGAACTTTTTGAAAGAGTGAAGAGTTTTTTTTTAATTACTTACCGCCCTTGGGCTTTTCTAGCTACATTATTACCCTAGAGCGCTAATTGGTCACCTACAAGCTCCATTTGGGGGTAATAAGGACCTACTTTACCTCACAATCGAGATGTAAAGCAGAGTAGTTAGCTCGGGTGTAAGCATCAATTGCACCCTCGAACTATAGGCGCCCTCCCTGCGCTCGTGCGCCTAAATATCTCGGGCTGCAATTGATGCCTTACAACCCTTGGCTACTAATCTACTATTATTTCTTAATATATCTTTATTGCACACACATATTATACAGTAATACAGTTAAAAAAGTAGCAGTAAAATAACAGAAACGTGCAAAGGCGGTCTCATTACTAAAGAAATCTCTTACAGACACGGAGACTGAGAGAGATCTCTTTGGTGAATTTATTAATCTATTCAAATAAATAAATAAATCAAAATCAAATAAATATTATAAATGCGAAAGTTTGGATGTATGTATGGATGTATGGATGTATGGATGTTTGTTACTCAATCACGCCCCAAGGGCTGGATTGAGGTTTTATATTCACGCGGGAACTCCTTAATTTTCTGGGAAGTAAATAATAATATGTGTTATTCCAGACTATAATCTTTCTCTGTGCCAAATTCCATCCAGATCCGTTCAGTCGTACTGTCGTGATTGAGTAACATTGTTTGTAACTTACACACCTAAGTTACAAACAATGACGACAGACACCCATTAACATAATTTAATGTTATAGAAATGGGTGTCTGTAACAAAATGTCACAACTTGCCTTAACATAAGTTTTATTTTAAAAATGTAAACGATTGTGCAAATATTATTCAAAAATCTGACGTGCTTGTTTTGGCGTGCTTAAAAGTGACGTATTGTCTTTGACAGCTTGTTAAAGTGACATTTAAGCTATCTATACTAATAATAAAAATGTGAAAGTTTGTAGGCAGGTTAGGTAGGTATTAAATTACAGATAATAACTACTAAAATAAAATAAAATTATTTTTCTCACCTCCGGGCGGAAAGCGTCAATTTTCCTCCCGCTGCGCTAAACGAAAATGCCGCTTTCCGCCTCCGTCGAGGAGAAAAATAGTATACACACCACGGGCAGTAAATAAGAAAGCCTCAGATCACATGTTTATTGACCTCGGCTTCGCCTCGGACAACAATTACATGTGATCTGAGACATTTCTTATTTTACTGCCCTAGATGTGTAATATACTATTAATCCCTAGAGCCTAAATGCTAAAACTTTAGCCCGCCTACGCTAAGCTATAATGACATATTTTAAGAGCATGAGAGTTGAAAACTTCTAATTGGGAACCATATATTATAAAAACGCTTTTATAATATGGTTCCCAAAGAGTTTCTGGGTTTGCCATCACATAGATTTAAAGACTGTGTTAAACAGCATTTGTTAAGTCGAGGTTATTACACTATCGATGATTTTATTAATGACAAAGTTGCATGGAAGCAACCGGCCTCGCATCCAGTGACCCACAAGTCAGTGTAATATTTGTAACTTATGTGTTGTATTGTCTACTTATTGTAACCTTTTCTTTTTTGAGAAAAGAGCAACTGCTGAGTTTCTTGTCGGCTCTTCTCAGTAGAATCATTTTTCCGAACCGGTGGTAGATTCTTAACGTTTCATAAGTGACACAAATTGTCCTACGTGAAATAAATAAATCATTTCATTTCAATAATGAATTTCCCAGCTGCCGCACAGCCAGTCTCAGTACGGCGCCATACAGACGGACGTGCTAAAGCTCGCGAAGGGCAACATCTACCGCTCGCACGAGCAGTTCATCCGCTCGTTCGAGCCGCGCTGGCGGACCGACGAGCACGTCATACTCATCATGTCCGCCATTCTGCTGTTCACGCCCGACAGGCCCAAGGTGGTGCATCGGGACGTCATCAAACTGGAGCAGGTCGGTAGAGAAGACGCGCTCGCTTCGCTCGTGCTTCATTTTTTTTTACTAGATGATGCTCGCGACTTTATCCTAGGTGGTGGGGTGCATCGGGACATCATCAAACAGTAGAGAAAACGCGCTCGCTTCGCTCGTGCTTAATTTTCTTACTATTTTATTTAGCTAACATATTATGATGCTCGCGACTTCCTGGATTAAGTTTTTTTGATTACCGCGGGAACTACTTAATTAATTTCATAGTTTTATTACATTTTTATTACATACGAGGATAGTTTCTAAGGATGCATATCTCAATTTCGATACTGACTTGTAAGTGAACCGTGGCCTAGCGGTCAAAGGCGTTCCGGGCGCGCTTGCCAGAGAGACGCGGGTTTTCCTGCCTGCAAAATTCGGTTCCCCAATTTTTGATATGTATTTAAGTAAGTTTAGAAATTCCTTAATTTTCTGGGATAAAAAGTAGCATATATTATGTTATTCCAGACTATAATCTTTCTCTGTGCCAAATTTCATCTAGATCCGTTCTGCCTTTCTGGTGTGATTGAGTAACAAACTTCATTGATTGATTAAAACACTTTCGCATTTATAAAATTAGTCTAGATAGATATTTTTGTTCTCTGATTGAGATGTTCTATTCCACGATACCCCACAAACTAAAGTAAAGGTTATAAAAATCAAATTCCTGTTTTTGCTTCTCCGAGCGCGCTCTAATAAGATTTTTTATGACTTTTTATGTAATCATTAACATATAAAAATTCTGGTCATTCCCAGAACTCATACTACTACCTGCTTCGCCGCTACCTGGAAAGCGTATACCCTGGCTGCGAAGCCAAGTCCACATTCCTCAAGCTCATCCAGAAGATTCTGGAGCTGAGGAAGTTTGCAGAGGAGGTGACAGGGGTCTACCTCGACGTGCACCCTATAGAGCCCCTCCTCATGGAGATATTCGACCTCAAGCACCACGCCGCCTGACGTTTCCACCCCACGTCACCTGGCTAACACAATTCACCTGCCAAATTATATGGGACTCGTATTTATATATATAAAAAAATACGTTTTTGTGCTGTTCGTATTGTTTTAGTTTCACAAAGTTGATATTTTTATGGATATCCAGTACAATTATGTATGTTAAACAAATTTTACAATTGCCTTCAAACTATTTTAATAAAAATAGTATTTTTGCGAACCGAGCTTGCCTGGTCGCAAGTTTTGTGATGCGTTGATATTTTATGTTATTGGTACGTATTATATTTCTATTCAAAAGTTGAAAAATGTACATAGGCGAGAAGATTTATGTACTCGCTTCGCTCGTGTTTTGTGTAAGGATTTTTAGACAAAAATTCAATTCCGTGTCAGCCCCCTAAAAACATCTCAACAAATTATGAAAAATATAATTTTCGAGCAGTTTATTAGTCACTTTTAAGATTTACGATCAGTCGGTCGGTCAGATATAAATTCAATGGTCACTAAGTTACATTTAATATTTATGGTCACTTCATTACAGTCCCACAAACTTATCTAGCCCAGTGGCCAAAATTGGAACTAATTTGTATGCCTGTTAAGTTTTGAAGTGAAACTTCTTTAGAATCGTTTTGATTTGAAAATTCGATGAACCGAAAAAGCGACACTAAAAAGAGACAAACATATTCATAATAGGATTTAGCCTGCGAGAGAATGAGATGGAATACAAGACTGTTTATATTTATTTCATTCTCTCGTAGGCTACTTTTCTGAAGTTTCACTTCTGCCGTGTGTGAATTGCACACCCACACTTTTTTTTCATATATTTATTAAGTTAGTTAAGTTTGTGGGTCTGTACTAGATTTAAGATGTAAGTCAGTTATCGGTTTATTAGTCATTTTTACGTCAGTTTTTTTTTAATTCATTGGAAATGGGGCGTAGTTATTAATAGATTAAGTACCAATAACAATACGGGTGAAGTTTTGCGGAATGGAGTAATATGATCAAAATATGGCTATATTTTACCCAGTAGGGTAACGTTTTTACTGTAATGTTATTTTAGTGTTTGTTAAGGAATCGTCCATTAATCACGTGAGGCTCGAAAGGGGGTGGGGGTGTTCGGAAAAATCACGAAATATCGCATGGGTGTAGTGACATATCACATGTATTTTGTTTTTGTTTCGGCTAAAAAGTTGCTAAAAACATTACGTGATTAATGGACGAACCCTAATATAAAATAGCTCAAGTGATAGTATGATTAAAGTTAATTGAATTGTTGTTAAAAAATTTATAGTTGTATTATAGACATTTTTATGATGATTTTAATCCGTCCGCCATTTTAATTTATTTTCGACATAGCGGCCACTCATAAAACCTGTATTTATCATTATAGCTGACATCAATACCAGCAGGTATTTATTTTATAAGACAAAAAATTAAAAATTAAAATTGGCAGTCATAGGGACTACCGATAGAAGTGAAAAAGAATATTTAAAATAATTTAAAATAATTAAAATAAATAAAATATAAACCTTAAAACTAAGGCATTAAAGTTTAATTACGAATATAGTATATTTATATTTAAGCCCTCTTGTCTTCGTAACAACTCGAGCATGTCGGTGTCGGTGACGCGAATCCACAAGTTTACCCCCTACCAAATAGTGCTCAACGCGGCTAAACAAGTTTTCACTTCAGAAAAGTAGCCTACGAGAGAATGAGACAAATATAACTTGTATTCTATCTCATTCTCTCGCAGGCTAAATTCTATTATGATTATGTTTGTCTCTTTTTGGTGTCGCTTTTTCGTTTCATCGAATTTTCAAATCACAACGATTCTAAAGAATTTTCACTTCTTTCAAATCTTTGAAAGCGTCAGGTTTCCTAGATATAAGCTATCAAAGCTGTACTGGTAGTGACATCATCAAGTAGAGTACCTTTGATAACTTTGATTCAAAAAAAACAAAATTCAATTTTTTTTTTATTCAAATAAACTTTTACAAGTGCTTTTGAGTCGTTGAGTGAATCTACCACTGGTTCGGAATCCCATTCCTACCGAGAAGAACCAGCAAGAAACTCAGTGGTTGCTCTTTTGGAAAAAATAATAATTTACAATTAAAAATTTACAAAATAATAAATTAATTAATTAATTTAAAAATTTACAAAATAATAAATTTGTACAATTTCATTGTGTAAATACATAGATAATCTCTGCCCTTATGCTGGAGCGAGTCAAATCCATGCTCTTTTATCATTTACGTAATCTTCAACAGTATAAGCTTTTTTCAGAAGCATACTTTTAATGGATTTCTTAAACTTGTGTAAAGGCAAGTTTAAAATAGGTTGTGGAATTTTGTTATAGAATAGAGTACTCATTCCCACGAACGACCTTCGGACTTTCTTGTGGCGGAGCGATGGAGTCACGAGCTTATTGCGGCCTCTAGTTTGCCTATTATGATATCTCGGAAACCTGATGCTTTCATATTCATATTCATTTATTTATTTCGATTTTGGCTTGTATAAAGCTCTTACGAATGTCATATGAAATTACAATCAACTCAATTAAGATTACAAAATTACAAACAAAAAAACATGAGACAAGATCATAAAATTACAAAAATTAAACAAAAAAATCTTTTAAACAAGATAAAAAAAAATACAAAAAATACTTACAAATTTACAAAATATCATAAAATAAATAAATTAATAGTCATGAGAAACAATCGTCAATTTGTGTATAATTATTTAAGATCTATTTTTACATAATGTTATGTAATCCAAGCTTGTCTGTCATCTACATGTCATCGATTCTGTAATATGCCTTACTTATTTATTATAAATAAATAAATAACGATTTATTTATTTATTAACTTATTTTTAATATATACTCTTTAAATTTACGATCTGGTAGATCTGTTACATATTTAAAGGTTTTGTCTCATATAATACTTGCTTGTATTAATGCCAGCTATAGATTAGTACAGGGTTTATGAGTGGCCGCTATTTCAAGGGAAAAATAAAAATAGCGAAACGGTAGGTAGAAATATTCAAACACCAAATCAGCATTTTAGGTCCAAGGGTCTGCGCGTTGATGAGACAGTCAGTGAGATTGTCAACGCTTAAATCAATACTTAAACAATATTACTTAACATGACAGTTTGATGTCACGTACCTTGACGTTACTAAAATAAGGATTATAATTCTAGAACACGAAAATCAACAATATTGACATATTATAAGCTAAAGACTTATAAGCGTTGGCAGTCTGACCCCAGGACTTTTACTAAATGTATGTATTAGTTTCAAACATCGATATATATGTATAGATGGGCCCTTTCATAGAAAAAAAAATTGGCAGTCATAGGGACTGCCGATAGAAGTAAAAACGATTTTTTTTTATTATTTTAATATTTTTTTTAAATAAAATTAAAATATAAACATTTAAGCATTAAAGTTTAATTACGAATGTAGTATATTTATATTTAAGACCTTTTGTCTTCGTAACAACGCGAGCGCGACGGTAACGCGAATCCACAAGTTTACCCCCTACCAAAAAGTGCTCAACGCGGCTAAAGAAGTTTTCACTTCAAAAATTGGGCGTCCGACCTGTGGAGCGCGCTCCGCACCTGTATAAGCCTGTCCTTGTCCCCGCCATAGCGCTGTCCCGCTTTTCAGACTAGATGGCGTTAGTAAAATACGCCCACATTCTTTGCTTGACAGGGCCCGTCTATGTAAATTGAGGTCGTTGGTTTCAAAGAAGTAATTGTATAACTCCTAAATACTCTTTTTAGGTTAAGTTTCTCCAAAATCGCCTATACTGAATGCCAAAAATCATTCATTTATTTTTTAAGATTATGTTTCTAGAAGCACTTTTTTATTTTAACACAAAATCACGCGTACACGATAATATGAGAATAGTGACATGTAGCCTTATTATGTAAAAGCTGCATCAATCATTGTTACAGTCTCAATTGTAATCTAAGGTATTCTTGCTGCAATGGATTCTGGCCATTTAGTCTAGTCAACATGTGCTTTTTGGGTCAAACTTTTTTTTTATTCCGATTCGAATGACGCCTCGTTCATATATTTAGGAGGCGGAGAAAAAAGTTTGACCCAAAAAGCCCTTGTTGACTAGACTAATAGAGATGATAACAACTCAATCAAATCAGCAACTCTTTATCAAACTTAAAAATGCACTTCTAGTATGGAAGTTGCATGAAATTCACAGTTGTGACGTCATCAAATTTCAACGCACTTTTTTTCTCTAACCTATATTTTAAAATGATTATCAAACTTAAAACTAACCGAGGATGTGAATTTTAGGTCTTTTGGAAGACCCTCTATTTAATAATCAGTTAGAAATAATTTATTTTTGATATAGACATCATCCCTATTAGCGGGAGAGAATTAGAGGTGCTGCAATCCACTGTAGCAATCATTCTTACATAATAAAGCCCCTGGGGGCTTATTACCGTCGCTTATAGCAGTATTTCAAAATGAAAGTTTTATATCACGTACCTTGACGTCCCTAAAATAAGGATTATAATTCTAAAACACGAACGTCAACAATATTAAAACAACACTGCTTTAAGCGACGGTAGTACCCCCTGGTATATTGTGACTAAAAAACCGTCCTATTCCGTACAAAAACCACTTTATTTTAGTACAACGCAAACAGAGGGGTGTTATAAGTTTTACGTGTGTATTAGTGTATCTGCCTGTGGCATCGTAGCTCCGAAACGATGAACCGATTTTGATTTTCGATTAAAGCCATATTGTTTCATTATTGTTGACTTTCGTGTTTTAGAATTACAATCCTTATTTTAGGAACGTCAAGGTACGTGACATCAAACTGTCATTTTGAGTAATATTGCTTAAGTATTGTTTTAAGCGTTGGCAGTATGGGCCCAGCCAGACAGATTTGGTATCCCGTTACTTGATGTATTTTAATTTATACTTTTGTTTATTTGTCATTTATAAATATTTATTAGAGATGCCTATAAATCATGTTGTTTTTTCGAACATACAAAATATAAAGAAATTCTTGTTATCAGATGATTATCTCTTAAAAATATAAGGTTAACAACGAAAATAGCGACTCATTGTTGTTTGCTCATTTGTCACGATTATGATTAAAGATGAGTTAATTGGTCACGATTATGATTAATGATGAGTTAATTGATCACGATTATGATTAAAGGTGAGAAAATTAGGCAGATTTATGCATTGAAGTGAGATCATTACAATATGACAATATTGTGATTACAGTCATTGGTCAGGAGAAGCTGACGATAAAATCGCTATTTTCATAATGCTCATAAAAATAGTTTATTACCCATTCTTATGAACGGTTAAGGTATGTTATATTTTTAACACATTATAAAATTGTAAATACATATTATATTTATAAGTTGATAATTATTGTTATAAGAACAATCATGCAAAAAAACTATTTTTATAGAAAAGAAATCTTTTTGTTAATATTTTTTAGAATAGGTGCAATAATGTATTTTAAAACGTAAATATAATAGATTGTTATTTAAATTACTACATCTTTTATTTACTTTTATCTGCAAAATTAAAAGGCTATATATATTTTTGGATAATTATATTTAATAAATTCCCGTAAATTCTTGAATCAACTAAACACTGAACACACATGGCTTATCAACATGATATAACAATACTTTGTGCACTGTGTAAGAATTAAAATAAAGAACAGAAAAAGAAAAACAAAGAACAAAATGAACAAAAACAACTATTCGACGAAAACAATAACCATAAAGTATTATGCAGAATTTAAGCATCTTTAAAACAATAAAAGTTATACAATAAAACATATTTTATGAATAATTTGTGCATAATCTAATTAACCTAAAATTAAAAAGAAGTTGCGACAAATCTATGCATACTCCATGAAATTATTAACTAATTGTTACTAGGTAAATCCCTACTATAACTAAGTGCACACCTATGCATTCGTCTATTTGCATCTAATATAAAAGTTTCATCATGACACATTTATGCATCCTTACTAATCCCTAACGCCAATTTCATTTCTAGAGTGTAATTTTCTTCGACGCGTTTGAAGTTTTTGTCCTTTTCATTTCCTGCATTAATTGCATCTATGTCATCGACACAATCTTCGAATATTTCATCATCCGCTGAAATATTTGCGGCAACTTCAATACTTTTAGTACTTTGTTCGGTTTCTTTGACATCATTGCTTCCTTTATCATTATCATCACGATTTTCTTTCGATTTTTTATCTGTTTCATTTAATTCGTCTTTGGTATTTTTATTTTCATCATTAGATTTATCTGTGAAAACTTTATCCTTGTCATCAGATTCTTTGGTTATTTTATCAGTATCAATTCTATTAATAACTTTGTCATTGTCAGTATATTCGTTACAAATTCCAGAATCGTTCGCTTCTGTGCCAACTGGTCTGTCCTCGCCATTATCTTCAGTAAAGGTGTCTTCTAAAGCTGAACTATCGTTGCTTGGTATTAAAGTAGCTTCCTCGTCGTCTGCTACGGAGTCATCTGGCGAAGGGACATAATTTTCATAGAGTTGCGTCCTCCATCTTTGCTCGACGTCTTCTACGTGTGCTTCTAGTATTCTTGATACTTCTGGTAACTAAACAAGCAAAAATGTACATGTTTAAATATTACAAGCGCACATACTAATATTATACGTAATACTAGGAATGACACCGAAATAGGAGGTATCTCCTTTGAGTTCTAACTTACCAATAGACGTATAATAGAGCCTGATTTTACCTGACTGCATCAGAAATCAGGGTAATATTGTAGCCTAAACGGGTTGGTAGGTTTTCACAAACGAGTTGTCGTTAGATTCGTCTGTTGTGGGAGTAAAACGGTGCTATCACTAAAATTCATTACTATGGCGGACGCTACTGAAAACCTTTATTTTTTGAGGGAGCCTGTAGCCTAAGCGGGTGGAAAGATTTAGCATCAAATTCGCAGAAATGAGAAAATGAAGGTCAGTTTTTTTAGTACAGATATAGAAAGACTTTCCGTCCGAAATAAGTTTTGTTTCTCTGTTTATATATGTACCTACTCAGTTCTACATTTCACTGTTCTCAAATTCTGGGGCATCTGGTAGAAATCTCTTCAAGACATAAGTTGTGTCCTTGTGCATGTGCTTTCAATGTGTATGTTTCTGGTACTAAATAAATGTATAAGAGGCCCAATTGTCTTAGCAAATCGTAATAATTCGATAGGTTATAACGTATTACTCGAACTGTTTAAAAGGAGTTCATACATGCTTTTTGATGTGCAGGCATCTATGAACTCCTTAAACAGGTCGGATTATCCGTTTGACAAACGATTACTATAACGATTTCCTTACACAATCGGGGGGCAGATCTAAGTTGCTCTCAAGTGCACCTAAAGAAGTTTTACTTCAAAACTATACTCACAGTACATTCATGCTGAAGTTCATCCGAAATCTGTTCAATGATAGCGTTCGTCTGGTTATCGACTCGACTCGCGTGTGACGTCACCACATCTATCTGTCTGTACAGTTCTTGTTCCTCATACACGAGCGTTTTGTTCAATATCTCAGTGGCCACGGAGTCTTCTATACGTGCGTTTTCATCCATATTCGAATAATTGACACCTGTGTATAAAAGGAATAGTTTTGGTCCTGCCTTGCAATACCCCAAGTAACTAATGCTCATCATTTTGGGTAATTGTTTTTAAAGATTTTTGGTAAGTACCAGCTTTGTTTCTCTAAGTCACGTATTCCTCTGTGTTAAATGCGTCTATCTGTCTGTCTGTCACTTTTTCAAGACTGAACGGAAAATTATCACAGAACTAGCTTGCATCTTGGAGAAGGATTTTTCTACAAGATCATACCTACTAATATTTAAAAAAATATGCGAGTCTTGCGAGTGTTGTTCGTTTGTATGTCCTTCAAGAAAGCAACGGGTCGACGTGATTTTTACATGGGTATCCTTAGTAGACCAGATCCCTGTACTTATTCTGTTTAACACAATCTCTTAGATACTAAACTAAAATTACAGCTTTAAAATATTGCTATCCCTCTCATAATACTTCTAATTTCTACTGCAGCAAGAACAGCTCTACCTACTTAGATTTCGAAATGATAAACCAAAATGATAGGTTTCAATCTATCATTTTGTAAACAAAATTGGCCTCTAAGTTCCAATTCAGATGGTATTAGGATAATACAATGACTAAGGAATAATAAAAATAGGTTTAACTATCTCTTTTCCTCTGATGATTAAGTACAGTCACTCGAGAGAAAAGTACCTACAGAATGCTAACTGTCATCCTAATAGAATCTGCCCCGCAATCATGTACGAATGACCGATGAAATCGTTAAAAATCTACGGCAAAGTATTTAGGTATGTACGATACTCAAACGTATAAGAATGGATACGCGAAATTGAGCTCTAATTCAATGTGTTTATGGTTTATATTACTTTGACGCTGCTCCTTTACCATTTGATGGACAATTCTTACATAATCGGGGGGCTGGATATGATAGTACCTTGTGAAGGGAATCTTTTATCGCCGTACGAGTTGATGGTGCCAATAATACACCTCATGGCATCTGAGCGGTCCACGTGGCTCATCAGCTCGTTGGATGATGAGCTGCACATATTGGAGCCGGAGTAATGAGCTGACTCTTCATTCGCTGAAACATTTTAAAGAATTTATTACGGGTTTGGTGCAGACATTTTGTGAAAACACTCGACTAAGGCGTCAGACACGAAACTAGCGACGGCCGAGCTACGGCGACAGCGGGGCGATGGAATCCAAGGGCAAGCTGTAATTGTGGAAAAATATAATTTCATTCATTGGCGAATCCAGTCCTGCCAGTCTGGTAGAGCGTTTGCGGTTATTTCGCTACTGCATAGCATATAACATTTGCAAAAAAAATCCAAAAAAACATTTTTTTGGCAACTTGATTTTTTTATCTTTAAATTTTATACTTATAGAATTCGAAAAAATAAATCCCAGACGTTTTTGTACGTTATAAAGTATTACCAGACCTCTTTCAAATTGTTCCCGAAATTCGTCGCCAGCTGTCCGACTAATCGCATAGCCCCGCTACCGCCGTCGCCCCGCTACCGCTACTTTCGTGCCCTACACTAAACGATATAGTTACATTCGATTTTATTATACTTACCTCGGCAGTCTTGCCGCTTTTGCTGCAAGGCTTTCGCCTTAGAAAACTTTTTAAATTGTTGGTACCTATTTTAAGAGTTCCGGCCCCATAGAGAGGAAGATGCTTGGTAAATTATATAGGTACCTTATTATGTAAAACCTGCATCAAGCATTGTTACAGTCTCAATTGTTATGATTGGCTGAATTTATGGTACTTATTCTTATTGCGATAATGTATTTTGATGTTTATAGCCAGTAAGTAACGACCGAGTTTTAAACAAGTGCCTAAAATGGGAGATTTCTTCTCATTCGATCGCGTCAACATTTAGGTAACTGCGATTTGTATGCATACAAATGAAATTCAAATGGAAATTCCATGGAATTTTCAAGCTCTAGATGACAGCTTGCGCTCGATCAATTCCATACAAATTGTAGTTAACTAACTAACGCGATCGAGTAAGTAAGTGAAATTAGTCACACTCGGCCCTCAAAGGTGATTGCTATACTGCAGCAATCATTTTGAAGTACGCATTAAGGCCCCTGATTATCAGACATCGCATTGTTAAACTGCGTAACGATGTCTGATGGCCTTATTGAGTAATTTATAAGGCGTATAAGGCGTAAGTTACCAGATAGGTGAAGACGGTATCCTGGTGAAACTTACCTACATTACCATCTGTTCCAATATCGTAACCTTTGTCTTCATGTTCCTTCTCATGACTTTCACGTTTTCTTCCCGAGGTTCCCTCATCTTTCTTAGATTTGACAGGATCTTTCGCACTGTCCTCTTCAGCACGCTTAGATTTGGCTGTACTCGGTCGGGCTTTTGTTTGTTTTGTTGATTGTTTCATAGGTTCGGGCTCAGTTTCAGAGCTACTCGTATCAGAATCGCTTGAAATGTTTATGGAATCCGTATCTGGTGATGATGCTATTAGAGAATTACCTTTGTTAGTGTTTTGGTTTGGATTACTAGTTAATGGAATGGGGTCACGACCCACAGCAATGAGGAACACGACGCAGAGAGAGAGAAAACGCAAATGAGGAAATCAACGAAGCATTAGCATAAGAAGCATTGCTTGTATCGGATATCCCACAATACCTTTTATTTCTTTACTAACTCTTACTTACATGCTGATTCAATATTCTCTTCTCCAATCTCGTACTCCACTTCAGTGGGCGTCTGTTTGTCGACGTATTGGAATAATACTGCACCCGGTACGTGCGTTAATTTCACTTTATTTTCATCTGAAACCGTGTTCAAATCATATTATTACAAAATTGGTACCCAGATGGTGTAACTTTCTGAACGTCAAGTTTTTTTTTTTTTAAATCCTGTACAAGTTAGCCCTTGACTGCGATCTCACCTGATGGTAAGTGATGATGCAGTCTAAGATGGTAGCGGGCTAACCTGTTAGGGGCATGGCAGTTATATTAAACCCATACCCCTATTCGGTTTCTACACAGCATCGTACCGGAACGCTAAATCGCTTGGCGGCACGTCTTTGCCGGTAGGGTGGTAACTAGCCACGGCCGAAGCCTCCCACCAGGCCAGACTAGGGATTATAAATTCCCAAATTGAACCCGGGACCTCCGCGCGTTAAGACAACAGCCCTACACACTGCGCCACGAAGGTCGTCAAAAAGTATACAAAGTATAAAATGTGATGGTGATAATTATCGACGGTATCTTAAAACTAAAGCTACGAGGGTTCCAAACGCGCCCTGGTCTGAGAAGAGCCCACAATAAACTCGGGGCAATCACGGCGCAACAGAGCAACGGGTCCACGTGATTATGGCATGGGTCGGGTAGGTATAGTTGAGGACCCATAGAGAGTGACAATTTGCAACCCTCGTAGCTTTAGTTTTAAGATACCCTCATGATTATTACCATCATCATGTTTTATAAGTAACTAGCTGATGCCCGCGACGTCGTCCGCGTGAAATAAGTTTTTTAAATTCCCACGGGAACTCCTTAATTTTCCGGAATAATAAGTAACCTATATCACTCTCCAGTCCTTGACTAACTATACCCATGCAAATCACGTCAATCCGTTGCTCCGTTACGGCGTGATTGAAGGACAAACCAACATACAAACACACTTTCGCATTTATAATATTAGTATGATCGGACGTCAATAAGTGTACCTACCTAATTTGAATACTTAAATATTGATTGATAGATTGAAGGTTAGGTTAGGATAGGTGAAGGTTACTTATGTACACATTGATATAATAAATAATTATTGTAAATGAATTATTTAAAAAGAGCAACCACCGAGTTTCTTGCTGGTTCTTCTCGGTAGGAATGGCATTCCGAACCAGTGGTAGATTCACTTGACGATTCAAAAGTACTTGTAAAAAAGTTTATTTGGATAAAAAACTTTTGAATTTTGAAATTTTGAAGGAGTCAGTCTCACCAGGTCTGTCCCCCGCAGTGAGCTGGCTCAGGGCGGCGCGGTCGAAGGCGTTGTCAGTCCGGTACGCGGTCACGAAGCTCTTTCTCTTCAGCGCGTGTGCCTGCTCCGGCTCCTGGGCCCTGTGGTACGCTTCCATCGCCTTCCGGTCGTATAGCTTCTGATGAGGGAAAAGTCCGCGTGGATTTATGAACTCTGGAGGAACTTTTCGAGTTTCCGGGATAAAAGTTTTTTTTTTCCTAGGCAGGAGGTAATCCTCATGGATGTCATGCCCGACTTCACTGGGATGCTCCCGGCGACCTACGGACTAAAACCTCCTGCCTTCTCTGGCCTTTCCGGTACTGCGATAAAAGTAGCCTATGTGTTGTTGTTATTCCAGACTATAATCTATCTGTATACCTAAAATTTCATCTAGATCTGTTTAGCCGTTCTGGGGTAATTAAGTATCAAACATCCATCCATCCAAACTTTCGCATTTATAATATTAGTATATAGTAGACTAGACTAACCAAATTTCAAACCCCTATTTTACTCCCTTAAGGGTTACATTTTCAACCAAGTCATTCAGTTACCTATAGTCAGTAGATGCCCATAACAGCGACGCTATCACCGGTTCAGATAAATTTGTGGAACTATATAAGTCTCATGACTTAAAACACTTGATACCATTGGGTCAATAGCAGGTTCTCCTCTAGCGACCCTGGCCTCCTTCTCCAGCTCTTCCCTCTCCAGCTCAGCGAAGACTTCCAGATCCTCAGCGCTGGGTTGCAGCTCCGGATCCTCCTCATCATAGATGGCGTTGGACTTCATGCGCTTCATGTAGTTTATGAGCGCTACTCCGTCGCCGTCGCCTTGCGCCGCTGTTGCTGTTGATGACATTTATTTATCCATTTAGGCTTTTATACCTACAGCTCTTAGATAAATAAAATTACAAGATAACAAAGAAACAGAAATAAAATTTTAATTGATCTAAGTATATAAATAAAAATCAACTTCCAAATTTATATAAGCGCATCACTTCGGAAAATCAGAACGAGTGGACCGATTCTGATGGAATTTCTTGTGTGTGTTTGAGTGGGTCCTGGTATGGTTTATATTCACAATAATTGGACCCAGTAGGTGGCCCTGCAATCGGTTTCTAGATTCAGGACAACGTCTGCCAGGCCCTCTAAGTACCTATTTAATATTTCAATATTCAATTCAATATCTATTTATTCAAATTAGGTACACTGTATAATCTTATTGACGTCCAATAACTTATAAAACATGATAGTAATAATCAATTACGGTACCTATATTAAAACTAAAGCTACGAGGTTCCAAACGCGCCCTGGTCTGTGAAGAGCCCACAAAAAACTCAGCCGATTATTTTTACTATCACCATCTCACAAACATCGTAAATTTAATAGAACTTATCAAGCTATAATAATAATATTAGAATAATTATCAAGCTTTTAATAATAAACTTTTACAAGTGCTTTTGAGTCGTTGAGTGAATCTACCACTGGTTCGGAATCCCATTCCTACCGAGAAGAACCAGCAAGAAACTCAGTGGTTGCTCTTTTGGAAAAAATAATAATTTACAATTAAAAATTTACAAAATAATAAATTAATTAATTAATTTAAAAATTTACAAAATAATAAATTTGTACAATTTCATTGTGTAAATACATAGATAATCTCTGCCCTTATGCTGGAGCGAGTCAAATCCATGCTCTTTTATCATTTACGTAATCTTCAACAGTATAAGCTTTTTTCAGAAGCATACTTTTAATGGATTTCTTAAACTTGTGTAAAGGCAAGTTTAAAATAGGTTGTGGAATTTTGTTATAGAATAGAGTACTCATTCCCACGAACGACCTTCGGACTTTCTTGTGGCGGAGCGATGGAGTCACGAGCTTATTGCGGCCTCTAGTTTGCCTATTATGATATCTCGGAAACCTGATGCTTTCATATTCATATTCATTTATTTATTTCGATTTTGGCTTGTATAAAGCTCTTACGAATGTCATATGAAATTACAATCAACTCAATTAAGATTACAAAATTACAAACAAAAAAACATGAGACAAGATCATAAAATTACAAAAATTAAACAAAAAAATCTTTTAAACAAGATAAAAAAAAATACAAAAAATACTTACAAATTTACAAAATATCATAAAATAAATAAATTAATAGTCATGAGAAACAATCGTCAATTTGTGTATAATTATTTAAGATCTATTTTTACATAATGTTATGTAATCCAAGCTTGTCTGTCATCTACATGTCATCGATTCTGTAATATGCCTTACTTATTTATTATAAATAAATAAATAACGATTTATTTATTTATTAACTTATTTTTAATATATACTCTTTAAATTTACGATCTGGTAGATCTGTTACATATTTAAAGGTTTTGTCTCATATAATACTTGCTTGTATTAATGCCAGCTATAGATTAGTACAGGGTTTATGAGTGGCCGCTATTTCAAGGGAAAAATAAAAATAGCGAAACGGTAGGTAGAAATATTCAAACACCAAATCAGCATTTTAGGTCCAAGGGTCTGCGCGTTGATGAGACAGTCAGTGAGATTGTCAACGCTTAAATCAATACTTAAACAATATTACTTAACATGACAGTTTGATGTCACGTACCTTGACGTTACTAAAATAAGGATTATAATTCTAGAACACGAAAATCAACAATATTGACATATTATAAGCTAAAGACTTATAAGCGTTGGCAGTCTGACCCCAGGACTTTTACTAAATGTATGTATTAGTTTCAAACATCGATATATATGTATAGATGGGCCCTTTCATAGAAAAAAAAATTGGCAGTCATAGGGACTGCCGATAGAAGTAAAAACGATTTTTTTTTATTATTTTAATATTTTTTTTAAATAAAATTAAAATATAAACATTTAAGCATTAAAGTTTAATTACGAATGTAGTATATTTATATTTAAGACCTTTTGTCTTCGTAACAACGCGAGCGCGACGGTAACGCGAATCCACAAGTTTACCCCCTACCAAAAAGTGCTCAACGCGGCTAAAGAAGTTTTCACTTCAAAAATTGGGCGTCCGACCTGTGGAGCGCGCTCCGCACCTGTATAAGCCTGTCCTTGTCCCCGCCATAGCGCTGTCCCGCTTTTCAGACTAGATGGCGTTAGTAAAATACGCCCACATTCTTTGCTTGACAGGGCCCGTCTATGTAAATTGAGGTCGTTGGTTTCAAAGAAGTAATTGTATAACTCCTAAATACTCTTTTTAGGTTAAGTTTCTCCAAAATCGCCTATACTGAATGCCAAAAATCATTCATTTATTTTTTAAGATTATGTTTCTAGAAGCACTTTTTTATTTTAACACAAAATCACGCGTACACGATAATATGAGAATAGTGACATGTAGCCTTATTATGTAAAAGCTGCATCAATCATTGTTACAGTCTCAATTGTAATCTAAGGTATTCTTGCTGCAATGGATTCTGGCCATTTAGTCTAGTCAACATGTGCTTTTTGGGTCAAACTTTTTTTTTATTCCGATTCGAATGACGCCTCGTTCATATATTTAGGAGGCGGAGAAAAAAGTTTGACCCAAAAAGCCCTTGTTGACTAGACTAATAGAGATGATAACAACTCAATCAAATCAGCAACTCTTTATCAAACTTAAAAATGCACTTCTAGTATGGAAGTTGCATGAAATTCACAGTTGTGACGTCATCAAATTTCAACGCACTTTTTTTCTCTAACCTATATTTTAAAATGATTATCAAACTTAAAACTAACCGAGGATGTGAATTTTAGGTCTTTTGGAAGACCCTCTATTTAATAATCAGTTAGAAATAATTTATTTTTGATATAGACATCATCCCTATTAGCGGGAGAGAATTAGAGGTGCTGCAATCCACTGTAGCAATCATTCTTACATAATAAAGCCCCTGGGGGCTTATTACCGTCGCTTATAGCAGTATTTCAAAATGAAAGTTTTATATATCACGTACCTTGACGTCCCTAAAATAAGGATTATAATTCTAAAACACGAACGTCAACAATATTAAAACAATACTGCTTTAAGCGATGGTAGTACCCCTGGTATATTGCGACTAAATTTAAGCCGTCCTATTCCGTACAAAAACCACTTTATTTTAGTACAACGCAAACAGAGGGGTGTTATAAGTTTTACGTGTGTATTAGTGTATCTGCCTGTGGAATCGTAGCTCCGAAACGGATGAACCGATTTTGATTTTCGATTAAAGCCATATTGTTTCATTATTGTTGACTTTTGTGTTTTAGAATTACAATCCTTATTTTAGGAGCGTCAAGGTACGTGACATAAAACTGTCATTTTGAGTAATATTGCTTAAGTATTGTTTTAAGCGTTGGCAGTATGGGCCCGGCCAGCCAGATTTGGTATCCCGTTACTTGATGTATTTTAATTTATACTTTTGTTTATTTGTCATTTATAAATATTTATTATTTTTTAGATGATTAATTTTAAGAGATGCCTATAAATCATGTTGTTTTTTCGAACATACAAAATATAAAGAAATTCTTGTTATCAGGTGATTATCTCTTAAAAATATAAGGTTAACAACGAAAATAGCGACTCATTGTTGTTTGCTCATTTGTCACGATTATGATTAAAGATGAGTTAATTGGTCACGATTATGATTAATGATGAGTTAATTGATCACGATTATGATTAAAGGTGAGAAAATTAGGCAGATTTATGCATTGAAGTGAGATCATTTGTCATATTGTGATTACAGTCATTGGTCAGGAGAAGCTGACGATAAAATCGCTATTTTCATAATGCTCATAAAAATAGTTTATTACCCATTCTTATGAACGGTTAAGGTATGTTATATTTTTAACATATTATAAAATTGTAAATACATATTATATTTATAAGTTGATAATTATTGTTATAAGAACAATCATGCAAAAAAACTATTTTTATAGAAAAGAAATCTTTTTGTTAATATATTTTAGAATAGGTGCAATAATGTATTTTAAAACGTAAATTTAATAGATTGTTATTTAAATTACTACATCTTTTATTTACTTTTATCTGCAAAATTAAAAGGCTATATATATTTTTGGATAATTATATTTAATAAATTCCCGTAAATTCTTGAATCAACTAAACACTGAACACACATGGCTTATCAACATGATATAACAATACTTTGTGCACTGTGTAAGAAAATAAAGAACAGAAAAAGAAAAACAAAGAACAAAATGAACAAAAACAACTATTCGACGAAAACAATAACCATAAATAAAGTATTATGCAGAATTTAAGCATCTTTAAAACAATTTTTTTTAATCGTATGGCAACGTAAACAATAAAAGTTAACAATAAAACATATTTTATGAATAATTTGTGCATAATCTAATTAACCTAAAATTAAAAAGAAGTTGCGACAAATCTATGCATACTCCATGAAATTATTAACTAATTGTTACTAGGTAAATCCCTACTATAACTATGCATGCACACCTATGCATTCGTCTATTTGCATCTAATATAAAAGTTTCATCATGACACATTTATGCATCCTTACTAATCCCTAACGCCAATTTCATTTCTAGAGTGTAATTTTCTTCGACGCGTTTGAAGTTTTTGTCCTTTTCATTTCCTGCATTAATTGCATCTATGTCATCGACACAATCTTCGAATATTTCATCATCAGCTGAAATATTTGCGGCAACTTCAATACTTTTAGTACTTTGTTCGGTTTCTTTGACATCATTGCTTCCTTTATCATTATCATCACGATTTTCTTTCGATTTTTTATCTGTTTCATTTAATTCGTCTTTGGTATTTTTATTTTCATCATTAGATTTATCTGTGAAAACTTTATCCTTGTCATCAGATTCTTTGGTTATTTTATCAGTATCAATTCTATTAATAACTTTGTCATTGTCAGTATATTCGTTACAAATTCCAGAATCGTTCGCTTCTGTGCCAACTGGTCTGTCCTCGCCATTATCTTCAGTAAAGGTGTCTTCTAAAGCTGAACTATCGTTGCTTGGTATTAAAGTAGCTTCCTCGTCGTCTGCTACGGAGTCATCTGGCGAAGGGACATAATTTTCATAGAGTTGCGTCCTCCATCTTTGCTCGACGTCTTCTACGTGTGCTTCTAGTATTCTTGATACTTCTGGTAACTAAACAAGCAAAAATGTACATGTTTAAATATTACAAGCGCACATACTAATATTATACGTAATACTAGGAATGACACCGAAATAGGAGGTATCTCCTTTGAGTTCGAACTTACCAATAGACGTATAATAGAGCCTGATTTTACCTTGTAAGGATGGGTGACTGCATCAGAAATCAGGGTAATATTGTAGCCTAAACGGGTTGGTAGGTTTTCACAAACGAGTTGTCGTTAGATTCGTCTGTTGTGGGAGTAAAACGGTGCTATCACTAAAATTCATTACTATGGCGGACGCTACTGAAAACCTTTATTTTTTGAGGGAGCCTGTAGCCTAAGCGGGTGGAAAGATTTAGGATCAAATTCGCAGAAATGAGAAAATGAAGGTCAGTTTTTTTAGTACAGATATAGAAAGACTTTCCGTCCGAAATAAGTTTTGTTTCTCTTGTTTATATATGTACCTACTCAGTTCTACATTTCACTGTTCTCAAATTCTGGGGCATCTGGTAGAAATCTCTTCAAGACATAAGTTGTGTCCTTGTGCATGTGCTTTCAATGTGTATGTTTCTGGTACTAAATAAATGTATAAGAGGCCCAATTGTCTTAGCAAATCGTAATCATTCGATAGGTTATAACGTATTACTCGAACTGTTTAAAAGGAGTTCATACATGCTTTTTGATGTGCAGGCATCTATGAACTCCTTAAACAGGTCGGATTATCCGTTTGACAAACGATTACTATAACGATTTCCTTACACAATCGGGGGGCAGATCAAAGTTGCTCTCAAGTGCACCTAAAGAAGTTTTACTTCAAAACTATACTCACAGTACATTCATGCTGAAGTTCATCCGAAATCTGTTCAATGATAGCGTTCGTCTGGTTATCGACTCGACTCGCGTGTGACGTCACCACATCTATCTGTCTGTACAGCTCTTGTTCCTCATACACGAGCGTTTTGTTCAATATCTCAGTGGCCACGGAGTCTTCTATACGTGCGTTTTCATCCATATTCGAATAATTGACACCTGTGTATAAAAGGAATAGTTTTGGTCCTGCCTTGCAATACCCCAAGTAACTAATGCTCATCATTTTGGGTCATTGTTTTTAAAGATTTTTGGTAAGTACCAGCTTTGTTTCTCTAAGTCACGTATTCCTCTTTGTTAAATGCGTCTATCTGTCTGTCTGTCACTTTTTCAAGACTGAACGGAAAATTATCACAGAACTAGCTTGCATCTTGGAGAAGGATTTTTCTACAAGATCATACTAATATTTAAAATATATGCGAGTGTTGTTCGTTTGTATGTCCTTCAAGAAAGCAACGGGTCGACGTGATTTTTACATGGGTATCCTTAGTAGACCTGGAGATCCCTGTGCTTATTCTGTTTAACACAATCTCTTAGATACTAAACTAAAATTACAGCTTTAAAATATTGCTATCCCTCCCATAATTCTTCTAATTTCTACTGCAGCAAGAACAGCTCTACCTACTTAGATTTCGAAATGATAAACCAAAATGATAGGTTTCAATCTATCATTTTGTAAACAAAATTGACCTCTAAGTTCCAATTCAGATGCTATTAGGATAATACAATGACTAAGGAATAATAAAAATAGGTTTAACTATCTCTTTTCCTCTGATGATTAAGTACAGTCACTCGAGAGAAAAGTAGGTACCTACAGAATGCTAACTGTCATCCTAATAGAATCTGCCCCCCAATCATGTAAGAATGACCGATGAAATCGTTAAAAATCTGCGGCAAAGTATTTAGATATGTACGATACTCAAACGTATAAGAATGGATACGCGAAATTGAGCTCTAATTCAATGCGTTTATGGTTTATATTACTTTGACGCTGCTCCTTTACCATTTGATGGACAATTCTTACATAATCGGGGGGCTGGATATGATAGTACCTTGTGAAGGGAATCTTTCATCGCCGTACGAGTTGATGGTGCCAATAATACACCTCATGGCATCTGAGCGGTCCACGTGGCTCATCAGCTCGTTGGAAGATGAGCTGCACATATTGGAGCCGGAGTAATGAGCTGACTCTTCATTCGCTGAAACATTTTAAAGAATTTATTATTTACGCACGGGTTTGGTGCAGACATTTTGTGAAAACACTCGACTAAGGCGTCAGACACGAAACTAGCGACGGCCGAGCTACGGCGACAGCGGGGCGATGGAATCCGAGAGCTGGCAACGAATTTCGGGAAGGTCCTTTAGGCAAGCTGTAATTGTGGAAAAATATAATTTCATTCATTGGCGAATCCAGTCCTGCCAGTCTGGTAGAGCGTTTGCGGTTATTTCGCTACTGCATAGCATATAACATTTGCAAAAAAAATCCAAAAAATCATTTTTTTGGCAACTTGATTTTTTTATCTTTAAATTTTATACTTATAGAATTCTAAAAAATAAATCCCAGACGTTTTTGTCGGGTAAAAAGTATTACCAGACCTCTTTCAAATTGTTCCCGAAATTCGTCGCCAGCTCTCCGACTAATCGCATAGCCCCGTTACCGCCGTCGCGTCGGTCGCCCCGCTACCGCTACTTTCGTGCCCGTACACTAAACGATATAGTTACATTCGATTTTATTATACTTACCTTGGCAGTCTTGCCGCTTTTGCTGCAAGGCTTTAGAAAACTTTTTAAATTGTTGGTATTTTAAGAGTTCCGGCCCCATAGAGAGGAAAATGCTTGGTAAATTATATAGGTACCTTATTATGTAAAACCTGCATCAACCATTGTTACAGTATCAATTGTTATGATTGGCTGAATTGATGGTAGGTACTTATTCTTATTGCGATAATGTATTTTGATGTTTAGCCAGTAAGTAACGACCGAGTTTTAAACAAGTGCCTAAAATGGGAGATTTCTTCTCATTCGATCGCGTCAACATTTAGGTAACTGCGATTTGTATGCATACAAATGAAATTCAAATGGAAATTCCATGGAATTTTCAAGCTCTAGATGACAGCTTGCGCTCGATCAATTCCATACAAATTGTAGTTAACTAACTAACGCGATCGAGTAAGTAAGTGAAATTAGTCACACTCGGCCCTCAAAGGTGATTGCTATACTGCAGCAATCATTTTGAAGTACGCATTAAGGCCCCTGATTATCAGACATCGCATTGTTAAACTGCGTAACGATGTCTGATAACCCAGTTGCCTTATTGAGTAATTTATAAGGCGTATAAGGCGTAAGTTACCAGATAGGTGAAGACGGTATCCTGATGAAACTTACCTACATTACCATCTGTTCCAATATCGTAACCTTTGTCTTCATGTTCCTTCTCATGACTTTCACGTTTTCTTCCCGAGGTTCCCTCATCTTTCTTAGATTTGACAGGATCTTTCGCACTGTCCTCTTCAGCGCGCTTAGATTTGGCTGTACTCGGTCGGGCTTTGGTTTGTTTTGTTGATTGTTTCATAGGTTCGGGCTCAGTTTCAGAGCTACTCGTATCAGAATCGCTTGAAATGTTTATGGAATCCGTATCTGGTGATGATGCTATTAGAGAATTACCTTTGTTAGTATTTTGGTTTGGATTACTAGTGGTGAGGAATACGACGCAGAGAGAGAGAAAACGCAAATGAGGAAATCAACGAAGCATTTGCATAAGAAGCTTTGCTTGTATCGGATATCCCACAATACTTACCTCACGGCTTTTTATTTCTTTACTAACTCTTACTTACATGCTGATTCAATATTCTCTTCTCCAATCTCGTACTCCACTTCAGTGGGCGTCTGTTTGTCGACGTATTGGAATAATACTGCACCCGGTACGTGCGTTAATTTCACTTTATTTTCATCTGAAACCATGTTCAAATTATATTATTACAAAATTGGTACCCAGATGGTGTAGCTTTCTGAACGATAATTGACGACGGTATCTTAAAACTAAAGCTACGAGGGTTCCAAACGCGCCCTGGTCTGAGAAGAGCCCACAATAAACTCGGGGCAATCACGGCGCAACAGAGCAACGGGTCCACGTGATTATGGCATGGGTCGGGTAGGTATAGTTGAGGACCCATAGAGAGTGACAATTTGCAACCCTCGTAGCTTTAGTTTTAAGATACCCTGATTATTACCATCATCATGTTTTATAAGTAACTAGCTGATGCCCGCGACGTCGTCCGCGTGAAATAAGTTTTTTAAATTCCCACGGGAACTCCTTAATTTTCCGGAATATTATGTAACCTATATCACTCTCCAGTCCTTGACTAACTATACCCATGCAAATCACGTCGATCCGTTGCTCCGTTACGGCGTGATTGAAGGACAAACCAACATACAAACACACTTTCGCATTTATAATATTAGTATGATCGGACGTCAATAAGTGTACCTACCTAATTTGAATACTTAAATATTGATTGATAGATTGAAGGTTAGGTTAGGATAGGTAAAGTTACTTATGTACACATTGATATAATAAATAATTATTGTAAATGAATTATTTAAAAAGAGCAACCACCGAGTTTCTTGCTGGTTCTTCTCGGTAGGAATGGCATTCCGAACCAGTGGTAGATTCACTTGACGATTCAAAAGTACTTGTAAAAGTTTATTTCAATAAAAAACTTTTGAATTTTGAAATTTTGAAGGAGTCAGTCTCACCAGGTATGTCCCCCGCAGTGAGCTGGCTCAGGGCGGCGCGGTCGAAGGCGTTGTCAGTCCGGTACGTGGTCACGAAGCTCTTCCTCCTCAGCGCGTGCGCCGGCTCCGGCTCCTGAGCCCTGTGGTACGCTTCCATCGTCTTCCGGTCGTATAGCTTCTGATGAGGAAAAGTCCGCGTGGATTTATGAACTCTGCAGGATCTTTCGAGTTTCCGGGATAAAAGTAGCCTACTTATGTGTTATTCCAGACTAAAATCTATCTGTATACCAAATTTCATCCAGATCCGTTTTGCCGTACTGGTGTGATTAAGTATCCATCCATCCATCCAAACTTTACTACTTTATAATATTTACTATATACTAGCTTTGCCCTGGACTTCACAAATTTCAAACCCCTATTTTACCCCCTTTGGGGTTAAATTTTCAACCAAGTCGGTCAGTCACCTTTTCCTTTTAAATAATATTTAGATAGATACCCGTAACAGCAACACTGTCACCGGGTAGGCACCTAAGTTTGTGGATTAATAAGTCTAATGACTTAAAACACTTGGTACCATCGGGTCAATAGCAGGTTCTCCTCTAGCGACCCTGGCCTCCTTCTCCAGCTCTTCCCTCTCCAGCTCAGTGAAGACTTCCAGATCCTCAGCGCTGGGCTGCAGCTCCGGATCCTCCTCATCATAGATGGCGTTGGACTTCATGCGCTTCATGTAGTTTATGAGCGCTACTCCGTCGCCGTCGCCTTGCGCCGCTGTTGCTGTTGATGACATTTTTTTATCCATTTAGGCAAAGATAACAAAGAAACAGAAAAAAAATTTTAATTGATCTAAGTATATAAATAAAAATCAACTTCCAAATTTATATAAGCGCATCACTTCGGAAAATCAGAACGAGTGGACCGATTCTGATGGAATTTCTTGTGTGTGTTTGAGTGGGTCCTGGTATGGTTTATATTCACAATTGGACCCAGTAGGTGGCCCTGCAATCGGGTTCTAGATTCAGGACAACGTCTGCCAGGCCCTCTAAGTATTTAATATTTCAATATTCAATTCAATATGATCTACTTATTTATTCAAATTAGGTACACTGCATAATCTTATTGACGTCCAATAACTTATAAAACATGATAGTAATAATCAATTACGGTACCTATATTAAAACTAAAGCTACGAGGTTCCAAACGCGCCCTGGTCTGTGAAGAGCCCACAAAAAACTCAGCCGATTATTTTTATTATCACCATCTCACAAACATCGTAAATGTAATAGAACTTATCAAGCTATAATAATAATATTAGAATAATTATCAAGCTGGAACAATTCGATTAAGCTGGAGTAATACGATTTTTCAATTAGTTAAAATAATTATATTCTTCTCTCATTTTGCCCAGGAGTGTAGCATAAATAACTATTTTGATAGTCCGTCTAGTTAACGTTAAGCGTGCTAAATGGTGAGAAATTTAAAACAAATACGGTGGGTATCCCCAAATGAACTAATTTATGTTGTTTTGCCTCCCAGTCCCAGTGTCGCCAGTTCTTAGGAACTGGCGACACTGGGACTGGGAGAGAACTTAAATATTAATCAATTAACTCTCATCTTTCTTAGCTAGATTCCTATATTACTTACAACTCTGATATGCTTGTCCAGTTGATTGTGAGCTAGTACTCGGTTTCGCTTGTACTTGGCTGTCTTGCTTAGCTTCAGTTTTAGTAGAACCTTTATCAGACTTATCTTCTTTTTTATTCTTCTTCCCTGCTTCATCATTATCTTTAGGGTCATTAACCTCTCTTATTGTTACGCGTTTTAGTTTTTTATGACGTCGATCACTTACATTCGACTGTTCTGTATTTAATATTGTTGAGAACGATTCAATTATTTCATTAGTTTCCTTTTCATAAGCAAGTTTTTTATCCAGATCAATAATAAGATTCCCGTCCTCAATTATACCTTTATTAATTTCATTGTCTTTGTTTTCTACAGCATTACCGACATTTTTTGGAGATTTATTAGTATATTCCTCGAGCATTTCAATGAGAGGTTTTCTTTTAGCTTCTTGTGATGTCGGAGATTCGATACCCGTTACTGATACGTCAGCATTAGATGGTTTATTTTTGCGCTCTACAAGATTAAACAGATTTATAATAAAACAAGTCAACTTCATTTGAGTGCTTAAGTTTTTGAAAATCCTGTGGGAACTCTGTTCTACTGCGTATGCCCTTCTCCGGTCTCTGTACCAAATTTCGTTAAAATCGGTTTAATAGATGGGCCTTGAAAACGTAGCAGACAGATGGAAAGGCAGACGAACAGACACATTCTTCATTTCGCATTGATAATATTAGTGTGGATTTTAAAGAGACTTAAATTATTAGGTCTATTTCACGTAACTCACCTTCTAAAACTTTAGACATTTTATTTTTATCAGTATGCGGTTCTTGTTTAAATAGTAAATCATTGATCGCATTCAAATCTGATACAACTTTTCTGAAAAAAAAAAATTGAGTTAATATTACGTAGTCTTCGTCAGAATCTTAAACGGAATCTTGAATATTGAAAACGGATGAAACGATTTTGATGTAGTTTTTACTGTTTGAAAGGTGATTTAATCAACAGTGTTCTTGGCTATAATTCAAGAAAATCTGTTCAGCCGTTTGAAGATAATCAGCTCTTTTCTAGATTTAAAAGACTGTTTTAATAAGTTGGGTGTTTTTAAAAATTAATTATTTATTTATATTTTCTATCATTACTAGATGATTCCCGCGGTAACTCCTCAATTTTTCGGGATAAAAAGTAGCCTGTCCTTCCCCGGGATACAAACTATCCCTATACCAAATTTAATCTAAATCAGTTGAACACATGAACCGTGAAAGCAGAGAGACAGACACACTTTCGCATTTACAATATTAATTAATATGGATATGGATGTCTCAATTTTAGTTTAAATTTATTATTTATTTATTTATTTATTTATTAATTTTGATTTCACTGTATTAGACCCATAGGTACTAATTACGTGTCTCCGGAAGCAGTAGATCCTGCCATGAAACCGGTCCACTGGTCTTCATTCGGCGTTTCCTCCTTCAGCTCCTGAATGAGACGTTTGCCTCTATCTACTTGCGACCACTCTATTTTCGTTGTTTCTCCATCTATAACATATTCAACGAAATTAATTATGTTAATATTTCCTTGTAGCAGTGGCGATTCCTGGTGGTCAATCTGGGGTTTGCGCTAGCTGATGGTTAGGTATTTTCTCAATAAAACACATTTACCTCATATATCACTGATTAGGGGTATAGGTATAATATAACTGATAGGTATATCCCTAACAGCTTGCCCGCTATCTTAGAGTAGGTACTTATATCATCACCCACCACCTGGTGACATTGCAGTCAAGGGCTAACTTGTACTTACTAGAATAAAGAATACTATTTTTATTTATCTTACACTAGCAGATTCCCGCGACTTCGTCCGCGTGAAATAAGTTTTTTAAATTCCCACGGGACCTCCCTAATTTTTCGGGTTAATCTCGGTTCTCGTACCAAGCCTATGACACTCACAAATAATGTGGCTTTCTGTTGGTACCAGAATTTTCAAAATCGGTTCAGTAGATCCAGAGATTACCCCCTACAACCTCACAAACTTTAACTCTTTATAATATTAGTATAGTGCGCGTTACATTATTACTATGATATCTTCTAAGATATTCATCTGAATTAAATGGTGTAAGGGCGAATTTGATCTATATTAAATACTTGAGATGAACAACCATTTTATTTTGATAAGGATTAATACTATGTTGGTAAAAACACCTTCGCGAGTAAAGCATTGTTTTAGACCAAATTTGAAAATCATAATGACGGTTATTGTGAGACGACCTTAAAACATAGCTATATGCTGTCGCGGACTTTTTTTTAGAACTTTTTGAGAGAAACAATTCCACCATACATTGTTTTCGTGTAACTTTTACCATTTACGCAGCGCACGCCACGGAAGCTCTCACATGAGACAATTTTTTCCGACTTCATTCACATTATTGCAATTTTCGTAGGGATCTTTAATGTTTTTGAAAATACAATACAGCCTATGTTACTCGCCGAGAATGTAGCTTTCTATAGGTGAAAGAATTTTTAAAATCGGTTGAGTAGTTTTTGAGTTTTGAAAATAATACTACACAGCACATGCGCAACTCATAGTGCACGCCTTCGGCCCGTAGTGAGCGGGAGTAAGCGGGCCGACGGAGTTCGAAGATTCTCGCAGTACGAGCCACGACGATGCGGTGCACGTCACAACTCACAAGTCACAACTCACAACCAAGGTGCGAGGTGGTCATGGAGCGTGCGTGATTTTAAATAATTATCGATTAACGCAATCATTTAATTGCTAAACTTATATGATTTGTGAATGGTAGGTAAGTACCTATTTCATGTTATAAAATAAGTATTAGTATATTACTTCAATGTAGATCTAGAATAATTGGTAAATAACTTATTCATAATTATTGGTATTGCGGCGCAAGCTGCGCAATCTTAGAGGAATCGCCACTGCCTTGTAGATAGTTATTTGTTTACCCTGGCTTTTTATAACTGGATGAAATTAAATTATTAATTTTACAAAATCTTGTTACCTAATTAAACTGTTTGTGCATTGGTCCTTCTGTTATGTATAAAAATACCCACGCCAAAAGGCCTAGCACTTCCAGATATATAACAATAGCATCAAATAGTACAAATATTGATTAGTACAAGTCTGATTGCAGCCAAGCGCTGGCCTATACATTTAAAACATACATATATATATATATATATATATATATATATATATATATATATATATATATATATATGTATATATATATTAGGTACTTTACTTTTCATCTAATCAGTCAAAAACGGTGAAGGAAAACATCATTACAAAACCTGCATGCCCGAGAGTTTTTCGTAATGTCCTCACCGATGTATGGCCAACTTGGCAAGCGTTGTATGACTAAAATCCTTACTATCCTGAGAAGACTCGTGCTCAATAGTAAGCCAACAATGAAGTGATAAAATCATATCCTTCCATACCTTCGTCTTTCCCATCACTGTCACTCTCGCTAGAGCTGTCGCTGGTGGTGTCATCAGCTTCAGACCCTGACAGCATGTCTTCCAATACACCTGATTTAGTATTTACTGTTTCTATTGTACTATCTTCTTTTGTTCCAGTTTCTTTAGCCTCTTTATCTTCTTCAACCTGTTTAGTCAAATCAAAAAGACAACTCAGATCTTAGTGGAGTAGTTTTAATAAAAATAAAAAACTAATGCTGAGTTTCTTTCCAGCTTTTCTGTGTAGAATCTGCTTTCGATCAGAACCGATGGTAAAGTCCTGACATATCAGTTCACAAGATGTCCTACATTTCATGTATTTGGAACTTGATTTGGAACTTAGAAAATATGTCGCGTACGGGACGTGTACGAAGCGATTTGCTTCCTCGTTTCTAATCGAACGCCCTTCCGGCTTCTGTTTTTCCCTCCTCTCATAATATTGGTATCTTCAAATCAATAGTGAATAGGCATCTTCTAGGCAAGCGCGCTCCACCTTAGGCTGCATCACTACTTCCAGCAAATCTGAATGCAGCCGAGCGCAGTCTATGAATTATAAAAAACCGCGAGTGCGAGTCGGACTCGCGCACCGAGGGTTCCGTACAAACCTGTAGTAAGTTTTACGATTTATGACGTATTAAAAACAAGACGAAATGAACCGTAAAACTAACTTTGTTTGTAGAGGTTTATTGTTAATATCAAAAAATTACGTTTGTTGTATGGGAGCCCCCCTTTAATATTTACTTTATTGATATTTAATTATTTATTTTGAAAGGTAATATACAAGTTAATATTCTGTGAAAATTTGAACCGTCTACCTGTTACCGTTTTTAATATTGAGCAAAAAAATACGAAAAAAACACGTTTATTGTATGGGGACCCCCCTTAATATATATATTTTTTTAATTTTTAGTATTTGTTGTTATAGCGGCAACGGAAATACATCATTTGTGAAAATTTCAGCTTTCTAGCTATCACGGTTTATGAGATACAGCCTGGAGACAGACAGACAGACAGACAGACAGACAGACAGACAGACAGACAGCGGAGTCTTAGTAATAGGGTCCCGTTTTTACCCTTTGGGTACGGAACCCTAAAAAGGCAAAAAATATGATAGCAAATGATTTTAGACCTTAATAACGACCGGCGGAAGGCCCAATTTCTCCCTCTGCTCTTGCTCGCGAGCTTCCCTCTTCGCGCGGTTCTCGTCCCTCATCTTTATGAGGTACCGGACGCTCTGCATCACCTTCTCTTGGTCTCTATCTATCCAGCTGTTGAAAGCGAGATAGAATAATAAAATCAATAATAATAATTTTTGGTTACCAGAAACAACTACTGATTTCCGCGACTTCGTCTGCGTGGATTAGGATTTTTTTATTCCCGCGGGATAAAAAGTAGCCTATGTCCTTCCCCGGGATACAATCTACCCCTGAACCAAATTTTATCAAAATGGTTGAGCAGATGGGCCGTGAAGGCGTAGCAGACAGACAGACAGACAGACACACTTTCGCATATATAATATTAAGTATGGATAAAATTTATATTGGTATAAACCAATCATAATATGGATTTTCTTGAGCTGAAGAGGAAAGAGCCACATTTACCGTCGCCTCTCGGCGATCTCCTCCTGCACCCCTCCCCTCTGCCACGCCTCAGCGCAGGCGCGGTCCCGGGGGAACACGGGACGATTGTCCAGGTTGAGCAGCTCTTTGAGCCGCAGCGTCAAAGTCTTGCGGTACGCCGGGATATTGCGCACTACGGGGTTGCCCGTCAACACCAGGACTATGAACGAAAAACAGTAATTCAATTCAATTCATTTATTTAAAACGTGTAGGACATACAGGTGTATCTTATGTTACGTCATGTTTTGACTCTACCACCGGTTCGGAAAGGAGATTCTGCTGAGAAGAGCCGTCAAGAAACTCAGCAGTTGCTCTCTTTTTTTTTTAAACAATATAGATTACATTACGTATTTAAGTATGTAAATTAAATACAATAGTGTAAGTTATTATACTGTCCTGTGGGGAGCTTGACCCAGAGTAGTAGCAGAGACTACCATCACCACCACCACCACTACAGCTTGTAACTAACCTGAAGGAGTCCCTAATATCAGTCTTTAACGTAAACTGAATTACATCTCTGATCGGTATATATTTAGCAAGTCGTTGGGTTGAATGAACTCGAAGCTTCCGAAACTCTAAAAGATCTTGGTTTATTAGGGACACAACATTATGAGGGTCTTACTGCTAGATGATTCACGTGCCATTTTAAAGAGATATTGAATTTTATAGGTAGAGTAAGGTATAGATTAGATAGGACCCCGTCAGGTTAGTTACAAGCTTATTAACGTCCTACTGCTGGGCACAGGCCTCCACTCTCATAGGAGATAGGGTAGAATAAGACATCTTAAATCATTAGAAAATCATCGGACCACAAGGCATCGACAAGGTCTGCACCCTTACGCAGTCGAAATTCCCCGGACTCGTACGAAGCGATTTCCCTCGGTCCTAATTCGAAACGCTAGGATATGGAATGCCCTTACAGCATCCGTTTTCCCTTCCTCTTTAAAACATAGCTAGGTCCCTTCAAATCAAGAGTGAATAGGCATCTTCTATGCAACCGCACTCCATCTTAAGCTGCATCACCAGGCAAGTCTGATTGCAGCCTAGCGTTATTCTGATTGTAGGCTAACACCATCCACCATATTGAATTTATTGTGACGTCATTTTATTTTTCGTATTCTTCTCAGCCTTTTATTTGTTGGTTGATACTTATATCATGGGTGTCTGTCTGCCATCTTTGGGAGTCCGCCATATTGGATTTAGAGAATGACGTAACTTGATTAACCATGCTGTCATATAAACTGAAACCAGCCGAGCGATCGCGTAACTTCTGCATCAATCATTGATACATCGCAATCACCTCTGATTGGTTAACACTCTTCCACTATTGGACATAATCCATTGACGCAGCAAGAATGCCATAAATTCAGCCAATTACAACAATTGATACTGTAACAATGATTGATGCAGAAGTTACGCGATCGCTCGGCTGTATCCAAAGGTTTGGGATGACTGTTTTAAAATTCAGTTGCAAGATTTGACACACAAACATTGCAACTTTGCAAGCTTGTAAAAAGGTAACCTAGTTACTTAACCGATTCGGTGTTTGGGCCAATTTGCTAAAAAATATTCTCGAAAATTTAAGTACCTAGTTACCTAATAAAAATTGGAGCCTTTAAAAATACGTACGTGGACTAACATTTATTTAATTCGATCTATGAATAGAAACTTTAATATAAAATTAAGAAAGAACAATTTAATTATGAGCATAGGAATAACTAGAATCGTTTTTATTATTCAACGTTTCTGATACCTACTCGGAACGCTATTCCGGCGTCCGATTTTCATGACAAATAAAACACAATCTATGCAACTTTGCATCTGTGAGGCCTGCCTATACCTCATCATTGCTTCTTGAAATTATTGTCTTTAAGCACAAGCCTATCCAGCAATAAAAAAATTATCAACTGCATAAGGTACCTACACAAGATAGAATATAGATACCTTTCAGAAGGGCCATATCAGCTAACACGTCGACGATCAGAGGATCGTCAAGCCGATTGTACGACAGATCCACTACGGACAGGTTTCTACAATACCTGAGCTGTTCCAGGTCACCTGTAAAACATCAACTAATAAAATCGTGTTAAATTGAGATTCGAATTAGGGCTCAAGTCATAGTTCAAAGAACCGATAGGCGTTGGAATCGCAGTGTCTCGCCGTTGGACGACCCTCAACTAGGGTCCCTCAACGAACCTCAACGAACGCACGATTTTCCGGGATAAAAAGTATCCTACGTGCTTCCCCGGATTGCAACCTATCTCTGGTTTAGATTCTGGTCAAGTATTTCGAATTTATTAGGAAAAAGAGGAAGATATCCTTACCTACGCTCGACAACATATTATGCCCCATGCTCAACGTATGCAAATCTGGTACAACGTCTAAATTTTCAATTTTTGTCACGAAGTTGTGATCCAAATTCAGAGTATCCAACTTGGGGCAGCCTTGCAAGTTCTCTATCTTCCTTATCACGTTATAGTGTAGGTAAAGGCACTTTAGTTCTGACAGAGTGTCGAGCCCTTCAATTCTTTGTATTCCATTGTTTTCCAGGAATATACATTTGAGACCCGTGTACTCCTCTAAGTTCTCGATTTTAGAAAACCCCTGAAAATAATATCATCATTAACATCACTTCCATCCGTTGTCGGCACACTAGTCTTAAATAAAGGAAAAGGTGACTGACTGACTGACTGATCTATCAACGCACAGCTCATACCACTGGACGGATGTGCCTTAAATTTGACATACAGATAGTTACTAGTCCGCTAGGAAAAGATTTTTGAAAATTAACCCTTATGAGGGTTAAAATATAGGGCTTTGAAATTTGTATGAAAATCGAACCAACATGCTACGGGCAAAACCTAGTCTCCTCATGACAGTCACATAACAGTCTCCTCTCAGAATAAGAAGGTTTTGGCTTTAGTCTACCACGCTGGACAAGTGCGGATTGGCATTTACAAACACTTTTTAAAACATTTTGAAGTTCTCTCGGGCATGGAGGTTTCCTCACTATGTTTTCCTTTACCGTTTTAGCAAGTGGCATTAAACGTTGAGAGCCTAGTCACTAGTGGCTGTGCTAGTGGCTTAATCGCCCAGCTTCCTATTTAAGTGATATGGGGCTCCATTCCAGGGCACGCGCGGCGCACCTCTTTCGGATGGACTAAGATCGGGATATGCAAGATTGTTATGTGGGGAATATCGCGTTAGCGCAAGACAGAGTACAAGTGGTGCCATCTACGTGGCACAAACTAAACTAAATTGCGGTACCTCGTACCAGGAGTTAGGTGCGCTCACCACTGCGCCATATGAGGTCGTCAATTACTTAAATTTACTTACTTTAAAATGCAAGTACAAAATGTCGTTCAGATAAGGTGTGGAATACAACTTGTGCTGCTTGCAATGGTTCTTTATAAACTGCTTCGTCATTCGCGGACCTCGGTTCATTTCTTCCATTTCCTTCTCCACTTTAATCTGGAACTCCCTTTGCTTCTTCTTCTCTGTTTCTTCTTGCTTTCTTTTTTCTTCTTCCTCTTGTTTAGCTGGAATTGAAAAAGGTGGTGACGACTTTGGGAGATTCGTTCTGCTATAGCCAGAGGCCACACTGCCAACGCTTAAAAGTTAAATCAATACTTATGCAATATTAGGTACTCAAAATGACCGTTTGATGTCACGTACCTTGACGTTCCTAAATTATGGGTTATAATAATTCTAAAACACAAAAGTCCACAATAATGAAATATTATGCTTTAAGCGTTGGCAGTATGGCCCCAGGTTTCCACCGCGAGCGGAGCGAACTCCGTACTGACTCCGTTTAACTCTCAGAGGAAACCTGCATACAAGCACAAAGAAAGACCTTGCGAAATGAGTTCATTTCGCTAGGTCTTTCTTTGTGCGAGCGAGCAAAAAGAGTTCAATTAGAGTCAAAATGGTTATCATTACAGCAAAACTCTTTGTAAGCGAGAGTGTACCTATATTGTCTACACAGAGTCCGTTCTATTTAGCCATTTCCCGCTCACTTTTGCTGTGGAGACCCCGCTTAGGGAGTGCAATGACACGAATGGAGAAAACTTGGCTACAAATTGGGGCATGCAATGGTTTGAAAGCGAGAAATGGGGTTGGTAGAGTTTCAGCTTCTCTGAAGTTAGATTTCAACTGATAAATTTTAGAAATTATTATTTAGGCTTCACTACCTCGTTGGAAGACCTTCGTCCAGCAGTGCACGTCTATAGGTTGAGACTTGAGACGGCGACGACCTCGTTGCAGACTGCCTCATTGGTCTAGTGTTTGGGATGTTCGACTGCGGCCAACGAGGTCCCGGGTTCGAGTCCCGGGTTAGGCCATAATTGAGTATTGGGTTTTTCTGACTAGAAATTCTCAGTAGGTACTAGGTACTAGCCCGGAGTTAGGAAGTTGGCGGTGTTTCACCCCCATGCCTCGGAGAGCACGTTAAGCCGTCTTGGCCCCTGTTATTATCAGTAACATGATAATAGTCGTCAAAGCCCGCCAACCCGCATGGGAGCAGAGTGGTGGGTTTAAGCTCTAATTCCCTCTCTCCTATAAGAGCCTGTGCCCAGCAGTGGGACGTTAATGGGCTGTAGTGGGTGAAATACGTCATGCTAAAACCAAGTACCTAGTAACTAGTATTCTATACTATTTCTTATGACTAGTAGACGATGTTTTAACTAACCTTCATCTTCCAGTGGCGGAATGTGAGACTTTTCACATTTATCTTTATTTTCTTCTAGCAATTGGTTATTGTCAACATAATCACCTTTGGCTTTTTCATCATTATCAGTAAAAGGTAACTCTTGTATTTTAGAAGTCGTAAGTGGTTTCTTTTTACTTTCTTCACGTCTTAATAAATTATTCGCTAAGCGCAACACCTCTTTGTTATCCTTCATTTTATCCTTAATATCATACAACAGATTATCGATTCTCTTACTTCTATCTAATTCTTGTTGCTTGAAATCAGCTAATTTCTTGTTTGCATCCCCTTTGCTTGGGATGTCTATATCCCATAACTCTTTACGCCTGCTTTTACCTTCATTCACGGTTTCTGCATTATTAGAATCACAGTCTTGATTATTTTCACTTGATTTTGAATCCTTTTTTGATTTGTCATCATTTACATTTGCTGCTTTCGGATGCAGGATTTCCCGAGATGTTTGTAAAACGACATCGACTTCTTTGATAAAGTCTTGACACTCTTTGTTCCTCATTTCATAGTTTGCTTTACTTTTATTAATTCTATTTTCATGACCTTTTATTTCATCGTTCAGTTTTGTGATAGCGTTGTGTATGCCATCGATTTCTAGAAGAGAAACATTTTCTTTTTCATTGCCATTAGTTTTGACATTTCGGTGAACATCGCTATGTAATTCAACTATTTTACATGCTTCAATTTCTTTTACGCGTTTCCTGACGCCCCCTTCTTCCATAGCGTTTTCATAAGCTTCTCCTTCTTCCTTCATTTTTTGATATGCAATATTAGACTTTCTAGAGTTTTCTAAAGCTGCATTGACATCATTTAGTAATTCATTCATGCTGTTCAATTTGTTTGTAATATCCTCTTTAATGAATGTTTTTAAATTTTCAGCGCCTTCCACAATATTACGAGCGAGAGCTTTCATTTCTTTAAATTCAAGCTCATTGTTTTCTTTATTATCATTATTGCCTGATTCGAATATAGTTTGCAAAGAATTATGTAAAGTTGCTTCCATCTTTTCATCAAATTTTATTTTATTATTTTGTTGAATTAATTTCATATCAAGAATTTTGCTTTCTAGGGACTCATCCTCATCAGCAGATTCAAAAACATCAGATATGTTACTGTCATTAGGATTAACTTTGTCCTCATCGTTATCTGGAGTTAAAATATGATCAATTTTTTGTAAAGCTGTTTCAGTATCCTTCAGTTTTACTACAAAACTTTTTGGAAAAACATCTTCAACTACAAATTCATTGTCTTGATATTTTGTTTCTATTTCTTCTTTTAAATCTTTACAGAGATCTAATGGCACTGGATTATCTTTTAATGATATATTCAAAGCTTCATTAATTGCATAACTTTCTTTAATTTCTGCGAAAGCAGTAGTTTGTCTAATACCTTTAATCAGACATGATGATGCTTCCTTAAGTATTGGATGGTCTTCCAATTTCAACTTCCTTTTATCTTTATTTTTATGTAAATCACCAGGTTCCTCATAACTATCCGCTAGCTGTTGCAACATTTCTTTCGTCTCTTGAAATCTTGTTTCGTATGATTTATTGGTGTATTTTGTTACAGCTTTATCTATTTTATCAAATTCTTCATTATCACTTTCTTCTTCATTTTCCTCTTCTTCTTCAATTAGTTTCTTATCTCCAAGATCACTTTTATTTTTAAAATCAGCAGCAGCATTCATCAAAACTTGCATGTTTCTGTACTTTATTTTCTTTATTTTATCAGTATCACCTTCTGCTGACTCTAGTTCTGCTTTCATGTCAGCGTAGTCGGATATCTTGATTTGGTTATATGGTACAGCAACATCTTTGTTATTAGTGTCCGAGTTTATAACAATTTGTATTTGTTTAGCTTTTTCTGCAAGTATAGGATTGTTTTTAAGCATCTCGTTTATTCTCTCAGCTGTCAAAGGCTCAGTATGGTCGTCTACTTTCGTGAATGGTTGTCCAGTCATTACTTCGTACTCAGATTTGACGGGTCCAGGGGCAGATGCAGCTATATAAGGCCTATCTTTGTTCATTTCTCCATCAAATAAAGGCTTAAGCTCATTTTCTATTACCTTGTCCAACACGCTCTGAGGGAAGTTCCCATCCGCAAAGAATCGTTTGAGTTCCGCTCTCTTACGCTCTATATAAGCACTGAGACTCTCCGAGACGCCAGTCGCTTCCATTTTTCTTATTTTTTACCAATTCATAGGGATAATTAAGAAACTAACATGAAAAACTTATTTTATGCATGGATTAAATATTATGCTCCATAAAAACAGAAGTACAAATAAATTTTTGACGTTGCTATTAGTTACGGCGTTTAATTTGTTTAGTCAATATTCAAATAAGGAAACTTCTAATTATGTTGCTACATAAAGTTTATTTAACTAATAAAAATCCTGCAAGAAGTTTGCAACCTATTTTTAACTGTGTTCGGGCCCTATTTATAAATGTGAATGTGTGTTTGTTTGTTGGTTTGTTGGTTTATTGGTTTGTTGGTTTGTCCTTCAATCACGCCGCAACGGAGTCACGGATCGACATGATTTTTGGCATGGGTATAGTTGAGGTCTTGGCACAGGCTACTTTTTCTCCCGGGAATTTTCCTGGAAAAGGAGTTCCCGTAGGAATCAAAAAAAATGTAAACCACGCGACGAAGTCGCGAGCATCAGCTAGTAACTAAATACCTAAACCCGCTATTATTCATTCATTAAAATAAACTGACACCTGAGACCGTCATTCATAATCTATAATCTATAATAATAAGAACATGTTCTCAAGTTTACCGTTTTATCATGTTTTTAAGTTTCAACCAATATAAGCTTAAAACCTTCTGTTACAGATTTTGGTTTAATGTATAATAAGGCCCGCTTGCAGAAAGGCCGGCCGAGCGATCGCGTAACTTCTGCATCAATCATTGTTACAGTATCAATTGTTGTAATTGGCTGAATTTATGGCATTCTTGCTGCGTCAATGGATTATGTCCAATAGTGGAAGAGTGTTAACCAATCAGAGGTGATTGCGATGTATCAATGATTGATGCAGAAGTTACGCGATCGCTCGGCAGGTTATCCTGTTAACCCCAGAGTTAGCTGATACTTTGACAGAATTCGTATAGAACTTCTGTTAAAATTTCAAATTTATTCCTGGGTCAAACGTAACCAGACGTCTATGCAAGCGGGCCTAAGTAATTAAGTTTTTCATAGTAGGTAGGTTTTTTTATTACCTACTACCAAAGTACAAGTTAGTTCTTGGCTGCGATCGCACCTGTGGTAAGTGATGAATCAGGCAAAGAAGCTAGAGCTTGGTGGCTTGATAAGAGTATGGAACTCTGTGTCGTATGCAAACATAGGTATAATAAGTCCATGTATGCAAATGTTAGTTACTTGAGTTAAGTCTGTGTTTTTAATTTTTTATCCTTTAAGATGTTATTGTTCTGTGTTGCAAAGAAGATTGGTCTTTGTGGTTATAACTTATATTCTCTTTGGCCTGCTTTGGCTGGTAGGGTAGGTACCGAAGGTAGGTTGTACCTACCAATTTATCAGAGATGTAATTTGACAAATGACAATTGACAGTGATTGACATTGTCACCGACCTGTGGTCACCGACCAGAAACAAAAGAGGACATTGTTGGCAAATAAATAGGTATTCGCCAATTTTCTCCGAATTTTCCTTAGGAATTTTCATAATTGTTGTATTTCGACAAAAATTAATTCCAGGAAAGTAAAATTATGAAAGCTTCCACTCATTGTCTGAAGGCTTTCTGTTGATTTCCTCTCAATAATCAATATGCCCACAATGACTGACGAAAGAAACTTCCGATCGTCCTACTACGAAAAAGTAGGATGCCGCGGCGTCGAAGAGAAGAAATCCTTGGAAATCCTGATGAAGGAGAAGCCATGGGACAGGGTTAAGCTAAAGCAATTCTGTTTACGATTCACCGTGCCCGCTGCGTACAGAAACTTGGTATGGAAAGTGCTCCTTGGTTAGTGTTTGTTTGTTGCGATATTTTTGAAGAGCTACCGTAGTCTTATTATATTGAACTAGATGATGCCCGCGACTTCGTCCGCGTGGTTTTCCGGGATAAAAAGTAGCCTATGTCCCCTGGAATGCCACCTCTAACTATCGGTTGAAAAGCTGAGTCGGGAAAGCGTAGCAGACAGGCAGACACACTTTCGAATTTATAATATTAGTATGGATCAGTCATGGCTAGTACGGACTGCTTGAGCAGTTCGTTGTTCAGTGATTCACTGCTCATGTGGTCTTTGTACAGACGTGTTTGTTTTTTATTTGAAAACTAATGCCCAAACTATTGGATCTCAATAGCTGAAATTTTGCCTTTTATAATGTAGGTACACAAGGAATAAAGTTGGTTTTGTGCTGCTGACATTTGGCTAAGTACAGTAGAATCATAAAGATAGAATGATATATTTGTATTAATGTTCTAAATGTATTTTTTATAACTGTAAGTAACATAATATCTCACAAGTAAATAATTACATAGTTGTAAAATAATCCTTTTAAGGCCTGTTATTGTGCAGTCCTGTAGGCAGAGGGTGCCGGATTATTGGACGTATCAGTCTATTGAAGTGCCTGATTAGTGAGATTCTACTGTATTCCTTTAATTTAAATCTTAAAATGTTTGTAATTTAAAATCCTTATTAAATGTTGTAGACATCCTGCCAGTGTATCCAGACTCGCACCAGTTTGTGGCAGAGCAGCGCACAGACCAGTACAATGACCTGCTGTACGCTGTGGAGGCTCTGGAGATGGTTGACATGAAGGCTCCGCGGAGTGAGGTCCTGATGGCGATGTGGCTGCTGGAGCTGGAGGAACGGAAGCCGCCCAAGTTCCCCGAAACTAGTTATTGTGTGAGTAAATTATCCTTGAAGGGCTGATGATGGTTTAGATCTGGTATGTGTGAACGAATGGATCCTAATATATTGGAATAACATTTTTTCCTTGGAACAGACGTTTTTTTTAAATCTATCGAGTACCAGTGAAGTACTCATGTAACCATGATCTAGCCTAACTAATTGGCTAATGAGTAGTTTTATTTTTACCAACTGCAGATAATTTATCTTTATATTTATGATTACTTAAATTTTTTTTTTTTTTTTCCTCTGTGTTAATCTGCAATCAGCGGCAACTTTTAGCAAATGTGTTCATTGATGTTTCGCTTGTTAAGTGTGTCCTCCATTGAGAACATCTACTCTTTGCTGTTCTAATATTAGATGATGTTTTTCCTTTTTAGTCTATTTGTGTAGCCTCGTGTTAATAGCATAAAAGCAAGCTCATTTGGCTGGTTCTCCAGTCTCCCTTTGTATTTCTGCGTTATGCTGTTAATTTCTTGCTTAACAGTTTTCATTTTTAAGTGATCGTGGATTTCGTTGTTGGTTACAAACCATTGCTTATATTATGTCGAAGTATAATATTTTGCGTTCTTTGTAAAATCGATATATTGGAATCACTGGAGCTACCCCACAGCTGTATTCCGTACATCCAAATGGGTTTTAGCATTACTTTGTAAATTAAAAGTTTGTTGTTGATGGAGAGTTTGCTATTCCGGCCTGTTATCCAGTACAAGTTTCTATATCTTAGGTTGATCTCCTCTCTCTTAGTTTTGATGTGATGGTGCCATGTCATGCGACGATCGAGGTGCAGCCCGAGATATTTTACGGTATCCTTATGTGGGAGTTCAATTCCATCTAGATAGACTGGCGGACAATTGCCTTTACGCAACGTGAACTGACATTAATCCTATTTTCATGAAGCCACTTGCATATCATGTCTAAGCCTTTTTGGAGATCTCTTGATGCTACTACAGGATCTTTATTGCTAGCCAAGATAGCAGTATCGTCAGCAAATGTCGCCGTTGTAACACCCTCTATTTCAGGAAGATCTGCTGTATATAAAGTGTAGAGCACTGGTCCCAATACGGAGCCTTGAGGAACACCGGCTTTTATTATATAGTGTTTGGATGTTGCATCTATTTCTTTTACTTGAAACAGTCGCTTTGAGAGGTAGGACTTGAATAGTAAGTAGTAACTATGAGGTATATGTTTTTTTATTTTATAAAGGAGACCTTCATGCCACACCCGGTCAAAGGCTTGTTGAATATCAAGGAAAACTGAGGAGCAGTATTCTTTTTCTTCCAGTGTTTTCCTTATCTTTTCACAAACCCTATGCACCTGTTCGACGGTAGAATGTTCCTGCCTAAATCCAAACTGGTGGTTGGGTATTGTTTGGTTAGCATCCAGGATTGGTTGTATTCTTCGTAATAACAGTTTCTCGAATACTTTGAAAGAATTGGCAATAAGCTGATTGGTCTGTACGAAGTGATTTCATTCAGGGGTTTGCTTGGTTTGAGAATCATTAATATTTGTGATACTTTCCATAGATGTGGGTAATGTTGCACTCTCAGAATTTCATTGTACAGTGTTGTTAAAAATACTATTGCCTTTCTTGGGAGTTGTTGCAAGACTTCCTTCGTTATCAGATCGAATCCCGGTGCTTTTTTGTCAGCCAACCTTTTTATTGTTCCCCATGTGTCACGGACAGTTATCGCTTTTGGCGGATTAGCCATTTGGAGGTCCATATTTAAGGTTTGGGTGATTAGTTGTTCAGATTCAGGATCAAGGCCATTATTTGGACAGAACACTTTTGCTAGATGCTCAGCGAAAACATCAGCCTTTTCTTGAGAGGTTCTTGCCCAGTTTTGACTCGTTCTAATAGGTGGCTTAGCAACTTGAGGTCTGTTATAATTTTTTGCAAACTTCCATAGTGAGTAATTAGTTGCAGATGTTGGAGTAAGCGACTCAAGTTGGGCTTCAAAAGTACTATCATGCCAACTCTGTAACATCTCTGTTAGGTCTTTAGAAGCTTTGTTGAAGTTTGTTTTATCCACAGGGTGTCAACTTTGGTGCCAAATTCGACGCAACCTCCTTTTTTCTAATACAGCTCTTTTTATTTCCAGGGGATGATTTTCAATAACTTTTTTCCCTGGATTTCAGGGGTGTTGAGCCAACATGCGTTTTGTATGAGTGTAGTTATGTATTTAGTTGCTTCTTCTATATCTTCAGGCGTTTTTAGGGCAACTTTTAGATTAATATTCTCATTGATATAATCTCTAAAAGATACCCAGTCGGTGAACTTGTTACATAGCGTATCTGGTTTTATATATTCGATTATCTTTGTATTCATTGTTAGCAGGACAGGGGTGTGGTCAGACGAGCTATCGTAACAGGATTCTGGTTTAAAGTAGTGCATCGACAATCCTTTGATGATGAAAAAATCTAATAGATCTGGCGTTTTATTCATATCGCTCGGCCAGTAGGTGGGTTCACCTGTGGATATTGTTAAGAGATTGTTACTCTCCACGCTTTGTTTTAGTTGCCTGCCTCTAGTGGTTATTAATCTGGAGCCCCAAAAAGTATGTTTAGCATTCCAGTCTCCTCCCGTTACGAAACGGTTACCAAGTGTTGCAAAGAAGTGTGAGAACATTGCATCAGTTATTTTGTGTCTTGGTGGACAGTATACTGCAGATACACTCAAATATCCAGCTTGGTCTACCACAGCAATTGTCGTAGCCTGTATATGTTCAGTTTTGTACTGTGGCATTTGATGATGTTTAATAGAGTTCCTCACAACTACTGCAGTACCTGCATGTCTTGTTCCATCAGGATGGTTAGTAGTATAACACTGAAAGTCTTTAAATTTGATGTTTGTGGATGAATTGCAGTGAGCTTTAGAGATTAGCAGGATATCTAATTTATGCTCCTTCATGAGCAGTTCAACTAGGTGTTTATTTGGTGCTAGTCCGTTTATGTTGTGGGTTCCTATTCTGAGCGAATCTATTTTGTCGATAGTTTGTCAACAAGTTTGACCATGAGATTCATAAGAGTACTCATTTGTTGTAAGATGATATCGAACTTCTCAGATTGTTTCAGTAGTATTTGTTCTAATGTGGGAGTGGGACACACTTTGATAGGATTTGAGTTTTCTGGTGGAGGTTGTGCATGGTCTCTTAATGCCTCCGAAAAAGTTTTTTTCTGTGTACTATCATTGCTAGTATTCTTTGCTTGATGTGAGTTTACAAAATTTCTAGTTTTGTTGCGCTGGTTTTGATCCACTTTGCAATTTTTCCGTGCAAGGATTTCTTTGTATACTTCGCACCCTTTATAGTTGGCTGGATGTGGCCCATTACATAGAGCACATTGCGCTGGTGTATTGCGGTCGCGTTATTCGCAATCTGATGTTTTGTGTGACTGTCCACATTTGACACAGCGGTATGGGCGCATACAATAATTTTTGGAGTGCCCATATTGTTGGCACCGCTGACACTGTACAATAGACCTCCTTTTCTTCGGGTCCTCAATAACAATAGACTGATGAAAGATATACTTGAGTTCTTTTGCAGCTTTGTTATTTGGTCCTGGAGCTAAATTTACAAAGAAGGTTGATGTTGGTGTCTTATTTGGCCCATATTTGCCATTAATAATTTCACCAGTGACCGTGTTTCCAGTGGCTTCTATTTCTTCTTTTATTGCATCTATAGGTGTTGTTGGATGTAAGTTTCTTATAACTATTCTGAAGCATCTCTGGTCTTTTCTATTAAAAGTGTGTCCAATGAGCCCATTTTCTCGCACTATAGAGATCAATTTTTTGTATGTGTCAGTATCCACGCTACTTATGCGAAGTTGATTTTTATTTATGATCTTGTATATAAATTTATCTTTTTCAGCTGCAGTTGTTAAGAGTTCTGTTAGCATATTCAAATCTTCAATTCCATATAGAATGATTGGTGGTGGTTTGCTGGGCTTAATTGTTTTTGAAGTAGTAGTTTTGTCAGTGGGATCAACATCTAATCCAGAGAAGCGATTTGAGGTTTTAACAACTTCTGGTGGAGGGCTGCTAGATAACTTCCTTTTTTTTGAGTTTTTATTAATAGGCACTCTTTGCCATGGTGGAGGGTGAGGAGTTTCTAAGCCTGGAGAAGAAGGTTCCAAACTTGGTGATAGATCATCAGGCTTAGATGGTGGCCTGCTCCCTAATGAAGAGGACCTTGGCCTTGATATGAACAAGCTGGGATGAAAAGCTTGTTGCACGAGTTTTTTGCTGATTACTTAAATGACATCCTTGTCATTTAAGTAATAAGACATCATGTCATATAAGTAGTAATCCTTTACATTGTAATAAGATTTTCAATAAGTTTACGTTTTACATTAACTTTGAACTTATTGAGACACATCTTCAACAGTCAACATGTCTTCTGGAAGTTTATTATAGAAGTGGACACTAATTCCTGCTTCCTGTTTGCTTCTGTCCATTAATAATGTAATTGTTTCTCTTTCCAGTCGTCAGCCACCTTCCTACCAATAGCCAACACCTTGCTCCAGCTCTACGACGATGAGGTGGATGTGTACTGGTTGTGCAAATCTCTCACAGAAATTGTGCGGAATATGCAAAAGGACTTGCACAAGCTGAAGGAGGCTTTCCATACTATGCTGGAGAAAGAGGACCAGGAGCTTTATAAGTGAGGTTTTTATTCAAACTCTAACTCTCAAAACTCATATTTTTTAATTAATAAACTTATTAAAAGTGCTGTTGAATCATCAAGTGAATCTACCACTGGTTCGGAATGCTATTCCTACAGAGAAGAACCAGCAAGAAACTGGGTGGTTGCTCTTTTTATAAATCCATTTACATTTACATCAATGCGTAAGTAACCGCTGTCTTCAGAATTGCTGGAACAAGTCAATTCTTTGATCTTTTTTCACTTCTATCAGCTTTTAGGAGCATACTTTTAATGGATTTTTTGAATTTGTGTCACGGCAAGTTTAAAATAGGTATTTCCATCACCATCGTTATTACAACCCATTGCCGGCTTAGAAATAAAAAGTTGCAATTGTGTGGGTAATAAAGCTGTAATCAAAATAATAAAAGCAAAGTATTTATTATTATCTTGTTTCAGCCACCTAGTTGAAATCAAAGCTCTGGAAGTGCTTCCGCTAACCAAATGGTTCAATTGCTGCTTTGCCGGAGTAATAGATGACACGTCGCTTACCAAGTAAGTGAAAACTAAAATAAAATAAAAACAAAAACTAAACAGCATCGATATATATATAATATGTAGGTCATGTGCCCTTTCATAGAAAAAAGTTGGGCGTCCGACTTGTGGTGCATGCCCCTCACCTCTATAAGCCTGTCCTTGTCCCCGCCATAGTGCTGTCCCGCTTTGCAGACTAGATGGCGTTAGTAAAATAAGTCACATTCTTTGTTTGACAGGGCAGGACTATGTAACAGCAAGCCAAAACATCAATCAACAGCAGCACCAATTCATTTAGAGTAAAAAGAAAGGCAAGAAAAAAAAAAGCCATTCAGAGTACCGACCTAGAACAGTCTCCGATCGCCATGTCGGAGGAAAAAAGGAAGGAACACATTAAAAAAAAAAATTGATGTTGTTGCTAAACAGGCATAAAAATTAGTTCCAATTTTGGCCACCGGGCCAGATTTATCCAAAAAGTTCTAATGTACATCTGTACTGTTACCCTCAGATCAAACAAAGACTCCAGCAGAATACTATGAAATGACACCTGACGCTCAAAATCTTAGCTACTCAAATATAAACCTTAAAACTAAGGCATTACAAATGTATATTTAAGACCTTTTGTCTTCGTAACAACGCGAGCATGGGGCAGCGAGGTGTCGGTGACGCGATTCCACAAGTTTACCCCCTACCAACCCAGTGCTCAACGCGGCTAAAGAAGTTTTCACATCAAAATGTTACATTTGACAGGATATGGGATAAGATCTGCAGCGGCGCCCCCAAGATCCTGTCTTTCGTGGCCGTGATGCTGGTAGTGACCCTGAGGCGGAATCTGCTGAAGGCCAACACTGAGGAAGAGGTGCTGAAGTGCGTTTCTGAGGTAACCTTAACCTCCATGAACAACTAAAAATAGTTTTTAGTGAACAACTAGCTGATGTCCGCGACTTCGTTTGCATGGTTTGTTCTTTTTTTATTCTCGCGGGAACTTTCTGGGATAAAAATTATTATGCGACTATGTCCTTCCCAGACATTCTTTCTCAAACATTCTTAAATTAAAGTTTTTTGTAGGTACGCATAAATATTCTAAATATAAATGTATTATTATACACTAGCCGGTGCCTGCAACTTCATCCATGTGGAATACGTTTTTTTTATTCCCCCCCGCAACTCCTTAATTTTCCGGAATAAGTGGTCGCTATCCAGACCATTATTTCAGACTATTGTCTCTGTGCCAAATTTCATCTAGATCCATTGAGCCATTGTGGCGTGATTGAGGAACAAACATCCATCCATCCAAACTATTGCATCTATAATATTACTATAGATAATAAAATAATACTGGTTTTTTTTCAGATACCAGAGCAGTGTGAAGAGGTGGTGGCGAACAAAGCAATCGAGCTGTGGCAATACTACGCCCAGCCACAAAACGATCCGCTCGCCAAGAAATGATGCATGACCTTCTAATGGGTGACCCCCATTAGAATACTGGATATGTGACGCGCTGTAAACTGTGTGATAAGTGAATTTAAGTAATCCCTCAATAAAGTGATATGATGTGACTCCTGACTTAAGAATTGAAGTGAATTTTTGACTAAAGTTGATATTAAGAGACAATTAACTTGTACATAAACTTGTGGCTGTTTGATGTCTACACTCCTTGTATATGAATTTTAACAACATGAGATTTTAAATAAGTATTAATTAATTTTTTAATTTATAGACTTGAAAATTGTATAAACTTATGTTTTACAATGTGTGTGTAGGTTAAAATATATAATAGACTTGAAAACTCAAATGTTTCATTTTTCTAACGGAATACTTAATAATTATTATTCCTTAGAATCATTATTATATAATTATATACCTATAATAAAATCTATGCTAAATAATAATCAAATAAATATTATAAATGCGAAAGTTTGGATGGATGTATGGATGTTTGTTACTCAATCACGCTCCAACGGCTGAACGGATCTGGATGAATATTGGCACAGTGATAGATTATAGTCTGGAATAGCATAGAGCATAAGCTACTTTTTATCCCGGAAAATTAAAGAGTTCCCGCGGGAACCGAAAAACCTCAATCCACGCGGGCATCAGCTAGTAATTATTATAAATACGAAAGTGTCTTGTCTGTCTGCTACATTTTCACGTTACTATCTGTTCAACCTATCAAATTTCGACGCAATTTTGGCCTACAGAGTAGTGAACAACTGGTTTCATCCCAGAAAAAGGACTTTACTACTTCTTATCCTGGATAATTAAAGAGTTCCCATGGATTTATTTACTCTGAAGGTCCCACATCTCCCCCGAGTATATTTTGTTCTCAGGTGCACTTTCTGGTGAAGCCTTTAGGTATGGCGTGTGTACTGTGTAGCTATTTCGCTTGGAATGTTATCAAGAACGCTTATTTCGCCGGCAAGTTCGTCGCTCGTTTAGCACCACCCAGGCCTGGGTCAGAGGGTAGTTCCCGCATCCCCCGTTGTTGACTCTGATAGCCGTGGGTGAAATGAAAGGCATTAAACGCCGAACGTATAAGCCTTTTTTCCGAGTTCCGTCTTCAGAGTTCCGAACATTATTCGGACAAATTATATACATTTAAAAGGGTATCCTGCAATACCGCGAGTCATAGACCGACAGCACCATCTAGTTTACATATAAGCTACTTTTATTTTTATGCTATATGGAACAATAATTTCTTAAAAATCTTTTAATAACCTAATCCTAGCGGTCACCATTCGTGAATGAAACTAATTACTAAGGGTGCGTTCCGAAATACACTGAGAGCACTGAAAGTCCCCAGTAAAGAGCACTGCCAGTGCTCGCAGTGCTTATAACGGAACACACACTAAATCAAAGGATTGTAGAATATGAACGAAAATAGAGATGATGACAACTCAATCAAATCAGCAACTCTATCAAACTTTAAAACGCGCTTCTAGTATGGAAGTTGTATGAAATTCACAGTTGTGACGTCATAAAATTTCAACGCATTGATTTTCTATAATCTATATTTTATAAAATGGTTATCAAACTTAAAACTAACCGAGGATTTGAATTTCAGGTCTTTTGGAAGACAAAGGGTCTTCCAAAATTAATTTATCAATCAGAAATAATTTATTTTTGATCACCCTTTTACTACTGTGTACACCCTATACCAAAGCCCGTACCAAAGAGTATAATAATAAGTATACAGGGCCCTATACCAGGCCTGTGTCACTCTTGGTACTTGCGCGACGAAAATACCGACGATCGCGCTCATTCCCGGAATGCTTACGCAGTCAGGGCTGGCGCGTTATAAGCGAGCGACGTGCTAGTGAATTTAACGCTGTTTTCGTAAATAGTTTTTTGAAAATATTTGTTTAATAGTTTAAGTTAAGTGTTTAGCATATTAATTATTTGTAGGATAAATAGTTGTAGACATTTAAACTCATGTATATATAATGGTCTATCGATCTTTAGAATTATAATGGCAAAAAGTCGCTGCAACCATAATTATTGTTGCGTGGAAGGATGCTTAATGAGCACACAAAAGGATCTATTTAATAATCATTATTTAGGCTATTAAAGCTAGCAAGCAAGTCAGCAAGTAGTCAATACAATAATAAGTAGTCAATAGTACTTCTATCACGGAACAGGTACAATTCATGTCAAACTTAAATGAGCCTCTTTTCAAGTAATTTTTTTGAATCGAGGCACGAGCTGTAGGAAGTACAAACGAGTCGCAGGGAATACGCTCGCCCTAGTTAGGCCCTTACTCCCTAATTCTTATTACACCTTGCCGATTTAGAGTAAGGGCACGGAATATATATTTATATATTTCCGTGATCGAAGTGTACCTACCTACCTCTCCGAGCGAAATATTATGTTTCGCCGCACTGCTTCGCCGCGACGAATGACCTTGCAAGTTGCGTGCGTAGTGAAGAACTCACTGTGTAGCGACACTCAGTAAACACAGTCGATCATAGTCAGAGTAGGTACCTTACTTACCAATTGGCACCCCTATGTGGTTGATGTTCAATTTGCTCGCACGAAACGTTTCTGCTCGACGTTTCTGATACGAACCGCTAGGGTGTGGAACACCCTCCCAGCTCACGTGTTTCCTGCCACTTACAACTTAAGTACCTTCAAGGCAAGAGTGAATAGGCATCTTCTAGGCAAGCGCGTTCCAACCTAGACCTCATCATTGCTTTGCACTAAGCATGATTGTCGTCAAGCGCAAGCCTATCACCAATAAAAAAAAAAAAAAAAAAAAAAAAAAAAAATTCGAAAAACCTACTGTATTGTTGTACTGTTTGCTGACAGCCCTAGACAAGCTCGCAATGTCGTCCGTGACGTAGGAAAGGGAAAAGATGCAAAGCAATACGGACACTCGCGCGCGGCGATAAAGTTTAATTTAGCTTGCGAGCGTGATTTATCTTTTTAATAATAATTATGTAGGCTATTAAAACGTCGGCAAGTAGTCAACATCAAAGGAGTGAGACTTCTGTACGTTAGTACTATTATATTATTCTGTGCCTATACGCTCAGTACCATATTATTATGTTCTGTACATTGAGTCATATACATTGAGTAGGTACCTAGGTACTCAGTACTGAGCAAGGAACATATTTACTACGGGGAGCTCAAGGGGAGCTCAGACGGGGAGACTCAGAGAGACTCAGTAAGGACCATGTAAGGACTCAGTAGTAATCTATGGTAGTAATAGTAATGTGAGTAAAACTCACAGGTAAAACTAGAATCCAGAGCTACATACTTACTCCCACAGTACTCCTTTGAATATGTCTTTGATTTTGTTTATAGAATGGTTTCTTTGTTTCCACGTGGTTTCCACCTGTGGTTTCCACATGGATGTAATAAGTACTTAGTACGTAAGTACTTATTACATCCATGGGTTTCCACAGTTTGTTTCTATCATAGTTCCTAATTCCATGGTAGAAAGGATACGAAGTCAAACTCAGATCAATAACCTCTGAGAAGTCAAAGATATCAAATAAAAAGAAAAAAGTTGCCAGTCGCAATAATCCTGTGAATAATCCTACAATCCTAAATCCGGATTCCGGAATCGGATTCGGTGGGACTGGGAATATAATAAGCATAGCCATGGTAGGTATAAAAAGTCCATGAGCATAGCTGTAGTCGTAATCGTCGTAATTTACTTGTCTCTGGCATTAATGCAGTCCAGTGTGTAATTTGCACATTTGTTTATTTATAAAATTTAGGCGTATCGTTGCATCATTTTAGGAAAAAGATAAAGAATTGTATTTCATTCATTTATATCATTTTTAATTTAAAAACTTTGCAGGCACAGTAAGTAAATGTGACTAAAACTCAAAAAAATATTTTTACCATATTTTAGGTTTTGTCACCTAGCAACACTTTATAACTCGCCATTTTGCGAGAATGTCAGCCAAATCATCATCTCAATTTTTTTTTTGAAAAATTAATGTTATTTTACGTGAAATTACTGTGATTTAGTTTTTTAAATATAATACACAACAAAAGTGCAGTGAAATGGATCGATTTATAAGTATGTGGAAGGTCCGAGAGTTGGCGGATAAGGTGTAAGTAATGACAATATTTTAGACGATTTTATGTAAATTATTACCATCTTGCGCTTTAAAACTAGTTATTTTTAGATTCATTACCTTATTTGAACAGATATCTAGACGTTTTATCTGATTAATTGCTTCCAAAACAATTTAGTTCATAAAAATACTTGAGCAAAATGTCTTTTAAAATTATTTGTAAGCTAGGTGTTTTCATAGTACGTACCTATTTTCTTATCAATTTAACCAATGCACTTGGTTATGGATTATGATAAGAGATGAGATTTAAGCATGTAGAACTTTTAACATAAAATTATTATAGGTAAGTTCCTAGGCATCACAGATGTAGTACTACATCTGTGCTAGGCATAGTTAAATATTTAAAAACCTAACAAGCTCAAATATTACTAAATAGGTCTATCGTTAGAATTATTTCCATAGGTGTTTTAACTGTGTGACGTCTAACTCATTAAGGGCTGATTTTTCAATCGTCAGATAAAGTTTATCGGAGGAATAAATTTGACGTTTTGACAGGTTTTGTATTGAAAATCTGCCAAAACGTCAAATTTATTCCTCCGATAAAATTTATCTGACGATTGAAAAATTAGCCCTTAATCAGTATAATATCACACGATGTTTAAGTGTTTTGTTTGAATTCTTATTTCTTTTAAGTTTAAGCTATAAAATTAAATGAAATGGTTAGATGGACAAATATAAGAACTGAAAACCCTGGGTTGGGCCACGATTTATTACTTAATCGAACATTCTGACAAGTGTTAAAGATATATAAGACTACCCCGCCAGTAAGATAAGATGTAAACACGAAATAACCATGAACAGATTTTTATTTTCGTTCTTTCCAGTATAGCTGTAAATGAATATAGCTGAATCACACTTAAATCTGTTGCAGTTTATTTTTAAGTTTTTTTTTATTGTTGCAGTTTTTTTTTAGTTTTAATTAAATATTAAATTTAATTTACTATTTGAAGCTACCACAGATTCAGAATGCCTTACTACCCAAGTTAGGAAGTTGGCAGCGTATTACCCGTGCCTCAGAGAGCACATAAATCCTGACCTCTCTCTGGTTGTGTCAACTTTTCTGTCAGGCTATGAGAGTAAGGGAATAGAGAAGTATAGCCCAACCATGCTTGTGCAAACACTTGTGCGCATTTCCTGCAACAATGGCTAATCTCTGTGGAGATTGGCAAGTCCCTAAGAAGCATGAGTTATGTAACTAATTGATTCCGTCAATTTTAGTTTCATCAAAATTAAAATCCAATGTGGCAAGCTTGAAAACAAATATTGTTGTTAAAGTGAGTTGATGTGAGATTCTCAACAAGGTGTGTGTAAACTACCTTATAGTAGTTTGTAAATTAATGGACAGTGCTTTGAAGTCTGAACAATGGTTCAAGTAACATAAACACTAGTATATGAGTAAAGGAGAACCATTAATAAAACTAATCTACTAATGTGGGTTCTTCTCAGAACAGGGTGCGTTTTGAACCCTCATAGCCTTAGTTTTAAGATGATGTGGTTAATAATTATCACCATCACATCTTATACTTTGTAAACGTGATGTTTAGAAGGTGTACTGTGTACCTACCAATTTTGAATAAATATACTTTGAGTATGAGTTCATAACAAAATAAATGACCTTAGTCCAGATTTACTGTGTAACTTTTTTTCTCTACTATAAATTAGCCCTGGAATGCAATCTCACATGAATGGTAAGTGAAGTGATCCTGGTCTAGGGATGAGTGGCCGAGTTGCAACAACACATAAGTATCAGTTTGATTGCTTAACAATCACAATCAAGTTGGTAATTAAATAGGTGACCAAATTTGGAGGTTTACATTTGGCTTTTTCATTTCTTCTGTGCCTTGAAGAGCATGTAAGGCCTTCTGTCCCAGCTATTATCACTAATATCAGTTAATAATATAATAATAATATTGTAGATAAAATTGATATAAACCTAAGAGAACCACATCACATTATTATTCCAAGACAACTTGTACCATTATGTGATTAATGTAAAGGGGTCATGGCACTCAGCAATGAGGAATAAAATGCAGAGAGAGAAAACCTGATAAGGGTATGGTGGTTACAATAAACCCATGACTAATTACCAGGGTGCATGGCCTTATTAATATAATTATTAATAATATTATGTATTAACAAGAAAGGCATGTAAAGTAAAGATATCTTATATCTTATGTATAGTAAAGTAAAGATTTTAGTAATAAATATTTAAATTTTAAAGTAACTATCAATAGGTAAGGCAGTAAAAGCGAAGCAAAAACAAAGTTAATTTGTGTATGGATTAGTGGCAGTGTCACACTTGTTACACTACACTGATAAAATTATATGATAACACTATTTTGGTGACAGCAACTCTTATCTGTACTTTATTACCTATGTAGTTTAGAAATAGTTTTTCTATACTAATCAAATATCAAATAAATATTATAAACTAGATGATGCCCGCGACTTCGTCCACGTGGAATAAGGTTTTTTGATTCCCACGGGAACTCCTTAATTTTCCGGGATAAAAAGTAGCCTATGTCCTTCCCCCGAATATAACCTAACTACCTCTATACCAAATTTCAGCAAAATCTGTTGAAAAGATGGGCCGAGAAAGCGTAGCAGACAGACAGACAGAAACACTTTCGCATTTATAATATTAGTATGGATGCGAAAGTTTGAATGGATGGATGTATGGATGGATGTTTGTTACTCAATCACGCCCGAACGGCTGAACGGATCTGGATGAAATTTGGCACAGAGCTAGATTATAGGCTGGAATAACACAGAGGCTACTTTTTATCCTGGAAAACTTAGGAGTTCCCGCAGGAACCAAAAAACCTCAATCCACGCGGACGAAGTCGCGGGCATCAGCTAGTAAAAAATAATAAGGGGTCATCCCGACCGAATTTCCAGAGATTAGCCATCTGCGCGGGAGATATTATAGTGCACAAGTGTGTGCGGTGTTCACAGATGCACTATATGTTCCTTTACTCGCATAGCCCGATGGGACGGAAAATCCGACACGACCGGAGAGGGACCAGGATTGTTAAATAACTAGTGTAATGTTATGCGATCACCAGCTGATTAGTTAACACTCGGTTATTGGCCGAAATTTATCGTGTATATATTATAGTACTAGATGATGGCCGCAACTTCGTCCGCGTGGTTTAATTTTTTAATTCCCACGGGAACTCCTTAATTTTCCGGAATAAAAAGTAGCCTATGTCCTTCCTCGGGATGCAACATACCTCTTGTACAAAATTTCGTCAAAATCGGTTGAACAGATGGGCCGTGAAAGCGTAGCAGACAGAGAGACGGACAGACAGACAGAAACACTTTCGCATTTATATTATTAGTATGGATTTACATGTCTCAAATTTAACATAAATTAAGCAATTGAGACTAACAAGTATTGATGCAGGTTTTACATAATAAGGCTACTGATATGCGTAGGTAAACGTAAAAGGTATGTTTTTGCGAATTGTGTACGTTTTGCCGTTACACCATACCTCCGTAACCTTCATTGGCTTTTACTTAAATGCCACTTGCATAACTTTTGTGCAATATGGTAATTATATGCTATTCTACAGATGAAATAATAGTTATAGCTATTTTATGGAAAATAACCGTTTGCAGTGTATAGGTACTACTAAATAATCCACCCGGCTTCGCCTGGCTGTACTTTATATTTTTAAACTAGCTGATGCCCGCGACTTTGTCCGCGTGAATTGAGGTTTTTTTGGTTCCCGCGGGAACTTTAATTTCTGTGATATATAGTAGCCTATGTGTTATTCCAGACTATAATGTTTCTCTGTGCCAAATTTTATTCAGATCCGTTCAGCCGTTCAGGCGTGATTGAGTAACAAACATCCATCCATCCATCCAACCTTTCGCATTTCTAATATTAGTACCTATAGATTAATTGTTTTACTTAGTGAGTTTCCATACTGCGCCCCACAGGATAGTACAACTTACACTACTCTATATTAAATATACCTACTTAATGTAATATTTTCCTTTTTAAAATGAGTAACTGCTGAGTTTCTTGCTAGTTCTTCTCAGTAGAATCTGTTTTCCGAACTGGTGGTAGAGTCAAAACCTGAAGTAACATAAGATACATTTGTGTGTCCTACATGGAATAAATAAATTGAATATTGATCTCCTAATGTATTGGTTAGCATGTTCGACTGCGGCTGACGAGGTCCCGGGTTAAGTCCTGGGTCGTGCCATAACTAGTAAACATGTCTGCACTAAACATAACATAGTTGGGGGTTTCTGGCAAGAAATTCTACGTAGCCGTAATTCTACGTAAAGGAGCCCGGAGTTAGGAAGTTGGCGGTGCTTCATCCCCGTACTTCGGAGAGCACGTAAAGCTGTCGGTCCTGCGCCTGATATCTCTCCGATCGTGTCGGATTTTCCGTCCCATCAGGCTATGAGAGTAAAGGAATAAAGAGTGCACCTGAAACGCGCAGATGGCTCATCTCTCTGGAGATTGGCCGCCGTGGCCGAAATTCGGTCGGGAGGACATAATTATTCATTGTTATATTTGAAACCCAATATTGTCCTCAGGACCAACGTGGTAATGAACTACACGGAAATAGAGGGCAAAGTGCGCGAGGCGACGTCCGACGAGGCGTGGGGGCCCACGGGACAACAGATGCAAGAGCTAGCGTTGGCTACCTTCACGTACGAGCACTTCCCTGAAGTCATGTCGATGCTGTGGCGCCGGATGCTGCACGACAACCGCGCGCATTGGAGGCGGACGTACAAGGTAATACAAAACAGGTTATGGGCCCAGTGACTGAGTCTGTTGTAACTGCATTCGTGCAGGATATAAAGACTTTACATGCAAGAGCATTAGCTACCCTTCACATACGAGCACTTCTCTGAAGTCATGTCGAGGCTTTGGCGCCGAATGCTGCGCAACAACCGCGCGCACTGGAGGCGAACTTACAAGGTATATTCCACAGGTTATGGGCCCAGTGACTGAGTCTGTTGTAACTGCATTCGTGTAGGCTTAAAAGATTACAGATGCAAGAGCATTAGCTACCCTTCACATACGAGCACTTCTCTGAAGTCATGTCGAGGCTTTGGCGCCGAATGCTGCGCAACAACCGCGCGCACTGGAGGCGAACTTACAAGGTATATTCCACAGGTTATGGGCCCAGTGACTGAGTCTGTTGTGACTGCATTCGTGTAGGCTTAAAAGATTACAGATGCAAGAGCATTAGCTACCCTTCACGTACGAGCATTTTCCTGAAGTCATGGTAATATAACACAGGTTATGGGCCCAGAAACAGCCCTCTTTGCAACTTTGTCTACTGCATTGGTGGAGGCTTAAAAGACTACAGATGCAAAATCATTATCTACCCTTCACATACGAGCACTTCCGTGAAGTCATGTCGATGCAGTGGCGCCGTAAGCTGCATGACAATGGCGCTCACTGGAGGCGGACTTACAAGGTAATATAAAATAGGTTATGGGCCCAGTGACTGAGCGTGTTGTTAATCTAGGTGTGAAGGAATACAGACCACATAAGCAGGAGCTCGCGCTAGCCACCATCACCTAAAACAAGCATGGATTTTTCTTGTTCCAGTGTCTTCTGCTGCTAAGCTACCTGGTCCGCAACGGGTCAGAGCGCGTGGTGACGTCAGCCCGGGAACACATCTACGACCTTCGCTCCTTGGAGAACTACACCTTCGTCGACGATCTGGGCAAGGATCAGGTGAGCTTACACTGCTTCAGACGTGCCTAATTTATTTTTTATCCACTACAAGTTAGCCCTTGACTGCGATCTCACCTGATGGTAAGTGATGATGCAGTCTAAGATGGTAGCGGGCTAACCTGTTAGGGGCATGGCAGTTATATTAAACCCATACCCCTATTCGATTTCTACACAGCGTCGTACCGGAACGCTAAATCGCTTGGCGGCACGTCTTTGCCGGTAGGGTGGTAACTAGCCACGGCCGAAGCCTCCCACCAGGCCAGACCAGGGAAAATTCAGAAATTATAAATTCCCAAATTGACCCTGCCGGGGATCGGACCCGGGACCTCCGCACGTTAAGACAACAGCGCTACACACTGCGCCACGGAGGTCGTCAACCCTACCGGTAAAAATGTGCAACCAAGCTATTTACTGTTCCGTGTAAAAAATAATCTTTGATTCCTTCCAAACATTTTTTTAACTTTACGACTTTCCTTTTCAAAATAGCTGTAACACAAACTCTCTTGATTGTCCTTCAAGCACCATACTTGATGTTGCCAAATCATAAATACATTTACCGTACTGCTTTACATAAATAAAGTAACAGTAACGCATTTGGACATCAATAAATCGAGCTGTCAAAAGTAATTTAAATGGTTGGATGGGATATAGTAAAATATAATAATTTTAATCCATTTATTATGTAAAGTGTTGACCTATTTTGCAATAAATTCCTGGATAATATTTATATTTAATGGTTCATTTGATACGATAAATAAATATTGTCGATATTTCAAAAATGTTCATAATTGTTCACCTAATCTATCGTCATCTATTATCCAATTTAATACCTTGATTTGTTACATTGACTATTTTAAGTATTACATGTTGTGACAATGATAATACATAACGTATTTTTATACATTGACTATTTTTAAGTATTACATGCCATGACAATGATAATTCATAATGTCTTTTTATCTATTGTACCACCTTTGTGATATGTGTATCATGCAATAAATAAATTCTGATTCTGATAATGATTTATTATGTTATTTAGGGTATAAACGTGAGGCACAAGGTCCGAGAACTGATCGACTTCATCCAAGATGACGAGAGGCTGCGCGAGGAGAGGAAGAAGGCCAAAAAGAATAAAGACAAATACATTGGTGAGTTGTGAGCTCCGATCTTGTGCTTGTGATAATTATTATAAACTACCGCTAATGCCCGCGACTTCGTCCGCGTTGATTAAGATTTTTTTGGATTCCCGCGGGTACTCCATAATTTTCCGGGATAAAAAGTAGCTTATGTCCTTCCCTGGAATGCAACCTATCTCCGTACCAAATTTCATCAAAATCGGTTGAATAGATGGGCCGTGAAAGCGTAGAAGACTGACAGATAGATAGATAGACAGACAGACAGACACACTTTCGCATTTATAATATTACTATGGATATGGATTATACACGTAGGTCATTGTAAGCTAGGCTGCATGTATAGAGAGTTTGACAATAGGCTTTAATTAGAGTAAGCTTTACCTCTATTGCAACGAGCAAACCTGCGGGTCAGCATATTGCTGCGGACCACCAACGCGCTACGCTGCCTCTCTGTCTTTAACATTAAACTACTACGCTATCACCGTATCATCATAAACCACTACCACTTCAGCCCATTAACGTCCCACTGCTGGGCACAGGCCTCCACTCTCATAGGAGAGAGGGAATAAGGGCTTAGACCCACCACGCTGCTCCAATGCGGGTTGGCGGGCTTTAACGACTATTATCATGTTAGTGATAATAACCGGGACCGACGGCTTAACGTGCTCTCCGAGGCACGGGGGTGGAACACCGCCAACTTCCTAAACATCATCATGTAAATGCATATTAATTGTTTTCCAGGAATGTCTTCGGAAGCGGTGGTGATGGGTACCCGCGGCGGGATGGGGGGAATGGCCGGCATGGGGGGAGGCGGAGGGGGAGGGGGAGGGGGATGGGGGGAGTACAGCGACCGGAGCACCGGCTGGGGTGAGTTGAAATCGCGCACCAGAGTGCGAGAACAGTATCATACTAATATTACAAATGCGAAAGTGTGTTTGTTTGTTGGTTTGTTGGTTTATCGGTTTGTTGGTTTGTCCTTCAATCACGCCGCAACGGAGCAACGGATCGACGTGATGTTTGGCATGGGTATAGTTGAGGACCTGGAGAGTGACATAGGCTACTTTTTATCACGGAAAATTAGGGAATTCCCGAGGGAATTAAAAAAAACTAAAACCACGCGGACGAAGTCGCGGGCATCAGCTAGTTTATTATATGGCATCATGAATCGGGCAGGTCATTGACAACATCCATCGCCAACCTCGCGGAACCCTCAAAGCTAAAGAAGCACATCGCTTCACTATTGTAAAAAATACAGTGTTCATGAATTATTGCATTTTTTGTCATAGTTGCCTGTAAATAATTATGAAACTTCATAGGCGTGTATGTCAAAAGTAAAATAAATGGTTGGACGGACCTTAAGCATCCTTGTTTTAAGATCAAATATTCAGTACTACCAATATTTTATTTATCAATGTCCACTTGAAACTTGCTGTGTGGACAAATTAGAGCTTTGAAACAAAGCAGTTTAGGTTCATTTTAATTTGGCGTTACGTTGTCCGTTCTTTGTGCACATAGGAACGAAATAAAGCCTTAAAGCAGAGGTGTTTAGGTTTACTTTAGCTTGACGTGATATTTACAGACGACAGCAAAGAGAGGAACGAAGAGGAAGACTACGAGAGGGGGGAGGACTCTGACGGCGACTATGGACACCGGAAACCGCAGAAGTCAGTATAACCATACTAATGTTATAAATGCGCAAGTTTGGATGGATGGATGTTTGTTTGTTTGTTACTCAATTTCGCCAGAACGGCTAAAAAAATGACACTTCCGGTGTGTGTTCGTCGTCGGAAAGTCGTTTTTTTTTTAAAAAAAATTACGTTTTTATCTCGTATAATTCTGTAATCTCTTCCATTTCAGTAAATAAAGTATGTAGTAAATAACATAAATTAGTAATCTAGGTTTCGATATATAACATATAGCTGGCAGTTCATAGCTCACATCAAGGAAAGTGAAAAAATACATCGAATAGCACCGAAGGCGTGATCAAATTACGAGGTTTCAAACTACGCCTAGGTCACGTGACCTAATGGCAGTAATTAAGACTTTTTTTTTACATCAAATTCAAAACATATTTATTCTAAACATATTAAAATAGGTAAACTACAAAGTATCGCTGTTGGCACCGAAGTCAGACATGTTGTTGCACACGAGCGTAGGTAAAGTAGAAAGATGTAGTAGTTGATTGTAACGATGTTTAATCTTACAAAAATAATACGTAATAATCCCCGCGTCTCCATTACAACGGTTATTTTATACACACGAGTCAAAAACAAATCTTAAGGTGGACTACACAGGTCTGCCCGCGAAATTCAAATTTAATTTGGTTTTTCGCAATTTATAAACTAATACGACAAAGTAGGCTTATGGCATTCTAATTCCGCCAATGGCAGTATCATCTTCACAGGGTTATATAAAAATCTTTATTTGAAAGTGTGAAAGGTGGACTAACCTTAATATTAAGTTATTCTGCCGGAAGTCAAATGCAGAACCCTTTATGCTAAATAAATATAAAAATAAACGGAAGTCAATAACAAAACTCTTAATATAAACGGAAACGGAACAAACGGAAGTGTCAAAACAAGCGCTTAGAACTTTTTAACGGATGTGAAGTAAATATCAAAAATAAATACAAAAACTAATAAATCAATCACACCGGAAGTAACATTCGAAAATCAAAACTTATTTAAAACTAGATGATGCCTGCGACTTCGTCCACGTGGAATAAGGTTTTTTGATTCCCGCGGGAACTCCTTAATTTTCCGGGGTAAAAAGTAGCCTATGTCCTTCCCCGGGATATAACCTACCCCTATACCAAATTTCAGCAAAATTGGTTGAAAAGATGGGCCGGGAAAGCGTAGCAGATAGACAGACAGACAGACAGACAGACACACTTTCGCATTTATAATATTAGTATGGATTACAATAATTAAAATAAATTATACTTAATACAAATAATGGTTGGCGCCCATATACACCTTCTGAACGTCATGCTTACAAAGAATAAGACGTGATGGTAATAATTAACTACGGTATCTTAAAACTAAAGCTACGAGGGTTCCAAACGCGCCCTGGTCTGAGACATTTTATGACTATCTATAGGTTAAAATTCTACTATAAGCGCGATTCAGACTGTTGTTTGGAATTTCGTCGCATGCTATCGCAAGCGCCATCTACTGGCGAAAAAATGAAAATGAAATGATTTATTTCACGTAGTCACGACAACTTGTGCCACGATAAGTCGTAAGAATCTACCACCGGTTCGGAAAGTGATTCTACTGAGAAGAACCGGCAAGAAACTCAACAGTTGCTGCATGAAGTTGCTCAGAGTGTTTAAGTTTTTTTTTTTTTTTATTCACTACAAGTTAGCCCTTGACTGCGATCTCACCTGATGTAAAGTGACGATGCAGTCTAAGATGGTAGCGGGCTAACCTGATAGGGGCATGGCAGTTATATTAAACCCATACCCCTATTCGGTTTCTACACGGCATCGTACCGGAACGCTAAATCGCTTGGCGGCACGTCTTTGCCGGTAGGGTGGTAACTAGCCACGGCCAAAGCCTCCCACCAGGCCAGACCAGGGAAAATTCAGAAATTATAAATTCCCAAATTGACCCTGCCGGGGATCGAACCCGGGACCTCCGCGCGTTAAGGCAACAGCGCCGCACACTGCGCCACGGAGGTCGTCAAATGAAGGAATGAAGTGTATGAAGGCAATGCCTTTAATTTCCCTACGTACCCCTTTCCAGGGAGAACGTATACCGCGACGCAGAGGTGATAGCGGAGAGCCCCCCTCGGAGCGAGAGGCCGCGGCCAGACAGGGACGGAAAGACTCTCAACATCAGCCTTCGCAGTCCCGCGCGGAACAAACCCACCACGCCCGTCAAGAAGATCGATCTAGGTGAGACCATCATACTAATCCGTACTAATATTATAAATGCGAAAGTGTGTCTGTCTGTCTGTCTGTCGGTCTGCTACGCTTTCTCGGCCCATCTTTTCAACCGATTTTGCTGATATTTGGTATAAAGGTAGGTTATATCCCGGGGAAGGACATAAGCTACCCTTTATATCCCGGAAAATTAAAGAGTTCCCGCGGGAATCAAAAAATCTTAATCCACGCGGAAGAAGTCGCGGGCATCATCTAGTATTATAAATGCGAAAGTGTGTTTGTTTGTTGGTTTGTTGATTTGTTGATTTGTCCTTCAATTACGCCGTAACGGAGCAACGGATCAACGTGATTTTTGGTATGGGTATAGTTGAGGACCTGGAGAGTGACATAGGCTATTTTTTATCCCGGAAAATTAAAACTTAAAACACGCGGACGGAGTCGCAGGCATCAGCTAGTTTATTATATTACTTTAGATATTAATATGGACATAATTCCAGGTGCCGCAGCGTCATACGGCAAAGTGGTGCCCTCTACCCCCAACTCCACCCCCGTCACTGCACCCCCCACCAACCAGTCCCAGGAACTTCTAGACGATCTATTCAAGACCTGCGCCGCGCCCAGCCCCACGCCCAGCCTTGGCAACACCACTAGTGGGAACACCGGCGGCGCATTGCTGGAAGACGACTTCGATCCCAGGTAGTTTTTCCCTTCCTTTAAGTACTTATTTACTCAATTGGGTATTTGACTACTATTCAAATAAATTATTTTTTAGTGATTATTAAACAGAGGTTCTCCCAAAAGCCGTAATATCCACGCCCCCCGTTAGTTTTGTGTTGAATAACCATTTAAAACTATCGATTAAAGTAAAAAAGTGCGTTGAACTTTGATGACTACAAAAATGCTACTATGCAATTAGTGAATACCTTAATTAAAATATTGTAGAATATATTCACTATGTTTTGTGTTAAGTAATAAGTACCTACTATACTCTATCCACGGAGACTAGTTAATATAGCGCTCTCTCTGTCACGTAATCCCATACAAATGACAAAGACAAAAAAAGTCAGTGGGCGTAAACCATTCTGAATGTACGTACACACTGCGCTACTATTAAATTAAACTAGCTTTGTTCCCACGACTACACTTGTTTTTTTTTACAATTTACGTAGTTATTATAATTCAAAATATATTAATCACTATCCGACGACGTATCACTGCTATCGTTTTCTACATTTATTATGAAGTTATCAGTCATTATTTCCACATTCCTATCCATTGCGTTCATTTTTGGCTCTACTATTTCTTGTACTTGTTTGATACAATTTTGCCACTTTTGGGCATTAATATTTTGAATCGCATTATTCAAAAGGTTTCTTAATTCCGCCATTTTGTAAGTTGTGTTTTCATCGGCAACTTTACCTTTAACTTTAAGGATAAAATATGAGCGCGTCTGCACAGTACGGGTACCACGATCAGACTAAAATATACACGTAGTCTGTACACTGCATTAACGGTTATCGCTGACCAATCGCAAACGAGTCCATGTCTTCCCTATTAACTTGTCTCTGTGGATAGAGTATAGTTAATAAGATTAAATAAATACACAATATATTGTATACTAATTATTATATACTTACCCATTGACACAGTATATCATTAACACGACATTATCATTGTTATACAATTTGACATTAATAACTTGATTATGAAGGAAAATAAATAATTTAATGCGTAAGGATATAATAAATAACATAGGTAGCTTAAATTTATTTATTTTTTATGTACAAATGAAATGAATGTGTTGTAATGTGTAACTAAAATAATGATAGACCTATTATTTGTAATGTTAAAGCATGTTACGCATATTATTTGTACGCCACACTGTGGTAGAATACAAGAAACTTTATAATTGTAACACCTTTTGTACCTACTGTATTCACAAATAAATAAATGAAGTGAAATGAAATGACGTCACAATTCAAAATTTCATACAAACTCCCATACTAAGCACGCGTTTTGATGTTTGAAAAAAAGTTGTTGATTCGACTAGTCGTCAAATACCCTATTGTATAAAAATGTGTAACGTAATTCCAGAGCGGGTGAGCCGAAACCGGCAGCGAAGCCCGCGGGGGAGTTCGGGGACTTCGCGAACGCTTTCGGAGCGCCCGCGGAGCCCCCGCCGGACAGCTTTGCGGACTTCACCGCCTTCGATAACAACAACGCTCCACCGCCCACGCTACCAGGTTATTATAGCTGTATTTCCCACACAATTTTTTTTTTTTTTTTTGTACCAAAAAGTTATACAATATGTAGAAAAAACAGAAACATAGTGGACAAGGAAACACTTATCTCTATAAGAGATCTCTACCAGTGACCCTTGGCAGTGAGAAAGGTTGTGAAGGAAGAATTGGTACAACAAGATATGAGATGGAATGAAATGAGATATTATATCATAAACTTACACAAATATACATACAATACAATACAATTACAACTTTTTTCACAGTGTTAAGTGAAAATGAACGAATATTTTATTACCCAGACTAAAAAGTTCCATAAGTAGTAGTACTAAATCAAATATCAAATAAATATTATAAATGCGAAAGTATGTATGGATGTATGGATGTTTGTTACTCAATCACGCTCCAACGGCTGAACGGATCTGGATGAAATTTGGCACAGAGGTAGATTATAGTCTGGAATAGCACATAGGCTACTTTTTATCCCGGAATATTAAAGAGTTCCCGCGGGAACCGAAAAACCTCAATCCACGCGGACGAAGTCGCGGGCATCAGCTAGTAATATTATAAATGCGAAAGTGAGTCTGTCTGTCTGTCTGTCTGCTACACTTTCACGGCCCACCTGTTCAACCGATTTTGATGAAATTTAGTATACCTAGGGATGGGTTAGATCCTGGGGAAGTACATAGGTCATAAGTAATAAATATTTATTCAATTTAGGTAGGTACACTACACTTATTGACGTCCAGTTACATAAAAATATGATGGTGATAATCTGTTACGGTATCTTAAAACTAAAGCTACGAGGGTTCCAAACGCGCCCTGGTCTGAGAAGAAGCTACTTTTTATCCCGGAAAATTAAAGAGTTCCCGCGGGAACCAAAAAAACCTCAATCCGGTACGATGCCGTGTAGAAACCAAATAGGGGTATGGGTTTAATTAACTGCCATGCCTATATCAGGTTAGCCCGCTACCATCTTAGACTGCATCATCACTTACCATCAGGTGAGATCGCAGTCAAGGGCTAACTTGTAGTGGATTAAAAAAAAAAAAAAAAAAACACGCGAGCGAAGTCGCGGGCATCAGTGAGTAGTAAATATTTTTCATTCAACTTTTCCAACTGATTTCAACATTCCAGCCGCGCCGGCCTCGAACCTGGACCTTCTGAGCGAGCTAAGCGCTCCCCCCACTTCGCCCCCCAACCCCATGGGATTCGACCTGGACTCCCTCTCCGGACAATTCTCTGCCACCACCCTGGCGCCCACCTTACAGCCCACTGGTAAGTGTCTACTGGTACTGTGTGATCATTCTCCATTATCAAAGTAATTCTTCTCCATTAAGATAATTCTCCATTCTCCAAATCATATCTAATCAGATGATGCTACTAGTACAGTGTGATAATTCTCCATTCAGATAATTCTCCATATCATATCAAATCATTTTTTTTTAATTTTTACCTTAAATTTCTTACGGCGCCTTTATGTTACGTCGGTTTGGCCAGTATTTTTGGCCGGCAAAGACGTGCCGCCAAGTGTTTAGCGTTCCGGTACGATGCCGTGTAGAAACCGAATAGGGGTATGGGTTTAATATAACTGCCATGCCCCTAACAGGTTAGCCCGCTACCATCTTAAGACTGCATCATCACTTACCATCAGGTGAGATCGCAGTCAAGGGCTAACTTGTAGTGGATACACCAGGCAATAAATAAGGCAAGGCAATAAATAGGCTTATCTGAAATAAGATACAAAATTTACTAGTATTCTAAAACGTCTCATAAACACTGTTTAAACTGACGATAATGGGGTGATTGTGTGATAGCCTCAAAAATATTGCTAACCCTTTCATAATACTCCCTGCGGAAAAGGACAGAACTATATCCGGACCTTAAGTTTATTATAAGTATTTTTGAAAACACTTATTATATTATGAAATACATGTGACAATTTTATTATAAGTTATAAGGTCTTTTATAATATATCAATATTATATTTACAATTTTTGTTTGATATTTACAACTCAGATCGCCTTACTATAAATAATGAATGTATATAAATGTAGTTAGCATGTACGTCCCTCGATGTTTGATCATTTACGTTTGGGCACATTCAGGAATTCTTTATTTTCAGGAGACGCGCCGCAACCGGCCGGCGCAAACAAACATACAACCGGAGAACACCTCAAGCTAAATATAGGAAACTTCATAGACATGCTACGCGCTATTGACAAAATTAAATCAGAGAATGACGTATTAAACATCCTGAGTTGCTTCGATAACGTCAAAAAATACCTTCCCGGACCTTTGACAGTCCAAAAAATTTTGAAAAACGACCCAAAAATATTCAAAACCGATATAATTGATCTGTATTCGGAGTTATTAGGGTCCGTTGTCAGAATTTTGCTACCTCATTGGCCCTCTTTTAAGGACGAAGTGACATACTTGTTCACTATAGAAGAAGGATTCGATATAAGCAATGAAATATTGATTAATTTGTGCGGATATTTGAAGGAGGAACTTAATAGTGATGTTCTGGAAGCGTTAGCTCATATTACAATTAAATATGCCAAAAGTGATGCGATTCTAGCATCTATACTCGATTGCAGCACCAATATTACTGACGCAAACGAAAAAATTAAAATACAAACAGATTGGGATAATTACATTCAAATGCTAGCAACTTTACCTGAAAGGGTTGCAAATAGATTGAAAACGGACACACCAAAAGAGTTTTCGTATGAAAATTATTCTTTTGTACTAATCTTTCACATCGTGAGATGCATTGATTTCATGTCGGAAAGCAGTTTGAGGCAAGGCACACAATTTAATGTGACATACTTGTCACATTTAGTATCAAAGTTTATAACAAATTACAGTTTGAGCGATTCGAAAACCATTTATAAGTTCGTTGATATCTTAATAGCTTGGTCAGATAATAATAATGCAGATCCTTGCAAATTTGTTAGAAGAAAGTTAATCCAAACGTTGTTAAATCGATTAAATCGACAGGCAATCGATAAATTATCGCTCGTTTTGCTCAAAAGCAGCCCGATCAATTACAGAAATCGGGATCAATGTATTCGATATCTACTCGGAGATAATATCGATTTAAACAAAGATTGGCACGAAATACTCACTTTCAGGATACCGTTTTACGTGCATCCAAAAAATTTCAGAGACACGACTATACCAGAGAATTTGATCTACTACGTATCGACTTGTAAGAATTCGCATGAGATTTTGACAGAATTGGTTTTGAGGTTAACCAAAACCTGGTCAGAGGTCCATTTAAATAACGTAGCTAATATAGACCATCATATGCATACGTCTATTCTCCTTGTACTGGCGGTAAAGTACCGCGTAGTTATTTGGAGGCAACGGAAGGCTGCTTGGGATTTGAATGAAATAAAGAAAATCTTATTCAAAGGCATGTCGAAACATTTAAACGTTTTATCTCAAGAGTTTAGAGCTGTGGGAATGGCTACTGTCGAAATATTACTTAAAATGCTTTTGGAAGTCGATGAAGCAGACAAAAACGCTGTGGACTGTCTGAAATTTAATTTCGATGAGTTAGGTCCAACTTGTATGGAGATATACGAAACTCTGAAAAATGTTACACAGAAATGTCTAATAGACGATAGATTGAAAAAGCCCAATGCAAATGTGAGAATTATAAACGTTAAAGAAATTTTGGATGAAATTGCTGATAATATATCCAGTGATATGGATAAACCAGTCCAAAATACTATAGTTACTTGCTCTGTCAAAAGCCCGGAGCAAACTAAAGAAATAGTTAAATCTATTATCTCTGCTAAGTTAGACGCGTTAGGGAAAAAAGAAGCTGTCGAAGAATTAGATTCGGATGATGATTTACAACCTTACGACATGAGCAATGACTTGCCAGTCACAGCGAAGAAAAAACCGAATTATTTAAGAGATTTACTTGAAATTATAAATGAAGCTAATGATCAGGAAACATTCGAAATTGCAGTCACAACCGCGGAAGAATTGGTCAATAAACAACTTAAAAACGAAGATAAAAAGCTAGCTATTGAACTTTTGGATGTTTTCATACATTTGGACAAAAAATTCCACGTCGATGAATTCTATAAGATGAAGTTTAATACTTGTGTCGCAATAGTGTGCAGCCAACCGGTAATAAGTGCGGAGCACTTGTGTAAAGAAATACACGCGGATATTGGCAGATATTCGATTTCGACTAAAATATTTATGCTAGACGTTTTCACGGAGGCCGTCGAAAGAATCGCCGACGTGAAACAGAAAGAGAAGCCCGTGGAAAAAGAATCGACAAATGTATTAGATTCTAAACAAACATCTAAGGAGGAAATTTTGAGGCAACGATTGTTTAAGAAGACTAAGTATTTCCATTCGAAACAACCGCATCCGTTTTCGAAAGCCAAGAAAAACCAATTCGCTGCCGTCTCGGACCACTTTTTCTACCCTTTAATAAATGGGTTCGGATACCGACAGTTGACGTTGAGCCATCACAATATGAAACAGGACGTTGACAATTTATTGCTGTTGAGATATTTAGCAGCCGTCGGGACAGTGATAGCGGCGTCCAAAAATTGCCCAAAAAGCCACGTATACTGTCGAGAGATCCTCCAAATGGTGTTATACTTAAGATTCTCTCCAGACCCGAAGATCCAGATGTGTGTGATATCGATTATTGCAGGGATACTTTTGGTTTTACCGAACTCGATGTTGAAAGGGGAGTTCTATGAGACGGTGAAGGAACTATCGTCGTGGCTAGTCGATTTACTGACGAACGTCGACTTGACTAATCGATTGGGAGGCGCCAAGTCGGAAGCGGCGCTTTTTGCCGGCAAAGTTTTACATTTGATTCAAAGTTCTTTGGAAGATTGAAATAGTTTTTGTAGGTCGAGCTAGAGCTCGAAATCTACAAAAGATATTGTAGATTTTCTACAAAAGTGGAATAGACTCTAGAGAGTCTATTCCACTTTTGTAGATTTCCTGAGCAAAAATTGGCTGTCGTCTTCAGAATGTCCATAGCTCAATTGATTTTTAACTGTATAAATACAATTGTTTTGCGAATTTGACATCTGTAGCTAGGGTGTTGGCAATATGGAATTTCGATTATTATATCTATGAATAAAATCAAAATCGCCAAAATCTGAGATACAATATTCTTCTTTGCATGTGTCGATTATCATGAGTACAGTAAATTTTGCTTAAAAACACGTGAAATTTTAATTTGATGTTGATAAGTAGCTTAGAATAACAATTGAGTATTTGACAACTAGACAAATCATTAACTTTTTTTCAAACATCAAAACGTGCGATTTGTATGGGATTTTGTGTGAAATATTGAATTGTGACGTCATCAAAGTTCGACGCACTTTTTTACTTTAATCGATCGAGAAAAGCAGGGGCGCGTCTGCTAGTTGTTCTAGTGATTGAATTATCGGAAAAGACGAATTTTTAGCATTTAATTAAGCTTTTAGTTTAGTAGTAGTTTACAATTAAAAGTTAATAATTAATTAAAAGTAAGTATATATCAATAGGCTTATTGTATCTGTATGTAGTATGACATAGTACGAGTATGTACCCACCGTGAGACGATCTGAGAATAAAGTTTCTTGGTTTTAAATATTTTGTTTATTTTTCTACCCATTTTACTCTGTCACATGTATTTTATGAAAGTTTTTTTTATTATATAGGTTGGCCCTTGACTGCAAGCAAATTTACAATTAGACCTAAAAGGGGTATTCACTAAGAATTGCCGATCAAATCGTCAAATTAAAATAAACCATAACAGCATTGAATTAGACCTCAATTTCGTGTATCATGAATGAATGGATACACGAAATTGAGCTCTAACTCAATGCTGTTATGGTTTATTTTACTTTGACGCCGAACTTTGACGACTTGATCGGCAACATTAGACAACCGGGGAGCTTGTTAGACCGCTACCATCTTAGACTGCATCATCGCTTACCGCAATATGAGATCGCAGCCGAGGGCTAACCTGAGTCTGTAGAAAGCAACTCAAATTCAGCTCTATGTTCTTTGGCATATGGTTCAAATTAGTTTGAAAAAAAAGTATAGTCCGTCAAATTTATTTGACCCGGTGACAGCGTCGCTAGTATATATTAAAAATACAATAAAAACAAAATAAACAGGCATAAAAATTTGTTCCAATTTTGGCCACCGGGTCAGATACGGATTATAATAACTTACTTACTACTTACTTACTTACTTACTTAGCGTACTTTGAGTGGTTATAAAAAACAATACGCGCCATATTAAGAACATTTTTTTTTTCAACCTTCAACCGTTTTGGAAGTGTGTTAAAAAGTCTTGGCATCATTCCACTTTGCTTTTTGGCGTTACTCTTTATTTCTTGTTTATTTCTTTTTCCTAAAAACAGGTCTCCAACCGACACCGGTCGGCCTGCTGCAGCCGATGTCGGCCCAACAACAAACGCAACAACAAACAACCAACAACAATCAGACGAAACCCTCGACGAAATTGGGCGCCACTTGGGCCGACACGTCCGGAGCTATAAACATAAACGTGGACAACCTCCTAGCTCCTAGATCCCCTAAAGCGGGCCCCGCACCCTCGATCAATCAGCTCAAATCAAGTCCCAACAGTCCAGCGCATAAGCCAATGCCCACAAACATTGGGCCAATGTCTTGGCAAGCGCCGTTAAACAACAATTTCCAACCCAACTTCCAAAATAATCGCGCATTTGTGAACCAAGACAATTTGCTCCAATGATATTTGTATTTGGCAGATGTTTGCCAATCTGGTTGAAACGGTTTATGGGCGATTGGGTAGGTGTGACAGTGACAGGTATATTGGGGATGGAAAGAGACAGTTGCGGACAATTTTTTGTCGTCTGTAAAAATAATCATAGTGCAGTTTAAGCTATTATTGCTCAATCAAAAAAAAGCTTAAAAACATTCCATTTTCTTTTTACTAAATCCCCAAAAAAATCGATGGTTTAGGACTGAAAATAAATTGAATTTTTTATGGAAGCTAACATGGTGAAAGATCCGCCATTTTGTGTCTTTTTTGTTTCAATAAAGTGTCGGCCCCAGTCCTAATATACTTATATAAACACGCGACACGTCACACTATTCATGCGATGATGCGATTTTGATAAAAAAATGGCGGATCAACTACAAGTACCTATGTAAATACCTTTGTAATATCATTGTTTTGGGTGTCCCACCCGTGGGACTCGTGCAACAATCGGGAATGGTAATATTATAGGATTGTTTAAAAATGTTACATTAAAATGTCCAATCGCCCTAAAAGCCAAGTTTATAATTTAATAGGTGTTTAAAAACGGTGGGTTTCTTAGTCTTTGTACGATTTTGATATTAAATTAAAGAAGGGATTTGAGTCGTTGCGTCTTCGTGTCGTAAACCGATGTATAGAGGTGCATATCAGCGTATATATCACAACATGATATTATGGTGTTAGGAATTCTAAATCGCTACTCGTGATTGTCTATGACCATTTTATTTTCTTCGTTTATGAAGAAAATAAAATCAAAATCAAATAAAAAAAAAATAGAATCGTGATTGTCTACCATGGGCAACACATTGGGGCTGATTCTGTAGTGCACAATCTCTAAACTAAACTAAAATTTGAGCATTACAAATATTGTAATGCTCTAATATACTTCATAATACCTTCATAATACTCCCTACGGAAAGGGACAGAATTAGATTTAAAGCTGCCATTTTACTTTAGATTAGAGATTGTGTTATACAGAATCAGCCCCATTAACTAAACACTTAAGTAAACAAAACGTTAGATTTCCTAACGATGGCGTTCAATCTCACTATACATCTCTACTAGAGATTTTGGTGAGACATGGTGAAAATACAACTCTGCGACAGGTTAGCCCGCTACCATCTTAGACTGCATCATCACTTACCATCAGGTGAGATCGCAGTCAAGGGCTAACTTGTAGTGGATAAAAAAAAAAAAAGACGCTACGCAAGTGTCGATGATGCGAAACAGTCGTTTTACACGGCACTTCGCTGTCTAAACACTGCAGTAAGGGCCGGTTGATTCAAACCATTGGTTATCGTAACTTACGTTCGTTATAATTTAACACGTAACAACTTTAACGTCTGTTAATTAACTAGTATTGCTTCATGGTAAAAATGGTGAATCAACGCCTTATTTGCCTAACGTTCGTTAGGGCCAAAGGAGACGGTCCAGATTTGTATGGAGCGTCGGTCCGGTCCTTTTACAAGTAGAGAAATGAAGGAAAAAAAAATACTAAACCAGTTTTGATCGTTCAAATCTACGAATTCATCGTAATTTCAGTGGTGTAATTATTTAATCTTTCCACAACACTAAACTTTATTTTGACAGTGACTGTCAGAAATGACATTTGATACATTTCGCGCCTACTGCCATCTCTATGGCTAAAGGTTGCCATCTTGGAAACGTATCGAAAACTTGAAATACATTTTATTTTATTTCTCGTTATTTACTTCAATATTCTAAATTATTATATTTTTAATACAATCTATGTATTTTCCTCTATTCATGGCAGAGTGTACAAAGAGTACACCGAAGGTGAACCTTCTCCTTATGATTACGTGTCCGTCAAAATGTGTTAATGCCACCCAGCCTCAGTCGCTCAAACGTACCATGTCAAAATATAACCAGCTCAGTCGCTCAACAATGTTTTATTCGTTGAGGTCGTATTATTTTATTTACTTTCAATTCTTTTCTTGTTTCTCTTTTTGCATCTACCCTCTGCAATACATGTCATCCTAGCGCAGAGGGTAGGGTCCGATATAAAAATTTGTTGTCATTTTATAGAAATAAATGTTATTCTTTTTCTTATTCTTATTTTTATTACAAACACAAAAAAAATAGGATTTAGCCTGCGAGAGAATGCGATAGAATACAAGTTATACTTATTTCATTCTCTCGTAGGCTATTTTTCTGAAGTTTCACTTCTTCTGTGAATTGTACTCACACACTTTTTTCACTGCAAGATCTCGTTGGAATTTGTTAAAATACTTTCTAAAATGGGAGACAACGTTAGGTACATAAGGAATTTAATGTGCAAAAGTTTGATTAATTTTATTTTATCCTATTTGTACGTATTTCCCTCGGTCATTCTTGGGACTATTCATCACAATTTTTATATTTATACAATAGGGTGCTATTTTAAAATCATAGACAATCACTAGTTGTTATTTTAGAATTTTGTTGTTTAATTCTTGTATAATGTAGCTAGTGTAGAAATTTAATTACAAATTATGAAGCGAGAACATTAATTTAGTTATTTAATAGAATTATTATTTTAAAACTGTATTTAAATCTTGTAAAATAAAATATTGGTTTGATGTCAATAATCGTATGGAACAAGATTTTTTATTGTTCAATATATTGTGTTTTTGTTTATATCTAAAACCTCCAAAAAAAAATTACTATTATTTCTTGGATTTCCTTAAAATATTATTGTATAAAGTTATATATTTCAATATTATTCACAAGCAGGTTGTAGCTACATAGACGTTGTAATAAATTAATTAATTAAAATTAATGATTAATTATTTTTAATTAATACTAAAATATTTTTATACCCGTTTCGGTCATCGTAGTGGAACATTAATTACCTAATTATCGATTAGTGTCAAAAATCTAGTGTTATATTATTGTAAGTGTTATATATAATGTGTAATGCTATTACGAAAGTGTCGTTTAGTGATGCGCGATGAACGAATGGAGTCAAAACGTCACTTCTTTTATAAGAATCGGTTTCTTTTTTTTGTTCGTTCACAAATTACGGAGTTATTTTTAGTAAATCAGTAGCAAATTCTGTGGTAACCGTCTTTAAAATAAATTAAACTGGTAGGTCTTATTGCCATCTCTTTAATGTCGCTACTGTGGTAAAGGATAGCACTATCAACTAAAGCATATAAGAATTAAGACCAGTCAATTCAATTTAGAAACTGTACAATCGAATTAGACTAATTAACGTTATACGAAGTTTAAAACAAATATCATAATTTATATTACTAGTTATGTTTCAATATCATTCATCTATTAAAATAAGTTGTCATAAACATAACGCAAAAGTTTTAATTAATTCTTTTACAAAAAGATATGTCAATTGATGAAAGAAAGAACGACTTTAATTTAACAATAAAATTATAAAAGAAATAATTAAACATTCTTAACAATCTGGGAAGAATATATTTTAAAGTTATCTTTATTTTTTTATCCAGATTTTTGTTTAGCCGTCATTTCTTTGATCAGCCGTCTTTTCTTTTAAAAGAATTAAGGACGCGCATCACCAAACGTCACAATTAATATTAACTTGTTATATAGGAACGGTACAGGCACTAGAAACTTGTATACATGTAGGTTATTTATATAAAAACAATCAAGTTATATACTTATTATAATAATATAGTACTTAATTATTATGCTATGTATAATATTGTATATTCTATTTCGATCGCATACCACTAGCATCAAATATCTATATTTAAACGTTTTTTACCTCCCTAGTGGTTCTTTATGTAGAAGTTTCAAGTTCCATTCCCGATAGGTGCAATATCAAAATCTGTCTCTTCTCAATTAACTATTGTCTGGTTTGTAGCGGTTGTGGAAACTAGATGATAGATAGTCGACTGAAAACTTATAAGTTACATACAAGCCTGAATCACGATATCGAAGTTTTCTGAGAATAGCGCTATATATAGACCGTTCAAACAACCAGATCTTCCTATTGGTGCGAACGAGTACACATCTCTTCACTCGACCTGTGGGTCGCCAAATCTTATACTAAGCCCATACAAATCCAATCATTTTTTTAAGTAAACTTTATTACAATAATTATGGTGTTATAAGCATTTATCAAAATAATAGCAATTTAATTACATCTATATTTGGCTGTATATGTATTTTATTATATTTTACTAATGAGGGGTTTTTTAATTAATATAAATTATAAATATTAAATGTAACACAATAAGATTTTGTTAATTTGATTCCTAACGATATTTTTTTTGTTGTGCGTTTTTACGCCAGCTGGGCTAGCATGGGCCGGAGATAATAATTTTATCCCCCGATTTTATCCACTTCTCAGAACAGCACGGCAACAAGGGAGAGGAGAAGTTTATCCCCGTTTGACATTTCACGGGGACTCGGGGGACTATTTATCCACCGTTATTTAGCGTTTTTATTTATTTATTTAGGAATAAAATTTTTATCCTTTCCTCGGGGAGTAAATTGTCTCGGCCCATGCTAGGGGGGCTGTATTTTAATATACATAGATAAGAAAGAAATAGCAACTTTTCTTTTACATATAAATAATAGTATGTTGTGAAATAGGCAGCTGTATTTAATTTAACAGTTTAAAAAGTACAGTCGTCGTCAGTACTAACTAATATTACATTACTGGCAAAAAATCTTGAGTATTTTTGTAGCTAAAATCGTCTCGTAAGTAGGATATAAAAAATTCTTAAATCTTGCTGGAATCAATATCCTAGCTATAAATAACCGTTCCTTTTTCCGTAGTCGGGTAAAATAAGAGCGGTATAATATTATAATACGGTGAAGGAAAACATCGTGTTTGTAACTTGTAGAATAAAAAAAGTCTCCCTATAAATATTTTGACGGTGACTGTACGAATATAAAGTAAAATAGTTTAGAATGAAGAGTTTTGTAACAAATTGTCGAAGCACAGTGAAGTAAGTATTAAGTTTAGAAATTAAAAAGATTGCTCGAAATTTTGCGTAAGGGTCGGGCTACATGCGTGCGAAAGTTTATTATATTATTATAATTAAGTTTATTATAGAGGAATCTTTTTCCTTGATATCATAAATATGTATGTAGTACTTTCTTCTTCTGAATATTGTATAACATTAAACAAGATTCTTTTTCGGCCGTTAGGCCTTGTATCCACCAAAGTGGAGAAAATAGTCAGATTATTGATAAATAACGTGATATTTCGTTCACGTCATTTGTCAATAGTCTTATTGATCCGCTAAACATATTTCCTCTCAGATGGGTATCGGATCTTAGACTTTATCAAGCGTTTTCATTTAAAAAATGTTCAATGAATTGTACCGCTTATTATAATGCGAATGGATATCACGATTGGGACCAAAGCTTTAGGTGGAATCTGGCAAAAATGACAAATCATGCTTTACGTATGCGTAACACTTTAGTAATGTCATATAAACTGTGCTAGTAAAGGTGTCCGAATAAAGCTGTACCGAAATAACTAATAACATTCAACGTAAGACCTTTTTGGTTTAAATTCTCTGTTTTATCGTCATATTTCCGGTTTTATCCGGCTATAGTTCAACGGCAAGCATTGACATTTACGTTGTTTACAGTTGTCATTCCGAAAACTGAATTCTTATATTTTAGAAAGTGTAAATTGAAACAGCCATTCCCATTTATATAAAGGACCAATATTTATCTTAGATTTTGTTTTTTATTATTTATTTTATTGTGTATTTATTTGTATGAAATAATTAACTAAATGAAACTATAAGTGTGCTGTATTTCAATTATTAGGTGGGTTTAGTTCACTTTCACACAATTTTTCACGAGATATCTGGTGCGTTTTCTAGGTACTCAAACTAATTTACCTATTGGTTTCTATTTTTTATCACTATTCTTATTACAGTTACATTTTATTAGAATACTTTTTATTGGTAGGTTTTAATGTGCAAGTTTAATGTAAACCCATCTTAACGTTTGTTTTATTTTAATATGTAATTTAAGTCTACACTATATAACATTTCACACACTATGTTACAATATTACGCCAAATGTTATATGTAACATGTTATATAGTCTGGATGCACTGTATTAGCGTAGTTCTTCCACGATTAATTATTATTATTAGAGATTTTTGAAAGCAATAAAAATGTTTGATTAAAATTTTATTTCTAGTTAATTGATTGATAGATATTTTATGTCTACTTACTTATTTGATACTAGCTGATGCCCGCAACTTTGTCCGCGTGGTTTTAAGTTTTTTTGATTCCCGCGGGAATGCCTTAATTTTCCGGGATAAAAAGCAGCCTATGTCACTCCAGATCGACGTGATTTTTAACATGGGTATAGTAACCCATGTCAAAAATCACGTCGCTCCGTTGCGGCGTGATTGAAGGACAAACCAGCAAACAAACACTTTCGCATTTATAATATTAGTATGATTTGAGTGTGCGTTGAGAGTTATATTATGTTGTATTATAAAGCAACTTTTGATCCGCACAACAATTTTATTTAATTGGTATACTCTGTGCTCCAAATCTTTAGAACACGTGTGGGGTTTACTACCATCGCATATAAAGTAGTAGCTCGCATATATAATACTGCAGTATTATTTTAATATTGCAGTTTTATGTGACGTACCTTGACGTCTCTAAAATAAGGATAATAATTCTGTAACGAGCGCGTCGGGAATAGTAAAATAATACGGTTAGGATGGTTGTCCGCGCCCAGTGTGCTTAGCATGCGCACGAGATTATCTCGCGACGAGAGAGAGAGATGTCGTTGCCGGCAAATTTTTCATCTACCCTAACATGCACAAAATGCGGTATATTACAAAAAAAAATAGTCCACATGTTCGTAGAGAAAAATACCACAGATAAGAAATATTACTTTTATCTCTACTTTTGACGTAACGAGACGCGTAACCATGTTAGCTTCGGTAGACAGATAGAGATAACGGGTAGACATAATTTTACTCGTAGTGCGCATGCTAGCCATACTGGTGCATTGTTAGTATCGAGTTATGTAAACGTCAATTGGGTATTTGACAAATAGTCAAATCAGCAACTTTTTTTCAAACGTCAAAACGCGTCCTAAGTATGGGATTTATAAGAAACTAGCTGATGCCCGCGACTTTGTCCGCGTGGATTGAGGTTTTTCAATTTTTGGTTCGCGCGGGAACTCTTTAATTTTCCGGGATAAAAAGTAGCCTATGTGTTATTCCAGATAATAATCTATCTCTGTGCCAAATTTCATCCAGATCCGTTCAGCCGTTCGGGCGTGATTGAGTAACAAACATCCATACATCCATACATCCATCCAAACTTTCGCATTTATAATATTTATATATATTATATTGATTCTAAAAATGTGACGTCATTAGAGTTCGACGCACTTTTTTACTCTAATCGATTATTTAAAATGGTTATTCAACATAAAAGTATCAGGGGACGTGGAAATTATGGACTTTTGGGAGATCCTCTATTTAATAATCACTAAAAAATAATTTATTTGAATAGTACCTAGTCAAATACCCAATTTATCATTTTTTTCATTGTTTGGCTATATTCGCCAATAATATATATTAATAATTAGATCAATTATTGATCCTACGGTATTGTATTTACATGTATTTGGCGCATAGAGTAGGTACGTATTTTGTTTTATATTAATTAAATTTCATTAAATGATTGATAATTTAAGTAAGAATAATATATAAAATATTAAAATCTTTCACCTTGAGCTTTCTTGTACATAAAAAGTAGTTCTTTTTGGATTATTTTTGTTAATTGGAGTGGAAAATTGTGAATATACTATCGGTTCATGCGTGGATTGTGTACGAACAGACAAAATGTGTATTAATAAACGTAATTATAACATTGACGCTTGTTTTTTATTTGACTAAGTACCTTCATTTAGAAACCGATGGAGCTGTTAAACTCACTTTTTAAAGCAGAAGTGCCGGTTCTTCTCTGTAGAACTGCTTTCCAAACCGGTGGTAGAGTTCATTTCATAAGCGGCACAAGCACAAGGGCACAAAGTTGTCCGACGTGAAATAAATAAATCATTTCATTTCATACAACTGGGATAGGTTGTATCCCGAGGAAGGACATGGACTGCTTTTTAACATTTAGGCCCACTTGCACAAGGACTCTTAAATTGATTTATGGAATGGAATGATGGAAAATGCATATTGTAGTTGCCAAAAAGGAACAGCATTAAAATATTTAACTAAATCAGTTTTGTCCTTGTGCAAGCGGCCCTTAGGTGTCAGACACGAAACTAGCGACGGCGACAGCGGGGCGATGGAATCCGAGAGCTGGCAACGAATTTCGGTAAGGTCCTTTAAGCAAGCTGTAATTGTGGAAAAATATAATTGCATTCATTGGCGAATCCAGTCCTGCCAGTCTGGTAGAGCGTTTGCGGTTATTTAGCTACTGCATAGCATATAACATTTACAAAAAAAAAACGAAAAAACAATATTATAGTGCACAAGTGTGTGCGCAAACGCAGGTGCACTCTGTTCCTTTACTCTCATAGCCCGATGGGACGGAAAATCCGACACGACCGGAGAGAGATAAGGCGCAGGAGCCGACGGCTTTACGTGATCTCAGAGGCACGGGGGTGGAACACCGCCATCTTCCTTACTCCGGGCTAGTACTGAGAATTTCTTGTCAGAACGACCCGGGAATCGAACCCGGGACCTCGTCGGCCGCAGTCGAACATGCTAACCACTAGACCAACGAGGCATATTACAAATACCTAGTAGATAGGTACTACGGTTACTTCGGATCAAGAATTCTCGGATGCAGTGCGGAAAGAGCCTTTTGTTATTTTTATTGCTAGGTAACATAACTTACATAATAATATTAATTAATAATACTGTATATGTAAGTACGACCTATTTATTGTGCATGTGGCCATGCCTTTATGTGAAATTATGTGTGTTCCGCTAACCTAAGTTTATTTATGTCTAAGTATATGTAACGAGCGAGGAGAGGGGAGAGAGAGAGGGAGGTAGCAGTGAAATGTGAATAGTAGAGGTGGGGAGAGGAGAGGAGAGGAGAGTAGAGGAGAGGTGGCAACGTTTAAACTAGTGGTTCGCCCCGAACTGAGACCTCGCGGTATCCATAAACTTACAGAGCGCCATCTATGTGAAGTTCTGTTAAAAATAGTGAAGCTCATTAAAAATTAAATAATTTCGTTTCCTTAGAATATTTATCTAATTTTAGTATTTGTTGTTCAAGTACAGGATATAATTCAAATAAGTGATCAAGTTTCAGGCTCAGCCTTTTCTTTTTAAGCACAAACGAATAAGTTTGTACAGAGCGCCATCTATTGACAACATTGTGAAGTTTGTTCAAAATACGTAAGCTCATTAAAAATTAAATAACTTCGTTTCCTTATAATATTTATCTAATTTTAGTATTTGTTGTTCAAGTACAGGATATAATTCAAATAATTAATCAAGTTTCAGGCTCAGCCTTTCAGAAAATTGGGAGTTCTGAGGTCATCTTTGGACGTCAGAAAATCACCACTTTGAAAGCCCCCCTTCTATGAGAGCCCCCCTGAAATAAAGATTTTTATAACTTTTTAAGCCATATTCGGCGGGAGGCCATCGGTTTACACAGTATATTTAAATTTGAAGTAATTACGTTCAGTAATTCAGAAGTTATAAGGCTCTGACAGACGGACGGACGGACAAGTGCCAATTCACCCAAGTAGACTCAGAGACCTTCGCTTCGCTCGGTCAATAAAACACGAACATCGGGCCGTGTTCGGGGCTCGGGCATTATACCGTGTATTTTTGAAGTGATATGTTGTAAATTATTGTGAACAGTGAAATAAAAGTTGCTGTTGATTCTGCACGTCTTTCATTTCTGACAGTTCGTAACATTTAATTTAAATGTAATTTTGTTGGTGGTCCAAATAAAAATAAAATAAATAAACATACCCCATGGAGTATGCCAGGTATAGTCCACGCGCCAGCTCTGAGGAATCGGGGGCTGAGGTAGCGGGCGGGTGCGCCCCCCACCCGACCGTCGCTTCGTACCCCGCACACTCCCATATTGGTGCCGACCGTGACGCGAGTAGGTACGCTTTATCGAGTCCCGTTTTTAATTTTGCAATAGCAGGGTTATAACTTATATTGTACTATAAATAGTACTAGTTTTTGTCTGTGTAGACAGCTGTTTAAGTTTTAAATTCCTTATAGTACTGATTATTCTGATTGCGACAGTAATTAGATTTTACGTTCATTTTGTACAGTTCATTATAATTAAATTTTATGATACAATTTGGTTTTTTCTTCCTTATTGCACTTACCTACTATCCTCATAGAATTATTATTTCATAATTAATTCAATACACGCGCACAGATACTAAAGATGTGTTAGTATCGATAACGTAATATCGACTTTAATCACAACTCTATCTGATTACGTCAACATTTTCCTCAAGATTCCTCGGACTTCGCGCGCGAACTGTATGTTACCTTTTGATGAACCATCAATATCAATAGATTACAAAATAAAACAAAGTCAGTTGAATTAAAGCCTTTAATTTGTGAAAAATTGAGCGCATATAAAACTAAATCTAGTGAAATCTTACCAAAGCTTAAAACTTATTAATACATTCTTCATTGTCATCTTAAATCTTGTTATCGCTTAGAAATAATCATTACAATAATTAAATGAAAACATTACGACGTTAACATTGAAAAAATAATATGTAATTCAAATTATTCTTAAATTAAATTAAAACTTATTAAAACATAATAATATGACATGGTTTTTGTTCATGTTAAAAAATAGCGTAAGAGGTGGTGTCAAATTTTTGAAGGGTGCTTATAACAGCTCAAAATTATGTGGTTATTTTACTTTCCCTGAGTAGACTCGGGCTAAACGTCGGCCTTGATACATATGATTATGCTGTAAAGAAGTAACGTTATAATATTGCTAAAATAATAATTATTGTCATATTGACAGCTAATCTTAGATAAGGTGTGCCACGTTTATGATAGATGCATATTGCATACTCACATGAGTTTGAGCATACAAAAGTTTCACTTCGACTTTGTTTACAGCAAAACAAAATTGTTAAGCAGTGCATTGTCGATGAGATATTATCATAAAATAGAAGAAATGTGCGCGTGTTACAATTTGAATGCCAGATACCATCCCAAATTCCATAAAACGTTATTAGGTAGCTTTCTTACCAGATTTTACACTAGGGCTACTTTTATCTCGAAAAAACTATAGAATTTAAATTCATAATTCCACCATGGTCTGACCATTTCAGATAGCACTATTGGGTTATAAGTAAAATCACACAATAAACTTGCACTTTATATAAAGCACCTCTTTGAAAATTTCTACGTCCATAATAATACCTTACACCAGCTCTTCAGCTAAAAGATCTATGTTAAAAATGCTAATGTTAAATCAGTCTTCGAATAAGAATAATTATTATATTACGACGGAATTAAAATATCAAAAAAATTCGAGTGGAATGAAAGATCTTAATAATTTTATAATAATTAAATAAACTGAAATTTATTATTCAGAATAATAAAGATTACGTCTTAATAAAATGGCGTTAAAGTTAAACTTAACAATTAATGGAATTAAAAACTAATATTAATTTTTAAAATTATGAAATTATTTACTTAGGTATACATGGATTTCACAACATTACCATCATATGAATTTCTGTAATTAAAATATTCAGTTAAAAAATAATTACATAAATGTAAATAATAATTGAAAATAATGTGTTAAAATGACAGGACGTTTCAAGTTAAATAATTAAATTATTAGTAGGTACTAAAAAAATTACATAAATGTAAATAATAATTGAAATAAATATGTTAAAATGGCATGACGTTTCAAGTAATTATAATTAAATTAATATGTAGTAAAATCATTGATAATAATTATTGATATACATATAAATAGAATAGAATTCATATGAAAATTATTATTTAATATTAATACCGAATACTTTTCCGAGGCAAAAAGGAACATTTAATATCTTATTTGGTCTTTTTCACCCAATTATAACATTTAATATTTATTAGGGGCCGTCCATTAATCACGTGATGTTTTTAGAGCATTTTTTGACCCCCGCCCCCCCCCCCCCCCCCTCCCCCTTGGTGATACGTGGTGAGGTTTAAGACTGACCCCCCCGCCCCCACCTAAAATCACGTGTATTTTTTAGTACCTACAAGGAATCTTAAACATTTTTTAATGCAACACGTACGAGGTAATAAACGGTGTACGCGAGTATTCGGCGCCAAAATAACAGAATACCTGGCGACTGGCAAATGGCAATGAAGCCAAACCGGGCGATCATCGCGGTGCGCGGCGCGCGGGGACTTCGTTCATTGCCTGGCAACGGCGAGTCAAGGTCACACTACACGCCGCTTTTCGGTTTAGAAATCGCGCGTTTGACGAAAAAATAAATACACGTGATATCTTACCCCCCCTCCCCCCTTGTGATATTTCGTGATTTTTGTTAAACCCCCTCCCCCCCCCCCCCTTTCAAGCCTCGCGTGATTAATGGACGGCCCCTTATGTACTGGCGAACTGGAATTCATTAGTACATCATTTATCTAGATGCCATTAGGATAAAAAATAGGTTCATTCTTTTCCTCTTATGATGACAGTCACTTGAGAGAAAAGCATAGAAGGCTATTATCCTAATAGCATCTGAATACAATGATAGTATGCAAGTACATAATAAAACATTTAATTTACTTTTCTACTATGAATTGACAATTCACACATCTGTATTATATACTAAGAAATATGGACGATACTATATAATTAGAATTATTATAAAATTGTACGGCAAGAATTATTAAAAAATATATTAAAATAGTATTGGAAGAGAGAAAAAATTTCTTGCACATTTTTAATAACATTAAACCAACTTCTACATATTTCCAGTACTATGTCAATTGCATCGTCATAGATATAGATTAAAATAATACTTTTATTACTTAACATTTTTTTGCGAGATATTTCACCGCGGTTAATTGCCTCATCTGGTGACAGAAGGGCTGGCTCATTTTTTGCGCAAAGGATCAGCCTGGCTGTCCAGCGCGTAAATGCAGCCAGCATTCTTACCACCATACCACGCAGGCATGATTTATAATATAGTAATTAGGTTATCCTAGCTGCCTTTTAGTTCTATTGTATTATTATCTTTTCAATTAATATTATTAAAAATACTCAATATAAATTCTATAATTTTATAGAAAATTTTCAAATTATTGTTTCAAAGTGGAGCAAGAAGAGATTCAGAAGAGTGCATTATGTTAAAGATTATTATGAATTTTAAATACATATCAAGATTAAATTTTTAAAATATCCACATTCAAAAATTGTAACAGATCATAAAAGTGAGAATTAATAATTATTATTCATAATTAGTTTTATGATTGAAAAATATTAAAACGGCGCTAATCTTATTTCATAATTATTATCTACTAGATGATGTCCGCGACTTCGTCCGCGTGGATTGAGGTTTTTCGGTTCCCGCGGGAACTCCTTAGTTTACCGGGATAAAAAGTAGCCTATGTGTTATTCCAGACTATAATCTATCTCTGTGCCAAATTTCATCCAGATCCGTTCAGCCGTTCGGGCGTGATTGAGTAACAAACATCCATCCAAGCTTTCGCATTTATAATATTTATATTTGATATTTGATTGTTCTAATGCAGTTCGAAAAAAACTTATATCACAATAAAAACCGTCCATACTAATACTATAAATGCGAAAGTGTGTCTGTAGTACGCTACAACGGCCCATCGATTTCGATGTAATTTGTTACATATAGGTTGTTTCCCAGGGAATAGCTTAAATTTTATCCCGGGAGATTAAGACTAAACTTAATCCAGACGAAGTCGCATCATTTAGTTAGTTTTCTTAACAAAATTCTACGGAATTAAATAACTTAAACCATACAAATCGCGGCTTTGAAAGGGCACATTGGCTTCCGTTTTTGTATAGAGCTGACTCTGAATATATATATATATATATTGAGTTATTACAGTATATTTTCATAATTATTGTGCAAAGTCTACATAAGGCAATCATTTAAGATTATCACAATCACATACAATTATAATTATTAATACTAGAAATTTAAAAAATACTGATTGAAATTAAAATGAATTAAAAAAATAAACATTTAATTAAAATTAATACTTATTGCTGCCATGAAGTTTTAATTCTTATATTCATTAATAAATCTTCTTTGCCTATTTTTTTGTTTTCATCATAATTTTATTTGTTAAAAGATGTCTTTAATTCAATCATTAATAGTAATTAATATTAAATTATGAAAACAAAAGTAATTATTATTTTGATCGTATTTGCTTGTTGTAATTTAAAAAAAATTACATTTACACTGATATTAAGTTTAAAAAATTAAATATTTTGTAATTATGAATTCATAATCCATTTGTAGCCATAACGATGAAAAGTTGAAAATAATATGTGGGAAAACATGAGCCTTATAACAATTATCGCACTAGTGCGCTAATATAATGGCCGCAGCCGTTTTGATGCCGCCATCTTGGTCGAAATATTTTATAGTACCAATAAGGCTAATTTTACATTGAATACAGTGATTCGATACTCGAAATCTATCAACGTTCTCGAGACGTGCCTCTACTAAACCTGGTGTTAACTCACAGTAGGGTTAGTACGAGTACGTACAAACTCATAGCTACAAATGAATATGAAGTGTTGGTGTTACATCGAGATCGTAAGTGGTCACCTCACGGCCGTGGGAGGTCCCGGAGCGCATACATGACCCCATCGTCGAAGGTCGCGGCGACAGTGTAGTTGTTGGCTGTTAGTATTTCTGTTGTTCTGTTCAGGGCTATCGGATCTGTTGACCGGAAGTCGATCACCTGGAAAAAGATTAACGTAATATTATGATTTTTTACAATAATAAATTTGCTCGTGAAGTTGCTTACTTCAGCAGTTTTAAAACTATTAATCGTTTCCACCCTTGGGCGATAAAATTATTGTAAGTGTATACTGCACATATTCAATGTTTAAAAAGGACGACTTAGCTATGAGAGTAAGGGAATAGAGAGTGGCACCTATGCTTGCACACACACTAGTGCACTATAATACCACTCGCAGGTTAATCTCCTCAACTTCTCCTAATACTAAGGTTGCCTGGCAGAGATTGCTACTAAGCGATAAGGCCGCCTTTTGTATTCTACTTCCTTCTTAGCATTTTCTGTGTATTTGTGTTCTTTATATATTTGTGTTGTGGCGTACAAATAAAGAGTAAGATAATAATAAAAAGAAGAGGACAGCAGTACCTTCAGCCGCAGCCGGTCGTAGGGCAGAGCGGCCAGGGCTTTGGGCGCGGCGGCCCCGGCGATGGCCGTGTAGTCGGCCTGAGGCGCGTCCGCCGCCAGCAGCACAGTGAGGAGAGGAAGACATAACACGCGCGAGCGGAACACGCCGCCGCCGCCTTCCGCCTCCTCGTAGCTCACCTGACCATAGCAATATAGTTATTTGAATACATTTTGTTAAATAATAATAATGTGTATGGTTTCGTATTTATGTCAAATATATAAAATGTCAAAAATAAAAAAAGTAACAAAGGTGTAAAACGGACTATTACCGCACATGTACGATAATAGTACATTACACATATGTACGATTTGAGTGGACACAACAAAAACACAATCGGACAGGTTCCCAGGTAGATGGCCTCTGTGAACGCAGTGGTGAACGCTGTGGTCTTATCGTGGGAGGTCTTGGTTTCGATTTCCGGCAGAGTTATTTTAGGAATTATTATTTTTTAAATTTTCTCTGGAGGCTTCCGCCGTGGCTAGTTCTAGGCTAGCCGTCCTACCGGCAAAAGCGTACCGCCAAGCGATTTAGCGTTGATTGATTAATTATTTCTTCTTGTTAGCAATATTGAGAAAAATAAAGGTGGCATTGCGGATTGCCGCAAAATCTCTAGAATTTTTGTTGTGATATGAGTACATTTATTTACCTAGATTAAGGGACCGGCGACCGCCGCTCGCAACTTCTACTCGAACCGCAAATATAAATTTGCCGGTATATTGCTATCCCTATTTGGCTGAAGACACATGATCGCGTGCAAGCGCGATAGCAATATGAGCGTACAGAATTTGTTATACATTTAGTCTTGTTCCGTGAATACCAAAAATGATGAATGAAAAATTGTTGTGTTTTTAACTTCGTGTTGTTATTCTGTAACTTGACAATATAGGCTATGTTCCTGATCAATTAGTACGTGAGATATCGCTGGTTTTAATATAAAACAAATAAGGAGAAAACATGTCCTTTATGTCGCAAAGACATGCAAAACGCAATGTGCTTACATTTAATTTTGGGAAAGTATTTTGGAAAAATAATTATCCAGGGACCTAGATATATACAAGTTCAATCTTAATAATCGCATAATATGAAGGAAATATGCTCGAATTTCTAATTATTTTGGTATTACGTTTGTATGAGCAATTAGCCCTCCGCTGGCGCCTTAATGTTTAATTTATTTATGTGAAAGTGAAAAGTAGAGTCTTTACCTCGGGACTAAAAGCCGAACGAGCCGAACTAAAATTCTACACGATTCAATAGCATAAACTAAACATCTCGTATAAAATGGCTCATTTTAGTCCCTTGATGAACAGTTTACTATTATTTGTTTATTATATTTATTGAGGTATTTTATAGAGCAACTGTAATTTTCTACATTGCACAACATAAGTATTATTCGTGAATTTCAGGACCTTACCTATTATAAAAAGAAACCGTCAAAGTAGTATGAAAGAAGAAAAAATTGCTATGTCGAAGTTTTACCTCTCTAGGATGATCAGTAGGGCTGAGACAAGCATGCAGCGCCCTCGCAGCGCCCCTGAGAGCGAGGAAGTCCCTCGGCGCAGCCCTGACGGCCACCCCGCTCCATCCACGGACCGTCTCTAAGTAGGCCGCTGTGGGGTCTCTTCCACCTTTTGGGAGGAATTCCACCAGCGTGCCGTTGTACTGCAATATCCAATATACTCGTAAATGTTATTTTTTACCTGTAGGTTAGGATAGTCCGCTGATTTCTCAACCTATCGCCCTGAACGCCGGCCGTTTGGTTTCCCCTGCCGGGGTGTAATCCTCTGCCCGGTACACATATAATAATTAAAATACTTACTTAATATTATAAATGCGATAGTTTGGATGGATGGATGGATGAATGGATGTTTGTTACTTAATCATGCCACAGATTTGGATGTGGCACAGAGATAGATTATAGTCTGGAATAACGACTAGGTTACTTTTTATCCCAGAAAATGAAAGAGTAACCAAAAACAATCAATTCACGCAGACGAAGTCACGGGCATCCGCTAGCAATAAATATAAATAAACCAATTATTGTTCAAAAAAAGTTACAATAGCATTTAAAGGTTCAGTGTCTGGTTATGTATTTAAGTAATGTTTAAGTAAGTTTATTTATTTCTATGTTTAAGTTTATTTGATTTGATTTATTTTGTACACAGGCGTGAGAGTAAAATACGTATATTGAGATAATAATAACACGAAACGTATGTAAATTGGCTTGTCACTCACCATCTCGCCCAGTATGGCGTCCAGTGCCTCAACCCTGGGCGTGGGCGTGGGCGTGGGCGGCGGCGTGCGCGGCGCGCGCGGCGCCAGGTGCAGCTGCCGCACGTACGCCACCAGCGTGGGGGACTCCGCGGGGATGCGCGCTAGTTCATAGTCTCGAGACATGTTCAGCCGGAACTGCTGGGCGCCCAGCGCTGCCGACAATGTACGGGTCACTACATACGACAGCAGATGCCGGTAACTATTCATACTAATATAATAAATGCCAATTTCTCCTTGGTCGACGATATTCGAGCAGTGGCAGGTGGCATATGGGCCCGAAAGGCTAGAGACAGAGAGGCGTGGAAAATGTTAGAGGAGGCCTTTGCCATCAGGCAAACGGACGGGGTTGCCGAGGCAGTGCAGGATAATAATAGTTAAGAACAAGAATTGTAAAAAAAAAAACGGCTGAATAAACTATTTATTTATTTTAATTTCTCCTTAAACCAATCTGCTCATAGTCCATCGACTGATTGCATGATAAAGCACTTTAAAAAAAATTGCAAAAGTGTGTCTATCTGTCTGTCTGCTACACTCGTCTGTCACAGCCCATCTGTTCAACAGATTTCAATGAAATTTGGTACAGGGATAGGTTGTATACCGGGGAAGGACATAGGCTACCTTTTATTACAGAAAATTAAGGATATCAATAACTCACCAACAGTGTCCATATAGATGAGCAGCACTGTCATGACAGTGACAAAGGTTAGCAGGAACAGCACCGCCGGCAGAAGCTTCCTGTACAGCTCATTGGGGGGTGTCTTAGTGAACGAGGGTATGCTGACTCGGGACACAGGGGACGGGGTCACAGGGGTGGGAGGGGTGATCTTCACGGGGATGGCTGCGGGAACATCTTTCGTTTTCTCTGTTTCTTCTGGCATTTGTGGTGCTTTTACCGTTTCTGGTAAGTGGCTTTCAGGCAGAGGGTTTTCTTGGATTTTCTGGTAAAAATATGATGATATAAGTTAGAAAGGGTGGCAATAAATGCAATTGTTATTATTATAGTCCCACAAACTTATGTTTCCCGCCCTCAGGTTTGATAATCTCCTCTCCCCAAAGGTTGTCTGGAAGAGATTGCTTTAGCAATAAGACCTTTGCACCCTTCTGTTTTATATATTAAGCTTTTTGTTTATTGTCTTTTGTGTGCGCTATAAAAAGTTTTATCTATCTATCTGACCCAGTGGCCAAAAATGGAACTAATTTTTATGCCTGTTTCGTTTTTGTTTTTGAAGTGAAAGCTTCTTTAGGTGCGCTGAGCACTTTTTGGTAGGGGGTAAACTTGCGGATTCGCATCACCGACACCTCGCGTTGTTACCAAGACAAAAGGTCTTAAATATAAATATACTAGATTCGTAATTAAACTGTACTGCCTTAGTTTTAAGGTTTATATTTGAATTATTTTTTTTATTATTTTAAATATTCGTTTTACTTTTATCGGCATTCCGTATGACTGCCAATTTTTTAAATTGTATTTTTCATATATCCTACAGAGGCTGTCACCGGGTAAGAGAAGTTTGTGGGACTGCAGCTGCCTGTATCATTTTCTCTCTCATACTCTTGCAATGAAATAAAAATGAGAAGAGAGCAAACCAGTTGTTGTAGTTGTCAACAGATAGACATTATGGATAGGTATAGGTACCATGGACATAGATTGAAGTGGTGATTGGAGGAAATTCACTTTATCTTTAATATGGACTGGCAGGAAAGTTTAGCAATACTGTAATAGTAATATCTAACCATTATATGCAATGGAACAGTATTGTAAATAGAAACATAACAAATATTTTGCTTAATAATGAATACTTCTATGGTCCAGTAATGCAGTTGACTCCTACTTGGGCACTATTATAAATTATTACAATAATTATTATAATATCTAGTTACTGTGACGAAAACATAAAACTAACAGCACTAGTTGATCAATTTTTACTAAGAAATTGATTTAAGTTATGAAAATTACCATGTTTTGTAATAATTTCGTAAATAATACACAATAATTTTATTACTTCATGATAAAATGCCAAAATAATAAACACATGTTAGCATGGCAGGTGCATTGCGACATTTTTTGTCTGCATTCTAATTATTAATAAAAAAACTTAACAAAGGAGTTCTTACTCTTACGTAGGTTTTACTCACCTTTGCAGCCATTTCTATGTTATTAACTTGTTTTAGGATGTTATTAAGTATATTGTATAAATATTTAACACTTCATATTTTGTGACACCACTGTAAGCTTTACGAACTTTGAAAATTGAAGGCACTATTATGTTACACTTTAATAAATCCACTGTGTTACTTTATTTCTTGGATTTTTGAGCCACAAATAGTTACAAATAATTGAGAAATAACTTGGAAATAGCTAGTAAATGTAATAGAAGAAAGATGTGAAAACATTAAAACCATCAACAAAGCGATAGTCACCGACCAGAAACAAAAGGCGTGAGTCAACCACAGAGACAAGGCTTTTGTTTCTGGTCGGTGGACAAGGTCAACAATGGACCAGCTTGGGACCAGCAATGGACGATAGGGATTAGGGATGGACTTGACCACAGAGTAAGTACTTTTGAACTTTTGAAACTTGACTTGAGAAGGCTAGATACTTACTCGATCACACTCGATAACAAAGTCGATTATGCTTAGTTACTCTGTGTTAGTTACCAGTGACCGTACAGAGTACAGACCACTAACTGTGTATCTTTGTGTGTATGGACCACAATTTACACCGTATTTAAACAATTTTTCTAATTGTATTTCTAATTTGTAATCTCCAATATTTGTCATGACAAAAAAATGTAAACTTCTAGGTAAAAGGTTAATACCTTAGAATTATTCAAAAGAAAAAAAAGTCAAATCGATCGATATTTTATGTATCGATGTTTTATATAATTTCGTAACCGCACGGCTCAGCACTAGTGCCTTCTTGATAATAAGTACTTTAAACAAAAATCCATGGATCAACGCCATGGCCATGGATGTAGCACGAATGCATGAATGAATGACAAAAGAGGCCCGCAAATAATTGTACATATTCATTTGTGATTTGACAGACTGTATTTTACTCAAAGTTTTACTCATAGAATAATACGAATTTACTCAATCTCATTATTTATGGTTCATACATTGGTCGAAGAGCCGGATACACCACGACCTTCACCTATCTGTTAACTAGCTGATGAAACATTTTTTATAAAGTTTTAATAATACGCCTAAAATAGCTTGCTTATCAAAATCCTATTACACAGACTATTTTTAAATTAATTGATTAAAATCAATTTAAGTCGTGGTGTATCCGGCTCTTAAATCACATGGTATAGACCTATAGGACGTGCAGACATCTATGAACTCTTTTCACAAACGATTACGATTACGATTTCCTTACACAATCGGGCGGTAGTTCAGTGTTACCAATGAAAGAAAATAACATAATACCAAATTATTCTCCCACAGCTTTATCTTCTTCATATATATTTAAAAATGAATTAGTCTCGCTTAAACTCAGAAACGGCTTGACCGATTTTGATAGATATTTTTATGTCCGTTTGTGTGTCCCGGGATACTTTATAAACAACAGCGGTTTACATAACAACAATCCAGCCTGGCTATCATACTCACGCCTCATTGGCGTTGAGCTGAACGTGAACCCAGCAAGGAAGCAGTCTATTCTGTTGTCAGCAAACATCCCTGTAACCTAATGCGCTATTTATTTAGTAGAAACGGGGCAGCCATATCAAAATTGCCCGAAAAGCATTCTAATAATTCCATCTGAAGATGTCTTGGGCATTTACCTATTCAAAATTCAAATGTTTTTTATTCAAATAAAGTGCTTTTGAATCGTCGAATGAATCTACCACTGTGGATTGAGGTTTTTTTGGGAACTCCTTAATTTTCCGGGATAAAAAGTAGCCTATGTGCTATTCCAGACCATAGTGGTTGAGTAACAAACATCAATCCATCCATACATCCAAACTTTCGCATTAATTAGAATATTAAGTTTAGATGTATAGTGCGGAGCATAGTGACCCCTCAGATTAAAAATCATTGTACTGAAATAAAAGACTGCTAACATAATTTAAGAGCGTATTTATTGTCAAATTCTATAAATACTTATAATTAACAGCAATAATTTATTGTCAGAAGTCGTAGGTAATGGATTTTTACAAAATGGATTTTATTTATAATTACAAATAGATAGTTATTATATATTATTATTTTATACATAATCTAGGGTCCGTAAAAAAATTACGTAAATTAAAAAATATTAAAGGTACCTAATTAAACCATGAAAAAATATCTTTACATTTTATGCAGTGAAAACTAAATAAAAGCGGTATTGTGGAAACAGTACTATAATACTGTGTGCGTTTTAGATTATATTTTTATTAATAATGGAATAGACCTAAGTTATATTTTATGATAAATTGACCATTTAATTATTCAATAAAGTTAGCAGATGTCTAATGCCTGATACATAACATATCACAGGCAAGAGCGGCTACACTGGGATAGTTTGAAGCAAGCATTTAAAGTTGAAACTTAAAAGTTGAATAGCAAACTAGCTATTCAACTTTTACTAATTCACGATAATGAAGCAGTTGCGAACACTCTAAGCAGTTTTTGCGGCTTGTCAATTACTGTTTATTGATTAATTATCTGTTCGAGTGTTTCATGTATAGCCGCTTAAAGTAAACATTTAAAGATATTCTGAATTTAAAATAATAATCGCGTAGGTATTTATGTTTTTTAAAGTGTGTGCGTAATTTCGGTATTAAAATAATTAATACAATATACTTAGATAATAAGATTGAAATAAATAATAAGATTTGAAAGATATTAAAGTTAGTTAAATAACGTAGAAAATTATTTCGGTTTCCAAAAAATGCCTATGTAACAAATTATCCTATAATTCAGTATAAAATAATGAAGTGTCACTTTTTTCAAGTGCACTGTACTTTAAAATATTATAATAATTATTATACCTATTGTAAGTTATAAATTTCATAATACCCAGATAAAATACCATAAGTAAGTAGATAATAATTTATTTTGTACTACATGCATCCGCAATCTCATTATGGGTTTACTTGTAATGATCCTTTTCTTCTGAAAATTATAATATATTCTATAAAAAGCAGTACCTAGGGTTAAATTATTAGTTAGGTAGTATATTTAAATAAACTATCTCATTTACCTTAAAATTCCAAACGGAGCCAAAGTATTTTTTAACAAGCCTTCATAAAATAATAATAGCTATGCTAAGTATTTTATCTCTTATAAGTTTCGCACGGCAACAACAAGAATTATATAAGTTTTCTAAAATCTTACATCTCATAACTTTTAATAAATTTCTTAAAATTAACAGAAAGTGCATCAACGACTACAACTATCGAGTGTAAAATCATTAGAATTACATTCTAATTTTTTTGTTATCTAATTTAAGTATCATCGAATGGGTAATTTGGATAAAATGTATAATATTTTTTAATTTCCTAAACAGTATCTATGTGTATAAATTTTGAAATACCATATTATAGATAGTTATGTTTCTCAGGTAAAACGTTTTATTGTCACGATTAACATTTATTTAGTCTTAGTTCTAACTTTTTACAAAAATAAACTATTGAATCTAAACATTAAGTGATGAAGGAAAATAATGGGTTACATAGGTACCTACTGCAGAGTGCAGATTTAATTTTTAAAAAATAACAAGAAGATTTGAAAGAGAGAAAGAGAGAATTGAGAATAATATTAATCCAAAAAAATACTAATCTGGTAGGTATTACTTCTATTATGCTGGTAGCACAGAGATTCTCAAAAATTCAAGAATCCTGGGCTGCACAGATGACTATAGATACCGACTGGAGTGACTCGACTGCTTTCCAGAGACAAGTAGGTAGGTACATAACTAAAGGATAGGCACTCAGCACTGCTTTCTCAAAAGAAAAAAAAAATAAGTCTATCGACGCAAACCACCGTTTTCTTTCTTCTATAAAAAACCTAAAATTTAAAAAAAAAAAAAATATCAAGTCATGAAAGTTCAGAATTGGTATTTCGAAATCGTTAGTTTATTACATTCTTATCAGAAAGTGGGATAAAACCTTTGACTTTTGAGAAGTAGAGTAAGGTAAGTAATTCTTCCCAATGTTCTAAACATATTTTGAAACACATGGCATTGCAAAATGATTTAATCAAAATATAGTTTTATGTAATTTATCTTCAAGCTACATCGAGAATTCTAGTTAAGCCGAAACTATGTTTTTCATGATAATGGATTGTTTTGAACTATGTAAGTACTTAGGTACCTAAACAAAATCAAATGCAAGTTTTTATACTTTAAAAGCATTGACTTATGTAGTATACCTACATATAAGTCAATGTTTAAAAGTGATCTAAAAATGAAATCGGTTTACTTTTGATTAAAAAAAAGAGATAGGTACTTAGCTAACATCGTCTGAAATGTTATTTTTTACAAACTAGGTAATGTAATATTTAATATTATTTCACCCAAAATTATAATAATATACAAGTATAAAAAGTAGGTATATATCACACGTAGGTACACTATGGACTATGGAATTATAAAATTCTAAAATACTTCACTGCATTTCCTTAAAATCAATACATAAATAATAAATATGTATAATAATATTTTTAAATATATAATTCGCTAAGTACCTACAGTGTTAACGACAAAATTGTATTGTCACATTTACCAAGTCAGCAATGATATTAATCAAATCAGTCACTATACCTAAATAAATAAAATAAACAGAATTATTTGTAAAATACCCACAGTTTTATTATATTTTATTAGCTAGGTAACTCAGTAAGTATAACTGACGCTTTAAAAAAAGTCTAAGTATATCCCTAATGTTATTGTCATGATTTGTGAACGACTTTTATAATTAAAATTAAATCAAAGTAAGTAAGTAAGTAATACTAAGAATGTTGGTATTTTAAAAATATTTCTGTATAAAACATTGTTTTAATATCTTTATAGGTACTTATCTATAATTGTGTGTAATTTAATTGTATTGTTATTGTATTGTCCAAGCACTCTTCGAAGATATTCTTACCCTAAAAATATTTTTACACTCGAAAATTCATTGTCAATAAGTACCTTCATATTTTTTGCTAAAATTTCTTTATAGTTACATTTAAGAGTTAATATTCCAAACACAAGTTCAAATCGGAATCAATTCCTTTTAAACATTAGATAGTTTTATTAATAACCGTAGTAGATAAAGAAATGTACAAAATACACATTGTTAGAATGGCAGATAACTTGATATAAATCTGTCAGTCATCTTGTGATGATATAATATGTTGATGAGTCTATGCATGTAATATATATTAAATATTGTAAGGAATGTATAGACCTTCAGAATTTATTTAGGTATATTTAAACTGTCTAAAGAAAACTTGATGCATGCACACCACCACATACCACAAACTTATTTGATCCGGTGGCCAAAATTGGAACTAATTTTTATGACTGTTTAGTTTTTGTTTTTATTTTATTTTTCATAGATACTAGCGACGCCATCACCGGGACAGATAAGTTTGTCGGACCTTAGAGACCGTCACGAAACGGCATTTAATCTATTTCAAGCAATTCTTCAAGTATTTGCAGTCCAATAAAGACCTTTTGTTTCACATTAATTGGGGGTAGGCCGAGATGATGACTATGTAGTACCTACTGATTTTTATTTCAAGTCTTGAAGTTGACTGCTGTAGTTATAAATTTATTTAGTCATACCTTTAGGCACAAAATAATATTATGTTGATGAAAGAGATAGTTAGATAATATTTCTTTACTGTAATAAATTATGAATGTTCCACCTATTAAAATTTCTTACTTATGTAGGTAATTCTAAAAGTGTTAAGTACCAAATTCTACATTATGTATAAAGATAGTTGCACAAACCGCGTATTAAATGACTGATATGAAATTGATATTAAGTATATTGACATTATTTACCAAAATATTACCTGTACATTATATTATTTAAGCGAGCTCTGCTGATATTAAACATATCATATTAGTTAATTCCTTTTCTTTCCTTACTTTAAATAAAATTTAAAACAACGTAATTATTATCTGTTTTATATACGAGTTCAAATAAAGTAATATTTTTTCAGCCATTTTAGTTTTTAATCCAACTATTGTATTAATAATTAAGTACAATGCAAAAAGTACATCTAGTAAGTTGCGACTTACAAAAAGTGTTATGTCGTGTTACAATAATAATTGTCATGTAGTATTTTTATATATTTATGTAAAACGTTCAGGAATAATTTTATAGTAATCTGTAAACAAATAAATGGGAAAAAATTGACATGTTTTAATATTATTATTGTCAGAGAGATTATTATTTTTTCTTTGACTTCCCTATAATATAAACATAAGATGTGTATAACTTTCAAAACGTAGGATATTTGGTTATTCTCAAATCATGTTCCGTTATTATACAATTTTGTCTATAGCTTTGTTATACATATATAGGTATTGGATAGAAGCAGGCGTTACTTTGCGGAAGTCCATGACATTGAAAAAACTAGAAGTTTAATTCGCTACAATCCGCCACAGAAGATTACACTCGCAATACAATTGTGAAGACAATCACACAATCGTGCATTGTAGAGTCAACATCTCCTGAAGATGCTCCGGTGTCGGAGTGAAACGTACGTTGAGGGCATTTTGGAAGATTTATGTGGTGTGGAGAATATCGCGGGCTGCAAGTTCAAGATACGCACTGTACCAATAGATTTACCTTCTGTGGCGGATTACAGCGAATTAAACTTCTGGTTTTTTCGATATATAGGTATATATTGTATGTTAAATAACACCTGCAAGCAATTGTTGCAGATATTTTAATCAACAGGGGCCTTAGTGCTTACTGCCGACGCTTAAAGCCCAATTAAAGCCATATTATTTCACTATTGTTGACTCTCGGGTTATAGAATTTTAATCCTTATTTTAGGAACGTTAAGGTATGTGACGTCAAACTGTCATTTTGAGTAATATTGCATAAGTATTGCTTTAAGCGTTGGCAGTAAGGCCCCAGAGTGGATAACATTCCACCTTAATTTTAATTGATTTATTTATTGATATATATATATCCTTTAGGTATTACGTCCAATAAAGGTATTTTCAAAAGAATACCTAAGTGTTATCATCAACATTGTTACATTGTAAAAGATTTATGTCGTATATTAATAGGCCATTTTAATACCACAAAAAATATTTATTGTCATCCGTACATTACTCGGTCCAATTAATAAGACCATTTTTATTGTCAAATGTTTCAAATATACCCTCAATTACATATTTATGTAATACAGTTATTTATTGTCTCCGTTACATTATTTTTCGTAACAGTCTACAGTACATATACATGTCTAAAATCTGGTAAGCAATAGCAAACCTAAATTCAAAATATACAATCAACTATATTATTATCATATGAGTATAATTTAAGTTAAAAATTGATATATAAAAAAACCATCCTTGATCCATCCTTCTTTGTTCCAAGCAGAGCTCGCTGTAGGTTCCGGGACGTTCTTACCTCGTGAGAGCTGTCAGAGTGACAAGTATCGCTGTCACTATGAAACAAGATGGCGGCAGTGTTGGCGCCAAATTAATGATCGCGCTTTTGTCACCGGGAATGTGGATAGGTGTCCCGGGATCGACTACGTGGATTTTCCATCCGAGGTTATTGTGTGTGTAACACTGAAAACAAAAATTATTATTGAGCTGATTAATATTTTATAATATTTTCTGGATTTGCCATTGCATAAAAAGACTTATTGAGTCGGTCGAGGTTTATCTACCTACTATCGATGATTTTCGTAATGACAAAGTTGCATGGAAGCAACCGGCTTCGCATCCAGCAGCCTACAAGTCATTGTAAATGTAATCAAATAAATATTATAAATGCGAAAGTTTGGATGGATGTATGGATGTATGGATGTATGGATGTATGGATGTTTGTTACTCAATCACGCTCCAACGGCTGAACGGATCTGGATGAAATTTGGCACAGAGATAGATTATAGTCTGGAATAGCACATAGGCTACTTTTTATCCCGGAAAATTAAAGAGTTACCGCGGGAACCGAAAAACCTCAATCCACGCGGACGAAGTCGCGGGCATCAGCTAGTGTGTATATATATGTAACATATCAATTGTATTTTTTACATTTTGTAACAATTTTCTTTTTATGAAACAAGCAACTGCTGAGTTTCTTGCCGGTTCTTCTCAGTAGAATCAATTTTCCGAACCGGTGGTACAGTCTTGATAAGTGACACAAGTTGTCCTAAGTACGTTATATTAATAAATCATTTATCAAATTCAAATTAATTTTATTTCAGGTAGTGAACCCATAAATACAAATTTAGGATGATGCCTATATCAAAAATAAATTATTACTAACTGATTATTAAATAGAGCGTCTCCCAAAAGGCCTTAAATTCACATCCTCGGTTATTTTTAAGTTTAATAATCATTTTAAAATATAGATTAAAGAAAAAAAGTGCGTTGAAATTTTATGACGTCACAACTGTGAATTTCATACAACTTCCATACTAGAAGCGCGTTTTTAAGTTTGATAAAGAGTTCCTGATTTGATTAACTTGTCATCTTCCCTATTAACAATATGTCAACATTTCAAAGACAATTACAAAAATTGTTGAATTGCATTACAAAATATCATTATTAAAATTAAATTAAACAAATATTATTAATACATTATTAATTACTAGCGATCCGCCCCGGCTTCGCACGGGTAGCACTAATAATCCTAATAGTCTATACCCAACATAGCCAGTGGGCAGTGGGCAGGTTTTACATTTTAACATTGTAAGAGTACGCCCCGTCCTCACCGCACTTTTTTTTAGAACTTTTTGAGAGGAACAATTCCACCATACATTGTTTTCGTGTAACTTTAACTATTTAAGCAGCGCACGCCACGTAAGCTCTCAAAAGAGACGATTTTTTCCGACTTAGTTCACATTATTGCAATTTTCATAAGGATCTCTAATTATTTTGAAAATAAAATATAGCCTATGTTACTCGCTGATAATGTAGCTTTCTTTAAGTGAAAGAATTTTTAAAATCGGTTGAGTAGTTTTTGAGTTTATCCATTACAAACAAACAAACAAATCTTTCCTCTTTATAATATTAGTTTAGATTTAGATAAAAACCACATGTAGACATTTAAAGCTAAGAGGCTTAGAATAACTACCAATAGAAACCTAGTACACTCGCGAAATGTAAGCCGTTTAATTGGTGCCATAAATGGCATCGTACGACGCTCGCGCAGTCCGAAAAAAGCTGGTTAACTTAGTTTTAGAAGCTACAATGCTACAAACAAACTAACCAATTACTTACCCAACTTTTAGGGGGAAAACATTTAAACTGGCAACATTATGTTTGCGTTTACGAGGCAAGTAAACACAGCACACATAGCGAATTTGTAGCTTACGTTTTGAGAAGGCGTTGTTTGGAAACATACCTTCTATAGGTAGTTATTCTAAGCTAAGAGGGTTATTAGTATGGAAGTATGTATTTACCTGATAGTAAACTAGGTCCGGTGTCTCGTGGGCCACTGTCCAGTTGAGGAGCGCCGGCTCGCCCTCACTGCATTCAAGCTGTAAGGTCTTCGTGTAGTCTTCAAAGGTCTTCGATGTCGCCCACAGGTCTATAGTCTTGTGGGTCCATTCGCAGTACCGACCCACTGGAAATGTGAAAAATAAAAACTGAAATATGGGATGGGAATATCTATATAGGGATAAAAATTCTTTCCAAAAAACCGACATCCAAAGCCACTGTAAAGTAAAAAATAATTTAGATTTCTACACAATGTTGAAGTCGGGCGGGTATTACAAAGATCGGCAAAGTTGACGCGTCAGGCTCGCCCGACTTCAACATAGTGTGTAGAAATCTAAATTATTTTTTACTTTACAGTGGCTCTGGAAGTCGGTTTTTTGGAAAGAATTTTTATTTTTAACTTTTTAGTGTACTCTAAATCCCCACGGCTTAGGAGTGCAGTACCCTGCAGCATCAGAGTTGAGGAGTTGGGACTTGGGTTTTAGTATGAAGTCGTTGCTTGACACCTACAATATGAATTCACCATAAAAAAATCCTAAATCGCTATTTTTAAGGAGTTCTGTACCCTGCAGCATCAGGGTTGAAGAGTTGGGACTCAGAGTTGAATCGTATACACGTGACTTGATACCACTGATTTCCTATGAGATTATGTAATTTTTCCCGCTGCAAAAAGCCTATTTATAGTTTATACAGGCTTTATTTTTATGCAGGTTTTTATTATTTAAAACTAATAACTTAGATGCTGAATTTTATGTTTAAATTAATATGTACGTCAAAATCATAGATAGAGCTTTTATGTAACCTTCCAACCCCCTGCATTTCACCTGTATTGGGGTGGATTTTCTCAAAACCTTTTCTTAGCTGATGTCTACACTAGAAGGAATCTACTTTATACTACACCCGCTCGGAAAGTACCCTCTTGCTTTTGTCAAAACGAGGTAGAAAGTACGTCATTGCTACAAACCAATTAAGCGGGAGGAAAAGATGTATGAAATTTCATTTCTAACGTGCTAAGCGGGGAGAAAACTGTATGAAAATCCATTTCTAACGCGCTGTTGTTTTTTAATTTTACGTAAATATGGTATGGACGTTGAGAATTTGGATGTCTTACCTTAAGGAAATATAATATTAGAAGCAGCTTCACCATATTTGACATAGAAAAGTCAAATAATATGGTGAATGTCGATTGTCGACATCGACGTCGATTATCATATATCCGATATTGATAGTCGATATCGATATCGATGTCGATTGTCGGTATCGATGTCGATTGTCGGTATCGATGTCATTGTCGATATCGATGTCGATTGTCGATATAGAAATCTATATTGAAATAATCCTCAAAATGTAGTCTAGTTGTGATAGTGAAGCTTCGAATGAAGCGACTCATATACTTATGATAGAACGTCATTTTTTTTTTAATTTTTTTTTAATTTTTTTTGAAAACAATACATTAGAAATTAAAGCTAGCTAGCCTAACCTAATTAAGGACTATTAACTATTATTAACTATTATCCTAAACCTTTTTTTTTTCATTTTTTTTTTTTTTTTTTTTTTTTTTTTTTATTTTTTTTTTTTTTATGTTTCTGTATTTTGAATATGGGTTTGTAAAATTGCCTGAAATAAAAAATATTTATTTTATTTATTATTTTAAACCTTTGTAAGTTCGTTTAATCACTACCTAATTATCGCTTATTTTCCTCGCAGGTGTAGTATAAAGCACTATGTATCACTCGGTAGAAAGTACGATTCCTACCTCGCGTGTATTGCGGCCCTTCGGCTACGCCTCGGGCCTCAAACTACACCCTCGATAGTAATCGGTCACTTTCTCCCCTCGGTGAACAATGTACTATTCCAAACTTCAAGTTTATAGTTCCTGAGATATGGTGATTAGTCGGTTAGTGAGTGAGTGGTAAGTATTTCGCTTATATAGATTTGATATATAAATACATAAAGATAATAATTAGTAGGGCTAAATTACCAGCAGTCGGGTAAGGATATCCCTCGTTGTCGTAGGCGACTCCGGCAAACACTCGCTGCTTCCTCTGGTCCTCCTCTTTCTTCTGACCGAAACCGCCCTCCGAAGAGTCGCTTATGTAGAACGGATGGAATCTGAAAATTGGGTATTTGACAATTATAATCCCTATTTTGTTGTTTTAAATTTGGTATAGGGTTTGATACCCGGGGAAGGACATAGGCTACTTTCTATCCTGGAAAATTAAAGTGTTTTTTTGTGATTATTAAATAGAGGATCTGGCTAAAGTTATAGTATCCACGTCCCCTGTTAGTTTTATGTTGATTAACCATTTTGAAGTATCGATTGAAGATCGACTCACGGGTTAAACCACTGGACGGATCAGACTGAAATTTGGTATACAATAAAGATAGCTATTATGACGTAGGCATCCGCTAAGAACGGATTTTTGAAAACTAAACCCTCATGGTAAAATAGGGCGTTGTTTGTACGAAATTCGAACCTAACGTAAGCGAAGCCGGGGGTATAAGCTAGTCGTAAAATACAGCCCGCCAACCCGCATTGCGTGGTGAGTCTTAAGCTCTAATTCCCTCTTTTCTATGAGAGTGGAGGCCTGTGCCCAGCAGTGGGACGTTAAAGAGCTATAGTGGGGGTGGTGGTGGATATAAAATACATACTTGGCTGGATTAGTCCTGTCGTCTCCTCCCTCCACTTGGAAAGTGTATGACTTGCCGCGCTCCACATATATCTCAGGAATGAGTAAGTCGTTGATGTACCACGCTATGCCCCAGGATGGATGACCTGGCAAAATTGAAAGTAATGTCAGAAATTATATTAATCCATTAATCAGAGGCAATTGTAATCTTGAGGGTGATAAGTGATAAACCTGACTGCCCCATGCTGAGGCACTGGATACATACGCATGTCTATGTACCTAGTGCCCCAGCATGCAACCGCAGATATCTAAATTAGTTATTTTGTTTTTATCATATTATTTTGTGTATACTAACATAGCTTTTAATTTTAATACTGTACTAACAACATTATATGGGTCTGAAATAAACAAATTTTATTTATTTTATTTTATTTGAAGCAAATCGTAATCATTTGACAGCTTAAAACATTACTCGAACTGTTTAAGGAGTTCATACATGCTTGTTGACGTGCAGGCATCTATGAACTCCTTAAACAGGTCGAATTATACGTTTGACAAACGATTACTTACGACTGCCTTATACAATCGGGGGGCAGTTCTCTTATCTTATACTGCCACTAGCTGATGCCCGCGACTTCGTCCGCGTGGATTGAGGTTTTTTCGATTCTGTGGCTGGAAACTCTTTGGTTACCCGGGATAAAAAGTAGCCTACGTGTTCTTCCAGACTATAATCTATCTCTGTGCCAAATTTCATCCAGGCCGTTCAGCCATTCTGGCGTAATTAAGTAACTAACATTCATCCAAGTTTTTGCATTAATAATATAGTATAGATCAAAACTAGCTAGTAAATGTCAATATAGTTACTTACCGTAAGTAAGAAATCCACTAGAAATCTCATTGTCTGCATGAAATTGAAATGATGAAAAGTATTAATGTTAAAAGAAAATGAAAAAAACCGGCCAAGTGCGAGTCGGACTCGCGCACCGAGGGTTCCGTACAAACCTGTAGTAAGTTTTACGATTTATGACGTATTAAAAACAAGACGAAATGAACCGCAAAACTAACTTTGTTTGTAGAGGTTTATTGTTAATATCAAAAAATTACGTTTGTTGTATGGGAGCCCCCCTTTAATATTTACTTTATTGATATTTAATTATTTATTTTGAAAGGTAATATACAAGTTAATATTCTGTCAAAATTTGAACCGTCTACCTGTTACCGTTTTTAATATTGAGCAAAAAAATACGAAAAAAACACGTTTATTGTATGGGGACCCCCCTTAATATATATATTTTTTTAATTTTTAGTATTTGTTGTTATAGCGGCAACGGAAATACATCATTTGTGAAAATTTCAACTTTCTAGCTATCACGGTTTATGAGATACAGCCTGGAGACAGACAGACAGACAGACAGACAGACAGCGGAGTCTTAGTAATAGGGTCCCGTTTTTACCCTTTGGGTACGGAACCCTAAAAAATGACCTCCCACTATTCGGCCGAGGGTAGGACAGTTACCACCCTACCGGCAAAGACGTACTGCCAAGTGATTTAGCGTTCCGGTACGATGCCGTGTAGAAACCGAATAGGGGTATGGGTTTAATAAGTATAACTGCCATGCCCCTAACAGGTTAGCCCGCTAACATCTTGGACTGCATCATCACTTACTATCAGGTGAGATCGCAGTCAAGGGCTACCTTGTAGTGGAAAAATAAGGTACTAAGTAGGAGAATAACTTCCTCAAGGGGCGGATAAACAAACATCTCAAAAGCCAGCAACGCATTGGCGGTTCCTCTGGTGCTGCAAATGTTCATGGGCGGCGGTAATCACACATCAGCCCCCCGATTACGTAAGAATTGTTCATTAAACGTTAAAGATTTTTGTCAAAGTAAAATAAACCATAATTGCATTGAATTAGAGCTCAATTTCGTCTGCCCATTCTTATACGTTTAGGTATGAACGATACTCGAACGTATAAGAATGGATACACGAAATTGAGCTCTAATTTAATGGTGTTATGGTTTATAAACTTTGACGACGAACTTTAACGTTTTGATCGGACATTCTTACATGATAAGGGGGCAGGTGACCCGCCTGCTCGTTTGCTCGCTATAAATAATAATAAAAAAAAATGACACATACTAGTGGGTAGTTGAATGTTTTTCCACTGACCAGTAATAGGCGTGTACCCTCGCTTGCCGCCCGCGGGCCCGATGCGCGCAGTGTAGTTGCTGACGCCGACGAGGACGCGCGCCGGCCACGGCTCGGGCCCGTCCGCGTCCAGCTCGGCCAGGCCGATGCAGTTGTTATCGCTCTGGAGTTGGAAAACAAATCCATACTAATATTATAAATGCTACTACTTCATACTAATATGAAAAAAAGCTTAATTATACTGTTGAAGATTACGTAAATGACAAAGGAGCATGGATTTGACTCGCTCCAGAAATGCTTCGGACAGCGGTTACTAATGTAATTACAAATCAATGAAATTGTAATTTTTTTTTTCAAAAGAGCAACCGCCGATTTTCTTGCTGGTTCTTCTCGGTAGGAACGGCATTCCGAACCAGTGGTAGATTCATTCGACTATTCATAAGCACTTGTAAAAAGTCTATTTGAATAAAAAACTTTTGAATTTTGTTTTTTTTTTTTTGAAAATGCGAAAGTGTGTCTGCCTGTCTGTCTGTCTGCTACGCTTTCACGGCCCAGCTACTCAACCGATTTTGATGAAAGGTACAGAGATAGGATACATCCCGGGGAAGGACATAGGCTACTATTTATCCCGGAAAATTTAAGAGTACCCGCGGGAATTAAAAAAACTTAATCCACGCGGACGAAGTCGCGGGCATCATCTAGTAAATTACCTATAAACAAAATTCTACAACCTATTTTAAACTTGCCTGTACACATATTTAAGAAAATCCATTAAGAGCTCCTGAAAAATGCTTATAATAATTTTCAATACACTTGCTCGAAAAATGCGCTTACAGAGGCAGCAAATAGAGCTTTTAAGTAAAATTTACTGCCCTCGTGCGTTTTTGCAGACTTTACTGCCCTCGTGCTATTTCTTTTGCAGTTTTTTTTAATGTTTGTAAGTCCACTTGACTTCTGAAAGTAACTACTTACATAAGCTAATGAAAAGTTTTCCTGCAAGAAGGTTCATAATGATATGTCAAAGCTCTAGTGCCCTCTCTCCTATGAGAGTGGAAACCTGTGCCCAGCTGTGGGACGTTAATGGCTGTAGTGGTAGTGGTATACTAACCTGAGCTCCAAAGTCAAGTTGCACATCAGACCTAGTGGTGTCCATGAAGGAGTGAGCGTTGGCTTCGTTTCTGGAGTTGAGCGGACCGAACGCTGCGATCACGGATTGAGACCGCGTGGTCAGGACATCCTTGTCCTTGATCGGTTCTGATGCTGCCAGCGGACGTCTGTAGGTTATGCTTGTTATACCGGCTTTTTGGCTGCCTGACACTGTAAATAGAAATGTAGATAGATAAATCGATAGATAAACATGAGCACTTTAATATGAACATAACAACGACCTCAAGTTACACAGACCCTGTCAAACAAAGAATGTGGGCGTATTTTACTAACGCCATCTAGTCTGAAAAGCGGGACAGCGCTATGGCGTGGACAAGGACAGGCTTATAAAGGTGTGGAGCGCGCTCCACAGGTCGGACACCCAATTTTTTTCTATGAAAGGGCCCAGCTAGTACCTACATATATATCGATGGAACACAATAAAGGACGAAATAAAATCTTATGGCTCCGACTAGATATAAAACAAGGCTTGTCAAACACCCGAATCGTCTGGTAGCACAATTGACGATGCCGCAAGCGATTCGTATTATATCCTAGACCTAGACGATATAATATGTATCTAAGCCGAGACATAGAGTGCTTCCAGCTGGCGAACTTGCCTCTGAACGCCAACCCATCCTTTTTTTTTCAACTACAAGTTAGCCCTTGATTGCAATCACACCTGATGGTAAGTGATGATGCAGTCTAAGATGGTAGCGGGCTAACCTGTTAGAGGTATGGCAGTTATATTAAACCCAGACCCGTAATCGGTTTCTACACGGCATCGTACCGGAACGCTAAACCGCTTGGCGTCACGTCTTTGCCGGCAGGGTGGTAACTAGCCACGGCCGAAGCCTCCCACCAGTCCAGACAGAGAAAATTCAGAAATTATAAATTCCCACATTGACCCTGCCGGGGATCGAACCCGGGACCTCAGCACGTTAAGACAACAGCGCTACACACTGCGCCACGTAGGTCTGCCTGCTTCTATGCCATTATGTCTCGTTATAACTTAGTATAAACTGTATACAAAGTACAAACCAACGACTGCGTCATTGCTTCCACCAAGCCTCGCGTCTGGACACACGCCTGATTCACCGTCGCATTGGGCCAAGTGGGTTATCGTGTAGTCTGCCACACGCGGTTGGTTCGTTCTGTAAACAATACCATTCATTTATATACTAATATACTAATAATTATATTGATCCTAATTATTCTGGTAAACACCAAAATCTTAACATAAGTGACAGCTCTAATTATACCATAATATAATCCCTTTCATAATTGGGTATTATTTGACAACTATTGAAATAAATTATTTTTTAGAGGATCTCCCAAAAGTCTATCCACGTCCTCTATTAGTTTTATGCTGAAGAACCATTTTAAACTATCGATTAAAGTAAAAGAGTGCGTCGAACTTTGATGACGTCACTATTTAATCAAATAAATATTATAAATGCGAAAGTTTGGATGTATGGATGTACCTATGTTTGTTACTCAATCACGCTCCAACGGGTGAACGGATCTGGATGAAATTTGGCACAGAGATAGATTATAGTCTGGAATAGCACATAGGATACTTTTTATCCCGGAAAATTAAAGAGTTCCCGCGGGAACCGAAAAACCTCAATCCACGCGGACGAAGTCGCGGGCATCAGCTAGTATTTCTTAATACCCGTTCCCATACTAGGCAGGCGTTTTGGCATTTGAAAAAAGTTGCTGATTTGACTAGTTGTCAAATAAATACCCACTTGAGATCGCAGGCACACTCACAGCGCACGTCGTATACACGATCGCAGCTCACTTGTGAAATAAAAAAAAAAAATTGGCAGTCATAGAGACTGATAGAAGTGAAAACGAATTTTTTTTTAATAAAAAAAATATTAAAATATAAACGTAATATATTTATATTTATGACCTTTTGTCTTCGTAACAACGCGAGCATGTCGGCGACATGCATGTCGATGACGCGGCGTATACTTAAGAATTTTTCAACTTGATACCTCCCCTCCCACACGTTCCCGAGAAAAAGGTGGTCGACAGACAGACGGACAACGAAGTCCTAATCCTTTTTCCTCTTGAAATAGGAACCCTAAAAATAGATATACCTAGACATAAGGGTAAATTTACCGGCTATCCCAATAAGCAACGACGACATCTGCCCCCAGCATGGCGGGCCGCCCCTCTGCGCCGGACAGTCCAAACGCCATGTACTGCTCCTTGCGCAGTCGAGCTGACAGCGTGATTTGGACGTGGTCACCCTGGAAGCAAACGTTAAAATATATTACAACTTAAGATATACTAGGTTCTATCTTCTTGGCGTCGCCCAAGAAAGAAAAGAAAGAAAAAACATTTATTTACACCATTGTCCCACACATTACAATACCTTATGGTAAATGTTACCCTGGCGCCTCCAGTACTTGAGCATTAAACTTATGGTCAAGTCATAGAAGCACCATGATAAAGCTAGTCGTGTGTGGCACAACCTGCAAGGGAGGCTCCCATTGCGTTCTTATGAGATCTCGGAGCTTCCCGATATGTAATATTGGCGCTTACGATGGCCACCGAGGGGGTTTTAGGGGGTAAAAATCTCACATAACCTGACTTCCACCCCAAGAAGCCAGGTATCTTATGAAGATTTCCAACAGTAAACAAAAAAAAGGTTCTTTCTTCTTCGTAATCTTCTGCACATGTAATTTAGATCAAGCTGTCTTGGATTCGTAAGTCACATACCTAAATGTAATCCATTAAAAGTATGCACCTGTAAAAAGCTTATTATACTATTGAAGATTATGTAAATGATAAAAGAACATGGAGTTGACTCGCTCCAGCCATGCTTAAGACTGCGGTTATAAATGTATCATACATTGATGTCATTGTAAATAATTTTTTTCAAAAGAGCAACCACCGCATTTTTTTCTGATTCTTCTCGGTAGGAAGTTTAGGAACGGCATTCCGAACCAGTAGTAGATTCACTCGACTTTCTTTTGCCAGTGTAATGGAAAACTGATAGAGATTACTGGAGATATTGAAGTACTAGGGCGTTATTGAGGTATTAAGTAGAACAATTAGTGTACATTTGCACAATATTTTTTTTACCTTGCCATATCGCTCGCTATCACTCGCTTGTAAATGAAAAACAATCAACTAATTACTTCATGAGAATGTTTAAAATAAAAGAGAGTCATAAAAATAATTGCCCAATTTTAATTGCATGATTATTTATTACATTACTAGCGATCCGCCCCGGCTTCGCACGGGTAGCACTAATAATCCTAATCTATATAATATAAACTATCCTATCTCTCAAGTTAGATCGAACTGCACATGGTGTGCGAATTTTATTATAATCGGTTAAGTGGTTTAGAAGTCCATTGAGGACAAACATTGTGACACGAGATTTATATATATATAGATGTAAATTATTCCGAAGCTCAAAACAAATTGGTGTAGAGTCGAAGTGAGGTAACGCGCTTTTTCTTTTATCTTACGAATAAGCCGAATAATTGTATCTTTAATAAGCAAAGAAGGCAGTAGGTATGTTTTGCGTGAAAGTGGCTGTCCCAACTGGTAGGGTAGTAACTAGCCACGGCCGAAGCCTCTCACTAGCCCAGACCAGGGAAAATTCAGAAATTATTAATTCATAAATTGACCCTGCCGGGTCTCGAACCCGGGATCTCCTCACGTTAAGACATAAGCGCTCAACACTGCGCCAGGGAGGTCGTCATAACCATGCATGGGAGGACTATATGCAAATCATACTATAAATGCGAAAGTGTGTTTGTTGGTTTGTCCTTCAATCACGCCGCAACGGAGCAACGGATCGACGTGATTTTTGGCATGGGTATAGTTGAGGACCTGGAGAGTGACATAGGCTACTTTTTATCCCGGAAAATTAAGGAGTTCGCGCGGGAATAAAAAAAACTTAAACCACGCGGACCAAGTCGCGGGCATCAGCTAGTCTTCTATATTTGGACTGCAAGCCAAGTATAGTATTGCAGTTGACATTACAGATTTACATATTTGCCACATTTAAGGTCTAGCCCGACTACAGATGCATGGCGCGGCGCGGTGCGTAGAAGCAAATATTCTTTGTATGAGTTTGTATGGAGCTGGGCCCACTTAAGCGACGCGGCACGGAGATGCACTGCGCCATAATTGTACAAAGAATACTTGCCGCTACGACCTCAATTTACATAGACGGGCCCTGTCAAACAAAGAATGTGGACTTATTTTACTAACGCCATCTAGTCTGAAAAGCGGGACAGCGCTATGGCGGGGACAAGGACAGGCTTATACAGGTGAGGGGCACGCCCTACAAGTCGGATGCCCAACAATTAGGGGAGACACGAGTCCGGAGCCCTTTTTTCTATGAAAGGGCCCATCTAGTACCTACATATATATCGATGGCTAGACCTCACAATCTATACCCAAAAGACGCGACACGTTTCTACATTGCAATGTGCTTTGAGCTCAATATGTCAACAATAATAAATAGTTCCTTCACAAGTAATATTCACCTGTATTTCCCATCGGACCTGTAGCCGCTGATGCAGAATTTCCTTACAATTGTTAGCTGCACTGAAAGGAGGCTGCGAGCTTGTGGAACTTGTCTGAAATCAGCCATTTTGATTAGTTCATGAAAAAAAATACTAGATAATGTTTGAGCCTTAATCACACTACCATAGAGCAATGGTGGGTCCGTGGTATTTTGTATGGTTGGAAAATGATAACTATCACTCTGGACAATTGGACTAGATCAAGAAGCTTATAAAATACACGTGTCGTAATCGACGGAGAGCTGGCGACGAATTTCGGGAAGGTCCTTTTGGCAAGCTGAAATTGTGAAAAAATATAATTTCGTCAATTGGCGAATCCACTCCTGCCAGTCTGGTAGAGCCTTTGCGGTTATTTCACTACTGCGCAGAATTTGCAAACAAAATTTGCAAAAAAAAATCAAAAAAATATTTTTTTGGCAACTTGTTTTTTTTATCTTTTAATTTAGTACTTAAGGAATTCGAAAGAAAAATCCCAGACGTTTTTGTCGGTTATAAAGTATAACCAGACCTCTTCAAAAATATTTTATTTTAAAAATTTACAAAAAATATACTCTTGGCAATCCGAAATTTTAATCACATATTTATTGAGTAATTTCAATAACACCTGCAAATCGCCAGACAAATTTTGCGGTTTTAAGCCCGCAAACGCTCTACCAGACTGGTAGGACTGGATTCGCCAAATGACGAAATTATATTTTGTCACAATTTCAGCTTGTCAAAAAGACCTTCCCGAATTCCGTTGCCAGCTCTTGGACCATAATATAAGCGTCCAAGGACTCGATCATAAATTCTCTCATATACATTCGATTTCGAACTAAATTCAATTTCACAACCGTAGACGAAGAGAGTCCTTTCGTAAAGTAAAAATCAGTTTCAGAAAAAAGATTATTTAACTAATTTTGTTAGTCAGCAGTAGATCATGCTATTCTCATAGTATTGTATTCTCAAAAAGTATGTTAATTACAAAAATGCCACTTACCGGGTTATACCACCAAGCAGGCTGCAATGAAAAGCATTTTCCAGGGGAAGCATAGAAAGAATCGCACACACAAAGTTAGTTATTGATTTTATTTTTATTAATAGTAACAATTCAAACATAGGAAATTATTATTATAGTTATATTATCATTATCATATATATTAGTAAACTTAAAACAAAAAAAAATATTCTTAGAGTTAAAAATTCTAACGAAATTCACATCAAATGACCCATCTTTTTACCAGCAATTGGAAAGTGTTCGGAAAAATCTAAAAAAAATTGTAAAGTGTAAGTTTCCAAATAACTATAGTTTATTAAAAATACTTCACTTAAAGTACTTTCCAAGCGCTTTTAATTGTTAGCATACCTATCGTTAAAATGAAAAAAAAAATCTTAATTTAAAAATTAAACCAATCAAAAAATGAAGTGGATGTTGGTTTAGGAGGTTTGGGCTTATGAGTAAGTTTTTGCGATTGGTTAGTTACAGGCGGTCGTCTTGCTGGTTTCCTTTTACCCTGAAAGCGAATAAGAGATTATTTTCAGAACTACCCCCATAATCAATTTTATGGGGGTAGTTCTGAAAATAATTATGAATAATGATGATCCCAGGCAGGCTGTTAATGATGTTAATAGACAAAGAAAAATTAATATCATTAAAACATTTTGATAAATAAATCAATACATAATAAAGTTTAACGTAAATTCATTGAAAAATCTTATTACCATGTAAAGGATTACTTATTATTAGGAAGCTTGGCAATAATTTGCTCTAATGGCTCTGATAGTTCTTTAGTTAAGATGATTTGTGAGATGGTGATAATATTATAAAAAAAACCCGGCTGAGTTTGTTGTGGGCTCTTCTCAGCAGGGCGCGTTTGGAACCCTCGTAGCTTTAGTTTTAAGATACCGTAGTTAATTATCATCTACCGTACCGTAGTTAAGAAATGATTTGATTGATTGATTGAATTAAGCAAATCTTCAAGTACCTATAGGCACAGAATAATATAATAGCAATAGGTATATAAGTAAGTAGGGTATAGCAGCATTGAAAGTAAAAGGCTACGGCCCATGGCAGATGAATTTGTCTCCACATAGCACAATAATACTATACACGATAGAACAATTCGGTATTTGATAACTAGTCAATTAAATTATTTTTGTGATTATTAAATTAGAGGATCTCCCAATAGTCGTAATATCCACGTCCCCTGTTAGTTTTATGTTAAATACACATTTTAAACTGTCGATTAAAGTAAAAATATGTGTGGAACGTTGATGACGTCACAATTCAGTATTTGATACAAAGTAAGTAAAAACACGTCTTTATTACACACAAACAAATAACAGAACAGAGGTAACAGAAATCGTAAAAAAAATTACAACTTGTTACGGTACAAAGGCGACAAAATCCCATACTATGCATTTAGACGTTTGAAAAAAAAGTTGCTGATTTGACTAGTTGTCAAATACCCAATTAGTTTCCAACCCTTAAAACCAGGACTATATAACCATCTAGACTTACAGTGATCTTCGTCTGTCCCAGAGCCGGTGGCACGTCCAGATCTTTGGGGATGTAAACATGGCCGAAGTTATGCCTGTACTCCACGCACCATACAGCCAACCAGTCCACATCGTAGGCCGTCAGCTTCCCTGGTAGAACGATCTCGATGTCTTCCCCTTGGTAGCCGCGCAGTGGGTTTAGGGAGTTCATCTCGTTTGGTACCTAGAGCAAAGGTTTATGGGACATTAGTATAATGATAATGATATTGGATAGAAGCAGGCGTTACTTTGCGGAAGTCCATGTTAATGAAACAACTAGAAGTTTAACTTTATCTAACACGGGACGGTATTTTTTTCGATATTTTGCCCGATAAATCAAAAACTATTATGCATAAAAATAAATAAAAATCTGTTTTAGAATGTAGAAGTATAGCCCTTTCATATAATATCCCACTCAGTATAGTTATCATACTTTGAAATTTCAAACCCCCGATTTTCCCCCTTTTTTAATTAAACTAAAAATAATTTTCGATTTTTTTTTTATTTTAATTATGTAGGGCCACTATTATACACAACTATTCCAAATTTCATGTCGATAGCTTTAATAGTTACTGAAATAATCGACTGTGACCGACAGACGGACGGACGGACGGACGGACGGACGGACGGACGGACGGACGGACGGAGAAAGTCGCACCATAAGGGTTCCATTTTTACCATTTTGGTACGGAACCCTAAAAATAAACATAATCTAGAGCTATTGGGGAAAGGAAACTCTTTCACTTGAAAATTATTATCTTTTGATAAGCTTCTACATGCTAACCACTATGTAAAACAACGAGGCAGTATTATGGTATCAATGGATAGAAATCACAACCCTCATCATCATACTAATATTATAAATTTAATGCGAAAGTGTGTTTGTTTGTTGATTTGTCTTTCAATCACGCCGCAACGGAGCAACGGATCGACTTGAGTTTTGGCAGGAGAGTGACATAGGCTACTTTTTACCCCGGAAAATTAAAGAGTTTCCACGGGAACCATGAAACCTCAACCCACGCGGACTAAGTCGCGGGCATCAGTAAGAAATACAACGAAGAAAAAAGATACTACCACAACAACAACAACAACAACAGCAACCTAAGTAAGTATAGGTACAAATAATTGCCTTGGTTCCAAAAGGATTAGGTTCGCTCCCGTTTCCGACCCAGAAGTAAGCGTCAGGGCCAGCTCCGTCGTAATGCAAGTTGGGGATGTAGAAGGTCTTAGCGTCAAGCACGCTGATGTTGCCAGACCGCAGCCCGTGGGCCAGGCGCTTGAATTCTGGCAACACTCGAGGACGTGGTGGGTCCAGGCCCGGCGGGATGAACACTTCGCCGAAATTCACCTGGAAGCATTGGAAAGCACATTTTAAACGATAATTATTACAACTTGTTCTTGTTTCAATGATTTTTTTTCTTTAATCCCTATGTACTTAGGTATAGTTTAAAAGTAAAACGGTTATCAAACTTAAAACTAACCGAGGATGTGAATTTTAGGTCTTTTGGAAGACTGACATGACAGGATATAGATAAAGTCCCACAAACTTAAAACTGACCCGGTGGTCAAAATTGGAACTGGAATTTTTATTTTTTATGCCAGTTTAATTTTTCTATTTATTTTATATTTCATAGATACTAGCGACTCTGTCACCCCGCAGGCTTAGCATGCGCTTAACGAGATATATCGCGAGGAGAGAAAGAGAGATATGTTGTCGATGCCGGTTATTTATTTTTTTCTCGTTTACCCTTACATGCACAAAATCCGGTATATTACAAGAAAAAATAGTCGGCATATATGTAAGGGTTCGTAGAGAAACGTACCACAGATAAGTAATTTTTTTTTTTTTTTTTTACATAACATACCCGAAGAGACCTTACAGTTGCCTAATGCGTCTCTCCGGGCTACAGAATTAGAGTGACAATTATTAAAAAAAAAACTATATTAATACTTTTATCTCTACTTTTGACGTAACGAGACAAGTAACCAACCAACTGTACTACACTATATAATGCAAGTGCACAGAATAGGTACGAGTAATAGTGAAAAGTGTCAAGTTTTGGCGGGAAGTTAGCGGGTGCGCGCGACTCATCACTCAAATCGATATTGCTTTGGCTACGAGAACTCATTGTAAATCGCTACTCACTCTTATCTATATAATTGCTTTGTGTCCATGATAATATTTATAAGTATATTATAATATATTCTTATTAAAGTACTAGATGAGGTTCCAGACTTCGTTCTGGTTTAGGTTTTTTAAAAATCCCTTGGAAACTGATTTTCCGGGATAAAAGTATATGGTGTTACTTTTTCACACTACAATGATTAAGAACCGATTTGGCTGAAAGAGGTTGAAATATGGCCTACCTCCCGTTCCGCCATTTTTATTATTTTTGCGAAATAGCGACAACTAATAAAACTTTTTTTTAATTTTTTTTTATTCACTACAAGTTAGCCCTTGACTGCGATCTCACCTGATGGTAAGTGATGATGCAGTCTAAGATGGAAGTGGGCTAACCTGTTAGGGGCATGGCAGTTATATTAAACCCATACCCCTATTCGGTTTCTACACGGCATCGTACCGGAACGCTAAATCGCTTGGCGGCACGTCTTTGCCGGTAGGGTGGTAACTAGCCACGGCCGAAGCCTCCCACCAGGCAAAACTGATATTGAAGGAACTAGAATGATTCGCTATAATCCGCAACAGTACCTAAGCAAATCTATGTGGTACAGTCACGTGTGGTACAGTGTATCTTGCACTTGCAGCTTGCGATATTCACCACACCACATAAATCTTCCAAATTATTCTCAACGTAACGTACGTTTCACTCCGACACCGGAGCATCTTCAGGAGATGTTGACAATGCACGATTGTAAGAACGATTGTTGGAAGATGTATGTGGTGTAGTGAATATAAGTCACGGGCATTAGCTAGTAACATAATAAATCGTGACTTGAGCTGTCAGCGCATAATAGGACCGTCGCTTCTGTAACTCTTCCTTTGTCTGTAGTGTCAGGGTCAAGGGCGGCGGGGTCCGGCTTCAACTCATTATCTAACTGATGAACGCGGTGTGTCCGCAAAAACTGGGATGCACGCTTTATTTGTGTTGATTCAACGTGATATTTGCATTAAATCGCTGAGTGTGTAACGTGTGTGTAACGTGTGTGTCACGTTAATTGATCCTATACTAATGTGAAAGTTTGAATGGATTGGGCAGACCAAGTCACGGGCATTAGCTAGTTAAAATAAACTAACTTAAAGTAGGTACCCTACTTGTTATTCCAGAATATTAATATACCTATCACTGTGCCAAATTTCATCCATATCCGTTCAACCGTTCTGGCGTGATTGAGTAACAAACATCCATCCATCCAAACTTTCACATTTATATTATAGTAAGGACTATCGCGAATTTTGAATTGAATCAAAGCAGACGTTACTTTGCGGAAGTCCATGATAATGAATGAACGAGAAGTTTAATTCGCTATAATCCGCCACAGCAGACCAACCTATGTGGTACAGTGCGTGCCCTTCACCAATAGCATGCGAACACCAACCACCCAGCAATTCGCACCGGCACAGCATCACACCACACGATTAATCTTCTAAATCACTCTCAACGTACGTTTCACTCCGAAACCGGGGCATCTTCAGGAGATGTTGACTCGACAATGCACGATTGTGAAGTGTCGATCGTGTCGAAAGTTCCGGCTTTTATACCTTTTTGGCATGACTCATACTGAAGCCCCGCCTCCTCCCCCCCCTATTACTGTATAAATTGAGTAGGTGAATTTCATACATTTATTTGTTTCAAACAACTAAATGCTGCTGCTAAACTTTTCTGGGTGGTGGGTGTTCGCATGTGTGAAGGACACGCACTGTACCACATAGATTTGTCTACTGTGGCGGATTAAAGCGAATTAGACTTCTCGTTCATTCATTATCGCGAATTTGTTTATACCTACCTGAGAATGAATAAGGAAGCCCAGAGCCTTAAAAAAGCTCAGATTTACTCAGAGGAATATGGAAACACTAGCTGATGCCCGCAACTTCGTCCGCGTGGAATAAGTTTTTTTTAATTCCCACGGGAACTTCACAATTTTCCGGGATAAAAAGTAGCCTATGTCACTCTCCAGGTCCCCAACTATACCCATGCCGAAAATCACGTCGATCCGTTGCTCCGTTGCGGCGTGATTGAAGGACTTTTTATCCCGGAAAATTAAGGAGTTCCCGCGGGAATAAAACAAACTTGATCCACGCGGATGAAGTCGCGGGCATCAGCTAGTCAAGGAATAAAATAAAAAGTGTAATCACCGTGAACCGCCTGCACCAGACGCTCATCCACCGGATGTCCCGCAGCCTCTTCCCACCGGGCAGCCGCAGCAGGACGTCCGTTTTGGTGTGCCGGGACAGGTGGGGCGGGTCCCTGGAACATAATATACAATTGGGTATTTGACTACTATTCAAATAAATCCTTTTTTAGTAGGTAATTATTAAATAGAGGATCAGTGGAAATGGGCCGGACATGTTTGTAGGCATAAACAAGATAGGTGGGCAAAGAGAGTAACAGAATGGTATCCCAGAGATGGAAAAAGATCGAGAGGAAGACAAAGAATAAGATGGAGTGATGATTTTGTGAAATTGATGGGAGCAACATGGCAAAGAGTAGCACGAGATAGAAACACATGGAAACGATTGGAGGAGGCCTTCGTACAAATGGCGTACTGAAAATGAATCGTAGTGTAATTAGCTTAGACATTAAGTAGTAGAATAGGTTTTGTTATTGTTGTTAAATAGAGGATCTCTCAAAAGTCCTCCTCAGAGTCAGTCCTGCAGGGCAATTATGTAAAACCTGTATCAATCATTGTTACAGTCTCAATTAGAAGATTACAAGAGTGGAATGGGTGAATTTATGTTATTTTGTCTGCGTCAATGGATTTTGGCCAATAGTGGAAGAATGTTAACCAATCCGAAGTGATTGCGATCGTTACTGTAGCTGTCATTTTTAGCCAATCGCCCTACTGCAGCAGGGCGATCGGCTAAAAACGGACGCAGCACAAATACCATAAATTCAGCCAATCACAATGCCAAGCCAATGTAACAAAGATTGATGTAGATTTTACATAATCGCCCTGTAGGTTTGGCCTGGTGGGGAGGCTTCGACCGTGGCTATAGTTACCACCCTACCGGCAAAGACGTGCCGCCAAGCGATTTAGGGTTCCAGTACGATGCCGGGTAGAAACCAAAGGGTTATGGGTTTAATATAACTGCCATGACCAACAGGTTAGCCCGCTATCATCTTAGACTGTATCATCACTTTACCATCAGGTGAGATCGCAGTCAAGGGCTAACTTGTAGTGGATAAAAAAAAAGTAATTTCCACATCCCCTGATAATTTTATGTTGAATAACCATTTTACACAATTGATTAAAGTAAAAAAGGGCGTCCAACTTTAATGACGTCACATTTTAGAATTTCATATAATTTATCCCATACTTAGGACGCGTTTTGACGTTTGAAAAAAAGTTGCTGATTTGTCAAATAGATACCCAATTAATTTATAACAAACTGTAAACTATAAACATGACTACAAATAAACAAAAATCGAACACAGAAATGTCACTCTCTCTCTCTCGTATTCCTCATTACAGAGGGTCGTCAATTTATTTCAACTTGATACCTCCAAGCGTTCCCGAGAATAAGGTGGTTGACAGACAGACAGACAACGAAGTGATCCTATAACTAAGGGTTCCTTTTTCCTCTTGAGGTACGGAACCCTAAAAATTAATACACAAAAGGCCACTATTACATTAGAGAGCCAAAAAAGCACAATGAAATATCAAAGTTATTGAATGTATAGTTTCCAAACAAAAAGCTTTCAAAAATCGTAAAATAATTCGTATGGCCCGATAAATTAATCAAACAAGAACCTTTGATTGCGTAGTTCTTTTATAGTAGGGCCATGTTGCGGCATTGGAAAATAATCCGTACCTACTAATATTAAAAGTAATGCGACACTCCGTGGCGGTCCCGGGTTCGATCCCCGGCAGGGTGAATTTGGGAATTTTTAATTTCTGAATTTTCCCTGGTCTGGCCTGGTGGGAGGCTTCGGCCGTGGCTAGGTTATCACCCTCGCGTACGCGTTCCGGTACGATGCCGTGTAGAAACCGAATAGGGGTATCGATATAATATATAACTGCCATGGCCCATGCCCCTAACAGGTTAACCCGCTGCCATCTTAGACTGCATAGGCTTTACCATCAGGTGAGATAGCAGTCAATGGCATAACTTATAGTGGATAAAAAAAAACTGTTTCTGTCTGTCTGTCTGTCCGCTACCTTATCATGGGCTATCATATCAGCTCAACCAATTTTGATAAAATTCAACACATTTTGGGATCATCAGTGTGTAACGGAAAATCAACAGTTCCCAAATCCCAAGGGAATCCAAAAAATCTAAATGCTAGCGAATGAAGTCGCGGACATCACCTAGTTGTTAAATGATAATGTTATTGTTTACCATGAAATATATTTTAAAACATATTAGACCTGACGTGTGACATGTTAATAAATACCATAAATGAAACACACAAAACCCATTAGCCTTTTATCCATCAATTAGAGGGAATTCTATAACGCCATAGCGTGTTCAATATTAAATGTAACATTTCATTTCCTCTTATTAAAGGCTTGGTCAGATACAAAGCGGAACGGTTGCGAAGCGAGATGGCTGCGCGGCAGAACGTCACAACACTCGTACATTTGATTCCGTCGCCATCGCCCCGCTACCGCCGTCGCCCCGCCACCGCTAGTTTCGTGTTTGCAGCCTTACAGTATTCCCAAATTAATAATGCGTATAGAAATCTTCGTCACTGTTCGGCAACGGTCGTATTCCCCGAGCATCGGAAGACGATATTATGTAGGTATATAGAGTGGTTAAGTGCATTTTCTTCATGCATAATTTAGTAGAATTATGTGTTTTGTGCTAAAAGAGATAAATATTGACTTATCAGTAACAAAATATGATTCGAAGTAAGTAAATAGCGAAGAAAACCACACGATTGCGAATATGCTACAATCTTTGTAGAATTGATTTGAATGGATTGAAGGGTGTGTAATAGCAGCTCCATATAATTCCACACGGAGAGAACACGTGCAGTCACCACCAATATATAAAGACGACTGATTTACCTTTGACTGACCGGCGACCGCCGTCGACAGCCCGAATTGTTTTCGATTGTTTACACATAATATTGACTCCTATTTCTTTCGAACAAGGTGCAAAATGCTTTAGGGCTTTTACGATTCAATAATCCGGGTGTTTCCGGGAATACGACAATTAGCGAAGATCTGCATGTGCATTATTAATTTGGGAATACTGTACACTGGTATTGTTAAACAAGTAAAAGCGTTTGCTTGAGTAAAAGTAATTACTTAAATAACGATTTTTATTCAATAGTTAATAATGCTTTGATTTGGAATTCTTAGCCAAGTGATAGTCACCAGTTTTTTTACTTTAGAACTTGAGGAACGAGTGGTCCAGTTTCGACTTGCGACAACGCATATATCAGTCCATTGTTGGTCGGTAACTGGATGGGTGACCGAATTTGGTCCGTGCCTCGGAGAGCACGTTAATCATCACTAGTTTAACATCTCATAATCATTATCGTTAGAAACCTAAGAGTTGAAATAGTGCTCTTAGTCGAGTCGTATGCAGAAGGACCTGGGAACCCACCGCATTATTATCCCAAGAAAACCCCTGCAATTATGTGATTAATGGTAAGGGGTCACGAGTTACGACCCTCAGCAATGAGGAATACGACGCAGAGAGTTAGTGTCTATACCATTAGAATAATCTGATGTGTAGTAATAATCGTTCACTCGGGTATGACGTCGTCGAATTACGCCACCACTCGTCGTATTTGGCCAGGGCTCAATGCTTTATGTACATAGTAAGATATTTGTATTTTATGGATCACAATTCACGTAAAAGTAGGTTTTAACTATTATTATTTCATCAAAAATATCTTATTGGATTGTAATTTAGCTTTTATTGAATGTTTGACCACCTCCGTGGCGCAGTGTTGAGCGCTGTTGCCTTAAGGGACCGGCGACCACCGCTTGCAACTTCTACTCGAACCGCAAATATAAATTTGCCGGTATATTGCTATCCCTATTTGGCTGAAGACACATGATCGCGTGCAAGCGCGATAGCAATATGAGCGTACATAATTTGTTATACATTTAGTCTTGTTCCGTGAATACCAAAAATGATGAATGAAAAATTGTTGTGTTTTTAACTTCGTGTTGTTATTCTGTAACTTGACAGTATAGGCTATGTTCCTGATCAATTAGTACGTGAGATATCGTTGGTTTTAATATGAAACAAATAAGGAGAAAACATGTCGTTTATGTCGCAAAAACATGCAAAACGCAATGTGCTTACATTTAATTTTGGGAAAGTATTTTGGAAAAATAATTATCCAGGGACCTAGATAAATACAAGTTCAATCTTAATAATCGCATAATATGGAGGAAATATGCTCGAATTACTAATTATTTTGGTATTACGTTTGTATGAGCAATTCACCCTCCGCTGGCGCCTTAACATGCGGGGGTCCCGGGTGCGATCCCCGGCAGGGTTTGGAAATTTACAATTTCTGAATTTGCCCTGGTCTGGCCTGGTGGGAGGCTTCGGCCGTGGCTAGTTACCACCCTACCAGCAAAGACGTACCGCCAAGGGATTTAGCGTTCCTGTACGTTTCCGTGTAGAAACCGAATAGGGGTATGGGTTTAATACAGCTGCCTTGCCCCTAACAGGTTAGCCCGCTGCCATCTTATGCTGTATCATCACTTACCATCAGGTGAGATCGCAGTCAAGTGCTAAATTGTAGTGGTAAAAAAAAATGTTTTAAAGTTCCGTACCTCAAGAGGAAAAAGGAACCCTTATACGATCACTTTGCTGTCCGTCTGTCTGTCTGTCAACCCCCTTTTTCTCGGGAACGCGTGGAGGAACTAACAGTGGTAAATAACCCACCCCAGTGGCCTAGTCCACCACCAGGCAAAGAAAGTAGGTAATTGGGTATTTGACAAATAGTCAAATCAGCAGCATTTTTTTCAGACGTCAAAACGCGTCCTATGTATGGGATTTATATGAAATTTTAAAATGTGACGTCATCAAAGTTCGACGCATTGTTTTACTTAAAATGGTTATTCAACATAAAACTATCAGCGGACGTGGATATTACGACTTTTGGGAGATCCTCTATTTAATAATCACTAAAAAATAATTTATTTGAATAGTAGTCGAATACCCAATTCAGAATTTATTCACCCAAATTGACCCGGCCGGGTAATCGAACCCGGGACCAAAGCGCTCACCACTGCGCCAGGGAGATCTTCAAAGTGGAGTTGAAAACTTGGAGGTTATCTCAGGATAATAATGCGGTGGAGGTCCAATTTTAGACCCCGAAAACCCTTTCGTTTAGATTTTAAAACTATATCTATCTATCTAATTAAGTAATTTCCGATATTTTGTGAGATGGTGATAATTAATAAATAAAAATAAATAAATAAAACCCGGCTGAGTTTGTTGTGGGCTCTTCTCAGACCAGGGCGCGTTTGGAACCCTCGTGGCTTTAAGTCATCATATTATATCATACTAATATTATAAATGCGAAAGTGTGTTTGTTGGTTTGTCCTTCAATCACGCCGCAACGGAGCAACGTGATTTTTGGCATGGGTATAGTCTGGAGAGTGACTATGCTACTTTTTATCCCGGAAAATTAAGGAGTTTCCGCGGGAATCAAAAAAAAACTTAAACCACGCGAACGAAGTCGCGGGCATCAGCTAGTTACCGATATTTTGTGAGATGGTGATAAAAAAAAGCCCGGCTGAGTTTGTTGTGGGCTCTTCTCAAACCCGGGCGCGTTTGAGCGTAGATCGTAGCGTTCGATCGTAGAGCGTAGATCCCTCGTAGCTTAAGTTTTAAGATACCGTACTTTAATTATCACCATCACGTGTTATACTTTGTAAGCATGACGTTCAGAAGGTGTACTTTGTACGGTACCTATTTTGAATAAATATGTTTTGCATTGAATTGAATTGAACAAAGAGAAACGAGAGAAAATCATAAAAAACATAATTAAAAGACGCTCCCTCTGTTATTTGATTTCAAACAAACGGACAGCTTGACGGATGATAAATTAAACATGTTACCCGATACCATTTACTTGTACTTCTTTGTTTTAGCTTACATTTCCTTGATTTTAGAATAATATTTACGAATGCCTTATAGAGTGTGTAAAGCAATTTTGTAGTTTGAAACTATATCAGAATTTGACAAAGTTACCACCTTAATATTTGGGAAAATAATTATACAGTTTACTTCGAACTTTGATCTTGGATTTCGTGATTTAAAAACGCGATTGGTGAAAATTTTCTCGATACTATATTTTTTTTTTTAAATACATGTTTTGCACACATTTTGCTATTTATCTCACGAAGAGCACGCTATTTTTGTTGGGTTTTTGTTTTGGCAAGAAAGCTTGAAGCATTTCTTCAGTTAAGTATTTCTTTTAATTTTTCGATTGGTTGTTTAATTAAAAAGTAGTGTATTTGTAAAGTGTCTGTATTTCTCACTCACGATAAAACCATAATTCGAAATACACGTGAGTTGTACCCGGTATATATTTATAGTTAAGATGTACTCGTAAGTATACCTCTCTCATAGAGAGTTACATATTTGTTCCGTTTGCCGTGGAGTCCCTGGGGCCGTGGAGTCTTCGTGTCAAAATTTTTCAACCGCGGTTGATTGCCTCATCTGGTGACAGATGGGCTGGCTCATTTTTTGCGCAAAGGATCAGCGTGGCTGTCCAGCGCGGAAATGCAGCCAGCATTCTAGCCACCATTCCACGCGGGCATTATTTATATAGTAATTAGGTAAGGCTAGCTAGCTTTAAGTTCTATTGTATTGTTTTCAATTTAATGTTAAAGAATTAAAAAAAAAAAAAGTTAAGATTAATGTATGTATTAAATGCTGAATGTAAAAGTACTCACCGACCGGTGTAGTCCTCTGGATACGGCACGAGCGTGCCTTCGGGCGAGGGTCGTGGCGTGTCGCCGACCCAGAAGAAGACGTCAGGAGCGTTGCCGTCGTACGAGAATCCGCGCACGAAGATCGTGCTCTCGTCCACCGCGTACGCCGTGCCGTGCACGTCGTGCGCCAAGTGCACCAGCGGGCCGATGACGCGGCCGTAGTAGGGCTCCGACCGGCGGGACGCTGTCGGCTCTGTGACAAGGGAAAACACGTTCAGAGGTGCGATTGTGTAAGAATTTCCGATCAAATCGTCGATCAATTCTTATACTTTAGGTATGTACGATACCCTAAACGGATGAGAATGGATAAAAATTGTATTAGATAAAAAAAAAAATTACGTAGCGCACACCACGTAAGCTCTTCAGAAGAAAGGATTTTTTTCCGACTTAGTTCACATAATTGCAATTTTCGTAAGGATCTCTAATTTTTTGAAAATAAAATTAGCCTATGTTACTCGCTGATAATGTAGCTTTCTATAGGTGAAAGAATTTTTAAAATCGGTTGAGTAGTTTTTGAACCATAAAATATGGGAAAAATAACATAACCAGTAAATATTTAGCCCATTGAACGATTCCTGCAATAAAAACCCGTGAACGTGCTAGTTTCACAGAAATTCTTTCTGTTTAAATTCACAGAAAACACGACACGGCGAGGAGTTCATATTAAGTTTCGGGTACGATATAATATGATATGATAAATTAACTTTTTCCTGGAGCACATGATATAATGATATTTTTCCCAGGAAATAGGGTAATAATCCCGGCAAAATGATTTCAATGATGATCGTCTAGGCGTGCGGGCTCGCATTATGATTACGTATTTATCTAATAACTCCCAGAACCCCCGCCATTAGGGGATGTTTTGATTGACGTGCCGGGCCCCTGAGATTGTGCTACGTTAGGGTGTTATTAGGGTTGCCACACGCAAGGAAACGAAAATGAAAAAACGAAAATGACAGCCTGTCTGTATTCAGTTTTTTAAGGTTACCCGAACCTAAAAATTGTAAGAATGAGGACTTATCCCTTTTCTCCTTGGCAGTAGAAGCTTGTAACGGCAAAAGAATAGGGGACAGATGAAAGAAGATGATACAGAGATAACTGCACCTTTGCAAAAGTACACTTTTCCGGAGAGCTAAGCTATTGTATAGAGCCCAAAGTATAAAATTAATATACACCTCAACGTGGCTTAAATTATACTTTTTCCTAAGTCAATTCTTTATTCAGCCAATAAGTATAGATTTAAGAGTTTTACAGAGAGAGAGAGTTTGCGAGATGGTTTTAGAGTAAGATAGATATAAGCGTGAAGTTGGATTAAAAATCTTGGTTTGCTCCTTGGTTCCCTGAGAGCTGTGGTACCTACTCCAATGTATGTTTAATTTCGTTGTACTTATTTTTTGGCTGAATAAAGAATTATATATTTTTCTGATGCAGTGCCAACCCTACCCGCCCTCGCATAGCACCCTCGCCCCAACACGTACACTTAATACAGTTTTGTCTCCGCATTTCGATACTCATTTGTATCCTCCGAGGATACGATGTAATATGCCACGGATAATATTGTCCAACGCTAAACTGCACGCCGAGTGGGAGTTGTTTTACATGTTCGATCGTGACAGCGTTAACTATCTACCATTTAGATGGAATTTATCGAGCGCCAGCTGAAAAGCGCTAGACAATTCCCTAGAAAAGCGTAGATAACGATGTCTTTTTATTATCCACTACATTGATGTAGAATTTTAGTTTACTAATTCTATTTCAATGATCCACTACAAGTTAGCCCTTGACTGCTGTTAGGGGCATGGCAGTTATATTAAACCCATACCCCTATTCGGTTTCTACACGACATCGTACCGGAACACTAAATCGCTTGGTGGCACGTCTTTGCCGGCAGGGTGGTAACTAGCCGCGGCCGAAGCCTCCCACCAGGCCAGACCAGGGAAAATTCAGAAATTATAAATTCCCAAATTGACCCTGCCGGGGATCGAACCCGGGAACTCCCTCCGCACGTTAAGACAACAGCGCTACAGACTGCGCCAGGCTATAATCTATCTCTGTGCCATTCAGCTGTTCTGGCGTGATTGAGTAACAAACATCCATACATCCATACATCCATCTAAACTTCCGTATTAGTATAGATTATTTGTGTTTAAGAATAATTATAATCCTTATTTTAGGTAAAATGACAGTTTGATGTCACGTCAAGGTACGTGACATCAAACTGTCATTTTGAGTAATATTGCTTAAGTATGGCTTTAAGCGTTGGTTATGTGTTGGTAACTTTTTCAGTGTATTTTAAGAGACTTTGCAACGCCCACTGGTTTTGAATTGAACGAAGCGTGGGTGGGGATGCTTCTGGCTTTATGAAATAAAAAACCTAAAAATATAAGCTTTGAAGTAGGTACTCAACGTACATAGATGCAATTTAATTTAATTCCCCTCGTATGGCCTGGTGGGAGGCTTCGGCCGTGGCTAGTTACCACCCTATCGGCAAAGACGTGCCGCCAAGCGATTTAGCGTTCCGGTACGATGCCGTGCAGAAACCGAATAGGGGTATGGGTTTAATACCTATAACTGCCATGCCCCTAACAGGTTAGCCCGCTACCATCTTAGACTGCATCGTCACTTACCGTCAGGTGAGATCGCAGTCAAGGGTAATGAATAATAATAAAAAATTTGAAATGAAATGAAATGATTTATTTCACATAGGACAACTTGTGTCACTTATGATTCGTTAAGACTCTACCACCGGATCGGAAAGCTGATTCTACTGACAGGAGCCGGCAAGAAACTCAGCAAACTCTCAGAAACTTTTGGATTTGGATCTTATTTAACATAAAACGTACGAACCACACACACGAAGCCATTGACATAGTGGTAAATCGATGCACGAAGAGTCTTTACGTCTTCATTCCTTATTCGCATGGCTAGGGTCTGGAACACTCTACCAAAAACTGTGTTTCCCACTAATTACAATCCGGGTATCTTTAAATCAAGAGTGAATAGGCATCTTCTAGGCAAGCACGTCCCATCTTAGGCCGCATCATCACAAAAAAAAAAGAAAAACAGAATACTGTTGGAGCTTCCGCGTACTCTATTCATCACAGATGCCGCTCTTTTTCTCAATCTAAATATATAAAAAATTTTCAAAAAAAAATAAAAACCGACTTCAAAAATCACAAACACTAAAAAGTAAAAAATAATTTAATTTATTATGTATACAAGAGTTAATTTAGTTCTATAATAACATTTTTTGGAGTCGGTACTAATTAGCCGCATGAACCGTCTACCTACTCTTCATTATTGTTGACGTGACTCCACATTGGCACCGACTCCAAAGAATGTTATTATAGAACTAAATTAACTCTTGTATACATAATAAATTAAATTATTTTTTACTTTTTAGTGTTTGTGATTTTTGAAGTCGGTTTTTATTTTTTTTTGAAAATTTTTTATTTCACAATTTTTAGTGGCCCCACTGTTTTAAAATACAGGATGTAACCAGAACGAGATATGCTATGCATGGTTAAAACATACTGTTTACAAGACTATCACACTGATCGCGAGCAATTTACTCTTATCCGTTGAGGAGTTCCATTATCTATCTTCGAAGATATTCATCAGATCTTCACCAAATTTATATGGGACCACTTCGAAAGTATACCCTTTCAAACAAAAAAAGAATTTTCAAAATCGGTCCAGGCGTCTTCGAGTAATCGGGGAACATACATAAAAAATAAAAATAAAAAAAGATTCCGACGAATTGAGAACCTCCTCCTTTTTTTGAAGTCGGTTAAAAAGGCAAAGGTGACTGACTGACTGATCTATCAACGCACAGCTGACACTGGTCGGATCGGGTTAAAATTTTGCACTCAGATAGCTATTATTTAACGTAGGCATCCGCCAACAAAGGATTTTTGAAAATTCCAACCCCAAAAGCGTTAAATGGGGGTTGCAAGTTTGTATAAAAGTTCCTGATACACGAACGTCGACGAACGAATCGGGATGGACGTGATTTTTGGCATGGGTATAGTTGACTATGGAGAGTGACATATGCTACTTTTTATCCCGGCAAAATAAGGAGTTCCCACGGGAATCGAAAAAAACTTAAACCACGCGGACGAAGTCGCGGGCATCAGCTAGTTATACCATAAAAACCGTCGGTGTGAGATAATAATAAAGACGTCATAACAACACGTAATCAGCTGTGAACATAGAGTTAATAATATAATGGCTGTGAAATAACTGGCTTACGTCTTAATTGTGACGCTAAACTGAATGCGCCCGACAATATAATTCGACACCCCATGAGTACAGAACCCTAATTTTCGATTTTAGGATTTTTTCCTATATTGCTTCTTGCTAAATTTCATAGGTTTCGTATAGGTTTTGATTTTTGGCGAATATCAATTTTTTTTTTTTAATATATAGGCTAGCGCTTGGCTGCATAAATATATGCGGCATAAACGGCCGTATCTTTTGATTACGTCGACTTAGAAGCTTGATTTTTTTACAGCTCCAAGGGGCCATAGACCTAAGTATTTGATATGAATTTCAACTTGATACCACCACTCGTTCCCGAGAAAAAGGTGATTGACAGACAGACGAAAGGGATCTTATAAGGATTCCTTTTTTCCTCTTGAGGCACGGAACTTTAAAAAATATTAGGCACTAGCTGATGCCCGCGACTTCGTCCGCGTGGATCGAGGTTTTTCGTTTCCCGCGGGAACTCCTTAATTTTCCGGGATAAAAAGTAGCCTATGTGTTATTCCAGACTATAATCTATCTCTGTGCCACATTTCATCCAGATCCGTTCAGCCGTTGGGGCGTGATTGAGTAACAAACATCCATACATCCATACATCCATCCAAACTTTCACATTTATAATATTTATTTGATGAATTTCAACTTGATACCACCACTCGTTCCCGAGAAAAAGGTGATTGACAGACAGACAGACAGACGAAAGTGATCTTATAAGGATTCCTTTTATCCTCTTGAGGCACGGAACTTTAAAAAATATTAGGCATACATAGAAGCCCAAAACAGCAATCCATTTTGTCAAATAGGTATACTGTGTCAAAATTTCCTTATTCCTCACAAATTAGTATTCAGACCTCGTGCTGGGCAGAATTGGTGGAATTTATTCCTCGTCGCGAAGTCACGTCCCTTCTCCCCTCTATCAAAACGACAAATGGAATTTGATGAAATTTCGCCAAATAAATTGTGCTCGTTTCGGGAATAATGTAGCTAAGTTAGTATTAACCGGGTCACTCTCTCACATTTTGAGTTTTTTTTTCCTGGTAAGTAGATCAATTTATTCACTAGGTAGTAAATTAATCTAATCTAATTATCCTGTACTGTCCACAACAGCTGGGCACCTTCTGGGCACATTTCTCCACATCTCCCTATTTTGGGCCAGTCAACTGTGAATTTATCTAATCCTCGCCTTTATATAGGTATTAAATCCATACTAATATTATAAATGCGAAAGTGTGTCTGTATGTCTGTCTGTCTGTCCGTCTGGCTGCCTGTCTGTCTGCTACGCTTACAAGGCCCATCTATTCAACCAGTTTTGATGAAATTGGTATAGCTGTAGGTTACGCCCCGGGGAAGGACATAGGCTACTTTTTATCCCGGAAAATTAAGGAGTTCCCGCGGGAACCAAAAAACCGGCCAAGTGCGAGTCGGACTCGCGCACCGAGGGTTCCGTACAAACCTGTAGTAAGTTTTAAATTATTAAAAAAAAACTACTTACTAGATCTCGTTCAAACCAATTTTCGGTGGAAGTTTGCATGGTAATGTACATCATATATTTTTTTTAGTTTTATCATTCTCTTATTTTAGAAGTTACAGGGGGGGGGACACACATTTTACCACTTTGGAAGTGTCTCTCGCGCAAAATATTCAGTTTAGAAAAAAATGATATTAGAAACCTCAATATCATTTCTAAGTATGGGGACCCCCAAAATTTATTGTTTTTTTTCTATTTTTGTGTGAAAATCTTAATGCGGTTCACAGAATACATCTACTTACCAAGTTTCAACAGTACCTATAGTTCTAATAGTTTCGGAAAAAAGTGGCTATGACATACGGACGGACAGACAGACAGACAGACAGACAGACATGACAGACATGACATGTTCCGTTTTTGCCAAATTTGGCTACGGAACGCTAAAAACTTCAACCACGCTGACGAAGTCGCGGGCATCAGCTAGTATTGAATATGGAACACAACTGACGTACCTAGTACCTAATAATTACGTAGCTATATGACGCGCGAAGAGCATCTCCATAGGTACCTAAGTTCATAACTTCATAGCACATAGCATCGCTCAGCTTTGGTGGAATTTCACATAGTTTCGCAACTTAGCTTTAACCTCGCTCACCGCTTAGCTGCCTCGCTTATATCTTGCGCACAACGAGTAATAAATAATTATGTCTACCCGTTATCTCTATTTGTCTGCCGAACATAACATGGTAACACATAATATGACTTGTCTCGTTAGGTACGTCAAAAGTAGAGTAAATGAAATGAAATGAAATGATTTATTTCACGTAGGACAACTTGTGCCGTGTATGATAAGTCGTAAGAAATAAGAATCTACCACAGGTTCGGAAAGCTACTGAGAAGACTACTAGATTCTACTGAGAACAACCGGCAAGAAACTCAGCAGTTGCTCTACTAAAGTAAAGTAATATTTCTTATCTGTGGTATTTTCCTCTACGAACCCTTACATGCTGACTATTTATTTCTCGTAATATGCCGGATTTTGTACATGTTAGGGTAAACGAAAAATTAACCGGAAAACCGGGGGTTTTTTTTTTTTTTTATCCACTACAAGTTAGCCCTTGACTGCGATCTCACCTGATGGTAAGTGATGATGCAGTTTAAGATGGTAGCGGGCTAACCTGTTAGGGGCATGGCAGTTATATTAAACCCATACCCCTATTCGGTTTCTACACGGCATCGTACCGGAACGCTAAATCGCTTGGCGGCACGTCTTTGCCGGTAGGGTGGTAACTAGCCACGGCCGAAGCCTCCCACCAGGCCAGACCTGGGGAAATTCAGAAATTATAAATTCCCAAATAATCTTCTTTTTTTTGATTATTAAAATAAAAATCGATACAGCTTTGGTGGGTGTAGCACTGCGAAAAACCACGTAGGTTTAAATTGCTTGCTCTTCCGTCAACATATCAGAATATTAAACTAGATATTTATAGCTAGCTTAAGTTACTAAAAATACATGAAGAAAACTAAAACTAAACTACCTACAATTCACAGCTACAATTTGCTTAAAAAATACGATTTTAACTTATATTTTAAATTATATTTCGTCGCTTCATTCTTCAGATATATACTATGTAGTTTCCTTAATTATACAACAACAATCGTACGATTTTTAGAGATGTTTTATTTTAGTTTATCGACAAAATTCTCGCGCTTGAGCCATCTCTAGTCTCTACCTGACTGCGTCATTCTTTTTTCGTACGTAGCAACGATCGGACGTTCCCACTTTCAACAAAGTTAATATTATTATTTTATATCTAAATAAAAAGAAACAGCCGCTGCCTCTTACAGGAAAACGGTGAGTCTTTAATCTGTCATTTTCAGCAATTTATTTCATGCCTGACACTTGACAGGCTTAAGAAATTATACTTATATTAATATTTCATGCAGTGTTAAATTACACTAAAGGTTTTTTGAGGGGTTACCCGAGAGGTATCAACAAAGGAGAATAAACCTTTCAGCATGACGCGCCTGAGGAATTATATTTTCATGCAGTGTCAAATTACACTATGTGGTATGTGGGTACTTAAACAAAACAGTTCGGTCACTTTCATTGTGGCTCTCGCGTATTTATTGCATTAATAATTATAGTTACTTAGTACTTACACGAAGTACGTGTTAAAGTACGCTAATCTACTGGGAGGTTACTAGCGAAGTAACACGACGGAAATCAAACCTTCCAGCTAGACACTCCTAGCGATAGCAGGATAAGGAGAAATATTGGCGCCCGTTAGACTTGTCTGATGACGAGAACTTTGCAGGTTAGTCGAAAATTCTATTACTAAGTGTTAAAAAGTGTTTTTAACTCGGGATTGACTGCGAGTCAATTGCGAGATCATAATTGGCTGCGAGCCAATTATGAGTCATATTCTTATGACACTCATGCAGTGAATATGTGCCACCTTGACTAGATAATATGCACATTAACTGCAAGCTAAAAAAGGTGTTTTTAACTCGGGATTGACTGCGAGTCAATTGCGAGATCATAATTAGCTGCGAGCTAATTATGAGTCATATTCTTATGACAATCATGCAGTGAATATGTGTCACCTTGACTAGATATGCACATTAACTGCAAGCTAAAAAAGTGTTTTTAACTCGGGATTGACTGCGAGTCAATTGCGAGATCATAATTAGCTGCGAGCTAATTATGAGTCATATTCGTATGACACTCATGCAGTGAATATATATCACCTTGACTAGATATGCACATTAACTGCAAGTTTTTGTCCACGAGACAATATTAACGCAAAATGCGTAAATACATACTACCTCCATATTCGTCCGCTCACTTATTGTATTCTTTAGAGATCCAAAATATGAGGTTGAGCCCCATGCACAAGACGAATTCACCATTCTCTGAACAAGGGGGAAGTCGTGGAGGGTCAAAGACGTGCCGCCAAGCGATTTAGCGTTCCGGTACGATGCCGTGTAGAAACCTAATAGGGGTATGGGTTAAATATAACTGCCATGCCCCTAACAGGTTAGCCCGCTACCATCTTAGACTGCATCGTCACTTATCATAAGGTGAGTTCGCAGTCAAGGGCTAACTTGTACGACCAACTATATCAGATTCGTCACTAAGGACCGGCTTAGCAAGCCTAACACAAATTGATTTCGTTTCGTTCACAAATACTCGAGAAGTATCCGGAACACAGGTAAATTTATTATTTACCTACTTTTAAAGAAGGTTACTTTTTACTCTTATTATATTTTTTTTCGTGCGAGGTAGCAAACGCACGTGCACTGTTTGTTAAAACTTTTAAATGTGAATATTTAAGTGAAATGCCGAAACGAAAACGCGAACAATAGAAACGTAATCGTCGAAGGATTATTATAAAATCCTCATCAGACTCCCGGTATGCATTCATAATTCAACCTACCCTCTCATAAAAATATTTTTTCACTATCATAATATTGCATTAAAATACAGCTAAATTCTATCGCTTTCAAAGCAGAAAACCGGCTTATTCGAACGTACAAACGCCTGGTGATTGACCAAGAGTTAAAACGATGGCCGTCTACCTTACTTTTAATCATACCTGTGTAAGAAAAACATATCTACGATTGCATTTTTCTCAAAAAATCACAAATCATTGTGTAACTGAACAACCTGGCGGTTCACAGAGTGTTAACACGAAGGTTTCATAGAGATAAAACCTTAGTCTCGTACCTACATTTTCAGACGGTAATATTATGTAACAGAACAACCTGGCGGTTAACCGAGAGTTAACACGAGGGTTTAAATACACGCTAAAAGTTTCGTCTTGTACGTTCCATACAACAATGGGGTGTAGGCGAACAACCTGGTGGTTAACCGAGAGTTAACACGAAGGTTCAATAAATACCTACTAAAAGTTTCGTTTTGTACGTTTCATAAGATAATGTTGTATTGCCGAACAACCTGGCGGTTAACCGAGAGTTATCACGAAGGTTTAACAGATGATAGAAGTTACGCCTTGTATGTTTCATACGATAATATTCTGTAACTGAAAAACCTGGCGGTTAACCGGGAGTTAACACGAAGATTTAATAGATGCTCTAAGATTGTCCAGAGCTCGATCCAGAGCTCCTCGGGGTATTCGGAGAAATAAATATTCCAAAATTTGGTGAAAAATATAATAAATGAATAGACCTGAAAGAAACGTAAATCATTCAGTGAATGAAATAGTCAAGATCTCAGGTTCAAAATTTCCAGATGTAATTGTTCACAATATAAAACCTCTCAGTATAAATATACATACACCGTCAGAGAGGTAACAAGAGGTCGGAGATAATGAATATATCCTTTTTATCAGTTATCTAGGTACTTTAGTGTTATATATATTCAATTTATTTACGAATACTGTAGATACAGAAAACGAAAATAAAAGCTGCTAGCATCTTGCCTCATAGTGGTGTGCAAAGAAAATTTGCAACGAAAATGTGTGGTAAAATTGCAAAAATTACCCACAAGTTTTATGTTTTTCCTACCCACATGTTCTTGGGCTCAAATCTCTAGTTTTATATCTCCATCGTGCTGGAAGCATAATTTATCATACATCCGGTGACGTGTAAGAATGGTTGACTAAACTCAGAAGACGGCAGAAAAACAAAAACCAAATTGAGAACCTTTTCCGTTTTGGAAGTCGGTTAAACGACGAGTATTTTTACGACCGGAAGTAGACTTCGTATGATGTACCTATCTAACAATGTAAAATTTCTATCGTATTATTGTTTTTTAAAAAAAAAAAGATTTTTCGCGGGCTAGCGGGCAAGCATTTCTGCAAACTCGGGATAATGCTGCCCGAAGCGGGATCTTAACTTTAGTATCTATACATCGTCCATATATTGGAAACAATCTTTGAAAAACCGTCATAAAACTGTCGTTATTATAATACGTACATCGTTATCACTCGTGGAAAACATACAATTTACTCCACCTTAACAACATACTCCATAATAACTTGCTTAATGCAAAATTAAAACACTTGGTTTTTTGTAAAAAGAGTAAAGAGTATAGATCCACGCTGTCAGCGCGTCTACCTTAATAATTGACGGAGGGAAATGATTTAACGCATTTATTCAAAAATAAGTAGGTACTTATGTATATTAAATAATTTATAATGACTGATGACACATGTTTTTAGCGACATGAACAACTAGGTTGTCCATTGTTAAAAAAGTATAGTAGCCTGATATCTCACTTAATTAAAACTTCTTACGTCAGTGGGGTTTAAAGCCCAAACCGACCGATTTACACCTCCAAGTCAACATTATTACTACCTAGTAGTCTATCACAATATTGACCGAGTATATGCATCATTTTTCATTTATATTCTGCGGGGAACTTATACACAGATAGGAATTTGTCGTATTCCATAATCTTGAATAAGGCATAATTTTTTGACAAACATCTTAAAATGGTACCATTATTAATAATTTTATTAAATTATGTGCCTGTAGTAGACCTCTACAACAGGACCAGAATAACCCGTTCTTCTCCCGCCGCGTTTTGAAAAATAATAATTTTCTCCCCCCTTCTGGGTAGGTTTCCACACGTTCAAACGTCCCATTGGACGTCTGTTGTGTGTAAATAAAACCAAGTACATACTGACCCAGCTAATATACTTTTGATTAGATTATAAATCTTGCAGCATTAACATAAATAATTATTGGTTTGCATCCAATCTGTAAGCTTGTTACTCAGGAGCTGATGTAAAAAGCGCAACATTGTATTTCTAAAGTAAAATGAATACTTAAGAAAAATCTTAGACTCATCTTAACTATACGTAGATGAGAATCTCAAGAAATCCGCACATGATTCCAACCTTAAGCATAAAGCTGCTTAAAACATTACGACTCAAATAAGAGATTGGGAAGAATAAAAAAAAAAAAAAAAAAATTATTGACAACAATAATTAGTATCTATTCAACGTGGATACAGTTCTTGCAAAAATAGATATTTTCTGTATCTCTAAACATCTACATAGTATATATCTGAAGAATGAAGCGACGAAATATAATAGATGATCAAACGAACTTCCTGAAGTGAAGTTCGATCATTATTATATGAGTCGCTTCATTCGAAGATATATAAATAAATTCCCAACCCACCCAACCCGAAACATATTTTTGCAATAACATTAGGTATATATCTCTAAAAAGAATGACGCAGTCAGGTAGAGACTAGAGATGGCTCAAGCGCGAGAATTTTGTCGATAAACTAAAATAAAACATCTCTAAAAATCGTACGATTGTTGTTGTATAATTAAGGAAACTACATAGTATATATCTTCGAATGAAGCGACTCATATAATAATGATCGAACTTCACTTCAGGAAGTTCGTTTGATCATCTATTATTCTTAGTTATTTCCATTTTAAAATAATTAGTATCGAGACTATTCATAATATTGGGCGAGGGATCATGTATGCGCTAGTGCGCTCACCATATTTGTTCTTAGCTGACAAGGTTATTAACTTTTGTTGAGGTATTACGAGTATGAATTTTGTGTTTTTTCTCTCTCTCTCTCGTCGCGAGATATCTCGTTGTGCGCATGCTTAGCCTGCTGGTGTAACGTGTAAACGCACCCTTAAGTATGGACGGTGGGTCGAATGTAAGGCCATTATACCAGCTATAAATGTTTGTATTGCGACCCTCAATAACTCAAAACGTCAATCAATATCGCAAGCCGGCAAAGAAGTGATAAAAAGGGCGCGCATGTGCGACAAACTTCTAGTGCCCTCCTTTGCTTGAAGTTAGCGAGAAAGTTCTAAACCATTTGGACGCCCTCGTGAGCGTCGTTGTCTATAATAATAATTACTAGAAAACGGTTTTTAGTTTTTTTTTTTTTTTTAAATGTAGACCGTATAGGCCAGCGCTTGGCTGCAATCAGACTTGCTTGCAAGTGGTGATGCAGCCTAAGGTGGAGCGAGTTTCCCGCGGGAACTCTTTAATTTTCCGAAATAAAAAGTAGCCTATGTGTTATTCTAGAGTTAGACTATCTCGTAATCTATCTCTGTGCCAAATTTCATCCAGATTCTTTCAGCCGTTCTGGCATTATTTAGTACCTAACATATGTATATCCATCCATCCATCCATCCAAACTTTCGCATCCATACTAATATTATAAATGAGAAAGTGTGTCTGTCTGCTACTTACGCTTTCAATCTATTCAACCGATTTTGATGAAATTTGGTATAGAGATAGTTTCTCGCGGGAATCAAAAGGCGAAGTCGCGGGCATCATCTGCTTTATCATATTAGTATAGAAGTATAGATAATAAAGAATAAAAAAGGTTTTTGCGGTACGCAACCTAAGAGTGGAAGGAGAAGGGTCTTTGGCCAGCTGTGGGCTTTTATATAACTCATCGTAAAAAAACGTACTAAAATTACACTAAATACAAGCTTAGATAAATAAAAATAAATAAATAAATAAATAATAATAATATGTGTGTTCTTATTTTGGTACAAGTACTTAAACTATATATTTTATTCGCTCATTATTAGTATGGATGGATGTATTGAAAGGACATATTATTATCCCATGAAAACGCAAAATTACCATTATCCCTTAACGTATCTGACACAGGAAAGCGGCTGTAGTTGATCGATGGGGATTTATGAAGATATGGGAGCTTTGTGACCCTTTGGGGTTGTCAACCATGGCGGATTGGATGGGGTGAGACGTTTGAGGGAATAGCTTTTAATGGGGTATTATTGACGGGGTTTTTGTTTCAAACAAGACTTTGTTCTAAGAGCCTCGTACACATTGAACCAACTCTTTGGCCAATGCGATCAGGGAACGAGTACGTAATACGTAATAAAATACAGAGCCTCTTGGACTTTATAATATTACTATTAGATGATGCCCGCGACTTCGTTTGCGTGGATTAAGTTTTTTTAATCCCGCGGAAGCTTCTTAATTTTCCAGGATAAAAAGCTATCCGATGTCCTAAAGATCCAAACTATCTCTATACCAAATTTCGTCAAAATTGGATGAAAAGATGGGCCGTTAAAGAGTACTTAGGTAGCAGACAGACAGACAGACACACTTTCGCATTTATAATTTTAGTATGATGATTAGTTCGTGGATGTTTTTTTTATTTTTTATTCACTACAAGTTAGCCCTTGACTGCGATCTCACCTGATGGTAAGTGATGATGCAGTCTAAGATGGCAGCGGGCTAACCTGTTAGGGGCATGGCAGTTATACTAAACCCATACCCCTATTCGGTTTCTAAACGGCATCGTACCGGAACGCTAAATCGCTTGGCGGCACGTCGTTGCCGGTAGGGTGGTAACTAGCCACGGCCGAAGCCTCCCACCAGGCAAAAACTTTTTACTTCTTATACTCTTACTAATATTATAAAGACGAAAATTTATGAAGATGGGCCGGATGTTTGTTTCTCTAACATGTTTCCTATGTCGTAGAAGTCCAGTAATTATTGTACTTCTAGGACAATTTTATTAGGTAATTACCTACATTACGCTTCAAGACAATAAGAAAATAAGAACAAAGAAAAACACCTAACACATTTAAGGCGGCAACGGCGCAAATACTACATTTTTGCATGGATATACCTATAGATAAAGGGTGTGTTCCGAAATACACTGCGAGCACTGTAAGTCTGGGAGTAAGAGCACTGAACAGTGCTCGCGGTGCTTATATCGGAACACCCACAAAGTAGACAAGGACATAATATAGTTCCACCGACTTATATGGCCAGGTGGCCAAAATTGAAACTTATTTTTATGCCTGTTTAGTTTTTGTTTTTATTTTTGTTTTCATCAAATAAATATTAAAAATGCGAAAGTTAAGGATGGATGTATGGATGTATGGATGTATGGATGTATGGATATATGGATGTATGGATGTATGGATGTATGGATGTTTGTTACTCAATCACACCCCAACGGCTGAACGGATCTGGATGAAATTTGGCACAGAGATAGATTATTGTCTGGAATAACACATAGGCTACTTTTTATCCCGAAAAATTAAGGAGTTCCCGCGGGAACCAAAATACCTCGATCCAGGCGGACGAAGTCGCGGGCATCAGCTAGTACATTATATTATGTATTTATACTATTTACGCTGTCACCGAGTAAATAAGTTTATGGCACTATTTTAGAGGCTACGTTTTACGTGGTTTTACCCCGGCAGACCAGAATTGGGTATTTGACTATCAAACTAATATTATAAATGCGAAAGTGTGTTTGTTTGTTGGTTTGTTAGTTTGTCCTTCAATCATGCTGCAACGGAACAACGGATCGACGGGATTTTTGGCATGGGTATAGTTGAGGACCTGGAGAGTGACATAGGCTACTTTTTATCCCGGAAAATACCCGGAGAGTTCCCGCGGGAGTCGAATAAACTTAAAACACGCGGATGAAGTCGCGGGCATCAGCTAGTTATTCAAATAAATTATTTTTTAGTGATTATTAAATAGAGGATCTCCCAAAAGTCGTAATATCCACGTCCCCTGTTAGTTTTATGTTGAATAACCATTTTAAACAATTGATTAAAGTAAAAAAGTGTGTCGAACTCTAATGACGTCACATTTTAGAATTTCATATAAATCCCATACTTAGGACGCGTTTTGACGTTTGAAAAAAGTTGCTGATTTGACTATTTGTCAAATACCCAATTCTCACGTGTTTTTGAAGTGAAAAGTTTTAAGCAGCGTTGAGCATTTTTTGGTAGGGGGTAAACTTGTGGATTCGCGTCACCGACACCGTCACCTCGCTGCCCCATGCTCGCGTTGTTACGAAGACAAAAGGTCTGCAATTGAAATATACTACATTCGTAATTAAACTTTAAACCCTTAGTTTTAAAGTTTATATTTTAATAAAAAAAAAAAAAAAATTATTAAAAAAAATTAAATCTTCTTCACTTTTCACTCTTTTTCACATCTATCGGCAGTCCCTATGAATGCTTTTTTTTTTAATAATTAAAAAAAAAAAATTAAATTAAAAAAAAAATTAAAAATTAATTTAAAAAAAAATTCAACATTCTTCACTTTTCACTCTTTTTCACATCTATCGGCAGTTCCTATGACTGCTAATTTTTTTTTATAAGTAATTTTTTTAAGCCACTAGTCTGTTAGCCCTTGACTGCAATCTCACCTGATGGTAAGCGATTTTTCTAAAACGTTAATCCACGCGGATGAAGTCGCGGGCATTATCTAGTTAATAGTTAAGCTTTATAATAGAAGTTGTTACTTCAACTACTGTAATACCTATTCTATTTTCTAAAAAAGAAAATCTCTAAACGGATCTCTTTTTCATTAGTTTAATGGGTTCCCCAATCAGTGGGTGACGTATCATTGGGGTGCGTTTTTGGCGGGGGAGAAAAACTACCCTTTCCAAAACAGGAATTCCTGAATCACCGGTTACTATCGGTTATGGAACAGACTTTTTCTATAGGGTTACGTAAGCGTTTTTATGTTTTATAGATTGTTTACTAATATTGAAGATGATACCCGCGACTTATCCATTTTTAGATTCCCACAGGAACTCCATAATTTCGCGGGCTAAAAAGTATATGTCACTCTCCAGGTCCTCAACTATGCCTTTGCAAAAAAACACGTCAACCCGTTGTTCTGTTGCAGCGTGATTGAAGGACAAACCAACAAACGAACACACTTTCGCATTTATAATATTATTAGTATGATTGCCTTAAATACACACACTATAATAAAATACTTTAACTACTATAATAAAATTGTAAGGACTGTATCTCCACTAACAGCCAGGCTGATTCTTCGCGCAAAAAGTCAGCCAGTCGCGCATAGACAAAAAAAATACACGGCGTTTTTCTTTTCTGCAAGGAAAAGGAAGTAAGGTTTTCGCTTTGTTTCGTCAAATAGAAATTCACAAGTAATTATGTTAATGGATCCCGGGGAACGGCTGGTTCCACCCCAGACGGCTTGGGATGAATCTGGAGGGTGCATATTCAGTGGGATTCGGTTAGGATGCTGCGCGCTGGACCGCGGTGAATTCAGAGTTATTATCTTTTACACTCTCGAGAGACTGGATGATAGAATGTGAGGTTTGTTTGTTTTTTATATCGGGGGTTTACTGCTATAGTATGAAGCATTTTTTTTAAATTGCCGTTTTATAATAAGACGTAGGTAGTAGGTCCTACCTTGACAGTTGATACCTGTAAAATAAGGATTATAATTCTGCAACAATCGAGCGTTAACAATATTATAATAACACTAGGTACTTTAAAGGTAGAATGCCCCCTTTTCCAACTATGTACTTACATACCTATTTTTTTTTGCTTTTATAGTGAATCACACTAAAAGTAAAATTGCGAGACTCCATGACACAAGTACCTAATGGTAACAAAACAAACCAAGTTTTACGAAAGTTTACCGAACTTGATACATTTATCTCAATAACATAGTTTTTTTTGTTTGTTTTAAAAATGTCTTTAATATTGAATAAAATACACACACAGTTTATATTCTAGAATCCTAGGTAAAAACAGAAAAATATAAGATATAAAAACAGTTTAGCAGGCTAGGACGCCTCTTTTAAACTTACCAACTTCATACTATAACATTTTTGACACCATGTTTAATATTATCACAATCAGATTATAACTTCATTATGCAAACCTTAGTAATACGGTATACACTTTTAAACAATTTTACATTAAAATACTAACTCTAAAGTTACTAAAAATTATATAAATTAGCTTATTACAACAGCTATTAACCTATTTTTATATTCTTATAAGCCGCGGGTAGTGCGCGAGATTCATTACATATTAGATTCAATAACATAGTATTTCTTTGCCACATCCGCCATGTTGGATTTGTCATGAGTTAAATGTAACTGCCTATGTAACTCCAGCAATGATTTATCAAATCGATGCATATTTTTGGAGAATAAAATAAACTTTGATAATGGCTGCGATCTTCCCTGGTGGTAAGCAAGTGATGCAGTCTTAGATGGTAGCGGGCTAACCTGTAAGGAGTAGGTATATTAGACCCATACTCCTATTTGGTTTCTACACGACATCGTACCGGAACGCTAAATCGCTTGGTGATACATCTTTACCGATAGGATGGTAACTCAGCCGAAGCATCAGACCGGACCAAAGTAAATTCTGAAATTATATTAATTGACCCTGTCGACGATCGAACCCGGGACCTTCCGCCTATAAGACAACAGTGCTCACCAGTACGCCAGGGGAATAAAAACACCTTAATGAAAGAACTAGAAGTTTAATTCGCTATAATCCGCGACAATTGGTACCTAAATCTATGTGGTACAGCGTGTATCCCGCACTTATAGTCCGCGATATTCACCACACCACAGAAATTTTCCAAATTATTCTCAACGTACGTTTCTCTCCGATACCGGAGCATCTTCAGGAGATGTTGACTCGACAATACACGATTGTAAAGTCGTGCATTTGTAAAGTCTTTACAATCGTGCATTGACGAGTGAATAAGTGCGGGATAAACACTGTACCGCATAGATTTACCTATTGTCGCGGATTATAGCGAATTAAACTTCTAGTTCCTTCATTATCATGGACTTCAACAAAGTAACGCCTGCTTCTATCCAATAAATAAATTGTAATATAGGTCCCTAGACAGCTGCAAGCCGTATTGCAAACAGTTGGGTATTCTGCCATTGCAGTGTATGTAAGTACATACGAGACATTTGTGTATTCCTCAAGCGGCATCCAAAGTATTTCCAACGATATTCTAATGTAAGTAGTAGTAGGTCGCGTCGGTCGGTTCGATATCCCAATAAGCTCATTATATCAAAGCAATGTAAAAGTAAATATAATATGAAAAGCCCTTACTCTATGGCTATTAAATTATTTAATAAAGTTCGAACAGATTATGAAAAAATTACAATAAATTTATGTTTAAGAGAAATATAATAATAAATGGCTGTTGGAAAAATGTTATTATGACTTAAAGGAATATTTATTTAAAAAATCCTTAATCCACGCGGAAGTAGGTAAGTACTGTACCATAAACAATTATTGTTACAAACGCACGCCGCCGGAGGCACGGAGGAGTGCTTTACCAAGATTATGGGATTAGTCCCCCCCCCTCCCCCCCAACCTCTGCCGCGCTGCAGCGCCGGGAAATAATATCACGTTATTGGAAATGCATAGTTTGTTGTTAAATATACGAGACTTTCGAAGTTCTTTGCGAAAATAAAAACTTCTGAAGTGTTAAAATGTTCAACACTAACCAAAATAATTACATACAGCTGCTTTGTCTCTCTTTATCTATACTAGAGGGATAGAGTTAAACAGAGTTTAACGGTTTTTGAAGTGAAAACTTCTTTAGCCGCGTTGAGCACTTTTTGGTAGGGGGTAAACTAGATTCGCGTTACCGACATGTTCGCGTTGTTACGGAGACAAAAGGTCTTAAATATAAATATACTACACTCGTAATTAAACTTTAATGGCTTAGTTTTAAGATTTATATTTTAATTATTTTAACATTTTTTTTGTTTGTTTTCACTTCAAGCTATATCGGCAGTCCCTATGACTGCCAATTTTTTAATTATTTTTCACGTACCTACAATATCTATATAAAATCCAGTAATACTCTACCATAAACAATACTAATATATTATTATTGCGAAAGTGTGTCTATCTGTCTGCTACGCTTTCACGACCCACCTGATCAAACGATTTTGATGAAATTTGGGTACAGAGTTAGGTTGTATCCCGGAAAATTTAAGAGTTCTCACGTAAATCAAAAAACCTTAATCTACGCGGACGAAATCTCGGGCATCATTTAGTAAGCAATAAGTGTTATAAACGCACGCCGCAGTGTTTTAGCAAGATTATGGGATTAGTCCTCCCCCTCCCCCCTCCCCCTCCGCCCCCCTGCCGCGTTGCAGCGCCGGAAAATAATATCACTTTATTGGAAAAATATAGTTTGTTATTAAATATACGGAACTATATCGTTTGATAGCTTAAAGGCCCAAACAAGTTATTTGCGCTGTTCTATTTAAAAAAAACTTCTTAGAAGTTTTTAAAACTAGTTGATATCCGTGACTTTGTTCCCGTGGATATTGTTTATGTATTTTAATAGTTAGGTTAGGCAGATAGGTACACTACTTATTAAGTAAATAGGTACTTATATTTTTATTGCGTTCTTCACATCATTTAGGGCAAAAACATAAATTTCCCTCCAATAAGCTAATTGTCTTCAGTTTAGTGGGAGTTTAAGTCTGGAGGGAAGGGGAGGTCTAATCCTATAATCTTACTGAAGCACTCGCGAATAGGTACGTCACTATCACACGAGCGGAATTGCATTAATTATTGTAGGGAGAAAAATATCCAATGTTGGGAAGAAGTAGGTGTTATTTTGCGAAAGTCCATGATACAGAGTACAAAGATAGGTTGTCTCGGAAAATTAAGGCGATCCTTAAGGTCTCCCCACATCTATCGGCGAACTGGCTTGATACCATGACCTCAAACCATCGTGGGTTTAAACGTTGCCTCGAGTCGGCCGGGCCGGGCGACGCGCGACACCTTTACTCTTATACCATACTAGCTCTTAATATACCATACTAGCTTATGCCCGCGACTTTCGTCCGCGTGGACTACAAAAATTGAGAACACCTATTTTACCCCCTTAGGAGTAGAATTTTCAAAAATCCTTTCTTAGCGGATATCTACGTCACTAGCTATTTGCATGCAAAATTTCAGCCTGATCCGTCCAATGGTTTGAGCTGTGCATTGATAGATCAGTCAGTCAGTCACCTTTTCCTTTTTTATATATAGATTATACATTTAAGAGCTTTTTAGGTACAACCCAGTTCCGCGTAGATAGATGTGGGGAGACCCTAGGCTACTTTTTTATCCCGGAAAATTAAGGAGTTCCGCAGGAAGCGGACGAAGTCGCAGGCATCTACTAGTGAGAGACAAAAATTCAACTTGCTAAATGTTGGGATTTAACAAGTCAAAACGCACGCTCAGTATGGATTGAGACTATGATTTCGTAATATTTATCATACATAAAATTAACAGGGAAAGTGGATATTACGTTTTTTGGCAGTTCCTGTATTTAATAATCGCTAAATAATAATTTATTTTTGTCATAGGCAACATCTCAATTATTATTGAACCAATTTAAATTATCCACGCAAACCCATAACACCACTTTAGGTACGCCGAACTTTACGTTTCAGGTAACGTTAAATAAAAAAATAAAAATAAAAAAATCATTTATTTGCAAAGAATGTTGTACAAAAATATTTGATGGTAAGAAATGTCAATGAGAGGCCATAACATTCAACTAAATTAATAGTGTGCAAATTTCAGGTAATTATTTAGCAATTTGGAATTAAACTAAATTATTAGTACAATGTTTAAATCTTTATGTTGTTATTTCTGGAACTTTAGCCTAAATAGTTGATGCTTTTGTTTTAGTCAGCTTGAATTTATATGATGATTGTTCTTTTTTGTAATGTGTAAGTGATTGTTAGTTAACCTTTATAAATTGGATGATGTCTGCGACTTCGTCAGCGTGGATGAAGGCTTTTTGGTTCCCGCGGGAACTCTTTAATTTTCTGGGATAAAAAGTAGCCTATATCCTTCCCCGGAATACAACCTATCCCTGTACCAAGTGCGCCCTGCTGGACGGGGTCGTTCGAGAGGAGGAGGGTCCAGTTTACTACCAGGATCTCGTTGCTTCGGGGGAAAAGCTGCGGGAGTTCGCGCACCATTGGCACAAGAGGCGGAACAGCTTGGCACCTTGATCGTGGACCGTTAGGTGGTGAGAGGATCCGGACCGCATGGAACGCGGGGGATCTGCGTTTTCGTGTACGTCTGCCCCAGAAACGAGAGAAAGACTCAAGGGACAAGGAAAGAGATAAAGAATTTGTAGGGAGTCAAGAAAGCGCCCCAAGAAAACGCCAAGAGCAAGTACCGAACGGGCGCTCTCTCGCATTTTCGGCCCATATAACCGCGAGGTTGGTGGGGCCATGGGAGGTGGTGGGTTGTCCCTTTTCCTGTACCAAATTTCATCAAAATTGGTTGAACAGATGGACCGTCAAAGCGTAGCAGACAGACAGACACACTTTCGCATTTATAATATTAGCATAGATAAAATAAAATAAAAATCCCAATTCTCAAGTTACACTGCGTTTTAGTTTCCACGAGTGTTGTCAACTAGAACGCTAATTCATTACTTGTTTGTTGGATAACTAACTGACTGTTGCGACATAGTACGCTTCACTGCTTTGTCTAGAGCCGTGCGGAGATCTTGCAACATGATACACAAGCAGTAGGAATTTGAAGGCGTTTCATATTGCCTCAGTCTATTCTAATTGGGATGTTGCATAATATGCCAAAAATATTATAGTTAAAGCATAAGTGAAAACTTCTTTAGGCGCGTTGAGCACTTTTTGGTAGGGGGTAAACTTGTGGATTCGCGTCACCGACACCGTCACCGACATGCTCGCGTTGTTACGAAGACAAAAGGTCATAAATATAAATATACTACATTCGTAATTAAATTTTAATGCCTTAGTTTTAAGGTTTATATATATTTTTTTTTTAAATATTCGTTTCCACTACTATCGGCAGTCACTATGACTGCCATTTTATTTTATTTATTTGGGACAAATACATTATGTACTAGCTGATGCCCGCGACTTCGTCCGGGTTAAGGAATTTCCACCGGAATTCCTTAATTTTCCGGGATAAAAAGTAGTCTATATCACTCTCCCAGGTCCTCAACTATACGCTCACGCAAAAAATTGCGTCGACCCGCTACTCTGTCGCGGCGTGATTGAAGGACAAACCAACAAACAAACACACTTTCGCATTTTTTTTTTGTACCAAAAAGTTATACAAGTAGAAAAGACAGAAATTTATAATATTAGTATAGATACCTCTGGTGCAAAGGCAGCCTTAAGTGGTTCTTTGACCCCGCGCATATGAAACCACACGTCATTAACGCCATTCAGACTTCAAAGCTTAAGCTGAATTTGGGGAAAGTACCAAAATGAGGGTATTTAACATTTTTAGGGTCACGTCATGTCAAACCTTCACTTTTCGTTCATTTCACTTTTCATACACTAGCTTGCTTTATAATTAAAAAAGGTCTGAAGTGAAGAGAGGACGTATTTTAAAAGATTTTTCTGATTGTCTACTTTTAAGGAATTTCATTTTGGTATATTTTTTTATTCCATTACAAGTTAGCCCTTGACTAAGATCTCACCTTATGGTAAGTGATGATGCAGTCTATGGTAGCGGGCTAACCTATTAGGGGCATGGCAGTTATATTAAACCCATACCCCTATTCGGTTTTTACACAGCATTGTACCGGAAAGCTAAATCGTATGGCGGTACGTCTTTGCCGGTTAGGTAACTAGCCACGGCCGAAGCCTCCCACAAGGCCAGACCAGGGAAAATTCAGAAATTATAAATTCCCAAATTGACCCTGCCGGGGATCGAACCCGGGACCTCCGCACGTTAAAACAACAGCGCTACACACTGCGCCACGGAGGCCGTCAAACGTCTAAGCTTTTTAACGCTGGTCTCGGTTAGCCATGGCATTAACATTAGTATATCAACGTTCTTCGTATACCAATATGTAATGCTTTTGAATAAATCATTTATTCATACAGTGGTTGATTACCTTTACCTAGATCTGAAACTAGATAATAAAATAATGTAAATGGTTTTCGGTGTCCTCTGTCACAACGGTGATTTATGTGAAAGGGGCCGTATAAGGTTCGATTCCCGATTGTGACGAATATATCGTACCTACTAGCTAATGCCCGCGACTTCGTGGATTGAGGTTTATCGGTTCCCGCGGGAACTCATTAATTTTCCGGGATAAAAATTATATATAGTCTGGAATAGCCTATGTGTTATTCCAGACTATAATCTATCTCTGTGCCAAATTTCATCCAGATCCGTTCAGCCGTTGGGGCGTGATTGAGTAACAAACATACATCCATACATCCATACATTCATCCAAACTTTGGCATTTATAATATTTATATTTGATATTCGTTATAGACTTAGGTAAGAAGTAAGAAGATATACCTACTTAAGTAAGTGTATCTGAGTCGTTAGTTCACTGACCTTATACTAAGGATCGATTAAGTACACTATCGGTGGTTATGGCTAACGGGGATCGAATCCAGGAATCTCACTTAGCTATGCTTAAACGAGGATAGGGGTCACTCGTAATGTTGTATTGTCAAACAGTGGTCAAATACCACGAATATAGAGTCGGAGCGCACTGAATTGAATCCTAGAGTGTAGAGTTCAAATATTATATAGTCAAATAAAATCGACTTACCAGCATACAGGATGAGGAGAAGCGCCCAGAGCTGCGGCAAGGCGCGCGGGGGCGGCGCCCTACACCCCATTGGACGGCCGGCGGGGGCGGCGAGCGGCGTAATAATATACAACCGCCGGCAAAACCTCCTCGCTCCCGAACAGCCTGTCTCCAGGCCTCTTATTTCTTGTTGAAACTCCTTGGTTTATAACTCCTTGGTTTGCCTATAAGCTGTCTATAAGCTTGTGGTTATCTGTGGTTGACTGACAGGTTTTTTATTATTTTGTGAGTTGTAACCTTCTTGTTGACAAACTCCTTTCTTATTAATTTAACATGTAACCTCTTTTGTATAGGAACTCCTTGGATTTAGACCACTTTTTTGAATCCGGAATTCAACCTTGTATTTCATCAAACGTCGAATTTACTTTGAGGTTTTTATAAGTTTTATTCTGGATTATTTAACCTCTTTCAAGGAACACTGAATTTGATTTTTTTTGCAGTGTTCGTTTTGTTTTCAGTTGGTTAGCAAAGGTGCACTTTATTAAATCAATCTCCAGCAAAGTTTACATGTTTTTAAATTTTTTTGTTGGAGCCTCCGGCGTTTTCAAATCACTTTTTTAGAAGCATTGAATATTTTTATTGTAGGGATTTTGATTTTGATAGGGATTATTTTTTATTGGTTTTCGTTATTTGGAATACGCGTTAGCTCGACGCCGGTTGATTACGCGAACTGAACAACACTTCACTTTCACTTTTTCACATGGTTAGATCACCGAATCCTTTCACTTAACCATCGGTTGGACTTATCACTAAGATTTTATTTTAATATTTAGAGTTATCATTATTATTGTCGACATTTCATTTGAGACAGTTCTTATTTATTTTAGTAATTGTTTAATTAAATATTATGCTAATTGAAATTGTTTGCTGCAACAAATTAAAAATTAAATATTTTGTAGAGAGAAAATAATGATCGTTTTTCTTCGATTAAGGAAACCTCATGGATTCAATTAAAAAAATTACTTTAATAAAGAAAAAGGAATTGGGCCACGTTTGTAAAATATTTTAATAAAAAAATTGAATGCAATTTGCCTTGCATTAAATAATCAATCAATCGATAAAAACTTATATAAAATGAGAGATATAATGTTTTTTACTATGGTCTACATAAAACGCTTTTTTCTAAAAAAAAAAAAAACTCTTATCGTAATATGCCCATAGCAAAAAAGTAAAAAGTATTATTTTTTAATTCAGTAGTTTTTTTGACAGTTCACGTCTATACTAACAGACATACAACCTTGTTTTAACCGACAGTTCATTCACTAATAGGTACAACCGTTTTGCAACATACGATGAATCAAGGCCAAGTTACATGCATCAAGAGGCCAAGATTTTTTTTTTCAATTTTCAATTTGTTTATTTAAAAAGTTTACACAAAACACACAAATATAATACATTTACTAGAAACTAAAAGATAATAATAATATGGCCAATTCTGCTTTACATGCTCTCTTATCTATATACTAATATTATAAAGAGGTAAAGTTTGTGAGTTTGTGCGGTTGTAGGGGGTAATCTCTGGATCTACAGAACCGATTTTGAAAAATCTGGTACCACTAGAAAGCCACATTATTTGTGAGTGGCATAGGCTATCTTATAACCCGAAAAATTAGGGAGTTCCCGTGGGGATTTAAAAAACTTATTTAACGCGGACGAAGTCGCGGGCATTCTGCTAGTCTAAACTAAATTGACAGCTCTATTTGTAATGCTATCCTTTTTATAATACTTCCTGCAGAAAGGGACAGCACTATACTCTATCCACGGAGACTAGTTAATATAGCGCTCTCTCTGTCACGTAATCCCATACAAATGACAAAGACAAAAAAAGTCAGTGGGCGTAAACCCTTCTGAATGTACGTACACACTGCGCTACTATTAAATTAAACTAGCTTTCTTCCCAAGACTACACTTGTTTTTTTTTACAATTTACGTAGTTATTATAATTATTCAAAATATATTAATCACTATCCGACGACGTATCACTGCTATCGTTTTCTACATTTATTATGAAGTTATCAGTCATTATTTCCACATTCCTATCTATTGCGTTCATTTTTGGCTCTACTATTTCTTGTACTTGTTTGATACAATTTTGCCACTTTTGGACATTAATATTTTGAATATATGATAAATTTTGATATAATTAACAATAACGATAGGTAAGGATAAAATATGAGCGCGTCTGCACAGTACGGGTACCACGATCAGACTAAAATATACACGTAGTCTGTACACTGCATTAACGGTTATCGCTGACCAATCACAAACGAGTCCATATCTTCCCTATTAACTTGTCTCCGTGGATAGAGTATAGATTTGGAGCTGTCATTTTAGTTTATCTTGAGATTGTGCTTTAAAGAATTGGCCACATTAAGCTTAAAGGGCAGTACGTTTAGTCTAAGTTTTTACATTGCAAATTCGGTTAATAGTATTGAGCGTTCGTTCACGTTAGCGTCAAAGTAAAATGAACCTTAATTTTACTAATTTAGAGCCCAAATTCATGGATGCATTCAATGGCAGCAAAGTCCAAACGATACGATTTGAAATTAAAATCGCTAAATGAACGCTTAGAAATGCCATGAATCTAGTTTGCAATGTAAAAACTTAAGCGAATCTACAAAATTAAAATCAAAATCAAATACTTTTTATTCAAGTAGACTCTTTACTATAGTGCTTTCGAATAGTCAAATGAATCTACCACTGGTTCGGAATGACGTTTCTACCGAGAAGAACCAGCAAGAAACTCTACTGCTAGATTCGATCCGTAGTCGTCGATGTTAAAACACGGAATAATTTGAGTAAAGATAAACGACAGTGCAATATATTAGATTGCATTTAGATAGGTACTACTAAGTGAGTAGAAGAAAAGTATCCGGAACCCACATAAAGATATCACTACCTGGTGGGAGGCTTCGGCCGTGGCTAATTCCACCCTACCGGTAAAGACGTGCCGCCAAACGATTTAGCGTTCCGCTACGATGCCGTGTAGAAACCGAATAGGGGTATGGATTTAATATAACTGCCATGCCCCTACTAACAGATTAGCCCGCTGCCATCTTAGACTGCATCATTACTTACCATCAGGTGAGATCGCAGTCAAGGGATACAAAAAAACTGTCGGATTATTTCCCATTTAAAAATACTTTAAATTTTCTGCGAATCTCTAGATAAAAGCAACAGTAGGGGAATCTGCGAAGGTTAAAAGATAAAAGGAAAGCAACACTCGTGTGTATTGCTGTGCTGAGTTGCTGAGGTCGACTCGCCTTCATTACCGGCTCATTGTGCTGCCAAAGGTCACTGCTACTACCTATTATACGAGCAGATTTCACTACAATAACTCATTTCTTAAAGGTTATTAAGTTAAAAAGTGAGTTAATTATTTAGTAATTCGGTTGAAGATATTTTTACCAACTATATTAATAGATAAACAACTGATTTTACGTTTTTTATATTTAAAACAGTGGTAACTCTGGTTTTCTGGGAGCTTCTACGTCAGTTACGTCTTTGCGATGCAAGGTATCTCTGAATGTACTCGTATCATAGAATAATTGAATGTATTTCTTCAAAAATCGAATTGGTTGGCAATCAAAAGGTAACAGACAGGAAATTCACATTTTCGCATTTATAAATGGAAATGAATTTGAGTAATAGTAAAAATGGTTACTGTTACGTATTTTTGACTTGGTTAAGAACATCTACGTTTCAAAATATAGCGTCATGAAATATTTTGTTAATTGGGACAACTACCTACTTAGTTCTCTCCTAACTTAATAGATAAAAGCGACAATAGGGGGAATCAGCGAAGGTTAAAGGTTAAAAGATAAAAGATAAAAGGAGAGCCGTGCTGAGGTCGACTCGCCTTCATTACCGACTCATTTTGCTGCCAAAGGTCACTGCTACTATTTACGAGATTATTTCACTACAATAACTCAGTTTTTTCCAGTATTAAAAAGTGACTTAGTTCTTCGGTATTTATTTTTTTCATGTAGGACAACTTGTGCTACTTATAAAATGTCTAGACTCTACAACTGGTTCGGAAAGTACAATTTTACTGAGATAGTGTTACGAAGTAGCTAATATTGCAATGTGTGGTTTTCGTTTTACCAAGTAGAATGAATTTCAGTAATGTTCAGTTTAAGTAAAGCGAAATATCGATCTATAAAACTGGATAAGACGGTTATGAAATCTTGACTTACTTAACAACTCTAATGTTTCAAAATAAAGAACCATGAAATATTTTATCTACTGGGAAAACTTTTACAGTTTTCTCTCTAACTTAACAGGTCAAAGCAACAATAGAGGGAATCTGCGAAGGTTAAAAGATAAAAGGAAAGCAGCACACTCGTATGTATTGCCGTGCTGAGGTCGACTCGCCTTCATTACTGACTCGTTGTGCTGCCAAAGGTCACTGCTACTATTATACGAGTTTATTTCACTACAATAACTCACTTTTTTCAGTTTAAAAAGCGACTTAGTTCTTCGGGGGAAGATAAATGATAAATGATTTATTTATTTCACGTAGGACAACTTATGCTACTTATGAAATGACAAGACTACCACCGGGTCAATCCGTTGCTCCGTTGCAGCGTGATTGAAGGACAAACCAACAAACAAACACACTTTCGCATTTATAATATTAGTATGATAGATAGGTACTAGCGACGCTGTTAGACAGTTAAGAGGATCGTCTAGATGTAAATTTTCATACAAAAAGCGATAACGTTTTTTTTCCCGTAAATTTTGTTCAATTTTCATAATTTTTAGAAATGTTGCAGATACAATGAGGAACTATACTCGTACGTTTTAATTTTAAAGAAATATTGCTTATGTTAAAAGTTATTAGCGTCTAAATATCCATACTTTTTACCTAAAAACTTCCTCGAGTATTTTAATTTTTTTAAATTTAACTAAACTAAAATACTAAAAAAAATAAACGTACGAGCCTAGATTAAGGTGTACTGAATATAATGAGACCAAAATTGTCTAATTTCGTATACGTTTGGGGGGGGGGGGGGGGGGGTAAAAACGTTATCACCCGTAACAATCTTTCAAGAATAAAATGTAGGCATATGCCTACTGGACTTGCAACTCTCTCTATCGCACGATACGGAGAAGGCAGCGAAGCGTTGTGAAACAGATAGCATTATTGCAAATACCTACTCGCGTCGCGTTTCGTCACTAGACGATCCTCTTAAGTTTGTGGGACTATAAATGTAGAGTAAAGGCCAGCGTAGGTAGAGAATAGAGACTATGAATGGTATGAAATAAATTCTCTGTGAAATAAATTGAATGAACTAAAAGATGTTCATTAGTGGTGCAATTTTATTATCAACAGTTCTTTTGATAGAAATAAAATGTACCTATTACTTAGTGTGGCCTAGTTGTAATGGCGGCGTAGGTTTTTTAGGTCAGTCAGTCTATCTATACTATATGTACTTACTATCATATCATACTAATATTATAAATGCGAAAGTGTGTTTGTTTGTTGGTTTATTGGTTTGTCCTTTAATCACGCCGTAACGAAGCGACGGATTGACTTGATTTTTGGCATGGATATAGAAGTTGAGGACCTGGAGAGTAACATACTTAGGCTACTTTTTATCCCGGAAAATTAAGGAGTTACCGCGGGAATAAAATAACTTGATCCACGCGGACGAAGTCGCGGGCATCATCTAGTCTAGTAGGTATAATATTATAAATCCGAAAGTTTGGATGGATGGATGTTTGTACTCAATCACGCCAGAACGGCTGAACCGATTATATGAATTTTGGCACAGAGATAGATTATAGTCTGGAATAGCACATAGCCTACTTTTTACCCCGGAAAATTGAGGAGTTCCCGCGGGAACCAAAAAACCTCAAACCACACGGGCGAAGTCGCGGGCATCAGCTAGTATAGGTACCTACATACAAAAAGGCGTTAAAATACTGACTGTATATCAACGCATAGCCGAAAGCGTTAGGGTAGAAGATTTCTTTTATGATTTAGGTAACTACACTAAAAATTAGGAAAGTTTTTCATAAGGATTGCCCCCTGCCCTTCTGGAGGAAGTGACCTTTAAGCAACTTCCACAGATTATAAGCTACTAGCTAATGCCCGCGACTTTGTCCGCTTGGATTGAGGTTTTTTTGGTTCCCGCGGGAACTCTTTAATTTTCCGGGATAAAAAGTAGCCTATGTATAATTCCAGACTATAATCTATCTCCTTGCCAAATTTCATCCAGATCCGTTTAGCCATTCGGCCGTGATTGAGAAACAAACATCCATACATACATACATCCATCCATCCAAACTTTCACATTTATAATATTAGCATAGAATAGTTTAGTTTAGTATTAGTATATTAAAGTATTAGTAAGTATTAGTATAAATATAATATCCTGTGCTGATGTCACACTAAAAACTGAAACTAAAAGTTTATTTTATTTTACTGAGTTTATGTATCAACATGGCGTACTACACTACAGATTAAAAATAATTTATATCCATTTTCCACAAAGAAAATGCGAATGCACCATCCAAAGAACCTACTCCAGATAAAAAAAAGAAAACCTAAAATAGCTTTGTTCCTTCCGTAAAATAGTTTTGTTGCTTTCCTTTGTTCGGTTCCAAATTCGAATTTCAAAACTCGAACCATCCTTCCAAACCTCGAAAACCGCAACATGCTACGAGTAAATGGCACGAAAAAATCAATCTTGAACGCAGTCAATATCTGATCTAAGGATTTTCCGTTCACATTCACTGATGATTTTTTTTAATTTCCAAGCTTATGTTGCAAAAAGGTTGTATTTATTTTTAATAGGGTTTTATAAAAAGGGTTTTTTGGTGTATATTATACTTATGATTGGTTTGATGGGAGGTACGCGCGCGGGCCGCCGTGCGGCTTGGATTGTACTGGCGTATTGGAGCAAAGGGTGGAATGATGGAGGCATTTTGCTTGATTTTCGGGAAAATCAGCAACTGAACTTTTTGAAGTGAAAACTTCTTTAGCCGCGTTGAGCACTTTTTGGTAGGGGGTAAACTTGTGGATTCGCGTCACCGACACCTCGCTGCCACATGCTCGCGTTGTTACGAAAACAAAAGGTCTTAAATATAAATATACCACATTCGTAATTAAACTTTAATGCCTTAGTTTTAAGGTTTATATTTTAATTATTAAATTATTATTTTTTAGTTTTTTTTAAATATTCGTTTTCACTTCTATCGGCAGTCCCTATGACTGCCAATTTTTTTTCTTTTTATTGAAAGATTGACTGGCAATTTACGACAATCATGCCTTATGGAAAGCAATGTGGTATAAATGCGGTTTGTTTTAGATTTGTTATAGATTCTGAGAAGGTAAGATATGTTTTACGGCCATAGATGACATTTACACAGGACATTTTAATGCACAAGTGTGTGTTTGTGTGTAAGCACAGGTACACTCTTTATTCCTTAACTCCCGTAATGCAATGGGACTGCAATCCAACATGACCCGAGAGAACAATTGGAAAACCGATGACTCAAAAAGTGCTCTCGTGCACCAGATGCACCAAAAAGGTCAACTTAGCTTTTACAGCCTCGAGCCTAAGTTTTTTACCCAGCACAACACAAATTTAGAACAAATGCTGAGTTTTTGCCGGCTCTTCTCAGTAGAATCTACTTACCGAACCGGTGGTAGTGTCTTGACTTATTATTACTCGTAAGTGGCACAAGTTGTCCAATGTGAAATAAATAAATCATTTATGATTTATCAATCGACTGAAATACTTTTTCCATAAGAAGACCACGCGCCCATCAAAAGAAGGAATTTCTTCTTCTCACTGCAATTTTTTTTATATCCACTACAAGTTAGCCCTTGACTGCGATCTCACCTGATTGTAAGTGGTGATGCAGTCTAAGATGGTAGCGGGCTAACCTGTTAGGGGTATGGCAGCTATATGTATTAAACCCATACCCCTATTCGGTTTCTACACGGCATCGTACCGGAACGCTCAATCGCTTGTCTTTGCCGGTAGGGTGGTAACTAACCACGGCCGAAGCCTCCCACCAGGCCAGACCAGGGAAAATTCAGAAATTATAAATTCCTAAATTGACCCTGCCGGGGATCGAACCCGGGACATCCGCACGTTAAGGCAACAGCGCTCAACACTGCGCCACGGAGGTCGTCGAATTCGTCGGCGATGCCCATGAATTCATCGCGTGTATTTATGTTTTTAAAAATCCCGAAGGAAGTCTAATTTTCCGGAATAGAAATTAGTCTAGGTCAATCTCCAAATCTTTAACTATACCCATGGAAAAAGTAACATCGATACGTTGCTCTGTTGCAGTATCATTGAAGTATCAACCAACAAATCAATAAACAAACATACGTACTATTGCAATGATAGATATTAGCATAGTAGTTTATTTCGAGGCTTCAGCCGATTAAGCGTCCGCCAAAAACCGAAACCGATAAGGGGTATGGGCTTTATATAACGGCCATACCCCTAACAGGTTAGCCCGCTACCATTTTAATAGACTGCATCAACCAAGCTCTCATACCAAGAAATAAAAACCGGCCAAGTGCGAGTCGGACTCGCGCACCGAGGGTTCCGTACAAACCTGTAGTAAGTTTTACGATTTATGACGTATTAAAAATAAAAATTACGTTTGTTGTATGGGAGCCCCCCTTTAATATTTACTTTATTGATATTTAATTATTTATTTTGAAAGGTAATATACAACTTAATATTCTGTGAAAATTTGAACCGTCTACCTGTTACCGTTTTTAATATTGAGCAAAAAAATACGAAAAAAACACGTTTATTGTATGGGGACCCCCCTTAATATATATATTTTTTTAATTTTTAGTATTTGTTGTTATAGCGGCAACGGAAATACATCATTTGTGAAAATTTCAGCTTTCTAGCTATCACGGTTTATGAGATACAGCCTGGAGACAGACAGACAGACAGACAGACAGACAGACAGACAGACAGACAGACAGCGGAGTCTTAGTAATAGGGTCCCGTTTTTACCCTTTGGGTACGGAACCCTAAAAAATATCGGTAGATTCATTCGACTATTCAAAAGCACTTGTAAAAAGTCTACTTGAATAAAAATATTTTTTTGATACACGATAGAGGGAAATTTGAAACCACTAATATGGCAACACTGGTCGCCGCCCCGCGTAGCGCCCCGCGTAGCGCGTAGACCCCGCCCGCTACGGCTACGGCTACGGCGAATATAATTTATATTATACCAAATACTCTACACGTAATGGTGCAATAGTATTAAATATCATACTAATATTATAAATGCGAAAGTGTGTTTGTATGTTGGTTTGTTGGTTTGTTGGTTTGTCCTTCAATCACGGCGCAACGGAGCAACGGATCGACGTGATTTTTGGCATGGGTATAGTTAAAGAACCTGGAGAGTGACATAGGCTACTTTTTATTCCGGAAAATTAAGGAGTTCCCGTGGGAATAAAAAAAACTTAAACCACGCGCAATAAGTCGCAGGCATTAGCTAGTCTGACTATATTTTATTTCTTTGGCAACCAAAACAGATTACACTGATCTAACCTAAAGCCCTAACTAATAATATTTTAATCCTATAGGGTCACAATACAAAAATTAGGTTCTATAGGCATGCCTATTAAAACCATAAAATATCTAGAAATAAATAATACATAGTTGGTATAATAAAAGCGAATTTTTTTATATAATTTATTTATGATTATAAACAATGTAAAGCAAATAAATATTAATACATATCAATTATAGGTACATACACCTAATGTTTAAGTGACAGCTTTTTAAACGATGCCAAGTTATCCCTTGTCTGCTATCTCATCTGGTGGTAAGTGACGATGCACTCTAAGATGGAAGCGGGCTAACCTGGAGAAAATTTCCTTTCGACCTCTTTTATTTTGCGGGATAAAAAGTCCTTCTCTGTGACGCAACTTATTTAAAATTAAATAATAAAACTTATTTTAAAGAATCGGTCATTTCAAAAACCTCATAAGTCACTCAATTAGAATTTTTCAGGAATCAATAAAAACTGTTTCATGCACAAACAAATGAGTTTTAAAGTACTTTTTTATGCTTATTTTAGTATTTGAGTGGTAAAAAATTTAAATGGCGAATAACCTCCACAGTTTATAAAAAAAAATAATGAAAAAAACCTGAAAAACTGTTCTTGACTTATGTTCTTTTAGCAAGAATTAGGTTTAGTGGTATATACCTACTTTAACCAAAACAATCGTAGTTATCATGTTTTTTATTGCTAATTATTGAAAATTACACTTAAAAATAACCTTATTAACATTTTACATGTATTAATTTGTCATGTTTTAATATCTTTAAGGTAGGTACATAGTCATATTCTCCACCATTCTCATCTGGATAATCTTCAACATTTGCAGTTGGACTGCTAAAAATGTTGTTATAAAATGGCATATGCTCTTCAAGAATGCTATCCTGAATTTGCTTTAAATCGTCTAATTTTTTTTATTGATGGGCACTTTTAAATCATAAGCCTTGGCTGATGGAAGTGAAACAGAAGAAGAAGTTTTTTTATTAATATGAATGAATGTTTAATCAATCTATCAATATATTCCTCGGCTATGATAAGTAGTACCTTTTTTACCTGAATCATACCTACTGAAAACTCATGTATGTCGAAGGTGCGAATGATTTTTTCTGTTCTTTTGGGACTTTTTCCCATAAGATTCAGTTAACAAACATGTTTTTTTGATTTGAGTTAGTTTTGTAAAATATGTAGTTGCAAGACACAAAAAAATATGACATTAATGACGATTGTGTCAAATTGAAGATTTGAATATTGTTGAACCAATCACAACAAAGCAAATTTAAAACGTCAAACTCAGTCATAAAACTACTCCCGTCATCTAGTAGTGCATGCAAAAACCTCTTAAGTCACTGACTAATGTTGTTTATGCAATGAACGTCTTTCACAACGGTATTATTTGAAGAGGAAGGAATGTATTGATTTACGTGGTTTGTACCCAGAATACGCATCTCCCTTCAAGGAATCATTTTCAGCAAAAAAAGCATGTTGGAAAAAAATGTGACTTATGAGGTTTTTGAAATGACCGATTCAATTATAACGGAAAGCTTAGATCAAAAAATGTCTGTTGTGTCTATATTCCTCGATATGACAAAAGCATTCGATCTTGTTTCCCATAAAATATTATTGGCTAAGCTAGAGCGCTATGGGATTCGAGGAAAGGGGCTTGAATGGCTAGAGAGCTATCTAGACCATCGTGAGCAGAGTGTAGAAATTCAACAAGTACAAAATGATCACTGTGGTCGATATCGATGTCCATTTAAATACCAAAATCCGTACGGTGTACCCCAGGGAAGTGTACTGGGACCGTTACTCTTTTTATTGTATATCAACGATTTACCGGACCAAATAGACCACAAATGCACTCTCTACGCTGATGACACTACAATCACGGTAAAATGCCAAGATAAAAACATGCTGGAAGACGAAATTAATAAAACGTTAAAGAAAACTGGAGAATGGTTGGACGCTAACAATTTGTCAGTAAATATTAATAAAACTAAGTTAGTCCAATTCCTCACTTATAATAGTACTGGTTCTAATCTACGTATTCAACTTAATTCCTCGCCCATAGAAGAAGTCGATACTGTATCTTTCCTTGGCCTCTTGTTAGACAAACATTGTAACTGGAAAGACCATGTAGAAAAATTGTGTGGAAGGCTTGATCGATTTGCGTATGTCCTAAGACGACTGAGCCGAACATCGAACATGAAGACCGCTTTACTTGCATATCATGGGTATGTGTCGTCTTTATTGCAATATGGCCTAATCTTGTGGGGTAATTCTGTCAATGCCAATAAAGTATTCATTAGGCAGAAAGCTTGTATTCGATCTTTAACTGGAGCGCACTTCTTAGATAGCTGCAAACCACTATTCAAGAAATATAAAATTTTACCATTACCAAGTTTATACATTTACCAAACACTTTTATTTGTTAAAAAACACAGTTACATATTTCCCATCCATAACAATAACGAAAACTTAAGAACTTGCCGAAAAAACAAAATTTGCATACCCTCCCAAAAACTTACGCTATTTTCAAAAAGCGCGTATTGCATGGCCGTTATATTATTTAACAAACTACCCGACAATCTAAGAGAGAAGCCTTTGACAGTATTTAAAAATAAAATTTATAATATTTTAATGAATAAAAATTACTATGACATCAAGGATTACCTAGCTGATAAGGATATATCAAATTATTAAATTGTATTTTATTACGGTGACATTTAACATTTAGCTGATATGTTTGTATGTATTTTAATGTTTTTAATAATTTTAAATAAGTATTTTTGCTATTTTTATCAAATGTAATGTAATTTAATCGCAAATTTTATTTTTATTTCAATGATTTTATGAACTAATTTAATTTAAATACTTTAAAAACAAACAATTTGCACACCATCATATTATGGTAGAATATGTTAAGGGAATTACCACTTTAAGACCTATTTTGTACCCATATTCCGGCAAATAAATATTATTTATTTATTTATTAAATGTACCGTGCAAATCGGTTGAACAGATGAGTTTTTTTTATCCACTACAAGTTAGCCCTTGACAGCGATCTCACCTGATGGTAAGTGATGATGCAGTCTCAGATGGTAGCGGGCTAACCTGTTGGGGGCATGGCAGTTATATTAAACCCATACCCCTATTCGGTTTCTACACGGCATCGTACCGGAACGCTAAATCGCTTGGCGGCACGTTTTTGCCGGTAGTGTGGTAACTAGCCACGGCCGAAGCCTGCCACCAGGCCAGACCAGGGAAAATTCAGAAATTATAAATTTCCAAACCCTGCCGGGGATCGAACCCGGGACCTCCGCAAGTTAAGGCAACAGCGCTCAACACTGCGCCACGGAGATCGTCAAAAAGCGTCTGCTACGCTATAACGGCCCATATGATCAAACGATTTTGATGAAATTTGGTACAAGAATAAGTTGAATCCTGGGGAAGGACAAAGGCTACTTTTTATCCCGGAAAATTTAAGAGTTTCCGCGGGAATCAAAAAAACTTAATCCACGCGGACGAAGTCGCGGGCATCGTCTAGTTTATTTTTAATGCGAAATGGGTATGTATGGGTTTAATATAACTGCCATACCCCTAACAGGATGGCCCGCTACCATCTAAGACTGCATCATCACTTTCCATCAGGTGAGATTGCAGTCAAGGGCTAACTTGTAGTGGATAAAAAAAAAGCTTTAAAAACTTTTCGATGACTCCATAAAACCGGCAAATCGACGAGATCGTTTTCGTCACAGTAAGTTTTCTTAATGCGTTAATGCTATTGAATACTTCCCCCTGGGGTCGCGCCCCCAACCCTTAACAATATACAGGGTGCTTTATTTTAATAGCAATAGGGTGATGACAACTTAATCAAATCAGCAACTCTTTATCAAACTTATAAACACGCTTTTAGTATGAAAGTTTGTATGAAATACATAATTTTGGGTATTTGAGTACTATTCAAAATTTAAATAGGTAAAGAATTTATTAGTGATTATTAAATAGAGGATCTCCCAATAGTCGTAATATCCATGTCCCCTGTTAGTTTTATGTTGAACTAGCTGATGCCCGCGACTTCGTCCGCGTGGTTTAAGTTTTTTTGATTCCCCCGGAAACGGATAAAAAGTAGCCTATGTCACTCATCAGGTCCTCAACTATACCTATGTCTAAAGATCCATTGCTCCGTTGTGGCGTGATTGAAGGACAAACCAACAAACAAACGCACTCTCGCATTTATAATATTAGTATGATAACCATTTTAAACAATCGATTAAAGTAAAAAAGTGCTTCGAACTTTAATGACGTCACATTCCAGAATTTCACATAAATCCCATATGTACTTAGGACGCGTTTTGACGTTTGAAAAAAAGTTGCTGATTCGACTATTTGTCAAATACCCAATTGTGACGTCGTTAAATTTCAACACACTTTTTTTTTTAATTGTTAGTTTTAAATGATTATCTAACTTAAAACTAACCGAGGATGTGAATTATAGGTTTTTTGGAAGACCCTCTATTTAATAATCAGCAAGAAATAATTTATTTTTGACATAGGCATCAACCTATTCATGTGTAACCGTATACGTTTCTATAACCTCCAAAAGAAGACCTTTTATTACCTCAAATAGAGTTTGTTTTTTTTAGGGTTCCGTAGCCAAATTTGGCAAAAACCCTTATAGATTCGTCATGTCTGTCTGTCTGTCTGTCTGTCCGTCCGTATGTCTCAGCCACTTTTTTCCGAAACTATAAGAACTATACTGTTGAAACTTGGTAAGTAGATGTATTCTGTGAACCGCATTAAGATTTTCACACAAAACTAGAAAAAAAACAATAAATTTTGGGGGTCCCCATACTTAGAACTGAAACTCAAAAAATTTTTTTTCATCAAACCCATAATCTATGGATAGGTCTTCAAAAATGATATTGAGGTTTTTAATATCATTTTTTTCTAAACTGAATAGTTTGCACGAGAGACACTTCCAAAGTGGTAAAATGTGTGTCCCCCCCCCCCCTGTAACTTCTAAAATAAGAGAATGATAAAACTAAAAAAAATATATGATGTACATTATCATGCAAACTTCCACCGAAAATTGGTTTGAACGAGATCTAGTAAGTAGTTTTTTTTTAATAATTTAAAACTTACTACAGGTTTGTACGGAACCCTCGGTGCGCGAGTCCAACTCGCACTTGGCCAGTTTTTTTAAAATATTGATCAGTCGTTGTCCCATTTCCTCCCCCAAAATTAGAACATCAGAATTCAAAAATAGAACAGTTTGAACAGCCATTTTTTTTTTGTAGACAATTTACGGCCACGGAGGAGTTTGTAGCTAAGAGGTTAATAGGTATATATAAAACCTTAAAGAAACTCTGTTCACAATCGTAATTTTTGCTTTATTTGTAGGTACTTGTAGAGTGTGCTATTTTTGGCAGTTCATCTATACATATAAAATTCAAAGTCCTGACTGACTGACTGACTGACTGACTTATATATCAACGCACAGCCTAAACCGCTGGGGTTAGAATCTTGAAATTTTGACAGTAGGTTCCTTTTGTGACGTAGGCGCACACTAAGGAAGGATTTTTCAAAATTCCACCCCTAAGGGGGTGAAGTTTGTATGAAAGTCCGTCATTTCTCAAGTTATATCCATGAAACTTGGTATTTTGGCTTAAAGTAAAAAATAAAGAAGTACGTGTGTCACAGTTTTTCAAAATTCTACCCCCAAAGGGGTAAAATAGGGGTTGAAAGTTTGTACGAAAGTCATTCATTTCTCAAGTTATAGCCATGAAACTTAACATTTGGGCTTTCAGTTAGAAATGAAGAAGTATGTATTTCACCATTTTTGAAAATTCTACACCCAAAGGGGTGGAATAGTGGATGAAAGTTTGTAAAAAATTCCTTCATTTCTCAAAACATTTTTCAAGTTATATCAACGAACCTTGGTATTTTGGCTTTCAGTAAAAAATAAAGAAGTACGTGTGTCACAATTTTTCAAAATTCCACCCCCAAAGGGGTAAAATAGGGGTTGAAACTTTGTATGAAAGTCCTTCATTTCTCAAGTTATAGCCATGAAACTTGGTATTTGGGCTTCCGATTTAAATTTATGAAATACGTATTCCACAGTCTTGAAATTTCTATTCCCAAGGACGTTAAATAGAGAGTTTGTCCTTCAATCACGCCGCAACAGAGCAACGGATCGATGTGATTTTTTGCATGGGTAGGTATAGTTGAGGATCTGGAGAGTGACATAGGCTTCTTTTTATCCCGGAAATGAAGGAGTGCCTGTGGGAATTAAAAAAACTTATGCCACGCGAACGAAGTCGCGGGCGTCCTCTAGTGTATTGATCTATATACTCGTATATAAAAATCATCTCTATATATACAAAAATCAATTGCTGTTCGTTTGTCTCGCTAAAACTCGAGAACGGCTGGACGATTTAGATGGAATTTTTTGAGTGTGTTCGTGTGGGTCCCGGGATTGTTTATATTCACAATTGGACCCGATAGGGGGCGCTGAAATCGGGTTCTAGCTTCAAGGCAGGACAACGCCTGCAGGGCCCACTAGTTTTGTATAAAAATCTCCCAGAAGACAAATTATTAGAGATGTTCAAATTCACAGTCAGTCATGTCTCAGTTTTTACTTATTTGTTTGAGTTTTTTAGTATAGATATACGAAAGTGTGTCAAGTCTGTCCGTCTTTATTACTGTTTGTCTGCTAGGCTTTCACGGCTCATCTTTTCAACCGATTTTGATGATGGATTACATCCCGCGGAAGGACATAGACTACTTTTTATCCCGGGAAATTAAAGTTTGTTCCGTATTCTGATATTAAATTATTACCGCGGGAATCAGTACCACACCTTAAAAACGTCAATCCACGTAGACGAAGTCGCGGGTATCATCTAGTCATCTAGTCTATATTCTACAAAAAGAACTAGCAAAATCCTTAAAACGCAAACAGTTTATCAGACACGGATAATATTCGTGAGGGTGGATAAAACGCCGTGCACCGGGGTGATGGTAAACTAGGATACCCTCCCCTAAACGAGGGGGCAGGCGCGCCCCCTTACACATCGCTTTATGATAGCGAGATATCGTTCTATGATGTTATGAACTGAGTTTATCATATACCTACTAGCTGATGCCCGCGACTTCGTCCACGTGGTTTAATTTTTTTGATTCCCGCGGGAACTCCTTAATTTTCCGGGATAAAAAGAAGCTTATGTCACTCTCCGAGAGTGACATAGGCTACTTTTTATCCCGGAAAATAATTAAGGAGTTCCCGCCATTTAAACCACCTGGACGAAGTCGCGTGCATCAGCTAGTTAGAATATACTTAAAATCACCACTGCCTACTTCCTTTTTACTATTTTTGGACTCTTTTTTTAATAATTTATACACTAGCGCTGGGGGGACGAATGGCCTAGCTGTGACAACGCATAACAGTCGATTGCGATTGTTAAGCAACGTTGGCCCAAGTCGGGAACTGGATGGGTGACCGAATTTGGACGTTCAAATTTGGCCTTTATTTAGTTTGAATCCACGCGGACAATATCGCGGTATTATGTAGCCATTTTGTGTTATTTTATAAGCTATATTTAAATGTATGTCAAATAATATTTCGCTGCTTGACAACAAATCTTTTTTCATGAAAGGTTTTCAGAAAATGGAGAGGAAAACTTGGAATACTTTTAGCGCCATCTATGGAAACACCTTGGAACTAAATCGTCAGCGGTGACAGCTGTCACCAGCTACGTAAAAATCTAGCTAGCTTTTTACGTAGTTCTGTATCGTACACATAGATGGCAGTAGTAGCATCTTTGTATTCAATTTTAATATTTTTTCTGTTATAAAATACCTACAATAATTTTCTAAAATAATAACCATGTTAAGTACATTCTCTCTGTTATACTCTTCCATGCCACTCTCATAAATTTTATATATAAAGAAATAAATATTCAAGGAGTAAAAGAGTGAAATGAAAATCTAAGCCACAGAAAGATAGTGATGTGATATTTTTCTCATTAATAATATCGATAATTGATTCTTCATTCACTTTGCTATAATTTTTACTTAGCTATCTAAGGAGTTTTAAGGTGCCTTCAGCAAAACCTCTGTTAATTAAATTCACACGCAGTAGCACGCTAAACAAAAAACAACGATCAAGCTTAATAATTATTAGAAACATTATTAATTATTTCTATTAGTGCGTCTATTAGCATTAAAGGTCATTAACACATGAGTCACATGTCCTGCGTAACGGGTTAATGACACTTTTGCAATTAATAATATTCGTTGCTTCGATTTAATTACTGGTATAACGAAAATTGGCAAAGATTCATTGTTAGTGAAATTAAAGCTTATTTTTCTATGGCATTAAGATTGATTTTAAAACTATATTACGAACTTTAGACAAAAAACTTGGAATCGATTATCATACGAATATTATAAATGCGAAAGTGTGTTTATTTGTTTGTTTGTTGGGTTGTTGGTTTGTCCTTCAATCACGCCGCAATCTGTTGCAACGGATCGACGTGATTTTTTGCGTGGGTAGGTATAGTTGAGGATCTGGAGAGTAACATAGGCTATCTCGGAAAATTGAGAAGTTCCCGTGGGAATTTAAAAAAAAGTTCACCTAGACGAAGTCGTGGGCATAGTATTTATTTTTATTCAGTTACTAGCTTATGCCCGCGACATCATCCGCGTGGACTACACAAAATTCAAACCCCTATTTCACCATTAGGAGTTGAAATTTCAAAAATCATTTCTTAGCGAATGACTACGTCATAATAGTTTGTATCTGTATGCCAAATTTCAGCCAGATTCGTCCAGTGGTTTGAGCTGTGCGTTGATAGATCAGTCAGTCAGTCACCTTTGCCTATAATATATTTAGAAAACGTTAATCTATCATATTGATTATGATTAATATAGGAGATACGACTTCTGACTGCAATGTTTAAGATAATGTAACTCAAATAGGTAAGTGGTTCTATTAATAACGTGTTAATAACCACACGAAGTTGAGACTACGCTATGGAAATACACTTTAATGATAAATTAGAACAACGCGCTTCAAAGGAAATTGGTTCATTCATGTTTATAATTAGATCTTTATGAACACAAGCTTTGTTTAAAACTTATAAAGTAACTCGGCTTGGAGAAGATTTAAGCAGTAGCGCAAAATGCACACGCGTACAGTCGTTAAAATATTCTGTAGAAACACTTAACATTAATAAGGCAAGGCAGTTTAGATACAGAATTAGTTAATGCGTAAGTAGAAAAGGAGGACGTTATTGTAAAGATACCCTGGACAGCCTTTCACACAAACAATTCAATCTTAAAAGAACTTAAGATAAAAGAAAGGCTTTCGTCGACTGTGCAATTGCGAATTCTGAAGTTCTTTGGCCACATCTCCCGAAATGAAGGGTCAATTGAGCGTCTGGTGGTACAAGGTCATGTGGAAGGGAAGCGAGCCAGAGGACGTTCTCCTACTCGATGGATGGACCTGATAAAAACTGTGACCCAGACAACTGTGGTGGAGTGCTCCCGCAACGCTACCAACCGAGACAAGTGGAGGAGCATCGCGCGGGAGGCGGTGCGACCCAATTTAAAGAATAAGACCGATGACGAGTGTACCTGAATCATCCCAGCAGCCACGACCACTCTGTGAAGAGTGCACGACTGAGAAGAAGAAGATTGTAAAAAGGGATTAATTTAAAGGGAAGGGATAAGGGAGTATTCCTCATTGCTGAGTGTCGTGACCCCATTGCATTAATCACATAATGGCAGGGGTTTTCTTGGGATAATAGTCAATAATCAATTTATTGGTTTTAGTTTTAATACTAGGTAATTTAGGCAATAATGCGGTGGGTTCGCAGGTCCTTCCGCATACGACCACAGAAACGACTCTACTAAGAATATCTACTTATCACCCCTTAGGTTACGAACGATTATTATCAGATGTTAGTGATATTATGCTCCACGAGGTACGGAGGAAACGAAAAGGCAAAATTCTGACTTTCAAATTCGGTCAACCATCAGGATGGTTGACCGAATTTGGACCGTAGTCCGTACCGACTTAGGTCAACGTTGCTTAACAATCGCAATCGACTGATATGCGTTGTCCCAAATAGGCCACTCGACGCTCAATATTTAATGTAGTCCCTACTTGCACATTGTTACCTACAGTTTAAAATGCAAAATACTTTGTAGTTTGTTTGATAAGTAGAGCTATTATGAAGTGTATTTGTATGTTTTTCTGATTTTTTTAAACTTTCCATTTCTGTTATCCCATTTAGAATTCTGTGAATGGCTGATTTTAATTTTATCATTTTTGTTTTGTGTGGTGTGCAAAAAAAATTTGGTGTACATCATTTGCAGTTTAATACACGCTTCGATGATATTGTTTTTTGTTCTGGAACTGGACCCAGTGGTCTAGTTACTTTTTTTTAAATTTATATACTAGGCCTTGGCTGCAATCAGACTTGCTGGAAGTAGTGAGCGCGCTCCGCCCTTGCCTAGAAGATGCCTCCTTACTCTTGATTTGAAGATACCAATAGAACTACTATACTAGACTTGAATATGATGACAAGAAGGTAACGTGGCAAATGATCTCCCCAGAAAGTCGGGATGATGTTTAACCAAAAGTCCAAAACGCAATATCTGACTAAGCTCACAGACCGCAGTTACACATACCAAAGAATATCGTCCGATGCATTACGCCATACTGACTCATCATAAAATCGCACTAAACTACCAATAATTGTTCTATTCATACGACATCAAGAAATTCTTGGAAAGAATTACAGTTAATTCAAATTTCGAACCCATGATATGCAGAAAAAAATTCATAAAAATAAAAATAACGGACACTAATGTACCTTTGTCTATTAAAAAAAAATTGGCAGTCATAGGGACTGTCGATAGCAGTGAAAACGAATATTTAAAAAAAAGATTAACATATAAACCTTAAAATTAAGGCATGAAATGTAGTATATTTATATTTAAGACCTTTTGTATTCGTAACAACGCGAGCATGTCGGTGTTCACAGAGCATGTTGGTGACGCGGAGCATGTCTGTTACGCGAATCCACAAGAATACCCCCTACCAAAAAGTGCTCAACGCGGCTAAAGAAGTTTTCACTTCAAAAAGTTATCCATTATTATAAAGGTCAAAGGTAAAGCAACTTGTAATACTTAATTGTCTTTGTATTCATATGGTTGAATTATATAATGCATTGTTAAAACTTAAAACATATATTTTCTATCTGTGTTACCTACATTGTATTATAAATTATAATACGCATCCACAAATTACAATTTAAATATGATTACATAATAGAGACACGTCGCGTCGTTATTTTGCATGCAAACTAAGCCTGTCTAGGATCTGTATAGGATTTTGTCAAACTGAATCAATTTCAATTTTCGTTTGGAGCGGTTGGTATATGAAATGAAATGAATGATTTCACGTGGGACAATTACTTGTGCCACTTATGATAAGTCGTAAGAATGTAGGTACCATAATATGTATTTCATGTTCAATATTTATTTATTCAAATTAGGTAGGTACACTGTACTTATAAAACATGATGGTGATAATCAATTACGGTACCTATCTTAAAACTAAAGCTACGAGGTTTCTAAAGGCGCACTGGTCTTAAAAGAGCCCACAACAAACTCAGCTGGGTTTTTTTTCTCGCAAATCTTCTTGGTCCTATTTTTGTGCATCGAAAATGTGTCTATGAGGAATTTTCAACTAGATATAGCGAGTAGGTACATAATAACGTCTTACGGTACGATATGAGTTTCAAAGATTTTTTAACCGACTTCAAAAAAAGGAGGAGGTTCTCAATTCGACTGTATGTTTTTTTTAATGAAATATTTGTGATATGGTACCTACATAGAGCATCAGCAATTAAAAAAAGTACACCTAGGTACCACAATCCTGATGAGGTAAGCAATTACTTATGTTTCTACATTTAAAGATATATCGCCAAGTAACAGTCATAAAACTAGATAAACACGTACAACAATCGTTAGAAGCATTAAGGAAAATTTAAGCTAAATAGAGATAAGAAAACTAGTTGACATATTAGATATCTTTAATGATAAAACTGATATTAAACATAAATATTGTGACTTCTAGGAATCAGCACAGAACAGAGGATGAAATTATAACATGCTACTATTACGAGTATGTTCCCACGGGAACTCCTTAATTTTCCGGGAGTAAAAGTAGCCTACGTCACTCTCCAGGTCCTAACGTACACGTAGGACAACTTATGTCAATTATATGACAAGACTCTACCACCGGTTCGGAAAGGATTGCTCTTTTATTAAAAAGATTTTTTCAAGAGCATACTTATAATGGGTTTCTTAAATTCGTGCAAAGGCAAGTTTAAAATAGTTTGTGGAATATTGAAGATAGGTAGGTAGGTATATTAAAGTCATAACTCATAGCCTGTCTTCAAAATCGAATCAAGTGTTTTGTCATGTCCCTGACCACGTCCCAGATAGATAAAATATTTACTACTAGCTGATGCCCGCGACTTCGTCGCGGGCATCAGCTAGTAGATCGAGGATCGAGGTTTTTCGTTTCCCGCGGGAACTCCTTAATTTTCCGGGATAAAAAGTAGCCTATGTGTTATTCCAGACTATAATCTATCTCTGTGCTAAATTTCATCCAGATCCGTTCAGACGTTGATTGAGTAACAAACATCCATCCATACATCCATACATCCATCCAAACCTTCGCATTTATAATATTTATTTGATAAAATGAATTGCAAATTTTTATCGGACTTCCAGTCTCTAAGAGAGAGCACAAAAAATAATATAACAGTATAACAACATATACCTATTTCAATTTGTTTGCGACAGTTTGTCACTACTTAGATTATCTGGTAAATCTTTCTTGGAACCTTTTAGTTACTCAATTTGAAACAGTTTTTTCTTCTTGATTTATGTCTCTAGCGGTTAAACGCGACATCCGTTGCGTGGAATTTATTAAAAGTTTTCATTCAAGACATTGAAATTCGGTATTTGACTAGTATTATTCAAATAAATTATTTTTTAGTGATTATTAAATAGAGGAATGAGGATCTCCCAAAAGTCGTAACATCCACGTCCCCTGATAGTTTTATGTTGAATAACCATTTTAAACAATCGATTAAACTAAAAAAGTGCGTCGAACTTTAATGACTTCACATATTTTCAGAATTTCATAATAAAACTCCCATACTCAGGACGCGTTTTGACGTTTGAAAAAAAGTTTCTGATTTGACTATTTGTCAATTAAGTACCCAATTTAAAACTCAGCCGAGCGATCGCGTAACTTCTGCATCAATCATTGATACATCGCAATCACCTCTGATTGGTTAACACTCTTCCACTATTGGACATAATCCATTGACGCAGCAAGAATGCCATAAATTCAGCCAATTACAACAATTGATACTGTAACAATGATTGATGCAGAAGTTACGCGATCGCTCGGCAGTACCTAGTATACACAGATTATATTTAAATAATATAAATTTAAAGACTGTGTTATACAGCATTTGTTAAGTCGAGGTTATTATACTATTGATGATTTTCTTAATGACAAAGTTGTATGTAAGCAACAGGCCTCGCATCCAGTAGCCCACAAGTCAGTGTAATACTTATAACGTAGAAAAGAGTTGTAAAAAGAGCAACTGCTGAGTTTCTTGCCGGCTCTTCTCAGTAGAACAGCTTTCCGAACAGGTGGTAGAGTCTTGATGTATCTTTATGTGACACAAGTTGTCCTACGTGAAATAAATCCATACTATATACTTATACTATATATACTATATATACTATATTATACTATATTATACTATAATATTATAAATGCAAAAGTGTGTCTGTCCGTCTGTCCGTCTGTCTGTCTGTCTGTCTGTCTGCTACGCTTTCCCGGCCCATCTTTTCAACCGATTTTGAAGAAATTTGGTACAGGGGTAGATTGTATCCCGGGGAAGGACATAGGCTACCTTTTATCCCGGAAAATTAAAGAGGTCCCGCGGGAATCAAAAAATCTTAATCCATGCGGACGAAGTCGCGGGAATCATCTAGTAGGTACCTAAAAAATTTATCATTAATCATTTAAATAATAATTGTTGGACGAAACGAAAAATGTACTGCATCAAACAAAAATTAGGTACAGGACTTCTAGTAGGTAGGTATTTAGTTCATCCGTAGTTGTTCAATAAACTTAGTTCATACTCTGCGTTAATAATCACAATAAGACGTATCCATGCAGTCTTTTAAATACTATTGCAATTTACGACACCACTCTCTTGAGTCTAGTTGAATCGTAGGAACTCGAACCACAGAACAGGCAATGCTCGAACTTTCGCAATTCCTGACTCCCACACGCAAAGGATCAAGTGACACAATTTTATGAACGGCTCCAATGAATTGCTTCTAAACGATTTTAATTGGTCGCTCTGCAAAAAATACTTGTTACGTCTAATTATATAATTACTTTCCTTGTTGCCTACATCTGTTCTTTTTTAAAACGATTTTTCCAAGTGCGTATTAGGTATGATTATGGTAATTTATCGACTTTTTCAGTCACTAGTTGATTTTATTGAGTGATTGAAAAAGTCGATAATAATTAAAATCATAAAAACAGTACGAAAATATCCAAATATCCAAATAAATAAAAAATATTATCTATCCAAATATTTTTTTATTTATGATTTGAGTAGGTAGGTATAATATACTTATATCGACTTTTCCAGTCACTAGTTGATTTTATTATTTAAGTGATTGAAAAAGTCGATAAAAATGAAAATTATTAAAACGGTAAGTACGTACTACGTAGGTACCTAAATATTCTGTATCCAAATACATAAAAAATATTGGGGCTGATTCTGTAGTGCACAATCTCTAAAATAAACTATAATTATAATATAAACTAAAATTAGAGCATTACAAATATTGCTAACCCTTTCATAATACTCCCTACGGAAAGGGACAGAGCTAGATTAAAAGCTGCCATTTTAGTTTAGTTTAGAGATTGTGTTACACAGAATCAGCCCCATTGTCTATCTAAATCTTTTTAATTTATGATTTGAGTAGGTATTTACGGTTCGATTGATTGATGATTGATATTTTAATGCAACAATTAAACTTTTAAATATTAAATTTTATGACTTTATTATTCAAATATTTTAGATTTTAACGTCTTAAATCCAGTTTTTAATATCAAAGATTATGTTTTGGAAGTAGGTACAAGTCTATAAAGCCGTTTAACCGGTTTTGGTGAAACATTTTAGATGTCTCAACAGTAAAACAGGAATTTATCATTCGTTGGTCCGATTCCAGGATTTATATTACAATTACTAAATTTACGAGGCGCAATTGGAGTTGCAATGTCTATGTATGTAGGGATTTTATGATCTTCGTTCAGGATAACAACGCTACAAAAATAGGTTGCAGCCGGGAGGTGAATGATCCCAGCTAAGCCCTGGTCAGACACGACGCGTGACGTCAGCGATGCGTCATGGCAACAGGACGTCCCAACCCCCAAGTCCCAAGTCACATATCAGTTAAATTTTAGTCAGTTGTGTGGGTATTTCCTTAGCGTAGTTTCAAGGTATTTAGCTCTACTTTAAATTCTTATAAATGGTTGGCTGTTGGAGATTGCTGGGCTATTTATTTTCTTATTTCTCTATATAGTATTTCTATATTTTGTGTCCAAAAAGTATCATAGTTGTCTTTACCTCAATAATAAATAACAGAGGAGCAGCTCAAGCTCAAAAATGAAATACACTGCTGAACAAAGCATGTCACACTGTGGATTCAGACTGTTCGACCACTTCGCGATGCCATGATCGTGAAATCGCTGCGTTGTGACCTTCCAGAGCTTTAATGCTCTCGTAAAAATAATAAGACCGAATTAAAAGATGTGATGCAAGTTTCAGGAAGTAATATATTTCGAGCACATGGACTCATATGGTGGTGAAATTTTTACTAACTTTTTTGCATTCGCATGGACGAAACACTTTTTGGAAACGTTCCAAGTGATAAATGGAGTCCAATTAAAATTGTTTCGCGGTCCTGGCGAGTATGGGAAGTGCATTCAAGAATTTGTCTGTAGGTGTTTGATAACCCACTTACATTTTTCTTGGAAAAGATAAATGTGCTAACAATAATAATTTATTTAATTCAAGTTATTTTCATCAAATTTTTACGAGTCTCGGTTTATTGGTTTGCTCTTCAATCACACCGCAACGGAGCAACGGTAGGGTTTTTTTTTTTAATCCACTACAAGTTAGCCCTTGACTGCGATCTCACCTGATGGTAAGTGATGATGCAGTCTAAGATGGTAGCGGTCTAACCTGTTAGGGGATTGTGTAAAACCTGCATCAATCATTGTTACAGTATCAATTATTGTTGTGATTGGCTGAATTTATGGTATTCTTGCTGCGTCAATGGATTTTGTCCAATAGTGGAAGAGTGAGACCAATCAGAGGTGATTGCGATCGTTACACTGTAGCTGTAATTTTTAGCCGATCACCCTGCAACCCTGACGTGAAATTTGACATGGGTATAGTTGAGGACCTAGAGGGGGACATAGGCTACTTGATATGCTGGAAAATTAAAGAGTTCCCGCGGGAATAAAAAAAACTTAGACCACGCGGACTAAGTCGCGGGAGTCAGCTAGTCCTAGTGCCTAATAAAAAGGTAATAGTGTGACTATCGAAAAAAAAGAGCAACTGCTGAGTTTTTTGCCGAACCGGTGGTAGAGTCAAAACATGACGTAACATAAGAGACACCTGTATGTCCTACATGTTTTAAATAAATGAATTGAATTATCAGTTCGTCTGTCTGCTAAGTTTTCACGGACCATCTGTTCAACTGATTTTGTCGTATAGAGATGGGACTGTAGAGCGGATGTATAGGCTATTTTTATCGCGGAAAATCAATACGTTTAGGATTTTCAAAAACCCAAACCATTTGAATGAAGTCGTGAGCATTCACTAGGACCTAAGTACTATATATTATAACTCTATGCTAGGAACTAATTAATACAGATACTGTAAAATTTATGATTACTTTATTATCCTGGGAAGCACTCAATTTTCAGTCTATTACCCGAGAGTCGAGTATCATGATGAAAGACAAACATTAACTGTCTCTGTTATTCCGTTTAAAGCGTATCCCATATTCCCATAGCCCTAATTTTCAGAATTTAATGAGTCTGCCATATTACGCTTGTATTACATTTAATTTTCTCGTTGGGAAGTTACGTATTCGAGTAAGTATGTACCTAACTAACTGTTTGTATCCTGAATTATTTTGTCTGGAGGATAAATATTATATTAATTATAGTACAGTAGGTACTCTCTGACTGTACATTTTCTTCCTAACATCATCATCATTCATTGTTTCATTATTTGCATTCAACTCGTAGGATCATTTTTATAGTAAGTCTTCAGTGAATGCACGACAATAATGTCAAAATACTCTTTATTAGTTACGACAACGAATACTTTCAACGTATTTTGGTTTCATACCAAAATAGGAAGAAATAAGAACTGAAGTTATGGTTTTTCGATAACCTCCCTGGCACAGGGATGAGCGCTGTTGTTCCCGGGTTGAATCCCCGGGGGGTCAATTGGGGATTTATAATTTTCTCTGGTCTGGATGGATAAAACAAACATCCAGAAAGTTCAAAATCCTTGCTATACTGTCCCGGCTTTTTAATTTCCAGCCAGCAGCCATATTTGTGATGTAATCGGATTGCCTTGCCGGGGAGCCCTTTGCAGAGGTAACTCTCCGTTTGACCTCCTTTCCTAAATATGGAAAAGTTTTGTAAGGCCATCCAGCCTTCGTTAGGGTTACCAGTTAGGGTGTCAACATGAGAATTTAATTTGATATAAAGTTTTCTGTGTATCTGTGTGTATGTAGTATTTGATATGATGAATGATAATATTATGTTCAGTATAGTATGGAAGATTCGTCATTATGAATTGACGGTGATAGCTTAGGATTAGATGCCTGCCTTCCTAATTATTTAGTTGGGGATTCAATCCGCGGGCACGCACCTCTAACGTTAGTTATGTGCGTTTTAAGAAATTAAATATTACTTGTAAGGAAAACGTGAGTAAATCTGCATTTCTGATATTTCTTCATAATATTCTTAGAGGTGGTTGAAGTCTGTGGATCCGCACTTGACCGGCGTGGTACACTATGGCCAAAACCTCCTCACCTTGAGAGAAATCTCGTGCTGTTAAAGTGAGTGAGTGAGTTATTATGAACCCTAGAACACTCACAAGTTTCGAAGAGGAATCTTACTAGAGCGCTTACCTACTTATTAAACACATCAATGGCTTTGCTGGTAGAGCTTAGAGGTAGAACTGGAATTTATTGATAACTAGCTGATGCCCGCGACTTCGTCCGCTTGGTTTGAGATTTTTCGGTTCCCGCGGGAACTCTACAATTTCCCGGGATAAAAAGTAGCCTATGTGTTATTCCAGACTATAATCTATGTCTGTGCCAAATTTCGTCCAAATCCGTTCAGCCGTTGGGGCGTGATTGAGTAACAAAAATCCATCCATCCAAACTTTCGCATTTATAATATTTATTTGATAAATCATGACCAAAGTGTTTTACCAGACTCTAAGCAATTTAGAAATTATCTGTTCCCACTTTGAATACACCGGAAATCGAAGCCGGAAACTCCCATTTATTAGATTAAAATACCGCAGCGCCATGAAGGACCAGCGTTAAAATTCCTCTAGTCTGGTAACCCTAGCGCCACTTGCTTTTTATTGCTCGGTAACTATAATTTTTTTCGATATAGTTAACCTCGTCTTCGATTATTTGACTGTTTTTGCATATAATAAAGGTTGCTACGTTGCAACTTACATTGCATAAAGTGTAATTCATTTTCTGCGAAAACTAATAAACCTTATTATGTATTTTTAAATGTATCTACTTAGAGCATTAGAAATCTGTATAGTCATGCATGTACAATAGGCATCACGTCATCTTTGCTTCGCTAGACTACCTAAACCCCATTATCCTCATTATTATGTTTTTAAATCTGGATAATATCACGTACAAAATTGTATTATGGGTACTATAGACTTAACTGTAACTTAATTATCTGTAGATACATGTTAATAATTTAAAAAACTCCTCGAAAAGTGATTAAATCCAATCGAGACAAATTTTTATTAATTATAATTTTAATAATATCGATAACTGTAATGCCCTTCACTATTTTTTAATAAAAAAATAGTGCAATAAAAAGTCTCGGAATAATCCTCAATAATTTAGGTAAATAAAATAATTGTAGCTTACTACAATTATTTTATTTACTTACCTAAATTATTGAGCACAATAAAATATCGAACGAATAATTATTGCAAGTTAGATTTTCTGGGTGGGCCGACACCGCAGATGTCCAGCAAATACCGAATTAATGCCGCACATTGCAGTCAATTAAATCACTTGTTGTTAAGCTTGTAGTCTACAAACGCACCAAGCACAGAATTCCGAAAAGGTATAGAAATGGTAAGGGAGCGTTATCTTGTCGCCAGGCCCTTGGCTATTGAAACATCATTAATTATTGACGTTGCTGCGGGAACCTACTCGAGTTGAGATGTGTTTCGGAATTTATGTACTAGCTTTTCCCATGACTCGTGCCGAAGAGAAGAGAAGAGGAGTATGAATTTTATGAAATCCTTGCTTTAAAGAGGTGCACGTTACAGAATACTAAGAAAACATGTCTTTAAACTCTCAAGTTAGAAAATCTAGAAGATGAAGATTGAGCTGTACTTAGTAGGTCTACATTGATCGTATGTCGATAATTCAGTTTCTCCCTTGTTTCTACTTTTATTATTTTAAATGAGTGAATTGTTAAAAATTGTCACACTGTCCTGGTACTCATCTAAATAAATTAAAGGAAAAGGTGACTGACTGATTGACTGACTGACTGATCTATCAACGCTCAGCTCAAACCGCTGGACGGATCAGTCTCATATAGGACATACCTACGCGATAGCTTTTATGACGTAGCCATCCGCTAAGGAAGGATTTTTGAAAAATCAACCCCTAAGGGGATAAAATAGGAGTTTAAAATTTGTATAAAAATCGAACCTAACGTGAGCGAAAGCTAGTTATTGGTACGAGTATATTAAGACATAAAATATTTATTACTCTAGACATATCATTTATTTCACTTAATTTAGAGTTCTATGTCGCCGAGCATTAGAGCTCGTCTACCCACACGTTTGTCCTGTCGTTTACTTTCGTAGTTTAGACAAGACGGTGCGTTTCACTGGAACCCGTGTTAAAATTAGAATATCCGTGCGGTAGTTCTTACTTCTTTAGACGAAATGCATTCAGTTTGGTGTGCGACTGAGATATGAGTTGTGGTTTTTTAATTGTGTTTTACTTTAAGTTTTTATGCTAATCTTGTTGTGTGTGCTTTTTATGTGTCTTTGTTCAAAAAGGATTTTCTTTTCAACATGCTGGATATAAAAAAAGTCATAATAAGTGATTAGTGACGTGGTTCACTTAATTTAATGAATTCATTGACATAATTTTTAACTTTATACTACTTAAATTGGAGTTAGGTATGTTGTGACTTGTGTTCGCATCTCAATTTGAAATAGATGTAAATATCCTTATGGTAATGATAGTAAACCTAATTATTAATAATAATTAATGATGATGATTAGAGAAGAAATGGTAGTTGGAAAACAGGAGTGTACATTATTATTAATGCAGCTTAAATGACCTGCTCACTATAACATTGATCAGCTAAAAATTCATAATCAGAATTCAACGGGTACAAAATAGCAATTTAAAACCTGATTAAAACGAAGAAGTATCGATGGCATCTACAATAGAAACATGCATGACTAATTTTTACTAAATTCTATCTAGTTTCTACGTAACATCCACTAACATATGCACAAGCTGAGACGGTTCTGAACGTAAACACAAAGCGTAAACATCGAAGTCTGATGACTCACAATGACGGAGTTTTCATTATCATATCACAACCACAAGCATACGTTAGTAACTTTAGTTGCAATCTGACACCGCAAGCTAATTGTCGTTTTTATAGAACGGCTGTAACGTATTTTGTATTTATAATTCCATAAAACGTTATCATATTAATTCACGCTTCAAGGTTGTTTTAATGTGTACGCGAGGGCTGTGTGACTGCTGACACGGTTTAGTGGGAGCGTATTTTCCTCATCATCGGCGAGAACAAAGGGACATTATTTGCGGATTTGTTTAACACTTTCCAACGACCGGAATACGGCGAAACATACAAGCCTGTTGATCTAGACACGTTAACTGTGCGTATGTGAAAACGGGACGATGCGAGAGGTCGCGGCGTGAAAAAAATCGAATGCAAAAATGATTAAAAGGAACGGTGATAATGTATTTGCGATCGCGTCGAGCAACAATCAGTGTCAAGGCGGCCGGAGCGCCGTCTCGCTCTGTCCCAGCGCGGCCACGAGGATTCCGCGCGCCACTGCCGCCAGGATGACGCAGCCCGATGCGCATCAAAACACGAAGGAGGCTAATATCGCTCTGTCGACTTACGTGGAGAAGTGGAAGAATAGATACGAGGAAGCCGAGAGGAAGCACAAGGCGTACCTCCTCAAGTCCGAAAAAGGTCGGTACTATTCAATTTCGCGAGGAAATCTTTAGTTTTTCCCACTTTTTTTGCTTTTACACTGCGCATGCTCCAGATGTTCTGGGTCGTAACTCGTATGCAAATGAAAGTGCGAATGAAAATCGCTAGTCTCGTATTTGTCGGATTATGAGGATAACCTGTTGCTTACATGCATTAAGTATTCATAAAACTTGCTTTATCCAGTAGGTATCGCGTGAGGGATAATAAAGTTTTAATTTTATTGAAAATCAGGCGAAGAATTGAAATTCTGCTCTTTTTTTTAAGCGGTTAAAAAGTAATACACATTAATTTGTAACGTTTCAAAAGCTATTATTTATAGAGTAGAGAATTCTGTGTCATACAACCGTTTATACTATAATAACTAGTTATCTCTACCTTGTACCTACTTACTGCGCAGCACCTGGCGTAATATTCAACACTCGTACTTCGTACGAACAGATGATTTTGATAACCATAATTATTATTCTTTCATAATTATTGACATTTACATATTACGTCATATTCAATGTCGATATCGATAATAATTAAACGGTTGCGCAACACTAGTTTCAAATATTTGACACTTTGAGTTCTTGGAAATGTCAAAAGTTGTAACGTAAACAAAAAAAAAAGTTGATTCATTGTTGTTTCTCAAAAAGTTTGTTTTTTGTATTACTTTTTACAATAATTTAGTACTTACCTTCTAAGATCTAAAATAATTATTTTATGAAACTAGACATAGTTTGAAAAAGGTAAGATAATCATTGTTTTTTTTGGATTTATCGGTAGGTAGCTCTTCTTGGTAAAAATAAAATCAGAGATTTTTTTTTAGTAATAATGTCTACTTAAGTACCTAAGTTAGGTAAACCTACACTAATCATGTTTGTTAGAATCCTAAATAACTAGTGCAGAGGTTGGATCTGACATTAAAAAAAAAATTATTACTTACCTAAACTTAACTACTATTTTGTACTTGCTAAAGTAGGTAATTTATTTATTTTTTTCTAGTGGGTCCGGCAGATGTTGTTATGCCCTGAACCTAGAACCCGATTGTAGTGCCACCTACCCGGTCTAATTGTGAATATAAACCATCCTGGGACCCACTCAAACACACACAATGAATTCCATCAGAGTTGGTCCAGCCATTCCGTTTAAGTAGATCAGACGATGACCGTGAATTTGTCCGGGTGGATTAAGATTTTTTGATTCCTGCGGGAACTCTTTTATTTTTCAAATACCTTAGTCCACATGTAGACAAAGTTGCATGCATCCTCTAGCTATAGATAAAAAAATAATACCCATGAAACTAATGACAATATTACTTGATAACAGACCAAGATAAATTGGGGCAATTGTTTGAAGAAAGTCATTTCTTTCCCAGAAATCTTATTACTATTTATAGTTATAATAAATTGTTATTTCTTTAGATATCTTGATTGCACACTCATAATAAACAATATACAATTTAAAAAGATGTACTAAAACTATGTACCTACTAAGAAACTTGCAAAGTCTTATTGCTAAAGTAGTCTAATACAACCTTTGGTGAAAGATTATTGTAAGTATATTATTTTTTAGTAATAAAACTTCCAAGAATACTAGATAAGTAATAGATATTACATGATGTAATAATTTATCATGTAGGAAACAAAACATTTTTAATTATGATAAAAATAATAGACAGGAAAGGGGGCGGTGAAGCGGAGATAGTCTAGTGTTTAGGACTCCTGACCTCCTGTACAGTGTTACGGGTTCGATCCCCGGGCATGCACCTCTAATTTTTTGAAACTATGTGCATTTTAAGAAATAAAATATCACTTGCTTCAAACTGTGAAGGAAAAACAATGTGAGGAAACCTGCACGCCCGAGAGTTCTTCATAATGTTCTCAAAGGTTGAGTCTGCCAATCCACATTTGACCAGTGTAGTGGAGTATGGCCAAAACCTTCTCATTCTGAGGAGCCTCGTATCATTGAATTTATAATACAAAATTCTGACACTAATGTCAAATGATAAAAGAACATGGACTTGACTCACTCCAGCAATGCTTAGGGCTGTGGTGTAGGGGTGTGGTGTGGTATGTACTCGTATCTACACATTGATGTAATTGAATATAAATTATTTTAGATTTTTTTTTGGTGATAGAGCAACCACCAAGATTCTTGCTGGTTCTTCTCGGTAGGAATGGCATTCCGAACCTGTGGTAGATTCACTCGAAGATTCGAATGCACTTGTAAAAGTTTATTTGAATAAAATACATTTGAGTTTGAGTTTGAAATTAGTGTGCAGTGTGAATTGTATGCAAAGGTTAGTTGCAGTAAGAGAGCCTGTGGTCTAATTTTTATGTGTGTCACTCTACTGTAAGGATAACAATATATATATACACTGTGATATTTAAGTATTAATCTGACCGCATACAATCAGAAATTTCTGTCAAAAAAAGTTTTGTCTGTTGCTCTACATCAAAAGTGCGCGTCTGATCCAGCCATCATTCTCACATGACAAAAGGGTCAGCCCCCCGATTACGTAAGTAATTGTAATTAAGTAATTGTCGATCAAACGTTAAAGATTTTCGTCAAAGTAAAATAAACCATGACATCATTGAATTAGAGCTCAATTTCGTCTGCCCATTCTTATACGTTTAGGGTATCGTACATACCTAAACGTATAAGAATGGGCAGACGAAATTATACCATACCATATAGAATACCATAGTAGATAATGGTAATGAGGTTTCTCTATATTATCCTTAACTTTTCGGAAGGTTCCGATTAGGTAGGTAAATAGCTTTATTATCACCATCTCACAATATCACTTTTGAAACTAATTAGAACTATCAAAGCTGTAAGACCATATCATTTCCAAGCTTATCATTTAAAATTTAAATAAATAATCCTTTATATGGTTAAAAGATTTTTTAGAACTTATGTATTTATTCATTTTGGTACAATAAAGTTTTACAATTAGCGTTAAACTCTCCCTCTCTCTCTCATAGATGGGAGAACCAAAGTACAAAACTTGCACTTTTTTTTTAAATTTTATAAAAGAGATCGGTCGTCGTTAAAAGGGAAAGGAGCTGCGACCCACGTTCTGGTTCCTACCTGGTTCAAAGGTTAAATCCATCGCCATTCAGCGTGGCAATGCTGCAAGCTTGATGGGTACTTTTGGCCCAGGGGCAACCAGGGGTGGTCTTTTTGATTAGGTGTTTATTTTTATTTTATTGTTAGTAGGTATATGTATAAGTATTTGTTTTAAATTTATTTTATAGTTAGTTTAATATTTAGTTTTTAGCATTTTAATCATTAAAATATAAAAATTTACGAGTACCTAATTTAAAAGTAGAATATAGAAAGTAACTGAAAGAAAATGGTTTTTACGGGATGCCCAATGACGTCATTCGGCTTGTTTCAAAACAAAACGGATAGAGTCGCATCAATTATCCAGCTCTGCATATAACTACGATTCATCCAGGCCACACACTACATTTAGACTGATTGTCGAGTGGTTGGTTATTAATGTCTGTCGTAGAAGGCGCGATCGAGTTTTTTCACTTGACAATAATTGTATGTTACTTGGCAGTGTTTTTATCTAAATTGAGAAGTAATAATTGTTATGGCAGGTGTAAGACCATAAAAATAAGTCAAATCACGAACTTAATTTAATTCTAATTTTTTTTAACTTGCTTAAAAAAATTAGGCTCACAAACATACTTTTTTTATGTAGGTAATTTGACGTTTAGTACTGGGATAGCTTGTAACCCAGACTGACTTAGACTTCTTTTTTTTAGGGTTCCGTACCCAAAGGGTAAAAACGGGACCCTATTACTAAGACTCCGCTGTCTGTCTGTCTGTCTGTCTGTCTGTCTGTCTCCAGGCTGTATCTCATAAACCGTGATAGCTAGAAAGCTGAAATTTTCACTAATGATGTATTTCCGTTGCCGCTATAACAACAAATACTAAAAATTTAAAAAATATATATATTAAGGGGGGTCCCCATACAATAAACGTGTTTTTTTCGTATTTTTTTGCTCAATATTAAAAACGGTAACAGGTAGACGGTTCAAATTTTCACAGAATATTAACTTGTTTATTACCTTTCAAAATAAATAATTAAATATCAATAAAGTAAATATTAAAGGGGGGCTCCCATACAACAAACGTAATTTTTATTTTTAATACGTCATAAATCGTAAAACTTACTACAGGTTTGTACGGAACCCTCGGTGCGCGAGTCCGACTCGCACTTGGCCGGTTTTTATGGCCGCGAAACCAAAAAACCTCATTCCACGCGGACGAAGTCGCGATCAGCTTAAAATAAAAAAAATGTTTATTTGTCCATATTATGTTGTTAGTACAGTATTAACTTAAAAACTATGTTATTATACACAAAATACCAAAACACCTTTTTTTCAACAGCAAAACGCGAGCACGATGACCTTCAAAGGCGGTACAACATCGTCACGGAGGAGAGAAACCACCTTGAAGCCGAGCTCAATGACCGGGAGAAGGAGCTCAACAAGCTGCGAGCCGTCTCCGAAAAGCTGTTCAATGAATACCAACAGCTTAAGAACCAGCATGACATCGACTCGGGCGTTATGCAGAAGTAAGCTGTTTTATAATAAGTTTTTTTAATTAAAAGTTAGCCCGGCGACTGCAATCTTACCTGGTGGTAAATGCAGTAATATGGTATCGGGCTATCCTGTTGGAGGATATGGCAGTTAAATTAAACCCTGATCGGTTTCTAGAAATTATACGGACGAAGTTAGACCAGAGAAAATTAAGAAATTATAAATACCCGAATTGATCCTGCCGGGGATCGAACCCGGGACGTACCACTTATAAGACCACAGCGCTCACCGCTGCGCCTTATCATGTATTGTCAATGGCACGACTGGACAATTCCACTGGGGTGTCGTTTACAATTATTTTTTGGTAACGACACTATCGGAGGGTCTACAAGAATACTAAACTTATGCATTTAACTTAACTTATGCATTTTTATTTATTTTTATGCATAATAGTTTTTGATTTATCGGGCAAAATGTCGAAAAAAATACCGTCCCCCCCCCCCCCCCCCCCCCCCTTATCTCCGAAGTTTACCAATTGAAAAATCTGAAATAATTTTGGTCAATAGAAGCTTATGTATATTTTACAGGAAAAATAAAACCAACGCTCTAACTAGCATAGTTTTTTTGATATTTACAATAAACCTCTACAAACAAAGTTAGTTTTGCGGTTCATTAAATTCATTAATCGTAAAGCTTACTACAGGTTTGTACGGAACCCTCGGTGCGCGAGTCCGACTCTCACTTGGCCGGTTTTATTTATTTATTTTTTAGCAATATCTACTCAAATTATGATAATAACAATATAAATTCTCATTACCATATTATATTGGCCTTGACATGAATTCATAATTTAAAAACAAATTCATCATTACCATACTAAATGACAGTTTAATTTTGCATTTCTGTTACAAATTACAATTAAATTGTCTGGGTGGACCTTACCCATTATAAGTAGCTTTTCACAGTATGGAAATATACAGAACCCTTAACTAATGAAAATGGTCAATTTCCCACAATCTCGTTTTGCGTCAAACCCGAGGAATTATCCTCCACGTTTAGAGGAAGGGAGCTGTATAGAATGTATAATGATTTGGGGTCTCTATGTCATAGAAAAAACATCACTGTTTACAAGGCGAAATAAACTTTATTTTGTTGGATATAAAGTTTAAAATAGCGTGTAAAATTTTATCTCATAGGTCATCGTATGATTGTAAAAGCCATCTGTTTTCAGAATGCAAACAATACTTTATTTCTTTAGTAATAAGGTTGATAATCGTGTGTGATGTGAAACGCCATTTTAAAATGAATTCATACTCAATTAAGTGGACATTTAATTTAAATATTTATGAATGTTTTCATTATTTTATCCTTATATTAGGGGTGTAGTAATTATTCTACGGTAATTAGACTTTTGATTTGAGTAAGTGCAGGCGTGTTACTTAATTGTTTCTATTGTATTTTTTTTAATAACCCAGTTTTTTTTTAAATCTCTAATAATAATAAATATCAGTAAATATTTTATTAAGTGCGCTGTGTGATTGTTAAAAATGGGATGGTAGGTGATTATTTTTTACTAGCTGATGCCCGCGACTTCGTCCGCGTGATTTAAAAGATTTTTTATTCCCGCGGGAAATCCTCAATTTTCCGGGATAAAAAGTAGCCTATGTCACTCTCCAGGTTCTCAACTATACCCATGCAAAAAATCACGTCGATCCCTTGCTCCGTTGCAGCGTGATTGAAGGACAAACCAACAAACAAACAGACTTTCGCATTTATAATATTAGTATGATTAGTATACACTACATACTAAAAATACACATATAGATATAAAATACCATATAATATATAACTATTTCTACATAATATTGTCATTATTCTTCACGATAAGAACTTCATTATTTTTACCTCCATATTAAAAGGATATAAGTACCTAGTTAAGTCACATTTTGGTGAAAATGTGTCTGGCCTGGTGGGAGGCTTCGGCCGAGGATAGTTGTCACCTACCGGTAAAGACGTGCCGCCAAGCGATTTAGCGTTCCGGTACGATGCCGTGTAGAAACCGAATACGGGTACCTACCTATGGGTTTAATATAACTGTCATGCCCCTAACAGGTTAGCCCGCTACCATCTTAGACTGCATCATCACTTACCATCAGGTGAGATCGCAGGCAGGCACTTGTGGTGGATAAAAAAAAACAAAGAAAAAATAGCAGAAGAAACTTATGCAATCCAAATTGTTTTTTGTAACCATTGCTAATGATGACCCTTTACAGTGTATATTTTGGTTAGCATGAACATTAATTGAAAAGACGTTTTCTTAACACAAATACCTACTTAATATGCCTATGTTTGTCTTATATATTAAGTAAATACTTTTCCAAAACACTTAGATCCATTAGCAAGTGCTCAAGAACTTTTATTGAAAGAACTCGTTTTTGGCGCATTCCGTTAAACGTCATTGATTTAGAAAGTACTATTAATATTATAATACACCACAGAATTCTAAAAAAGAATAGATATACCTATAGTCGACATGTAAAGGTTCGTAGAGAAAAATACCACAGATAAGAAAATATATTACTTATAAACCTATACCTAAACCTATATTACTTATTACTTTCACCTAAGGAATCGCTTAAGGTTGTTGACCGCGCTAATAAACCAGTTTGTGTGGAAACAATAGCGAAGCCTACGACAACAACTGCTATTATTTCGAAACAGCAGCAAAGAACGTATGCTGAAGCATCCCGAAAGCAGACGGTTCGAGAAAACTCTTCACATCCATCAGCTGCACCGACCGCTTCTCAAATCTCAGCGGATAAAAAATGCGACGCAGATGGTTTTACACTAGTGGAGAAGAAAAAGCGAAGACCGACGCGAACTCGAAATATTCGTGGTACAGCGCCAACTACAAATACCATCCTGAAAGCGGCGGTACCTAACATTATGATTTATGTTTCCCGCATAAATTCCGAGACGTCCAAGGCTGATATTATACGGTACATTCTGGACACGTATAAAACTCGCCATGGAGCAGCTGCAGAAGGTTCACGAGGATCGCAGATGACAGAAGTGCAGCTGACCCTGGACAAACTGAAGTCCAGTAGGACAACCTACTTCAGCTCGTATGTCCTTACTGTTCCGGCTTCGTGCAAAGACGTGTTCCTCAGTTCAGACTTTTCGCCTGAGGGCATAGTTTACCGTCGCTTCAGGGAAGCCAGATCCAGAATCCCTACTGTTTTATAATTATATTTTCATATTTATGTATTTAGTTTATTTTAAGAATTTTTTATTTTGTATGTTATATTATGTTTTATATTTCTATGGGCCTAGTTGTCTGATTTAAACAAATAAATAAAATAAATAAAAAATAAATCTACTTTTGACGTAACGAGACAAGTAACCATGTTAGCTTCGATAGACAGAGAGAGATAACGGGTAAGTAGACATAATTTTACTCGTAGTGCGCATGCTAGCCATACAGGTCCTAAGCTATACCCATGCAAAAATCATGTCGATCCATTGCCTATTAAATAATAAATTATAATTATTATAATTTGATACTTATAATTATCAAATTATAATAATCTCTAAGAAATTTCATCATAATAGGTTGAAAAGATGGGCCATTAAAGCGTAGCAGACAGACACACTTTCGGTTTAATAATATTAGTATGGATTAGATGAAAGCGTAGCTCCAACAGAATTAATTCAATAAGGACGTAACTCAATGCATCTTACGCATTCAATTTAACTCTAAACCTATGCAAATACATCTGTTTTTACAATTGACCGCTCTGATGTTTTAATAGACACCTGTGTGGCTCAGAACCCTTTAGCCACTTCTGTACTTCGCTGAATTCTGTGTTAACAATTAGCACCTCCGAATTGAGGTAAATATTATAATTTCAAATACAAGTTTCACTTTCTTACTGACATTTCCGTTCAGTTTCTGTTTGTTTTGGACATATCTTACACGAGTGTTTATTAGTTTGTTTATTACTTAAGTAATTATTGTTTTTTTTTCAATTATACTAATTCATAGTAAACAAGTGATTAAGTAATTGATTTATTTTACTTGATGTGTAATGTGTATAGTAATTATAATAATATAACAGTAAAAGTGATTAACTAATGTAATAAGAACTCAAAGACTAACTTATGGTTTCTTCGTAAGGAAACCGAAGTATTATACTTACTAATAAACTAAAATAATTTATTAAATAAAACAGAGTTCGCGATAAACTGTTTTACTTTGGCAGTGACATCAATATAGTGAAATGTTTTTATATCATATCAGAAAGTTATTCATAATGAATAATGATTAAAACTTCCAGAACTGATTTAAAAAAACTTTTGATATTTTATGTTTTTGATTAATGCGTTGTTGAGTAAAAAAATGCTATAAAAGTTGATGAACTGTATAATATATATTTCTTGTAAAAATGTGACCAAAATGACTCCAAAAATGGGAGTTAGGAGTGAAGAGTTTATTCTTCTATTGATATCCGGACTCAAGGAGCTTATAGCCATCGGATGTGCTCATATATTAGGCTGCGAAAATTGCAGGATGGTTGCAATTAACATGTAAGTGTACAAAGAAATAAGAGAAAATCTTTTTACCAATTTATTTATAAGAATTTATAAGAAGAAAAAAAACCTAGTTTGTAGACAAAAAGTAGTACTTAGCAGACCAATAGTTTGTGACCAATAGTTTGTGTCTATAGTGACCATTAGTCAATTTTACTGTATTTAATTATTATTTTTACTTGAGCGTTTTGCTTCCTCGTTTCTAATTCGACCCGTTAGGATATGGAACGCCCTTCCGGCTTTTTTCTACCCGCTTCTAATATTGGTATTTTCAAATCAAGAGTGAATAGGCATCTTCTAAGCAAGCGCGCTCCACCTTCGATGCCGTGTAGAAACCGAATAGGGGTATGGGTTTAATATAACTGCCATGCCCCTAACAGGTTAGCCCGCTGCCATCTTAGACTGCATCATCACTTACCATATTTAGGTGAGATTGCAGTCAAGGGCTAACTTGTAGTAGTTAAAATAAAAAAACTTAAGCTAAGAGGGTTCCAAACGCGCCCAGTGTGCTTAGCATGCGCACGAGATTCTCTCGCGACGAGAGAGAGAGATGTTGTCGTTGAAGGCAAATTTTTCATTTACCTACCCTAACAAGCACAAAATGTATTATAAAAAAAAAATAGTCGACATGTAAAGGTTCGTAGAGAAAAATACCACAGATAAGAAATATTACTTTTATCTCTACTTTTGACGTAACGAGACAAGTAACCAATGTTAGCCTCGGTAGACAAATAGAGATAACGGGTAGACATAATTTTACTCGTAGTGCGTATGCTAGCCGCCATACAGGTCCTAAACTATACCCATGCAAAAATCATGTAGATCTATTGCCTATTAAATAATAAATTATAATTTGATACTTATAATTATCAAATTATAATAATCTCTAAGAAATTTCATCATAATAGGTTGAAAAGATGGGCCGTTAAAGCGTAGCAGACAGACAGACAGACACACTTTCGGTTTTTTAATATTAGTATGGATTAGATGAAAGCGTAGCTCCTACAGCATTAATCCAAAAAGGACGTAACTCAATGCATATAACGCATTTAATTTAACTCTAAACCTATGAAAGAAAGAAGAAAGAACGAAATTTTTATTTGGGGATAATACAAGTACAAGGAATAACCAATAATAAAATAAGACTATATGGACTATGCAAATACATCTGTTTTTTACAATTTTAACCGCTCTGACATATTACACCTGTGTGGCTCAAAGCCCATTTGCCACTTCTATACCTGCTGAATTCTGTGTTTTTCTTCTAGTATACCGCATTTTGTGCATGTTAGGGTAAATTAAAAATTAGTCGGCAACGACAACATCTCTCTCTCTCGTCGCGAGATAATCTCGTTGTGCGCATGCTAAGCACACTGGTCTGAGAAGAGCGCACATCAAACTTGGCTAACCAACCAATGTTGTCGTTGTTGCAGGGTTATGCAACAGGCGGGCGAGTGGTACAAACAGAACAAGCAGCTGAAGCGCCGCAGCACCGCGCTGCTGCACGCCCTGCCGCCCAGCGCGGTGGACATCGACCTCACCGATGCCAATGACTCAGGTAACATTCATGTACCTAATCTATACTAAAAACAATACAACTAAAACTAACTAACCTAACCTAATCCATATCCGTACTAATATCCATACTAATACTCGTATTATAAATGCGAAAGTGTGTCTGTCTGTCTGTCTGTCTGTCTGCTACGCTTTCCCGGCCCATCTTTTCAACCGATTTTGCTGAAATTTGGTATAGGGGTAGGTTATATTCCGGGGAAGGACATAGGCTACTTTTTATCCTGGAAAATTAAGGAGTTCCCGGGGTTCTGATCAGCTGTGTGCAAAAAATGAGCCAGCCCTTCTGTCACCAGATGAGACAATAATATACTATATAATCTATACTATAATACATATTATAATATGTATTATTATAAACTAGATGATGACCGCGACTTCGTCCGCGTGGATTAAGTTTTTTTGCTTCCCGCGGGAACTCTTTAATTTTCCGGGATAAAAATGTAGCCTATGTCCTTCCCCGGGATGTAACCCACCGCTATACCGAATTTCATTCAAATCGGTTGAACAGATGGACCGTGAAAGCGTATCAGACAGACAGACAGACACACTTTTGCATTTATAATATTAGTATGGATACTATAGGTCACCCGCGACTTCGTCCGCGTACAATTTCTGATTTCCTATTAGATTATGAAATTTTTCCGCTGCCTAAAAAGCCCCGAAAAAGCCTATCTATAGAAGCTTTATATAGCTTATGCAGGTTTTTATTATTTAAAACTGATAACCTAAATCCTGATTTTCAAGTATCTAACTTGAAAAACTTAGAACCTTCATCCAAGCTTCCAATCCCCATTTCACCCCCCTGGTGGGTGGATTTTCGTAAAACTGCTTACTTGTACAGATTTTATTATTTAAAACTGTTAACTTAAGTGCCAATTTTCATGCCTCTAACTTCAAAATTATAGAACTTTCAGACAAACTTCCAACCCCCATTTTTCTCAAAACCGTCTCTTAGCTGATGTCTACACTATAGAAGGAATCTACCTGCCAAAGTTCAAGTTTGTATGCTTTATAGTTCCTGAGATATCGTCATTAGTCAGCGAGTGAGTGGTATTACGCTGAAAGTTTGGATGGATGTATGTATGGATGTTTGTTACTAAATCAAGCCAGAACGGCTGAACGGATCGAGCTGAAATTTGGCATACAGATAGATAGCTGTTGGCATTATGATAATTCAACCTTTGAAGGGCTTGAGTTGCGCGTTGATAGATCAGCCAAACACCTTTTCCTTTTATATAATTAGACTTTCATGATTCGTTGCTTCCGTAGCGTCAGACACGAGTAGCAACGAAGAAGTCGAGTTCCTGAAGCGTTGCGTGAGCGAGCTGAGCAAACAGATCGCTACTCTCCAAACCGAAGCGAACGCGGCGAAGCTTCACGAGTTCGAAGCGCACGAGATCAACGTGCAGTTGACACAGGTAACAGATATGTTTCATGCTTCATTGCTTTAGCTTCAGACACGAGTAGCAACGAAGAAGTCGAGTTCCTGAAGCGTTGCGTGAGCGAGCTGAGCGAGCTGAGCGAACAGATCGCTCACGATCGCGATCTCTTTCCATGACAATGAAGGAACTAGAAGTTTAATTCGCTATAATCCGCGACAACACGCAAATCTATGTGGTATACAGTGTGTATCTTGCACATATAGCCCGCGATATTCACCACACCGCAGAAATCTTCCAAACTACTCTCAACTACTGTCTCTCTTTCCAGGAGCTAGAGACGGAGCGGGAGAGATGCGGCAAGCAGGAGAAAGAGCTGCAAGAGTTGAGGAGTCAGCTGGAGAGGCACAACCGGGTGTCAAAACTGCTGATGGATGAAATGAGCGCCCTGAAGAACCACGCCGACAAAGACCGGCAGATGGCCGAAACGTGAGTTTTTTTTATCCACTACGAGCGCTGTTGTCTCAACGTGCGGAGGGCCGGGGTTCGATTCCCGGCAGGGTCAATTTGGGTATATATAATTTCTGAATTTTCCCTGGTCTGGTCTGGTGGGAGGCTTTGGCCGTGGCTAGTTACCACCCTACCGGTAAAGACTTACCGCCAAGCGATTAGCATTCCGGTACGATGCCGCGTAGAAACCGATAGGTGTATGGGTTTAATATAACTGCCATACCCGCAGCCCGCTTTCATCTTAGACTGCATCATTACTTACCATCAGGTGAGATCGCAGTCAAGGGCTAACTTGTAGTGGATAAAAAAAAAAAAATAAGCCCAAACTCGAGGGATTTACTAGTAACTATTGAAGAGTTCCACTATCCAACTCCTGGTTCCATTACCAGATAACCACGATGGATCCAAGACAAACATTAGAAGGCGATTCAAGTCACCTTAATAATTTTTTTGTTATTTCAGCTACAAATCCGAAGCCCGGGACGCAAAGAAACGCGTAAAGGTGCTCGCACATCAGAGCGCATTACTAATGGGAGAGCTAGAAGTAGATGAGCGTTTGGGGCTCCTTCTGGGCGAAGTGGACAACCTTCGAGATGCCTTGGAGCACCAGCTCGTACGGCATAAGGAGCAAATCGAGGATCTGCAGGTAAGAGTTATTTACTACTGGACAAGGACTTTAAAAGGGGGTATGAAATTCCAGAAAAAATTTTGGAACACCAATAAAGTTTTTATCCCAGTTTTATCGATTTCTCAGCTTTGAGGATTGCAAAGCAAGCCAAAATTTTGTGTTTTAGTCAGTTTTCACGCCGAATTTTGATAAATCTTGAGTTGAGTTAAGGTAAAATGTAGTAGTATAGTAAAGTGGTAGATTCACTTGACGATTCAAAAGTACTTGTAAAAGTTTATTTGAATAAAAAACATTTGAATTTTGAATTGATTTTTGAATTTCACAGTCTAGGTACTGCTGTGATAGTACTGGACAAGGACTTTATAAAAGGGGTAGGAAATACTTGAAAATTTTTTGGAACATCAAAAAAGGTTTTAATCCAGTTTACTATAGGTATATTAAGCTTTAAGGATCGCAAAGTAAGCCGAAAAAGTGTTTTTCAATCAGGTTTGGCCACGCAAATTCCGATTAATTTGAGTAAACGTATACTAAAATGTGCAAAATACCCCAAATATATTGTCAAAATAAAACAAAGATTATCTTTGAAAAACAAACGATTTTAATTTTCACTTATAAATCCTAGTGTGATGTCCACACTCCACAGTCAAGCATAAAAGGGATAATATGAGCCAAATGGGAAACCGCTAAACCAAAACAATAATTCGTTTTAACATTTTACTTGCTTGTTAATATGTAGGTACCTTTCAACCTTGTAACCTTTTGTAAATATTTTGAAAATAATTTTATAATTTTTAATTTTTATTACAGTGCTTCACACACGAGGAAAGTTTCTAAACTTACTTAAATATACATATCAAAAATTTCGGAACCGGCAGGATTTGAACCTGCGTCTCTCTGGGAATCGCGCCCTGAGCGCCTTGACCACTCGGTCACGGTTAAATTTTACCGGTTTTATTTTGAAAATAAATCATATTTTGTATTATTGTATAATGACATTCCGAACCAGTGGTAGATTCACTCGACGATTCAAAAGCTCTTCTATTGTTTATTTGAATTAAAATCGTTTGCAATTGAAGCTTCTTTTAAAAGTAACGTCAAAAAATAATAATATAGAGCATATTATTATTTATGGAAGTCCATTCTTGTTACAGCTCAAACTAGCGGAGAAACACGAAGAAACAGACATTCTACTATGGGAGGAGAAGATAAAACTAGCGGAAGAAGACGCGCAGAAGGCTCTAGAACGAGCCGAAAAGGCGGAGAAGAAACTCGCAGAAATAGAGAGAAATAAGCCGCAGAAGAAGTCAAACCTCATGTCCAGGATTAGTTACTTCGAGAACGGAGCGAGTGGGAAGAAGGAAACGGTTAAAGAAGAATTAGTAAAAGAGGCTATTAGAGAAGAGAAGATAGGTAAAAACAATATTTCCTCACACTTATTAAGTCTAGGTGAATTTTATATTAAACTAGCTACTTACTTTTCACTTTTTATCCCGGAAAATTAAAGAGTTCCCGCGAGAACAAAAAAACCTCAATCCAAGCGGACGAAGTCGCGGGCATCAGCTAGTGAATTAATTTTATTGCCAAATTGTGGCTTGAAAATGTTCAAACTTCAAATTTCATGTGGAATCAATATTTTAAGTTCTTTCAAATTAGGTATACGGTATCTATACTTAATATTATAAATGCGAAAGTTTGGATGTATGTATGTTTGTTACTCAATCACGCCCCAACGCCTGAACAGATCTGGATGAAATTTGGCACAGAGATAGATTATAGTCTGGAATAACATATAGGCTACTTTTTATCCCGGAAAACTAAGGAGTTCCCGCGGGAACCAAAAAACCTCAATTCACGCGGACGAAGTCGCGGGCATCAGCTAGTACCCAAATAATTTCTAAACTCGCTAAAGAATTCCAAGTTGATCTAAGTGACTGACTATGATTACTATATCATTTTTTTTATTTATCTCCAACAGAACCAATACCACAAACACCAGAAACACAATCACCAGAACCACCCCCCGCCACACAATCACCGCCAAATCCCCCCACACCGCCGCCCGCACCCCCCGCGCCTCCCACAAGCTCCCCCGCGCCTCCCCCTCCTCCCACGCTCCCCCCACCACCGCCTCCCCCTCCCCCTCCCCCTCCGCCGATGGTGTTCAAGCCCCCGGGGACGCTGGAAGACATGGCCGATATGCTGGCTAATAAGGGGGCTGCGTTGAAGAAGACTAAACAAAATGGCGGTAAGTAGTACAGTTCGTGGAAAAAGACAGCTGACATTGTAAAAGATTCTCTGGTGGTAGGATTCAGCCGTGGCCAGTTACCCTACCGGTAAAGATGTACCACTGAGCGATTTAGCGTTCCGGTACGAAGATGTATAGACATCGATTAATATAACCGGTTTAATATAATCCTTTATTCGAGGGCCAACATGTAGTAGAATAAAAAAAAACTGAGAATCCTATGGTAGTACGTTGTAGTCAGTGTAATTCTTGTTACATTACGTATGTACATATTTATTGAAAGACTAGCTGATGCCCGCGACTTCATCCGCGTGGATTGAGGTTTTTCGATTCCCGCGGGAACTCTTTAATTTTCCGGGATAAAAAGTGCTATTCCAGACTATAATCTATCTCTGTGCCAAATTTCATCCAGATCCGTTCAGCCGTTGGAGCGTGATTGAGTAACAAACATCCACACATCCATACATCCATCCAAACTTTCGCATTTATAATATTTATTTGATTATTTTTCTGTTTAAAAAAGAGCAATATGGATGATAACAACTCAATCAAATCAGCAACTCTTTATCAAACTTAAAAACGCACTTCTAGTATGGAAGTTGTATGAAATTCACAGTTGTGACGTCATAAAATTTCAACGCACGTTTTTTCTTTAATCTATATTTTAAAATAGTTATCAAACTTAAAACTAACCGAGGATATGAATTTTAGGTCCTTTGGAAGACCCTCTATTTAATAATCAGTTAGAAATAATTTATTTTTGATATAGGCATCATCTCTATTGCTGAGTTTCTCGCTATTTCGTCTCAGTAGAATCTGCTTTCCGAACCGGCGGTGGTAGTGTCTTGACATACCTATCTTATTGGTCCTACGTGAAATAAGTCATTCTTCATGTTGTCCTAAAAAATTGTTTATTTTTATTCCAGGTGGCGCTATAGACGCGATAGTAGACCAAATCAAAGGTGGAAAATTCCAGCTGAAATCCAGGGAACAGAATTTCATGGAGAAGAAACCGAAAGACGAACAGCCAGAAGCCGTCAAAGAAATGTTACAAATCCTCGGCACTTTGAGGAAGAGAAGGGTCAATAGACCGATACCTAGCGAACAAGAACCTTGAAAACCTGTTCTATAATGTATATAGTTTGGATGAAATTCCAGAAATTTCTGGGATTCGGGACGAAATTCCAACTTATTTTATAGATCTAGCATGAAATTACACCTTTAAAAATATCAATTCCATCTTTGTCAATTAATGTAACAGAAATATAACAAATCTTCGGTGCTGAGAAAAAGATAGATAGATACATTATATATAAAACTCTTTTTTAAAAGATAAAACAGAAGGGTGCAAAGGCGGTCTTATTGCTAAAGCAATCTCTAAAGAAGTTAAAAGACAAATGTAACAGAAAAAGACCTTTCTATACCTAATATAAATAATCTGGATAAATAACAACTATCGTGAAAATATTAGGACGAAATTCCAGATATGTTCCATAGTCCGGATGAAATTCCAAATGTTTTATAAAAGCACGAAATTCCAATTTTTCTACATGTTTCGATGCAATTGGATGAAATATCAGATACTCGTATGTACCATAATAATAGTACTTAAAGATTTTTTTGGGTGAATTTAAAGATTTTACGTATAAAGTATATAAATTTTAAACGAAATACCAACCAGATATTTCTTAAATTTTGGACGAAATTCCAAATGATTTAATTCTTGTTTACTGAAATAAACAAAATATAGATGCTGGATGTTAAATAGATTTAATTATTATTAAAAATTGGTGTTGCCATTAGTAATATAACAAAAAATAGTAATAGCATAGAATAATGAAGACTATAGAAGTAAGATTGTGTTTTTAGTTTGTCACTAGGTAGGATTTTCCTAGTGATGGGTGGCAGTCGTTTATATTATTGTCTAACATACGTAATCTGTGAAATATAAATGATGATTTTTGTATAAAACAATCTTAAAATAGAGAATGCTTTAGTATCCATAAAGAGCCTAAAACAGTATCCATACAGTTACTTTTTATTTTTGGCTGCCTGTTAGCCGATCACGTTCAAACCAGTAAATACTTACTATCAAGTTGCAATATGGATTGATTGCAACTTGACATACTTTTCTGCCCTGGGATACCTAACTTAGAGAATATTTTTATCCCAAAAATTATAGGGTTCCTTCGGGATAGGTGATGACAGATTTTAACAATAATTATAAAAATATACAAGCCATAGGTACTATAGCTTGGCAAAAAAGTCGTGAAATAAATAGGGGCGCCACTGTCGCAAAATTTTCTTGAATCTAGCAACCCGAACTAGCCCGCATAGTACGACAGATTAGTTTTAATAATTAACTACTTTACTGAAATCAAAGTAGTACATTTATTGATTACAAATTTCTTGTTATTTATTTATTTAATACTAAAAATAATAATAAATAACCTTATTTAAACCCAAATAGCAACTAAATAATTTATAAAAGAAGGTAAAATTTTAACTATATTACTAGTTACTAAATTAATTAAAACTAAAAAAAATCTTTACGTGGTTGGCACCACACTCCTTATACTAATTACGCACGGGGTTATTGATTAAAATGCAGTTTAGTTAGTAAGTTTCAATATATTTTATTTTATTTACATACTACATGTACAAAGAATATAATTTGCCCAAAATATCGTCTTCCAAATATCCCATTTCAAAATGAAATGATGACAGTATAATACCGCAAATATCTAATGTTTTAGAAAAAAATTAGAAAAAGAATTCTAATTAGAAAAACTCGTATTATCTAAAAATTATTGCATCAGTGTAACAATCGTGATGACCTCTGATTGGCTGCACTTACGGCGTTCTTGGTGTATTAATGCATTTTAACCTTTAGCGGGAGAGTGGAAGCCATTGCGATCGTTACACCAAATCAATTTTAGAGAATACCACCAACTTTCGTAATTATTTGATTATGATTGCTTCATGAAGGTGTAACGGAGGAACATTCGTAAATAGCTAAATACCATCGACAGCTAAAATCATACTCCAGAACCCTTCCTTTGGGCTTTGTCGTAGTCGGGTAAAAATTGGTACAATATAATATCCGATCTTATATAAGTATATAAAAATCTCGTGTCACGATGTAGGTATGTTCGGGATAAACCCTGAAACTACTGAACCGATTTTGATCAAACTTCGTAACTATCTGTAATTTGGTCTAACTTAAAAGATAGGATAGTTTATTTGTTTTATTCTTATAGATAAGTTGGCGGTACGAAGTTCACCGGGTCAGCTAGTTAATTTATAAATATTAAACTTTCTTGTCGTGATAACGCCTATTTCTTGGGGTAAATTTATAGTGGGTATAGCATTTGATTTCAGTCGCCTACATTTGGTGTATTCGTTTGGCAAAAATGAGTCTTCTGTGAAATGTTTTGAGCAAATACGACTGTTATGCCGCGGTATCCTATTAGGTCTTTTTATCATTTCTATCCATTTCCTTTTTATTAGTTCATTTTTAAGGAAATCTACAACATAGAGATTAGAGAGTACATAATACTCGTATGTACGTACTAGTGCAATAATTATCAATAATCTATTTCACAGCACTAGTAACCTAAAAGCGTTTTGGCGAAATATCATTATTATTATTAAATAAGTATGTAATTGAGTACTTAAACATATTTATTTACTTTTTCTTACCTTTGCTTACCTATTTACTAGTAAAATCCTTAGTCTTAAACAAGAACCATTGCCAAAACTCACCGATGAAACCCGACAGATTCTGTATCATTTTATTTTCTTAAACTATTGGATTTACGTCCCTCAAAGGCACAATACATTTTTTGTGGACACTTGGCTTTGATTTTAGAGCTTTATGCACCTTAGAAATTTACTTTAAATAAAGAAATTCTTAAAAATCTTTTCTGTAACCTCGAATGTAAACAAACAAATACTAAGCAACAAAATTATGTGTACAGTTAACGACCCGTATTATTCGTACAAGAATAGGGTATTTTGAATTTGACAGTATTAAAAGATAAAAGATATAATTTGACAATCTGAACCTTGTGACCAGTTGCTAATCGAATAGACACAAACAGCGATATTTTGTTTCACTCACACTTACGTGATGGTAATAAACAGAAATTGGATAAAATATAGTATTCTTAGTTTTTATTTTAGTCCTACCTCCTTAGACGGCAGTCGTAATTCCTTCCTCCATGAGTAATAGTCTGTATTTTTTGAATATTATATTGTGATATTTTTGACATTTTGTCAAAATTTAGTGTTAATAAAATATTAATAGTGCCTTAATGTACGTGACTTAAATACCTACCGATAAGGTATTAGGAATTGAATACTCTATTATCTATTATATTATTATGTAAATGTTACCTATTGAAATATTTACAAAAGTAAAGTAGATAATTAAAAGTTAATTAAGTATAGGTATACATATGAGACCTTTTCTTATTTGTAAAAATATAAAAATGAAAAGTATTAAATTAACCTTAAATTTATAAAAAGCTATATCGATGTTTCATAATATTAGAAACACAGACTAAAGAAAAATATAGAGGGTTACATTTTTTTAGTATCTTGTAAAATATTTAAAAAAAAACAAAAATGTGACAATAATTCGGTTGTATCCTATATATTTATTAAAAGTTATATTATACGTTTTACAATACGTAATTAATTAATTATACATTAGTTTTAAGTGACGTCTCACCCTTGGCCGGTTTGCTAGTTACCCTTTGGTGCCATTGACTCTTATTCCATGGTAATAAGCATTTTTCTAGTATTATTTCTAGATTTAAGGTGATATTATATAAATGAATGGATAAGTATTGAGAAATATACCTACTAGGTATTTGAAATATACAAATGGTTTTTTTAAATTACGTACCTACCTAAAAATCTATTATAACATAGGTACCTAATATTATTGATGACTAGCTGATGCCCGCGACTTCGTCCGCGTGGATTGAGGTTTTTCGGTTCCCGCGGGAACTCTTTAATTTTCCGGGATAAAAAGTAGCCTATGTGCTATTCCAGACTATAATCTATCTCTGTGCCAAATTTCATCTAGTTCCGTTCAGCTGTTGGAGCGTGATTGAGTAACAAACATACATCCATCCAAACTTTCGCATTTATAATATTTATTTGATACATAGGTACCTTGTATAAGATGCTCCCGCCCGTCACCTCAGGCCCCGACTGCATTCAACTCGGGTGCGCACATAGGTACTTAGTTTTGATACCAACCCACCAGTGCAGGAAAAACGCTTGAAACGATACCTTCAGATACCGTTCCATTAACAGTTATTCACAATTATCGAAGTAAGTGTGGAATTTCAGAACGAATTTATTTTACTGAAGGTACTCATTGCTCAGTGGTTAACAACTGAAGATAAAAGAGAAGGTATAGATTTACAATATGTTTTATTAATCTTTAAATATTAACGATTGTCTTATTAAAAGCAGTAAAAACGGCGTTGCCGACAAATTGATGCCGAGTAATATGCTCTCTCCTCTCGAAACACCACTCAGTTTCATATCAGAATCTTCAAAATCTCTGCAAAAGGGTTTTTTTATTATTTTATATTACCTAGGAAGATACACATTTTGTTTTAAAGAGCAAATGCCGAGATTCTTGGCGGCTCTTCTCTGTGGAATTCTTTCCGAACCGGCGGTAGAGCCGATCTATCATATTTAGGGTGCGTTCCGAAATACACTGCGAGCACTGTAAGGTGTGACGTCACTTTAGTACACTGCGAAGCCTTTCCTTTTTAGTTAGGTATACTGGGTAGGCTGCTTAAAACGGAACGCTGTCAGCACTGAGACAAACACTGAGAGCACCTTACCTCGAAAACGCCAGTGCTCACAGTACAAAGATGGCGTCGATTAATGACGTCATATATTTCCCTAGGATACTGCAGCAGTTTACTGTCAGTTATAACGGAACGAATTTCTCCACAGTAAAGAGCACTGAACAGTGCTCGCAGTCTATAACGGAACACAGCCTTAGTAACAGTCCATCAATTAATCTGACCCGGTGGCCAAAATTGGAACTAAATTTATGCCTGATAAGATATTTTTTGATGATAAGATAGGCCACGACGACGGTGGCCTGCCCCCCTAGCATGGGCCGAGACAATTTTCTCCCCGAGGAAAGGATACAATTTTTATTCCTAAATAAATAAATAAAAACGCTAAATAACGGTGGATAAATAGTCCCCCGAGTCCCCGTGAAATGTCAAACGGGGATAAACTTCTCCTCTACCCTGTTGCCGTGCTCTGAGAAGTGGATAAGTTAATTTTATCTCTTGTCAGTGGATAAAATCGGGGGATAAAATTTTTATCTCCGGCCCATGCTAGCCCTGCTGGCCATGGTTCCCATGGTAGATCATGCCGTGAATCACGCCACGGCCTCAAGCCTCACACCGAAGACCAAGCTCAGGATCTACGGAGCCTAATTATGTCCGCTCACGACTGACGTACGCGGCTCCCGCGTGGTACGCGCTTTGCTCCGCCTACCAGAAGAGCCGCCTACAAGTCCAACAGAACAAGTGCCTCCGCCTAATCGTGGGAGCTCCGAGGTATGTGAGGAACGACGTCATCTATCGCGACCTCAAGCCCACCGTGGAGGAGTACGTCCGTACGCTCGCGCGGCGCATGTTTGCGCGCGCGGACAACGGACCGTACGAGCACCTCCACGGGATCGCCCGCTGACCACCCGACCGCCGACCGGGCGTCCACTGCCTCGAGAGCTCCTGCGATCGCCATCACCTGCGCGGCACGCAGGCGATCGTAGCGACGACGACGACGCGACAACCACTGGCCATGACACCGACTCCGCGCGCGGTGGCGATTATGTCGCCCGCAGCGCGGAGTCCACCGGACTTGCCTTCAGCTCCGCGAGCGACGGAGACCACATCGCACGCACCGCGGAGACCACATCGCACGCACCGCGGAGCCCACCAGACTTGACATTAGGGCTGATTCTGTAGTGCACAATCTCTAAACTAAACTAAAATTAGAGCATTACAAATATTGCTATCCCTTTCATAATACTCCCTACGGAAAGGGATAGCAATATTTGTAATGCTCTAATTTTATTATAACTATACATAAGCTCTAATTTTAGTTTAGTTTAGAGATTGTGCACTACAGAATCAGCCCCATTATCTCGGCGCGCGACGGAGACCCTCTCGCCCGCGGCGCCGAGATAACTGGATTTGACACGGGTCCAGCGCGCGACGGTGATGCCTTCACTCGCAGCGAGGGCCCAACTCCGGAAATGGCAACTGATCCAGGGGCCTGTAGCCTACAAGGCAGGCCATAGCGACACGGCTAGAAGATATTCACCGGGGTACAGAATTACCCCGCGCCCCGCCCGGGTAGGCCATGCCTCGAGGCCCGTACCCCTGTTTGGCCCTGACGGACCAATCGGAGAAGACTCACGCTCCAGTTATTTTTTTAAATTTGTTTTGCATGTCTACTAGCTACGCTGTCACCGGATCAGATAAATTTGTGGGACTATAGTCTAGACTATATAGTATGTAGTCACTATACCTACACAAGGTTTCCTAAATGAAAATATAAGCATTTAATTATACTACTGAGCGCACAGTTGTGGAATTGCCAAGTTCTTCAAAATTATAGCTATTTACCTATTTTACAAGTTCATTAAAAAAATACTGTATTGTTAGAATAAACATAAATTGATTGATCTCCTTATTTTTTCATCAATTTAAATGGGAGATTAAAAAAATAAACAAATAATTTAAAAATAAATCTTTATTGATACTAACAAGTGCGTCAAATACTGGGCAAAATTACAAAAAAAAAATTTAAAACAACAACATTCACTATAATAATAAATTATAATTATTGATAAATAAATAGGTACTTTATAAATTATGCTCTTTCTGTATAAATGTTAAAAATATCCGGACGGCATCCTTCTTTCATAGTAAGTGAGTACTTCCTAAGTAAATCTAAAGTTTTGTCACTGAAGTACACAAAATTTTATTTAAACTTACATAATATTACTATAACTTTTCTTTTCACATAATACTACACATGTGTTTTCAAATTCGAGCTAGATATATTATGGATAGCATACAGAGAAGACATGAAAAGAGGTTTTTTTCTCCAAGAGGCCCACGATGCCTGCTCCAGGTGATGCGAACTAGACAAAAAAATATGCGTAAAGGCAAAAATATTTAAAAAATACATTTTTTGTCATCAAAGTCTTCGGGCTGGTACAAAAATAAAACATAAATAAGTAAAAAATATAATCGTCTACTAAGTACATTGTCTTACAGCTGCTAAAGCCGTGTTTTATTTATAGTTGGTGCGGTAATAATCCAGAAGCAATTATATTATTACTATTTGTACTTAATTCTAAATATCTAAGGCACTGGTTAAGCAACAAGTCTTCACTATCTACAGAAAGGTCGCGAAAAATTATCTAGAAATAGAAATAGATTAGGTATACCTACCTATTCAAATATCCTTTTTTATTTTTAGGGTTAAAAATACCCTAAAACTGAAAAGGATAATATTTGCAACCTGCACAGGAAAAATACTGAATGTCAACTAAAATCCTAATTTGACCTAACTGCATCTAACGGCAATTATAGGGTTAAAATTTAAGTTTTTAAACATACAATTCGACTTCATACAAAGTTATCCTTTTTTGACATTCCTTGCTTTTCCCATGAAGGCCTAGTCTTTATTATGAAAAGTTACAATAAGATAACCAATAAACCCCAGATATTTAAAACACAACCATAATTTTAAAATTTCAATACAACATTACGATAACTACAAAATATACTGTGAATAATTTACAAATTATGTATCAACGATTATAAGTACCAACAACAAACTATAATTATTATCACATGCGAACAACCTCAAATACAATTTTAAACATAATTAACTTCTATAGGGTGCATAGTAGTGCTGAAGCCAAGTTCCAAACTATTTTACGTGACAACTTAATATTTATACTTACAGTGTTTATTAATTAATATATTCCAACATTTATGTTACAAACTATTATATTTTACGTGATAGATATTTTTACAGTGGTTACAAATTATTTTACAATTTTAAAACTAGTTAAGTACTATATAAATCCTTTGCCAATATTTGTAACTCAGCATTTAAAATTGCAATAAATATTATTGTCGAGCTTGAATGAGCCGACTCAAGCACCTTTTTAGCTGCTATTCTAACTACTTATTTGTCCGAAAGCTTATTTAGTACAACCCCATATAGGTACGACTTGAAAAAACATTTGAAAGTAAGCTACCTGCACAGTCGCGGTCTGAAAACGGTTACCACTATACGGTTTATAATTGCATGCATATATCAGAAGGTCTATTTGGTCTGATTAGGCATAAATCATAGATTATTTGAACATAGATTTGGATACTCGATTTCTTTTATACCGATTAAAAATAATTTCAAATCTAATATTTTTGATAGATTCAATTTCAAAAAATGCAATGACGCTAATGGAAAGCATAGTTGAAAAGCAAAAGAGTTTTATTATAAAAAAAGGCAAAAGTTCAAGGCTCTTCTTGTTAAAATCAATACTTCTTGTAAAGAAGTCTTATAAAGAATCAAAGTAATTTGAAAACTCATTTTCAGACCTCGACTGTACAATCCAAGTTAAAAAATTTCGGAAAATACGTATTGCAACTCTAAAAGTTCTAAATCCCTTTTCGAACTACAACCAACTTATCTTACACGGAGAACTCCCTAAGTTTGTCCACCACAAGCTTCTGGTTCCTGTTGACCCAGTCGATATTGACGCGGGCGTTCTCTATACCCTGGGACACGGCTAACTTGGAGCCGGATAAGTATTTCGTGTTCTTCTCTTGCCATGCCAGGAACTGTGTAAAAAACATTGTGGATATTAGGTCATTTTAAGCAGTGGTAAATGAAATATATATTTATTTATTTCACGTTTTCGGTTCGGAAAACTGATTCTACTGAGAAGAGCCACACAATGACGTTGATGTCACGTACTTTGACGTTTCTAAAATAAGGATTATAATTCTAAAACACGAATATCCACAATAATGAAAGAAATGGGCAGTATGGCCCCAGTTTTTTTAAATCATCAGGGTTTGGAATTGCGAATCTAGCCAGGATAATGAGAAAGCTTGGTTACCTCGTCGAGTTCCTTCTGTGTAGTGAATTGTCCGAGCAATGTTTTGATGATGCCGCCGATGCGTCTGTCTTGGCCTTTGAAACTGAAAGCGAAACAAAAAAAGTTAGGATTTCAATGGCGCACGGCAGTGAAAAGGTCAAGTTCAAAGTACAAATGTGTCAGGGGAAAAACTAAATTTACGAACTACGATACATGTATAGTTTTATAAAATTGCATAAATACGAATCAAACATTGTTTGTGAGTTATGGCTGATAAATGATTTTATGATTCGTTGACTTGAAAAAACTGGGAGCTTTCGTCGTACACTCTATAATCTATACAAACGAAGCTTTCGCAGTCTGTCTTGCTACGCTACCGCATACCTACGGTCGTTTCTCCATTTATGTCTCCATCATCATCATCATCATTTCAACTCTTTGCTGGCTCACTACTGAGCAATCTCCTTTCAGAATGAGAAGAAGTTGGCTATAGTCTACCATGCTGGTCAAGTGGGGATAATAGTAGTGCGGATTGGCAGACTTCATACAACTTCGGGAGTAGAACTCGCGACCCGGTATACGGGTGTCTAAGGCTAAAACTTACGCGTTATAAATTTCTTCAATTCTGTTGTAAATGAAGTCCTTAGCGATGTAATAGCCGATAGTGGATCGCGTCACAGATGAGATGACGCTCCCAGAGTCTTGGCGACGGATCTCTGAGCCCTCGGTGACCGTCCAATCCAGGTATCTAGGAAGGAACAAACGTAAGCTTTATTAGTTAAGGGCGGACTCTCTCTGCGTCGTATTCCCATTGTATCTTGCAATTCGCGAGTGCGCGTGGCTCATGGTTGAGTCGTATCTGTATACATTTGTATACATGTAAATGTGTGCGTGTAAGTGATTGCGCGTACGACTGTCAGCTCTGAGAGGCACGCACACTTACGCAATGTTCACTACAGGTGAAGTCCACTCGCGAAGGAAGAATTGCAAGAATTATAGGAGTTTTCTTTGGATAATAATGCGGTGAACTCCCATATCCGCATACGATGCAACTAAGAGTAGGTACTAATTAAACTTTAGGTTTTGTAACACTTATTATCAGATTTTAGTAATAATAACCGGACTGACGGCATAGTGCCGAGGAAGGGAGGAAAAGAAAAGGCCGAATTTTCAATTCGGTCGGTCAACTTTGCGACTGTTATGCGTTGTCAAAACTATGCCACTCGTCGCTCAGAGAGTTGACTAATAATAATAATATTTAGGTACTAGCTGATTCCCGCGACTTTAGCCGCGTGATTTGAGGTTTTTTGGTTCCCGAGGGAATTTTTTAATTTTCCGGGATAAAAAGTAGCATATGTGTTATTCCAGGCTATAATCTGTCTCTGTGCCAAATTTCATCCAGATCCGTTCAACCATTTTGGCGTGATTTAGTAACAAACATCCATTCATTCAAACTTTCACATTTTTATAATATTAGTATAGATTAATACTCACTGTGACAGTATCCACACATCCCTCGAGCAAGCCAATGCGTACAGCAAGTGATCCTTGGCGGCGGCCACGTTGGCGTTACGGCGCCGCGCGAGGGCGAAGCGCCACTCGCGCACGGAGCCCCGGCGCAGGGCTACGCAGTACACCGTGCGACGCAGGTCCACTGGAATCCTGAGGGTACAGTAATTTGTGCTAAACTAGAGGTCCAAAATATAAGCATACCCGGCCAAGTAATAAGAAACCAAAATTGATTTTTAAACTTTTGCACTGAGAACTTGGCTTTTACACAATTGTGCACCTTTTTCATAAAATTGAATAAGTACATAGAGTGCTTCTACAATAGCAAAATAATTCAATTATACTAAATTAAAAAAGCCTGCCGAGCGATCGCGTAACTTCTGCATCAATCATTGTTACAGTATCAATTGTTGTAATTGGCTGAATTTATGGCATTCTTGCTGCGTCAATGGATTATGTCCAATAGTGGAAGAGTGTTAACCAATCAGAGGTGATTGCGATGTATCAATGATTGATGCAGAAGTTACGCGATCGGTCGGCTGGTCAAGTGAAAGTCTGACTCGCACACAAACGGTTCCGTAAATTCAAATTCTTTTGGTAAATAACTAGATGATGCCCGCGACTTCGTCCGCGTGGATTAAGTTTTTTTTGAGTCCCGCGGGAACTCTTTAATTTTCCGGGATAAAAAGTAGCCTATGTCCTTTCTCGGGATACAAACTATCCCTATACCAAATTTCATCAAAATCGGTTGAACAGGTGGGCGTTAAAGCGTAGCAGACAGACAGACAGACACACTTTCGCATTTATAATATTAGTATGGATATGGATAATTAATATTCTTTTAGTAATAATAATAGGGCTAGGGGTTTGGGTTTAATATAACTGCCATGCCCCTAACAGGTTAGCCCGCTACCATCTTAGACTGCATCATCACTTACCATCAGGTGAGATCGCAGTCAAGGGATAACTTGTAGTGGATAAAAAAATTAAAAAAAAATTGTAAATAAATGTCAATACTAACGGGTTATTCTGGTCAGGGTTCTCAGTATCCATCCACCGCTGGTACATTTCCATGGCGTTCTCTTCGCAGTCTTGCACCTTCATACTGCACGCCCAGGCACTCGTTGTGGTCTATACAAGGCAAACACGATTTTATAATACACTAGCTGATGCCCGCGACTTCGTCCGCGTGGAATAAGATTTTTTGGATTCCCGCGGGAACTCCTCAATTTTCTGGGATAAAAAGTCATGTCATAGCGACGATATTAAACTGAACGACGCACAGTTTGGTTTCCGCCCAGGACTTTCGACAGATTCAGCGATTTTCAGTTTAAAGGCAACCGTAAACCATTACGTCAGTAGAGGTACGTCAGTCTACGCATGCTTTCTTGACCTGAGTCGTGCTTTCGACCTTGTAAATTATAATTTACTCTGGGAGAAATTACATGACTCTAGCGTTCCTACAAAAACGGTGAATCTGTTGAAATACTGGTATGGAAACCAAACTAACAGTGTAAGATGGGGCGACACGACATCTAGCGAATATATGCTAGAATGCGGTGTTCGTCAAGGTGGTTTGACCTCTCCTGACCTCTTTAGCCTGTACGTGAACGACCTGATTGCAGAACTGAGAAGCACCAAGGTTGGTTGTCACATAGGGTCCACTTGCATGAATAATTTTAGCTATGCAGATGATATGGTGCTCCTCAGTCCTTCAATCAGGGGGCTTCGTAGACTGGTAACGATCTGTGAGCGTTATGCTGCAGAACATGGCCTTAAATATAACGTTAAGAAAACAGTTACGATGGTCTTCCGTTCAGGCAGAGGTCCGGAGAGTATTCCGGCGGTATTTCTCGATGGAGATATACTGGAAAGGGTAAATCGGTTCAGATACCTGGGGCACATACTGACTGAGGGTCTCGTTGACGATGAGGATATTGAAAGGGAACGTCGTGCTCTGGCTGTTAGATGCAACATGCTCGCACGTCGGTTCGCAAAGTGTAGTGACGATGTAAAGGTGACACTGTTTAGGGCATATTGCTTATGTTTCTACACATGTCAGCTTTGGGTCAAGTTCACCAGGCGTGCTGTCAACAACATCAGGGTGCAATATAATGACGCCTATCGTATCCTGATGAAGTTGCCACGGTACTGTAGCGCGTCGGACATGTTCGCTAAGGCCAGAGTACCGGACTTTTTTGCGATCATACGATCGCGAATCGCATCATTCTGGAGTCGTTTGCGAGCCTCCAACAACGAGATCCTCAGTACGTTGGCCGAGAATCTGGACTGTAACATTTTCAGACACTGGCTTTCAGTGCACCAGGAGGCAAATAGGAAGTAGCCCTAATACAAAGGATACCAGCTATGTACCTGCTCCGTGTTCATTTGAATGATTTTTTATGTACCTATATTGCCATTGGCAATAATTTTAGTTTTAGTTTTATTTTTATTTTTATTTGACATTTTTATATTGTACTGTATTGGGTTTGTACCTTTCAATAAAGAATTATTATTATTATTATAGCATAATCAGTAGTTCGTAGTAGTAGTAGTTTCGTTCATTGATTTCAGATTTTTTGTTATTTTTAAAATATTGATTTCATGAATTTTTCCAGTAGTAAATAATTCTCTGTTAATATAATATTGTGAATGTTTCTTGAAATTTTGCACGCCATTATTTGGCAGATTGTAATATGTACCATCTTTATGTAACATCTTTATGTAACTTACAATCATGCAATAAATGAATGAATAATGAATAATGAATAAGTCACTCTCCAGGTCTTCAACTATACCCATGCCAAAAATCACGTCGATCCGTTGCTCCGTTGCAGCGTTATTGAAGGACAAACCAACAAACAAACACACTTTCGCATTTATAATATTAGTATGATATCCATACTAATATAATAGGGATGATGCCTAGTTATAAATTAATGAAGGAACTACTTACTACTATTTCTTGATGATTAATAGGTAAATAGAGGGTCTTCTAAAAGCACTAAATATCACAATCTACGCTAGTTTTAAGTTTGATATAACCATTTAGTAGATAGGTACTATCGATTACTTAAAGAAAAAAGTGTGTTGCACAACAATCATCTAGAAGCGCGTTTTTAATATGACGTTGCTGATTTGATTGAGTTACCATCCTCCATCTTATTACAGATGCGAAAGTGTGTCTGTCTGTCTGTCTGCTACGCTTTCACAGCCAATTTTTTCAACCAATTTTGATGAAATTTTACACAGATACATTTCATCCCATGTAAGGATATAGGCTACTTTTTATCCCGGATAATTCAGGAATTCCCGCAACAATTAAAAAACTTAACCCGCAAATCATCTAGTAGTTTATTATTATTATTATTATTATTATTATTATTTATTTATTTAATCGGACAACAATAGATCCATTATGTGTTAGTAACAATAAATACTTAATAACTATGTTAATACTTAAACACTAAGGAGTTAGTAACAAAATACTTAATCACTATGTTAGTACTTAATAACTAAAAGGGATTTCGTCCTCTGAACGAGTTTCGCCATCAGAGGACTATCCATTTTGTTAGCTATCATGCGCAGGATGCCGTTGCTGCGTCCACGGACTCTGGACAATAGTGAGGCTGTTTTCTTGCGCCAGATGGCATCGAAGCCATCTGTCCGCGCCTCAGTAAACATTACCGATGCACTACAGAACCGAGGTTGCCGCAACAAAATCCTGAACGCATTATTATATTGGACTCGCAGCGCATTGTAAGCCCTTTGCGTGTACTGAAACCACAAGCTTGCCGAGTATAAGGATGTACAGTAAGCTTTGAACAGCGTGACTTTCACAGCATCCGTACATCGGGCAAACCTGCGGGCCACCATATTCGCTCGGACTGACAATGCCCTGCGTTCCCTTTCCATATCGTCATCATCTCCAAGGTTCTCGGTTAGCAAGTGCCCAAGGTATTTGAATTTGTGCACTCTATTGAGAGCTACTCCATGGAGTTTCAAAGGTGGAATATACGTTGGACACTTGGTACCCGCCCTGAAGATCATGACTTCAGTCTTCTTGACATTATACCTCAAACCATGTTCAGCAGCATACGACTCGCATACCGCAAGCATCCTGCGCAACGCACTGATTGACGGAGCCAGCAGCACCATGTCGTCGGCATAGCTCAGGTTGTTGACGCAGACACCGTCTACGTAGCAGCCTACCGGCATACTGCTGAGTCCCTCAATCAGCTCGTTTACGTACAGGCTGAAAAGCAATGGTGAGCTCAGGCCACCCTGCCGAACGCCACATTCCAGCCTGTACATGTCCGAGAGCTCATTTGCCCACCTCACTCGGTTCTCCTGACCTAGGTACCAATATTTAAAAAGACAATTAACCTCCGGTGGCAACCCTGTCTTTTTTAACTTATGCCACAGGTTATCATATGGCACCAGATCAAAAGCCCGCGACAGGTCCAGGAAACAAGCGTATACGGGAGTGTGTCTGTCAGTGTAGTACTTGACAGTATGCTTCAAACTCAGGATTGCAGTTTCTGTTGACAGTTCGGACCGAAATCCAAATTGAGCGTCATGCAGCTTAACGTGCTTCTTCAAATATTGGTTAAGCACACTGTCAAGCACTTTCGCTATGGTAGTGGCTAGCGAAATCGGCCGGTAATTACATTTGTCAGACACATCCCCCGTCCTACTCTTTACAACAGGTACCACCACAGTTCTCATTAGGTCCGGAGGCAGGTACGAGTGGCTGAGACATAGATTGAATAACAATGCCAATACCCGAGGGAGATGACATCCCGCATGCTTCAGGTGCTCGATACTGAGTCCATCGTGACCAGGGGACTTACCACGCTTTGACTGAATGATAATTTGTCGTATATCTTTTGCCAGAATTATTACAGACATTTTAGTTCCGCTAGGCTCAGCATCGAACCCCTGACGCTGCGGCCCAAGAGGCGACTTCACAGCAAAGTGATTTGCAAACAAATTGGCGATCTCGCTCGGGTTAGAGACACCATCGACGCTTGCTGGAATGCCCGGCCTAGGATTAAGCTGATTTGTGCATTTCCAAAAATTCTTGAAATCAGCGTTAACATGGTGTGTCGCCAGCATATCCATCTTAATTTGTTCCTGGTGATTTTGACACCACTTAAGTTTTCCTTTAAACATTTTTCTCGATTCAGCCATGTCATTAAAAATAGGACCGCTAACTGGCTTGCCATGCCAACACCAAACATGATATTTTAGCTTGGCATTCAAGTAAGCGTCGCGCACATGCCTATTCCAACCCGCCAGTGGATATTATACTTGATATTATACTTAAAAACATTTTAAACTATTGACTTACCTGCATTTTAACGCTTTCCAAGTCTTCACCATTAATGATCCTCTTCTGGGCCAGTCCGCCCGCTCGCTCGTAAGCCTTGGTGATGAGCCTCCTCATGAACTTCTGGAAGGCGCCGTAGTCTGCGCTGCGTTTGATGACGTTCTCGATCTGCCCGAGCGCACTCAACCCCGTGCTCAGGGGTAGGTAATCTGTTTCGCGTTGAAGGTAACTAGCTAACCTGTTAAGTAGTAAGTATTAATTATTCAAATAAATATTATAAATGCGAAAGTTTGGATGGATGGATGTATGGATGTATGTTTGTTACTCAATCACGCTCCAACGGATGACCGGATCTGGATGAAATTTGGCACAGAGATAGATTATAGTCTGGAATAGCACATAGGCTATCTTTATACAGGCTTTTTATCCCGGAAAATTAAAGAGTTCCCGCGGGAACCGAAAAACCTCAATCCACGCGGACGAAGTCGCGGGCATCAGCTAGTATTAAATAAAAGTACGTTTTAAAACTAATATTTTACCTAATATTAATATACGACTAGCTTTGGAAGGAAGGATTGCAGGCGACAGAGCTCCAGTATGGCTAGCATGCGCACTACGAGTAAAATTATGTCTACCCGTTATCTCTCTCTGTCTACCGAAGCTAATAATATGGTTACTTATCTCGTTACGTCAAAAGTAGAGATCAAAGTAATATTTCTTAACTGTGGTATTTTTCTCTACGAACCTTTACATGTCGACAATTTTTTCTTGTAATATACCGCATTTTGTGCATGTTAGGGTAAATGAAAAATTTGCCGGCCACGACAACATCTCTCTCTCTCGTCGCGAGATAATCTCGTTGTGCGCATGCTAAGCACACAGGTCGCCTAAGGCGCAAGTGGTTAGCTGATATAAGGGGGTGGACAGGGCTTAGCTACCCAAAGCTAAAAGATGCGCCTCAAAATACTTAGAGATTTTTGAGTTTGATGACCGCCAAACTTCGTTTTGAAGAAGGCATACGGTGATGATGATGACCTCAGAATTCTTTCTTCTCTTTCATTTGACACGGTACAATAAATAAATAAAATAAAATAAAAATAACAAAAAAATTAAATATTGAGACCCCCACTTTTTTGGATGTTACATCCATCATACCAATTTTATTCGTATGTGTAACGTGTCAAATGTAGCCTATGTCACCCGGATCATATTAGCGAATCGATTGACAACTCATTCATCAAAATAACTGACTAACTGATCTATCAACGTACAGTTCAAACCACTGGACTGATCGGGCTGAAATGTGGCATACAGATATCCTAAATATGACGTAGGCATCCGCTAAGAAAGGATTTTTGAAAATTTAACCCTTATGGCGGTAAAATAGCTATATAGGGGGTAAAATAGCTAGCTAAAATAGGGGCTTTGGAATTTGTATGAAAATCGAACTTAACGCGAGCGAAGCCGCGGGCAAAAGCTAGTTTTGTTATAGTCTACAAACTTACTTCATAGTAGTTCCATAATCTAGTCGGTTGTTCCATGCGAGAGCGAAAGCATCGCTCAGTAACTGCACTCGACCCTCTACTGGCACGTTAGTGAACTTCTCACTTGTTAACGTTGATATAAGAAGCTTCCAGTTTTGTTCGTCGTAGTTCACTCTGTATGGAGCTGTGAAATAAATGTTTAGTTTAAATAAATTATTAACTATTTATTTACTTTTTCTTTAGCGTGAGGTCATGAGGTAAAAGGAATTAGTACATTGTTCACCGAGGGGAGAAAGTGACCGATTACTATCGAGGGTGTAGTTTGAGGCCCGAGGCGTAGCCGAAGGGCCGTAATACACGCGAGGTAGGAATCGTACTTTCTACCGAGTGATACATAGTGCTTTATACTACACCTGCGAGGAAAATAAGCGATAATTAGTGATTAAACGAACTTACAAAGGTTTAAAATAATAAATAAAATAAATATTTTTTATTTCAGGCAATTTTACAAACCCATATTCAAAATACAGAAACATAAAAAAAAAAAAAACAAAAAAAAAACAAAAAAAAAAAACAAAAAAAAAAGAAAAAAAAAACAAAAAAAAAAAAACAAAAAAAAAAGGTTTAGGTTAATAGTTAATAATAGTTAATAGTCCTTAATTAGGTTAGGCTAGCTAGCTTTAATTTCTAATGTATTGTTGTCAAAAAATAAAAAAAAAAAAAAAAAAAAAAAAATGACGTTCTACCATAACTATATGAGTCGCTTCATTCGAAGCTTCACTATCACAACTAGACTACATTTTGAGGATTATTTCAATATAGATTTCGATATCGACAATCGACATCGATATCGACAATCGACATCGATATCGACAATCGACATCGATACCGACAATCGACATCGATACCGACAATCGACATCGATACCGACAATCGACATCGATATCGATATCGACTATCAATATCGGATCGACTATCGATATCGATAATCGACGTCGATGTCGACAATCGACATTCACCATATTATTTGACTTTTCTATGTCAAATATGGTGAAGCTGCTTCTAATATTATATTTCCATAAGGTAAGACATCCAAATTCTCAACGTCCATACCATATTTACTTAAAATTAAAAAACAACAGCGCGTTAGAAATGGATTTTCATACAGTTTTCTCCCCGCTTAGCACGTTAGAAATGAAATTTCATACATCTTTTCCTCCCGCTTAATTGGTTTGTAGCAATGACGTACTTTCTACCTCGTTTTGACAAAAGCAAGAGGGTACTTTCCGAGCGGGTGTAGTATAAACTATATTTCCTCTCAGAACTTGGAGGTGCTGCGCTACCGTGTGCCCCTATGACTTTAGACTTTAAAAGAGAAACAAATAGTTTTAAACTAAGAACTTGGCGCTGCACTACCTTGCGTTTTAGATAACTTTACTTACTTTAGCGCCATTTCTAAAATTTTTAATATTCTTCTTTGTGTAATTAATGACCTTGGACGTGTAACATTGTGAAATTTATCTTCCCTCAATAGGAACTACATAGCCCTAAAAAGGGTTAACTCATCGAGTATAATATCGTACCAGTACCTTCAAGACAAGAGTGAATAGGCATCTTCTAGGCAAGCGCGTTCCAACCTAGACCTCATCATTGCTTTGTACCTACTAAGCATGATTGTCGCCAAGCGCAAGCCTATCTCTCAGTAAAAAAAAAGATTCGATATAGGGACCTTATGATTTAAGTGTGGTGTCAGACAAGGGGGCTATGCTCGCCCACTCTCTTCAATCTATATGTAAATGGCCTGACACGTGAGGTCTCACATTGTCACATCTAAATACAACGGAGCCCTAATGGTTAACTCACCGATCATATCATAGTTGAAGAGCACCCACTCATTGGGCCCGGAGCCGTGTTCGAACCTGTGCTCCATGGCGACACCCTCGTTGTCCGCTAACCACTGCACCTGCTGGCGCGGCTCACCCACCTCTCTCTCGCACAGCACGCTGAGCGGTACCCACCAGGATGACGTCGAACGGGTAGAGGCAGAACCCAGGGAGAGGTAGCGTTTCTGGAACAACAAACGTTTGTTGGTCTATTGTACGCTTTTATAGTTTTATCCTAGGCTTTAAATATTGTTAAGTTTCCTGTACTGTGTGATTATGAAATTTAATCATTATCTTTATAGCATGGTTCTAAAAGAATTTTAATCTTTTTTTTTTATTAAAATATTTTTGGAATTTAAAAAATTTTAGAGACTATTTAAAACAGCATATTTTGTTAAGAAAAACACAGTGTACAATTCGCAAGCTGAAAGTGGTGATGCAGCCTAAGGTGGAGCGCGCTTGCCTAGAAGACGCCTATTCACTCTTGATTTGAAGATACCAATATTGTGATGGTCTGATGAATCCAGATTGAGAAAAAATATGGAAAAGTAGATGATGCCCGCGACTTCGTCTTTCAATTCCCGCAGGAACTCCTTAATTTTTCGGGATAAAAAGTAGCCTATGTCCTTCCCCGGAATACAAACTATCCATGTACCAAATTTCATCATAATCGGTTGAACAGGTTGGCCATGAAAGCGTAGCAGACAGACAGACAGACAGACGGACAGACAGATACACTTTCGCATTTATAATATTAGTATAGATCCTAGGATATTTTCTTTCCTGTACCTGTGTGATAGTGACGCTTCTGTCAGAGTAGTCCCTGGTGACAGTGAGGAGAGGGTATCCCGTCTGTTTAGTCCACGTGTCCATCACCTCCTTGACGGTGACGTTTCTGCTCAAGCCGCCATGTTGCCTGTTGACTTCAGTCAGTTCAGCCCACAGGTCGTCTTGCTCCGCGTTCGAGTAGGAGTGTTTTGTGAGGTAGCTGGAAAAATTTGGTTAGATTAGGAGGTAGCTGGAAAGAATTGTTTAGATTTGGTAAAACGGCAGCTGTTACAGTTGGGGGGGGTGCGGTTAATTCTGTCTAGTACAGATTATTATTATGTCGCGTTTATATCTTCAGATCGAATGTATCAAAAGCTGGGCACAAAACTTTTCTTGAGTCCAATGTTATTACTTAAGTACTTATAAGTTTTTTAAATAAACTTATTAAAAGTGCTTTTGAATCGTCGAGTGAATCTATCACTGCATACGGAATGCCATTCCTACCGAGAAGAACCATCTAGAAACTCGGTGGTAGCTCTTTTTAAAAAAACATTTACAATTACATCAATATGTTAGATTAAGTAAGTAATGTTAGATGGAAAGTTATAAACAATTTATGTATGGTATCACTGCTATGGTTTTGTAGAGTGGCAACCCTGATCTGGGAACTCTATGATTGATCATGTAAGATGACAGCGGTGTCTGTGTGTTGGAATTGCTAATTAAAGTATTTAAAATGGATAAACAGTGTTTGGATGTAATAGGTCAGAAGTGGCATGAACTTCATGTGCTAATTACTTAATTGATTATCCGGACCTATCCTGAAAATGGTACAAATTGTAATTCAAGATGTTAAATAAAGTATTATATGACGCCATGACCGTGACGTAATTCGTGAAGCAAAAAAAAGAAAAGAATTACCTACCTAATTGTCGTCATGACGGAAGGTGAACTATAAAATACAAGGAGGAAATGAGTGCTAAAACACGTATTGTGAAATGATCGTAAGTACTCAAATACCTACGAGGGTTGATACTTGGTTGCATGCAAGCTGGCATGGAAAACAAAAAGATGTATCAATGGAATAGTTAGTAAGTACTTATCAAGTAGGTACTTGCATTACCAAAGGTCACAGTGAATAAATAAGGTTGTATAATCTAATTCTAACTGGGAATTAGGTAAGTTTACCATTTGCATTCAGTTATAGCATTTGCCTAGTTGTACTGTGCTTAGGTACATGGAATGAGTTAGCTAAAATACCTATATAATTGAGAGAAATGATTAAAGGTTATAAGTAAAGGTATCTACCATTATGACTACAGCCCATTAACGTCCCACTGCTGGGCAAGGGCCTCCACTTTCATAGGAGAGAGGGAATTAGAGCTTAGACCACTCTGATCTTATTGGGTTGTCTGATCTGGTCTGTTTGGTTAAAGTATAACTAGGTATGTATATTAAATAAACAGACCATACCTGCAGAGTGAGATAAGTAGGTACTTGCAGGTTGTACTTACTTACATTAAGTACTTAAGTATCTAAGTTTTATGTGAGGAATCATAGTGAAATCATAAAGAGGTATGTCATAACATATGAGTACCTATGCAGTATTCAAAGAAATAAGTTAAACTACAATAGGTTGGGATGGTAGTTGGTCGACTACATAAGTAATAAGTAAATTATTGAAGAGGTATTTACTAATTTATTCAGTTGGAAATTAGTTTAATTGATAATCTTGTACCTAAATTGATAGTGAATATTCAATTTATTCTGAGAGTTATGTGAATCATATATACCTAATATTGTTTGAGTTCATGAACAGAGGTCAAAAGTAACTGTAATATTATACATTCCATTAAAGCAAGTATAACCCATTAAAGGTCCTTACAAGTGAAAATTGCATTTGTAGAGTGAACGGATACCCAGTTAAAATAATAAGTAAGGTACAGTTTAGCCGTTTAGTATAAATAATATCAGAGCTATACATGTTTGAAGGGCTAAAGTATATAATTGAGTAAGTACATTATATATAAATATTGGGTGGCATAGATAGGTACCTTTGTTCGGAAAATGTGAATTGAAATAATATCAAATCTGCCTGGATGAAGAATGGGTTAGCGGATTTGGGTGTGAATTATGATGGTGATATGACAGGTTTTGAGACCCGGTTCAACTGAAGTTGGTATTTAATAATAAGTGTGTTGTCTGTTTCAAGTATTGCACAGTGGCTGTTTGGAGCGGTGTGCTTTATTGCCTGATAGAGCATATGATTTCTCATTATGCGGAGAGACTGAAGGAAAAGAGAGATATCACATCAGTGATTGTACTCACACCTGGGGTACCATGGTTATGGTGCTGGGTACGGGCTTATGTCTGTTAAGATAGCAGAGGTTTTGCCAAGATAATAATATTTTTAATTTTACAGGTGTAATTAATAAATTAATTCTTGAGTTTTAGTGTGGTCTTCGCAATGTTCTCTGGCCAAGACCAAAAGCTAGTGGCATATAATGTTATGGTGGTTGCCTAACCTGCACCTTAATAACAATGGTATGGAATGATGTCTATATAACATATGGACCGAGCCCGGGTCGCATATCTTGCAGTCATGTTAGCAAATAAATGCAAAAAGAACTAAGTGGTAATTTTGGTAAATTCCAATTTAATTATAATGGATGATGACTCTAAAGTCAAACAGGATAAGTGGCAAAAAAAATAAAGGAGAATGTCCATTGTTGCAAAAGGAAAGTCATCATTTTGTTTAGAGGAAAAATAAAGGAGGATGCCAAATTTTTGAAAATGGAAAATTATCATTTTTGTTTAGAGGGAAAATAAAGGAGATTGGCAAGTTTGTAAAAGGCAATGGCACCTTTTAGTGCAAGGAGATTTATATACAGTCATCTTATGTGGTGCAAGGAGTTACAAGAATGATGCAAAGTTTAAGATTTAACTTTTATAGTTAAAGAGTCAAAGTCAAAATATATTTATTCAAAGTAGGTACTTACACATTACACTTAATGAACGTCAAGTATACAAAGTATAAGACGTGGTGGCGATGATTAACATAGGTATCTTAAAACTAAAGTTACGAGGGTTCCAAACGCGCCCTGGTCTGAGAAGAGTAAAATTGTTTCTTAAGAATTTGGGAGCTAAAGCCCGGCTGTTGAATAAAGATTTAAATGTTACTCTGGAAAAAAAAAAAAAAAAAAAAAGAGGATGTTATGGAAAGTAAGGTTGGGAGTGACTCATTTGTGATATTTTGGTTTGATTTTTGTTGAGGTAAAAACAAAATAGAAATAAATATGCCTGCGGGGCCATGGGTCAGCTTCAGGAAAATTCCTAAAGGTGAAGTACACTTATTGTAAATGTCACATGCCTGAGGGGCTTCAGAACAAATTGATGCATGCGCCAGCAGGGCTGCACAGCAGATCAGTTTTAGCTAAATACCTAAAGTGGGGAACACTTACTGTATATGTCACATGCCTAAGGGGCTTTCATACAAATTAACGCATATTGGCGCAGGGCTGCACGGCAGAACAGTGCAGAGTACAGAACAGTAAATGTAACATGCCTTATGGGCTTCAGTACAAACTAATACATTGACTTGCAGGGTCGCAGATTAGTTTCAGGGAAATGCCTAACAGGGGCCTATGGCACAGTGGTAAGACACGCCTAAGGGGCTTCAGTGCCAATTCATGCATATGCCTGCGGGGCTACTGGTCAGTTGCAAAACATGCCTAAAGGGGCTAAAGCGGAGATAATCCAACATGCCTAAGGGGCTACAGGACACATGTCTTAAGGGGCTCCAATGCAAATTATAGCGCACGCCTCCGGGGCGACAGAGCGCATACCTTAAGGGGCTGCAGTACGTATAGCGTATGCCTACTGCGTAACGGATCAGCTTGCAGGGCACACAGCTGATAGAACATGCCTGAGGAGTTATATTATGTGTTATGTGTTACAGCACATGCCTGCGGGGCTACTTTACACAGACTGCCTTCAGTATAATTTAAATTATTTTTCAGTAAAGGGCAGCTGGTCGTTGTGGTTGTCGCACCTTGCCTTCGGGGCCTACATACTTGCCTTCGGGGCCAACGGACTTGCCTTCGGGGCTTACATACTTGCCTTCGGGGCCAACGTACTTGCCTTCGGGGCCTACGCACTTGCCTTCGGGGCCTACGCACTTGCCTTCGGGGCCTACGCATTTGCCTTCGGGGCCAACGCACTTGCCTTCGGGGCCAACGCAATTGCCTTTGGGGCCAAAGTACTTGCCTTCGGGGCCGACGTACTTGCCTTCGGGGCCTACGTACTTGCCTTCGGGGCCAATGGACTTGCCTTCGGGGCCTACGTACTTGCCTTCGGGGCCTACGCACTTGCCTTCGGGGCCTACGCATTTGCCTTCGGGGCCAACGCACTTGCCTTCGGGGCCAACGCAATTGCCTTTGGGGCCAAAGTACTTGCCTTCGGGGCCTACGTACTTGCCTTCGGGGCCTACGCACTTGCCTTCGGGGCTAACGAACCTTGCCTTCGGGGCCGACATACCTTGCCTTCGGGGCCGATGAACCTTGCCTTCGGGGCCGATGAACCTTGCCTTCGGGGCCGACACACCTCGCCTTCGGGGCTTATATGATATACTTTCAAGTGTGGACATTAGCGCCCTCGGGGCTGGGATGTAAAGCCTAGCGGATTCTGATGAGCAGATGGCGAATCACTAATAAGTTACCAGTGGAGCTCATGTACGCTGACCGCATAACTCATGTGGTTGTTTCTTGCCCGTGGGGCTCACCGCTCATGTAAGTTAATTCCGTACCTCTTATATTTTACTACATTTTGAATATATCGCTGGTGTGGAAAACAGGGGCCATGATGCCAGTAGACTTGGAAAGTCTAGCCTGCGGGGCTGCTACGTTTCGATTTTCGGTAGCGAGAGTTGCAAAATAAAGCAAAGCTTAGGTAAATTGCCCGCGGGGCTAGCCAGATTAGTACAGGTAATCTATTACTCGCCGTTGGGGGCATGATAGTATGCAAGTAGCAAAACAGCTGTTTTTCAGGCGAAAGCGCAATGATGATGATGTTCAGTGAGTGTCACGGTTAGGTGACATAAAGGCTTAACAGGTCTGTAAAATACGCAGATATTCACTGATATCAACTATTGTTTTAAATGCGAGGCACTGAGTGGCAAACAAGTAATATAACCGCCGCGTAAGTTGAGCTATGCACAGTAACACATTTCGGGTGTCAAATGATGTGCGCCGCGAGGGGCCGCACGTTACCATACGCTCCATACCATAGTTCTGTAGTACGATGTACCTGCGCAGACGACCGCCATTTTGGGTCAAGTTATGGGATGCGATTTATATCGGTGGTATGTTTTGATGCCATTTGGGGTTCACTAAGATTCATGTGAGAGTAACAATATTTCTATGCTGGTTGAGCGATGTAACAACATATCGTGTAAAGAGATTTACTTATCTTGTAAAGAGACCCGCTCTATGATGTTCCTTGGGATATTCATTCATACAAGTGATATGAATACCATAATTAGATTGAGGAGGAACAGTGAAAAGTAAATTACAAAAATATTGAACAACCAAGTAGGTACACTACTACACATTTATATTTTATTAACATTATATTATATTTATATTATGATATTATATTATATACGTTTTCACCACACTATCACGACTGCACAAATCAAAATGATATGAGTTGCCAAGCAGATGCCAAAGTATGTTGGATTGAATAGTATCAACATTTGAGTTCGGTTTTACGAAACGTTGAAATTTGGCAAGAGCTGATGAAGGCATTACCGCGCAGTTGAGTTGCCTGTTGTGTTAAGTTAAAACGAACAATACAATGCAGGGCCACGGTATGAGGTTAATCTATTCTTCCGGTGGAAATAAGGTGCTTTTGAAATTTCAAATGAAATTAGGGAACGTAGAGATTTGCTCAATAGATGGAGCATATGTGCGAAATATACAAAATCGCTCATTATAGAGACCGTAGCTCAGGTCTTCGGGTTTTATTGAGTCTTGTAACCAATTGTAACCGATTGTCAGATAAAGTTCTGGGGGTGAATTGTAACATAAGCTAGCCTGGCTAAGGCTTACAGAGAAGGTATATGTCATTTATGCCATGTGTAAAGAGGAAAGTATAATTAACTGTAACAAGTGAGTAATAATAACCATTCTGGAAAGTAACAAAGTGAACATGAGTATACTCATAGGAAAACTAATTATAGGTGTACACCAGTAGACTATAAGAATCTTATTTATCATTCAATCAAATGATTGTGTTCTCATCTCCGTGAGAGTGTCGAAATTGTTACGAATTACTTATACAATTGAAACTTTGGGTTATGGTATTGGTAAGCAAGTGTATGATGTTATAGACCAGACAGAGTTAGTTTCTACCATTTCACTGATTATTACCTAAAGATTAATAATTGTCATTAAATTCACCAGAGTCAACTTATCTAGAATAATATTATGATGAGCTGTGTTATGGGTGATAAATCCATATTTACTTATTAGGTGATGTTTTGTAACGCGAAAAGACGATGGAGACTGATGCTCTTTTAACCTAAAACATAGTCTTGTTATCTGTAAACTGTACTTGGTAAGGTTTATAATGCCAGTGCTTTAACATTGGAGTGTCAGGCGTTAAAGGCCAGCGTTAATACTACAAATGGCAGAGTAGCATCAGCAATCATCGTGATTTTAATTATGTGTTCAAATTATGTAAACTTCGGGACGAAGTTCTGGGTCAGGATGACCGAACTGTTAGATGGAAAGTTATAAACAATTTATGTATGGTATCACTGCTATGGTTTTGTAGAGTGGCAACCCTGATCTGGGAACTCTATGATTGATCATGTAAGATGACAGCGGTGTCTGTGTGTTGGAATTGCTAATTAAAGTATTTAAAATGGATAAACAGTGTTTGGATGTAATAGTAAGTAACCGCTGTCCTTAGCATTGCTGGAGCGAGTCAAATCCATGCTCTTGTATCATTTAGGTACATAATCTTCAACAGTATAATAAGCTTTTTTCAGGAGCATATATCTACTTTTAATGGATTCATGGAGGGATGAAATCACGAGCCTATTGCGGCCTCTAGTTTGCCTATCGTACAGCTCACATATTTTTTGTAATTATGGATGCGCTGTTTGATGTCTTACGAAGATTATATTACTGTAAATATATGGCGAGGCTACTGTTAGAATACTTATTTCCTTAAATTTATCTGCAAGGGAATCTCTCTCACGTTACAAACGTGAAGATACTTTGAATTTTGGTATTTAATAGGTAACCTACTTTGGGTTTCCCAACTAATCCTTGGGTTTTACGCAGAGGTTTCCTATATACCTAATGTTAAGAAAGGATGAAGCTAGACATATCTTGTAAACTAAACTAAATTGACAAGTCTAATCTGTCCTTTTCTACAGGGTATATTTAGAGTTGTCATTTTAGGGTGTAAAACAGAATAGGGATGATGTCAACTCAATCAAATCAGCAACTTTTTATCAAACTTAAAAACGCACTTCTAGTATGGAAGTTGTATGAAATTCACAGTTGTGACGTCATAAAATTTCAACGCACTTTTTTCTTTATTCTATATTTTATAATGGTTATCAAACTTAAAACTAACCGAGGATGTGAATTTCAGGTCTTTTGGAAGACCCTCTAATTATTAATCAGTTAGAAATAATTTACTTTTGATATAGGCATCATCCCTATTGTTCAACTATCTTACTTGTGCAGAGCCTGTCTGAACACGTCTTCCCCTAGGAACATGAGCATCATCCGGATGACGGTGGAGCCCTTGCGGTAAGATATGGTGTCGAAGATCTCCGAGATTCGCTTAGGATCGTCCAGCGGCACTGACACCTGTTGAGAAACTTGTTGAGTTAGTAATTACAGTTTAGATTGCCCCCATCTTTGTGACCGTAGACAAGAAATTCATCAAAAATATGAATGAAAATCTATCATTTTTGAAGTTAGAATCATGATAGAACTTCATAAATGATAGATTGTCACTCATATTTAAAACCCTAATCTAAATATATATATATACAAGAAAAGGCGATTGAATGACTGACTGACTAATCTATCTGCAATCTATCAATACACAGCTCAAGCTTTTTAAAAAAGTAACCAATGTCACTCTCGTTCTCACCTATATCCATGCCAAAAATCGATCCGTTGCTCCGTTACGGCGTGTTTAGTATGATATTTTTTCTTTGTGGTGTACAATAAAAGATTCATTCAATCATTCATTCATATATTTAGATAGGTACTCACAGGATGCGAAGACTCCAGCGCGTCCAAGGACAGTATAGACAGCATATTGTCTACGGCATAGCCGAGTCTGGCGCGCCAGCCGGGCTCCACCGCGCTGACGCCCACAGAGGCCACGAAGGTCGCGAAACCCTCGTTCAGCCACAGGTCTGACCACCACTTCATGGTCACCAGGTTGCCAAACCACTGGTGGGCCAGCTCATGCGCCACCACCTGAAAAGGGATTTTCATTTTCCAATTACATTCAGCTTACCAAAAGTACCTATGTTTTATATACTTAATATGATTTATGGTAGGTACCTATACCATTATATACCTATGTTTTGTTTTATGATATACCTACAAAGTACAGGGCGTGATGGTAATAATTAACGACGGTACCTATCTTAAAACTAAAGAGGAACTACGAGGGTTCCAAACGCGCCCTGGTCTAAGCAGAGCCCACAGCAAACTCAGCCGGGGTTTTCTTTTTATTATCACCATCTCACAAAGTAACGCATGCTTCTATCCAATATTGTGGCCAATTCTGTATAACACAATCTCTAAATTAAACTAAAATGACAACATTTAATTCTAGTTCTGTCCCTTTCCTCACGGAAAGGGTGGTATGAGTTGTAAGGAGAAAGTATGAAAGGGTTAGCAATATTTTTAATTCTGTCATTTTAGTTTAGTTTAGAGATTGTGTAGTACAGAATCATTTCCGTTATATCCCCACCTCAGCAATTCTCTCCTTGTTGACGAAGGAAGACTCCTTCTGATCGTACAGCAACGCAGTCTCCCTGTACGTGATGAGGCCCCAGTTCTCCATGGCTCCAGCCGCGAAGTCCGGGATAGCTATCATGTCCTGTTTCGGCAGCGGGAAGGACACGTTGAACCATTTCTCGAAGTAGGACAACACTTTTGGGCCGATTTGCGCTGCGTACGCGGTCTGAAATAAAATTTTGTCATCTAAAGAAAGAAAGAAACAAACAAAATACTTTTATTCCATAACTAGCTGATGTCCGCGACTTCGTTCGCGTCGTTTAAGTTTTTTAAATCCCGCGGGAACTCCTTAATTTTCCGGGATAAAAACTAGTCTATGTCACGCTCCAGGTCCTCAACTATACCCATTACCCATGGCAAAAATCACGTCGATCCATTATTCCATTACGACGTGATTGAAGGACAAACCAACAAACAAACACACTTTCGCATTTATAATATTAGTTTTTTTTATCTACTACAAGTTAGCCCATGACTGCGATCTCACCTGATGGTAATGGTAGCGGGCTGACCTGTTAGGGGCATAGCACCTATATTAAACCCATACCCCTGATCGGTTTCTACACGGCATCGTACTAGTACTAGGTAGGGTGGTAACTAGCCACAGCCGAAGCCTCCCACCAGGCCAGACCAGGGAAAGTTCAGAAATTACAAATTGACTCTGCCGAGAATCTCACCCGGGACCTCCGCACGTTAAGACAACAGCGCTCAACACTGCGCCAAAATGTTCAACGCATACCTGATCGATGGCGTCACTCCTGGCCCAGATCTTGAACTTGGTGTGGGAGAGCTCCCGAGGACTCTCCACGTAGGAAAACTTGGATATGACGTAAGCGACCAGGTATGTTGACATCGGAACTGACTTCTCGAACCGGTCCCATGCGAAGGAGGATTTGTCTTTTCTGGAAAATTATAAATTATACAATAACTAGCTGATGCCCGCGACTTCGTCCGCGTGGTTGAGGTTTTTTTGATTCCCGCGGGAACTTCTTAATTTTCCGGGATAAAAAGTAGCCTATGTGCTATTCCAGACTATAATCTATCTCTGTGCCAAATTTCATCCAGATCCGTTCATCCGTTGGAGCGTGATTGAGTAACAAACATACATCCATACATACATACATCCATCCATCCATCCAAACTTTCGCATTTATAATATTTATATGGATTATTATTATAAATTATATGTATGTAGGTATGTATTTAATGTCATTAGTATATATATGTACTACACATTTGTGTAAGTTTATGATAGGTATACTAGCTGATGCCCGCGACTTCGTCCGCGTGAATTGAGGTTTTTTGGTTACCGCGTGAACTCTTTAAATTTCCGGGATAAAAAGTCGCCTATGTGATAATGCAGACTATAATCTATCTCTGTGCCAAATTTCATCCAGATCCGTTTGGCCGTTCTGGCGTGATTGAGTAACAAACATCTGATCGGAATCTGAGAATTCTTGAAATACTGAAACTTTGTGAAAAGGTAATGTTAATTTTGACAATGATTAAAGGTATCATTATTAGAATTTCTGTCTTTCATCAGCTTTCTTAAGAATTTCTGTCATAGAATCGTGTCTAGCTGTCAAGATGGTCGTGCTACGTTTTCACAAATCTACCGGGAATTCTCAGGGTATTTAACTACTAATCTGGTTTTACAAGAAAGAAGCTTACAGGTACTTACTTGAAAGTCTTGGCAATCGTTTCCCAAGGCCAGTGTTCTTCGAGGGAACTGAAAAGACAGGAAATCGTGTTTAAAAACATCGAAGTTATAAGTAGCTTAATTTAATAATGGATGTTTTACCAGCAAGGTATCTACAATTTACTTATAAATTAGCAGTATACCATACTGCTAATTTAATAATATCTACTGTATTCAATCGGGATGATGACAACTCAATCAAATCAGCAACTCTTTATCAAACTTGAAAACGCATGTCTAGTATGGAAGTTGTATGAAATTCGCAGTTGTGAGGTCATCAAATTTCAACGCACTTTTTTTCATTAATCTATATTTTAAAATGGTGATCAAACTTAAAACTAACCGAGGATGTGAATTTTAGGTCTTTTGGAAGACCATTATTTAATAATCAGTTAGAAATAATTTATTTTTGATACAGGCATCATCCCTATTAACTATATGTGGTTTTACGTACTTTTCAGTGGAAGAAGCAGCGAGCGGCATGTTCGAGATGGCGGTATAGTCCTTGTTGTGCGCGACTTGGAGTGCAAAGGTGGCCTTATACATCGGCTCGTCGAAACAGGGAAAGGCTTTGCGCGCCGATATCGCCTCGAACTGCGTCGTCACCAAGTACCTGGAAGAAAGCAAGAGTTTACTTATTATATAAGGTCTGCTCGGAATCTCTTTGAGGGGTAAAGTCCGGAACGAAGTGATTCGCTAAAGAACTAAAGTGACCGACATAGCTCTTAGGGCCGGCACGCTGAAGTGGCAGTGGGCTGGTCACGTGTGTCGGAGGACCGATGGACGTTGGAGTCGAAAGGTCCTCGAGTGGAGACCGCGTCTTGGTAAGCGGAGCGTAGGGCGCCTCCCAGCAAGGTGGAGCGATGATATCCGGAGGGTGGCTGGTATCGATTGGATGCGGAAAGCCGAGGAAAGAGCACGTTGGCGCTACTTGAAAGAGGCCTATGTCCAACAGTGGATGCACAACGGCTGATGATGATGATGATAAGGTCTTCTCAGTAATCAGAGGCCCAATTGTCTAAGCAAATCGTAATCATTTGACAGCTTAAAACGTATTACTCGAACTGTTTCTATTAAATTTTCCGGGATGCAACCTACATCTGAACCAAATTTCGTCAAAATCGGTTGAAAAGATGAGGCGTGAAAGCGTAGTAGACAGCCAGATAAATACACTTTCGCATTTATAGTAGGTTTGAGTAATGAGAAACTATGGATTAGAATTCTTCACTTATTATTTTAGATTTTGACATTTTGATAATAGGTAATCTATATATCTATAATACGAGTATATAAGCGAAAGGTCACTGACTGACTCACTCACTGATTCATCACGCGATATCTCAGGAACTATAAAACATACAGACTTGAAATTTGGAAGGTAGGTTCCTTCTATGGTGTAGACGTCAGCTAAGAAACGGTTTTGGGAAAATCCACCCCTAAGGGGTTGAAATGGGGGTTCGAAGGTTTCATGAAGGTTCTAAGTTTTTGAAGTTAGAGACTAGAAAATAGAGATTTAGGTTTTTAGTTTTAAATAATAATAACCGGTATAAGAAATTTTCCGAAAATCAACCCCAAAGAGGGTGACATGGGGGTTGGAAGTTTGCATGATGGTTCTAAGTTTTTGAAGTTACAGACTAGAAAATCGTGATTTAGGTTATCAGTTTTAAATAATAATAACCTGTATAAGTACTTTTTCGAAAATCTACCCCAAAGAGGGTGAAATGGGGGTTGGAAGTTTGTATGAAAGTTCTATGTTTTTGAAGTTAGATAGGTACTTACACAGATGTACCTACTACATCTGTGGGTACTTACTTGAAAATCGGGATTTAGGTTATAAGTTTTAAATAATGAACGCCTGCATAAGCTATATAAAAAGCCTCTTTAGATAGACTTTTTGCAGCGGGAAAATTTCATAATCTCATAGGAAATCAAAAATTATACGCGGACGAAGTCGCGGGCGACCTCTTCAAACCCTGTGCACGCCACTGTCCATGGGTATGAAGTATGAACTACGAAGTCGCGATATTTACCTACTAGCGGTAGGACTTTTGTGGATAGGCCTCTTGCAGCGGGAAAATTTCATAATCATAAGAAGTCAGAAATTGTACGCGGACGAAGTCGCGGGCGACCGCTAGTTAGTTAATATTTTCCTTAAATGCTAACATATTAGATCATATTATAATTTTTAACCCTTGTTTTGTACATCTGTTGCATGCCCGAAGAGGCAACGTATCAATGCAATAAATGACTTGGAATTTGAATAGTATAGATATTAGTAAATAACTTACTCAGTCTGCTGGGTCTTCTTATTAATATAGGAACTGACGTAAGCGCCATCCAACCCTTTGACCAGGTTCCCAAAGAAGGGTATGGTGAGGGTATAGTTAGCATTCTCCTCCAACTCCTTATCCAAAGTTATAGTGAGGAAGTTGTAAGTATCGTTAAGTTTCACTTCGGTAACGGTGACCGGCCCGCCGTCACCGGTTACCGTTATTTTGTCACCGGTTATATCGAAATCTTGCGCGTGGAGAACGATTTTTGGTGTGCTCTTCTTAGCTGTTAACTGAAACCAAAAAGGTATGTTACAAAATAACGGTATGACGTTATAATAAATCTTAAACTTACACATAACCAAAATGTATGGGGTTCGGTATCCTATTATATTATTACTAGCTGACTAGCTGATGCCCGCGACTTCGTCTGCGTGGAATAAGTTTTTTTAATTCCCACGGGAACTCCTTAATTTTCCGGGATATAAAGTAGCTAATGTCAATCTCCAGGCCCTCAACTATACCCATGCAAAAAATCACGCCGCTCCGTTACTTCGTTGCGGCGTGATTGAAGGACAAACCAACAAACAAACACACTTTCGCATTTGTAATATTAGTATGATACATGCGAAACTGTGTTCGTTTGATTGTTTGTTCTTCACTCACGCCGCACGGATCACGGGTTAACGTGATTTTTTGCAATATAAAAAACGTCACTGTCATTGAAAATAAGATTGTTGCACAAAGTACAAACTTAAATTTAAAAAACGATTAACTTAAGTAAGGGGTCATCCATAAAGTACGTCACATGTTATGGGGGGTAGGGGGTCGACGAAGTGTGCCATTGTGTGACAAGAGGTGGGAGGGGTCCTAAGTTTCGTGACGTTACATTTCAAAATCTTTTGCATCTAAGTGTAAAAGTCAAATTTGAACTACTAACGAAAAACTTTAAAATATTTATTTCCAAGTTTTTTTAATTTTTTAAATGTTTGATTTGATGTTGAATACTAAAAAAATATTTAAATGAAAATAAAACTAATTACAGAAGCGCTGTTTTAATTTAATAATTTTCTAGATGTAAATTGTGACGTCACACTAGGGAGGGGGGTCTCACAAATGTGACCAACTGTGAAAAGGACGGGGGAGGGGTCAAAAAGTTACGAAATTAGTGTTACGTACTTTATGGATGACCCCTAAGTATATTATGACTAAAATGAAAGCTGAATGCAAACGTATTGTCATAATAAACATTGGCTCCTCCATTATTATACATAAAAAAGTCCAAATAAGATTTAAGAATATATTATTTTCCAAGATTATTTCTTATTCACTCGAGAGCTGTTACAATAACTAATTTATTTCTTTAAAAATTTTGGTCATGCATGAAATACAGTGGATTTCGGGTATAACGACGATGAAGGGACCACTTTATTTTCGTCGTTATATCCGGAAGTCTTTACAGGCAAAGGTAAAGAGATACAGACACGTACACATGTACCTATAGTTTATATTCATTTATTATTGAAAATATTTGCACACATAATTATTCACTGGTACATTTAAAAAATGTGTAAGTAATATTAGTTTGCTTCAATTTACCTCCGAAACGTACACGCTTCCCTATCTACTTAGCTGATATCTATAAACAAAAGGTCTCCACACTTGCTGACCATATTCTGTGTGGATGTAAACAAAAGATAAGAATTGTTTGTAAAAGAAAGAAATCTTTGTGTCTTTGGCGGCCGACTCCGGTCACAATATCTGCATGGGATTTCTAGGAATTTGTTACAAATGATTCATTAAAAACAGTCGCTACACCCGAACTCGGCGTTACATCCAAAGTCGCTATAGCCACATGAATTTTGTACTAAAGTATGCTTTAAATTCAAGAGACTTAGATTTAACGTCGCTATAGGTAAATGGTCGCTACAACCAAGGTCGTAATAAATGAAATCCACTGTAGTTATTTAAATCTTCTCAAGTCTAATTTTTAAATTAGTCCATTGAAATTCACCAAAAAGTGCAATGACCTTTGTTAACAATAAGGGAAGGCAAAAACAGATATAATTACGTTTTAGTCACAGTGTCACGGTGACTAAATCAAATCAAATAAATATTATAAATGCGAAAGTTTGGATGGATGTATGGATGGATGTTTGTTACTCAATCACGCCCTAACGGCTGAACGGATCTGGATGAAATTTGGCACAGAGATAGATTATAGTCTGGAATAACACATAGGCTACTTTTTATCCCGGAAAATTAAGGAGTTCCCGCGGGAAACGAAAAAACCTCGATCCACGCGGACGAAGTCGCGGGCATCAGCTAGTTTTATAATAATACTGCTTGAAGCGATGGTAGTAAACCCACTGGTGTCGCAACGCCACGTTTTTGGGCAAGAGCCGGTGGGCGACATTACAATACAATGCAAAAACAACAATGCGCTTTTAACCGGGTTGTACCTACGACTTCATGAGCTACATATAAATTATGTTAGCTAGTTAGGTACGTTAGCGGCAGCCAGGACACAGGCCAGGATCACAGAAGGAGACGACGATTAAATAAATACTACTTACTAAATTTATTAATTACATTATTACCTACGTATTAGTCATTACATTAATTTAATTGTAAATATAAATAAATATATTTTACTAGCTGATGCCCGCGACTTCGTCCGCGTGGTTTAAGTTTTTTTGATTCCCGCGGGAACTCCTTAATTTTCCGGGATAAAAAGTAGCCTATGTCACTCTCCAGGTCCTCAACTATACCCATACCAAAAATCACGTCGATCCGTGGCTCCGTTGCGGCGTGATTGAAGGACAAACCAACAAACAAACACACATTTATAATATTAGTATGATTATTCCTTACGTTATGACCTAAGCCTAACCTAATGCTACGTCGAATTTAGACGCAGCGATTTACATTATAATATAACTACCTTAGCCTAGCTAGCCTAATCTACCCAATATTAACTAACATTCGGCGTCGATTTTAGACGACAGAATTAATGAACGATCTTTTGATTATTTCGTTAAAAGTAAAGTAAAAGTAAAATATACTTTATTGTACCTACACCATAAAAAGAAATACAAACACAAAAACAATCTAATTGGATATGGCACAACATGCGTAGGTACTTATCGCTTAAATAGCGATCTCTTCCAGGCAACCTTAGGGCAGAGGAAACTTAAATGAAAGCGGGAGGGGTGTACAGACATATTATGAATAAATAAATATTATATACCTAAAAACACAGAAATGTATAATGTAATAATTTATGTTATATATTTATGTGTTAGCTTTTCGTACTAAAATCTAAGTAATGTCTGATGTCACGTTTCTTCGGACGTGATGCAATTCCGTGGAATTGCTGTCAATGCACTGCATACCTACCATTGATACCATGGCCGATCGCTGGAGGTGCAAGGTTGCGATCTTGCAACGAATGTGATTTTTTCCATGATGCCGTAGGTATATCTACGTATAACTAGCTGGAGGGTGCGCAAAGTGCTTGTATACCGATCGCCTTGACCGGTGGCACCGAGGGTGATAAGAATAAGAATAAGAATATTTATTTGCATAATACACGTTATACAGGTGTTTTTACAAAAATTTACGTTACAGTGTATTGCCATGCAAGGCGTGCAAATTTGGCTGTTAAAAGTTACATTTTTAATATAAATAATGTCAAAGTAGTATAAAGCATATTGATAAACATCACATAAATTATAATCATCATTCTATTAATTACTAACATACAATTATTTAAAAAAAAAAAAAAAAAAAAAACAATAATCATACACGTAATAAAAAGTCACATTGGTATTATAGTTCGTCATCTGAAGGGATCTAAGTACTCATTAATCGAGTAGAAGCACTTCTCTAAAAGCCACTTGTTTAAGTATGATTTGAGTGCTGGCAGTGACATAGTTTTAACGTGAGGAGGAAGCTGATTAAATATGCGTATCGCCATGCAGTAGGAATTATTTTGGTATAAGCGCAATTTCATGTTGGGCAATAACAATCTGTCCCTATGTCTAGTTACTTTCCCAAGTACATCTCCATGTTTGGTGAAAAGATTAGGATTCTTTTTTACGAATATGCACATTTCTTTTATATAAATACAAGGAAAGGGAGTAAATTAAGCGACTTAAATAGAGGTTTACAACTGTCCAAATAATGCGCACCACATATTGCCCGTATACACTTCTTTTGCACTTTGAATACTCTGTCTATGTCAATTGAGTTGCCCCAGATTATCAAACCGTAGGTAAGTATAGACGATACATAACCGTGATATGCACTCAAAACTGCGTCTCTAGTTGCTATCTTCTTTAACTTTTTCAAAGCAAACACAAACTTATTAATTCTACTACAGACATTGTCAATATGGTTTTTCCAATTGCAGTGTTTATCAAGTTCTATACCTAAAAATTTGGTTGATTCCACTTCACTAATGACACTGTTATTATATTGTACATGAAGAGGAATATCTTTAGCTTTAGGGCTTTTAAATGCCACCATTTTTGTTTTATCTACATTAAGTTTTAAATTATTTTTAAGCCAGTCTATAATACGAGTGATAGTTACGTTAATATCTTTATTAAATGTGTTTTCATTAGTACACTTGATTAATACGGTGGTATCGTCGGCAAACAGTATGGTCTTATGCTGAGTAACATCAGCGAGATCGTTTATATAGAGTAAGAATAAGATTGGTCCTAGAATGCTTCCCTGAGGTACGCCACTTTTGTTGGATTTAAAGGTGGATTGGTATGTTTTTTTTACACCGTCTACAACTTTAGTTACTTGAGTGCACTGCACCCTTTCAGTCAAGTAACTTTTAAACCAATCATTTGCAATTCCACGAATTCCGTATCGTTCCAATTTAGACAGAAGTATATCATGGCACACAAAGTCAAATGCTTTGCTCATGTCAAAAAAAATGGCCACTATAGGGATACGATGGTTGATGCTTTCAGTTATCAATTTGATTAGATTAAAACATGCTTTCGCAGTAGAACTATTTTTTCGAAAGCCAAATTGTTCGTCTTTGAGAATATTAGTTTTAGTTATAAAGTTATTTAGCCTAGTGTACATGGCCTTTTCAAAAATTTTCGAAAATATAGTTATAAGGGTAATAGGTCTATAGTTAGACATTTCAGTTATATCACCTTTCTTGAAAATGGGATTTACAACAGATATCTTTAATTGGTGGGGAAAATTACCCATTTCAAAAGACAAGTTAATTAGATAGCTGAGCGGGTGACAAATGTATTTCGCTACTTCCTTAACAATATCGGTTCTTATGAGATCATATCCCACAGATTTAGAATTATTGAGTGACATGATTAGCTTGTATACTTCATACGGATTACTTGGGGAGATGAATAAACTTTCACTTTTATGTTCTATCTGGTTATAAGTTTCAGGTTTACAAACATGTTGCGTATTGTTAGTAATTTCAATGAAGTATTTGTTAAACTCTTCAGCAATTTGTTGTGAATCGGACATTTTAATGTTATCTTTTTTAATACACTCTATGCTAGGTTTCTCGATGGCGTTGTTAGTTGTATTTTTAATAACCATCCAAGTTGATTTGCATTTATTATGCCCACGACAGATCTGGTTTGTATTTTGTATTTTTTGAGATGTGTTTATGCATTTTCTCAAAAGTTTGTTATAACCGAAATATCGTTGTTTATTCTGCGCTTTATCAGAAGCAGATTTTAAGTAATTCAGATAAAGTCGCCTCTTTGTTACGCTAGACCTTTTTAGGCCTTTGGTTAGCCAGTTTAGTTTAGACTTTTTAGTAGAATTTTTAATGCGTATCTGTGGGAAACATAAGTCATAGAATAGTTTTATTAAACCAGTGAATGAATCAAAAGCTGTTTCAAGTCGAGATTCTGAAAAAACCTCCCCAAAAGATAATGCTGATATGGCGTCTATAAACTTACGCCTATTATCCTTACAATAATCTCGTTTAAATTCGTACCATTCTGAATTAAAATTGGATTTGAGTGTGAATGTACACATCATTATGGTTGCTTAAAGATATCCATACTAAGTGTAATTGCGCAAGTGGGTCTGTCTGACTGCTACGATTTCACGGCCCATCTTGAACTGTTAAACCGATTTTGGCGGAATTCTCAATGCAGAGATAGATCAAATAATTGCAGAGATAGTTGATCGATTATAAACATACTTTACAGAGCATTAAAACATTATATCCAGATGCTTATGATGATTAGATGTTAGCAAATAAACGATTTATTTATTTATATTAGCTGGAAGTTAGCTTTCTCTCGAGTGACTGTTTATGCGAGCAGGTAAGTAAATACCTACCTACTAATAAATAATACACTTCACAATCGTGCATTGTGGAGACTGGAGTCAACATCTCCTGAAGATGCTCCGGTATCGGAGTGAAACGTACGTTGATAATAACTTGGAAGATTTGTGTGGTGTGATGTTGTGTGTTGTGCCGGTGCGAATTGCTGGTGGCTTACTGGGCGGTGAATATCGCAAGCTACACGCTGTACCACATAGGTTTCTCTACTGGGGCGGATTATAGCGAATTTAACTTCTAGTTCATTTACTAATAAATGTGTTATTTATGAAAACCAATCATCATTATTTCTTCCCATCGCCGGCACTCTAAAGGTTTGGCCATCCCCATACAGATAGCTATTATGACGTAGGCATCCTCTAAGAAAGGATTTTTGATAATTAAGCCCCTAGAATTGTAAGCCCCTAAAATAGAGTTATAAAACTAACGTAAGCGAAGCCGCGGGCAAAAGCTATAGTAACTCAATAAGATATACCTACACCGAGTGCCGACTAGAAAACCTTCGATGTAGCGTTGCCTCGATGCATCGCGCATAACAATCATCCTTTCAACCTTTTTAAGGTAGCATGTAGATACTAGATACCTACTTCCCTATGTTACTTTACTGCCAAGTTCATAATTATCATACTAGCTGATGCCCGCGACTTTTTCCGCATGGATTGAGATGTTTTGGTTCTCGAAACTCTTTAATTTTCCGGAATAAAAGTAGCCCATGTGTTATTCCAGACTATAATCTACCTATCTCTGCCTTTCATCCAGATCCGCTCAGCTGTTCTGGCGTGAATCGTGATTGAGTAACAAACATCCATCCATCCAAGAATGGATTGAGTACTTTTTACCGACTACGCAAGAAGGAAAGGTTATGATTTTAGCAGTAGGTATATGAATGTATGTTTGTATTTAGGTATGTATGTTCCACTGTCTACAGTAGCGCCTAAACTATACCGAGCCGATTTTAAACTGTTTAAGGAGTTCATACCTAGGTAGGTAGTGTACATGCTTTTTGACATGCAGTCATCTATGAACTGTCGAACATCTATGTCACACGTCGAATTATCCGTTCGATAAACGATAACGAGTACGATTTCCTTTACACACGATTGTGTAAAGGATTGTGTAAATTAGGTCTGCTCCCCGATGGGAGCAGACCTAATTTAAAAATCATAAGTACTAATATTTTATAAATGCGAAAGTGTGTTTGTTTGTTGGTTTGTCCTTCAATCACGCCGCAACAGAGCAACGGATCGAGGATTATTTTTTGCATGGGCATAGTTGAGGTCCTGGATAGTGACATAGGCTACTATTTATCCCGGAAAATTGTGTAGTTTCCGCGGGAATAAAAACTTAAACCACGCGGACGAAGTCGCGGTCATCATCAAGTTAATTATAAAATTCCAAAATTGCCCCTGAATTGCCACCTCCCACTATAAGATCATCACGCCAGACGCCAGAGGTAGCTCAGAAAAAAGTTTATTTACTAATTAATAACAATGTCATAAAAACATATTATGAAATGGACCAAAAGTGAGTCATACCTATGTTGTTGTGCGCAAAACATTGATTTAAATCAAGGCTATCAAGTATAGTAAGAAACTAAGAACCTATCTCGATGTAAGGTAAAAGATATAATATTATTGAGTTGTGTTTTATTAATACGCCATGAACTAAATCGTAAATATTAACAATGTTGCAAACCATGTAAACCCAATTGTGAAATAAATAAAATAAATACCTACTATACCTAACTCAATTCGACAAACTTTCAGAAGCTTTTTGACATTTCGCACTTAGGATTTTGAATTATTTTTGAGGCTCAGACAGAGCCTCAAAAATAACTCACGAGTCCATTTTACAAGTAGACAAGTAAAATTTACTCGAAAGACTTTCAAAGTTATGACTTACAATATGGGTTTGTCACTACGTCATAAGTTTAATAAGTACCTACCAGAAAGATACTCACCGTAGTCTAAAATTATATTTTAAATAAATTAGTTAAAAAAATTAAAATATTCATTGTCCATTAGCAAACTACAACGACGCGCGAGATCCCGTATTACCGCACTAGTGTGGAAATGAATATTACAGTACGCAAAAACTGTGCGGTATTTTTATCGCCCATGAGTGAGAAGAGTCTACTTTCTAGTTTTAATAGCGATGAAGTAAGAGCAAGTTTACGAGCAAATGCAAATGTAAAGTATAATATTCCTTATTCACTTTATCGGCTCCCTACACAAATATAACGAATAGCCAACCATTATTATTATTTTTAATCACAAAATATGCTTAAATAAGAAACTAGGGCCCTGATTATTGTGTTCGATATTGAAAAAAAAAAATATTTTGCATTCAAACCGTAGCTAATTAAGTAACGAATGCAATAAATTCTCCTACGATAGGATTTAAATGTAGGTTACATGTAACACTGAATATTAATCACATACAATAATAATCGTTACAAAAGTCGAGTTTCTTGCTGGTTCTTCTCGGTAGGAATGGCATTCCGAACCAGTGGTAGATTCATTCGACGATTCGAAAGCACTTGTAAAAGTTTATTTGAATAAAAAACATTTGAATTTTGAATTTTAAGTTTAAATACTCTAGTGTCGTATGCGGAACCCACATAAGAAAACATTATCCTAAGAAAACTTCTACCATTATGATGATTAAAAAAGGGTTACAAGTTACCAGGATATCAACAACGCCGTAGAAGCTGAAGTTGGTATGTGGATCTATGTCGTAGAGCAGGCGCACGTCATAGTGGGCGGGTGTGACGTCACCAGGCAGTAGGTAGCCCGCACAGCTCAGGTGGAGGACTGCCAGCAGCCACACACACGTGGGCCACCCCATTGTTCTAGCTGCAACAAGGAAATGTGGGCGTTAAACACAGTAAAGCCGAGTGAAGATGTTGCTGATGATAAATTATTGAACCAGGCTAGCATACGCAAAACGAGTAAAATTAAGTCTACCCATTTTCACGCGCTATCCATATTTGTCTACCGAAGCCAACATGGTTACACACACAGAACACATAATAAGAGGTTATTATGTGTTCTGTGGTTACACATAATATGACATAATGAACCTGGGCTAGCATACGCACAACGAGTAAAATTAAGTCTACCCATTTTCACGCGCTATCCATATTTGTCTACCGAAGCCAACATGGTTACACATAATATGACTTAAAAGTACTTAGGTTAGGTAAGACAGGTTAGGAGAGATAAAAGTAATATTTCTTATCTGTGGTATTTCTCTCTACGAACCCTTACATGCCGCCAATTTTTTTCTCGTAATATACCGCATTTTGTGCATGTTAGGGTATACGAGATATTAGCCGGCAACGACATCTCTGTCTCTCGTCACGAGATATCTCGTTGTGTACATGCTAATCCTGCAGGAAGTAAGTTAGGGCATAACTAGTTACTTGACAGTGTAAATTCAGGGCCGAACAGTAAAGAGTTTGAAAGTTTGAGAAGAATCGGATTGCGGAAACAATGTGGACTATTTGCTATACATAAGTAGGTGATAATTTTAGTAATAGGATAGATATATTTGTGTGTGTGTAACTTCATTATCGCATTGGGAACCTCTGTAAAGATAATGTAAGGTGGTGAACAAATAAATAAACAAATAAAACCTATACTAACATTATAAATGCAAAATCTAGGTTATACCTACTTATATTTTATCCCGGAAAATTAAAGAGTTTCCGCGGGAACCAGAAAACTTTATTCCACGCAGACGAAGTCGCTGGCATCAGCTAGTCAAATATATAAATGCGAAAGTTTGGATGCATGTATGGATGTATGGATGTTTGTTACTCAATCACGCTCCAACGGCTGAACGGATCTGGATGAAATTTGGCACAGAGATAGATTATAGTCTGGAATAGCACATATGCTACTTTTTATCCCGGAAAATAAAAGAGTTCCCGCGGGAACCGAAAAACCTCAATCCACGCGGACGAAGTCGCGGGCATCAGCTAGTAAAACATAAGTTCAAGTTCCAATTCCATAGCATCACTAAAATATAAAAACAAATTACCTGACTCTTCACTTACAAACGAGTAGGTAAGTAAGTATTTAGAACACGTTCCAAAACTAACTCGATAAGAAGCGGAAAAACTATTGACCCTTCACAACGACGACCAAATCAATGGCGACTGAAAACGCGTCACGCACATTTTATTTGCATGCTAAATAATTAAGGCTATCACACACCTACGGATTATGTAATCACTAATTTAGACTTATTTATTCGCTGTGAAATATCAGCGTGCATTAAGCCATTTCGGGCGTACAAATTTAGGATTATTATTTAATTACTAACATTTTACGCTATTATTATACTAATTATGTATTTACAAAAATTAAAATCACTAGATGATGCCCACAACTACGCACACGTGGATTCAGTTTTTTCTTTTTTAAAAAATATAATTGCCTAGATGCCTAATATGCCTGTTTATTTTATTTACCCGAGAACTCTTGAGAATTTTCTGGGGCAAAATGTAGCCTTAGATGTGACTGTAAATTCAGGTTATAAGCTTTCTCCGTTTATAATATCAGCCTAATTGGTTTAGTCATTTTGACTTGAATGCGTAACACACATCCACGCATACAAACTTAGGTACAAAATCCAAATTTTCATTTTTTAAAATATTAATTGGATTAATCACATACTTATTTTATAATATGTGATTAATTCTAGGTGCATGCGATATAGTCCTAGTGGATAATAGGTTTTAAAAATCCTGGTGGAATCCTGGGAAAATGTAATCCCAAATAAAAAATTGGCTTAAGTCACTCTTCAGGTCCTCAACTATAGATATCTATGCAAAAATCACGTCAATCCGTAGCTTTGTTGCGGTTTGATTAAAGGACAAACCAACAATCAAACACACTTTCTTATTTAAAACAATATTAAAGTTGCAAAATTCGTGAGTTAAAATTAATTAAAGCGAGCGTCGTGTATAATAAGCCTTAACGTTTCAAATACTAAATACATTCCAAACACTAAAGTGATTTTAGAAATGTAGATCGCTTATGTATAATATTTCACTAAATATGCCCGCATGTGGCTTTTTATTTATTGGTTACTCAAGTTTATATTATAAACTAGCTGATGCCAGCGACTTCGTCCGCGTGGTTTAAGTTTTTTTCCCCACAGGGGCTCCTTAATTTTGCGATATAAAAAGTAGCCTATGTCATTCTCCAGGTCCTCAACTATATTCATGCAAAAAATCACGTTGACCCGTTGCTCTATTGCGGCATGATTGAAGGACAAACTCTCTATATAACGTCCTTGGGGATCGAATTTTCAAAAATGGTAAAACACGCACTTCTTCATATTTAAAGGAAAGCTCAAATACAAAGTTTCATGGCTTTAACTTGAAAAATGAATGACTTTCATACCAACTTTCAACCCCTATTTTACCCGTTTGGGGGGGTGTTATTTTGAAAAACTGTGACACACATACTTCTTTATTTTTTTACTGAAAGCCAAAATACCAAGTTTCGTTGATATAAATTGAAAAATATCTTGAAAAATGAAGGATTTTCATAGAATCTTTCATCCCCTATTTCACCCCTTTGGAGGTCGAGTTTTCAAAAATGGTGAAACACGTACTTCTGCATAAGTATCTAATTTAAAGCCCAAATGCTTAGTTTCATGGCTATAACTTGAGAAATGAAGGACTTTCATACAAACTTTCAACCCCTATTTTACCCCTTTGGGAGTGAAATTTTCAAAAACTGTGAAACACGTATTTCTTAATTTTTTACCGGTAGCTCATATACCAATTTTCATGGATATAACTTGAGAAATGACGGACTTTCATACAAACTTTCAACCCCTATTTCACCCCCTTAGGGGTGGAATTTTGAAATATCCTTCCTTAGTGAGCGCCTACGTCACAAAAGGAAGCTACTGTTAAAATTACAAGTCTCTAACCCCAGCGGTTTACGCTGTGCGTTGATATAATATAAGTCAGTCAGTCAGTCAGTCAGGACTTTGAATTTTATATATATAGATTATGCGCTATCTATGATTGGAGCTTGAAATTCATATTTTAAGGCAAATGTATTAAAAACCTTACTCTACGTTATAAAACTAAGTATTTAAAGTAGAATGTTTACACCCTAGGGCGATAGGTATTTAAAATCCTATCGCACAGTTATAAGCTTACAAAGGAGTGCGATAAATGTAAATTTTCGCACTAGTGCAGTAATATACTATAATATGTATTATAATGGCCGTCATACTCAACTACAACATTGCGGCTTATGTATTAAAATTTGCGCTAATTGTAGGGCGGTCGCTATTGGCCGATTTTCTAAAATATTTCCACTTTAAAATTTCAAGAGTTGTTTTTAACGTAAGTAAGATATGTACCACTATCTACCTACCCAGTACCTAGCGCGCGAGTTGGATGCAGAGCTAAGGTACGGTGACACATACTGTATAAGCTCTGCATTCAACACACGCGCTAACTATACCTACTTTATAGGTACCAAGTTAGTAAATAATATAATAATTTCGTAAATTCAAAAAAAAAACGTTCATACAAATCACACAAACAAGGTTCTAATACGTTCACGTACCTAATTGCCTAGTAAAAACGGTCAAATTCTGAGTTGTACCGACCTTGACACCGGCGGTGTGGCAACGAGAAAGGAGTGACCAACAAACAAGGAAAATTGCTAATATTATGCATAGCGAGTTAAGTTTTAACATCTTAGGCGCGACGCACACCGACGGAGCCCCGGACACACGGATCTACCTGGTAAATGCTTGGAATAAATTGTTTTAATTAGCCTTTAGTATAGTAGGTACCTATTTTTATAAGCCTAATTTTATTGTATCGCGAGGTGTGAAAAGTAGAGTATTCAACGCAGGGGAAATGCTGTCTCCTTCCACGACCAATACCACTACAGTGCTGGGCACAGGCCAGCTCTCATAGGAGAGAGGGAATTAGAGCTTAGACCCACCACGGTGCTCCTATGCGGGTTGGCGGACTATTATCATGTTAGTGATAATTACCGGGACCGACGGCTTAACGTGCTCTTCGAGGCACGGGGATGAAACACCAACTTCTCCGGGCTAGTATTGGGAATCTAATCAGAAAAACCCAATACTTAATTATGCATTAGTGACTAGACCAACGAGGCAGTAGATCACTCAGGATTCTATAGATGCAACACCCTCACTTACGCTCGGGAGATATTCTAAAGTCCCTCGTTACGCTTGGGATTTATCCCGGCGCCCGTAACGTAAGACTAAACATTACCCCCATGTTGAATAATCTACTATTACATATCCGCGGCTGAGATATTCTTTAGCACTGAACTTTCATTATGTTTTGTAGGCTTCTGTACAGTTGGGTTCCTTCTTATGATGCCCGCGACTTCATTCACGTGGATTAAGCTTTTTCGATTCACGAGGGAACTCTTTTAATTTTTCGGGATAAAAAGTCTAAAAGTCCTATTTGTCTAAAGCCTATATCTTTCCCCGAGATACAACCTATTCCTGTACCAAATTTCATCAAAATCGGTTCATCAAAAGAGATAGGCCGTGAAAGCGTAGCGGACATACAGATACTTTCGCATTTATAATATTAAGTATGGATTTTCTTAACAGGTATAGTTTTCCTTAGAGTACCTATTGATAAACAAATTGCAGAAAGCTTGCGTTTCGCCAAGGGAGCGAAAAAAAGAAATCAACGCGAGCATAGTCGCGGATATCAACTTGTATACCTATCTTAGTACTATTATTACCTGGTCAATAAATTACTGCAACATAACAAAACGCACTAAACTTTCACTTTGAAAAAGCAATTTAAAGTTAATGCCATTTTGTATTTGTTTGTACACAAGTTTGCCAAATATCTAGTAGGCAGCTTTGCAAAGAGTATAATAATAATGTAGCTTTGACACTGCGATCGATTGCAACCATTGATGTAGAATTTTAGTAATTTCAATGATTGCAACCATGGAATTAGGAATTACGACTTAAGTGACGTAATCACGATTCGCGTGACATTTTTATCTAAATCTAAACTAATAATATAAGGAGGAAAGATTTGTTTGTTTGTGTTTGTTTGTAATGGATGAACTCAAAAACTACTCAACCGATTTTGAAAAAAAAAACACCTATAGAAAGCTACATTATCAGCGAGTAACATAAGCTATATTTTATTTAAAAAATAATTAGAGATTCTTAGGTACGAAAATTGCAATTATGTGAACTAAAACGGAAAAAAACATCAATATTTGTACGCTATACGGCTAATGTGCTGGACTCTGTTATATTAGACATAACATCTTATGTATACACACATTATGCAAATAAAGATTATTCTATTCTATTCAATTCAATTCTTCTGAGAGCTTATACGTGGCGTGCGCTGCTACTATTGCCTATTCTGTGGTAAAAGCGTCCTTCCTGCGCCTGAACGCTCTCCGATCACGTTGGATTTTCTGTCCCAGTCTATGAGATTGAGGGAATATAGATTGCACCAGTGTTTGCGCACAATATACCTACTAACTTAGCAGTGTACTATGTTACTATGTATAAAATCTCCCGCGCAGATAGCTATAAAATACTAGAGAGTGGCCGTGTTAGATGAAATTCGGTAAACGAGGACAGTGTCCTTCACGCAACAACATTCAGCGTGATTTTCTGCATGGGTAAGTATAGCTGAGGTGACACAGGATAGTTTTCATCCCGGAATATCAGAGTTATCCCCCGGAATCATACAGCCTACGTCAACGCGGACAAGTCGCGGGTATAATCTAGTAGAATAATATTAAATGTCACTTTGACACAGATGATTTATTAATATGTATTATAAATGCGAAAGTTTTGTCCACTACAAGTTAGCCCTTGACTGCAATCTCATCTGATGCTAAGTGATGATGTAGTCTAAGATGGTAGCGGGCTAACCTGTTAGGTGCATGGCAGTTATATTAAACCCATGCGCCTATTCGGTTTCTACACGACTTCGTACCGGAACGCTAAAACGCTTGGCGGCACGTCATAGCCGGTAGAGGGGTAACTAGCCACGGCCGAAGCCTTCCACCAGGCCACACCAGGGAAAATTCCTGCCGGGGATCGAACCCGGGACCTCCGCACGTTAAGACAACAGCGCTCAACACTGCGCCACGGAGGTCGTCAAAAAAAGTTTGGATGGATGTTTGTAACTCAATCACGCCCCAACGGTTGAACGGATCTGGATGAAATTTGGCACAGAGATAGATTATAGTCTGGAATAGCACAAAGGCTACTTTTTATCCCGGGAAATTAAAGAGTTCCCGCGGGAACCAAAAACCTTAATTCGCGCTGACGAAGTCGCGGGCATCAGCTAGTCTTGTATATACTCGTAGATATTTTAGAGCAAAACCGGATAACTATTACGCGCTGCTTCTTAGATCTCCAAATTACATGGGTTCAGACCATAGTCCACCACGCTGGCTGGTGGATTAAAGGGTGGATTGGCATACTCATTGTGATTTGTGACAAGAGCACTTAAAACTACCTACCTAATAAGAAATTAATAAACCAAAGAGGCGATGACGTAGTTTGTTTAGCATTTAGGTAACTTGTAAATAATTTATTGACCAAAGTGGTTTCGCTTTTACAACAGTTTTGTCTGCGAGGAAGTGTTGCGTCATGGGAGAAAGTCAAACACCGGCGAATACCTACTGCTCTATATCAATACATAAGTACTATACTACCCACTAATCTATGCTAATATTATAAATGCGAAAGTTTGGATGGATGGATGTATGGATGGATGTTTGTTCCTCGAACTCGCCAGAATGGCTTGACGGATTTGGATGAAATTTGGCACAGATATATTATAATGTGTGATAGTCTGGAAAACTAGTTCCCCCGCGGGAATCAGAAAAACCTCATATACCTACATGCGTATACATGTTGTTTGTTGTTTCTATGCTGCTCTGGACTTGTTAGGGTTCCGTACCAAAATAGTAAAAATGGAACCCTTATGGTGCGACTTTCTCCGTCCGCCCGTCTGTCACAGTCGATAATTTCAGTAACTAGTATAGCTATCGACATAAAATTTGGAATAGTTGTGTATAATAGTGGCCTAACATCATTAAAATAAAAAAAAATCGAAAATTATTTTTAGTTTAATTAAAAAAGGGGGAAAATCGGGGGTTTTTAAATTTCAAAGTATGATAACTATACTGAGTGGGATATCATATGAAAGGGCTATATTCTAAAACAGATTTTTATTTATTTTTGATTTATCGGGCAAAATGTCGAAAAAATGAAAATCTGTTTCGGCATTAAGTAGGTAGTTAAGTATGGTGGAATAAAGAAACTCACATAGATAGTAGATACATACGTGAATCCTGAAAAAATTATGCTCCTTTTTTGAGCAGTCGTGTAAAAACAGGTCATTGATAGGCCTCCATAGATCTAACAATATACCTACCTACCCCAATGTCCTCCCGATCGAATTTCGGCCACGGCGGCCAATCTCCAGAGTGATTAGCCATCTGCGCGGGAGATATTATATAGTGCAGTGTATGCGCAAACACAGGTGCACTCACTGTTCCTTTACTCTCATAGCTCGATGGGACGGAAAATCCGACACGACCGGAGAGAGATCAGGCGCGTGTTAACCTACAGGCTAGCTCGCTACCATCTTAGACTGAATCATCACTTACCATCAGGTGAGATAGCAGTCAAGGGCTAACTTGTCGTGGACAAAAAAAAAGGTTCCACGTCTGCTGGGTGCTCTCGGAGGAACGGGGGTGAAACACCGCCAACTTCCTAACTCCGGGCTAGTACCTACCTACCGAGAATTTCTAATCAGAAAAACCCCATACTTGATATGGCCCTACCCGGGACCTCGTCAGCCGCAGTGGAACATGCTAACCACTAGACCAGAGGTTCCCAAACTTTTTTTTCTCTTATTACTTACCACTTACAAAATTTTGCTGGTTCCGGTGGACCCCCTGCCTCGGAGTCGGCAAAAAATGTGAAGATTAGATCTAACTATGAAAATTTGCGTTGCGGTTGAGTTCCAACCACGAATTAACAGTTTTCAACAGAAAAAAAAGTGAGAATTGATTGGTTTATTAATTAATTGTTTGTGCTGTGAGTGGATGTCAAAATTAATATTTTAATATTTTGCTTCATAAATTTCAATTTTCCAAGAAAAGCTAAAATTCAACCCTTTGTTTTCATTTACTTGAGGCCCCTTGTAAGTAAGTTAATGTCATTAAATTTTTGAACAAATCTGTCAAATACGCGATGTCTGCTTTCAAATTGATCAGGTTTTCTTTTAAATCTGGATTTCTACATTCCAGAAACTCTAAAACTGATTCAAAGAGTGAGTAAAATCTTGTTAAACATGCCACCTTTCGACAGCCAGCTTATTTCAGTATGTAAGAGCAAAGACAAGTAACAGTCGCTGAGTTTCTTAAAATAATTATCTGCCTACATTGATAGGTGAAGTCAAGCCAACATTTTAGTTCTTCACTATCGAAACCAGATTCGTGGACCCCCGCTTACGAATTGTGAACCCCCATTTTTTTGTCACACTAACGTAGACCCCCGTTGACTCTCCCATGGACCCCAGGGGGTCCACCTGGACCACTTTGGGAACCAATGCACTAGACCAACGAGGCAGGTCGAGGCTAATCAATAGTAGGTACCTACCTAGGCATATGGCGGCGTTATTAAATAAGTATGTAGAACCTGTAGGTACATAATCGACCGTTGGCGATCGATATGACACGTGTTGGTGATTGAATATTTTAATTTAATTAAACTAGCTTTTGCCCGCGACATCGACGTTGCCGTCAACTGATAGACGTCCACAGTCCCACATAGTTACTCCATCGTTCCAAATTCCATCGTTTTTGAAGTTATACCTAGCCATGAAACTTGGTACCTATTTGGGCATCCGTTTTAAAATTATGAAATGAGTATTTCACAATTTTTGTAATTTCTATCCCCAAGGACGTTAAATAGAGAGTTTGTCCTTCAATCACGATCAGAGCAACGGATCGACGTGATTTTTTGCATGGGTATAGATGAAGACCTGTGATGAAGACCGACAGTGACATGGGCTTCGTTTTATCCCGGAAAATGAAGGAGTGCCTGTGGGAATTAAAAACTTATGCCACGCGAACGAAGTCGCGGGCGTCCGTTAGTCTAAAAAAAAACATACGCGCCGAATTGAGAACCTCCTCCTTTTTTGGAAGTCGGTTAAAAATCGTTTGCCCTGACTGACTGACTGATCTATCAACGCATCAGCCTAAACCGAAATTTTGACAGTAGGTAGTTAACTATGTGTCTTTTGTTACAAAATTCTACCCCCGAGGGGGTAAAAAAGAGGGTGGAAGTTTGTATGAAAGTCCGTCATTTCTCAAGTTATATCCTTGAAACTTGGTATTTGAGCTACCGGTTTAAAATAAAGAAACATGTGTTTCACAATTTTTGAAAATTCTACCCGCAGAGGGGTATAATAGGGGATGAAAGGCCTTAATTTCTTTATGTATTTTTCAAGTCTAAGTTTATGTATTTTAGCTGTCGGGTAAATTTTTTTTTTTTAAATGGTTTGCTTGCAAGTGGTGATGCAGCCTAAGGTGAAGCGCGCTTGCCTAGAAGTAGAAATATAAAGAAGTGCGTGTTTCACAATTTATAAAAATTCCACCCCAAAGGAGGTTTAACTGAGGATTTGCATAGGATTTTTAGGAACTCAATTCCACGCGGACGAAGTCGCATGCAAAAAATAGTTTATTAATGAATTTTTTTTTTTAAATTCATTACAGGCTTACGCTTGACCACAATCACACCTGATGGGAAGTAATGATGCGGCCAGAGATGGGACGCGCTTGCCTAGAAGATGCCTATTCACTCTAGATTTAAAGATACCCGGATTGTAATGGTTACTACCCTCAGCGATAAACAACGCAACCAGAAATAAACAATCAATATCGTAAACGATTACGTGAACCCACTCACCTGTTGTTAAATGCACGATGTCCGACACGCCACACTCGATCGACACTCCACCACTGACTGTTATTTTATGTAATACAAGTTGCCGTGGACATTATAATTAAATGCCTCTGATAGCTTAAGACTACGATAGGATTACGATTTGTGGATCCGACACAAGTTTAAGTGATGATTTTAAACCAAGGTATGAAAGGTGCCGATATTTTCGCTCGATCATTATTAATGATTTAAATCGATTCGGTCCATTTTTTGTTGGCTTATAGAAACGCACAAATCGCTTATGACTAACATGATGTATTATTCCAGACTACAATCAATCTCTGTGCCAAATTTCACCCAGATCGGTTCAGCTGTTCTGGCGTGATTGAGTAACAAAACATCCATCCATCCAAACTTTCGCATTTATAATATCATACTTTCATACTTATATTATAAATGCGGAAGTGTGTTTGTTTGTTGGTTTATTGGTTTGTCCTTCAATCACGCCGCAACGGAGCAACGGATCGACGTGATTTTTGGCATGGATATAGTTGAGGACCTGAAGAGTAACTTAGGCTACTTTATATCCCGGAAAATTAGAAGTTCCCGCAGGAATCAAAAACTTAAACCACGCGGACGAAGTCGCGGGCATCAGCTAGTTATAAGTATAATTACATAGACACCAATAAATGTCAAAATTTGTGGTCAACTATCCAATAATTGGTTTGCGCACGATCGATACGGATGCAAGTTGTGTGCACATGTGTGTAAAGCTTAATAGAACCTAAAGACTCAACCGACCTGCAACCCAAAGATATTATTTGTCGTAGCAATGTCGTGTGTTGTAAAGCACAGTAACGGTCATAAGTCCATAACTAATAGTTTCACTGGAGCGGGCACGAGTCTACAAAGTAACTTAAGCACAAATAACACGTCACAGATTTTTAACAAGTTACAAGGAATTCGAAAGTCCTTACCTGTGATGTGCGGTATGCCTTACAAGGTACCCTGACTGCTTTTATCCCTATTAAGAGTTTCCCAAAACGATATCCGTAATCGAGTTCAAAGGGGACCACAAAAAAATTATATATCCATACCTCCATCCATATTATAAATGCGAAAGTGTGTCTGTCTGTCTGCTACGCTTTAACAGCCCATATGTTCAACCGATTTTGATCAAATTTGGTATAAAGGGACGATAGATCCCGGATAGAGACGGACATATGCTACTTTTTATCCCGGAAAATTAAGGAGTTCGAGAATAAAAGTCGCAGACATCATCTAGTCACCAATAATAATCGGAGAACCGATGGACGTTGGGGTCCCATCAATGTGCTGGAATGGCGACCCCGCACTGGAAAGCGTAGCGTTGGCAGACCCCCTATATTAGGTATAAGGACGACACCAAGAGTCCCAGGGAGCCGCGATAAAATATTCGAAATGTGTTAACTCGCACTAGGGGTAGGTACTGGATTCGTAAGTCACAAATCACAATAACAAATGTTAATTAAAACTAACGGTAAAAAATACAAAATGGCAGCATATTAATCGAAGATAACGTCATTCTTGCATTGCCTTAGTATAAAAAAGGATATAGGTATCCGACGGATATTATCCGTATACCTATTTCCAAAGCACCAAATTGAGAAGGACTTCTTCTCAATTTGGTACTTATTTTGTAAAAAAAAACACAGAGAAAAATGGAGTACCATTTATTTTGTTTTCATACTTTTTGAGTTTATTTTCAAGAGCTTAGTGTAAATTATGACTCATTATGTTATGCTCATGTTATGCTGATATGATGTCTAAAAGTGTCTAACAATATTTTAATATTAGTCATTATTTTTATAGAGCACTAGCGATCCGCCCCGGCTTCGCACGGGTAGCACTAATAATCCTAATCTATATAATATAAACTATCCTATCTCTCAAGTTAGATCGAACTGCACATGGTGTGCGAATTTTATTATAATCGGTTAAGTGGTTTAGAAGTCCATTGAGGACAAACATTGTGACACGAGATTTTGAGGACAAACATTGTGACACGAGATTTATATATATATAGATAGCGATCCGCCCCGGCTTCGCACGGGTAGTACTAATAATCCTAATCTATATAATATAAACTATCCTATCTCTCAAGTTAGATCGAACTGCACATGGTGTGCGAATTTTATTATAATCGGTTAAGTGGTTTAGAAGTCCATTGAGGACAAACATTGTGACACGAGATTTATATATATATATAGATTGTTCTTGCGCATAAATATTATAAGCTTGACAGCTAATAATTAGAATAGTTTTTAATAGATGTATGTAAAATGTAAATGCATCATAGAATATTATCATCATACTAGGTAATATTATAAATGCGAAAGTGTGTTTGTTTGTTGGTTTGTCCTTCAATCACGCCGCAACGGAGCAACGGATCGACGTGATTCTTGGCATGGGTATAGTTGAGGACCTGGGAGAGTGACATAGGCTAAGTACTTTTTATCCCGGAAAATTAACGAGTTCCCGTGGGAATTTAAAAAACTTATGTACCTATATGTTAAAGTAATGAAATATTTAGGTCATTCATATTTGGTGTTACAATAAACATGTATGACTAGATGACGCCCGCAACTTCGTCCGTTGGGTAAAGGTTCCTGATTTCCACAGGAACTCGTTAATTTTCCAGACAAAAAGTGACCTTTGGATTCAACCCACCTTTTTTTAAAATCGATAGGTACCTACTTTAACTCTAATAGACACATGACATAGACAGTATTCTGTATACAGTATTCAGTGTTCAGGTTCTATTGAACCCGGAACGCTTAGACGGCGCGCGTATCGGCAAGCACTAGAGGACTGGCGGGCGCGCCTGGAGGAAGGGAGGAACGCACGACAACGCAACAAAATTGAGGAGTTCCCGTGGGAATTAAAATAAACTTATTCCACACGGCCGCTGGTATCAGCCAGTCAAATAAATATTATAAATGCGAAAGTTTGGATGGATGTATGGATGTTTGTTACTCAATCACGGCCGAACGGCTGAACGGATCTGGATGAAATTTGGCACAGAGATAGATTATAGTCTGGAATAACACATAGGCTACTTTTTATCACGAAAAACCGAAAAACCTCGTTCCACGCGGACGAAGTCGCGGGCATCAGCTAGTAAATAATATAATAAAGGTAGTGGTGACATAGAATATTTTTGGAGATGAATGATGATCTTCAATAAGAAAGACAGATCTATAATAAGCTCCCAGAAGACAATATGTTGAAGATATTGTTCAAAGTAAATGTAGATAAACTCATTGAAAAATCTTATTACCATGTAAGTAATAAGGATTACTTAAATGACAAGTAAGCTTGGTAATAATTTGCTCTAATGGCTTTGATAGTTCCTTAGTTAAGATGAATTGTGAGATGGTGATAATGAAAAAAAAACCCGGCTGAGTTTGTTGTGGGCTCTTTTCAGACCAGGGCGCGTTTGGAACCCTCGTAGCTTTAGTTTTAAGATACCGTAACTGATTATCACCATCACATATTTATGTATCTGGACTGCAATAAGTGTAGTGTACCTACCTAAATTGAATAAATATTAATGACTTATTACAATGTGTAGAAGAGTGTGGAGTAACCTTAAGATTTTATGACAAAAATGAAAGACATCGTTATTTTAATACTTTATTGTAAATCAAAAATGAATATTTTGTACACGATTTTTGATATTAATTTCAAAACATCATATTCGATTTATTTTTTGGGAAAGATTGCACATAGTCGCACATCTATACCGACCTTAATCTATTTTTAACAATAAAACTTAACCTATGCATATTAAATTAGTAATTTTTGAAAACTGGTTACCTAGAACAAATTTTATACTTTTCCATGAGCGCCGATAACAATTTGTATTAAACTATTTTACTGACTTTTCAACTTTGAAAAACTTTTCGTTAAAAAAACTTACGTTAAAAAACTTTTCGTTAAAAAACCTCGATAACGAATTTCGTTTTCGAATACTCGTGCTAGGGGTACCTATTAACTATTAATGTAAAATAATGTTCTAGGTAGAACTGAATTCAAAAACAATTATTTTTTTATGTACGGACATGTTAATAATAGATAAATGAAATATAAATGCGATGTGTGTGTCTGTCTTTTTGTTACCATCTAGGTAATATCTGAACTACCCAGCTAGTTTAATACAGTGGAATTTAATTTAGTTTCTAGATCATTAATTTTTATATTTTACTAGCCCGCAACTTTATAGTCTAAAGACTGGTTTTTTTGGAGTTTACCTCCTATTATATGTAAGCCCGGGGTATGAAAAATTATGGGTAGTAAAATGAAACTTTCTCCGTTACGTTATTGACTTTATGTTTCCATGACTAAGTAATGTATTTTGATGAATATAAATTATTATAATTATTAATATTTACCCTCATTATAATTATTAATATTTACCCTCATATAATTATTAGTATTTACCCTCATTTACTAATCTATATATTTTATAATCGTTCGTAAAGAGTCTCTCTCTCGAGAGTAAACTCCAGTCGTGCGTCGGAACGGACACACAATTTTTTTTTCTTTTTATAAAAATAATTGCGAGAAACAAATAGGAATTATTAATAACACGTCCGTAATAATAACTTTACAAGTCACTCTATTAAAACTTAGCTAAAAATTAAAATAATAAGTCGAAGTTTAAAATCTCGTACATCACCGTACTGTACCGGTTTATATATCAAAATATAACGTATTTCACCTGTCTTTGATTGTATGATAAACTAGATGATTCCCGCGACTTCGCCCGCGTGGACTGTTTTTTCGATTCCCGCGGGAACTCCTTAATTTTTCGCCTTAGCCTATGTCCTTCCCCGGGATATAACCTACCAAATTTCAGCAAAATCGGTTGAAAAGATGGGCCGGGAAAGCGTAGCAGACAGACAGACAGACAAATGGATGCGTAAGGCGTCAATCCCACAGCCTATGCGTTCTCTGCCCCTTTATCCTAGGTATTGTTGTATAGGTAATGTTGTAGGTATCCTATAGGGATGTTGACAACTCAATCAAATCAGCAACTCTTTATCAAACTCAAACACGCGCTTCTACGAGTAATATGGAAGTTTAAACTTTTTTCTTTAATTTATATTTTAAACTGGCTGAAGCCCGCGACTTCGTCAGTTTTTGTTTTCTCGCGGGAACTCCCAAAAGACGTAATACTCACATCTCATGCTAGTTTTATGTTGATTAACCATTTTAAACCATCGATTAAAGTAAAAAAGTGCTTCCAACTATGATGACGTCACAATTCAGAATTTTATACAAAATCCCATACTAAGCACGCGTTTTGAAGTTTGAAAAAAGTTGCTGATTTGACTAGTTGTCAAATACTCAATTTGACATTAGCTAATATCAAAACGTGTCGAATTAAAAATTCGAGTATAGTTTGGAGCGGAAAGTAGAACGCAAGAACGCTAGGCAATGGGATAGACACCTAAGACATAACTAAGGCTATATTTAGGCAATTTCATACAAACACCTATTAAGACAATTAATTTCAGAGTGGAAAGTAACAAATAATATGAAATTCTATGGTGTAGCAAAATTAAATAGCACATTTGAGACAAAACAAACAGATAATTAATTAATGTGTACAAATAAAAATACATACATGAAATTAAATCAAAGATAACTTATTAATTTTTCACACTGTGACAAAATTGAACCTCAAATTAACATAATGTTCATCACCATGCCAAAGTTTAACATTAACCCATTACAAAGTTAACATAAACTTGTTTCATAAACGTTGCTTAAAATGAACAACCTTGTCATTTTTATAACCAGTTTAATTTCATAACTTAACATCAATGGTTAAAACAATTACAAAGTCAACGTTTAATATATTACATGATTGTGCCATAATTGTACATCGCAGACATTTTATAAACCATCAATTTAATTTTTAAAACCAATTTTAAACATAGTTACAGTAACATAAATATTATCTTTGTTTCCTGATTGACAATAAGTTAATGTGTGTGGATGTTAATAACCTTAACCAGTTTTCCATGACCGTGCCAAAAATTAACTCTAATTTACGTTAAAGTTAACACATGCCATGAAAAATTTTACACCTCGAACATCTTGTAACAATTCAATCTCACATTTTAAAACTGTTAAAAAGATTTTTAACATTGGTATAACATAGGTATTAACATTTAACACTTTTGATGTTTTATAAACAATAAGGTTCCATAATTTAACATTATGTTACAATCCATTAAATAAACAGTTTCTCTTGACCGTGACAAAATAAAAGTACAATTCTTTTTGTACAGTTTTCTCTTTCTAAAATAGACTTAATATAATGTAAAAGGGACATTTTATATAATGTTTTGCGGAAAGAGGCCATTGCGAGTGAGAGAGCTATAATTTTGTACTATTACTATTACCATAAGAGTGAAATATATAGGGTACAATTTAGTCATAATTCATAATTTTTATTTTGCCAAATTGTGGGTAAAACAGTTGTTATCTTATAATTAGTGCCGTTCACAATTTACTGCTAGTCATTGGGGGATTTAGGGGCATGGCAGTTATCTCGATCCGAAAATGCTTTTTTTTAAATACTAGCTGATGCCCGCGACTTCGTACGCGTGGATTGAGGTTTTTGGCTCCCTCGGGAACTCTTTAATTTTCCGGGATAAAGAGTAGCCTATGTGCTATTCCAGACTATAATCTATGTCTGTGCCAAATTTCATCCAGACCCGTTCAGCCGCTGTGGCGTGATTGAGTAACAAACATCCATCCATACATCCATCCAAACTTTCGCATTTATAATATTTATTCGATTAGGGATTAGGAAATTTTGGGGTTCAGTTTGGATTCGGTGGGGGTCGTAACGCAACGCCTCTTTCCGCAAAACACCTGATTCTCCAAAACCCCTATATCTTAATAAGACGGTATAAACCCTCGAATTACATGACGACGCATCGCTTGGAGTCCCGCTCCGCGATAGGGGTCGGGGGGTCGACAGGGGTCGGTTTGATGGCTTCGGGGTCGAAGGTCTCTGTTGAAGCGACTGGCGCGGTTAGCGGGAGGTCTGTGTTGATGCCTACGATCTGCAATTAAAGTAATACAATTTTAATAAAATATCAATACTTTATTAATACATATTATAAATGCGAAAGTTTGGATGGATGTTTGTTACTCAATCACGCCAGAACGGCTGAACGGATCTGGATGAAATTTGGCACAGAGATAGATTTCAGTCTGGAATAACACATAATTTAATCTAATCTAGCCTGTACTGTCCCACGACTGGGCAAAGGGGAGGCCTTTGCCCAGTCGTGGGACAGTACAGGACTCCGTGGTAGGCACTAGAAAATGGTTTCTCACGCCCATACTTTTTTCGAGATTTTTGGCGGCTATTAATAGCGCGATTTATTGCGACCTAATTATTGCAAAAAAAATAGCACGAGGGCAGTAAATTCTGCAAATAAAATAGCACGAGGGCAGTAAATTCTGCAAAAAAAAATAGCACGAGGGCAGTAAATTCTGAAAAAAAAAAAAATAATATGAGGGCAGTAAAATCTGAAAAATAATAATAATACGAGGGCAGTAAATTCTGCAAAAAAATAGCACGAGGGCAGTAAATTCAGAAAAAAAAATAATAATACGAGGGCAGTAAATTCTGAAAAAAAAAATAATAATACGAGGGCAGTAAATTCTGCAAAAAAAATAGCACGAGGGAAGTAAATTCTGCAAAAAAGATAACACGAGGGCAGTAAATTTAACTTACAAGCCCCGTTTAGAAATTATTATTACATTTGTATTATTATATTTGTATTGCCTCTGTATTAAAAGTCATAAGTCATAAATATTTATTCAATTTAGGTAGATACACTACACTTATTGACGTCCAGTTACATAAAAATATGATGGTGATAATCTGTTACGGTATATTAAAACTCCATTAGGGTTCCAAACGCGCCCTGGTCTGAGAAGAGCCCACAACAAACTCAGCTGGGTTTTTTTAATATGTTTTTTTATAAAAATAGTTATTTGTGTGTTGTGATCACCTCGGCGGCCCTGCGCGCGGGCAGCGGCGTGGAGTGCAGACGGAAGGGCTTCGCGAGGCGCTCCAGCAGCCGCGCCCGCTTGCTGCGCGCCGCCTCCTCTACTTCCGCGGCTAACTCTATGGACTCCTCGTGAGAAGGTTTGCGTTTGCGACCGACCACCGTGCCCGTCGGCCGGGTGGGTTGTTCTGATACTGTGAAAACAATTATTGAGTCTTAATTTTTAGCCAATATTATATACCGCACTAAGCACTAGCATGTAATAACTAGCTGATGCCCGCGACTTCGTCCGCGTGGATCGAGGTTTTGCGGTTCCCGCGGGAACTCTTTAATTTTCCGGGATAAAAAGTAGCATATGTGTTATTCCAGACTATGATCTATCTCTGTGCCAAATTTCATCCAGATCCGTTCAGCCGTTCCGGCGTGATTGAGTAACAAACATCCATCCATACATCCAAACTTTCGCATTTATAATATAGAAGATATAGATACGCAATGTTCTATACTAGAATTGACATTTAAGCTAATTTCAAATTGTACAATAATGATGCCATCATACGAATATTATACTAATTGTTGGTTTATTGGTTTGTCCTTTAATCACTTCGCAACAGAGCAACGGATCGACGTGATTTTTACCATCGGTACATTTGTATGTAGATGTCAGTTACCTGTATACGGATGACGGTTACCTGTACACAGATAATGATTACCTGTACATAGATGGCAGTGACAAGATGACAGTTACCTGTGTGAGCGCTAGTGTGGGAGCGAGTGCTGCTATAGACGCCTATGTTTCGCAGCGTCATCTCCCGCAGCGGCTTGTACGATCTGCGGCCGCGGATGCTGCGCAGACCGCTGAGGTAAGGGCTCTCGGGCTCCTCAGAGACGAACGACGACGTCTCTGTTATGTCCATCTCCATTGTTGTGTTGTTGCCTTAAAAATGAAATATTCAGAAATATATTTATATTAATTTATTTTGTGTTCTAATACAATTATTCCTATAAGTAATTTACATAATGTCAATAGAATATAGTTCGTATTGCAATATTGGGGCAGAGCAAATCAGCATAGAGAGAAGGCTGCCTTATTTATCTTCAAAGAAGTCATAATTTAATATGTAATGTTCGAGATTTAGTAAAAAAAGAAAAAGCCTAAAAAGCGATTAACGAGTATTTTGCGAATGTCAATACATTTTTTTAAAATAATGTTGGATTGAAGCAGGCATTACTTTGCGGAAGTCCATGATAATCAAGGAACGAGAAGCTTAATTGTCTGTAATCTGCCAAAGCAGAAAAATCTCGGGTCGAGATTTCGGTAAAATCGAGTTCGAGTACCGGGTCAGGCCTTAACAAGTATTAGGTTTATCTGACAAGACACTCCCAGCACTAGCCCGGAGTTAGGAAGTTAGGGGTGTTTACCGTGCCTCGGAGGGCATGTTAAGCCGTCGGTCCTGCGCCGATCTCTCTCTGGTCGTATCGTATTTTCTGCCCCATCGTTCTATGAGAGTAAAGGAACAGAGAATGCACCTGTGCTTGAGCACACACTTGCGCAATAAATATCTCCTGCGCAGATGGCTGATCTCTCTGGAGATTGGCCGCCGTGGCTGAAATTCGTTCGGGAGGACATTATTGTTATTTTATTACGTTTGATAGTTACCTGTATACGGATAACAGTTATCTGTATGTAGATGACAGTTACCTGTATACAGATGACAGTTACCTGTACGCTGATGACAGGTACCTGTATAATTGGCGAGCAGAGACGTGTTAGTGTGGTCGGCGAGTCGCGCGCTGCGGCGGTAGGGCGACACTTTGACGCGCGACTTGGAGTAGTTAGTGTCCGCTTTCACGCGGCCTTCGTCTGTGGGAACACAACGTCAGACTAACACTTTCGTTGCACTGCTCTCTAACAACATTGGTAATGTAAAAGTAAAGAAAAATATACTTTATTGTGTACACAAAAAAAATACAACAAAAATAATAATGATAGTTTTTTGAGTAAATAAGTTAGTGTTTTGAGTAAATTACTCAAAAAACAATTATAACAATTATATCAATGATTTCATACCAAATTGATGCTATAATTTTTTTTTACCATTAAAGTACTGATTACTCTTCAGCTCCGGATTCTAGCTTCTGAGAATTTGTTTGTGCTTGACAGAAGCAACAATGAAATGTACGGATCAATATTATCAAGACAAGTTTGGGACAAATGATTTAGGTATGTAACTAACATGTTATGGATTAAATTTTAAGATATGAGTATTTAAACACTCGTGTGTTTCGATTAAAAACCTCGCTTCGCTCGATTTGAAAAACGCAGTGTTTTAATAACCTCTATTATGCAACCGTTTCATAACTACTAAGTACTAAATCAAAATTACCGCTAATCAATCCCAAAACTAAAAAATCACAGCGCTTACCATTGCGCCAGGGGATGCGTAAAAATTTAATCTGTATTGTATTTTTTTTTAATATATTAAAAAACACTCACCCTCATGTTCGACCTCCACAACCACTTCGATCTCCCTCTCCGTTTTATCCTCGGCACTATTCGTCTCTTTCTCTACCTCCATTTCGTCTGCTTTCTTCTCTTTTTCATGCTCGTCCATTTCTTCTAGAACTACGATCGGTATGAGCACCTGCAATCGATACAATCCATACTAATATTATAAATGCGAAAGTGTGTCTGTCTGTCTGCTACGCTTTCACGGCCCATCTGTTCAACCGATTTTCATGAAATTTGGTATAGGAATAGTTTGTATCCCGGGGAAGGACATAGGCTACTTTTTATCCCGGAAAATTCCCGCGGGAATCTAAAAACCTTAATCCACGCGGACGAAGTCGCAGAATCATCAAGTCATACTAATATTATAAATGTGAAAGTGTGTGTGTGTTAATATACTGTTCCTGATTATTTGTGTTATGTTTATGGTGTACAATAACACGTCACCGTCACCGACATGCTCGCGTTGTTACGAAGACAAACGAAGTCTTAAATATAAATATACTACATTCGAAATTAAACTTGAATCCATTAGCTTTAAGGTTTATATTTTAATTATTTTAAACTAGCTGATGCCCGCGACTTCGTCCGCGTGGTTTAAGTTTTTTTGATTCCCGCGGGAACTCCTAAATTTTTCGGGATAAAAAGTAGCCTTATGCCACTCTCCATCTTCAACTATTCCCATGCCAAAAATCACGTCGATCCGTTGCTCCGTTGCGGCGTGATTAAAGGACAAACCAACAAACCAAGAAACAAACACACTTTCGCATATTTTATAATATTAGTATGATTTTTTTTTAAACTTTTTTAATATTCTTTTTTTTTTTAATTATTTTAAATATTCTTTTTTTTTTTTTATTTTAAATATTCGTTTTCACTTCTATCGCCAATTTTTTTTGAAATATATATACTAGCGACTCTGTCACTGGATCAGATAATATGTTTGTGGGACTGTACCTCAATGTTGGAATCAGATGTAGTGCCCTCAACGTTATCCTTCTTGTCCTGTGGTTTGGGCGAATCGGAAGAGCGGAGCTTGCGGTCCGACGACGGCATATCTTCTTTCAACTTCAGCAGTTTTGACTGGAAATTCGGTTTACAGTTAACTTTTTTTTTTTTTTTTTATCCACTACAAGTTAGCCCTTGACTGCGATCTCACCTGATGGTAAGTGATGATGCAGTCTAAGATGGTAGCGGGCTAACCTGTTAGGGGCATGGCAGTTATATTAAACCCATACCCCTATTCGGTTTCTACACAGCATCGTACCGGAACGCTAAATCGCTTGGCGGCACGTCTTTGCCGGTAGGGTGGTAACTAGCCACGGCCGAAGCCTCCCACCAGGCCAGACCAGGGAAAATTTAGTTATCATTATCACGTATTATACCACAGAGTACATCATAATATATGTATTATACTTCGTAAAATGGACGTTCAAAAAGTGTACTGTGTCCATACTAATATTATAAACTAGCAAATCCCCGCGACTTCGTCCGCGTGAACTAAGTTTCATTTATTATTGGATAGAAGCAGGCGTTACTTTGCGGAAGTCCATGACATTGAAAAAACTAGAAGTTTAATTCGCTATAATCCGCCACAGAAGGTAAATCTATGTGGTACAGTGCGTATCTTGAACTTGCGGCCCGCGATATTCTCCACACCACATAAATCTTCCCAAATACCCTCTTTTTTTTATTACCGCGGGAACTCCTTAATTTTCCGGGATAAAAAGTAGCCTATATCACTCTTCAGGTCCTCAACTATACCCATGCCAAAATTCACGTCGACCCGTTGCTCCGTTGAGGCGTGATTAAAGGACAAACCAACAACCCAAACAAACAAACACACTTTCGCATTTATAATATTTATTATTTGATACACCTTGACGGGGATCGAACCCGGGACCTCCCACTTAGTTCACCACTGCACTAAACGAGGAATCACGTCGATTCGTTGATGCTTCGGCTTCGGCTTGATTGACGGACAAACCAAAAAATTTTTTGCATTTATTATATAAAATATAGATTACACAAGTGTATGTAATAATTAATTAGAGCAAAATATATACTCAGGTGTTCTATAATAAATAATATTTAAACGCATTTAACAACAGAATAGTATAAACACACAACGTAAAGTAGGTCATTATAATACGATAATTATATTAACCTACTTAAGACCAATGACCCAGAATTACTGTATGTTGTGGATTCGAAAAGAGCAGCCAATGAGTTTTTTTTGCAGGTTTTTTGTTGCCATTAAAAGTATGCTCCTGAAAATAGCTTATTATAGTGTTGTTAGCTTCCCAAGTAGCAAAAAAGTCCAAAAAAGTCGTATAAATCTAGAGTTATACGACGTCATGTTGTGTAGTAGTCTTATAATGGTAATAAGACAACAATAACGTCCTATAGATGTCATCGATTCGGCCTTTTAGTCGTGCGACTATTAAGTTATAATAAATAGTCGAGTAAACGTCTATAAAATGAAATTATATGACGTTATGTAATGGTAACAGCCACAACGCTTATACGACATTCGTATGATTGTATAAACGTCGGTGTATGATATTTATATAACTGACAGTCATGTAGACGTTAATTCATAACATTTATTTAACTAACATTACTTTGTTTTTTAGTCGTCGTGGTTAAGCCTTTTATACAACCAAGTAGTTTTCTTGTGACTGCAATATAACTATTACAAGACATTAAGTCATATAAGTGTCAAACTCCAGCTTTAATAAGACTTAAAGTTGAGTAGGAGTCTAGACCCAACTTTAATACAACTTATCCTACACCTAATAATATTGAGGAACCTTATTGTCTAAAACATGGCGTTTTCAATGGTCGTCACAAAAACATTTACACGACATCTAGTTATTTTAACGTCGTTTAAAGGTTGGACACTAACTAAAACATCATGGCCGGAAGTTTTGAATGAAGAGATAATTTGAAATTATTTAAATATAATGCATAAAACACAAAATAACGGGGGGGCATTAAAATATTCATAGTATTTTCATATATACTTTCTCGTAAAAATTAAGTTTCCAGTCGAAATCAACGCTACGCAATATAATACAAACATAGAATAATTAATTTTTAATAGAATTAGTTTTACTTAATTGCCTTCTAACCATAAATTTTTAGTTAATTATTTTTTTTAGTCACTTCACAACATTAATATGACTATGTAAGAGTTATCTCGTAACGTCTATATAATCAAAACGTTCTATTCTGCAACGTCTACAGGACGTCTAAACGATGTAAATGGTCATCGCCGCGACCTTTATGTGACGATTAAACGACAAATAGTCTTATAACTGGGGCCATTTTCGCGTTTTGTAAACGTTATAATAACGTTTATACAACCTTTCTTTAGGACTAAAAGGTAAACAAAAAACGTTGTCACGACTTTTATACGACATCGAATTGTTACTTGGGTTATTATAAAAGAGCATGGATTTTACTCGCTCCAGCAATGCTAAGGACAGCGGTTACTTATAAAAATTGTCTAATAAAATTAATTAATTTTTTTCACAAGAGCAATCACCGAGTTTCTTGCTGGTTCTTCTCGGTAGGAATGTCATTCTGAACCAGTGGTAGATTCACTGGACGATTCAAAAGCACTTGTCAAAGTCTACTTGAATAAAAAAGATTTTAGTTTGTGTTTGGGTTCTTCCTGGTGGTTCGGAAAGGAGATTCTACTGAGAAGAAAAGCACCTGTGAAAGTAAACTAAAATGTAACTATTCAATGACTATTTCTATACAACATGCAGCATGCATTATACGTCAAGCATCTTTCTTTAATTAAACATGCATTTGTGACATTTAAATTTGCTCAAAAACGTGTTAATGCACAAGTGCATAATACAATAATTACTACAAAGCTATCGATGCTTATAATCACACGTGTGCGGTAATGTTATCCTATTCAAATTCTAACTGCAGGTGAGACGGCTTGATACTAATTCCCGCTGTGTTAAAACACTATAAGACGTGTTTTACCCATAAAACCGCCAAACAGAACGTCTGTTTTGAGACTGTCATCATTAATAAGGCAGTTTATTGTTTTATTACTAAAAAATTTAGGTATAGAAAAATGTTGTATGTTAATTTAAATGTAAGCCTTCTAAACCTCGCCCATAATTTCCTACTTTGCGCACTAGAAACTTAATGAATTATATTATCTGTGTACGATGTAACAACAAGCGCTCTACAAGCAACATGCGTGTATAAGGTAGCACTCACATCGTCAGGCACGTAGTCTTTGTCGGCTTCCTTGTGTTTGTCGGACGCCGGGCGGGGCGTCTCGGGTGTGCGCGTCGCCTTAACCTTCACCGAGCGATTGATTTTGTTAGTTGCAAACACATTACACACATATAACACTATATTAATTATATTCATTAAACGCCAAATTATGACAACGTAATAAAAATAATCTCTTGTTTCATTTACAGTATTATTTAAAAAGTACATAAGCGTTAAACTTTGTACGATGGTACGGAACCCTTCGTTAGCGAGTCCAACTTGCACTTGGTCGCTTTTTTTAATTTCGATCAACTTTTTCGAAAAATGGCATTATCACTGTCGAAATTGTAATATTATGATAAGTTGTTTCAATTAAATTCATAGCTGTCAAAACGGTAAACTAGACCATTGCCGCACTAGTGCGGTAAAATATTTAATTTAATTATAATCACACATGTGCGATAGTGATTATCGGCACCGATTGGTCTCATTATCTCATATTAAGTCTGATGGAACTTAGTACTAAATCACAATTAAAAATTTAAAAAATCTATCACCAGGACCACACACAAAATTAGGGACACTCACAAAACAAAAACTAAGTAAGTACTTACGAAGCCAAAATTCTGTTCACAACCAAACACACACCAACACCTAGGTAAACAAATATCATAAAACTGTCACTAACCTCGTATAACTGGAACATTTCCTCCTAATTTATGGGAGCCTAGTACCTCCAGATAAATTCCACCAAGAATTTTGTATGGTTTTGGGTTGCTTCAAGCATGGCTAGTTAGTACTCCACGGGCAAAAAAGACCGGCCGAATGATCTAGACGCATATAAACCGGTTTGGTTCAACATAAATGCTATAAAACCTTTACCGGGTTAACTCACTGCCATTTTAGACCCATTTTTCAGGCGTACAAGCGAAACTACTGCTCCTTTTATTTCTTGATTTCCTGGTACTATGAAAGCTAGAATTATATTATTACTAGCTGATGCCTGCGACTTCGTCCGCGTGGTAAGATTTTTTGATTCCCGCGGGAACTCCTTAATTTTCAGTAATAAAAAGTAGCCTATGTCACTCTCCAGGTCCTCAACAGCTATACCCATGCCAAAAATCACGTCGACCCGTTGCTCCGTTGCGGCGTGATTGAAGGACAAACCAATTAACCAACAAACAAACACACTTTCGCATTTATAATATAAGTATGATTAACCTCCCCCAAAATATGATCACAAACCTCATAAAGTAGCAAACCAAGCAATTTCTTCTAACTTCTGGTAGCCTAGTACCTCGATAGACCAAGTGTTACCGAAACATCAAACTTACATTCCTGTCTATGGGAACCTAGTACAAACATAACCTCCTGCCGTTTCTTGGCCCCTGGTATTACAGGAACATGCATCCTCCAAAACCCCAACCCCTGATAATCAAGCGTGCCTGTTTCCTCCAAAACCCCAACCCCCATGATCATCAGACGTACCTGGGAGCGCCTGGTGTAGCTGCGACTGGGCACCCCCTCAGGGGTCGGGGGTTCGAAGTACTCCACGTCAGAGTCCTCATAAGCTAGTTCAGGGAACATCTCGTCGTCCACGGCCAGATCTTGGAGCTCGTCCTCCGAACTCACCGTGTCGCCATTTTGTTCCCCGTTGACTTTTGCGCCGTTCTCTTTCGCTTTTGGCTCTGGCTTCTTGGTTTTCTCGTCGGTTTCCGACTGGAATAAGGATTAATTTTCAATATCAATTTATTTATTTCAGATAGATTTAATGAAATTAAATTGGAAATTTCTATTTCACCATAAAATAAATAAGATATTATATTGATATAATAATATATTGATCCAGGTATATAGGATAAGCGCAAAGAATACGTAAAATCACATTGCCAAAATAATTGCGATTTTATGCCGAATCATTGACTGAATTTACTTAGTTTTTTGGCTGCAACTATATATACAAAAAATGAGAAAGTGTAACACATTACAGCTGTAACAGCTGCGATATTTTTGTCTTTTGGATTAAAATCTGGATCTTTCAGATCCAAATCGCGCACAACGGTAATTTTTGAAACCGCATTACAATGCACTTTGATCATTGCATTTTTTGCAAAGTAAATCATTATTTCTAAACAAACTAAAGAAGTGCGTGCGTGTTGGAAGCTAAAAACTTACTTTTCCATCCTTCTCCTTATTGCTCTTGTCTTCTTTCTTATCATCCCCCTCCTTCTTATCTGAAGTCTTCTCCTTCTCTACGGCATTTTCTTTCTTCTCTGCTTCTTTCTTGTCATCACCCTTCTCTGTCTTATCTTTTTTCTCAACGCTCTTATCTAATTTGTCTTTCTTTTCTGGGCTTTTGTCTAATTTACTATCTTTCTTGTCTATGCTTTTGTCTAATTTATCTTTCTTTTCTATACTCTTATCTAGTTTATCTTTTTTGTCAGTTTTTTCAGCAGGTTTGTCTTGTTTATCTGTCTTTTCGGAGGCCTTCTCAGGTTTCTTTTCGCTGTGTGCTGTCTTTTCAGATTTCTCTGCGTTTTTATCAGCAGCTTGTTTTTCTTTTTCAGCGTTCGCAGCTATTTTCTTCTTCATTTCTTTCACTGGACTGTCCGTTTGCCGCTGGAATAAAAAATTTGGCTCAATATCTAGATTACTGAATAATATTCAGGCATTTTTACCTTTAACATGTACTAGTTCATATTTTATAGAGGTGTTAGGTTTGGAGCACCGTTCAAGTCATAGATAATACACTAATAGTTCAAGTGCAACGCCATGTAGAAACCGATTGGAGTTTATAAACAACATTATCATTTCCAGTTTAGCACGCTTCCATCTTAGATCAAATAGGACGGCTGTTATTTGAATCTGGCTACTGAAACCTTACAAATTTATCAAGCAATTGCAATTAATAGCAATCGACTTTGAGTCCAGCGCCCCACAGGATATTATAATCACTTACACTTCCGTACAATACCAACTTAATTTAATGTCTTGCTTTTTTAAACGAGCAACTGCTGAGTTTTTTGCCGGCTCTTCTCAGTAGAAGAAGCTTCCCGAACCGGTGGTAGAGTCAAAACATGACGTAACATAGGTAACACATGTAATATGTCATACATGTAATAAATAAAATGAGTATTGAGTATAAGCAGGTAACAAACACCTACCTTATCCTTATCCTCACCGACGGGCCCCTTACGCGTCACTATCTGGCTCATGATTTACCTGTAACAAGCAACATACCTCACTTTACTACACTTTACAAGTATAACTTTGAAAAAAAAGTTACTTAATTCTACACGCCTGTGCCAAGGTCTTATAACATAAAAATGATTTGATGAGCGTTTGGACTCTGAAAATGCCCCCATAACAGACTAGTTCTACACTTGGAATTAAACTAGGCCTCCTTATAAAACCACAGGTAATATTATAAACTGATGGCTAATCTCTCTGGAGATTGGCCGCCGTGGCCGAAATTCGGTCGGGAGGACATTATTATTATATACAAATTCACTCCAAAAATTAACGCTTGTAGAAATGATTCAATGAAGCTGAATGAATGAAGCTGAATTGCTCTAATGATCAAATCTTCAAAGGAAACGATTCAGTGGGCGACGACAAGTAGGTAATGGTTAGGTATTGAATAGACACCTGCTATTCTACATAAGTCGGTCAGACGTACAAAAAGCTTGATAGTCTTCATGCATATTTAAAACTTAGTTTCCGGCCTTGGTTTCGAGAATTTTTGAGCTTATGCTTGTAAATTCTTAGAATTCTATGTTTTTGACGTGAAAACTTCTTTAGCCGCGTTGAGCACTTTTTGGTAGGCGGTAAACTTGTGGATTCGCGTCACCGACATCGACAATCTCGCGTTGTTATGTAGACAAAAGGTCTTAAATATAAATATACTATACTTGATGATGCCCGCGACTTCGTCCGCGTGGATTAAGGTTTTTTGATTCCCGCGGGAACTCTTTAATTTTCCGGGATCAAAATAGCCTATGTCCTTGCCCGGGACATAACCTACCTCTATACCAAATTTCAGCAAAATCGGTTCAAAAGATGGGCCGGGAAAGCGTAGCAGAAAGAAAGACAGACAGACAGACAGACAGACAGACACACTTTCGCATTTATAATATTAGTATGGAAGTATGGATTCGTAATTAAACTTTAATGCCGTAGTTACGAAGACAAAAGGTCTTAATTTTAATATACTACATTCAAATAATTTTAATACTAAAATTCTAAGTTATAAGTTATCACTTCTATCGGCGGTCCCTATGACTGGCAATTTTTTTTTATTCTACTACAAGTTAGCTCTTGACTGCGATCTCATCTGATGGTAAGTGATGATGCAGTCTTAGATGGTAGCGGGCTAACCTGTTAGGCGTATAGCAGTCATATTAAACCCATGCCCCTAGTCGGTTTCTACACGGCATCGTACCGGAACGCTCAATCGCGGTAGGGTGGTAACTAGCCAAGGCCAAAGCCTCCCACTAGACAATGTCGATTGTAGGTTTGCGTATGAGTAGGCCTACCTAGCCTATTATTAAAAAAAAGAATATAATATGCTAAGCCATACTTTCATACTAATACGTAAATTCGTGTCTGTCTGTCTGCGTCCCTTGTATGACCTATCTTTTCGATCGATTTTAACGAAATTTGGTACAAAGAAAAGGTTGCATGCCGGGGAAAGACAGGTTACTTTCTGTCCCGGAAAATTAAAAAGTTGCCGCGGGTATTAGAAAGTCGAATCATTCGTAAAAAGTAAAAACCAGAAGTACATATTCTACTAAAACCAAGACCAAAAAACATTCTCGGTAATTTTTATTTAAAAAAATCTTTATAATACCGGTTACACCATTGTTATACAACTCTTATATGGATGTAAAAAAACAAAGGACCCGGAAAAAACGCTCCCTCCGCCTATTATAACTACAGCGGCATTATAGTGTAGACTTTAAAATCAACTTCCACAGAGTCTGCAAGGCGTATTAAGACATGCCTTAATTAAATCAGTAGCCCTTAATGTAAAACCTGCATCAAACACTGTTACATTCTCTGATTGGCTGAATCTATGGTATTCTTGCCGCGACAATGGATTTTGGCCAATAGCGGAAGAGTGTTAGCAAATCAGAAGTATGTAATTGCTGTTGTAACACTAGCAATTATTTTAACGTAAGGAGGCAGTTCATGTTGTGATAGTTATCACAACATAAACTGCCTGATGTTGAATTCTCATTCTGAGAGGAGACTAGTCATGAAACGGTACTTCCATTTTCGGAAAATGGGTCATAAATTTAGAAGCCCTGTGTCTTAAATTCAAAAAATAGGTCATTTAAACTAGAACTTAAAATGATGGGTTACATAAATTTTCTTAAATGTTTTTACAAGATCAACGCTACGTATATAATAAGTTAGAAAATAAAATTAAATAGAGATTTGATCCTGTCTAAAAATTTTTAAACTCTGTTTCATTAAATACGAATAGAGGCAAGAGGTGAACGAACTATTGAAAGCACACTGATGAAAAATCGCGTGCTCCATGTAATAAGATACGGCGATTTGGAAAAAAATTGTCATGTTCCCGGTGCCTGTACCTGTAAGACTGCCTCGTTGTTCAAGTGGTTGGCATGTTCGACTACGGCCGACGAGGTCCCGGGTTCGAGTCCTGGGTCGGGCCATAATTGAGTATTGGGTTTTTCTGACTAGAATATCTCAGTACTAGCGGGTGTTTCACTCCCGTGCCTCGGAGAGCACGTTAAGCCGTCGGTCCCGGTTATTATTACTAACATGATAATAGTCGTTAAAGCCCACCAACCCGAATTGGAGCAGCGTGGTGGGTCTAAGCTCTAATTCCCTCTCTCCTATGAGAGTGGAGGCCTGTGCCTAGCAGTGGGCTTTTTTTTTGGACTTTGGAAGGTCCATATCTGGTGGAGATTGATTGCAATGCATCCCGGGGACAAACATAGGCGGTAGACCGGACTTTTTGTCCCAGAATATCAAAGATCATGTGTTCCTCAGTGCAGACTGAGGGCACAGTGAACCTACCGTCGCTTTAGGAAAAGAAAGAAAGATATAAGTTAAGTAATAAGTTTTACGATTAATGAATTTAATGAACCGCAAAACTAACTTTGTTTGTAGAGGTTTATTGTTAATATCAAAAAACTATGCTAGTTATAGCGTTGGTTTTATTTATCCTGTAAAATATACATAAGTTTCTATTTGACCATAATTATTTCAGATTTTTCAATTGGTAAACTTCGGACTTCGGAGATAAGAGGGGGGAACGGTATTTTTTTCGACATTTTGCCCGATAAATCAAAAACTATTATGCATAAAAATAAATAAAAATCTGTTTTAGAATGTAGAAGTATAGCCCTTTCATATAATATCCCACTCAGTATAGTTATCATACTTTGAAATTTCAAACCCCCGATTTTCCCCCTTTTTTAATTAAACTAAAAATAATTTTCGATTTTTTTTTATTTTAATGATGTTAGGCCACTATTATACACAACTACATATTCCAAATTTCATGTCGATAGCTTTAATAGTTACTGAAATAATGGACTGTGACAGACGGACGGACGGAGAAAGTCGCACCATAAAGGTTCCATTTTTACCATTTTGGTACGGAACCCTAAAAAAGAGTTCCCACGGGAATTTTAAAAACCTAACGGGATCGAAGGCACGGGACTATAGTCTAGTAACTAGTTGAATTTGAAAATAGGATTGCGGACCGGTTAAAAATGGTTAGGGTTTGGTAATAAAGACATGACCCGCTTTCAGAGAACTAGCGTGCGCGTATGTTTTGTACCACACAACGCACACTGGCACGCACTACACACTACACAAGTCAAGTCTCAGCTCAGCAAGGGCTAGTCGTTAGTGTTATGAGCAGATGTGAGTGATAACAAACACTGGTGTTAGGTGTAAAATTAGAACTCGACGGATTGACTCGATTGACTGAGTTGAAGGCCGGGGGACCTTGGCAATCTGTATGACTCTTAGGCCTTTTTACCTCTTAGAAAACATCCCTCTGGACAGAATGCCTGTCGGCAGGGCGTGTCCGGCTTGCACGGACTAAAACAACCTCCCCCCACGTCTTCCGGGTCAGCACGGAACCACTTGGCATTACTTCGTGTGACTCTTAGGCCTGCCATACACGGACTGCTCGAGCAGTTAGCCAGTGATCAACATACACGGACCGCTCAAGCAGTCATAGTCAACAGCTTGAAGCTACCATTGATAACTCGTATAAAGTGGTATAAAGTGGTAGATTCATTCGACTATTCATAAGCACTTGTAAAAAGCCTATTTGAATAAAAAACTTTTGAATTTTTTTTGAACTCTGCCAATCGCCCGAAGCAGTGGCAACTGCTCGAGCGGTTCCATGTATGTGTGTACGTAGAATACTGTAGTTCACTATGCAGTCGCAGCTTGAAGCAATCCATCCTGACTGCTTCAAGCTGCCCGTGAATCGCCCGAAGCAGTGGCAACTGCTCGAGCGGTTCCATGTATGTGTGTACGTAGAATACTGTAGTTCACTATGCAGTCGCAGCTTGAAGCAATCCATCCTGACTGCTTCAAGCTGCCCGTGAATCGCCCGAAGCAGTGGCAACTGCTCGAGCGGTTCCATGTATGTGTGTACGTAGAATACTGTAGTTCACTATGCAGTCGCAGCTTGAAGCAATCCATCCTGACTGCTTCAAGCTGTCCGTGTATGGGCGGCCGTACACTTCTAGACATTCGGATTCAGAAGCTTCTGGCCCCCGATTACGTAAGAATTGTCGATCAAATGGTAAAGGTTCGGCGTCACAGTAAAATAAACCATGACAGCATTGATGAAATACGTCTGAAATAAACGTCTATTTATTTATTTATTTATTTATTGAATTAGAGCTCAATTTCGTCTGCCCATTCTTATACGTTTAGGGTATCGTATATACCTAAACGTATAAGAATGGGCAGACGAAATTGTTGAATTAGAGCTCAATTTCGTCTGCCCATTCTTATACGTTTAGGGTATCGTATATACCTAAACGTATAGAATGGGCAGACGAAATTGAGCTCTAATTCAATGCAGTTATGGTTTATTTTACTTTGACGAAAATCTTTAACGTTTGATCGGCCATTCTTACATGATTGCGGGGCTGATCATTATTATCACACCAAATACCTACTGATATTATTATAAACTAGATGATGCCAGCGACTTCTTCCGCGTTAAGTTTTTTTATTCCCGGTGGAACTCCTTAATTTTCCGGGATAACAAGTAGCCTATGTCCTTCCCCGGGATGATAAACCTACCACTATACTAACTTTCATGAAAATCGGTTGAAAAGATGGGCCGTCGAAGCGTAGAAGACACGTATATTGCCAAATATGCCAAAGCATATGTCTGTTAATTGTTGGGCTGTCAGCTGATGTTCATTAATTTTAAAACCCGGCTGAATTTGTTGTGGGCTCTTCTCAGACCAGGGCGCGTTTGGAACCCTCGTAGCTTTAGTCTTAAGATACCGTTGTTAATTATCACCATCAACTCTTATTCTTTATGAACATGACGTTCAGAAGGTGTACTTTGTAGGTACCAATTTTGAATAAAGATGATTTGAGTTTGAGTTTGAGTTTCACAGAGAACTTGGATTTGCTTTTACAAATAGTTGGATGCATCTGACGGATGGAGAAAATTTTGAAAAATAAAAGCAGTGCAGCGGCCATGTGGTTAAATGTTATACAACAATAACCTTTCATTCTGCTTTAAAACATTGAGCTTATGGGGCGGAGACGACTGTTTATTTTTTTCCTTAATGAGGACCATGGTGTATGTCTCTCAATCCATAATACAAAGGTGCTAACATAATGAAACATGTTTTTATTATTTACCTAATAGCCACTTGAATTGGTGGGACAGAAAACAGACAACCTGACAAAAAATATTTGGCAAACGACACAAAAAAATATTAGGACCAAGTTAAATTTAGACACGTAGCTTAGGTTAGAAACTACTACCTAATACTACAGTGGGTATATTTTGACAATTAGTCAAACTACTTTTTTGACTACTTTTACTACTAGGTAGGTACTTTTTCCAAAGTTCAAAACGTGCGCTTAGTATAGGATATGGAATGAAATACTGAATTGTGACATCATCAAAAGTATTTTGGGTATCAAAAATTACTAGATTTTTAAGTAAATAGAGGGCATGCATGATTTTGTCTAGGTCAAAAAAAAAATATTTTTGACCTAGACAAAATCTCAATTATTAATTACTAGATGATGCCCGCGACTTCATCTGTATGGATTTATATACTGAAAAATCACCTGGGAACTCTCTAGATTTTCCAGGATATGCAATTCACCAGGTCTTTAAAAATATATATGTATACGCAAAAAATCAACGTTATTTGCTTCGCTAGAGTTTAACCCAAACAATTATTTCTCACAAACACCTTTATTTCTACAATACTCCTTACAAAATACTTTCTATGGGCTATAACGATAGCATAAAGATAGGGTAACAGGTAGGTCTAGACTCTAGGTAGTTAGGTACTTGTTCCTATCTTATCTAACCCAGCCCTGATGATCCAAGGCGTAACTATAAAGAATTTAGATCAAACAAACAAAACATAATCAAAAACGTTAAGTTTTCTTAGTTACTTCTTAGAATACTTCCGGAATGGCATTCCGAACCAGTGGTAGATTCATTTGACGATTCAGAAGCACTTGTAAGTGTATTTGAAAAAAAAACATCTGAATTTTGAATTTGTGTGTTGATTCTCCCGGTATTGAAACTGCAACCTTTCTGCTTGAAAGCGGCAGCATTTTTTTAAATACTTGACCAATGAAGTAGGTATAGGAAATCGAACCCAAGAACTATTTGAGATAAATCAACCATTTCCACTATTTATAATTCATAATTTTTATTTTGCCAAATTGTGGGTAAAACAGTTGTTATCTTATAATTAGTGCCGTTCACAATTTACTGCTAGTAGCAGTGTGCAAAAATATACATGTATTGCCTTAAATTACGTTATTTTTATCAATTATTAATAATGTTTATAATGCTCTATGTTGTCCCATTGCATTAGATTTAAGCTTTGAGGAATTAGTCTACATAATAATTCAATGGATTTAAGTAGAATCTTGTCACACAACTATGTTGACCAACTTTCTTAGGGGAAAGCGGATTTTCATTAAGCCAATATTGAACAAAAAATCAGAAAACTACTACTAAAGTAGGTACGCTACAGAGACTACAGACGTAATATTGAAGATCAGGGCCAGTGCATATACGCGGAGTAGAATAAGCTCAGCTCAGCTTTATTAACATTGACATAAGGTTGAAAATGACTCAAGGCGGCCAATCTTAAAAAATAAAATAAAAATTTGCGCGGGAGATATTATAGTGGGCAAGTGTGTGCACAAACACAGGTGCACTCTCGATTACTCTCACAGTTCGATGGGACGGCCATCCGACACAACCGGAGAGGTATTTAGCAGGGGCCGACAGCTCTACGTGCTCTCTGAGGCACAGGTGAAGAAACACCGTCAATTAGGGATGATGACAACTCAATCAAATCAGCAACCATTATCAAACTTAAAATTCTAGTATGGAAGTTGTATGAAATTCACAGTTGTGACGTTATAAAATTTCAACGCAGATTTTTCTTTAATCTATATTTTAAAATGGTTATCAAAAAACCTAACAGAGGATGTGAATGTTAGGTCTTTTGGGAGACCCTCTATAATTTAATATTGTTAGAAATAATTTATTTTTGATATAGACATCATCCCCATTACCTTACTCTATAGCCACCATTAGCCAATACACATAGATCTCTCACCCCACGTCCCTGACCCGTGCTGCCAATCTTGAGTACTATAGAACAGAAAGGCCAGGGATGTATGTTAATTTTCCGCCTAACAGTACCTATGTCATAAATTACATAGTACTCCATTAACATTAGCAAGTTAAATATTAAATTTGTAAAGGAACATATTATCCTTACTTCAAGAGTCCTAAGTGAAACCTAGGCTCAAAACCAACACTGAATATAGGCATTGGAATTGCAAACACTACTTACTTGCTATGCAGTGCCTTTACAATTCCATGTATAGTATTTGCATTTGTAAAGTTATGTTTGAATTTGAAACACTAAAGTAGGCAGTTCCATATGGGTTAGAATAAAGGTAGATGTCCACCGAACCCACGTCCCATTTAAGCCCATTAACGTCCCACAGCTGGGCATAGGCCTCCACTCTCATAGGAGAGAGGGAATTAGAGCTTAGACCCACCACGCTGCTCCAATGCGAGTTGGCGGGCTTTAACGACTATTATCATGTTTGTGATAATAACCGGGACCGACGGCTTAACGTGCTCTCCGAGGCACGGTGGTGAAACACCGCCAACTTCCTAACTCCGGGCTAGTACTGAGAATTTCTAGTCAGAAAACCCATTGCAATACTCAATTAATATGGCCTGACCCGGGACTTGAACCCGGGACCTGGGGGTCTACTCTCTTTCTCTAAAACGAAACTTCGCAAACAAACGAACGAAATTTCGTTAACTCCTCTCCTACATAATATTATCTCTATGCTCCTCTCTATTTCGTTTTCGTACACGCAGACGAAGTACGGATCCTTATAAAATTTTTGTGACCGATTGGATTGAACGATTTTGTGTGGGTCTAATAACAGACTAATTACGTTCGTTTGCGAAGTTTCGTTTGAGAGAAAGAGAGTAGACCCCCTGGTCGGCCGCAGTCGAACATGCCAACCACTAGACCAAAGAGGCAGTCAATTTTTTTGCACGCAAGTGTATAACTTTATCAAAAAGTATAATAAGTACCTTATCTAGTAACTTTATCAAACAGTATACCATACTGGTAACTTAACAGGGCAATGAATGCACGCTTCAATAATTTTCACGCTACAGTTGTTTTGTAAAGATTAAAGGGCCGTGCTTCCTTTATGGTTATGGTTTCATTTGGTGAGGCAGTTTAAAATTATAACTTGTTTATGTTATAACTAGCAAATGCTCATTTCTTTGTCCGTTTCATGTCTTAGGGATCATCCATAAACTACGTCACACGTTATGCGGGGGGAGCGGGTTGACGAAGTTTGACACAAATGTGACCAACTGTGACAAGGGGTCAAAAAATCACGAAATTAGTGTGACGTACATTATGGATAACCCCTTATTAATATGTATTTTTTTTATAGCTTAGCCTATCTAGTTGCTAAGCTACTGGCAATGATGTGCTTGTTATTTTATGGGGTTGGCATAGTATAATAATTATTATGACTAGCTGATGGCCGCATCCGTGCTCCTAGTAGTATGTAGTGTACCTACTCTCTTCTAATAAACAGTAATAATAATAATCAACCTGGGAACGATTATTTGGATACAATCTGAGGCCTGTAGACACGTAATAAGTCTATTTTTAATGATTGTCGTTGTCCTCATATATGTCTATTGTCTATCTTTACCTCCAAATATCTCGGTAACGTGACACTTTGGGGTACTATGTTACTTGACATTATTTGTTTGTCTATGTGTCCTCTACCCATACATACCACTTTAACCGTGCGCCGCGATTTAGAAAAAAAATCAAAATGGCGGCGGGTCGCTATGCCAGCTTCCATACAAAAAAGTTCGAACCCCTTTCGTCAAAATTGGTCGAGCAGACAGACAGACACAATTTCACATTTATTATATTAGTATGGATAGTATGGATTATGTAGGACGTATTGATTTTAAATCTCAACACATGCAAATGTGATACCTACAGCTCGCTAGCTAATGAGATCAAATAGGTGTTCAGAGCTAAATTACTTTAGGGTCACTGACCTGTGCCCACCGATAGTGCTTACAAAGGTATCTTTACTTTATCAATGCATAGCTTTGTATTATATCAATAGTTATTATCGATCAAATTAAAAAAAAGGTCAATAGTTTTGTCTGAATCATACTAATCATACTAATATTTTAAATGCGAAAGTGTGTTTGTTTGTTGGTTTGTCCTTCCGCAACGGATCGAAGTGATTTTTGGCATGGGTATAGTTGAGGACCTGGAGAGTGACATAGGCTACTTTTTATCCCGGAAAAAAAATTAAGGAGTTCCCGCGGGAATCGAAAAATTTAAACCACGTGGACGAAGTCGCGGGCATCAGCTAGATAATATTTTAAATGTGAAAATGTGTTTGTCCTTCAATCACGCCACAACAGATTAACAGATCGGCGTTATTTTTAGCATGCGTATAGTTGAGGACCTGGAGTGTGACATAGGCTGCTTTTTATGTCGGAAAATTAAAGAGTTAAAAAACTTATACCACACGGACGAAGCTGTGGTCATCAGCTAGAGTTATAATAATATGATTACAGGTGAAATCTATACAGTTAAATAATATGCAACAATCTTTGATTTAGAGCCAGCGCAAGCTGAGAGGGGTGAGGGTGGCAAGCAGACTTGTTGACTTATATTGATACTATCAATCATATAATATGATACTTTGTATTGTATTGATAGTTATTATCGATCAGTTTATAAGGTCAGCAGTTTTATCTGAATGTTATAAAATAACAGGTGAAATCTATTAAATAATATGATACTTTCTTTGATATAAGCTTATTATACTGTTGAAGATTACGTAAATGACAAAATACCATTTGACTCGCTCCGGCAATGCTAAGGAAAACGGTTACTTAATACTTATGTATAGTATACATTAATGACATTGGGACTGATTCTGTGTAACGCAATCTCTAAACTAAACTAAAATGGCAGCTTCAAATGTAGTTCTGTCCCTTTCCGTAGGGAGTATTATGAAAGGGTTAGCAATATTTGTAATGCTCTAATTTTAGTTTAGTTTAGAGATTGTGCACTACAGAATCAGCCCCAATGTAAATTTATTTTTTCAAACGAGCAACCGCCGAGTTTCTTGTTGGTTCTTCTCGGTAGGAATGGCATTCCGAACCAGTGGTAGATTCATTCGACGATTCAAAAGCACTTGTAAAAGTTTATTAGAATAAAAAACATTTGAATTTTGAATTTTTAAGGCCAGTGTGGGCACGAGCAAGAGTAAATGGGGCTGATTCTGTGTAACACAATCTCTAAACTAAACTGGCAGCTTTAAATCTAGTTCTGTCCCTTTCTGTAGGGAGTATTATGAAAGGGTTAGCAATATTTGTAATGCTCTAATTTTAGTTTAGTTTAGAGATTGTGCACTACAGAATCACCCCCTTTATCTACCCTTATGGTGGGTTTATTACTCTCGGTATTCAAACCACAAGCTTTCTTACCAGTATTAAAACCGTAAAGCTGAAATTTACCAGTATTGTTTATATTATAGGAATCTATACTACTTAATATTATAAATGCGTAAGTTTGGATGGATGTATGGATGGATGTTTGCTACTCAATCACGCCCCAATGGCTGAACGGATCTGGATGAAATTTGGCACAGAGATAGATTATAGTCTGGCTGCTGGCATTACACATAGGCTACTTTTTATCCTGGAAAATTTACGCAGACGAAGTCGCGGTCATTAGCTAGTGTTAACATAAAAGCACTGATATGAAACTGATTTTGACGACCTCCGCGGCGCAGTGTGTAGCGCTGTTGTCTTAACGTGCGGAGGTCCCGGGTTCGATCCCCGGCAGGGTCAATTTGGGAATTTATAATTTCTGAATTTTCCCTGGTCTGGCCTGGTGGGAGGCTTCGGCCGTGGCTAGTTACCACCCTACCGGCAAAGAGTTACCGCCAAGCGATTTAGCGCTCCGGTACGATGCCGTGTAGGAACCGAATAGGGGTATGAGTATAATATAACTGCCATGCTCCTAACAGGTTAGCCCGCCACCATCTTAGACTGCATCATCACTTACCATCAGGTAAGATCGCAGTCAAGGGCTAACTTGTAGTGGATAAAAAAAAAACAGAATAGAGGATAATATTGTGCAAAATTATATTTAGTAGGAAAATAGCTTAAAATGATGCTTCATGTACTTAGTTCAATTTAAAGTTATGTCTATGATTCAAAGTAGAGCAGGCAACTGAGAGATCAACTCTTTATCCCATTTTTTTTTCAATGTAAAAGTGGTATAGCCAGTGGGATATTAATGAGCAGTACCTAATGAACTTACAGTAACTAATTGAATCCCACTTTTTTTAAAGTTTTGCGTAATTTATAAACAACTAAGTAAGTACTCAACTAACTTAAATGCCACATTTTTCCAACAAAAATAACTCAATATTAGGTGTGACATAAAAACTAGTTTGTACTATCATTATTTCATTCAAGTAAGTTCAAGGCAAGTATGCTAATATCTGAACACTTCCTACATTTTTTACTTATGTATAATACATAAACCAATATATTATGTATTATACTAGATACGGGCTTAAAGGTACTTACTTTGTAATGAGTAATACCAAAATGTAACATAACACCGATATATATGACAAAAAGTGCCTTTACTATTCGAATTACAACTTCAAACAAGTATCAAATTACGCTTGCAGAGGCTGTTTTTCCAACAAGAGCAACTAATAATTTTATAACCTCATATTAATGACTCGATATAATTTCATAAAACTTTCAAGTAACAAACAATGTTTGGTTTTAAGTTCAATTTCGTAAATACCTAGTATATTTTTCGTGGAAATAACAGTGTGAAAAGTTTATACAACAAAAAATAAATTGAATGAATGGCGGGCGGCGTAACATGGCGCGCGGCATTTTCTACATTTGAATAATGTGCGAAAGGACTTACGTTTGTATATAAAAATATCCACACTGAATTCTTGAAAAACACTGAAAGAACCAGCACTGTTTAAAATGATTTAAATCAAATAAATCGAATGTTTAGAATGAAAGCGTCGTTGCCTATCATTTCTCACAAACGATTAACGAAATTACCAATGTTGCTAGCTTTCTAATAAACAGTAAAAATACCACAGAAAAATACTAACCTACGTTTGAAAAATGATCCGTTAAGTTATTAATAAGTAACGTTATAAAGATTAATTTGAGTTTCGATTTCATTTCTCTTTTTACTATGCGATATAAATTATACTTTATATAATTAACAATGTATATTATTTATTATAATAGTGTATAAATATAGATTTTCACTTGTGGTTTATTTTTGTAAGTAACTAAAATATATTTTAGTTACTAAGTTTTATAAAATATTGAACATTATTTTGATTAACTTATTAAACAATAATTCTCTGAGTTACTTTTCATCAACTCTTAGAAACTCTTTTATCGTCGTCATATTAATTTACTTACTTGCGGTAAAAACTAAATTTTTGGAATAGAATGATTTTTTGTATCCAAATAAAGTTTTACTAAAGTACAATATTGGCAATGGTGCGAACAGTTACCTATTTCGTCTTCAATAGCTGTTTTTCGTGGAAAACTTCAAATAATAATACTTAAAAAATATCTTGCGTTTTGTGACGTCACTACAAAGTTGTATCTTACTTCGATTAAGAGAGTTAGGGTACCTGTGCTTACGCTGTGTTTTAATAATTATACGAAAATACCTAAGACTTCCTAGGTTAGTTCTCGTACACATTATTGTCCATAGCGTGACCGAGCTGCGGCAACATCAAACACGTGCAGATTACACCAAACAAACTAATTATTATGGTTTTAAAATATTAAACAGAGGATTCATGAATGAACACAAGCACTTTGGTTTTTCACAAATATTTGGTTTTTCATTGCGCCCAGTCATTTACATTATACGCGGTGCATGACATGAGGAACGTTCTTATTTGGAAAAGAACTGTAACGTTACGAATTATTACGATCGTGTTTCGAACATTAAGTATGGCAACATTTGTACGTCATTCGTGGTCTATGTTTGTGGTCAGATGAGTGTCAACGTGACAAGTGACAACCATCACCATGGGGTGCGTTCCGAAATACACTGAGAGCACTGGAAGTCCCCAGTAAAGAGCACTGCCAGTGCTCGCAGTGCTTATAACGGAACACACACCATGTGACAACCATAGATAAGTATTGTATAATGGTGACAACTGACAAGACAAATGACAAAACAAAATACCATGTGGTCATGTGCGTTCAATGCGTTGCATTAAATTTTTATTTATTCGTTTTTATTTAAAGTTTTAACTTTTAATGTGCTATGGATTACGTGGTAGGCAGCATTGCGGCATTACTATCAGGAAATTTAACCCCTAATCGTCCCAAACAATTGAGAAATGCTCAAACCCCTATGAAACACCAACCTTCTCCGAACGTTACGCCAAAGAGCGAGTTTGTAGAAGACCGGTCCATATTTTTGTCACCCACGATGCAAAAGAAGAAGGCTATGGCTAAAAAATCGCCTAAAAGAATATTCCAGAACCCAGATCCAGACGTCACTAATGGTGAGGATAATGATTCTAGTAGGATTGTAAGCCCTAAGGTGGACAAAGTGAAAAAACATTTGAAAGACGAATTGGAGGCTATTTCCGTGGCTCCTACGATTTTATTAAGTCCAAAATCGCCTAAAAGTAGTATAGTTTCACCTATGAAAGGTAATAAGAAGAGGTTAAGTGACAATATTGTAATTGATGAAAATTCTCCAAAAAAGAAAAAGCGTAAATCAGAAATTGGTACCAATGACAGTATGATACTAAACGGACAAGGTATTTCAAAAACAGATACTGTGGAAAATAGCATTTCTAAGAAAAAGAATAAAAAACAACAGAATGAATTTATTGTTGAAGAATTCAACATTAGTACTACTACTACTACAGAAAATAATTCTAATACATCTGTTATTGGAAATCAGAGTCCAAAAAAGGATAAAAAGAAAAATAAAGCAAAACAAAATGGAAATATTGAAATTTTAACACCAAACACAATAATAAATGATGGGGATGAAGAAGCACATGATAAGATTGTTAATCCAAATTCAGTCACTAAAAGTCAGGGTCCAATGAAGAAAAAGAAAAATAGGAGAAAGAAAAAGCCAGAACAAACTAAAGATCAAGTAGAATCAGTTAATAACTCGGTTACAAATATGGAAGTAGATTCAATAAATACAAATAAAACAGAAAATACCACCACAGAAACACAGGGCCCTAAGAAAAAGAAAAATAAAAGGAAGAAAAAGGCAATACAAACTAAGCAAATTGAAGTAGATTCAAATAATCAACATGAAGCAGAAAATACACCAACTACGGATGATAAGAGCCCAAAAAAGAAGAATAAGAAATCAAAACAAAATAAAAACAATGATCAAGATGAAGGGGAAGCTCATGAGACTGTTGAAGTTAACCCCAACGCAGTCACTAATAAAGACACTGACTCGGAACATGACTCAGACGATGAAATTGATTCGGAAGATGAGGCAGAACTGAACAAAAAGGTGCTGGACACAGGTAAATGCAGTTATATTTATTATCTTGGGTCATGCAGCCCCCAACACAAACAGTATTACTCAAATTTTCTTGCTAAAGTGTATCAATTGCAATCACACATACTTAGTATAATATACAGAGTTAATTTAAACTCAAACTCATGTTTTGATTATTTTTGAGTGAATCTACCACTGGTTTGGAATGCTATTCCAACCGAGAAGAACAAGCCAGAAACTCGTTGGTTGCTCTTTTGAAAAAAATCATTTACAATTACAGTGGATTTCATTTATTACGACCTTGGTTGTAGCGACCATTTACCTATAGCGACGTTAAATTAAAAGTCCCTTGAATTTAAAGCATACTTTAGTACAAAATTCATGTGGCTATAGCGACTTTGGATGTAATGCCAAGTTCGGGTGTAGAGACTGTTTTTAATGAATCATTTGTAACAAATTCCTAGAAATCCCATGCAGATATTGCGACTGGAGTCGGCCGCCAAAGACACAAAAGATTTCTTTCTTTCACAAACATTTCTAATCTTTTGTTTACATCCACACAGATGGTCAGCAAGTGTGGAGACCTCTTTGAGGAATTATACATAATAATTCAATGGGAGACCTTTACCTTTTGTTTATAGATATCAGCTAAGTAGGTAGGGAAGCGCGTACGTTTCGGAGGTAAATTGAAACAAACTATTATTACACATTTTTTTAAATGTACCAGTTAATGTGTGCAAATATTTTCAATAATAAATGAATATAAACTATACATGTGTACGTGTCTGTATCTCTTTACCATTGCCTGTAACAACTTCCGGATATAACAACGAAAATAGAGTGGTCCCTTCATCGTCGTTATACCCGAAATCCACTGTACATTAATGTAGATTCAGTAACTGCAGTCCTAAGTATTGAAAGAAAGACAATGCATTTATTCAAAAATGGTGTTGCAGACAAACATCTGCAGGGCTAGCATGAGCCGGAGATAAAAATGTTATCCCCCGATTTTATCCACTGACAAGAGATAAAATTAACTTATCCACTTCTCAAAGCACGGCAACAGGGGAGAGGAGAAGTTTATCCCCGTTTGACATTTCACAGGGACTCGGGGGACTATTTATCCACCGTTATTTAGCGTTTTTATTTATTTATTTAGGAATAAAAATTTTATCCTTTCCTCGGGGAGAAACATGTCTCGGCCCATGCTAGGGGGGCTGGCATACATAGTTGTACACAAAAATATGTTTGTCTGTGACACCACCTGGAATGGGTGTACACATACATACAAATGCATGCATGATGCCGGATGCTGATTTTCAGCTGTGACCCGGGTGACGTCACACCCCGTTAACTACATAAGCAATATTAACAAATCTTTATTTCACTTAATACCTAAGTCAAACCATAATCACATATTGCTGGAGTGACTCAAATCCATGCTCTTTCATCATTTACATAATCTTCAACAGTACTTATAAAAGCTTCTTTCAGGAGCATATTTTTAATGGATTTCTTAAACATGTGTAAAGGCAAGTCATACAAAGCATACAGTATTATGCTGAGCTGGGACACAAATAGTGATGTCACCATTGTCCTGGCACATCTGTCATAGGTCCCTTTAGGGACCATAGGGCATTTCATATAAATGCTGTACCCCTAACAGATTAGCCCTCTACCATTTTAGACTATATCATCACTTACCACTAGGTGAGATTGCAGTCAAGGGCTTCTTCTTAATTTTTCTTCTTTCTCCATCATAGGTCCAGCAGATGACGACTCTGACGAGGAAGAGAAACCAGAAAAAGAAAGTAAACCTAAAAAAGATGAAAAGGAGCTCCATCAGAAGATAACAGAGGAGGAAGTAAAGAGGACGCTGTTTGTGGGGAATGTGCCCTTCAGCGCCAAAACCAAGAAGGAAATGAAGAAGATATTCAGAAAATATGGACAGATTGAGTCTGTCAGGTAAAAATCATATAGAACGACAAAATAACAAATAATTTCTGGAATCTTTCAATCAATCAATTTTATTGCTTATTCTTTTTTTGGACTTTGGAGGATTTTAGATATAGTGGATGAAAAATAATTTTGTAATTGGTTGCTATTACTAGACATTGCCCATTTTATTTGTGTGGTTTTAGGTTTTTAAATTTTTTTTGTGGGAGCTCATTGATTTCCAGGATTAAAGGTAGCTTTCCTCTAAGATCCGATCTATCTCTTATACCAATTTTAGAATGATGTCTGCTAGGTGATGCTTCGTCAAGGTGGATTGAAGTTTTTCGGTTCGCACGGGAACCCTTTAATACTCCAGGTTAAAAGTAGCCTATGTGTTATTCCAGACTATATGTATGTGCCAAATATCATCCAGATCCATTCAGCCGTTCCGGCATGATTGAGTAACAAACATCCATTCAACTTTTTTCAATACCGGGATCCCGGGATCCCGGTATTGGAAAAAATTTAAAATGTGGTAGATGTTTTTTAACTTAAATCTAGCCTTTTCTGAAGCAAACGGCACCATTACAAAGAGTTTTTAAAAAAAAAATATTTTTGTACCAAATTAACTCAAAAAGGGCGCCTTTTCTGCTTAAATTCAGTGTAGAAAAGCCGTTCTTTTTACTCAGCGAGAAAAAGAATTCGGATTTTGAACGCTGTGGTTGATTATTACCCTGTGGATTGGTATGTCTAGGTATTTCATTGTCTCACGAAACGTTAAGTAACTCTTTCGCTCCATTTTATATCATGCAATATTTTATGAAATTATATTTTCTTAAAAAAATCACCAAGTATTGTTTTTTTGATTTATTTGTATTTTGATAATTCAGATAGTTATTCGTGCGTTGACCTAATTCTTACGAAAATATCGTTTGTTTCATGTATAAGGTGAAAATTACGGATTTGAAACTCTATCACATCATTTTATATCCAATTTTATTAATACTTATATTACTAAGTATTATCAATTATTATTCAACTGTATGATTTTTAAAATAGAACTATTTTTGGATAAATTCTTACGAAAATATATATTTTTAACCTCCATTGAATTTTGAACTTTCAATATAAAGTATATTTGTGACGCACTTTCTCAACGTACACACAAAATTAAATAAATATGACTGGAAATTTTAAAGAATGAGTGAAATTAGTGTCGAAGATTGTAATTTAAATAAAGTATTAAACCACTATGGTCGTCGTCATCTGAACCTATAGACGTCCACTGCTGGACGAAGGTCTTCTGCATGGATCGCCAAAGATCACGGTCTTGTGCTGCTTGTTGCCACCGGCTCCCAGCGATATCGTCCGTCCATCTAGTGAGGAGTCGTCCAATACTGTGCTTCCCGGTGCGAGGCTGCCATTCAAGCATTTTGGGACCCCAACGCCTATCGATTCTACGTACTAAGTGCCCCGCCCATTGCTACTTAAGCTTGGCGACTCTTCGAGCTATGTCGGTTCCTCTGGTTCGCCTACAGATCTCCTCATTTCTGATTTGATCATGCAATCCCAGCATAGCTCACTCCCTCGCCCGCTGAGTGACCATGAGCCTTCTTATCAGGCCCATAGTCAGCAGTCATGTTTCGGAGCCGTAAGTCATCACTGGCAACACGCACTGTTCGAAAACTTTCGTCTTCAGGCAGTGAGGCATTTTGGACGAGAAGATGTCGCGGAGTTTCCCGAACGCTGCCCAGCCGAGTTGGATTTGGAGGTTGACCTCTTTCTCGAAATTGGACCTACCTAACTGGACTGTATGTCCTAGGTCTATGTATTCATCAACAATTTCGAGTGCAGTCTCATCTACCACTGGGTGGGGATAAACGTGTGCATTAGACATGATCTTCGTCTTGCTCATATTCATTTTTAGGCTCACCTGTTGAGAAACTCTGCTGAGGTCCTTGAGCGTTAAGCCACTATAGTAAAATGTATTGTGACTACTAAATGAGTAATAAACGATATCTTTGTAAAAAGTCGATCGAAGTCGAAGAAAACGAGAATTTAGTCAGAACACACGATAATTTAGCCAACAAATTAATCAAACTAATCTAAAGTTCAAGATTTGTGAACGTTTTGAGAGACAATGAAATAGAAATGCCACAGGGATCTAATTTCAAACACAAATTTTTCCCTCTGAGTGAGCAAAAAAGGCTTTTCTTCGCTGATTTTAAGCAATAAAGGCGCTCTTTTTGAGCTAATATGCTTAAGATACAAGTTTTAAACTTAGCCTAATAAAAAACAGTGGCATGTACCAAGAAATCTATACAATGGTCACTGTTTCGTTTATAGTGTCACCAATACCGGTATCCCGGTATTAGACATTTCAATACCGGTATTGAAAACCGGCGAAAAAAGTCCGGGATCCCGGTATTAGCCAATACCGGGATCCCGGTATTGGAAGCCCTAGTGTATACCAATTACCATGTAAAAATTCAGTAATAAAGGCTTATAATATTATATTATTAATTAGTATAGAATATAGATAGATTAGCGCCATCTAGTGTCTTTTGCTCGCTGTTGCAGGATGCGCACGGTGCCGGTGAAGGACGCTCGCGATACTCCCAAGCTGGCCATCATCAAGAAAGAGCTGCACCCCGACAGAACCACGGTCAATGTGTACGTGCGGTTCACTGATGCAGATGCCGTGCAAAAGGTAATCAGGACCAGGCATCGATATATATGTAAAGTAAAGTAAAAGTAAAAGTAAAATATACTTAACTAGCTCCTCCTCCTCCTCCTCCTTAATTTTCCGGGATAAAAAGTAGCCTATGTCACTCTCCAGGTCCTCAACTATATCCATGCCAAAAATCACGTCGATCCGTTGCTCTGTTGCAGCGTGATTGAAGGACAAACCAACAAACAAACACACTTTCGCATTTATAATATTAGTATGATTGTACACCTTAAAAATAAATACAACAAAAATAATAATATATAATGGACATGGCACAATTGGCGGCCTTATCGCTTAAATAGCGATCTCTTCCAGGCAACCTTAGGGCAAAGGACACATTAGATTAGAAAGCGGAAGGGGTATGCAGGTACTAGATGGGCCCATTCATAGGAAAAAATTGGGCGTCCGACCTGTGGAGTGTGCTCCACACCTGTATAATATTGAATCAAAGCAGGCGTTACTTTGCGGAAGTCCATGATAATGAATGAACGAGAAGTTTAATTCGCTATAATCCGCCACAGCAGACCAATCTGTGTGGTACAGTGCTTGTCCTTCACAATACCAATCACTTACCATCAGGTGAGATCGCAGTCAAGGGCTAACTCGTGGATAAAAAATAAAAATTAAACTTTTTGGTTCGTGTTTTAGAATTATAATCCTTATTTTAGGGACGTCTTGTACGTGACAAAACTGTCATCTTGAAATATGCTTCAATAAATTTAGTAACTCCAAAAATTGCAACCCTACTAAGGAAAAAAATTCAGACGCCGCCACTATTTTGGATGTAACATCCGTCATATCGGTTTTGTTTGTATAAAATGCACCCTATGTGAGCAGGACCATATTAACAAATCGATTGACACCCCATTCATCAAAATTGGCTCAGTATTTTAGGTGCTACGGTGGAACATACATACATAGTCTGCTAAATTTATAATCTTTTGGGTAAAAAAAAATTGGTAGTCCTAGGGACAGCCGATAGAAGTGAAAACGAATATTTAAATTAATTTAAAAAAAATCGCGAGCACGTCGGTGTTCGCGAGCATGTCGGTCACGTGAATCCACAAGTTTACCCCCTGCCAAAAAGTGCTCAACGCGGCTAAAGAAGTTTTCGCTTCTAAATTGTTTTTCCTTATTCCAGGCATTAGTAGAAAACAACACGGTACTGAACGGCTGCCACCTCCGTGTGCAACCCAGCGACTGTTCCGGCGTGCCCCACGACCCCAAGTGCTCAATATTCGTGGGCAACATGCCCTTCACTCTGGAAGACGAGGCGCTGCGGGGCAAGTTCGAAAACTGCGGGGAAATCGACTCAGTCAGGATCATACGGGATAGAGCTACTTGTATTGGGAAAGGTGAGCGACTTTTAAAAACACTTGCTATTTGTGATATCCTACTACTAGATGGCGCTGTACGAAGTTCTATCGCGCTATAACAAATTACATGCAAGAGCGCATAGTCACACACATGCACATAATCTTTAAGAACTTCCATTCCTCCAAGACCGGAGTTCTTTTCCTCATAGCCGAGGGTTGTGCTATGACTCTTAGTAATAAAGCGAGCCCAAGTGCTCAATATTCGTGGGCAACATGCCCTTCACTCTAGAAGTCGAGGCGCTGCGGGGCAAGTTCGAAAACTGCGGGGAAATCGACTCGGTCAGGATCATACGGGATAAAGTTATTTGTATTGGGAAAGGTGAGCGATTTTTTTTGACGACCTCCGTGGCGCGCTGTGTTGAGCGCTGTTGTCTTAACGTGCGGAGGTCCCGGGTCCGATCCCCGGCAGGATCAATTTGGGAATTTATAATCCCTTGTCTGGCCTGGTGGAGGAGGCTTCGGCCGTGGCTAGTTCCCACCTTACCGGCAAAGACGTGCCGCCAAGCAATGAAGCAATTTAGCGTTCCGGTACGATGCCGAGAAAATACTTATAGGGGTATGGGTTTAATATAACTGCCATGCCCCTAACAGGTTAGCTCGCTAACCATCTTAGCCTGCATCATCACTTACCATCAGGTGAGACCGCAAGGGCTAACTTGTAGTGGATAAAAAAAAACACTTGCTATTTGAAACATCCCACCACCGTAAACTAGATGGCGCTGTACAGAGTTCCATCGCGTTATAACAAATTCCATAGTAAAAATTTTATAATTTGCCCTTAGGTTTCGGCTACGTAAACTTCAAATCTAAAGATGGCGTCGAACTAGCTCTAGCGATGACAGAAGAAGATTTGACGATTAAAAACCGAATACTACGAGTAAAGCGATGCACGCAACCAACAGAAAAACAATTACAACCTAAACAAAGGTTCAATAAGCCAAAAATATTTGGTGGTGGCAGGCAAGACTCTGGCAAGAAAGGAAATTTCAGAAGGCAAGACCAAGGCAATGAAAGTGGGAATCCCAGTAGAGGCAAATTCGGTGGCAGGCCTGACTTTGCCAAGAAAGACAATTTCAGGAGGCAAGACCAAGGGAATGGCGGTGGCAATTTTGGTAGAGGTAAATTCGGTGGAAGGCCTGACTTTGGCAAGAAAGACAATTTCAGGAGGCAAGACCAAGGCAATGACGGTGGCAATTTTGGTAGAGGCAAATTCGGTGGTAGACCTGACTTTGGCAAGAAAGACAATTTTAGCGGAGGCAAGTTTGATGGTCAAGATGGTGATAAAAATAGCGGGGCATATAGACGAGTTATGAATAAAAGAAAGACTGAGGTATGATTTTTTTTATTTTTTACTACACACAATTTAAAAAAAATACTAAACACGACTGTAATAGCATTATATGATGCCGTTTTGAAAATGGCGCTTTTTGCCTTAGAATTCTCTTTTAATGTTCTCAAATGTATGTGAAGTCTGTCAATCCGCGCTTGGCCAGCATGGTGGACTATGAACACATCAAAAAATTAAATTACCGACCTCCGTGGCGCAGTGTTGAGCGATGTTGTCTTAACGTGCGGAGGTCCCGGGTTCGATCCCCGGCAGGGTCAATTTGGGAATTTATAATTTCTGAATTTTCCCCGGTCTGGCCTGGTCGGCCGTGGCTAGTTACCACCCTACCAGCAACTTAGCGTTCCGGTACGATGCCGTGTAGAAACGAATAGGGGTATGAGTTTAATATAAATGACATACCCCTAACAGGTTAGTCCGCTACCATCTTAGACTGCATCATCACTTACCATCAGGTAAGATCGCAGTCAAGGGCTAACATGTAGTGGAAAAAAAAACCATTAATGAATTAATAAGTTAAAATGTTTATATTCTAGGAGAGTGGAGCAGGTCCGCCCCATAAAAAGCAGAATGTAGACCAGCCACCGAGAGAGAAGAAAGAAAGAAAAGAATTTGTGGGCATGACTGCAGAGAAGAAAAAAGTAAGTATATTTTCTTGCCTTTACACTTATTCCCTAGTATAATAAAATAAGTAGTCTGTATTTAGTACGAATTTTTTTTAAAATAAAACCTTTTTTTTTTTCAGAAAAACAAATTCAGCAAGGAGCTAAAGAAGAAGAAAATTCTCAGTGAAATTTTGACGAAATAAATAAAAATAATTTTTTTTTTTTTAAACTTGTTTTTAAGTAAAATTGAACGATTTTACTTTAGTTTTATAATAATTATTGTGTAATAAACAGTGTTAATTTTTATGTTCTTTTTTATTTGTATTTTTACTCCCGAATTCTCTGTGGTCTGTAATAAATATTCTATTATGTAAAACGTAAAGCATGTCCTGCGCCTGATCTCTCTCCGGTTGTGTCGGATTTTCCGTCCCATCGGGCTAAGAGAGTGCACCTGGGTGTGCTCACACACATGTGCACTGGGCAAGAACTATAATGAAAAATACAAACATATTATGTTTGTATTTTTCATACAAATCTCAGAAACAAGTGAATGGTGAAAAAAAAGTGGATTTTTCAATTTATTATTCTTTGCAGTGCAACCATAGTAGTTGAAAATCCCACCGCATTCATATTTCATACGGCCTGTTCCGCTGGTCCCTCTACCAACGTATCCCCCTGGGATTCCACCTATCCCAACCAGGATAGGTAGGGATGATACCATCGCTTAAATCCATATTGTTCTAATATTATAATACTAGTCCTAATAATTTAAAATAAAAATTAGTTCCAATTTTGGCCACCGGGTCAGAGACATGTTTGGCGGGCTTTACTATGAGGATGATAATTTTGGCAGATGCCATTTAGCTTAGTCGTAGACAGAGAAAGGTTAATTATCATGGAGGAAGGAATTACGACTGCCGTTAATTATTCTATGAGCATAGTACTTACTGCTTCAGTCTGTCTCACTCATACACCTCATGTGTCAAAATGATCATCCTAAGGCCCATATTACACTATAAATACTATATTTCTAGAATGATGATCTATGGTGCGAAATAGGATCCTTTAAATAGTATAGTGTAATATGGGCCTTAGACAGGTACTGTATTCTTAAGAGAATTAACAAAGGGGATAAAATAAAAACAAACAAAATTTTCGTTAGTATAATGGTGCATAATTTAAGAGGTCGTTGATTTTTTAATTAGATTTAAATTAATTAGTTACATACTAATTATTTTATTATATCCTTATTACGTTTATTTTGATGCCGTGCCGATTTGGTGATGTGAGCGACGAAAGCGACGCGATACGTCTCCATAGAAAATTACAAAGATATCTAGGTACGCGACAACATTTTGTCTCCCTAGGTGAACGACAGATGCGACATGACGAAATGGGACGCCATAGAAAATGACGGTCCACGCGCCAGCTCTGAGGAATTGGGGTCTGAGGTAGCGGGCGGGTGCGCCCCGCGCCCGACCGTCGCTTCATACCCCGCACGCTCCCATACTAGTGCCGACCGTGAGTCGTGACGCGAAAGTAGGCTTTATCGAGTCCTGTTTTTATTTTTGCAATAGTAGGATTATATTGTACGTACTATAAATAGTACAATACTTAAAATTTTCTTTGTCTGTGCAAATATAGCTGTTTAATTTTTAAATTCCTAAAGTACCTACTGATAATTCTGATTGCGACATCAGATTAATTAGATTTTACGTTCATTTTGTACCACCACTACCACCACTACAGCCAATTAACGTCCCACTGCTGGGCAGAGGCCTCCACTCTCATAGGAGAGTAGGAATTAGAGCTTAGACCCACCACGCTGCTCCAATGCGGTTAGCGGGATTTAACGACTATTATCAAGTTAGATAGTGATAATAACCGGGACCGACGGCTTAACATACTCTCCGAGGCACGGGGGTGAAACACCGCCAAACTTCATTTTGTACAGTTCATTATAATTAAATTTTATGATACAATTTGTATTTTCTTCCTTATTTATTGCACTTAATATCCTCATAGAATGATTATTTCATAATTAATTCAATGCACGCGCACAGATACTAAAGATGTCTTAGTATCGATAACGTAATATCGACTTAATGACAACTCTATCTCATTACGTCAGCATTCTTTAAGATTCCTCGGACCTCGCGCGCGAACTGTACGTTTTCGCGTAGCTATACTCTGTCTGTCATTTTCTATGGCGTCGTACCGCGTGGCGTCGCTTCATGTCGCTCACCTAGGACAACGGGTAATACTGTCGCATCGTGTCGCGTTGTCGCGTTTGTCGCTGATATAGGTCAGGGCTTTAGACGTAGCGATACTGGAAAGCGTTGTTGAAGGTGAATCGACCATCGTCGCGTGTAAACCCGCACGCTGACATTATATCCTGGAAAATAAAAGAATAATTCAACACTCACACATTTTTGAAGTGAAAACTTCTTTAGCCGCGTTGAGCACTTTTTGGTTGGGGTAAACCTGTGGATTCGCGTCACCGTCACCGACATGCTCGCGTTGTTACGAAGACAAAATGTAAATATACTATGTGTTGTGTCTTAAATATAAAGATACTAGCTGATGCCCGCGACTTCGTCCGCGTGGATTGAGGTTTTTCGGTTCCCGCGGGAACTCTTTAATTTTCCGGGATAAAAAGTAGCCTATGTGCTATTCCAGACTATAATCTATCTCTGTGCCAAATTTTATCCAGATCCGTTCAGCCGTTGGAGCGTGATTGAGTAACAAACATCCATACATCCATAGATCCATCCAAACTTTCGCATTTATAATATTTATTTGACTAGCTATAAGATAATAGATAGAGGTACACGAACCTGGGTACGAGATTGCGAATGTTAAGCAACGTTGACCCAAGTCGGTAACTGGATGGGTGACCGAATTTGTAGGTTCAAATATGGCGCTTTTCGTTTCCACCGTGCCTAAGAGAGCACGTTAAGCCGTCGGTCCCGGTTATTATCACTAACATCTGATAATATCGTTACAAAAACCTAAGAGTCTCTTAAGATACTCTTAGTCGAGTCGTATGCGGAAGGATGTGGGAACCCTCCGCATTATTGTCCCAAGAAAACTACTACCATTACTTGGTTAATGGAAAGGGGTCGTGACCCTCAGTAATGAGGAATACGACGCAGAGAGACGAACTTTGATATTGATATTTTTAACTCTAGGTTGTCTTTATTCATAAATAAATTGTGTAAAATAGTTAAAAGTAGGTATAGATAGTTATGTTCGCTTTACTTATATTAGGTAAGTATTCTTAATTCTTTGTTATTTTGTGGTTTTACTTTGTACGCATAAATAACCTTATTCATCATCGACCACACATTCATGTAGTGCGACCCTGTAGGATTACAATAAGATTAAAATGTAATTAGTAAAGACTATTAGGTTAGATCAGTATTTACTATTGTAATTTGTTTTAGTTGCCAAATAAATAAAAATAAAAATAAAACCTGAGTAAAGTTGTCAAAGGCGGTCTGTAGGAGCTGCTTGATGGTTTGGGTTTCCTTCTCCTTGTTCAGCCACACGTGGATCTGTCCTGAATCTACGGTTTCACTGTCCGCGTCGTGACCTGCAAATGAAAATGAAATTATTTATTTCACGTTGGACAACTTGTGCCTTTATGATAAGTCCTAAGAATCTACCACCGGTTCGGAAAGCTATTCTACTGAAAAGGACCGGCAAGAAACTCAGCAGATGCTCTTTTCATAAACAGAAAAATGTTATGCAATAAACTAATGTTTATTATGGAGCAACGCACACATTAAAAAAAACAATTCGAACTACTAAGCTATATTTATTTTGCTGCTTGCTCATTTGCGTGTTTCGCGAGACCATAGACATAGACATCCATACTAATATTATATTATGCGAAAGTGTGTCTCTCTAGGATACATAATACTTAGGATTTAGCCTGCGAGAGAATGATGTAGAATATAAGTTACATTTATGTCATTATCTCTTAGGCTTCTTTTCTGAAATTTCCCTTCTGCCGTGTGTGAATTGCACACACAAACTTTTTTTTATTGGAGTGGCCGAAATTCGTTCGGGAGGACATTTTTATATTTACCTAAAGCCATCTTAGCCACGAAAGCATCAGTGAAGTTTTCATTCAAGTATACAACAGCTGAAGCGTCGAGTTGTGACGTCCTCAGAGCACGCACGGTTGAGTCCAGGTCAGTGTAATACGTCTCCCTGATTGGCTGCTGCCAGAGGTACGTGATGTAGCGGCAGGAAAGGTTCGTCAAAGAACAGGAGTCGACGTATTTGCACTGGCGGTCTTCTTGTTTTGCGTCGTGGTTCACTATTGCCTTTAAAAGAGAGGAGATAATAGACAAGATAGTCTAAAAGATTCTACCAAGAATCTAAGTACCAACTCTTCAAATCCAGAGTGAATAGGCATCTTCTTGGCAAGCTCGCTCCACCCTAGGTTGTATCACAACTTAGTTACTTCCAGCAAGTCTGATTGCAGTCAAGCGCTAGTCTATAAATTAAAAAAAAACTTCACCACACCTAACAGTCCATATCTTGAAAACTACTGAACCGATTTTGATGAAATCTGCACTGTTCCCTAAGTTGAAGTAAATGTAAGCTAATAAAAAAGAATGCTCACAGGCTGATTTATAGTTTCGGAGAAATACGCAGACTACACTACGCAACGCAGACGCAGACTAGGGGTTGGGCGAGCGCTAGGCGTCGCGGAGAAATGAGCCCTGGGGCTCCAAGCAGGGGGGGGGGGGGGGGCAACGACGACGACAACGCCTTCCTGAGGGCGCCTCCTGTGAGGCTCGGACTTCGGACTTCGGTTTAGGATGACGTTGGGAAGAATGGGAGGTCAGTTAGGTCAGTTGGACGTGTAGAAAGTTACGATTAGGGCTTAATATAACTGCCGTACCCCTAACAGGTTAGCCTACTACCAGTTTTAAAACTGTGTTATTACCGTCTTAGGCTGAGATCTATAGAGCGTGCTTTGACTTGGCTCAGACTTTACTTAGAGTTAAAATGAGATGGACTTATGTGAGTAACATAAATCTGTCTCGTTTTGACCATGTCTTAAGTCTAAGCAAAGTCAAAGTTCTCTATAGATCTCACACTTAGACAGCATCATCAGTTGCCACCAGGTGAGATCGTTAGCCCGTGAGTGCGATCTCATCTGGTGGCCACTGACGGCCACTTGTAGTTGATAAAAAAACAATGGAAGACACTTACCAATTTTAAGGTGTTAGAACCGATGACGTAGCTGACTAGAAAGATCTCCGCAAAGCACACCACCAGGAGTGGGAGACTGGCCTTCATCATAACTGTAAATAAAAGGGTTTTTTGTTCAAAAAAGATTTTTTTTAATTTTAACCGACTTCGGGACTCACCCGTTGTAACACGTGAGCGACAAACGCGGCTACGCGATACGACAGTACATATCAAACAGTAGCTAATCCCTTTTACACTGTGGCCTGCCCGACCGAAATGACCCACCAGCAAAAGACGTCCCAAACGACCCCGATGACCAAATCACTACCGACAATGCTCCCTAGATATGGTAGGGCTACACACAAACACCAGTCAAACACAGCGTCTTCGCCGGCGAAGACGAGGACCCCGATATCTTACGTCACCCGGACGTGGTCCCAACCCACGGGCTCGCGGCGTACGGACTAATCTAGTCCAACCGACCTCGTATTCGTCCCAACGTCATCCTAAGCCGAGGTCCGAGCCATCGACCCTGTGTCGATAGAAGGTGCATTTTAAAAACTTTCTGTATACTTATCTCATTTTTGGTATGTGTATGGATTGGTTCCTTTTTGCATAAGTATGTCCTATTCATCGAGTCGGAGCCGGTCGGAGTGGGGGGTGTTAGGTTATTTTCGTTACGGAATTTCTGGATTCGGTCTCCACGCTCACGGCCCGCGATAGAAGCTATGCAATAGCTTAATAATCCTTTGTTTCCACCTGGTTGGTGTCTGCTTGCCCTCTGGCAAAGGCCTGGCATCTATGAATGTTAAACATCAAATGCGGCACCGGCGCATGCACGACACGACGTCGTGTGGTACATCGTACCACGATGCTACGTCGTGTCGTGTGTTTATGTTTTAGCCCTTCCAAAAAGGAGTTCTTAATTCGATGCAGCATTTGAAGTTTAAACTTGGATGGGCTGCGACTATTATTATGCTTGAAGACGTAGGTAACGATTATAGTAATCGTCTAATGTACCGGAATAACCGGATACGATTTTTTGCTAACGAATAAAGACGTCAATCTAAAATAATTGTCGTTCTGGAAATGTCCTAGCTCAGAGTTCTGTACCAAAATCGTGAAAAACACTTTTTTTTAATTTTTATTGTGAGATAGGCTTGCGCTTGACGACAATCACGTTTAAAATAGTGTAGTGTAGTTCCGAACTAGACCTATAGATATAGGTCTAGGTTGGAACGCGCTTGCCTAGAAGTTGTCTGTTCACTCTTGCCTCGAAGGTATCTAAGTTATACGTGGCAGGAAACACGTGCGCTGGGAGGGTGTTCCACACCCTAGCGGTTCGGATCGAAACGTCGAGCAAAAACGTTTCGTGCGAGCAGATAATCAAATATAAATATTATAAATGCGAAAGTTTGGATGGATGTATGGATGTATGGATGTATGGATGTTTGTTACCTACTCAATCACGCCCCAACGGCTGAACGGATCTGGATGAAATTTAGCACAGATATAGATTATAGTCTGGAATAACACATAAGCTACTTTTTATCCCGGAAAATTAAAGAGTCCCGGCGGGAACCAAAAATCCTCAATCCACGCGGACGAAGTCGCGGGCATCAGCTAGTGGGTATATATGACGTGCGACTAAGTACTGTAGTATTATAAGGAAACTCGGCTATCCACATAAATAAACTTTAATTTAGCAGTTTACACTGAGCACAACAGTAGTCAACAAGGAAACCTTATAGTTTCGCCATGTCCGTCCGTCCGTCCGTCCGCGTAAGCACAGAGACTATTAGTAGGTAGGTACCTACTAGAAAGCTATAATTTGGCATGGATATCATACTAATATTATAAATGCAAAAGTTTGTTTATTGGTTTGTTGGTTTGTCCTTCAATCACGCCGCAAACGAGCAACGGATCGACGTGATTTTTGGCATGTATAGTTTGGTATGTTTTGTGTATAGTTGAGGACCGAGAGTGACACTTTTTATCCCGGAAAATTAAGAAGTTCTCGCGGGAATAAAAAAAACTTAAACCACGCGGACGAAGTCGCGGGCATCAGCTAGTAGGTACTTAATATTAATCACGCCAACAAAGTGTTAAAATAAAATTTTTAGAGTACCCATCTAGTACCTCTACCTACCTCCCTACAGGTAGAGGGGGGATGATTTTTCTTCTTGTCTATCCCATGGGTATCCCATGGATGGATTTGTGAAAAAAAAACATTTAAGTAATTTCGATAAATTACTTAAATGTTTTTTTTGTCGTTTTCCTTTTAACTTCGATAAGATAACGATTTTTTTTTATCAACTACAAGTTAGCCCTTGATTGCGATCACACCTGATGGTAAGTGATGATGCAGTCTAAGATGGTAGCGGGCTAACCTTTAGAGATATCATGGCAGTTATATTAAACCCATACCCCTAATCGGTTTCTACACGGCATCGTACCGGAACGCTAAATCGCTTGGCAGCACGTCTTTGCCGGTAGGGTGGTAACTCGCCACGGCCGAGGCCTCCCACCAGGCCAGACCAAGAAAAAATTCAGAAATTTTATAAATTCCCAAATTGACTCTGCCGGGGATCGAACCCGGGACCTCCCACTTTAAGAAAACACACACACACACACACATCTAAGTAAGAGTAGTTTACGAGTAAAGTCGACTAACGTTTAAAACGTCCGCATTTTCTATTTATCAATCAATCAATCAAATAATCAAATATAAATATTATAAATGCGAAAGTTTGGATGGATGTATGGATGTATGGATGTAGTTTGTTACTCAATCACGTTCCAATGGCTGAACGGATATGGATGAAATTTGGCACAGAGATTGATTATAGTCTAGAATAACACATAGGCTACTTTTTATCCCGGAAAATTAAAGAGTTCCCGCGGGAACCGAAAAACCTCAATCCACGCGGACGAAGTCGCGTGCATCAGCTAGTATATAATAATTAATAATAATTCAATTTAGGTAGGTACACTTATTGACGTCCGAAACTTATAAAACATGATGGTGATAAATTGATAATCAATTACGGTATCTTAAAACTAAAGCTACGAGGGTTCCAAACGCGCCCGGTCTGAGAAGAGCCCACAAGTCACAACCAACTCACCCGGGTATTGTGACGGGCAGCTACGGAACCCTACTCTGCGCGTGGCCCGACTCGCACTTGGCCGGTTTTTATTAACCGTTTCAGTTAGCCGTAACTTTAAAATATGTATTAAAGTTTATGCCTTCTAAGTGAATGTTTGTTCTCTTATTGTCTGTATTTTATTGTTGTACTAGATGATTCCCGCAACTCCGTCCGCATGGAATAATTTATTATAATGGTTATTATTATTTAAAACGAAATCCCTAAATCCCGATTTTCAAGTCTATTAAATATTATGGTGGTAGCTTTTACAAATTCTGAGACAAATAACGATTTCAAAGTACAAAATTGCATAGATACTTCACACTCTTAAGGCATCAATCCAAACTCTTTGTTAGTGGAAGTGTGAACCTATTTTGTCTAAACAGAGTCCGTTCAGCTTAAAACCATTTCCCGCTCATTACCCTTTTGCAGTGGACGCCCCACCTTAAACTCATGGACATACCTATTTAGCTATTTATTTATTAGGTAATTATTTAAACACTAAACTTACGTGTTGTATCGGCCCGACTTATGAAATCACTGAATTTAAATACGTGTTTATTAAATTGACCACATAAAAAGGACCTAAGTAAAAGGTCAACGACTTCACAAATCAAACGGTGACGGTTTTAATAAAATAAAATAAAATAATATTGAATTAATTTACTCTAAACAACTATACGAGATGGCAGTAAAGATGTAGCGATAAAACTAAACATTTTATACGTAGTAGGTAGATACGTCACTATCTTAATCACAGAACGTGTTTTTAGGGTTCCGTAGTCAACAACCCTTGAAGTTTCGCCATGACCGTCGGTCGGACCGTCCGCGGCTTAGCTCAAAACCTATTAGTACTAGAACGCTGTTATTTGGCATGGTATCATACTAATATTATAAATGCGAAACTGTGTTTGTTTGTTGGTTGGTCCTTCAATCACGGCGCATTCATTTTTACCCCGGAAATTAAGGAGTTTCCGCGGGAATAAAAAAAAACTTAAACCACGCGGACGAAGTCGCAGCCATCAGCTAAGGGCGCCTTCAAATTTGCCGCAAAGCGTAGCGCGGCTGCAGCGCGGCTGCAGCGCTGCAGCCGCGCTCCTGTCGCGAGGTTCGAACATCATAGGGTTGTACCTATATTTATTTTCACGATGGACTCTGACGAAGAAACACTGCTCTGTGTTACTATTAATACGAAACAACGAAAATATAAAGTAGTTGTGGTAACAATACATAATATTTATACTTGTATGCTTCATTTTTTTTCACTTGGAGTGTTGTTTGTGAAATTGTCAATAAAAATGCATATTTCTTCCCAAGCCTTTTTCTTTTCGATTTTATTGCTGTACTTGTCGGACTTCGAATCCCATATTGCTGGACGACTCTCAACCTCATCGATAAATTCTTCTACCTGATTTTCGTTCATGTTTAGACTTGAACAAAAATACGTGCGCAGTCTCGTCACTAGTCGATCGATGAACTGATGCGCGGCCGCAGCGCGGGTGCAGCGCTGCAGTCGCGTGTTTTTTATTTATATGGATTTACAAAGCAGCGCGACCGCAGCGCTGCAGCCGCGCTGCTTCCGCGCGGCACTTTGCGGCAAATTTGAAGGCGCCCTTATACAGTATAGGTATTATATGCCGACAAAGTGGTAAAATAAATTTTTGAAAAAAAATATTTAATAAATTCTACACGTAAAGTGGGGATGATTTTTTTTCGTCTATCCCATGGTGTGGGGTTTCGTTGGGTAGGTTGTTCAAACATATTGCGGGTGTGGGGAAACCATTTTTTGATTCAGCCCCCCGATTACGTAAGAATTGTCGATCAAATGGTAAAGGTTCGGCGTCAAAGTAAAATAAACCATGACAGCATTGAATTAGAGCTCAATTTCGTCTGCCCATTCTTATACGTTTAGGGTATCGTACATACCTAACCGTATAAGAATGGGCAGACGAAATTGAGCTCTAATTCAATGCAGTTATGGCTTATTTTACTTTGACGAAAATCTTTATCGTTTGATCGGCCATTCTTAATTGATTGGGGAACAGGTATCCGTTTGCGGAATATTTAGCTAGAGTCAAGTGTCCCTCCCTTGCAAGATACGTTTAGGGTATCGCATTCTTATACGTTTAGGGTATCGTACATGGGTCATTCTCAAACGGCTCAAAAAAGCGTGTCCGGGTCGAAAACCTGTATGAAATAGATATGATCAAAATATTAGGGGGGGCCTATGTCCTTTTTAGGTAAACATTACAAACAACAAACAAGTTAAGTTAAAAAAAGAAAACCGCGGAAATATTGACCTCGGTGCCGTGTCCCGCACCCCATATAGCGTTGAAAATTATTATTTTTCTTTTTTTCTATAAAATATACCACTATTTTGCAGGTGCTTACAAGAAACTAGTTAGTTACTAGCTCAAATTATAATATTTATAATCAATAATAGGCCTTAATTGACAACTTACAACAAATTGTTTTCGCGTCCGACGTTTAGAATTGATACCGGTGGCGCGCTTCAATTCTCTTATAACTTCTGTACTTTAATAACAGCGAGAATAGTAGTAAGAGTAAGACAAACTATCCGTCGCGCCGCATCGGTGGTTAAAGGCAACACGTCTATGCCTCTCTGTGCCTCCCTTTTATTAAGGTAAGTAATCGCTTTCGGTGGCTTGGTATACCCATAAACTTGATTTCGGTGGAACTGTTCTATCCATATCTATTTAAACTACTATTATTTAATTTATACAAACGTATATCGTATGAGTGCTAGATTGCAATTAAGGAGGTTATTATTATAAATTTAGGATACTTTTGTAAAAATCTGGGATATTGCTCATTATTTTGATTTCAGTGGGATTGATCTCAGTGTTTTCGGTGAAAAAAGTTAATCTACTTAGTAAAAAAAAGATGGTTGCAAAATTCATTTTTTGATTTTTCCAATTTTTGAGCATGTTTCTAAATGGGGGCTGTATTTTTTTATTATTTCACAAGAAAGTATAACTCAAAACGAAAAAATTTCGACCTGAAAGAAGTCTCTACGACAATTTTCCAAAGGAAAATTTTAATTTGAAAAATATATTTTTGGGCCGAAAAACGTGATTATCTCGGAAGTCTCTTAACATTTTTATCTGAAAAAAATTGTAAATATTTTAAATACAAAAATGTATACTTTCACCATGTCGAATGTATAGTTTCGTCAAAATAAAATTATTTTTGTGTAAATGATAAATAAAAAACGATAAAAGCCGTTTTTTGCATTTTACTCGAAGATTTTTAGGTTATGTGAAAAAACCATTTATTCAAAAGTGGTAGATCTTTTTATGATCTACAACTTTTCTATTGTACACTTTTCTCTCCAAAGTCAACTTTCGCCGGAAATCACAATAATCCAAAATTCCACCCCTTATCATCCCCCAAATATATCTGGAAAAACCCCTGCTCACGCATTTTTTTTTACGTTTATTATATGCCACTTTATCAGTTCCAACTGTTCCCATCCTAATAACAATTTTGTTTTTTTTCGCTTCAAAATGAGCGACTGGACTATGTGTGTTATGATAGATCTAAATAGAGACTGTTTTAAGTTCCTACTTTGTTATGGTTACTATTTTTAATTTCATTTAGTATGTCATTTATTTAAAATACATACTTAAGTACAAAGTTGATTTTCGTAAATTTTCCTAAATCTAAGTTAAGTAATTAAAGTAGGTAGGTATATGTTATGTTGTAAGTAAATATGATGATAAAATAAAATATTTTATTGTAAAATTAACCTGAAATTCTTTACGTTTAGTCTTCAAAATATTAAATACCTCCATAAATAATTTTATTTTGATTTCGGTGACTAAAATATTGATTTCGGTGGACACCATTTTTTAAAAATCGAATTACGATGTAACCGCTGGGCCTATAAAGTTCCCTTTACTACCAATATTAACTAAATTAAATCTGGATTTGATATTTCCAGCTAGAATGTCTCAAATACAAAAAAAAAATTGTGCCACCGAAGTCAATCAAATAATGAGGCGCCTGAGAAGTACCCACATACCTAAACGTATAAGAATGGGCAGACGAAATTGAGCTCTAATTCAATGCAGTCATGGTTTATTTTACTTTGACGAAAATCTCTAACGTTTGATCGGACATTCTTACATGATTGGGGCCTTGATCGAATAGTTCTTGAGCAATAGTCAACAAACTTATAAAATGTCAGCATATTGTGACGGGCAACTACGGAACCCTACACTGCGCGTTGCCCGACACACTCTTAACCGGTTTTTTTACCATATTAAAGGCTAAATGACTAAGCAACAAGTGCTTATAGCACAGTATAAAAAAAATATACAGTCGGTCCACGAAAACGTCTATGAGTCTAGACCACAGAACATTTAATAAGAGGTTAGAAAGGCGATGTGGGCGGGTCACGCGCGCCACTACGTTGACCGAACGCTCATATATGGTTCAAACGTACCAAAAACACACCTCAGTCGGCCGCGGACTGTCTTGGGAAGTTTTACGCACAAAAAAGTGTATAAAATGCCTTCTTGCGCGGTAATAACCTGCAGAGCTAGAAGCCATAATGTCAATGTGACTAATGGCAAGATATCTTTTCATCGGTAAGTACATTAAACCTTGATTTTAAATGATTTAATTGAAAATACTAAAGACATTATGTTTTCCTTCACTAGTGTGACTGGATCGCAAATTTGTATGTACATCGCTGGTTTTATACCTTTGCGAACAACGCGCTCCAACAGTCATGTACGCGAGCGGCAATGTAAAGCGTAGTGCGTATGAACGATCAACTCCACTTGTTACCTGGTATTACCCAATAAGAGTAGCTTGTCGATAGGCCGGTAGCATTTTTCCACCGTATCGATAAATAGTTTATTTGTTTCTTTTTACCAGAACGAGATATGCTATGCATGGTTAAAACATACTTTTTACAAAACTATCACACTGATCGCGAGCAATTTATTTCTTATCCGTTGAGGAGTTCCGTTCTCCATCTCCGGAGATATTTATCAGATCTTCACCAAATTAAAATGGGACTACCTCTGAAGTATGACCTACCAAACAAAAAAAGAATTATCAAAATCGGTTCATAATTGGCGGAGAAATCGCGTAACAAACATACAAAAACAAAAAACATACAGTCGAATTGAGAACCTCCTCCTTTTTTTGAAGTTGGTTAAAAATAGTAAAATCTACAGACATAGAGTCCAACTTAAGTTAACAATATGAATACTGACATGCTGTCGACCGTACGAAAAATAAACATCGATAAAAAATATTTTAGTCAATCCCTAGCGTATGTTGCTGTTTTACACGACAACACGCGCAAGTTTAAAGTTTCACTAGTGTGCGTAGCTTCGCCAATCGCAGCGCTTTTTTCTGCCTCACGCACACATGGGAACTCTCGTGTGTATTCGTTTAGATTAGTAGTAGTGAAGAATGGTGGGATCAAAACGGCGACAGCGGTTTCCGTACAAAATTTGCACTAGGGCCTTTCTAACCTCTTATTAAGTGTTCTGTGGTCTAGACTGAGAGTCAAGACGGGGCAGTCTTTGACAACCTCACTAGCGCAGTAGTAAGCACTGTGATTTTACAAGTGGGAGGTCCCGGGTTCGATCCCCAGCATGGTCAATTTAGGAATTTATAATTTCTGAATTTTTCTTGGTCTGGCCTGGTGGGAGGCTTCGGCCGTGGCTAGTTACCACCCTACCGGCAAAGATGTGACGCCAAGCGATTTTAGCTTTCCGGTACGATGCCGTGTAGCAACCGAATAGGGGTATGAGTTTAAATATAACTGTCATACCCCTAACAGGTTACATTTATCCAGGTTTAAATCCTTTTCGCTGTACCATGCTTTTCAGCTCTATCAATCAATCAAATCATTTACTTGCGTAGATTGCGTATAGGTGTTACATCACATAAATATTATAAATGCGAAAGTTTGGATGGATGTATGGATGTATGGATGTGTGGATGTATGGATATATGGATGTTTGTTACTCAATCACGCTCCAACGGCTGAACGGATCTGGATGAAATTTGGCACAGAGATAGATTATAGTCTGGAATAGCACTTAAGCTACTTTTTATCCCGGAAAATTAAAGAGTTCCCACGGGAACCGAAAAACCTCAATCCACGCGGACGAAGTCGCGGGCATCAGCTAGTTATTATTATTATTAGTAAGAACTACAATAAATCGTGTAAAATTGGCATGCAAAAAAATCTTATTTTATTTTACTAACATTTAAGTATTAGGTAGATTCATTCGACTAAGTATTCATAAGCACTTGTAAAAAGTCTATTTGAATAAAAAACTTTTGAATTTGAATTTGAATATATATAATGTATTCAAAATATCAGACTTATTTTACTTATTTTTCTATCGATTATTAAATCTATACGTATTATAAATGCGAAAGTTTGGATGGATTTATGGATGGGTGGGTGGATGGATAGATGTTTGTTACTCAATCACGCTTGAACGGCTGAATGGATCTGGAACTTATTATCCGAAAAAATTAAAGAGTTTCCGCGGAAACCGAAAAATTTCAATCCACGCGCACGAAGTCGCGGGCATCAGCTAGTTATCTATAAAATGTCTGTTAAAAACTCATTAATTAAATAATATATTTTATAAATTCTATGCATAATCTCTCTGATTTGTATTTGTAACTTCATACACTTAGATAATATCTGTTTCATTCCATCTTCATTCATTCACTATTCTTTTCTATTTATGTTACATATTTTGTGTATAAGTCATGCTGTGTGCACACGGTTTTGGGTTACAACTTAGAACCGATCCTATCATTTTATACTTACCTGAAATGTTGTAGTTATTTCCTGTTTTGTGTACCATATAAACAATAAACAATATCTTATCTTTTGTTCTCTGTGTAATTAGTAGGCAGTGGTCGATCGATGACTTGCCCGCGCACTGCGAGTTGCGAAGAGTACTTACCTACCTGGTTAAATACCGTCATATAGCAGCCAAATTAAATATTTTTATTTTTGTGTGAAATAAAGCATTTTCTTGATTTTTTTTATCCCACTAGAAGTTAGCTCTTGACTGCGATCTCACCTAATGGTAAGTTACGATGCAGATGGTAGCGGGCTAAGCTGTTACCTGTTGGTTTCTACACGGCATCGTACCGGAACGCTAAATCACTTGGCGGTACGTCTTTGCCAGTATTATGGTAACTAGCCACAGCCGAAGCGTCCCACCAGTAATCAGAATTTATAAGTCGTATAATTAAAAGTTGTTCAGTATTACGTACCGAAGTTACCCATAAGAAGTTTTTAACTTAGTATTTTTTAATTATTAACCTTGTATACAGCTCAGCTGTATACTGTCATAATCGTTTAAATATGTAATGGCGTAGACGAAGTTGCGAAAGAAAAAAACTCTGTCTGTATCTATTTGACCTTAGTTTTGTTTCCGTTATGAAGTAATTAGTATTACTTAATAAGACGTAAGAAGCGAGGATAGACTAGTGGTTAACACCCGACCTCCTTTAAGCTACAGAGGCCCAATTGTCTAATAAATAATTTGACAGCTTAAAACGTATTAATATCTCGAACTTTTGATGATCTCCTTAAATATGTCTTTAAGAGGATCGTCTAGTTGTAAATTTTCATACAAAAAGCGATAACGTTTTTCTTCCCGTAAATGTTGTCCAATTTTCATAAATTTAAAAGTTATTAGCGTCTAAATATCCATATTTTTTTACCTAAAAACTTCCTCGAGTATTTTAATTTTTTTTAATTTAACTAAACTAAAATACTAAAAAAATAAAACGTACGAGCCTAGATTAAGATGTACTGAATCTAATGAGACTAAAATTGTCTAATTTCGTAAACGTTTGGGGGGGTAAAAACGTTATCACCCGAAACAATATTTCAAGAATAAAATGTAGGCATATGCCTACTGGACTTGCAACTCTCTCTATCGCACGATAAGAAGAAGGCAGCGAAGGGTTGTGAAACAGATAGCATTATTGAAAATACCTACTCGCGTCGCGTTTCGTCACTAGACGATCCTCTTAAGTGTTGGCAGTCGATAATAGCCCTAGGTTTCCTCACGATGTATCACTTTTATCTAGCGTAAAGTTAGAGGTGCGTGGTTCGAACCCGCGACCTGCCTCCCGATTGTGTAAGGAAATCGTAATCGTAATCGTTTGTCAAACGGATAATTCGACCTGTTTAAGGCAACGACTTTAGTACAAATAGACGCGGCATACGCGAGCATCATTGCACTAAAAAACGGCGTAAATATTACGTACGCGGAGAAAGGGAAAGAACATAAAGGTCAACGCTATACCTGTTGTAAGAAAGAGATGAATATAGATTCTGAGTTACACTGTTGTTAACTGCAATGTACGCAAGTGACGGCAAGTGCCTTCTTAAATTCTTGCCAAAATAAAGCGCGGGGAACGTATCTATTGTTTTATATAGTTCATAGATGCCTGCACGGCAAAAAGCATGTATGAACAGTTCGAATAATGTTTTACGATTTGCTTAGCCAATTGGGCCTCTGATTATGCTTGGGCCTTGTTGCCGGAAATAAAGAAATAAATAAATTGCTTAATATAATAATATTAAGTGCACTTGAGAGTTAGTTAATAATAAACTTAATAATAATCAAGTTTTGTTAATTTTTTGTGACTTAGCACGGCACCATGCAAATTAAGTAGGTACCTACGCATTAATTATTTTTTTCAAACAATCTTTGGTTTTTATTATATATACCTAGGTAGGTACTAAAACTAAATAATGCCCGCTACTTCGTCCGCGTGTCCTTCAATCACGTCGCAACTCTCATGCCGGCTCTTCACGTTGGGCGAGTGTAGGCGAGTGGCGGCGAGCGCCAGCGTGAAGAAGGCCCGCTCGGGTCGTCTCGTGCGCTCTCGCCTCGCCTCGCCGCCGCTCGCTTTGATGGGCGGTTTTTCGACAAAAGATCAAAGTGACGAGTGGCCAGCGCGAGCGGCCCTTCCATACGCTCGTGTCGTCAGTGTTCAGAGCAAACCAATTGAGTGGGCACGGACAAAATTCAAAGTCCTGACTGACTGACTGACTTATATATCAATGCACAGGCTAAACCGCTGGGGTTAGAAACTTGAAATTATGACAGTAGGTTCCTTTTGTGACGTAGGCGCTCAATAAGGAAGGATTTTGCAAAATTCCACCCCTAAGGGGGTGAAATAGGGGGTTCAAGTTTGTATAAAAGTCAGTCATTTCTCAAGTTATATCCATGAAACTTGGTATACGAGCTACCAGTTAAAAATAAAGAAATACGTGTTTCACAGTTTTTGAAAATTCTACTCCCGAAGGGGTGTAATAGGGGATGAAAGATTGTATGAAAGTCCATAATTTCTCAAGATATTATATCAACGAAACTTGGTATTTTGGCTTATAGTAAAAAATAAAGAAATACGTGTGTCACAGTTTTTCAAAATTCTACCCCCAAAGGGGTAAAATAGGGGTTGAAATTTTGTACGAAAGTCATTCATTTCTCAAGTTATAGCCAGGAAACTTAGCATTTGGGCTTTCAGTTAGATATGAAGAAGTATATGTATTTCAATTTTTTTTTGTGCAATAGGTACGCACATAATTATAATTTATAATGAGTAAGCGCGCACAAAGCTGTTGCAGCAGCGACTTTTTCAGTGTCAACCTGCGTCTTCGACGGTTTGCCGGCAAATGAGGTACACGAGCGTGTGGAGAGGTACCTCTCGCCTCGGCAGCACTCGCCGAGTGCCGCGCCCGAGCGCCTCGTCCCAGCGTGAAGTGCTAGCATCAACGGATCGACGTGATTTTTGGCATAGGTATTTAGTTGAGGACGGAGAGTGACAAGCTACTTTTTATCCCGGAAAATTAAGGAGTTCCCGCAGGATTCAAAAAAACTTAAACCACGCGGATGAAGTCGCGGGCAAAAAATTAGAGATCCTTACGAAAATTACAATTATGTGAACTAAGTCGGAAAAAATCCTCTCTTCTGAGAGCTTACGTGGCGTGCGCTGCGTAAATAGTTAAAGTTACACGAAAACAATGTATGGTGGAATTGTTCCTCTCAAGAAGTTCTAAAAAAAAGTCCACGACAGCATACATCTATCTTTCAAGGTTGACTCACAATAACCATTTTTATAGTTATATTGGGTAGGTATAGAGACTATAGACTAACTATAGACTATTAATAGGATTATTAGTGCTACTACCCACAGAACATAATATGAGGTGTGTTCTGTGGGTGCTACCGTGCGAAGCCGGAGCGGATGGCTAGTGTACTTTATACTTCCGAATTGTTTTTTTTTGGATATTTTTGTGTAAGTTTTGGTTCATTCCAAACTACAACCCTGCCAAGTTTTAACGACTGAGGATTTAATGCGGGGGTCTGCAATTCTCCATACAACGAACCGCCCCGTTTCCTAGACTATTGACTCCACCACCGCTGCAGGATAAAAAAGTTCTAAGTAATTATTTCTTATAATATTGCAATTGGATAACTTAGCTTAGCTAATGTCCAAATTTATTTTTAATAAATAAATAAGACTAGCTACGGCTACCTAACTGATTTCAACTAAACCCATTTTTGAAAAATAAACGAAGTTCTAGTGTTATTAATTTGGATTGGATAGCTTAGCTTAGCTAATGTCCAAATTTAATTTTAATAAATAAATAAGACTAGCTACCAAACTGATTTCAACTAAACCCATTTTTGAAAATAAACCGCTTTTAATTTAGCCCAACTCTTTGAGCGTTACAATTTACAAAGACAGAAAAAAAGTCATACAATTTAAATGACCCCTTAGTTAAGACAGTAACAAAGAGGCAACTGTGAATATAACTCAAAGAATTAAAAAATACGACTGCCATAGTTAAATTATATTTTTTTGTGAATCACTGGATAATGAAATAAAGTCTTATATTTTTGGAATCTACTCATCATTTTCTTAATGATGACAATAGAGTTAACCTCATTTTGGAAAAAAAAAATCAACTTTAGTCTTTGATGCGGGACCACGGTCATCCTATTAATTTTTTTTAAATTTTACTAGCCTATGTCACCCGGAATAAGCTAAGGATTCTAACGATACCTCATTAATCAAAATCCGTTCAGGCGTATAGAAGTTATGGTGAAATATACAAACTCACATACATACATACATGAACCCTGAAAACCATATACTCCTTTTTTCAGGCAGTCGTATAAAAAGGGAGTCAAATTGTCTACAGCAGTGGGGGCGAGGAAACACATCCTGCCATGTACGAGTAACCCACTTAGGGCCCAAACTCAAATTAGCCACTCTGGGACTATACAATTGCTTTGAGAACATCTCAAAAGCCTCGAGAATTCATATCGTGTAACTATGAGTAATTACTCTCTAGGACAATAGAATCATAATTCGCTGCAGAACCAACTGCATCATGCGACCAATACACGGAGTTTAGAACAGCGCTCCGTAAACACTGACCTACTGTGTAGAAACGGACTCCCCGATTATGTGAGCGAAACGTCTCTATATATAGCACAAAAGCGTAAAAACTTCGATAGCGCGAGTTAGGGTTTTTGCGAATAAATCCTTGATTTTTGGACTTTTTTGCATTCTTTTCTTACAATAAGTATGTAAATGTACTACGTAAATTATTTCAACAGTATTTTTTTTAAGTTATTTAGATTAAATGATTTAAATTTAAAAAATAATTTATCTCTAGCAGATTCTACAGAGAAGAGCAGTTTCTTTATTGGCTACACCGTTGTCCGATGTATACTTTTTGAATGTCTACACCTAGTATTAAGAGACGTGATGGTGAAAATTACTTTAAAAGTAATTAATAAGTACTACTTAAAACTAAAGCTACGAGGGTTTCGAAGCGTATTGAACTATTGCTTCTTTTTTTTCGGAATATTTATTTTCGGACTAAAATAACATCGTACTTATATCTAAATAATTCATGTATAATATGATGTATTTGGTCTACTATGCTGTAAGTCTGGTTGTTGAAAGTTATCAAATCAAATAATTAAATATTATAAATGCGAAAGTTTGGATGGATGGATGTATGGATGTATGGATGTTTGTTACTCAATCACGCTCCAACGGCTGAACGGATCTGGATGAAATTTGGCACAGAGATAGATTATAGTCTGGAATAGCACATAGGCTACTTTTTATCCCGGAAAATTAAAGAGTTCCCGCGGGAACTGAAAAACCTCAATCCACGCGGACGAAGCATCAGCTAGTTTTATTATAAATACTACATGTTATCTTAACATTTTAACGTTTAAATTAATTTTAAAGTTTATCCTATCATTATATTTTTTGTAATGTTAAAGCATGTTACGCATATTATTTGTACGCCACACTGTGGTAGAATACAAGAAACTTTTGTTACCTTTGTAACTACTGTATTCACAATTATATAAATGAATTGAATTGAATATCAAACAGTTCCCACGGGATATTCTAAAATTAAACACGCGAAGTCGCGGGCAACATCTAGTAGCATAAATTTCAAACCTGGAATATCAGGTATAACCACATAAGTTCATGATCACAACATGTCAAATAACAATTCATTTATGGGAAAAAAATAAATAGATGCATAAAATACAATGGATAACGTAAATGGAAATTTCTGATACTTAGCTAGGTACAGAATAAAGCGCGCGCCTAGTTTTTGCTAAACCTTTGTTTAAAAACTTTGTTGCGTTCTCAATTCCCAGTATTTTTAAGTCTATAGCATTAAGGGTAAGTTATTAACTTTACTGATCCAGCTCACAAAAATGATAAAATTGTCATTAGAGAATAGGTAGTTTTAATTTAATTTATATTGTGTATTTTTGTTATTTTTTGGTAATTTAATTTAAATTTAATTAATACAGTTTTTTATTGTTTTGTATTTTTAATGCTTTTTTTAATCATGTGTAATTTTAGTAATTTAAATGTAATATTGTAGCCTGATAAGACACGTATTGGTAAACTGTACCTAATGTCTTATCGGGTATGTCTTATCAATAAGTAAATAAATTTATAACATAGGTACTTCACGATACAAAGTTAACTTGTCTTTATAAAACTGAAAACTTTGATTTTACAATCAATTTGGGAATTTATAATTTCTGAATTTTCGCTGGTCTGGTCTGGTGGGAGGCTTCGGCTGTGGCTACTGGCTAGTTACCACACTACCGGCAAAGACGTACCGCCAAGTGGCCAAGCGATTTAGCGTTCCGGGTCTATGGGTAATAATGGGGTTAATAATAATAATAATAATTCTTTATTTACAGATAAAATCCAATAATACAATATAAAATAATGATAATAAATAAGTAAGTACTTATTTGAATTAAATAGATTAAAATAAAACTAGAAAACTTATTTCTAGCTTCACTTCCTATTTGCGTCCCGGTCAATGACGAAGGAAGTACTACACGCCGCCAGTGGTCAAACATCTGTCAAACATTTAATAAAACTGCCACGCCCTTAACAGGTTAGCCCGCTACCATCTTAGACTGCATCATCACTTACCATCAGGTGAGATTGCAGTCTAAGGCTAACTTGAAGTTGCTAAAAAAAATCATTGTTGTCTTTAAATTAATGTCCTCCCGAACGAATTTCGGCCACGCGGCCTATATCCTGCACGGCTAGCATGGGCCGGAGATAAAAATTTTATCCCCCGATTTTATCCACTGACAAGAGATAAAATTAACTTATCCACTTCTCAGAGCACGGCAACAGGGGAGAGGAGAAGTTTATCCCCGTTTGACGTTCACGGGGACTCGGGGGGACTATTTATTCATCGTTATTTAGCGTTTTTATTTATTTATTCAGGAATAAACATTTTATCCTTTCCTCGGGGAGAAAATTGTCTCGGCCCATGCTAGGGGGGCAGAGAGATTAGAAATCTGCGTGGGAGATATTATAGTGCACAAGTGTGTATGCGCACACAGGTGCACTCTCTGTTCCTTAAGGACGCATTTGCAAAACAAATAGGTATAAAATCGCACTACTACACTCGCATCGTTCACACGCACACACATGTACTTAAAAGCTGCGTGAATCAACTTTCGATACTTCGGTATATTTTTTTTTTATAAATGACTGACTAACTAAATTGATATTTGAGTTTTGAAACGAAATCAAACCAGTGACCGAGCAAAATCAAAATAGCCCTTATTTTCACTATGTTAAGATTTACGTTTGAAAGCAAAATATGCGAAAAAAATACAAGCGATTTTTATTTTATTTTTTATACTATATTTACTATTTTTAATATTTTTCTTTCCAATATTTTTAGTTGAACATATCTTCTAACAGATGGTATTTTTTAATGACAAAAAATCGGCATATATACGGAAAAAAATGTACCGATAGTTGCCCCTAAATCGTCAATTTTGTGTGAAGAGGTGTCGGAAAATCATTTTTATAGTACTTTAAATGAAGATTTTTAACAAAGTCATTTCCAAAAATTGGAGATAAGGGATCAATCTATATGTAGTTATTTTTAGTTCCATTTTATTTTGTCCGACTTAAGTCACAAAATGTACCGACAATTCTATGTATTTTAAGGGATTTGCAAATACACCCTTAACTCGCATAGCCCGATGGGACGGAAAATCCGACACGACCGGAGAGAGATCAGGCGCAGAACCAACGGCTTAAGGTGGACTACACGGGTCTGCCCGCGAAATTCAAAGGAGATGACCAGTAACTGCCCTCCGATTCGGGACAATGTGCAGGATTTCCGCTTTTACAGTAAGGTTTAAAAATTAAAACCGAAATTACTATGGATTTATTATTCCGAATAAGGTCAAGGATAAAATGTCTATAAAAACAATACGTTTATTGTTTAAATCTTGAACGTCCGGTTTCCTCTTTAAGCACTACTCCATTTTGACGTTCCGTTTTATCCATGCCTAATAATAATCTTGTTACCCTACATGAATACCATCTAAGTACCTTAGTCTTATGAGTTAATTATTATGAGTGATTTATTTTTGATCAATTAAATAGTAATGAAAAGGAAATGTATGTTTTGTTTTTATTATTTTTGTTAGTTGACAGGCCTCAAACGAACAAAGCATTTTCAAATAACCACTGCGTTTAAAGGAACGTAACGCCTTCTGGCATTGCATCTGTCTGCCATCTGTGGTCGAATAGTTGAACAAACTCGCTAACCAAAACGTTTAGCGCCATCTGTTGTCGAATAGTTGAAAATACTCGCTAGCGCCATCTAGTGTGGCAGCAGTACAATGTAGCGTGATTTTTAAAGGAATTACATAATTCTTGCAAATATAGTTTTATTATTCCGGTATTATCCTCATCCATGCCCAAATAATGCAAAGCTTAATTATTTTCCTGAGAAACGTGGTAAGCAATACTTAAAATATTTTTTTAGACTCGCTCAGCACAACAACTAGTGCCATCTAGTGTGGGAAAGCAGTTTTTTGGTGAAACTTCTTTTATTTATTTTCTCAGTTTTCAGAGCCTTCAGACTCCTGAAGCTTTTTTATCTGAAAACTATAAAATATAAAAATTACAATAATAAAGAGTTCATTGCTGCACATTAATTTTTGATATCTAGGCAAGCTCCCATAGTTGCGCTGGTCAAGTCCTTTAATTTGGTTTTTCGCAATTTATAAACTAATACGACAAAGTAGGCTTATGGCATTCTAATTGCGCCAATGGCAGTATCATCTTCACAGGGATAAATAAAAATCTTTACTTGAAAGTGTCCAGTTTAAGAAATTAGTCAGAATATCGAGTTGGATGTGAGTTACTCACAAATTAGTCGATAATCTGATTAATTACATAAACTGGACACTTTCAAGTAAAGATTTTTATATAACCCTGTGAAGATGATACTGCCATTGGCGCAATTAGAATGCCATAAGCCTACTTTGTCGTATTAGTTTATAAATTGCGAAAAACCAAATTAAATGTGAATTTCGCGGGCAGACCCGTGTAGTCCACCTTACGTGCTCTAATTTAAATAACAACGTGTTTAATAGGATTTAAAAGTTCAATAGGACCTTGCGCATAGTTTTGACCTAAATTAGTTGAAATATCCGGTGGCTCCGAGGCCGAGGACAAATAAGTCTAATAAATTATTATACTATTTTTCTCTTCTATCTATACCTACTTATAATAAAACTGTAACAGGTCCAATTCTGTACATTGAAGATATTTTGAAATTTTTTTTTGGAGGGCACTCATTATTCGATACTGAAGCCAAATCTGTAATTTTTTTCATTTTTGTCTGTCTGTCTGTCTGTCTGTCTGTCTGCCTGTCTGTCTGTATCTTGGCCGCGCATCACGCCGAAACTACTGAATGAATTCAAACGAAACTTGGCACGATTTGAGCCCATACTACGAGGTAGGACATAGGATACTTTTTATCCCGAAATTCTACCCCCGAAGGGGTGAAATAGGGGTTGAAAGTTTGTATAAAAGTCCTTAATTTCTCAAGTTATAGCCATGAAACTTGATAGATGAGCTGCGGGTTGAAAATGAAAACATATGTGTTTCACAGTTTTTCAAAATTCCACCCCCGAAGGGGTGAAATAGGGGTTGAGAGTTTGTATGAAAGTCCTTAATTTCTCAAGTTATAGCCATGAAACTTGATATATGAGCTGCGGGTTGAAAATGAAAACATATGTGTTTCACAGTTTTTCAAAATTCCACCCCCCAAGGGGTGAAATAGGGGTTGAGAGATTGTATGAAAGTCCTTAATTTCTCAAGTTATAGCCATGAAACAGCATTTGGGCTTTCGTTAAAATATGAAGAAGTACGTGTTTCACCGTTATAGGGGGATTATACCGTGGGATACTAATATAGGCTACTTTTTATCCTGGAAAATTTACTGAAAAACTTATTCCACGCGGACGAAGTCGCGGGCATCCGCTAGTATACTTATAATAAAACTGTAACATGTCCAATTCTGTACATTGAAGATATTTTGAAATTTTTTTTTGGAGGGCACTCATTATTCGATACTGAAGCCAAATCTGTCATTTTTTTCATTTTTGTCTGTCTGTCTGTCTGTCTGTCTGTCTGTATCTTGGCCGCGCATCACGCCGAAACTACTGAATGAATTCAAACGAAACTTGGCACGATTTGAGCCTATACTACGAGGTAGGACATAGGATATTTTTTATCCCGAAATTCTACCCCCGAAGGGGTGAAATAGGAGGTTGAAAGTTTGTATGAAAGTCCTTAATTTCTCAAGTTATAGCCATGAACTTGATATATTATGAGCTGCAGGTTGAAAATGGAGACATACGTGTTTCACAGTTTTTGAAAATTCGACCCCCAAAAGGGTGAAATAGGAGATGAAAGTTGGTATGAGAGTCCTTCGTTTCTCAAGATGTTTTACAAGTTATATCAACGAAACTTTTTATTTTGGCTTACGGTAAAAAAATAAAGAAGTACGTGTGTCTCAGTTTTTCAAAATTCTACCCCTAAGGGGATGAAATAGGGGGTGAAAGTTTGTATGAAAGTCCGTCATTTCTCAAGTTATATCGATTAAACTTGGTATACAAGCTACCGGTTGAAAATGAAGAAATAAGTGTTTCACAGTTTTTGTAAATTTTACCCCCGAAGAGGTGAAATAGGGGTTGAAAGTTTGTATGAAAGTCCTTCATTTCTCAAGTTATAACCATGAAACTTGGTATATGAGCTGCGGGTTAAAAATGAAAACATACGTGTTTCACAGTTTTTCAAAATTCCACTCCCAAAGGGGTGAAATAGGGGTTGAAAGTTTGTATAAAAGTCCGTCATTTCTCAAGTTATTTAGATGAAACTTGGTATATCCACGCGGACGAAGTCGCGGGCATCAGCTAGTTCTAAATAAAAATGATTTGATGTTCGTTAGTCTCGCTTAAACTCAGAAACGGCTGAACCGATTTTGATGGAAATTTTTGAGTGTGTTTGCGTGGGCCCCGGGTTAGTGTATATTCACAACTAGCTGATGCCCGCGACTTCGTCTGCGTGGAATAAGTTTATTTTTATTCTCACAGGAACTCATTATTAATTCTCCAGCCTATCCGGGATGTAACCTACAGCTATACCAAATTTCATCAAAATCGGTTGAAAAGATGGGCTGGGAAAGCGTAGCAGACAGACAGACAGACGAAAAGCCAGACCCACTTTTGCTTTTATAAGTATATAAGTAATATTAGTAATTAGTATGGATGGTGTCACAAAGTACAAACAAACAATTTATTATACTGTCATACGTAACAAAATATATACTTACCTACAGCCCAGCCTTTTGCTAATACTGTTTGTTTTAAACATAACGCCTTTCTGTATAGCATGCGCACGAGTAAAATTATGTCTACCCGTTATCTCTATTTGTCTACCGAAGCTAACATGGTTACCTACTTGTCTCGTTACGTCAAAAGTAGAGATAAAAGTAATACCTATTTCTTATCCGTGGTATTTTGCTCTTCGAACCATTACATGCCGACAATTTTTTTCTTGTAATATACCGCATTTTGTGCATATTAGGGTAAACGAGAAATTAGCCGGCATTGACAACATCTCTCTCTCTCTCGTCGCGAGATATCTCGTTGTGCGCATGCTAAGCCTGCTGGTGTCCGTGTTTGGACCAACGGACCGACGGCTTTACGTGCTCTCCGAGGCACGGGGGTGAAACACCGCCAAATTCGTAACTCCGGGCTAATACTGAGAATTTCTTGTTATGGCCTGACCCGGGACCTCGTCAGCCGCAGTCGAACATGTTAACCACTAGACCAGAGGCAGTCAAACTATAATATACTTACTAGCTGATGCCAGCGACTTCGTCGGCGTGGTTTAAGTTTTTTTTATCCCCGCGGGAACTCCTTAATTTTCCGGGATAAAAAGTATTAGGTATAGCCTATGTTACTCTCCGGTCTATAACTGTACCCATGCAAAAAATCACGTCAATCCGTTGCTCCGTTGCGCCGTGATTGAAGGACAAACCAACAAACAAACCCACTTTCGCATTTATAATATTAGTAGGTAAGTATGACTCTCGCATAAATGGCTAATCTCTGTAAAGATTAGACACAGTTGCGGATATTAAGTGGGAGCATTATTATCTCTTTTGCTTCAGAATTCTATTGTTTTGAGTTGATTTAAAGTCGGGTGAAAGAAAACAACTGTAATATTATTTGGTACAGAATTATTATATTTTAATTGTCATTACATAAACATGTCGATGTTAGCAAAAATAATCACAGTCAGACACTTCTATACTATTTTATATAATTATACTAACTATTTAGTAGAAAAATAATGTTGCCCGCTCAAAAAAAAAGTATCTAATAAAATTGAGACAAAGTAATACAAAATACATACTCACAAGCATGTTTTTACGTAATGCTATAATGTAAAAAAGAGGAAATAAATACATTAAGTCTTAACTCAAAAATCATTTACCAAAAATAGAAAAAATATACAAATAAAAATTGCGTAAAAAGTTGCAGTTTTACTAAGATATGATTTACGTCATCTTAACACCTATACTTACACTATACATACATAACTATCTACTAGTAATAATAATATATTGCTTCATACAACCATTCCAGTAGTAAATTAATATAACTATAAACAAATTCGCTTCAAGATGGCGCAAATTCATACAAACATGTCATTTAATATAATAGAAATGTTGTCTGTGAGTCTAGAAATTTCCGAGAGTGAAAACCAATATCTTTTTCAGATTACGTTTAATATATATTTTATAAATTTCAATTTATTTTTAAATTATCTTGAAAATAAATTACAAAATACTTGAACACTTTTTGTAACTACAAAATCATAAGTAATTTTCATATTGTTCTAGGCTTGCCAAAATATTGCATTCAATGTTGAATTTAAAATTATCCTGTTAAATATTGGTTTTGTCAAAAAGTGCTTGACTAAAATATATTTGTTAACAAATCTGAAATTAATTTTTAGGCATTTTTTAGACAGACTTCACAAAGACCTTGAAACAATTACGATAATAATTGCGATAAATACATGATCCTAAATTATTGCCATAAATGTTTTGGTGTTGCCAAATCAATTAATTGGTGGTAACTGGTAGCTTTTAGTAGATTTTGGGAGGAAATTGAAAAAATCACCATTACGTCTATGGCACCATCTTATACTATGGTAACTCATTATTCAGGTATCATCTTATAACATTCAACTTATAGGAGACTCCGGACAAAAAGTTACTAAAAAAATGAATAAAGAAAGAATGAATCTTTTCAGAAAATAAATAGCTCAAATTGGATCTAAATTTAGCTGAACACTAGTTAAAAAATACAAAAAGCAATATTTTTTTAAAATTTAACTTCTAGCTCGAAGTTAAATTTTACTATCTACCGGCTATACTTTCAGCAATTAACTGCCCAAGATCTAGCCAGTAATTTTAAACTTTGTCAATCTATGGTTGTCTCCTATTGGTTGATTATTCGAAAGTTATAATTAACTACCTATACCGGAGGACCCTATAAAAAGCGTTCGACCAATCATAATAATTGCTAACATGCCCTAAACCTTAGTACTAATGTACTTGCTACTATAAATATAAACTAATTATATGTACACGTTGACTAAATAACAGTCATTTAGCTATAAGTACTAGAATAATTATTATTTAAGTACGTTACTATTTCGTAATCGATTCCATTTTTCATTTTATCGTCTTGAAATTTTAAGGCAAGATTTTAAAATAACCAATTTTTTACGGAAATTATAATTAACCTATATTTCTATGTTTAAAAGGTTTAATCACATAAAAAATCCTTCAATAATGATGAATATTTTAATTATAACAGTAGAAATTAAATTTTAATTACTGGCAACATGACATCGATTACGAATATAATAGATACATTAGATACGTTTTACTTAAAATCGTTGAGCGGTTGAGCAAATTAACATTGATATGATTATAAAACCTCATCAAGTTCATAAGTTACTAAATTCATATGAAATATCTATACACACAATGCGATACTTGGTTATTCGGTATATTTCCGATTTCTATTGCATTTTTTCATATTTATTTATCTATGTTTATGGACGGAAGGGGGGCATTCTTATACTAAAGTATTTTGAGCAGAATTTGTCCATTACAAATATGTCTGTCTTTATCGCACGCTTACAAAATCTGCATAGCTGTCTTGTTTGCACATAGAAGCTTTGCTATTTTAACTTATGAGATTATTAACACATTCGATAAGATTGGTTTTTCTACTAGTTGTGCTCAAACTAATATAATTACTATTTTTTTGTAAAGGATATGAAAGAGTAGAACGGTAATTTAGTCTTTTAGTTACATTTCTTTCTTTATAATCTTATTTGAGAAGGAAAACGAAAATGGGAGGACATTTTTTATGGGAGGAGGATGTTATTTTGTTCTTAAAGCGTATATTCACATTGACAATAGCTTAAAGCGATTATCTTATCGTATATAGAAAAATCAACCTCGCTTAAAACGCAATATAGTTAACGTTACAACCAAGAACAGCGCAATCCAGGCTAAAGTAGACACGAAACCTAGATATACATCTGGATCTGAAAGCGGCCAACCTCTCGTTAAAACTGATCGTAATGCAGACGTTGCTAGGGTTAGAGGCAGACATAAGGCTATACCCCTTAAAGCCCAGGGCATTCCCTCGATGGGCCAGATTACCCCACTGAGGAGTAGGGTGGGGTAAAATGAGCCGAGGGCGAGTTGTATCGCGTTTCGTTCTAATTCGCAAGCGGCAGAGATGACGAATCCGAAGCACATTCCACAGAGACCTGGAACAAATGATTATAAATATTATGCAAATAGGGGAATTTAACTCAGTTTCATCACACATGTGTTTATACTTTAAAATAATACAAAAAATTACTCAAATTATCATCAATATATTATATAAGAAAAGCTGAGGGTCCAAATAACCAACCTTGTGGAACTCCAGTATTTGCGTATTATGTAAATGAGTTGTAAGAAAATTCTTTACAAACTAATAATGTACTTTATAATATAACTGAGACAAAATACTTTTTTTGACCGAGTAATTGTAAAGTGAATCTTTATCAAATGATTTGGGAAAATCTTTACATTTTTTCTTTAACAAAAATTGTTTTTTATCCATAATCACAAGAGCCGAGAGTGGTGGAAATGTTATGAGCTGGGTGTAAGGAGCGAAATAATGTATGTAACCCATCCAGTGAGGTGGATGGGTTGGGTTATTAGCTCGGTGCATGGAGTGAACTGTGAAGTGTTACATGTACTCAGGTGATTCAGGTGAGGTCAATGTGAGGTGTAAGGTGTGATTTAGTTGACGCTCGACCACGGAGCGAAGCGGACGTGTAGTGATCAGCTGTGCATACCTTGCAGCAGTGTAAGCATGATGACGTAGAAGATGTTGCCGTTGCTCTTGACGCCGAACACGAGGATCATGAAGATGAGCACGAGCGCCGTCTGGCCGCACATCACCACGAACTGAGTCACCACGTGCGAGAACAGAATCTCTCCCGGAGACACGCCAGCGACCCACGACCGATCCAGCAGACCCTCCATGCGTTCCACGATCAGGGCGGACGAAGTGAGCGCCACGGCCAAGAAGAATACGATCCTGGAGACAATGATAAAATATGATAAATGATTTATTTATTTCACGTAGGACAACTTGTGTCACATACGATACGTCAAGACTCTACCGAAAAAGCTGATTTGACTGAGATGAGTCGGCAAGAAACTCAGCAGTTGCTCTCTTCTCAAAAAGAAAAATTTTACAATAAGTAAACAATACAAAACATACGTAATGTTACAAGTATTACACAATCACAATAATTCTCATATCAAAGTCAAAACACATTTATTCAAAGCGGGAGAACTGTACATGTTTTGAACATTGCCCCTGACCAATATTATAAATGCAAATGTGAGTTTGTTTGTTTGTTACACTTTCACAGCCCATCTTTTCAACCGATTTTGATGAAATTTGGTACAGACATATCTATCTCTATACATATATTTATATCTATCAGAATATGATATTCTATAATATCTATCTATGATAATTATGTAAAGTATGGATTATGGTTAATATCTATCAGAAATTTATTCATCTAAGGATTTTTTTACATACCTACGTAGTTTTTTCAAAATAATTTAACAAAAATACAAACAAACAAGAATTACATCACTTTACAATAAAACTACCTACCACAGGAAAATTAAACTGATCTTCTGTGATACTTAGGGCCACTTTCACGACCTTCATGCCGGTTATGTAACTTTGAATGTGGATTTCACAATTACTGAGTGGCACTAAGAGTTAAAGTATCCTGTAACTTACTTCCAGCTTCATCTGCCAAATAGCTTGTTACTTGACGAGTAACGTTAGAAGCTGACTATCCGAGTACCTACCTATCGAAATTATTTTACAAATATTTTTATTTTATTTGATCGACCATCAACTACTTGAATTAAAAATTTCTTTAGTACTAGTAGTAAGAACTAAGAAGCTATCAAAGAAAATACTCACGTGAGAATGACACCAGGCGCGACGAAATCGGTAAAGGACGGGTTGTTGTCACCGTAGATTGGGTCCTTGAAGTCGATGGGGATGTCGCCCACTTTGGGGTTGTAATTACACGTCGAAAGAAGATCCTGGAATTGTAAAGAGATATATTATTAGATATGTTGTTGTTGTTGTTGACAATGTAACAAAAAAAAAGGCCACTCGTCAAAAACGAAATAAGAACTGAAAATTACCTTAGCAAAGTCCCGGTACGAGAACTGTATGTCCCGGTTGAGCATGAGGCCTATCTGCTGGTTGGACATGTCGAGCCACACTTGCACCTCAGACGACATTATGGTTTCGTTGTCAGCCGTGTCCGCTGCAAAGACAAACAATCAATCAGTTAAAGAAGAGGAAAGATAGACTGGTATTTCATATTTGCCCTGCTCCGAGTCGTATTCCTCATTGCTGAGGGTCGTGCCCCCTTTCCATTAATCAAATAATGGTAGGAGTTTTCTTGGGATAATAATGCGGTGAGTTTCCACGTCCTTAGTATTCTTTTTTTATCTACTACAAGTTAGCCCTTGACTGCCTGTTGACTCTTTGTGTGACTAAAATTGTCTTTGTAAATAAATCTAATCTTGCAACGTATTGATGAATCCTACATGAACTGCTTTAACAGATAAGCAAAAAAGGTTTGTTTTAACTAAGATTGCAATAAACTTACCCAAAGCCAATCTTGCCACAAGAGAATCAGTGTAATTCTCATTGAAGTATATAGCTCCCCACGCGTCGCCCTCTCTGACGGCGTTTATAGCTGAGTCTAGATCCGCGTAGTATTGCTTGATGATGGACTGGTTCTTCAGATGCGCGAGGTATCGACACGAGAGGTTCTTCATAGAGCACGATGTGTTGTAGGGACAGTAACCGTCTAGGACATGCACGTCGTCGTTCACTACGGCCTGTGGATAAAAGGATTGTTTACAATGATGATGAAAATTTAGCACTTGACTGCAACCCTATTCTCTTACTTTACTACAGTCCATTCAAAATTCAAAATTCAAATGGTTTTTATTCAAATAAACTTTTACAAGTGCTTTCGAATCGTCCAATGAATCTACCACTGGTTCGGAATACCATTCCTACCGAGAAGAACCAGCAAGAACATTAACGTCCCATATCGTAGTGATGATTAAGATACTATCCCAGCAGGCTTAGCATGCGCACAACGAGATATCTCGTGACGAAAGAGAGTGAAGAAACATGCACAAAATCCGGTATATTACGAGAAAAAAATTGTCGGCATATTCGGTCCGTAGAGAAAAATACCACAGATAAGAAATATTACTTTTATCTCCATTTTTGACGTAACGAGACAAGTCACATGTGTAACCATATTAGCTTCGGTATACAAATAGAGATAACGCGAGAAAATGGGTAGACATAATATTACTCGTTGTGCGCATGCTAGCCCTGCTGGTACAAAGTTTGTAGTAAATACTAGCTGATGCCCGCAACTTCGTCCATGTGGATTGAGGCATTTTGTTTCCCGCGGGAACTCTTTAATTTTTCGGGATAAAAAGTAGCCTATGTGTTATTCCAGATTATAATTGACCTCTGTGCCAAATTTCATCCAGATCCGTTCAGCTGTTCTGGCATGATTGAGTAACAATCATCCATCCATCCAAACTTTCGCATTTATAATATTAGTATAGATGTTACATACCAGCCTGAGTCCACTAGGATCCCTGCCGATGGCGAGGCAGAAGAGGATGACCTGCATGACCGGCAACGCGAAGATGAACAGCATCACGCCGATGTTCCGCCACATGCGCAGGAAGTTCTTCTGGATTAGCGCTTTTATCTTCCCTCGAGATGTGAACTAAAAGGCGAAATGAAATGACAAAGTTGGATGAGCAACGGCGAAATTACCACATAACTGAACCACATTTACTAAATCTTGATTGTACACAAGTAAGGTAAAGACGAAAGTAATTTGTTTATTTTTTTAAATTTTATCAAGTATTCACCTTAATTAATTGAACCTAGGTAAAAAAAAAAATATTTAGGGAATCTTTTTTCATTATTTAGTTCCCGTTTCTCAGTTTAGTGTTACCATTTTATGTATAATTAATTATCTACTAATCTAATATTATTACAAAGCAAAATATAAAAAAAACGGAGCTTAATGCGTTTACGAATTTGAGGTGCCACCTTTTTTACCTGATAGCTTCCAAAGCAACCGCAATCCAAACTTCATAGTCGGGGATCGTTTATACCTCTATTTAAAGACATACATACAAAAAAATTCAGCTTTAATAAAATAACGAAGGTCTGATCGTCGCGGGATCTTGGACCATAATAACTAGTGGTTCACCCCGAACTGAGACCTCGCGGTTTCACAGAGCGCCATCTATTGACATCAGTGTGAAGTTCTGTTAAAAATATCATCATCATTAAAAATTAAATAATTTCGTTTCCTTATAATATTTATCTAATTTTAGTATTTGTTGTTCAAGTACAGGATATAATTCAAATAATTGATCAAGTTTCAGGATTGAGAGTTCAGAAAATTGAGAGTTCTGAGGTCAACTTTGGACGTTAGAAAATCGCCACTTTGAAACCCCCCCTTCGTAAATTTTAGGGGAACAATTCAAAAAAAAATATTTTTGGACTCTATTCCTAATTATCTTTAAAATGATATACTGCAACCCTATGTAACGCTATAAAAAATATTTTACTTCGCATTCGCTTCTATGAGTGCCCCCCTGAAATAAAGATTTTTATAACTTTTTAAGCCATATTCGGCGGGAGGCCATCGGTTTACATATTATATTTAAATTTGAAGTAATTACGTTCGGAAATTCAGAAGCTATAAGGCTCTGACAGACGGACAGACGGACGGACAAGTGCCAATTCACCCAAGTAGACTCAGAGACCTTCGCTTCGCTCGGTCAACAATATTACAGTTACTTGATTGTATTGATTGATGCCAGCTTAGATATATTAATACAGGTTTTATGAGTGGCCGTTATTTCGAAAATAAAATAAAATGGCAAGACCGTAGGTAGGCCAGCTCGATACAAAAATATTCAAACTTGAAGAGGTATCGACTTTCAAAGAGAGAAGAAGAAGAAATTCAAATGGTTTCTAAACTTACTTAAATATAAATATCAAAGATTTTCAAAAAATTTTAAAAATTAGTAAAACGCAAAATGTGTAATTCCTCGTTCGAAGAGTTCTATCGAATATGGGCCTTTGAAAGTAGTTTCGATACTTTAATATATCGCTACTGGATGGCATAGACAGTCGCGTAAAAAAGACTGGATTAAAGATGCATATCTAAAATTTCGTCACTGGCAGGTAAGTGAACCGTGGCCGAGAGGTCAAGGCGCTCAGGGCGTGATTCCCAGAGAGACGCAGGTTCTTAATCCTGCCGGTTCCGAAGATTTTTGATATGTTTATTTCAGTAAGTTTAGAAACTTTCCTCGTGTGTAAAGCACTGTAATAAAATTATAAAATTCAAATGGTGTTTCGAAAGACTTACATTGAGACACCCGCTACAATCTTCACATTCTGATTTCACCACTTCCGACACTTTACCAGGCAGCTGAAACAGAAGATAATAGCAAGAGTGAGACAAGAGAAACGTAATCTGTAGACTGCATGGATATTATAACACATCTTTAATATATATAAATCTCGTGTCACAATGTTTGTCCTCAATGGACTTCTAAACCACTTAACCGATTATAATAAAATTCGCACACCATGTGCAGTTCGATCTAACTTGAGAGATAGGATAGTTTAATATTATATAGATTAGGATTATTAGTGCTACCCGTGCGAAGCCGGGGCGGATCGCTAGTATACTATATGATGTCCACGACTTCGTCCGCGTGGATAAAGGTTTTTGGATTCCCGCGGGCACTCTTTAATTTTCTAGGATAAAAAATTCCGGCCTATGAACCGATTTTGATGAAATTTGATACAGGGATAGGTTGTATCCCGGGGAAGGACATAGGCTATATTTTTTATCACAGAAAATAAAAGAGTTCCTGTGGGAATCAAAAAACTTAATCCACGCGGACGCAGTCGTGGGCATCATCTAGTTGTAATTAAATAACAAAAAAACAAAGTTTTTTTTTAAATTAATGAATGAACGAGAAGTTTAATTCGCTATAATCCGCCACAGCAGGCAAATCTATGTGGTACAGTGCGTGTCCTTCACCAATAGCATGCGAACACCCACCACCCAGCAATTCGCACCAGCACCGCACCACACCACACAAATCGGTGCGGTGCGTTCATTCATTATCATGGACTTCCGCAAAGTAACGCCTGCTTCGATTCAATATTTTTTTTAATTATTTTAAAAAATTATAAATATTGGCTTTTGAAAATTTTATATTATCTAAGTTATAAATGTTTTCACTTCTATCGGCAGTCCGTATGACTGTTTTAAAATTCAAATAAACGTGTACATGTGATTTTGAATTTAATTGTAAAACTCACGTCTCCATTGGATCCGGCGGCGTGGTCGACGATGAGCACCTCCTTACTCTGGTGGAAGTTGAGGCCGACCACTTGCGCGTCCTCCGCCGCGTACGGCGCCTCCTCGCGCTTCGACATCTTGTTGAGCCCTAGGCCTCCGCTGACGTTCAGCTCCACTACTTGGTTCGCTTGACCTGTCGATAGAAGACAATGTTCTATGTTAGTAATGAAATGAAATGATTTAAATGAAATGAAATGATTTCACCAACCAACGTCTCTATTCTCCAAGAACTCGGCATTAAGCAACGGCTTTCATCGCTGGTACAGAGTCGCATGCTAAAATTTTTTGGACACGTCTCCCGGCGTGAGAATGACTCCATCGAGCGCCTCGTCGCGCAGGGCAAGGTGGAGGGCACCAGAGCGCGAGGAAGGTCGCCCATGCGATGGACCGACCAAATTAAGTCAGCTGTTGGCGGTTCATTGCACGAGTGCACCAGGCTGTCGGCCAGCAGGGAGAAGTGGCGGATGCTCGTGAGGCGCATTACATCTGCCACAGCCGTCACTTCGTGATGACCACGACCACTCTGTCAAGGGTGTAACGACGAAGAAGAAGAAGAAGAAGAAATGATTTATTTATTTCACGTAGGACAACTTGTGTCACTTATGAAAAGACTACCACTGGTTCGGAAAGCTGATTCTACTGAGAAGAGCCGGCAAGAAACTCTTTCTCAAAAAAGAGAAGGTTACAATAAGTAGACAATACAACACATAAGTTACAAATATTACACTGACTTGTGTGTCACTGGATGCGAGGCCGGTTGCTTCCATGCAACTTTGTCATAAATAAAATCATCGATAGTGTAATACCCTCGACTTAACAAATGCTGTTTAACACAGTCTTTAAATCTATGTAATGGCAAATCCAGAAACTCTAATGAAATGATTTATTTCACGTAGGACAACTTGTGCCACTTATGAAATGTCGTGACTCTACCACCGGTTCGGAAAACAGAGTCTGCTAAGAAGAACCGGCAGTTGCTCTTTTTAAAAAGAAAATACTACAATTTGTAGGTAATAAACAAAAATTACACTGACTTGGCTTATAAATTGGCTTCGAAGCCAATTTCGCTTTCACATACCATCTTTTCAACCAATTTGGATGAAATTTAGTATTTGAAGGATTGCATTCCTTGGAAGGATAAAGGATTTTTATCCCGAATAATTAAGGAGAGGCTCTTTATTCCGCGGGAATAAAAATGTACAGAGAATACAGATCTATCTCTGTGCCAAATTTCATCCAGCCCCCCGAATTGTCGATCAAATCGTAAAAGTTCGGCGTCAAAGTAAAATAAACCATAACCGCCGAACTTTTACGTTTTGATCGGCCATTCTTATATAATCGGGGGGCTGATCCGTTCAACCGTTCTGGTGTGATTGAGTAACAAACATCCATCCATCCATCCAAAATTTCGCATTTATAATATTAAATAGATAGGTACCTAGAAGTTTTACTTCAAAAAGAAATAAAATACATTGTTTGCGTGGTCAATTTAACGCAAGACAAGCAAGAAGTGAGAACAAAGCAAGGTAACGCCGATGCAATACATAATGATGGAAGCGTCTGAGTGTACGGAACCTTGGTCCCGATTGACAGTGGCGAAATCGACGCTAGTGATTCAGCGATTACATATTGGAAACTGGGGGTCTACTCTCTTTCTCTAAAACGAAACTTCGCAAACAAACGAACGAAATTTCGTTAACTCCTCTCCTACATAATATTATCTCTATGCTCCTCTCTATTTCGTTTTCGTACACGCAGACGAAGTACGGATCCATAGAAAATTTTCGTGACCGATTGGATTGCACGATTTTGTGTGGGTCTAATAACAGACTCATTACGTTCGTTTGCGAAGTTTCGTTTGAGAGAAAGAGAGTAGACAACCTGTTTGTTGAACAAACAAAACACTGTTGGGATTCTTCAGTGTGTCAGATTAGTGGTTTCTACACAGCATCGTACCCGAACGCTAAAGTGCTTCGCGACACGTCCTTGCCGGTAGGGTGGTAACTAGCTACGGCCAGGAAAAATTCAGAAATTATCAATTCCCGAATTGACCCTGCCGGGAATCGAACCCGGGACCTCCCACCGTAAAACCACAGCGCTCACCACTGTGCCAGAGAGATCGTAAAACCTGATGTTAAGTGGTTACCGCCGCCCATGAACATTTGCAGCACCAGAGGAACCGCCAATACGTTGTCGGCTTTTGACATATTTGTTTATCCGCTCTTTGTTAATACGACTCTACAAAAAAATTTTCGTTCTTTGTCCAAAATTTTATTTTATGATTTTTCGGTTAATTATGCACCAAAACGAAAAGAAAATACATTTTTTTGGTATAAAGTTTGCTTTTGTGATAGTTATAGTAATAATACTCAATTTTGAATTTTGTTAACATTCAAAAATACCGCGCGATCAGAGTGGGGTTTTACGTTCACATAGTGCCGCTAGATGGCACTCGAGTGATGAACAACGATCAGGTGTTTTGTACAAGTCTAGAAAAACCTAAAATGTAAATGTAAATATGATGCTAATAAATACAAAATCTCCTAAATACAAAAGCAAACTTTTTCATGTCATATATTTTTGTTTCGTCTAATTACGACCTAAATTATCGAAATTTTATGCTTTAAAGTCAAAGTAAAATTTTGTGATCATGAGGGAATACAGAAGATGGAAGCTGGTTCTATAATTTGTGTGTTCGTGTGGGTCCCGGGATGGTTTATATTCACAATTGGACCCGGGAGGGGGCGCTGAAATGGGGTTTAAGGTTCAGGGCAGGGTTCCGGTCTAGGTTTAGGGCAGGATCTGCCGGGCCCGCTAGTAGCAGTACAATCACCTTGTCTCCTGGAGAGCTTGAGGAAGACATCCTCGAGGGAGATGCAGCTGTACATGGTGAGCAGCGCCTGCGGGGAGTGCTCCGCCAGCAGCCGCCCGCTGCGCATCAGACCGATCTGGAACAACAGGCATCACCCATTAGGAACATGATGAAATGCTATGAGGAAGTGGGAGAAAAACGGTGTGAGAAGAGAAGACACGCCGAAGTGTGTCGGGTTATTGGCCTCGAAACTGAGCCTCCTTGCCTTGCCTTGGGGTAACTTTGTACCCCAGTGATTGCTGTTTTTGTGATGGAAACTTTAGCCGGTTTAAGCCGGCTAGGGCCTGTCATATTGGCTAGAGGCCCCTAGACTGGATGTGCTGGATCCACGCTGCGGGCATAACCATAGAATAGATAATAGTATAGGTACCTATATAACGTAGCGCAAAGATATCAAGCATGTCGCTAATCGATTCTATGAAGGAATCCAAAGATCTTAGTAATAAGTAGATTCCCGTGGTTGTAATACTTGCCGAATCAAAAACGCATACGACGCACGAAGTTTTCTCAGAAAAGCGTTTTACATAAAACCATTCATATGATACTCGTACCTATGTACAATGTTAACTGCCGTTTTACTAACTGACTTTTCTTTTTTATTTTGTTTTTTTGGTGTACAATGGGTAGGACATAGGCACGAGAAGTATAAGAATATGTTCAATATAAAAATTTACAAAAGCATCATGAAATTGTGTTATTTTTATTATATTATATACAGCTTTATTTTTAAAAAGCAATTATTTGATTTGCAATGATGACTAAGGCTTGGCTGCAACCTCCCATCGCGTCGCAGCGAAGTCAACATTGCTTCGCTGCTATCTCTTTCTTACACTACAGTGGATTAACCCATCCTTCTTACATTTTGGGCACTAATCAACAAATAACCTGCCCGATAATCCTGATCGATTTGCATAATACACAAACCAGATTCTCAAGTGTGTAACGACCTTATAACGAGCCCAATTTAGTGCGTTAAGGTGAACTGTATTATATTGTGTATTAAGAATGCTACCTTGGATGCCATTTTGCACATTCCAAAAGCTTTAGTTTAAATTATGATTTATGAATTAATTAACTTTATGATTTTTGTTTAAATGGGATTCTGATCTGGGAACTACTGATCGTCCGCAGCTTCGGGCCTGTATGTTCACAACTTAAACGTTCACATCCCATTTCTATAAAAAAGGGTATGCTGCGTAGGCCCTACTGACCTCTGCAGCGTCAACGAGTGAGTAGGCGAGCGCTAGGCGTCGCCGAGAGTTGGGTGTGAGCCCTAGGGCTCGAAGACATCGACGGGCAACGTTGGGCACTTCCTGTGAAGCTCTGACCACGGCTTAAGATGACGTTGGAGCGGGTGGAAGGTTGGTTGGATTAAACTACCTATAGATATACCTAGCTCTCGAAACCGTAGCGTCAGTTCACGTCTGGGTCGGGTGGTGTAAGAAATGGGGGACCTCGTCTTCGTTGGCAAAGTTTTAACCGACTTCAAAAAAAGGAGGAGGTTCTCAATTCGACTGTATGTTATTTTTTTTTTTTGTATGTTTGTTACGCGATTTCTCCGCCAATTATGAACCGATTTTGATAATTATTTTTTTGTTTGGTAGGTCATACTTCAGAGGTGGTCCCATTTTAATTTGGTGAAGATCTGATGAATATCTCCGGAGATGGAGAACGGAACTCCTCAATGGATAAGAGTACCTAAATTGCTCGCGATCAGTGTGATTGTGTTTAGGTAGTTTAACAATAACGCTAAGTTTTTACTAGCGTTCTGGTTACACCCTGTATTTTAAAACAGTGGGGCCACTAAAAATTGTGAAATAAAATTTTTTCAAAAATAAAATAAAAACCGACTTCAAAAACCACAAACACTAAAAAGTAAAAAATAATTTAATTTATCATAAATTAATTTACTTACAAAGCAATGCCTGCGATGATGTACCTAGATAATATTAGATGGTATATAGGTATGATGAGTATATTACTGATGGTATATTACGTCCACGCGATGTAATGTGTTCTGGTAGCGCCAGCTGTTTTCAGTAGCAACGATATATTCTTACCTTAGCTTCTTACGTATACGCCATAGGTACTAAAATTCTACATCAATGTATACGCCTAATTTTTAGTTACTAAAAATGCACTCACGCAATGCGCCTGCCTAGCCTCCTCGATGTAATGCGTGGTGATGATGACAGTCTTGTCCCCGGAGCTGGTGATGCGCACGAGATGCGTCCAGATGGACTGGCGCAGCAGTGGGTCCACGCCCACCGTGGGCTCGTCCAGGATGAGCAGCTCTGGGTCGTGCATTAGGGCCACGGCAAAGGATACTCGACGTTGCTGCCCGCCACTGGGGAAGAAATACAGGCTTAGGTTATAAATTAATATTAAGGTTAATATTCTTTTTTTGTTTTTTTTATCCACTACAAGTTAGCCCTTGACTGGTGTCAATTGATAAGTGATGATGCAGTCTAAGATGGTAGCGGGCTAACCTGTTAGGGGTATGGCAGTTATATTAAACCCATACCCCTATTCGGTTTCTACATCGCACCGGAACGCTTCAGCGCTTCGCGGCACGTTTTTGCCGGTAGGGTGGTAACTAGCCACGGCCAACGCCTCCTACCAGGCCAGACCAGGGAAAATTCAGAAATTAGAAATTCCCAAATTGACCCTGCCGAGGATCGAACCCGGGACCTCCGCACTTTAAGACAACAGCGCTCAACACTGCGCCACGGAGGTCGTCAAAATTATAATGGTATGTAAATTGTAAAGGTATGTCCGCATAAATAAAAAGATTATCCCGCTGCAATCTTACCACCTGTGGCTAACTTGTAATGGAATAAAAAACCGGGCAAGGCACAAAAGGTTCCGTACCACCTCACAACATAAATTATTTTAGTCAATAACATGAAAGATGTCCAATGCGTAATCAGCTGTGAACTGACTGGCTTACATATGACGTTAAACTGGTAGCGCCTGCCAAACAATTCGACACTGCCATGCCCCTAACAGGTTAGCCCGTTACCATCTTAGACTGCATCATCACTTACCATCAGGTGAGATCGCAGTCAAGGGCTAACTTGTAGATGATAAAAAAAAAAGAAAAAAAAGACACCCTATGAGTACGGAGCCCTTATTTCTTTTTTCCTAGATACATGTGCTGCGAGACCTTGCTTCTTGCCAAATTTCATGATTCTAGGTCATTTCTAGGTCAACTTTATAGGTTTTGATTTATTGGCGAGTGTCAAAATATGCGTCATAAACGGCCGTATCTTTTGATTGCGTCAACTTAGAAGCTTGATTCTTTTACAGCTCCAAGGGGCCGTAGACCTAAGTATTTGATATTAATTTCAACTTTAATACCTCTACGCGTTCCCGAGAAAAGGGGGGTTGACAAACAGATAGACTTTTCAGATAGACAGGGTTCTTTTTCCTTTTGAGGTACGGAACCCTAAAGAAATATGGAAGTAGATATCGCAAAATCACATGATATAGGTAAGTAGGTATTCAAGCGTAAGTCAAAAGTGCAATTATCAAAGAAACATGACACAATACAACACATTTTCCCATGACTAATTCAAACAATAGCCAAGTATAATTTATGCGTGTCTGTCTGTCCGTACATTGACCACTGCAAATGCAATGGACAATGAAAGCATGAACACAGGTAAACGCTGTAAAAGGCTTTTCGCCACGGTTCGTTATGATGGTGGAACAATTCGATTTGTCACGCTCATTGTCGGGTAATGACAGGTATTAGTTCTAATGGTCAGTTTTCTATTTCATTTATGGTGATACTATAATGATTACTTTGAATTGAAATCCATACTAATATTATATACTAGCTGATGCCCGCGACTTCGACCGTGTGGTTTGAGGTTTGTTTGGTTCCCGCGGAAACTCTTTAATTTTCCGGGAGTAGAGTTTCTATGTTTTATTCCACACTATAATCTATCTCTGTGCCAAATTTCATCCAGATCCGTTCAGCCGTTCTGGCGTAATTGAGTAACAAACATCCATCCATCCATCTATCCATCCATCCAAACTTTCGCATTTATAGTATTAGTATAGATGCGAAAGTGTCTGTCGGTCTGTCCATCTGTCTGCTACGCTTTCCCGGCCCATCTTTTCAACCGATTTTGTTTTTTTTTTGGACTGAATATGCTGCGTAGGCCCTACTTGCCGCTAGAGCGCCACCGGGGGGTTGGGCCGAGCGCTAAGGTGTCACCGAGAAATGAGCCCTAGGGCTCCAAGACATGGGGGGGACGATGACTGCCTAGGAGCGCCTTCTGTGAGGTTCGGACCTCGGCTTAGGATGACGTTGGGATTGGGACGAATGAAAGGACAGGGAAACGGGTAAGGACATAGGCTATAATATGTCCTTACCCGTGATGTAACCTACTTATGTACCTTTCATCAAAATCGGCTCCAACCGTTTTCCTATTTCCCGGAAAATTAAGGAGTTCCCGCGGGAATCAAAAAAACTTAAACCACGCGGACGAAGTCGCGGGCATCAGCTAGTAGTAAAGTATAAACGAATGTTGTACTACAATATTATGTAGGTCTCCATACTCTTACGGTCACGTTACATAAGACACGGTCGCCGGCGGTAGAGTGGTACCACCTCAGTTGCTCAACACACAGACATAACTGACTGCCGGATATCTACAGATCAGATCTAGAGCGCTATTATGTTACTCGCTTGCTAAAATATTATAACTTTATAAAACGAGTACACGAATAATACCACAGCGTAAATAGATTTTAAAGAAAGAAAGAAGATATCTTTATTCGGGGATACAAGTACAAGAAAGACAAGAAATAACTAATAATAAAATAAGACTTTATAAAGAGAAAAAAAAAGTTTTATATCTATTACTAGATGATGGCCGCGACTTTGTAGCGTTAAGTTTACTTTTATTCCCGCGGGAACTCTTTAATTTTCCATTATAAAAGTCTACTACTATGTCATCCCCGACAAACATTTTCTATACCAAATTTCATCAAAAGGACTTGTCCAAGATTGGGCCTTGAACATGAACCAAGATGATTTTAATACACGTGAATAGGGATCCTAAAATATGGCTTTTAGAATTATTTACACATTTTTAAAGGACCCCAATTTGGAGAAAAATATATTTTTATTTTGTGGCTTTTTTAGATCTTTGTCTGAATTTTATCAACAGTAAAAAAAAACTTGATTTTTTTGTCACGTATGTCATTGGGTGATTGTCAAATGTCACTGTCAGTTTTGTTTATCATAGTATAATGGTGATTTATTGTTGTATAATAATTATTTTACGAATGTCTCAAATACTCAATTATTATTTATTAATCTTATAATGTTGTATGTACTACCTATGTAGTGGAAAATGGGTAGTTTATCGAAATGGAATATTAATAATCACAATTATTGCGCATTATCCAAGTTTTAGTGTTGCCATCCATCGAAAAATATTTTCTACAAACGATATTTTTCATAATTAATTTTTAAAAAAACGGGGTTTTCTAAAATTATTATTTAAATGGCGTTTATTGTTATATTTTTTTCTCTTTCACGTGATGGCAGTTTGGTTCTGGTTCATTGACACTCAGAATAAAAAACCACCCTCCATACTGAACTGGGACATGTCCTTTATTTTATTTTATTTAATTAGTATGATCCTAGATCCCGCGAGACGGGGTCGCGGGCATCATTTAGTCCAATAATAGTACAAGATGAGTGATGACGTACACGACTACGATGGAATAAAGTTTTTTAAGAATCCTTGTGAATCCGTTGATTTTCCAGGATAAAAGTATAGAAACAAACACAAAAATTCTTTCGCGTTTAAAATAAAATACGAAACCCTGAGTTTTTAAACATTTTGGCGGCCAATTCGTATAACCGATTTTGCTGTGTTTGGTACACAAACGTTAGTATTCCGGAGGCGGATATGCTTTAAACCTCAAAATAAAGTGAGAGTTAGAGAGAGATTAAAAAAAAGAATCGTCCATCGCGTCGTTGACACAGAATACTATATTTGATATGAAGTATGAACAGAATTTGTATTTTACTGAACCTTTCGAGTTTTTAACTTACTCTATCTACATTAAACTCGTAACGACAAACATAGCGTTTACGCATAATACCTATATAAAACTTAACGTGTTCTGGACTTGTGGACCGGTTTTATGAGGAAATATATCAACTCTATATTTAAATAGTTCTGTGGCGTGCATACTATCCTTTGCCACTGGCTGGTCATCGCTTCGAAATCTATAATTTCAAAATGTTCGAAATTCGAAGCATGCTCAGAACAGCCGGGCAGAAAAGGAGAGGCCATTACTTACTATACAAGCCAACAAGAAGGCATTCTGGAAGCGCTTCCAGGAGGCCAGGGAGAAGGCATTCAAACTTTCGCATAATTTATATGATTATAAATGCGAAAGTTTTTTGACGACGAAAGAATTTTGACGACCTCCGTGGCGCAGTGTTGAGCGCTGTTGCCTTAACGTGCGGAGGTTCCGGGTTCGATCCCCGGCAGGGTTTGGAAATTTATAATTTCTGAATTTTCCCTGGTCTGGCCTGGTGGGAGGCTTCGGCCGTGGCTAGTTACTACCCTACCGGTAAAGACGTGCCGCCAAGCGATTTAGCGTTCCGGTACGATGCCGTGTAGAAACCGAATAGGGGTATGGGTTTAATATAACTGCCATGCCCCTAACAGGTTAGCCCACTACCATCTTAGGCTGCATCATCACTTACCATCAGGTGAGATCGCAGTCAAGGGCTAACTTGTAGTGGATAAAAAAAAAATAGTATAGAATTCTGCCTAGAAGTTGTATGCAAATTGAGCAGTTCCTACATATTATTATGACGGCAAGTAATAAGTAGAAACATGATAGATACATCCGTGTTAGTTACTAGATAATTATAATTCTTACAATAATACAATAAATTATTCTTATTCTAAAATCATAATGAGGTATTAGCTACCTCATTATGATTTTCATACGATAACATGTTTTTGTTTTTGGGATTCAAGTAGGTAGGTACAATAATATAAATTAACATATTTGGTATATATACCAAAATTATGAAGTACTAGCTGATGCCCGCGACTTCGTCCGCGGGGTGTGTAGGCGCTTTGAGCACTTTTTGGTAGGGGGTAAAAATGTGGAAACGCTTGATCGACACATCGTGTTGTTACGAAGACAAAAGGTCTTAAATATAAATATAGTACATTCGTAATTAAACTTTAATACCTTAGTTTTAAGGTTTATATTTTAAGTAATATAAATATATTTTTTTTAATTATTTTAAAAAATAGTTTTCACTTCTATCGGCCGTCCCTAATCCCTATGACTGCCAATTTTTTTTTGATTCCCGAGAGAACTCAATTTTCCGGGATAAAAAGTAGCCTATGTCACTCTTCAACTATACCCATGCCAAAAATCACGTCGATCCGTTGATTCGTTGCGGAGTGATTGAAGGACAAACCAACAAACCAATAAACCAACAAACAAACACTTTCGCATTTATAATATTAGTAATATGATCATCGGGAAAAATAATTGTGACGCTTTATTTAATAGGTATGTAGCCTCAAATAACAATAGATCGTGGATGTATTTTGCTCTTAGATTTAAATTAGATGTAGTCTTAGATTTAGTCTAATATTAGATATATCAAGACTCAAAATTAACTCGACACTCATGCAAAAATCCGCACTATAATCAGTCCAATAGTTTTCCAGAAAAATGGTAACAAAAAAGTGCACCAACAAACACACAACCTCATATGGTAAAAACATATTATAACAACCGCCTCCGTTCCGTCGTGGGTAAAAAAATATTTCATATAGGTATAATCTATAAGTATTGCGACTACACGTTGACAAATGCATTCAGCCCCTAAAACTTCCTTGATTCTTTGAGTAATATTGTTTCTCAATTAGTAATTTTTTTGCGTAAACATTTTAAACTTGATAATTTTCCGGAAAGAAGTACGTAGGTAATGAGGAAATAAATATTTATGCAAATATCCTTCAATACACGTTAAACTTTAAACTTTAAAAAAAATTACAAGCTACTACATTATTTCACGTCCTTACTAAATTAGAATTCACAATTCGAGAATAATTCGGGAACAATTTTTATTTTAGCGTTATAAAAAAATTAACTACATACTCGTATAATTAGTATTCATAAGGGCTTTTTTAATCGCATCCATACTAATCCATACTAATATTATAAATGCGAAAGTGTATCTATCTGTCTGTCTGTCTGTCTGCTATGCTTTCCCGGCCCATCTTTTCAACCGATTTTGCTGAAATTTGGTATAGAGGTAGGTTATATCCCGGGGAAGGACATAGGCTTTTTATCCCGGAAAATTAAGGAGTTCCCGCGGGAATCAAAAAACCTTTATCCACGCGGACGAAGTCGCGGGCATCATCTAGTTTATAATATTAGTATAGATTATTATAGAACTAACCTCAAGTTCTTCACCATCCTGTTCTCGCTCGGCAGGTCAAGGAACTCCAGCAGGAATCGCAGCCTCTCAGCTATTTCCCTGGTCTCCATGCCGAAGATCCAGCCGAAGTACATCATCGTCTCTCTGATGGTGAACTCGCCGTAGAGGGCGATCTCCTGGGGCATGTAGCCGACCCGCTTGCCGGGCACGCCTGACCCTGGGGACAGAGATGCGGGACTTGGAGTAAAGTCACTTTAAATCACTACCACTATCACTACATATTATTATAAAACAAAGTCCGCCTGCCGTGTCTGTCTGTATGTCTGAACGCGATAAACTCAAAAACTACCGAACCCATTTTCATACAGTTTTGGACGGACGGAGTGATTCAAGAAGAAGGTTTAAGGTTTATGGTTATTCATTAATATTTTGTGTAAATTGGTTAAAATATGACGATGATTAATTGATTATTGAAGATGTCGGAAAAAATCAAGCCGACTGGTAGCTTTCATCGTAAACGCTGCCTAATCCCTTTGAGATTTATCAAAACAATGTATGGTGAAATTGTTTATCTTTTATACGTCTAGAGAAAAGTCGCCGGTGGTATATGTCTATCTTTTAAGACGGCGGCGGAAGGTGAATTGCCCACACTGAGAAAAATTTCCTTGTTTACCTTCCGATTTTTACCTTCTAAAACCGATTCCTTCCAAAATTGGGTCTTTTCCTTCCACCGATTACCTTCTGAATCGGGGAACTGCCAAATTCCTACCGATATTTAGAAGGTAATGAATTTTATCCGTCTAATACGGAAGAACATAAAGGAAGGAAATTTGTTGGAAGGAATTAACCAAGAAGGAATTTCCTTCCAGCTAAATATTCCTACTAAATAAGGATGCATTATAATAATTCCTCCCAAATTTATCCTTCCAAATTAGATGTTAATGTCCTTCTGAATTCAAATCCAAAGTTGTCGAAAGGAAAACGCAGCTAACCTTCTGATATTGAAGGATATTTACCCTCTTAACTAGTGGGAAATAAATTGACATTACTATTCCATCAAAAAAGAAAGGATTAGAAAGGCTCGCTGGAAGGAACTACCATCCAAATTAGATGGATCACACTTGGAGGGAATAACACAAGGAGTATCCTTCTAAATTAGATGATAATACCCTTCTAAATCAATTATAATTTTTCGGTAGGAACAGTGTCGGAAGGAAAACGCATATTTACCCTCCGAAATTAAAGGATATTTACCCTCTTATTTAGTAGGAAATGAAGTGACATTACTATTCCATCAAAAACGAAGGGATTAGAAAGGCTCGCTGGAAGGAATTACTATCCAAATTAGATGGATCACATATGGAGAAAATAACCCAAGGAACATCTTTCTAAATTAGATGATAATATCTCTCCAAACAAATTGGAATATTTCGGTATCGGAAGGAAAACGAATAAGTTTTATTAAATATAAATTGTAACACCGAATGTAGTACCCGACCCGACCACTAGATGTCGCTACGCGTATATTGGCTCGCGGTATAGGGTGGCGCCGGTCAAACACATATATATCGCCAAGTCCGCTTGTATCGGTACCTGCATCGTGGCAAATGGTGCTTCCACCTAGTTGGGACATTCATTGAAAGCGCATAGCAGAGCATGCGCCAGGGGGGGGAAAGCCGGCTCCGTATTCGCCTTCGCCTTAGGTAATAGGTAGGTAATATTATGTCTTTACCTTCTAGATTTGGAAGGTTTATATTTACCGAACAAATATGACCAAGTATGTATTTACCGTCATTTATTTAATATTTTCCTTCCAAAAATTACCTTCCCTTTTGACTCAGTAGGAATTTCCGACCGAAATTTGGAAGGTACGTATTACCCACCAAAATAGAAGGCAGACATTGTTTCGAAGGAAATTTTGGACGGTAATAATATCCTTCCAAGTTTAAAGGTAAATTTCCTACTGAGTCAAAAGGGACGGTAATACCTTCCGTATTTCGGAAGGTCTTTTTTCTCAGTGCATACAAACGTAATACCAATATAATTTGTGATTCGAAAATATTTCCACCATATTATTTAGACTAGGTCCCTGGATAAAAATGTTTGCAAAACACTTTCCCAAAATTAAATGTAAGCGCATTGCGTTTTGCATATTTTTACGACATAAACGATGTTTTCTCCTTATTTATTTCATATTAAAACCAACGATATCTTACGTACTAATTAATCAGGAACATAGCTTATATTGTCAAGTTACAAAATAACATATATTAAGTTAAAAACATAACAAGTTTTCATTCATCATTTTTGGTATTTACGGAACAAGACTAAATGTATAACAAATTCTGAATGCTCATATATTGCTATCGCGCTTGCACGCGATCATGTGACATCAGCCAAATAGAGATAGCAATATACCGGCAAAGGACTTGTCCAAGATTGGGCCTTGAACATGAACCAAGATGATTTTAATACACGTGAATAGGGATCCTAAAATATGGCTTTTAGAATTATTTACACATTTTTAAAGGACCCCAATTTGGAGAAAAATATATTTTTATTTTGTGGCTTTTTTAGATCTTTGTCTGAATTTTATCAACAGTAAAAAAAAACTTGATTTTTTTGTCACGTATGTCATTGGGTGATTGTCAAATGTCACTGTCAGTTTTGTTTATCATAGTATAATGGTGATTTATTGTTGTATAATAATTATTTTACGAATGTCTCAAATACTCAATTATTATTTATTAATCTTATAATGTTGTATGTACTACCTATGTAGTGGAAAATGGGTAGTTTATCGAAATGGAATATTAATAATCACAATTATTGCGCATTATCCAAGTTTTAGTGTTGCCATCCATCGAAAAATATTTTCTACAAACGATATTTTTCATAATTAATTTTTAAAAAAACGGGGTTTTCTAAAATTATTATTTAAATGGCGTTTATTGTTATATTTTTTTCTCTTTCACGTGATGGCAGTTTGGTTCTGGTTCATTGACACTCAGAATAAAAAACCACCCTCCATACTGAACTGGGACATGTCCTTTATATTTGCGGGTTGAATAGAAATTGCGAGTGGTGTTCGCCGGCCCCTTAAGGATAGCTTAAAGTTTAAAAAAAATGTATAATGTTGATGGATTCGATATTAGTTACCTCAATCTTTTCATTACCTTTTCCTTATATTTTGAAAGTACTTAATGATTGTAAATAATACTAAACTAACTTTCCTTCCCAGCACTAATAAATATAGATAGGTAAAACCTAAATTGAAATATACAAACAAAAAGCTTTAGTTTTAAGATCCATGGCTAAGTGTCGCCTTCACGTTTTATTTTCTTTAAACTTACTGATAAGTTCTCATTAAGTGATAATTTATTTTGAGAATAAAAGATTCTATAACCACAAACGTGACGTTCAAAAGGTACGAGTACCTGTACTTTGTAGGTACCAATTTTGAATAATTAACTCCGAGTTTGAGTTTGAAAAGTTAAAAAACGCGAATTATTAAATGATTAAACCGATAAATATGAGTATAACAAATAACCATAGTTTAACTACCAAATTAAAAACAGAACAAAAAAACCAAAATTGAATAATTAAAGGTTTACGTATAATTTAATGTTTTACGTCAACACCATAGAACCAGTTTGGTTTACGCAAAAAGTACCATTTGTAGCCAGTTTGTAGTAGTTGTTGATCGCTACGAATACGTTTTTGGAAAATCCAAACGTCATCGTCATCCAATCGTTCTTTTTTTAATCAACTACATGTTAACTGCAATCTCACCTGATGGTAAGTGATGATGCAGTCTAAGATGGTAGCGGGCTAACCTGTTAGGTGTATGGCATAGTCGGTTTCTACACGGCATCGTATCGGAACGCTAAATTGCTTGGCCGTACGTCTTTGCCGGTAGGGTAGGCTAGGACCAGACCAGAGAAAATACAAATTATAAATTCCCAAATTGACCCTGCCGAGAATCGAACCCAGGACCTCACGCGTTAAGGCAACAGTGCTCAACACTGCGCCTTATGGAGGTCGTTAAAAATCCAAAATCCATCGTCATCCAAATCGCGGCAGTAAACTGGTGAATCTAAAAATGTACTAACTAATTCCTGCGGCAAGTTATGTACAGTCAGTACGTTAGTACTATTATAATGACCTCCCGACCGAATTTCGGCCACGGCGCGGGCGGCTAATCTCCAGAGAGGTTAGCCATCTTCGCGGGAAATATTATAGTGCACAAGAGTGTGCGCAAACACAGGTGCACTCTCTGTTCCTTTACTCTCATAGCCCGATGGGACGGAAAATCCGACACGACCGGAGATAGATCAGGCTCAGGACCGACAACTTTACGTGCTCTCCGAGGCACGGGGGTGAAACACCGCCAACTTCCTAACTCTAGGCTAGTACTGAGAATGCCTTGTCCGAAAAACCAAATACTTAATTATGGCCTATAAAAAAGTGCATCGAATTTTGATGACGTCACAGTTCAGTATTTTATACAATATACCATACTAAGCGTGCGTTTTGACGTTAAAAATAAAGTTACTGAATTGACTAGTTGTCGAACACCCAATTTTATTATAGCGTCAGAGGCAGAAGCTAGTATTGAATAACAATAAACTATTATAACAAAAGTTTGCACAATATACTGAGAAAGATTAGCAGGGTGAATTTCCCAACAGCAAAATTTATGCGGCATGGATGAAATCGGTAGTGCAGAACGTTACTATACAGTTCTAATATTTTTTTTTAGGTAGAAGAGGTAGTTACATAAGTGCGAGGCATTAAATATTTCTTGATTAGGATTACAGTTTTAAAAAAAATAATGGTAAAGCTCCGAATTTTTCATTTCGGTGGCTGTCACTGCAACATGTTTCTGTGTAATTTTCCTCATAAAACAAAAAATATTGGTTTCTAAGGTTTAAGGCTACCTTTATTTTAATCATGAACAGTGATAGTATAATCCCAAAGTATTTTTTTAATAATATCTACCCAGTTTAATAACAGGAAAGTAAAAATGCATGTGTCACTGAAAGTTCTTTAATTTCGGTGACAAAAAGTTTATCAAGTATATTTTTGCTTAAAACAACTCTAGTTCCCCCCGCGTGCGCTTAAAACTTACGCAACTGTGGCCTCTAGATGCTGATCGTGGGAGGACGTGCGCTGCTTGCCTGCGTGTTCCCGCAAAACACATAAGTATGTCATATCGGTGACATGGAACCCATTTCTTTTCATTTCCGTGTATAGGTATAACTTGTCTTGCAATAAGCTAGTAAATTTATCTAAGTATTCATGAATGGGCAATGGTACTACGCTCATTTGTGTAGTATTCTTTACATCCTATAATAAATAGTTTTCTCGTAATGCTAATTCTTTTCCTTGATTTTAATTTCGGTGTTTTCATATCGGTTGATTCGGTGGCCTAAACTGACCACCGAAATGACAAAATACTCACCGAAATGATAAAAATTCTCATTTCGGTGAGTTTTTATCATTTCGGTGTATAATTGTTTCATTTCGGTGGATGTTTTTATCATTTCGGTTGATTATTATTTCATTTCGGTGAAAATCCAAACTAGGAGGTGAATATTTCACAATCTTTGAATACTTTTTGCTAATGTGTTTCCAAGACCTGTACTTTTGTGCGATTTATTGTAAACTAGCTGATACCCGCGACTTCGTCCGCGTGGAATAAGTTTTTTTAAATTCCCAGGGGAACTCCTCAATTTTCCGGGATAAAAAGTAGCCTATGTCACTCTCCAGGTCTTCAACTATACTCATGCAAAAAATCACGTCGATCCGTTTCTCCGTTGCAGCGTGATTGAAGGACAAACCAACAAACAAATACACTTCCGCATATGATTTCAACCGACTATAACGAGATTTGATTAAATAATAGGTCTTTACCTATGAAATTGCCATTTTGTATGGATTAAGTGAAAGTACTTATTTTTTCAAACTTTCTTATTTCTGTTATTCGAAGTAATCACCTATGCAATAGACGCATCTGTGCCAACGCATTGGCAGTTTATTGATGCCCTTCTTGTAAAAATCAGCTGGACGAGAGGCAACAAACTCTTCAAAGGCATTTTGTACTGCCTCTAGGGAATTGAATTTTTCACCCACTAAAAAGATGTCTAAATTTTGTAAAAAGTAATAGTCGGTAGGTGCAAGGTCTGGTGAGTATGGCGGATGAGGGAGAGCTTCCAACCCCAGCTCTTGCAGCTTGGAGACTGTCGGTTGCGCAGTATGGGGTCGCGCGTTGTCGTGCAGGAGCAGTGGGGGACGACCGATTGACCAAAGCTGGTTGCAGATGTGCAATCTTCTCCATCATTCTCTCCAGTTCTTCACAGTACACATCTGCAGTAATGCTCATGCCGTTTTGTAAAAAGCTGTGGTGAATCACACCCACACTAGACCACCAAACAGTGACCATCACCTTTTTAGGGGTCATTTTTGGTTTAGGGCATTGCTTTGGTGCTGAACCAGGATCTAACCAACTTGCTGAGGGCTTTCGATTGTCGAACAGAATCCATTTTTCGTCGCACGTAAGTCGTAACAATTCGTTTCAAAATTCCTTCATTTCTTTGCCTGTTGAGCAGCGCAAGGCAGGTCTCGACGCGTACGTTGCGCTGGCGATCGTTAAGGTCGTGGGGCACCCATCTATCAAGCTTTTTTACCTTGCCAATTTGTCGCAAATGGATCAATATTGTTTTGATGCTTACATCAAAAGCTGCTGCTAGCTCAGCTGTAGATTGAGTTTCGTCAGCTTCCACAATCGCCTTTAATTCATTATTGTTGACCAAAGTCTCCGGACGACCACGAGCTTCATTTTTCAAGTCAAAATTTCCAGAACGGAACCGGGAAAACCAATAACGGGTTGTGCGTTCGTTTGTACAGTTCTCTACTTAAACGTTTTTGATGTTACGTGACGTGTGTATCGCGGTGGTGCCACGACGGAACTCATATTCCATAATTACACGAATTTTTAAAGTATCCATTATGACGAAAAATGTTGAAATGTAATGAAAATACAACGCTAATCAAAAAACAAAAGACTGAGTTTGTAAAAAGAATGTCATGCAGGTTTTAAAACAAAATTAATTTGAATTTAGAATACAGAGCAATTACAAACTTTTTTTATTTGAAATGACCAGTACTGAAGAAAGGCAATTTCATAGGTAAAGACCTAATATAATACGATTTATTTATTTTAAAGTACCAGGTGAATGCAAAGTTGAAACGCGATACCAACTATAATTGACATATTTTTTTTAGAATGCCGAGGCATTGACTGCAGATGAAAGAAAGTAAAGAAGAAGATTATGTGAGCAGAGAAGAAAAGAAAGAATGCTTGTATTCGTTTTCGGTGGATTTTAATTTCGGTGGATAGGTTTTATCATTTCGGTGGCTAGTTATTTCATATCGGTGAACGAATTTTTCATTTCAGTGGCATCACAAATTTAAACACGATTTCTCATTAGTTTATTAAGGTATATTTTGATGGCATTAAATAAGTGCATGAAGAATATCAAGAAGTACAATAAACTATTGTTTAAATTTGAGAAAACTTGATAATACAAAAGTTCACCGAAATGAAACAAAAAAACGCCTTTGTTGAAATTGACCCAGCAAGTCGCCAAGGTCGGCACGTCCGTCCGAGACCTCGAGATACATCCTCCGACAGCACCGGAAGTTCTGTTGTTTTAGCTAAATACTATAAATCTATGCAAATATAAGTAAGATGGATAACTTGTTTAAAATTCTTTTACCTGCGTACATCCTACGCATAAATATTTTTGCTGACTACAAAAATGGTGGAATTCGTTACTATTTGTTATTTCGGCTGAAAAAAAAACTTCTAGGGTATGATGGTGAACTTCTAAACTGTCAATTCCTACTGGGACCTCCTACTTATAAGACCACACGGCTCACCATTGCGTCAAAAACCTTAGGTACTTCCTTCTGTACAGCTTCCGAAGAAGATCTGAGCTTGCCTCTCTAGCCATGTTACATACGTTTCGTGTCTATTCCCTTCCTATAATCGTTAACTTTTTAAAAACGCTATCCATAGACTATTCACTTATTTTTTTCTCTCCACTAAAGTTTTAACGATCATAGAAACTAGAAAGAGAGTAGACACGAAACATGTAACTTGGCTTGGGGCGGCCGAAATAATTTTCCTTAAAAATGCGCTTACCAAAGGCTGTCTCAGGCCTTGCCGGGGCCCCTGGGGACACTAGAATTTGGGGCCCCGTTGGAAAGTAAGAAAAGTGAATGAGAAAAACGTTTGAAAAAGGGAAAGTCTGGCAATGCCACGTTTTCTGTCCAACTCGGCAATGTCATTGGCTTGTCACTGCTCAGGGTTGCCAGAGTCACTAACAACGTCCTCACTTTTTATCGGATATCATTTATACCTATCTACTAGAGTTTTTTTTTTTAATTTTTTAAAGTGAAACTTCTTTAGAATCGTTGTGATTTGAAAATTCGATGTAACGAAAAAGCGACACTAAAAAGCGACAATACATGACACGAGACAAGGCATATTCCTTATAGGATTTAGCCTGCGAAAGAATGAGATAGAACACAAGTTATATTTATCTCATTCTCTCTGAAGCTTCACTTCTGCTGTGTGTGACACACACTTTTTTATTTTGTACCAAAACCTTATGAAATACTTAGAAAAACAGAAACATAGTGGACACGGAAGCACTTATCTCTTTAACAGATCTCTACCAGTGACCCGTGGCAGTGGGAAATTGTATAGTAAAGACGAATATATCGCTCAGGTGTAGTCGCCTTTCGGGGCTCCCGTGACGATAGGGACCCTGGGCCCTGGCCCCGTATGCCCTTATGGTAAAGACAGTAATGCTTACCTTTAGTCCCCGGCTTGCCCCCCAGCACCCATATCTCCCCGCTGTTCAGCTTCCGCCGGCCCACTATGCACGACAGCAGGGTGGTCTTGCCGCAGCCCGACGCGCCCAGCAGACCATATCTGTGCACATAAATAATAATATTTAAAACATTGTGAACATAAAAAAAATTAAAACTATCCTGCCATATTGAATTTTACTACTACCACAAACCTGGGCAAACCGCCTTCGCACATCATTAAAAAAAAAAAATATATATCGCATACAAGTTAGCCCTTGACTGCGATCTCACCAGATGGTAAGTGAACCTGTTAGGGGCATGTCATGGCTAATTCATACCCCTATTCGGTTTTAACACGGCATCGTACCGGTACGCTTAATCGCTTGGCGGCATGTCTTTGCCGGTAGGGTGGTAACTAGCCAACGCTGAAGCCTCCCGCCAGACTATGGAAAATTCAGAAATTATAAAATCCCAAATTGACCCAGCTGGGGATCGAACCCGGGACCTCCGCACATTAAGACAACAGCGCTCTACACTGCGCTTCGGAGGTCGTCAATTGAAAAACATTGAGGAGATGTTGACTCGACAATGCACGATTGTGTCAAGTCAACATCTCCTGAAGATGCTCCGGTGTCGGAGTGAAACGTACGTTGGAATAATTTGGAAGATTTGTGTGGCGTGGTGAATATCGAAAGCTACAAGTGCAAGATACACACTGTACCACATAGATTTGTCTGCTGTGGCGGATTATAGCGAATTAAACTTCTATAATTCCTTCATTATCATGGACTTCCGCAAAGTAGCTTCTATCCAATATTTTAAGAAGACTTTGATAAGTGCTTATGAATCATGGAGTGAATCTACCACTGGTTCGAAATGCCATTCCTTCCTTTCGGTGGTTGCTCTTTTGAAAAAATTAGTTTACAATTACATCAATGTGTAGATACATAAGTAACTTTGAAGAGATTAGAGGTCTATAATATCGTCAAAACATCATAGTAGCCTAGTTCAATATGCCACGTCACTTCAAACAAACGCCACCCACCAATTAAACAATGAGCTCGCAAGGTAACAGGAAAACTGGAAAACCAGAGAAATATCCGCAAGGCCGCCTCAACAACTATACTATGAATCAGGTTACAAGTCACTCATACGAGTTACTCGACTTGCGTTTACTAATATACCTGCTCGAGTGGAACGAAGATTCTACGCATTTTAATTTTACATGTGTAATGTATGGCCGTGGAAATGTTGCCTAGTTGATAAAACATTATAAGTTGATTGCGTTGGGTAACTACGTGAACCCACGTCGGTGACTGGATGGGTGCCCACTGCACTGTCTGATTTTAGAGTTTTTGTTTCATTCGTGCTTCGTAACCACGGCAAGCTATCTGTCCTATTTATTATCGTAAAGTAAGGGTTAAAATTGTACAGTTTTGTATTGTATGGAAGACTAGATTATGCGCGCGACTTGTAGCTTTATGAACATAGTTATTTTTGGAGAAATTCTCAGTACTAGCCCGGAGTTAGGAAGTTGGCGGTGTTTCACCCCCGTGCCTCGGAGAGCACGTTAAGCCGTCGGTCCTGGGCTGATCTCTCTCCGGTCGTGTCGGATTTTCCGTCCCATCGGGCTATGAGAGTAAAGGAACAGATAGTGCACCTGTGTTTGCGCACACACTTGTGCACTATAATATCTCCCGCGCAGATGGCTAATCTCTCTGGAGATTGGCCGCCGTGGCCGAAATTCGGTCGGGAGGACATTATTATTATTATTATTATTATTTTTGGCACGACAAGACGCGGGGATGTGGGAACGGTTTTTTGTGGAAATTTTACAAAAAAGCGTTAAACTCTATCTCTCTCTCTAGAAAAGATGGAAAAAAACTCTTTAATTTTCCTACATTCAAAGCAGCTTGTTCTTCTCTAGGATGAAACCAGACATTTCTTTCAAACTAAGCTTGTTCCTTTCATATAATACTAGCTGATGCCCGCGGCTTCGTCCGCTTCGATCGAGGTTTTTCAGTTCCGACTACCACGAAAAAGTCTTTTCATCTTTTTGTGACTTAAATATGAAAGTTAGACATATGCTGTCGCTGACTTTTTTGTAGACTTAATTATGCTCTACAACTTTTCTCTACAACTCAATCATATATCTCTCATCGTTAAGGCAGCGTTCGTAAGAAATGTTTTCGTTTGACCGTTTTTTCTCCGACTTACTTTGCAAATCCGACTACCACGAAAAAGTCTTTTCATTTTTCGGGTTAATATTTATAGCCTTTGACTCTCACAAATAATGTGGCTTTCTATTGGTACCAGAATTTTCAAAATCGGTTCAGTTGATCCAGAGATTATCCATCCCATACAACGTCACAAACTTTACCTCTTTAAAATATAGATGGATAGGCTTTACTTCCGCAAAGTAAAGCCTATCCAATATTTCAAGTGAAATAATTATATATATAGAATAAGAGGATACGTATATCGCAATTGCAACGGTCTGTTTGTTATACTCCACACTCGCACGAGGGACTATGACGAAATTGTATACATTCTTCATTATTACACACACGAATATAACACTTATTATCAAGTAACTAAGTGTTAATTTACGTTAGTTTTATTTCTTTTAGTTTAGCATACACTCGCGATGCGAAAAAACTTTAATGCTATTTGTAGTGTAAAATCGTTTTGAATGGAGGTCAATATAAGTTATCATTGCTGCATACAAGTTGTTGAATTTCATCTCGTCATGACGGTTTATTTGAAACTTGTAAACCTAGTAATACCTACTCAGTCACTATTACAGAGCACGAGTCTTCTCTTAGTCTGAAATCTATAGAGGGTACTTTGACTTAGCTCTGACTTAAGGCGCCAGCGGAGGGTGAATAGCTCATACAAACGTAATACCAAAATAATTTGTAATTCGAGCGTATTTCCTCAATATTATTCGATTATTAAAATTGAAATTGTATTTATCTAGGTCCATAGATAATTATTTTTTCAAAATACTTTCCCAAAATTAAATGTAAGCACATTGCGTTTTGCATGTTTTTACGACATAAACGACATGTTTTCTCCTTATTTGTTTCATATTAAAACCAACGATATCTCACGTACTAATTGATCAGGAACATAGCCTATATTGTCAAGTTACAGAATAACAACACGAAGTTAAAAACACAACAATTTTTCATTCATCAGTTTTGGTACCTTTTCACGGAACAAGACTAAATGTATAACAAATTCTGTACGCTCATATTGCTATCGCGCTTGCACGCGATCATGTGTCATCAGCCAAATAGGGATAGCAATATACCGGCAAATTTATATTTGCGGTTCGAGTAGAAGTTGCGAGCGGCGTTCGCCGGCCTCTTAAGACAGTTAAAACGAGACAGATTTATGTTACTCCAATACAGCCCAATAACGTCCCACTGCTGGGCACAGGCCTCCACTCTCATAGGAGAGAGGGATTTAGAGCTTAGACCCACCACGCTGCTCCAATGTGGGTTGGCGGGCTTTAACGACTATTATCATGCTAGTGATAATAACCGGGACCGACGGCTTAACGTGCTCTCCGAGGCACAGGGTTGGAACACCGCCAAATTCCTAACTCCGGGAATTTCTAGCCAGAAAACCCTAATACTTAATTATGGCCCTACCCGGGACTTGAACCCGGGACCTCGTCGGTCGCAGTCGAACATGCCAACCACTAAACCAACGAGGCAGTTACTCACATAAGTCCATCTCGTTATAACTCTGAGTAAAGTCTGAGCCCAGTCAAAGTACACTCTATAGATCTCAGCATCAGAATGTGAAGGGTTCGGCCGTAGTCCACAACGCTGGACAAGTGTGGATTGGCAGCTGCACACACCTTCAAGAACATGGAGAAAGAAGTCTTGGGCATGCAGGTTTTCTAACGAGTTTCCTGCATCGTCAAAGTTAAAAAAGGTCCAAGAGGGATATGTCCTCGTCGGCCCCGGTTATTATCACTAACATCTGTTAATAATCGTTAGAAACCTAAGAGTTGAAATAATACTCTTAGTCTAGTCTTATGCGGAAGGAACCCACCGCATTATTATCCCAAGAAACTCCTTTATGTAAATAATGGAAAGGGATCACGACCCTCAGTAATGAGGAACACAACGCAGAGAAACTGAGAAAGAGAGGCTATCTCCGCTGTACGATTTTATACATCAAACTAATGATTAATGCAGGTTTTAATGGATGGTTTAAGAGGCCGGCGAACACCGCTCGCAACTTCTAGTCGAACCGCAAATATAAATTTGCCGGTATATTGCTATCCCTATTTGGCTGATGACACATGATCGCGTGCAAGCGCGATAGCAATATGAGCGTACAGAATCAAATAAATATTATAAATGCGAAAGTTTGGATGGATGTATGGATGTATGTTTGTTACTCAATCACGCTCCAACGGCTGAATGGATCTGGATGAAATTTGGCACAGAGATAGATTATAGTCTGGAATAGCACATAGGCTACTTTTTATCCCGGAAAATTAAAGAGTTCCCGCGGGAACCAAAAAACCTCAATGCACGCGGACGAAGTCGCGGGCATCAGCTAGTTTGTTATACATTTAGTCTTGTTCCGTGAATAGGTACCAAAAATGATGAATGAAAAATTGTTGTGTTTTTAACTTTGTGTTATTATTCTGTAACTTGACAATATAGGCTATGTTCCTGATCAATAAGTACGTGAGATATCGTTGGTTTTATTATGAAACAAATAAGGAGAAAACATGTCGTTTATGTCGTAAAAACATGCAAAACGCAATGTGCTTACATTTAATTTTGAGAAAGTATTTTGAAAAAATAATTATCCAGGGACCTAGATAAATACAAGTTCAATCTTAATAATCGCATAATATGGAGGAAATATGCTCAAATTACAAATTATTTTGGTATTACGTTTGTATGAGCAATTCACCCTCCGCTGGCGCCTTAAAAATTGACCATACTCCTTATCGTTTGACCCTTTTTAACCTTTGAACTTTCAACCTTGTTTTTGTACTTAAATCTTTTATTGTACCCTTAATGGAAATCTCGCGTGTAGAGTTACGAATGAAATAATAAAATGTTTGATAAAATACTTGTTTGTTTGAAATAACTAACTTAGTCTTACAGTCAATTGATATCCATACAAATCCTAGACCACAGACTCTACATCTATCTGCCTTCGTATACACCTCCAGTCCGCATATTATTTTTTTAACGAATTTTGTATTGAAAATTCTGTCTAGACGTTTTTTTACAACACTACAAGTTAGCCCTTGACAGCAATTTCACATCATGGTAAGTGATGATGCAGTCTAAGATGGTAGCGGGCTAACCTGTTGAGGGTATGGCCGTTATATTAAACCCATACCCCTAATCGGTTTCTACACAGTTACCTATAGTTCTCAGTCAAACTTACTTGGATATATTACCATAAATACTTTGCTTCACCATAGAGTTTTGACGTCATAGGCCATACACATTAAAAGGAACTGTATACTATATTTCACACCAGCTGAAGCCCGTGACTTCGTCCACGTGGAATAAGTTCTTTTATTTCCACAGAAACTCCTTCAATTTCCGGTATAAAAAGTAGCCTAAGTCACTCTCCATGTCCTCAACTATACTCGTGCGAATAATCACCCCTGCAAATCCCAAAAATCACGTTGATCCGTTCCTATGTTGCGACGTAATTGAAGGACAAACCAACAAACAAACACATTTTCGCATTTATAATATTAGTATGATATACTCATACCTACAGTCTATGTACTAAGGTCACAGCGGGTCACAATAGCTTGCTCATTGTTACTAGAGGTTAGTAATCTTTTGTTTAGCGCCCCCGTGTCCTTGCGGCGATGGCGTGACGCCAATATCGAGCCAAACAGCCAATTCTCCTAGATGGTGGTTGGTGACCAATTTGGTGACACACAAAATTGGTATTCCATTGATTCTTATATGGTCTTGGTGTGACAAAGACGTTTTTTAAGATAGAAACATCCATTGTTAGTAAGTATGTAGTTGCAAAATTTTAATTTTATTTGAATGCACGTAATATGACAGTGCATAATTTTGAAAATATGCCTATGTCCTTCCCCGGGATATAACCTACCTCTATATAAAATTTCAGCAAAATCGGTTGAAAAGATGGGCCGGGAAAGCGTAGCAGACAGACAGACAGACAGACAGACAGACACACTTTCGCATTTATGATATTAGTATGGATGGGCATGGTGGCCAAAACATTGGCGCTATTACCTCGTTGAATAGCAAGGCTATGCCGTTGGGATAAATAAGCTCTTTGCGACAGAAACAGCACAGTATAAATAACACCCTTCACGTGGCCTATGCGGCCTATGAGGCTATGTGGCTAAAGCAGACAAATCTATGTGGTACAGCCATAGATTTAGGATTGGTTGGATGACGATCTACGCAGCGGATGAGGAATCCTAAATCTATGGGTAGGTACAGCGTGTAGCTTGCACGTACATAGTTTATTTATTAAAGCTAGCGATATCTACCCACGGTGTACTAGAAACACAGACAGGCTTGTGTTGCAGTGTCGGCCGAGGACGGAATTCTATTTGAAAAATTGCTCAGCCTTATGTGTAAAATTTACTATAAACTGCCAAAAGATATTAAGGCATTACCAATTAAATTATTTAAAAATAAGTTATATAAATGGCTAGTAGCTCGTAATTTTTACCATGTAAAAGACTTCTTGAATTTTAAAACTTAAGAAGTGTCAATATTAAACTTTAATTTGCTATTAATTTGATAATTTTAAGTATTTTGCACGCCATTGCATGGCTGATTGTAACTTGCTCACCATATTATATTATTAACACCTTACTTTACTTACAATCATGCAAATAAAAAATATTCTATTCTATTCTATTCTACACTTGAAATATCCTTGATAAATCATATTACCATGTAAAGGATTACTTAAATGACAAGGAAGCTTGGCAATAATTTATTTGCTCTAATGGCTCTGATAGTTCCATAATTTATGATGATTTGTAAGTAGGTGATAATTTTAAAAAAACCGGCTGAGTTTGTTGTGGGCTGTTTTCAGACCAGGGCGCGTTTGGAACCCTCGTAGCTTTAAAGTGTTTTAAGATACCGTAACTGATTATCACAATCATGTTTTATAAGTAACTAGCTGATGCCCGCGACTTCGTCCGCGTGTTTTAAGTTTATTTTTGATTCATGCGGGAATTCTTTAATTTTCCGGGATAAAAATTAGTCGATGTCACTCTCCAGGTCTTCAACTATACCCATGTCAAAAATCACGTCGATCGCTCTCTTGCGGCGTGATTGAAGGACAAACCAACAAACAAACAAACTTTCGCATTAACAATATTAGTATGATAAATGATTGGACGTCAATAAGTGTACACTTTGAATAAATATTGATTGATTGATTGATTGATGTCATTTTCTAGGGAGTCGTATCGCGTCACGTCGATTTCGTCGCTCATGACTCCGGGTCAGTGTAAAGCTGTACTCACATGGTGCCCTTCTTGACGGACATGTTAAGGTTGCTCAGCACGTGGTTGGGCCGCTTGTTGGAGCCATAGTGCTTGAACGCGTGCTGGACGCACACCGCTTGCTGCCGTTTCTGCCATACCTGACAAGTAAAGGAGCAAGTTTGTATAAAGGCAATTAAAAAAAAACTAGGCATCTTCTAGGCAAGCGCGTTCCAACCTGTTTTTTGCCTGGCTGAACGTATATACCTACTTATGCCATGGCTAAGCTAAGGTCCTATCACAACTAGGTTTGATCACGTTGAGTATTACGTAATATAAAATACAGCCGATAAAAAGCTTAGACCCGTGCTTAGACCTGACTTTTTCTCGTGGGAGGCTTCGGCCGTGGCTAGTTACCACCCTACCCAAAAAGACGTGCCGACAAGCGATTTAGCGTTCCGGTACGATGCCGTGTAGAAGCCGATTAGGGGTATGGGCTTAATATAACTGCCTTACCCCTAACAGGTTAGCCCGCTACCATCTTAGACTGCATCATCACTTGCCATCAGGTGAGATTGCAGTCAAGGGCTAACTTGTAGTTGATAAAAAACACCTAGACCTGATCATTGGTTTGCACTAAGCATGATTGTCGTCAAGCGCAAACCTATCTCGCAATAAAAAAAAAACTAAAAGAAGCTAAGGTAAGGGTTAGTAGTTAGTACATCCTTTAAATTATACATCCAAGACCTGATGATGACGAACATACTTTACGCTTTAAATATAAACAATAGATCTTAAATAACTAACGAACGTGTACGAAGTCACAATGGACAGTTAAGATCGAAAAGGTAATGAAACAAATAAAATATTGTTAGGACTTAGGTACAGGAAGGAGCAAATTAAAACATTTTCCTTGTTGTAAAATATGATTATGCTGTTACTAAACACTAGAATAGACGGTCTGGATATACTTAGTCTTGTAAACGATTGACCTGGTTGGCACTGACCTCTCTAACGTAACAGTGCTATTACTAATTCAATGTATTCTGCCTCGTTGGTCTAGTGGTTAGCATGTTCGACTGTAGCCGACGAGGTCTCGGGTTCAAGTCCCGGGTCGGGTCATAACAAGTGTTGAGTTTTTTTGACCCCTGAGTTTTTCTGAACCCAAGTGGCGTCGCAAAAGGGAGGGTTCGATTGCGTTCATTTATATTTTATGAGATCTCGGAGCTTCCCGACATATCCATCCATCCATCAGCCTGTATGCATCCACTGCTGGACATAGGCCTTTCCGAGAGCGCGCCACCAAACACGGTCCTCTACCTTCCTCATCCACCCGCTTCCCGCCACCTTCTTTAGGTCATCGGACCAGCGAGCTGGAGGTCGTCCTACACTGCGCTTGCCGGTACGTGGTCTCCACTCCAGAACACGTCTGCCCCAACGGCCATCGATTTTGGGACAGATATGACCCGCCCACAACCACTTCAGCCTGCTAATCCTTAGTTTAGGATGTTTTAGTGAGTAAAAATTTGACATAACCTGGCTTTCAGCCCAGGAAGCTGGATATCTTATGAAGATTTCCCCCTCGAAAAAAAAAAGGATATTAATAGATACGAAGTGCAACTCACAGTGCTGTTGTCGACCGGCATGGAGAACTGTATCTGGCTCATCTTGGACTCCTTCTCGTCGCCCAGCGGCGACGCAGGCGAGGTTTCACTGTGGGCAAAACAAAACAACATTATTTTTCATGTTTAAAAATAAATTATAGGGCAAGTTCCGATATTTACACTGCGAGCGCTGTTCAGTATGTGGTTCAGTGCCCTAACTGGGAAGAAATTCCGTTATGGACTGACAGTATACTGCCGCAGTATCCTAGGGAAATATATGATTTCATAAATCGTCGCCATTTTTGTACTGTGAGCACTGGCGTTATCGAGGTAAGGTGCTCTTAGTGCTGACTGCGTTCCGTTTTAAACAATAACCAGTATAGCTAACTATAAAGAAACGGCTTCGCAGTATACTAAATTGACGTCACACCTTATAGTGCTCGCAATGTATATCGGAACATAACCTTTATCATCATCAGCTTCTGGGGGCATACTATCTTCGCTTAAAGCCGTATTGTTTTAATATTGTTGACGTTCGCGTTTTAGAATTATAATCCTTATTTTCGGAACGTCAAGGTGACATATAACTGTCATTTTTAAATTATCCTGCTTTAAGCGATGGTAGTAAGTAGTAACCCCCAGAACTTTTTTTTTACTCCACTTCAAGTTAGCTACCACCCTGTGATTTCACCTGCTGGTAAGATGATGCAGTCTAGAATGGTAGTGGGATAACCTGTCAGGGGTACGGCAGTTATATTAAATTCATACTAATCTGTTTCTACACCGCAATCTAATGCTAAATCACTTGCCGGTAGGGTGGTAACTAGCCACGGCTGAAGCCTCCCACCAGACCCAGAACAGAGAAAATTCAAATGATAAATGATAATTATAAATGATTTATTTATTTCACTTAAAAGACAACTTGTGTCACTTATGAAACGTTAAGACTCTGGGTGCGTTCCGAAATACACTGAGAGCACTGAAAGTCCCCAGTAAAGAGCACTGCCAGTGCTCGCAGTGCTTATAACGGAACACACACTCTACCACCGGTTCAGAAAGCTGATTCTACTGAGAAGAGCCGGCAAGAAACTCGGCTGTTGCTCTTTTCTTAAAAAAGAAAAGGTTACAATAAGTAGACAATACAACACATTCGTTTCAAGTATTACACTGATTTGTGGGTCACTGGATGCGAGGCCGGTTGCTTCCATGCAACTTAATAAAATCATCGATAGTGTAATACCCTCGACTTAACAAATGCTGTTTAACACAGTCTTTAAATCTATGTAATGGCAAATCCAGAAACTCTTTGGGAACCATATTATAGAAGCGTACACTCGACCCCACAAAGGATTTCTGCACCTTGCGCACACGATACGACGCTGTTACTAGCTTATGGCGGTTTCTAGTATATCGATTGTGAGTATTAGTAGCAAAAATTATAAATTCTCAAATTGACTCTGCCGGGAATCAAACCTTGGGATGTGTAAGACCATAGAGCTCACCACTGCGCCAGGAAGATCGCCCAATGTGGTGCTAAGCGGTTTCTAGTAGGTATATCGATTGTGAGTATTAGCACAGAGTATTAGCAAAAATTATAAATTCTTAAATTCACTCTGCCGGGAATCAAACCTTGGGATTTGTAAGACCACAAAGCTTACCACTGCGCCAGGAAGGTCGTCCAAGGTGGTGTTAAGGCACTGTCAGATCACGAAATGAAAACACAGATCGAAATGAAATGTGAAATCGAGCAAGCGCATGTCGAATGGATCAAAAAATAAAATAGAATTATAATTTTCAATAAGGAGAAAATTGCTTTGAAAGATAAACTAAGAGGTAGGTTTAAAGAATTTTTTATGCATCGATTTTTTTTTGTGTTTTGTGATCCGTCATTGGCTGCTTAAGCTAAAGGTCTTGAAACTATCAATTTTTTTTTCATACTTAATGTCCTATTTTTGTTTTCGATGGTAACTAAGCAAGTTTATTAAGCTGTAAGTTGGTTGGTTTACAAGGTGGAAAAATGAAAGGGACATGGAGGAAAACTAGGAAGATATAAAATTTCACTCGTAAGAAACATTTTTTTTTCTAAATAAGAATATCTGCATTCAAGCATTTTGAACAAATCTTACCTGAGCTGGGAATCAAACCAACTAAAAATTACCAAATAAAAAAGTTGCCCATTTTTTTTACAGACTAGCGCTAAGCTGAATTCAAATTTGCTGGAAGTAGTGATGCAGCCTAAGGTGGAGTGCGCTTGCCTAGAAGATGCCTATACACTCTTGATTCGAAGATACCAATATAAAGCGGATGGAAAAACGGAATAGTTTGTAACATTTGCTCATGTAGTAAAGGTAAAAGGATAAAACTTACGATCGAAACACGCTACGCTACGATTCTAATCGCCCTTGCATTTTCCCGTCATTGTTTGACAAGTAGATTTTTTAATTCAAGCGGCATCGAAGGCATATGTTTTATTCAGCCAGCGATGCGTTCGCGTTTTGACATATCGCTCATGGTCAGCGTGGTGAAACATGGCCGAAACTATTGCCTATAGGGTAAAGGGCAGTTCAGACTACGCTAAATAAGTATAAATTATTGTCTACTAGATGATGCCCGCGACTTCGTCCGCGTGGATTAAGAATTTTTAATTCCCGCGGGAACTCCTTAATTTTCCGGGTAAAAAGTGTCCTTCCCCGGGACGCAACTTACACCTGTACCAAATTTCATCAAAATTGGTTGGAAAGCGTAGCAGACAGACAGACATATAGACAGACAGATACACTTTCGCATTTATAATTGACCGAGCGAAGCGAAGGTCTCTGAGTCTACTTGAGTGAATTGGCACTTGTCCGTCCGTCCGTCCGTCCGTCCGTCCGTCCGTCTGTCAGAGCCTTATAACTTCTGAATTACTGAACGTAATTACATCATATGTAAACCGATGGCCTCCCGCCGAATATGGTTTAAAAAGTTATAATAGTAGATTATACACCAAGGGGATAAAGCACTGTTTTATGTCACGGGCGCTACATTGAATCCTGAACGTAACGAAGGACTCCAAATTTAACTCCCGAGCGCAGCGAGAGTGTTATAAGTTAATTCCCGACCAAAGGGAGGGAATTAAGATTGAGTCCTGAGTGCAGTGAGGGATTCAAGCGCCCAAGAAAAAAACTGCTTTATCCCGGTGGTGTATACTCTACTTTATACTTCTACCATAAACAAACTGTAACGGTTAGATATTTATTGCAAATCATATTAAGTAGGATACATAGGTCTAGTAAATAATAAAAAGAAAAGACAAATTAAAAGTGAATGTTGATATTCAAACTTTTTGCTTTTCATGCTGCCATTGTTTATGCAGGTATACATGCTCCTTGGTTTAAAAACTTTTATGTCAAATGGTACGGTCGTTTGGTCGACCAGTCTGGAGCATATTTACAGTATGGGGTTGGTCAACTAGTTGGGCGATCGATCGACTAGATTACGGCCCTAGGGCATGAAGACTGACTTTAGACCCGCAAAAGTATGATTAAAACAGTAGTAAAGGTATGGTAGAAGTATAAAAATCTTTATTTCAGGGGGGCTCTCATAGAAGCGAATGCCGAGTAAAATATTTTTTATAGCGTTACATAGGGTTGCGGTAAGTATATAATTTTAAAGATAATTAGGAATACAGTCCAAAAATATTTTTTTTAATTTTTTCCCCTAAAATTAACGAAATGGGGGGCTTTCAAAGTGGAGATTTTCTAACGTCCAAAGTTGACCTCAGAACTTTCAATTTTCTGAAAGGCTGAGGCTGAAACTTATCAATTATTTGAATTATATCCTGTACTTGAACAACAAATACTAAAATTAGATAAATATTATAAGGAAACGAAATTATTTAATTTTTAATGAGCTTCCGTATTTTTAACAGAACTTCACAATGATGTCAATAGATGGCGCTCTGTACAAGTTTATGCAGAGGCGGCGGAGGGCGTGGGCGACGTGGGCCACCGCCTACGGCCTCGCGGTCCAAGGGGCCTCGCTCCTCCAAGGCCCGCGAACGCAAATATAGATTATATCGATATAATTACTCATCTAGCAATAAATAATAAAAACACGGGCTAGCAAGTATCTGGCAATACTAACCTACCACATTCGTTTTTTAAAAATCTACACTTTGAAAATTACAAAGTACCTACTTTTTACTATGCAAACATAGGTAAAAAGTACTAAGTTTTTCTGTTAAAAAGTACCAAGTATACTATCTTGGTAAAAATTATTTATTTATTTTTTCCAAACCGTATTTTATTGTAAATGATCACTCTGTGTACTATATAATATTGTGCGCAAATTAATATTATTTGAGATAGTAATTATTTTGCATAAAATAATTACTATCTCAACACTAACATAAGTTGGAAAATTTTTGGTCGTAAGTGAAAAGTTTACGTCAGACAGAGGTAGAGTCAAATTTTCAACTTTAGATCAGAAATACTTGCACTTGTCTACGTCACTTTCGACTAATTTTAAAAACTTTTGGGGTTCCTAAGCTTCCTTATTAGTCTAAAAATTTGGTACTTTAGGGGACATAATTGTGAAAAATCGGACTTCAAAGGTGGTAAGGAGGAAATTTCTGAAATTACAAATTGATTCTTAAAATTGATTATTGTCTATTTTTGACAATTTTATGGCAAATTGAAATTTTATGGAAAATTACTACAAAAATAATCGATATTTAAAGGTAACGTAAAAGTTTTTTGTCATTTTTTGTTTTTAACAGTTATTAGGCAAAAAAAGAAACAGAATTGCACTCTGTTAATAAAATAGCTTAATCTTATTATCCTACTGACAGCAAAGTATAGCTTTTCTGCTCCCACGAGATTTTTTACCTGTTTTTGCCAGCAATTCTTTACAATGCTGCCGACAAAGGCAGGTAAACTTGTAGGTGCGGAAAAGCTATACTTTATTGCCAGAAGGATAATAGGAAACAGCTATTGTTTAGTAACAGAGTGCAATTCGGTTATTTTATTGCCTAATATCTGTTAAAAACTAAAAAACGCCTAATAACTTTGATGTCAATAAAATATATTGATTACTAGATGATGCCCGCGACTTCTTCCGCGTGGATTAAAGTTTTTTGATTCCCGCGGGAACTCTTTGATTTTCCGGGATAAAAAGTAGCCTATGTCCTTCCCCGGGTTACCACCTATCCCTGTACCAAAATCGGTTGAACAGATGAGCCGTGAAAGCGTAGCAGACAGACAGACAGACAGACACACTTTCGCATTTATAATAATAGTATGGATTTTTGTGCTAAATACTTAAATTCAGAAATTTTCTACAGCAATAAGCTATAAAATAGTCAAAAATACGCAAAAACATTTTTAAGAATCAAATTGTAAGTTCAGAATTTTCCGCCTTACCGCCTTTGACGTCCGATTTCTCACAATAATGCCCCGTAAAGTACCAAATTTTTAGACTAATAAAGGAAGCTTAGGAACCTCAAAAGTTTTTAAAATCAGTCTGAAGTGACGTAGACAAGTTAAAGTATTTTTAATCTAAAGTTGAAATTTCGACTCTACCACTGTCGAACGTAAACTTTTCACTTACGACCAAAAATTTTCCGACTTATGTTAGTGTTAAGATAGTAATTATTTTATGCAAAGTAGTACACTTAATAGCAATGTTCACAAAAAAAAAGTTCGGAAAAAAGCACTAAATAAAAAGAAAAAAAATTAACACTCACTCCCTCAGACATCTCCTTTAAAAAATTATAACTCGAAAACTACCAAAAATCGCTGAACATACTCGTACATGGGGTATTTTCTGATAGGTCTAAGTACGAAGAATCCAATTTTTTTCTTTGGACGTCACTATTTGGGCCACCATATATTATTTTTAATGTTAAAACAATATTATAATGACGTGGTGAAGTTGAATAAAAGCTTTGAAATTCATCCAATGTTGATCTAAGTGATTATTCATTTAAAAAAAACTGAATTAATTCAATTAGAATTAAAAATTAAATAATATTCATTTGCACATAATACACAAAGTGATTACTTAGGTATTTATAATAAAATACGGTTTGGAATAAAAATTCATTTACCTACTTGGTACTTTTTACCAAGTAACTTTGTAATTTTTACCAACTATACTTGGTACTTTTTACCAGAAAAACTTAGTACTTTTTAACTATGTTTGCATAGTAAAAAGTACAATGTAATTTGCTCAGTGTAGCTGCAAAATTTTTCTTTCAACAAAATCCGTCCTCTTGCGTCATCATCAGGGGGCCTCGCAAAATGTATCTTGCCCACATCAAATTTAGGTCTTGCCCCGCCACTGAGTTTATGGATACCGCGAGGTCTCAGTTCGGGGCGAACCACTAGTATTAGTTACTACTATTACCTATTCTGTGGTATTAGTATGGATCTGTATGTCTGTCGGGCGGTACATTTTGATGGGCAATCTTTTTTTGCGAAAAACCTCTCTGTTTTTCCGCGAAAAAAATTTAAAATAAAACTTTTAATATTATTGTAAGCTTTGAAGTCACCAAAGCATAGACTTCTCATTATCATAATTTCAAACCACCGCCGCGCTGGCCTACTAAGCACGAGTACCACTCACCTCTCAGAATGAAAATGGTTTGGCCATATTCCATCACGCTGAGCCAGTGAGGACAGGCCACAGACCACTCAGGATAGGCCTTGGAGAAAATTATTCAAAAGAGTTACGGTCATGCAGGCTTCCTCCATAGATTTAATTTGGTCTCGCTGTAGGGAGCGCAGCGGATGGTAAATCTATGGCTTCCTCAATCCTCACGATGATTTCCTTCGCCATTATAGCAAGTGATATTTAATTACACATACACCCGACCTAAACAGGATGCTCAACATCTTAACCACTAGGCTATATGACAGGTTCTAGACTATTAAAGATTACATATGTACCTAATGTAGTAAATTAACACATTCAAATGCGATAACCAATTATTCAAATCCTTAATAGGTCACGCCTTATATATTCTGTGACGTGAATCGAAAATTATCATCGATTCCATCTAATTCATGCGTCATATCGATTATCGATTAAGCGTGACGAAATGAGACATCAATACGTAACGTGGTTGATCAAGGTTGTGAGGAAATGAGATGGTTATAGATTTGTACGCTTGGCGTAGATTTTATCGTAACTCGACACGATTTATGGTCGCCATATACAGTACAATCTATGAATATATACAAGGAAAATGTGACTGACTGACTGACTGACGGATCTATCATTGTTACTCATTTATAAAGTAGCCTTGTAAGGTAAAAGAGTTTATAAAATCGATTGAGTAGTTTTTGGATTTATCCATTTCAACAATCAAACACTCAGTCAAATCTTTCCTCATTATAATATTATTTAGTTTAGATCTAGATAACGCTGCGCTAGTAGTATTGACAGAGTAAGCGAGTCATTTTCGCCCATAAAGCATGCATAAACCTGTTATAGTCGAAGATACGGAGTCACCGAACCCAAGAACGGTCTTTAACGGTTTTAATTTACACCTAAACATACACAAACAGCTATAAAAAATTGTATTTTCCACAATCAAGCAGATAGTTTAATCCAGTTCATCGTACCGGCGATCAGACTTAAGGGATAGGTATACAACGCGATATAAAACGCGATGGTTTCCATATTTACACGTATTTAACTTGATTTCGTTTTTAGGAAAAAGTGCTCAACGCGGCTCAAGAAGTTTTCACTTCAAAATCTTACGTATTTTCGTTACGGACGTTTTTTGTCGGCTAGGGTACCTACCCCTCCGCATCGTCCCAAAAAAATACGACTTAGGTAAAATTAAAAAAATAACATGATGTGATATGCAGTATCAGTGATTTTTATGTTTTGAGTAAAAAAAAAGATACACGCTGAATTGAGAACCTCCTCCTTTTTAACCGACTTCCAAAAAAGGAGGAGGTTCTCAATTCAAGTCAGGAGGAGGTTTAATTGAAGTCGGGCGAGTATAACAAAGATAGGCAAAGTTAACGCGTCAGGTTCGCCCAACTTCAACATAGTGTGTAAAAATCAAAATTATTTTTTACTTTACAGTGGCTTTGGAAGTCGGTTTTTTGGAAAGATTTTTTTTCGGAAGTCGGTTAAAAAGAGATTTTAAGTGATCCGTGACGTGATGCTGTAGGTACATTTAAGAGGCAACGCGTTTGAGACATCTTCTAAGCAAGCGCGTTTCAACCTAAACAACCAAGCATGATTGTCGGCAAGCGCAAGCCTATTTTGCAATAAAAAACAATATGGTGCAGTTAATGGAACAGGATCGTGACCCTCAGCGATGAGACACACGAAGCAGTGTGAAGTTCACAGTAACATTACTTGTTGTACAACTTCGAAGTGCCGTGTTGGACACGCTACCGTCTCGCGTTTTGTATGATCAGGCCTTTAACTTAAACGTCGATACCATTTTTTCGGCACTCATCTCAGGTAACATACGGTTTTAAGTTCCGTTAATTTTTGTGGAAAGTTCCATCTTGTGGTTAAAATAAATCATTATACCTGCCCAAAACATTCCATGTAACAATTCAAAAAAGACTTTGGTCATTAATATCAATATCGTACCTCTACGGTCTACTCGATTTCACATAGCTGACATTATTATAAATGCGATAGTGTGTTTGTTTATCCATAGTTAGCTGGTTTGTCCTGCAATCACGAAACAAGGATATAGTCGTGACATAACGTGACATATTACACGAGCAGATAGATGCCCGCGACTTCGTCCGCGTGAAATAAGTTTTTTAAATTCCCACGGGAACTCCCTAATTTTTCGGGTTAATAGCCTATGACACTCACAAATAATGTGGTTTTCTATTGGTACTAGAATTTTCAAAATCGGTTCAGTAGATCCAGAGATTACCTACCCCCTACAACCTCACAAACTCACAAACTTTACCTCTTTATAATATTAATATAGAATATAGATACGAGTATATCTGTAACTTTGTCCCAGAAAACCATAAATAATAGGTGCCCGCGTGGTTTTGATTACCGCGGGAAATGCTTTTTTATTTTCTAAGATAAAAAGTAGCCAATGTCCTTCCCCAATATGAAACTCATCTCTGTACCAATCAGTGGAACAAATGGTCAGTAAAATCGTAGCAGACCGCATAATTTCGCATTTATAATATACTAACTGATGCCCGCGTCTTCATCCGCGTGGATTGAAGATTTTTGTTTCCGCGAGATCTCTTCAATTTTCCGAGATCATAAGTAGCCTGTATGTCATTCCAGACTATAATTAATCTATCTCAGTGCCAAATTTCACTCAGATCCGCTCACCCGTTCTGGCGCAGTTGAGTAACAAAAATCCATCCATCCATACTTTCGCATTTATAATATTAACAAGCTGATGCCCGCAACTTTGTCCGCGTAGATTGAGGTTTTTTTTATTCCCACGGGAACTCCTTTATTTTCCGGGATAACAAGTAGCCTTTGTGCTAATCTAGACTATAATCTATCTCTGTGCCAAATTTCTCGCAAATCCGTTCAGCCGTTCTGGCGTAAATGAATAACAAAAATCCATCCATCCATACTTTCGCATTTATGATATTACTAGCTGATGCCCGCGACTTAGTCCGCGTGGATTGAGGTTTTCGGTTCCCGCGGGAACTCTTTAATTTTCCGGGATAAAAAGTAGCCTATGTGCTATTCCAGACTATAATCTACCTCTGTGCCAAATTTCATCCAGATCCGTTCAGCCGTTGGAGCGTGATTGAGTAACAAACATCCATACATCCATACATCCACACATCCACACATCCATACATCCATCCAAACTTTCGCATTTGTAATATTTATTTGATTTGATTAATATAGAAGTATGGATTAATAATAGAGAAGACTAAAGACCTTAATATAATGTAACCTTCAAGGAAATTAAAATATGAATAATTTGACACATTCCTTGCATTAATAAGAAATGAACACGCCTCTACGAAAATATGCCTATAGGTATAATTTATGACGGAATATTTCACAAGGACGCCCGCCCCGCTTCCTTTTTGTTGCAACTTGTTAACCACAGACAAACAAGTACTTGTAGTTACTTATTTGTTGAGCAACTGCTGAGTTTTTTCCGGCTCTTCTCAGTAGAATGATCTTTCCGAACCGGTGGTAGAGTCTTAACGTATCATAAGTGGCACAAGTTGTCCCACATTAAATAAATAAATCATTTATCATTTTATCATTTATTATACCTCTCCGACAACGTAGTTATATGTAATTTCTAATCTATACTCTATATCTATACTAATATTATAAATGCGAAAGTTTAGATGGATGGGTGTATGGATGGATGGATTTTTTTTTTTTTAATCCACTACAAGTTAGCCCTTGACTGCGATCTCACCTGACGGTAAGTGATGATGCAGTCTAAGATGGTAGCGGGCTAACCTGTTAGGGGCATGGCAGTTATATTAAACCCATACCTCTATTCGGTTTCTACACGGCATCGTACCGGAACGCTAAATCGCTTGGCGGCACGTCTTTGCCGGTAGGGTGGTAACCAGCCACGGCCTAAGCCTCCCACCAGACCAGACCAGGGAAAATTCAGAAATTATAAATTCCCACATTGACCCTGCCGGGGATCGAACCCGGAACCTCCGCACGTTAAGGCAACAGTACTCAACACTGCGCCACGGAGGTCGTCAAAATGGATGTGTGTTACTCAATCACTCCAGAACGGCTGAACGGATCTGAATGAAATTTGGCACAGAGATAGATTATAGTCAGGAATAACATAAATAGGCTACTGTTTACCAAATTGTATAAAATGATTATTTGAACAAACAAACACTAAGTACAAGGATTTTGACATCAATGCGTGGATGCAGCGGACAAAAACCTCGATGAAAACCAAAAAACCCAAGCCTTTTAAATTCATTTAAATACCATTTTTTTGTTACCTATATGTACATATTCTAGCTATATTCTGTTACAAAAAATTTGCGTAATTATACTCGTAGTCTATTGAAGCTATTTTTGACGTAATCTTGTGAATTGTGATAATTATTCAGAAGTATATAATATATAGCCTCAACATCTATAAATAGTGTGTACTGGTTATATTATGTAGTTGTTAAGACGACGCTCCTAAAACACGACACATGATTTCTTTTATTACAAGCACTTGACAACAGTAATGCCACAGACATCCATACATCCATCCATCCAAACTTTCGCATTTATAAAATTTACTAGCTGATGCCCGCGACTTCGTCCGCGTGGATTTAGGTTTTTCGGTTCCCGCGGGAACTCTTTAATTTTCCGGGATTAAAAGTAGCCTATGTGCTATTCCAGACTATAATCTATCCCTGTGCCAAATGTCATCCAGATCCGTTCATCCGTTGGAGCGTGATTGAGTAACAAACATACATCCATACATCCATCCATCCAAACTTTCGCATTTATAATATTTATTTGATTTGATTATTAAATAATCCTTTGACGCATAAAGAATACAAAAACAATTGAGCTAATCACCACGATTAGGATTGCAGCAATGATTGATCCAGCTTTTGCGTGATCGAGTGGTTGAGCATGTGCCAGCTGATTCTTGTATGAGGTTTGGAAATACCACATTTTTTGCTGACAAAAGTATGAGGCCATGTCCAATGTCCAACATTGATCTAACCAGTTACATGATTCCATTTTACACTAAATAGAAAGAATACTTGGACATTATGAGATGATGGCAAAAACAACCTTGCAGTATTGTGTGTTCCTTCTAACGACCTCAATTTACATAGACGGGCCCTTTAAAACAAAGGAGGTGGTCGTATTTTACTAACGCCATCTAGCCTGAAAAGCGGGACAGCGCTATGGCGGGGACAAGGACAGGCTTATACAGGTGTGGAGCGCGCTCCACAGGTCGGACGCCCAATTTTTTTTCTATGAAAGGACCCATCTACCTACCTATATATCAATGGTTCCTTCAGGAGATTGAATGATCAGTGAAAGTTATTGAGGCCCAATTGTCTAAGGCCCGATTGCAGAAACGCCGGCTTATCCTTTTAACCCACAGTTAGTTGCTACTGCTAGGCAGAATTCGCATGAAACTTCTGTCAAAATTTCACATTTATTCCTGGGTTAAACTAACCCGACGTCTCTGCAAGCGGGCCTAAGCAAACCGTTATCATTTGACAGCTTAAAACGTATTACTCGAACTGTTTAAGGAGTATACATGTTTTTTGACGTGTAGGCATCTATGAACTCCTTAAACAGGTCGAATTATACGTTTGACAAACGATTACGATTACGATTTCTTTGTACAAAATCGGGGGGCTGCCCCCCGATTACGTAAGGATTGTCGATCAAACGTTAAAGATTTTCGTCAAAGTAAAATAAACCATAACTGGATTGAATTAGAGCTCAAAGACGAAATTGAGCTCTAATTCAATGCTGTCATGGTTTATTTTACTTTGACGAAAATCTTTACCAAATTTTGATGGACAATTCTTACATAATCGGGGGGCTGATTAGCTATCTGCGCGGGAGATATAATAGTGACCATGTGCGTGCGCAACTTTAAGTGTACTCTATTCCCTTACTCTCATAACCACAGCATAACCCAATGAGAAAATCTTTCATCCGTCCCCATCTTACTCCGATTGTCGAATCGGAGAAACATGAGGACTTTATGTTCTCTCCGTGGCACGAGGGTAAACACCATCAACTTCCTAACTCCGGGCTAGTACCGAGAATTTGTAGTCAGAAAAACCCAACACTCAATTAATACCGACCCGGGAATCGAATCCAAGACCTCGTCATCCGCAATCGAACATGCTAACAACTAGGTCAACTCGAGGCAGTTAATCCAGACTCACATTATAAATGCGATAATGTGTCTGTCTGTCCGTCTGTCAGTCTGTCTGCCACGCTTTCACGGCCCATATGTTAAACCGATTTTGACTGTGTACAAGGATAGGATGTATCCCAGGAAAGGACATAGGTTACTTTTATCCCGGAAAATTTTCCCGAGTTTCCTCGAGAATCAAAAACCTTAAACCACGCGGACGAAGTCGCGGGCATCAGCTAGTTAGTAATTCTTTTCAGCTAGTTAAATCATTCAAGGCAGACTTAGTGAAGCTGGTACTTATTCATACGTACTTCATAAAAAAAACTTAAAGAAAAACTGTAGGAAAACTTTGCACGAGACAATAGATAACTCTGACCCCTCACCTCGACTGAGCGTGCAGTAAACACGTAACAAGTAACTAGTAATAACCTTTTCATTCGACAGATTATATAATTTTGCTTCCTAGTAGACTTTGTATGTGTATTAGATAGCTTAAGCCTTAGTAGATAGACGCTCGACCCCCTGTTCAAGAGATCGAGTGTTCGTTCTTTTTCTGAGTTACATATATACTAATATTATAAAGAGGTAAAGTTTGTGAGTTTGTGAGGTTGTAGGGGGTAATCTCTGGATCTACTGAACCGATTTTGAAAATTCTGGTACCAATAGAAAGCCACATTATTTGTGAGTTTCATAGGCTATAATATTAACCCGAAAAATTAGAAAGGGAATTTAAAAAACTTATTTTACGCAGACAAAGTCGCGGGCATCTGCTAGTAAAACTTTCATGTTCGAGAGTTTATTTAAAAAACAAACATATTATTTCTGTCCGATTATTAAATAGAGGGTCAAAAGACCTAAAATTCACATTATCGGTTAGTTTTAAGTTTGATAATAATCATTTTAAACAATAGATTTTTTTTTATCCACTACAAGTTAGCCCTTGACTGCGATCTCACCTGATGGTAAGTGATGATGCAGTCTAAGATGTCAGCGGGCTGTTAGGGGCATGGCAGTTATATTAAACCCATACCCCTATTCGGTTTCTACACGGCATCGTACCAGAACGTTAAATCGCTTGGCGGCACGTCTTTGCCGGTATGGTGGTAACTAGCCACGGCCGAAGCCTCCCACCAGGCCAGACCAGGGAAAATTCAGTTCCAAACCCTGCCGGGGATCGAACCCGGGACCTCCGCGCTCAACACGGCAAAACGGAGGTCGTCAAAAAAAGTCGTCGGAAGTTTTAAAGATTTTTTTTTTATTTATTCAGGTTATTTATGTATTTATTTAGTTATGCCTCATTGCAGCGGCATAGATGATATTTTTAATGTTTAGTTGTTAGTTTTTAATTTAGATTTTAATGTAGTTCTAAAGTTATAGATTTAAAACTTCTATACAAGAAGCGGAGTTAAGTTTGTAGAGTTACTGATTTGATTGAGTTGCCATCATCCATCATATTCGTTCGTGGTGACCATACAATATACATACATCCAATACGTGTCATTGCAACAGCGACATTGTGAATGCATTCTGCGCAGCTCAATGCCTGAGTCAGCGGTCAAGCGCGTCTGTCTGTACGTTTGCGTTAGCGTTTCTATTGTCTGGCTCTTTTGTTTATAAATTGTAAAAATATACAAATTATTACTTTAATACTGTACCAACTACCAAGTTCAACTGACAGACAGATGGACAGAAAGCGGAGCCCTATTTCGTATATTGGACCCTATTTCTGTTGGTACCCGTTAGGCGCGGGACATATAGAAATGTCGACGGGCGGTCGACGTGCGTGTCGAGAAGTGAGCGGTCGCCGCCGCTTCTATGTATTTCATACAAAATGTATGCAAGCGGCGAGGCGCCGAGCATACTGAAGAGGCGCGCGCGTCTATGGCGGGGGCGACGCTTCCTCGCCATACGGCGCGCAACTCGCCCCTCGCCACTTCTATATGTCCCGCGCCTTAGGTACGGAACACTTAAAATTACTTGACTGCCTTGCTGGTCTAGTGGTAAGCGTGTTCGACTGCGGCTGACGAGGTCCCGAGTTTGAGTCCCGGATCGGGCCATAATTTGATACGTATTGGTTTTTAGAAAATTCTCAGTACTAGTCCGGAGTTAGGAAGTTGGCGGTGTTTCACCCCCGTGCCTCGGAGAGCACGTAAAGCCGTAGGTACTGCGTCTGATCTCTCTCCAGTCGGGCTACGAGAGTGAAGGAACAGAGAGTGCACCTGCGCATACACTTGTACACTATAATGGCTCCCGTGCTGAGGGCTTATCTCTCTAGAGATTGGCCGCCGTGGCCGAAATTCGGCCGGGAGGACATCTATACTTATATTATAAATGCGAAAGTTTTAATGGATGGATGGATGTTTGTTAGGTACTCAATCACGCCAGAACGGCTGAACCGATCTGGGCGAAATTACACATAGGCTATATTTTATCCCAGAAAATTAAAGAGTTCGCGCGGGAACCAAAAAACCTCAAACCACGCGTACGAAATCGCAGGCAACAGCTATTAATTAAATAAATAAACAAAAAACAAACATGCCAAGCTAAAAAAAACCGTTACAAAATTACCGATTCAACTAAATAAAACCTACAGTCATTGACGATGTAGATAGGTATGTTATAAACTCGTAACATACAAACATACACAAGAACTGTGTCGTGCAGTCGGTAATAAGTTGAGAATCAGGAAGAACGTTTTATTGTTGTCTTCGTAATGGTACATTATGTACATACATTCTACTCTACATATTACGACTAACTACATGCAGAAGTAATAGCGAAAACGCAAAACCAAGAAGACAAGAAGTCCACGTCAATGGAGCGCACACATTAGGCGACAAGACAAAACCTCTTTGCCCTTCGATGCATGGGCGTTTTACGCGGGCGGACTAGTTTATGGTGATTTTAGTCTAGGAAAGGAAGCTAGTGGACCAGAGGCCCAATTGTCTAAGCAAATCGTAATCATTTGACAGCTTATAACTTATTACTCGAACTGTTTAAGGAGTTCATAGATGCTTTTTGACGTGCAGGCATATATTAGCTCCTTAAACAGGTCGAATTATACGTTTGACAAACGGGAGGGATAGGCAGAGTCGGGCGGGAGGATTTCCTTACAAAATCGGGAGGCAGACCAGTAATTCCTCAGGCGACGAAACTTCACAGTATGAACTATGACGAAGTATCTTGAGTTAAACGTACTTTTTAAATAACCAAAAAAAAAATACAGAAAAGAAACTAGACCTATTTTTAAACTTTTTTTTTTTTTTTTTTTTTTTCGACACATACGACATTTATTTCATTCAATGTATTAAAACTTAATACAATATTAAAATGCTAAAAACTAAATATTAAACTAACTAAAAAATAAATTTAAAACAAATCCTTATATAATTAATACCTACTAACAATAAAATTAAAATAAAAATAAACCCCTAATCAAAAAGACCACCCCTGGTTGCCCCTGGGCCAAAGGTACCCATCAAGCTTGCAGCATTGCCACGCTGAATGGCGATGGATAACCTTTGAACCAGGTAGGAACCAGAACGTGGGTCGCAGCCCCTCTCCCTCAGACGACGCCCGATCTCTTTTATAAAATTTTTTGCTTCCCCACCCCAGCATCCCATCGTCTCCACCGCCAGTGGGACAAATAAATATTGGCCCAAGAGTGGCGCATACTTGGCCTTCTTCCTCGCGGCAGCGGATTCTGCAGCGGCACCAGCTAACCGTGACGTACGGCTAAGATGGCTTGGTGCCAAAGTACAGGCGCAAGTCGCGTCCCACAACAGGCATTTCCCTTTTTGCCAAGGGACAAGAGTTAAACCATCTGGACGTTTACCGTCCGTGCGGCACAAGCCAGGTGGTTCGATCGTGCAGGGCACGTTAGCCGAAATGAGTGCTCTACGGACGATATCGTTCAGGGCGTGATGACGTGGGAACCTACCTGAGCAACGACAGCAACTCAAAGCATGATGACCGTTGGCTTCCACCAAGGAACCGCAGATGCATCGATGGGGTTCGCAAACATTGCAGCCCAATCGGAAAGCCACTGCCACACGAAGAGAATCGCTATCGAGGAGAGTGCCCAGGTTCGGAGATGGTAAAGCATATAACCACGCACCAGACTCCGACTTCGACACGGCCCTTAGCCTTGCCAGATCAGCACCCGCTGCATGGTCTACAAGATGTTTTAATGTGGCCTCTGAGGAAATGTTGTCCCACTGGTGCTGGACCTGTGAAGCCTGAGGCGTGGGCACGTCCGGGTTGAGGGCCGACCAGGCCTCCAATGCATCGGAAACAAAGGGGATACGAACTGGAACACCATTAACAGGTAGTATACTAGCGACCAGGCTCGCAGCTCCATGCGACGACGCAAGGAAGGACGGAAGGCTCAAATCCCGCACGCGCCTCACTCCCAGGCCTCCCAAACGGATAGGGAGGGTGGCCTGACTCCACTGGTAATCGTCTAAAGACACGTTGAGGATGGACTCCAATGTGTCTTTGAGAACACCGTCAAATGACGAAATACTCTCCGGATGCAGCCAAGTAGGGGAGGTTCTCAGTAGGTAAGTTATCTTAGGGACGGCAAAGCAAGTTCGTAAGAGGATCAAAGCAACATGGGCCGAAAGTTCACTCAGACGCTCTCGAGCAGCGAAAAGAAGCTGCTCCCTTTTCTCGATAGCTTCCGGGACACCCGATGAAAATATAGGGGAGCCTAAAAGAAAAAACTTTTTGGCATCCAACTCCTTGAGTCCAGTTATTAGACCCTCAAAGTGGGTGAACAGATGGTGGGAATCTGGACAACAGGGGAAGAACTCGCACTTGGACGTGTTAACCTCCAACCCCAGCTCTTTCAAACGTGGTAATAGAAGGGATAGATCCCGTTCAACAACATCGGGTTTTCCACCTATGGTACCGTCATCGAGGTACCATACGTTCAGGGGAGATTCTAGATCGGTAAGAACTTTTTGAATGCTGAGGCTGAAGATGAGCGGTCCAAGCGGGTCTCCTTGTTGGACGCCAACCTGGGAAAGGATAGAGTTTTGGTTGTAGAATAAATTGGAAGGAGAATAATAGGTTTGGTATAAAAAAGGATAAAGGGACGGAATTTTGTCCTTGACTTCGCTCAGCAGGGTGTCTCTTTCAAGTGTATTGAAAGCATTACGAATGTCAAGCTTCATTATAACGCAATCCTTGTTGCTTGGATCCATAGCAAACAAGCGCGTAGCGTGTATAGCCGCTTCGCAACCTAACCGAGTACCGAACCCCAGCTGGTGCGGCCGTAGGTAAGTAGCCGCCTCCTCCCTTACGGCCCCGCATCCTAGTTTGGCGGTTAGTCGACGGAACACACTGCCTATCGCGATGGGCCTAATACCCCCATCCTTTTTCGCCAGCGCACAGAGAGAAGCTCCATAGAGATAGGGACATACGACAGGATTCAGTTGACCGCTAAGTAAAAAGTTGCACAACCTAGTAATACTCGATAAGAGCCGTGTTCCATTTTCCCCCACCGAAGTAGAACAAAGCTCTTTTAAGTGCCCGGGTCTGATTCCATCCAGACCAGCGGCTGAGCTGTTATAAAAGGTACTGAGTGCATGGGCAACCTTTTCGACACTGACCGTCAGTGGCGAAGCCGAGCTATCTGGCGCTGGTGGAAAAGAGAGAGGACGGGATGGAGATGGATGTTTAGATTGCAGCGAGGCCAAGGTTTCTGGGCTGAAGTGCGCAAACGAGTCGTCAGACAATAAGAGTCGTGTCGCACCTCTTAGGTCACCACTAAAAACCTTGGACTCGATCCCTTTTATGACAGATGGAGATGACTGAAAAGCTACAGAGTCGTCGGGAAAACAATAGCATGCCGACACAATGTTCTTTTTCACCTTTGCCGTCAATGAATCTGAGCCTCCTACCTCAGGAACTCGAAAGGAGGTAAAAGCGAATGACAGAAGAGCGTACCAATCGGCAGTACTATTTGTCTCCACGCATTTGTTGATAAGCTCATATAAGCGACCTGCAGCAATATTCCTAGCGCCCTTAGGGATGTGACGAAGTATGCGAATGGAACTGTATAAAGAAGCTAATTTTTCAAAATTCACTACTTGAACCATTTGTGTGCTAGCGGAAACCTGTGATGAAGTCACATCCGTAAGGGAATTTACTGGATGCAGTGTTGGCGCGACAGAGTACGTAGCATCTTTGTGCATACGCCCTATGTGCACGCGTAATCCACGAGGACCAAAAGATGCTGGACAGTGGGGGCAGGTCTGTTTATGGGGAGAGGCCATGTAGTACAGACTTATAAATAACAAATAAATAATAATAAATAAAAAACTAATATCTAATAAAAAGCTTAATATATAACACGTCTGACTCATAGATTATTGTTCATAACGACGATACACTTGAACGAATTAAATTGTTTACCTCAGACAGAATTCCTCAGTCAGAATTGTTTGTTGTTGTGAGGCAGACATTATATTATGTTGTTCCTTTGAAAAAGAAGTCTTCGATGCATTCAATACTACCTTTTTTAAAAGGTACCTACTTGCTCTTGAGAATTTATTCCAATGGTCATTCCACCATGTTCCACCATTATAAACTTATTAGGAACCTCATTAAAAAAATTGTATTCACAAGAACGACTTTTAATTCCTTCTGGAGTCAAATTATAATACACAGGGTGGAAAAAATGTGGTATAAAATATGTATTTAAGTACAATTAAATATTGAATTTGATATTTTATTTATTTATAAAATTTGGTTGTTTACATGTTGACAACGCTGTCCATTATTATTATTATTTTTAAACTATACCCAATTGTTAAAGTAGGAAGGTGCAAATTATCGCGTAAACGCATTTATATAGTCCAAAATATTCACTTTTATGTACAAATACCTAACTTCCGCATGTATTTTTTAAAATACATATATTTTTGTATATCTTTTGGTTCATACCATATACTACAACCCTGCCAAGTTTACCGCAACAAACCGCTTTGTTTCCCAGAATAAGTGAGATGGTGGTAAAAATGATGATGGTGGTGGTTGTATTTGTTGCTGTTCTTCTCAGATCAGAGCGTGTTTGGAACCCACGTAGAAAATTTAACAGGCATAAAAATTAGTTCCAATTTTGGCCACCGGTGATAAGTTTGTGGGACTGTAGTCGCCTCCGTCGAACGACTGGCAGGAAATAACGTGTCTTCTTAGACTGTGATACTAGTATAATATATAATCAAATAAATATTATAAATGCGAAAGTTTGGATGGATGGATGTATGTTTGTTACTCAATCACGCTCCAACGGATTAACGGATCTGGATGAAATTTGGCACAGAGATAGATTATAGTCTGAAATAGCACATAGGCTACTTTTTATCCCGGAAAATTAAAGAGTTCCCGCGGGAACCGAAAAACCTCAATCCACGCGGACGAAGTCGCGGACATCAGCTAGTCAAATAAATATTATAAATGCGAAAGTTTGGATGTATGGATGTATGTTTGTTACTCAATCACGCTCCAACGGATGAACGGATCTGGATGAAATTTGGCACAGAGATAGATTATAGTCTGGAATGACGGACGGACGGACGGACGGACGGACGGACAAGTGCCAATTCACTCAAGTAGACTCAGAGACCTTCGCTTCGCTCGGTCAATTATAAATGCGAAAGTGTATCTGTCTGTCTATATGTCTGTCTGTCTGCTACGCTTTCCAACCAATTTTGATGAAATTTGGTACAGGTGTAAGTTGCGTCCCGGGGAAGGACACTTTTTACCCGGAAAATTAAGGAGTTCCCGCGGGAACCGAAAAACCGCAATCCAGGCGGACGAAGTCGCGGGCATCAGCTAGTACTAGTATATAATTAGATTTATTTAGATGCATATTAATCAGGTATAATAATTACCTATATTGTTTTTGTAATGTACCCGGAACATCTCATTACTATTAAGTTAATTAAAACAAGGTACAATGAACTTGATACATAATTACCGCTTTAATTGAAATGATATTTATGAATCACCCATAATTCTGCGTTTTATTGTTCAACTTAAAAATTCCGCTAGCAGCGGAAATGTTGCGAAATAAAATCGATGGCAATGAATTTTTGACTTTAAATAAATCAGATTTAGGTCCATTTTCCGATATAATTGTTTTTCGACTTTCATACCAACGTTTTTTTGTATTCCAAAAGTAAACCTTAGACTGCGCTCGTACCTTTTTAAATTTAATCCACTACCAGTTAGTCCGTTAGATTCAACCAATATCCCCAATCACGGAACAATCTATCTATCTAATAATAACAATAACTTTAAACGAGCAATTTTTGTATATATATAAATATAATCTGAATCTCGGAAATGGCTCCAACGTAGTGAGCGGGAGGTTCCGGGGGCGATAAATCAATCTAGCTAGGATCCATTTTTAGAAAATGTCGTTTTATCCGTGTTTTCAATAATATTTTATTTAAAAAAAATAATAGAATTTTTTATTTAAATATAATTTCCAAAAAACACTATTTACCAAAAAAAAACCGAGCCAAGCTCGGTCACCCAGATATATTAAATAATTAAAGTAGGTGCCTACTTAATACACTAAATCAAATCTGCGGGTATATTATGAGTTAAATGCTGATTCACTCATTATATTTCCAGTTATATCACTATTCGTAAGAATGACACGTATACGGTATAGTTACAGATTCTTTAGATAACGAAAGTGACAATTTACGTGATGAACCCGTAATAGGGATGATGCCTATATACCGAAATAAATTCTCTAATTTATTTTTCTATTTTTGTAAGAAAATCTTTCAATCTTTCTTATATCTTTCGTTTCAATAGTATAGTTCTTATAGTTTCGGAAAAAAGTGGCTGTGACATACGGACGGACACACAGACAGACAGACATGACGAATCTATAAGGGTTCCGTTTTTGCCAAATTTGGCTACGGAACCCTAAAAAGTGGTTTGAAATTTGATGACGTCACAACTGTGAATTTCATACAACTTCCATACTAGAAGTGCGTTTTAAGGTTGATAAAGAGTTGCTGATTTGATTGAGTTGACATCATCTGTCTAAGATGGTAGCGGGCTAACCTGTTAGGGGCATGGCAGTTATATTAAACCCATACCCCTATTCGGTTTCTACACGGCATCGTACCGGAACGCTAAATCGCTTGGCTGCACGTCTTTGCCGGTAGGGTGGTAACTAGTCACGGTAGTAATAGCCTCCCACCAGGCCAGACCAGGGAAATTCAGAAATTATAAATTTCCAAACCCTGCCGGGGATCGAACCCGGGACCTCCGCACGTTAAGGCAACAGCGCTCAACACTGCGCCACGGAGGTCGTCATTACCGCCGCCCATAAACTTTTGCAGCACCAGAGGAACCGCCAATGCGTTGCTGGCTTTTAAGAAATTTGTTTATCCACCCTTTGAAGAGCCCTGTATCGAATTCGCGACCCCGTATAGGAGGTCGAGTGATCAAGCCACTAGGCTACTAATGCTTTAAAATAAATCAAGACCAAAATTTCGGATAATTATTAATTCCTTCCCTTTCTTTCTCTCTCGCGTAAGTCTCTACATGGTATTCATTTAGAATTAAAACAAATTACCTACCAACGAAACTAAATTTATGTCTGGCAGACAAAAAGTCCGCTCGCACTTTCTTTCCACACTCCTTTCCGAACCGGTGGTAGTCAAAACATGGCGTAACATAAGAGACACCTGTATGTCCTACATGTTTTAAATAAATGAATTGAACTGAATTTTATATTCACCTGCACAGGCTAGCGCGACAGGATGAAACATGTTTCTCAAAGAACGACTTTCAGCGCGGACGCTTTATATTAGCTGTCGTTTTCTTAATGTGCTGTCGCCCTTAATAAATAAATAAATAAAGCCTTTATTCAGACGTTTTTTTTTTTGTTTTTACAATTTCTTGTTCTTAACTATTAATATGCTGCACTGCCTCGACAACCCCGTCCGTTTGCCTAATGGCGAAGGCCTCCTCCATCATCTTCCACGCCTCTCTGTCTCTTGCCGTTCGGGACCATATGCCACCTGCCACTGTTCTAATGTCGTCAACCCGTCTTTGCATTGGTCTGCCCCTATTCCTTTTGAAGTTACCCGTGTACCAATACATAACCTTTTTACTCCATTTGTCCTGTCCCCTGATGGTATGCCCCGCCCACTTCCACTTAAGGCTCTTGATTGTGACTGTAACATCCTTTGTGTTTGTACATTTCTTTATAGTTGTTGTTCTTATTCTTTCTGACAATTTTTTTCCCATCATACTCCTGTTCATGGCGTTCTGACAAGATTCCATTTTTAACCGACTTCAAAAAAAGGAGGAGGTTCTCAATTCGACTGTATGTTTTTTTTTTCTTTTGTGCTTTAGTCAGGGACCATGTTTGACATCCGTAAGTAAGTACTGGTAAAATGCAGGTATTAAAAAGTTATATTTATATATAGCATATGTATATCTCTATAAGTTACTTATTAACTTACAAAAGTTTGCCTGCGGTCATTACCTTTAGAGATCATTGCAACACCAAAGTATGAATCGACGTGAAAATAAAACCGGAAACGCTATAAGTAACTACTCAATAAATTACTGTCATTACATATTATTGCTTCACCAATGAAAATTGTTAACTGCGTGGTTAAATGTCAATGAGAGATATTGCTTACAGAATATCATGGATGAAGAAAATAATTGGTTGTCTGTAAAGTCGGTTTACGGTCGATAGTTTTACTAGAAGTTCTCTCTAAGCTCGCGTGGCGGCGTTCCAGTAGCAGAACTATTGGAACTGCTAGCTCTGATGTCACGCGAGAAGAGAGATAAATGTGTCACAAGCACCATGTAAGTCAATGGTCACAAGCCATCACAAGCAACGCTTGGGCCGATCGTGCCTCTCTATCGCTTGTTCCGCGCTCTCACTTGCACGCTCAGGCTCAGGCGGAACGTGACAATTATTCGTGCGTGCAGCCGGTGTTCATCGATTTATAAGACTACGTCAAAAAAATTGTCAGACTGCTGATAGAAGTGAAAACGAATAAATTTAAAATAATTAAAAAAATAAAATAAACAAAAAAATATTTAAAATATAAACCTAATTACGAATGTAGTATATTTATATTTAAAAGACCTTTTTTGTCTTCGTAACAACGCGAGCATGTCTGTGTCGGTGACGCGAATCCACAAGTTTACCCCCTACTAAAAAGTGCTCAACGCGGCTAAAGAAGTTTTCACTTCAAATATAATTAATGGATCCCGGACTAAAATAAAAACTGAGTAGCAGGTGACCGGCCTGCTCGTTTGCTCGTTAGGTAGGTATATATAAAAAAAAAACTTTACGTCCTCTCCGAGGCACGGGGGTCAAACACCGCCAACTTCCTAACTCGGGGCGAGTACTGAGAATTTATTGTCAGAAAAACCTAATCCATAGTCCATACTACTTATATATAATATTATTATAAATGCGAAAGTTTGTCCGTCTGTCTGTCTGTCTGCTGTGCTTTCACGGCCCAACTACTCAACCGATTTTGACGAAATTTGGTACAGAGACAGGTTACAACTTACATCCCGGAAAAGGACATAGGCTACTTTGTGTCCCGGAAAATTGAAGAGTTCCCGCGGGAATAAAAAAGAACCAATCCACGCGGACGAAGTCGCGGGCATCATCTAGTATATAATAAAATGAATAGCCTCAGGTTTAGGCCATTTTCTTCCACTTTAAAAAATCAACATCCTAACAATCTTTTTGAAAATAAGTAAAAGAAAAAAAGCTAGAGGCAGAATCGGAAAGCTTATTTGGTGAATCGTGAGGTATTCGAATTGCCGTGTCGTAGAGGTCGTTTACAATAATAACTAGTGAAAGTTCTATTAAAATTAGTCCAGTTTTGTTATGCTGTAACAAATATATAATTTAACTTTGTTGTGCGACATTTTATTTGTTCTATTTTGTAATACTTTATACATCGCTATTTTTATGATAGCTTTTCCTCGTTCCTTCGCAATACTAATGTGCATAATGCATTTGGTATTGATTTCAGATAGGTATAAGGTGAGTGGAGGTTTGTCAAGTGGTTTCTATCATACTAATATTATAAATGCGAAAGTGTGTTTGTTTGTTGGTTTGTTGGTTTGTCCTTTAATCACGCCGCAATGGAGCAACGGATCGACGTGATTTCTGGCATGGGTATAGTTGAGGACCTGGAGAGTGACATAGGCTACTTTTTATCCCGGAAAATTAAGGAGTTCCCGCGGGAATCAATAAAACTTAAACCACGCGCACGAAGTCGCGGGCATCAGCTAGTATTATCCAAAGTAAAAAAAAACTATCATAATAATTATGCGAGAATCCCCACAAGAGACCTAGACCTTAAATCTGTTTTTGGGTTGAATTTCTATACAAAAAACAAATCTAATCTCTGATTAATTGCTATGAAAAAGCTATTTTTGTTTCATAGCCACTGAGTTAGAGAATAGGGGGCCTGGGCCCCAATCATGTAAGAATGGCCGATCAAACGTTAAAGATTTTCGTCTTAGTAAAATAAACCATAACATCATTGAGTTAGAGCTGAATTTCATCTGCCCATTCTTATACGTTTAGGTATGTACGATACCCTAAACGTATAAGAATGGGCAGACGAAATTGAGCTTTAACTCAATGGTATCATGGTTTATTTTACTTTGACGAAAATCTTTAACGTTTGATCGACAATTCTTACGTAATCGGGGGGCTGGTCCCATGGGAATAGGTATAATTGCTATTTATCCACGACGAGTTACCACCCTACCTAAGTCCTACTATTTAGCGTTCCGGTACGATTTAGGAACCCAGGCTATGGGTTTATTATAACTGCTATTAATCTCTATTATACTCTGCTTATATCTCTTAACCCACTTTCATTTTGGAGTACTTAAATATACATAAATAGGTACATCATCAGGTGAGATCGTACTCCAGGCCTTACTTGAATCGACTTTGACAAATAATTTCGATATTTTAAAAAATGTTTTACCCACGTGCAAAGCCCAATAAACTAAAAACTTACTTTCTCGCAAAACGGAAACCAAGCAGAAATACCAGTCGAGATCATGACCTACTTTACTGTACTTGCGCAAGAATCGAATTCGCTGTAACATGACATAATGATGGTACCTATTGCATCATAAGCACCAAGCGAATTACAACTCTATCGCCAATAAAATAGAGTTGTAATTCCAAGATAACGTGTAAATATTAATTTGATGTCCGATTATGAACTCTGTGAAGGTTGAAACAAAGCTGGTTTTGGATTAATGAATAGTTTAAGGAAGGTAGTGGAAGTAGTTATGTGTTTAATTTGGGCCTGTGTCTCAATCTTGACTTATCAAGTATTATTAATTAGGTATTCAATTAGGAGACCTACTTTTTTTTGTATGGTGCATTTTTTGTAGAGCATGAGTTACATTCAAATTGGGATGTTGCCTATGTAAGAAAGAAAGAAAGAAAAAACATTTATTTTTAAACTGTGCCATACATAACAAGCATACCTACCGCATCACGCATGACACAACCCGAAAAATGGTCCAGGCACAGCATAATGCTGTATGTTCAGTGCAAGCACTGACCATACACTGACCATACAGCGCTGATTTTCAGCCTGAACCCTGATTCAGGTGACACCACGGAAAAAAAACTACGCCTATGTCCAAAATAAATAACTTTTTAAGCGATTATTAAATACATGATCTCCCAAAAGACGTAATATACACGTCCCCTCTTAGTTTGTAATTGAATAAATTCAAGCCTTATTAAATAGATACTACACAGACACACACAGATACACACTGTACCACATAGATTTGTCTGCTGTGGCGGATAATAGCGAATTAAACTTCCAGTTCCTTCATTATCATGGACTTCAAAAAAATAACGCCTGCATTTATCCAATAGGTACTAGTTTTGTTGAAGGATGCCTGAGTTGTACCTAATTGAGCCATGGAGACTTAATATTTTGATACATTAACACATTTTTCTGCAGCAATAAGGAAAACAACTGACTTATCACGTAGGTTTAATATAAAAAATAATGTTATAACACTAGACTTAATTGCGTACCACGAACCTGCATGTAATAAATAATTTTACGTCCAAACTTGAACCTCGCCATAAACATATCTATGCCACCGGGTCACATATCCACGCTTACATAATTTTCGCTGGTGCCAACCACGGAATTTGGAATCAGAGAAGAAATATAAATTTTAGCTTTTTTTATCAACTACTAGTTAGCCCTTGACTGCGATCTCACCTGATGGTAAGTGATGTTGTAGTCTAAGATGATAGCGGGCTAACCTGTTAGGGGTACATTGGCAGTTATACAGGGTGGTCTGTAACCTTGATGTCACTTATCATACTAATATTATAAATGCGAAAGTGTGTTTGTTTGTTGGTTTGTTGGTTTGTCCTTCAATCACGCCGCAACAGAGCAACGGATCGACGTGATTTTTTGCATGGGTATAGTTGAGGACCTGGAGAGTGACATAGGCTACTTTTTATCCCGGAAAATTGAGGATTTCCCGCGGGAATCAAAAACCTTTAACCACGCGGACGAAGTCGCAGGCATCAGCTAGTAATCAATAAATATCGATTATGTTTGTATTAAGTAATACTTAAATTTAGAAATTCCCTACTGCAATTAGCCATAACGTTGTCAAAAATAAGCAAAAATCAATTTTGAGAATCAAATAGTGAGTTCAGAAATTTCCGCCTCACCACCTTTGAAGTCTGATTTCTCACAATAACGCCCTTTTAAGTATCTAATTTGTAGACTAATAAGGATAACTAAAGAACCCCAAAAGTGTGTATTATTAGTCGGAAGTTACTTAGACAGGTTTAAAAGTATTTTTAATCTAAAGTTGAAAATTCAACTCTATTTCTGTCCAAAGTAAACTTTTCACTTACGACCAAAAATTCAGGTGCAGTTCACCTTTCTAACATCTTCCGATATAGCGAAGGCCGCCGGTTTTCTCTAACCTTGCGGTTGCGATACCACGCGCTCGTATGCATACGCTCCTCTATTACAACACCGGTACACCCTGAGGTGTGGTCAGAAACGTGTACTCCATATAGGCTATAAGACTTTGATGACCTCCCTTGCGCAGTGTTGAGCGCTGTTGTCTTAACGTGCGGAATCAGACTGTCGGGACGCATTCCTGGGCTATGCTGTTGAAGCGGTCAGGAAGGCGGCCAAGGCCAACGAGTCCAACATTTAGGATAGGCTAGTTTGTTTAGAAATTTTGGTCAGGTTAGGTTAAGTTGCTATAAATAAAGCCAAAAGTCCAAAAAGAAAAAAAATTGGACTTTTCTACTAATAATCTAAATGCTGATTTTCATGTCTATACTTCAAAATCATAGGACTTTTATGTAACCTTCTACCCCCATTTCACCCCTTTTGGGATGGATTTTCATAAAAATACCTTTACTTTTCTACTTTTGTACTTCTATATAATATCACAACTATGCCAGTTGTGATATTATATTAGAAAAGTACTTAATTGTGTCAGAGAAAAGGCTGCTACATAATAAATAGTAGCAGAAACTGACTGGGGAAAAAAAAGAAAAACGTGCGGAATCAATACAAACAACAGCAAATTAGCTTCACGGTTCAAAACAAAAGGGGTGAAACCAAAAAAAACAATTACTTGTTATGTACCTGCTTGTCTGTACTGTATGTATTAATTTATTATGCATGCTGAATGTCAGTAAAATCTGCAGGGACTTTATTATTATAACTAGATGATGCCCGCGACTTCGTCCGCGTGAATTAAGGTATTTTGATTCCCGCGAGAAATCTTTAATTTTCCGGGATAAATAGCCTATGTTCTTCCTTGGAATGTAACCTAGCTTTATACCAAATTTCATTAAAATCGGTAGAACAGATGGGCTGTGAAAGCATAGCCTTCGGGGTCGGGTTCCTTCAATGGTGTAGACATCAGCTAAGAAACAGTTTTGAGAAAGTTCACCCCAAGGGGTTGAAATGGGGGCTGGAAGTTTGTATGAAAGTCCTTTGTTTTTGAAGCTAGAGACATTGAATATAGGCAATTAAGTTATTAGTTTTAAATAATAATAACCCAATACACGCAATTTTACGAAAATCCATTCCAAAAGGGGTGAAATGGGGGTGGAAGGTTACATAAAAGTCCTATGATTTTGAAGTATAGACATGAAAATCAGCATTTAGATTATTAAGTAGTTTTAAATAATAAAAACCTGCATAAGCTATATAAAGCCTCTATAAGCTTTTTGCAGCGGGAAAATTTCATAATCTCACAGGAAATCAACAATTGTACGCGGACGAAGTCGCGGGCGACCTCTTGTACAAGAATACTAGCGCACGCCCGCGACTTCGTTCGCGTGGCATAAGTTTTTAATTCCCACAGGCACTCCTTAATTTTCCGGTATAAAAAGAAGCCCATGTCACTCTCCAAGTCCTCAACTAAGTATACCCATGCAAAAAATCACGTTGATCCGTTGCTCTATTTCGGCGTGATTGAAGGATAAACTCTCTATTTGACGTCCTTGGGGATAGAATTTTCAAAAACTGTGAATCACGTATTTTTTTCATTTCAGACCGAAATCCCAAACACCAAGTTTCATGGCTACAGCTTGAAAAATGTCGGACTTTCCTACAAACTTTCAACCCCTGTTTCAGCCCTATGGGGGTAGAATTTTCAAAAATGGCGAAACATCTATTTCTTCATTTTGAACCGATAGCTCAAATACCAAGTTTCATGGATATAACTTGAAAAATGACGGACTTTCATACAAACTTTCAACCCCTATTTCACCCCCTTAGGGGTAGAATTTTGAAAAATCCTTCCTTAGTGAGCGCCTACGTCACAAATGGAACCTACTGTCAAAATTTCAAGATTCTAGCCCAAGTGGTTTAGGCTGTGCGTTGATATATAAGTCAGTCAGGACTTTGATTTATATAGATTTAGATGAGTTTGAGTTTTATCACCAATAGCACCTGTCTCAGTAGCTCAATGTAGATGCATCTATCTCATCTACATTAACATATAGATTAAGTTTGTCTATAGAATCGTACCCAATAAAAGTCGAAGGTCGCTGGCCGTTTGGAGCAAATAGTACCTATGTGAGATTGACCAAACCAGCGAAACCTTGTGCCTTAAACGTAGGAGGTCGGGCCTGCAAGGTCCTGCTTGCATATTTATTAGCATACTAGCTCTTGCATGCGAGCTTGCGCGGAATGCTAATCGATTGTGATACAATTGTGTTTTCATGAGTAGCTATGGGAAAAATACCTTTATTTATTACATCTACAAGGAAAAGTTGACTGACTGACTGACTGACTGACTGATCTATCAACGCAAAGCTCAAACCACTGGAAGAATCGGGCTGAGGGTTCTATTACGTAGGTATCCGCTAAGAAAGGATTTTTAAAATTCAACCGCCGAAAATAGGGGTTTGAAAATTATGAAATTTAAGAAATCCCAGGAAATCGATAAAAACCCCGATTACGGAAACTATGAATTTTTCCGGAAATACTCGATTCGGATCCCGGTAACGAAACGGTTGTGGTGCTCTTTGATTATCTAGGATAAAAAATTGCCTATTTTACTCTCCAGGTCTTTAACTACTCGTATATGCCTACAAAATCATGGCGCATAAAAAAGGGAAAGGGTGAAAAATGTATAATAATGATGCCAACCTAACAATAACATCTGTAAAGATGCGTACCAACGTAACAATACAAGTTACAATAACCATTGTTGCTTGACAGCTGTCATCAAGTATGGGAATCTTGAACAATGGCACACTTTTCCACCTTAAGCCTGTTATGACTGCCTCACTAGTCATGTTTATTAGCTAAATTAACTTCTATTTACCCATAATGATGATTGATTTTTATTATATCATATTTTATGAACGTTCAAAATTCCAGTAACAAAATTTGAAGACCTTTTGGTTTCTAAACTTACTTAAATATACATATCAAAAATGTCGGAACCGGCAGGATTTGAACCTGCGTCTCTCTGGGAATCGCGCCCTGAGCGCCTTGACCACTCGGCCACGGTTCGCTTACCTGCCAGTGACGAAACTTGAGATATGCATCTTTAATCCAGTCTTTTTACGCGACTGTCTATGCCATCCAGTAGCGATATACACACGATATATTAAACATAAAGTATCGAAACTACTTTCAAAGGCCCATATTCGATGGAACTCTTTGAACTAGGAATGACACATTTTGCGTTTTACCTTTTGGTTTATTGATTACAACAGGATAATGCCGGCGACTTCATCTAGGTAGACTTTTGTTTTATTTTTTAAATTCTGTGAACCTCTTTGATTTTCCGGGATCAAAAGTACCCTATATCCATTCCCCGGGATGCAGCCTATCTCTGCACCTACCGTAATTCGGCAAAATCGCTTGAACATATAGTCCGTCAGAACTTAGCATTTTAGAAGGCTTCAGAGCCCAAAACATTTTTTTTTTTAGAATATTAGTCTGGTTGTCTGCTACGCTTTCACGGCCTATCTTTTTAACCGATTTTGATGAAATTCAGTACAGAGGCAGGCTGCGTCCCGGAAAATGACATAGGCTACTTTGTATTATATAAATAGGGAATTAAAAACATAAATCCATGCAGACACAGTGACGGGCATTATCTAGTCCTGCAATAAAGAAATTCCAATTATGAATGTTTACTTTCACGCATTAGATCGGTATTTCCCCGCTGCAGCACATATTGTGACGTCACTATTGAATGAACAGGATCTTGTGAGATGCATCGGGGTCAGCGACATTTATGTAATGCGCTTGAATTCTCTGTTATATTATAAGCGAAAGATAAATTGTAAATCTATTTAACCGATTTTGATGAAATTTTGTATAGCGGTAGATAGATAAATTAGAAATAAATTAATTATTTATTTATTTTACTTTATTTATTTGTTTAAATCAGGCAACTAGGCCCATAGAAATATAAACATAATATAACATACAAAATAAAAAATTCTTAAAATAAACTAAATACATAAATATGAAAATATAATTATAAAACTGTAGGGATTCTGGATCTGGCTTCCCTGAAGCGACGGTAAACAATGCCCTCAGGCCAAAAGTCTGAACTGAGGAACACGTCTTTGCACGAAGCCGGAACAGTAAGGACATACGAGCTGAAGTAGGTTGTCCTACTGGACTTCAGTTTGTCCAGGGTCAGCTGCACTTCTGTCATCTGCGATCCTCGTGAACCTTCTGCAGCTGCTCCATGGCGAGTTTTATACGTATCCAGAATGTACCGTATAATATCAGCCTTGGACGTCTCGGAATTTATGCGGGAAACATAAATCATAATGTTAGGTACCGCCGCTTTCAAGATGGTATTTGTCGTTGGTCGTTAATTATAAACAATAAAAACGGTAGGTTACATACCGGGGAGAAGGAACTAGGCTACTTTTTATCCCGGAAAATTAAGGAGTTCCCCCATGGCCACAGTGAATGGGCAAATTCAAATTAGCCTTTACCGTTCCAGTATAATGCCATCTAAAGTAGGCTTATCTCTGAAGGAGTGGTTTCGGAAATTAATATCACTTCTTAATAGCTAGATAATATTATATCGGGGTATGAGAGTTAAGAAATACAGAATGCATGTGAATCGTGCACAATCACAATTGACTTCACAATCGTGCATTGTCGAGTCAACATCTCCTGAGGATGCTCCGGTTTCGGAGTGAAACGTACGTAGAGAGTGATTTGGAGGATTTGTGTGGTGTGGTGCTGTGCCGGTGCGAATTGCTGGGTGGTGGGTGTTCGCATGCTGTCGGTGGAAGACACGCACTGCGCCGCATGGATTTGTCTGCTGTGGCGGATTATAGCGAATTAAGCTTCTGGTTCATTCATTATCATGGACTTCCATGGCAAAGTAACGCCTGCTTCGATTCAATATGAATGAATAATTTAAATTTTTGGCAAACAGCTCGCGCGTTGATGTCTTTCCTATGGAAAATGTTATCATGCGTCGAAAATGCGTGCATTAAGTTAATTTAATTGCAGATTTCGATAATTTATTCGTTATCACCTAATGTAGTGATAACGTGTATTTAGAATAAAACTCAAAAATATTTATTTAATGTAGGCCAACGAATAGCTCCTTAATGTGATAATGATTGATATGTCAACTCTCCCACCCATTCAGACGTTGTCCGTTGTCCGTTGTCGTGACGAAAGACGACGACTCTATAAATTATATATACTTACTAGCTGATGCCCGCGACTTCGTCCGCGTGGATTGAGGTTTTTCGGTTCCCGCGGGAACTCTTTAATTTTCCGGGGCCTATGTCCTTCCCAGGGATACAGTCTACCCCTGTACCCAATTTCATCAAAATCGGTTGAACAGGTGAGCCGTGAAAGCGTAGCAGACAGACAGAAAGACAGACAGACAGACACACTTTCGCATTAATAATATTAGTATGGAAGTATGGATCTACACGATAACGTAAGCCACGTGAAGGCTATACAAATAGTAGCTAACATTTGATATTGTGGCATCGTGTCGTGTCGTATCGAGTCGCGATATTGCGTACACCACTCGAATGCCCGACCCGCTGTCCTACGTGAACGACAAACGAGCACCGCGACGCGAAAGTATCAAACAGTAGCAGACACGAGTCGTGTACGTGGCCTGCGTTGTCGTACCTACATAGGTTTGTCATTTTCTATGGCGTCGTGTCGCGTCGCATCGCTTCTGTCGCTCGCAGGTTAGAACAACGGGTCGCGACGGAAGCTACGCAATTCTCTCTCTGCGTTGCATTCCTCATTACTAAGAGTCCTGACCCCTTTCCATTAATCAAATAATGGTAGGAGCTTTTTTGGGATAATAATGCGGTGGGTTCCCACGTCCTTCCGCATACGTGACGTGATACTCCATAGAAAATGACATCTACTTATATATTGGCTGAAAAACATTGTCGCAGCAAGATTACCATAATTTTTTGCAGATTTTAGATTAGTAGTACTTAATAATAATTGATTTGACGTAAGTAGTTTTTTCCGTAATCGACTAAAAAAAAAAGGTTGCTAGCAAAAAACAGACAAACTGCTACATTAAACATGTATGCAGATAATAAATAACGTTCTATGTTTATAAGTACGTATGGTGTTACACTCTAACCTCGTAAACCACACGTGCATGCGATCAACGTGTTGACACTTCCTCGTAGGTATATTATAGAGACGATGTTTTATAAAAAAATCTCTTGGAACATTTAGATATATACTACTTAGATATATAATCTACATCATACTTCATACTAATACTAATATAATAAATGCGAATGTGTGTTTGTTTGTTGGTTTGTTGGTTTATTGGTTTGTTGGTTTATTGGTTTGTTGGTTTGTCCTTCAATCACGCTGCAACGGAGCAACGGATTGACGTAATTTTTTGCATGGATATAGGTGAGGACGGAGAGTGACATAGGCTACTTTATATCCCGGAAGATTAAGGAGTTCCCGAGGGAATCTAAAAATCTTAAAACACGCGAATGAAGTCACGGGCATCAGCTAGTAATATTATATATCTGTACATAATATTATTCGTCGTCATCGTCAGCCGATAGCTAGAAAATGACGAGGAAAATTACAATGTCGTTGTTTTCGCCATTTACATAAATTCTCTATCAAAAATCAGGTAGGTAACCTAATTATTATAAATGGGAATGTGAGTTTCCTTGTTTGTTTGTTACGCCTTCACGGTCCATCGTGTCAACAGATTTTGATAAAGGTACAGACAGGTTATGTGTTGTTGTATTTGTATAACGCAATATTAAAAAGTTCTCGCGGGAATTAAAAAAACTCTTAAACCACGCGGACGACGCGACGTCGCGGGCATCAGAATAAGAATGCATATGTCTAAAACTTCCAAATTTTATTGCCAAGACTTGGATTGGCTATAAAAGAAGACCTATACTGAGACTTTTACAATCATTCTCAGTAGAATCTGCTTGCCGAACCGGTGGTAGAGACATGAAATGTCTTAAGTTGTCAAGTTGTCTTATTACGTGAAATAAATCATTTTATTTCATTTAATCGAAAATCCATATCAACATGCCACCATACCAACATTATTCTGTCTGCTAAGCTACGACCTATCTGTTCAACTGATTTTGATGAAAATTGGTACAGGGATTGGTTGTATCCCGGAGAAGGACCTGCGAGAGAGTTCCCGCGGCCCGCGGGAAACAAAACTAATTAATCCACGCGGACGAAGTCGCGGGCGTCATCTAGTATTAGAATATTATGCAAGAGAACGGGACACTGCAATTTACAAGGTTTAACTAAGTAAAATTTACTAATTAAGAAGAGAAGGCTAGTATTACATACTTAATTTACTTAGATATAAATTACTTTAGACATAAATAATATTATGTAAAGACGCTAGCGCTAAATGGTGGGTGCCTAAAACTAAATACTGCCTCAATATTCTGAATGTAATATAATTTAATTAATATAACATTAGGATTAGTATGAGATATTGACACCGACATTGATGAAATTCGAACGTCAAAACACAATAACGTCAGAGTAAAATGGACCTAAACATTCACGGTTTAAGAGAAAATTTCAGTACCACTGATTATAACGTCCCATTCTCTCAAGTGGAATATTCCATCATACCGTATGGAATATGGATGAATTTGAGCGCTTGAACTCTGTCAACGTTTTTTTTTTTTTTTTCAATCTTTATTAAAGAGCTTGGTCGCTTAGCGACTACGACGCTCTGTTAAGGCCACAAAAACTTATATTTTATGTTCTTAATTCTAATGCACATGTATATAAATCTATCAAATTTTTAAGTGAGTGTGATTCTAATTGTCCTAAAACTATATTAATTCCACCAGTGTATTTTAGAATACTACAATATTTGAACACCCTGCGTCTCACGACCTCGTTCCGGACACACTCCATTAAAACATGGAAGACGTCCTCCACAACGTCACACTGTGTACAATTAGGTGTAGGAGCCTTACCCATTAAATACGCGAATTTGTTGAACGGAATATGTCCTGAACGAAGTCGTAAGATGGTAACAATTTCCCTTCTCTTCATGGAAGGTATCTGTATCCAGGGTGTTCTAAACGGTTCAGCTTGTAAGGTCTTGTACCAGATGCCTTTTTCTTTTGACCTTCTGTCAAAAAATTCTTTCCAAAGCTCATAACACTTATTTTTAATTATATAAAAACAATCTGTATAAAACGGTAAAACTGTCATTTCAATTCCCTCATAAGTTGCCTCTCTAGCCAGTTGATCTGCCATAGAATTACCAATTATATTTATGTGTGATGGTATCCACTGCAAAACTATCTTTCTTGATTCATTATTAAAATTATGTATGAGACTCAAAATTGTATATGCTACGGGTGTACTTCTTACGTTAGATGTACAGCGAGCAAGATGCTGAAGTGCACTTTTTGAGTCCGAAAAAATAACAAATTTGTCGCCCTGAATCGAAGAAATATAGGATAAGGCCTCCAAAATAGCTAAAAGTTCCACATACATAATGCACACGTTATTATCAATTTTGAATTTTACAGAATGTAAGTTCTGGTAGTAGTGAGATTGAAAAATCTCATACTAACCCGTCTTCGGCAAGAGCCGAAGTATACCTACCTACATAAAAAAATATTACTTAAATATCTTTAAAATATAATTACATACTCAGTTATTTCCCCGTATAACAATAAAATGTAAAACCTGCATTAAAGAAATATAACTTGGGAAAAATGAAATAAACGGTTAAGCTTAAAATAAAAACCGGTCAAGCACGAGTCTAACTTGCTCATCAAGGGTTCCGTAGCTTAGAAAGAAACATAGTAGTCGCATAAAAAACGTCTCCCTTTCTTGAAAAATTGTAATTGTCTTTCTTTCTTTCTCTTCTTGTCCTTTTTCTAACGTCCCTTTTATTTGGAACTTTGAGATATGGACGCGTAATTAAGTTAACTTACTGCAAAGTTTAATATGGTGATCTATTTTTTTATTCCACTACAAGTCAGCCCTTGATTGCGATCTCACCTGGTAGTAAGTGATGATGCAGTCTAAGGTGGTAGCGGGCTATCATGTTGGGGTTATGGTAGTTATACCTATACTACTATTGTACATGGAATTGTAGTGGAACGCTGAATCGTTTGGCGGAACGTCTTTGGCGGTGAAATGGTAAAGTAGCTGGTATTGTGATCCTTTTTGCAAGGGCAATAATGGGTTCCAGAAAACGTTTTCAGTAACTCAAAGAAACAGCTGTGATGAACGAACTGACGTTGAAGATGGACTGAGTCCGTTTTTTACTACTTTGTACGGAACCCTAAAACGTTTTTAGTAGTTTTTCTGCATGTGACGTCAATCAAGTGCTCTTATCTTTGATGACTGGTTATTTTTTGTACTTGTTGTAAAAAAACAACTGCAATCTATATTATACTTATTATATTATATTTATATTATATGCAATATAAATATAATATAATATATAATATCTTAACTTTAATAAATAAATAATAGCTATTTTATATAATTACTAGGTACTTATATTTTTTTTTACTAGCAGATGTGTTGCACATGCTGAGTGAAGACCATTTTGGTGATTTCTTTTTTAAATTTTCTTTCTTTCTTTCATATATTACTCATGTTAGTGGACCACGCGTAGTCTACATCTTTAAATTAAATGAAGAAAATTCTACCGTAAGGAACACGTTATAAAGCTTTAATTTCCATACTTTACACAGTTACTTATTACTCAGCTAGATAATGCCCGCGACATCGTCCGCGTGGGTTAAGTTTTTTGATTCCCGGGGAAACTCCTTAATTTTCTGATATAAAAAGAAGTCTATGGTCCTTCCTTCCCCGGAATGTAACCAACCGATAGCGGTATACCAAATTTCATTGAAATTTGTTGAAAAGATGGACCGTGTAAGCGTAGCAGACAGACAGACAGACACACTTTCGCATTTATAATATTAGTATGCATTTAATTCACAAATAAGATACATCATAGTTTATTTGGTTTGTTCGTGCTCGTCAGCGCTTGACAGCTCGTCTGAGCACTGCACATTCCTTTAAGCTTACTGCAACTATATAGGTATTAAATATTTTCCCGCGAGAACTCCTTAATTTTCCGGTATTAAAAGTAGCATATGTACTTCCCCGGGATGCAACCTATCTCTGTACCAAATTTCATCAAAAACGGTTAAAAAAATGGGCCGCGAAAGCGTAGTAGACAGACAGACACACTTTCGCATTTATAATATTCAGTATGATTATCTTGTGGGAGACGCTAGGTGCAATCACAAAATGTCGTTGCCAGGCAACGAATGCAAAGCCGATTGCTTCCATACGTCTTTCTGGATAGCAAAGTATTTCTAGAACGATAAGATCATAAAAACCCAAAGGATGTCTGAAAGAGATTGTTTTAGCAATAAGACCGCCTTTGCACCCTTCTGCAGTATTGGAATTTACCTCCTTTATCTATTTGCATATTTATGCCCGGGGTATGAGAATGTATGGGGAGTAAAATCAAATTTTCTCCGTTACGTTATTGACTTTATGTTTCCATGGTAACACTTGTTTATGTTTCCATGACTATGTAATACATTTTAATGAATATAAAATATATAATTAATATAAATAAATGTATCAAGCATGCTTTCAGTAATATAAAAAATGCGTTCATTTACCCTCCTTTACTAATCTATATAATATATTTTATAATCGTTGGTAAAGAGTAAACTCCAGTCGTGCGTCGGAGCTGACACACACAATTTTTTATCTTTTTACCTTTTTGTTTCTGTTGTAAGTGTGTGCAATAAAGAGTTTTATCTATCTATCTATCAGTAAAGTATATCATAATAGCACACTTTCAGTTTTGTCTTAGATCGTAGATGGTAGCTAATCAGAGCACAGAACGCGTTCTCTCTCTTACATAACTGTGTCAATGTTTCGCTCAGATTCGCTGCTGATGCTATATATAACGTTTGGTATGCACACACGTTCTACAATTTACATGAATAAAGTGTTCTTCAATTACTTTGACCAAGTATGATCGAGTTGTCTCCAGTACGCTTACTCCCAGTTTTAACATTGCAGATACGATTGATCGACGTGAGCGTTCGATCACATTTGCGTCAAACTAAAATGAACCTTAATTGCATTGATTTAGAGCCACAAATTCAGTGCAACCGATTTAAATTTCGAAACATATCGTTTGGAGCGCTGGCTGTGAATGCATGAAATTGAGCTCTAAATCAATGGCATTAAGGTTCATTTTAGTTTGACGCAAATGCGATCGAACGCTCACGTCGATCAATCGTATTTGCAATGTTAAAACTGGGAGTAAGCGTACAGGGAACTGTGTTTATTTTTATATAGGTTTTGCCCGCGAATGATTATTGAATTTTCAATAATTATTTCATAGCGGATGCATCTTTACTGTATACTAATATTATAAATGCAAAAGTTTGGATGGATGGATATGTATGGATGTTTGTTACTCAATGACGCCACAACGGCTGAACGGATCTGGATGAAATTTGGCACAGAGATAGTCTGGAATAACACATAGGCTACTTTTTATCCCGGAAAATTAAAACAGTTCCCGCGGGAACCGAAAATCCTCAATCCACGCGGACGAACTCGCGGGCGTTAGCTGGTATGTTATACGTTTATAATAGATACTCATATCTTTGGCAGGAGCGTGATGGAGGAAACCGAGAGAATTTTTTAATTGTATATTCAGTTTCCTAGATATAGAGAGAGAAAGTAAAATTATTTGTTAAAATCGGTTGAGATTTTATGTGCAGTAGTTTGTGCTATTTATTTTGGATCAAATAAAGATTTTATTTATTTATTTATTTTATGGCATTATTCAATAACCCAATTATTGTTTTTAAGTTTGAACAAGGGCGTCATATAATGACTCACACGTTGGCATAATACAAATAAGTAAAAAGGATGTGTATTTCTTTTGAAAACTAGAATGAAAAGTCCAAAATCTACTAATTTAATAAGTCAACTACAAAAATCCCATGCATGAATCACACTTACGTGGAGGCATAAATTATATTTTTAATGTAAATATGTATCGAAACTTGCAAGGTTAACTTGGTTGATTAACTATTTGATCGATTCTGTGCTTGTATTTATAAAAAACCGCATTTATTAGCGGGCGTGGGTGATTACTGGTTTCCTATTGGACTTAACAGATACGTTTTTGACGACCTCCGTGGCGCAGTGTTGAGCGCTGCGCGGAGGTCCCGGGTTCGATCCCCGGCAGGGTCAATTTGGGAATTTATAATTTCTGAATTTTCCCTGGTCTGGCCTGATGGGAGGCTTTGGCCGCCGTGGCTAGTTACCACCCTATCGGTAAAGACGAGCCGCCAAGCGATTTAGCGTTCCGGTACGATGCCGTGTAGAAACCGAATAGGGTTAATATAACTGCCATGCCCTTAACAGGTTAGCCCGCTACCATCTTAGACTGCATAATCACTTAGCATCAGGTGAGATCGCAGTCAAGGGCTAACTTGTAGTGGATAAAAAAAAGATACGTAGCTATAGCAAGATTTTTCATTTTTACCAATAAGGCCTCGGATAAATAGAATATAGAATTGAATTAATTTGAATTAATTTATCAATCCCCAAAGTTTGTCTGGAAGAGACTGCTTTAGCAATACGACCGCCTTTGCATTATTCGATATTATCTACCTACCTTTTATCTTTTTGTTTATTGTCTTTGTTTTAAGTTTGCAATAATAGTAGATTAGTAGCCAAGGGTTGTAAGGCATCAATTGCAGCCCGAGATATTTAGGCGCACGACCGCAGGGAGGGCGCCTATAGTTCGAGGGTGCAATTGATGCTTACACCCGAGCTAACTACTCTGCTTTACATCTCGATTGTGAGTTAAAGTAGGTCCTTATTACCCCCAAATGGAGCTTGTAGGTGACCAATAATTAGCGCTCTAGGGTAATAATGTAGCTAGAAAAGCCCTAGGGCGGTAAGTAATTAAAAAAAAAACCTCTTCACTCTTTCAAAAAGTTCGCGTACATCATACTTTTTTTATTTACTTACCGCCCTAGGGCTTTTCTAGCTACATTATTACCCCAGAGCGCTAATTGGTCACCTACAAGCTCCATTTGGGGGTAATAAGGACCTACTTACCGAATATGAGAGATGTAATAGTACATTATTGCAAAGGCCGGGAAATAGGCAATTGGAGTCGAGTCTTTTTTTTTTTTTTTTTTTTTTTTTTTATTGTGAGATAGGCTTGCGCTTGACGACAATCATGCTTAGTGCAAAGCAATGATGAGGTCTAGGTTGGAGCGCGCTTGCCTAGAAGGTGCCTATTCACTCTTGCCTTGAAGGTACCTAAGTTATACGTGGCAGGAAACACGTGCGCTGGGAGAGTGTTCCACACTCTAGCGGTTCGGATCAGAAACGTCGAGCAAAAACGTTTCGTGCGGGCAGATTGAACCTCAACCACATAAGGATGCCAACGCTGACGGTTTCTCGCTGTTCTGTGGTAGAACGGAGAAGGAGGAACAAGGTTGTGAAGTTCCTGAGCACACTCTCCATGGTATATCCGGTAAAAAACCGATAAGCAGGCGACACTGCGTCGGTGTTGTAGACTGAGCAATTTCGCCTGCGTAAGTGATTGATCGCCAATTATCCTTCGGGCCCGGCGATCTATCGAGTCTAATGTGTCGAGTTGGTACTTGGCGGATCCGTCCCAAAGGTGGCAGCAATACTCCATGCCAGATCTGACTTGTGCCTGATAGAGAACGAGGCGCTGTTTTGGCGTGAAGTATCGCTTCACCTTGTTCAGGATGCCAAGTTTTTTGGCAGCTGTTTTAGCCTTTGACTCGATACATTTCCCGAAATTGAGGTTGGGAGAGATGTCAATTCCCAAGAGCTCAATGTGGTCACTTATCGGTACGGATATACCCTGGAAAGTAGGAGCCAAGGTGAAAGGGCTCCTCTTAGCGGTGAATAAACACGCTTGTGTTTTGGTGGCGTTAAACTGGACTAGATTGGCGTCACCCCATTCGGACACCTCCTTAAGAGTCAAGTTAACGCGATCCACCATGGCCTCTCTTTGCTCAAGTGTCTCAGAAGCACTGGCTCGAGAACTGGACATGTATCTTTCCGCAACAGTGCTGTCATCAGCGTACCCAAAGATACCGGGTTTGAGAAGATCATTAATGTGCAGCAGGAAGAGTGTTGCGGAAAGAACAGACCCCTGAGGGACACCGGCATTAATAGCCATAAGGTCAGATGAGCGGCCGTCAACGACCACCCGAAAAGACCTGTCGCTCAGAAAGTCAGATATCCAGCTACAGAAACCAGCGGGTATCCCGTATGCCGGGAGTTTACTGAGAAGACTGCCGTGCCAGACCCGGTCAAAAGCCTTTGAGATGTCCAGAGAAACGGCGAGCGCCTCGCCGTGTTTCTCAATGGCTTCACCCCATGTATGTGTGGCATACACCAGAAGATCTCCTGTAGACCGATTTTTCCGAAAGCCGTACTGATGGTCTGACAGAAGATCATTATCTTCTAGGTATGCTAGGAGCTTGCCGTTGAGTACACGTTCCATGCTTTTACAAAGGATGGACGTGATGGCTATGGGTCTGTAATTGGCCGGGTCAGCGCGGCTCCCCTTTTTCGGTACCGGTTGCACATTAGCAACTTTCCACGACTTGGGGACTTGAGCAGTTTCAAGAGAGAGGCGAAACAAGCGTGTAAGCACAGGAGACAACTCAGGAGCGCAATTCCGCAGGACTACTGCAGGTATACCGTCAGGGCCACTAGCCTTACTCACATCAAGGTTCCGAAGAGTTTTAAGGACCTCACGCTGGCGAATGCGTATCTCGGCCATAATGGAGTCGCATGGTGGAAGAGTGGGTGGAACGCTACTTCCAGCATTAAGATGCGAGTTTTCTGCAAACAGGGACGCGAGAAGATTCGCTTTATCCGTTGCAGTTACGGCCAAGGACCCATCAGGTTTCTGCAGAGGCGGCAGTGAAGAACGGCAAAAATTATTTTCGACCGACTTCGCAAGGGACCAGAAAGCTTTACTACCACTGGGGTAAGTGGCAAGCTTACGTCCAATGCGGTTAGTGCGACCGAAACGCGCTCGCTCTAGAACCCTCTTGTAGGACTTAGTGGCAACATTGTAATCTCTTTTCTTTAATTTGACGTCCGGAGCTTTGAGAGCGCGTGCGTCCGCCCAAGTTACAAACGCAGACTGCTTGCGGGCCTCTGCAATTGCACATTCAGCATTGTACCAAGGGGGTGTCTTGCAATCAGGCGATATGTCAGAGAATGGAATGAAATATTCCATTGCCCGGCGTATCACTTCTGATATAGCACTCTCACAGCTCGACGGATCGTTGGTATAGAAACAGAGTTGCCGCCATGGATAAGACGCAAAGAAGTGCCGCATCTCATCCCAATCTGCTGACCTGTATCTCCACACCCGCCTTTTAACAGAGGAATCATGGGTAGGAGGGTGATAATTGGATACAGATTTCACCAGACAGTGGTCAGATGTGCCCAATGGGGCAGAGACTGTTACCATATACCTGTCTGGATCGGTTGTCAGCAGAAGGTCCAAACAATTGGGTGTGTGTCCATCGATATCCGGTATCCGAGTGGCCTCCTGAACCAGCTGAGAGAGATCTAGCGATAATGCAAAATTGCGCGCCTCTCTTCCAGCGTGATCAGTTTTCTGGTATGGGAACAGCCACTCCTGGTGGTGGGCGTTAAAGTCCCCCAGAAATACCAGTTGCGCGGCCGGATAACGATGTTGGACGGTGTCGGCTGTTTTGCCGAGATAACTGAACAACTGAGTCGTCTCCTGGTCACCGCTATGCGATCGATAGACGCACGCATAAATAGTTTGCTCAAGGCCCGTGTCTACCAAGCACCACAAAACAGAAAATTTTGGTACCTCCAAATTACGGAGACGCTGGCAGCAGATGTTATCACGAGCGTACAGGCATACCCCCGCGCGAGGTTTAAAATTATGCTCAAGCGAGTAACCGGGATATTGCAGGTACGCTACATCCGCTGGGATTTGGATTTGCGTCTCCGTAAGGAAGAGAAGAAGTACGAGAAATACGAGTCGAGTACGAGACAGGCAATTGCCGAGGCATATATAGTGTTTTTCTCAAAAGAATGCAGGGAAATAAAACATACCTTTTATATTATCATAAAATTTGTATATACTTTCATGTATTTTTTTTTTGACTTCGCTGGAAGCAGGTTTTCCATTGCCAATTTGGCTTCTTATCTTAAATCTGGTGGAGTACAATCAATCTCCATTTCACTCTCTGAACCGTTGGAAACCATTTTAATATTATTAAGTTTATATATTTTATTAAGTAGGTATGTAAATAGCAAATCAAGACGAATTTTTAGCTTTGCCACCAATTTTTTTTTTATCATCTGTGCCGACAGGCAAACGCATTTATGGCTATACAGCCACGTAAACGCAATTTGTACTAAGCAAAGAGACTATGGTATGCCAAGAATGACAAAAGAGATCCAAATAGTATCTAATAACCCCAGCACGCCTTTTCATACAACATTGCAGGAGCGTTGTAATGTTCCAAATTCAAAAAACGCTCCTGCAATGGATTTGATTTTCTTTGTCCGAAAATTCGATACTTCGCGTGTTCTTTTTTCAAAATAATGACAATATTTCCATGCATGTTTGAGAAAAGAGTTTTATCTATCTTTTCGCTATTGGTGGGTTTTGACACACGTCCGTAACTCAGCAACCTAGCACATCTCTGGTGAAAAGGCACACACAGTTACAAGCCAGAGGTTTTATCTATACTAATATTATAAAAGAGGTAAAGTTTGTGAGTAAGTGAGGTTGTAGGGGGTAATCTCTGGATCTACTGAAATGATTTTGAAAATTCTGGTACTTACCAATAGAAAGCCACATTATTTGTGAGTGTCATAGGCTATATATTAACCCGAAAAATTAGGGATTTCCCGTGGGAATTTAAAAAACTTATTTCACGCGGACGAAGTCGCGGGCATCTGCTAGTCTATAGTAATATGTGAGGCTCTAAACAGATATTGCTTACACGCACTAAGAACAAACTAATCATATATAATGTTTATATTAAGTCAAAACCACAGTCCATTTATGTTTACAGAAACTAAGCTTAGGGCAAATATTAGCCTTCGTCAGGTGATTAAACGTCGATAGAATAGCCACGTTATAACAATTTATGCTAATGTTATTCTTTATGATCTCTCTCTGCGTCGTATTCCTCATTACTGAGGGTCGTGACCCCTTTCCATTAATCAAATAATGGTAGGAGTTTTCTTGGGATAATAATGCGGTTACCACGTCCTTCCGCATACGACTCGACTAAGAGTGTTTAAACTCTTAGGTTTTTGTAACGATTATTATCTGATGTTAGTGATAATGACCGGGACCCGACGGCTTAACGTGCTCTCCGAGGCACGGAGAAACGAAAAGGCGAAATTTGAACCTCCAAATTCAGTCACCCATCCAGTTACCGAGTTGGGTCAACGTTGCTTAACATTCGCAATCGATTGATACGCGTTGTCGCAACTAGGCCAGCCCCTAAGATGACAGCTCAAGATAAAAATATTTTTGTCATAGACAACATCCGTATTCCCGAATTAGGCCTCTCTTCTTTATGATAATAGTCGTTAAAGCCCGACAGGCGACAACCCGCATTGGAGCAGCGTGGTGGGTCTAAGTTCTAATTCCCTCTCTCCTATGCGAGTGGAGGCCTGTGCCCAGCAGTGGGACAGTTATTCTTTAGTTGATGATGCTCGCGACTTCATCGGATTAAGGTTTTGAATTCCGTAGTAACTCTTAAATTTTCCGGGATAAAGTTTAGCCTATAAGTTAATTCAGGGTATAAACAGCTATGTCCACTCCAAATTTTATCCAAACTGGTTTAGTCATTGTTGAATGAAAGCGTAACAAACATCCGCTTTCGTATAATTATGTGTAGGTTTAAGTCAGTTTTTTTGAACGAGTAAAAATAAAAGAAATCTTTCAAACAACTATAATTTAAAAAATATATTTACTTATATAATTTTTATATTTCTTGGCGCTTTAAAAAAACCACTTCCCCAATTCCTTTGTCTTGACAATTATTTTAAACGATCGATTTTAGTAAAAAAAGCACGTCGAATTTTTATAACATCACAACTCACAACTCAATAGGTATTTATATCTATGTAATACAAACTCTACTAAACGCGCGTTTTGACGTTTGATAAAGAGTTTCTGATTTGATTGGCTAGTGGGAACATTCATTTACGGTATTTTAAACTAAAACTGGGTTTCGAACGTGTATTGGTCTGAGAAGAGCCCAAAACAAACTCAGTCGGGCATATTAATTATAATGACCATCTCCATAATATAAATTTGCCTTCCGTGAATATATCCTTGGATATTTATCTTGAGTCAAGAGATAAATAAGTAAACTAAATGAAACGTTGCACTCAAAAGTTTTTTTTTTTAATTATATGTCTTTGCGGCTCTGGGTTCCAGCCCTTCTGAGATTCAAAAGATAATTGCGAAGATGCAGTAGGTATAACCGTCAATCGCATCCGCCATCTTAATAAAAAAAAGCGGCGTCATTTTGCAAATGTTTCAAAATTGCAGTTCTTAAAGCGTAATTTATGCGAGTTAAAGTGCTTTTTCGGTCTTCATAATTGCGTTTTAAGGTTGTTCGTCTTAACCCTTGAACCTCAGGCTTCTGAGTAAAGCCAAGGCCGTCAGTACAATTTTTCGACCTCGTATATCTGGTTTTGGCCAAATCGGATATGTCAATCGCTTTTTTTGACGTCGCAATGAATAAATTATTATATCATTTGCAAAACCGTCCACGCGGACGAAGTCGCAGGCATCATCTAATTAATTATACCTACCTATTGTAAGTTACCACCATCAGAGATGTGCTATGTTGAAAAGCTCTCTATATAAACTAATATCCATACTAATACTAGCTGATGCCCGCGACTTCGTCCGCGTGGATTGAGGTTTGTCGGTTCCCGCGGGAACTTCTTAATTTTCCGGGATAAAAAGTAGCCTATGTGCTATTCCAGACTATAATCTATCTCTGTGCCAAATTTCATCCAGATCCGTTCATCCGTTGGAGCGTGATTGAGTAACAAACATACATCCATACATCCAAACCTTGTGCATTTATAATATTTATATGGATTATAAATGCGAAATGTCTGTCCGTCTATCTGTCTGTCTGCTACGCTTTCACGGCCCATCTGTTCAACCAATTTTGATGAAATTTGGTACAAGGATAGGTTGTGTCCCGGGGAAGGACATAGGCTACTATCTATCCCGGAAAATTAAGGAGTTCCCGCAGGAATCAAAATATTTAATCCATGCGGACGAAGTCGCATCATCTAGTTATTTATAATATTGAAAGTTTGGATGGATGTATGGATGGAGCGCTAGATGGATGTTTGTTACTCAATCACGCCAGAATGGCTAAACGGATCAGGATGAAATTCGGCACAGAAATAGATTATAGGTAGTCTGGAATAATACATAGGCTACTTCTTATCCCGGAAAATTAAAGAGTTCCCGCGGAAACCAAAATATCTCAATCCAATCGAACGAAGTCGCGGGTATCAGCTAGTTTACAATAAGCTATGGAAATCACTTACCATCAGGTGACCCGCCTGCTCGTTTGTTCGCTATATATATATATATTTAAAAAAAAAAGCGCTCCTATTGGTGGGTTTGACATCCCCCCATGCATCCCATCCGTAGCTTATCGACGCGACGTAGCAAATCTCTGGTGGAAAGGCACCCTTATATATGAATCTTGTAAAGGAGGGAAAAATTACAAATACCGACGTTCATTGTTACGCCTTAATGGTCGCTAACATTGATATGTATTCATATAACGGAACCATGTCATACCGAACTGGTTATAGCAAATTTATTCACAGTTCTAGCATATTGCGTGCATTGGTTAATACGACAAGGTGCTAAAATTGTTACGCGCACAATGAAAAACTATTTTTTGTTTATTCCGGGCAAATAATAATCCTTGATTGAACGAAATTTTTTATTTTATTTAATGTTATGTTAAGCCCTTGACTGCGATTAACACGACTAGCTCTATTTCGTTAAAGCTGAATCAATGATTGTTACAATCTCAATGGTTGTGATTGGCTGGAATTGTAGTATTTTGCAGCGACAATGGATTATGGCCAATAGCGGAGGACTGCTAACCTGCTAAACCAATCAGAGGCGATTCCGAGCCCTCTGATTGGTTAACACTAATTGGTGGTGTGATTATATTATGGAGTCCAAGATGGAAGAAGGTTTACTTGAAAGGTGCATGGCAGTTTTATTAAACCCATAACCCAAACTAAAACTCATCGAAACACAATTTGTTTATTCCATATCTAGGACATACATCTCATATGATACGTCTTGCTTTGACTCTACCACTAACTCTCCTAGAGTCTGTTAAATGTTTTTTTTTTTAAAAATGATTTTGCTAACGATTACGATTACTATTTTCTTACACAACCGGGGGGCTGATTGAAACGTTTTTCAAAGTTGCCCGAGAATCATTAAGTATTTTCTAGAGATTTCCTCGAGGAAATCTCTAGACTGCAAAGTCTCGACTGATTGTAGTTAAAAGCGTTTGCCACGCGACTGTAGTTCTTAAATGCGTTTGTACACTGAATCAGATCCATATTCTATGTAATACGATCCTACGATAGCTAGAGATAAAATAAGTAGGCACGTATTTGTGTTCTCTTATTTCCGTCTTGTATCAACACTAGATGATGCCCACGACTTCGTCGGCGAGGATTCGATTCCCGCAGAAAATCCTATTGTAAGCAATAAGGTAAGGATATAAGTACCTATCCTTCCCCGGGATACAACCTAGTTATCTATACACCAAATTTTGTCATAATCGGTTGAAAAGATAGGCCATCAAAGCAAGTAATTTTTTTTTATTTTTTTAAATTACAAATGCGAATATGTGTCTGTCTGTTTGTCTGTTAGTATTCACAGCCCGTCAGTTTAAACGATTTTGACAGCGTTTGGTATAGAGATAAGTTGCAGCCCGGAAAATCAAGGAATTGCCACGGTTTTTCTAAAAGCGGACAAAGTTGTGAGCATAATCTAATTGTATGACATGTAATTATTTTTGTCAGATAAGAAAATTGTGACATATTTTAGTCAGAAAGAAGTGGGGGAGATTGAATGGCGATTATGGAAAATAGCAAGAGAAAACTAATTTTCTACGCATCGCTTGAGAAAATTCTAAGATTTTAAGTTTTTAGCGAAACAAATAGGAAAAATTCTAAATCTCCGATATTTATTTTAAGTCTTAAAAACTAGTTTAAATAGTGGGTCTTATTGATGATTTCCGATACGGAATTAACCGTTAAAGAACCGTATTTTCATGCTTACATAGATACATATCTCCAAGGAAAATTCTAGGATATCAGCTGTCCAATCCTTCTATCTCTCTCCAACAAGAGGCATTTCTTATAAGAGAGAGGAGAGATACCTCTATCCAGCTGTTAGTTATTACTTACTATAAACGCAACCAACCACTCCAAGACTGCGTGCGATAGACTATAAAAAACTAAACTTCAATCCATTAAGCTAATCACGTCTAGACTAACTTACGTTATTAGCATTGTGTCTCCTCCAATACACACACTTCACACAAACACACAGAAAAAAACACTAAAAACACACGCGTGCGCGGTTTTTGTTTTTTTAAGTCGTTGCAAAAATCGAGTTGAAAAACTTTCTAAAGGCGCGCGGTTTTTGGCCGCGTTCGATTTTAAATTGACGTGCGAATCGAATCGCGGTTCGCAACGTACTGGTTGCGTTCCGTTTCAAGCTGATTCTTTTTTTTTTAATGGACAGTCGTTAAGGCTAAGGCGGGTGCTCGACGGCCCGTCCTGATCGCAATGCTGAATGCTGATTGTGCTGACGCAAGTCGATTCGGCAACACAAAAGTCAACTCGCTGGGGTTTTTACATTGCTGCATACATTCCATTGTTTAATTCTTGGTCTAGGCTTACGTACTCACGTAATTAATAAGGCATCTTTGACAAGTTATGATAGCCTGGTAGCCCTGCGCAGTACTCCTTCATTGCGGTTACCAATTTTTAGAATTTTGTCAAAGTCCAACCATTATAAGGCTTTTAAGCCATGTATAAGTTTAAGGTTTAAGCCTGTTTTAAGCTCAGAATTATCTTCAATTAATAAACGTCCACTGCTGGACTTTTGTGGGAACTTCCGCAAGCCGCAGTTCAAGCACAGAATAGGTAATGTTCAAGTCAAGTTTACCTAGTGCGGGGCCAACGCTGCGTTTTCCGGATGAAAAATTTAAAATTAAGTACTTAAGTAAAACGGTAAGCGTTTCATATTTCGATCACGTAGCACGGTTTTAAATCAAGTCATCCAATTGGCAGCTCAGACGGGTGAAGCATCAATCAATATAAATATGAGAGTATGTCTGTCTGTCTATTACCTTTTCACGGCCCATCCGTCGAAACGGTTTTGTCGGAATTTGCAGAGACCATTTCTATCCTGGAGAGGAGAATAAGGAAAAATCAATGATTTTCAAATATTGAATGGAAGCAGGCGTTACTTTGCGGAAGTCCATGATAATGAATGAACTAGAAGTTTAATTCGCTATAATCTGCCACAGCAGACAAATCTATGTGGTACAGTGAGTGTCTTTCACCAATAGCATGCGAACACCCACCACCCAGCAATTCGCACCGGCACAGCACCACACCACACAAATCACTTATATAGCTTAGCTTAGCTATAGCTTAGCTTAGCTATAGCTTAGTTTTATTGTTATTGTTTATAAGTATGTGTTTCTTGGTGTACAATAAAGAATTTTTCATTCATTTTTTTTTATTCATCACTTTCAACGTGCGTTTCACTCCGAAACCGGAGCATCTTTAGGAGATGTTGACTCGACAATGCACGATTGTAAAGTCAATAATATTGTCTTTACAATCGTTCATTCATTCAATGATTTTCCACGACAGTTTCCAATAACCCTATATTCCAGATGGACAAAATCAGCGAGTTATTTTATGAGTATTAATATTTACTCTTACCTTGAAGGTACACGGGTACCTGTACAAATTACGAGCGACCGGAAATGTAGCCTTCTAAAGGGCGTAGGCACCGCGCCTTTTACGTTTACTTACTTGTTTCAGTGCTAAATTATAGTATTCAATTGAATTCCTCTTGAGTATACGACTTGTATTTAAAAGTATGCCGAATTAACATAATGCTCCTTTAGAGTGTATAGGGTTTGCCTTTTAGGAGGCTTCGGCCGTGGCTAATTCCCACCTTACCGGCAAAAACGTGCTGCCAAGCGATTTAGCGATCTGGTACAATGCCGTGTAGAAACCGATTAGGGGTATGGGTTTCATATAACTGCCATATCCCTAACAGGTTAGCCCGCTACCATCTTAGACTGCATCATCAATTACCATCATTCATCAGGTGAGATCGCGGTCAGTGGCTAATTTGTAGTGGATAAAAAGAAGTCTAGATACCAAATACCTACTTAATATTAAGTTAAGTAAAATAGTAACATCATTCTAATATTATAAATGCGAAAGTGTGTTGGTTTGTTGGTTTATTGGTTTGTTGGTTTGTCCTTCAATCACGCCGCAACGGAGCAACGAATCGACATGATTTTTAGCATGGGTATAGTTGAGGACCTGGAGAGTGACATAGGCTACTTTTTATCCCGGAAAATTAAGGAGTCCCCGCGGGAATCACAAAAATTTAAACCACGCGGACGATGTCGTGGGCATCAGCTAGTACACTAATAAATACTAAGAACCAATAAGATAAGCAAGAAATGTTTACAAAATATTAAAATTCTCTTACGTACTTATAATAAAATTGGACTTAAGTAAGCATTTTAAAAAGGTTTAGTTTGCTAAAAACTTTAATTAGTTTGCACATAAATTCGACCACGCGGGCTCACTACGAGTACATGAGTAGGTACTGCCCCCCAATCATGTAAGAATGACCGATGAAATCGTTAAAAATCTGCGGTAACGTAAATAAACCATAACAGCATTAAATTAGAGCTCAATATCGTGTACCCTTTCTTATACGTTTAGGTATGTACGATACTCAAACGTATAAGAATGGATACGCGAAATTGAGCTCTAATTCAATGCAATTATGGTTTATATTACTTTGACGCTGCTCCTTTACCATTTGATGGACAATTCTTACATAATCGGGGGGCTGGTCTCTTTAGAGAATGAGAAAGGCTTGGGCCATAGTCCAACCATAGATTTAGGATTGGTCTCCGCTGTGATCAATCATAAATCTATGTGTACGGTCACGAAATAAGCGGTAGCGGGGCGACGGCGGTAGCGGGGTGATGCGATTAGTCGGAGAGCTGACGACGAATTTCGGGAACAATTTGAAAGAGGTCTGGTAATACTTTATAACCGACAAAAACATCTGGGATTTGTTTTTTCGAATTCTATAAGTATCTATACTTATAATAAAACTGTAACAGGTCCAATTCTGTACATTGAAGATATTTTGAAAATTTTTTTTGGAGGGCACTCATTATTCGATACTGAAGCCAAATCTGTAATTTTTTTCATTTTTGTCTGTCTGTCTGTCTGTCTGTATCTTGGCCGCGCATCACGCCGAAACTACTGAATGAATTCAAACGAAACTTGGCACGATTTGAGCCTATACCACGAGGTAGGACATAGGATACTTTTTATCCCGAAATTCTACCCCCGAAGGGGTGAAATAGTGGTTGAAAGTTTGTATGAAAGTCCTTAATTTCTCAAGTTATAGCCATGAAACTTGATATATGAGCTGCGGGTTGAAAATGGAGACATACGTGTTTCACAGTTTTTGAAAATTCGACCCCCAAAAGGGTGAAATAGGGGATGAAAGTTGGTATGAAAGTCCTTCGTTTCTCAAGATGTTTTACAAGTTATATTAACGAAACTTTTTACTTTGGCTTACAGTAAAAAATAAAGAAGTACGTGTGTCACAGTTTTTCAAAATTCCACCCCTAAGGGGGTGAAATAGGGGGTGAAAGTTTGTATGAAAGTCCGTCATTTCTCAAGTTATATTGATTAAACTTGGTATACAAGCTACTGGTTGAAAATGAAGAAATAAATGTTTCACAGTCTTTGTAACTTTTACCCCCGAAGGGGTGAAATAGGGGTTGAAAGTTTGTATGAAAGTCCTTCATTTCTCAAGTTATAGCCATGAAACTTGGTATATGAGCTGCGGGTTAAAAATGAAGACATACGTGTTTCACAGTTTTTCAAAATTTCACCCTCAAAGGGGTGAAATAGGGGTTGAAAGTTTGTATGAAAGTCCTTCATTTCTCAAGTTATATCGATGAAACTTGGTATACAAGCTACCGGTTAAAAATGAAGAAATACGTGTTTCACAGTTTTCGCAAATTTTACCCCCGAAGGGGTGAAATAGGGGTTGAAAGTTTGTATGAAAGTCCTTCATTTCTCAAGTTATATCCATGAAACTTGGTATATGAGCAGCGGGTTAGAAATGAAAACGCACGTGTTTCACAGTTTTTCAAAATTCCACCCCCAAAGGGGTGAAATAGAGGTTGAAAGTTTGTATAAAAGTCCGTCATTTCTCAAGTTATTTCGATGAAACTTGGTATATCCACGCGGACGAAGTCGCGGGCATCAGCTAGTTTAATTTAAAGTTAAAAAAATCAAGTTGCCAAAAAAATGTTTTATCGGCTTTTTTTGCAAATATTATATGCTGCGCAGTAGCGAAATAACCGCAAACGATCTACCAGACTGGCAGAACTGGATTCGCCAATGAACGAAATTATATTTTTCCACAATTTCAGATTGCCTAAAGGACCTTCCCGAAATTCGTCGCCAGCTCTCGGATCCCATCGCCCGCTGTCGCCGTCTCTCGACCGTCGCTAGTTTCGTGTCTGACGCCTATGAGTCCAACACGCTGGCCAACTGCGGATTGACAGATTTCACACATTCGTAAGAGAATTATTATGAAGAACTCTCCGTTTTTTTTTTAATATATAGGCTAACGCGTGGCTGCAATCAGACTTGCTTGCAAGTGGTGATGCAGCCTAGGGTGAAACGCGCTTGCCTAAAGATGCCTATTCACCCTTGATTTGAAGGTACCTATATTAAAAGAGGAGGGGAAAACGGAAGCCGGAAGGGCATTCCGATATCCTAGCGGTTTCACCGATGCATATGCGGTATGCAGGTTTCCACCGATGTATCCCTCCACCATTACAGCAAGTGATATTTAAACTCAAAATTCAATTTATTTATTCCATGTAGGACATACAAGAGTCTCTTATATTACGTCACGTTTTGACTCTACCACCGATTCGGAAAAGGATTCTACTGAGAAGAACCGGCAAGAAACTCTGCAGTTGCTCTTTTTAAAAAGCAAAATATTACATTACAATTGGGTACCTATTTGACTACTATTGAAATCAATTATTATTTAGTGATTATTAAATAGAGGATCTCCCAAAAGTCGTAATATCCACGTCCCCTGAGTTTTAGGTTGAATAACCATTTTATACAATCGATTAAAGTAAAACATTCCGTGACGTCACATTTCAGAATCATAAATTAATAATTAAATCTAATATTATAAATGCGAAAGTGTGTTTGTTTGTTGGTTTATTGGTTTGTTGGTGTGTTGGTTTGTACTTCAATCACGCCGCAACAGAGCAAGGGATCGGCCTGATTTTTGGCATGGGTATAGTTGAGAACCTGGAGAGTGACATAGGCTACGTTTTATCCCGGAAAATTAAAGAGTTCCCGCGGGAACCAAAAAACCTAACTCCACGCGGACGAAGTCGCGGGCATCAGCTAGTAAACCATATATTATATTCCAAGTAAAACATCATACAGCTTAAACCTTTAAAATAGTAGCAGTAAAACTAGTTATTACGTCCTTGGTTTAACTTTAACGAGTCGACTCTTGGACTTTAACCCGACATTACGCGAGCCACGGTTAAAAACTGAAACATTTTTAACTTTTATTATAACTGAGTTGTTTTGTTGAAGTTTTAATGTTTTTTTTAATGTCGGCAACAGTAAAGATGTAACTGGACGATTCCTCTCTCTCTCTGCGTCGTATTCCTCATTGCTGTGATTCGTGACCCCTTTCCATTAATCTTGGGATAATAATGCGGTGGGTTCCCACCTGCTTCCGCTGGACGATCCTAGTGTTTTCTCCTCCTCTTTTAACATAGGTACCTTCAAATCAATAATGAATAGGCATGTTCTAGGCAAGCGCGCGCTCCACCTTAGGCGATATTTTAATATTAAAAAAAATAAAAATGTGGCTAGCATGCGCACCAGAAGCATCAGGGTTGAGGAGTTGGGACTCAGAGTTGAATCGTATACACGTGACTTGATACCTACTATATGAATTCACCATCGAAATTTCCTAACTCCCTAGTTTTGAGGATTTCCTGTAGTATGGTACACCTACTGCATCAGGATTGAGGATTTGGAGTCAGAATTTTTTATGGGACCACCTCAGGAGCTTCCTCTAACCACGATTATTATCAGATGTTAGTGATAATAACCGGGACTGACGGCTTAACAAATTCGGCCACCCATCCAGTTACCGACTTGGGTCATCGTTGCTTAACAATCGCAATCGACCGATATGCGTTGTCGCAACTAGACCACTCATCCCTCATGTAACGCAACCTAAGAGTTCCTTATTTACTACGGGACCCTAAAAATAAGAATTACATGCATGCAAACATAATGACATGCGTTATTGCGTTTCCGCTTTCTGACTGCGTTCCGAACTGTAGAAACGAGAGCGTGAGGTAATGGATTCGATTCCCGGCGAGAGCATAACCGTTTGTCTTACGTAACACGTGGGTAGGTCCATAATTGTATTTTTATTACTGGTGGTAGATTCGCTTTTAAAGATTCTAAAGCACTTCTAAAAGATTAATTTATTGAGATAAAAATTATTTTTATTTGATTTGACTACTTTGAATTTTTTTACCATTGAAAATGGTTATCAGATGCAAATCGCCTGAGACGTATTTTTGGCCATAACTCCGAGGATTTTGGGAGGATTGAGATGAGAATAGTACCAAGAGTTGAGGAATTTATCGTGACACGTGTGAATGTTTTAATTTTGAAAATCGGCTGGTAGCTTTTTTTGGAATTTTGAAAAATGTAAAAAAGTCGGGTTTTTTGGGGGGTGTTTGTTTACTAAATTGTAAATATTTCGGAAAAAAACCGACATAACAAAAAATGAAAAAAAAAAACCGGCCAAGTGCGAGTCGGACTCGCGCACCGAGGGTTCCGTACAAACCTGTAGTAAGTTTTACGATTTATGACGTATTAAAAACTAGACGAAATGAACCGCAAAACTAACTTTGTTTGTAGAGGTTTATTGTTAATATCATAAAATTACGTTTGTTGTATGGGAGCCCCCCTTTAATATTTACTTTATTGATATTTAATTATTTATTTTGAAAGGTAATATACAAGTTAATATTCTGTGAAAATTTGAACCGTCTACCTGTTACCGTTTTTAATATTGAGCAAAAAAATACGAAAAAAACACGTTTATTGTATGGGGACCCCCCTTAATATATATATATTTTTAATTTTTAGTATTTGTTGTTATAGCGGCAACGGAAATACATCATTTGTGAAAATTTCAGCTTTCTAGCTATCACGGTTTATGAGATACAGCCTGGAGACAGACAGACAGACAGACAGACAGACAGACAGACAGACAGACAGACAGACAGACAGACAGACAGACAGACAGACAGACAGACAGACAGACAGACAGACAGACAGACAGACAGACAGACAGACAGACAGACAGACAGACAGACAGACAGACAGACAGACAGACAGACAGACAGACAGACAGACAGACAGACAGACAGACAGACAGACAGACAGACAGACAGACAGACAGACAGACAGACAGACAGACAGACAGACAGACAGACAGACAGACAGACAGACAGACAGACAGACAGACAGACAGACAGACAGACAGACAGACAGACAGACAGACAGACAGACAGACAGACAGACAGACAGACAGACAGACAGACAGACAGACAGACAGACAGACAGACAGACAGACAGACAGACAGACAGACAGACAGACAGACAGACAGACAGACAGACAGACAGACAGACAGACAGACAGACAGACAGACAGACAGACAGACAGACAGACAGACAGACAGACAGACAGACAGACAGACAGACAGACAGACAGACAGACAGACAGACAGACAGACAGACAGACAGACAGACAGACAGACAGACAGACAGACAGACAGACAGACAGACAGACAGACAGACAGACAGACAGACAGACAGACAGACAGACAGACAGACAGACAGACAGACAGACAGACAGACAGACAGACAGACAGACAGACAGACAGACAGTGGAGTCTTAGTAATAGGGTCCCGTTTTTACCCTTTGGGTACGGAACCCTAAAAAGATCCTAGGGAGTTTAGCTACAAAATAGCGAAAAAGTTTTCAATTTTCAAAATTCCAGCCGATTTTCCGCCTTTGTCGACGCCGACGTCTCTCGATAAATTTCTCAACTCTTGGTACTATTTCCATTTCGATCCCTTCGAAATCCTAGGAGCTATGGCCAAAAATACGCCTCAGGCGATTTGCATCTGTTAACCATTTTCAATGGTAAAAGCAACAATATATAAATGCAAAGATTCAATAGGTATTTAAATTGAACTATATAGTATTTTTTCAATAATTATGCTAAGTATAACAAAATCTGCTTTACGGAAACAAAACCAATTTTGTAGTAAAAAAATATTTAAAAAAACGTGACTCATACCTACCTACTATGAAAAAAAATGTTTTTTTTTTCTAGTAATAAAAAATGAATTATTGCCAAAGCTAATTATTAACAACCACACATTATTAGTAAGTAGTAGTTAGTAATAAAACTTTTATGTATGCCTAAGGTTCCATCCTTGACAAACCAAGCGAGTTCTTAACAAAAACCACACAAATTTTATACTTATCAGGTAAATAAAAATCGTACCTAGCTCTACTCTACATAACTAAAGTAGGTATAAAAAAAGTTCAAAGAATCTTATCTCAACATAAATACCTACCTTTGTAAATTTAATATTCTTATGCAAATCTACGTGAATATTTTATATTTAAGTAAATGTTAAAATACAAACCAATGAAACAGGTAGTAAAAAATTTTTAATTAAAATTTTACCAAAGCACTTATTACACAACTTATTATTATTAATATCATTAACTTATAGTTATTTTTACACAACTTTACGTCACGTACCTTGTCTTCCCTATTCCCTAATTATAATAATTAAGGATTGTAATTAGAAAACACGATCGTTAACATAATTAAAACAGATGGTAGTAAGCCTAAGGCTCCTATTTCTGTGGACTCTACATTCTAATTCTACAATCGTTGATTTAAAAAAAAAAACTACCAGCGCCATCTAGTAATCAATCATAACACTATGACGTATTTAATATGGTTTTCTTTAGCTTCATTCATCCAACAGGTGGCCTTCATAAATAACTAACCCGTCAACAGATGTCGCTAATTAATTTAAAAATAATATCAGCAATCGACTAAAAGCATGTAAAACAGAAGCCGCTAAGGTTCAAAATTGCGTGAAGGAACTTCGGATCTAGGTTACTAGGCTCTATCATCAAGTTGTCAGGTACACGCGAAAGTAGCTCTTACATCATCTCGGGTCAGCATCTTATAACGCATTGCATCATTCATGTCATGTCTGTTCGTAATATATATAATAATATACATATAATTATTAAGTACCTATTCTATCTTCTAATAACATTATTATTTAGGCTCTTAGGGCGAAGCATTTTGTCTGGCAGACAAAAACTCTGCGTACATGCACTTTTATATGACGCTGCACAAACGATAACGTTAGTTGCGAAGCGATACGACGAACGTATTTTCCCATAAGACGGGTGGGTATGTCTTGCCTTATGCGCAGTCTGTTTTCACTTTTCACCCTATCAGAGTATTAATTTTGGTTCTTTTAGTAAATATACCCAACGACGCTAGTGCTAGAAAATAGAAATGATAGGCGTTGGGGTTCCAAAGAACTTGAATGGCGGCCTCGCACCGGGAAGCTCAGCGTTGGACGACCCCCCACTAGGTGGACGGACGATCTCAAGCGTGCAGCTGGGAGCCGCTGGAAACAAGCGGCACAAGACCGTACTCTGTGGCGATCCATACTGGAGACCTTCGTCCAGCAGTCGACGTCTATAGGTTGAGACGACGACGACGACGACGATTCAACGACGCTACCTACTACCTACCTACGAGTACTTGCTAGGTATAATATAGGTATGTCTTATGTTCATTTTTATGTGTCTGACAATCCTCATACCATATCCCCACCAAACCACGAGGAAGTGGTTGACCCCCAGCCACTTGGTGGTCCAATGTCGAGAGGGGCGTTAGAGCCCTTAACATCACGCCAATGACAACCCAGGACAGAAAGTCCTGGCGCCCAAGGCCCCCCAAATGAAATGGGATGAGGGCATGGGAAAGAAGAAAGAAGAAGATTTAAATATGAGGCTATATGTAATTAACTTATGTGTATATCATTTACCTACCTAACTGGATTTATTAATGAGCTAATAGGTGTGGTCTGGTTTTTCCGGATTGGCTGGGAAGAATCGCAAAACAAGATCACGTTAGCGTATTATTTTATCACAAAGGTTGAAAATGATTGCAGGTTTATTGACACTACGTACATGAATTTACATTGAAATTCAAACATATAGGAATCGAGGTCTTAGTTATCGAGGCATAACCTCGGTTAATTATAGTATATAAACTATATATTATATTATTATAAAAGTACTAGCGATCCGCCCCGGCTTCGCACGGGTAACACTAATAATTCTAATAGTCTATACCCAACATAACCAGTGGGCAGTGAGCAGGTTTTACATTTTAATATTACATTGTAAGAGTACGCCCCGTCCTCACCACACCTGCCACAGCTGCCAGCCCGCCATGATTTTTTTCTCAATTAGATACTTGAGATGAATAACATGTACTTATTTTGATAAGGATTATTAATACTATGCCGGTAAAAACATCTTCCCAAGTAAAGCATTCTTTATACTAAATTTTAAAATCATAAAAATGGTTATTGTGAGCCAACCTTAAAAGATAGATAAATGTTATCGCGGATTTTTTTTAGAACTTTTTGAGAGGAACAATTTCACCATATACATTGTTTTCGTTTAACTTTAACTATTTACGCAGCGCACGCCACGTAAGCTCTCAAAAGAGACGATTTTTTCCGACTTAGTTCACATTATTGCAATTTTCGTAAGGATCTCTAATTTTTTTGGAAATAAAATATAGCCTATGTTACTCGCTGATAATGTAGCTTTCTATCGGTGAAAGAATTTTTAAAATCGGTTGAGTAGTTTTTGAGTTTATCCATTACAAACAAACAAATCTTTCCTCTTTATAATATTAGTTTAGATAAAAGTATAAAAATACTAGGTGTAAATACATACGCTGTTGTCCAACTGAACATTTGCTTCACTCGTTCTGACCGGAAATCCTTCGCCGCCATCTTGCCTGTAACAATACAGAAAGTTTATTTAAACAACATCTTTACAAACAAAACCTACCTTAAAATAGGGTGAAAATGATTAGAGGGGCTTAGAGTAATTTTGTGTGTAGATAAATGCGAAAGTTTGGATGGATGGATGTTTGTTACTCAATCACGGAAGAACGGCTGAACGGACCTGCATGAAACTTGGCACAGAAATAGATTATAGTCTGGAATAACACATAGGCTATTCTAGACTATATTATCCCTGAAAGTTAAAGAGTTACCGCGGGAACCAAAAATCCTCAATCCACGCGGACGAAGTCGCGGGAATCAGCTAGTAAGTTATAAAAATGTCGTACAAAAGGTTTATTTAACCAATATGTCGTAAAAAGCGCACAAAAATCAACCAGCTTCCATCCTCCCTGCACGGCTCCATTGTTCAATAACTGACGATTAAAGTGTTACGACACTCAATTATAATAATTATGAGGAATATTATCGTACAACGTTGAGAGGTACTCAGTATTCATTAGTTAGTAGATAGGTACAGTCGATGTCAAAAGTCCAGGCTGAAACCGCGTGCAAGCAATCTGTGCAGGTATCACTCACTAGCACCACCTAGCCACGGTAATATTATCTATACTAGCACACTCATACCTACTAATAATATAAACGCGAAAGTGTGTCACTCTGTCTCATGTCTGTCCATCAGTCTGTCTGCTGCGCTTTAGCGGGCCATCTTTTCAACCGATTATGACGAAATTTGGTACAAAGATAAATTGCATCCCGGGAAGGGCATCCAGCTATGCTTGCAGTACCTACTTAAGTATTTTCACTTTAATAATAAAATTAATGTAATTTCTGTTTTTTTTAAAGAGCAATCACCGACTTTCTTGCTGGCTCTTCTCAGTGGTAGATTCACTCGATGAGTATTCACACTATTCCTCATTTACATTAATGATCTTCCTTATCTTGCCAAAGATAATCATGGGATAGTATTGTTTGCTGATGATACATCACTTTTGTTTAAAATAAATCGTTACGAAACAACTCTTGACGAAGTAAACAATTCTCTCACTAAAGTGGTACAGTGGTTTGAAGCTAATAACCTACTCCTCAATGGAAAAAAGACAAAGTGTATCAAATTTACATTACCTAATGTCAAACAGGTAAAAACCACTGTACAACTTGATCATGAGGAATTAGATTTAGTGGATACCGCTGTTTTTCTCGGAATAACGTTAGATGCTAAACTCCAATGGGGCCATCACATAAATGACTTATCGAACAGGCTTAGTTCTGCTGCATACGCGGTTAAAAAGATTCGCCAGTTGACAGATATAGAAACGGCGAGATTAGTTTATTTTGGTTATTTTCACAGCATTATGTCATATGGTATATTATTATGGGGTAATGCTGCTGATATTAATTCTGTTTTTGTGCTGCAGAAGAGGGCTGTTCGAGCCATATATAATATGGGACCAAGAGAGTCACTAAGAGATAAATTCAAAAAAATCAATATTATGACAGTGCACAACCAATATATATTTGAAAATTTAGTATACGTGCATAAACACATTGATAAATTCAAGAAGAAAAGTGATTGTCATAATGTCAATACTAGAAATAAAAATAAACTTGTAATGCCTGCTTCTAGGCTTAGTAAAACTAGCAATTCATTTGTTGGAAAGAGTGTCCGCTTCTACAATAAGCTCCCAGAAGACATGTTGAAGATGTCTCTGAATAAGTTCAAAGTTAATGTAAAACGTAAACTCATTGGAAAATCCTATTACCATGTGAAGGATTACTTAAATGACAAGGAAGCTTGGCAATAATTTGCTCTAATGGCTCTGATAGTTAAGATGATTTGTGAGATGGTGATAATGAAAAAAAAAAACCCAAGCTGAGTTTGTTGTGGGCTCTTCTCAGACCTGGGCGCGTTTGGAACCCTCGTAGCTTTAATTTTAAGATACCGTAACAGATTATCACCATCATATTTTTATGTAACTGGACGTCAATAAGTGTAGTGCATCTACCTAAATTGAATAAATATTTATGACTTATGACTTATGATGAAGCAAAAGCACTTGTAAAAGTTTATTTGGATAAAAATATTCTAATTTGAAGAACATAGGCTAATTTTTATCCCGGAAACCTCAGAAGTGGGCCGGCGTGGCGATGGTTTGATATAATATTATAATGATGATCGAAAATGAAGTTTCCTCCAGTTATTTTTTTTTAAATATGTAGTATACTTATCTAATACAAGTATACTTTGACGGACTTTTGAGGTCGACTGTACATTGCGCTTTGCTAAGAAAATAACGGATATTAATATTCCATACGCGGCTGTACAATTCTAGCCGCATCATTTTCCTCATCGCTGAGGGTCGCGACCCCTCTCGTTAGTCTTGTAATGGTACTGGTTTTCTTGTGATAATACGGCAGGCGCCTGATTCTTCCGCATCTTATACGACTCTACCACTGAATACTAACTATATTTTACTAAAAGTACGATATTTTCATTTGATTTTATTTCCCCAGGAATCCCGCGGTATGCAAGCTAGCTATGGAGTCTGGACCAAATTTAGTCAATACCAGTTTCGTGCAAAAGGTAGATTTACATAAAATATTCCACTGTATGTATTAAGATTTCAGATGTTGGACTACTAACAAATATGTGTTTGCAAGAAATAATAATGCCTGGGTATAAAGTAGGCGAAAAATTTTAAATAAGCTGTGGTAAATCAGCTATACATATTTTTGAAATTATTGTTGTATTGTACATCAATACAACAATAAGCATTGTTGTAGGTACTTACATCTTACATCATCGAAAAAAATTGTCTGTGAAAAATATTTTATTTTGGATAGCAGCTTTTCTCGCGTTGATGTCTAAAGTATGACACTCAGCGAGTCCCTAATTTCATTCTCTATTCTTGAAGCACTTTTTAGGGTTCCGTACCCAAAGGGTAAAAACGGGACCCTATTACTAAGACTCCGCTGTCTGTCTGTCTGTCTGTCTGTCTGTATGTCTCCAGGCTGTATCTCATAAACCGTGATAGCTAGAAAGCTGAAATTTTCACAAATGATGTATTTCCGTTGCCGCTATAACAACAAATACTAAAAATTAAAAAAATATATATATTAAGGGGGGTCCCCATACAATAAACGTGTTTTTTTCGTATTTTTTTGCTCAATATTAAAAACGGTAACAGGTAGACGGTTCAAATTTTCACAGAATATTAACTTACCTTATATTACCTTTCAAAATAAATAATTAAATATCAATAAAGTAAATATAAAAGGGGGGCTCCCATACAACAAACGTAATTTTTATTTTTAATACGTCATAAATCGTAAAACTTACTACAGGTTTGTACGGAACCCTCGGTGTGCGAGTCCGACTCGCACTTGGCCGGTTTTTTGTAATTTCATCGCGCTGCTATTAATTAATAGAGAACTTGGCAGCAATCAGACTTGCTGGAAGTAGTGATGCAGCCTAAGGTGGAGCGCGCTTGACTAGAAGATGCCTGTTCACTCTTGATTTGAAGAAACCAATATTATAAGCGGGGCATTGGGGCTGATTCTGTAGTGCACAATCTCTAAACTAAACTAAAATTAGAGCATTACAAATATTGCTAACCCTTTCATAATACTCCCGACGGAAAGGGACGGAACTAGATTTAAAGCTGCCATTTTAGTTTAGTTTAGAGATTGTGTTATACAGAATCAGCCCCAATATCTAGTTTAGTAATTCTGTAGAGAATATCTCTAGCAATAAATGAATTGCAACATGAAATGCATCCGAAATTGTGATACCTGCGGGATATCGAATTAACAAAAATGTAACATCCTATTTGGCAATTCGTTACGGTCTTACACACTATAATAGTAGGTACAGTACACATATGATTTATTTTTTATGCCTATAATGATCTATATTTTTGTTCGAAAATAAGGATTTCTCCTGTTCCTATATTTTTATTTTATTCGTATATTAAAAAGCGGTGTGGTTTAGACACCCGGCTCTGCTCAGAGGCCATACTGCCAAAGCTTAAACTATAACTAAACTTAGCTATACTGTTTCAATATTGTGGACTTTCGTGTTTTAGAATAATTATAATCCTTATTTTAGGAACGTCAAGTTACGTGATATCAAACTGTCATTTTGAGTAATATAATACTTGGCTTTCTCGTATTATTTATGCAGGTTTTAAGAGTGGCTGATATTTCTTCAAAAAATAAAAATGGCAGGACGGCAAGTAAACCAAAATATTTGAACCCCTCTGACATTAGAGTGACAGAATGTTGTATTGGAAATTCTCCCAGTTTCCTTTGTCACGTCCCTGTCACCCCGCAGCGTTGTTGTGTCTAGAGTCTAGACCATTGATGTAGAATTTTAGTACCTACAGACGCTTCCGTCGAACGACTGATAGAAAAGAACATATCTCCCTAGACTATGCCTTTACTATCTTAATGGTTTAAGATGTATTGTGTATTATACAATACCACAAAAACGATATGAGTAATAGCGCTAGTGTTAGGTAACTATTAGAAGAAAATCAATGCCGTGTTATGCAACAACACAAACCTATCTTATTGACAGAATTTAACAAAGACACGAATGATTTGCATTCCAACATCATTTTAAATGGATGATAGATGTCGACACATCAAGGATGTAGAGTTGCCAAGTGAAAAATTTGTCGATTCAAAAGACCATCAGTCTTTGCAATCAAAATATTTAAATGCTAGGGATTATTAGGAATGGGCGCACGCTTCTAGTACAAGCGCGTTCCAACCTAGACCTCATCATTGCTTCATCAAGCGCAAAGCCTATTTTGCATTTTTCAAAAACGGATCGATGGAAAGACAGCCACACTCCCAGCATTTATAATATTAGTAAGATATGTACCTATGAATTACTGTCCCTTTAGGTATTATATACACCAGTTATAGTCCCACCAACTTATCTGGTGGCCAAAATTTTAACTAATTTTTATGACAATATACCTAATATTATAAATGCGAAAGTGTGTTTGTTTGTTGGTTTATTGGTTTTTTGGTTTGTCCTTCAATCACGGCGCAACGGAGCAACGGATCGACGTGATTTTTGGCATGGGTATAGTTGAAGACCTGGAGAGTGATAGGAAATAAAAAAACTTTAGCCACGCGGACGAAGTCGCGGGCATCAGCTAGTAAATAATATTAAAAAAAAAATATGACTGTTCAGTCTTTGTTTTTATTTTTTTTAGCAAAACTATGTGATAACAGCGACGCGACTTTCACCGGGTCAGTTAAGTTTGTGGGACTATACCTTTTCTATTACATTTTTCTTAATTCTGTGTCCAAACATATTAAAAATCGACGTGATTTTCGGCCTGGGTATAGTTGAAGACCTGGAGAGTGACATAGGAAATAAAAAAAACTTAAATCACGCGGACGAAGTCGCGGGCATCAGCTAGTAAATAATATTTTTTAAAATTATGACTGTTGTTAACGTCTTTGTTTTTTTTTTAGCAAAACTATGTGATAACATGCGACGCGGTTTTCCCCGGGTCATTTAAGTTTGTGGGACTATACCTTTTCTATTATATTTTTCTTAATTCTGTGTCCTAACATATTAAAAACATTCTCTACGATGTTTGAAAAAACAAAAAAATATTAATAGACATTTATTTTTTACATATTTACATTGTTAATTTTAACAACTTGTTATGTTACCTTGGATATATTGCTCGTTAGCTTTTTATAGTTCCTAGGATACTTATTTTAATCATAGCTAAGATCACAACTATTTAGGATTTTATTACTACCTAATTCCTAGCAATATATACTTCTATATCCATATTCCATACTAATATTATAAATGCGAAAGTGTGTCTGTCTGTCTGTCTGCTACGCTTTCCCGGCCCATCTTTTCGCCGATTTTGCTGAAATTTGTTATAGAGGTAGGTTTTATCCCGAGGAAGGACATAGGATACTTTTTATCCCGGAAAATTAAGGAATTCCCGCGGGAATCAAATAAACCTTAATCCATGTGGGCGAAGTCGCGGGCATCATCTTGTTAATATTATAAATGCGAAAGTTTGGATGGATGGATGTTTATTACTCAATCATGCCAGAAGTGTTGAACGAATCTGGATGAAATTTTACACAGAGATAGATTATAGTCTGAAATAACACATAGGCTACTTTTTATCCCGGAAAATTAAAAAGTTCCCGTGGGAACTCCACGCGGACGAGTGGACGCGGACGGATTAGTTAGTACTAAGAGTTTCTGAGCCAAGCCGCGGTTTCAAAAAATCTTACTTCGGAACGTTAAAACTCAATCTGTCAAAGTGGTTATGAACTAAAAAGGATCCGACTAGTGAAAGGAGGTGTCAGTCGGTGCGTTACATAACGATAACCAGTCGGTCAGCCGCGATGTGGGGCACGCAGTATGGCGGTTTATTTACCAAAATATTGAGAAACACCTTGTTATAGCTAGGCTTGCTATCACTTGTGAGTAGTATAGAAGGTTGCTAGCGCTTGTAAGCAGAAACGAGACTAGTAACTGCTAGGCTAGTTTTAGCTAGGCTTTCTAGCGCTTGTAAGTAGTTACGAGCTTAGTGACTGCTAGGCTAGTTTTAGCTAGTATTAGCTAGGCTTTCTAGCGCTTCTAAGTAGTTACGAGCTTAGTGACTGCTAGGCTAGTTTTAGCTAGTATTAGCTAGGCTTTCTAGCGCTTCTAAGTAGTTACGAGCTTAGTGACTGCCAGGCTAGTTTTAGCTAGTATTAGCTAGGCTTTCTAGCGCTTGTAAGTAGTTACGAGCTTAGTGACTGCTAGGCTAGTTTTAGCTAGTTTCAACCCCTATTTTACCCCTTTGGGAGTGGAATTTAAAAAAACTGTGAAACACATATTTCTTAATTTTTTATCCGTAGCTTATATACCAAGTTTCATGGATATAACTTGAGAAATGACAGAGTTTCATACAAACTTTCACCCCCTATTTCAGCCTCTTAGGGGTGGAATTTTGAAAAATCCTTTCTTAGTGTGCGCGTACGTCACAAAAGGAACCTACTGTCAAAATTTCAAATTTCTAGGCCCAGCGGTTTAGGCTGTGCGTTGATATATAAGTCAGTCAGTCAGGACTTTGAATTTTATATATATAGATTAGCTAGGCTTGCTAGCGCTTGTAAGTAGTTACGAGCTTAGTGACTGCTAGGCTAGTTTTAGCTAGTATTAGCTAGGCTTTCTAGCGCTTGTAAGTAGTTACGAGCTTAGTGACTGATAGGCTAGTTTTAGCTAGTATTAGCTAGGCTTTCTAGCGCTTGTAAGTAGTTACGAGCTTAGTGACTGCTAGGCTAGTTTTAGCTAGTATTAGCTAGGCTTTCTAGCGCTTGTAAGTAGTTACGAGCTTAGTGACTGCTAGGCTAGTTTTAGCTAGTATTAGCTAGGCTTTCTAGCGCTTCTAAGTAGTTACGAGCTTAGTGACTGCTAGGCTAGTTTTAGCTAGTATTAGCTAGGCTTGCTAGCGCTTGTAAGTAGTTACGAGCTTAGTGACTGCTAGGCTAGTTTTAGCTAGTATTAGCTAGGCTTTCTAGCGCTTGTAAGTAGTTATGAGCTTAGTGACTGCTAGGCTAGTTTTAGCTAGTATTAGCTAGGCTTTCTAGCGCTTGTAAGTAGTTACGAGCTTAGTGACTGCTAGGCTAGTTTTAGCTAGTATTAGCTAGGCTTTCTAGCGCTTGTAAGTAGTTACGAGCTTAGTGACTGCTAGGCTAGTTTTAGCTAGTATTAGCTAGGCTTTCTAGCGCTTGTAAGTAGTTACGAGCTTAGTGACTGCTAGGCTAGTTTTAGCTAGTATTAGCTAGGCTTGCTAGCGCTTGTAAGTAGTTATGAACTTAGTGACTGCTAGGCTAGTTTTAGCTAGTATTAGCTAGGCTTTCTAGCGCTTGTAAGTAGTTACGAGCTTAGTGACTGCTAGGCTAGTTTTAGCTAGTATTAGCTAGGCTTGCTAGCGCTTGTAAGTAGTTATGAGCTTAGTGACTGCTAGGCTAGTTTTAGCTAGTATTAGCTAGGCTTTCTAGCGCTTGTAAGTAGTTACGAGCTTAGTGACTGCTAGGCTAGTTTTAGCTAGTATTAGCTAGGCTTTCTAGCGCTTGTAAGTAGTTACGAGCTTAGTGACTGCTAGGCTAGTTTTAGCTAGTATTAGCTAGGCTTTCTAGCGCTTGTAAGTAGTTACGAGCTTAGTGACTGCTAGGCTAGTTTTAGCTAGTATTAGCTAGGCTTGCTAGCGCTTGTAAGTAGTTATGAACTTAGTGACTGCTAGGCTAGTTTTAGCTAGTATTAGCTAGGCTTGCTAGCACTTGTGACGAGCCTATGCTGTGATAAGAGTGATGATTAATATCTATAATATTTATAATCTATATATGTATATAAAAGCGAAAGGTCATAATCAAATAAATATTATAAATGCGAAAGTTTGGATGGATGGATGTATGGATGTATGTTTGTTACTCAATCACGCTCCAACGGATGAACGGATCTGGATGAAATTGGGCACAGAGATAGATTATAGTCAGGAATAGCACATAGGCTACTTTTTATCCCGGAAAATTAAAGAGTTCCCGCGGGAACCGAAAAACCTCAATCCACGCGGACGAAGTCGCGGGCATCAGCTAGTATTATAAATGCGAAAGTTTGGATGGATGGATGGATGTTTGTTACTCAATCACGCCAAAACGGCTGAACAGGTCTCGATGAAATTTGCTGCAGAGACAGATTATATTCTGGAATAACACATAGGCTACTTTTTATCCCGGAAAATTAAAGAGTTCCCGCGGGAACCAAAAAACCTAATACCACGCGTACGAAGCCGCGGGCATCGACTAGTAATATTATAAATGCGAAAGTTTGGATAGATGGATGGATGTTTGTTACTCAATCACGCCAAAACAACTGAACGGGTCTGGATGAAATTTGCTGCAGAGATAGGTTATATTCAGGAATAACACATAGGCTACTTTTGATCGCTAAAAATTTTAAGAGTTTCCGCGGGATACAAAATACCTCGATCCACACGAATGAAGGCACGGCCATCAGCTATACAACTCGCTATAATAACATCATAGTCTCAAGATCCGTCGCAGGCACACTATCATGGCGCGTTTCCACCAGTTTTTTTTTTTTTATCCACTGCAAGTTAGCCCTTGACTGCGATCTCACTTGATGATAAGTGATGATGCAGTCTAAGATGGTAGCGAGCTAACCAGTTAGGGGCATGGCAGTTATATTAAACCCATACCTCTATTCGGTTTCTACACGGCATCGTAACGGAACGCTAAATCGCTTGGCGGCACGTCTTTGCCGGTAGGGTGGTAACTAGCCACGGCCGAAGCCTCCCACCAGACAAATGTGCTACTCGTACGTTATGTCAACTGTCAAACCCACCAATACGAGCGGCGTTTTATCTAACTGAGATAATATGAAAATCACGTGCGATCAAAAAATTTCCGGTTATGTTATAAAAACCACAAGAACTATTATTATGTATTTTATTTTTCAACCTAATCTCCTTCCTGCATTCTTAATGGCAGCGTAAGACACTTTGGATGTGAGCGTTATCTTGATGAAACAGAAAACTGTGGCTTAGAACAACGATTCACAGATTTTTCCTATACTTGTGATGTGAGACCTTGCTTCTTTCCAAATTTCATGATTCTAGGTCAACAAAAAGTACCCTATAGGTTTTGATTTATTGGCGGGTGTCAAAATATGCGACATAAACGGCCGTATCTTTAGATTGCGTTGACTCAGAAGCTTGATTTTTTACAGCTCCATGCATCGATTTACCAACTAAGGATACAACATTACCTACAAATTAATACTCAAAAAGCGTCCACAATCGCTTATACAAACACAGCTATAGATAATATAGACTGATACACCAAACGGGTCAAACAAAAACCAACCATATGTATTTATATTTAGGGTTCAATTTTGTAATAACAATTCGACACATACGACATTTTGTCGCCTATAAGTGTACTCATGCGCGACTGAGGCGAAAATTGTTCACAATATCTATTTGTGCACAATTTGACCGTGCCGTGTTTTGCGTTTCGATGGTGCGTCTAAGGTATTGGTAAGTCAATGGCTCCAAGGGACCGTAGAGCTAAGTATTTGAAATTAATTTCAACTTGATCCCTCCACGCGTTCCCGAGACAAAGGGTGTTGACAGACAGTCGTTTTCTGCTCCTCTTTTAATATAGGTACCTTCAAATCAAGAGTGAATAGGCATCTTCTAGGCAAGCGCGCTCCACCTTAGGCTGCATCACCACTTGTAAGCAGGTCTGATTGCAGCCAAGCGCTAGCCTATATATCATACTAATATTATAAATGCGATAGTGTGTTTGTTTGTTGGTTTGTCATTCGATTACGCCGCAACGGAGCAACGGATCTTTGATCTATGATTTTTGGCATGGGTATAGTTGAGGACGAGGACGGAGGACGGTTGAGGACGGATTGGGAGTTCCCGCGCGAATCAAAAAAACTTAAACCACGCGGACGAAGGCGCGGGCATTAGCTAGTTTAAAATAAAAAGTCGAACAACGAAGTGATACTATAAGTCTTCGTTCCTCTTGAGGTACCGGAAAAATAGACTGAGGTAGGTATTTATGTATTGAATTATACCTACATAGGAACGTAAATAGGTTAGCTTTGAATCGCGAGAATATGCAAATAATCTATACTAATATTATAAATGCGAAAGTGTGTCTGTCTGTCTGTCTGTCTGCTACGCTTTCCCGGCCCATCTTTTCAACCGATTTTGCTGAAATTTGGTATAGAGGTAGGTTATGTCCCAGGGAAGGACATAGGCTACTTTTTATCCCGGGAAATTAAGGAGTTCCCGCGGGAATAAAAAACCTTAATCCACGCGGACGAAGTCGCGGGCATCATCTAGTAGATATAGTATAATTGAATCGTTAGCGAAACCTTCCTAATAAGGACATTCACATTCCGTTTAAGCGAAGTGACATAATACTAACTACTTTGACAGGCATCAAAACAGGATACGTTCACGCAGAATCTATATTCTATACTAGCGATCCGCCCCGGCTTCGCACGGGTAGCACTAATATAATCCTAATAGTCTATACCCAATATAGCTATAAAAATGGTTATTGTGAGTCAACCTTGAAGGATAGATTATGCTATCACGGACTTTTTTTTAGAACTTTTTGAGAGGAACAATTCCACTATACATTGTTTTCGTGTAACTTTAACTATTTACGCAGCGCACGCCACGTAAGCTCTCAGAAGAGAGGATTTTTTTCCGACTTAGTTCACATAATTGCAATTTTCGTAAGGATCTCTAATTTTTTGAAAATAAAATATAGCCTATGTTACTCGCTGATAATGTAGCTTTCTATAGGTGAAAGAATTTTTAAAATCGGTTCAGTAGTTTTTGAGTTTATCCATTACAAACAAACAAATAAACAAACAAATCTTTCCTCTTTATAATATTAGTTTAGACTAAAAAAAGGGGTAAAGTTTGTGAGTTTCGAGGTTGTAGGGGGTAATCTCTGGATCTACTGAGCCGATTTTGAAAATTCTGGTACCAATAGAAAGCCGCATTAGTTGTGAGTGTCATAGGCTATATATATTAACCCGAAAAATTAGGGAGTTCCTGTGGGAATTTAAAAAACTTATTTCACGCGGACGAAGTCGCTAGTATAAAATATAGAGCTACCTTGAGATGTGTTATAGAGATTGCTTTATCACAGGTAAAATGCGCGTGCACATCTCCGATTACGTAAGAGTTGTTCATCAAACGTTAAAAATTTTTGTCAAAGTAAAATAAACCATAACTACATTAAATTAGAGCTCAATTTCGTCTGCCCATTCTTATACGTTTAGGTATGAACGATGCTCGAACGTATAAGAATGGATACACGAAATTGAGCTCTAATTTAATGCTGTTATGGTTTATAAACTTTGACGACGAACTTTAACGTTTTGATCGGACATTCTTACATGATAAGGGGCTGCTTTGCTCATCAACGAGTATATCGTCGCTGTAGTTGGAAAAATGAATAATTACTCTTTTTGCGAAATCGACTTTATTGCATTTCCTGAAAGTCCAATTAAATCCGCATCTTTCTGTATTTCTAATTTTTCTTAGCTAGTTTAAATTAAAAAGATAATAGGTATGAAATTAATCTCGCAAGGCGGCAAAGGTGGAAAAATAAATATTGAAAAATTGATAAAAAAGTAGCGAATGAAAGTTAAATAACTTATCAAATAATAAACAAGTTCTCTCATGCATCACTTCGAGAGCGAATAAAATGCATAAAGTTCGTTATTTAGTTTTCCCTCGACGCGTATATTCTTTACAGGGGCAAATCAGTTCGGAAAAATTAAACAAAGTCAGTTATTTAATTATTCATCCCATGATTGCAAAGATATACGTACTATAAACATTTTATAAGCAATCCGGAAATAATTCCCAATAGCCAATTAATAATTCGTAGTTAACTAAAAAGTTGATTAATAAATGATTGGACTGCTTAAGAATGGTTTATAGAACTGTACGTGAATAATTAGGCTAAATCTTACAGGCATAGTAATTTTTTAGCATACCTATCTACATTGAAATAAGTTCAATCGTACTAGTTTTATAATTAAACCTTTCTCAGTTACTTAATTATATTTATAATTGATAGTTTTGATTTTAGTGAACGTTACTTAAGCTTAGTTCGTTTGAACTGATCTGATTTAAAATGTAAAGTTTATAAAGGTAAAACTAAAGGAAAGTTGATAGCTGTTATAATTTCAATAGATTACTACTTAGTTTAAATTTTAATGGACGTGTGTACCTTTTTGATTTTGATGTCCTACTAATATAATAAGTCTATGCCTACTAGTAATAATTACCTATTATAAATGCGAAAGTTTGTGAGAGTGGATGGATGAATGTTTGTTACACTTTCACGCAAAAACTACACGACGGATTTTGATAAAACTTCATGATGTAATAGCTTATACATCAGAATAGTATATAAACAATATTTTATCCCGGAAATTAAGAGAACTTCCGCGGGAATCAATCATCAGCTAGTCTTTAATCGTTGTGTTCTACAAACTGTGTAAATTGTTATTATTTTATGAATAGAGTCATTATTATAACAATTACTAGCTCCACTTACATAATCCTAGTTCGATTAAATCATTCTTAGTTAATTCTTAGTTAATAATAATCTTTAAATACATAGTTTTGATTATACTGTACGTTACTCATAAATTATTAAGCTATTTGGTTTGAAAAGGCTGATCTCAATTGTTAACTGAAGAAAATTAATAGTTATCATTTCAGTTGATACTAAGTTTTTGATAAGTATAATTGTTATTTAAAGTTAAAAGTTAAAAGTGAAATTTTGTTGAATTCATGAGTAGAGTTGAATAATAGATTGATAAGTGGTTTAATTTTTTTTTATATTTAATTTTGTACGTCTGATAGAAGAATCTAAGTGCTTCAGTAGTTTTGTTGATTACTTTTCACAGTTCTAATAAAAATAAATGTTTATTTGTTGGTTTCCATTTAAAAAACTTCCTATTTTTAGTTCCATGAATAGGATAGTCACAGTAAAATAAGTAAATAATAGGTCATTTAATCATCTCACTAAAGGGGAAAAATTAAATAAAGGTACTTATATCGTCAACTTTTCGAACTTCAACGCAATATTGACGAAGAAGAACTAAATAACTAACATGCACAAATAAATAAGTGCACCAAATATTCAAAAGTTCGGCGAGGGAAAATTAAATAGTTGCTTTTTAGGGTTCCGTACCCAAAGGGTAAAAACGGGACCCTATTACTAAGACTCCGCTGTCTGTCTGTCTGTCTGTCTGTCTGTCTGTCTGTCTGTCTGTCTGTCTGTCTGTCTGTCTGTCTGTCTGTCTGTCTGTCTGTCTCCAGGCTGTATATCATAAACCGTGATAGCTAGAAAGCTGAAATTTTCACAAATGATGTATTTCCGTTGCCGCTATAACAACAAATACTAAAAATTAAAAAAATATATATATTAAGGGGGGTCCCCATACAATAAACGTGTTTTTTTCGTATTTTTTTGCTCAATATTAAAAACGGTAACAGGTAGACGGTTCAAATTTTCACAGAATATTAACTTGTATATTACCTTTCAAAATAAATAATTAAATATCTCTCTCTTATCTCTGTGATCGTCAGCAGTGTGTTCGTTTGGGTGATAAGTTTTCTTCATTTATTTCTCTGCAAGCTGGTGTTCCGCAGGGTGGTGTTCTGTCTCCTCTTCTCTTCTCCATTTATATCAACTCTGTTACCTCAGTTATTTCTTCTTCTTTTCATTTGTATGCGGATGACCTGCAGATTTATGTATCGGCAACGATTGATGATCTAGCTGTTGCTATTGATACTGTCAATGCGGATTTAAATAAAATTAGTGCTTGGTGTCGTTCTTATGGTCTTTTGATAAATCCAAATAAGTCTCAGGTAACTATTATTGGCAGCAATTATTACATTTCCTTACTTTCCCATAATAGTGTACCACCTGTTCTCTTAGATGGCACTGTCATACCCCTAAGTAGTGTGGTTAAGGATCTTGGCCTTATCTTAGATAATTCTTTGTCTTGGGTTCCGCAAGTGTCAGAGCTGAGTCGGAAGATATTTGCTGCTCTTGGGTATTTAAGACGGTGGAAACATTTTTTGCCCGTAAAAACTAAAATACTTTTGGCAAATACTCTTCTTTTACCCATTTTGGACTATGCTGATGTTAGTTATTTGGATTTATCGGAGACCATGCTTAACAAATTGGATAGATTGCAGAATGTATGTATTCGTTTCGTCTATGGCCTGCGCAAATATGATCATGTGTCGGAGTTTCGGGCTCAGTTGAAGTGGCTGCCAATTCGATCCCGTAGAAACTTACACGCTCTTTCGCTTCTATACACTATTTTATATCACCCACAAACGCCACCCTATTTGAAAGAGCGATTCACCTTTCTTGGCAGCAAAGACATACAAATTTATTTGCGGTCTAGGGACGACAACAAGTTAGAAATACCGTTAAGTCGGGCTGAGGTGTATGCAAATTCATTTACGGTAAAGACAGCTAAGTTATGGAATGCACTGCCAAGTGACATTAGACAGTCAAAATCTTTGAGTATTTTTAAGGATCGTTTGAAGGATTTTTATCTTACTAATATGCTATAAATTATTTATGTATTTGTTTACTTTTTGTTATGTAGGTCTAAATTATATATATATATATATATATTTATATAAATATTCATATAAATATATATATATATATATATATATATATATATATATATATTTATATGTATTGGTATATATTTTAGTATTTTTTATTTTATTTGTGTAATTGTTTATGTATTTTTAGAATGTATAGTTTATGTAGTATATTATAATATGTACTAGTGTTGTTGCACTATCCCGCTTCATTGCGTTTGTTTCTTTATTTAAAGGTTGTCTGGAGGAGATCACTTTTAGTGATAAGACCGCCTTTGCGCACTTATTTGTTTTTGTTTGTTCTCTTTTTTGTTTCTTTTTAATGTTTTGTGTGGCAATAAAGTATTTATCTATCTATCTATCTATCTAAATATCAATAAAGTAAATATTAAAGGGGGGCTCCCATACAACAAACGTAATTTTTATTTTTAATACGTCATAAATCGTAAAACTTACTACAGGTTTGTACGGAACCCTCGGTGCGCGAGTCCGACTCGCACTTGGCCGGTTTTTTTATTTTTTTTCTCACAAACAAATGAATAAAAATGTATGACAAGTAGATTCTAAAATAGATACAGCAATAATCTATAACATATAAAAACATGGACAGTTAAATATTTTATGAAAAAAAAGTTATCCCCATTTTTAACGCAAAAAAACAGTAAATCGCGTTTTACTCGCGATATTGGTTTTGTTAGTTATTCATTTTTCCAACTACAGCGACGATATATTCCTTTCCTTTGACGTTGGTTTAGTGGTTACTGGTTAGCATGTTCGACTGCGGCCGACGAGGTCCCGGCTTCGAGTCCCGGGTCGGGCCACAACAAGTATTGGGTTTTTCTGACAAGAAATACTCAGTACTAGGAGTTTGGAACCAAAAAACCTCAATCCACGCGAACGAAGTCGCGGGCATCAGCTAGTTAGGAATATTATGTTGGAAGATACAAGCTACTTAGCTGCCTATAATAAGTAATAGCGATCATATTATTATGATAGGTCCGTTTGCTCAATATCGGTATAGATATGAATATAATCGTGTTATTCGCACGCACGCTCTATTAAGGAATGAGACTATGACGGACGCTGTTTATATATTTGTAATATAAGTTTTTGTTAGTTCCTTTTGTTTAATCATGCGAAGATTTAATAACCACTCGCTATAATCCACCAAAGCAGAAAAATCTATGGTATACAGCGTATAGCTTGTGATATTCACCGCCCAATAACACCGGCACAACACCACACCATACAAATCTTCCAAATTATTCTCAACATACGTTTCACTCCGACACCGGAGCATCCTCAAGAGATGTAGACTCGACAATTCACGATTGTATCATATCATCATACTAATATTATAAATGCGAAAATGTGTTTGTTTGTTAGTTTGTCCTTCAATCACGCTGCAACAGAGCTACGGATTGACGTGATTTTTTGCATGGATTTAGTTGAGGACCTGTATGGCTAGCATGCGCACTACGAGTAAAATTATGTCTACCCGTTATCTCTCTCTGTCTACCGAAGCTAACATGGTTACTTGTCTCGTTACGTCAAAAGTAGAGATAAAAGTAATTTTTCTTATCTGTGGTATTTTTCTCTACGAACCTTTACATGTCGACTATTTTATTCTTGTAATATATCGCATTTTGTGCATGTCAGGGTAAATGAAAAATTTGCCTGCAACGACAACGTCTCTCTCTCTCGTCGCGAGATAATCTCGTTGTGCGCATGCTAAGCACACTGGAGAGTGACATAGGCCTGGAGACAGACATATTTTTAATCCCGGAAAATTAAGGAGATCCCGTGGGAATAAAGAAGTCGCGGGCATCAGCTAGTTGCATCCGTTGCGGCCTGATTATAGGACAAAATAACAAACAAGCACAAAAAAAAGTTGATCGGTATCAAAAATCGAATCGGTAACGCATCAATCGATTAACACGAGCTTCCAAAAATGAAATAAATGATTGGACGGAGAATCTTAGGTCTGATAAAGACAGGATTTCATTCCTTACTTGCCTAAATCACAGAAATATGCAAAATAATCAAGTTGCGAGTTCATAAGGTAGGTACCTAACCTTACAGAGAATAAATGGAAAATTTTATAAGTATTTTTTTTAAAGACAAGATTTGCGTGTGATTCGCGAGTAAGCTACTTCAAGGTTCTGTGACTTAGGGTTGTCTCTTTGACGAAAAATTATTAATGTACCTAATTATTATGTAATTATTAATGATGTATGATTGACGATGCTTGACGACCTCCGTGGCGCAGTGTTGAGCGCTGTTGCCTTAACGTGCGGAGGCCCCGGAGGGTTTGGAAATTTATAATTTCTGAATTTTCCCTGGTCTGACTTGATGGGAGGCTTCGGCTAGTTACCACCCTACCGGCAAAGACGTGCCGCCAAGCGATTTAGCGTTCCGGTACGATGCCGTGTAGAAATAAGAAACCGAATAGGGGTATCGATTTAATATAACTGCCATGCCCCTAACAGGTTAGCCCGCTACCATCTTAGACTGCATCATCACTTACCATCAGGTGAGATCGCAGTCAAGGGCTAACTTGCAGTAAATAAAAAAAAAGATTAAAAAGACGGAAATAGCATAATTTATTACTAGAAATAATGTACGCGACATCGTCCGCATAGAATTTCCCATATAAACTCTCTTATTTTCCAGGATAAAAAGTAGACTATGTCCTTCCCCGATATGCCTAAAAATCTGTGTACAAAGTTTTGTCAAAATTAGTTGATTAGATGGGCCCTAAAAGCGTATCAGACAAACCGAGACACATTTGCCTTATTTATAATTATATTGTAATATTAGTAAGGAGTATACAAGGTAGGATGCAAATAAGGTTAACTTTTGTTTATACAAAATATGTATGTACAGTATACTTTCTGAGCTATAAAGTATAGTACGTATACCTATTTTATACTTGCTCATGGAAAATTTAAGCATTTTTTGAAACCGACAAAGTAAATAAATAACCGCTAATTATTAATCCATGTGAAAATGGATGGATTAATAATTAGCGGTTATTTAAATATTATATACCTTCGTGGGGGCTTCTATTTATATTTCCTAGTACGAATGGTGGTTTAAACAGGTACGATATATTGCAGGTGTCAACCCTAAAATGTGTCCAAGCAAAACAATGCGTTATTTAAAGCACACACACACGTCTTATCTTAATGAATAAATCTATTATGAAGGAGTTGTACGGGTTATGGCTCATAACATGGAAATAGTTCAAGTTTATGGGAAAAGTTCACGAAAATATTTAATAATTTTGAGAAAAATAAGTTTTATTAACACCAGTTCACTTCTCATGGCCATCGTAAGTTATCACCCTTTTCAGGGGGTCTATCGAGAGATTTTTTACAAATAGGTAAAAATCTCTTAAGGTTACTACGTTTGTTAAGGAATTGGGATGTTGCCAATGACAAAAATATTTTAATCTTGAGCTGTCGTCTAACTGGCCTAGTTGCGACAACGTGTATCAGTCGATAGCGATTGTTAAGCAACGTTGACCCAAATCGGTAACTGGATGGGTAAACTGCACATGTAAAAGTTTATTTGAATAAAAAACATTTGAAGTGCGAAAATGCGTCTGTCTGCCTGCTACGATTTCATGGCTCATCTGTTTAACTGATTTTGATGGTACAAGGATATATCCTTGTATAACATTTTAAACTAATATAAAATCCCCCAATTAATCTAATAATTACCCAAAAAAAAATTATCTTTATTCCAATTTTTTGTAAAATAATTATAATTCGTAAAAGCCCCGAGAAGGAACATTTCAAGGTAAACACACTTTATTAGTTTCTAATGGACTTCGCTGAGGAATAATTTTGAATATAAAATTATAAATATATTATTAAAATATAAAATTAAATTTTTTTTGATTTTTTTTTTATTTCATTTTTTGGGCTCTTTTCCATAGAAGTCTATCCCCTAATATTGAAATTGGAGCTAATAGGTTGCATCCAGCGGGAATGAAAAAAAAATGAATTCACGCGGACGAAGTTGCTGCGCGTAGGTATAATCAAGCGTAGTGTGGGGCGCCCTCCAGCACGATGGACCGACGACATTAAGAGGGTGGCGGGAAGTGGCTGGATGAGGAAGGCTGCTATCATCTAGCTTAACGTTACTTTAAAAATTGTGTCAATTAAGTATAATTTGATGTACCTATTACGGGGATAGGGCCTGGTGACTTGAACCACAAGCATTTGCTTAGCTCAAGCACCAGTCCCCACATTAAAATATCATAGCAAATAGAAATCTAACTATAAGTATTGTGTATGTAAAGTAATGTGGACAAATAAAGAAACTCATTCATTCATGAATGAATATTCAATCAAATCAGCAACTCTTTATCAAACTTAAAAACGCATGTCTTTAGTATGGAAGTTCACAGTTGTGACGCCATCAAGTTTCAACGGACTTTTTTTCTTAAATCTTTATTTTAAAATGGTTAACAAACTTAAAACTTACCGAGGATGTGAATTTTAGGGTGTAAAATTAGTATAAATTAGTTTAAATTGTGTATAAATTGTGTATACATATAATATGTGTGTTCGAAATAATTTATTTTTGATATAGGCATCATCTCTATTATTTTTTATACTTTTTAAAAAACTTTTGGGCTACAATCTCCTGTCATGCGAGTATACAGTGCCAGTAGCTGTCTACTGTTACGTCAGTAGCTCGGACAGTGTAACCAGTCCGCAGGTTCATTATAAACATTCACACACGGTAAAGTAGGCATAATACTAAATGTCTTTGAAAGTAGGCCATGATCGTCTAGTATTCATTATTATTTTATTCTGCAGCTATTTAATTAGAGTTTGAGATAATTGATCTTACCTACTAACGCTGGCTTGCGACCTGACTCACTGTAAGAATGGCTATTTTTTTAACCGACTTCAAAAAAGGAGGAGGTTCTCAATTCGACTGTATGTTTTTTTTTGTATGTATGTTACGCGATTATTCCGCCAATTATATTATGATTCTTTTTTTGTTTGGTGGATCATATCTGAGAGGTGGACCCGTATAAGTTTTATCGAAATTGATTAGCGCTTTTAGAGAAAATCAACAAAATATATACCCAGATAATGTTTTTTACCTTTTAGTTTTAAGTTGGTTAAAGATAAGTTACTTAAGTTTAAGTTACTTCTTTACAGGTATAGTTTTGAAGTCGGTTTTTATTTTAGATGAAAGCGAATAATTATATTATTCGAAATAAACTTATTAAAAATGCTTTTGAATCGTCGAGTGAATCTACCACTGTCGGAATGCCATTCCTACGGAGAAGAACCAGAATGAAACTCGGCTGCATTTTATATCTACTAAAAGCGATTTGACGGATGTCATAAAAAATCATCATGTCCCCAAAAAAGTGGGGGTATCTAAAAATTTTTTGGTAATGTATCGCAATTCGCAAATGAAAGAGGTGAAATTCGGAGCTACTAAATACGAATATGTATAGTAAAATTTAAAAACAGTTTTAAAATATTATTTCCGTCGTCGGGTCAAAGTTTTTTTAACCTTTTTTAGCCCAAGATCTGACAGCTCAGCTCAGCTGACATGCTAGCCGGGTCTGTCGACCCACTGTATAATTATTTATACCTATTTGTGGTTATAAGAAAGTCCACAAACTTAAACATGACGTCAAAAAGTATGACTATGACTAATACGAAGGTATAAGTGGCCGAAAATAAATCATTCACATGAGTATAATCTTAATTGCTCTAGCAATACGGTGTAAATTGCCGTGTAGGAAGCTGAGTCAACATAATCTAAAGTATTGCTTGAAGAGAAAGTGTTCTGTTATGGACTTATGAGATTTTAACACGTTATACCTATTTAAAACTCTACTATATTGTGCAAGATTTCGGCAACACGTCTTCGGTAGCAAGTTTTCATCGTCGTCATCACTTTAACCCATTGCCAACGCACTTTTTCCCGGCCTTCTTCGAATACATTCCAATTGGGTATTTGTATACTACCTATTCAAATCAATTATTTTTTAGTGATTATTAAATAGAGGATCTCCCAAAAGTCGTATCTAATATCCACGTCTCCTGATATTTTATGTTGAATAACCATTTTAAACAATCGATTATAGTAAAAAAGTGCGTCTGACTTTAATAACGTCACATTTCAGAATTTTATATAAATCCCATACTTAGGACGCGTTTTGAAGATTGAATAAAAGTCGCTGATTTGACTATTTGTCAAATACCCAATTACAAGTTTTAAGTTTTTGTAAAACGTAAACTAATAAAAAAAAAATATATTTTTTATTACAGTGCTTCACACACGAGGAAAGTTTCTAAACTTACTTAAATATACGTATCAAAAATTTCGGAACCGACAGGATTTGAACCTACGTCTCTCTGCCGGTTCCGAAATTTTTGATATGTATATTTAAGTAAGTTTTAATAAAAAAATCCTATTACAATATATTTTATATGTACGACGTTGTGAGATGGTGATAATAAAATAAAACCCGGCTGAGTTTCTTGTGGGCTCTTCTCAGACCAAGGCGCGTTTGAACCCTTGTAGCTTTAGTTTTAAGATACCATAGCTGATTATCACCATCATGTTTTTAGGGTTCCGTAGCCAAATGGCAAAAAACGGAACCCTTATGGATTCGTCATGTCTGTCTGTCTGTCTGTCTGTCTGCCTGTACGTCACAGCCACTTTTTTCCGAAACTATAAGAACTATACTGTTGAAACTTGGTAAGTAGATGTATTCTGTGAACCGCATTAAGATTTTCACACAAAAATAAAAAAAACAATAAATTTTGGGGGTCCCCATACTTAGAACTGAAACTCAAAAATTTTTTTTTCATCATACCCATACGTGTGGGTTATCTATGGATAGGTCTTCAAAATTGATATTGAGGTTTCTACTATCATTTTTTTCTAAACTGAATAGTTTGCGCGAGAGACACTTCCAAAGTGGTAAAATGTAACTGTAACTTCTAAAATAAAAAAATGATAAAACTAAAAAAAATATATGATGTACATTACCATGCAAACTTCCACCGAAAATTGGTTTGAACGAGATCTAGCAAGTAGTTTTTTTTTAATAATTTAAAACTTACTACAGGTTTGTACGGAACCCTCGGTGCGCGAGTCCGACTCGCACTTGGCCGGTTTTTATATGTTATTGGACGTCAATAAGTGTACACTTGTACAGTGTACCTAATTTGAATAAATAAATATTGATTGAAATAGATTTTCCCGGCCTTTTTCCGTTCCGGGAAAACAGGAATAAATTTTTTATTTCCCGGCATTGGAGAAATTTGGTTTTTTTTAATTTTCCTATTCCAACTTAATCACGTTATTTAATATGTATAGTCTTAAGTCTGTATGTCACAGCTACATATTTTAAAAATCAACTATGCATTTAAAAATACCTGTTACTTCTACAGTGACCATACCTAAAATATTTTTTTAAATTCTTATGTTTTTTCTCCGAGTTAGAGTTTCTCCTGCCTTTGAGGCGAGTCGTTCTCGTGTGATTTTATCTTGTCATTGTAATAATATTTTTCCTATTATAGAATTAAAGGCACTAACTAGGAGAGGTTTTTGTCTTTTTTCTTCAAGTACCTATAAGAATTTAGTATCTTCAACTATTTAATAAATGCTATTAAACTGGAGGTCAAAGGATACATTATTAAAGTAATTTATTAACGTGATAATAAACGTGAAATCTGGGGGCACGGTAGTGCCCCCACCAAGTCGAGCGCGAAGCAACACTGCCGTACCATCCTTTACTGGAACCATTTCGCCGCATTTTCAGGCCCCTATTTGAGAACCTCTGGATGGGACTAGAACGCTGAAATTTTCGTCATCTAGTAAACTATAATCACACTATTGAAATCCAAAATTTTAAGTTGGTAGATCATTTAGTTCCGAAGTTAAGCGAAAGATTAAATATAATAATAAAGAAATTGCAGTAAGGAACCTTAGACTTGGCTCAACTTTGTCTAGAGATTTCATTACTTTTTAGAGATAAACAAGCAGCTCCATCGAGACTTGGCTATTTTTTTACAGGATGTTTTTGGTGGGATTTAATTATACCTAACTAACTACCCAAGTATGTATTAGTATAATTGAATACCGGGAAACCCGCGATTTAGCGATTTAGCGTTCCGGTACGAGGCCTGTAGGGGCGGATAAAAATTGTTTAACGGAACGCAAATGTCACCCCAGACTATCCTTGTCGTTTTACATTAATTGACGTTCCTACAGAGTTCGCGCGCTTTTGGGTGACAGCTATTGAAAATGATGTCGTGTTTAAAAACCGAATAGGATTAGGGTTAAGGGTTTAATATAACTGCCATGCCCCTTTTGCCCGCTATCATCTTAGACTGCATCATCACTTACCATCAGGTGAGATCGCAGTCAAGGGCTAACTTGTACCTAGTAAGTAGATTAAAAAAAACTTGCGGAGGAGTTTGATTTTCGACGCTTTATAGTAGGTACGTATCTACAGGTGAAATAACCTACCTAACTAACATATTTTTCCTTCCAGGCTTGGAAGAAAAAGCAGCTCAAATTGTATTTCATGTAGTATTTAGGTACCTAGTGCGAAATGGACAAATCAAAAAAAAAAAGTAACTATACGTCAGAACTCAGAATGCGTGTATTCCGCAAAAGCTGTGTTATTGCTCAATTTATTGTTACGATTCGGATTGGTTGAGGGTATGGTATAGGTACTTACTTGTTACTGCGAAAGTGTGTGTAGGCGTTTTTATAAAAAGAACGCTATTTTATTCATATTTTTTGACGTTTTCTGTCAAGTGTCAACACAACACCGGAAAAACCTAGGGAAACACACGTTATTTTGACAGTGACTGTCAGAAATGACATTTGATACATTTCGCGCCTACTGACATCTCTATGGCTAAAGGTTGCCATCTTGGAAACGTATCGAAAACTTGAAATACATTTTATTTTATTTCTGGATATTTACTTTAATATTTTTAATTATTATATTTTTAATACAATCTACATAATATGTATTTTCTTCTATTCATGGTAGAGTGTACAAAGAGTACACCGAAGGTGAACCTTCTCCTTTAGCCTTAAATAAAAAACCTGTATAAATGTTGCATTTTTTTAATTCATTTATATACGGCCCTGATGACAAGGAGTTTTTGATTTTACATAATGACAACTCAGAGCAGATTCTTAGATATGTTTAAAGATAGCCCGCCAGAGGGCGCTGCTGTTCGGAGCGGGTTTTGGTGGGGTTTTTTATGAATAATTTGTTTTAGCCATAGCCTTGTTACAATTTACGTTTTATGCGTGGCAAAATGGATTTTTTTTGCAAAATTGAATTAAACGGCGCCATTAGCGGAAAATTTTATAATCGTTACCAAAAAGTCTAATAGAGTCAATACTGAACTTTAAACGTATGAAAATAAAGCTTAAATTCCTATGCCAAAAATGATTTACGCACAGAGCCGTCTATATTAAGTTTAGCCAAACAAAAAAGTTTTCATTGCATTTATTTATTTTTAAGTGCTTATATTCTATATTATATTATTTACTAGATGATGCCCGCGACTTCGTTCGCATGTATTAAGGTTATTTGATCCCCGCGGGAACTCTTCAATTTTCCGGGATAAAAAGTCGCCTATATGTCCTTCCCCGGGATGTAAAGTATCTCTGTACCAAACATCAAGATCGGTTGAGTCACAGGTTGAGTAGTTGGGCCGTGAAAGCGTAACAGACAGACAGACAGATTACACTTTCGAATTTGCTGATGCCCGCGACTTCATACGCGTGGTTTAAGTTTTTTTTTTAACTTAATTTTCAGGGATAAAAAGTAGCTTAAATCACTCTCCGTCCTCAACTATACCCATGCCAATTCAGATTTCATTGACTATTATTATTGCTATCGGTAGGTACAAAACTCAGATACAAAACAGATTGTAAGTAAATAAGATTCTAAGTTAGAATGTATAGCAAGTGGTAGCGACCAGCGAGTCTGTCCGCACTCCTTCGTTCACAGCTGGGCTACTTTCTCCGACCAACCTTGATTTCTTACGCCTGCCTTGGGTACGTTAACATCTACTACGATTATTCGATGGCATTTTCGACACTACGTGATCTTAAACTTTTACTTTTCCCAACTATACGAGGAAACTTTCAAAGTTACCCCATTTACTTATTCGTAATATCCGTAAATAGTGGGTAACATGCGTATATCACAATGACAGTATGAGATTATATAAAAATTTGTATTAACTAGGTATACGTACGCGGAAACTTGCGTAATAAAATCAATGCCCATTTAACATCGCCTTTGCTGGACGTTTCCTTATTATTCAAATAGTAATGCTAATTTTTCCTAAAAAAAAAACGATACTCACTAGAGGTATTATTGCGATCCGAAATATTTGTAGCCAAAGCCTCACAAAAGCACACACTAAAAAAAATTGATACGTCACAACCACTTTTAGTTTATGCGCGAAATCCCGCGCGTCACCAAACACGTTTTGTTTATTTTTTTAAACCCCCAAATCGTTTTCGTTCAGAAATTGAATGGAAATGTTTTTTTTTAATCGATTCGACACGGATGCGGCCTGCCACGTTCGATACGGACAGTGGCTGTGCCGGTTGTGAGTCGTTGCGTCTTTTAGATTTCTTGTTTACGAACGTAAAAATGTTAAACCCGATCGGAGGAAAACATGGCCGGCCCGATGCATTTCCGCAGTGAGGCGTCCGTTTCAACACAACGGTGTAATAGACATATTAACAAATACCCACTCGAGTGGACGTGTTGCAATGATTCTGGATGTCTATTTTTCGCAACCGCGCTGGTTTGTTATATGTAGGTAAACAAACTGGTAGTTAGCTTAGCAAATTACGAAGGTGTTCTAAAAGTATTATAGTTAAACCTAGCTTTTTATTTTCGACCATTACGTAAGTATAATATGCTTATCTAATGTAGGTACTAACTGCCACACTCACAGTCGCCTAAAAGAACTCCTTAGTCATAGATTTCAATACTTAAGGAGTTTCTTAAGTAATGAGTGCAGTAGTTAGAGCTTTTTCTGCAATATCTAGGTAGGTAGGTACTGTAATCACTAATCATCTATTGTTGGAATAGTTAGGTAGGCATGACATAAATGAAGTGGTGGAATCGCCACCGCCACATCTCTTAAGTACCTAATAATAAATTAAGAGAAATAAGTAATGTTATTGCGCCACGTCCCTCCCTGCCTCGCCAGTCGTAGCTCCATTCTATACCTAAGTGTTTTGTGCTCTATTGCGATAAAATGACTGCTTCAAGTGTGATGATCGCAATCACGGCCTCTGATTGGCTAACACTCTTACACTATTTTCAAAAATCTTCGCTTTAAGAATACTAAATATTCAGCCAATTACAATTGAGATTGTTACAACGATTGATACAACTTTTTTGGAATTTAGGCTGTATGGTCATAGATCTTTGCCTGTGTTGGGATTTGGGAACTAGGGACCGACCCGGCTAAGTTCCCAGTTATAGGTATAGGACCGATCTAGGGTTCGAATTTCAACTGAAGATTTCTGGTAGATATAGGTAGGAACATCGATGGTAGGAAGGTTTATATTACTTTAACTAAACGGTCCCTACTTACCGTAGCGGCCCGCATAGATACTTTACTTGCTTACGAGAGAGATTCCGGATCCTTACGTTCAATTACCTAGTGCTTGGTAGGTGGCATAAATATGGGCACACGACGAGATCAGAGAACATAAATTCTCTGCTGAATTTATCGGTTTATTAATAGGTACTGGCCTAAGCCATCGCGATACTGATCTCAAGGAATATTGGATTTATCAATGCTCAAGAAAACAATAATTAAAATGAAAATTAGTATTAAAGTAGTGCAATAAAATACTTTTCTCACTAGTCAATAAAAATGCTCATATTTTTTTGAAGGCGTTTTACTCTGAGCGTTCATGGCATGTTCTCCGAGAAATTATAAATAATTGGAGATCGAGATGCAATTATATTGTAAAATATGTAGATTTGCAAGTACATGGTTTTTAATTTAAATTTTTAGAGAATATTTTTATAGCTTTTGTCTTTTTAGTTTTTTTTAACTTTCTTCTTCTTTTCTTGGGGTGTGTTCCGAAATACACTGCGAGCACTGTAAGTCCGCAGTAAGAGCACTGTACAGTGCTCGCAGTGCTATAGGGTGCGTTCCGAAATACACTGAGAGCACTGAAAGTCCCCAGTAAAGAGCACTGCCAGTGCTCGCAGTGCTTATAACGGAACACACACATAGATCGGAACACCCACTTGGGTAAAAAGCATGAATGAACCATCAACAAAATGTCACTGATAAATGTCAATTTGACAGTTGACAGTTTGGATCTTTTGTTTCGTCGGTGGTTTGGATTTGCAGGTTATGTTTATTCTTGGTTATAGTGGTTCTCTTTTTGCTCTGAATTTGAATATAAAATAAACAAGGTATAAAAAATCAATCCAATAATGGCTCTACTTAAAAATTTCACTATTCGCAACATTTGTGAGTACCTACATTACAATTCACTTACTTTCCCAGTCCCATGTCATAGGTAATATTTTTGTGTTTTTTTCTAGTTTCAACCACACACAAGGCTATAATATCGTCTTTAAGACCCTATTCATCAATACCAGTAGCAGCCGAAGAAGATGACGCGCCAGTAGAAATAGAAAACCCGTATAAAAAAGAGAAACGCCAGTGTATACTATGCAAGCTAAATATTACGCCAGATTATAAAAACTACAGACTCCTATCTCAGTTCCAGAGTCCTTACACGGGAAGAATATACGGAAGACACATTACTGGTCTATGCAAAGCTAAGCAGGCTTTAGTCGAATCGGAAATAAGGAAAGCGCAGAACTGTGCATACTTGCCTTATTATTACAAAAGTAAGGAGTTTTTGAGAGATCCCAAATTATTTGACCCTGAGAACCCGATTCGGTCGCATAGATTTTAATTTATTTGCATATATAAGCATAACACTACTATTATTGCCAGAACAATTCCTTTTCAGCAATGATTGTAGTCTAATAAATTATTAAAGAAATCAGATTCACTATAATATGTAGTTTAGTTTTTAAAATGTGTATTGCTAAGTATGTTGGAATAAAAAAATTCAGATGGATTGTTATTTTCTTTAATTGAGAACCTCCTCCTTTTCTGATGACCTTGTGTGTTTCAATAATGTGCAATGAAAAGTTGTGCAGTGGGTTTTAATGAAACCACCACTTAACATCCCACTGCTGGGCACGGCCTCCACTCTCATAGGAGAGAGGAAATTGGAGCTTAGACCCAACACACTGCTCTATAAATGCGGGTTGGTGGGCTTTCAGGACTATTATCTTGTTAGTGATGACACCCGGGACCAACGGCTTAACGTGATCTCTGGGTCACGGTGGTAACTCACTTCCATCTCAGGGCTGGCACTGAAAATTTCTTAACTGAAAAACCAATAGCTAACAAGAACAGTAAAACGAAACAACTTTAGTAGAATAATTGCAATCTTGTATTGTACTATTTTATAATCTTAAAAATTGTGTTACAATTTATACTTATATAATATTTGAAACTATACTCTAGAAACTTGAATTATTAATTTGAATTAATAATATTCTAAAAGTTTTGAATCATTTTGAATAGGCCATTACAATCAATCAACAATATGAAAGTTACAATACTATAATTCTTGCCAGCAAGGCATTCAGTCATCAACCACACAACCAATAGACGCCTAATTACTATGCTTTCGTAATGCAAACAATTCAGTCAAATGTCTCATAGTAAGCGGGCGCGGGGTACTAAACGCTGATTGGTCTACTCAAGGTCAAAAAAATCATAAATCAAATGGGATGGGGTCCTAACTCCTAATAATTATTTATCGATAATTAATTATCGATATACTCTAATTAATATTTAAATAACTCGGTAGGTTTTGTTACAAGGGCGTGGAATTATATAAGACCTATTAAGTCTGATGTGTTGTCTGAAAATGTTCGCCCTAATGAGGAGTCTATTAGTTGTATGGTCGATGCATTCAGTAGACGAATCTATAAGCGCGATAGGATAAATTACATATTAAAGTAAAAAATTAAAATTACTAACAAATTAATTAAGTTTTAAAGCAGACAAAATAATAGCAGCATCATCAGGTGTAGCAAAACTATCACTATCTGAATCGTAACCAACCATATCAGGCGGTATTTTCAACATTTGCAACAATTCAGATTGTGCCATATTCTGGTCCGGTAATTTATTTCTCATTAAGTCGAGCAATTCCATTAACGCTGTCTGACAACCTATTTGCCATTTCTTAATTAACTCCCTCAATTCCTTAGTTTCATCTGTCATTGCTTTAGCAAGTAATAAGTTCTTTTTAGTTTCAATCCTTGCTGTTATTTCATCCAAATCCTTCTGGGTTATAGAACCGGTAGACTTAGGTCTTGACGGCTTAGCTACTTTATCATAAGTCTTTTTAATAAGTATTGTTTTACTTCTGTCATAATCAAAATCGTCATCTTCGTCACATAAATTTGAACTTTGTTGAGAAGGTTTAGGGATGGCTTTTATTTGAAGCTTACTTGTTTTATGTTTTTCCTTTCCTTTATTCTTCAGTCCAGTTGTAGAAGTTGTTTTTTCTAGTTGTTTGACATTAACTTTCTTTGTTTCAACAAAATCGTTATCATTGGATTCTTTCCTTGTAAGATCTGTGACATTTTGAGGAATCCGAGTTTCTATGATATTTTTGCTGTCTATTAGGTTCTGAGTTTTCTGTTCCATATTACCATTCATTCCTTTTAGTTTCTGAGTATTTTTTACTGCAGGAACATTATTGGTCATATTTGGTTTATTCAAATCAGATAGTGGTACATCATCTGAATCTGAGTCAAATAGAGATTGAGACACTGATTTATTTGTTGTCACATTTTCTTTCATAATATTATTAGGTGTATTATTAATAACTTTATCTGTTTTAAATATCTTTTTCTGTATAACAACCATGCATTCTTTGGTCAAATTATTCGGACTTTTTTTCCCGCTAACTTTGATACTGTCTGTATGTATCAATATTTGATTTTTATCAGTTTTTGGTTTCTCATTACTATCGGAGTTTATAGTAAGTGGCTCATTTACGGATTTCACTGGGGATTTCACTATATTAATTTTATTGCTACTTTTAGAATTATTCCTAGACAGTTTTGAAACTTTGGTTACGTGTTTATTGGACTCTTTTTGCATGTTTTCCTCATTAGTCATTATTATAGAAGGATTTTCACTAACTTGTTTGGTAGAACCATTTTGCAATGTCTCTTCATTCAATACAATATTTTGTTCACTTAACTCCGATATACTTTGAGGTTCTTTTTCGACTTCCTGACTTTTCAGAGCTGTTGTAAGTGTTTTAGACTTCTTTCTGGGCAATAAGGTTCGTGTCGGAGTTCTGCCTATTTCTGTTTTAGGGATATTACAGGTTTCTGAACTTATTTCTTCACTTGAATCCTCCCCAGTTTCTTTTTCTTCCACCTCTGCGTCACATTTCTTCCTCTTTCTAATTTCATTGTCTTTTTTAACTTCTTTATTGCTACTCGAACTGCCTAAAGGTGATATAAAGGGCGAAACTCCACTTTTCTTCCATTTACGTGAGAGCCCTAGGCGACGACAAGGAGTTAGCAAAGACTTGCTAATACCTCCTGGAGTTTTAGGTGAATCCGCACTGTTTGTTTTATTTGAAGATATGTTCATTATTTTCCAATCAATTCATGGTTTCTAGAAAATAAATAATCTTCTTCTTCTTTTCTTGTTTTTTTTGTAATTATTTTGTTTTGAAACAATCTGTCAAAATATTTACTTTCCCGCCATTTTTTGTGTTCGTTCAAAAATGTACCTTTATTTTCCTTTTTCATTGACCTTTATGTATAACATTTTGCCACAAGTTCCTTGTGCCGAACCTCAGATCAATAACCTAATGATCTGAGTGCCAAACCAAAACGATTAAAAGCTGTCATGTCAATAAAATTGTCGATTGTCTAAAAATGACAGCTACAGTGTAACGATTGCAATCACCTCTGATTGGTTAACATTCTTCCACTATTGGCCAAAATCCATTGACGCAGCAAAAATACCATAAATTCAGCCAATCAAAACAATTGAGACTGTAACAATGATTGATACAGGTTTTACATAATCGCCCTGACAGTGCATTGCTCGTGTCTTGCTCGTGTCCTACTCTATCCCCCCTGCTACACACTGCCCGAGTGACGTGGGAAGTAGCGTGGGACGGAGGCAGAGACGTCGTGTGGCAACGATACTCGCCATGCTCTCGCCACGCTCCTCGCCCTCGCGCATCGCTCCCTGTTTTGTCGGTTTTTTGGGCGCGAGTCAAAGGACTGGCGATATGAGCGCGAGAGAGCTCCCACACACTGCCCAGTGCCCGCTACTCATTCGCAATCGAGCGCTCGTAGCAGAAGCACGCGCAATCATGCCGTCGCCGCCGCCGCCAGCCGATGTTTTATGTTTTAAATATATTATGTTGGTACCTATACCTACATTATGATGCCCGTGACTTCGTCTGCGTGAATTAAAAAAGTTCCTACGGGAACTTTTTAATTTGCCGGGATAAAAGTAGCCTATATTGTGTTATTTCAGACTATAATCTATTGATGCCCGCGACTTCGTCCGCGTGGATTTAGGTTCTTTGGTTCCCGCGGGAACTCTAATTTGCCGGGATATAAATTAGCCTCTATGTTATTCCATAAGTATATTAGTATAGAGAAGCTTGTTTTTTAAAAGTAGGTACTAGCTGATACCCGCGACTTCGTCCACTTGGAATAGGTTTTTTAATTCCCACGGGAACCATTGAAATATTATACGAGAACTCTGTAATTTTCCGGGGTAAAATGTAGCCTATGTCGATTTCCGGGTCCTAAACTATAGCCATGCAAAAAATCACGTCGATCCGTTGCTCTGTTGCGACGTGATTGAAGGAATTAAATATGCTAAACAAGCATAGCGCGCACGCAGCCACAGTTTCAACCTCCATTGTGTGTTACGTGTAGCAAGTGCAAATGACCTAGTGCGGAGCGTCGCGATTAATCGCGCGAGGAGAGCTGTGTGTGGCCACGGAGGGCAGCAACGCGGCAGAGCGAGGGCGTGCTACGCGGCAGCGCAAGGAGCATAGTGTAGCGGAGGCATATGATTAAGGAAGTGACATTTTGATTTTTGAGCCAATCGCACAACATTTCACAACAATTTTAGCGAAAAATAAAAAAGACGCGCGGCGCGCCTCCGAAGTCCGAATACGACACGCAAACAGAGTAGATCATATCATTTACGTCGCAAGGGGAATACAGAGAGCCCTGCGAATATTTGTGACCAACCGAAGAAGCAAGGGTTTGTTGCGAAGTATATAAAATAAATATTACATAATGCCGTTGCTGCGTTTGACCAGTGGAAGTTTCGGGTCGCTGCGTACCTTCGCAACGTCATCCGCCCTTGGGAAAAGGGTGAAGACTTTCGCTGTCTACCGCTGGAACCCTGATGAGCCTGACAAGAAACCCTACACTCAAAACTTCGAGGTTGATTTAGATGACTGCGCGCCGATGGTGTTAGACGCGCTATTAAAGATTAAAAATGAAATGGACCCTACTTTAACGTTCAGGAGGTCTTGCCGCGAAGGTGTATGCGGTTCTTGCGCTATGAACATCGACGGAATCAACACGTTAGCTTGCATCAGTCATATTGACCAGAACTTGTCGAAACCAAGTAAGATCTACCCTTTGCCGCACATGTATGTAGTTAAGGACCTCGTTCCTGACTTGACCAACTTCTATCGTCAGTACCAGTCCATAGAACCTTGGCTGCAGAGGGATAAGGAACCTGTGAAAGGTAAGGAGACTCAGTTACTCCAAGATGTTGAAGACCGTGCGAAGTTAGACGGTTTGTATGAGTGCGTACTCTGTGCTTGCTGCTCGACAAGCTGCCCATCCTATTGGTGGAATGGAGACAAATACCTTGGCCCTGCAGTACTGATGCAAGCGTATAGATGGATCATAGATTCTCGAGATGATGCCACAGCCAAACGTTTGGCTAACCTTAAAGACACATACTCTGTTTACCGTTGCCATACGATCATGAATTGTACACGAACATGCCCTAAAGGTTTAAACCCTGGTCGTGCTATTGCACAGATCAAAACATTACTCTCAGGCATTGTTAAGAAACAAACTCCTATCATGGACCCGGCAGGTTTAGAGAAACAGGCCGTACAAAACTAAATAATCAATTTTCTAGCTTAAATGATGATTTATTAGATGTCAATAAAATTCTGAGTAAGGAAAAATGTTTGTGACCTTAATATTACTTTACAATTTTTAGAACTGTTTAAAATTCGCTTTTAATTAATTTTTAAGACAGGACGTAACAAAATGACGTAATCCTACAGTATTTAGTTAATGAGACTTTGTTACTTATTTTACCAAGTAGAAGCTATGTGACATTATGTTTTTGCATAAATTAATTAATTAGACCATATTTTCTCTAAACTATCAAAAATTTGATATTTTAATAAGTAGCCTAAGCATGGTGTTAAGCCATTTGTTATTTTATCAGAATAGTACTTCTCAATATTTTGCATTTTGATTGAGGATTTTTACAAACTAACTTTTAAATTCAAGATTTATTTTTATTGTATGACTTTTCTTTAAAATTAAAAACAATGAAATACATATAAATCATGCATGATTGTTTTTGCTGATGATACTAAGTACTTTGATAATGTGTATCAAGTACCTTGCCAAAAGTCTTCTTCATTGAAATGCATAGTATGAGATTAACATGATTAATTATTTTCTTTATAGCACACAAATTTACCAACTAAAATGTACAAAGATTATTTAATATTATTTGAAATGTCATAATAAATTAATTGATTCAATAGGATCTCTATAATATTGACCTCTGCCATGGACTTGTTTTTATCTGAACAGCACTCGAGTATATTTATAATGGATTTTATTGTGTTAGGGAAATTATTAAAAGTATTATTCTATTATAGTACAATGACTATCATGTTTTTATTATACTATTTACTTATACCTAGATATTTTTTACATCTATCATGAAGATTCAATAGTGATTTAATGTTTTTAATTTAATGTTCTTTTGTCTAATATGTCCATTGACTTCTCTAGCTATATGTATAATATTCAGACTGATGGATTTATACTCTTTGATGCTAGGACTCTTCTTGGATGTCTACTACGATAAAACGATGTCAACATTTGCCAACCCGTAACTTATTGTCATTATTTATTTCCCATTTTTTAGGTGTATAAATGTCACGTAATTAAATTATTATTTTTGTTGTTGAATAAAGTTTTATTTTTTGTCCACACAGTTTTTTTCTGAGCTTTCAGGCTTTTATAAATAATTCAAGTCCTCTGTTTTTCCTCTCATCCTTTGAAGTTATTGATCCCATTTTTAGAGATCTGTGGACCGTAGTGAACTCTTGTGGGTCACAAAGATTGTAAAAGCTAGGTACAAAATAGTCTTTTATAGTTCGACTAAAACAGGAACTAATTTTTATGCCATGTCAGATACTCAACTAAAAAATTAGTTCCTATTTTAGCCACCGGGTCAGATAAGTTTATGGGACTACCTTTTTTTATCCACTACAGTTCGCCCTTGACTGTGATCTCACCTTATGGTAAGTTATGATGCAACGTCTAAGATGGTAGCGAGCTAACATGTTAAGAGTAGGTATGACAGTTATATTATAGCCTATATCCCTAATTGGTTTGTGCACGGCATCGTACCGGAACGCTGAATCGCTTAGCGGCATTTGTTTTGCCGGTGATAGACGCCGGGGTCTCAAGGTGTGACGTTGCATTGGAAAGTTCAACATTGGTAGACCCTCCGGGGGACCGACGATACCAAACGTGTTTGCTGGAGGCCGTTTACATTGCAAATTCGATTGATCGTATTGAGCGTTCGATCACATTATCGTCAAAGTAACATAAACCATAATTGCATTGATTTAGAGCTCAATTTCGTATATGCATTCACAGCCACTCAATTTCGTATATGCATTCACAGCCAGCGCTCCAAACGATACGTTCCGAAATTTTCTTTGACGCTGATGTATGAAGTTCTCTACAAGAAACCTATTTCCAGCAGTAGTCGTCTATCAGTTGAAGAGATAGATAGTGAATGTCAGTTGGAAATCGAACTAGAGACCTTCAAAACTGGTTATTTATGTAACTGCTGTCAGAGAAGTTATCAAACTGGAATTCTATTGAAATAATCATTATCAACGGCCACGTAAATGAGTAGAGTTATTAAGTGTAGGGTTTTAATTAGCAAGTACTAAGTAGGTAAGTATACTTAGGTATGGAAAATTTCACGGCCATTTAAAAATTCCAAGAGCTCGGCACTCTTTGACGGGCTATTGTAGTCTTTTAATTGGGAGGTACCGGGTTCGATTCCCAGCTGGAGTTATTTAGGAATTATATACCGACCGATTTTAATTATTTGACGACCTCCGTGGCGCAGCGTTGTGCGCTGTTGTCTGAACGTGCGGAGGTCCCGGGTTCGATCCCCGGCAGGGTCAATTTAGGAATTTATAATTTCTGAATTTTTCCTGGTATGGCCTAGTGGGAGGCTTCGGCCGTGGCTAGTTACCACCCTACCGGCAAACACATGCCGCCAAGCGATTTAGCGTTCCAGTACGATGCCGTGTAGAAACCGAATAGCGGTATGGGTTTAATATAACTGCCATGCCCCTCACTGGTTAGCCCGCTACCATCTTAGACTGCATCATCACTTACCATCAGGTGAGATCGCAGTCAAGGGCTAACTTGTAGTGGATAAAAAAGGGGGTTGGGAGCTTTTCGGCTATATCTAGTTTCTAGAGAAGAACGTTTGTCAAACAGATGCCCTTCTTGTCCCATTGGTATGCGGTGTGATCCTACAAGTCCATAAGGGAGGTCCCAGGTTCGATGACTAGCAGCACAATTTGAGATTTTGTACCTACTATCTTATATTCCTTTAGCCTAACGTGCTAAAGGCACACTAGCTACGTGCACACCGTACCTACAGTGTCAGCAAGGCGTCCTCACACGAATCATACTAATATTATAAATGCGAAAGTGTGGTTGTTTGTTGGTTTGTCCTTCAATCACGCCGGAACGGAGCAACGGATCGATGTCATTTTTTGCATGGGTATAGTTGAGGACCTGGAGAGTATAGACTACTATTTTATATTTATCCCGGAAAATTGAGGAGTTCCCGTGGGAATTCAAAAAAACTTATTCCATGCGGACGATGTCGCGGGCATCAGCTAGTTTCTTATAATAATGTTAATAAAAAAAACTAAATGTTTTAATAATGCTAATAAGATTACATAATATTAATTATTTGAAACGTGTTTCTGCGAATAATTATTATGTAGGAACGGAGAGACGAAGATTAAGTAAGTATGTTATTTTAAATAATACCTAAAATTTTAATTTTTATCCCATTTCAACAAAAAAAAACAATTAAAAATAATTTAAGTATGTATTTATTTCTCTTAATAATTAATACCTACACAATATATTTTGATCATGGACATTATACAAAGTCGCAATTATTATAATTTATTAGATTACCTACTATAACAATAATACATTAACATTTATCTAGGAAGCATCTATATATTTTGTACAACTGTTTTTGAAAACTGAACTTTTTTTACTGAGAATTTTCAAACTATTAAAATATGTAAAGGCGTGTGCACAAAGTTTTAAGAACCGTCCAATATAGTGCATTACCACCATGGTCCAACCGGCCAATAGGAACGCTTTATTTTCATAGTTAGATCGCTAGATGAGATAAATAAATAAATTTGTATATAGTTCAAATACCACGGACGCGTACGAAGAGATTTGCTTCCTCGTTTCCAATTCGAACCGCTAGGATAACGAAAGTCTCTTCTATCCGTTTTTCCATCCTCTTGTAACATTGATATCTTCAAATAAAGAGTGAATAGGCATCATCTAGGCAAGCGCGCTCCACCTTAGGCTGCATCACTTCTTCCAGCAAGTCTGATTGCAGCCAAGCGGTAGTCTATGGATTAAAAAAAATGTTTTCTCACCTCCGGGCGGAAAGCGTCAATTTTCCTCCCGCTGCGCTAAACGAAAATGCCGCTTTCCGCCTCCGTCGAGGAGAAAAATAGTATACACACCACGGGCAGTAAATAAGAAAGCCTCAGATCACATGTTTATTGACCTCGGCTTCGCCTCGGACAACAATTACATGTGATCTGAGACATTTCTTATTTTACTGCCCTAGATGTGTAATATACTATTCTCTGATGGAAACACATCCATAGACTTGGGGTCAAAAGATGCTGGAATGGGGATCATGCACCAAAATGAAGCGTTGTTGGACCCCCCCCACTGGACGGACGACCCGAAGATGTACGCAATACGCATTAAGGAATTCCGTAAACCAATTTAATAATTCTACATCCACTTTTCATTTTCAACGTACGAAAGCGTATTAAAAATCCCAACAAGTTCCGATCTATTTCGGACGTCGGAACTACACGTACGACTAAGACCTTGTCCAAGGAGCGAATTCGTCGCGAAACGTTTCGCGCGAATTCATTCGCGCGTTACCGAGATACTAGGGGCCAATACATCGCGCCCACAAGCATCGCGCGAATTCAAAATACGCGCGTAAATCGCGTGCACTACGCCAGACTCTCGAGTCGCGCGTGATTCGCGCGTAATGCGCGCGAGTCGAGATACTAGGGACGCCTTGTTGCGCCCAGTTAACGCGCGAACTCCAGAGCGAATGCACGTATCCAGGGAAATGGAGCGCCAAAATTTTCGCGCGTAGGTACGCTCTTTCTGGGCAAAACGGTCGCGCGTGATACGCACGAGAGAATCGCGGCGAATACGCTCCTTCTGGACAAGCTCAACTCGCATCCAGCGTGATCGCTTCCGTAGTACTCGAACGGTTGGGATCGCTCGAGCCTGTCCGTACGTATTCGCACCGCGATGTTCGTACGAAGACGCATGCAATGTGAGCGCGGCCTTACTTTTTCACGCGAAACTACTGAACGGATTTTAATAACATATTGTATGATATAGACTTACTACATTGGAATAACACGGCAACTCTTATCCCGATATTACCGATTAAAGGTGTCTACGAGGGGCTAAGTATAATTTTAACTGGCAGTGGCATACTTTATAATTTTGTAAATGTGACTTATAATAATAACAATAATAACTGTTTTCTTATTATCCTATAAAACTACATATTTTACAGATCACGCGTAAATAAGTCATATAAAAAATCAACAACAAATTATAAAGGTGCAAATAAACTACTAAATGCATGCGACATGCGACGCGACAAAAAGCGTGGCGACGGATCATACTTTTTTCATTCAGCTTAAAATGTTATTTGAGTTACCCAGGTTGCGTAAGACTGCGATTAGATACATTTGTTTTTTTGTAATCCACTACAAGATAAGGTAGCTTTTGAATCTTATTTATTTCTACGCGACATCGTACCGGAACGCTAAATCGCTTGGCGGTACGTCCATTTATACACTGTAGTCTGTGGGTACGTCTTTGTCGGTAGTAATTCTTTGCTTGTAATTGACTTACAAGTTAGTTATAAAAGTTAACTTAAAAATGTAATCACCCTACCGGCAAAGACGTGCCACCAAGCGATTTAGCGTTCCGGTACGATGCCGTGTAGAAACCGACTAGGGGTATGGGTTTAATATAACTGCCATATCCCTAACAGGTTAGCCCGCTACCATCTTAGACTGCATCGTCACTTGCCATCAGGTGAGATCGCAGTCAAGAGCTAACTTGTACTTAGTGGAAGACAAAAAAATTGTTAACCAATGAAAGGGGTTTCAATATTTTAGTAAGTAGCCTTTATGCATTCTAGAGGCATCCGCTGATTGGTCAATAGTCACGCCATAGATTTTGTTACGTCACAGCAAAGTTCTTACGTCACAGCAAAGTTTTTTTGTACCTTTGACTCGTATAAATCGATTCAATCTTTTTGGCGAAAGCGAAGTGAGCTCAAAGTCGGGTTCGCGTTGGTGCCAAGATATAAGCCCCGCTGATTGGCATTTGGCTGATACGCAAAATGCTTGGATGAAATAAACACGGGATATAGGAAACTTAAGAAAAATTTATGAAATCACGTTCGACTAACTTTTGCGGGGCGAGGGGAGAGTGCCTTGTCATTTTTCTGCCCAATTGGGTTTTTTTTTTAAATAATATATAAGTAACTATAGCGAGCAAACGAGCAGGCGGGTCACCTGATGGTAAGTGATTACCGCCACCCATGTACATTTGCAGCACCAGAGGAACCGCCAATGCTTTGCTGGCTACTTGACTTGGTATTTGACCAATATCCAAATAAATTATTTTTTAGTGATTAATAAATAGAGGATCTCCCAAAAGTCGTAATATCCACGTCCCCTGATAGTTTTGTATTGAATAACTATTTTAAACTATCGATTAAAGTAAAAAAAGTGCGTCGAACTTGGACGTCACATTTCAGAATTTCATATAAATCCCACACTTCGGACGCGTAGACGTTTGAAAAAAACCGGCCAAGTGCGAGTCGGACTCGCGCACCGAGGGTTCCGTACAAACCTGTAGTAAGTTTTAAATTATTAAAAAAAAAACTACTTACTAGATCTCGTTCAAACCAATTTTCGGTGGAAGTTTGCATGATAATGTACATCATATATTTTTTTTAGTTTTATCATTCTCTTATTTTAGAAGTTACAGGGGGGGGGGGACACACATTTTACCACTTTGGAAGTGTCTCTCGTGCAAACTATTCAGTTTAGAAAAAAATGATATTAGAAACCTCAATATCATTTTTCAAGACCTATCCATAGATACCCCACACGTATGGGTTTGATGAAAAAAAATTTTTTGAGTTTCAGTTCTAAGTATGGGGACCCCCAAAATTTATTGTTTTTTTTCTAGTTTTGTGTGAAAATCTTAATGCGGTTCACAGAATACATCTACTTACCAAGTTTCAACAGTATAGTTCTTATAGTTTCGGAAAAAAGTGGCTGTGACATACGGACGGACACACAGACAGACATGACGAATCTATAAGGGTTCCGTTTTTGCCAAATTTGGCTACGGAACCCTAAAAAAGTTGCTGATCTGTCAAATACTATGACAACACTTAACATAAATTTAATGGCGAAACTGCCCAGTTTACGGCTAGAGGGGTAAAGCGAATATGGCCGATATCATGCGTCCCGTGGTTTAATAAGGATGATGACAACTCAATCAAATCAGCAACTCTTTATCAAACTTAGAAACGCACTTCTAGTATGGAAGTTGTATGAAATTCACAGCTGTGACGTTATAAAATTTCAACGCACTTTTTTTCTTTAATCTATATTTTAAAATGGCAAATTTAAAACTAACCGAGGATGTCAATTTTAGGTCTTTTGGAAGACCCTCTATTTTATAATCAGTTTTAGAAATAGTTTATTTTTGATATAGGCGTCATCCCTATTCTTCCAAGGCAAGATGTCATTGCGCCGGGACTCGTGCGTTGTTCGCAACTTCCAAAAAGATTGCATCGACAGAATATACATAATATCGTTTATTACTATTAAAATAAAATACTTAATCATTTCACAAACTTCATTGTCAATACCTATTATCAATTATCATTACGAATAGATTATTATAATTAAATAAGTCACCCAGATTATACATACCAAAGCCGGCGGTTTTAGCATCAATGTGAGAAATGAAAAGTCCCGGGTTCGATTGCCGGCAGGGATATATTGAGTTTTTACTCTGGTCTGCTCTAGTGGGGAGTTTCGGCCGAAGCTATAGTTACCACCTTTACATCGATGCACGCGGAATATGGTATGTACTATGTAGTGTCCTTTATAATTCACATTTTATAAATAATTCTATACACATTTTTAAAACTTTATTATTATAGTTTTAAGATAAAGGTCTACACTTAATATAGAGAGAGATAAAATTCAAATAAACTATCATAGGCAGTCGTAATAAACCTAACGTTAAAAACATACGCACCGAACCTCCTCCTTTTTTGGAAGTCGGTTAAAAATCATGTTTGTGATAAGGGTAAAAAATTAACAGTCGTACGGTTCTAAGTCTTACGGTCGATTTACATTGTTGGCAGCAAATCGAAGCTAATTTCATTAACCTGCTCTCCTAGATGAACGACCAAAGCGGGGCGCCCACAAGTACAAAATCCCATACTTAGCGCGTTCAGCAGGGCTAGCATGAGCCGGAGATAAAAAATTTATCCCCCGATTTTATCCACTGACAAAACATAAAATTAACTTTCAAGTAAAGATTTTTATATAACCCTGTGAAGATGATACTGCCATTGGCGCAATTCGGTATTTGACAAATAGTCAAATCCAGGTCAAATCAGCAACTTTTTTTCAAATGTCAAAACGCGTCCTATGTATGGAATTTATATGAAATTTTAAAACGTGACGTCACGTAAAGTTCGACGAACTTTAATCTTTAATCGATTGTTTAAAATGGTTATTCAACATAAAACTTTTATTGTACGTGGATATTACGACTTTTGGGTGATCATCTATTTAATAATCACTAAAAAATAATTTATTTTAATAGTAGTCAAATACCCAATTAGAATGCCGTAAGCCTACTTTGTCGTATTAGTTTATCAATTGCGAAAAACCAAATTAAATTTGAATTTCGCGGGCAGACCCGTGTAGTCCACCTTAACCACCCCTCAGAGCACGGCGACAGGGTAGAGGAGAAGTTTATCCCCGTTTGACATTTCACGGGGACTCGGGGGACTATTTATCCACCGTTATTTTGCGTTTTTATATAAATATTTCATCCTTTCCTCGGGGAGAAAATTATCTCGGCCCATGCTAGGGGGGGCTGGAGTTAGAAAAAGATCCTGATTTGCCTAGTTGTCAAATATCGAATTTCAAAGAGTAGATAGAAATTAATCATGTAAGAAAAATTAATGTTTATTTAATATGTTTGCACATAGCAAAGAACTTTCCGCTAAAATATCTATTACGAAATAATACCAATTAATAATGTTTTTAGACGTGTGTAGTTGGCGAAAACCTCAATAAACAATTTATAACAATATTTTATTTCTAATATACTTGTACGCACAATTAATTAAAATGGTTTGTCGTGGACAAATAGTGGAAGTTGGATTTGTATCAGGTTCATAGTAACTATACAGGGACTACTCGCACTACAGAAAGAACTGTTCGTCCGGGTCTTCTCCGGTTGGCCCGTGAGGGCCAAGCGGGGGTACGGGCCTCGAGGCTGGGCCTCCTTACCCGGGTGGGGCGCGGGGCAACATTGTGCCCCGGTGAAAAACTTGAAGCCGAGTAAAACCGGCTAGGGCCTGCCTTAGGGCTACGGGCCCCTAAGAACTGTTCTTTGCGTGCCTGCAAGTAGTTTGGCTTTATAAATATAGATGGCGCTGCACACTATTAGCTCGCATTATAAAGATTTACGATCACTTTACTTTGAGTGTGCAAGGTTTACTAAAGAATAGTGCTATAGTCTGTCAAACTTATCTGTCCCGGTGGCCAAAATTGGAACTATTTTTTATGCCTGTTTAGTTGTTTTTTTAATACATATTAATTAATATACTAGTGACGCTGTCACCAGGTCAAATAATTTTGTGGGACTGTAATGAGGACTTTCTGCACTTGCGTTTATTCCTTTTGGTGGGACTAGGTTTGTTCATTATAGTCCACATAATTATAATTTTCCGCGGCAGTTTACCGTGAGCATAAATGACGCTGTTTAATGATAACTGGCACTATAACTAGTTTTTGCACTTTGATTCAAGGTGTGTGCAAAAGTACACTAAAAGGTGCAATGTTTATTAATTAAGTAGTGTTTAAAATAATTTTATAAATATATCAATAGTGAACGCTCAAGTAACATGGTTCCTTCTAGACAAATAATGCAGTTCCGGTTTGTAAAGGTCGGAGGTATCTCCGAATCATATATCCTGAACTTTGCTTGAGGTTTCTTATTCCTGGTGAGATTTTGTGCATAGTCGACAACATTTTCTTCGTTGTAGTTTTCCTTTGCTCACATAGATGGCGCTGAACAATGTCAACTCGCGACATACATTTCCACTATGTTGTATGGTGTGTGCAAAGTATATTGAGAATAGTGTTTAAAATTAACTAGTGTCGAAAATAATCAGTTCTTACAAGTACACGAAGTAACATGGTTCCTCCTGGATAAATAATGCAGTTTGGGTTTATAAAGGTCTGAGGTATCACATCGCTGGACCTTGGTACGCTTGAGGTTCATAGTCCACAAATTTGTTTTAGTTTGCCTTTGCTCACATAGATGGCGCTGTACACTGGTAACTCGCGCTACCACATTCCACTATATTGTATGGTGTGTGTAAAGTATCTTGAGAATAGTGTTTAAAATTAACTAGTGTTGAAAATAATCAGTTTTTTTAAAGTATGAGTTCAAGTAACATGGTTCCTCCTGGATAAATAGTGCAGTTTGGGTTTGTAAAGGTCGGAGGTATCATATCGCTGGACCTTGCTGCGCTTGAGTTTGCCGTTGGGAGTGGCGGGTGTCGCCGGGCTGTTTTGTTCGTAGTTTTCCACTGATTTGTCGCTCGATGGACTGTTGGGGAGAACTGGAAACAAAGAAAGTTGGTATCAGATATTTTAATGATTGCGACTTGTTAATGATGAATAAGTCTCAAGAATCTACCACCCGTTCAGAAAAATGATTCTACTGAGAAGAACCGACAAGAAACTCAGCAGTTGCTCTTTTCATAAAAAGAAAAATGTTAATGTAACAAGTATTTTTACACTGACTTGTGGGATGCTGGATGCAAAGTTGTTTACATTACAACTACTTACTTGTTCTCTTTGGTCGTGGCAGACCCACTCTTCTCGCTTTGCCCAAATACTTGGAACGAGTGATGTTTTGAGTTTTATTGTTAGGTATTTCTTCAATTTCTGAAAATAAGATGAAAAATAACTGTAATTATAACATGTCACATCTAAATTTGTATTTATTTTAACTAATAGATGATACTTGTGACCCAGTAGTTTATGGTTTTTTAAACATCTCATGGGAACCATTAGAATTTTTGAGAAAAAAGTAAGTTTGTCTTTACACCAACCAATTGAACCAAATTTGAGGAAATTTAGTTCAGATATTCCTCCCAGAAAAGGAGACACAAGGAATACCTTTTAAATAATAATAAATAATTTTAAGTTAAGTAATGTAATAGCTTTAGTTTTAAGATCCTGTAACTGATTATCACCATCATATTATTTTAAAAGTAACTGAAAGTCAATAAGTGTACAGTGTACCTACATTGAATAATAATTATACTTTGACTTTGAATATTTGCATACTGTCTCTGACAGTAGATTGTGTACGGGAAGTTTTTACATAAACAGCCGTTAATACCCACAATTTTGCAAAATAAATAATATAGGATTTTATCCCAGAAAATCAGTCTCAGTGGAACTTAAATACACCCGGATGATGTCGCTGTCGTATCTAGTTTGAAATAAACGTACCTTGCGTTGTAGAGCTTATCTGATCCGTACTCAACTTCCTAATTTTATTGGGAGTCAAAACAGGCCTGTTATTATTCACATTAGTAGTGCTTTCTTCACTTACTTTCCTCTTCAACCCATTCTCATATTCACTGTCAATATTTGAGTCTGTCAAATAGTCTATTTTAGGCATTTTACTTGGTGATGTATCTACTACATTGCCAAGTATTATTTCCATGATTTCTTGCCTGGATGTTTTGTTTACCATTTCCTGTATTTTTGTGTCATAATCGCTTGAAAGTTCGAAGGAACACTCAGATTTTTCAGGGCTGAATACGTGACGTGGTATATTTCCACTTTCATAAGTATTTTCATTGTCTGTATCCATCGGTAATGAAATTTCAGTCGATAAATTAACATTTTTAATGACATTTTTGTTTTTAGGTAACAACAAGTGTCCGTTTTTATGGTAGCACACGATTTCATAATCACCAAATTCCTTAGAAACTTCCCGAACTATATTTTCTTCGTAAGAATCGCAGTTTATTAAATATAGTTTATTGTTCAGTGCAATTTTTGTGTTGTATTCTTTGAAAAAGCTATTGAATTTTGCTCTTTCTAGCTCTGCGTTATACTTTTCGTGTTCGCCAAAATAGTGTAGTTTATTTTCACCGTTAATTTTCAAGTCTTCTTCACTTTTATTATGAGTTAATTCATTGATAACGTCTTGTTTCTGAGTTACTTCTTCCACTATATCATTGTCAACTTTGGGCATATCTGTGTCTTCATTTGGACCTTCCTCGCTTTCAGACAATACTTCTGTAATTATAGTGATTTCGAACAAATCTGTAAGGTGTTTACTTTCTTGTTTCTGTGGCTCTTTAATCTCTTCAGATAATGTTTTACTATTTTCCATAACCATTTCCGAATTTGCATTAGTAACTTCAGTAGGTAAAATAATTACTTCTTTGACAATGTTAGAAGATTTATTTTCATCAATAGTAGTAATATTAGACATGTTATCGACAGCTTGCGTGCTATTATTTTCAATTTTATTGATTTCTGGTAATAAAATAATTGATGTTTGAACAGGGCTATTATCGATCTCTTGCTTATTTTCTGCATTTTCAATAGTGTCTTGTGCAATTTTACCTTTAATTGTATCTGTTTTATTTAAATTATCAATCAACATCTCAAAATCGACATCATATTTAGCGCCATCGTCTTTTGCGTCGTTCAGTAACGTTAGTAATTCATTTTTTGTGTAGTGGGCTTTTTCAATATTTTCTTCGATTAGTGCATTTTTATCATGCTTTTCCGTTACATCATTATGAATAGTATTTTCTTCAGGTAAGATCTTATTAACATCATCATGTTCTTGAATTAAGACAATAATGTTATCATCCCCTTGATTTATAGTATTATGTCCTTCAGATAAGACAATATGATTAATGTTATCGTTACTTTGTACAAGCATTTCTTGTGAATGTCGTACATTTGAAACACATGCAAACTCAAGTTCAGGTCCTGGAATACTTGAGTATACCTGGCTCATGCTTGGCCTTACGTTTGCTTGGAATTCTAAAAGCAAAGCAGCTTCTTGATTCATTCGTTTTTGCTCTTCATCTAGAAATTTCCTCATTTTCATTAACCTTTTTGCTTCTTCTAAATTTGCGGCAAATTTCGGTTTCCTTATCGTCACATCTGGCACAAAAGGTAATCTCGGAGGGGATGCTACAGCCGTTTCTAGATGTTTCTCTATTCTAACTACTGGTTTATGTTGAAGCGTCTCCTTAGTTTTACTACTATGTTCACGAACTATGTTTTCTTTATCACTTGGGCTTGTAGAATCACTAGTGGATGTACTTTCGGATTTCGAGCTGCTTTTACTATCTTTTTTACTGTTAGAAGATTTTGAACTGGAAGGGTTATGAGATCCTTTGGAAGAAGTACTGCCGTCATTTGAATCTCTATCTGTTGATCGTCTATTTGGATTCCCTCTTCCTGATAAGCTGTAGTGATCATCATTCTCTTTTTTGATTTTCTTATCTTTTTCTTTGTCATCCTTAGTTTTACTACTGGTTTTATCACTCCTGCTACTGCTGCTACTCTTTCTATCTTTATCAGATCTGCGAGAACTTGATTTGGAATCTTTTGACTTGTCTGAAGAGCTTTTATCTGAAGTTTTTTCTTTATCTTTATGATTTGACGACGAATGTGATGATTTTTTGTCATCAGAATGTTTACTAGAATGTTTTCCACTTGAACTGGAACTTCTATGTGATTTAGAGTCTTTGTGACTAGATTTATGTGAACTTCTATGTCTCGATGATTCTCTACTGGTATCTTTTTTCTCATTTTTATCCTTTGATTTATCTTTTTCACTTGATTTAGGTTTACTGTCGTCTTTAGAAGATTTACTTTTGACATGTCTGCTACTATCTCTTGAGTTTGAAAGTTTAGAATCTGACTTTTTATCCTTACTACTTGAATGTTTATGTGAATCTCTAGAACGATGCGAACTTTTATGGCTACTTTTCTTTTCTTCTGTCTTCTTATCTTTTCTAGAATCTTCTGAATTTTGCTCATTTTCAGGTACTTTAATTTCTATATTAGCTTTGCTGTTTACATCACTTTCATAATCAATTTGCAAGTTGTTGCTATTCGAACTGTCTTCGTATAGAGGTGTATTGAAATTGTTTATATTCACTTGATTATTAAACTGATACGACAAATTAATTTCTGCTTCCTTCTTTTCAGGTTTAACTGCGTCCAAGCTAGTTTCTGATAACTTTGCATCCAGTTTGAATCTAAATGAACTAGGCTCTTTCTTATCTTCATTTTTACTATCTGTTGAATCATTTTCGAAAGCCTGCTGAGCATCACAAGAGTTTTCATTATTGAAATTTCTAATTGGTGTTAGTGGAGACATGTTTCTTCTTAGAGATGAATCCGAACTTGAATCATCATCTTCACTGTTCACAGGTTTAAAATACTGATCTTTTTCATCCTTACCGATATCATTGGGTAGTGGAATATCCGCTGACGATATGATTGGTTCTGTTGGTAGTTCAATTTTCGCTAGTTCCACTTTTGGAGGGCTAGTGTCAGGTGATGGAATATTTTCGGGTTTTATTTCTTCTGATGGTAGTGGTATACTACTTTTGTCTATTTCTCCATTTGGTCCGTTACTAGGGAGTTGGATATCTCCTGTGTTTTCTTTGTCTATCTCAAATACTACACTATCATCTTTTGCGTCTATTTTTGATTTTTCCTCATCAATTTCCATTTTATTATCTTGTATGCTATCCACATCCATGTGTTCATTTTTATCCTCATTACTCTTAACAGATCCAGGGCTAACAGCCTCTAGATCATTGGGCAGTAGATCCTCAACTTTTCCGTTTGAAGTTTCAGCAGGAGGCGACTTCTTTCTTGTGATACCTAGCACTGTGTATACTAAGTCTTCTACTTTAGGGATGAATACTGTTGCTACTTTCGGATTGACAACTTGATCTACTATCCTTTCCACACCTTGCTCCAAGTAGTTACCACTGTAAAATAGTGATTGATTTATAGAGTACAATATAAAAGTAAAAACATGATATAACAAATTGCATAACATTTGGTAATCTAAAAAGCACAATAATTGGATTACTGAATCAAATGTTTTCAAGGCACAATACACGGGTAAAAATCTTAAATAGGCATAACATAGGCCATAGGACATTACATGGACAGAAATTTTGAATTAAGTCGTGGCTAAAAAGAAGCTTTCTAATTTCATAGACTTTATAGGCTGTAACCACGGAACAGAATCCGTGGCTGTAACAATCGTAAGGCAGTGAGTGTGGCAGCATTTGAACAAAACAAATAAAATAACAGAGGACTATAGAAGGGAAAACAACAGAAAATTTACTGTCAGTTTAATCTTTTAAAGGTCCAAAGATACATTGAGTCTCATTTTACAGTTAATCAATTTATTTGATCAAATTGTTTACAATGAAACTTACTCAAGTATGTGCTTTCTCAGCTTTTCTCGCAACTGGTTCTTGTTCATATCAGGTTGCCAGGTCTGTCGGGACAGGAAGGTAGTGACAGAGTTCTCCACCCTCTGCCGCAGGTTCTGGTAAGCTGGCCGAGTGTCCACATCTGCTATACAGTCCTTGCGAAACTGAAGTGATACCAAGTTAACATTTTATTTGATGTATGCCCAAATTGGAAGGTTTCTTTTTAGTTAAATACTTGTAGACAATTACAGCAAGTATAGGATTCTAACCCAACTATTAAATTTAAAATAAACATCATCATCCCTTTTAAAATAAACATCATCAATCAGCTGTTTATGCAGCATATTTTGCATGTTTTGACACTAGCCAATAAATCAAAACCTATAGGGTCTGTCTAAGGCGCGGGACATACAGAAGTGTCGACGGGCGGTCGACGGGTGTGTCGAGAAGCGAGCGGTCGCCGCCGCTTCTATGTATTTCATACAAAATGTATGCAAGCGGCGAGGCGCCGAGCATACTGAAGAGGCGCGGCGCGGGTATGGTGGGGGCGACGCTTCCTCGACATACGGCGTACCCGTTCGACAGTGGCACACCGCTCGAAACGCACAGGGCCGGATTGCAAATGCACGACGATACGGAATTTAATATCGATTTTGCCACTTAGTGGAAAAATACCTAAATAGACTAGTTTTTTTAGTTTGTAGGTATAATGCTGTGCACAAACCTGTGCTGTAGGAGCACCCATTCCGGGTGGCGTCACATGCAAACATATTCTTATGTACGATTGTATGTTAAATGTTTGTCTGTGTCACCATTGTGGAATAAAGGTATTTTCTTTCTTTCTTTTCTTTCTCTCAATTAAATTAATAAATCTTGTATAGTCTAGGAAACGGGGCGGTTCGTTGTATAGGGACCCCCGCATTAAGTCCTCAGTCGTTGAAACTTGGCACGGTTGTAGTAATGTACCAAAACTTATACAAAAATATCCAAAAAAAAACCATGCGGAAGTTAGGTATTTATACATAAAACTTAATTTTTTTGACTGAATATTTTCTCGATTTCTTTTTAAAATAATATAGTATATTTACACTCAAAACCGAAATACCAAAAGAAATAATCATGCAGAACATCGATATTTATACCGATTTTATTATCAAACCTAAACTGCGTATACGCGACGATGTACCTTCCTGCTTTAACAATTGGGTATAGCATAAAAAACCTTACTTCCGTACTGATTTTCTATTGGATATTTATACCACCACAGCTAGCATATCTTCATCTGACGAAGAAGACATATTGTCGCATCGAAATCAAACACTAGTATGCCCCAAATACGTCCCACTGCTACGTCACAGCCTCACCGTTTGCGCGCCACTTGGCGACAGATGCGCGACAGATGCGCGCCAGTGGCGTGACACTGTCGCGCATCTTGCGCACCTCACCACTCGCCCCGACACTTCTGTATGTCCCGCGCCTAAGACAATTTATATCTATGTCTTTGCCGCATATTAAATTTACCTACCTTTTACTATGTATTTGTAATTATATTGTGATTTAATTAATGTATCATAAAGGCCTACCTATCTATAAGTTGAAACCTATATCTATGAAGTTAATCTATGAAATTATATATCAATAACACGCATGTTTCAGTTGGCAAACCAGTAGCAAATAAAGCACTGAAGAGAGTAACCGCGTTTGATTTATTTTAGTCTCCTGAAGTTAAGTGAACCTTATTATAGTAAACAGCGTCCTTCCAATTGATCTAGAATCATGAAATTTGCCAAGAAGCAAGGTCTCACAACACAAGTACTTATAAGGAAAAATCCGAAAATCATTAATTAGGGTTCCATACTCATAGGTTGCTGAACTGTTTCAATGTGTTGTGTTGTTGACTTCGTCCGTGTGGATTAATTTTCTTTGATTCCTGCCGGAACTCAAATTTCATCTAAATCGGTTGAGCAGATGGGCAGTGAAAGTGTAGCAGACAGACACACTTTCACATTTATAATATTAGTATGGATTGCAGAAACTAGTATTTGAACCCACATCTCTCTGGAAATCACAATCCATCAATGCTAAATATTTCAAACTCTGTAGGTTCTTCAGTTTATTATAATTTATTTATAATATGCTATATAACACTCTTTTATTGCTCTATAATAAAATATGGTTTGGCCATATTTGTTACTATCAAACATCAACTTGTTTTATCTGGATAAAAATACAACATTCTTTTAAATTTTTGATACAAAGTCATAAAGGCCTAAGTAATGATTTACCCATAATGCTCTTAGATGTGTTACACCTAATCGTCATTTACAAATTAAAATAAAAAAGGTTAAATCAAATCCTAGATGATACCCTAGTTAATAAAATGGAGGACTGATTCAATTTGTAACCACAAATTTTCTGAAGGCCATTTACTTTAAACTTCTTTAAATTACTCTAAAACCTGTTCCAAAATTACGTCTTCAAATTAAGCAGCTGTTTTATAATAATATAGCCCTTTTTATGAATACACACAAAATTTATAATAGAAATAAACTTACCTGATCGAATATCCCTTTAGATTTTAACTCGTAAACTAATTGATCGACTAAGCGTGGATCGCCCGGCATATACTGGACATGAGCCATTTTATTAGGTGATGAATAGCATAGGGCTCGTGGATTTTATTTTTTAACTATCCAATTATTTCAATAATTTTTCGATTAGAATCAATGCACTTCGGAAATCGTAAAATCAAAATAATCTTTGACATGAATTCTTTTGTAAGGCTATGAGCACATAATCACGGATGACCAGGTGACTCTCCGGCATTCTCTCCGGTTGATTTACGGTTATGTCGCCTAGTACAAAATTGTGATAGCATTAATTATTCTTGGTAAAATTCAATATGTAGGACATATCACATACAGGTGACTAATGTTACGTCATGTTTTGACTCTACCACCGCCCGGTTCGAATGTGTCAATAATTTAGTCTAAAGTAATTGCACCGGCAAAAACTGTTCAAACAAGAATGTACAATCGGAACCGTATTTATGTGTTCTTAGCTTAAATTTTATAATCTGCATTCGATTTTGAAATTTCTGTTTTGAAACAGAAATATTTATATACCTTTACTCCACAGCTTTAGAGCGTTTCCACATTATCCGATCCGATATCGGTATCGGACGCCGATAAGATATCGGGGCAAGTAAAATGTATGAAATATGTACCCTGCCTTTCATATTGTCCGTTCCGATATCGGATATCGGAGCCGACACCGATATGCTGGCGGCACCATCGGACGCCCGTGAGCCGTCGGGCGATAATGTTTGTGTGTGTGCTATACATGTATCTAAATTGTCTCTGTGTGCGTAGAGCCCGATGCGCGGCGGCCATTTTGAGCTTGTTTACTATTATTTTAATTAATTAGCAAATAATTGAATGTGGATTCACTCATACCAAAGTAATTAAAAAACTTTGTAGGTGCGTTTTGTAGCTTGCTAAAAAGAGTATACTAGTGGTTCAACTATGGACGTCAAAAGAAGAAAATCGCCACTTTGAAAGCCCCCCATTACGTCAATTTTAGGGGAAAAATTTTAAAAAAAATATTTTTGGACTCTGTTCCTAATTATCTTTAAAATGATATACCGCAACCCTTTTGCGCTTTAAGAGCGTTTCCACATTATCCGATCTGTGGATAATGTGGAAACGCTCTAACTATCGAGCAAATGGCCGTATCGGAACGATTTTGTCGGAAATATGTGAAAATAGCACATGGTGTCGGCTATCGGATGTCGGCTATCGTCGTCCGACACCGATATCGGATCGGATAATGTGGAAACGCTCTTACTCTTACTTACAGGCTGTGTTCCGAAATACACTGCGAGCACTGTATGGTGTGACGTCACTTCAGTACACTGCGAAGCCGTTCCTTTATAGTTAGGTATACTGGGTACTGCTTAAAATGGAACGCTGTCAGCACTGAGACAAACACTGAGAGCACCTTACCTCGAAAACGCCAGTGCTCACAGTACAAAGATGGCGTCGATTAATGACGTCATATATTTCCCTCGGATACTGCAGCAGTTTACTGTCAGTTATAACGGAACGAATTTCTTCACAGTAAGAGCACTGAACAGTGCTCGCAGTCTATAACGGAACACAGCCACAGTAAAATAACAACGAAAATTTTTGAACGAAGATCACAAATACAAATGTCAAAAATTTGAATTTGTGTCAATTTTTTTGGTTGGATTGCTTTGTAGTTTGTTTTGTTAAGGAAAATAGATGAAAACATGAATAACCACAGCGATAAAAACGAAGAAAGTACAAAGCTATTAAAAACTATTATCAACAGAGAAATCTTGGAGGATAGGGCTCTCGGTAAGTAAAGTTTATAGGTTTTAAAAGTGGTACCTAATAACCGACCTATTTTGACATAAAGCAGGTATTTTAATTTGTCGCGTTATCTTCTCAAATTCAAAAAATAACCTTACTTTATTATTTATTGAATTTTATTGTAATTTAAAAAATCAATTTCTAACATAAAATGAACAAGTTAACGTCGATTACCATAAAAGAAATACACAAAGCGTTTCAAGAGAAGTTATTGACGCCTACAAGCTTCGTAGATCTGTGCATTCAGAGGGCGAAACAAAAAAGTGATTTAAACGCTTTTATTACTGTAACAGAGGAAATGTCTGAAAACCATGCTATAGAAAGTGAAAAACGGACTTATATTGATAAGGAAATGAGGCCTTTAGAAGGTATCACGGTCGCTATCAAGGACAACTTTTGCACTAAAAATATACCCACAACCTGTGCGTCGAAGATGTTGAAAAACTTCGTACCGACTTACGACGCGACAGTGTACGCAAGACTCGTTAATGCTGGTGCTTGTCTCATCGGAAAATCTAATTTAGATGAGTTTGCAATGGGTTCTGGTACTGTAGACTCCATTTTTGGTCCAACACGCAACCCTTGGTGTTATGACGAAGATTGGAAGATATCTGGAGGCAGTTCTGGTGGTAGCGCAGTCGCTGTGAGCACAGGGTCTTGTGTGGCAGCCATTGGATCAGATACGGGTGGATCCACAAGAAATCCAGCGGCATTATGTGGAGTTTTTGGTCTAAAACCTACATATGGACTTGTTTCTCGCTATGGTTTAATCCCGTTAGTAAATTCAATGGATGTACCTGGTATTCTAGCTAGAAATATTGAAGATTTAACTGCAATACTTAATTGTATAGCTGGACCTGATATTTTAGACTCTACAACTATAAAAAAACCTTTTAATACTATAGAAATTAAAGATATAGATTTATCAAAAATTAAGATAGGTATACCCAAAGAGTATTATTGTAAAGGCATGAGCACGGAGGTCATTGAGTTATGGAGGGACATCACAGATTTATTAGAAACTGAGAAATGCCAGATGGAAGCTGTTTCTTTACCACACACCTCAGTGTCTATAGCTGTTTATTCAATTTTAAACCAATGTGAAGTAGCCAGTAACATGGCAAGATACGACGGACTAGAATTTGGACTTCGGACATCAGAAGATTACTCTACAGAAGAATTGTATGCTTCAACACGCTGCAAAGGTTTCAACAATGTTGTTAGATCACGAATTTTCGCTGGCAACTACTTTTTACTGACAAGAAGTTATGAAAAATACTTTCTAAAAGCTCTTAAATTACGTAGATTGATATTTGATGATTTTAATAAGGTTTTCAATGGGCCAAATGGAGTAGATTTGCTTTTGACACCCACTACATTGACAGATGCTCCGTCATACAAGGATTTCACGTATAGACACAATAGGGACCAATGCGCGTTGCAGGATTATTGCACGCAACCTGCTAACATGGCAGGCATACCGGCTGTGTCTATCCCCATCAGATTGTCAAGTAATAACTTGCCGTTGTCCTTACAGTTGATGGGACCTGTTTTATCAGAACGAGTTTTATTGAATGTTGCTAAAAGGATCGAGGATTTAGTTAACTTTCCTTGTTTGAAAATTGGTTGAAATTTATTAAGTAAAATGTAATTTTAGTTCTAAGTTAGTTAGTACTTAACTACTTAATATTAATAAAATGTTACTTTGATTTGTTTTATTTTTTTGGCCCTCGGTAGAAAATCTTTTGTGAAAGTTTGGTAGATGTATTACCAATAAGCTATAAATAACATTATAATAGTAGATTATTAACCAAGGGGATAAAGCAGTGTCTTCTGTCGCGGGTGACGATTTAAATCGCGAGCGTAACGAAGGACTCGAGGTTTACTCCCGAGCGTAGCGAGGGTGTTAAAAACTTAAATCACGAGCGAAGCGAGGGATTTAAGACGAGTCCTGAGTGTAGCGAGGGATTTAAGTTCACCCAAGACTAAGACAGCTTTATCACCGAGGAAAATACTCTACTTTTCGTACCATTTGCGAAAAAATTAACACAATAATAATAATATGAGATAAGCATTTATTAAAAATAATGACAATTAAAAGTAAAAGTTAACATTCGAAACATTGGTCCAATTATTGATAGAGACAGTTACATTAACGTTTATGTATTTGAAGAAAACAAAAACGCGGCAAATTCCTAGTCTAATATTTTTTGTCGGAAAAGCAAAGGCATCAAGCTCATACGGTCTCGTCGGTTTTCGTCATTTTATTTAATAATCATAACTGCATAATAAATGCGTATTCCTTTTTCAAAAAGATGTACTTATAATGCTTTATATACTTTTTTTTTTTATCCACTACAAGTTAGCCCTTGACTGCGATCTCACCTGATGGTAAGTGATGATGCAATCTAAGATGGTAGCGGGCTAACCTGTTAGGGGCATGGCAGTTATATTAAACCAATACCCCTATTCGGTTTCTACACGGCATCGTACCGGAACGCTAAATCGCTTGGCGGCACGTCTTTACCGGTAGGGTGGTAACTAGCCACGGCCGAAGCCTGCCACCAGGCCAGACCAGGGAAATTCCGAAATTATAAATTTCCAAACCCTGCCGGGGATCGAACCCGGGACCTCCGCACGTTAAGGCAACAGAGCTCAACACTGCGCCACGGAGGTCGTCAAAAACGTCGTCAATACAAACTCAATGGTGTAAACACAGATGTACCTAGTTCAGTATTCCAAATTTAAATCACATTCTTCCCCTAGAGGATGAATGAAATTCAGTACAATTTTCTTTCCCTGTTTTTAACAGATTAAAAATGACTATTGTTATGTTCGCTTTTTGTGGCCTAGAATGTCACTTTTTTGAGCAAGTGGTACGAAAAATTAATTTCATTCATTCATCAGTATGAAATTCAGTAAAATGAAATCAAGGCTCAGTATCTATAAAAATGTTTCGTAATTTAATAATTGAACCAAGTTAAAATATTATACCTAGTTATCTGAGACTATCGCCCAACTCCCACATAATAATATTTACAGTTAATTATTTGAGATTTTTTGAGATACTTTATTGGACATTTGAGATAGGTACTTTACGAGTAGGTATACATTTTATAAGAAACTAGATGATACCCGCGACTTTGTCCGCGTGGATTAAGGATTTTTGATTCCCGCGGGAACTCCTTAATTTTCCGGGATAAAAAGTAGCCTATGTCCTTCCCCGGAATATACCCTACCTCTATACCAAGTTTCAGCAAAATCGGTTGAAAAGATGGGCCGACAGACACACTTTCGCATATAATATTAGTATGGACTATATTTTGTACGTCTAAATTCAAGGCTAAATAAAATAATTGTTCTTAATATGATATGTCAGGACTTATCATTATATTTTATTCATTTCCAGCTGCTCTAACATCAGAAACTCTACAAAAACTCAACATAACTCTGGACCGGTTACCAAGAAAAAGTCAAGCCCTCCTCGAACAAGTATCACAGTATCAAACCGACTTAGAGCTTCAAGAATTAGACCCAATACTGATATCTTTATACAAATCGAGGGTAATATCCGAAAAACTCGATGACGAATATGAAATTTTAAAACTTAAGCAAAAAAATGTAGAGTTGCAGGCGAAAATCGATCGTAACACACGATTTTTGGCACAACTGAGGAAGGATTTGGAGGATTCTAAGCATAATCTGTCAAATCAAAACCCTAATCCAGATAATATACAGGATCATATGAGACAGTTGAAACAGAAATTAACTGCATATGAGGACAGCTATGAGTTAATGTTGGTAAGTTTTCTTACTATCATATCCGGTTCGATTCCCGTATGATGCAATTTGGAAAATTATTTTCCAATTTATCTCTGGCCTGGTCAATGGCCAAACCGGTCTCGTGGTCTACGTTGTCGCGTAGACAAGTTTATTGAAGTAAAACTTCTTTACGCACGCTTGACTTGGGGAGTAAGCTGGTGAATGTGTGACGAGAGCGTTACAAAAAGTGCAATCGGGCGAGGCGAACGGAAGTGGAGAAGGAAATATAAGTTAGTACATATAGATGGAGCTAAAGAAGTTTTACTTCAGTCGTGTGGTCTAAAGCAAACTCGTTTTTTTTATTTTTTATGGCGTCGTATCGTGTCGCTTCTGTCGCTCACCCGTTGTCCCAGGTGAGCGACGAAAGCGACGATACGATTCGATAGAAAATCACAAACTTATACACGACAACGTAGGCCACGTGGAGGGTCAGCTACCGTTCGTTCCTGTCCGTTCGTCCACCTAGGACAATGGGTCAGTAGTGGGGGCCACGGGTTTAAATGATGGCGTTGATGATGAATTTTCTTTGCAGAACAAATATACAAGCTTGAATATACCAGAAGGGTTATTACCAAAAGCTATCAAGGCGGATCTCGATTTGCTTCAAACGCTAAGTGAAGAGGCGGTCAAGTTGAAAGCGCAAGCGGACGACGTCAAATTCATGAGAGAGACAAAAGCCATGTTAATTAAGCTACGGAAATAAGTGAAAATAAGTCATAAATCAATAAAAAAAATTTTTTAAAATCCACTACAAGTTAGCCCTTGACTGCGATCTCACCTGATGGTAAGTTATGATGCAGTCTAAGATGGTAGCGGGCTATCCTGTTAGGGACATGGCAGTTATATTAAACCCATACCCTATTCGGTTTCTACCAAACATTTTTGGAAACAAGCTTTTATCATTCGCCATGTTGAATTTAGTGTGACGTCATTTTATTTTTCGTATTCTTCCCAGCAAACCCTTTTAATTTATACCCATATCATGGGGGTGCATAAAAATGACTAGTCCGCCATCTTTGGGAATCCGCCACATTGGATTTAGAATGACGTCACTTAGGCCATCGTGGCCAATTCTGTCTACCAATATCTCTAAACTAAAATGACAGCTAGTGCTGCCCCTTTCTACAGGGAGTATTCTGAAAGGGATAGCAATATAAATTGAGCAGTTATTTTAGTTTAGAGATGGTGTACCTAAGTACCTACAACAGAATTCGCCTCAATGTCATCCAAACTAAACGTGTCATGCGAAATTTCGGTAGGAATAAATAGGAATAAGTATTTTTATAGGTAACAATATAAGTAGGAAAAGTATTACCTAATAATAAAAAAAAATATTTGAATGAAAAACAGCTGTTTTTTAAAATCATGTATTTCAATAATGTTCTGGTACCCCTACAAAAAGCCGGGTTGTTCCACTAGTCATGCTATGTCACTATAACTGCTATATAATTTGCTAGCTAAAATATGGTAGATAAGTACATACTATACGAAATCGAGCCGCGATGCGCGTTGTTAATGAAAATTAATCGTAGAGTTATAAGCTTATGTATCTTTTTGGCCTAATTTGAACATCACTTCAACTATATAGTTCCACGAACTTATTTGACCAGTGATAGCGCCGCTATATATCATACTAATATTATAAATGCGAAAGTGTGTTTGTTTGTTGGTTTATTGGTTTGTCACGCCGCAACGGATCGACGTGATTTTTGGCGTATAGTTGAGGACCTGGAGAGTGACATAGGCTCCTTTTTATCCCGGAAAATTAAGGAGTTCCCGTGGGAATAAAAAAAACTTAAACCACGCGGACGTAGTCGCGTGCATCAGCTAGTGAAAAATAAAATTAAAAACTAAACCGGCATTAAAATTAGTTCCAATTTTGGCCACCGGGCCAGTTAATATGTTTGTGGGATTATAATATTATGAGATACTTAATAAAATTATGCTAAGTAAGTAGGTATGTATTAATTTAATTAAAAATATAGATTTTATGTTATAACATCGAGACTTTCAACATCTTTAGTATTCAGTTCCTCGGGAGACACGCACGGCCAACTGCATTGGGTGAAATCTTGCGCTGTAGAAAAAAAAAATACACAATGTAGACATACAATCGGCGCGGGCGTTATGTAAATATGGCTTCTGACCTTGAACCCGAGTTCAGATGTTTTTTTTTTAAATATATAACTAGGTAGGCTAGCGCTTGGCTGCAATCAGACTTGCTTGCAAGTGGTGATGCAGCCTAAGGTGGAGCGCGCTTGCCTAGAAGATGTCTATTCACTCTTGATTTGAAGGCACCTGTATTAAAAGAGGAGGGGAAAACGGAAGCCGGAAGAACATTCCATATCCTAGCGGTTCGAATTAGAAACGAGGAAGCAAATCGCTTAGTAAAAGCCCGCGGAATTTCGACTGCGTAAGGGTGCAGACCTTGTCGATGGACAAGGTGGACGGTTTGACTGTATCGAGAAAGGGCATACCTACCACGAAGGCTACTTTTTATCTCGGAAAATCAAAGAATTCCCGCGGGAAAGATCTGAACTGATTTGTCTTGTCTCTTACCTTTCTTTTTCTCCGCGTGTATGCCCAGTAACTTCATAGAGTGTTGCCCATATCCGACCTGCCCTCTTAGACCCCACAAGAACACGTCATTTGGATTTGTGTTCACACCAGAATCCTTCTTAGTTTGGAACGACTTGTCCCGCGGGTGAACGGTTTGTGTGTGTATCTCTGATCTAAGGTGGCTGTAGTTGGTCTGTGTTGAGTGCGTCCGGCAGTTTACTATGGTAGCCTGAAAGAGTACGATTTAATTTTAGAAGAAAATATTCCTAACTAGCTGATGCCCGCGACTTCGACCTCGTGGTTTAAGTTTTTTAATTTCCACTGGAACTCCTTAATTTTCCGGGATAAAAAGTATCCTACGTCACTCTCCAGTCTCAACTATACCCATGCCAAAAATCACGTCGATCCGTTGCTCCGTTGCGGCGTGATTGAAGGACAAACCAACAAACAAACACACTTTCGCATTTATAATATTAGTATGATTTTTACCTTTGGCTATCTTTTATCCACTACAAGTTAGCCCTTGACTGCGATCTCACCTGATGGTAAGTGTCATATGATGCAGTCTAAGCGAACTAACCTGTTAGGGGCATGGCAGTTATATTAAACTCATACCCCTAATCGGTTTCTACACGACATCGTACCGGAACGCTAAATCGCTTGGTGGCACGTTTTCGCCGGTAGGGTGGTAACTAGCCACAGCCGAAGCCTCCCACCAGGCAAATCACAATAAATCAATCATAATAAGGCAATCTGTGCATTACAATAGCAATAGGTTTAATAAATAGTAAATTTGCATGGGTATAGTAATTGAGGAACTGGAGAGTAACCTATGCTTTTTTTTATCCCGGAAAATTGAGGAGTTCCCGTGGGAATTGAAAAAAACTTATTCCATGCGGACGAAGTCGCGGACATCAGCTAGTAGGTATGCTATAAATCAAAGGTCTGTGAAACATGCTTATCCGCACTCAGATGAAGACATATCCATCCTTTCCATGCTTTGAAGATACCAGCCGAGCGATCGCGTAACTTCTGCATCAATCATTGATACATCGCAATCACCTCTGATTGGTTAACACTCTTCCACTATTGGACATAATCCATTGACGCAGCAAGAATGCCATAAATTCAGCCAATTACAACAATTGATACTGTAACAATGATTGATGCAGAAGTTACGCGATCGCTCGGCAGTGCTCAGTTGTAATAAAGTAAACTTTTCATATAAGTATAATAGGTAGGTACTAACCCATTGGCAGGCCCGTTTCTTCCACTCCCATAAGTTAGACGTGTAGTCCTTTTCTATGTATCCCTCTATGGGATGAACTTCCGTTTGTATATCCTTGTCGCATATTTTGGCTACAAAATAAAAGGAATTAAAAAAAAACTTACCTACATACAGTTCGCGCGCCAGGTCCGAGGAATCTAGGAATGTTGACGTAATGAGATAGAGTTGTGATTTAGTCGATATTACACGGTTATCGATACTAACACATCTTTAGTATCTGTGCAAACAAATTGTATCATAAAATTTAATTATAATGAACTGTACAAAATTAACGTAAAATCTTATTAATCACTGTCGCAATCAGAATAATCAGTATGTAGGTACTTTAACTAATTTAAAAATTAAATAGCTATTTGCACGCACAAAGAAACTTTTAAGTTTAGTACTATCTTTCAATGTAACACTGCTATTGCAAAATTAAAAACAGGACTCGATAAAGCGTACTCTCGCGTCACGGTCGGCACTAGTATGGGAGTGTGCGGGGTATGAAGCGACGGTCGGGCGCGGGGCGCACCCGCCCGCTACCTCAGCCCCCGATTCCTCAGAGCTGGCGCGCGGACTATACCTACAGATACTTACCTACTTCTAAGCTTGTCTTGAAATTGAACTTTGAAGTGCGTTGTGTTGCGTGCAATTAAACGCTAAAAGAGGGGCGTTAACGTGTGTAGCTGTCTGTGGCATCATAGCTCCTAAACGGATGAACCGATTTAGGTGCATTTTTTTGTTCTTAGCTAAGATTCAAGAAAATCTTCAGCCATTCGAAGAGCATCAACTATTTTCTAGTTGATGAAGGGATGTAACTTCCACAGGTCTGATCGATTTGAAGTTTGGTATCCTGCCCCCCGATTGTGAGGAAATTGTAGGTAGGTACCTACCTAATCGTTTGCCAAACGGATAATTCGACCTGTTTAGGGAGGTCATAGATGCCTGCACGTCAAAAAGCATGTATGAATCCTTAAACAGTTCAAGTAATACTTACCTACTTATCTACTTTACCTTCGTTACGTCAAATGATTAGGTACGATTTGCTTCTAACAATTTGGCCTCTGATTCATCAGGCGTTTTTTTTAAATTTATATAATAATAGTTGTGGTATTTTACTTAGTTACTCACTTTTTGGAATCACCTTAACGACAAGGTTGTCGATATATTTCACTTTGTTCACTTCTTCCCAAATGTCCAGCAAATTGATGACGTGTAGGTTGTTTCTCGCAAAATTCAGGACTTCGTTTACGTACCTTTAAAATAATACAGGGGAATGTTACAGGTCCATTTTCCTGTGACGAGGTGATGAAATTCTGAGGTGATATAGAAGACCTGCAGGCTTAGCATGCGCACAACGAGATATCTCGCGACGAGAGAGAGAGAGAGATGTTGTCGATGCCGGCTAATTTACCTACCCTACAATATATTACAAGAAAAAATAGTCGGCATGCAAGGGTTCGTAACTAGATAAAAATACCACAGTTATGAAATATTACTTTTATCTCTACTTTTGTGGTTACGAGACAAGTAACCATGTTAGATTCGGTAGATAAATAGAGATAGCGGGTAGACATAATTAGACTCGTGCGCATGCTAGCATTACTTTCATTAGGCTTAGTACGAGTTTGCATGACTCGATAACGATGATAGATTTCGAGTGATGGAACGCTGTAATGTCAAAGTAAAAGCGATCATAACTTTACTTTGCTTAAGAGGCCATATACCAAACGCGCCTCGGCTAATTTTGGAATCTGTAGGTATACCGCACAGTAAGACCGTTAGCTGCACTCACACATAGACGACATAGGCCGGTAAAGATACTTTGATACTTTGCATATTCAAGTTCAAAATATTTTCACATGTTAATACAATTTTATAATCTTAGTTATTACTGAAATATTATTTTCCCTATTAATAAATGTTTATTTGGCATACATATACTTTTATAAAATATACTTACACACGTGTATAATATGTAAGACTAAAAACTAGATACACCTACATGTTTTTTCGTTTACTTACTTATGATTAAAATTGAAGATTTTTTATGTTTTAAAACCCATAGGTACGGCTATCTGACTGTTACTAATAATTAAGGTACACGATTATTGACCAAGTTTTACAACATGGGTCATTAGAGTAATTAGGTTGTCTCGAAAACACCATTGTTATTTTGATATACAACCAAAACGACTCACAGATAAGCGTTTGGTATTGTGTATTACGCAAGTGTAGTTGGCACGTGCAAAGGATTAGTCAAAAATAATATCACACAGACACGCAACCCTCTCAGCTATCAGGTAATGTAAATGTTACCATACTTCACGCGGACTATGCAATTGCATCAATTTAGATAGACAACTAAAAGTCAAAAAAACTTATCGAGTCAACATCTCCTGAAAGTGCTCCATTGTCGAAGTGAAACGTACGTTGAGAATAATTTGGTAGATTTATGTGGTGTGGTGAATATCGCAAGCTACAAGTGCAAGTCTATACACACTGTACTACAACGATTTAGAGATGGGCGATTGCGAATGATCTGAATAATCGAAAAATCTACTACCTACTACTAACGAACACTTTCGAATGGAATATTAGTAATATCATCATAGTAGTAATATCATATTAGTAGCTCATAATCGAATGACGACTACTAATTAGTAATTACTAATCGCGTTTCGACTCCATTGTTCGCGACTCGGAATCATTTGCCGCTCGCGTGTGACTGCACTACTAATTTAGTAATTACTAATTAGTAAGGCCCGCGTCCACTAGGCTCGCCGAGCCGAGTCGAATCGAATCGCAGAAAGTCGCCTCCTATATATTTACTATGTATCTGCGTCCATTAGCGACGAGCCGCGGCGCGCCGAATCGAATCGACCGCGCGAATTGCTCGAAAGGCGAATTTCTTCGCCGATGCGATTCGATTCGACTCGGCGCGCCTCAGTCGACGCGGAGAAGCGGATGCGCGCCAACGTATGTTTTGGTTTCGATTCCATAAATCTTTTTATTTAAAATGAATGAAGAATTATTAATATCACTGGTCCAACAATATACAAGTAAAGTCCAAGTAAGTCTAGCAAAACTTGAAATTTTTCATAGGATAAACGAAAATATTAAAAAAAATTAACAGGATCCCTCTTCAAATCTGGATATAAATGATGAAATTCGCCATAGTTATTTCTTTTCATATTAATAAAATATTTGGGAGCACGCCGCGCCGTTTCCTTTTTCTATTTTCCTCTTCTTCATCAAAAAGTATTTGAAATAAAAACATCTCTTCATACGAGCTGTCCATGACGCAGAAACGACCTAATTTGATGAAAAGTTGCGATGAATGCACAATTCGATTCGATTCTTCAGAGATGGACGCACTAGGAATAAATGCGACTCGCTTCGATTCGACGCGTTTCTGCTGTAGTCGACGCCAGGCTGTAGAGGCGTTTCGCTTTCGACTGGATTGTTGGCAACTCAATTCTCGGAATCTTTCGCCGCTCCGTTAGAAGTGGGTAACTTAGCTTATGCTTTCAGTTGTACGATTGAAATTTTAACCTTATTTTTTTAAGTATAAGACTCAATTTCAAAATTGACAGGTGGTTTAATAAGGTTTAAATTCAATGAAACAACTTTTTATATTTTAATAGTATTATTGAAAATTGAAATGTAACCTTATATCCTTACAAATAAGACTTAATTTAAAAATTGACACGTGGCTACTAATTTAGTAGGTAATCGAACCAAATTAGTCGCTATCAATAATCGATAGAAATTAGTAGTGGAGCAAGTTAGTAACTAATTTTGGTAAATCGTTCGAATGATTCGAACGATTTGTATAATCGAATAATTCGAATAAAATCATTCATAACCGCCCATCGATACAACGATTTGCCTACTGTTGCGGATTATAGCGAATTAAATTTCTTGTTTCTTAATTAAAAACTTTATGACCATCGACCTTACTCAAAGTAAGTTTGAATAAATATATTGTGTTGAACTATGTCTTGCAAAACATACCTTATGCACTTTATGATAAAGTACAAATTAAATTGTTATTATGATTAGTTAAAAGATATTTGACCACTGCAAATTGACCACTGCAAGGTCATTTCGGGAATTTGCAATTTCCGAATCTTGTATTGTCTGTTCTAGTTGAAGGCTTCCCTTTGGCTATTTATCACCCTATCGGCAAAGATGAGCCGCCAAGGGATGTAGCATTTCAGTACGATATCGTGTAGAAACCGATAAGAGTTTTGGGTTATATGGTTATAGGTTATAACCGATTAGAGATATGACTGCCACACCCCTAACACTTTTGAAATTGAAAATGTTTATTGACCGAGCGAAGCGAAGGTCTCTGAGTCTACTTGAGTGAATTGGCACTTGTCCGTCCGTCCGTCCGTCCGTCCGTCCGTCCGTCTGTCAGAGCCTTATAACTTCTGAATTACTGAACGTAATTACTTCAAATTTAAATATACTATGTAAACCGATGGCCTCCCGCCGAATATGGCTTAAAAAGTTATAAAAATCTTTATTTCAGGGGGGCTCTCATAGAAGCGAATGCGAAGTAAAATATTTTTTATAGCATTACATAGGGTTGCGGTATATCATTTTAAAGATAATGAGGAACGGAGTCCAAAAATATTTTTTTTTAAATTTTTCCCCTAAAATTGACGAAATGGGGGGCTTTCAAAGTGGTGATTTTCTGACGTCCAAAGATGACCTCAGAACTCCCAAATTTCTGAAAGGCTGAGCCTGAAACTTGATTAATTATTTGAATTATATCCTGTACTTGAACAACAAATACTAAATGTGGATAAATATTATAAGGAAACGAAATGATTTAATTTTTAATGAGCTGCCGTATTTTTAACAAACTTCACAATGTTGTCAATAGATGGCGCTCTGTACAAGTTTATTCGTTTGTGCTTAAAAAGAAAAGGCTGAGCCTGTTACTAGATCACTTATTTGAATTATATCCTGTACTTGAACAACAAATACTAAAATTAGATAAATATTCTAAGGAAACGAAATTATTTAATTTTTAATGAGCTTCACTATTTTTAACAAAACTTCACAAAGATGGCGCTCTGTAAGTTTATGGATACCGCGAGGTCTCAGTTCGGGGCGAACCACTAGTATTTTTACTAATCATCTAATTCTAATATGACCCTTTCAGAGATGCCAAAGTCATAAAAACAGTAAACTGTTATGGTTTTGTCGGAAGCAGTTGGTACCTCAATTGTTGAGCGGCAAGAAAATACGTTACAGTCAAAGCTTAGTTGGTTTTATAGAATGTTAAAAATCTAGACATCTCTATCCAGAGATCTTTTATATATAAACTGGTCTGTATCTCTACCTACGTACCTACCTACGTATTGTAATATCTTGTTTAAATTAAAAAACCGGCCAAGTGCGAGTCGGACTCGCGCACCGAGGGTTCCGTACAAACCTGTAGTAAGTTTTACGATTTATGACGTATTAAAAATAAAAATTACGTTTTTTGTATGGGAGCCCCCCTTTAATATTTACTTTATTGATATTTTATTATTTATTTTGAAAGGTAATATACAAGTTAATATTCTGTGAAAATTTGAACCGTCTACCTGTTACCGTTTTTAATATTGAGCAAAAAAATACGAAAAAAACACGTTTATTGTATGGGGACCCCCCTTAATATATATATATATATTTTTTTTTTAATTTTTAGTATTTGTTGTTATAGCGGCAACGGAAATACATCATTTGTGAAAATTTCAGCTTTCTAGCTATCACGGTATATGAGATACAGCCTGGAGACAGACAGACAGACAGACAGACAGACAGACAGACAGACAGACAGACAGACAGACAGACAGACAGACAGACAGACAGCGGAGTCTTAGTAATAGGGTCCCGTTTTTACCCTTTGGGTACGGAACCCTAAAAAAAGAGCCACTGCTGAGTTTCTTGCCGGCTCTTCTCAGCAGAAACTGCTTTCGGAACCGGTGGTAGAGTCAAAACATAACACCTGTTCCTTCATGTTTTTTTAAATAAATTGAGTTTACCATTTGCAATTTAGTTGATTTGAAAATACAATTGTAATTTTGATAAACAATAAAAACAACTTTCAAATAATCGATAGATGGGTTTACTTGTTTATTACGCAGGTGTAGTTTTCACTTGCAAATGATTCAGTAATAAATTATATTAAAAGCGACCCTTTCAAGTATCAGGTAATACAATACCATACTTTACGTGGACCATGCAAATGGATCAATTTAGATAAGAAATCAAAGATAACTGAAAGTCAAAAAAACTTCCTGTTTTATTTTATTTTTACTTGGGTTACCAACAAAATTACATGTACATTAAACTTAGACATAAATAAACTTAGGGTAGCGAAACACACATAATTTCACTTATAGGCAGCCACATCATGCACAAAATAAAGGTCGTACAATACATAAACAAATTATTAAGTTAAACGAAATAAATTATTAAATTATAACAACTACTTATAAATTATTATTGCTAAAAAATTTAAACTAGACTTATTACCTTACTAAACTTATTGTTAATTAAATTAAGTAGCGCTTTTAAAAGTGTTGATCACTTTCGCTTTAAATTTTTTGATATTGTCGTGGAACACGTCGACAGACTTATCCTTGACCGTAAGTTCCCTATACAGCCTGCTCAGCCGGGGTATTATTGAATGATTGCCAAGGTTGGTTCTGTTGAATTTGTGTGCAAACAGCTGTTGGATAGGGTGCCGCGGCAGATGCGAGGGAGTTTTGAGAGAAATCTGGCTTAGTAATTCTGGGTTATCTATAGTTCCGTTGATAAGCTTATATAAGAACAACATATCATGTAACTTTCGTCTGTCTGATAGTGAGTTTAATTTAAAGGTTTTAAGGCGAGAAGAGTAGGGTACTATTCTATTTGATCCGGAATAGAACTTTGTGAATCGTCTCTGTATACTTTCTATTCGATCTTTGTGAATCTGGTAACTAGGGTTCCATATCACCGTCCCGTACTCGAGTTTACTTCTGACTAGGCTCGTGTACAAAAGCTTTTTGGTTTGGAGTTTTTTGAATGGTTTGGAGTTTCTAAAGACAAAACCTAGCATTTTACGCGCAGATCTGCAAATGTTGTCGATATGGTGGTTAAAACGTAATTTAGCATCTAGTGTAATTCCCAGATCGCGAACAAGATCCAGTCTTTGTAGCAAATTATTATTAATCAAATAATTGCCATCGAGTTTAGAGTGTTTGCGTGTGAAACTTATAAAGGAGCATTTTGCAGGATTGAGTTCCATGCCATTTAGCTTACACCAATCTGCTACTCTGTTTATGTCCTCTTGTAACAGGGTGATGTCATCTGTCTTATCAATTTTTTTGGCAAGTTTCAGATCGTCTGCGAAGATGAAGTATTTTGAATTTTGAATGCAGTTCGTGATGTCATTTATGAAAATGTTGAATAAAAGTGGTCCCAAAATTGATCCCTGAGGAACTCCAGATGATACGCTGTAGGTTTGGGATGTATGGCCCTTAACTGCTACAAATGAGAATCTTCCAGTCAAATAAGAAGAAAGCCACGAAAGAAACGATCCACCCAGTCCAAAAACAGACAGTTTATCCACCAACAGTTTATGATACACCTTGTCGAAGGCCTTCGAGAAATCTGTATAGATGGCATCTGTTGATTTCAATAATAAAATATATAAACAAACTCGTCTTGTTTACCAGAAACGAAACAATACGTTATAAATAAAAACTTTATGACCATTGAGCTTTTAACTCAAAGTAAATTTGAAAGTGAAATAATATTGTATGAAAATGTATTGCAATATATACCTTATGCAGCTTGCAATAAAATACAAATTAAATTGTATTCATGAATCATAATGAGCTTCTTCGTTTTAGAATTTCAAATTGTTGCGGTAATGTTTTATGACTTATAATATTGTTTGTAGTATTTTGATCGAAAGACAGTGCTATTTACACGTTACTATTGTCAAGAGGTTAAATAATAAATAAAATCTATGCTAACACTGAAACCATTTTATAGTAGGTACCTTTTATTGATTCGTAATAAGTAGTTTACGATCAATTTGGGAATTTATAATTTCTGAATTTTCTCCGGTCTGGGGATCCGGGAGGCTTCGGCCGTGGCTAATTACCACCCTACCGGCAAGTAAAATTAAATTTGGGCTCTATTGGATCTCTTGTCTAGTTTGATTGAACCTGTATAAGTACTTTTTCGAAAATCTACCCCAAAGAGGGTGAAATGGGGGTTGGAAGTTTGTATGAAAGTTCTATGTTTTTGAAGTTAGACACTTGAAAATCGGGATTCAGGTTATAAGTTTTAAATAATGAACACCTGCATAAGTTTTAGCATTTACGTGAAAAACAGTATGAGATTATAATAATGTATCGTACAAAATGATTTAATAGTTATAAAAAAATTATCCTTATTAATTAAATGCGTATCACGCATTCATTCGATAGCAATTGAATCGGATCAAGAACCTAACATTCTCTGCTCATCAAACTAAAGGCAGTCGCGCTATGTATTGTTGCAACACGTTTTTTACAAAGGCTTGTGAGAGAGCTCACGCACACATACAAAAGAGCCCGTCCAGCTACATGTCCTCCCTCGAAGAGAGCTGGGCTCGGTATGGCGGTCGTCCGGTCTGCAGTACCATTTTACACGTGAACTCTATGAGACTTTTGATATTTTTTTTGGTCATATTATAGGTATTTTATAGAACTTTATTTTTTTACAATTTATGTTACATAAATACTAACGATCATGGGAAATTTTATTTTTTCAGTAAATTCGCCAAACTTTTAAGAAATACAGGTTATTGTGACGCGTAAATTTTGATAAATCGTGCACATTGATTAGATTTTTTAATTAACTAATTTTGTATAGAACGTATAAAAACGAATCGCAACAGTCCAATTTTAAGAGTGTGCTTATCATATTAGTATTTTTTATAAGTCATTTATTATAATTTTTCGTGGATTTATATGGGTGAAAAGTTTCGCCCAAAAGTGTAAAAATGGTAAACGTATTCTGCAAGAATGAGAATTTCACTATTATATTTCAATAAAATTAATATTTTTTTTGCAACAGTCTACTAAGGAGGGATTAATCTTTAATGTTTGAATTTTTTTTTTGTTATAATACTAATATCTCATGCACAACGCTCATGAAAAGTTCTTAAAATGTCGGTTAGCGGGTTCACGGGTTCTTAAAGGCTCGAGTGCGAGCACCGAATATATCATCATAACACATCAATCGATGTAAAAAAAATCAGTGATAGGTACATACGATTTTGTCGTTTATTTTTTTCTGTAGATTAGTTTTTTGGTAAATTGTCGAGATAGTAGTCAGTTAAGTACTCATTGAGGGAAAAAAGTGCTGGCGCCCAACGGACGCCAAGCTATACTTAGTCCCACAAACTTATTTTTAACCGACTTCAAAAAAAGGAGGAAATTTTTTTCATATAATATATATGTACCTACTAGTGAAGCTGTCACAAATTGTACTCAAGAATCTTACCTCTGTGGATCTTTATTGAACCGGGCCGCCATTTTAACACTGCAGAACCCGTATCTACCTCCCCTCCACTTGATCAGCCCCACTTTCAAATTGCTGGGCACCAACGCACCGACGCTAAGACACAAGGCGCAAAAACCCAGGAACTTCACATTTCTATCAGTGAGTTCACCAAAACTGTCACGGCACAAATAGTTCAGCGACCCGAGGGATATTCTCTCTTTCATGCTGACTGGTTCACTCATTCTTTCCTATAACATAAAATACTCTATTTATTTTAGCTACATGAGTGTTCTAAAATATAATTTTACTACTCAAATTTCAAATGGTAAATAGCAATTTCTGATTCAGTCAATCTCTGACTGAATCAGAAATTGCTATTGCAGACTTATTAATGCCCAGCCCAGAGACATGGACTTAGAACCTTTTTTTATGGACTCTTTTTGTTTTTTTTTTATATACGTGATCCTCTTAGATGATGTCAGAGACTTTTTTAATGGAAGTTTTGCTATGACTCGCATTAAAAATGCTATTACTCACTTTTTTAATATTTGTTACTATGTGAGCTGGTGTCACCAGGTCATATAAGTTTGTGGGGACTATTGCTAGTCATTCTCAATTTGAAAAAGATTTTTGTACCTTAGACATGAGGACATAATTATGATATTTTAATGCAGATTTAAGTTCTTGCGTCTACCTGATCGCTGACCACGCTCTTGCCTTGAAGCATCTTTTCCAAAAGCGCATAAGGGATTTTCATTTGGTCTTGGATGTTAGCCAGTATGTTCATAAGACGGTTTACAGTTGACAGTAGGAACATGACGTTCTGCATTGATCGCCATATGCGCCACAGTTTTGTGAAGAGTGGCTACAAAAGAATGACAATATAGTGGTAGCGAGATCAAGAAAACTACATAAAAAGAGCGAAGGCACTCTTGAATCATGAGACCCCTATAAAATTGTGATTATCTATACTTTATAATTTTATTAGTGCTTCACACACGAGGAAAGTTTCCAAATTTACATACATATCAAAAATTTTCAGAACTGGCAGGTAAGTGAACCGTGGCCAAGTGGTCGAAGGCGCTCAGGGCGCGATTCCCAGAGAGACGCAGGTTCAAATCCTGCCGGTTCCGAAAAACTTTGATATGTATGTACGAGTAAGTTTGGATTATCTATACTTGATAATATTATTATTAAGCTACCCTGGTATAACACTAGCCCGGTGGAAGGTATATTCCTATTGTGTAAGCCATATGACTTCTACCGTACTGCTACACGCTCCACTTATTAAGAGTATTAAATAAGAGATTCAATAGTAAATGACTTACAAACACAGTGGCTACGGGTACAGCAGCCTTGTACTTCACAGCGGCGTGCAATTCTTCTAGAACATTCTTAACCTTCTCCACGTCTTGTGCGCCATTTTGTTCCATCGTCTCCACGTCAGATAGGAGCTCTCGTATGAACACTTCGTATTGGCGGTTAAAGGCAAGCAGTTCGAATATTTGGTAGTAGTCTTTCCTGAGAAAAGAACAATCGGTCAAAGAAAAGACTCCATGATTAAATAGTTTTGGCTAAATTGGCGCCCAATATGGTACTAAGGATTTAAATTGTTTAGCACTGTTTGACACTGTTAAATTGTTAGCACTGTAAACTGGGATGCTTCAGCCGTGGCCAGTTACCACCCTACCGGCAATGACGTGCCGCCAAGCGATTTAACGTTCCGGTACGATGCCGTGTAGAAACCGATTAGGGGACAGGGGTATGGGTTTAATATAAGTAAACTGCCATGCCCCTAACAGGTTAGCCCGCTACCATCTTAGGCTGCATCATCACTAAGCATCAGGTGAGATCGCAGTCAAGGGCTAACTTATAGTGGATTAAAAAAAACTTTGAGTTTGAGTTTAAACTTACTCTGTCAAGTCTGAATTGGGCGGTATGTCAATATTCACGTTGCCGGTTTCCTCGTGGATTGTGATTGTGTCAGCAACGGCACTGGTTAGTGAGTTCACTCGCTGCATGGCGGCTATCAGCGAGTGGGAGAGTGACGTCATGCATGCTTTGCCGGCGTCGATTATGTTAAACGGTACTGGAAAAATCAAGATACTTAATATCTAATAGGCGAATGTTAATATGTGGGGTAGGGATACACCTATGTTGTAGATTTGTATGGAAGCCCTTATAGATTATCATATGTGTGTACTAGATGATGCCCGCGACTTCGTCCGCGTGGATTAAGTTTTTTTAATTCCCGGGGGAACTCCTTAATTTTCCGGGATAAAAAGTAGCCTATGTCCTTTCCCAGGATAAAACCTACCTTTATACCAAATTTCAGCAAAATTGGTTGAAAAGATGAGCCGGGAAAGCGTAGCAGACAGACAGACACACTTTCGCATTTATAATATTAGTATGGATTGTGCAGTTCCAATAATATTACATACTTATATACGTATCGAATTGATAACCTCCTTTTTTTGAAGTCAAAAATCACTTACGATCAGGTATACCCTCGCCTCCTTTCTTGCAGTCCCTGTTGAACAGTCTAACTCCAGACGTGATCTGCATCAGTTCATTTAGTTGCGTGATCTTCTCTGATCTCGGCAAACTTACAAAAACTTTGAGGTCATCCAGCGAAAATATACTTTCTAATGCCGCCATCCCTTCTTTTAGAGTCTGGAAAGTTATTGTAGAGTGTACCTACTGTGATATCCCTACATTTAGGTGTTCTATATTGGCTATCCATATTCACCTTACATTATAATATATACTAATATTATAAATGCGAAAGTATGAATGGATGTATGTTACTCAATCACGCTAGAACAGCGGAACGGATCTGGATGAAATTTGGCACAGAGATAGATTGTATAACAATAACACATAGGCCCGGCCCTTTTTATGCCGGAAAATTAAAGAGTTCACGTGGGAACCAAAAAACAGTTGGCAGTATGGCACCTGTTTGTATAAAGCCTTACCACAATAGAGCCAGGGTTGCCCAGTCCACTAGACAGTATGATGTAAATGGATATCTTCCTGAACAACTTCTTGTATGCTTGTTCATCGTCAAGCTCTGGATCGTCTTCGAGTATCTCAGTGAGCAATGGACGTAGACATTGCTCTATGGAGTCCAGGTGTTTTTCGATCAGGGCTTGTAACTTGTCGTAGTTGGTTTGCATCGTGTATTGCAACTTTAGAGTGTTTATTGAGGTTTCACTGCCTGTGGAAAGTGCTTTTTAGGGTTCCGTAGCCAAATTTGGCAAAAACGCAACCCTTATAGATTCGTCATGTCTGTCTGTCTGTCTGTCTGTCTGTCTGTCTGTCCGTCCGTATGTCACAGCCACTTTTTTCCGAAACTATAAGAACTATACTGTTGAAACTTGGTAAGTAGATGTATTCTGTGAACCGCATTAAGATTTTCACACAAAAATAGAAAAAAAACAATAAATTTTGGGGGTCCCCATACTTAGAACTGAAACTCAAAAATTTTTTTTTCATCAAACCCATATGTGTGGGGTATCTATGGATAGGTCTTCAAAAATGATATTGAGGTTTCTAATATCATTTTTTTCTAAACTGAATAGTTTGCGCGAGAGACACTTCCAAAGTGGTAAAATGTTGGTCCCGCCCCCCGTAACTTCTAAAATAAGAGAATGATAAAACTAAAAAAAATATATGATGTACATTACCGTGCAAACTTCCACCGAAAATTGGTTTGAACGAGATCTAGTAAGTAGTTTTTTTTTAATAATTTAAAACTTACTACAGGTTTGTACGGAACCCTCGGTGCGCGAGTCCGACTCGCACTTGGCCGGTTTTTTAAACTACAAACTACTTACTATTATTAATGTCCTATACCGACCGAATTTCATGGCGGATTATCTCCAGAGAGATTAGCCATCTGCGCGGGAGATATTATAGTGCACAAGTGTGTGCGCATTACACAGGTGCACTCTCTGTTCCTGTACTCCCATAGCCCGATGGAACGAAAAATCCGACACGACTGGAGAGAGATCAGGCGCAGGACCGACGGCTTTACGTGCTTTCCGAGGCAAGGGGGCGCAACACCGCCAACTTCCTAACTCAGGGATAGTGAGAGTTGCTTGTCAGAAAAACCCGATACGTACTTGTTATGACGCGACCCGGGACTCGAACCCGGGACCTAGTCGGCTGCAGCCGAACATGCTAACCACTGTAACTAGAGTCTAGACTAACGAGGCAGTCAAACAAACTACTTTTAACGAATTGTTAACTAATTAAAGTGTACAACTGATTAAGTAAACGATAGAATATGCCAGCTGGTTTTACCATTCGATATCGTCTCGTCTGTATCAATCAGTCAGCGCTCCAAGCGGAAACCTTGCGAATTAAAAATCGGTGGTAGGTAGGCACTGAATTTTCGATTTTACCGTGACCGTTACCCGAATTCTATCAAAGTAACATCTCATACTAACCCCTCAGCCCCCCTAGCATGGGCCGAGACAATTTTCTCCCCGAGGAAAGGATAAAAAATTTATTCCTAAATAAATAAATAAAAACGCTAAATAACGGTGGATAAATAGTCCCCCGAGTCCCCGTGAAATGTCAAACGGGGATAAACTTCTCCTCTCCCCTGTTGCCGTGCTCTGAGAAGTGGTTATGTTAATTTTATCTCTTGTCAGTGGATAAAATCGGGGGATAAAATTTTTATCTCCAGCCCATGCTATAGCCCTGCTGTAGCCATATTCGGTAGGTATTCCGAAAAAGTGTAAGAAAACAAAAAGTCTTTATAAAACGGCTTTTTTAAACGACCGAATCATCTTGGGACGCTACTTACTTATAAACCGACGCGCGACTGAAACGCTGTGCATTTACAAAATGTACTTAAGGCGCTGCATGGAACGAAACGGCCGCTTGTTACATTTCGTTCCACTATCCAAAGAGCGCCATACATTTTTTGTCTTCACAGCGACCCACCTACACTACATTATTTTATCAGCCCGGTTTTTGCTATCAAGTGACAAGTCCAACAAGCCTCTTACAACATGGCAAACTTATCTGTGCGTATGGCGGAGGCGCCACTGTCTATTAAAAATCAAAATGAACACACTATGACTGTAGTTCCGAATTTCGCCACACGCACAGTTATGCTTGTCAGAGTGTTCAGCCGAGCGATCGCGTAACTTCTGCATCAATCATTGATACATCGCAATCACCTCTGATTGGTTAACACTCTTCCACTATTGGACATAATCCATTGACGCAGCATTTGATACTGTAACAATGATTGATGCAGAAGTTACGCGATCGCTCGGCTGGAATCTTGAGCGTAGATTTTGAGGGAAGAAGTTCGGTGGAAAAATTATAAAGATAGGATGATTTGTGAGAAATTAGAAACCTAGGTACTCACCATTAAGCATATTAACGCAATCCTTCACGAAAAAATCCAAATTATTCCTGCTAATCGTTTTTGCAAACAGTTTACCGTATCTCGGGTTCAATAAAAGCAATTCGATCAAATAAATAACAAAATCTGGATCGACGATAACGTTTTCACTTTGGCAATTCCTGGATATTTCGTTCGCCATGTTTTTCACTACGTTTTCGTTGCAAGCCATTTTTAAGTGCTAGGTATAAATTAAAATATATGTTGCTAAGTAAATCTCTTTAAATTAAATTAGGTAATGTAAAAATGTTTTGCAAAATTATTCATTCTTGAAACTTTTGTTACTAAAGTCCAACCAAACAAGACCCACAAAATGTCACTCTTCAACTATTGGCTAAAATCAGACATTCAATACTTCAGCCAATAAAATGATTGCAATTCTCCAATCAAGTTTCATAATCTAATCGATTCTCAGTTGTCATGGTTATGACAACGTTGCTATAGCAATGGGGCCTGTTACACTATCAATACCGTATCCATATCCACGGATCGTGATATTTTTATCGTGACAGTATTGATGGTAGGGTCTCAAACTATCAATATTATCATCATCAGTACTGTGTTCGAGTTCGTAGAGAATAGTTGTGCTCTCAGAGTAAACATACTCTGTGGTTGTAACTTGTACCATAATATACCTAAAAATCATTTAAAAATCCTTAAAAAAAAAAGAGTCCACTTTGGCCTAAAAATTAATCTGTGTCAAAAATCTTCAACACAGACCAATAATAATAATTAAAAATGGATAACAGAAAGAAAGCTGCTGTCGCTATAATATTAGTTAACGATGGCGATTAAAACTAATAAATAAACCGGCCAAGTGCGAGTCGGACTCGCGCACCGAGGGTTTTTAATACGTCATAAATCGGTAACCTGCCGAGCGATCGCGTAACTTCTGCATCAATCATTGTTACAGTATCAATTGTTGTAATTGGCTGAATTTATGGCATTCTTGCTGCGTCAATGGATTATGTCCAATAGTGGTAGAGTGTTAACCAATCAGAGGTGATTGCGATGTATCAATGATTGATGCAGAAGTTACGCGATCGCTCGGCAGTAGCAAGTTTTACGATTTATGACGTATTAAAAACAAGACGAAATGAACCGCAAAACTAACTTTGTTTGTAGAGGTTTATTGTTAATATCAAAAAAACTATGCTAACTAGTTAGAGCGTTGGTTTTATTTTTCCTGTAAAATATACATAAGCTTCTATTGACCATAATTATTTCAGATTTTTCAATTAGTAAACTTCGGAGATAAGGGGGGGAACGGTATTTTTTTCGACATTTTGCCCGATAAATCAAAAACTATTATGCATAAAAATAAATAAAAATCTGTTTTAGAATGTAGAAGTAAGTATAGCCCTTTCATTTGATATCCCACTCAGTATAGTTATCATACTTTGAAATTTCAAACCCCCGGTTTTCCCCTTTTTTTAATTAAACTAAAAATAATTTTCGATTTTTTTTATATAAATTATACGTAAGTCTATGTATAGAACTCTGTGACGTTCCGTCGTCGGCTATCGAACACGACGTACTGATGGTACAGCGCGTTCACACTGTCAGTATTATTGAAGCCACGCCCCCTGGATCGTGGATTTCAAGAACATCTGGTGATCCATCAATATTATCGCAAAACCATCAATATTTGGATCGAGTATCGCGGATCGCGTGATAATACTGATAGTGTAACACCCGTCAATGAGACGCACTAGGTTGACCATCATTTTGGAAATTAATCCAGGACAAGAGCTAGGTAGTTTCTTTGGCCATGCAAAAGGGTTGAGCAAGAAATGGCTAAGCTTAATGTAATCTGTGTAGACAAAATAGAAAAATAAACTTCCACTACCAAAGAGTCATAGCGAGCTTTTTGTATTCCAACCATAATGCAGTGGGGCCAAGGGTAATATGAATGCCCCCTCGTCCCACTAGTGGAACATTCAGCTAGTCGCAACCCTTTTGTTCGCTGTCCTTTCCGCTAGCTCTTTGTTGGTAGTGCTTGTACGCAGTTTTCCTCTGCGAATTAAGGGGGAGTTCGTAGAGCTCGCTCCGTTCGCGGTGCACGCCCCGCTTAAGCTTTATATATAGAGGTTTTAAGAGAATAAGATAGTTACAGAGTAGTGACCGATCCTTTTAAATTTCAGTATGGATCATTTTTTTCTTGACATCTCAGAAAAATTTTCTGGGGTTAGGGTTTTTATTACTTCTCTATTGCCATTGTTAAACAGATTTTGTGTTCTATTAAATAATAAAGTTGAGTATTAATTCGCAAGTCTTTTATTTTCATTCACCTTACAAGCTATCTATCCCTCTGGGATTTGCATACAACCATTCAATCTAGCGCACTAGATTTACAAGCCTCCTTATTAATTAATATTACAAGAAAACACTTCTCCCTAGGTACCTTGGACGTGGTTTGTTGATTGTTCGTCCAAGTTTCGTACATAATAAAATAATACAGTGATGAATAAGACTCGGACTACACGAGGTCAGTGACCTCAAACCAACGTGAATGGTTTGTTTTTTGGAACTGCAATTTACGTCTGACCAGCAAAAATAACTAAAAAAATCTTTAAAATAATCTAAATAAAACTTTCGGGTAGTTAGTTAGTTCCCTTTCAGTGATTAAGATCGATAAAATATCAATCGATCGAGCATCACAGAAAACGCCTAGTGCATCACGTGATTACTCCCAGGCTTCAAATATATTATATTTTTGAACTAGCTTATGCCCGCGACTTCATCCGCGTGGACTACACAAACTTCAAACCCCTAATTTACCCAATTAGGAGTTAAATTTTCAAAAATCCTATCTTAGCGGATGTCTACTTCATAACTCATAATAGCTGTCTGCGTGCCTTTCAGCCTGATTCGTCCAGTGGTTTGAGCTGTGAAATGATCAGTCAGTCGCCTTTTCCTTTTATATATTTAGACTATACTAAGTATCAACTTTTTACCACTTCCAACAATTTTTTGACTTGGTTTCTTTTTATTTTTATAGAAAAAAAAACAACAGAAGTACAACAATAATCGCAAATAAACAGAAATATCATACAGAATATAATTTTAACTTTGCCTTTTTAAAAACAGCGATGGTGTTTATGTTTAAAACGCAAAGTTTATTATTGTCAGATAATTATAGTCCGAGTATTAGACTTATAGGTACATAATATTATTATTTTATGTATTTAATAAATCATATAATATAAATTCTTATTACTTTGACAGAATTTAAATTTTATTTACGCATGATTTAAATTCTGACATAGGTTCGTATCTAACTTATCAATTTAATAAAAACAAAAACATTTTTATTTACTTTTTGTAAAATGAAAAGATGATACTTTCTCGGTATCAAAAACATGTTTCAAGTAAGAAACTATCATAAAAAATAGGAAATGTTTACATTAAACCATTTACTTAATTAAATCTAAAAAATATATTTTGTCAGCTACAGGAATCAAGTCATCTATCAAAAAAATTCGGTAATTACCATGTTTTTTCAAGAGAACGTTAAGTTATAAAGAAATAAACTTAAAAAGCTGCCTAAACAGTTTTTTTAAATTATATTATAAGGAACCTTGTTTTAAAGAAAAAAAATATGATTTTAAAGAGATCGTTCGATTCGGGAGATTTTTTTATGTAATAATATTATGTATATTTACATACCAAATATGTATGTTCTAGACTTAATCATTAATTGAAGTTAATTCTAAGAAAATTTTATTGAATTTCTTACCTTTCATCCAGAAAATGTGAACTTAGTCTAAGCTTAATCGTCAAATATAATATATTACATTTTAAGACGAATACTCAATTGCAATCGGCTGGCAATATTCTTTTTGAATAAATCTATCTTTTATCATAGTAAAATAGCGACTAGCCGAAATTCGATTTCGCTAGGACTTGGCCAAAGGATCAATTTACCGAGAATAGTAATTTTATGTATTTAAAATAGAAATTCTTGGCCGAAAAAGTTTTGTTTGCTTCCAGATCAAATATCAGTTTATTCGTCCTACACAAAATTGACATATTTCGGTAACCAGGGTAACCATGAGTCATGAAAACCAAATTTCGGTGTCGGTCGCTTGTAAATTCTTTATTAAAATTACGCCTTAAATAAGATTTACTAAACTAACATTATTATTTACTCGTCAAGGAAATGCGTTTTCAAATATTTCATCATGCCAAAGGTACGGAATCGTTTAGTGCCGATGACTTTGTAAAGTGCGTCGTCGCAGATTGCGAACTGTTTGTTGTTAGGGTCGTAGAGGTTTTTCTCTTTGATGAGGGCCCACACTCGTTTGACGACCTCGTGTCTTGGCATCTCGTCTTCGCCCATCAAGTCCGCGAGTTGTGGGGACAGTTTGTATGCGCGGGTGTAACCGCCGCCTTTGCCGCGGCCACCAGCCTGAAAAAAGGAGTTACTTCTAAAACTTATATCTTTAATTCATATTAAAACTAGCAAACATCCGCAATTTCGATTTAGATTTTAAAGTAAAATGTCATATGAAGAGTGATTATCACTTTTAATTCTTATTTTTTAGTATCAGTATACATACCACATTTGGAAACAAGTAACGTAAAAAATTTTTTAAAGTGGCCACCAAACCGAATAGCTGTTATAAGACCGCCATAATATATCGAGTAATTTTACCATAATATATTAAAAACTATTTATTACATAAAACATAATCCATACTAGAATATTATAAATGCGAAAGTGTGTCTGTCTGCTACGCTTTCACAGCTCACCTGTTCAACCGATTTTGATGAAATTTGGTACAGAGATAGATTGTATCCCAGGGAAGGACATAGGCAACTTATTATCATGGAAAATTATGGAGTTCCCGCGGGAATCGAAAAAACCTTCTCCACGCGGACGATGTCGCGGGCATCGTCAAGTATGTGATAAAACCTTTTGAAGACAGCTGTTTGGCGGTCATTTTAAACATGGACGGAAGAGATCAAACAGTATGTCCCTTACCTTCTTAGCTTTAGGGGCCTTCTCTTTCTTCTTTCCCCAGTCATCGTCGGAGTCTCCAGATCCCTTCTTCTTCCTGCCCTTCTTTGGGGCTGGCTTCTTCTTCTCTTCCTAAAATTAAAAACAAAAATACGAAAACCTTCATTGGTTATCGAAAAATCAGGGACGATAGCTATAAAAGAGACATGCCTATTTTCAGTCAAAAATTTTGTTTTAAAAATTGAAATAACTTAAGAATTAGTTTACATTACGTTTTCTTTATAACCCCTGAATCAATTTAAAAAACTAGGTACAACAGTTTCATGAACGGTTTTAAGTTTTTTTAACCGTTTCCAAGTCCTGTGCCAGAATGCCTTTGTGATAGACGTAAACTTAAAGTATATATTTGCAGCCGTGGCTAGTTACCACCCAACCGACAAAAAAGTGACGCCAAACGATTAATCGTTCTGGTACGATGCCGTATCGAAACACTCCTAACGGCCCGCTACCATATTTGATGGCATCATCAATATTCAATACCACCAAAGGCCCAATTGTCTAAGCAAATCTTAATCATTTTACAGCTTAAAATGTATCACTCGAACTGTTTTATTAGTTCATACGTGCTTTTTGACGTGCAGGCATCTATGATAATATGTTTGACAAACGATAACGATTACGTTTAATCGGGGGGGCAGGTGAGATTACGGTCAAGAGCTAGCTTGTAATGGAATAAAAACCCTCTTACCTCTGATTCGCTCTCATTGGTGCCGTCTCCTTCGTCCTCCTCGGTGCTTTCCTTTCTGGCTTTCTTAGAGGAAGCCTTTGCTGGCGGCGCAGCGCGCTTGGCTGGCTTCTTCTCTTCTTCCTGAAAATATTATGTAAACTAATAAAAGATCGACTCGATCCAACAGTGCACATGACTACAGTTACTTACGTACGTATCATTAACTAGATAATGCCCGCGACTTCGTCCGCGTGGATGTGCGATAATCTAATGGTTTAGACACCCGAATAGGTTCAATCCCTGGCCACGCACCTCTAACTTTTCAGAGTTATTTACGTTTTAAGAAATTAAACATTACTTGCTTAAAAGGAATAGACATCCTGAGAAAAACCTGCATGCCTTTATAATGTTCTCCAAGGTGTGTGAACTCTGCCAATCCGCATTTGGGCAACATGGTGGACTATGGCCAAACCCGCCTCATTCCAAAAGGTAACGGGTGCTCATTAGTGAGCCGACAATGGGTTGAAGACGATGAAAGTTTTTTTTAAATATATAGGCTTGGCTGCAATCAGACCTGCTTACAAGTGGTGAAGCAGCCTAGGGTGGAGCGCACTTTCCTAGAAGATGCCTATTCACCCTTGATTTGAAGGTACATATAAAAGTAGGTATATAAAAGAGGAGGTAAGCTAAGTACGGTAACAAACCTCTTCCTCTTCTTCTTCCTCCTCTTCGTCCTCTTCGTCCGAGCCCTTGCTGTTCACGTAGTCCATGACGAGCTGGTCGATCACCTTCTTTTTGTCAGCCAGGTCGGTGTCGAACACCTTCTCCAGCTTCTGGATCACCTTCTTCGTGGATGTCTTCGCCAGGTTAGCATTCTTGAGAATTTCTGATGATAAAATACTAGGACAATGCACTCAATTCTATAATCTTTGGTAGTTAATCCATATCCATACTAATATTATAAATGCGAAAGTGTGTTTGTCTGTCTGTCTGTCTGCTACGCTTTCACGGCTCATCTGTTCAACCGATTTTGATGAAATTTGGTACAGGGGTAGGTTGTATTCCGGGGAAGGACATAGGCTACTTTTTATCCGGGAAAATTAAAGAGTTCCCGCGGGAATCAAAACCTAACCCACGCGTACGAAGTCGCGGGAATCATCTAGTAAAATATATTCTATGTTTGTTAAAGAAGGATCTGAATAATCGATAGGTATATAATCGACAGACTACACAATAACAATGTTATAAATATATTGATATTAAATGATGCCCGCGACTTCATTCTCGCGTGAACTCTTTCATTTTCTTGGATAAAAAGCCTATGTCCTTCCTAACGATGCAAACTACCTATCTAAGCACCAAATTTCGTTAGCCAGATTAGCCGTGAAAGCGCCGTGAAAGCATAGCAGGCAGACAGACTGACACAAAGTCGCATTCAATTATTTATCAAGTAGTCAAGACTCAAGACGTACCTATACATTGATTTAAATTATTTTATGCCCAAAATCATTTAAATCGGAAATAGTTTGAAGTTGACTCACGATAAGAATGTTGGAACTTGGATAGAATGAATGAAAATTTATTGTAAACCAAAAAGAAGAAAAAATCGGCAGCCTTATCACTTTGAAGCGATATCTACCTGGCTACTATTTTACAGTTTATAGGTCCACGCAGATTTACAAAAGTAATCGAAAAATAAGTAAATTAACATGTTGGTTGAACCTCAAGTACGAAACCGATTTTTAGCAAAAAGGACATCATCCATTTTGGTCCAAAAGTACAAAGTGCCGGCCAAAAAACTTTTTACTGTATTTCGCTAGAACTTGTCCACCTAAACATTTTTTATTATTACACCGAAGATGTAGAACGATTGCCCTTGGTTTTATTTAAGTTTAAAAATCTATATTTTTTCGATTAGTTTCTAAGCTATTTTTTTCTTTTTTGGAGTTTTTTATTTTGTTTTACAAAAAACAAGCCCCAAAAAAGTAAAATTATGTCAAAAAATATAATCAAAAAAAAAAAATTATAATGATAATAAAAAATGTTTAGGTGCCAAGTTCTAACGAAATACAGCGAAATTTTTTTTTGGCCGGCACTTTCACTTTTGGACCAAAAATGTATGAATCGTGGATAATGTCCTTTAAGTTGTAGTAAATTTTGTTATACCTAGTAAATGTTAATTATGTTTTAATGACTGATGTGTACCGATACAAATATGACAGTCAAACAAGTTTTTTTTTTCAAGTCATCAAAATAATATCGATTTTTTTGGGAAAAATTTTGTAGTATAAGTTGGTTGGAATTGGAAATAATTCCTATGAAATTAGCCTCGTATTTTCTATAATCAATAAAATTATTCATAATCGTATTCCTGAAATGTCCTAAGGAATCAAGACGGTTGGTCCCCCTATTACAAAATAGCTTATAAGACAAGTGTCAGACCATACAAGATTAATTTTGTTTTTCCCGCCAATAAAGATTTCTCGCAAAATGATTAATTATTGCGCTTTTAGTATTTATTATTGATTTTTAAAACAAATTAGTAATTTTATGTATTATTAAACAATATTGAAACAAGACAATAAGTGAACAATGCACTAAAATTTATTGTTTCGTGAGTCGTGACCTAATCTAACCCAGTGTTTCCGAACGGATCCGCGCAACATGGCGTCCAACAATAAATTGACAAAACAATTCACAAATTAGCGAAACATTAAATGATTATCCTCCTTTCGCCGAAATGTTTCAAATAAAAGATGATCTGAACAAAAGTGCGCGTCGTTTCAAAGCTTCAAACATTTATTGAAGGCAGCCATTTTAGCGTGCCATACGTGGAGCATCGATGTTGGTACAAACGCGTCGCATAAAAATAAACCACCAGTGGGCAGGCCTAATTAGGACGCTATAAATGAAGGCGTGTATGCTAGAAAATCCGCATATTATTGGCAAACAACTTTCACTTGAAACATTTTCGTATTGATTCCATACTATCAGAGATATTCGCAATAATGATACGGATTATCAAAGTTCCCTTGAACATTCATAGGTAGCCATTACGTGACCCCCGGGCGAGATACGCTTTGGTGATTTTTTGCGTAATTCGTCGTAAAAAATCGTGTAATGTTTGTAAAAATATTAATTTTGTTAGTGGTTTGATTATTTACTTACTTGCGATTTCCTTTTCGAGGTCTTCTTTGCTAACATCTGCCATTTTCTTGGAACAAGTAGATTTCCGCCAGCGACACAAGAGAGAACACAGAATACAATAGAGAGAACAGCCACACAATAATATACCTACGCGCTAGATGCTACACGGCGTCCAAGCGAACATAGCCGAAAGCCACCTCGGCTATGTTCGGTGTTGTTTGATCAGCCAATGGAAACCGAAACTGGAATTGTTATCGCTGCGTTCGGTGCCATTTTATAAAGGGGAGCGTATACTTTGGCGAGTTTATTCTTTGATTTTATAAAGAGTTTATTAGGGAAAAGTTATCTCCAAACAACTTAAGCCCACAAGGGGAAAATCTAATCTAATCTAATCTAATCTAGCCTATACTGTCCCACGACTGGGCAAAGGCCTCCCTCCGACTTTTCCACATCTCCCTATGTTGTGCTTCGGGGAAAATCTAGATACAATAAAGAAGTTTTCATTCCAAAAATCAATATCCGCGTTAAGCACTTTTTGGTAAACTTGTGGATTCGCGTGACCGACATGCTCGCTAACACTAACATGCTCGCGAACACCGACATGCTTTTAAATATTCGTTTTCACTTAGACTATCGGCAGTCCCAATTACTGCAATTTTTTTTGATTCCCGAGGGAATTTTTCAATTTTCAGGGATAAACATTAGCCTGTGTCTTTCCCCGAGATTAAAAACTATCTCTGTACCGAATTTCATCAAAATAGGTTGAGTAGCTGGGCCGTGAAAGCGTAACAGACAGACAGATAGACGAACAGACAGACATAGTTACTTTCGCATTTTTATAATATTAGTATGGATTTCATCTATGTATTGAATATTAATAATATGGTAAAAGATCCGTCAAAAAAGTAACCGATAAGATCTTATTATGGTCCTCCTAAGATCTGAATAAATGGCTAGAAATCCGATGGCAGATACTCGTAGATGAAATGGAAAAAAAAATCAGTATGGGTGCGTTTTTTGTTGGTTTATTGGTTTGTCCTTCAATCACGGTGCAAAAAAACAACGGATCGACGTGATTTTTTCCATGGGTATAGCTGACGACCCGGAGAGTGACATAGGTTAATTTTCCCTATTGAAAATTAAATAATTATCGGCTAGTCATTAATAATTAATTATTTGTCTTTTTCCAAGATACGGTAGGTATTATACCTAAGTAATAATCAGACTCTCACTAGAGCCAGTTTTTTCAAGAATCTATTCAAGAGTGTGTACTATCCTTTATTTATAATGATTAGTGAAAATGATGAAAATTTTAAATTGAACGCTTTCCAAGTTTTGACAATGTTTGACATTGACAAGTTTGTCAACATTAATTGTCAAAGCCATGTGTATTTGACGAATGATGGCGAGCAAAATAACCATAAAATAAATTAATTTTAATTTTGAGACAGAATTTTATTATAAAACACCTTTAAAAAATGGCTAAAGTTAAAAACAAGAGGAACGCTGGATTGGCCGATAAAGTTCAGAATAAGAAAAAAGCTAACGCGAACAAGAAAACTTTAAATCCTTTCGAGGTCCATATAAACAGGGAAAAACTTAAAGTTTTAGGCAAGAAATCTAAGCATGATAGAGGATTACCTGGAGTTTCACGTGCGAAGGCTATACAGAAGGTAAGTACTACTTTTGGCCTGCAACTAAGTAAAATGCTGAAAATCTATACTTACAATTGAAAAAACCCAACAGTTTTTCTGATAAACTTGAAAGTCCAAGATTTGACTTTAATGGAACTGATTTAAACGAAATTTAGTACTGAGATAGGGAGGGAGATAGGCTATTCGGCAAATCTTCACGGGATTTTAATAAAACTTGAATTCACACAAATCAAACTTGTAGGCACAGTGTAGGTATCATTTTAATATATACTGGATGGCGCCCGCGACTTCGTCCACGTTGATTAGGCTTTTTTCAATCCTGCCGAATCTTGTTAATTTTCTGTTAAAAAGTATATGTCCTTCCTTCCTTTGTTGGAAAGATGGGCTGTTTGCTGTGTGGAGAGACACACTTTCGCATTTATAATATTAGTATGGAAATATGGATTGTAATTTGCTTCATATTTGTCACCAGAGAAAAGAAACCCTCGGAACAGAAATGAAGGTAATGCACAAAACCAATGCATTCATCGACCGTCGTATCGGTGAGAAGAATACCCAGATTTCCACTGAAGACCGCATGGTGGCTAGGTTTGCGGCCGAGAGGGCCAAGCAGCATAATAAGAAGAGCATTTACAATCTTGCTGACGATGAAATACTGACTCACAGGTATTTATGTGGTCTATTTCCTATTATAATTTTGGTTTTTTTAATTTTAAAAGGGGCTAGCCTAACTAGAAAATATATTGTGTAAAAACACAGGTACACAGTCTATTCCCTCACTCTCATAGTCTAATGGAAAGCAAGCAAGTTTGCTTTCCATTGGACTATGAGAGTGAGTGTAAAAATGAAGATAATCTAAACATTAAAAAAGTGATTGATTCATCATTACCAACACCCAACCAAAACCCTTGTTGGACCTAAAAAGCTGTGCATAGAAGTTCCCTTTATAATCTATAGATCGCGCCAGAGTTGAATGCAGAGCTTATGTATGTGTCACCATACATAAGCTCTGCATTCAACCCGCGCGCGAACTATACACAAGGTTCAGGCGGTACAAGACTGTGGTACATAGAAGTCCCTACGTGAAACCTAAGTCATTGTCAAGCAGTCATTGTCAGGATGTCTATTGGTTGATGACGATGACTACAAGTCAAAGTGCATTTATTCAAAATTGGTACCTACACATACACAGTATACTTTTTGAACGTCTTTAATACAATGTATACGACGTGATGGTGATAATTAAATAAACTTTTTATTCAAAAACATTTACACAAGGACTTAAATAGTACATTACACATCTAGGGCAGTAAAATAAGAAATGTCTCAGATCACATGTAATTGTTGTCCGAGGCGAAGCCGAGGTCAATAAACATGTGATCTGAGGCTTTCTTATTTACTGCCCGTGGTGTGTATACTATTTTTCTCCTCGACGGAGGCGGAAAGCGGCATTTTCGTTTAGCGCAGCGGGAGGAAAATTGACGCTTTCCGCCCGGAGGTGAGAAAAAACATATTCGAACGATTATCCTGCAAAAGTTAAAAATTGCGTTGCAGTGATAATTAAAGACAATATCTTAGAACTAAAGCTATAATTGCACGTTTTTAGAGTAAATTGGCCTAAGCTACTTAAAACTTTCTCCAGATGTGAAGTAATCCTATTGATAATAATATAATTGATATTATTTCGCAGAGGTCAGACATTGGAACAAATAGAAAAATTCGATGATCCCAGATCATCTGATGACGAAGATGAGGAAAAGAGATTTGGTGGTTTAGGAAGTAAGTTTTTTTTTTTTTTTCCTTGCCGTAAAGTTCCATTACAATTTCATATAATGGCAACTTTATTGACTACTACCATCTAGCCTATGGGCTAATAAGTAATTTTAATTTAGCTTAAACTTCTACTAATTAACAGTTCTAATTCAGTCTAATTTACAGTTCATTAACTGTCCTTAGTTTGTTCTAATATACTTAGAGTTCACTACGTTTTTGTGACCTAGATAAGTAGCACAAGCACTGATTAGGAAGTAAGTATTTTGGTTTATTATAGTAGCTAAATAAGCTTGGGAATTTGTCACATGCAGAAATCGTCCATTATAAGTTTTATGATAAGTACTGGATGACCTGCCTTGGCTTTGCATGGGTGGCCTCATTTTATTTGCAACAGCATTATACCTAGTTATCATCATAGTCATTTTTTTTTTTTCCTTCCCAGAGGAGGAGGAAAAAAATCCCTTATGGACTTCTGCCTGGTGGCAGGGCGTGTCCGACTCGCACGGACTAAAAACAACCTCCCCCTCGTGGCTCCCCGATCAGGCACGGGACCGCATTTGCATTTCTTCATGCCGACCGCTCGTTTTAATTATTCTTCTGCTTTTCCTGTCTTTCGCGCTCTTCTCTTCGCATCATTATTGATCGCAGCATCTGTGCGTACTTCTGCCACTCGTCTTCATTTGACAACATGCGCGATATAAGGTTCATCATAGTCATGCTAATATTATAAATGCGAAAGTGTGTTTGTTTGTTGGTTTGTCCTTCAATCACGCCGCAACGGAGCAACGGATCGACGTGATTTTTGGCGTGGGTATAGTTGAGGACCTGTTAAGTGACATAGGCTACTTTTTATCCCGGAAAATTCAGGAGTTCCCGCGGGAATCATAAAAAACTTAAACCACGCGGATGAAGTCGCGGGCATCAGCTAGTACTTTATATTAAAAATGCAAAAGTGTCTTTGTTTGTTGGTTGTTATTCAATCACGCTGCAACACAGCCACAAATCGACATGATACAAATGTCGATATTGTTTGTCTGAATTGTCGAGTGAATCTACCACTGGTTCATATTTTTTGCTGTTGAAGACTTGGAGATTGACATTTACTACTTTTTATCTCTGAAAATTAAGGAGTTCCCATGGGAATTAAAAAAAAAAACAAGCAGACAAAGTCAGCAGGCATCAACTAGTTATACATATAGTTGAATGCTATAGTTAAAAGCTTTACATTTTATTGAGTTATTACACTGATCACAATTGATTTGTTGTTACCACAGTGTTCCGCCTTACCCCTCTGAAATATTGATGCCATACAACAAGAGACAAAGTATGAATAACTAGATGTAATCAAGACATCAAGTAGATTCGCATGTATTTAGTGTTATTTTTATTGTAGATGATTTTGTATCAGAAGGCCACTTTGGAGGCGGAGTCTTATCGAAATCAGAGTCAAAAGATGGAGCCAAATCCCACAAAGACTTGATAGAGCAACTCATAGCTGAATCCAAGAAGAGAAAAGCGGAGAAACAGAAAGAAAAAGAGCAAACTCTTGATTTAACGGAGAAGTTGGATTCAGAATGGAAGGATTTGCAACCTGTGGTGTTTAAGTGTCAAAAGGAAGAGTCTTTGATTGATAAGTTGTTGAGTAAAGAGGAGAAGGGACAGGACTATGATAAAATGATGAGAGAGTTGAGATTCGAGAAACGCGGGACGGTATGCTATTTTCTTACTTATTACACAACTACAGTCATACATATCATACAGTTTGCGGCGGAAATTAAATGATTGTGCAATGAATAGAAATATTAAATAGGAAGATTAAATAACATTTTTTTGGAAATGTATAATTGTGAATTGAAATAAAACCTTACCTTAAAATCAAAATTATACAGTGCCAAACTAATTAGACTTTAGATGTTAACTTAATAATAACAAATTATCTAGTACGACGAGCGACCGTGACAGCGCTACGACGAGAACAAAGACAGGTGTGGAATGTTCTCTATTTTTTTCTATGGGCCCATCTAGTAGAAAAAAAAAACCTACATATATATCGATGGAAAAATATGACGAAAGGACATACTGATCACTGACAAAAAAATATTAACATTTATAATTATTTTAGTATGGATATTTTCTGTTTTTAGCCATCAGACGGCCTCAAAAGCAAGGAGAAGCAAGATGAAGAAGAAAGGAAGAAGATAGAAGAGTTGGAGAGACAGAGACAGCAGAGAATGTTCTCTGAAGAAGAACTAGCTGTGCCTAAAAGCGGACCTACTTCTAAACACAGGTATTTCATTATCTAGGTCCTTTATTCTCCACATCTAAATTGTTAAAAACGGAAGCCTTATGGTACCACTAAGTCTAATAATTAATAACCACCTGGAACAATCCATACTAATATTATAAATGTACACTTTTGCATTTATGTCTGTTTGTCTCTCTGTCTGTCTGCTACGCTTTTACGGCCCATCTTTTCAACCGATTTTGATGAAATTTGGTACAGGGATAGGTTGTATCCCGGGGAAGGACAAGCTATTTTTTATCTCGGAAAATTCAAAAGTTCCCGCGGGAACCAAAAACCTTAATCCAAGCGGACGAAGTCGCAGGCATCATCTAGTAAATCCACCACCCACCACCACTACAGCCCATTAACGTCCCACTGCTGGGCACAGGCCTCCACTCTCATAGGAGAGAGGGAATTAGAGCTTAGACCCACCACACTGTTTCAATGCGGGTTGGCGGGCTATCTAGTAAATAATAATTCCACAAATAAACAAGTGAAATGAATTTATTTTAAGCTATAAACGAATTTCGATTTTTCCAGATCTGCCGACGATTTGGACGATAATTTCGAGTTGGACGACAGTCAAGATTTCATGCTCGCGTACGACAAAGACGGAAAACCTTTAGTGCCTGAACATGTGCTTAAGGACTTCTCAGGTATTTAATATCTGCCAATCCGCCAAATCTGCCAAATTATTATTTAATTGTCTGCCAATCCGCATTTGGCCAGTGTGGTGGATTATGGCCAAAAACTTCTCAACTATGGAATAAACAATTGAGGAGTTTCTGTGAGGAGACATCACTCATCAGGTCTTTGACTATATCCAAGCAAAAAATCACGTCGATCCTTGTCCGTTGACGGGTGATTGAAGGACACCCCAACAAACAAATACACTTTCGCATTTATAAAAATAAGGGTAATGATATGATACCTACTACAGTATTGTAGTTAATATTATTTTCTTACTTTTGTATGTTTTATAGTCCCAAACGCAAGAAAGAAATTTCAAGATGGCATATCTGATAGTTCTGGTGATGAAGCGGAAACTGAATCTGGTAATGAAAGTGACGATGAAGACGATGATCAAGAAGATGGCGACGACGACAGTTCTGGTGATGATAGTGATGAAATATCGACAAATGATGTAAAAACTAAAGGCAATGAAAAGAAAAGTAAAGAATCCAGTAATAAACTACAAGTTGGTGACGATGATAGCTCCAGTGGTGATGAAAGGGATGAAAAATCGAGTAAAGATATTAAAATAAATGTTAATGAAAAAAAATATAGTATAGAATCTGACAGCGATGATGAAATTGAAATGAAAAAGAATATCAGTCTTACAGAAAAGATCAAAGCAAATGTTAGTAAAGTGAAAACAGCTGAAAATAATAAGGACGATTCGATGAATAGTAGCTCAGAAAAGGTAAAAACAAACAAAAGCGAGACAGATCTAAATTTAAAACGAAAATTATCCGAATCATTTGGAGAAAGCGCATCTAATTCAGAACCAGAATTTAGAGGTTTTGGTGAACAAGAAATAAATAGTAGTATAAAGAAACCTAAACTACTCGATTCTGATAATTTTCATACCAAAAAGGATGACATAACTACAAATATGCAAATGGATAATGAGAGAAAGAAATCTAAGCTACTCTATCCCGATTATTTTCCTCCCAAAAATGATGATCATATGACAAAAAGAGAACCGGAAATTAATAATGACAAAAATAAGCCCAAACTACTTTATCCTGATTATTTTCCTCCGAAAAATGATGATAAATTATCACAAAGTGATAACCAATATTCATTTGACGGTAAAAATGATAAAAGAATATCAAAAAATAGTTCAGTAGATGATGAGAGTGGTGCACAAAGTTCGGCAGATGATATAGATCAATTCGAAGATGTGAAAGATGAATCTAATGATGAACTAGAAGATTGTAGCGAAAGAATTGGTTCTTTCTTCGATTTTAAATCTGCTGAAGGGGATACTTTGAAGGTAGGTTTAGATTTTTGTAGGAATTGTAATGAGTTTTTTAATTAAAATAGTAAATAGTATTGATTCTTGGTACGCAGATTATAGTATTATTGTTATTTTTTTCAAAGAACTTTTGAAATTAATTTAGTTATCATAGAAATTAATGTGGAACTTGTGGACGTTGTTTCTAAAAGAGTTAAACATTGAAAGCGGAATATTCATTCCTATGTCCTTGATGTATTTAGTAAATAATTCCTATTTCAGTGTTTTTAGTCAAAATTGCCATTTTAATACGATTCTATTTATTTACACTGCAAATTTCTTGTAGATTTATCGTAATGTTTTTGCCGTGTTGATGCCATGGTGAAGAGTGACATAGATTCCTGCCAATGCTTAAAGCCATATTATTGTTTCATTATTGTTGACTTTCGTCTTTTACAATAATTATTATAATCCTTATTTTAGGAACGTCAAGGTACGTGACATCAAACTGTCGTTTTCAGTAATATTGCTTTAGTATTGCTTTAAGCGTTGGCAGTATGGCCCCAGTGGTTAACATCAAAATAGGTTCTTCTTCATATCCAAAAAAAGTAACGAATAGACTAAGTCTTGACTTATATTTTATGCTTATTTTTGTTACTGCTTATTATTTTGCTGCTTATTTTTGCTTTATTTATGAGATTTTTAACATACCTAATTGTATTTTTTTACGATTTCAGGAATTACTATCAGGCAAAACGCCTATCCAACAATCGGCGATATTAGAAAAACTTATAAAAACCCACGACCCGAGTCTAGGTGAATCTAATAAAGAGCATTTGAGTCGATTATACGCACACCTATTACAATACACTCACGATATATTCTCCAATTTAAATACCGAATCGGACATTATAAAATCGTTTTTAGTTCTAAACAAAATAGTACCATTTTTCTACGATCTAATACACATAAATAAAGTTTCAACTAAAAAGTTTATAGTTGAATTATTAAAAGAGAAACACGACCAATTCAAACGTAAACCTAAAAAAGTACCAGATTTAGATACGTTGATATTTTTCAAATTAGTCTCTATCCTGTATCCCACTTCTGATTTTCGACACCCGGTGACGACGCCATCTTTGATTTTTATGACCGAAATCCTAACTCTATCAAGATTTAGAGACGCGTATTCGGTGTCTAGAGGATTTTTTATCGTTAGTTTGATTCTAGAATACATAGTTTTGTCTAAAAGATACGTGCCAGAAGCGTTGAATTTTTTACGCGGCATTTTTTATCTGTGCGCTAATACTTCAGTTTTGAATCCCGTGCAAGTCGTGCCGCCATTTCGATTGCATAGAGACGTCAAAATTTTGAATTTAGAACGCGATTGTTCCAAGATGGCGGTTGGTGACAAAATGGCGGCAAAAGATTTACTAGTAACAGACATCGATGATTCGTTCAAAATACGTTGTTTATTGATTTCTACGTCGATGTTAAAAGAGTTTTTTGATAATTATAACGATTTGGAGTGTATGCCAGCGATTTTTGAGCCTCATATACAGTTGTTAGGTAGGGTAGATTTGGATTTGTATCCTAGTCAAGTCAGTGCAAAGGTTTCGGAGGTATTGCAGTATATGAAACAGACGCTTGAGGTGAAGACATACGCACAAATGGCGAGGGAGAAAGTCAGGCCGAAAGCGTTGAGATTGTATGAACCAGATATACAGGATGTGTGAGTATAAGTTTTATCTATTTATTTTAACATTAGCGGATACCCGTCGTGTGCTACTACGCTAAAAAAAAAAGAATCTAAAACTATTTTCGCATTATTGCCTTTCTAATGAAACTGGTTTTAAACTTTTGGGCACATCGGTTGGACGGTTTCAAAGTCTATAAAGAACATAGGTAGAAACATTTTCGTGTTTTATATATACAGATTCATCGTTTTTTTCAATTCATCACCTGTTCCACAAGTGTCCTGTAAGGTATTATTTAGAATTAGAATGGTATTTCATATTTGGCCATAGATCACCAAGATGGCCAAGTGCGGATTGGCAGATTTTTTTTTTTTTTTAAATGTATAGGCCAGCGCTTGGCTGCAATCAGACTTGCTTTTGACAGATTGCTTCAGACAGATTTTGAACTGTATACATTTTAAGAACACTCAGGCATGCAGGGTTCCTCACGATGTTTTCCTGTACCTTTATAGCAATTAGAAAGTGATATTTAATTGCTCAGAAGTTTTAAAACACATATAACTCTAAAAGTGAGTTCCAATTTGGGCCACCGCCCACCGGGTCAGATAATTTGTGGGACTATAATTATTAGAACTCAACTGCCTCGTTGGTCTAGTAGTTAGCATGTTCGACTGGGGCAGACGAGGTCTCGGGTTCGAGTCCCGGGTCGGGCAATAACAAGTATTGGGTTTTTCTGACAATAAATTCTCAGTACTAGCCCGGAGTTTGGAAGTTGGCGGTGTTCCACCCCCGTGCCTCGGAGAGCACGTAAAGCCGTCGATCCTGCGCCTGATCTCTCTCCGGTCGTGTCGGATTTTCCGTCCCATCGGGCTCTGAGAGTAAAGGAACAGAGAGTGCACCTGTGTTTGCGCACACACTTGTGCACTATAATATCTCCCGCGCAGATGGCTAATCTCTCCTGAGATGGCATCCAGTGACCCACAAGTCAGTGTAATATTTGTAACGTATGTGTTGTATTGTCTACTTATTGTAACCTTTTCTTTTTTAAGAAAAGAGCAACTGCTGAGTTTCTTGCCGGCTCTTCTCAGTAGAACAGCTTTCCGAACCGGTGGTAGAGACGTTTCATAAGTGACACAAGTTGTCCTACGTGAAATAAATAAATCATTTAACTCTGGAGATTGGACATTATTAGAGCTCAGTCGTAGATCTAACAGCGCCATCTGTTGTCACATTAAGTTACCTTTACAAGCTTTTATATAAAATATTGTTTTTCCTCCAGCTTCACGGGCAGCAAGAGTTCTAACATGTCGCGAGAGAACGCCGAGAGAGCTCGCCTGAAGGTCCGATACAAGAGGGAGATGAAGGGAGCTCTGAGAGAGATCAGGAGAGATAAGGCGTACATCGCCTCTGTCAAGATACGGCAGAAGATCCAGAGGTGAGCTAGCTATACTTCTATACTAATATTATAAATGCGAACTTCTTCATATTTAACCGAAAGCCCAAATGCTAAGTTTCATGGCTATAACTTGAGAAATGAAGGACTCCCATACAAACTTTCACCCCCTTAGGGGTGGAATTTTAAAAAAGCCTTTCTTAGTGAGCGCCTATGTCACAAAAGGAACCTACTCTCAAAATTTCCAGTTTCTAACCCCAGCGGTTTAGGCTGTGCGTTTATATATTATAAGTCAGTCAGTTAGTCAGTCGGAACTTTGAATTTTATAGATTATAATGCGAAAGTGTGTTTGTCTGTTGGTTGGTCCTTCAATCACGCCGCAACAGAGCAACGTTCGACGCGATTTTTGCATGGATATAGTTGAGGACCTGGATATAGGCTATTTATTCCCGGGAAATTAAGGAGTTCCCGTGGGAATTGAAAAACAAAAGTGTGTCTGTGCAATTCACACACGGCAGAAGTGAAACTTCAGAAAAGTAGCCCACGAGAGAATGAGATTTTTTTTTATTGTCTAAATAAAAATATTTACAATTTTGGTGGGTAGCACTGCGAAAAACCACGTAGGTTTAAATTGCGTGCTCTTCCGTCAACATATTATCTGCATTTCAAACTATTTATAGCTAGCTAAATTAGTAAAAATACATGAAAGAAACTGAACTGAAGATAAATATAACTTGTATTCTATCTCAGTCTCTCGCAGGCTTTAATCCTATTTATGAATATGTTTGTCTCTTTTTGATTTCAAATCACAACGATGGTAAAAAAGTTTCACTTCAAAAACTTATTCCACGCGAACGAAGTCGCGTTCATCAGCTTTTAATATGGATGATGCCTATATCAAAAATAAATTACATATTTCAAATTGATTATTTAATCGAGGATCTTTCAAAAGACCTAAAATTCACATCCTCGGTTGGTTTTAAGTTAGATAACCATTCTAAAATATAGATTAAAGAAAAAAAGTGCGTTGAAATTTGGTGACGTCACAACTGTGAATTTCATACAACTTCCATAGGTACTAAAAGTGCGTTTTTAAGTTGGATAAAGCTGATTTGATTGAGTTGACATCATCCATATTCACGGACTTCCATTAAAAATATACACTGTAGTCTGTGCATTAAAATATGTTTTTCCGTCTCTTTCCAGCGACACCGTAAGAAAAGAGAAGGTGAAACAGATCTATAAAGATGCGTCCATACAACAGGGGGAGTTGAACAAACTGAAACGCGGCAAATGATATCACTTTAATGTTTATTGTATGTAAATATTATTGTTATAACAATACATTCATGATTACAATGTTAGAGAAGTATTAAAAAGTTTCATTTATATACGACTTATGTGCAACGCATACCTACAGTCCCATAAACTTATATGACCCGTGGCCAAAATTGGAACAAATTTTTATGCCTGTTTAGTTTTTGTTTTTATTTTATTTATCATATCCATACTTCCATACTAATATTATAAATGCAAAAGTGTGTCTGTCTGTCTGTCTGTCTGTCTGCTACGCTTTCACGGCCCATCTGTTCAACCGATTTTGATGAAATTTGGTACAGGGATAGTTTGTATTCCGGGGAAGGACATAGGCTACTTTTTATCCCGGAAAATTAAGGAGTTCCCGCGGGAATCAAAAAACTTAATCCACGCGGACGAAGTCGCGGGCATCATCTAGTTATTCATATATACTAGTAGGGTCAGATAAGTTTGACGAACTATACAGAATTGAGGCGCGGATCCTTTTTTTTAATAAAGTTCTCGTTAAATTGTCACTGTAACTGAAATTCGTAAAATGAAAACAATTTAGTTTTTAATGTGATTGAACTTTGTTTAGACTTGCAAAGTATCAAAGAGGGCACTTTGAATATTGATGTTTCCTCAAAAATTAATTATTTCTTGGTGATTCTCGACTCTTTTACCTATAAGTTGTTGATTTAACAACAAAAAAAGGATGTTAAAGGTTGATAAGCACACATTTTAACATTTGATCAACCAACTGTTGGGAAAATTCACATATTATACATTTGTGGAAACATCCATACTGCCGTGTCTATGATAAAGATAATAAACACTAACGACTTATCTCTACTGCACTCGGCTCCGTAGGTATGCGTTGGGCATTAATAATATTTAAATGCAAATTTCTTACTTAATTGCTAATTGCATAATTGCTAAATTTTCTTTAAATTCTTCTAAGACAATAAAATAAAAAAAACTTGATAACCTAATTAGTACCTATAAAAAGTTCGATAACCTAAGTATATAAACTTAACCTACTCTATATTTTATTACAAACTTACAGATCTAGCTATCATTAGATTATTGTCTGAGTCACTAAACATAAGATCTACTTAGAATTACGAGATTAGATATTATTCAATATTTAGGTTGGTAGGTACTTGTACCTAAGTACATAGAATAGTAGGTACATTGTTCTCCAGAGTGATACATATATGCTTTATACTTATACTACACCTGCGAGGAAAATATACAATTTTTTGTCATCGAATATTTTTGTTCAGTCTTTGTAGATCTCTGGATAACTATCTATAAATTATAATTTTTTAGGGTTCCGTACCTTACGAAGAAAAAGGAATCCTTATAGGATCAGTTTGTTGTCCTTCTGTCTGTTTGTCTGTCAACCACCTTTTTCTCGGGAACGCGTGGAGGTATCAAGTTGAAATTAATATCAAATACTTAGGTCTACGGCACCTTGGAGCTGTAAAAAAAATCAAGCTTTTAAGTCAATGCAATCAAAAGATACGGCCGCATATTTTGACACTCGCCAGTAAATTAAAACCTAACTATAGGGTAGTTAGGTTTTAATTTACTGGCGATTTACCGTTGACCTAGAATCATAAAATTTGGCAAGAAGCAAGGTCTCACGGCACAAGTATAGGAAAAAATCCGAAAATCGATAATTAGGGTTCCGTACTCATAGGGTGTCGAACTGTTTGTCAGGAGGCCAGTTATTTCACATGATTACGTGTTCTTATGACATGTCACAATAATTGTTTATTATTTAACTATTAGAGTAGCGAAAAGAACTTTTATTATTTTTTTATTGTCAGTTAAGCTGACGACGACGACGACGCTTGACGACAATCATGCTTAGTGCAAAGCAATGATGAGGTCTAGGTTGGAACGCGCTTGCCTAGAAAATGCCTATTCACTCTTGCCTTGAAGGTCACTACGTGGCAGGAAACATGTGCCCCTAACAGGTTAGCCCGCTACCATCTCAGACTGCATCATCACTTACCATCAGGTGAGATCGCAGTCAAGGGCTGACTTGTAGTGGTTAAAAAAAAAATGTGCGCTGAAAGGGTGTTCCACACCCTAGCGGTTCGGATCAGAGGCCCAATTGTCTAAGCAAATCGTTATCATTTGACAGCTTAAAACGTATAACTCGGAACTGTTTATGGAGTTCATACATTGCTTTTTGACGTGCAGGCATCTATGAACTCCTTAGTCAGGTCGAATTATACGTTTGACAAACGATTACGATTTCCTTACGCAATCGGGGGGCAGAAACGTCGAGCAAAAACGTTTCGTGCGAGCAGATTAACTGAAAATGAATGAAAATGAAAAATGATCATTTTCCAAAAACAACTGTGACAATTTTTTCTTTATGTCCTATGGTATCCACACTAGGTAATCCTGTATCGTGGGTACCTATATGTCGCATTAAACAAAGAAGATTTACAGAACGAAATTGTCGCTCGATATTTTAACATTGAGATGTTTGTTGCATTTTTAAAATAACATAATATCTAACTAACAATAAATAATGATGATTGAAAACGATGAATGCCCTTATGATAAGTGTAAGAAAAGTTTTTCCGTTGCGTCGTAATCCAATGAAGCGAGCCATGGTAACATTATTGCTTTTGCTTGTTTTACGGAAAAGTGCTTAATGTCGCATGCGCTAACTAGTGTTAAGGCCTACGGGGGTGTCCGACGGTTGTTTAATTTTTGATGGGTTCCTGGTCGTCTTCTCTGTTCATCTGCCAGCAGGCATAGTTGAGGCAGGTAGCGAAGGCGAGCCAGCCGAGGTAGGGCGCCAAGCAGAGCGCAGCGAGCTCATTTACGAGAAGGAAACTGGCCATACATGCCATCGTCACGCCATCTAGAACGCACATTTGGAAGAACGCCTGGAAAAAAATAAAGTTTATTTTTATTATTTTATCAACTACTAGCTGATGCCCGCGACTTCGTCCGCGTGGGTATACCAAGTTTCATCGAAATAACTTGAGAAATGACGGACTTTTATACAAACTTTCAATCTCTATTTCACCCCTTTGGGGGTGGAGTTTTGAAAAACTGTGAAACACGTATGTTTTCATTTCTAACCCGCTGCTCATATACCAAGTTTCATGGATATAACTTGAGAAATGAAGGACTTTCATACAAACTTTCAACCCCTATTTCACCCCTTCGGGGGTAAAATTTACGAAAACTGTGAAACACGTATTTGGGCGTATTTTTTTAAAAGTGTACATGAAATAAAATCGATGTTTTATTTTTTTTTACCTTATTTTGTTATTTTATTGATAGATTTGTGTTTCCTAGTTATTTATCTTTATGAGAAATAGCACTGACTGTAAATATTATATTTAATTATAGTAAAAATAACCATTTTAAAATGAACTGACGAAGAATTTTTTCCATTGAGAAACAGAACTTTATCTCACAAATTCACTTAAAAAAAACATTTTAGATAAGATAAAAGAAGTTTTAATTAGTCTTACCAAACATACCAAACAGAAAAATGGGACTCCAAACATAACTTAACAGAAACACTATCAAAATTTGATAATTTTAGTTCTTTTGACTATCGTAATGGCAAATTTCTGTCATATTTTTCTATATAACTTCTGAAATAGACAATGCTTTTTGTTTTTGTTTTTGCAATTTCCGATAAAACATATCTTTTTAAATATAACACAACAATAACTTATAATAATGATAAATGGCCAATATTATAGGCATTTATGTAATATTTTTTGAGAGGACAATTTGTCAGTGGAACCTTGACAATTACTCAAGGGAAAAGTAAGGGCACTGATCACATTGTTAAGAATTATTGCACTTTCTTACCATAAAACTATATTAGTCGTAGTAGGTACTTTTGAGTATTTTAAACTCTTTATTCTTTCTTTTTTATACTTAAATTATATAAATGTCATCTAAAAAATATAAGTGAAACTTTCAACCAATTTATAGTATGTTAAATCACGTTATATGAACGATTATAAGTAACAATATTTTTAGCGTTTTGTCTTCTCCGTTTCTCCCTTTTGATATTTTTTCTCACTTCAGATATTTTTCTTGTTTTAGATTTTACGAGGTCCAAGTGTTATTTTTTTATATTGTTTGAACTTTTAAGAATCCCTCTTTAATTTCTCTCTATGCCGCCATGCTATTTCGGCAGATTTCAACGCCATTGTTACACCTGAATAATTTAATATATAAAATACTCGTTTTCAATGCAAAACTCGGGACCGAAAAAAGCTTAACCGTGTACAAACCTTTAGAAATGCATTGATTAACAATTTGTTCCATTGACTGACAATTTCGAAAGAGTAACTCAAAGGACCGTAACGAATTCACGCCAGCAATATTTTGTTGCAATGTATTTCAAGAATTTTCGAACTTTACTAGAAAACAATACTTACTACATTCTAGTAAAATATGAAGTAAGCTAAGTTAAAATGATGTATGAAAAATATTAATTCAGTATTTACCTTCAAAAACCGTTCCTACTCAATGGATGAGTTATGAGCACTCACTCAAAATTGACTACTTAGACGCCGATTGCAGGAAGACTGATTATTTCAATAACATGGTAGCAGTCTTACAGTATTTAGTAATGTTGAAAGCAACCAATAAAATCTTCTGCAATGGTAGTAATTTTATAATTTCTGAGCAAAAAAGCGCTCGTCAATGGAAATTCCACATAGAGCCAAATTTGAGACTTTCATTAAAAAAATAATTAAAATCATCTGGTTAAGTAAATAAATTCATTCAATAAACAAATCAAAAGTACATAAAATAAGCTATCTAAATAAGGGTGAATCAATGATCTATCTATTATGGCGGCTTTGTTATCTCAAGTCGAAAGTTATAGAATCAGGTGGGGACATGGCAAAATCACACATTTATTTTTGTTAATAATGCTGTAATTTATTAAATCTATATAAATCAATATGTTTATTGTAGGCGAAAATATGACTGGATTAACAAGCGACCTAAAAACATAAAATATGTTTGGATCAGCATAATCTAAATGTGAGAAAAAAAATCCGAAAGTTGGTGGACAGGGCAAAAAACCCATGTACACTTTTATAAAAATACGCCCATTTCTTCATTTTTAACTGGTAGCTTGTACACCAAGTTTCATCGATATAACTTGAGAAATGAAGGACTTTCATACAAACTTTCAACCCCTATTTCACCCCTTTGAGGGTGAAATTTTGAAAAACTGTGAAACACGTATGTCTTCATTTTTAACCCGCAGCTCATATACCAAGTTTCATGGCTATAACTTGAGAAATGAAGGACTTTCATACAAACTTTCAACCCCTATTTCACCCCCTTAGGGGTAGAATTTTGAAAAACTGTGACACCGTACTTCTTTATTTTTTACTATAAGCCAAAATAAAAAGTTTCGTTGATATAACTTGTAAAACATCTTGAGAAACGAAGGACTTTCATACCAACTTTCATCCCCTATTTCACCCTTTTGGGGGTCGAATTTTCAAAAACTGTGAAACACGTTTGTCTCCATTTTCAACCCGCAGCTCATATATCAAGTTTCATGGCTATAACTTGAGAAATTAAGGACTTTCATACAAACTTTCAACCCCTATTTCACCCCTTCGTGGGTAGAATTTCGGGATAAAAAGTATCCTATGTCCTACCTCGTAGTATAGGCTCAAATCTTGCCAAGTTTCGTTTGAATTCATTCAGTAGTTTCGGCGTGATGCGCGGCCAAGATACAGACAGACAGACAGACAGACAGACAGACAGACAGACAGACAGACAGACAGACAAAAATGAAAAAAATTACAGATTTGGCTTCAGTATCGAATAATGAGTGCCCTCCAAAAAAAATTTTCAAAATATCTTCAATGTACAGAATTGGACCTGTTACAGTTTTATTATAAGTACTAGCTGATGCCCGCGACTTCGTCCGCGTGGATATACCAAGTTTCATCGAAATAACTTGAGAAACGACGGACTTTTATACAAACTTTCAACCCCTATTTCACCCCTTTGGGGGTGGATCTTTGAAAAACTGTGAAACATGTATGTTTTCATTTTTAACCCGCAGCTCATATACCAAGTTTCATGGATATAACTTGAGAAATGAAGGACTTTCATACAAACTTTCAACCCCTATTTCACCCCTTCGGGGGTAAAATTTGCAAAAACTGTGAAACACGTATTTCTTCATTTTTAACCGGTAGCTTGTATACCAAGATTCATCGATATAACTTGAGAAATGAAAGACTTTCATACAAATTTTCAACCCCTATTTCACCCCTTTGAGGGTGAAATTTTGAAAAACTGTGAAACACATATGTCTTCATTATTAACCCGCAGCTCATATACCAAGTTTCATGGATATAACTTGAGAAATTAAGGACTTTCATACAAACTTTCAACCCCTATTTCACCCCTTCGGGGGTAGAATTTCGGGATAAAAAGTATCCTATGTCCTACCTCGTAGTATGGGCTCAAATCGTGCCAAGTTTCGTTGGAATTCATTCAGTAGTTTCGGCGTGATGCGCGGCCAAGATACAGACAGACAGACAGACAGACAGACAGACAGACAGACAGACAGACAAAAATGAAAAAAATTACAGATTTGGCTTCAGTATCGAATAATGAGTGCCCTCCAAAAAAAAATTTCAAAATATCTTCAATGTACAGAATTGGACATGTTACAGTTTTATTATAAGTATAGATAGATAAGTTAGCCCTTGACTGCGATCACATTGATGGTAAGTGATGATGCAGTCTAAGATGGTAGCAGCCTAACCTGTTAGAGGTATGGCAGTTTAAATATTAAACCCATACACCTAATCGGTTAGGGCGATTATGTAAAACCTGCATCAATCATTGTTACAGTCTCAATTGTTTTGATTGGCTGAATTTATGGTATTTTTGCTGCGTCAATGTAATTTGGCCAATAGTGGAAGAATGTTAACCAATCAGAGGTGATTGCGATCGTTACACTATACTCTGTCATTTTTAGCCGATTGCCCTGCCGAGCGATCGCGTAACTTCTGCATCAATCATTGATACATCGCAATCACCTCTGATTGGTTAACACTCTTCCACTATTGGACATAATCCATTGACGCAGCAAGAATGCCATAAATTCAGCCAATTACAACAATTGATACTGTAACAATGATTGATGCAGAAGTTACGCGATCGCTCGGCTGAAGTTTGTGATGAGTTTGTGAGACAGCCGAGCGATCGCGTAACTTCTGCATCAATCATTGATACATCGCAATCACCTCTGATTGGTTAACACTCTTCCACTATTGGACATAATCCATTGACGCAGCAAGAATGCCTTAAATTCAGCCAATTACAACAATTGATACTGTAACAATGATTGATGCAGAAGTTACGCGATCGCTCGGCTGTTGTTTTGGTGTGTGTTCCGTTATAAGCACTGCGAGCACTGGCAGTGCTCTTTACTGGGGACTTCCAGTGCTCTCAGTGTATTTCGGAACGCACCCTTGATTGTTGACACAACGGTTATTGACCAATAGTGAATGATTGTTAGACGTCAGCCAATCAGAGGTGATTGCGATCGTTACACTGTACTTGTAGCAATCATCTATGCGTGATAGGATATAGATTAACCTCTGTCACAGACATATTAATAGAAGACCTCTGTCGAGGTAACTGTTGAATGAGGTTGAACGTCATCGTCATGTTTTTATAACAAAGTAGGTTAATGACTTTTTATCGTAATAAATGACAATAAATAAACGCTAATAAAACTGATGCCCTCAGCTAAGGTTATAATGATATATGTAGTAGGTACCTACATTTACTTTCTAACTAATAGGTACCTATTATAAACGCGAAAGTTTGTAGGTATGTATGGATGTTTGTTACTCTTCCACGCCAGAACGGCTGAACGGATTTGGAAGTTTGGCACAGATATAGATTATAGTCTGGAATAACACATAGGTTACGTTTTATCCCGGAAAATTGAAGAGATCCCTCGGGAACCAAAAAACCTCTAATGCATGTTTGTTACTCAATCACGCCGGAACGGCTGAACGGATCTGGATGAAATTTGGCACAGAGATAGATTATAGTCTGGAATAGCACATAGGCGTTTTATCCCGGAAAATTGAAGAGATCCCTCGGGAACCAAAAAACCTCAATCCACGCGGACGAAGTCGCGGGCATCACCTAGTTGTACCTATAATTTTATCTTTGCTTAAATTCTAGGTGTAAGTTAAAGCAATGATATTTTATGTACAAATAGGTTAATGTATGTTATAGCTTTTAGGTTTATGGACCATCTCGTGCCATTGACATAATATTGTGCGATACAAGCTCCAATGCCTCGGAGAGCACGTAAAGCCGTCGGTCCTGCGCCTGCGCTCCCTCTGGTCGTGTCGGATTTTCCGTCCCATCTGGCTTTGAGAGTAAGGGAACAGAGAGTGCACCTATGCATAACTATAACGTGTTTTTATTTAGGCTAAGTCTTACCCAGCCCATTTGATGCAACTTGAAGAATACCGGTGTCCAAAACCAATTCAGCAACAGCTGAGTTACGTACAATCCCAGCGGGATGACGGCAGCGTCTGAAAATTAAGTTTGAGTTGTTTTTTTTCTACTACAAGTTAGCCATAATAATCATCATCACCATATCATTGGCGGTACAGCCCCTTATGGGCCCGGGCCCAGGGGGTCTACTCTCTTTCTCTAAAACGAAACTTCGCAAACAAACGAACGAAATTTCGTTAACTCCTCTCCTACATAATATTATCTCTATGCTCCTCTCTATTTCGTTTTCGTACACGCAGATGAAGTACGGATCCATAGAAAATTTTCGTGACCGATTGGATTGAACGATTTTGAGTGGGTCTAATAACCGACTAATTACGTTCGTTTGCGAAGTTTCGTTTGAGAGAAAGAGAGTAGACCCCCTGGTCCAGAAGATTTCTCCATCTGTCTCTTTCCTTTGCGCTCGTTTTCCAATTTTTTATTTCAAGTTGCTTGGCGTCTTGGTTAACTCCATCTAACCTTAAGTTTTGGCCGACCAATGCTTCTACGTCCATCTGGGTGCGACGACATTAGTTTTTTTGGTGGTCCATGCTCATCCATACGCTGTACGTGTCCAGTCCATTGCAAGCCAATCTTGCGATTTTAATATTATAGGAGATAACTGCACTTTTGGTAACCATCGCCTGAAAAGCTGATTCAGTGTTAGGTGGATGTAGAGCTCTCCACTGATCACAAAAGTTGCAGTCTGCATGCATGTGGATGGGTCTTTCGCTAGATATGGCCGTTCAAAGACGGTTTATTGTTACCAAAAATGAACGATAATTAGAAAAGCTGATTCTTGTACAGTATTAAAATATGCGCAGTACCTACCTAACTTATGTAAACAGAATAAAAACTGACGCATGGCGCACACTGACGTTCATTTTTGGTAACAATAAACCGTCTTTGAACGGCCATATCTAGCGAAAGACCCATCCACATGCAGGCAGACTGCAACTTTTGTGCTCAGCGGAGAGCTCTACATCCACCTAACACTGAATCAGCCTTTCAGGAGATGGTTACCAAAAGTGCAGTTATCTCTTAGTTTATAATGTGCTGAACAACGTTCGGCTCGTTAAGAATTTTATAGAGCTCAAAGTTATAACGAATGCGCCATCGCCCATTAACTTGAACCGCACGGATCGATCGTAGAACTTTTTGTATAATAAAACTTTTGTAGAGCCATAATAATAGTAAGTAAAATACTTCCTGCGCCTGATCTCTCTCCGGTCGTGTCGGATTTTCCGTCGCATCGGGCTATGAGAGTAAAGGAACAGAGAGTGCACCTGTGAATGCGCACACACTTGTGCACTATAATATCTCCCGCGCAGATGGCTAATCTCTCTGGAGATTTGCCGCCGTGGCCGAAATTCGGTCGGGAGGACATTATTAAGTAAAATACTGGTAGGTTACCATGGCTTTAACGGTCAAGGATCGTTATAGTCAGGGAACCTAGGGAGTCTGCTTTGTAGTCAGTGTATAATATGAGCTCTGTGATATCCGTAGCCTTACTAATATCACAGAGCTGCGTATGTACACAATGAGTAAAATTATGTCTACCCGTTATCTCTAAGTATATCATCTCTATCAAAGTAGAGATAAAAGTACTTAATATTTATTATCTGTGGTAATTGTACCTATTTGTCTCTACGAACCCTTACCTACATGCTGACTATTATTTACCGGATTTTGTGCATGTTAGGGTACACGAGACATTAGCCGGCATTGACAACATCTCTCTCTCTCTCGTCGCGCGCGTCGTGAGATATCTCATTGTGCGCATGATAAGCCTCAGGGCGTCTTGCCGACCGGTAAAGACATCCGCATAGTCGCCGATAGATGGCACTACAATGGGGCTGATTCTGTAGTGCACAATCTCTAAACTAAACTAAAATTAGAGCATTACAAATATTGCTAACCCTTTCATAATACTCCCTACGGAAAGGGACAGAACTAGATTTAAAACTGCCATTTTAGTTTAGTTTAGAGATTGTGATTTAAAGAATTAGCCCAAATGCAGACTATAAAGCGGGATTAATGATGAGGGGTGTGTTCCGAAATACACTGCGAGCACTTCCCCAGTAAAGAGCACTGACAGTGCTCGCAGTGCTTATATCGGAACACCCACGAGATCTATAGAGCGTACCTACTTTGACTTGGCTCAGACTTTACTTAGTTAAAACGAGATGGACAACAACATAGTAACATAAATCTGTCTCGTTTTAACCATGTCTTAAGTCTAAGCAAAGTCAAAGTTCGCTATATAGATCTCACACTAAGTAATTAGTCGTCGTCGTTGGCCTTTACGTCTTGACAGACGATTTACGCACTGTCTAGGCGACACTTTTTTCTATGGCTAAACAAGCCGATACGGGAGCGACACTTACGGCCGCAAATGGGGCAGCTGAACCTGTCGTCGCAAATCAAGGAGCCGGTGGTATGCCTCCTTACTCTTCTTTGGGCGAGAACGTCAAACCAAACGTCAAGTAATTAGTAACCTCACCTAAATCCCCCGCATTCAAAGTATATGGTAACTATACCACCGCCCGCGCCAGTTGGGCGGCGTCCAAGCGGGCTTGCGAAGTCGTTGGTACCATGGCTTGCCGTTTGGTGAAAACATCCCCCTAATTTGCCGATAGATGGCACCACTACATAAGGTTATCAAAGCTGTCACCTGTGAATCCCCCGCAGTCAAAGTATATCAGGTAGGAGGCGTAACCCATGGCGGTGTATAGCACGATCCAGGTAGGGGCGAATAGCCAGTTGGGCGGCGTCCAAGTGGGCTTGCGAAGTAGTTGGTACCACGCCTTGCCGTTTGGCGAATATACCTCGCCCCGCATTGTCAGCGCGCCCGCCCAGCCGCCGATAGATGGCACCACCATCGCGAGAATCATGCTCCAGTTCACCACCATTTTGATTTTGGAAGCGACTTGAAAAAAATGACAATTTGACCTGTGCCAAAACAAAAACAAATTAAGTAGACGAGAGATGAAATTGCTTAAAATGAAATGTTCGGGAGCATAAATTCAAAATTCAAATGTTTTTTATTCAAATAAGCTTTTACAAGCGCTTTTGAATCGTTATAATATGAATCTACCGCTGGTTCGGAATGCCATTCCTACCGAGAAGAGCCAGCAAGAAACTCGGTGGTTGCTCTTTTCCATCAAAACTTACAATCATCATAATGATACAAGTAACTGCAGTCCCACGCATAGAGCTTTATTATTATAGTAGGTAGTCTATCTCGAGTCGGGAGTTTGACGACCTCCGTGGCGCAATGTGTAGCGCTGTTGTCTAATAAGGTGCGGAGGCCCCGGGTTCGATCCCCGGCAGGGTCAATTTGGGAATTTATAATTTCTGAATTTTCCCTGGTCTGGCCTGGTGGGAGGCTTCAGCCGTGGCTAGTTACCACCCTACCGGCAAAGACGTGCCACCAAGCGATTTAGCGTTCCGGTACGATGCCGTTTAGAAACCGAATAAGGGGGTAGGTATGGGTTTAATATAACTGCCATGCCCTTAACAGGTGAGCCCGCTACCATCTTGGACTGCATCATCACTTACCATCAGGTGAGATCGCAGTCCAGGGCTAACTTGTAGTGGATAAAAAAAATACCACCGGTTTAGAAAGAACTCTACTGTGAAGAGCCGGCAAAATCTGCATGCAGTTTCACGTTTTTTTAATAGAAAAATTGTATAATATTTTTTATACTTCTACCATACCTTTACTACTGTTTTAATCATACTTTTGCGGGTCTAAAGTCAGTCTTCATGCCCTAGGGCCGTAATCTAGTCGATCGATCGCCCAACTAGTTGACCAACCCCATACTGTAAATATGCACAACAGAGTCTAGGCTCCAGACTGGTCGACCAAACGACCGTACCATTTGACATAAAAGTTTTTAAACCAAGGAGTGTGTATACCTGCATAAACACTGGCAGCATGAAAAGCAAAAAGTTTGAATATCAAAGCAGCGGCGCCAAATGTGACTCTATCGAACGTGAACATTCACTTTTAATTTGTCTTTTCTTTTTATTATTTACTAGACCTATGTATCCTACTTACTATGATTTGCGATAAATATCTAACCGTTACAGTTTGTTTCACTGTTATGGTAGAAGTATAAAGTAGAGTATACACCACCGGGATAAAGCAGTTTTTTTCTTGGGCGCTTGAATCCCTCACTGCACTCAGGACTCAATCTTAATTCCCTCCCTTTGGTCGGGAATTAACTTTTAACACCCTCGCTGCGCTCGGGGGTTAAATTTGGAGTCCTTCGTTACGTTCAGGATTCAATGTAGCGCCCGTGACATAAAACAGTGCTTTATCCCCTTGGTGTATAATCTACTATTTGGAATGCTTTATTACCTCGTTACGCCCTAAAACTAGGTATCAAATTCATTAAGGTGAAAATATGCCAGTCTGTCTATATCCTTTTGTGATAAAATTCGGTAGGTACTATATACTTAGTTCCTACTTAGCACTCAATAGAGATAATAGGAGATAGTTATGGCAGTTAATTTAACAATAACAGCCATACCCCCAACAAGTTAGCCCGCTACCATCTTTGACTGCATCATCACTGCAGTCAAGGGCTAACTTGAAGTTGTAATGGCGTAAAAAAAACTTAATAAGTATTAAATATCTACCTTATGCCCACTCACAGCGACAGTGGATAGCAGACTAAGCTCAAGTGCTCAACGCAAGTTTGACATAATTCGCTTTAAATGATAATATCATGAGGTTTGCAAATAAAACGAGTTTATTCGCAATTTATTTAATATCTGCTAATGCGATAAGTAAGTAGGTAATTTGCAGTGCGGCCAGACGTGGTGAGTTTGCACGAATGGTAAAATTATACTTAGTTAATTAATTTTCATTTCTCCTGATGATTCAAGATTCAATGTTCATTTTATGTACTTAGGTAAGTACCTACAATTTTTGAAAATCAAATTAGTTTTAAACGTGATGGAGATACCTAATCATTAACTTAAAATTAAAGCTACAAGGGTTCCAAACGCGCGACTGATCTGAGAAGGCAGAAGAGCACACAACAAACTCAGTCGGGTTTTTTAAGATTTCTGAAATGCTGAGGCGAACACTGCCATTCGGCTGTGTTCGGCAGTCGGCTGTTCGTGGGTTTTCCATTTCCATGGGATTTTCAAAAAGGGGGTTTCCAAGGGTTTTTCGAATTTCGTCTTGGTAAACAAAAGCAAAGGTGGTACAGGTGTTAACATACTTTTAGCAGTTTATGGACTAAAATTGAATAACTATTGTTCTTAATTTTAGATAATATTTTATACATACTTAATAAAATAGTTTATTTTTTCCAATTTAGCTGAAAATGATTAACAACAAAACTTTCAAAAAAGTTTCATTTCGTCAAACGGAACGTTTAAAGTCACGGTATAGCGATTGCTACCCCGACTAATTTAAAAAGTTGACATTTCGTTCAGAACGCAAAGAATTTACCCTGTTTCTTAATTTAGTAGCATAATACGCAGGCCGGTGATTTCACCCATTGTAAATTTTTCCATTTTCACAAGTTTTTTTTGCATTCAAAAGGTCGTATTTTCGCCGTGGGATCTTTCTTTTGAAAGTTTTAAAGTAAGTCGCTTTTCTATTATGTATAAACTTTAGAAGTAACAGGCATACTTGCCAAGTTTTAATCAGGTAAACTTATTACGTTTTACGTACCCGTGATCTAAGTTTTGGACCGGAGGTGTTATTTTAGGTTCTTTGCGCGTTATTTGTTTATATTACATCATCGACGTAAAGTCCTTCACATATTAAAGCAAATTCGGAAAGAATCTAGGTACTGCAATAGGTGAGTAAAAGTATATAACTTTTGGAATTTTTGCCAATCAAAGTGGTTGATGTGATTTTTACAATTACATTATCAGCTATAATTTTCATAAGATAAGATTAATTAAGCGAATAGCACTCATTCTTGTATCGTCCAGTGTTCCTTGGTAACAAAAGTGATTTGTGTATATTGTGTCTTTAGTATATTCTTCACAGAAAAATGGGTAGTTTACAGGAATTCTTCGAGTTTTCAGGGTAAATAGTCTCAGATTTCATTAAGAGTTAGGTACCTACCTATTTAAAAATAAATAAGAAATTAAAATTAACACATTTCATATTGCTATTTAGTTATGTATTATAGGTACATTATGTTATATTTTACTACTTATACAACTTACAGAGATACTTACAGTCTATGTTTCTATTAACTGACTACAGCATAGCCAAATGGTAGGGTTATGATTTTAGCAGTCTATGGTATGTTCCACCGTAGCACCATAATTACGACGGCAGTCGTAATTCCTTCTTCCATGATAATTACTGAGCCGATTTGATGAATGAGATGTCAATGGATTCAATATTATGGTCGGGGTGACATAGGCTACGTTATACACAAACAAATTGATATGACAGTGTTTAGATCCATAAAAATGGGCGCCTCTGAATCAAATTCCTAAAGTGACCCTGCTGGAGATCGAATTCGGGATCTCCCACTCCTAAGACCACAGTGCTCAAGACTGCGTCAGGGAGGTTGTTAAATGGCAAAATGATGAAGTTCTGTGGCCCTCAGTATTGTTAGAATTTAGAATTTAAGTACTTGAGATTGACTGAATTTATTGTACTCTTGGATTTTGGACAACAGAAAGTGTTAGCCAATTACACTCAATCATAAAATTCAAAGGCTTTTTTAATCAAATAAACCGTTACAATTGCTTGCTCTTTTTAAAATATCAAAAATTACAATTAAGTATTATACTTACTGAGATAGATACATAAGTAACTGCAGTCTCAAAGATAGCTGGAGTGAGTTAAATCTGAATTCAAATAAATCTATTCTAATTTCTAATATTATATATGAGAAAGTTTGCGTGGATGGATGTATGGATGGATGGATGGATGGATGTTTATTACTCAATCACGCCAAAATGGCTTTACGGATCTGGATGAAATTTGGCACAGAGATAGATTATAGTCTGGAATAACACATAGGCTTTTATCCGGAAATATTAAAGAGTTCCTGAGGGAACCAAAAACCTCAATGCATGCCGTTTGTCACGGGCATACTCTAGTATATAATAAGTAATGAGGCTACTGTACAAAATGACATGCATATTGTGTGAATTTGTGTCTTAGATAAAACGTTAACTGTTCATTATAAATCCCCGATAAGATAGTTACATAATAAGGTGAAGTGTATGATTATTGGCAAGATAAATTGATAATGTTCATAGATATCTTGTCGGTACTACTTATATACACAATTGTTTAACATTTAAATGTTTTCTCTTTTTATTTAACTGCACTAAAATATAGTGTTTAAGTTACTAGTTTTAGATATGAGAGTGTTTTAATTTTAGTATGTTTCTTTGTATATATTTTGCCCTTAAAAACGCCCTTCTAATATGGAAGTTTGTATAAAATACATAGTTGGGATTTCATCAAATTTGAACACACTTTTTTTCATGCATGCATTCAGTTTAAAATGGTTATCAAACTTCAAACTAACCGAGGATGTGAATTTTTAGACCTTTTGGAAGACCCTCAATTTAATAATCATTTAGATTTTTTTTTTTGATATAGGCATATAACAGGGTATAAAACTTGTCTCTTTACAGTTCAATAAGTGACTCAATAATGGCAAACTGGGCAGCTATTGGTTCAATAATCCTACCCAACGCCGGAGGCTGGGCCAATGGCATGTACTTCGCTGGTCAAATCCGGAAGGACAATGAGAGAACCTGGTACGATGAACTGAAGAAGCCATCCTGGAACCCCCCTAAATGGGTGTTTGGACCTGCCTGGACCATTCTGTACAGTGGGATGGGTTACGCTTCCTATTTGGTGTACGAGGATTGTGGAGGATTTACTGGTAAGATTCCTAAACTGCTCTTCTATCTAATGTAAAAGACGACCTTCCTGGCGCAGTGTTGAGCGCTGTCTTAACATGGGAGGGTTCGATTCCCGGCAAAGTCAATTTGGGAAATTATAATCTCTTAATTTTCTCTGGTCTAGTCTGGTGGGAGGTTTCGGTCGTGGCTAATTACCACCCTACTGGCTAAGGCGTACCGCCAAGCGATTTAGCGGTCCAGTACGATGCAATTTAGAAACCGATTAGGGGTATCTATTGACTTTATTTATTGAAAATAAAACTATTATAAAATTAATAATGGATCTTATATTTAGCAAACAGCGGGCGTACACAGAGTTTCGTAATGAATAGAACAGAGACAAGTAAAAGTGACAGAAGCGATGTAGACAACTGTCAATGTCAGTTAACCATAGATCAGCTGTTGTATTTAATTCCAATATCCTCCCTTAAATACAACCCCATTCCATCAGCACATTTTTCATGTATGGTTCTTGTAGTTGCTTTGGTCAGCGAGTCGGCTGTCATCAAGCTTGTCTCGATGTACTCGACACATATTTCCCCATTGGCTACTTTATCTCTCACGAAGTGATGCCGTACGTCGATGTGTTTGCTACGAGCCTGAAAACTTTCATTACATGTTAGCTTAATTGCACTTTGGTTATCACAATACAATTTTAGAGGAAAAAGTTTTTCTTCTGGCCATAGTTCAATGTGAAGCTGCCTTAACCATAAGGCTTCTTGAACTGCAGCAGACAAAGACATATACTCTGCCTCAGTGGTGGATAAGGCTATTGTTGGTTGCCTTCTTGAGTTCCACGATATGGCAGAGCCCTGAAAAATAAAAACATAACCAGTACAAGAGCGACGATCCTCAGAGTTAGAAGCCCAATCACCATCACAGTATCCAACAATAGATTGATTATTAGGCTTGAACATTAGTTCCATATTTCTTGTACCTTTCAGGTAACGCATTAATCTCTTCACCGCTTGCCAATGGTGAATTTCAGGTTTATTGTTAAATTTGCTCAATGTGTTAACTGCATAGGTTATATCAGGCCTAGTTCCTTGACATAAATATAGTAAACACCCAATAGCCTCTTGATAGGGTATGTTTGTAAGGATATCTTTGCCAGAGCTTAGTATCATTCCTGGTTCCATGGGTGTACTCACAGGCTTACATTCACTCATATGAAAACGTTCTAAGATCTGATCAATATACCTTGTTTGATCAATGCATATTATGCCATCTTCTAGGTATGTAATTCTAAACCCAATACAGTAATTAGCTCTTCCTATGTCTTGCATTTTAAAATTATCCTTCAACTGTTGCTTTATATCTTTAGCTTCATTTTCATTTGTATAAAACAAAAGTAAGTCATCCACATATACTGCAATTATTAATATATTATTCTTCTCAGAAATGTTGTAATAGACACAAGGTTCAACCTTTGACCTTTTCAAACCAATTTTTTGTAAGACTTCATTTAATTTCATATTCCATCTTCTGCTTGCTTGCTTCAAGCCATAAATTGATTTATTAAGCTTACATACTTGATCATTTTGTTTATACAATGGTGGCTGCTCCATATACAATTCCACATCTATTTCACCTTGAAGGAAGGCAGTCACGGCATCCATCTGCTCTATTTTCATCCTGTATTTAACAGCCAGACCGATCAAGTATCTAACTGAGGTATGACGGACAACAGGGGCATACACTTCTTCATAGTCAATACCTCGCCGTTGTTCATAGCCTTTAATAACTAATCTGGCCTTATATTTGCTTATGTTGCCTTCTGCGTCAAGCTTTGTCTTATAAACCCATTTGCAAGGTATGGCTCTCCGTCCAGCAGGAAGATCAGTGAGTGTCCAAGTGTTATTCTCTATTAGCGAATTATACTCAGATTCCATTGCCTTTTGCCACTGAAGACAATTTTTACTTGATAGAGCCGCCTCTGGTGTGTCAGGATCTTCTTCTAGCGGTGTAACAGAGCTGGTTACAGTCTGACATAAATAGCTCTTTTTAATATTTTGCCGTGGTCTCAATGACATTTTCTTTAATGATACTTCATTTATTGACTCCTCTGGTACATAAGTCTCATCAACATCATGAGTTGTGTCAGAACTTTCTAACAGAGTACTTGCACTCAGGTCTGATGCTTCAGCGCTTGTGCTGCATGACTCATTCAAGGTGTCCTGTGAACAGCTATCATTCTTCTCAGTCAATGGAATAAGTACATAATCCTGTTTCATATCATTTTCTAAAAATATAACATTTCTACTTCTTAAAACTTGTTTCTTTGTTTCATCATACAACCGATACCCTTTTGTGTCAGTGCAATATCCAACAAAAATCAATTTTTGAGATTTACTGTCCCATTTCAATCTTTTTTCTTTGGGAATATGCACCATAGCATGACAACCAAATATTCTTAAATTACTTATGTCTGGCTTCTTTCCGCTCCATACTTCTTCAGGAGTCTTATATGTTAGTGACTTCGTCGGAGCTCTATTGATGACATAAGCTGCTGTTGACACTGCCTCAGCCCAGAATTGTTTAGATAAACTGGAATTTAAAAGCATACATTTAGCTCTCTCAACTAACGTTCGGTTCATTCGCTCGGCTAAACCATTTTGCTCAGGAGTATACGGATTGGTTGTTTGATGTTGAATACCTGAGTTTCTTAGGAAGTTATCAAACTCATTGTTTACATATTCTCTACCATTATCTGTTCTTAAAATCTTAATCTTTGTATTTAATTGATTTTCAACAAGATTCTTAAACTCTTTAAATTTTTCTAAGGCATCTGCTTTTGATTTCAAAAAATAAACATGAACTTTGCGAGAAAAGTCATCAATAAATGTTATAAAGTATCTGGCACCTCCCAGAGATAGCTTTTCCATAGGTCCACATATATCAGAGTGAACTATACCGAGGATATCAGAAGCTCTTGTGCCCTCATGCTTGAATGACTGTCTAGTCTGCTTTCCTTCTATACAAGTAGTGCAAAGTACATTATTTGTATTTATTGACTGTGGTAAATTAGTACCAGTGGTGAATTCGTTAACTTTTGCAAGGTCACTGAAGTTTAGATGACCTAATCTTTGATGCCATAAATAAGTAGAAGTAAAGAGTGCATATGCAGAATCATTCACCACATACATATTATTTATACATTTTGCTGTCAAAATTAATTTCTGATTTTGATATACATTACATTCATTCTTTGTAAATTGTAACTGACACCCATTCCGAGTCATTTGACTGACTGACAGCAAGTTAGTTGCTAGTCCTGGAACATATAAAACATCTCTGACCTGAATGACTTGAGTGTTGTTGCCGGATCCTGGTATTTGTAGATTTAAGTTGCCACATCCTTTTACTTGTAAACTTTTACTGTCTGCTACTTTGATTGTTGCCACTGTTGCTGATTTGAAATCGTATAACCAATCATCACGGTTCGTCATATGAACGCTCGCACCAGAGTCGATGACCCAGCAATCGTCAACATCAACTGAAAAAGCAGAAAAAGCAGCTACAAATCCAGAATTGCAATCATTACTTTTAGATTTACTCTTACTATTAGATTTCTTCTTGTTTGATGTACAAAAAGTACTTAAATGGCCATACTCATTACATGCGAAGCACCGGGGGCCCCTACTGTGACCCTTGCTCCTGTTAAACCTGTGCACATTCCTTTTATTAGTATTAGTATATAAAGCGGAGGATTCAGAGGACTTTACATCTTGTAGGATTTTTGTTTTTACAGAATCTGCGCTAATAGACACACCAGAACTCTCCATCGCCATGATCATAGGTTTGTAAGATTCCGGCAAACCTGCGAGTAACAGAGTGCCTAACCACTCATCATCTACGGCAAAACCTATGTTTCTGAGTTTGTGTGCTGTGGACATCACCTTATTAACGTATTCTTCCACGTTGGGACAATTGTCTAAATTGGTGTTAATTAAATCCCTTAAAAGCCCTACCTTGCGTGACAGGCCAGAGTCTTCGAAGGCACGTGCTAAGTTATCCCACGCTTCCTTTGCCGTCCGCGCATCCTGAATGTGGACATAATTTATCGGGTCCACCAGTAATACTATTTTAGCCTTTGCTTTCGTGTCGCGTTTGTCATCTACGGCACGTGTTGATTCTATACAATCCCACAACTCCTCATGTTGAAGATATGTTTTTACTGCAAACTTCCATGTGGAGTAATTTTCACGTCCGTTGAGCTTCTCAATAAGTGCAAGTGGGTTATTCGACATGTTCGTTGAGTTGGCTGAAAAAGGAAAAAACTTGCCCACGCGTCTGCCCGGAATATCGAACTGAATCCGTGGAATCCACTAACTGAATTTGTATAATTAATTACAACTTTACTTTTAGCAATTAAGGCCAGCTGGGCCATAACCTATTGACTTTATTTATTGAAAATAAAACTATTATAAAATTAATAATGGATCTTATATTTAGCAAACAGCGGGCGTACACAGAGTTTCGTAATGAATAGAACAGAGACAAGTAAAAGTGACAGAAGCGATGTAGACAACTGTCAATGTCAGTTAACCATAGATCAGCTGTTGTATTTAATTCCAATAGTATCGGTTTAATATAACTACCATACCCGAAACAGGTTAGCCCGCTACTCGATTTTAGACTGCATCATGGATAGACAGGCAAAAGCTATGGGGGACGCAAAAAGTATGGTCAACCACCAGGGTAAGGGTCACCAACTCAGGTCAATATTGCACAACTGGGTATTTGACAAAGTAAATAAATTGTTTTTTTGGTGATTATTAGATAAAGGAAGAACGTGGGAACCCACCGCATTATTATCCCAAGAAAACGCCTACCATTATGTGATTTATGAAAAGGGGTCACGACCCTCAGCAATGAGGAATACGACGCAGAGAGAGAGATTAGATAGAGGACCTGCCAAAAACCTTTCTCCTGTTAATTTCATGTTTGACAACCATTTTAAATTATCAAATAAAGTGAAAAAAGTGTATTGACTTTTGATGACGTCACAATTCAGTATTTCATACAAAATCCTACTAAGCCCTTGTTTTGAAGTTTGAAAAAAAGTATCCGATTTGACTAGTTAACAAATAGTTACCCAATACTTTGAGCAGGAGAAATTGGACATCAATCCACGCGGACCAAGTCGCGGGCATCAGCTAGTCATGAAACTAATGTAAAGTGTATATTTTCAGAGGAAGCAGTTCTGCCTTTGTCTCTATACGGAGGTCAGCTGTTGCTGAACTGGGCGTGGACTCCAATCTTCTTCGGCCTTAAGGACTTTAAACTGGTAAGTCTACCATAGTTCTCTTATAGGAGTCTAATTTTATAAATTTATTTATTTTATTTTATTTATTTATTTTATTTTTTGACGACCTCCGTGGCGCAGTGTGTAGCGCTGTTGTCTTAACGTGCGGAGGTCCCGGGTTCGATCCCCGGCAGGGTCGATTTGGGAATTTATAATTTCTGAATTTTCCCTGGTCTGGCCTGGTGGGAGGCTTCGGCCGTGGCTAGTTACCACCCTACCGGCAAACACGTGCCGCCAAGCGATTTTAGCGTTCCGGTACGATGCCGTGTAGAAACCGAATAGGGGTATGGGTTTAATATAACTTCCATGCCCCTAACAGGTTAGCCCGCTACCATCTTAGACTGTATCGTCACTTACCATCAGGTGAGATCGCAGTCAGGGGCTAACTTGTAGTGGATAAAAAAAAAAAAAAAAATACAAAAGTGTGTTTGTTTGTTGGTTTCAATAACGCCTCAACAGAGCAACGGATCGACGTGATTTTTTGCATGGGTATAGTTGATGCCGGAGAGTGATATAGGCTACTATTTATCATAGAATATTAAGGAGTTCCCATGGGAATTAAAAAAATCTTATTCCACGTAGACGAAGTCGCGGGCATCAGCTAGTTCTCCATAATGTTCTCAAAGGTGTGTGTGTGAAGTCTGCTAAACCTACTTTTTATCTTGGGAATTTGGCCTTAAGAGGATAATATGGGATGAACGGGAAACTTTGAGAATAGGTATTGAACAATTATATTGCCGTCGCGCTGCTCCTCGAATAGAATTCCATAACACCCGATAGGGACAACTGCAACTTGGACCGATAATACCTATGAAAAACAGTCGAATTCTTACTCTCGTATTTTTCTGTTTCCTCCTCCAAAACAGAACCGATTTTAATTTTTTTTTCAAAAACAATTTAAGAAGGACTCAGGCTATGTACGTATGTTTTTCTTTTTTTGATTATATTCGTCAAATTTATATACGGGATAACTGATGATGACGCGAAAACTGGGCCATTTTTTGCAATTTTTGAAGGTTCCAAATTCTTAAAATTATTAATTTATTGAAAAAAGCAAAACATAGGGACATGGCACGGACTCGTATAAATTTTATGGTGCAAAAATATTTTCTCTATTGTAATTATTCACGGAGAAAACAGACTAATACGATTGTATGGGGGAAACCGCCCTCCCGTATCGTCTTAATTGACTATTTCAGTACTTACGCGTTATCCTAATTGGATTGGATTGGATTTTTATAATAGGATAGGGTAGGATTTCCTCATGGCCCTCAGATATGTCCAAATTAGAAGATGCCCGCGACTTCGTCCGCGTGGATTAAAGATTTTTGATTCACGTGGGAACTCTTGTACTTTCCGGGATAAAAAGTAGCCTATGTCCTTCCCCGGGATACAAACTATCCCTCCTAAGTCCACGCGGACGAAGTCGTGTCCATCATCTTCTATTTCAATACGGAGCGGAAAATTGCGTGCGTTTTTCCGCGCGCGTTTTCCTACTCGCTGAATAACGTTATATAAATTCTCAGATATGACAAAAAAACATTGTAAAACTCGTTTGTTTTGCGTTTTTATTGTATTTTGTTTATAAAGATTAGATTAAACTGCTATCCCCAGTATCAAAGTTACCCGTTTTCCCCATTGTGTTTCGAGTGTCGCCCGCGCTAGGCACTCCGCCGGAGGGCACTCTCAGATCGATGTTAGCGGCACATTTTGTTGAATGGCGTCTTTTATTACTACTTTACAATAGGGATGATGACAACCCAATCAAATCAGCAACTCTTTATCAAACTTAAAAACGCGCTTCTAGTATGGAAGTTGTAGGAAATTTACAGTTATGACGTCATAAAAATTCAACGCGCTATTTTCTTTAATCTATATTTTAAAATGGTTATCAAACTTAAAACTAACCGAGGATGTGAATTTTAGGTTTTTTGGAAGACCCTCTATTTAATATTTAATAATCAGTGCGAAATAATTTATTTTTGATATAGGCATCATTCCTATGACCTACTGGATGTTTAAATATCTACATCTATTATTATTTTGCAGTAAAAGAAACTTTACAAGCAAATACTATTAAAACTATAAAGTTGACTTTTCCCACCCTTGGGCGATAAAAATATTACCGCACAGTTAGTAGCCTACAAATATTATTTTTGGCACTATTGCGGTAATTTATAGATCTTTTATAATCTAAGTCCACGCGGACGAAGTCACTGGCATCATCTGCTATTTCAATGCGGAGCGAAAAATTGCGTGCATTTATCCGCGCGCGTTTTCCTACTCGCGGTATTCCGCTAAGCTGTCAGATATGTCCAAAGTCATCGTTAAACTCGTTTGTTTTGCTTTGTTATTGTATTTTGTGTGTAAAGATTAGATTAAACGGTAAACCGTTATCCCCTGTATTAAAGTTACCCATTTTCCCCATTGTGTTTCGAGTGTTGCCCGGCTAGGCACTCCGCCGGAGGGCACTCAGATCGATGTTAGCGGCACATTCTGTTGAATGGCGTCTTTTACTTTACTACTATAGACTTTTCCCACCCTTGGGCGATAAAAACAATATTACCGCACAGTTATTATTTTATTGCACATTTGGTTTTACATGGTGTTACTCTAATATCCAAATACCTTAATACGGCATGCAATATTAAAATTGGTAACTTAGATTATTATTTCAAAATACAATTCGCCACTCTTCCTATAAAGTTTATAAACAATTGTTTTTAATTTTTCTAGAGCCTAGTAAAAGCTGATAGTATAGATTATTTCACGTTTTTAGATTATTTTTATTTTTCTTTATCACTTCATTTATCATATTTATTTTTTCCATAACAGGCGTTTATAGAAATCGCGGTTCTGGGGGGAGCGGCCACAGCGACTACGGTTAGCTTCATGAAAGTCAACAAGACCGCTGGAGCCCTATTGCTACCCTACCTCGCTTGGCTGGCCTACGCGAGCTCCCTCTCTTATTACATCTGGAGGAACAACCCCAAGATTGAAGACAAGAAGCAATAAACTCGAGGTGAGTTAGCCTTCACGTGAGTTGTAAACAAACTTGTAGGTGAGTTATGTCAGCCTGGTAGTTCTTACGTGACTTTGCGCAGTACAGACTGTGAAAAAACTAGAAGTTTAATTTGCTATAATCCGCTACAGAAGGTAAATCTATGTGGTACAGTCAACGACTTATTACAAACTAGCTGATGCCCGCGACTTCGTCCGCGTGGATCGAGGTTTTTCGGTTCCTGCGGGAACTCCTTAATTTTCCGGGATAAAAAGTAGCCTATGTGTTATTCCAGACTATAATCTATCTCTGTGCCAAATTTCATCCAGATCCGTTCAGCCGTTGGGGCGTGATTGAGTAACAAACATCCATCCATACATCCATCCAAACTTTCGCATTTATAATATTTATTTGATAGACGCGGCATACGCGAACATCATTGCACTAAAAAACCGCGTAAATATTACGTACGCGGAGAAAGGGAAAGAACATAAAGGTCAACATACGCTATACCTGTTATTAGAAAGAGATGAATATAGATTCTAAGATACACTGTTGATAACTGCAATGGCTGCAAGTGACGGCAAGTGCCTTCTTATATTCTTGCCAAAATAAAGCGCGCGTAACGTATCTAATTTTAAATACACACACAGTATTACAGTAGAGTACGTATCTTGAACTTGCAGCCCGCGATACCCACCACATAAATCTTCCAAAATACCCTCAAAGTACGTTTCACTCCGACACCGGAGCATCTTCAGGAGATGTTGACTCTACAATGCACGATTGTGAAAGCATTGTAGAGTCAAGATCTGAAGACTGAAGAAGAAGTCGATTGTGTATGGAAATCGTAGAATCGTCTCATGGTAAATTGCTCGCGATCAGTGTGATAGTTTTGTAAACAGTATGTTTTAACCATGCATAGCATATCTCGTTCTGGTTACAACCTGTATTTTAAAACAGTGGGGCCACTAAAAATTGTGAAATAAAAACCGACTTCAAAAACCACAAACACTAAAAAGTTACAAATAATTTGATTTATTATGTATACAAGAGTTAAGGGACCGGCGACCGCCGCTCGCAACTTCTACTCGAACCGCAAATATAAATTTGCCGGTATATTGCTATCCCTATTTGGCTGAAGACACATGATCGCGTGCAAGCGCGATAGCAATATGAGCGTACAGAATTTGTTATACATTTAGTCTTGTTCCGTGAATACCAAAAATGATGAATGAAAAATTGTTGTGTTTTTAACTTCGTGTTGTTATTCTGTAACCTGACAATATAGGCTATGTTCCTGATCAATTAGTACGTGAGATATCGTTGGTTTTAATATGAAACAAATAAGGAGAAAACATGTCGTTTATGTCGCAAAAACATGCAAAACGCAATGTGCTTACATTTAATTTTGGGAAAGTATTTTGGAAAAATAATTATAGGGACCTAGATAAATACAAGTTCAATCTTAATAATCGCATAATATGGAGGAAATATGCTCGAATTACTAATTATTTTGGTATTACCTTTGTATGAGCAATTAGCCCTCCGCTGGCGCCTTAATGTAGTTCTATAATAACATTTTTTGGAGTCGGTGCCAATGGGGAGTCACGTCAACAATAATAAAGAGTAGGTAGACGGTTCATGCGGCTAATTGGTTGTGTTATTGGAATATTATGACAAACAAATATGGCGAATATTATCAGTCAAGCATGAAAAGCATCAGTATCTTAGTTATTGTAGTGAAAACTTTTTTAGCCGCGTTGAGCACTTTTTGGTAGGGGGTAAACTTGTGGATTCGCGTCACCGACACCGCGTTTCCGACATGCTCCGCGTCACCGACATGCTCCGCGTCACCGACATGCTAGTGACAAGTTTAAAGATTTTATACTGGATTTTGTACAACCAAATTAGCTACGAGTACATCATAATAATTTTTTTTATAGGTATTTTTTAACTTTATCTCAAAATCTTGTTTCTTTTACAGATGCAGTAGAAATGCACTCAATATCTGCACTATTCAACACGCAATAAATACATCACATTTTCTACATAATAATATTATTATTAGTACCTAGTCTAAGAGCAAATGTTATAACGAATATGGTTGTTGGTTATATTTATAATGTATAAAACTTGTTTTAAATAATCTATCTTGCGAAAGCTGAGTTGATTTTTAGATATTCGCTACAACGGCCTATACAAAATTGAAGGCTACAAAAAACTAGTAGGTTGGGGGAGACCCGACCTATTTTTTTTAATTTTCCGCCATTTTTGATTCAGTTTTCGATGGACAGACGGATATTTTCTTTGCAATATTTGTGTGCTTATTTTTGCAATGTGTTCATTAGGAATTGTAGAAACGAACAAAAATACAATTTTTTAAATATTTGAAACAGGTACTTATTGTATCGTGAATTCGAATACACATTCGAAAATCACAAATTTATTTTTTGTTATTAGTTTTTTCTATACCAAACGATTATGATAATAATAACTTAGTAGTTAGTATTAAAAGAGTAGATAATATCTTACGAATAAGTATAAAAGTGTCCTTTTTGCTTATCACAAATAATGAGTATGTATTTATGCAGGCATTCCGTGACTGTTGCATTTATGAAAGTATTTTTGTATCCATCTCTTGGTCTATTAGCTTTGGGAGCTACCGTGTTTTCGTCTTTTCGAATATTTATTGTATTATTATGTTAGATAATAAATATATTAATTATTAAAAAAATGTTTGATTTCAAGAAGTTCATGCTGCGTTCCCGCCAAAAAATAACCACGATTAAAAAAAAAACATGACTGCCCTGCCATATTAATAAAAAAAAGTGTGTGTGTGTTCAAATTCACACACGGCAGAAGTGAAACTTCAGAAAAGTAGCCTAGGTGATGAGATAAATATAACTTGTATTTTATCTCATTCTCTCGCAGGCTAAATCCTATATAATATGTTTGTCTCTTTTAAGTGTCGCTTTTTCGTTAATTTTTTTCCTTTCATTGAATTTTCAAATCGCAACGATTCTAAAGAAGTTTCACAGTTTCACACACTCGGGAGCATGTGAGGATTCTAACGATACCCCATACATCCAAATCTGTTCAGGCATCTGTTCAGGCAGGTTTTTTTGGGAAATTTCCTCCTCTTTTTGAATCTTTTTTCAAATTTGAAAAATATCAAATAGTTTTTGAGATATTTGCAAGAAACCAAACCCCATTATTTTTTTTCAGTTAATTGTTAATAACTTTGCAATTTTTGCAAGCGGGTCTTGAATTTTGTTCGAAAATGATCTACACGCTATTCCGAATCGAATGATACCTCGTTCATATTTTTCGGAGGCGGAGAAAAAAGTTTGACCCAAAAAGCACTTGTTGACTAGACTATTACCTCTACCACTAGTACGGAAAGCAGAGTTAATAAGCCAAACGCTGAAGGCAATCATCGCGAGGAAACCGGCGTTACTAAGAGTTCTCCATAAAGACTGATGGCAAAGTCTATAAAGGTTTGCGAACATCGATTTACCAACTAAGGATACAACATTATCTACCTACAAATTAATACTCAAAAAGCGTCCACAATCGCGTATAAAAACACAGCTATAGCTGATATAGAATGAGACACCAAACGGTTCACAAAAACCAACCTTATATCTTTGAATTTAGGGTTCAATTTTGTAATAACAATTCGACACCTACGACATTTTGTCGCCTAGTGTACTCATGCGCGACTGAGGCGAAAATAGTTCACAATGTCTATTTGTGCACAATTTGACCGCGCCGTTTTTTTGTGTTTCGATGGTGCGTCTAAGGTATTGGTAAGTCAATGTTTGCGAAGCTTAATCCGCACTTATTCAGTGGACTATGGCCTAAAACCTCACTATGAGAGAAGATGCTCAGTAGATACTTAGTTGGTCGACGCGGATGAGTTGAGATCTTGATATAAAAATTCTCGTTACGTCAATCTTGGCTTAGTCACGCAGATTTTATCCATTACTTACGCATCTGCCGTAATTATTCAGCCATCTCTTGATTAATTGCGGGATTAAAAGATTTTCTCCACTAAAATACTTAATATGTAGGTACGTATACCTAAGTCCCACAAAGTTATCTGATCCGGTGGCCAAAATTGGTACTAATATTTATGCCCGGTTCGACTGCGGCCAACGAGGTCCCGGGTTCCAGTCCCAGGTTATTACAAGTATTGGGGTTTCCGACAAAAAATTGGGGTTTCACCCTCGTGCCTCGGAGAGCAAATAAAGCCGTCGGTCCTGCGCCCGATACCCTCCGGACTCCGGTCTTGTCGGATTTTCCGTCCCATCGGGCTATGAGAGTAAAGGAACAGAGAGTGCACCTGTGTATGCGCACACACTTGTGCACTATAATATCTCCCGCGCAAATGGCTAATCTCTTTGGAGATTGGCCGCCGTGGCCGAAATTTGGTCGGGAAGACATTACTTAAGATGACTTCCCATCTCTGGCTATAAGTGCGCAAGTGTGTTAGTGAAAGTAGGTTTATAGGTACACACTTTCGCACTTATAATATTAGTATGATTTGTTTGTTGGTTTGTCCTTCAATCACGCCGCAACTAAGTAAGTAATAGATCGACGTGAATTTTTGCATGGGTATAGTTGAGGACCTGGAGAGTGACATAGACTAGGTAGGTATTTTTATCCCAGATAAATAAGGAGTTTCCGTGGGAAATAAAAAAACTTAGGTATTCCACGCGGACTAAGTGGCGGGCATCAGCTTGTATCAAATAAATATTATAAATGCGAAAGTTTGGATGGATGTATGGATGTATGGATGTTTGTTACTCAATCACACCCCAACGGCTGAACGGATCTAGATTAAATTTGGCACAGAGATAGATTGTAGTCTGGAATAGCACATAGGCTACTTTTTATCCCGGAAAAATAAAGAGTTCCCGCGCGAACCCAAAAACCTCCACGCGGAAAACAATCCACGCGGACGAAGTCGTGTTCTAGTCTAGTTCTAAATAAAAATTGGGCGCCCCACTTCTAAATTCATAAATTTTGTTTTAGCAAAAAGTATTAAGAGTAAAGGGAATAGTTTAGACACACCACGCTGTTCCAATGCGGGTTGGCGGGCTTTGACGATCATATGTTAGTGATAATAGCCGGGACCGACAGCTTAACGTGCAGGCACGGGGGATGAAACACCGCCAACTTCCTAACTCCGGGCTAGTACTGAGAATTTCTAATCAGAAAAACGCAATACTCAATTATGGCCCGACCCGGAACTCGAACCCGGGACCTCATCGGCCGCAGGTGAACATGCCAACCACTGGACCAACGAGGTAGTTATCGAGGTGGTAGGTATACTAAGTATACTATGCGGTTATTATACATATGTACGCGTCAGTACATTTACATAGTGGAAATATTACGATACTGGAGCAGGCATTGCTGTAAATTTTGACTCGCGCTGATCGCCCAGTGTAAGATATAATATGAAGCGTTTCTGTTTTTGAAGTGAAAACTTCCGCGTTGAGCACTTTTTGGTAGGGGGTAAACTTGTGGATTGACATGCTCGCGAACACCGACTTGCTCGTGTTGTTACGAAGACAAAGAGTCTTAAATATTATAAATAAACAAAAAAAAAATATTCATTTTCACTTCAGCTATCGGCAGTCCCTATGACTGGCAATTTTTTTTAATCCACTATACAAGTTGATTGACTTTCGATTCTATTAATGGGTCTGTAGGAACTATATAACTATAGAATATAATTTTTTTTTATTCCGCTTGTGACGATTCGTACCTCTCAGTCAAAATATATATATTTATAACAATATTAGAGAATAAAATATAGTATATATATAGTGGAGGAGCGATCTCGGTCCATGCTAGAAAGATTTCCGACAAACGGACTGGTCGCCGAACAAGCGACGGCGATGCGATAGTATTCTGTGGTAGCTTGTGTATGTGATGGTGCACAGCGGTGCTGTGGTGTATGCTTGATGCGTGCAGTATGTGTCACGATGTCCACCGTCGTTCGCGGGCTGGTGCCGAGCAAAGTGGATTCACTGTTCGTGTAATGGTGCGTGCAGTATGTGTCACGATGTCCACCGTCGTTCTCGGGCTGGTGCCGAGCAAAGTGGATTCACTGTTCGTGTAATGGTGCGTGCAGTATGTGTCACGATGTCCGTCGCTCGTTCGAACGCATAATGTCGTTGGAGGCTTCCAACGATATTTGATCCGCCTATGGTGGATTTATATACATATTTTAATACAACATAATTACACGTATATTACCTACATATAATCATCGCTGGTTGAGTTGGGGCTGCGGAATGTAGTTGCTATGTTCTGCAGTATATCTGACTCTGCCATGCGATCTGCTTATAGATGATTACTTATGCTTACATTATGTAAACCCGTAACTATCGTTACATTCGAACGACAACTAACCATGGTTGATAGGACGCCGTTTATTATTACCGAAGGTTGGATCACACGTGAGATACCGGATATCTAACTATGTTTTGCACTACGCCTGACTCAGCCTCGACACTTATTCATAGTTGCATGGATTCACAACCTGTGCTACTATACTATTTACGGTTCCATAGATTCACAACCTATGTTACTTGTAAATGCATAGATTCACGACCTATGCTGCGTCACATTGGCTCACAACCTATGTAACGTACAAATGACGTCCTACTACCCATGGTGGTTTCCGCGTTGTACTTAACTAAATTAAAGTATGCTTGCATACGTCGCGCTATTTCCCCAAATGGTGACCTAGTGGTTTAAGGAGGGGAGGCTGCTGCCTTTTGGTATACTTATGAGACCTATTAGACGATGACTAATGCCTCTTGGGATACCAAGAGAGGGACGAAGCCTATCATTGGTGAGCGGGGTGGAGCTACCAATCACCATTTACTTTACATTAAATCAATACTTGAAAGCGTTTATAAATTATTTAAAACTTGAACACGTCACTATTACATCTAGATCGGTATATAAGCAAGTCGTTGGGATGGTTGAACTCGAGGCTTCCGAAACTCTAAAAGATCTTGGTTTATTATGGACACAACATTATGAGGGTCTTACTGCTGGATGATTCACGTGCCATTTTAAAGAGATATTGAATTTTATAGGTAGAGTAGATTCTTAGGGACCCCGTCAGGTTAGTTACACGCTACAAGTCAGCCCTTATCTGCGATTTCACCTGATGGTAAGCGATGATAGATGGCAGCGGGTAGACCTGTTAGAGGTATGGCAGTTAAATATAATCGGTTTCTATACGGCATCGTACCGGAATGCTAAATCGCTTGGCGGCACGTACCTATATAAGCCGAAGCCTCACTCAGACCAGAGAAAATTCAGAAATTGTAAATTCCGAAATTGACTCTGCCGAGGATGCGACTATACCTCTATTAAAAGTGGTAGTGGTAGTATAATTTTATGCAACCTGCTTTCTATTTTCCTAGCGTTTTCCTAATCTTAAGGTTGCCTGGAAGAAATCGCTATTTAGCGATAAGGTCGCCTCTTGTACCTGTCCTTTTTCATTATTTTATTTCATGTTATTGTTTTTGTATTTTTTCTTGTGTGGTGCAAATAAAGAGTTTAATAATAATAATAATAACCCGCTTCAACTATTTATTTGTGTATTTGTGTGTGTAAGTTTATTTATTTCTATTTATATAGGTACGTAAGTTTATTATAACTATTTTGGTCATATGTATATGTATTTTCGTACCACTTGCTCAAAAAAGTGACATTCTATGCCACAAAAAGCGAACATAACAATAGTCATTTTTAATCTGTTAAAAACAGGGAAAGAAAATTGTACTGAATTTCATTCATCCTCTAGGGGGAGAATGTGATTTAAATTTGGAATACTTACCGAAATTTATACTGAACTCTGAACTACATCTGTGTTTACACCATTGAGTTTATATCTATAGCATTATACATCTTTTTGAAAAAGGAATACGCATTTATTATGCAGTTATGATTATTAAATAAAATGACGAAAACCGACGAGGCCGTATGAGCTTGATGCCTTTGCTTTTCCGACAAAAAAATATTAGTCTAGGAATTTGCCGCGTTTTTGTTTTCTTCAAATACATAAACGTTATTTGTAACTCTCTCTATCAATAATTGGACCAATGATTCGAATGTTAACTTTTACTTTTAATTTGCTTTTGACTTTTTAATCTTTGACGACCTCCGTGGCGCAGTGTGTAGCGCTGTTGTCTTAACGTGCGGAGGTCCCGGGTTCGATCCCCGGCAGGGTCAATTTGGGAATTTATAATTTCTGAATTTTCCCTGGTCTGGCCTGGTGGGAGGATTCGGCCGTGGCTATAGTTATCACCCTACCGGCAAAAACGTGCCGCCAAGCGATTTAGCGTTCCGGTACGATGCCGTGTAGAAACCGAATAGGGGGATGGGTTTAATATAACTGCCATGCCCCTAACAGGTTAGCCCGCTACCATCTTAGACTGCATCATCACTTACCATCAGGTGAGATCGCAGTCAAGGGCTAACTTGTAGTGGATAAAAAAAAATTGTCATTATTTTTAATAAATGCTTATCTCATATTATTATTGTGTTAATTTTTTCGCAAATGGTACGAAAAGTAGAGTATTTTCCTCGGTGATAAAGCTGTCTTAGTCTTGGGTGAACTTAAATCCCTCGCTACACTCAGGACTCGTCTTAAATCCCTCGCTTCGCTCGTGATTTAAGTTTTTAACACCCTCGCTACGCTCGGGAGTAAACCTCGAGTCCTTCGTTACGCTCGCGATTTAAATCGTCACCCGCGACAGAAGACACTGCTTTATCCCCTTGGTTAATAATCTACTATTACATCTCTCATATTCGGTAAGTAGGTCCTTATTACCCCCAAATGGAGCTTGTAGGTGACCAATTAGCGCTCTGGGGTAATAATGTAGCTAGACAAGCCCTAGGGCGGTAAGTAATTAAACAAAGTATGATGGTTAGATGTACGCGAACTTTTTGAAAGAGTGAAGAGTTTTTTTTTTAATTACTTACCGCCCTCGGGCTTTTCTAGCTACATTCTTACCCTAGAGCGCTAATTGGTCACCTACAAGCTCCATTTGGGGGTAATAAGGACCTACTTTACCTCACAATCGAGATGTAAAGCAGAGTAGTTAGCTCGGGTGTAAGCATCAATTGCACCCTCGAACTATAGGCGCCCTCCCTGCGCTCGTGCGCCTAAATATCTCGGGCTGCAATTGATGCCTTACAACCCTTGGCTACTAATCTACTATTATTTTGTATGCGGGCGTGAGAGTAAGATATAAATTATATTTCGTCGCTTCATTCTTCAGATATTTTTACTTTGTAGTTGCTTCAACCTGCTGGCAACACTACGCACGATTTCAGAGAGCAATTCAATACCCACTTTTTTAAAATTATTTTTTGTACACCTAGGTACAGTACGGTCTTACCGACATTATCCATTACTTTTTCGTGCGTGGCAACGAGCGCATGCGCCTATTAAAAATGCCGAAACGTAGTGCACAGGAGAAATTGGAGAAATACAAACATAAGATTAGGAAATTAGAAGCAAAAGAATAATATGAATTAATTAAATTAGAATAAATATGTGAAAGACGCACACAGGGAGGCACGAGAAAAATTTTACATGTGGAAATCGAACGGCATGCCTGCGGACGGTAGAGAGTTTCAAGATATGAAAGAAAGTAAAAGGCAATTTAAAAATAAACTCAAATATTGTCAGCGGAATAAAGAACAACTACAAATGGATAGGCTGGCAGAGCGGCATACACAAAAGAACTTCCAGAAATTTTGGAAGGAAACTAATCGATTAAATCCTAGAGGTGGTCTCCCTGTGAGCGTGGATGGGGAGTCGGATGCGGGACGTATAGCCAATGTTTTTAAAGAGCACTTTAGAGTTCGGTCAACATTACCACAGGGACCACAGATTCTGAGGGGTGTAGTGGCTAACTCCGGTTCTTCACTCTCGTTTAGTGCAAGGGAGGTAAGGTTTGCCATCAAAAGCCTAGCGAGGGGAAAGGCCCCGGGGCATGACGGTCTAAGTGTGGAACACCTGCTGCATGCCGGCTCTCATCTGAATCGGATTCTTGCAATGTTTTATACGTTTTGCATCCGGCACTCCTATCTTCCTACTGACCTAATGAAGACCGTAGTCGTGCCTGTGGTTAAAAATAAAACGGGAGATATGGCGGACAAACTTAACTACAGACCCATATCCTTAGCTGCGATACTGGGGAAGGTGTTTGATAGCCTGCTTGAGCGACAGCTCCGTGGATATTTGAATTTAAATGATGCACAGTTTGGATTCCGAAAAAACTTATCCACGGAAAGTGCTATACTGGCGCTCAAGCAGACTGTGAGATACTATACGGACAGGAAAACTCCCATCTATGCCGCCTTTCTTGACCTTTCCAAAGCATTTGATCTTGTTTGTTATGAAAAGCTGTGGGCAAAGTTACACGACCTTAATGTCCCACAGGAGTTAGTTAACATTTTGAGATATTGGTACAGCTCACAAGCAAACAGGGTCAAATGGGCTGGTGCCTACTCTGAAGCATATCGGCTGGATTGTGGGGTTAGACAGGGTGGATTAACATCTCCCGCCCTGTTTAACGTCTACATTAATCAGCTGATTGATGAGCTCCGCAGAACCAAAATTGGATGCTCAATTGATGGAACCATAATCAACAACTTAAGCTACGCTGACGATATGGTTCTGCTGAGTCCATCAATAAGTGCACTTAGGAGGTTGCTAAAAATATGTGAGTCGTATGCTGAGTCACACGGACTCATATATAACGTTAAAAAATGCGAGCTTTTAATTTTTAAGAGCCGAGGATGTGCGTTGAATGATATTCCTCCAGTTACTCTGAATGGTATTCCACTAAAAAGAGTCACAGAGTTCAAATACCTGGGGCACATAGTAACTGAGGACTTATCAGATGTTAAAGACATTGAAAGGGAACGCAGGGCGTTGGCGGTCCGATGCAATATGTTAGCTCGTAGATTTGCACGTTGCAACAAGGAGGTAAAGCTCACGCTTTTTAAGGCATATTGCCAAACGTTTTACACGTGCAGTTTGTGGGTGACATATACGCAGAGGGCCTACAGCGACCTGCGGGTCCAATATAATAACGGGTTCAGAGTGCTGTTGGGGTTGCCCCGATTCTGCAGTGCGTCACTGATGTTTGCTGAAGCCCATACAGATGACTTCTATGGAATTATGAGAAAAAGAGCAGCATCAGTGATGAGCAGGATGCGGGGGAGTGCCAACGGTATTCTGAATACACTTGTGGAAAGATTTGAAAACCCTTTTGTGAGGCACTGGGTAGGCATGCACATGCATTCCCAGTGTTTCACAAGGGGTAGATATTATATTAATTAACACTACTAACATAGTTCTAAGTGTTTTCTGTTACTAACATAACTAACATTAGGTAACGTTAAGTAGTTTAAAGTTATTTGTAATGGACGTCATGTCTGAAAATAAAGTTATTTATTTTATATTTAAAAGAAAAGGATAAGGAGAAATATTGGCGTCGATTACGACGGCCGTTAGACTCGTCTGATGACGAGAACTTTGAAGGTTAGTCGAAAATTTTATTACTAAGTGTTAAAAAGTGTTTTTAACTCGGGATTGACTGCGAGTCAATTGCGAGATCATAATTAGCTGCGAGCTAATTATGAGTCATATTCTTATGACACTCATGCAGTGAATATGTGTCATCTTGACTAGATATGCACATTAACTGCAAGCTATTGTCCGCGAGACAATATTAACGCAAAGTGCGTACATACCTACTACCTCCATATTCGTCCGCTCACTTATTGTATTCTTTATAGATACAAACGAGGTTGAGCCCCATGCACAAGATGAAACGTCAGCCGTTCCATGTGAAGACGGCCAGCTTTTGGGGGTCCCTGCTCTGCAGGACACCTTGGAAGATGCGGCTGTCCCGCCCGCGGAGACTGACCCAACAGTAAGTCTGGATCCAGAGCTACTCACTGCGTTGGGGGCGTCTACATCCAGTACGCCAGAATTCGGGGAAGACATCCACGAGAGCTTAGCCAATTTGTGGACTCCCCTATTGAAGAAAGGATTAGCTAAAGAGGATAAAGATAAGCTCATGAAAGAACATCTTGTACCGGCGAATTGCAAATTGCTGCAAGCACCAAAATTGAATGTGGAGATTGCCGCCGCTGTATCGGACGTAGTCCGAGCACGGGATAAAAAATTAGTTGGTCTCCAACAACAATTAGGTAACGGTACGGCAGCAATAAATAAAGCAATGGATACCTTGCTTAAATCGAATAATAAGGTTCTGGCATTAAAACATTTGAGTGACGGTTGTCGGTTGCTGTCTGATTTACATCACTGTTTAACTAAAGACAGAATTAAATTAACTACCCCGAGTTTGGAAAAGAACTTCCTTAACGTTATCCAAGACTCAGAACGTGATGAGACCCTATACGGTGATTCATTATCGGAAAAAATAAAAGCCAGCAAGGCCATTGAAAAACAAGGGTCTCAGATACGAAAAACAATAGCAGCTCATAAACCTAGTGCTGCTCAACCGTCGGCCACTCAGTCTGTCACCCAGGGAAACTGGACGGGACCTCCTCGTTACCCGTCGAACAGGGGGGGGCGGGGAGGTCAGAGGAGACCACCGGTGACGTCACGTCGGCCATATCCGTCGCAGTCTCAAACGCAAGCGAAGACTTACACATCGAAGACTCGAGCATCACACCAGAAATAACTCAGGTACATGCAGGCAGAATACGATTCTTCATCAGTACTTGGTTTCACATAACCAACAATACAACTGTGCTATCATGGATTGAACATGGGTTTACAATTCCATTATGTACTCGAGTGACGCAGCCTATCGTGCCATTTTCTAACTTCACTTACGATGAGGCTCGAGATATGCAGGTGGCAGTCAATAAATTATTAGAATTGGGAGCTATATCACGTTGTGATCCATCTCTTGACCAGTACATATCAAGAATATTTTTAGCACCTAAAGCAAATGGTGATAAGCGGTTTATATTAAATTTAAAACAATTTAATAAGTTTATTACAAAAACACATTTTAAAATGGAGGATTATAGAACGGCAGCTAAATTAATTCACCAAGGCGGGTTTTTAGCAACAATTGACCTCAAAGAAGCCTATTTATTAGTACCCATATTTAAATCCGATCGAAAATACTTACGTTTTAATTTTCACGCTCCTAATTCTAAGAATTTATGTACATACGAGTTCAATGCTATGCCTTACGGACTCTCTGTGGCACCAAGAGTATTCACAAAAATAATGAAGGAGGTTATAGCATATCTTCGAAGACAGGGATACAAATCAGTAATATATTTAGATGATATATTATGTATAGGCAATGATTACGATGAATGTGTTGTGAATGTACGCGAAACTCTAAAACTTTTAGAATGTCTAGGTTTCCTAGTAAATTATGATAAAAGTTCATTAGAACCATCTCAACAATGTAAATTCCTAGGATTTGTGTTCAATACACATGACATGACTTTGTCGTTACCTATCGATAAGCGCAACAGCATAAATCAGTTGGTCAAAAAGTTCTCAAAGTTGCCAAGATGTACAATTCGCGAGTTTGCGAAATTAATAGGTGTTCTGGTAGCAGCTTGTCCAGCGGTTCGGTATGGGTTTCTATATACAAAAAAGTTGGAACGCCAGAAATTTCTGGCATTACAACAACATAATAATAATTATGAGCATAAGATAAATATCCCCAAAACGGTTCTGGAAGACCTGAATTGGTGGCGTAATCATATTTTGACAGTCGATTGCCCCATTAGAAATCAAAGTTATAAAAAAGAAATATATTCAGATGCTTCTAGAACGGGTTGGGGTGCTGTCTGTAGCGGGGCAAAAGTACATGGCCGGTGGAAAGCCATAGAAATGAAACATCATATAAATTACCTAGAACTTTTAGCCGTGTTCCTAGGTCTAAAAAGCTTTGCCAAAAATGACAGTAATTGCACACTATTGCTGAGGGTAGACAATACTACAGCGATTAGCTACATAAACCGCCTAGGTGGAATTCAGTTTCTGCATCTAAACCATCTCGCAAGATGCATTTGGCAATGGTGCGAGAAACGTAACATTTGGCTGTACGCATCATACGTAAATACGAAAGATAATTTTGCAGACGAAGAATCTAGAAAGATTAACCCTGATATCGAGTGGGAGTTATCAGATCACGCTTTTCGAATTATTAAGCGACACTTTGGTTGTCCTGATATTGACCTCTTCGCTTCTCGCGACAATGCCAAATGTGACTTGTTTGTTTCTTGGAAACAGGAACCAGATGCGTACGCTGTAGATGCTTTCACTTTGAACTGGCGATCCAAGTTCTTCTACGCATTTCCACCTTTTTCTTTGATTCTAAAATGTTTACGTAAAGTTATTGATGACGGTGCAAAAGGAGTTTTAGTGTTTCCCCATTGGCCTTCGCAGCCATGGTATCCACTGCTGCAAAGCTTACTTGACTCCCATATTCTCTATCTAAACCCTAGTAAATTTCTTCTTCAGGGAGTACCACCCTCTGCACACCAAGCTTACCCTGGGTGTCGCGAAGCTCTGCGGTCGGCGTTCACACGCCGTGGAACCCCGCCCGATTCATTAAACCTCATGTTTGCTTCGTTAGCGGACAATACTATAAAACAGTACAATGTCACATTAAAACTTTGGTGGCAGTTTTGTGCTTCGCATAACATTAACGTTTTTAGCAGTTCAAAAACATCGGTTATTTCTTTTTTAACAGAACAATTCGATAAAGGTTGTTCATATGGCTCCCTCAATAGTCACCGCTCAGCGTTATCGTTAATACTCAACTTTAATGTAGGATCCGATGAGTGTATAAAGCGTTTGCTGGAGCTTATAAACTTAAGCCTCATAAGCCAAAGTATACTTTTACTTGGGACCCACAATTGGTACTAAATCATGTGTCCAACTGGTACCCTAATTTAGAATTAAGTATTGAAAAAATTACCAAAAAACTAGTTATTTTATTAGCACTCTGCACAGGCCACAGGGTACAAACATTTTCTCTCATAAAATTAGAAAATATAACAATCACTCCAAGCGGGGTTAAGATAGCCATAACAGATATTATCAAGACTTCTGCTCCCGGACGAGATCAGCCGGTATTGTTTCTACCTTTCTTTATAGATAATTTAAACATTTGCCCTGCTTCAGTCCTCAAAGATTATATATTTTTGACTAAAAATATGAGGATAAAGAATGTAGGAAATCTCTTATTAACTTATAAGAAACCACATAAAGCCGCCACAGCTCAATCTATCAGCCGGTGGATTAAGCAGGTGCTGGCGGAAAGTGGCGTGGACGTGACCACGTTTAGCGCACACAGCACGCGACATGCCGCCACGTCGGCCGCCCGCGTCTCCGGACTTAGTGTAGATACAATTAGAAAGACGGCTGGGTGGACCAGCACATCTTTAGCTTTTGCCCGGTTCTATGACCGGCCAATACCAAACAATGGTGATTTCGCTAACGCAGTTGTGTTCCCTGTAGTTGATTAATTAACTAGGTTAATCAGAATTACTTATTATGATTACTATTATGATATTTTCTTTCTTATTATAATTAAGATTTAAGTTCAGCTGTGATTGTTAATACGTTTCGTGTTCATTACTTAATTAAAATATGCATTCCCGAACAAAACTTGTTTCTCTGAAAATCTACAAAGTAAAAATATCTGAAGAATGAAGCGACGAAATATAATAGATGATCAAACGAACTTCCTGAAGTGAAGTTCGATCATTATTATATGAGTCGCTTCATTCGAAGATACAAGAACCCTCCACTCCCATCACAAAATCACAGAAATTATAGAAATTTCAGTGATTTAACCCTGGAAGTTTTGTTCGTGACAAATCTCTGAAATAATGAATAATGTCGGTAAGACCGTACTGTACCTAGGTGTACAAAAAATAATTTTAAAAAAGTGGGTATTGAATTGCTCTCTGAAATCGTGCGTAGTGTTGCCAGCAGGTTGAAGCAACTACAAAGTAAAAATATCTTCGAATGAAGCGACTCATATAATAATGATCGAACTTCACTTCAGGAAGTTCGTTTGATCATCTATTATATCGATAATAATAATAATTATAGTGCTGCATGTAGGTCTTTCGGTTGACGACGACGTCAAATAAATTTAAAATTGGACAAACCCAATATCGCATTGCTTTTCTTTAGCTTGCAGTGGAGGCGAGGTTCGCCTCGTTCTGAAATGTGAGTAACGTGCACCAAGCACGTCAGTATGTCACAGCGATGCGCACATATCTTATTACGATGCCGTGTCATCACGATCGTTTGCGTGCAGGGAATATTCAGCCAAGCCTCTACTGTTGATAATACTGCAGCTTGATTATGCTGCCCTGGTACTATTTTGTGATGTTCATAGGTAAGTTATTGATATATTCATACAGTGGGTCGATGCCCATACAAATGCTAACATGATGTGATCCATGTGTGATACCATGCGTGATCACTTCATTTCTCACCTATGGTTGATAGAGTTAAGAAACTGCATTGACAATAGAGACAATAGTGATAGAATTTTGTATTGGAAATTCCGCCATTTTCCTCCATATTTCCTTCGTCACGTCCCTGTCACCTCGCAGCGTTGCTTTGTCTAGACGCCTCCTTCGATCGACTAGTAGGAAAAAAACTTTATAGGTATCCCCTTAGACTATCATTATCACATACTAAAGTCAAGTTCCCAATTATATTTCTTATTTTTATTAATTTTAGCTTGCAGTGGAGGCAAGGTTCGCCTCGTTCTGAAATGTGAGCAACGTTGGTGCACGTCAGTATGTCACAGCGATGCGCACTATATCTTATTACGGTGCCGTGTCATTGGGATCGTTTTGCGTGAAAGGATTATTCAGCCAAGTAGACTATGTTTACCGAAGTAAGTCGATACTGCTGGTTGGTTATGTCAGCCTAGTAGGATTGATATATATCATTATCTTCATTATTATCATACAGGCCACGATTAGGTATCCATAACACTTAAATTACATTACTAACATTTGGGTACGTGATTAACAAGAATGTTTACATTTCGTAAGTTACTCATATATCTACTCGACTTACGTGACTAAAACTTACAAGTGTTAGCGTAGTGCTATGGTAACACTTGTAAGTTGGACTCAAGTTTAATTTCAATTACATTCAATTACAGGCTCCTAACATATTATGTATCATACTAATATTATAAATGCGAAATGTGTTTATTTGTTGGTTTGTCCTTCAATCACGCCGCAACGGAGCAACGGATCGACGTGATTTTTTGGGATGGGTATAGTTGAGGACCCTGGAGAGTGATATACAGGGTTAATTGTAAAATACCAACAACCTTCTACAGGCAAGTTCTATGCACCAAAGTAAATAACTTTTGTTCCACGACTTTTTATAATTCCTAAAAATAAAAAAATAAAATTTTCTTACAAAAATAAAAATATTTATTTTTCTGTTCTAAAATTTTAATAACTCTACGCGGTGCGTACCTATCGAAGGGAATCGCGGTGGGCGGCACGGCGCGTCAAAGGCGCAGGTCAATTCAGTCGCTTTCAGTCGGTCGCACGCGCCGTTATTCGCATAGGTACTGTGTTTGCATAGGTTCTGTTCTGTGCCTACTGCTTAAAGGATGGCTTATCGATATTCTAACATTGAATACACTGAAATGGTTCGAGTGCTCGCGATATGTGGTGATAACGTTTCGGAAGCTTGCCGCGAGTTTGCAAGGCGATTCCCTAACGTAAATAGGTAGGCCAAGCCGCGTGACGATGCTGACTGCCAAACAGCGATTAAGGGATCACGGACAATTCCATCCTAGATCTAGGGATCGTGGTCGACCACCGAGGCGCACAGTGCGTGAAGAGGAAAACATTATACAATTTTTTGAAGAAATTACAGCAGCAAGTACCAACGATGCAGCCCGAAGGTTTAATGTGTCGCAGTACTTTGCTTGGAGCGTTATCCACAATGAGGGGAAATACCCTTTTCACCTGCATCGGGTCCAAGAACTCACCGATCCCGATAAACCAGCGCGGGTTGCTTTTTGTAACTGGCTGCTAGCAGAGAGGCCCACAGTTTTATGGACCGATGAAGCTACATTTGGTAGAGTTGGACTCTTCAACACTAGAAATGAACATTTATGGTCGTTTGAAAACCCCCACCAACCTAGAGAGCATAGTTTTCAACACCGTTTTAGTGTTAATGTGTGGGCAGGAATTTTAAATAGGTACCACATTACTGGGCCAGTGAATAATAATTAATTTAGGTAGGTAAGCAAAATTCCCATTTTAATTCAGTAGAATGTTTTATTCAATAATTGCTAATTCCACTTTTTAAATAGGTGGGTACTAGGTACGTCTGCATGAAAAAAAATAACTAGCCAAGTGAATCTTAAGTTTCGATTTCCATAAACTAACATTGGAAAAAACGACTGTATTTACCTACCTACTAAGTTGAATTTGATTCTGGATTCCTTTTTTTTCAATACATCGAACTCTAAAATGAGTAGGTATAGTAATTTATCGCAATCATTTTTTATTCAAATTATCACTTATTTTAAGAAGTAGGTAAGTAGTAAGTACCTAATCAGTTTTACTACACGCGTTTGATTGTTGGCTATAACGGCATAACTCATAAACCTGGAAAGTAGGTAGGTACTAGGTACCTACCGTAACAATTATGAAGAATTGTGGCACAGATTGTGGGATCAGACCATTCCAATTAACGACTTTAACTCCCAGCTTAAATTCTTAATAGGTAGGACTAGGTAGTAGGTACATAACTAGTAACTACCTACATACCTAACTTCACTTTTTATGAAATAAATTGATACATTTTTGTTTAATTTTAATTGACTGTAGATACCTAGTTAAGTAGCCTCTCATTACGTACGTATTGGAATAAATTACGCGGCGGGAATCAATGAAATGATAAATTCCAAGTAGGTACCTACCTATGTCCTATACTACTCGGGCGCAAACTTTCTGCGCACGGAACAAACATTTCTCGTATTTTCATTAAGGTGAACGCACACTTACTTATCCGAGCCGAACGAGTCGAACTAAACGAATTTTAGAATTCTGTATATGAAATCTCATGAAACCTCGCATACTTCTCCGCGTCGAATCGTCCGAATCTGCAAGAACCCCAGTAATCCTAGACAAATTCGGATGACGTCATCAGATTCTCGGCGCGGTTTATGCGGTCGACTCAACCGATGCGCTCGCATTCTATCAGTTGCCTATGACAGAGCAACGCGAGACTACTATTACTTCATTGTTTTGTGTCGATTCTTTCGGCGCGGTCGATCATTCTGGTGCGAAGTGTGCGAGGCCTCCTTGACTTCGATTCGTTCGACGCGTTCGGCTCGGATAAGTGTGCGTTCACCTTTAGAGGCCGGACGGCGCGGCGCGGCGGCCTTTGAATTCGATCTTGTTTGTGTCACTCGCCGCCGCGTACCGCTTAAAGTCTCAATTCTGAATAGTAGGTAAGTAACAATTCGCATATCAGCTGATTCTGCTGGTTGTCACGTTGATTCGGACTAAACCGGGCTTGGAGGTCCGTTTAAAGACCTACCTACCTATTTTTGTTTCTTCGATGACTCGGATAGCAAATCAAACTTAGTCCTGATTTTTATCACTAACATCTGATCTGTAAAGTCGCTAATAAATCGGCATTATTTAGGTAGGTAATTACCTATGTAGGTACACTTTGTTGAGCCGTATGGGAAAGTACCTATTTGGAAGTGGAAACTGGGAACTCGCCGCATTATGATCCTTAAAGAAAGCGTTTCGATTTATGGAAATGGTTCACGACCCTCAGCAATGAGGAATACGACACATACAGAGATGCTCAAATTCAAGTCTCGAACAGATACTTACCTACTTAGGTGTTAGGTTTGTAGGTAAGTCAGGTGGTAAATAGGTACGTACTAGGTAGTTAGGTGACGCGTTAGGTAGGTAGGTTAAATGTTAGGTACGCAGGTTATGTGTTGGTTAGATTGGTAGGTATCTGAGAAATTAGGTAGCCTGTTCGTGTTGACTGTTGAAGGTTTTGTAGGTACCTAGCTAGGTTAGGTGTGAAGAATGTAGGTAGGTAGGTGAATAAACTAATAAGGGATTGATAGGTGGTAATTTTGCCCTTCCGTAAAAAGCGCGGGAAATTGCCAAGTAAACAACATGCTTATCATGTGCGCGTATGGTAGGTACTTAATGACTGTCCGATACTTACGTCTGTCGCCGCGAGAAGTTTTTAGGGTTCCGTACCCAAAGGGTAAAAACGGGACCCTATTACTAAGACTCCGCTGTCTGTCTGTCTGTCTGTCTGTCTGTCTGTCTGTCTGTCTGTCTGTCTGTCTGTCTGTCTGTCTGTCTGTCTGTCTGTCTGTCTGTCTGTCTGTCTGTCTGTCTGTCTGTCTGTCTGTCTGTCTGTCTGTCTGTCTGTCTCCAGGCTGTATCTCATAAACCGTGATAGCTAGAAAGCTGAAATTTTCACAAATGATGTATTTCCGTTGCCGCTATAACAACAAATACTAAAAATTAAAAAAATATATATATTAAGGGGGGTCCCCATACAATAAACGTGTTTTTTTCGTATTTTTTTGCTCAATATTAAAAACGGTAACAGGTAGACGGTTCAAATTTTCACAGAATATTAACTTGTATATTACCTTTCAAAATAAATAATTAAATATCAATAAAGTAAATATTAAAGGGGGGCTCCCATACAACAAACGTAATTTTTATTTTTAATACGTCATAAATCGTAAAACTTACTACAGGTTTGTACGGAACCCTCGGTGCGCGAGGTCGACTCGCACTTGGCCGGTTTTTTTTGGTGTTCACGACAAACGCTAGTGTAGGAAGAAATTATTGACCTTGACGATAGCTCAGCCCGATGTTAGTAATTTACGTCCAAAGCATTTGTAAATACGACAGAGAAGTGATAACTTCGGACGTTAATTGTTGCGCGGTTAGTAGTCGACGCTTCATCACGCAGGCACAGATATAATAATACTACACGTAACGCAGGTGTGGAAAAGGCATTACATAAATTGACCATAGAGTTAAAAAACTGACAGACTTTTCAACAAAAACTTAGAATTTTTTTTTTGGTTAATTTATTGAGTTATGTGAAAAGTCGTTGAACAAATGTTGTTCAGTATCATGTATAGAAGTTATATCTCAGAGGTTGTTGGTAAATTACAATTAACCCTGTAGAATACTTTTTATTCCGGAAAATTAAGGAGTTCGCGCGGGAATTAAAAATAACATACCACCACCACCACCACGCGGACGAAGTCGCGGGCATCAGCTAGTTAGGTACCTACTTATTCAAAATTCAAAATTCAAAAGTTTTTTATTCAAATAGACTTTTTACAAGTGCTTATGAATAGTCGAATGAATCTACCATTACCATTAGGTACATTACCATTATTAAAGACTTATAGTCATGTTATATGTCATTGTTATAGTACTTATTATTCTACTATTCTTATTTCTACGCTTATAATAATCATCAGCATCACTATCAGCTTCACGTACTAGAAGTATTAAGAGTCTGTCGATTTTTCATGCATTTTTCACATGACGTCACCTATTCGTTATTTGAAATAAATATAACGTTGACTTCTAACAATTTTGGAAGTGTGAACATAGCACAGTTTACGTTATAACTTAAAAGGGCCTGTTCCACTAGTCCCTACCAACGTATCCCCCCTGGGGGAGAAGAGTGGAATTTTTTTCCACCTATCCCTACGGTAGGGATGAGTGGAAAAAATATTTACACTTATCCCTACCAAGTGATTTTAGTATTTTTTGAGTGTAGAGGAGAAAAATACTGTATTGCTATTATGGCAAGCAATTATATAGAACTAGATGATGCCCGCGACTTCGTCCGCGTTGACTAAGTATTTTTCGCGGGAAATCTTTAATTTTCCAGGATAAAATGTAGCCTATGTCCTTCCCCGGGATACAACCTATCCCTGTACCAGATTTCATTAAAAATTGGTTGAATAGGTGGGCCGTGAAAGTATAATATACGCATCCAAAAAAAATGTTTATTTACTATTGTTATTACTAAGTAGGTTCATAATTCATATTTACCTGGAAAACTAGAAGGTTAGATACGTATGTATGTATGTATGTACATACATGGAATTGTTAACAAAAACGGCCCACATTCAATTCGGTAGGGATAAGTGTAAATATTTTTTCCACTCATCCCTACCGTAGGGATAGGTGGAAAAAAATTCCACTCTTCCCCCCCAGGGGGGATACGTTGGTAGGGACTAGTGGAACAGGCCCTTAAAAGTTCGTTACAGCTGTCAAAGAAAACAAAGCCTTTGGAATTTAATTCGGAGATCATCGATGTACTAAATCCATCGATAATTTAAAACGATTAAGGTTTGTGCAGATATTATATTTTATTATTATGATATTTTGACGACCTCCGTGGCGCAGTGTGTAGCGCTGTTGTCTTAACGTGCGGAGGTCCCAGGTTCGATCCCCGGCAGGGTCAATTTGGGAATTTATAATTTCTGAATTTTCCCTGGTCTGGACTGGAGGCTTCGGCCGTGTCTAGTTACCACCCTACCGGCAAAGACGTGCCGCCAACCGATTTAGCGTTCCGGTACGATGCCGTGTAGAAACCGAATAGGGGTATGGGGTTAATATAACTGCCATGTCCCTAACAGGTTAGCCCGCTACCATCTTAGACAGCATCATCACTTACCATCAGGTGAGATTGCAGTCAAGGCCCAAGGGCTAACTTGTAGTGGATAAAAAAAAATATATCTGTGGGTTTCTATTCGTCGCGTTGCAGGCTCAGAAGGGCTGGAACCCAGAGCCGTAAAGCCAGTTGATAAAAAAAATCTAATCGTCGCTGAACCAAGAGAGAGTCGCCGAAAATTACAATAAGTTGGTAAGTAAGTACTTTATTCAAATTTCAAATCTCTGCGGCCGATAATGAATGAACAGTCTCAGCATTTTCATGAAAAATCTTCAATTTTTCTGTATTATGTGAGCTTACCTAAATAATCAGACGTTTTTTTAAGTCAGACAGAAAGATATGAAAGTAATTTCAATTCTTTTGTTTGGGTCTTTTCTTTTCTTTTGTTATTTGGATACTTTCTTTGAATTTCGTAACATTTTGTTCGCGCCTTACTTTTATTTGGGATCCTATTTTATTGGTGAGAATTTTAACTTTGATCTTATCACAGGCTAGCTTACCCACCCAAGCTTGGAATGCAATAGAATGGTGCCTATGTCAAAAATATTTATTTTCTTACTGATTTTATTAGATAAATAGAGGGTCTTTCAAAAGACCTAAAATACGCATTTTCTGTTAGTTTTAAGTTTGATAATCATTTTAACTATCGTTGAAATTGGATGACGTCACAACTATGAATTTCATACAAACATACATACTGGAATCGCGTTTTTATATGATGAAGAGTTGCTTTTTTGATGATTTCAAGTTTTTGTAAATTACCATGGGTTTTTTTTGGGATAAAAAGTACCTCCAGTCCGCGCGCGAGTGGAATGCAGAGTAAATGTATGTGTCACCATACATTTGCTCTGCATTCAACTCGCGCGCGAACTATACCTACTTATGTTCTTCCCTGGGAAATGGGAATGCAACCTACGCTTATTATTATAGGAGATTTTATACTGTTTATATAGGTACTGTGCATACTTTAATACATACTGTACAAGAATCAGCGTTCCTAGTTATGGTTCATTTTTGGTAACCATAACACGACTTTGAGCGGCCATATCTAGTGAAAGGTCCATCCGAATGCGGGCAGACTTTCACTATCGTCATCAGTGGAGAGCCCTACACCCAACTTATACTGAATCAGCCTTTCTGGCGATAGTTACCAAAAGTGCAGCTATTTCTTAGTCTATATCTTGGGTACTGTTGAATAGAATGGACCGTGAGAGTAACAGACAGGCCTACGAACCCATTTTCCCATATTAGTTAGTATGTTTATGGATTTTAGGAGATCCGTTATATCCGTACCTATTTTCATTAAACAACTACCAGGATAACATAACTTACGTGAAGGTCACGTCCTCACAATATTAGGTTGAAGTTGACACGCCAAGCTTCGATCCTCCGTATATTAGAGCTTATTTATTACGTTGGAATTAAGGCTATGCCGAAGATATTTAAGACTCATTTTAGTTATAGATAGGGCAAAGCGCTATTTGTTACCATTAATCGTCGTCGATAGAGTGTAGAAAGGAGCATGACACTTGGCATTTTTATTCTTAACTATTCAATAATTCAATTTATTTATTTCAGTTAACACAATCCATATTTATTACAATTTATAGCCAATATGATTATCAAATTAGAAATTTTACAATTATTATTTTAAAAATTAAAACCAATGTATCAGTTTCTACGCGACATATTATTACCAAGTACTGGCACGTTAAAAAAACGCTTGGCAGCACGTGTGATGTATTATGGCGGTAACTAGCCACAGCCGAAGCCTCGTTCCAGACCTGAGCAAAGACTATTTAGAAATTCTTAATTCCTAAATCACCTCTGCCGGGAATCGAACCCGGGATCTCCCACTTAAAAGACAAATAACGCTCACCACTGCACTAGGGAGATATAACATTAGATTCATTTACTAAGCTTTTATTTAATTGGTAGGTATATTGCTTACTTAGATCGTTCATCGTCCATGTATTAAAGGTTCATTTAAAAAACATGGGTATTCTTTGATTTTCCGATATTAAAATAGTATATTTCATTACAAGTGTGGAAAGGCTGTCATTGCAAAGAGTTCCGACAAATGTCTACCCGAGCCGAGGCGCAGCCGAAAGCGAGGGTTGACAGTCGGAACAAGTTGCAATGACGGTTCCGCACGTGTACTGAACGACTATTTTTAATACAGTTGCGAAAAAATGAAGCAATTTAATAAAATAATAAAAACACAATAAACTCAACTTATTTTTTTTTTTTATTTCTTATAAAAGTTATAATTCACATAATGCATTGAAATTGGTACAGTTTTTTATACTAATTGGGGAAGTTTTAGGTTGCATATTTACTGTTTGAGACAAACTATTATTAATTTCGTATGATTGTTCATGTATATTTGTCATACAATGGCGTTTGCTAGTTGATGGAGTTGGATCTGATGAATTATCGTTATCAACGAAGGTAGATGGACGAACGTTCTCTGCAACATGTGAAGGACTGGACCTTAAATTAATGGAGTGTGTGATTTTTTTCCCAGTTTCTAGTTTGTTGCATTTTCAGCATACTTTTTATCATCGAAAACCTCGACCATAACGTAGAAGGTTTTAATTTTGCTGAGAGTTCGGAGAAGTATGCCAACATAACATTTTCTGAAAAACTATTTGCTTTTTTCTCTTCTCTCCACGCAATAAATTCGTCGTATGTACTCGTAGATACGAGTATGTAGCGACTTTTTGACTTTTCCGGTAAAATGTTCTCCGAAGCATTTTGTGCAATTATACTGAGTTCCGGTGGTGTTAATTCAAAAAAACTAGGGTCGAAATTACTCATTTTGTGCAACAAACAACTAAACTCGCAAAGAAAATTTCTGAAAAATGGCGCCAACCGTAGAATATAAGCAGAGTTTTTTTTTCTTCACCCATTCTGGTAGGCAAAGGGAACTATGCCCATACAGCCAAGTCTTCAGTAGAATTTTTTTATTGATATGAAATGAAAATGAAATTTAATGAGATGAAATGAAATGAACCTAACCAAACTCATTCAATCAAATCATTAAATCTGATAGAAACAAATTAGTAGCTTCTTTTTAGAAATATACGTATTTGGATGAATCATAAAAACCAATAAAATCAATAAATCATGAATTTTTTTAGTAAAAACTTCATGGTTGGTTTTTCTTTTTAATAGACATTATTTTGACAGTTGGGAAAGAGAACGCACGAGTTCGGGAAAGGTAAAAAAAAAGCACGAGTATGTAATAGCCCACATCCCGAACGCTATACGTCCCTGCAATACGCCACTTTTTGAGCAACTGTATTAAAAAGTAGCTTAAGTTCAGGAATGTAACCCAAACATTATTATCTCTGTACCAATTATTATTTTCGTTAAATTGTATTAACAGATGGGCCGTGAGGTAATAAACAGACACACTTTCGCATTTATAATAATATAATAGTATGGATGTTAAAGGAATAGCCACTCTAGTTTGTCTTTTTGAATATCTCAGATGCTTTACGACCATCCGTCTCCGTCAAGTTCAAGGTCTGGAGGTAACAAGTGCAATTTCCAGGAAAAGGCGAGCTTATTGAGAAAATACTAAATTAAGTTACTCCCAAGGATAACGGTTTTTTTTCTTAAGAAATAATTAACCCCGCTTTAAGAAATTTCGCAGACGTTTTGTGCTTTATTTACTCCCGACGTAAATGATGGGTTTTTTAAGTTTATAACGTGTGTGTATCTATCAAGTAGGTATTGTACCTATATTTTATTATAAGTGTTTTGACGACCTCCGTGGCGCAGTCGAAGGTCCCGGGTTCGATCCCCGGCAGAGTCAATTTGGAAATTTATAATTTCTGAATTTTCAATGGTCTGGCCTGGTGGGAGGCTTCGGCCGTGGCTAGTTACCACCATACAGGCAAAGACGTACCGCCAAGCCATTTAGCGTTCGCGTGGGTTGAGGTTTTTCGGTTCCCGCGGGAACTCTTTAATTTTCCGGGATAAAAAGTAGCCTATGTGCTATCCCAGACTAATAATCTATCTCTGTGCAAAATTTTATCCAGATCCGTTCAGCCGTTGGGGCGTGATTGAGTAACAAACATCCATACATACATCCATCCAAACTTTCGCATTTATAATATTTATTTGATTCATAAAAATACTAGGACAACATAGGTTACTGAGAACGTTATAAACAAAGGGATCCCACGGAGACTCCTAAAGCTTAAACTTTTTTAATCTCACTCCAAGATAACACTTGCAAAGTGTCAACGGCAGAGCGTTTATTGTGAACGATGCTTCAAGTTCAGAGTTTGAACAAGTTGGAGTTTGGACAAAGTTTGGACGCGATTCCGTCAAATCTGTCGAGTTTACTGCGAAGTGTCTCAAGAAATAAATTACAGATGACAGAACAAGTGTAACTGGTTGCTACACGATTGTTGTCTATTCTACCTTGTGTATAATAGCTTTAAAGTTCCATTTTTAATTTATCTATTTAGAGAGATACTAGACGACACTCGCGACGTAATCCGCGTGGATCAAGGTTTTTTTTATATCCGCGGGACCCCTTTATTTTCCCGGGATAAAAAGTCCTATATCTTATGTCTTTTCCAGGGATCCAACTCACCTCTGTACCAAATTATGTCAAAATCGGTTGAAAAGATGGGCCGTGAAAGCGTAGCAGATAGACAAAGTCACACTTTCGCATCTATACTAATATTATAAATGCGAAAGTTTGTATGTATGGATGGATGGATATGTTTGTTACTCAATCACGCCAAAACGGCTGAAAGGATCTGCATGAAATTTGGCATAGAGATAGATTGTAGTCTGGAATAGCACATAGGCTACTATAATCTATCTCTGTACCAAATTTCATCCAGATCCGTTCAGCCGTTGGGGCGTGATTGAGTAACAAACATCCATACATCCATACATCCATACATCCATCCAAACTTTCGCATTTATAATATTTATATTTGATATTAGATATTAGTGTGGACTTAATTTTGTAGTTCCTTATAAAAGTGTGTTAGGTTAGTATACAGTCTACAGCCCCCCTAGCATGGGCCGAGACCACAGATAACGGAAACAAGGAAAAGAACAACATTGATTCTCTGATCTGTGGCCGAGACAATTTTCTCCCCGAGGAAAGGATACAATTTTTTTTTAGGGTTCCGTAGCCAAATTTGGCAAAAACGGAACCCTTATAGATTCGTCATGTCTGTCTGTCTGTCTGTCTGTCTGTCTGTCTGTCTGTCTGTCTGTCTGTCTGTCCGTATGTCACATCCACTTTTTTCCGAAACTATAAGAACTATACTGTTGAAACTTGGTAAGTAGATGTATTCTGTGAACCGCATTGAGATTTTCACACAAAACTAGAAAAAAAACAATAAATTTTGGGGGTTCTCATACTTAGAACTGAAACTCAAAAAATTTTTTTTCATCAAACCCATACGTGTGGGGTATCTATGGATAGGTCTTCAAAAATGATATTGAGGTTTCTAATATCATTTTTTTCTAAACTGAATAGTTTACACGAGAGACACTTCCAAAGTGGTAAAATGTGTGTCCCCCCCCCTCTAACTTCTAAAATAAGAGAATGATAAAACTAAAAAAAATATATGATGTACATTATCATGCAAACTTCCACCGAAAATTGGTTTGAACGAGATCTAGTAAGTAGTTTTTTTTAATAATTTAAAACTTACTACAGGTTTGTACGGAACCCTCGGTGCGCGAGTCCGACTCGCACTTGGCCGGTTTTTTATCCCTAAATAAATAAATAAAAACGCTATCTGATTTTATCCACTGACAAGAGATAAAATTAACTTAACCACTTCTCAGAGCACGGCAACAGGGGAGAGGAGAAGTTTATCCCCGTTTGACATTTCACGGGGACTCGGGGGACTATTTATCCACCGTTATTTAGCGTTTTTATTTATTTACCTATTTAGGAATGCAGGGGGGCTGCAGGGGTCTCTTAGATACGTCTTGTTTTGACTCGATTATTTATTGGTTCGGAAAGCAGAAGAGCCGGCAAGAAGCTCAACAGTTGCTCTTTTCAATAATCAAAATGTAACATTGAGAAGCAAAATGTAAGCTTTCTTTTTTTTGGGAAAAGCTTTCTATCCGTACTATGTTGTTCTTGCTCTAACTTTTTCACTTTGCATATTCGAACAATGTATTCCAGGAAAATCCATCGAGTGGCCTCAGAGTGTAAACTTTTTTAATCTTATTTCCGAGAGCACATCTGAAGCAACAAGGTAACATTTATTGTCATCTTGCGATGTTCCCACTCTGGAAAGTTTGCAATTTTCCCAATTTCGCGAACGATTTGTGAAATTTCCAAATTTCCGAAAGTAGGAAATTAAATTTGCGGGACTTGATATTGTGTTGTCACGATTCATCGGAATTCTGATTTTAAACTCAAAAGTAGGTACCTATATTCAAAATTCAAAATTGGTACCTTAGAATGTCACGTTTACAAAGTATAAGACGTGATGGTGATAATTAACCACGGTATCTTAAAACTAAAGCTACGAGGGTTCCAAACGCGCGCTAGTCTGAGAAGAGACCACAACAAACTCAGCCGGGGTTTTTTTTATTATCACCATCTCACAAATATTTTACTAGCTAAAAGTGATTTCAGCTAGTAAAATATTTGTGAGATGGTGATAATAAAAAAAAAAATATAGCTTTAGCAAAATATATTTTTCATCCCACCATCTCGGAAAGAGTATTTTTACTCTTCGATATCTGATAGTAAAAGCCGTTATTATCCTCTAGAGGATAAAGTAAATTGAATTTAGAACATCGTGTGCACGTTAGTAAATATCACTCGTCTATGAAGTTTGTGAATTCAAAACATCATTAAAACCTATTTACTTGTACCTCTATGGTGCCGAATTTCCATACAATCGTTTTTAATTTGTTAAAAACTCACACTCGTAACCTTCTTGGTGTACTTTTTTAATTTGCTTTGCGCGCACCATTTTCTTTCACGTCATATTGTTTAAAATTAAAACCGATTAAAAACAAGAAAATTGAAAATAAGTGAAAAACCTAAAATGAGTGATTCTAGTGACGAAGAAATTAACAGAATTGAATTTAATCTTGTGATTTTTTTTGCATTTAGTCATTTCCTCGCTGAGGTGGGATGAAAAGTTACGTGTTGTACTCGAGTGAAAAGATTTTTCACCTCGTGCTCTTTTGATTCCCTCGCTGACGCTCAGGATTCTAATTTTTGAATCACTCGCTCCGCTCATGATTCAATTTTAGAATCCTTCGCTTGCTCGGTCATCAAAATTGAGCACGCGGTTAAAAAACAACTTTTCACTCTTGTATAACAAATAACTATTACTAGCTGAAATCACTTTCAGCTAGTAAAATATTTGTGAGAATATTAATTGTGTTTCTTAATCCACCACTACAGCCCATTAACGTCCCACTGCTGGGCACAGGCCTTCACTCTCATAGGAGAGTGGGAATTGTTTCTTAATCACTTAAGATTTTTTTTTAGACTAAGCTAGCTGAAAATGTCCGCGACTTCGTCCGCATATTCCGTAAAAACCTAGATATAACCATAACCAGGGTTTTCCGAAGTCCCAGGGGAACTCTTGGATTTTCCGGCATAAAAAGTTGCTTAGGTAACACTACTTCAGGACTTCAACTAAACTTGTGTCACTTATGATATTATGTCAGTCTTGACATAATCACCGGTTCTTCCACCGGTTCGGAAAGTGAATTATACAGAGATAAACCGGCAAGAAACTCAGCAGTTGCTCTTTTCATAAAAAGAAAAAAGAATTTCACAATATCTAGGTAATACCCAATATATTATACTGATAATTAACTAAAACTTGGTTCCAAACGCACCCTGGTCTGAGAAGAGCCCAAAACAAAGCCGGGTTTTTTTTTCATTATCACCGTCTTACAAATCATCTTAAAGTTATAATTAAAACTATCATATTGTCTACTATGTCATTATAGAATGTTTTTTTTAGTTACTTCGGCGTTTTACAAAAAATAGAGGCACTTACTAGAATATGCTAAACTAGATGATGCCCGCGACTTTTTCAGCGTGGATATAAAGTAGCATATGTCCTTCCCCGGGACCTAAACTACCTCTATACCAAATCTCGTCAAAATGAAAAAGATGAGCCGTTAAAGCGTAGAAGACAGACAGACAGAGACACACACTTTCGCATTTATAATATTGGTCCATATTTGACCGGACAGTCGCACCATAAGGGCAAACCTACCTTTTACTCGTAGGTACGCAACTCTAAAAATTAACTAATTTAAAAAATAAAAAAAAAATGAAATTGTAAAGTATTTATCTCCATTTGTTATCACATTAAAACTCATTAGAATGGAACTCTCGGCTAATTCCCGCGGAGGGTTGAGGAAGATTATTTAAATCACTGCCGGCTGCGAGTTTTAGTTAACGTCGTGTGTCCCGTGTGGGGTATAGCCTGCGGTTCCAAGGTGCTTGCTATAATACATCCTAATCTTTAGCTATAATACCATCGCGTCACAAACTTATCTAGCCCGGTCTAAGGTACTAAAATTGTACATTGATGGGCCCTGTGGCCATAATTGGAACTAATTTTTATGACTGTTTAGTTTTTATTGTTATATTATTGTTAATAGTAGGTTATTATTGTTAATAGGTAATTATTAATGTAAGTGTCCGTTAGTAGACCTAGTAAATAAAATAAAAAATAAAATTATTAGTAGGTTAATAGGTAGGTATTATTGTTAATAGTATATTATTGTTAATAATAGGGGTATGGGTTTAATATAACTGCCTATCTATCGGGTCAGCCTGCAACCATCTTAGACTTCATCATCACTTACCAGGTGAGATGGCAGTCCGGTGCTAACTTCTAGTGGAATAATAAGATTTTTTTTTCTAGCTACAATGCACATTTTGCTTACAGAAAAAAAATAGCATCGCTTCGCTTCCTAAATAGAGCTTCAGCCTAAACACCAGCTTAAGGCATATTCCGGGCTCTATTCAAAATTCAAATTAGTTTAAATGCATCTTTATATACTGTACAGATGTAAAATATACATGCGGAGTTTTATGTGGAGCATATTATATTTTAAATTATCTTTCAGTAGTTAAGCTTCCGAATAAAATTAACCAGACGGACAGACGAACAAATAGACATATATAAAATTTAGCACCGCAACTATGTCCAAGCAATTAACAGTGGTTATGTTTTGTTGAATGTGATTTCATAATCATTTGGACGGCCGTTTCGGGCTGAAAATGGTAATGTTACGTACAGTACACATTTTCAGTGCACCGAAATGTCGGTAAAATTTAGAATTGTGGTTTTAATTCAATATGCTAATCAATGTTTTAATATCACTACTTAATACCTATTGTTATCGATTACTAATAATAAATAATAATAATGTCCTCCCGACCGAATTTCGGCCACGGCGGCCAATCTCCAGAGAGATTAGCCATCTGCGCGGGAGATATTATAGTGCACAAGTGTGTGCGCATACACAGGTGCACTCTCTGTTCCTTTACTCTCATAGCCCGATGGGACGGAAAATCTGACACGACCGGAGAGAGATCAGGCGCAGGACCGACGGCTTAACGTGCTCTCCGAGGCACGGGGGTGAAACACCGCCAACTTCCTAACTCCGGGCTAGTACTGAGAATTTCTAATAAGTATTGGGTTATCGATTACTATACTGCATGTAAGACAAACTTGTGTGTTGAAAATTTAATCGAGATAAATATTACCGAGGATTAATTAATATGTAATAATATGTATGTGTGATAATTAGTAGAAGATCCCTCACTGCTACTTCATCCGCGTAGATTTAGGTTTTTTGAAAATCCTGTGTAAATTTTTTGATTTTTCCGAGATAAAAAGGATATCCTTATGCTTAGTGTAACTTATCTCTACAACAAACGTCAAAGTTCGTTTTGTCGGGTGAAAGCGTAGCAGACAGACAGACAGACATATTTATAATACCTAAATTATATAATAATATTATTATGGATAAAAAAGTTTATACCTATCCTATAAATTGTAATAACAGACCCGTAAAGAAAATAGAAAGTCAAACATGGCATAGCCAATATCACACGGGCGGTATAAAAGTACCCAGTAGGTAATTAAAATTTTATTAAAACTTAGCCCAGTCTGGTTTCCTTAGTTACCACACTTTGACACTAATTAGACATCCAGGAAAAGAACAGGAAGTTACACTAAAAACGAAGGAAGAAAGGAAGTTTTTAATTAAATCTGACGAATACAGGCTCTTTGCTATATACTTACTTATATACTTCCTTGTGAGTTAGGTATACATGCCTGGTAACTGCAGGGAAGAACATAATTAAATATTATTATAAAATTACTTAGCTGATGCTCGGGACTTCGTCCGCGTGGATTGAAGTTTTTTGATAAAAAGTAATCTATGTGTTATTCCAAACTTATAATCTATCTCTGTGGCAAATTCCATTCAGACCCGTTCAGCCGTTCCGGCGTGATTGTGTAACAAACATCTATCTATCCATCGCATTTATAATAAAAGTATAGAAGTTTAGAATATGACAAAAAATTAAAAAAAAGCGGCCAAGAGAGAGTCAGATTTATCCACCGAGAGTTTCGTAGCTTGAAAAGTAACATCAAACCACCTAATCATTTCAAACCATTGCCGGTCCACTTTTGACTCTGAGCACAAGTCTCCACTCAGAATAAGTCGGGATGGGCTTTATTCCACCACGCTGGCCAATGCAGATTGGCAGACTTCATGCACCGTAAATAACAAAGAAACTGACAAGATTTGTGACTTGGATGAAGTTTTAGACTATGCTACCCAGAAAAAAGAAATCGTTGCCATTTTCGAATATTAAGAGATTAACGTACGACGATTGTTTGTTAGAGAATATGTGGTAATTCTCTCTCTGCGTCGTTTTTCTCATTGTTGAGGGTCGTGACCCCTTTCCATTAATCACATAATGGCAGGGGTTTTCTTGGGATAATAATGCGGTGGGTTCCCACGAATTTCGGGAACAATTTGAAAGAGGTCTGGTAATACTTTGTAAATTGTAACCGACAAAAACGTCTGGGATTTATTTTTTCAATTTCTATAAGTATAAAACTTAAATATAAAAAAATCAAGTTGCCAAAAAAATGTTTTTACCGATTTTTTTTTGCAAATGTTATGTTATGTTTGTCGGCGAGAGCGGAGACATGAAACTAGCGACGGCCGAACGACGGCGACCGCGGCAACAGCGGGGCGATGGGGTCCGAGAGCTGGCGACGAATTTCGGGAAGGTCCTTTAGGCAATCTGAAATTGTGGAAAAACATAATTTCGTTCATTGACGAATCCAGTTCTGCCAGTCTGGTAGAGCGTTTGCGGTTATTTCGCTACTGCGCAGCATATAACATTTGCAAAAAAATCCGAAAAAACAGTTTTTTGGCAACTTGATTTTTTTATCTTTAAAGTTTATACTTATAGAATTCGAATAAATAAATCCCAGACGTTTTTGTCGGTTACAATTTACAAAGTATTACCAGACCTCTTTCAAATTGTTCCCGAAATTCGTCGCCAGCCCTCCGACTAATCGCATCGCCCCGCTACCGCTCATTTCGTGCCCGTACACTTAGGCACGGTAATATTATCTATAATATTACCGTGACTTAGGTTACTGATGATTATTATCAGATGTTAGTGATAGGACCATAACGGCTCTTGCCCTCCGAGGCACGGAGGAAACGATAAGGCCAAATTCGGACTTCCAAAGTCGGTCACCCATCCAGTTACCGACTTGGTTCAACTTTGGTTAACAATCGAAATCGACTGATATGCGTTGTCGCAACTAGGTCACTCGTCCTTCGACGTGGTCATTATTTTAGTTAAAAATCACATTCAAATACCTAAATACCGATCTACAGAAAGGGTTTCAAAGCTATTTTTTAAGCTCTACGTGTCTACCTATTCAAAAATTGTGAAGAAAGTTTACACTTAATTTTGTTAGAGCAACCGGCGGCGTCCAAGTTTAATTTAAAATTGAATCAAAGTTGAGATTGGTCCTCTCGGAGTTTTAACTATTTGAGAGTCCGTCCGTCCGTCGCTCTATTGTGAGCAAGTAATTTAATGTTCTCAAAGAATTTCATTGTACGGACGGCCGTAAAAACGAAAGTGTCGCTAGTCTTAGTAGCTAGCTACTCGTCTAGATATTTCTTTTACTGTACAGGCTGTGGAAGGGTAAACTTCGCTTAGCACTTGCACTAAACTTCTTTATGCTCGTTCATTTTTAACTCCCAAAAAAAAAAAATACATACGCGCCGAATTGAGAACGTCCTCCTATTTTGGAAGTCGGTTAAAAAGGGGAGGGTCTCAATTCGGCGCCTATTTTCTAGTGTTTTATGTTAAAAAAATTGGCAGTTATAGGGACAGCCGATACCAGTGAAAACTTTTTTATTCTATTAATTTTTGAAAAAAAATAAAAAATGTGTCAAATAATTAAAATATAAACCTTATAATTAAGGCAACAAAGTTTAATTACGAATGTAGTATATTTATATTTAAGACCTTTTGTCCTCGTAATAACACGAGCATGTCGGTGACGCGAATCCACAAGTTTACCCCTTATCAAAAAGTGCTCAACGCGGCTAAAGAAGTTTTCACTTCAAAAAATAGGGCTATTTAGTATAGTCCGACCAACTTATCTGACACGCCGCTAGTATCTATGAAAAAAAATTCGTTTTCACTTCTATCGGCAATCCCTATGACTGCCAATTTTTGTTTTATCGATAAAAATCAAAAACTTTTATTTTATTCACAATGATTCATGAAAATATATTATAATAATAATAACAGTCATCACGTAGACTACACATTAGACACCTGTCTGTATAGCGAACATACATAAACTATACATAAAAATCTTACTCCACGCATTTTCGTTACGGACGTTTTTTGCCTCCGCATCGTCCCATAAGGAACTTCGTTCCAAAAATTATCTAAATCAGTCGGCCATTGTAAGCATGTCAATCTTAATTCTTCTAGAGCTTTTCACGGCTTGGAATGCAACTTCGCGTCGCGGGGAATTCCGCCGGGGCGGCAGAAGAGCTTCCGGTGCCGGGTGGGTGCGGGGGAAACAAAAGAAAACGCGTCTCTTTACGTTTACCCCACTTTTTCTCACTTTCCGAGCTATTTTGTTATTTGCACCTGACGAGATGGAATATTTTCTTCAGTATTTATACCTAGGTATTTTATTTTGTCGCGTAGAAAAGTTTTCCATTTTCTATTGAGTTGTTTCATCGCGTTGCTTTTATCGCTCACCTCACCCGGTTCTCCCAGGTGAGCGACAAAAGCGACGCAACGCGACGCGACGCGATAATGTACAATTACCACCAGGGTACTAGGACTTAAGGAATAACAAAGAGGTAGAAGATAACTTTTGTTATATTAAGTCTCCTTATGAATCAGTATTGCATGTTTCGTCGTGCTAGTATGAGTCTATTGTGCGGTGAGCGGCACTTGGTGAGAGGGTGTATTCTGTCACTTCTTTCGAAGGCTGGCTCCGCTGCAAGCTCCTTCAACGCTGCCACCTCAGGCTGCATACTACATCCATTCTTATTGCCTTGTCGAATGGTCGGTATTCAGCGGTTACGAGTAGGTACTCTATCTTTAGCGAAGCGTGATGGCAAAAGCGTTGTTCCTTGGTTTCTACCCATAATTTGTAGAATTACCAATTTAAGTGTGACATTCAAACGCTATTAATAATTGGCCTTTATGCGTTGTTTCTATCACGCGTTAAGAAGTACCAGGACTTGAGAAACAACAAAAAGGTAGAAGAAAACTTGTAATAAGAATAAGTATTGCATGTATCGGTCGCGCGAGTATGAGTTTCTACCATCATTTCTGACATCACGTCTTGTGGGTACCAGGGGGTCTACTCTCTTTCTCTCAAACGAAACTTCGCAAACGAACGTAATTAGTCTGTTATTAGACCCACTCAAAATCATTCAATCCAATTGGTCACGAAAATTTTCTATGGATCCGTACTTCGTCTGCGTGTACGAAAACGAAATAGAGAGGAGCATAGAGATAATATTATGTAGGAGAGGAGTTATTGAAATTTCGTTCGTTTGTTTGCGAAGTTTCGTTTTAGAGAAAGAGAGTAGACCTCCCAGGACTTAAGGACTAACAAAGAGGTAGACGAAAATTAATATTTCATATATCGTCGCGCTAGTATGAGTCTGCAGTGCGGCGAGCGGCACTCGGTGAGCGGGTGTATTCTGTCGCTCCTCTCGAAGGCTGGCTCAGCTGCGAGCTCCTTCAGCGCTGACGCACCTTCGCCTTGTCGAATGATCGGTATTCAGCGGTTATGATATTATGTAGGTACAGTCCTGCAAACTTATCTGATCCGATGACAGCGTTGCTTGTAGATGTGAAAAATAAAATAAAAACAAAACGAAACAGGCATAAATATTAGTTCCAATTTTGGACAACGGGCTAGATAAGTTTTACTATACTCCTCTATCCATGTAGCGCAGTGTGACGGCAAAAGTGGCTCCTTAGTTTCTACGCATACGTTGTTACCAATTTAAGTATGACCTTCAAAAGCTAATTGAGCCTGCCATCACGCGTTGTTTCAATTACGCGTTGAGAAGTACCAGGACTTAAGAAACAACAAGGAGGTAGAAGAAAACTTGTATTAAGAATCAGTATTGCATGTATCGTCGTGCTAGTATGAGTCTGCTGTGTGGCGAGCGGCACTCGGTGAGCGGGTGTATTCTGTCACTCCGCTCGAAGGCTGGCTCAGCCGCGAGCTCCTTCAGCGCTGACACGCTCATCGCTTTGTCGAATGGCACCTCTGGCGCGTCGCTTACGCGTGAAAGCCAGCGAGCTTCGATACAACTGAAAAGAAATTGGAAGCTTACTAATATGATCCCTAAATCTAACATCTAATCTATATTATCTTGTTACATAACGTATGCATTTTATATTATATACAAATTATAACATTTTCTGTTTTTGAAAAGAGCAACTGCTGAGTTTCTTGCCGGTTCTTCTCAGTAGAATCAGCTTTCCGAACCGGTGGTAGATTCTTACGACTTATCATAAGTGGCACAAGTTGTCCTACATGAAATAAATCATTTCTATTTCTATACTAATATTATAAATGCGAAAGTTTGGATGGATGGATGATGTTTGTTACTCAATCAAGCGAGAACGGCTGGACGCAACTGGACCAAATTTAGCCCAGAGATAGATTCTAATAGTCTGGAATAACACAGCTACTTTTGATCCCGGAAAATTAAAGAGTTCCCGCGGGAACCAAAACACCTCAATCTACGCGGACGAAGTCGCGGGCATCTGCTAGTAAATAATATAATAAAGGGAACAGTAGGAAAAGACTAACTGACCTATCAACGCACAGCTCAAACCACTGGACGTAACATACGTGGACATCATACATCATATCACTTACCATCAGGTGAGATCGCAGTCAAGGGCTAACTTGTAGAGGATAAAAAAAAAACATATAATTCAAAATTATTTTTACTCACTCAAATTGTTTTTGCTCACTGCATAGGTGCGTTTTTCGAGCTAGAGAGGTAAAAATGGAGATTTCCTAAAGATCCAAGATTCCCTTACGCCGGACAAGGATCAGCCGGAACCAGCTCGCCAATGGGCGTGGCGGTCCAGCACTCCGGAGGCTGTGGACGGACGGTGTACCGCTTGAGACGAGAACTGCCCTTGTCGACTTTCCTTTGGACATGTCGCTCCTGAAACACCCATATTATGAATAAAATAAATAAACTAGTGGTTCGCTCCGAACTGAGACCTCGCGGTATCCATAAACTTGTACAGAGCGCCATCTATTGACATAATTGTGAAGTTCTGTTAATAATACTGAAGCACATTAAAAATTAAATAATTTCGATTCCTTATAATATTTATCTAGGTAATTTTAGTATTTGTTGTTCAAGTACAGGATATAATTCAAATAATTGATCAAGTTTCAGGCTTGAGAGTTCAGAAAATTGAGAGTTCTGAGGTCAACTTTGGACGTTAGAAAATTGCCACTTTGAAAGCCCCCCATTTCGTCAATTTTAGGGGAAAAATTCAAAAAAAAATATTTTTGGACTCTATTCCTAATTATCTTTAAAATGATATACTGCAACCCTATGGAACGCTATAAAAAATATTTTACTTCGCATTCGCTTCAATGAGAGCCCCCCTGAAATAAAGATTTTTATAACTTTTTAAGCCATATTCGGCGGGAGGCCATCGGTTTACATATTATATTTAAATTTGAAGTAATTACATTCAGTCCACAGAAGTTATAAGGCTCTGTACAGACGGACGGACGGACGGACGGACGGACAAGTGCAAATTCACCCAAGTATACTCAGAGACATTCGCTTCGCTCGGTCAATTAGTACTCGTAGGTATAGATAGTGCACAAGTGCATGCGCAAACAGTAAACATAGGTGCACTCTCTATTTTATTACTCACATAGCCCGATGGAACGGAAAATGCGACACGACCGGAGAAAGAAGCCGTTTTTTACTTTACATAAGTTACTTACGTAAAAATACGTCAGCTGGAGCAGTTCCTGTATCTTCTCAGTGATAAGCCTGAAGGTCAGGTTGACGCGGTTGAGCGACGGTTGCTTGTCGCCCAGCAGGTTCTGGTAGGGCTCCGGTGAGCAGTCTAGCATCCTGGGCAAATAACAAGAAATATATTAAAGTAGAACTTTCTTGACAACCTCCCTATCGGTCTCTCTGCTACGCTTTGACGGCCCATCTTTTCAACTGATTTGGATGAAATCAAATATAAATATTATAAATGCGAAAGTTTGGATGGATGTATGGATCACGCCCGAACGGATAAACGGATCTGGATGAAATTTGGCAAAGAGATAGATTATAGTCTGGAATAACACATAGGCTACTTTTTATCCCGGAAAACTAAGGAGTTCCCGCGGGAACCAAAAAACCTCGATCCACGCGGACGAAGTCGCGGACATCAGCTAGTAAGGACATATGCTACTTTTAATCCCGGAATATTAAGGAGTCATCAACTCTTCAACTATCAACTATTCTTTGTATGAGCTTGTATGGAGCTGGGTCCACTTAAGAGACGCAGCACGAAGATGCACTGCGACATAATTGTACAAAGAATACTTGCCGCTACGTGCCGCGCCGCGCCGTGCCTCTGTAGTGAGGCTAGATCTTTAGACTCATTATCATCCCGTTCCACCAGGTGAGATCGCAGTCAGGGCCCAGATACGTCAGTTTTACGAGCCGTCCGCGTCAGGTTGAATCAATGCGAATCCATTTCTTTCCGAACCAGCGGTAGAGTCAAAATATGACGTAGCATACGAATTAAACAAATTGGGTATTTGACTATAGCTACTAGTGAAATAAATTATTTTTTAGTGATTAATAAATAAAGGATCTCCCAAAAGTCGTAATATCCACGTCCCCTGATAGTTTTATTTAGAAAAACCATTTTAAACTATCGATTAAAGTATAAAAAGTGCGTTGAACTTTGATGACGTCACAACTTAAAATTTCATACAAAATCCATACTTAACGCGTTTTGACGTTTAAAAAAAAGTTGCTGATTTGACTATTTGTCAAATACCCAATTGAGTATTGGATTTAATAATTTTGTCAACTTTGAATCTAAACTTGTGAAAAATAAAATCATAAGAAACTAAGAGCAATTTTTAAAGAAGCAAAAGTAAGCAAAGCATCAACTTTCCACTAAGCTGTTCTAGTAATTGGGTGCTGAGAAATGGCTAGCTGTAAGCGTCGCCAGGTGCTGGGAGGCACGTACCTAGTTTGAGCTCTAGAAATGCATTTTTCAGTACTATTACCTGCTGTCTTAGGCAAGCGACGATAAAATTTAGAATCAGAAATGAAAGCATGACGTACAACCCTTGTTTTTTTCTCACTTTCTTAATCCTTCGCTATGGTCGCCTGGAAGAGATCGCTTCTAAGCGATAAGGCCACCAATAGGAATGATGCCTATATCAAAAATAAATTATTTCTAACTGATTATTAAATTGAGGGTCTTCCAAAAGACCTAAAATTATCATCCTCGGTTAGTTTTAAGTTTGATAACCATTTTAAAATATAGACTAAAGAAAAAAATTGCATTGAAATTTTATGACGTTCCAACTGTGAATTTCATACAACTTCCATATTAGAAGTGCGTTTTTAAGTTTGATAAAGAGTTGCTGATTCGATTGAGTTGACATCATCCCTATTGTACCATTGCTTAATTTCTATTGAGTAGTTAATATTATAAACTAGCTGATGCCCGCGACTTCGTCCGCGTGGTTGAGGTTTTTTTGATTCCCGCGGGAACTTCTTAATTTTCCGGGATAAAAAGTAGCCTATGTGCTATTCCAGACTATAATCTATCTCTGTGCCAAATTTCATCCAGATCCGTTCATCCGTTGGAGCGTGATTGAGTAACAAACATACATCCATACATACATACATCCATCCATCCAAACTTTCGCATTTATAATATTTATATGGATATGATTCTTGTATAACAATAAAGAAACTTATTTAATTTCATTCCATTTCACATGAAATGGAATGAAATGAAATAAGTTTTTTAACATTAAAATTATATAGATTCTTTAGTATTTCGTTGTGTTTCTTTGTGTGTTTGCTCGACTTTTATACAATACTAGATTATGCCCGCGAATTCGTCCGCGTTGTTTTGTCCTTCCCCGGGATATAACCTACCTCTATACCAAATTTCATCGAAATCGGTTGAAAAGATGAGCCGTTAAAGCGTAGCAGACAGACAGACGGACAGACCGACAGACACACTTTCGCATTTAGCTAATAGTTACTAAAATATGCAATATTTGACCGGACAGACATAGTCACACCATAAGGGTTGCAAATCTACCTTTTAGGTATATCTCTGGCTCTCTAATAGTTACTAAAATATGCAATATTTGACCGGACAGACATAGTCACACCATAAGCGTTGCAAATCTACCTTTTAGGTATATCTCTGGCTCTCTAATAGTTACTAAAATATGCAATATTTGACCGGACAGACATAGTCACACCATAAGCGTTGCAAATCTACCTTTTAGGTATATCTCTGGCTCTCTAATAGTTACTAAAATATGCAATATTTGACCGGACAGACATAGTCACACCATAAGGGTTGCAAATCTACCTTTTAGGTATATCTCTGGCTCTCTAATAGTTACTAAAATATGCAATATTTGACCGGACAGACATAGTCACACCATAAGCGTTGCAAATCTACCTTTTAGGTATATCTCTGGCTCTCTAATAGTTACTAAAATATGCAATATTTGACCGGACAGACATAGTCACACCATAAGCGTTGCAAATCTACCTTTTAGGTATATCTCTGGCTCTCTAATAGTTACTAAAATATGCAATATTTGACCGGACAGACATAGTCACACCATAAGCGTTGCAAATCTACCTTTTAGGTATATCTCTGGCTCTCTAATAGTTACTAAAATATGCAATATTTGACCGGACAGACATAGTCACACCATAAGGGTTGCAAATCTACCTTTTAGGTATATCTCTGGCTCTCTAATAGTTACTAAAATATGCAATATTTGACCGGACAGACATAGTCACACCATAAGCGTTGCAAATCTACCTTTTAGGTATATCTCTGGCTCTCTAATAGTTACTAAAATATGCAATATTTGACCGGACAGACATAGTCACACCATAAGCGTTGCAAATCTACCTTTTAGGTATATCTCTGGCTCTCTAATAGTTACTAAAATATGCAATATTTGACCGGACAGACATAGTCACACCATAAGCGTTGCAAATCTACCTTTTAGGTATATCTCTGGCTCTCTAATAGTTACTAAAATATGCAATATTTGACCGGACAGACATAGTCACACCATAAGCGTTGCAAATCTACCTTTTAGGTATATCTCTGGCTCTCTAATAGTTACTAAAATATGCAATATTTGACCGGACAGACATAGTCACACCATAAGCGTTGCAAATCTACCTTTTAGGTATATCTCTGGCTCTCTAATAGTTACTAAAATATGCAATATTTGACCGGACAGACATAGTCACACCATAAGCGTTGCAAATCTACCTTTTAGGTATATCTCTGGCTCTGTAATATAGTTACTAAAATATGCAATATTTGACCGGACAGACATAGACACACCATAAGGGTTGCAAACCTACCTTTTAGGTATATCTCGGTCTCTCTCTCTGCGCGTCGTATTCCTCATTACTAAGGGTCGTGACCCCTTTCCATTAATTACGTAATGGTAGGAGTTTGCTTGGCTTAATGCGGTGTGTTCCCACGTCCTTCCGCATACGACTCGACTTAGAGTATTAAACTCTTAGGTTTTTGTAACGATTATTATCAGATGTTAGTGATAGTAACCGGGACTGACGGCATAACGTGCTCTCTGAGGCACGGAGTAAACGAAAAGGCCAAATTTGAAGTCCAAATTCGGTCGGTCGGTCGGATACGCCATCCTAATTACAGATGTTAAAATAACAGTTTCTTTAGTATTTGGTTGCGTTTCTTTGTCTATTAAGATGGGTTTTAAACTGCTCTTAGTATTTAGTTACTGACTAGTTGAGGTTTTGACGACCTCCGTGGCGCAGTGTGTAGCGCTGTTGCCTTAACGTGCGGAGGTCCCGGGTTCGATCCCCGGCAGGGTCAATTTGGGAATTTATAAATTCAGAATTTTCCCTGGTCTGGCCTGGTGGGAGGCTTCGGCCGTGGCTAGTTACCACCCTACCGGCAAAGACGTGCCGCAAAGCGATTCGGAGCGTTCCGGTACGATGCCGTGTAGAAACCGAATAGGGGTATGGATTTAATATAACTGCCATGCCCCTAACAGGTTAGCCCGCTACCATCTTAGACTGCATCATCACTTACCATCAGGTGAGATTGCAGTCAAGGGCTAACTTGTAGTGGATAAAAAAAAAACTGAGCAGCGAAAAACTTAATGGAGTTATTGGTATTTCTTGTGTACTCGTACGTGTGAAAAGGAGAGGTAAAAGCATTTTCTAAAGCAGCAGCTAAGCTGTTCCCAGTAATTGGAAAGCGCTGAAGTATAGGAGTTTAGATGGATCAAAAGAAACTTTAGAAATAAAATTCCACGATGATTTTTATTTTTTTGAAGCGCAAACCATAGAGGTCATTGGCGCTATCATTAAGGAAACCTAATAAAATAAACAAAATTTAAAAGCTTTTATTTTTTCTTCCACAGTTATTAATAATTACTAGATGATGCCTGCATTTTCGTCCGCGTGGATTTAGCTTTTTTGCTTCCCGCGGGAACTCCTTCAGTTTCCGGGATAAAAATATTACCTACCTCTATACTAAATTTCAGCAAAATCGGTTGAAAAGATGGGCCGGGAAAGCGTAGCAGACAGACAGACACACTTTCGCATTTATAAGGATTTATTTTGTGCACTCTTCTTTAGTTAACTATGTGCGTGTTAGTTTTAAAAAAGTATATATAGATCATGTAAGTAACTATAACTGTGGGGAATAATAAAAGCTATTTTATTTATGGGCTTTAGTTTGATGAAAGTATGGAATAACTGAGCGGGCTTGTATAGCTGAACTAGTATTTTTGGTGTAAAGTGTAGGTACGTGTGTAGAGGTGAAAGCATTTTCTATAGCAGCAACTAAACCGTGCCCAGTGATTGGCTGAGTAATGGATCGCTGCAAGCACCGGCGGGTACTGAGGAGGGCACGTGCGAAGAACACTCAAGAAGGCGCTAGTATAGGAGTTTATTGGATCAAAAGAATTCTACAAATAAAATTCCATGATGAGTTTTTGAGCCGCGTTCACTTTTTGGTAGGAATCCACAAGTTTACCACTTGATTCGCGTCACCGTCACCGACATGCTCGCGTTGTTACGAAGACAAAAGGTCTTAAATATAAATATACTATATTCGTAATAAAACTTTAATGCGTTTAAAGTTTTTTTTTTATTTTAAAAGAAAAAAAAGAAACAAAAAAAAAATTAAATATTCGTTTTTACTTTTATCGGCAGTCCCTATGACTGGCAATTTTTTTTGGAGCGCAAACCATAGAGGTCACTGATAAGTATAAATCTACATCCAGTATGAGTTTTGACGACCTCCGTGGCGCAGTGTTGAGCGCTGTTGCCTTAACGTGCAGAGGTCCCGGGTTCGATCCCCGGCAGGGTTTGGAAATTTATAATTTCTGAATTTTCCCTGGTCTGGCCTTGTGGGAGGCTTCGGCCGTGGCTAGTTACCACCCTACCGGCAAAGACGTGCCGCCAAGCGATTTGGCGTTCCGCTACGATGCCGTGTAGAAACCGAATATGGGTATGGCTTTAATATTACTGCCATGCCCCTAACAGGTTAGCCCGCTACCATCTTAGACTGCATCATCACTTACCATCAGATCGCAGTCAAGGGCTAACTTGTAGTAGAATTTAAAAAAATGAAAGCGCTGTAGTATAGCTAGGAGTATAGGGATGGATGAAAATAAACTCTAGACATAAAATTAATCTCAGGGTAAATCTTTGAAGTCCTTTACTAGATTTTTCTCTTCGCTATTTTAATACGTATCGGGCTTTGAGGCATCGTAACTGAGGTATTTTATTTATGCAATACATACGGTCCATAATAATATTATAAATGCGAAAGTGTGTCTGTCTGTCTGCTACGCTTTCCCGGCCCACATTTTCAACCGTATTTTTTTTTTTTTTTTTTATTCACTCCAAGTTAGCCCTTGACTGCGATCTCACCTGATGGAAAGTGATGATGCAGTCGAAGATGGTAGCGGGCTAACCTGTTAGGGGCATGGCATATTAAACCCATACCCCTATTCGGTTTCTACACGGCATTTGATGATAGGTACAAAGATAGGGTATCCCGGAGAAGGACATATACTTCTTTTTATACCGGAAAAGATAAGGAGTTCTGCACAAGCGAAAGTGTGCGTGTCTTTCTGTCTGTCACCTTTTAAAATTTTTATGATCTATTTGACAAAAAGTTCGATGGGTAAGGAAATAGCTTGCTGTCTGGAGACTACTTTCTATCCCGGAAAATTATGACAAAAACTTTTTTAAAAGTGCCAACGTAATTAAAAAAAACTGAAATGCACGCCCGACAAAGTCGGAGTATATCAACTAGTCTGTTACAAACATAATTATTTCAACCCACAGGCAAACCGATTGGCTAAAGATAAGTACGTAATTTATTTCAGATTCCTTTAGAGTAATAATGGATTCCACGGCAATTAATAATTATTAATTAATAATAATATTAGGTACCTAATTGATTCATGTAATTAAAAAAAAACAAATCCACGTTCGACAAAGTCGGGGACATCAGCTAGTCTGTATACAAAATGAGTTCAATCCAACGACTTCTATATTTGCATAGACGGGGCCTGTCAAACAAAGAATGTGGGCGTATTTTACTAACGCCATCTAGTCTGAAAAGCGGGACAGCGCTATGGCGGGGACAAGGACAGCCTTATACAGGTGTGGAGCACGCTCTACAGGTCGGACGCCTAATTTTCTTCTATCGAAGGGCCTATCTAGTACCTACATACCTATATATCGATGGTTCAATCCCAAGGTAAACTGATTGGCTAATGGCTACAGGCTAGGCAGGTACGTAATTTATTTGAGATTCTTTTTCAGTAATTGATTCCAGGGCAGGTTTTCAGGTAATGGATTGGCGGCCTTAGCGGGGGCAGGCGATGAGGCACGCTCGCCTTTAATAAGCTTTGGCTGTTTGCTGGACTCGCGTTGAATAAACCCTCTAAACGTTTGAGTAATCCTGTAAGGCGCAAGGTTGCTTGGCTCTCTACATTTTTCTTGCTTAATTTTTAATAATTGTTTGGTATTCTACAGGATATATTGCGGAGAGTTTGCTATTTTTCCTTTCGCTTTTTTTATATCGGACTTGAAGGCAACTAATAGCTATCTTCTTGTACTTGGTTCCTACGTACTATAACATGCCTCAACAAAGATGGCGGCTTCGAAATAGCTATTGTTTTGTATGGCAGCCATTGTATTACCGTACGAGTGTGAAAATTAATATTACCGCTCTTTTATGAATTCTAATAACTCCGGTCGTGTCGGATTTTTCGTCCCATCGGGCTTTGAGAGCAAAGGAACAGAGAGTGCACCTGTGTATGCGCACACACTTGTGCACTATAATATCTCCCGCGCAGATGGCTAATCTCTCTGAAGATTGGCTGCCGTGGCCGAAATTCGATCGGGAGGACAATATACATGATTTTAATTCACCTATTTAGTAATGATAGGGGTAATGTAGCGGTAATGGATGTGTTAGATTAACTAACCGGAGCTACATGCGATACGGGCCATATCTCGATTGCGTTGTAATTGACAATTATAATGCGTAAACAATCTGACATTGCAACCAGCAACAAGCTATACCTATGTCTGTAAATGCAGTAATCAAGGAACATGAAGACATCTATACTAATACTAGCTGATGCCCGCGACTTCGTCCACGTTGTTAAATTTTTTTTAATTACCGCAGGAACTCCTTAATTTTCCGGGATAAAAGTAGCCTATGCCACTCTCCAGGGTCTTCAACTATGCCAAAAATCACGTCCGTTGCTCCGTTGCGGCGTGATTGGAGGACAAACCAACAAACAAACACACTTTCACATTTATAATATTAGTATGAAGTATGATTATAAATGCAAACGTTTGGATGGATATAATATGTTTGTTACTCAATCACGCCAGAACGGATGAACGGATCTGGATGAAATTTAGCACAGAGATAGATAGGCTGAAATAACACATAGGATTTTATCCCGGAAAATTAAAGTATCCACGCGGGAACCAAAAAACGTCAATCCACGCGGACGAAGCTAGTAAAAAATATTTGTGCCTGCCTAGCAATAAGGTAAATGTCCTGAGCTTTAACTTGAGGATTTTCCATAATGTTTGCAAGGTTGTATGAAGTTTAATGTAAGTATGTATCATAATATGTTATGTTATATGTTATGTACAGTGTATGAACATAATCTCATTACCGTAGTGATCAATCATCGCCATGTGAGGATGCGACACTTGGGGGCAGTGCACACTATTAATTACCGTCAGCGCTGATTCCATTGTGATGGATCACCCACCCCACCCATGGGCACCCATGGGCAGTGTTAAAGCATCCCCATGTTCTCTTAACTAAACACCGGACTATGAGTGGTTGTTTCAATCAAGTTAAATATCACTTGCTTTTGTAAGGGAGCAGGTGATATGAGTCGACCGTAACAATAGAATGATTATGAATGATAATAAATAAGTTAATAGATTTGTACACCACACAGTGGTAGAATACATGATACCTTCTGCATATCTAACATCTTTATACAAACCTCAAGTGTATTGACAAATAAATAAATATGAATCTGAATCCTCCGAGCGGGTGTTGTGCTCGGGGACCACTGGTCCGACCATTGGTCTCTGTGAATCTTTGGAGGTCGTATATATAGCGTAATTCAGAGAAAACTTCGTAATCGCGATTCAGGCTCTTCGTGTTCTTCGTGCGCTACTAGAAGTGCCATCTATTGGTTTAAGTGCGGACTGCGAAAACCACCACACTTTAACGGTGAAAGAAAATTTCTTGAAAACTGCATGCCTGAGAATTCTACATAATATTCGCAAAGACGTATAAAGTTTAATGAGTGAATGTACGTATCATATAATATGCTGTACAAACATGCTGCTCATACATGTGTGTGTATGAACATTATCTCATTACCGTAGCGATCAATCATCGCCGTGTGAGGTTGCGACACTTGCGGGCAGTGCACACTATTAATTACCGTCAGCGCTGATTTCATTGTAATGCGTATATACCCATGGATAGTGTTATAGGTTATATAATAACACCACACGTTATATTTATGTTAAAACTAGTGGTCGCCGAAACGTAGTACAATTTTGGATTTCCTACGAGATTATGAAATTTTCCCGCCGCAAAAGGCCTTTCTATAGCGGTTATATAGCTTAGGCAGGTTTTTATTATTTAACCTAATTAACCTAACCTAACCTAAATGCCGATTTTCATGTCTCTAACTTCAAAAACATAGGACTTTCATACAAAATTCCAACTCATCCCCTTCATCCCCCTAGGGGTGAATTTTCTCAAAACCGATTCTTATCTGATGTCTACGCCTTAGAAGAAACTTACCTTCTAAAGATATCGCGATTAGTCAGTGAGTGGTATTTCGCTTTTACATTTTTAGATAACTTAGATGATTACCGCGACTTCGTCCACGTGGATTAGGATTTTTGATTTCCGCGGGAACTCTTTAATTTTCCGAGATAAAAAGAATCCTTCCCAGGGATACAACCAACCTCTGTACCAAATTTCATTAAAATCGGTTGAACTGATGAGTCGTGAAAGGGTAGCAGACAGACAGACAGACACATATTCATATTTATAATATTAGTATGGAAGTATAGATGCTTTTCTAACCGAATTTCTGACTGTGGAAGTGACGTCCCATCGGATTATGCGAACGAGGATTAGAGAGTTCATCTGTGTTTAAACTCTCGATGCTTAATAACTCTCATAATCTGCTAAGATTATTTATTATAGCTAAATAAGAATTCTGCTATTTTGTCTGAGAGCTATAATATATCCGACGTCACGAGACATCGTGTGTTTTGAAAGTATATTTTAATAAAAAAGATTTGATTTTGCATCTTCCAAGCGCCTAATTGCCTCCGAAACTTTCTGAATGGATAACACGTCGGGTATTTAGGAATATGCAACTGGGACTCGAACCTAGGACTTAGTGATCAGCTGCCAATTTATGTTTCTTTATTGCGAGATAGACTTGCGCTTGATGACAAAAATGCTGAGTGCAAAGCAATGATGAGGTCTAGGTAGGAACGCGCTTGCCTAGAAGATGCCTATTCACTCTTGCCTTGAAGGTACCTACGTTATACGTGGCAGGAAACACGTGCGCTGGGAGGGTGTTCCACACCTTGGCGGTACGTATCAGAAACGTCGAGCAAAAACGTTTCGTACGAGCAGATTGGCAGTCAACCACATAAGGATGCCAACGCTGACGGTTTCTCTCTGTTCTGTGGTAGAACGGAGAAGGTGGAGAGCTTCTAAGGACACTCACTTGAATAGTTCTCCGACACTCTCCATAGTGTCATTCAGAAGTAGCACCTTCTCACTCAGCAGCTTCTTCTTCTCTTCTGTTGTCAACTTCTGCTTCTCCAACTTGTCTCTTAAGTCTTGCAACTTCTGCTGCCGTTTATCTTCCATCATCTCGTTCCAGTCTCTTCTGTCCCCTAGATTGAGGTTTAAAAATATTAACCGACATTTTTTTTTACTATGGATATTCACAATTCGATGCTTATTTTATTTAAAATCTATTTTTGTAGTTTGTACCACAATCGTAATTTTATCAGTTAATTTTAATAACTTAACTACTATCATCATAATATTATCGAATTCTTTCGAATATGATCAGTTCAAAAAATAATAAAATTTTGAAACTTTAAATTTTGCTAACTCTGATAGATTTGGCAACCCTACACTTTTTTCTTGATCCTTGTGCATTTTGTTTTCGATTGGTTATTATTATTTTTTTAAATTCTTTTTGCTGAATTCGATATATTTTGAAAACTTTTGATAACATTGAAACTTATTAAATACCTTGCTCAAGCGTTTTAGACCTTAAGGCGCCAGCGGAGGGTGAATTGCTCATACAAACGTAATACCAAAATAATTAGTAATTCGAGCATATTTCCTCCATATTATGCGATTATTAAGATTGAACTTGTATTTATCTAGGTCCCTGGATAATTATTTTTCCAAAATACTTTCCCAAAATTAAATGTAAGCACATTGCGTTTTGCATGTTTTTGCGACATAAACGACATGTTTTCTCCTTATTTGTTTCATATTAAAACCAACGATATCTCACGTACTAATTGATCAGGAACATAGCCTATATTGTCAAGTTACAGAATAACAACACGAAGTTAAAAACACAACAATTTTTCATTCATCATTTTTGGTATTCACGGAACAAGACTAAATGTATAACAAATTCTGTACGCTCATATTGCTATCGCGCTTGCACGCGATCATGTGTCTTCAGCCAAATAGGGATAGCAATATACCGGCAAATTTATATTTGCGGTTCGAGTAGAAGTTGCGAGCGGCGGTCGCCGGTCCCTTAATGCACGCAGGATCAAAGAATCCAATTAAAAACTGGTAAACATTTTTAGACATGCCACAGCATAATTGGGTATTTGTCAACTAGTGAAATCAGCAACTTTTTAAACGTCAAAACGCGTGCTTAGTATGGTATTTTGTATGAAACATTGAATAGTGACGTCATCAAAGTTCGGCGCACTTTTTTAATTTAATCTATTGATTAAATAAAATTAAAATTGATTAGATTTAAATTCAACATCAAACTAACAGAGGACGTGGATATTACGACTTTTGGGAGATCTAGATACTATTTAATAATCACTAAAAACTAAAAAATCACTAAAACTAAAAAATAATTTATTTGAATAGTTTTTATTGTAGTAATTTATGTGAATAGTTGTCAAATACCCAATTAAAAAAATTGGTAAAAAAGAGGTTTAACTACGAAAAGTAGGATTTTTACCAATTTCCTGCCTCAATTTGTCCAGCCCTCTCTTCAAACCTTCATTCTCCGCGCAGTATTCATTCAGTAGCGCGTATATAGAAAAGTTCTCCTGTTCCACGCGCTCGAACTGGTCTATTATTTTGTTCACGTCGTATTCGTTTGTGTAATCCTAGAATTTAACATTGGTATATGTATCAACAACGAGTATAGGTTAGCTGTTTTGCCAACGCATACTAGTTCCACAGAATCCATAGTAATTGACCGAGCGAAGCGAAGGTCTCTGAGTCTACTTGAGTGAATTGGCACTTGTCCGTCCGTCCGTCTGTCAGAGCCTTATAACTTCTGAATTACTGAACGTAATTACTTCAAACTTAAATATAAACTGATGGCCTCCCGCCGAATATGACTTAAAAAAATTATAAAAATCTTTATTTCAGGGGGGCTCTCATAGAAGCGAATGCGAAGTAAAATATTTTTTATAGCGTTACATAGGGTTGCGGTATATCATTGTAAAGATAATTAGGAATAGAGTCCAAAAATTTTTTTTTTGATTTTTCCCCTAAAATTGACGAAATGGGGGGCTTTCAAAGTGGAGATTTTCTAACGTCCAAAGTTGACCTTAGAAGTCAGAACTCTCAATTTTCTGAAAGGCTGAGCCTGAAACTTGATCAATTATTTGAATTATATCCTGTATACTTGAACAAAAAAATACTAAAATAAGACAAATATTATAAGGAAACGAAATTATTTAATTTTTAATGATGATGATATTTTTAACAGAACTTCACAATGATGTCAATAGATGGCGCTCTGTGATACCGCGAGGTCTCAGTTCGGGGCGAACCACTAGTTTAAACTAACTGATTGACTGACGATATAGTTAGAAGAACCGATAGACGTTGGGGTCCCAAAGTGCTGGAGTGGCGACCACGCACTGGAAAGCGCAGCGTTGGCAGACCCCCTACTCGCTGGACGGATGACATCAGGAGAGTCGCAGGGAGCCGCTGGATCCAGGCGGTGCAAGACCGCGGCGTGTGGAAATCCTTGCAAGGCCTGCGAGGCCTATGTCCAGCAGTGGACGTCTATCGGTTGATGATGATGATGATAATGACTGACTGATCTATTAACGCACAGCTCAAACCACTAGGGCTATACTGCTAACGCTTAAAGCCATTTTGTTTCATTATTGTTGACTTTCGTGTTTTAGATTGATAAAATCCTTAATTGTAGGAACGTCAAGGTACGTGACATCAAACTAAAAAAGAAAAAAAAAAACTGTAATTTTGTAGTGTAGTAATAATATTGCTTAAGTGTTGCTTTAAGCGTGGGCAGAATGGCCCAGGATTGGAGTGAATTTTCAAAACCTTGTATATTATAAATGCGAAAGTGCGTTTGTCTGTCTGTCTGTTACCTTTTCACAGACCATCTGTTTAATTTTGAGCGAAATTTGAACAGTACAGTCACTGTTATAGTCCGAGTCTCAACATTACAGTTACGATTGATCGTATTCGATCCACCAAATAATGGTAGGAGTTTTCCTGGGATGATAATGCGGTGAGTTCCCACGTCCTTCCGCTTATTATTAAAATTATTTAAATTCTTTGGTTTTTGTAACGAATATTTTCAGATGTTAGTGATAATAAATGGAACCGACGGCTTAACGTGCTCTCCGAGGCACGGAGGAAACAAAAACGCCAAATTTTAACCTCCAAATTCAGTCACCCATCCAGTTTCCGATATGGGTCAACGTTGCTTAACATTCGCATTCGACTGATATGCGTTGTCACAGCTAGGCCATTCGTCCCTGAATTAAAAAATTTACTTACATTAATATCGCTAAATATTTGAACGTGTTCTACAAATTTTTTTTGAAGGTCTTCTTCTTCTTTCTTCTTCTGCGCCTCTTCCGTTTTCTTCACCTTCTTGTTGATTCTCATGACACCTTTATTTGCCAGGAAGTTGTATAGCTTCATCTCGTGGTCGAATGATTTTTGTAAGTCCCTCATTTCCTGAAATAAAAATGCTTCTGTTATAGTTTTAGAGGAATTATACTAATACTAGCTGATGCCCGCGACTTCGTCAGCGTGGATTGAGGTTTTTCGGTTCCCGCGGGAACTCTTTAATTTTCCGGGATAAAAAGTAGCCTATGTGCTATTCCAGAGTATAATCTATCTCTGTGCCAAATTTCATCCAGATCCGTTCATCCGTTGGAGCGTGATTGAGTAACAAACATACATCCATACATCCATCCATCCAAACTTTCGCATTTATAATATTTATATTTGATTATTTGATTACAAAATGCGAAAGTGTGTTTGTTTGTTGGTTTGTTGGTTTATTGGTTTGTTGGTTTGTCCTTCAATCACGCCGCAACGGAACAATGGATCGACGTGATTTTTGGCATGGGTATAGTTGAGGACCTGGAGAGTGACATAGGCTATTTTTTATCCCGGAAAATTAAGGAGTTCCCGTGGGAATAAAAAAACTTAAACCACGCGGACGAAGTCGCGGGCATCAGCTAGTAATTAATAATGTCACCGTCATCGTTTAATCTCAACACATTTTTGAAAATATTTATTTTTAATAGCGCACTAACTAGACATTCCATCCACTACAGCCCCTTAACGTCCCATTGCTTAGAACAGGCTTCCTCTCTCATAGGAGAGAGGGAATTAGTGCTTAGACCCACCACGCTGCTCCAATGCGGTTTATCATGTTAGTGACAATAACCGGGACCGACGGCTTAACGTGCTCTCCGAGGCACGGGGGTGAAACACCGCCAACTTCCTGAATCCAGGCTAGTACTGAGAATTTCTTGGAAAAAACCCCAATAGTTGTTAGCCCGACCTGGGACTCGAACCCGGGACCTCGTCGGCTGCAGTCGAACATGCTAACCACTAGACCAACGAGGCAGTCAAGTGAAATATTAATAAGTATAGGAACGATCTTCACCTGTATTTGCACCATCTGATCAACTTTTCCCTTCTCCTGAGCTGACTTCAGCTTGTTGCACCATTCCTCCCTCTGGTCGTACGCGAGTGTTGACGACTCGAACAGATCCGTGAGGAATTTCTTGCCTTTGTTCAGAGCTGACATCATGTTGGTCCATGATTGGTTGAAAAGTGCCCTGAAAAAACATTTAAATGAGTGATTAGCAAACATATTGGAAAAGGAAGTCTATTAAACGTATGCTCCTTAAAAAAGCTTATTTGTTGAAGCTTATGTTTTTTTTTTTTTTAATTTATCCACTACATGTTAGTCCTTGACTGCGATCTCACCTGCTGGTAAGCAATGATGCAGTCTAAGATGGTAGCGGGCTAACCTGTTAGGGGCATGGCAGTTATATTAAACCCATACCCCTATTCGGTTTCTACACGGCATCGTACCGAAACGCTAAATGGCTTGGCGGCACGCCTTACATGTAAACGATTTAAAGAGCATGGATTTGACTCGACCCGCTTGTGACTTAAATAATCTCAATCCACGTGGTCGAAGTCGCGGGCGTCAGCTAGTTAAATTATATTTGAGGTGAATACCTGTATTAAACACCTGTGTTACCTGTGTTAATGTTAAATTCGTTACCTATCACTGAGCATATGCTCAATCTGCTGCCTGATCTTCCTGTTCTCGCACTGCACCTCGTTGAACCTCCTCATAGCCACTTCCAGCTTGTTCTCCGTGGACTGCAGTCGGTTCTCACTGAGGCCTCTACGTATTTCCACCTGTGATATGTATACCAAAAGTACTCTTTACAATCATTTTTGTAAAGAGTAGTTTTGTAAAGAAATGCCCTTTCGAAATTTCGAATTTTGGAATGCCTTTCCGGCTTCCGTTTTCCCTTCCTCTTTTAGTATAAGTATCTTCAAATCAAGAGTGAATAGGCATCTTCTAGGCAAGCGTGCTCCACCTTAGGCTGCATCACCACCACTATACTCGTTTATTTTAAAAAAATAAAGAAAGATATGGAAGTAACTCATTCCAAAAAATATAGCTAAACGCGCTAAATACTGACTAGACTAATATTTAAGGTGGGGTTTTCTGCTAAGAAATTCTCAGTATTAGATAGGAATTTGAAAGTTGGTTGTTTTTTAACCCCGTGCCAAGTATGAAATTTGTAACAGCACGTCTGGTTCCAAATCTTCAACCTTATGCTTTATGGGTCTACATCACGGTTTAAAATTAAGGGTTTCAGGTCACCAGGAATCCCCGCAGTTCGTCGTGAGTTAAAAAAAAGTCTTACCTCCCCATTATTCGCTATAACTTTGGCATTGATTTGAAGCAGCTCCTTCTTTTTTCGGTACAGAAGTTCCTCTAGCTGCTGCATTAGAGTAAGTTTTTCTGAAAATTTTAAGAAAAGACCTGCCAGCAAGTTATGATGCAGAGTAAGGTGCCTTTCTAGGCAAGCACACTCTAGGTCTACGCAGTAGGCGTTTCTAGGTCTATTTAGTCTTGATCCAAATATTGGATAGAAGCGTTACTTTGCGGAAGTCCATGATAATGAAGAGAACTTTAATTCACTATGATCCGCTAAAAAAGAAAAATCTATGTGGTACAGCGTGACTTGCGATATTCACCGACCATTATGCTAGCAATTCGCACCAGCACAACACACATACGAATCTTCCTAATTATTCTCGACGTACGTTTCACTCCGACATCGGAACATCTTCAGGAGACGTTAACTCGACAATGCACTATTGTAAAGTGCTTGTGATTAATTGATTGTAAGAATTGATGATTGTATTTTTTTTTTTTTTAAATGTATAGGCCAGCGCTTGGCTGCAATCAGACTTGCTTGCAAGTGGTGATGCAGCCTAAGGTGGAGCGCGCTTGCCTAGAAGATGCCTATTCACTCTTGATTAGAAGGTACCTATATTAAAAGAGGAGGGGAAAACGGAAGCCGGAAGGGCATTCCATATCCTAGCGGTTCGAATTAGAAATGAGGAAGCAAATCGCTTCGTACGAGCCCGCGGAATTTCGACTGCGTAAGGGTGCAGACCTTGTCGATTCCTTGCGGTTCGATAATAAAAAGGTGACGCAGGAACCAGATAGAACAGTTATCGTATCTTTACAATCGTGCAGCATAGCGAATTAAACTTCTAGTTCCTTCATTACTCTTGATACTACCAGGTGAGATTGCAGTCTTTGGGGCTGATTCTGTAGTCTCTAAACTAAACTAAAATGACATTTAAAATATTGCTAACCCTTTCATATACTCCCTGAAGAAAGGGACAGAACTACTTAGATTTAATGCTGTCATTTAAGTTTAATATACATTGGTCACAATGGCTTACTTGTCTTATGATAAAGAAGTCTTTATTTACCATCACATTGCTCCTCATGTTGGGTGCACAGCATCAGGGCTCGAGTCAACTCTTTTTTCATCTTTTTGTCATTCTTCTTATGCGCTCCTGATCTCGCTATCTGGAATGTTTGACGTTTCTTATTAAAATTTAAAATAGGTCAAATGTTTTTTATTCAAATAAACATTTTTTTATACCACTACAAGTAAGCCCTTGACTGCGATCTCACCCGATGGTAAGTGATGAAGCAGTCTAAAATGCATGGCATGGCATGGCAGTTACACTTAATCCATACCTCTAATCGGTTTCTACACGCCATCGTACCGGAACGCTTAATCGCTTGGCGGCACGCCCTTGCCCGTAGGGTGGTTACTCGCCACGGCCGAAGCCTCCCACTAGACAAGACCAGAGAAAATTCAGAAATTATAAATTCCCAAATTGACCCTGCCGGGGATCGAACCCGGGGTAGGGTCTACGCAAGGGAGGTCGTCAGGGAGTTAGCGACATATGAACTGATAAATTAATTAAATGAGAACTGAGCTAAACTTAATATTATTAACTACGAATGCTGACTTTCAGGTCCATATAAAGGTTGAGGTACTCCTTCTTCAGAGTCCGCAGCAGATGGTCTTGGCGCCTGAACTGTGGGTGGACCCCCAGCGAGCGGTGCTGTCTGTCTATCTGTATCATGCGTACCTGGAATTAAATAAAAATAAATACATAAAGGTTTATTCAGCTTTACACGATAACTACAGAGAAAATTCAAAAATAAGAAATTATAACTACAAATCCACACTATCCATACTAATCAAATAAATATTATAAATGCGAAAGTTTGGATGGATGTATGGATGTGTGGATGTATGGATGTATGGATGTATGGATGTGTGGATGTATGGATGTATGGATGTATGGATGCATGGATGTATGGATGTTTGTTACTCAATCACGCTCCAACGGCTGAACGGATCTGGTTGAAATTTGGCACAGAGATAGATTATAGTCTGGAATAGCACATAGGCTACTTTTTATCCCGGAAAATTAAAGAGTTCCCGCGGGAACCGAAAAACCTCAATCCACGCGGACGAAGTTGCGGGCATCAGCTAGTAATATTATAAATGCGAAAGTGTGTCTTGTCTGTCTGCTACGCTTTAACGGCCCATCTTTTCAATCGATTTTGATGAAATTTGTAGGGGTAGGTTACATCCTGGGGAAGGACATAGGACATACTTTTTATCCCGGAAAATTAAGGAGTTCCCGCGGGAATACAAAAAACTTAATCAACGCAGACGAAGTCGCGGGCATCATCTACTTACTTACTAAAATACAAGATGTATTTTAACTACATACTAAAATAAGTTGCTCAGTTTTTTTTTATTCCACTACAAGTTAGCCCTTGACTGCGATCTCTCCTGATGGTAAGAGATGATGCAGTCTAAGATGGTAGCGGGCTAACCTGTTAGGGGCATGGCAGTTATACTAAACCCATACCCCCATCGATTTCTACACGGCATCATACCGGAACACTAAATCGCTTGGCGGTACGTCTTTGCCGGTAGGGTGGTAACTAGCCACGGCCGAAGCCTCCCACCAGACCTGCAGTGTTTGATATTATATTGCACATGTGTGTACGCAAACACAGGTGCACTCTTGATTCCTTTACTCTCATACATAGCCCGATGGGACGGAAAATCCGACACGACCGGAAAGAGATCAGGCACAGGACCGACGGCTTTATGTGCTCTCCGCCGCACGGGGGTGAAACACCGCCAAGTTCCTAACTCCGGGCTAGTACTGAGAATTTCTTGTCAGAAAAACATGGCCCGACCCGGAATTCGAACCCGGGACCTCGTCAGCCGCAGTCGAACATAATAAGTAAGATGATAGGAGGTAAGATGATAAAAGTGGATTTTATAATAACTTGTCTCTGCAGTCGTAAATGTTCGTCCTCCATTTTCTTCAGCACTTCAATATCACTGCTCTGATGTTCCGGACTCGGAGGTTCCATCTTTTAAGAAGCTTTTTATATAAATAAAAGAAAAGTTAATTTAATTTAAATATAATAAAATTCCAGTTTGTGGTACGTGTAAATGTTAAAATCATTGTGTATTTTGACTAGTTATACGCGGCCTACTTGAAAATATGTTTTACTAGATGATGCCCGTGACTTCGTCCGCGTGGATTCAACTAATTTTAATTTCCGCGGGAACTCCTTAATTTTTCGGCATACAACCTATCTTTGTACCAAATTTCATCAAAATCGGTTGAACGGATGGGTCGTGAAAGTGTAGCAGCAATATTAGTATGGATTTTTTTTTATTTAATAAAAAATATCCATACTAATATTATAAATGCGAAAGTGATGAAATTATTTGAAAGCGTGTTTGTTTGTTGGTTAATTTTGGTATTTCCTTGGAACACGCCGCTACGGATGAATGTGATTTTGCATAGTTGAGGACCTGGAGCGTGTATTCGGTGACTTTTTATCCCGGAAATTCAAAGAATTCCCTCTACGGGAAGTTGAACTAACATTAATCCACGCGGACGAAGCCGCGGGCATCAGCTGGTCCATACTAAAACTATAAATGCGAATTTATGTATGAATATAACAAACTATAAGTAAATAAATATTATTTTCATCCCAGCATCTCGGAAAGAGTATTTTTACTCTTCGATATCTGAATGCAAAAGCCGTTATTATCATCTTGAGGATAATGTAAATTGAATTTAGAACATCGCGTGCACGTTAGTAAATATCACTCGTCTATGAAGTTTGTGAATTCAAAACATTTTTTTTTTTATTTTTATCCACTACAAGTTAGCCCTTGACTGCGATCTCACCTGATGGTAAATGATGATGCAGTCTAAGATGGTAACGGGCTAACCTGTTAGGGGCATGGCAGTTATACTTATTAAACCCATACCCCTATTCGGTTTCTACACGGCATCGTACCGGAACGCTAAATCGCTTAGCGGCACGTCTTTGCCGGTAGGGTGGTAACTAGCCACGACCGAAGCCTCCCACCAGGCCAGACCAGGGAAATTCAGAAATTATAAATTTCCAAACCCTGCCGGGGATCGAACCCGGGACCTCCGCACGTTAAGGCAACAGCGCTCAACACTGCGCCACGGAGGTCGTCAAAACCTATCATCAAAACCTACATCATCGTCATTAAAACCTATTTACTTCTACCTCTATGGTGCCGAATTTCCATTTAACCGTTTTTAATTTGTTAAAAACTCACATTCGTAACCTTCTTGGTGTACTTTTTAGGGTTCCGTAGCCAAATTTGGCAAAAACGGAACCCTTATAGATTCGTCATGTCTGTCTGTCTGTCTGTCTGTCTGTCTGTCTGTCTGTCTGCCTGTCCGTCCGTATGTCACAGCCACTTTTTTCCGAAACTATAAGAACTATACTGTTGAAACTTGGTAAGTAGATGTATTCTGTGAACCGCATTAAGATTTTCACACAAAAATAGAAAAAAAACAATAAATTTTGGGGGTCCCCATACTTAGAACTGAAACTCAAAAATTTTTTTCATCAAACCCATACGTGTATCTATGGATAGGTCTTCAAAAATGATATTGAGGTTTCTAATATCATTTTTTTCTAAAGTGAATAGTTTGCGCGAGAGACACTTCCAAAGTGGTAAAATGTTGGTCCCCCCCCCCCGTAACTTCTAAAATAAGAGAATGATAAAACTAAAAAAAATATATGATGTACATTACCATGCAAACTTCCACCGAAAATTGGTTTGAACGAGATCTAGTAAGTAGTTTTTTTTTAATAATTTAAAACTTACTACAGGTTTGTACGGAACCCTCGGTGCGCGAGTCCGACTCGCACTTGGCCGGTTTTTTAATTTGCTTTGCGCGCACCATTTTCTTTCACGTAAAATATTACACTCAACTTAAGTAACTGTAGCAACGTTACTTTCAATTTTTTTAATTATACCTACATAAGTATTATTTGTTAAGATAATTCTGTAATACTTACCTTTCATAATGTAGTAAGTAGTTAATACCTAAACTGAAATAAAATTATCTTGTGATTTTTTTTGCATTTAGTCATTTCGTCGCTGAGATGGGATGAAAAGTTACGTGTTGCACTCGAGTGAAAAGATTTTTCACCTCGTGCTCTTTTGATTCCCTCGCTGACGCTCAGGATTCTAATTTTTGAATCCTTCGCTTGCTCGGCCATCAAAATTGAGCACGCGGTTAAAAAACAACTTTTCACTCTTGTATAACAAATAACTAATAATATATAACAACTAGGTACAATCTATATAATAAGTGCACGGCGTAGTTTTAGTTGAGCGAGAACTCGCCAACAAACTACGTGTGTAGTTTGGCGAGAAACAAAATGTTGTAAGTACCTATTTGTTTGTGCATTTCATAAAATAAATAAATAAAAAAAAAGTCTGTCTGCTACGCTTTAATGGCCAATCTTTTCAACGGATTTTGATGAAATTTCGTATAGAATAAGTACAAAGAGGTTGCATCACGGGAAAGGATATAGGCTACTATTTATCCCGGAAAATTAAAGAGTTCCCGCGGGAATTAAAAACCTTAATCCACGCGGACGAAGTCGAGGGCATCATCTAGTTTCTAATGATTTCCCGCGAGCGATACCGGGGCGATTGTACGAGTATAAATCCATACTAATATTATAAATGCGAAAGTGTGCCCGTCTGTCTGTCTGTCTGCTACGCTTTAACGGTCCATCTTTTTAACTGATTTTGATGAGGTATATAGGTTCCATCCCGGGGAAGGGACAAAGGCTTCTTTTTATCCTGGAAAGTATACTAGTAAGGAGTTCCCCGCAGAATAAAAAAAAACTTAATCCACAGTCAGTATGGGTTTTCATACAATTTTTTTTCTCCTTTTTTGTTCGATTTCGCTAGTGTGAGGTTGTTTCAATGCCCAGTTTCCGAAGTATTATGAGTTTTTTCCACTACGTAATCATCATCCGAGCTTTGCTAGTTGCGTCTATTAATAACCTAACCTATATTCCTGGTTCCTACTTTTTTAATTGACCTAAAAAATGGGAAGGCTCCAGTGTATCACAGTCCATGAAATTTGGCACTGAGCCTCGTATTCGACTTACGAGAACAAAATTCAATTACATCCGGACTTACGTTCTTAATTTTTACTACGGGCTACCCACTAATCTATATATTTCTATGCTAATACTAATATACCTACTAATCATACTAATATTATAAATGCGAAAGTGAGTTTGTTTGTTGGTTTGTCCTTCAATCTAAGAAAAGAGATCTAACAATAAGAAAAGAGCAACTGCTGAGTTTCTTGCCGGCTCTTCTCATTAGAATCATTTTCCGAACCGGTGGTAGAGTCTTAAGGTATCATAAGTGACACAAGTTGTCCTACGTGAAAAAGAAATCATTTCATTTCATTTCAAATCATTTCATTTCAATCATATTAATATTATAAATGTGTTTGTTTGTTGGTTTGTTGGTTTGTCCTTCAATCACGCCGCAACGGAGCAACGGATCGACGTGACTTTTTGCATGGGTATAGTTGAGGACCTGGAGACTCGTAGGGATTCCCGTAGGAATTTAAAAAAAGTATTTCATGCAAAGAGAGTCGCGGGCATCAGCTAGTATAATATTATAAATGCGAAAGTTTGGATGGATGGATGGATGGATGTATGTTTGTTACTCAATCACGCCAGAACGGCTGAACGGATCTGAATTAGATTTGGCACTAAGATAGATTAATTATAGTCAGGAATATTAATTCCCGCAGGAATTCCTTAATTTTCCGGGATAAATATTAGCCTATGTCCTTCGTTCCCCGGGATGAAACCACGGTTACTCACCAACATCCGTTGAAAAGATGGGCCGCTAAAGCGTAGACAGACAGACACACTTTCGCATTTATAATATTAAGAATGGATGCTCAGTCTAAGATATTATGGACAAATTCAACTTTTTTATCTTTTTTTTTTAACATTTATTGAAAACAATACAATAGAACTTAAAGCTAGCCTAACCTAATTACTATATAAATCATGCCTGCGTTTTTCTTTTCTATTCACTACATGTTAGCCCTTGACTGCGATCTCACCTGATGGTAAGTGATGCAGTTTTAGATGGTAGCGAGCTAACCGTTTAGTGGTATGGCAGTTATATTCATCGTGTCGGATCGCTAAATCGCTTGGCAGCACGTCTTTACCAAGCCAATGTGAATATGGAATTGGTAAATGCATTAAGAGACGCCGCGGGTGAAATGTCATCAGAACCTTCTTATCTGCTAACAGCGACCTGACACGTGCACTGTCGCCGCTAGGGATGGCGATTTTTACGTTTTTTTTGATTTTTTTTTTGTTGACTCGACAATGCACGATTGTAAAGATCTTTTCTTTTACAATTCTTTGCAATCGTGCATTGTCGAGTCAACATCTCCTGAGGATGCTCAGGTTTCGGAGTGAAACGTACGTTGAGAGTGATTTGGAAGATTTGTGTGGTGTGGTGCTGTGCCGGTGCGAATTGCTGGGTGATGGGTGTTCGCATGCTATTGGTGAAGGACACGCACTGTACCACATAGATTTGTCTACTGTGGCGGATTACACTACCTACTGAATTCTCAGTAGGTATAAGTTTTTGAAGTGAAAACTTCTTTAGCCGCGTTGAGCACATTTTGGTAGGGGGTAAAATTGTGGATTCGCGGCGTCATCGACATGCATGTCGCCGACATGCTCGCGTTGTTACGTAGACAAATTAAGGTCTTGATATACATATACTACATTCGAAATTAAACTTTAAGGTTTATATTAAAAAAAAAAATTAATTAAAAAAAAAAAAGAAAAAAAATCGTTTTCACTTCTATCGGCAGTCCCTATGACTGCCAATTTTTTTTTTTATCAGTTAGGACCCCATCCTAAATATTTTGAGGATAGACAAACGTGTGTGAAGTCGGGATGCAAGCCAGTGTGAATGTGGAATTGGTAAAGACATTATGAGATGCCGCGGGTGAAATGTCATCAGAAACTGCTATCAGCCAACAGCGTACCTGGCACGTGCACTATGCCGCTAGGGTTGGCGATTTTTACTTTTTTAAAATTATTTTGGTGCTCGGTCAAAGGTATGGACAAATTCGGTGTAAGTTCTCGAGCAGCGAGCTCTTCAACTGATCGTCACTGCTGCCCCCCTAGCATGGGCCGAGACAATTTTCTCCCCGAGAAAAGGATAAAATTTTTATTCCTACATAAATAAATAAAAACGCTAAATAACGGTGGATAAATAGTCCCCCGAGTCCCCGTGAAATGTCAAACGGGGATAAACTTCTCCTCTCCCCTGTTGCCGTGCTCTGAGAGGTGGATAAGTTAATTTTATCTCTTGTCAGTGGATAAAATCGGGGGATAATTTTTTTATCTCCGGCCCATGCTAGCCCTGCTGGACATATAAGTCAATTGTATAGACTTCTACAATCCACGCAAGCTTCATATTCTTAGCAAAATGATGCCCGTGAAAACGTCCGCGTGGATTGAGATTTTGTTTTATTCCCGTGGGAACTCTTTAATTTTCCGGGATGAAAAGTAGCCTAATATCACTTTGCAGATGTTTATCCAGGTCTGTATCCATGCAAAGAATCAAGTTAATCCGTTGTTCCGTTGAAGCGGACATTTAAGGACAAACCAAAATGCAAACACGCTTTTACATTTATAATATTAGAAGAGACAGTTCGAAATTAAGTTGTTAGTTTCAGCATTAACGAAGATACAGAAGTAGGTAAGAAACTGCGTATGCTTAAAACTGTCTTCTTGAGGAAAAATTGCTTTTACTAAAAAGTAAATCTCACCACCACCACCACACACCATCCCGTTTGTGTTCTCTTCTCCTGTCTCCAAAGGTTGTCTGAAAGAGATCGCCTTAGGCGATACTTGACCTTTGCATACTGTATTGTCCTATTCGTAGTTTTATCGTCTTTTTTTTCGTGTACTTCTGTGCAATACAGATTTAAATTAAAAAATTGGCAGTCATAGGGACTGCAGATAGAAGTGTCAACGAATAATATTTAAAATAATTAAAAATAAATTAAAATTAAAATAGTTAAAATATAAACCTTAAAACAAAGAGATTAAAGTTTAATTACGAATGTAGTATATTTATAAGACCTTTTGTCTTCGTAACAACGCGAGCATGTCGGTGACCCATGTCAATCCACAAGTTTACCCCCTACCAAAAAAGTGCTCAACGCGGCTAAAGAAGTTTTCACTTCAATAAATGCAATTTTTCTCCCAGTTGGCAACCCTAAGCACCTCTCAGGAGAGCAGCGCGCGAAATTGAAATCTGCACCAACAAGTTTATTCTAACTTGACAACCAACATTTGATAGTTGTATGGATACCGCAGCGGCGCATACTATGATAGCGATCCGGCTTTTGTTACATTGTTCCGAGACTTTTCAAGGCAAGAAAGAAAGAAAGAAAGAAAGAACGAAATCTTTATTCAGGGATACAAGTACAAGAAATCATACTAATATTATTGGTTTGTTGATTTATTGGTTGGTTGGTTTGTTGGTTTGTCCTTCAATCACGCCGCAACGGGGCAACGAATCGACGTGATTTTTGGCATGGGTATAGTTGAGGACCTGCCCCCAATCATGTAAGAATGTTCGATCAAACGTTTAAGATTTTTGGCAAAGTAAAATAAACCATAACTGCATTGAATTAGAGCTCAATTTCGTCTCCCCATTCTTATACGTTTAGGTATGTATGATACCCTAAACGTATAAGAATGGGCAGATGAAATTGAGCTCTAATTCAATGCAGTTATGGTTTATTTTACTTTGACAAAAATCTTAAACGATTGATCGGACATTCTTACATGATTGGGGCCCAGGGAGAGTGACATAAGGTACTTTTCATCCCAGAAAATCAAGGAGTTCCCGTGGGAATCAAAAAAACTTAAACCACGCGGACGAAGTCGCTGGCATCAGCTAGTAACTAATAATAAAATAAGACTATAGAGAGATAAAAAAACGCGAAATGTGACTTGATCCCCGAAATGGTCTTCACTAAGCTTGTGCATGTGAGGCAGGGTCAATTTAGGAATTCCCGGTTATTATCACTAATATGATAATAGTCGTTAAAGCCCGCCAACCCGCATTGGAGCAGCGTGGTGGGTCTAAGCTCTAATTTCCTCTCTCCTATGAGAGTGGAGGCCTGTGCCCAGCAGCGGGACGTTAATGGGCTGTAGTGGTACGGGGCCGCGTCGCGCAGTGCATCTCCGTGCCGCGCCGCTTAAGTGGGTCCAGCTCCATACAACCCCATACAAAGAATACTTGCCGATACGTGCCGTGCCGCGCCGCGCCTCTGTCTAGATCTTAAGAAATTGATTAAGAGTATTATGTCCCACGTCCGATTGTTTGTCGGCAAGAAACGAAAGATACAGATTGCAATATTGAAACACACACGTCCTACAAAAAGTCGGTGAACAAGTGAATATTTAACTCAAAGAATTAAAAAATACGACTGCCATAGTTAAATGATTTTTTTTGTGAATCACTGGACATTGAAATATCATATCATACTAATATTATAAATGCGAAAGTGTGTTTGTTTGTTGGTTTGTTGGTTTGTCCTTCAATCACGCCGCAACGGAGCAACGGATCGACGTGATTTTTGGCATTGGTATAGCTGAGGGCCTGGAGAGTGACATAGGCTACTTTTTATCCCGGAAAATTAAGGAGTTCCCGTGGGAATCAAAAAAACTTAAACCACGCGGACGAAGTCGCGGGCATCAGCTATAGTCTTATATATTTTTGGAATCTACTCATCATTTTCTTGATGATGACAATATAGAAATCATTTTGGAAAAAAAAATCTACTTTAGTCTTTGATGCGGGACCATGATCACCCTATCAATTTTTTTTTAAATTTTACTAGCCTATGTCACCCGGAATAAGCTAAGGATTCTAACGATACCTCAAGATCCGTTCAGGCGTATAGAAGGTATGGTGGAATATACAAACTCACATACATACATACATGAACCCTGAAAACAATATACTCCTTTTTTCAGGCAGTCGTATAAAAACTAAATCGATCATCGCGGCCGATCCTATTGTCGGTGGAAAATGAAATGTTCGGAAATGTATGGACTAACGCATAACTCACACCGACGCGACGGTCGGTGAATCATACAAAAACAATATTAAAGGCGGCTTGCACAAGGACATTAATTAAACTTATTTAGTTAAATGTAATGCTGTCCCTTTTTGGCAAATGTATATTGTAGTTGCCAAAAGGGACAGCATTAAAATATTTAACTAAATCAATTTAAGAGTCCTTGTGCAAGTGGGACTTAAATATTTAATTTAAGATTCTTATAAATCCCGTGGGAACTCTTTAATTTTCCGGGATAAAAGGTAACCTATGTCACCCTCTAAGCTTTTAAATTCATGCAAAAGATAACGTCGATTCGTTGCCTCGTTGCAGCATGATTGTAAGACAAACCAACAAACAATTACACTTTCGCATTCTGTACATAGTTTAATGATTAATTTTAAGAAAATATTTCTACCAGTTTTCTTTAAAGTCTTATTTAAATAAACCTATTTTAATACGAAATTTATTGGTACTAACCAAATATGTTTTCCTTTTAAGTTAACTACTTCGTTATAAAGTAACCGGAATAAATGGACTAAGATTTAGTTGTTTTACTTTTCTTTGCTCTTCTTCTGCTTTACTTCCTTTTCGCTTCACTCGTTTTAGTTTAGATTAATGACTGTTTGGATTTTACGGTTTCAGAAGTTCGCACGTTTTTTGACAAATAAATCTAGCAAATTGTAAATTCTACGGATCTGTATTTTTATACGACTGTCTGAAAAAAGGACTATATTGTTTTCAGGGTTCATGTATGTATGTATATTCCATAGTTTGTATATTCCACCATAACTTCTATACGCCTGAACGGATTTTGAGGTATCGTTAGAATCCTTGGCTTATTCCGGGTGACATAGGCTAGTAAAATTTTAAAAAAATTGTTAGGGTGACCATGGGTCCCGCATCAAAGACTAAAGTTGATTTTTTTTTCCAAATCGAGAATAACTACGAGTATATTGTCATCATCGAGAAAATGATGAGTAGATTCCAAAAATACTCGTATATAAGACTATATTTCAATATCCAGTGATTGACAAAAAAATATCATTTAACTATGGAAGTCGTATTTTTTAATCCTTTGAGTTATTTTTTTAAATTATTTCGAATATTCGTTTTCACTTCTATCGGCAATTTTTGCCAATTTTTTTTATCCACTACCTTAACTTGTGGAATACAAAAAACACGGAGTTTGTGAATGTAAATCAATGCAAACAAAACCAGTCGCGATTCGCGGACATCATCAGCTAGTCTAATACAAAGACATATCTCACACCACTTGCACTATAGTTGCGGACAACGCATATCAGTCGAATGCGATCGTTAAGCAACGTTGTCCCAAGTCGGTAACTGGATGGGTGATCGAATTTGGTAGTCCGAATTTGGCTTTTTCGTTTCGTTTCCCGGCGCCTTGGAGAGCACGTTAAGCCATCCGCCCCGGTTATCATCACTTACATCTGATAATAATCGTTAGAAACCTAAGAGTTGAAAAAATAACAGTCGAGTATGCGTAGGTACCACCGCATTAATATCTCAAGAAAACCCCTGCCAATATGTGATTAATGGAATGGGGTCACGACCCACCGCAATGAGGAATACAACGCACAGAGAGAGAGAGAGAACTAGGCCATCTATTGCTTAGAAATTCTCATATGGAATACAGAAGTTCTAAATAGCTTAATCTTCTTGGAACGTTTTCATAAAGCTAACTTAGTGCAGACAGTTAGACAGGGCAGAGAGCTGCTATTACTAGAGTAGCAATAGTCTAGTAGTAGCAGTAATTAAATATTGCGTGCGGCCAGTCAGTTAATCCATATCCATACCTACTAATATTACAAATGCAAAAGTGTGTCTGTCTGTCTGCTTCGCCTTCAAGGTCCATCTTTTCGACTGTTATTGACAAAATTTTGAACAGAGATAGGTTGCATGCTGGGGAAGGACATAAAAACAAAGTTGCTACGGTATTTTAGAAAAATCCATTTTTGAAATGAAATTAAATGAATCTTTTTTTTTTTTTTTTTTGAAATTAGTAACTTAATTTCAATTGTATACCCGCACGCACTTGCACTTGTTTAACTGTGCAATGTTTCGTTTAGGTAGTTGTTTATAATATGAACCATTTATTTAAGGAGAGCGCTGTCGCCTAAAACACAGGTCAATACCTATCTTAGGGACAGTTGGTTTTCTGTATGTCTACGTATTTTGATTTTGTAACTACAATTTAGAATATTATTAAGTTTTGCCTTGTAAAATGCAGATGATTGATAACGAAAATGTTTTTGTAATTGTAACTTATGTATCTTTGGAGCAATAAACAATTTATTTTAAAAATAAAAAAAAAACTTAAAGTAAGTACCTATTTTTTTTTTAAAAGTATAATTTTGTAATCTTTTTGACCTTATTATAGTTTTAGGAGATAACTGTAAATTATATAAGTAAAAACGCTGTTGATTACAGACAAATAAACAAAATAAAATAAAAATAAATCATTTCATTTTCAGTAACAAGACAACTCTGTGGTACAGACAGATACTGCACCACTGTGTGGTCTGTGCACTCCACACATAGGTGGACCATTAATACCTCAGTGAACTGGACGATAGGGGGAGGCACTCAGAGGGGATTGCCGTTAATAGCCTCGCAGTTTGAGGGGATTTGTTTTTGAATGATTCTTGGAATAGAATAGAATATAATTTATTTTATTAGTAAAAAAATAAATTATTTATTACTGACTAGATGATGCCCGCGACTTCGTCCGCGTGGATTAAGGTTTTTAATTCCCGCTTGAACTCTATAATTTTCCTAACAAGTGAATATAACTCAAATCAAATCAAATCAAAAGACGCTGTGCCGTGACCAGATCAGCCGTTGAGAAGCTATCGAAAATCTGGAGAGACAAAAGAATTACGAAAAATACAAAGATTCGTCTAATGAAATGTCTTGTCTTTCCGATCTTTCTATATGCGGCTGAAACATGGACCCTCAGACAAAATGACAGGCGGAAAATCGACGCTCTGGAAATGTGGTGCTGGAGACGCCTATTAAGAATAAGCTGGACAGCGCATCGAACAAACGTCTCCATACTCAAAGAACTTAAAATAACACAAAGGCTTTCGTCGCTTGTACAACTGCGAATCCTTAAGTTCTTTGGGCATATCACTAGGAAGACTGGTACGATAGAACACCTCGTTGTACAAGGTCGAGTTGAGGGCACTCGTCCACGTGGTCGCTCCCCTACTAGGTGGACGGATTCAATCCGTTCTGCCACAAATCTATCCGTCTCCGAGTGTTCCCGTGATGCCACCAACAGAAGTCGCTGGAGGGAGATCGCAAGAGCTGCTGTGAAGGCCCATTCATAGCCACGACCACTCTGCCAAGAGTGAACGAATGAGAAGAAGAAGAATATAACTCAAAGAATTAAAAAATACGACTGCCATAGGTAAATATATTTTTGTGAATCACTGGATATTGAAATATAGATATAAAAAAAAATCAACTTTAGTCTTTGATGCGGGACCATGGTCATCCTATCAATTTTTTTTTAATTTTCTAGCCTATGTCACCCTGAATAAGCTAAGGATTCTAACAATACCTCATTAATCAAAATCCGTTCAGGCGTATAGAAGTTATGGTGGAATATACAAACTCACATACATACATACATGCACCCTGAAAACAATATACTCCTTTTTTCAGGCAGTCGTATAAAAATAGCCTATGTCCTTCCCCGGGATGTAACCTACCACTATACCGAATTTCATCCAAATCGGTTGAACAGATGGACCGTGAAAGCGTAGCAGACAGACAGACAGATAGACACTAGACAGGCAGACAGACACACTTTCACATTTATAATATTAGTGTAGAAGTATGGATTTGCGCGTGTTCAACAGTAATTAATTAAAAAATTCTATTTTAATTAGTTTATGTTTGTAAAAATACAAGTAAATACTCGCATTCAAGTACTTAGTCGCGTGACAAAGGGAATTAGCACCCACTTTATGAGGTTTTTGCCTTGTGTCGCGGTGTCTGATTTATTAATAAAGTAGTATTTAAAATAATTCCGGGTTTTTTAAAACAAATATAGCGCGTTCTTTTTTTTTTTTTTTTGAGGAACTGTAAAGCAAGCATTGACGACCTCCGTGGCGCAGTGTGTAGCGCTATTGTTAGCGCTTAAAGTGCGGAGGTCCCGGGTTCGATCCCTGGCAGGGTCAATTTGGGAATTTATAATTTCTGAATTTTCCCTTTTCTGGCCTGGTGGGAGGCTTCGGGCGTGGCTAGTTACCACTCTACCGGCTAGGACGTGCCAAAAAGCGATTTAGCGTTCCGGTACGGTACCGTGTAGAAACTGAATAGGAGTATGGGCACGTATGGGTTTAATATAACTGCCATGCCCCTAACAGGTTCTAGCCCGCTACCATCTTAGACTGCATCATCACTTACCATCAGGTGAGATCGCAGTCAAGGGCTAGCTTGTAGTGGATAAAAAAAAACATAAAGATTTTAGATTTTTGTTGTCGATAGAACCAATCATTATCACTTAATTTTTTAGGGCTCCCTTCCTCAAAAGGAAAAGATACCCTTTATTATCGCTTCATTGTCCGTCCGTCTGTCTGTCAACGCTCTTTTTCTCAGGAACGCGTGGCGGTTTCAATTTGAAATTAATATTAAATACAAATTAATATCTCCACGGTCTCTTGGAGCTGTAAAAAAACCAAGCTTCAAACATAAATACGGCCGTTTATATAAGCCGCATATTTCGACGTCCGGCAACGACGGTTCGCTTCCCGGCAGGGTCAATTTGGGAAATATTTTTATGATGGAAAATTAAAGAGCTCCCGCGGGAATCAACTAACGCAGACGCGGGCGTCATCTAGCAAGCAATAACGATGAATTTTTCGTACGGTTTTGACCACCTTCCTGGGGCATTATTGAGAAAGAAAGAAAAGAAAGAAAATATATTTATTCTCAACATTGTGCCACACAGTACAATACCTTAAGGTAAATGTTACCATGGCGCCTCCAGTACTTGAACATTAAACTCATGGCCAAGCCCTAGAGGCACCCTGACAACACTAATTGTCGTGTGTGGCACAACCCGAAAGAAGGCAACAGCTCAGCATTATGCAGAATGCCTCGCAATACAATATTACGAGAGCATTCTGCGCTGATTTTCAGCTGGAGCCCTACTCCAGGAGCGCAGCGCAGCGCAGTGTCTTAAAAGTGGGAGGGTCAATTTGTTTTTTTGTCTTGTTTAAAGCTCTTGCGAATGTCATATAAAATTACAATTAACTCAAATAAGATTACAAAATTACAAACAAAAAAAAAGCATGAGACAAGATCATAAAATTATAAAAATTAAAAAAAAATTAAAGTTTTAAACAAAAGATCATATTTAGTGAAATCTTCGTGTGTGCCTAATTAAGTTTCTTTCGGCATTTCTTGCGTTCCCTTCTCTGTCTGTCTGTGCCCTTAGTTTTTGTCCAAATAAAGATTAAGGGTTACATATTACTGCCGTACCCCTAATAGATTAGCCCGCTACCATCTTAGACTTCATCGTAAACTAAGGTGGTACGGAAACTAAGGAACTAAAAAGATGCAACATTTTAGTGAGTTTACATTGTATATTGAATTAGTTCCTTAGTACCACAACTTTGGCGTTTCATTTGGCTACCGTAGTTTTATGGCGTTCGCTGAAATGTGAAACACTTCCAGTTTATATTGTTACTGAAATTGTTACATTGTATTCCACGATTCTTTTTAGTTGATACTCATGACGACCTCCGTGGCGCAGTGTGCAGCGCTGTTGTCTTAACTTGCGGAGGTCCCGGGTTCGATCCCCGGCAGAGTCAATTTGGGAATTTATATAATTTCTGAATTTTCCCTGGTCTGGCCTGGTGGGAGGCTTCAGCCGTGGCTAGTTACCACCCTACCGGCAAAGACGTGCCGCCAAGCGATTTAGCGTTCCGGTACGATGCCGTGTAGAAACCGAATAGGGGTTTGGGTTTAATATAACCGCCATGCCCCTAACAGGTTAGCCCGCTACCATCTTAGACTGCATCATCACTTACCATCAGGTGAGATCGCAGTCAAGGGCTAACTTATAGTGGATAAAAAAAAACCGACTTCATTCTTCGTGGATTTGGATTTTGGAGTTTGATTTTCGGGGATATGTCCTTTTTTTGAAGTGAAACTTCTTTAGAATCGTTGTGATTTGAAAATTCAACGAAACAAAACAATGAAACGAAAAAGCGACACCGAAAAGAGTCAAACGTATATAGGATTTAGCCTGCGAGAGAATGAGATAGAATACAAGTTATACTGACTTTGATTGATTGATTGATATCTCATTCTCTAGTAGGCTACTTTTCTGAAGATTCACTTCTGCCGTGTGTGAATTAGACAACGTTAAAACACAGATATATTATGCTATCGCAGTCTTTTTTTTAGAACTTTTTGAGAGGAACAATTCCACCATACATTGTTTTCGTGTAACTTTTACTATTTACGCAGCGCACGCCACGTCTCTTTTCTCTCTCAAGAAGATTTTTTCCGACTTCATTCACATTATGTCAATTTTCGTACGGATTTCTAATTTTTTGAAAATAAAATATTATAGCCTCCTACGTCACTCGCTAATAAAGTAGCTTTCTATAAGTGAAAGAATTTTTAAAATCAGTTGAGTAGTTTTTGAGTTTATCGATAACAAACAAACAATCAAAGAATGAAACAATCAAATCTTTCCTCTTTACAATATTATTTGGAGTTTAGAACTTTAGACTAATATAAAATCAACATCATTCAGTTAATCCATACTAATATTATAAATGCGAAAGTGTGTCTGTCTGTCTGCTATGCTTTCACGGCCCTAAAACTCAACCGATGTTGATGAAATTTGGTACAGAGACAGTAGCAAACGTATATTACAGTTACATCCCGGGGAAGGTTACTTTTCATCCCGGAAAATTGAAGAGTTCTCGCGGGAATCAAATAACATCAATCGACGCGGACGAAGTCGCGAGCATCATCTGGTTTCTGCACTAAACTGAATTTTAATTCATATTGGATTTGTTACTCGAAAAATAACATACCTGAGACAAACAAATCGTACGAAATCACTCTCATTAGTTCTCTCATAGTTTTGCAAAAGAATGTAATATATTATGCGACTATGCGTATACAATTTGTGCTATTCATTCACATTCGGATCATCTATTCATACATTTTCGTGTTTCTAATTGCTGGAGATTTACATGAAATTTCCAGTCAGATGAATACATGAATAGGCACCACTTTATTTAAATAAAACTGGCCAAGTGCGAGTCGGACTCGCGCACCGAGGGTTCCGTACAAACCTGTAGTAAGCTTTACGATTAATGAATTTAATGAACCGCAAAACTTACTTTGTTTGTAGAGGTTTATTGTTAATATAAGAAAAAGTATGCTAGTTAGAGCGTTGGTTTTATTTTTCCTGTAAAATATACATAAGCTTCTATTGACCATAATTATTTCAGATTTTTCAATTGGTAAACTTCGGAGATAAGGGGGGGGAACGGTATTTTTTTCGACATTTTGCCCGATAAATCAAAAACTATTAAGTATGCATAAAAATAAATAAAAACTGTTTTAGAATGTAGAAGTATAGCCCTTTCATATGATATCTCACTCAGTATAGTTATCATACTTTGAAATTTCAAACCCCCGATTTTCCCCCTTTTTTAATTAAACTAAAAATAATTTTCGTTTTTTTTTATTTTAATGATGTTAGGCCACTATTATTCACAACTGTTCCAAATTTCATGTCGATAGCTTTAATAGTTACTGAAATAATCGACTGTGACAGACGGACGGACGGACAGACGGACGGACGGACGGACGGACGGAGAAAGTCGCACCATAAGGGTTCCATTTTTACCAGTTTGGTACGGAACTCTAAAAAAGTTACCTATTAATAAGGAGGTAATGGAGTCGTGATGGTTTAGAAAAAATATTAGATGCCATATTATCATCACCATCAAACGATTCATCACCATCGAACTGGCGAATGGTTTTCCTATCAGAATAAGAAGGGCTTAGGCCACTGTCTACCACGCTGGCTAATTGCGGATTGGCGGACTTCTACTGTCGTCGTTGATCGTTGGACTGCCTCGTTGGTCTAGTGGTTAGCATGTTCGACTGCGGCCGACGAGATCCCGGGTTCGAGTCCCGGGTCGGGCCATAATTGAGTATAGGGTTTTTCTGACTAGAAATTCTCAGTACTAGCCCGGAGTTAGGAAGTTGGTTGGTTGGTTGTTTCACCCCCGTGCCTCGGAGATAATATGATAATAGTCGTTAAAGCCCGCCAACCCGCATTCGAGCAGCGTGGTGGGTCTAAGCTCTAATTCCCTTTCTCCTATGAGAGTGAAGGCCTGTGCCTAGCAGTGGGACGGTAATGGGCTGTAGTGGTGGTGGTGGTGGACTTCAACCCCTCTCACCCTGAGAGACTCGTAATATTTTTTTTTTATTGCAATACTAGATGATGCCCGCGACTTCGGCCGCGTGGATTAAGGTTTTTTGATTCCCGCGGGAACTGTTTAATTTTCCGGGATAAAAAGTAGCCTATGCCCTGTATACAAACTATCCCCATACAAAATTTCATCAAAATCGGTTGAACAGATGGGCAGTGAAAGCGTAGCAGACAGACAGACGGACAGACAGACAGACACACATTCACATTTATAATATTAGTATGGATAAATAGTTCCCCCTTTTTACTGATACTAGCTAACAATGTCGGAACAAAACTGAGATAGGTTTTGTTCTGACATAGTTACTAGTTATTAGGTGAGAATCACCCATGATGAATAGAATAGAATAGAATAGAATAGAATAGAATAGAATAGAATAGAATAGAATAGAATAGAATAGAATAGAATAGAATAGAATAGAATAGAATAGAATAGAATAGAATAGAATAGAATAGAATAGAATAGAATAGAATAGAATATTTTTATTTGCATGATTGTAAGTAAAGTAAGGTGTTAATAATATAATATGGTGAGCAAGTTATAATCAGCCATGCAATGGCGTGCAAAATACTTAAAATTATCAAATTAAAGTTTAATATCGACACTTCTTAAGTTTTAAAATTTAAGAAGTCTTTTACATGGTAAAAATTACGAGCTACTAGCCATTTATATAACTTATTTTTAAATAATTTAATTGGTAATGCCTTAATATCTGTTGGCAGCTTATTGTAAATTTTTACACATAAGGCTGAGCAATTTTTCAAATAGAATTCCGTCCTCGGCCGACACTGCAACACAAGTCTTTCCGTGTTTCTAGTACACCGCGGGTAGATATCGCTAGCTTTAATAAATAAACTATGGTTTTCTCTCACGAACACAGATCCATACTATCCATACTAATATTATAAATGCGAAAGTGTGTCTGTCTGTCTGTCTGTCTGTCTGTCTGCTACGCTTTCCCAGCCCATCTTTTCAACCGATTTTGCTGAAATTTGGTATAGAGGTAGGTTATATCCCGGGGAAGGACATAGGCTACTTTTTATCCCGGAAAATTAAGGAGTTCCCTCGGGAATCAAAAAACCTTAATCCACGCGGACGAAGTCGCGGGCATCATCTAGTATTTTATAAATGTATAAACTAGGCAGTGTTAAAAGATTTAATTCAAAGAAAACAGTGCATGTATGTGCCGTCAAAACTTGCGCGTCTCAAGCCAGTTGGACAAGCCGATATGTCTCGCCTTCGCTCGAACTTTATAATACACAATCATGGACTTCAAATAAATATGTTGGCGACGTTCCAATACACGTAGTTCTACTTGTATGCAAGTGGCATGCTATGGAGAAATGACGAAACAATTTTTAAGATAATCATACTAATATTATACATGCGAAAGTGTGTTTGTTTGTTGGTTTGTTGGTTTATTGGGTTGTTCTTCAATCACGCTGCAACGGAGCAACGGATCGACGTGATTTTTTGCATGGGTATAGTTGCTGACCAGGAGAGTGACATAGGCTGCTTTTTATCTCGGAAAATTGAGGAGTTCCCGTGGGAATTAAAAAAAACTTATTCCACGCGGACGAAGTCGCGGGCATCAGCTAGTAATAAATAATTTTAAAACAATAATAAAATAATAGGTCAAGTAGGACCCGTAGTGTTCTTGTCGTTCCAACATGGTTCAGTAGGTTATTTTCGTTCTATCCACCACCACCACTACAGCCCATTAACGTCCCACTGCTGGGCACAGGCCTCCACTCCCATAGGAGAGAGGGAATTAATTCGTTCTATCATATCATGGTTAAAAATAGCAGCACTCTTCAAAGCCTTTAAAGATGTATACACAATTCATTCATACCCACATTAACGTCGGCGAAAGCTAAAGATAAAAAGCAAAAGAAAAGAAAGAAAAAAGATAAAAATAGATAAAAATGTGCCAACATTCGATTGTCGGGTTCAAAGGCGGCTCGGTGGATTTCTTTTTTTTTCACTTTAGACTTCAAACACAAAAGAAAAATTCTCCAATGTGGATTCGAAACGGTATCGAATATTAACAAAAGATAATATCTAGGTAGAGTTGATTTATAAAAAATGATTAGTTTTATTGGTAACTAGGTAATGCCCGCGGCTTTGCTTACGTTAAGTTGGATTTTCATACGAATTTCAAATTTACCGTATTTTACCCCCTTAGGGATCCAGTTTCCAAAAATCCTTTCTTAATGGATCCTTTCTTAGTTGATCCTTTCTAAGTGGATCCTTTCTTAGCGGATCCTTTCTTATTGGATCCTTTCTTAGTGGATCCTTTCTTAGTGGTCATGTTATATTATTGTAAATGCGAAAGTTTGTCTGTTACGCTTTCAGGGCCCATCTTTTCAACCGATTTTGATGAAATTTGGTATGTAGACGGTTTATATCCCGCGGGAGGACTTAGGCTAATTTTTATACAGAAAGCAGTTTTCGAGGTAATACAAAAACTTAATCCACGTGGACGATGTCGCGGGCTAGTTTATAATATTGGTACGGATTAGTAAGACTATAAGTTACGATTAACTTTTTATCCCAGACATGACGTGTACAAGGGGGTTTTCTAAAGCTTGAAAGTGGTCAAAGTCGCATGCATCATCTAGTGTTTTCACATGTGTTTTTGTGTTTTAGTGTTTGTCGACCTCCGTGGCGCAGTGTTGAGCACTGTTGTCTTAACGTGCGGAGGTCCCGGGTTCGATCCTCGGCAGGGTTTGGATATTTATATTTTCTGAATTTTCTCTGGTCTGGCTTAGTGGGAGGCTTCAGCCGTGGCTAGTTACCACCCTACCAGCAAAGACGTGCCTCCAAGCGATTTAGCGTTCCGGTACGATGCCGTGTACAAACCGACTAGGGGTATGGGTTTAATATAACTGCCATGCCCCGAACAGTCAGTTAGCCCGCTACCGTCTTAGACTGCATCATCACTTACCATCAGGTGAGATCGCAGTCAAGGGCTAACTTGTAGTGGATACAAAAAAAAAAGAACCCGCGTGGATTTTCTAAAGCTTAAATCCATGCGGTCAAAGTCGCACACATCATCTAGTGTTTCACATGTGGATCTTTGTCCAGCCGTGGGCCAGTGATAGGCTGTTGCTTCGGAATGCAAGTGGTGTAATTTGAGCGCGCCAAGTTTTCTCGCCTCGGGGTGGTCCACGCAGGCGCTACTTCCCGCCATTTTCCCCTTCGCTTGGGGATGCCAGATGAGAGATCACCTCCTCCAGACACAGGAAAAAGGGTTAAATTGGAAGATTTATTTAAAAACAAAGTCTTAGGGCCGCTTGCACAAGGACATTTAAACACATTTAGTTAAATTTTGTAATGCTGTCCCTTTTTGGCAAATGCATATTGTAGTTGCCAAAAAGGGACAGCATTAAAATATTTAACTAAATCAATTTAAGAGTCCTTGTGCAAGTGGGCCTTAATGAGTTATAAGTATTTTAGAATTGTTAACATGTCTTTAAAACTGTCATTCATTTTAGGTCTCATAGAAAAATTTAGATGTGACTATACAAAACAGCTTATTTTTAAACAAACAAAAATCTTTGTCTTCTTAATTACGATTAAAAAAACTTGATTCTCACAAAGGCTAATTTAATTTTAATTTTTCCTATTACGGTATGAAATTGAAAATTAAATGAAAATTCACTTTATTTTACACCAAACTAGATACAAAACGAACATAAAAACATACACTGTACAATAGGCAAAAGTAATGGTTAACTAGCTGATGCACGCGACTTCGTCCGCGTTGATTGAGGTTTTCTTGGTTCCTGCGGGAACTCCTTAATTTTCTGGGATTAAAAGTAGCCTGTATCACTCTCCAGGTCCTTAACTATACCCATGCCTAAATTCATTCTGCGTGGATTAAGGTTACCTATGCCAAAAGTCACGTTGATCCGTTGCTCCGTTGCGGCGTGAATGAAGGACAAACCAACAAACAAACACACTTTTGTATTTATAATATTAGTATGATGATTTAAATAATTTAGGGCCGCTTGCACAAGGACATTTAAACTGATTTAGTTAAATTTTGTAATGCTGTCCCTTTTTGGCAAATGCATATTGTAGTTGCCAAAAGGGGACAGCATTAAAATATTTCACTAAATCAATTTAAGAGTCCTTGTGCAAGTGGGCCTTAATGTCAATTCGAATCATCTTGTGTACAAATTACACTAATTTTAGAATAAGCATAGCTAATATCGATTATTATCCAGCCATTAAAATTAGCACCATAACAATGAAACTGCAACACCACAAACAGCACGCCACGTTCAACACCCGCGCCCTATTTCTAGCTTCTAATAACATTCTTGCAGGCAATTAACGGCATGCATGCATACAAATAAGCTGGGCTGTTAGCTTAATATACTTTTAGCTAAAAGCAATAATAATATTGGGAACTCAGGTGACCCCTGAGAAGGTTTCCAACGCTTAAAGCCAACGCTTAAAGCCATATTGTTTCATTTTTGTTGAACTTCGTGTTTTAGAATTATAATCCTTATTTTAGGAACGTCAATGTACGTGACACCAAACTGCAGTTTTATATACGTACCTTGACGTCCCTGAAATAACGAATATACAATTTTAATTGTAATTCTGAAATGAGAACGTCAACAATATTGAAACAATGTAAGAGCTCCTTTTTATTTCGGGAAATTGAGTTCACGCGGGAGTCAAAAATCTTAATGAACGCGGACGAAGTCGCGGGCATCGTCTAGTTACTAATAAATTCCTTTATCTCCTTCTTCTTCGCTAACCAATAGACATCCACATCTGGTCATAGGTCTCTTGCAAGGACTATTCACGCATTGTCTTCCACCACCACCACTACAGCCCATTAACGTCCCACTACTGGGCACAGGCCTCCGCTCTCATAGGAGAGAGGGAGTTAGAGCTTAGACCCACCACGCTGCTCCAATGCGGGTTGGCGGGCTTTAACGACTATTATCATGTTAGTGATAAAAAGAGTTAATTGGCCCGGATTTCACCCCTCTCGATTAGCAGCCCGAAGCATTAACCATTACTCAGGCTAAAAAAGAGTAAAATTTCTCGAAATCCGTATTATTTCAGCGTATTTCGGGATAAATCTTCCCTTCAGGATGGTATCCCAGTCTTCCCAAATGGTCAGTACATTTCGCGCCTCCGTAACGAGCGCACGGCGCTCCACCGCGCTCCTGAAATTTCGTCAAAGGGAATAAATTAAAACACAAAAAAATGTGCCGTTCAGTGTCCCGGTTTGTGTTATTTTTTAGTGCTAAAGTGTTGTTTGTGTGTTCCTACGCCTGAAGTGTGCTCACGTAAGTAGAGTTCCAATAGCACATGCTTTTCAGGTTTTCAGGCGTGCTTTGGTGCTATAGGGTCGAATATCGGATTGTAGATCGCTCGGAATCTGTGGTATTACAGATGTTTCTTGTAGAATATCTCAAATTGAAAGCCTTATTGTGAACGGATTCTATGGGATCGGTATTTTGTTATTGTTCTTGGATGAAGTACAAGCTCGTTGAGTGTGAAAACAGATGATTTGATCTTTCTCGGCAATGACTCTACATTTCAGAGAATGATAGACCCTTTTTTCAGACACTGCATAAATAGCTACGAATATGACTCGCAACTAATTAATTAATTTAATAAATACTACACTTTCTTAAACGTTGAAAACAAGTCAAAAATGTTCTTAGTGCTAAAATATTTTGATAGAGCATGTTGATAATACGAGTATTAATAGTAATAACTTGAAAATTACTGTTATGGAACTCTACAAAACATTAATTAATATAGGTACATATGTTTGTAAAATTGAGATTGAATTTTATAATAATTATCATATACGAATAACTAATCTTATGAATGCGAAAGTGTGTTCGTTTGTTGGTTTATCCTTCAATCACGCCGCAACGGAGCAACGGAGCGGATTTTTGGCATGGGCATATTTGAATACCTGGAGAGTGACATAGGCTACTTTTTATCGTGGAAAATTGAGGAGTTCCCGCAGGAATAAATAAACTTAAACCACGCAGACGAAGTCGCGGGCCTCAGCTAGAATTAAATACAAAACATCACAATACTTTCAATGACAAGTCAAAAGATTTTTAAAAACGAAACGTTCCGAAAATAAAAGTAGGTACGAGCCATGAAGCCTACAGTAACAGTAAGTCAAAAGAAAATTTTGACATGCTTTGATGTTCACGTGGAAAATGAAGCGTTCAGAAAGTTGTAAGTTGTTGCGTGTAAGTTGTATAACTTACAATAAATTTAACTTTTAATATAAGATGCAAACACTTAGAATAAGTTGAAATACGAGTTACCACAAAGTGATCTCAAATGTAGCGTTTCAAGAAAACGTGCGTAGCGTTGTAAAGAGAAGAAGGAGAAAAGAGAGAAGAAGTTTGATGTTACTTCCTCGTATATTAGTGGTTGTTATTCTAGCGACTCAGTTAATTTCACATACTTATACTATCCATACTAATATTATAAATGCGCAAGTGTGTCTGTACAACATTACATAACATAGGCCACATTTGATACCGGAAAATTAAGGAGTTTCCGCAGGAATAGGAAAAACTTAATCCATGCGGATGAAGTCGCGGGCATCATCTAATAGATAAATAAATAATAAATGTTAATAAATAATCCTTTATTCAACCAAAAGTAATTAAAAGTATTACAACCAAATTCTATCCTACTATAATATTATAAACTAGCTGATGCCCGCGACTTTGTCCGCGTGGATTGAGGTTTTTTGGTTCCCGCGGGAACTCTTTAATTTTCTGGGATAAAAAGTAGCCTATGTGCTATTCCTGACTATAATATATCTCTGTGCCAAATTTCATCCAGATCCGTTCAGCCGTTGGGGCGTGATTGAGTTACAAACATCCATCCATCCATACATCCATCCATCCAAACTTTCGCATTTGTAATATTAGTATTAGTAATAGATGTGAAATTTTGGATATTGTAACCCCTTCACGCCGCAACGACTGAACCGATTTGGTTGAAATAAGTCGATAGCTTAAACCATGCATAAAAAGTAGCCTATGTAGGCTACTTTTTATCCCGGAAAATTAAAAAGATCCCACGGGAATAAAAAATCCTTAATCTACTCGGACGTGCATACTTCTAGCACATAAGTATGGAGCTATACATCGGTCGCCTTTAATAGGAATCTTCATAAAGAGCACTCCACTGCCAGCTATTACGTCCAGTCTAGTCATTCTATAATCGGCTCGACTACCTACAAAGTTCTCAGTTATGCTATTTTAATACTGTGATCTGATTTATTTATGAGCAAACTAACTGTTGCCGCGACTTCGTCCGCAATTTTTTGTTTCGAAAAGATAGATAGATAGATAGATAGATGATTTATTTGTTCACAAAAACAATTCACAATTTGTGCTTACAGAAGTAAGTCAATTAATTGTTAATTAATTATTGTCTATTACAATAATTCGTGAACAAATAAGGCTCCTCACTCAGCACAAAGCCGCAGCAAGCTGCAGCGCTGGTTACTAAATTTTTTTTTAAATTTTTTTTTTATTCCACTACAAGTTAGCCCTTTTCAGTTTCATTTTCTATTTATTTATTAGTAGCAATTCCGTAGTTACATAGTTTCTTAACTAACATACTAGTGGTTCGCTCCGAACTGAGACCTCGCGGTATCCACAAACTTACAGAGCGCCATCTATGTGAAGTTCTGTTAAAAATAGTGAAGCTCATTAAAAATTAAATAATTTCGTTTCCTTAGAATATTTATCTAATTTTAGTATTTGTTGTTCAAGTACAGGATATAATTCAAATAAGTGATCAAGTTTCAGGCTCAGCCTTTTCTTTTTAAGCACAAACGAATAAGTTTGTACAGAGCGCCATCTATTGACAACATTGTGAAGTTTGTTCAAAATACGTAAGCTCATTAAAAATTAAATAACTTCGTTTCCTTATAATATTTATCTAATTTTAGTATTTGTTGTTCAAGTACAGGATATAATTCAAATAATTAATCAAGTTTCAGGCTCAGCCTTTCAGAAAATTGGGAGTTCTGAGGTCATCTTTGGACGTCAGAAAATCACCACTTTGAAAGCCCCCCTTCTATGAGAGCCCCCCTGAAATAAAGATTTTTATAACTTTTTAAGCCATATTCGGCGGGAGGCCATCGGTTTACACAGTATATTTAAATTTGAAGTAATTACGTTCAGTAATTCAGAAGTTATAAGGCTCTGACAGACGGACGGACGGACAAGTGCCAATTCACCCAAGTAGACTCAGAGACCTTCGCTTCGCTCGGTCAATTATAGTCTTAAAAAGTAATAAAAGTCGGGATAAAAAGTAGCCTTTATCCTTTTCCAGGATAAATTTACCAAAGATAAATGGTTTATTTATTAACGTAGGACAACTTGTGTCATTTATGCAGAAGTCAAACTCTACCACCGGTTCGGAAAGATGATTCTACTGAGAAGCGCCGGCAAGAAACTCAGCAGTTGCTCTTTTCATCAAGAAAATTTTTCGAAATGTAAAAAATATACAATTGATACTATACACAAGTATTTACACTGACTTGTGTAAATATGTGGATGCGAAGGCAGTTGCTTCCATGCAACTTTGTCATTAAGAAAATCATCATCCATACTTCCATATCCATACTAATATTATAAATGCGAAAGTGTGTCTGTCTGTCTGTCTGTCTGCTACGCTTTCACGGCCCATCTGTTCAACCGATTTTGATGAAATTTGGTATAGGGATAGTTTGTACCCCGGGGAAGGACACAGGCTACTTTTTATCTCGGAAAATTAAGGAGTTCAATAAACAAAACCTAATCAACGCGGACTAAGTCACGGACATCATCGTAGTAGTATAACCTCGACTCAACAATTAATGCTGTTTAACACAGTCTTTAAATTTATGCAATGGCAAATCCAGAAACTCCTTTGTAACCATGTTATAAAAGCGTACACTCGACCCCACAAAGGATTTCTGCACCTGGCGCACACGATATGTCTGACTGCCTCGTTGGTCTATAGTGGTTAGCATGTTCAACTGCGGCCGACGAGGTCCCGGGTTCGAGTCCCGGGTCGGGCCATAATTAAGTATTGGGTTTTCTGTCTAGAAATTCTCAGTACTAGCCCGGAGTTAGGAAGTTGGTGGTGTTTCACCCCCGTGCCTCGGAGAGCACGTTAAGCCGTCGGTCCCGGTTATTATCACTAACATGATAATAGTCGTTAAAGCCCGCCAACTTGCATTAGAGCAGCGTGGTGGGTCTAAGCTCTAATTCCCACTCTCCTATAAGTGTGGAGGCCTGTGCCCAGCAGTGGGACGTTAATGGGCTGTAGTGGTGGTGGAGGCACACGATATGACGCTGTTACAAGCTTATTTCAGCCTATATCTGAACCAATTAATTACAAATGCACCGCGAAGGCGTAGCGGATAGACAAATCGCCGTATACGCTTTTTACAAGCTTTTATTTAACTTGCAATATATTTTGTGGGTTTGTATACGATAAAACTCTTGCAACTGGATTTTAAAACAATCCCCAACCGTTTGAGCTGAAATTTTGCATACACGTTTATTGGATGACAATGCCCATGCATTGTGTTAGCTGACGTCATTCTAAATCCAATATGGCGACTTCCAAAAATGGCGGACTCATATGGCGGTCTTGTTATATCCATTTCAATATATTTTTTAAGCACCCCATTTCAATTAAAAGGTAGGTAGCAGATATCAATTAAAAGGGTTTATTGAGAAAAATACTATAATAAAATAACGTTTTTTAATTTTTTTTAATTTTTGTATCCACTACAAGTTAGCCCTTGACTGCGATCTCACCTGATGGTAAGTGAAGATGTAGTCTAAGATGGTAGCGGGCTAACCTGTTAGGGGCATGGCAGTTATATTTAACCAAATTCCCCCTATTCGGTTTCTACACGGCATCGTACCGGAACGCTAAATCGCTTGGCGGCACGTCTTTGCCGGTAGGGTGGTAACCAGCCACGGGCGAAGCCTCCCACCAGGCCAGACCAGGGAAAATTCAGAAATTACAAATTCCCACATTGACCCTGCCGGGGATCGAACCCGGGACCTCCGCACGTTAAGGCAACAAACAGCGCTACACACTGCGCCACGGAGGTCGTCAAAATTCAATATGGCGCACTAAATTCAATATGGCGGACGATAAAAGCTCATTTTTTTTTTTTTTTGTGATTTAAGACTTACTTAGTAATAATCAAAAGTGCCACTAGTGGCTAATGGCTCCTGCATATCATCATACTAATATTATAAATGCGAAAGTGTGTTTGTTTGTTGGTTTATTGGTTTGTTGGTTTGTCCTTCAATCACGCTGCAACGGAGCAACCGATCGACGTGATTTTTGGCATGGGTATAGTTGAGGACACGGAGAGTGACATAGGCTACTTTTTATCCCGGAAAATTAAGGAGTTCCCGCGGGAATCAAAAAAACTTAAACCACGCGGACTAAGTCGCGGGCAATTCGGTCGGGGCTTTCATATTTTTTCATATATTTTCATACTTATGACAGTTAAAATTGACACCATTGAAGAGTTTGATCAAAAACGCCCGACCCCGAGGCTGTGTGAAATCGATAAAAAAAGCATCGACGTTCTCTGAAAAAACACAGCCTTTGAAGTGTTGTAGTATGAATATCTCAATTTTCCTTTTTGCTCTTATTTTGCTTTGCGAATAGCTTTTTTCCTTTTATTATTCACGTTATAGCGCCTTCAATATTGAGGGATGTTGAGAGCTCTCACGTGGTACTTGGTACCCTTTTCAGTCCACAATATAATGTAGGTATCGCTTTACTTTCTAGTGTTAATTTAACTGCCTCGTTGGTCTAGTGGTTAGTGGTGGTGTGGTAGTGGTTTTGACGACCTCCGTGGCGCAGTGTTGAGCGCTGTTGCCTAAACGTGCGGAGGTCCCGGGTTCGATCCCCGGCAGGGTTTGGAAATTTATAATTTCTGAATTTCCCTGGTCTGGCCTGGTGGGAGGCTTCGGCCGTGGCTAGTTACCACCCTACCGGTAAAGACGTGCCGCCAAGCGATTTAGCGTTCCGGTACGTTGCCGTGTAGAAACCGAATAGGGGTATGAGTTTAATATAACTGCCATGCCCCTAACAGGTTAGCCCGCTACTATCTTAGACTGCATCATCACTTACCATCAGGTGAGATCGCAGTCAAGGGCTAACTTGTAGTGAATAAAAAAAAAAAAAACACGTTCGACTGCGGCAGACGAGGTCCCGGGTCCGAGTCCCGTGTCGGGCCATAATGGAATATTGGGTTTTTCTGACTAGAAATTCTCAATCCACTAGCCCAGAGTTACGAAGTTGGTGGTGTTGCACCCCCGTGCCACGGAGAGCACGTTAATCTGTCGGTCCCGGTTATTATCACTAACATGAAGCCCGCCGACCCGCATTGGAGCAGCGTGGTGGGTCTAAGCTCTATTTCTCTATCACCTATGAGAGTGGAGGCCTGTGCCACAGGGTAGAAACCTCCTAACGGACTCATGTGCCTGTGCCCAGCAGTGGGACGTCAGTGGGCTGTAGTGGTGGTGGTGGTTAATTTAACAGACCTACCATCGGTATCAACTTTATTAGTTTTATATAACATTCACATTCATAATCGGTTGAAAAGATGAACCGCTAAAGCGTAGCAGACAGACAGACTTTCGCATTTGTAATATAAATATGGATATTATTTCTAGTGAAACTGTAAAATGGACGATTCCTGTACATTGAATTTTTAGGGTTCCGTAGCCAAATTTGGCAAAAACGGAACCCTTATAGATTCGTCATGTCTGTCTGTCTGTCTGTCCGTCCGTATGTCACAGCCACTTTTTTCCGAAACTATAAGAACTATACTGTTGAAACTTGGTAAGTAGATGTATTCTGTGAACCGCATTAAGATTTTTACACAAAAATAGAAAAAAAACAATAAATTTTGGGGGTCCCCATACTTAGAACTGAAACTCAAAAAATTTTTTTTCATCAAACCCATACGTGTGCGGTATCTATGGATAGGTCTTCAAAAATGATGTTTATAATACCATTTTTTTCTAAACTGAATAGTTTGCGCGAGAGACACTTCCAAAGTGGTAAAATGTTGGGCCCCCCCCCCCCCGTAACTTCTAAAATAAGAGAATAATAAAACTAAAAAAAATATATGATGTACATTACCATGCAAACTTCCACCGAAAATTGGTTTGAACGAGATCTAGTAAGTAGTTTTTTTTTAATAATTTAAAACTTACTACAGGTTTGTACGGAACCCTCGGTGCGCGAGTCCGACTCGCACTTGGCCGGTTTTTTATGAAAAATTTAGTCTTAGGAAGCTTTTTTTTTATCCAGTACAAGTTAGCCCTTGACTGCGATCTCAGCTGATGGAAAGTGATAATGCAGTCTAAGATGGTAGCGGGGTCACGTTATATAAATAAAATAAAATAAAATAAAATAAAAATAAAATAAAATAAAATTTGTTTATTTCAGACATTTTTTGGTGTCCATATAATGTTGTTAGTACAGTATTAAACTTAAAAACTATGTTAGTATACACAAAATAAAAAGTTTAAAAAACAAAATAACTAATTTAAATATCTGCGGTTGCATGCTGGGGCACTAGGTACATAGACATGCGTATGGATCCAGTGCCTCAGCATGGGGCAGTCAGGTTTATCACCTAACACCCTCAGGATGACGTTGCCGCTCCCCCTAACTCTGCGCATCAGCGATGCGACTCGTTTGCGCATGACAGCATAAAAGTCATCCGTGTGCGCATACGCAAACATGGCCGAGGCACTACAGTGTCGGGGGAGCCCCACCATCACCCTGAAAGCGTTATTGTATTGCACTCGGAGCGCATTGTAAGTCTTCTGCGTATAGTTGGTCCACAGGCCGCACGTGTATAACGTCTGGCAAAACGCTTTAAAAAGTGTTATTTTGACGTCTAACGTGCACCGAGCGAACCTGCGAGCCAACATATTACATCGGACCGCAATGGCTCTCCTTTCCCTTTCCATGTCCAGGTCATCCTTCAGATCCTCGGTTACCACATGGCCAAGGTATCTAAATTCAGACACTCTCCGAAGATCGATCCCTCCCAGCGTCACTGGCGGTACCTGCCCTGGTTTTCGTGACCTCGCCCGAAACACTAGAAGTTCGCTCTTCTTCACATTATATCGCAGGCCGTGTCTCTGCGCATAGCTCTCGCAAATCCCCAGCAGCTTCCGGAGTGCACTCACCGATGGACTCAACAGCACCATGTCGTCCGCGTAACTGATGCTGTTTACACAGCGACCATCAATAGAGCAGCCGACACCGGTGCTGCCGAGCTCTACAATCAGCTGATTTATGTAGAGATTGAAGAGCGCTGGCGAGGTCAAACCACCCTGCCGCACACCGCACCTCAACCTATACTCATCCGAAAGCGCACCCCCCCACTTGACCTGGTTAGTCTGATGGTCGTACCAAAATATGAAAATGTTAACCACCTCTTGTGGGATACCGGCATCTGTTAACTTAGACCATAGAATGTCATATCTAACCAGATCAAAAGCTTTAGAGAGATCGAGAAAGGCAGCATATACAGGTGTACTCCTATCTGTGTAGTATCTGACGGTATGCTTAAGCGACAGAATCGCACATTCCGTTGAAACACCCGGTCTAAATCCAAATTGTGCGTCATGAATCTGCAGATATTTATTGAGCTGTCGCTCCAACAAACCGTCAAACACTTTCGCTATAACTGTTGCCAATGAGATCGGTCGATAGTTACCTTTATCCGTAATGTCGCCTGTTTTATTTTTAACAATAGGCACGACCACAGTCCTCATTAGCTCCGCAGGCAGATAGGAGTGCCTGATACATATAGTGAACAGCAAAGCCAAGAGCCTCGGGAGATGCAACCCAGCATGTACGAGATGTTCTATACTAAGGCCATCGTGTCCAGGCGACTTGCCTCTCTTCATTCCTCTTAATATTTCACTAATATTTTTTGCTGTTATACGAGGAGGCACTCCAGACACGACGACGCTATCGCTGGCACTATGTACAGGATGCGACAGTAATTGTACCTGAAAATGCTCTTTGAAAAGATTTGCTATCTCCTTTGGCTCTTTAACACCCCCAACGCTCACAGGAACCCCCATCTTAGGGCTTAACTTTTTCGTTTCCTTCCAGAAACCCCCAAAATCCTTATTCTTATGGCGCGCGGCTATAATGCCCATTTTAATTTTTTCCTGATTATTTTGACAGTATTTCAATTTTTGTTTAAAATGTTTTCTTGATTCCCACATTTCCTTATATATTTGACCATACCTTGGTTTCCCATACCAAACCCAATTTATGAATTTTTGTCTGGCGTCCCGGTGAGCGTCGCGTACGTGTTTATTCCACCCCAATATGCATCGCCCACCTTTCTTTCTCCCTCCCGCCCTTTGACGATCGCAATCGCCATGCTTGTGACTCAGAGAGGCGGCATCGGTTAAACAATTAACAATATTATTATATAAATTATCTATTACAGCTCTATGTTCTATACTAGAGTTATCACACATATTATCACAACATTGACTAAGTTCTTGGGGAAACTCAATTTGTTTAAGCGATTCGTTACACCATTTAGTATATGTTTCAATCTGAGTCGGGGTTCTTTCACCCCATATAACCTTGTTCATCGGAGCGCACGGCGTATCCACCTTTGGTTTGACTGTCAAAAAATCACATTGTATTTCCACTGGGAAATGGTCGGACCAGTAGACATCATAATGCACGCTTATCGAAGTTATTGATCGCCAAGCGGCCTCGGTTACTAGGCAGTGATCCAGCCACCGACGGCAGCCGTGCGCTTCGCTGACAAAGGTGTAGGTATCCGAATTTTCCCCAAATTTTTGCATATCAGCACATAACCAATTATGATCAGAGCAGAAATTAAGCATTTCTCTGCCAAAAGGTTCCCCCGGGTGCGAATTAAAATCACCTAGAATATACACTGACTCGACATTACAATTTTCAACTATTGCTGCTATTTCACTTAAACAGTCTATATACTCAAATAAGTTTTCGGAAATATCTATAGGCATATATACACAACCTACAAGAATACTTCTTCCCATCGCACTCATTACCGCCGCTATAATGCGGTCGCTACTATACGGTACGGTACGGTATATAAACGTAACAAATCTCTGGTGGAAAGGCAGCCTTATTTTGTTAAGTAATCGAAACAAGAAGAAACGTAAGATTAAATGAAAAACAAACAATTAACTTGTGAATAATTTAATAAAATATTAAATACAATTTTCACGGTACAGTTACCTTAAACGTTAAAAGTAATTACAAAACGTTAAATAAGTAATCGCAAGCATACGAACCCGGGGCGGGGAGCTAGTCATAAATACATTAATCTACTGTTAACGAGAAAATAATGGAATTCAAATATTTGCGGAGCGCGTCTAAACGCGGACTTCCGCAAAATTGGGGCGGATTAAATCAAATTCCGTTTCTAAGACAATATTATTATCCTTTATAATAGGTACTAGAACGTCCAGAATCGGCTTCGCACGGGTGTCTGTACCTTATGCTACCAAGTCTTTAATCATTAAAAAAACATTTTTCCAAAACACCACCACCACCACCACTACAGCCCAGTTACGTCCCACTGCTGGGCACAGGCCTCCACTCTCATAGGAGAGAGGGAATTAGAGCTTAGACCCACCACGCTGCTCCAATGCGGGTTGGCGGGCTAATAACCGGGACCGACGGCTTAACTTGCTCTCCGAGGCACGGGGGTGAAATACCGGCAACTTCCTAACTCCGGGCTAGTACTGAGAATTTAATATACGTATGCTTAATCTCGTATAGACGATTTATTTGTTTATTTAATGACGTCCTTGGCGTAATGTTTAGCGCTGGTGTCTTAACGTGCGGAGGTCCCGGGTTCGAACCCCGGCAGGGTCAATTTGGAAATTTATAATTTCTGAATTTTCCCTGGTCTGGCCTGGTGGGAGGTTTCGGCCGTGGCTAGTTACCACCCTATCGGCAAAGACGTGCCGCCAAGCGATTTAGCGTTCCGGTACGATGCCGCGTAGAAACCGAATAGGGGTATGGGTTTAATATAACTGCCATCCCCCAACAGGTTAGCCTGCTACCATCTTAGACTGCATCATCACTTACCATCAGGTGATATCGCAGTCAAGGGCTAACTTGTAGTTGATAAAAGAATAAAACCTCTATTAGAGACATGTAACACAGAAAAACTTTCAGCTTTAATAAAATAACGAAGGTCTGATCGTCGCGGGATCTTGCTCTATATTGTTTGATTGTATTTATGATAAGTCATAAGTCATAAATATTTATTCAATTTTGGTAGGTACACTACACTTATTGACGTCCAGTTACATAAAAATATGATGGTGATAATCTGTTACGGTATCTTAAAATAAAACCGGCCAAGTGCGAGTCGGACTCGCGCACCGAGGGTTCCGTACAAACCTGTAGTAAGTTTTACGATTTATGACGTATTAAAAATAAAAATTACGTTTGTTGTATGGGAGCCCCCCTTTAATATTTACTTTATTGATATTTAATTATTTATTTTGAAAGGTAATATACAAGTTAATATTCTGTGAAAATTTGAACCGTCTACCTGTTACCGTTTTTAATATTGAGCAAAAAAATACGAAAAAAACACGTTTATTGTATGGGGACCCCCCTTAATATATATATTTTTTTAATTTTTAGTATTTGTTGTTATAGCGGCAACGGAAATACATCATTTGTGAAAATTTCAGCTTTCTAGCTATCACGGTTTATGAGATACAGCCTGGAGACAGACAGACAGACAGACAGACAGCGGAGTCTTAGTAATAGGGTCCCGTTTTTACCCTTTGGGTACGGAACCCTAATAAAGCTACGAGGGGTGGTGGGATGGGTTCACACTGTCTGAAATCATATGAATTTGAATTTTAAAAACCCAGTACTTAATTGTGAACCCGGGACCTCGTCAGCCAGTCGAACATGCTAACCACTAGACCAACGAGGAAGTGATGATTATAATAGGGTGGTCGGATTGAAGTTTGGCGCGTCCCCGCATTGGTGCCACGAAATTCGATAGGAAGTTATCGAGTATCGATATAGCTAACTAGCTTCCTAACTGGAAACTGGCTGCGTGCCTGTCATCGCATTAATTAATCTGTGAACTACGCGCCTGATCCAATATGGCGGGCCAATTTCACTGAGATACGATAAGTTTTGGTTACAAATTTTAATGATTGGGTATTTTTTTTTATTTTTTTTTATCCACTACAAGTTAACCCTTGACTGCGATCTCACCTGATGGTAAGTGATGATGCAGTCAAAGATGGTAGCGGGCTAACCTGTTAGAGGCATGGCAGTTAGGTATATTAAACCCATACCCCTATTCGGTTTCTACACGGCATCGCACGCTAAATCGCTTGGCGGCACGTCTTTACCGGTAGGGTGGTAACTAGCCACGGCCGAAGCCTCCCACCAGAAATACTTATACGTATACAGAAATACAGGTATTTGACTACTAGTCAAAAAAAATTATCTATTTTTATACGACTGCCTGAAAAAAGGAGTATATTGTTTTCAGGGTTCATGTATGTATGTATGTGAGTTTGTATATTCCACCATAACGTCTATACGCCTGAACGGATTTTGATGAATGAGGTATCGTTAGAATCCTTAGCGTATTCCGGGTGACATAGGCTGGTAAAATTAAAAAAAAATTGATAGGGTGACCATGGTCCCGCATCAAAGACTAAAGTTGTTTTTTTTTTTCCAAAATGAGATTAACTATATTGTCATCATCAAGAATATGAAGAGTAGATTCCAAAAATATATAAGGCTATATTTCAATATCCAGTGTCCATTCGTGTATCCAGACGAAGTCGCGGGCATCAGCTAGTAATCAAATAAGCCAAAAATTTGACAATGGAGCATGGATTTGGCTCACTCCAGCAATGGACAGCGGTTACTGATGTGTCTACAAATTAATGAAATTGTGAATTAATTTTTTCAAAAGAGCAACCGCCGAGTTTCTTTCTGGGTCTTCTCGGTAGGAATGGCATTCCGAACCAGTGGTAGATTCACTCGACGATGCAAAAGTACTTGTAAAAGTTTATTTGAATAAAAAACATTTGAATTATGAATAGTATTGCGAATAGCTGATTAGCTATCGATTGGTACCAATAGGGGGTATCGTTTAGAAAAATCAGTGTAATAAATCACAGATAAGTCCCGTAAGCCGACGAGGGCCCTTAATTTGTTTGACCCCGCTGTGTTAGGCCTTAAGCACACTACGGACCGGATAGGGCAAAATGTTTGAGCAAAACGTCCCCGTCATTCTCTTTTATTAGAGTTCATAAGTCATAAGTCATAAATATTTTATTAAATTTTGGTAGGTACACTACACTTATTGACGTCCAGTTACATAAAAATATAATGGTGATAATCTGTTACGGTATCATAGAACTAAATCTACGAGTTCCAAACGCGCCCTGGTCTGAGAAGAGCCCACAACAAACTCAGCTGGGTTTTTTTTTCATTATCATTAGTTCCGTACTAAAAGGGTAATAATCTGTAAGTAAGGTAGTTTTTAACTATACATAACTATATAATATAAACTCACGTGTTACATGGGACTGCCGGTAGAAGTGATTTAAATTTTTTTTTAAAACAAAATAAAAATATACTTTAAATATTAAAAAAAAATTAAAAATATAAACCTTAAAACTAAGGCATTAAAGTTTAATTACGAATTGTCTTCGTAAGTCAGTGACGCATGTCGGTGACGCGAATCCACAAGTTTACCCCCTCCCAAAAAGTGCTTTCACTTCAATAAATAAATAAATAAAAATAACCTTAGTTAAAATTAATACCTTAACTGCTTGTTTATGGATAAGATTAGCTTCAATCAATCAAGGGACGATCAATCTTGCTCAAAACGGACCATCGCTTGACTCTCTTGGTCCAATGACTAGTGGGGCCAGAGGTCTAATCCAGCTATAAGTCATCCTATACAGTTTAATGCCTGTATGGATCGTCGTGATTGAATAAAGCTATTTATAAAATGTCTCTTCGCACCGCCTCTTGAAACGACCTAACCTTTTTTGACGACCTCCGTGGCGCAGTGTTGAGCGCTGTTGTCTTAGCGCGCAGAGGTTAATTTGGGAATTTATAATTTCTGAATTTTCCCTGGTCTGCCCTGGTGGGAGGTTTCGGCCGTGGCTAGTTACCACCCTACCGGCAAAGACGTGCCGCCAAGCGATTAAGCATTCCGGTACGATGCCGTGTAAGAAACCGAATAGGGGTATGGGTTTAATAGAACTGTCATACCCCTAACAGGTTAGCCCGCTACCATCTTAGACTGCATCATCACTTACCATCAGGTGAGATCGCAGTCAAGGGCTAACTTGAAGTAGTTAAAAAAAATACCATTTATTTTTAGGCGGCTTTTCTATGATGCGGCGAAACGATATCTACAGTTCTAGGTTCCGTCGCGTTTAGGAATCCATACTAATATTTTAAATGGGAAAGTGTGTGTCTATCGGTCTGCTACGCTTTCACGGGCCATCTGTTCAACCGATTTTGATGAAAGGCACACAGGTAGGTTGAATCCCAGGGAAGGACATAAGCTACATTTTAACCCGGATAATTAAGGAGTTGCTGGGGGGGGATAAAAAATAAAACTTAATTCACGCGGACGAAGTCGCGGTTATCAATATACAATATCGTATACATTGTAGGTACATACGCTGTGGTAAAAGTTGGTATTTTGGGATATCCCTTTTTGGTTTAGAAGTTGGGTACCTAATAAGGGCCCAAAGACACCTCAAAGCTCGTTTATAGACACAAAGGCCTATAATCCGAAGATATAAGGCAGTCCCGCCTCCATATTATGAAAAGTTACCTTGAAGGCGAGTTGGGAAGGCACAGGTATAAATTAGACAAGTTTAAGTATCAAACTTTGGTAACAGGTAATTGTAACGAAGTCTAACTTCGGCCGCTACGGGTCAACGGTTCTTGCTTTATATGGTACGTAGTGATGAGAATTATGTTTTATCGATAAACTCAAACTCAAACTCAAAGTAGGTATGTATCAATAAACTCAAACTCAAAGTCACTTCACTCACTTCACTACAGCCCATTAACGTCCCACTGCTGGGAGGGAGAGAGGGAATTAGAGCTTAGACCCACCGCGCTGCTCCAATGCGGGTTAACGGGCTCTAACGACTATTATCATGTTAGTGATAATAACCGGGACCGACGGCTTAACGTGCTCTCCGAGGCACGGGTGTGAAACCGCCAACTTCCTAACTCCGGGCTAGTACTGAGAATTTCTAGTCGGAAAAACCCAATGCTTAATTATGGCCCGACCCGGGACTCGTACCCGGGACCTCGTCGGCCGCAGTCAAACATGCTAACCACTAGACCAACGAGACAGTAAAGTCAATATTTATTTAAAATTGATACTTACACAAGTACACCTTATGATTGTCACGTTTGAAAAATATAAGACGTTATGGTGATAATTAACCACGGTATCGAAAAAAAAAAGATACGCGCCGAATTGAGAACCTCCTCTTTTTTTGGAAGTCGGTTAAAAACTAAAGCTGCGAGGGTTCCAAACTGGCATTTCTGTAGTATTTCTATCTAATTATTAATTTGAAACTAATAAATTCATAAAATGAAATGATTTATTTATTTCACGTAGGACAACTTATGTCACTTATGAAACGTTAAGACTCTATGTGCGGGACAGAATATTATAGTGAAATAAGTTTATTGACAACTCAAACAGTTACCTATAGTGAAATAATATAGTGTTCGGACTAAGTAAAATAGTTATAGTATAGTTACGTAATAATCTGTAATAGTAAGTAAATAGATAGGAAATATATTTTTTAGATTATGTAATAAACGTTGTTAGAGTAGTATCAGGATAGAGAGGGATAGAGATAACCGCGCTCCCCGCGCACATACCCCGCAGGCCGCGCTCCCCGCGCCCTTCACACCCGCGCTAGCCGCACCGCCCGCGCCTTCACCCCCTCTATCCTGATTGGATGTTAATGAGCGCTCTGATTGGTTAAATTCCGACAGCCAATCAGAGGGCCTACATTCTTAGGACTGAATTTGTATATATACCGAGCGATTTTGTGGTTCGACACAGTTCGCCAGCTACAGCCACAGCGGTACCTACTACAAGAAGAATAAAGTGGGCCTTCGGGAATCAAGAAGTAGTTTTCTTTGGAAACCCCCAACCAACCCGGTGACAGTTGATGTACTCTCGGGTACATTGAATGGTCCTTCGAGCCGGATAAGTTGGGAAATTCTGAAGAAAATTCGGCTGGAAAATTCTCCGGGACAGCTTCGGGAAACTCCGGGACAGCTTCGGGAAACTCCGGGCCAGCTTCGGGAAACTCCGGGCCAGCTTCGGGAAACTCCGGGCCAGCTTCGGGAAACTCCGGGCCAGCTTCGGGAAACTCCGGGCCAGCTTCGGGAAACTCCGGGCCAGCTTCGGGAAACTCCGGGCCAGCTTCGGGAAACTCCGGGACAGCTTCGGGAAACTCCGGGACAGCTTCGGGAAACTCCGGGACAGCTTCGGGAAACTCCGGGACAGCTTCGGGAAACTCCGGGACAGCTTCGGGAAACTCCGGGACAGCTTCGGGAAACTCCGGGACAGCTTCGGGAAACTCCGGGACAGCTTCGGAAAACTCCGGGACAGCTTCGGAAAACTCCGGGACAGCTTCGAGACAACTCCGGGACAGCTCCGGGACAGCTCCGGGACCTCGCCGTGAAAACTGAACCCAGCAAAAATGCCAGTCACACGACAAGAAGTCAAGAGCCGCAAGACATCCGCCGACCAGACTCCGACCACGTCGGAGGGTACCGCTACCACCTCACCGACCACGACCGAAACAAGCACGGAAACCAGCACAACCTCTACAGCCACGGGAACTGGCACCACGGAGACCACAGAACAGACTACAGATACCTCCGCGACGTCAGCGCCCTCTACAGTGCCATCCGTTGCAACAGCGAAAACGAAAGTTTCGGCCGTCGCCGCTGCCTCGACCACGCCCTCTATCACGCCGACGCTGCCAGCCGACGCGACACAGATGAAGCCCCCCTCAGCGAAGGAGGCAACAGCTACAGTACAGGGGCGTAGCCAGGACACAGAAACTTCAACAGTCAAGACGAGGAGAACTGTCAACCCACAAGAGCTGAAGCTACCACAGGACCTCCGCCCCCCTAGCAAGAGGGGGGGAGGGGGTGGATCAACCTACAGCAAAGCCAAAGCTCACAGAATAGCGAAAGCTAAGGAAGAATTACTGCGACTTCAGGTCGAGTTAGCTGCCGCACGCATCGCCGCCCTAGAAGCTGAAGACACAGAAGATGAATTAATTGAAGAATTACCAGAAGATGGTGTTCCCGTCCAGCCCAACCAAGCAGTCAACGAACATATGAACAACTGGTTCAACAATCAACCGCCAGCCCCCCTGTTGGCGATCACCGAGGCACCGCACTACCCTATAGAAGACCCGGTGGTCAACAACGCGGGGCAACAGAAGCAACCAGAGGAACACCCTTCCCACAAGTCTCAGCTTCAAACACCGGCGGGAGAGCAAACAGAAATATCGAAGCTAGCTACAGCCATCACACTCGCAGTCAAAGCAGCTCAACGTCCCAAGTTCATCGAGCTGCCCTATTTTGGTGGATCACATCAAGAGTGGCTACCGTTCCGCGCCGCTTTCTTTGAAACAGAAAGCATGTTCACCGCGATAGAAAATACAAATCGCCTACGAAGAAACCTCAAGGGAAGAGCAAAAGAAGCAGTAGAGGGGCTACTCATCACCAGTGCACATCCTACAGAAATCATGAAGGCCCTGGAATCAAGATTTGGAAGACCAGAATCGATCGCTATGATGGAAATGGAAACGCTTCGAGCACTGCCACGCCTCACTGATTCAGCGCGTGACATCTGCATATTTGCGACGAAGGTCTCCAACGTAGTGGCAACATTGAAGACTCTCAGCTGCATGAACTACATGTACAACCCTGAAGTTTCGAAGACCGTCGTGGACAAGCTCACACCTACGCTGCGCTACAGATATTACGACTTCACAGCAACGCAGCCAAAGGAGGATCCAGATCTAGTGAAGATGGAGAAATTCCTCAAGAGAGAAGCGGAGCTATGCGGACCGTACGCGCTACCTGAACAGGTGGCGTCACATTCAGCAACCACTCAACAGAAAAGACCACAGAAGATCCACAACGTTACAGAGAAGACGTACACACCCAGGTGCCCGGTGTGTGACGAAGAAGGACATAGTTCCGCGGACTGTGAACAGTTCAAGAGTTTGGATTCAAATGGAAGATGGGATACAGCAAAGTCCAAACGCCTATGCTTCCGGTGTCTTCGCTACAGAAACAGAACACATAGCTGCAGAGCCAAGGTGTGCGGTGTCGACAGCTGCAAGAATTATCACAACAAGATGCTGCACTACACCAAGGCGACAGAGCAGAAAGAAGACAAGGAAGCTACAGAAGTAATTAATTCCACGTGGACTATTAAGAAGAAGCAGTCCTACTTAAAAATTATACCAATACAAGTTGAAGGTCCCAAAGGAACGATCAACACCTTCGCATTGCTGGACGACGGATCAACAGTAACATTGGTCGACGACGGTGTGGCCGAACACGTCGGAGCAACAGGACCCGTCGATCCGCTAAAGATAGAAACCATCAACGACATGAAGACTTCAGAATCAGCCTCCAGAAGAGTAAACATCAGGTTGAGAGGTCTCAACGATCATGAAGAGCAAGTACAAGCGCGCACAGTGAAGAACCTGCAAGTATCGTCGCAACGAGTCTCAACAGAAATGGTGGATGGATGCAAACACCTGGCAGACATCCGGGATTACCTCATATATGCAAATGTGAAGCCACGAGTGCTGATCGGTCAAGACAATTGGCATCTTCTGCTGACTACAGAAGTGAGAAGAGGAGACAGAAATCAACCAATAGCCTCTCTCACACCACTGGGGTGGGTGCTGCATGGTACAGAGAATCGCAACGTCGGACGCAGCATCGACTTCGTATCCCATGTCACAGAAGAAACCGAAGATAACTTGGACAGCCTCGTCAAACAGTACTTCGAGATGGACGCACTTTGCATACAACCTAAGAAGCCGAAGACGGATCCCGAGGAACGAGCCTTACGCATCCTCGAGAAAACCACCACAAAAACAGAAGAAGGAAGATTTGAGACTGGTCTACTCTGGCGCAAAGAAGATGTCACGTTTCCTGACAACTACGACAACTCTATGAAACGACTCTTCAACATCGAAAAGAAGATCGACCGAGACCCCAAGCTGAAGCTGAAGTACACCGAACAGATGGAAGCTCTCATCTCAAAAGGATATGCTGAACTCGCTCCGAAACAGAAGACTACAGGAAAGACGTGGTACCTGCCACATTTCGCAGTCATCAACCCAATGAAGCCCAACAAGCTACGAGTGGTACACGATGCTGCAGCCAAGACGAAGGGAGTAGCTCTCAACGACATGCTACTCAAAGGACCTGATCTTCTACAGTCTCTACCGGGCGTCGTTATGAGGTTCCGGCAACACGAGATTGCAGTCACCGCAGATATCAAGGAAATGTTCATGCAAGTTAAGCTACGATCCGAAGACAGGGACGCACTCCGATATCTGTGGCGCGGGGAACGACGAGATGGTCAACCACCCGAAGAATACAGAATGACATCGTTAATCTTCGGTGCGTCAAGCTCTCCGTCGACAGCAATCTACATAAAGGACCTGAACGCCAAACAGCATGAAGATACGCATCCTGAGGCCGCAGCTGCCATCGTACAGAAGCACTACGTTGATGACTACCTAGACAGCTTCAGAAGTTTAGAAGACGCAATCCGCATCACGAGGGGCGTGCGTGAAGTGCACTCGCATGCCCAGTTCGAACTGAAACAGTGGAAGTCGAATTCAGCACCTCTACTAGAAGCGCTGGGTGAAATCGACCAAGCAGAAGACCTGGAACTCTATGAATCAGAAGAGAAAACAGAACGAGTACTGGGCGTGATCTGGAAGCTCAACACAGACGAGCTCACCTTCAACCTCAACTTAGCGCGAATCGCACCGACGGCGACAAATGGGAAAACACCAACGAAGAGAGAAGCACTGCGAATAGTCATGTCACTATTTGACCCACTTGGCTTCGCATCGCCTGTAACCATACGGGCGAAACAGCTGCTGCAAGAAGTATGGCGAAGAGGTACGTCATGGGACGACGAACTCGATCAAGACCTGGCTGAACAATGGCAAGATTGGATGACTCATCTGAAGAATCTCAGCAACGTCACGATCCCAAGGCGGTATCTCCACTACAGTGACGCCGCATCCTTGCAGCTGCACGTGTTTACCGACGCCAGTGAAGCAGCTTACTCAGCAGTCCTCTTCTGGAGAGCAGTGGCACCGAACGGAGAAGTAGGCCTATCTCTCATCATGGCCAAAGCGAAGGTTACGCCGCTGAAGTTGACGTCCATCCCGAGGTTGGAGCTACAAGCAGCAGTCATGGGAACTAGACTCGCGGAAACAGTTATTGAAGAACACGAAAAGAAGCCTGACTGCAAAGTATTTTGGACCGATAGCAAGACTACGCTCGCTTGGATACGGACAGGATCCCGTTCGTACAAACCCTACGTGGCGCATCGCCTGGCCGCAATTGAAGAAGCCTCTACAGTATCCGAATGGCGATGGGTTCCTACAAAATTGAACGTTGCAGATGACGCGACACGAGATGTTCCGGTGGCTTTCGACAAGGACCATCGCTGGTACAAGGGACCCGACTTCCTCTACGAAACAGAAGATCAATGGCCTGCCGAAGTCTCTACAGTTGAAAAGGAAGAACCCACCGGCGAAGAAAAGATAAACCACGTTGTAGATAAACAGAAACCGAAACTTTCGGAAGCGCTTCCAGAGGTCTCTCGCTTCTCCAGTTGGGACAGACTCAGATACACGACAGCGCGGGTTCTACAATTCATCCAGCTCTGCAGAACCGCGAAACAAAGAGTCAACTACAGAAGAACCCAGAAGAACAAAGAAAAGGACCCGAACTGGCGAAGAACAAACAAGCCCGTGACGAATAAGCAACAGACAGTCCAGAAACCGTCGTCATCCAGCAAGAAGTTCCTCCCAGTCTCGGCCGAACATCTCAGAAGAGCGGAAGAGCTCCTGATGTGTTCCTCTCAAGAAGACTCCTTCACAACGGAAATAGAAGACCTGAAGAAGGGCAAGCCACTCAGCAAAGAGAGCCGTCTGTACCAGCTCAGCATCGAACACATCAACGATGCAGTCAGGCTTAGAAGTCGCATTCAAGCAACAGCAGATGTATCAGAAAACTTCAAGAGCCCTTTGGTACTAGACGGTGATCATCCAACAGTCAAGCTCTGGATAAAGGCCGTCCATCAACAGCTGCATCACGCCGGTGTCGAAGCCACGGTAAACGAATGCAGGCAGCAGCACTGGGTGCTACGGATGCGTCCCGTCACGAGGACACTAATTCGGAGCTGCCTGTTCTGCAGGATGAAGACGCAAACACCACCGTACCCCAGGACCGGGGACCTGCCAGCATGTCGCTTAGCACACCATAAGCGACCGTTCACCTTCACCGGAGTGGACTACTTTGGGCCGCTCTCAGTGACCGTCGGGCGGACACGACAGAAAAGATACGTGGCCGTATTCACATGCCTGACTATGAGGGCCATACACCTGGAAATCGCTGGCTCGCTCAGCGCCGACTCGGCGGTAATGGCGCTACGGAGGATGATGGCTCGCCGAGGCTGTCCGACTGAAATTTGGTCGGACAACGGAACAAATCTAAAAGCAGCAGACAGAGAACTTCGACAAGCGATGGACAGTGCCACATCAGAAGAAGCAGCAAAGAAGACAATCTCCTGGCGATACATACCACCAGGAGCTCCTTTCATGGGCGGGGCCTGGGAACGCATGGTCCGCTCCGTGAAAACGGCGCTGGCAGCCACTCTCCACGAGCGACATCCCACAGAAGAGGTTCTCTCCACTCTGCTAGCTGAGGTGGAGTACACCGTGAACAGTCGGCCGCTGACACACGTCTCAGTCAGCGCCGACGACTTGGAAGCATTAACGCCGAACCACTTCTTGTTGGGCGGTCCAGGTCGGGTACCACAGCCGGGTACCTTCAATGAACAAGACACTGTCTCCAGGTCAAGTTGGCGAGCGGCACAGAGGCTGGCCGACGTTTTTTGGACGCGCTGGGTGAAGGAGTACCTTCCCGAACTTCAACACCGGCGGGAGCCGCGAGGACGAGGGCCAGCCATCAAAGAAGACGATCTGGTGCAAGTGGTCGACGCCAACCTGCCACGCAACGTGTGGATCCGAGGCAGGGTCATCGCGACGTACCCGGGACCTGACGACGTCGTACGCGCGGTGGACATCAAGACCAAGGGAGGAGTGCTGCGACGGCCCGTAAGAAAACTGGTGGTGCTGCCCCTGACAGACAACGTGCCCGCACCGACAGAAGATGCGACATAGTCGCACGGCGGGAGAGATGTGCGGGACAGAATATTATAGTGAAATAAGTTTATTGACAACTCAAACAGTTACCTATAGTGAAATAATATAGTGTTCGGACTAAGTAAAATAGTTATAGTATAGTTACGTAATAATCTGTAATAGTAAGTAAATAGATAGGAAATATATTTTTTAGATTATGTAATAAACGTTGTTAGAGTAGTATCAGGATAGAGAGGGATAGAGATAACCGCGCTCCCCGCGCACATACCCCGCAGGCCGCGCTCCCCGCGCCCTTCACACCCGCGCTAGCCGCACCGCCCGCGCCTTCACCCCCTCTATCCTGATTGGATGTTAATGAGCGCTCTGATTGGTTAAATTCCGACAGCCAATCAGAGGGCCTACATTCTTAGGACTGAATTTGTATATATACCGAGCGATTTTGTGGTTCGACACAGTTCGCCAGCTACAGCCACAGCGGTACCTACTACAAGAAGAATAAAGTGGGCCTTCGGGAATCAAGAAGTAGTTTTCTTTGGAAACCCCCAACCAACCCGGTGACAGTTGATGTACTCTCGGGTACACTCTACCACCGGTTCGGAAAGGTGATTAATTGAATGAATGAACTAATAATTTATTAATCAACATTTAAAAGCGATTCATAATTTGTAAGTCAAAACAGATGAGTTGATAAGGAGACGCAATAGCGGTACAAGGTCAGAATATATTTAGCTTGTAAATCTGGATTAGGTTCACGATTTATTCCAGAGATAAGCTTTGAGCGGAAATCAGTTACAGTCTATTTAAAAGCCCTTTTGAAAATTAAATAGGATCCGTTCTTACGGAATTAGAAGTAATAAGCACTTTGTTTTGAGGATGACCTCCTTGATTCAGTGTTGGGCGCTGTTGCCTTAGCGTGAGAGGTCCCCGGTATTTTCCAGTGGCTATTTACCACTCTACCTGAAAAGACGTACCGCCAAGCGATTTAGCGTCCAAGGACGGTGCCGTGTAGAAAGTAGAACCCCATTAGGGGCACGCATTTTTAATCTGTAATTGGAATATTTCTGGACAGTAAATTGATTTATTATTCTATTTATTTATTTTATTATAGATATTATTATGGGTAGGTAAAGTGATGTATGTCAGTAGGTATATCCAGGTGATACCGCTATCAATCGCAGAACTATTCATCGATAAAAAGGTGCGATCGCAGTCAAGCATAAATACATTATTCAAACGAAACACGTCATAAAACTGTCTCGTCCGGAAAAAGTATCGATAAATTATGGAAATATCGATATGTTCGCGTCAATCACTACTCGCTAAGGGCTTAGACGTGGAACATTACAATTTACAAGGGTCAAAGTCACTTTACGGCGCCATTTTCTGTATAAAAAGGTCATATTTATTATTAAAACGTTGTTCATAACTTTTATGACATATTTTTTATACTAGCCTGATTTCCGGTAAGTGTCGTAATGTAATTTGCGCGCTACCTATTATTGTACGTTGAAAGTATCCTATCAGAAAACTTCACGCAAGTGTTAACGACAAATGTACAAAGTTTAAGGTCATTGGCATAGTTGAGCGAAGCCTAGGGCGATAGTGAGTAAATAACTACCTACTATAAAACAAAGTCTAAGCATATATTGTAGAATTTTATAATTATTTCACTAAAATAATTATTTTGTACCTAGACCTACAGCCACTTAACAATTTCACCTTACTCACTTCCAAGGAAAGCTGGAAGAAATTCCTATTCGAGAGTTTTTGCTTAAGCTTTACCTTCGTCCATTTATTTTTTTCACACGCTTTCACGGCCCACCTGTTCGACCGATTTTGATGAAATTTGGTACAGGGATAGTTCGTATCCCGGGGAAGGCTTTTATACCGGAAAATTAAAGAGTTCCCGCGGGAACCAAAAAAAACTCAATCCACGCAGACGAAGTCGCGGGCATTAGCTACTAGACATTTTTTCAACAAAAATATTTTTTTGAAAATTCATAAAAATCTTACCATGATTGTTGGTAAATTTAAATTGAGTAAAAATACAAATAAGAACAAAAACGATAAGCTATCGCAAACAATAAACAATGAACGTTGATATCGAAATAATATTTCACCACATTTTCGCCGATTAAACAAAATTTTGTACAATTATTTCTTTACGCATGACTCTACTTTGATAATAACCAATTAGCATGAAAACATTATCGGGGTCAAAAAAAATGAGGAGATCCGTAGAGAGAGATGACAGAGCGTAGAGAGAGATGACAGAGCGTAGAGAGATAAAGAGAGAGTAGAGAGACAACCGTTGATTGCCTCGTTCGTATTGTGGTTAGCATGTTCGAATATTTTGTATTATACTGAGAATATTTTGTCAGAAAAGCCTTAACTATGGCGCGACCTGGGATTCGAACCCGGGACCTCCCACTTACAAGACCATAGCGCTCACAACCGCGTCCTTACGGATTGATGGTACCCCCACAATTCTAAAATAGTTAACTTAATTAAGTACACTTTAAAATTCATACTAATATTATAAATGCGAAAGTGTGTCTGTCTGTCTGTCTGCAACGCTTTCACGGCCCAACTACTCAACCGATTTTGATGATATTTGGTACAGAGATGAATTACATCCCGGGGAAGGAAATAGGCTACTCTTTATCCCGGAAAATTGAAGAGTTCCAGCGGGACTCAAAAAACATCAATCCACCCGGACGAAGTCGCGGCCATCATCTAGTTTATCCATACTTTTCAGGTTATTCAGACCATTTCCTTTCTGCATTTAAAAACGAATTTGATTTATTGTTACAAAACACTTCCAATATGTTTTCTAGATTTAGTTTTCGCAAAGTTTTCACTCGCTGAACGAGAATTTATTTGTGCGAGGGAATGATTTATTATTTGTTCTGAAACGGAAAACTTGGCCTTTTTATTTAGAAAACGATCTCTTAAAAATCTTTTATAGAGATGCTGATACAGCTTATATCCCGAAAACGCTATCAAACTGCCGTCTTTAATCAATAATCATCAATTAGTCCATAAGTTTTTTCTGTATCTTGATTAATTTTGTATGTTTTCTGTGTATTTTAAATCTCAAATAAAGATTTTATTGATTTATTTATCAATCAAAATAATTTTATTCAAAACGCTGTTGGTTTGTCCTTAAATCACGGCTCAACGATTTGATTGATGTGATTTTTGGCATGGGTATAGTTGAGGACCTGGAGAGTGACATAGGCTACTTTTTATCCCGGAAAATTAAGGAGTTCCCGCGGGTATCAAAAAGACGAAGTCGCGGGCATCAGCTGGTATGAGAATAATATGAATGACCCAACTCCAAAACTACATACCTATTTCTCAAATTAAGGACCACATTACTTAAAGTCAGTCTCGAAAGGCACGATTTTTCTCTCTGAAAGCTAGTAGCATGCTCAAACCGCATCCATTTCGCAAAGTCTGAGAGCGCATGCATATTTTCCTGAGTCCATTAGTGCTGATACTGTGACGATTCGTACCTCTCAGTCAAAATATATATATTTAAAACAATATTAGAGAATAAAATATAGTATATAATATAGTGGAGGAGCGATCTCGGTCCATGCTAGAAAGATTTCCGACAAACGGACTGGTCGCCGAACAAGCGACGGCGATGCGATAGTATGCTGTGGTAGCTTGTGTATGTGATGGTGCACTGCTGTGATGTTTGCTTTAATGCGTGCAGTAAGTGTCACGATGTCCACCGTCGTTCTCGGGCTGATGCTGAGCAAAGTGGATTCGCTGTTCGTGTAATGGTGCGTGCAGTATGTGTCACGATGTCCGTCGCTCGTTCGAACGCATAATGTCGTTGGAGGCTTCCAACGATATTTGATCCGCCTATGGTGGATTTATATACATATTTTAATACAATATATTTACACGTATATTACCTACATATAATCATCGCTGGTTGAGTTGGGGCTGCGGAATGTACGTTATATCGCTTCGGCGATGCCTCAGCACGGCTGGTTCTGTCTTGATGTCTACCTAGTTGGACGTTTGGATGGGATTGGTTTGTTGTTGAACCAGAGAGCTTGCTCTCTGTGCGCAATGTACTTCATGTGCATTACTATGTTCTGCAGTATACCTGGCTCTGCCATGCGATCTGCTTATAGATGATTACTTATGCTTACATTATGTTAACCCGTAACTATCGTTACATTCGAATGACAACTAACCATGGTTGATAGGACGCTGTTTATTATTACCGAAGGTTGGATCACACGTGAGATACCGGATATCTATGTTTTGCACTACGCCTGACTCAGCCTCGACACTTATTCATAGTTGCATGGATTCACAACCTGTGGTACTATACTATTTACGGTTCCATAGATTCACAACCTATGTTACTTGTAAATGCATAGATTCACGACCTATGCTGCGTCACATTGGCTCACAACCTATGTAACGTACGAACGACGTCCTACTACCCATGGTGGTTTCCGCGTTGTATTTAACTAACTTAAAGTATGCTTGCATACGTCGCGCTATTTCCCCAAATGGTGGCCTAGTGGTTTAAGGAGGGGAGGCTGCTGCCTTTTGGTATACTTATGAGACCTATTAGTCGATGACTAATGCCTCATGGGATACCAAGAGAGGGCCGAAGCCTATCATTGGTGAGCGGGGTGGAGCTACCAATCACCATTTACTTTACATTAAATCAATACTTGAAAGCGTTTATATTATTTAAAACTTGAACACGTCACTATTACATCTAGATCGGTATATAAGCAAGTCGTTGGGATGGTTGAACTCGAAGCTTCCGAAACTCTAAAAGATCTTGGTTTATTATGGACGCAACATTATGAGGGTCTTACTGCTGGATGATTCACGTGCCATTTTAGAGAGATATTGAATTTTATAGGTAGAGTAAGGAATAGATTATAAGGGACCACGTCAGGTTAGTTACAATATGGTGCCGTAGTGACCAGGATAGTCACAACTACTCGTATCTCAATGGGTCCCGGTGTTAAGATAGGTTAGGTCAAAGTAGGCGAAAGCCTACAATATGTTGTCCGTGAAATGGAAAGAGTCTGAGGAAGCTTTCGGGTTCAAGTAGGCCCAACGACTTGTAGATAGGATGAGTATGGAAGGTGGTATGAAGCAACACAAGATAGAGAGTGTGTATTGTCTTATGGACAGGGGGTTGTGGTAACTGTTACAAGTAACAATTTTAGGATTTGAGAAAATGTGTTGCAAGGTAATGTTGCAAGGTAAGCACGAGGAAAGAGGAAATAAACGGAGATATAGAGAGGAAGACGAAATAAAAGTTGGAGTGATGTAAGTAGAGCAAAGCGAGAGTATTGGCCTGAGTATCAGCCGAACGAAGACAGGTCAGGAGTGTAATATGCGACCCACGAATGCCTTAAACAAAGGGAAAATCTATAAAGCAGTCGTTAGACTTGTCACATTGTATGTTTCAGAATGTTGGGCGGTTAAAGGGACGGATGAAAGAAAAGTACATGTGACCGAAATGCGAATGTTGAGATGGACGTGTGGTGTGACTAGAATGGATAAGATTAGGAATGAATATATAAGGGGAAGTTTGAAAGTAGCACCAGTGATAGAAAAGATGAGGAGTAATAGACAAGCATCGTACGGACATGTTATGCGGAGGGAAGAAAGGCATATTACGCGAAGAATGATATGCATGTAGAAAGGAAAAACGAATAGAAGGAGACCAAAGAAAGTATGCATGGATTGTGTGAAAGAACATATTATGCGTATAAAAGAGGTGGTGAGTGATAGGTTGACGAATAACAGAAGTGAGTGTAAGAGGAAAACATGTTGTGCCGACCCCATATAGCTTGGGACAAGAGTTGAACTCGATGACAAAGTCATGTCATAAAATCATATCATCAGGGGGTTGCCGATGATCGTCTAGTGGGTAGGACACTACGTAAGTGATATGATTATGTAATATGTGTTTAGGGAGATGGTCATGGTATTAGAGGTAGGAGGAATGCTCAACGTACGAGATATAATATGTTTAGCAGGTTAAGGGAAGTGTTGTGAATGTGTTAAGTTTGGTAACGAAAGCTGTGTTAACGACATAAAATTTATCACATCGGGGGGGTTGCCGATGTTGGTTTAATGCTTAGGGCTTTATATAGTGATATAAATAAGTAAGTTTAGAGAAAAACAAATGGGAAATCAGTAAGGAATACAGATTTTAGGTTTTGTTTTACTTAATGCCATTATGTGTGAATGGGAGAAGGTGAATGGAAAGTAAAGTGCGAGAATGGATGGATGGATAGGGCAGGTAGGAGCGAATAGCGATGCTGCTGTAGCTATTGATGTGATATAGATATGAGTAATCGACGAAAATTGACAGGATATGGGTTAAATACGTGGGTAGAAGGAAGCTTAGGGAACAAAGTAGTCATAACAGTTCTAGGTTATAAAGGTAAAGATGTAGCAATAGATTAGAGCGGCCATAAAACCGTAGACGCGGGGGGTTGCGACGTTGGTACTCATAAAATTTACAATTAGTTATTTAGTTAAGTAAATTCTGTTCTGCGTGCTGCATAGAATTACAACTATTTGCACGCATCACAGAATTTAGGGGGTTGAATGTGACGATTCGTACCTCTCAGTCAAAATATATATATTTAAAACAATATTAGAGAATAAAATATAGTATATAATATAGTGGAGGAGCGATCTCGGTCCATGCTAGAAAGATTTCCGACAAACGGACTGGTCGCCGAACAAGCGACGGCGATGCGATAGTATGCTGTGGTAGCTTGTGTATGTGATGGTGCACTGCTGTGATGTTTGCTTTAATGCGTGCAGTAAGTGTCACGATGTCCACCGTCGTTCTCGGGCTGATGCTGAGCAAAGTGGATTCGCTGTTCGTGTAATGGTGCGTGCAGTATGTGTCACGATGTCCGTCGCTCGTTCGAACGCATAATGTCGTTGGAGGCTTCCAACGATATTTGATCCGCCTATGGTGGATTTATATACATATTTTAATACAATATATTTACACGTATATTACCTACATATAATCATCGCTGGTTGAGTTGGGGCTGCGGAATGTACGTTATATCGCTTCGGCGATGCCTCAGCACGGCTGGTTCTGTCTTGATGTCTACCTAGTTGGACGTTTGGATGGGATTGGTTTGTTGTTGAACCAGAGAGCTTGCTCTCTGTGCGCAATGTACTTCATGTGCATTACTATGTTCTGCAGTATACCTGGCTCTGCCATGCGATCTGCTTATAGATGATTACTTATGCTTACATTATGTTAACCCGTAACTATCGTTACATTCGAATGACAACTAACCATGGTTGATAGGACGCTGTTTATTATTACCGAAGGTTGGATCACACGTGAGATACCGGATATCTATGTTTTGCACTACGCCTGACTCAGCCTCGACACTTATTCATAGTTGCATGGATTCACAACCTGTGGTACTATACTATTTACGGTTCCATAGATTCACAACCTATGTTACTTGTAAATGCATAGATTCACGACCTATGCTGCGTCACATTGGCTCACAACCTATGTAACGTACGAACGACGTCCTACTACCCATGGTGGTTTCCGCGTTGTATTTAACTAACTTAAAGTATGCTTGCATACGTCGCGCTATTTCCCCAAATGGTGGCCTAGTGGTTTAAGGAGGGGAGGCTGCTGCCTTTTGGTATACTTATGAGACCTATTAGTCGATGACTAATGCCTCATGGGATACCAAGAGAGGGCCGAAGCCTATCATTGGTGAGCGGGGTGGAGCTACCAATCACCATTTACTTTACATTAAATCAATACTTGAAAGCGTTTATATTATTTAAAACTTGAACACGTCACTATTACATCTAGATCGGTATATAAGCAAGTCGTTGGGATGGTTGAACTCGAAGCTTCCGAAACTCTAAAAGATCTTGGTTTATTATGGACGCAACATTATGAGGGTCTTACTGCTGGATGATTCACGTGCCATTTTAGAGAGATATTGAATTTTATAGGTAGAGTAAGGAATAGATTATAAGGGACCACGTCAGGTTAGTTACAATACTCAGTACAGCGTTACTACCATCGTTTAAAGCAGCATTTCAAAATGACAGTTTTATGCCATGTACCTTAATGAATGAACTAGAAGTTTAGTTCGCTATAATCCGCCACAGTAGACAAATCTATGTGGTACAGTGCGTGTCTTTCTCCTACAGCATGCGACCCCTACCACCCAGTAATTCAGCACAGCACCACACCACACAAATCCTCCAAATCACTCTCAACGTACGTTTCACTCCGACACCGGAGCATCTTCAGGAGATGTTGACTCGACAATGCACGATCTTTACAATCGTGCATGATCTCGTCAACGTAGTGTGGTGCTGTGCCGAATTACTGGGTGGTGGGGGTCGCAAGCTGTAGGTGAAAGACGCACTGTACCACATAGATTTGTCTACTGTGGCGGATTATAGCGAATTAAACTTCTAGTTCATTCATTATCTTTGACTTCCGCAAAGTAACGCTTACTTCTATTCATGTACCTTGTCATCTGAAAATAAGGATTATTTTTAATTCTTTATTAATTCTAAAGCACGAACGTCAACGCCAATTTTAAGGTTTCCACTGAAAACCACTGCAGCCTGCTGTAGCATGATGAGCTGGAGACCTGTATTTGGTCACACAATTTTGTTGCTGTATCTAATTTATAGTTCCTTAAATTATATATTGTGATCGAATAAAAACGGTTTTCTCTCTTACTTTCAACAATATTAACACGTTTGCTGCGACAGTAACTTTTCAATACTTTCCATTCCTTCGGTACAAGGCCTATACACCTGGTAATAAAACTTCCATTGTGGCGGCACAAGGCTTATAGACCCTGTAAAATGTAAGAAACTTAAATCCTTTTTTTGGCTTCAATTAAAAATAATATATGTTTTTTTTGCTTTGAATATTAATAATAATGAATTAATTGACATACACCTGAAGGCGTTCGTTAACAACTTGTTTAGTTTAAAAATTATAGCTATATTCAAAATACAGGGCTTAACCACCCTGTGCCGCACTGAATAAGGGAAGTCTGGTGCGTATTTTAAGGATGTGAAATAAAAATATCGATAGCTGTAATTAAGTTTTAATATAATGGAAAAAAACAAACATGAATATTAATGTTTTTCAATAAAACATGGGTAGCAAAAATTTTTTTTTGCTAATTTTTTTTTTACTTTTTTGTCAGCTTGGCGACTGGTTAAAAAGGTTCGGAGTTTTGCGTAACATCCGACACAATTCCTCTTCTTATCACCTTTTACCAAAGTGTGTTTGTCAAGTTTTCGTGCGGGTTCTGAAAAGATAAATTTATTAATTTATTATTATTTATTTGTATGTGTATGTGTGTGAGCGTGGATTGAATGTGGATGTGTATATGTATGTGTATGTGTAAGTGTGTGCACTCATTTACGTCTCCGTTGAAATTACCTGTATCATTGTCAAAGTCCTTTTTTGTAAAAAAAAAAACTTAAATACGCACTAAACGGGAAACGTAATTAGGTAAGTAAAATAAATAGTAATGATGACTCACCTGTCTCTGATAAATTAATCTATAATTGGATTTAACTTTCACTGCATCACTGTCCTCGCAAACATCATATTATAATATATTTTTTCGGCACCGTTTTGTTGGTCTTGAGTCTTGACGCCATGTCGACACGTGCGTTTCTCACGATTTCAAGCCATCACTAGTCGCGTACCAGGTGAGCGGGGTACAAGGTGCTTCGACCTGGTTTCGCATTATGATGAAATTTTATTTCTTCCGTGCGGTGCCAGGTGTAAAAACCTGGTATTAAGGTAGGTAAGCCATTGGATTCTATTTTAATAATACATCTTAGATATATATTCATCTCTTTCCTACACCGAACCAAGTTAAAGTTAGGCCTTCCGCGCGACAAGGAAGTCTATACTTTTCTTAGCCGCACTGTAAGCGTAGACGTATACAAGGTGTTTAGACCTGGTTTCGCACTCAACGTGTTAAACCAATACGGCTTTATGCGATGGTAGTATGCCCCCTGAAGTGCCCACTCGTTTTGTGCACTTACAATTAAACCAGACTTACCCAGGATTCGTGTAGGTGCAGTTTGCATTTTATTACCAACTAGAGACACGTAAATGGGCATTTCTGACGACCTTCGAGGCGCAGTGTGTAGCGCTGTTGTCTTAACGTGCGAAAGTCCGGGGTTCGATCCCCGGCAGGGTCAATTTGGGAATTTATAATTTCTGAATTTTCCCTGGTCTGGCCTGGTGGGAGGCTTCAGCCGTGGCTAGTTACCACCCTACCGGCAAAGACGTGCCGCCAAGCGATTTAGCGTTCCAGTATGATGCCGTGTAGAAAACGAATAGGGCTATGGGTTTAATATAACTGCCATGCCCCAAACAGGTTAACCAATCAGGTGAGATCGCAGTCAAGGGCTAATAAAGAAAATTTAGGCACAGAAGAGGTAATAGTACGATTATGTTTTTAATCATAAAAAAATTGTATGAGCAATTTTACGCCAAACAACGCCAAAGGGTTGGAAATGAAATGGAAAATGGGGGTTGGAAGGTTACATGAAAGTTGCATGTTTTTGAAGTTAGAGACATGAAAATCGGCATTTAGGTTATTAGTTTTAAATAATAAAAACCTGTATATAAGCTATATACATATAGCCTATATACTATATAGATAGGCCTCTTGCAGGCCTTGGCTTTCTATCTTTCTATTTTGTTTGTAAGAGAGATTGTTGGACAGCCGTATGAGAGCAGACTATCACTATTCCCACCAGAGGAGAGCCCTACACCCACCAAATACTGAATCAGCCTTCTTAGCGATAGTTACCAAAAGTACAGCTATCTCTTAGTCTATCAGTTAAGCTTTATGTTATGTATTTAGAGTAGATCAAATTTGAAAATCATAAAGATGGTTATTGTAAGACAACCTTAAAAGATAGATATAGGCTATCGCAGACATTTTTTTAGAACTTTTTGAGAGGAACAATTCCACAATACATTATTTTCGTGTAACTTTTACTGTTTACGCAGACTTAATTCACATTATTGCAGTTTTCGTAGGGATCTCTAACTTTTTAAAATAAAATATTGCTTGTTACTCGCTGATGAGGTAACTTTAGTAAATTCTTAAAATCGGTTGCGTAATTTTTTATACGACTGCCTGAAAAAAGGAGTGTTTATACGACTGCCTGAAAAAAGGAGTATATTGTTTTCAGGGTTCATTATGTATGTATGTATATATGTATGTATGTATGTGAGTTTGTATATTCTACCATAACTTCTATACGCTTGAACGGATTTTGATGAATGAGGTATCGTTAGAATCCTTAAATTATTCCGGGTGACATAGGCTAGTAAAATTTAAAAAGAAATCGATAGGGTGACCATGGTCCCGCATCAAAGACTAAAGTTGAATATTTTTATTATATTAACTATATTGTCATCATCAAGAAAATGATGAGTAGATTTCAAAAATATATAAGACTATATTTCAATATCCAGTGATTCACAAAAAAATTTCATTTAACTATGGCAGTCGTATTTTTAATTCTTTGAGTTATATTCACTTTAGTTTATCCCTTTACGTAATATAAAGTGTTCCACAAAATACCCCAAGAGTGCGTCGAAAAAAATACATCAAGACAAATACAACAACATCAATATAAATTCAAGCCCCATTGAGTCCGTCGAGTGCGGACAAACAAAAGTGGACAAATGGCCACTATAAATTCCACTATCAAGGACACTGAGTAACGATCGTAATGGCGCTTATCACTCTTACTTAAGAAAGGGTAAATGAGTGTCTCCTCTGCCTCGTTGGTCTAGTGGTTACCACGGCCTGCGGCTGACGAGGTCCTGGGTTCGAGGCCCGAGTCGGGCCATAGTTAAGTGTTGGGATTTTTTCACTAGAAATTCTCGGTACTAGCCCGGAGTCAGGAAGTTGGCGGTGCTTCAACCCCATGCCTCGGAGCTGTCGGTCCCGGTTATTATTACTAACATGATAATAGTCGTTAAAGCCCACCAACCCGCATTGGAGCAGTGTGGTGGGTCTAAGCTCTAATTCCCTCTCTCCTATGAGAGTGGAGGCCTGTGCCCAGCTGTGGGACATTCATGAACTGTAGTGGTGGTGGTGGTGGAAATGAGTGTCAGTGATGAAACACTAAAATAAATAAATAAATAAAATCTTTTTTTGAGATTTAAAATACACAGAATACAAACACAATTGATTAAAAGATACAGAAAGAACTTATGGGCTAGACACTATTACTATAAACTTATATATGTACTAAACTCTAAATGCTATAAACACTAATCTGTGTAAAATAAAAAAACCGGCCAAGTGTGAGTCGGACTCGCGCACCGAGGGTTCCGTACAAACCTGTAGTAAGTTTTAAATTATTAAAAAAAAACACGTTTATTGTATGGGGACCCCCCTTAATATATATATTTTTTAATTTTTAGTACCTATTTGTTGTTATAGCGGCAACGGAAATACATCATTTGTGAAAATTTCAGCTTTCTAGCTATCACGGTTTATGAGATACAGCCTGGAGACAGACAGACAGCGGAGTCTTAGTAATAGGGTCCCGTTTTTACCCTTTGGGTACGGAACCCTAAAAAGGGTATCGACTCAGCGTAAAGCTGACATGGTGTAGATGCACCATATCAGCGCTGATTTTCAGTCGACCCCTTGATATGAGCTTCGACGTCCCGGCACTATTTTGAGTTTCTCTCTCGTATTACCTAATTGAATTGTGTATAGGTCGCGGTCTAACTATCCACGGTCGCGAGCATGTCGGTGTCGCGAACCCATAAGAATTACCCCTACCAAAAAGTGCTCAACGCGGCTAAAGAAGTTTTCACTTCAACAAGGACCTTGCATTAAACTTTTAAATCGCATAACCCGTGCCCGTGCCGTGGCCGTGGCTAGTTACCACCCTACCGGCAAAGACGTGCCGCCAAGCGATTTACCGTTCCGGTACGATGCCGTGTAGAAACCAAATAGGGGTATGGGTTTAATTAACTGCCATGCCTCTAACAGGTTAGCCCGCTACCATCTTAGACTGCATCATCACTTACCATCAGGTGAGATCGCAGTCAAGGGCTAACTTGTAGTGGATTAAAAAAAAAAGAAAAAAAAAATATCCAAGATGGATAAACCAAGTCATGCATTTTATTTTAATTTAACAAAGTTTTAATAGCCGCCACAAGTTATTCTCCTCAATTAAAACAGTGATAACTTCTCCCTTTTCTTGAACAATTTATAATAATCAATACTTAGTTCAAACTTGTACCTACTCAATAGAAAATTGTTCGCCTTGTAACACGTTTTTCAAAAGTTTATAGAGTTTTTGTATTTTTTTTCAAGTGAAAACTGTTCAAAGTTTTGCGGGAGAGTTATTGTATTTAGTTAGTTTTATAGTTTAGAAATATAGGTCTTAGCATTTTTTATAATGGTTCAAACGTATTTTAAAACTGAACTAATTAATTTGTTGTTAACAGTATATGTTTTTATAATAAACTCCCAGAAGACATTTCTCAGACCAGGGCGCGTTTGGAACCCTCGTAGTTTTAAGATACCGTAACTGATTATCACCATGATATTTTATACGTCAATAAGTGTACCTAAATACATTGTACCTAAATGGAATAAATATATTTTGACTGAACTGAAGCTGAAGAACAACTGCTGGGTTTCTTGCCAGCTTCTTTCCGAAACGGTGGTAGAGTCAAAACATGACATAACATAAGAGACACCTCGTAAAAATACTTGTAAGTTGTATGTCCTACAAGTCCTGCGCCCGATCTCTCTCCGGTCGTCTCGGATTTTCCGTTCCATCGGGCTATGAGAGTAAAGGAACAGAGAGTGCACCTGTGCACTATAATATCTCCCGCGCTGACGGCAAATCTCTCTGGAGATAGGCCGCCGTGGCCGAAATTCGATCGGGAGGACATTATTATTATGTCCTACAAGTAATGAATAAATTGAGTATTGAGTAATCACAATATTTCTGATCCCGCCATTCTTGTATAATACCTATCACAGAACCAAAGAGTCCACAGACCATCTAAAACCACAAACCAAAACCATAGAGTAAGAATAATGCCTCATCTAGACATCGATAAATTGCGTCAGGAAAATGACAGCTTTAGGCCGAGAGAAAAAGCTCCAGGGGAAGTTTGAAACAGTGGCTATTAAAAGTTTCTGAACTGATATTTTATCTGCGGGTTTTTACGCTCTTCACTCGGCTATAAGGGCGTCTTCAGATTAAAAGAAATTTGTATGAGACACTCTTTTATGGGACTTTTTTCGTGTGGGACCAAAATTACTATCTCATCAAAATAAGCCGTAAAATAATTTGGACGCCGAATTTATGTAGTATATAAATTACAAATTAAGTATACTTTTATCCATTTATTACTTCTTATCACGTAAAATTTAAGAAAGTTTATAAAAGCTTAAAAACTTTCAAACCCAGTCTCAGTCAGTCAGTCAAACTACGTCTATTTAGTATGTCTTCAATTATGCAATCCAGAAGAGAGCAGAAATGTATGGACAAAGTTTTGGAAAATGCTTGGAAAACATCTAATTAATAAATAATTTACTTTTTTAGGCGTTTTTAGGGCGAAAGCACAGTGACAGGATAATGTAACAAATTGTCAGCGCGAAACATCTACACAGAAAAGGCAACAAGGTACGTCGTGTCACGCAAATCCGTGCAGCTCCATATAAAGGTCATGGCCCCACTACAGATACATGGGGCGGCGCGGCACATAGCGGCAAATATTATTTGTATGAGTTGTTAGTTTGTATGAGGCTGGGCCCACTTAAGCGACGCGCAAGCAGATGTATTGCGCGACGCGGCCCTATACAATCTCATACAAATAATATTGACCGCTACGTGCCGCGCCGCTCCGTGCATCTCAAATGGGGCTGAGATGGCACGTTGACACGTTGATGAAACGTTGGCACGCGCACCTTAAAAATGCGCGTGTCTGTAGCTGTCCTGTCAGAAGCGTCTTTTCGCCCTTACAATGTAAACTAACCCTAGGGAACAATTCTCACGGTCCACTCTCCACAGTTTTAAAAACAACGTTGTACTTACAGAATTTATTATTTTTTCGTGACCAACTTTTATACCGAATGAACAAAAGAAATAAAAAATTAGGAACGAGATAATTGAAAGCATAAAAAGATTTTTTGCTAATTGTACTTTAGCAAAATCTTAATGTTGCGATAAGATTGTTTTTTGAATGTTGTTATTTTAATGTCGTATCTTGCAGTTATATTATTTCCGCGACTTCGTCCGCGTTTGCTTTGTTTTCATTAAATCCCAAAGGAACTTTATAATTTTTCGGGATAAAAAGTAGTCTTAGTCGTTAGTAAAGTTAGCTAACCTATGTCTGTGTTTTCACATTTGTTTATTCTACAGTTCAAACATTCTAATTTCTAATTCTAGATGACAAAATATTAAAAGAACAATTTTATAGGTACGTATGATGTTCTATGCTGAGTTTCTTGCCGGCTCTTCTCAGTAGAATCAGCTTTCCGAACCGGTGGTAGATTCTTACGACTTATCATAAGTGGCACAAGTTGTCCTACGTGAAATAAATCATTTCTATTTCTATTTCCATTTCTATTTGTATGTATGATTAATAATCCATATGAAAATACGGACACTCAAGTCAGCCAAACTTGCAGCAAGAGGTAAAGTAACTTGTGAAGGGATTAAAAAACGAAATGTATTATTCTTGATCATGACGTCTTTTTTCATAACCATAATCATTTATTTGTTGATTGTAGGTAAGTAAATAAAAATTTGTTACAATAATAATAATATAATACCGAGCCACAATCTGCCAATCATATGGCGTGAAAATTATTTATTAATACATATTACTTTGGTAGATTCACTTGACGATTCATAAGTACTTGTAAAAGTTTATTTGAATAAAAAACATTTGAATTTTTTTTTAAATTTTGATGGGAATAATTCACGCATTCTACCACAAATTATAAAACTACGATTATAAATCTTCAATGATCTAGAAATCATTATCATTATTGAAGATATAAAGAATATAGATTAGTTTTTCTGGTATATTTAATAAAAAAAGTTGTCCTGTATACCAATTCGCCTCATTAATTCCCAATGACTGAACAATTTTGAAGTTGCGTGGCGTTTAATAAAAGTCTGCAAGATTGGCGTCATCGGTATGGAAGGTAAGTCTAATTGGATTTTGGGAGAAAGTTTTCTAATTTTCTCCAGACTATACGTGGCATGTTACTAAACATAGATACATGGACTATTATCGACCCGAGCGGCTTACCCTGTGTACATTACAAGTCTAGTCCCACTAGAGATGCACGGCGCGGCGCGGCACGTAGCGGTAAATATTCTTTGTATGAGTTTGTATGGAGCTAGGCCCACTTAAGCGACGCGGCACGAAGATGCAGTGCGACATAGTTGTACAAAGAATACTTGCCGCTACGTGCCGCGCCGCGCCGTGCTTCTGTAGTGTGGCTAGACCTTTTTTTATTTTGGTGTTACTCGTTGTGGATCCGCATCTCTAACTTTCATCTGATCTTTATCAAATGTACATAGAACTAGACTGATAATGACTAAAGAAAAAGTTTTTGTACGCCACTACAAGTTAGCCCTTAACTGCAATGTCACCTGATAGTAAGTGATGATGCAGTCTAAAATGGTAGAGGGCTAACCTGACAGTTAGGGGTATGGCAGTTATACTGAACTCATACCCCTAATCGGTTTCTACACGGAATCGTACCGGAACCACAGAATAGGTAATAGTAGCCGGAACGCTACATCGCTTGGCGGTATTCTTGGCCGGATAAAATCTGAACAGTTTTATAGGAGTGATGGAGTAACATCAACATTTTCAACCCAGAGTAGGTACTATTCGCATCACAAAACAAATGAAGACGTAAATTCCTATTTCTTTGATTCGAATAAAACATTGCATTTAATCGGTTGATTAGTTTGAGCTCTATGATGACACACACACACACACACGCAAACACACACACTCACACACACTTAAAAATAATCACGCCAATTATGTAGAAAGCCAATTAAGATAACGGTTCCATAAAGTCGGTTAAATCCCTTAACTGACGTTGAAATACGAAAAGCTCCTTACTGGAACTCTCAATCAGAAAATACAAAAAGCGTGTATCCGAATCTTTTTCAAATAGAGTAGTTCAACTTAAGGGGCTTCAAACTTTACCAGCAAAAAAAACGTGGTATATCCAATTCTCATGCAGAGCCGGACTTTAAAATATATTTATTCAATGAAAAGAAAGAAAATATATTTAATCAATGATGGTGTCACAAACAAACAATCTTTTATCATACTATTGTGTCTAATAATATGCTTGTTTGTGACACCACCCAGAATGGGTGTATTCAGCCTTATTTTTGTATTAAGGGTTTTTTCAGACCACAGTATGAGCTTAGTGGTCAAATATTGATTATAGAGAGTTACGTCCAAGTGTTGTTTTTCAAAAATAATGCCTTTTTGATTGTTACTCGAATTACATTAAAACGGCTGTTTTTTTTAAAATTCATTACTTATAAAAAAAGGCATATTTAATTTTTTCGCGACTGGCATTTTTACATTTGAAAAATAAAATAGTTTTCTAACAAAATTATCATCCAGTCATTCACCCAGCTTTGGTAAACTCTATTTCATAATACACAAGCGAATTTCACTGTTTTTAGTTTTGGGAGAGTCGTCTTAATTTATTTACTTTGTGCTTTTAAACTGTCCGTAAGCCGCTTACCTACCCTTAACTGATCTTCGAGAGAAATTCTTAAAAGGAAGTCAATTAAAACGCGAAAAAAGAGCAAGTCGAGCTTGATTGATGAGGGTTCCGTAGAGCACATTATGTTCTTATCAAACCACTTCACTGCTGAAGGTTGACTGACATTTCGTGATAAATGCCCTGTCCTTTTTTATAGTTCGGCTCAGAACTCAGAAGGGCTGGAACCCAGAGCCAGTCAGTTTAAAAAAAAGTATGTGTGTGCAATTCACACACGGCAGAAGTGAAACTTCAGAAAAGAAGCCTAAGTACGAGAGAATGAGATAAATATACCCTTTTGAGAACAATGGAGCAGTAGCGCGACTCAATATAGTACAGCGTCATCTATTGGTCGTGAACATATAACTTAACTAATAGACCCTGCCGTCTTGCCTCGAGGCCCGTACCCCTGCTTGGCCCTGACGGGCCAATCGGAGAAGGCCCACGCTGCCGGGAATCGAACCCGGGACCTCGCACGATAAGACCACAGCGCTCACCACTGCGCCAGGAAGGTTGTCAATGTAACCTATTCTGTGATGTAACTTTGAAATAATGTCCTCCCGACCGAATTTCGGCCACGGCGGCCAATCTCCAGAGAGATTAGCCATCTGCGCGGGAGATATTATAGTGCACAAGTGTGTGCGCAAACACAGGTGCACTCTCTGTTCCTTTACTCTCATAGCCCGATGGGACGGAAAATCCGACACGACCGGAGAGAGATCAGGCGCAGGACCGACGGCTTAACGTGCTCTCCGAGGCACGGGGGTGCAACACCGCCAACTTCCTAACTCCGGGCTAGCACTGAGAATTTCTTGTCAGAAAAACCCAGACTTGTTGTGACCCGACCCTGGACTCGAACCCGGGACCTCGTCGGCCGCAGTCGAACATGCTAACCACTAGACCAACGAGGCAGTTAACTTTGAAATAATACTGCTTTATGCAACCATAGTTTATTTATTAAAGCTAGCGCGCGGTGTACTAGAAACACGGAAATACTTGTGTTGCAGTGTCGGCCGAGGACGAGGAGGAGGAGGGATAAGTTGTATATAAATGGCTAGTAGCTCATAACTTCTATTCTATAAAAGAATTCTTGAATTTTAAAACTAATCACCCGATTTAAACTCTCATTTGTCTATTTATTGAATTTAATCAAATTAATATTATTAATGCGAAAATTTGGATGGATGTATAGATGTTTGTTACTCAATCACGCCCCAACAGCTGAACGGATCTGGATGAAATTTGGCACAGAGATAGATTGTAGTCTGGAATAACACATACCTCGATCCACGCGGACGAAGTCAGCTATCAGCTAGTTTTACAAAAAATTTGAAGTGTACAAAGCTTGCAACTTGTTTAGTCAGTTCTATGAAACCTATGATAGTTTTAAGTATTTTGCACGCCATTGCATGGCTGATTGTAACATGCTCACCTTATTACATAACACCGTACTATGTACAAATAAATAAATATTCTATTCTATATTCTATTCTAAGCGAGACGGTAGTAACCCCCCCTAAGCAAAAAAAGCAAAAATAAAACAATTTTCAGTGATTATCTTCGAGTAAAAGCGTTCCAAGGTTCAGTAGACCATAAAACCGAGTACAAACAGTATTCAGCTAAGTAATTAATATTGAAGTTTGCTTTGCGGATCTGCCGGCTTCCATTCTTTGACCACTTGTAGATTTGTAGACTGTGACGGTAATCATACTAATATTATTATAAATGCGAAAGTGTGTTTGTTTGTTGGTTTATTGGTTTGTTGGTGTTTCCTTCAATCACGAAGCAATAGGGATCGAAGCGATTTTTTGCATGGGTATAGTTGCGGACCTGGAGAGTGACATAGGCTACTTTTCTTCCCGGAAAATTAAGGAGTTCCCGTGGGAATTTCTATTGACCATAATTATTTCAGATTTTTCAATTGGTAAACTTGGGAGATAAGGGGGGGGGGGGGGGGGGGGGGGGGACGGTATTTTTTTCGACATTTTGCCCGATAAATCACAAACTATTATGCACAAAAATAAATAAAAATCTGTTTTAGTGTAGTGTAAGCCTCTAGTTACTATTTAAGTTCATGTATCCATTATTTAGTGTGCATTATTAAAGTATCATCCGAAACCTGTGGTCGTTTCTCATTCGCCTACCCAAAACCCTATATGGCGACCCTGCCAGCGCGTGCGCGGCCAGTGACCGACCGTGTAAGGAAACTATAACATAAACACTGAGTGGAATGCAGTGCTGAAGAAGATGATATAATCATGGCAATTGTAAATTATAATTCGTCAAACTGGCTACGTGTGAGATTTGTGCTTTGGCAAAAAACTTTTATAAAGTAGAAAAAATAATAATGGGCAAGCAACAATCAAAGGAGCAAGAAATTATAATTGCTCAGAATGGTGCTGGGAACTCTGCTTCCACGGAGCAGTTATTGTGGCACGCCAGTTCGACATCATATGCTCTTATTGCCATTTGTGGTCTTCTGTTTATTGGGGCAGCGATACTGCTATTTCGACATTATCAAAGGTGTCATGGAAATTGGATCCAGCGGAGGATCGAAGCCTATGACCTGCAAAGGTCGACGAGTATGTATCGGCGACAGCAACGAGAAAACGTTGCCGCTTCAAAGGATTCGCCGGTGTGAGTGTGTGTCAGTGCGCGGCGAAAATTCGTTAAAAGTGTCAATGTGCGACAAATATTAGTTAAGAGTTAGTAATATGTATGTGTAATCCTATAATTAATTATGCCCTGCCATATTTATCATGTTATTAATTTTAAGGTACTATAAACGATTTTATTAATTTTTATTTGGGTAGGTATGTCTATTGTAAGAGAAAAAGGGGACCGAAGCAAAATGTTTGTATGATAGATTTTGTTTCTTAAAAAATTTAATTGTAACTCAAGTAGAACGTAAAGAAATAAAAAGTTCAGAGAGTGAACAGATTTATAAAATATTTGATAACATTAATTCGCTGTATACGAAAGTAGTTCAACTTTGTTCTGAGTGTACTGATAGTTATCCCAGTGCACCCATCATCATGGAGAAGTTTGAGCTAAAAACTGCAGTCTCTCTGCTACCAGTTATGACGGGTGACGAGAACGTCACGAAACAATTAATTTCGAATATAGAGATGTACGAATCAATGATCGACGAAAATAGTAAAAAGCATCTGATACAGTTTGTTTTAAAATCAAGGTTGTCCGAAAGCGCTAAGCTGCGCATGTGTTCTAATTATTTGTCTATTACAGAATTACTCAAGGATATGCGAAGTATATTGTTACCTAAGAAATCTGACACGGCGATTCAGTCTCAACTACAATGCATCCGACAAGATAACAGGAGTATTCAAGAGTTTGGTAAGCAAGTCGAAAAATTATTTGTTGATTTGACGGTTTCTCAGGCCAACGGAAATTCTGCCTCGTATGAAATTTTGAAGCCAATAAACGAGCGGATTGCAATTAAAAGATTTTCCGACGGTTTGCGAAATAGTCGACTAAGTACTATCATTGCAGCTAGGAAGTACAGTTCACTGAAGGACGCGATTCAAGGTGCATTAGACGAGAACCTTTCCAGCGGTAATGAAGACCGAGTGATGAATTTTCACCATAACAGAGGTAGGTCTAGTTTTAATCGTAACCCACGAGGGCGTTTTCTAAATAATTCTTTTAGAGGATTTTCTAGGGGGATGCCCGCATCTCAGAATTCGAGTAATTATGGTCGTGGTCGTAGTTATCGTGGTAATTTTCATAATTTCGCTTCTCGCGGACAAAATAATTATCACGGGTCCAACGGTTTTCGTGGCCAAACATGGGTTCGTAACCAGGCGCGACGGAATCAAATAAACTTAGCCGAAATGAATCTTAGTGGTGATTCAAATCAAAAGCGTAGTGATGAGGTCCAAAACAACAGGGACACTGACAAGGATAAACTGTGGTTTTTCGAGCATGAACATTTCTATTGCGAAAATATAAATTCAGTTCATATGAATGTTTTTGATGAGGAATGTAGCTGGCTAATTGACACCGGTGCGTCGTTATCTGTAATACGACTAGAGTTATTAGACAAATGGAACATTCCTTTCCATATAGAGCCTATTCGAATAAACGGTATTGGAGGACATATATTTTGCGATGGATTTGTTTGTTTAAAATTAAATTATAAAGACTTTTATTTTGAACATAAATTTTATGTTTTGAAAAACTTTTCTTGTAGAACAGATGGTATACTAGGACAGGATTTTTTGAGTAAATTTAATTGTTTACTAGACTTTGAAAGAAACATTTTGACCCTTCAGCAAGGATCACCCATTGAGATACCTTTACAGATGGGACAACTAGGTTATAATAGTTACATAACAATCCCGCCTAGGTGTGAATTTACGTATTTTATGCGGACGAACTTAAAAAATGAGTATGTGGTTATGCCTAAGCAATTGAGTGATGGAGTATTTTTGGCGTCGGTTTTGGTTAGTCCTGTTGGTGGTAAAATTCCACTAAAAATTTTAAATACTAGAGAGGAAGAAGTTAAATTAAGTTATTTTGTTCCTGATATAGTAAGCTTGAATGAATATTCCTTGTGTTCATTTGAAAAAAGTAATGTTAACGCGGAACGTGTGAAAAAATTATTCTCCTTTTTGAGTCTAAGCCATCTTACTAAAGAAGAGCAAATTTCTATCGAAAATATATGTGCTAAATACTCTGATATATTTTTACTACCAGGAGATAAATTAGGTGTTACAAACATGTATAAACAATCAATACATTTGAGAGATAATGCTATTCCTACGTACACAAAGCCGTATAGACTACCAAAAAGTCAAAAGAATGAAATTGATAGGCAAATTAAACAGATGTTAGATAACGATATTATAGAGGAGAGTAGGAGCGAATGGTCTAGTCCAGTCCTTCTCGTCCCGAAGAAAAGTGATAGTCATGGAAACAAAAAGTGGCGAATTGTAATTGATTATAGAAAATTGAATGATAGACTCCAAGATGATAAGTTTCCATTGCCTAACATAACAGAGATACTCGACTCTTTGTCAGGTTCTATATATTTTACACATTTAGACCTTAGTCAAAGTTATTATCAATTAGAATTATGTCCGGAAAGTAGAAAATATACTGCATTTACTACCGATAGGCAGTATCAAATGAAACGACTGCCGATGGGTTTGAAGATCAGCCCAGGTGCTTTTAGTCGATTGATGACAGTAGCAATGTCTGGTTTACAATATGATAAGTGTCTTGTTTATCTCGATGACGTCATATGCTTTGGGAGAAATCTCGATTCTCATAACAATAATTTAATTGACATTTTTGAAAGATTTAGGAAAGTAAATTTAAAAATAAATCCCGAAAAGTGTAAATTTTTAACTAAACAATTGCTGTATTTAGGCCATGTAGTATCTTCTAAAGGTGTCTTACCTGATCCAGAAAAAACCCGAGTAATGCAATGTTATCCAAATCCAAAAAATGCAGATGAAGTTAGACGTTTTGTAGCTTTTGCGAATTACTATCGTAAATTTATTCCACGTTTTGCCGATATAACTATACCTTTGAATAAACTGTGTAGAAAAGGTGCTAGTTTTGTATGGAGTACAGAATGCGAAAATTCATTTACTAAACTTAAACAATCCTTGGTCAATCCACCCATTTTGCAGTATCCCAATTTTGATGAAGAGAATGAATTTATATTGCGCACAGATGCTTCTGGATTGGCTATAGGCTCAGTACTATGTAACAAAAATGATTTACCAATAGCATATGCAAGTCGTACTTTAAATAAATCAGAGATAAACTATCCAACAATAGAAAAAGAGCTTTTAGCTATTGTATGGTCAGTCAAATATTTTAGACCATATCTATTTGGCAAAAAATTTACAATTAAAACGGATCACAAACCGTTAGTCTATTTATTCAGTATCAATAACCCTTCCAGTAGATTGTTAAAATTTCGGTTAATCCTAGACGAATATGATTACGTAATAGAATATGTTAAAGGTGTGAGTAATGTAGCTGCAGACGCATTATCTCGCATTATTTTAACGTCCGATGAATTAAAAAATATGAATAAAGAAGTTTTGAATGTTATGACTCGACGAATGGCGAAAAAGCTATATGATAAAACAACTGACAATACTGACAGTACAGACAATACTTTGCTTAACAAGAGTGACGAAGACAATCGGCCTGATCAACCGAAAGTCGTTGAAATTCTTGGGAAGCCAAAGAATTGTACTGAATTAAGGATTTCACATTATAAACTAGGAAAAAATATGAAATACGTACGTTTTAACGATTTCGTATACGTACCAAACAAGGATAAGATTTTTATAGACCCATTTTCTCGATCATGTTCGACGCGAGACGCTTTCGTGAGAGATTTGGATTCTATTTGTAAAAAGATATCGATCGATGAACTTTACATAATTAAAAATAATGAAAGTAAGAAGTATATAGAATGGTTAACCAAATATCGTAAAAATAATTATAATCGAGAAAGTACTCGAATTTATATTATAAAAAATGTAATAAGTATAGAAAACGATGACGATAAAAAGTTATTCTCAATGATTATCATTTACTACCTACAAGTGGGCACGCAGGTATACGGCGTATGCTCAATAATATTAAGAAATGTTACTTCTGGCCAAAAATGGTGGAAGATATAACGGAATATGTAAAAAAGTGTAGCAAATGTCAAAAATAGAAACATTCGTTACACACCAAACAACCTATGGTTATAACTACTACTGCGCAGTCTGCGTTCGATAAAGTTTTCTTAGATATAGTTGGGCCCTTAGATAAGGATTATTATAATTACTCGTATATACTCACTCTTCAGTGTGAACTAAGTAAGTATGTTGAAGCATTTCCATTAGTAAATAAGGATAGTGTAAGTGTAGCGCGAGCTTTCGTGGATAACTTCATACTACGTTACGGGATACCACGTGAAATAGCAACAGATCGAGGATTGGAATTTGTCTCTAAGACAATGACTGAGGTATGTAAATTGCTAAATATAAAACATACTGTATCCTGTGCATATCATCATGAATCTATTGGTTCACTCGAAAACTCACATAAAAGTTTAAATGCATATTTGAGAATTCAAACCGACAACAATTCTAGAGATTGGAGTTATTGGCTACCATATTGGTGTTTTTCATATAATACTTCAGTAAATTCAGCAACTAAGTTTACACCATATGAACTTGTGTTCGGTAAACCATGTAACATACCTTCTAATTTAAAAAATCATGTAGTTGAACCATTATACAATTTTGAAGACTATCCACTAGAGTTAAAATTTAGACTCCAAAAAGCACAAAGTGATGCAAGACAAAATTTAATTTTATCTAAAGAGACTAGAAAATATAAATATGATCAATATTTAAAACCAGTAACGTATAGAAAAAATGATTTACTATTAGTTAAAAATGAAGTAGGAAATAAGCTTAGTGATGTATATTCTGGTCCATATAAAGTTTTAAAAGATATGGAACCAAATGTAAAAATAATACGTAATAATAAGGTAGAAATAGTACATAAAAATAGAACTAAATTGTATGTAGAGTAAAAAAAAAAAAAAAAGGTTATTTTCCTTTTCTTTTTTTTTCATTTTGTTGGGGCGTGTAGTGTAAGCCTCTAGTTACTATTTAAGTTCATGTATCCATTATTTAGTGTGCATTATTAAAGTATCATCCGAAACCTGTGGTCGTTTCTCATTCGCCTACCCAAAACCCTATATTAGAATGTAGAAGTATAGCCCTTTCATATGATATCCCACTCAGTATAGTTATCATACTTTGAAATTTCAAACCCCCGATTTTCCCCCTTTCTTAATTAAACTAAAAATAATTTTCGATTTTTTTTTATTTTAATGATGTTAGGCCACTATTATACACAACCATTCCAAATTTCATGTCGATAGCTTTAATAGTTACTGAAATAATCGACTGTGACAGACGGACGGACGGACGGACGGACGGACGGACGGACGGACGGACGGACGGACGGACGGACGGATGTACGGACGGAGAAAGTCGCACCATAAGGGTTCCAGTTTTACCATTTTGGTATGGAACCCTAAAAAGGAACCCTTATAGGACCTTCGTTGTCCGTCTGTCTGTCGGGCTGTCAAACCCCTATTTCTACTGAAAGCCATTTGGAAGTGTCTCTCTCCATCTATACTTAGTGCGAGGGAGACAGAGTTTAACGCCTTTTTTGTCACATACGATTTTACAGGCCAATTCATCCTGCCAAAAAGAACTATCTTCTAATTAATTATTATTCTGAAGTATAATTATTGTAGAATCCAGATCATCCTGTTATAATAAGTTTCATACATTTCAATCAGCCAGCGTCACTGCAAAATGAATTTTATCATCTATGCTTAGTGTCGATTATTGGTTGAGCTTGCGTACTTGTGAGCTATTTGAATATATTTAGTTTACGAAGTTTCGTGATTGGCTTACAGTTGCGTTATTTGTTTCCTTAGAAGTGATTGCTTATAGTGACTATGAAAAGCCTGCCAATTCAGAAAACATAAAAAGTCAAAATGTGTACCATGTCTTAACCAAAGAGTCCGAACTCAGCCAGAAATCTAGACTTTAATAAGTCAGGATTGAGTTTAATTAACATTGTCGATAAGCGTGGACGGGCGCCATTAATTTGGTCCCCAAATACCTAAACGTTGCCGCATTATTCTCGACGGTCATTAGTCTGTGTCGGGTCTTGCGGGGTCTCCTTTTTATATGCTTTTATATAGTGGTTAAATTAATTGCTATTTTGGGTTCCGTAGCAGCTGGTTCAGGCGCAGTGGTGAGCGCTGTGGTCTTATTGCGCGAGGTCCCGCGTTTGATTCCCGGTAGGGTCAATTTGGGAATTTCTGATTTCTGAATTTTCTCTGGTCTGGTTTGGTGAGAGGCTTCGGCTTTGGCTAGTTACCACCCTACCGGCACAGACGTACCGCCAAGCGATTTAGCGTTCCGATAGGAGTATCGGTTATAACTACTAATATAAATGTATTAAGTTATAATATAAATCTATACTTCCATACATCCATACTTCCGTTTGCATACTGCGAAATGACAATGCGAAAGCGTTCGTCTGTCTGTCTGCTACGCTTTCACGGCCCATCCGTTCAACCGGTTTTGATTGGTACAGGGATAGGTGGCATCCCGGGGAAGGACATATCCTACTTTTTATCCCGGAAAATTAAGGAGTTCCCGCGGGAATTAAAAAAACTAAAATCTAAGTCGCGGGAATCATCTAGCATATTATAACTGCCGTACCCCTAACAAGTTATAGCGCGCTACCATCTCAGTCTGCATCATCACTTACGAGACTTATGGTGGAACTAGCTGATGCCCGCGACTTCGTCCGCGTGGACTAATTTTTTAAATTCCTACGGGAACTCCTCAATTTTTCGGGATAAAAAGTAGCCTATGTCACTCAAATTTCAAAAACTGTGACACACATATTTCTTTATTTTTACCCGTAGATTGTAAACAAAGTTTCATGGATATAACTTGAGAAATGACGGAGTTTCATACAAACTTTCAACCCCTATTTCACCCTCTTAGGGGTGGAATTTTCAAAAATCCTTTCTTAGTGGATGCCTACGTTATAATAGCTCTCTGAGTGCAAAATTTCAGCCCGATCCGACCAGTGGTTAGAGCTGTGCGTTGATAGATCAGTCAGTCAGTCAGTCAGTCAGTCACCTTTGCCTTTTATATATTTAGATAGAAGATATAAAAAGACCTAGTCATACGTGTCGTAGTATTATATGTATACTATTAAACCCCCGTCCTAACAATGTGCATGGTGCTACTTAGCGCGCTCTTGACGCGAGGGCACTTCTGAAATGTGTCGCATAATGGCCTGCTTTGCTATTTCGGGAGCGGTTTGTTTATGTAGTTTGTACAACGACCTCAATTTACATAATAATGTCCTCCCGACCGAATTTCGGCCACGGCGGCCAATCTCCGGAGAGATTACCCATCTGCGCGGGAGATGTTATAGTGCACAAGTGTGTGCGCAAACACAGGTGCACTCTCTGTTCCTTTACTGTCATAGCCCGATGGGACGGAAAATCCGACACGACCGGAGAGAGATCAGGCGCGGGTTCGAGTCCCGGGTCGGGTCACAACAAGTACTGGGTTTTTCTGACAAGAAATTCCCAGTACTAGCCCGGAGTTAGGTAGCTGGCGGTGTTTCACCCCCGTGCCTCGGAGAGCACGTTAAGCCGTCGTCGGTCCCGGTTATTATCACTAACATGATAATAGTCGTTAAAGCCCGCCAACCCGCATTGGAGTAGTGTGGTGGGTCTAAGCTCTAATTCCCTCTCTCCTATGAGAGCGGAGGCCTGTGCCCAGCAGTGGGACGTTAATGGGCTGTAGTGGTGGTGGTGGTGGCGCCATACAGCCGCCATTTTTTTTACCATAGTCAGTGTCACTCGGGATGATGTAAGGATTCTAACGAAACCTCATACATCCAAATCTGTTCAGACTTTTATTAGTTATCTAATAGCTGATGCCCGCGACTTCATCTGCGTGGTTAAAGATTTTTTTTATTCCGCCGGAACTTCTTAATTTTCCGAGTTATAAAGTCTATGTCACTCTCCAGGTCCTCAACTCTACGCATGCAAAAAATCGATCCGTTGCTCTGTTGCGACGTGATTGAAGGACTAACCAACAAACCAAAAACAAACACACTTTCGCATTTATAATGTTAAGTATGGATGTTTTAATTAGATCTAAATAATAAGTACATAATACCACCAGGAATAAAACCCGAGAATTTTACGTGCAAGAATTAAAACGGTTACTAACCCAAAAAGTCCATTGGGAAGCAAAATCGATAAATTACCAAGTGGTAAATGCCAAAATTTCTGAGAAGGGTTGCGTTGTTACTAATGATAAATGGTATTTTGTATGGAACAGTTTAAATTCCGTTGTTTCACAAATTACGAATGCTCGCGGCCATTTTGCTTTCTAATGAAGATGTATGACGGTTTGTATGGAAGCCACGTTCTCATTGCGTGGTCAAATGGTATATATCTTTCTTTGTACATAATATAAAGGTCAAAGAAATGTCGACTTGACTGACTCACTCACTGACTGACTCATCAATGCCCAGCCTAACCCATATTTGCCTAAGCCTTTGACTTCTCTATTCCCTTACTCTCATAACCATGTGGCGCGGCAATCCGACATGAGTGGGGAGAGATTAGGCGCAACGACGGCTTTAAGATCTCTCCGCGGTAAGGACGTGGAACACCGCCTTTCCTAACTCCGGGCCAGTACAGAAAATGGTCCCGGGAATCGAACCGAGAACCTCGGCATCAATACTCAATCAAATAAATCAAATAAATATTATAAATGCGAAAGTTTGGATGGATGTATGGATGTATGGATGGATGTTTGTTACTCAATCACGCCCCAACGGCTGAACGGATCTGGATGAAATTTGGCACAGAGATAGATAATAGATTATAGTCTGGAATAACACATAGGCTACTTTTTATCCCGGAAAATTAAGGAGTTCCCGCGGGAAACGAAAAGCCTCGATCCACGCGGACGAAGTCGCTGGCATCAGCTAGTTTATTTATAACATACAGGTGTCTCTCATGTGACGTCATGTTTTGACTCCACCACGCTACTCCAATGCGGGTTGGCGGGCTTTAACGACTGTTATCATGTTAGAGATAATAACCGGGACCGACGGCTTACGTGCTCTCCGAGGCACGGGGGTGAGACACCGCCAACTTGCTAACTCCAGGCTGGTACTGAGAATTTATAGTCAGAAAAATCCAACACTTAATTACGGCCCGACTCGGGACTCGAATACGGCTTACACGGGACCACGTCGGCCGCAGTCGAACATACTAACCACTAGACCAACGAGACAGTCGAACGATTGGTAGGAACTAGGAAAGAACGTTTAAAACTATACAGTTTGAGGGAGCACTACTGTACAATGCCTTACCAAATGAAGTTGTTAGCGAAAAATGTTTTATTAAATTAAAAAAAAATTACTCAAACATTTCCAAAATGAAGTTGAATAATAAGATTATTTTGTAGATAGAAATTAGTGTAAGGTCACCTTTTTACTGTCTCAGCATAGTCTAAGTATTTTTCTGGAGTTGCCATTACATAAATTTAAAGACTATTATAGTATAGATGATTTTCTCGATGACAAAGTTGCATGGAAGCAACCGGCTTCGCATCCAGCAACCCACAAGACAGTGTAATATCTACTTGTTACGTAGCGTATGCATTTTATATTATATACAAATTATAAAATTTTTGTTTTTGAAAAGAGCAACTGCTGAGTTTCTTGCCGTTTCTTCTCAGTAGAATCAGATTTCCGAACCGGTGGTAGATTCTTACGACTTATCATAAGTGGCACAAGTTGTCCTACATGAAATAAATAATTTCTATTTCTATTTCTATTTCTATTTCTATTTCTATTTCTATTTCTATTTCTATTTCTATTTCTATTTCTATTTCTATTTCTATTTCTATTTCTATTTCTATTATTGTTCTCATATAAGTGAACTTTTGTTCTTCCTTGAAAAATAGATATCTTTAAACCTAATCTCTTAATCGCGAGTAATCTCATTGGAGTCTGATAATAGTATGGCATTCCCCTCGCTGAAAAGCCCAATTAAACCAAGTTCCTCTTTCTATACATAATTTGTGTACAAAAGCAATAACAGCTATTGTGAACACGGAATCCAGCAACAATGGGATGTGGGTAACATTGTGAGACAGACGATGATAAATTGATAAAACACGCAATGGAACAATCGCCGGTTCCGCGGCCCGCATTATTCCGTTAACTAAGAGTGACTGCTCATTATTCCATCAATGGATGGTGAACTCTTTATAAACATCACTATAATTCTCAATCGTTTTAATATTATTCAATAACACGATTCAAATAAACGTTAACAATAAAGTTATTAATATTACGTTACGTACGTTTAGCGTTCCGGTACGATGAAGTGTAGAAACCGAATAGCGGTATGGGTTTAACATAACTGCCATGCCCCTAACAGGTAAGCCCGCTACCGTCTTAGATTTCATCACCACTTACCATCAGGTGAGATCGCAGTCGAGGGCTAACTGTAGTGGATAAAAAAAAAATTGTTAACGGAAAGTGGTACATCCGAAATGATAAAATTAATTAATTAAACAGCTTAGCCTTGCCATTGAACGTGGTAATAGCACCAGTGTTTTGGGCACGATCACTTGGACGGCGTGTATTTTTTGTAAAATATATAATATATAATAATATAATCCATACTGATATTATAAATGCGAAAGTGTCTGTCTGTCTGTCTGCTACGCTTTCACGGCCCATCTGGTTAACTGATTTTGATGAAAGGTGCAGAAAAAGGTTGTATCACGGGGAAGTACCTACATAGGCTACTTTTTATTCGCGGACAAGTCGCGGGTATCATCTAGTTAGTAATAGTTTTTTCTTAATTTATCGATTATTTATTTATTTGTTAATAGCCTTTAAACCAGTACAAGTTATATAGTTATCCGCGTAGATTTACTATGTGTTTTTTAATAGTCATGTTAAAAAAACACCTGAATCAACCTAAATATATAGTAATAAATTAACGCTAAGAACAAGTGCCGTTCATTTTCTCGGAAAAGAAACGTGAACTTAAAAATACTTTAATGAAAAACTTACAAACTTAAATGAAAAATAACGACAAAGTGTAAACATTGAAGCTAAGGATTAATATAAGAAAACGTAAATTTGAATAAAGGCGATAAGGCACGGAGTCGCCGCTGCTCGTATCTAGCGTGGTGTCGATGGATCGCGTATTATTATTTAGGTACTAGCTGATGCCCGCGACTTCGTCCGCGTGATTTAAGTTTTTTTGATTCCCGCGGGAATTATTTAACTTTCCGGGATATAAAGTAGCCTATGTCACTCTCCAGGTCCTCAACTATACCCATCCAAAAATCACGTCGATCCGTTGCTTCGTTGAGGCGTGATTGAAGGACAAACCAACAAACCAACAAACCAATAAACCAATAAACCAACATATCATACTTCATAAAACATAACTTGGATCAATATTTAATTTTTTTTTTTTGTATATCAGACATATTTTGAATTTTAATTTTAAATGACATATACATTTTAGTGTAATATAATTTTTGCACACTGTCTTTGATAGTAGATTGTGTACGGGAAGATTCTACATATTATACAGCTGTTATTACCCACAATTTTGCAAAATAAATGATTTATGATTTATGATTTATATCATTTTGGTTCCCGCGGGAACTCTTTAATTTTCCAGGATAAAAAGTAGGCTGGTTTTTGTCCCTTTACCTTGTGTTATTCCAGACTACAATCTATCTCTGTGCCAAATTTCATCCAGATCCGTTATGGCGTGATAGAGTAACAAACATCATCCATCCATCCAAACTAGCTTTTTTTAAAATAATAAAGTAGTATGTATTGTAAGTATAGATTTACACCTCACAGTCAATATTGCTTTACCCTTAAATAAACCAAACTTTCAAACATTATTAAACCAAAAATTATTCGACCATAATATACTCGTACCTAATCTGGGTTATATATAATACTAGCGATCCGCCCCGGCTTCGCACGGGTAGCACTAATAATCCTAATCTATATAATATAAACTATCCTATCTCTCAAGTTAGATCGAACTGCACATGGTGTGCGAATTTTATTATAATCGGTTAAGTGGTTTAGAAGTCCATTGAGGACAAACATTGTGACACGAGATTTATATATATATAGATAGGTACATACACTTTAGAATACAGTCTTCTCAACAAAACAGCAAAGTCTGGGCTTTGTTGGCTTGGTACATATTGCGAATTTTCCATTAATATTTTGCAAGACATCAAAATTTTAGGATAGCCTATTAAAATTTGTTGTCCTATCGCGATAGTGCTAATATTTGGGTATAGAATATTGTGGCCAATTCTATATAACACAATCTCTAAAATAAAATGACAGCTTTTAATCTGGTTCTGTCCCTTTCTGCACGGAGTATTAAGAAAGGGTTAGCAATATTTTTGACTAGCTGATGCCCGCGACTTCATCCGCGTGGTTTAAGTTTTTTTGATTACCGCAAGAACTCAATTTTCCGAGATAAAAGGTAGCCTATGTCACTCTCCAGGTCCTCAACTATACCCATGCCAAAAATCACGTCGATCCGTTGCTCCGTTGCGGTGTGATTGAAGGACAAACCAACAAACAAACACACTTTCGCATTTATAATATTAGTATGATGTTATCATTTTAGTTTAGAGATAAGGCTAGCTAGCTTTAATTTCTATTGTATTGTTTTCAATTAATGTAAAAAAAAAAAAAAGTTTTGAGATTGTGCACTAAGTACATAATCAGCCTCAAATGTCTCGTTTTCGACCATGTTTAATTTCCATCATTTTGGAAAAACAGCTATAAAACTAGTGCGCCTAGTAAAAACTGACTGTAAAATGGCGCGTAAAAAATTTGGGTTGGCTGGATGAAATTTGGCATAGAGATAGTTTAGCTAGCGCCTAGTCCTTTTAAAATCACTTAAGAATTCCTTCGCCTCGTCCTTCCAATATTACTCAGCCGTGAATTGCTTTATTTCCGGCCTGGCCAGTAATGTACTATTAACAGAACGTTCCTTCTTATAGCAGTTCTGGCAAACAATCGGTCTTAACCATTATAGCACTCGTCGTCCCTTGCAGCTTTTCATTAAGGGCCCTACAAAAAGTTATTGCTATACCATTTACCGCTCTCTAATTTCGTCCATGGCACTCAACTTGCTGATGGTAGAGTGTATTTCTTGGCATATCTATATACCTACTTATAATAACATGTAACTAGACATTTTCTGTACAGTAAACATTTTTGACGACCTCCGTGGCGCCGCGCAGTGTTTAGCGCTGGTGTCTTAACGTGCGGAGGTCCCGGGTTCGAACCCCGGCAGGGTCAATTTGGAAATTTATAATTTCTGAATTTTCCCTGGTCTGGCCTGGTGGGAGGCTTCGGCCGTGGCTTGTTACCACCCTACCGGCAAAGACGTGCCTCCAAGCGATTTAGCGTTCCAATACGATGCCGTGTAGAAACCGAATAGGGGTATGGGTTTAATATAACTGCCATGCCCCAGGTTAGCCCGCTACCATCTTAGACTGCATCATCACTTACCATCAGGTGAGATCGCAGTCAAGGGCTAACTTGTAGTGTTGTTTTTTATTGGAGAAGCTTTATTATCGAGTAAATCATACACTCCGGCTGTGATTGTCTCACATATTAAAGCATTTACCTATTAATTATGCAGTATGGTTGAAAAAGCTATTACACTGATTGGAAAATTGATTTGCTGTTCCCCGTTGAGTAGTTCCGCCCACTATTTCCTGAGAATTCGCCCGAAATTTACAACCTGACAGTATAAGCATTCTTAAAGAAAATAATTGATAATGAATGAACTATACGCTATAATCCGCCACAGCAGACCAATCTATGTGGTACAGTGCGTGTCCTTCACCAATAGCATGCGAACAGCCACCACCCAGCAATTCGCACCGGCACAGCACCACACCACACAAATCTTCCAAATCACTCTCAACGTACGTTTCACTCCGAAACCTGAGCATCCTCAGGAGATGTTGACTCGACAATGCACGATTGTAAAGTCATACAAGTCGATTGTAAATAATTTTGTTAAAATCGGTTCCACATCAATACATTTCATTTCATTTATTCATATTTGCGTTCATGAACATACAATATTGGCATGAGGCCCTGTCAGGGCATTGCAAATTTTAAATTAATAATACCTTATTACAATAAACATTGAACATAATATTATAACCATCAAGTGTGTGCAATGTAGTACAGTGACAAAAAATTATAAAATCAAGTTCATTAAAGCTATTACAAACATTTGATAATTAAATAATGTCAAAAAGTTATTATATATCTAGAAATCGTAGTCTTCGTCGTTAATCGTCCATTCTGACCTATGGAGAAAAATCGGCCAAAACTCTCATCACCGATCCCTAGCAAAGTCACTTTAAAGGTCTAGCCTCACTACTAGCTACTAGACCGGCGCGGCGCGGCACGTAGCGTCAACTATTCTTTATATGAGTTTGTATCGGCAAGCAGATGCACTATGCGACGCGGCCCCATACGTCGTCGTCGTCTCAACCTATAGACGTCCACTGCTGGAAGAAGTTCTCGGACTGCATGGATCGCCACAGAGCACGGTCTTGTGCCAGCAAATAAAAAAATTCCGGCCCCATACAAAGTTATATAAATAATTTTTGGCGCTACGTGCCGCGCCGCGCCGTGCATCCCAAGTGGGTCTAGACCTTGAGAGATAATTTCAAACGTTTCCTCATAAAACAGTTCTAACAAACAATCGGTCGTTAACCTAAGCACTCGTCCCAGCAGCTTTTCATTAAGGGCCCTACAAAAAGTTATTGCGATACCCTAATTCCGTCCAGGGCTCTAAATCGCTGATGGCAGAGATTATTTCTTGGAAATTTCAGGGACATCATCTGTACTAATTATTATAAATGCGAAAGTTTGGATGGATGGATGTTTGTTACTCAATCAGGCCAGAACAACTTAACGGATCTTGATGAAATTTGGCACAGAGATAGATTATAGTCTGGAATAACACATAGGCTACTTTTTATCCTGGAAAATTAAAGAGTTCCCGCAGGAACCAAATAACCTTAATCCACGCAGATGATGCGTCGTCGCGAGCATCAGCTACTATCATATTATATCTATCTACTAGCTAATGCCCGCGACTACGTCCGCGTGGATGGAGGTTGTTTGGTTCTCGCAGGAACTCTTTAATTAGCCGGGATAAAAAGTAGCATAATATGTGTTATTCCCGACTATAACCTATCTCTGTGCCAAATTTCATTCAGATCCGTTCAGCCGTTTTGGCTTGATTGAGTAACACACCATCCATCCATCCAAACTTTCGCATTTACAATATTAGTATAGAATATTAGTAAAGATACCGGGACTCAACCTTTGATTAATATACATAATCAAAGGACTCCACCAAGGAGGTCGTCAATAAGGAAAATGTATAACTATTTGTCTAATATATAGGTATAATACATTGTGCCTACAGATGCTGTAGTATTATATTTATAAGGTGAGGTGTAGATTTTTTGTATCTACACTATTCCTAAACCTAACCTAACTAACTCACCAGAAAATTACGTTATATATAATTCAAACTAAGATAGCATGTGGAATCGAAAGGACGATTTGGGCAGAAACAGTTTCTTAGTACGAGTACGAACATTTCGAAAACGTTGATCAATTTCGAGTATCAAAATACTTTAGGGCGAAAACAATACGGACAAAACGTGAGTTATATAGGTATGCGTTTTTATATCAGGGAACCGGCATATTATGCCAGAGTGCTTGAGAGTTCCTCAAAATGTTGTCAGACTCAAAGGTAATGTCAAGTATTCTTCTTCGAAACTTGCCCAACGTGGTAGTTTAAGACCTAAACAAGGCTTAACCCCTTTTAATTATGAGAGGAGATTGATTCTCAGCAGTGGGAAATCAAACAATTATATTTTACTAGCTTTTGACTGCAGTTTTAGTCACTTTGAGTTCGATTTTCATACAAATTTCAAACTCCAATTTTACCCCCTTAGCGGTTGAGTTTTCAAAGATCCTTTCTTAGCAGATGCTTACTTTATAAAAGCTATCTGTATGCCAAAGTTCAGCCCGATCCGTCCAGTGGTTGGAGCTATGCGTTGATAGACCCCCCCAATCATGTAAGAATACCCGATGAAATTGTTAATGTTCTGCGGCAAGGTAAATAAACCATAACAGCATTAAATTAGAGCTCAATTTCGTGTATCCATTCTTATACGTTAGAGTATCGTACATACCTAAACGTATAAATTGAGCTCTAATTTAATGATATTATGGTTTATTTACCTTGCCGCAGAACTTTAACGATTTCATCGGCTATTCTTACATCAGATCGATGCATGCATCAATGCCTATGTCAAAAATAAATTATTTCTTATTGACTATTAAATAGAAGGTCTTAAAAAAGACCTATAGTTCACATCGTCAGTTAGTTTTAAGTTTGATAACCATTTAACACTATAGATTAAAGAAAAAAAGTGCGTTGAAATTTGATGAGTTCACAACTATATATTTCATACAAAGTTCCTTAATAGAAGCACGTTTATAAGTTTGATAAAGATTTGCTGAATTGATTGAGATAACATCACCCCTATTATTTAAAAAAAAATTGTGTGTACAATGCACACTGTTCATTACGATTAATCCATACTTTCATACTATTCATACTAATATTATAAATGCGAAAGTGTGTTTGTCTGTCTGCCTGTCTGTCTGTCTGTCTGCTACGCTTTCACGGTTCATCTGTTCAACCGATTTTGATAGAATTTGGTACAAAAATAGGTTATATCCCAGGAAAGAACATAGGCTACTTTTTATGCCGGAAAATTAAGGAGTTCCCGCGGGAATCAAAAAAACTTTATTTGATAGAAGCAGGCGTTACTTTGCGGAAGTCCAGTAATCGCAAGTTACATAATATACTGTACCACACAGATTTGTCTGCTTTGGCAAATTACAGCGAATTAAGCTTCTTGCTCCCTAATGATTATTTTATTTCGACGCTCGAATTCCATCAGCGTTGGCGTCCAAAATCTCATACTAACCCTTCCAGTCCTGGGGGACAGTGCCCTAATTTAGAATAAGGTAATGTCCGGATTCGAGGCTCAGATGTTACCTCTGGGAGGAAGATTTGCGGTCCGAGCATAGAATAAAATGTAGATACGACAACTGTCAGGGACAATTGGGTCATTTCGGGGCTTATTGGGATACTTCGGGTCAAAGTGGATTTGCTTCTATATTAAGAGTTAGTGTAGGTATTAAAAGGAAAAACTGTAGCTTGTGCTTGTAACCGACTTCAATGGAAGCGACAGAAGTCGCTTTTGATTTGTCAATCCATACTAATATTATAAACGCGAAAGTGCTCCATCGCTCCGCCTCAAGAAAGTGCGAAGGTCGTTCGTGGGAATGAGCATTCTATTTTATAACAAAATTCCGGAACCTATTTTATACTTGCCTTTACACAAGTTTAAGAAATCCATTAAAAGTATGCTTCTGGAAATAGCTTAATAAACAGTTGAAAGTAAATGATTTAAAAGAACACGGATTTGACTCGCTCCAGGCTCACTGCTTGGAGAAAGGAGGGGTTTTTAGCCGGTAGGAGTCCAACACAATCCGATTCGGAGTCGGATGTCCATGAAGATTTTCCCCTCCTACACGAAAAAAAAAAAAAGGCTCCAATGTTAAGGACAGCGGTTACCTATATATTTACACAATGAAATTGTAAATTTTTTTTTTCAAAAGAGCAACCGCCGAGTTTCTTGCTGGTTCTTCCCGGTAGAAATGGCATTCCGAACCAGTGGTAGATTCACTCCACGATTCAAAAGCACTTGTAAAAGTTTATTTGAATAAAAAACATTTGAATTTTTTTAAAGTGTATCTGTCTGTTTGCTACGCTTTCACGGCCCATCTGTTCAACCGATTTTAATGAAATTTGGTACAGGGATAGGTTATATCCCGGGGAAGGATACAGGCCTCTTTTTATCCCGGAAAATTTAAGAGTTCCCGCGGGAATCTAAAATCCTTAATCCACGCGAATGTAGTCGCAGGCATCTAGTATTTAATAAGTTGGTCAAAGGTAGCCCGCCAACCCGCATTGGAGCAGCGCGGTGGGTCTAAGCTCTAATTCCCTCTCTCCTATGAGAGTGGAGACCTGTGCCCAGCAGTGGAACGATAATGGGCTGTAGTGGTGGTGGTCAATAAAAAGTAGCCTATGTGCTATGTCCTTCCCCAGGGTACAAACTATCTCTACACAAAATTTCGTTAAAATTGGTTGAAAAGATGGGCCGAGAAAACGTAGCAGACAAACAGACACACTTTCGCATTTATAATACTAGCTGATGCCCGCGACTTCATCCGCGTGGATTGAGGTTTTTCGGTTCCCGCGGGAACTCTTTAATTTTCCGGGATAAAAAGTATCCTATGTGCTATTCCAGACTATAATCTATCTCTGTGTCAAATTTCATCCAGATCCGTTCAGCCGTTGGAGCGTGATTGAGTAACAAACATCCATCCATACATCCATACATCCATCCAAACTTTCGCATTTATAATATTTATTTGATTAGTATGGATTTTATTAGAAGCCCTAGATATTTGAAGCCCAAGTTATTTCGAGACTTCGTTTGCAGCCGCAACACAAACCAGATGCTCTGCCAAGCGGTAATCGCGAGTGATCTTATCGCGGATCTGACAGCTCTTATCTTAGCACGTATGAGCACTTGGACTGCAGCCATTTACTCTCAACATCGGTGCATGTTGCACAATTTTGTACTCTGCATAATGTTCTCGAAGGTGTGAAGCCTGCCAATCCACACTTCACCAGCGTGGTGGAATTCGGGAATTTATATTTCAACTAGCTGATTCCCGCGACTTCGTCCGCGTGGTTTAAGTTTATTCGATTCCCGCGGGAACTTCTTCATTTTCCGGGATAAAAAGTAGCCTATGTCACTCTCCAGGTCCTCAACTATACCCATGGCAAAAATCACGTCGATCCGTTGCTTCGTTGCGGCGTGATTGGAGGACAAACCAACAAACCAACAAACCAATAAACCAACAAACAAACACACTTTCGCATTTATAATATAAGTATATGTACTTATATGATTTCAATTTCAATTTATTTAAAACATGTAGGACAAACAGGTCACAGGTTACAGGTGTCTCTTATATTACGTCATGTTTTGACTCTACCACCGGTTCGGAAAACAAATTCTGCTGAGAAGAGCCGGCAAGAAACTCAGCAGTTGCTCAATAATTAAAGTCAATAAGGGTGCTTTTCCACCAGAGATATGCTACGTTGTTATGCTACGGATGTATGTCAAACCCACCAATGGGAGCGCATGATCTAACATTTTTTTATATCCACTACAAGTTAGCCCTTCACTGCTATCTCACCTGATGGTAAGTGACGATGCAGCCTAAGATGGTAGCGGGCTAACCTGTTATATTAAACCCATACCCCTATTCGGTTTCTATACGACATCGTACCGGAACGCTAAATCGATTGCCGGCACGTCTTTGCCGGTAGGGTGGTAACTAGCTACGGCCGAAGCCTCCCACCAGGGAGGGTGGGTTTGACACAAGTCCATAGATTAGCAACGTAGCACATCTCTGGTGGAAAAGCAGCCTAAGTGTTATGTACAGTGTACATAAATTTGTATAAATAATTTTGAATTAGAATTTTCTATCGGTTAACGACAGCGAAAAGCAAATCAAAATACTTTTTAAAGTTTAAACTATCGAACGGGTTCTACTACGAACGGGTTCGAAACTAGTCGGGCATTTTCCGACATAACACGTGAGTTTATCCGGTAGTTATGTATAGTTAAAATCAAAATACCACTAAAGTTGTAATATTATTACGGCGTTGGTAATACGAACCGATAGCAACAAAATCCATTTTCGTCAGCAAACTATTACTACCTACGAAAATGTTTTCCACCCAAGTGCAAGCATTCAGTAGAAATGTTGCCCAGAGACCGATTTGTATGTAAATTTCGCTAAAAATCAACGTCTCAAATCGCGTTTCGTCAAGTGAGATGCTTGCTCAGGAAACTAGCGCGTATTTCCGTTGCGGTGAATGTATTCGATACTGGATCTAGTGTATTTAATTTACAATTTGCTGAGTTTAATAATATAATTAACCAATAAAAACTTACAACAAACTATAACATTTTTTAATATTAGTATTCCATTTTTGGAATGAATCATAAATTATTAAAGCTCCGTTCTTATAAACAGATTTGCATGGTAAATTTAGACTATAATAATTATTATTCATAACTAAATTAATTGTATCGATTTTATTAATGCAATCAAATACGGAAACAGGCCAACCCGTATGACAGCTTAATAAATAATTAAAAAATCATTTATTTGCCAAAATGTTTGTACATAATGATGGTAGTGAACAATGCAATCTTTTCATTAACATTTAACTAAATTAATAGTGTGTGTTAATACTATGGATGTGTTATTTTTTTATGTTTAATGATTAAGGTTTCATAAATTGTATTGATTACCTACTTTATAAATTCGCACGTCAACAATGACGAAACAATATGTTTGTTATTTTTAATTGGTTTGTCATCTTAATGAGGAACTTTCCAGCCTACGTTCCGTTAAAACATAATAGGTGGCGCTTTCATGCACACTATTTATGTATATGAGAGTACTGACGCCCTTTGCTCGGATTTTTTACGAAGAAAACTGCTGATGTCAATTTATGAAATTTTAGGCCAGGCACTCACTATTTCGTTTTGCGATACGGTTCTGTGATTTCGTCGAATTAAATTTATATCTTTCTGATTTATATCGAACTGCGCGAATTTGGACTCCGATTACCACTGTATATGAAGACCTGGATTTTGGACATTTGGATACTGATTCTCCTGCATATTGAAGACCTGGCTACGACATTTGGACACCGACTCTCCTGCGGATTGAAGACTTGGCTACGATATTTGGACACCGATTCTCCTGCATATACTCGTATTGAAGACCTGGCTACGATATTTGGATACCGATACTCCTGGATATTGAAGACGACTAATACTAGTGGTCCGCCCCGAACTGAGTCCTCGCGGTGTCCATAAACTTTTACAGAGCGCCATGTATTGACATCATTGTGAAGTTCTGTTAAAAATACTGAATCTCATTAAAAAATAAATAATTTCGTTTCCTTATAATATTTATCTAATTTTAGTATTTGTTGTTCAAGTACAGGATGTAATTCAAATAATAATTGATCAAGTTTCAGGCTCAGGCTTTCAGAAAATTGAGAGTTCTGAGGTCAACTTTGGACGTTAGAAAATCACCACTTTGAAAGCCCTCCATTCCGTCAATTTTAGGGGAAAAATTAAAAAAAAATATTTTTGGACTCTATTCCTAACTATCTTTAAAATGATATACCGCAACCCTATGTAACGCCATAAAAAATATTTTACTTCGCATTCGCTTCTATGAGACCCCCCATAAATAAAGATTTTTATAACTTTTTAAGCCATATATGGAGGCCATCGGTTTACATATTATATTTAAATTTGAAGTAATTACGTTCAGTAATTCAGAAGTTATAAGGCTCTGACAGACGGACGGACGGACAATTTCAAGACATAAATACTGACTTGTCCTTGTCAGTCTTGCCTTCGATATCAATGATCTGCACACATTCTGTTCTATAGCAGAACATGAAGATAACAATCATGCGGCCAATATGTATAAAGAATATTTTTTATTGACTTTTCGAGTGGCTGCGGATGGACTTCAGCACTTTATCGCATCAAAATGTGCTTCAGAGATGAGAAAAAATATTTCTTATAATATTTATTCGATGCAAACACGAAAAAATGCAAAACAAAAAAGTGAGTGACTGGCCTTAGTTTTCTTCGTAAAAAATCAGAGCAAAGGGCGTCAGGCCATAGAGCATTAGATTAAGGTAAATTACATACCACCTCATTTGCACTCTCATATACTTGTAAAGTGTGCATAAAAGCGCCACCTATGATGTTTTAAAGGAACTTAGGCTGGAAAGTTCCTCATTGCACAATGTTTCTTGCAAGAAAACGATTGATTGACTGTGCAAATATGTCTTGAGAGATGTCAAACTGAAAGGAGTTTACAAATTCAAGTAATTTCAATTTGACGCATTAGCTTCTACTACGATGTTGCTGATTCGGTGAGCCGATGGGGAAAAGCTGTGCGTGAGTAAGGTCATCAAAGGGACTTAACAAAAAACAACGCGCTGTTAAGAGCCTCCTTTTTGGAAGGCGATTTAGAACAAAAGCCGGCAAATACAACGACAGCAACGGGAGTACGCTACATCTCCTTTCACGAAGTATACGTGGCATGTTTGCATGATTGGATCCAATGTTTGCACAAACGCCCGCGTAATAGTGTCCACTGTCCACTGTCCATTTCCACTGTCCGCCCGGGATAAACACGTGTCGGAAACGGCAAATGTTTATTCAGACCTAGCCTCAGACAATATTGGACGACGTTTGATTGTAAGAGAAAAGCAAGCAAGTTTGTTTTTGTAAAAGCCTTGAGAGTAACATTGTTCATGTGTTAAACCTGTTTACTAGAGTCTGTCTCATTAGTTATTTGGTGCATGAGGACCCGGGTTTGAGTCCCGGACTAAAATGCTTATTGGCGGGAGGGTCAAAACTTTATTGAATCAGAAATTATTAATTGCATGATACACATACATACAATACAAGTATTACCATTGTCATGGCGTGCAATACCTACTTAAAAATAATCGATGTAACAAATCACGATATTAATTAATTAGATAAATAGGTGAACAATTGTGAAAATTCTTGAAATAAGATCCACTTGTATGTCTACTCGGTCGAGAAATTGTCAGCATGCGGACTCGGGAAATCGTCGGTTCTGGGGCCATACTGCCAACATTTATGCAATACAATATTACTCAAAATGACAGTTTGATGTCACGTACCTTGGCGTTCCTAAAATAAGGATTATAATTCTAAAACACGAAAGTCAACAATAATGAAACAATATGGCTATAAACGTTGGCGGTATGGCCCCTGTGTCCTATCTTTCTCCGGCCGTGTTGGATTGCTGCCCCATTGGATTATGAGAGTAAGGGTATAGAGAGTGTCCTCTGAAATTCAAATGAAATGTAGGCTCTCAGCGTAACTGAAGACTGCGTGGTACAATTTTGGAGAATTTATCAAAAATGGCTTGTTAAGGGATGTAAACTCATGTAAAGGGGTAGCGAAATATTTCGACCCTCAATATTTTATCTCTTTTGTTCTGAACAACAGTCAAAATTCCGGGAACAAAGCCATCCATTAGTCTAATTATTTTGTACCTTAGATCATCCTAATTATAACCCTTTTCGTTTACAGCCGGTTCACATCATTCCATCAGCTGGGTCCAAGGGGTAATTCCAACATTGTGCTTAAAAATATAAATGCCCATCCATTCATTCATTTTGATGAAATTTTGCACATGGATAGGTCACATCATTTCATCAAAGAGTTTCCACGGATTATATCAAAAACCTAAATCTATGCCGACGAATTTACGGGCAATATCCAGTTGAAATAAGAATAACAGCTTTTTTAATGTTTATATGACGTGAACTTTATGTTGAATATTGGTTCACAATGCTCTTATTATTATAAAAACAAATGAGTTTTTTATTACAATTTGTATCACTGATTATCGTTCTTTTATACGATTAAAATATCGATAAATCACCGAGAATCAATATTACGTATTTAAACCACAAAATAAGTCTAATACTATCAACGTTTAAAATAGTTTAAAATAGCTTTTAAAATTTAAGTACAATAGGAATTGTAATGTAAATCGGCCATTACAACATTCTAATTATCAGCCCTTTTCCGTTACACTTTTGAAGGCAATTAAAATTTCCTTCCAAACAAAAATGTAAATTGTATGCTGATTGAAATTTATCTTGACCTTTGCAATATCTTTTGGAGGGAATATTTAATTCTTTTTTCTTATTTTAGAACGGTGGAAAAGTTTTTTAATTAGTATTGCTCCCGGCTGATTAAGAGGCCGTATACTCGCCATCGGTCAATTTTGGAATCTGTAGGTATACCGCACAGTAGACCGTTAGGCTGCACTCATACATAGACGATATAGGCCAGTAAAGATACTTTGATACTTTGCGTAGTCAAGTTCGTACGTACGTGCGGTCGTACGATCTGCAGTACCATTTTACACGTGAATTTGATCAGACTTTGATAATATTTTTTGGTCATATAGGTATTTTATAGAACTTTATTTTTACACAATTTGTGTTATATAAATACTAAACATTCATGGTAAATTTTATTTTATCAGTAATTTCGTCAAACTTTTAAGAAATACAGGTTATTGTGACGCGTAAATTTTGATAAATCGTGCACATTGATTTGATTTTTTTATTAACTAATTTTGTATAGAACGTATAAAAACGAATTGCAACAGTCCAATTTTAAGAGCGTGTTTATCATATTAGTATTTTTTATAAGTCATTTATTATAATTTTTCGTGGATTTATATGGGTGAAAAGTGTGACCCAAAAGTGCAAAAATGGTAAACGTATTCTGCAAGAATGAGAATTTCACTATTATATTTCAATAAAATTAAATTTTTATTTGCAACAGTCTACTAAGGAGGGATTAATCTGTAATGTTTTAATTTTCTTTTTGTTATAATACTAATATCTCATGCACAAAGCTCATCAAAAGTTCTTAAAATGTCGGTTTACTGGTTTACGGACTGTTAAGAAATGAATTAATAATATTAATGATATGCATAGTTATAAAGTCAGAAGGTGGGCGTAAACAGATTTTTTAAGAAATATTTTAGTGTTTTTTGACTTATTTTGGCAAAATACAATAATGTTAACAATGTTTTGGGGTCAATTAAGTGTAAAAAAATCCTTGATGTAGGTATTGCTTAAGTTATATTATTTGTGAAAATGTGTTTTTAATTTTTGATTTCTTGCGTTTTTACTTTACCCTTTAATGACGTCATAACGAAGCCGTGGATGGACGTGATTTTTAGCATGGTGATTTATGTAATATATTCATTTTCTTAATTTAATTTAATTAGAAACAATATCCAATTACAGTAATTAATTAAAAGGAACACAACACAGCTTTACTTAAAATTAATAACAATTATTATAGTTAAAGAGATGAATAATTAACTAGGCTTCTTTTTATCCTGGAAAATCAAAGAGTTCCTACAGGATTATTAGTCTAGTAAAAAATATGGTATACTTAATCCAAAAAGTAGAAAAGTCACGTATTCATTCCATCCTAAATAAAAAGCTTTTGTTGGTATAGAATTGTAGATTATAATGTACTTACTTAATTAAAATGTATGAACCGTCGGCCTTGGATTGAATAAATATCTTTCTATCTTTTTTATAGAGTTGTAAACAATTCTGGGTTGTAAATATTCGCGAAGGTGACTAGGGATGAGTTTGGATTCTTTTTAAATTTATCGATATTAGGTAGGTATGTACGATACCCTAAACGTATAAGAATGGGCAGATGAAATTGAGCTCTAATTCAATGATGTCATGGTTTATTTTACTTTGACGAAAATCTTTAACGTTTGATCGACAATTCTTACGTAATCGGGGGGCAGGACAGTGACGTAAAATCGAATAGTTCCACGGAATTAATAATACTCTTGGCCTTCAGCTAAAAATTAATATCACTCACGATAGTTTAAACGTAAGATCATCTAAAAACATCGATACAATTCTCAAGCACAACACTTTATAACTTTTTGAATAAAACACATTAATACTGAGTGGGCTCCTAGGGAAATATGATGAAAAGTTTCAAAATGTACACCACGCACGTTCGTATATCACTAATATATAGGTACACGGGAATTTGACCTATAAACCTGTGCTCAAAGAAGCTATATTTGTTTGTTTGAAGGCTCTAGGTCTTGTAAGTTTGTGCTGTCGTACGCTATATGGCTTAGCGTAAACATGCCGGTACTGTGTGAATAGAATCTGAATAGAATAAAGGTTCTATAAAAATAAGGTAAAATTAGTTTTAAAAATGTATGGGCTCTATCAAATAACTATACAAGCTTACCTGTCATGGCTTCGCACGGGTGGGCTTTCTTTATGTACTACAGTCTATACTTATGTATTAAGTATGTATGTGCCTTTTCTTATGCTCTTGCCGGCTCTTCTCAGTAGAACAGATTTCCGAACCGGTGGTAGAGTCTTAACGTATCATAAGTGGCACAAGTTATCCTACATGAAATAAATAAATCATATATCATTTATAGTGTGTGGTTGCGTCTACTTTTTAAAAAGCTACTAGATGATCCGTCTGATTCGTCCGCGTGGATTGATGTTTTTTGATTCACTCGGGAACTCTTCAATTTTCTGGGATAAAAAGTAGCCAATATCCTATACCGGGATGTAACTTATCTCGGTCCCAAATTTCATCAAAATATGTTGAGTAGTTGGGCCGTAAAAGTGTAGCAGACAGACAGGCAGACACACTCTCGCATGTTTATTATTATGGATTAAACTGATCACGATTGATTTGCTGATACCGATGCCGAGAAGATTTTACATGAGACAACCTGACAGTTTTTTTTGTAAAGAAATAATAATTATCATTAATGAAGGAACTAATAATAATTATTTTAATTTAGACTTTAATATATTTGTATAGTTTAGTCAATCTATCTAGAATACTGAGTCTTTTGTTCAATAAATGTTATTAATAATCTATAATCAAATAAATATTATAAATGCGAAAGTTTGGATGGATGTATGGATGTTTGGATGTATGGATGACGTGTGGATGTTTGTTACTCAATCACGCTCCAACGGCTGAAAGGATCTGGATGAAATTTGGCACAGAGATAGATTATAGTCTGGAATAGCACATAGGCTACGTTTTATCCCGGAAAATTAAAGAGTTCCCGCGGGAACGGAAAAACCTAAACCCACGCGGACGAAGTCGCGGGCATCAGCTAGTAAAAAATAAAAAAAAATGTAGGAACTAGAAGTTTAATTCGCTGTAATCCGCCACAGTAGGTAAATCGATATGGTACAGTGTGTATCTTGCACTTGTAGCTTGCGATATTCACCACACCACACAAATCTTCCAAATTATATTCAACGTTCGTTTCACTCCGACACCGGAGCATCTTCAGGAGATGTTGACTCGACAATGCATCACTGTAAAGACGCTGTACCACATAAATTTGTCTGCTTTGGCGGATTATAGCGAATTAAACTTCTAGCTCCTTGATTATTACGTAGGTACTTCCACAAAGTAACGCCTGCTCCTATCCAATATTTGATGTATGTTTGCTAAATGGAAAATGACGACCTCCGTGGCACAGTGTGTAGCGCTCGGAGGTCCCGGGTTCGATTCCCGGCAGGGTCAATTTGGGAATTCATAATTTCAGAATTTTCCCTGGTCTGGCCGGTGGGAGGATTTATCGTTCCGGTACGATGCCATGTAGAAACCGAATAGGGGTATGGGTTTAATATAACTGCCATGGCCGCCATGCCGCCATGCCCGCTACGCGGTCTAACCTGTTAGGGATTAGATGGTCTGCATCATCACTTACCATCAGGTGAGATCGCAGTCAAGGGCTAACTTGTAGTGGATAAAAAAAAACGGTGATTGTGCGGCCGAGCTAAATCTTGCTTATGTAGGTGAGATGCATATTTAATGGCAGAAACTTTATGACAACAACATAGCAACATAGCAACTAAGCTCAAGTGGTTTAGCAACTGTGTAGCAGCAAAAACTCTTACCTACTTGTGGTATTTATGTCACCGTAAAATTGTAAATATCGTTAGATTATAATGTATCTTCGCGAGATTGTAAACTGTCGAAAGATTGTGAACCGTAACATATTGCTTACAATTTAACGCATTATTTTTCGGTAGATTATAATCTACTAGGTAAATTAACACGATAGAACCTAAGTGAATTACCTACCTGGTTTACCTGATTTACCTAATACCTGGATATTTATGTCTAACCCTAACCTAACCTATTAGAAAGGTAATTCCTTTACACGACTCTTAAATATATTTAAGAGAATATCTAAGTACTTTCTTTTGTATGTTGGTTTATATATTATGTTCTGTTAAATATGTATTAGTTTATATTTATTTATATTTAGTTATTTATGTATTATTAGTACATATAGTTTAAGTAGTATATTATTATTGCATGTTTATTATTATTGTTGCACTTTCCCGCTCCTTTTTAAAGTTCCTTAAAAGTAATGGGTTGTTTGGAGGAGATCACTTTTAGTGATAAGACCGCCCTTGCGCACGCGTTGCTTTCCGTTTTTTTTCTTTATAATTAAGTTTTTTCTAAGTTATGTGTGGCAATAAAGAATTTATCTAACCTAAAAGATCAAGAAGAGGAAGAACAAGAAAACGGAAATACAATAAATATTTAAAAAATTGACACTCAGAACATTGAACGGTTCACAATCTTTCGACAGTTCACAATCTCGCGAGATAGTTTATAATATAACGGTATTTACAATTTTACGGTGACTTTACACAGTATGTAGTTCTGCACTGAAAAGCCAGGTTGATTCTTTGCGCAATCCCCTCTGATTGGCTCACGTTTGTTCACACTTGGTCAATATCTGATTGATGCAGCTTTTCGAAGTTGTTTCCGTTCTTTATTTTTAAGCACCTACTCGTATCTATGTTTATCATATAAATATTATAAATGTGAAAGTTTGGATGGATGTATGGATGTATGGATGTTTGTTACTCAATCACGCCCCAACGGCTGAACGGATCTGGATTAAATTTGGCACTGAGATAGATTATAGTCTGGATTAATAACACATAGGCTACTTTTTATCCCGGAAAATTAAGGAGTTCCCGCGGAAACCGAAAAACCTCGATCCACGCGGACGAAGTCGCGGGCATCAGCTAGTGAGAAAATAAATGTCATATCAATATTACTATACATAACTCCCGGATAAACTCACGTGTTATGTCGGAAAATGCCCGTCTCACTGTATAATATTATACCTCTATGGCCCGGCTATTTATTAGTTTCGAACCTCCCTGACGACCTCCCTGGCGCAGTGTTGAGCGCTGTTGCCTTAACGTGGGAGGTCCCGGGTTCGATTCCCGGCAGGGTCAATTTGGGAATTTATAATTTCTGAGTTTTCTCTGGTCTGGTCTGGTGGGAGGCTTCGGCCGTGGCTAGTTACCACCCTACCGGCAAAGACGTACCGCCAAGCGATTTAGCGTTCCGGTACGATGCCGTGTAAAAACCGACTATAGGGGTATGGGTTTAATATAACTGCCATACCCCTAACAGGTTAGCTCGCTACCATCTTAGACTGCATCATCAATTACCATCAGGTGAGATCGCAGTCAAAGGCTAACTTGTGGTGAAATAAAATAAAAAAAAAAACGAACTCGTGGCCCTTATTCATGAGCCTGTTCGGGCGACCGCTGCTCGACTGAAACTAGCCGGGCATTTTCCGACTTATCACGTGCGTTTATCTGGGAGTTATGTATTTTTTTTTTTTTTTTTTATATATATAGCGAGCAAACGAGCAGGCGGGTCACCTGATGGTAAGTGATTATCGCCGCCCATGAACATTTGCAGCACCAGAGGAACCGCCAATGCGTTGCTGGCTTTTGAGAAATTTGTTTATCCGCCCTTTGAAGAGCCCCATATTATAATCATTAGGGAACACACACACATGTATAGGTAATGAATATCACTCACGATAGTTAAAACATATTAATATTAGTCGAGTGTGACACTTTGCTCGCGCAAGTTTCAATGAGCGCAATCCTATACGTTGGGTTTCTATAAATTTTGGGTATAAGTACTCCTTAACAAGTAAATCAAATATTAAGGCAGCGTGGTTTTGTAGCGTCTTCCCGCGGTTTCCCCACAGAACTTCTGCACAAACTCGCCGGCTCTTCTTATGCCCAACTTCTTAATGCTTAGTGTTCGCTCGATTTGAAGTTGGGAAACTGCTTTAAATTAGGATTCCAGCTTTGAAATGGAAACGGGTATTGGGGATTTGAATTGCTTATAAGTTGATTTAGATTAACTTAATCAAATTTACTTGCTGCGATTTGATTTGTGGTTGATCTAACATTTTCGAAATTGTATAATACCTATAGTTGACTTACCCCGCCTTTTTTGACCGAGCGAAGCGAAGGTCTCTGAGTCTACTTGAGTGAATTTGCACTTGTCCTTCCGTCCGTCCGTCCGTCTGTCCGTCCGTCTTTCAGAGCCTTATAACTGAATTACTGAACGTAATTACTTCAAATTTAAATATAATATGTAAACCGATGGCCTCCCGCCGAATAAGGCTTAAAAAGTTATAAAAATCTTTATTTCAGGGGAGCTCTCATAGAAGCGAATGCGAAGTAAAATATTTTTTATAGCGTTACATAGGGTTGCGGTATCATTTCAAAGATAATTAGGAATAGAGTCCAAAAATATTTTTTCTTTAATTTACCCCCTAAAATTGACGAAATGGGAGGCTTTCAAAGTGGCGATTTTCTAAAGTTGACCTCTGAACTCTCAATTTTCTGAAAGGCTGAGCCTGAAACTTATCAATTATTTGAATTATATCCTGTACATGAACAAAAAATACTAAAATTAGATAAATATTATAAGGAAACGAAATTATTTAATTTTTAATGTGCTTCAGTATTATTAACAGAACTTCACAATTATGTCAATAGATGGCGCTCTGTACAAGTTTATGGATACCGCGAGGTCTCAGTTCGGGGCTAGTTACCACTAGTTATTCTAAGTTAACCCATGACTTGAACATTGATAGTTCGCATTATAATGAAGGAACTAGATGTTTATTTCGCTATAATCCGCAACAGTAGGCAAATCTATGTGGTACAGTGCATCTTGCACTTGCAGCTTGCAATATTCACCACACCACATAAACTTCAAAATATTCTGAACGTACGTTTCACTCCGACGCCGGAGCATCTTCAGGAGATGTTGACTCGACAATGCACGATTGTAAAAGTGACGATCGCGTCGAAAGGTCCGGCTTTTATTTTGCCTACTGTTCAGTGGCGATTCCTCTAAGATTGCGCAGCTTGCGCCGCAATACCAATATAAAATAAGTTACTTACCAATTATACTAGATCTTTAAGTAATATACTAATATTTTATAACATGAAATAGATACCATTAACAAAACATATAAGTTTATCAATTAAATGTTTGCGTTAATCGATAATTATTTAAAATCACGCACGCTCCATGACACCTCGCACCTTGGTTGTGAGTTGTGACTTGTGACGTGCGCCGCATCGCCACGTGGCTCGTGCTGCGAGAATCTTCGAACTCCGTCGGCCCGCTTTCTCCCCGCTCACTACGGGCCGAAGGCGTGCACTGTGAGTTGCGCATTGCGAGCTACTCGCTTTTGCCGGAACTCAAAAACTACTCAACCGATTTTTAAAAAAAAATCACCTATAGAAAGCTACATTATCAGCGAGTAGCATAGGCTGTATTTTATTTTCAAAAACATTAAAGATCCCTACGAAAATTGCAATAATGTGAATGAAGTCGGAAAAAATGGTCTCATCCGTGGCGTGCGCTGCGTAAATGGTAAAAGGTACACGAAAACAATGTATGGTGGAATTGCTCCTCTCAAAAAGGTCTAAAAAAAAGTCCGCGACAGCGTATAGCTATCTTTTAAGGTCTTCTCACAATAACAGTCATTACTTATAATTTTCAAATTTGGTCTAAAACAATGCTATACTCGCGAAGGTGTTTTTACCAACATAGTATTAATCCTTATCAAAATAACATGGTTGTTAATCTCAAGTATTTAATAATAGATCAAATTCGCCCTTACACCACTTAATTCAGATGAATATTTAAGAAGATATTATAGTAATAATGTAACACGCACTATACTAATATTATAAAGAGGTTGAGTTTGTGAGTTTGTGAGGTTGTAGGGGGTAATCTCTGGATCTACTGAACCGATTTTGAAAATTCTGGTACCAGTAGAAAGTCACATTATTTGTGAGTGTCATAGGCTTGGTACGAGAACAAAGATTAACTCGAAAAATTAGGGAGGTCCCGTGGGAATTTTAAAAACTTATTTCACGCGGACGAAGTCGCGGGAATCTGCTATTGTAAAATAAAAGAAAATAGTATTCTTTATTCTAGTAAGTACAAGTTAGCCCTTGAATGCAATGTCACTAGGTGGTGGGTGATGATGTAAGTACCTACTCTAAGATGGTAGCGGGCAAACCTGTTAGATACCTATCAGCCTATTAAACCTATACTTACCCCTAATCAGTGATATATGAGGTAAATGTATTTTAATGAGAAAATACCTAAGTAACCATCAACTAGCGCAAACCCAAGATTGACCACCAGGAATCGCCACTGCTACTGTTGCGGATTATAGCGAAATAAATTTCTAGTTCCTTCATTATCATGGACTTCCGCAAAGTAACGCCTGCTTCTATCCAATAGTTCGCATTATTTTTTGTACCAAAGAAAAAAACATGACATTATGTTATCTATACTAGTATTGTAAAAGCGAAAGTTTGCATGGATGGATTGATGGATGGATGTTTGTTACTCAATCACGCCAGAACGGCTGAACGGATCTGGGTGAAATTTGGCACAGAGATAGATTATAGTCTGGATTAGCACATAGTCTTTTTATCCCGGAAAATTAAAGACTTCCCACGGGACCCGAAAAACCTCAATCCACGCGGAGGAAGTCGCGGGTATTAGCTAGTAAATAATAAAATTGCAGCGGGAAATTTTCATAATCTCATAAGAAATCAGAAATTGTACGCGGGCGACCTCTATACATATACGTATAACACATAACATAGGTACATACATTCTGAGAGAAAATTTGTGTTAAATAGGTACTAGGCCGAAGATACATTGATTAAGGCTGGTACACCATCTCCAAACTAAACTAAAATTACAGCCTTATTTATATTGCTATCCCTCATAATCCTTCCTGCGAAAAGGGGCAGCATTAGATTTAGAGCTGTCTTTTTAGATTAGTTTCGAGATTATGTTAAACAGAATTTTCACTTATGACGATGATTTTAAAATAACTTTTCTTAGTTAGTTAAACACCCAAAGGCATTGGTTTATCTACTCTCTAAATCGCTTAATGGCTCAGACGCCTTCACAAAAGAATTCCCGTCTATTGAGAGGAGTTCCAAGTACTGGGCGATTTAATTAAACACCCCCTTTGAAGGGGAAGTGAAAAATTTAAGTTTTATATCAGTGGTTTACAATATTGAAGGGAGCTTCAACTAAAAATATTCTAAAACTAGGTACGCGAGCCGACCGAAGTTCGTTTGGGAATATTTAAAATTCTTTTCTCCTACTGGCTTGGAAATGGCTTCATTATTAAAAGAAAACAATACGTACATTGGCTTTTTTATAGCCGCACGCCAGCAATTTCCAAAAAAGACCGGAGGACGATAATAAGGTGTTTTATAATGTAAATTTCTATCGTTTCGACATTTTTAGTCCATGGTTGAGATATTTTTTAAATAATATATTTTATTTTTAGTTGCGTGATAGACTTGCGCTTGACGACAATCATGCTTAGTACAAAGCAATGATGAGGTCTAGGTTGGAACGCGCTTGCCTGGAAGATGCCTATTCACTCTTGCCTTGAAGGTACTTAAGTTATAAGTGTCAGGAAATACGTGCGCTGAGAGGGTGTTCCACACCCTAGCGGTTCGTATCAGAAACGTCGAGCAAAAACGTTTCGTGCGAGCAGATTGGAAATCAACCACATAAGGGTGCCAACGCTGACGGTTTCTCGCTGTTCTGTGGTAGAACGGAGAAGGAGGAACAAGGTTGTGAAGTTCCAGAGCACACTCCCCATGGTATATCCGATAAAAACCGATAAGCAGGCGACATTGCGTCGGTGTTGTAGACTGAGCAATTATTTTATTAAAAATTTATATTTTAAAAATCTAGATATTCTCTAGCTCTCTAATCTCATAAAATTAAAGCCACTGACATATATTTTTAATCCAATCAGGGTTTGCTGTGAAATAAATAAAAGTATTTCATAGCAAACCTTCAATGGATAAAAATAAAAAATGTATGTCAGTAGCTTTCACTTTTTGATAGTCACTGAGTAAGTGAATAGGGGGGGGCTTACCAGAAAAAAAAAACAGAAATAATAAATTCCCGAATTGACCGTGCCGGGGATCGAACCCTGGATCTCCCACTTTTAAGACACAGCGCTCCCCACTGCGCCATGGATGTCGTTAAACTTAGATTTTTCGGGATAAAAATAGCCAGACAGACACACTTTCGCATTTACAATTTCAGCATGGAAGTAATAAGTGGATCATACTAATATTATAAATGCGAAAGTGTGTTTCTTTGTTGGTTTGTCCTTCAATCACGCCTCAACGGAGCAACGGATCGACGTGATTTTTGGCATGGGTATATTTGAGGACCTGGAGAGTGACATAGACTACTTTATATTCCGGAAAATTAAGGAGTTCCCGAGGGAATCAAATAAACTTAAACCATGCGGACGAAGTCGCGGGCATCAGCTAGTTTACCAATAAAAAAAACATTCAAAATATCATTATCGTTTAAGCTCATTACAAATTTAAATATTAATTAATTGATTGCGCTGATTCTGCAGGCGGTGCGATATTCGTTTATTCTCGTTGGTATTGCAATTATATGGACGTATTTTTAAATGATTAATTCAATGTACTTATATTTTTTTTATTCCACTACAAGTTAGCCCTTGACTGCAATCTCACCTGATGGTAAGTGACGATGCAGTCTAAGATGGTAGCGGGATAACCAGTTATGGGTATGGCAGCTGTTTCTACACAGCATCGTACCGGAACGCTTCAAATATTTATCATTCAAGTTGACTTTGACAAGTGCTTTTGAACAGTCAAGTGAATCTACCACTGGGTCGGAATTCCATCCTACCGAGAAGAACCAGCAAGATACTCGGTGGTTGCTCTTTTTAAATAATTCATTAGGTTATTTCAAACTCGCCGACGCGACGGCTCGAAACGGCCGAAGCCTCCCACCAGGCCAGACCAGGGAAAATTCAGAAATTATAAATTCCCAAATTGACCCTGCCGGGGATCGAACCCGGGACCTCCGCACGTTAAGACAACAGCGCTACACACTGCGCCACTAAGGTCGTCAAACACAGAAGTACTTTTGAATCGTCGAATGAATCTACCACTGGGTCGGAATTCCATCCTACCGAGAAGAACCAGCAAGATACTCGGTGGTTGCTCTTTTGAAAAAAATAAATTACAATTTCATCAATATGTAGATACATACGAGTAATGTAGATACATAAGTGACCGCTTACCTTAGCATTGCTGGAGCGAGTCAAATCGATGCTCTTTTATCATTTACATAATATTCAACAGTATAATAAGCTTTTTTCAGGAGCATACTTTTAATGGATTTCTTAAACTTGTTTAAAATAGTAGGTATAGCAAAAAAGTAAAAAATAGTTATTTGTTATACAAGAGTGAAAAGTTGTTTTTTAACCGCGTGCTCAATTTTGATGACCGAGCAAGCGAAGGATTCTAAAATTGAATCACGAGCGGAGCGAGTGATTCAAAAATTAGAATCCTGAGCGTCAGCGAGGGAATCAAAAGAGCACGAGGTGAAAAATCTTTTCACTCGAGTGCAACACGTAACTTTTCATCCCACCTCAGCGAGGAAATGACTAAATGCAAAACAAATCACAAGATTAAATTCAATTCTGTTAATTTCTTCGTCACTAGAATCACTCATTTTAGGTTTTTCACTTATTTTCAATTTTCTTGTTTTTAATCGGTTTTAATTTTAAACAATATGACGTGAAAGAAAATGGTGCGCGCAAAGCAAATTAAAAAAGTACACCAAGAAGGTTACGAGTGTGAGTTTTTAACAAATTAAAAACGATTGTATGGAAATTCGGCACCATAGAGGTACAAGTAAATAGGTTTTAATGATGTTTTGAATTCACAAACTTCATAGACGAGTGATATTTACTAACGTGCACACGATGTTCTAAATTCAATTTACTTTATCCTCTAGAGGATAATAACGGATTTTACCTTCAGATATCGAAGAGTAAAAATACTCTTTCCGAGATGGTGGGATGAAAAAATCATTATTCAAATTTCAAAATTCAATTCATTCAAGTTGACTTTGACAAGTGTTTAAGAATAGACGAGTGAATCTACCACTGATTCTGAATGCCATTCCTATTGAGAAAAAATTGCTTATAAAATAGAAAACTATGAAATGAAATAAATAAAATGTCCGCATAGGTACGAGTATATTGGACATTTTATTAGTTTTCCTTTTAACTTCGTTATTTATTATGTTACCGTAAAAATTGCTGAAACCGTTAAATGTTGACATTGACGCGGTTATGTCAACATTAGACTCGATGCCCGTTTGCACTAAACTCAAGTTAGGCTTGTCCTAGTTAGGATACACCTAGGCTTAAGAACGGCCTAGCAAAAAAATTCGTTTGCACTGACAGTCTTGTCCTTGCTGTGTCGTAACTTAAGCATTGCCTAGTTAGGCATCTCTAGGAACGAATGGAATGAATGATTGTTTATGGTTTTTTTTTTTAAATATATCTTGCAAAGTAATGTAAACACTAGAATATTTTTTTACCTTATCTTGTCATAACCTCAGGCATGAGTTGAATAGAGACAAAAGCTAAAACATTGGTGTATTTTATTTTATTGGTTTATATATTGCACAGGTGACATTAAGTACGTGGAGTTGAAGGTTATTTATTTTAGGGGATTTTATAAATCAGCAATTAAAATGGAAAGACAAATAAATAAACGAAAAAGAACTGCCAATTTTACGGCAGAGGAGAAGTTGCGGTTTGTACGGTTGTTGTGCGAAGAGGGGCAGTGCATTATTTCCAAAGTAACAGCACACGATACTGCATCAAATAAAGAGAAAGAACAGGCTTGGGCAAAAATCACCCAAATTCACAATTCCAGTGGTGACATAATGAGAAAGAAGGAGAAAGAATCTAATAAATCTTGTGCCATTGTTGCTTGTGATCAGTGTAGTGTTCTACCTAATTAACAATCACAATAACAATGTAGGTACTCTGTGGTTGTGATACATAACAACCACAGAGTACATATCAACCGTGAGACCAATTAATGACAACAAAATGGTCCACAGACTACAAAAAATTCAACTTAAGTATCGCCTAACGCTTGGGCGCTTACTAATCGGGCTCATAAAGTTAGGCATCTCCTAAGTGGATTTAGGAATGGCCTAAGGTTAGTGCAAGCTTTTTTTTCGCTAGGATAAGCCTAAACAAGTTGGGCAGGGAGTTAGGCGATTCCTAAGTTTAGTGCAAACGGGCATGAGTCAACTCAAGTGATTTAACCTACATTTCTATATTTCATAAGTATAATTAGAGCGGCACGTGTGCTCCAATCAAATCTATTTCGCAATCCAATCCATCTATTTCAGCTCCGGCCGATGATAGGTATAATTTGATGCAGCGCCTTAATTGGCGAACCAATCTGGAGCCGCGCAGTAATCGACGCGGGATTCGATTACCGCTTCTGCTGTGGGAACTATTACTTAATACTAGATGATGCCCGCGACTTCGTCCGCGTGGAATAGGGCTTTTTGATTCCCGCGGGAACTCCTTAATTTTCCGAGATAAAAAGTAGCCTATGTCCTTCCCCGGGATATAACCTACCTCTATACCAAATTTCAGCAAAATCGGTTGAAAAGATGGGCCGGGAAAGCGTAGCAGACAGACAGACAGACAGACACACTTTCGCATTTATAATATTAGTATGGATATAGTCACTTTTCTGACCCTTTGACAGCTTCGCTGGTATACGAGGTTTTGACGACCTCCGTGGCGCAGTGTTGAGCGCTGTTGCCTTAACGTGCGTAGATCGCGGGTTCGATTTCTGAATTTTCCCTGGTCTGGGCTGGGTTTTTTTATATCTACTACAACTCAGCCCTTGACCTCACCTGATGGTAAGTGATAATGCAGTCTAAGATGGTAGCGGGCTAGCCTGGTGGGAGGCTTCAGCCGTGGCTAGTTACCACGCTACCAGCAAAGACGTGCCGCCAAGCGATTTAGGGTTCCGGTACTATGCCGTGTAGAAACCGATTAGGGGTATGAGTTTAATATAACTGCCATGCCCCTAACAGGTTAGCCCGCTACCATCTTAGACTGCATCATCGCTAACCATCAGGTGAGATCGCAGTCAAGGGATAACTTGTAGTGAAAAAAAAAAAAAAAAGTAAATTGAATTAATCATTTAAAAATACGTCCATATAATTGCAATACCAACGAGAATAAAAGAATATCGTACCGCATGCAGAATCAACGCAAACAATTAATTAATATTTAAATTTGTATTTAAGTTTGTTTGTAACGTTAATGATATTTTTCATCATACCTATTCGAAAAACGCATATTGCCTTCAGAGGATAGCGGGAGCAAAGTGTAACTTGTAGGCCCATGGGACTTTTCATTTCTCTCTTCTGATTGGTCCGAAGTCACGTCATCAATTTGTTGATCGAATATACGACTTTGCATTACTCTGTTCTGATTGGTCCGAAGTCACGTGATCAATTTGTTGATCGGATATATACGTCTTTACATTTTATTTAAACTTTAAATATACGTCTAAATAATGTCTATACTTACAATTACATAGAAGGTTGATAGGAGTATCTTCTGATTGGTGCTTAAACGTATAGGTAATGTCCATACATAGTAGGTTGATACTTACTCCTAGCTTTTTCTCATACGTAATGATGAAAAATAGTGTGTGTCACTCGGGGCCAAATTTTTTGTTCTCGGGCGGCGTATATTGAATTCCTCGCTACGTTCAGGATTCTACTTTAGAACCCCTCGCTGCGCTCGGGATTCTACTATAGAATCCTTCACTTCACCCTGAATTCAAAATAGCGCCCTCGGGGGACAAAAATTTTCTTTAGCCCCATGTAACACAAATAACTATTATCCCAACGACCTCAATTTACATAGGCAGGCCCTGTCAAACAAAGAATGTGGACGTAGGTAGCTATTACATACACTTACATTTTATGAGTATCTAATCAAACTCTATTTTCAAAGTAGGTACTAGGTATATTATACAGTAGATAGTACCTGCTATTGAATCGGTAATATTGAAGCTTATAGGATAGGCTCAAGTCAATTCGCCGACCATTGTGAATACTACATGAAGCGAATGGAGCATGAATAAAATGCAAGATCCACTCTCCAAGTAAATGTACGGTGCGATATTGCATTTTTCATCACGTGAATAAATCTATCCGGGAATTAATTTGAGATATTAAACTGACTTTAAAAAACGGAGGAGGTTCTCAATTCAACGCTCTAATTTCTTTTTGCGGTGTTCCCTTTTATAATTTACAAAATATCGAAATCTTTGAGGGTGACTTAGATAGATTTTGGTTAGAATTATTTCAGTCTGTATTTAAAAATTGCTGGCCGGTGATGAAGATGCTTTCTTCTAGTAGGTACTTACTATAATAATATTATAAATACTGATGCCCGCGACTTCGTCCGTGTGGATTGAGGTTTTTTGGTTCCCGCGGGAATTCTTTAATTTACCAAGATAAGTAATGGCTTATCTAGCCTATCGTAGCCTATGTGTTATTACAGACTATAATCTATCTCTGTGCCAAATTTCATCCAGATCCGTTCACGTTTGGGCGTGATTGAGTAAAAAACATCCATCCATACATCAATCCAAACTTTCGCATTTACTCGTATAATATTTATTTAACATTATCCAGGAAAATTAACGAATTCCCGTGGGAATCTAAAAGTGTATTCCACATGGACGAAGTCGCGGGCATCAGCTAGTGAAATATTATAATATTTTGAAACAAAAATTGTTTGATTTATATTCAGTAAAAATCGTGGTCCGACCCCTAAACAGTTTGAATCAGTTCCAAGTTTGCTTAAGGTGCCTTATACGGATTTCATGATGTGTCATCCTTTTCCAGGTACACTTTAAAGAATCGGGAGTCACAGCTGTGGGGATGTCATGGTATCAAATTAAAGGTCATTTCTTCATCTCTCGTTTGACCTTATAAAAATGCACACTCCAATACAAATTTTCTGCATAAATACGTTTCTCCGAACGCAAGATCTGCTGAAAATGACGAAAAATGGGGTCCGGATAGGTACCCATAAAGCTAGATCCGCTGCATATTTTAACTTGAATATTAACAATAAAGTGGGGCTTATATAGTCCTCTATCCATGGTCCATCACATTAAGCATACAAATAAATATGTTTATAGTTATTGTGGCAAAAAAAAATGTTTCATACATTTTTCTATGAAAAGAAGCCGAGCGCTAGGCGTTTGGCGCTCAGTACGCGCTGAGACGCGCTCGTGGACGGGTGGGTGTATCGCTTTTTTGCACGAAATTTATTACGACAAAATGAACACCGTGTTGTGTACTGCCATAGAGATATAATATTCTCTATGTGTACTGCGCTTAGAAAAACTTGATACCGACATCCACAAAGAAGGAAGTTCTCAAGTGTAGGCGTATTTTTTTTACCCGATTACGGCAAAGCCACAAGGAAAGGGTATGTTAGGAATATATATGTATGTATGCATGTATGTATGTATGTATTAAAAAAAAGTGAGCGCCATTTTGAAATTCTTTGTTATCGTACCGATTTCGTTCAAAATCGATATCTGGGGTTCCCTGGGATCACAAAACAGGAAACTGTTACCAAAATTTTAAAAAAGTCAGCGCCATTTTGAATTTTTTTGTTATCGTACCGATTTCGTTCTAAATCGATATCCGGGGTTCCCTGGGATCACAAAACAGGAAACTGTTACCAAAATTTTAAAAAAGTCAGCGCCATTTTGAAATTTTTTGTTATCGTACCGATTTCGTTCAAAATCGATATCCGGGGTTCCCTGGGATCACAAAACAGGAAACTGTTACCAAAATTTTAAAAAAGTCAGCGCCATTTTGAAATTTTTTGTTATCGTACCGATTTCGTTCAAAATCGATATCCGGGGTTCCCTGGGATCACAAAACAGGAAACTGTTACCAAAATTTTAAAAAAGTCAGCGCCATTTTGAAATTTTTTGTTATCGTCCCGATTTCGTTCAAAATCGATATCTGGGGTTCCCTGGGATCACAAAACAGGAAACGGTTACCAAAATTTTAAAAAAGTCAGCGCCATTTTGAAATTCTTTGTTATCGTACCGATTTCGTTCAAAATCGATATCTGGGGTTCCCTGGGATCACAAAACAGGAAACTGTTACCAAAATTTTAAAAAAGTCAGCGCCATTTTGTAATTTTTTGTTATCGTACCGATTTCGTTCAAAATCGATATCTGGGGTTCCCTGGGATCACAAAACAGCAGTCAATCAAAAAAAAGTCAGCAGTGAACTTTTTAAAATTTTGGTAACAGTTTCCTGTTTTGTGATCCCAGAGAACCCCAGATATCGATTTTGAACGAAATCGGTAAGATAATCTTTTATACATTATTTTACAATCTCAAAAACTGAGTATTATTGTAGCCGCGAGTATTGTTTCGGCGTATAAATAGGTACATAATATTTACCGCGGCCAACAGCGTAAACAAGTACCTTGGCGGTGCGGATATTCGAACTTCTAAAACCTCCTTCGATTTTGGAGTTCGCGACAGGGTATTAATTTGATTCGATCTAATTCGTGGACTGTATTCTAGGTCATAAACTGCTCAAATAGGATACCTAGGAGTAAGGGTAAAACAAAAGGAATCGGCAAACGTACCTCGAAACTGCTGCGTGTCTGCGACGTCACTTTCGACGAGTTTACTCCTAGATTAGCTGGCTTCACAGGTCACTCTCACTGTAGCACTGCAGTTTATTGTTATTGATGTGCACTAATTAGTAATCGCTCAGGGTTTGCGGTTTGACGAAGATTTAGGTGCGGAGCGGGGAAATTAAATACGGGGCTTTCGACCGCGCGACGTGTCGAATCAGATTGTAACCAACTTCACTGAGACGCGGCGAATTTGCATGACTGTCTATGCGTCCTCTGATTGGTTGGCTTATTTCTCTAAATTAAGCTATCTGGAGACGCGTAACGCCATCTCGTAGCGTGCGATGCGAGGTTTGCCGATATAGGATCGGATTTTATGGATAAATCAGGATATAGGGAAGATTTGAGCAGTTTAATCATTTCAAAATATAAGTTATTATAAAATGCGTATTTCCGCGCAACCATTCCCCCGGGCTTGAAGCGTTGTCTTCAAAAAAGAAGCGATGCGGAACTTGAGTATATGAAATTAAACTAAATTAACTATCGCGGGTCCTAACCTAAGATAAATATTAACCTATGAAACTATTCTTTAGGTAGGGGACAAAGACGTACTACAGGACGCAAATAAGATCCTGTAACAGTGCGAACACGAACAACGCGCGTAACACCGTTCGATCCAGGGAAGACTTCCTCGACTAATCCTAGCGGCCAGTGAAGCGGCGGTGCGTTATCGATTTTAAGTATTACAACATCACCTTTCGCAATTGGGTTAGTCGGCGTGTTCCATTTGTTTCGCGTCTGCAGTGTATTCAAATAATTGGCCTTCCAGCGCTTCCAGAACGACTGGACAAGTTTGTCTATAAGTTCTTGACGCGTAAGCAAATGTAACGGACCTTCTTCTATATCCCTAGCTGGAAGATATTTTAAAGGCGTAAGTGTTAAAAAGTGAGCCGGTGTTAACGCGAGAGGCTCCGACGGGTCATTGGATAGCGTACGGCACAAAGGCCGAGAGTTCATTACTGCCTCGATCTGGGCACAGTACTGAACTCTTCGAACGTCAGAATTTGGTCACCTACTACGCGGTATAAATGAGTTTTAAGACTCTTAACGTTTGTTTCGGTATTTCCATTAAAATGGCTGGCGGATGGGACGTTTAACGACCAATCGATGCGGTTTTCAGCTAGTATGTGGCCAAATTCCGTTTTAAAGTGTTTTGACAATAAAAAGTTGTGTAATTCTGAAAGCATACGCTTAGCGCAAACGTAATTAGTGCCGTTATCTGAGTACACGCGAGAAACTGGACCACGCCGAGACAGAAAACGCTTAAACGCTCCTAGAAAACTAGCAGCGCTTAAATCGCTAGCAACCTCAATGTGCACAGCGCGGGTAGTTAAGCACACGAAAAGGCACACGTATGCCTTTGTCGAGCGGATACCGCGACCACGAGAAAGAGTCACTTTAAAAGGGCCGGCGTAATCAGTGCCCGTGTATATAAACGGTTTCGCGGTCGGAGTAACACGACAGGAGCGGTGATCTGCCATTTCTGGGAAATTTGGTTTAGTGTTTAGTCGGAAGCAGGGTAGACACTTGTGAACCCGACTCCGAATTAAGTTACGAGCGGACAGAATCCAGTATTTCTGGCGCAATATAGACATCAACAAATCTGGACCTGCATGGCAGTTTACTTTGTGATGATAATCGACCAACAGATCTAAAATATGACCTTTTCGCGGAAGTATAATCGGATGTTTGTTGTCGAAGCTTATATCGGAATTTCTCAAACGCCCTCCGACTCTGATAAGATTATCTTGTAGAAAGGGCTTGAGGCGCTGAAACACTGGGCTACAGCTCTTGCCTGCCCGTAGGTTTGATATTTCGTCCGCGAAGTGAGAGCGCTGAAGTTCACGTATTATTAAATTTTCTGCATAATCCAAATCGGATGCGATTATCGCGTCACGACGTGGTAAGAGTTTTGCGAAACGACAAACGAAAACTACACAACGTGCAAGCTTCGACCACGATGAAAAGCGGTTGGCGAGTGAAATAATTAAGTTTATTTCGTTTTCCGCAGCGGTGAGAAGAACATGTTTCTTTTCTTCCGGAGGCTGTGCCACCGTGGAAGGATTGAAAGCGGTTACAGGCCAAAGATTTGGATCTGATAGAATCCATTCAGGACCACAGAACCAAAGCGGGTGATTGATTATTTGTGCGGGACTAAGTCCTCGCGACAAACAATCGGCGGGATTTTCAGTGCCAGGTACATGATAAAAGGTTTGTACGGGAAATTCATTTTGAATTTTAGTCACTCTGTTGGCCACGAAGGTGTCCCAACGGTGAGGCGAGGAATGCACCCAACATAACGCCACTGTTGAGTCCGAAAATGCGAAAACGCGGTCGATATTAATGCGGTTATTGCAGGCTTCGATCACCTTTGTAATTAAGTTGCTCAGTATGAGAATTGCACAAAGTTCTAATCGCGCGAGCGATATAACTTTACGCGGCGAAACCTTAGACTTAGCGGTTATTAGGTGCAACTCATTATTGCGAAGACCACTGCTGTCCTTGACATGAAAGTATACCACGCCACCATAGGCCTTTTCGCTAGCGTCAGCAAACCCCACTATGGTAATTATATCGCCAGTCACGATGCCTACGTGCCGTGGGATCTTGATTTTGCCAAGCAAAGGGAGTTCTTCCTTGAAGCGGGACCAGAGTTGAACAATGTGTTCGGGTGGTACTTCATCCCAATCACAATCGCACAACCAAAGTTGTTTGATAATAAGTTTCGCGTATAGGACTACGGGAGCAACAAACCCCATGACGTCCCATATTCTGGCGATACAAGACAAAATTGTGCGCTTTGTGCAAGACTCAGCGGGCGTACTGATTTTGAGACTAAAATTGTCTGTAGCGGGTGACCAACATAAGCCGAGTACCTTATGTGATTCAGAATCATCGAACTCCTTAACAGCGGAGAGACGATGTGAAGGCGGAATAGAATCTAATACCTCTTGTGAATTACTTGTCCATTTTACAAGGTCGAACTGACCTGCTTTCATGAGAGCAATCACTTCGGCAGCGGTGGAAATAGCATCGTCTTCACTGTCGATGCTATAGACGAAGTCGTCCATGTATAAGCCTGTATCCACAGTTTCTTTCGCTCGAGGGTATGAAGCGCCTTCGTCTGAGAGAAGCTGTTTCACAGTGCGAAGAGCGTGAAATGGACTGGACTTAAGTCCGAAACAAACTCTGTTGAATTCATAAACCTTTAAAGGCTCTTGCGGGGAAAAACGATATAAAATGCGTTGGAATCTGCGATCAGAATTCCGAACGCCAATACAAAGAAACATTTGACGAATGTCAGCGGAGAGGGCGATGCGGTATAAGCGAAAATTTACGATAATATGAAATAAGTTTCCCTGCAAGTTCTGGCCACTATGCAAAATGTCATTGAGGGAAACTTGCGTAGTCGTTTTAGAACTTGCGTCTAACACGACGCGCAATTTAGAGGTCAACTTATCCTCTCGTATGACCCCATGATGAGAGATCGTATACGAGGGCAAATTCTGCGTTGTTTCCGTATCTGGAGGTGCGGGGGAAATGTAGCCCTTGTCTAAATATTCAAGGATGACACTATCGTAGGCCTCCTTAAGTTTAGGTGAAGCTAACATTTTACGCTCCAGGCAAAGAAAGCGATTTTTCGCCTTTTGAAAAGAATCGCCTAGCGAAAATACATCTCCCTTAAATGGGAGCGCGACTTCGTATCGTCCATCTGCCTCGCGGGTAGTCGTATTGTTATAAATTTCTTCGCACGCCGCGTCATCTGGACTTAATGCATGCGGAGCGTAGATTTCTTCAATCTGCCAGAATTTACGCACGGCGGCGTCTAGCGGATCAGCGGCACAACAATACGAAACCGAGGTACAATTAACATCGCGAGAGGGAGCAGAACCGACGATAACGTAGCCTAGAACTGTTTCTAAAGCTATCGGCGAAGGACTATCAGACTGACCTTGAACCTTGCGGGACAATAAGAGATGAGGAAAGATTGAAGCTCCAATCAACAAATCAATGTCTCCCGGGGTGGCATACGTGTCATCAGCCAAAGGTAAATTATTGAAATTAATTAAAGCCGAAGCATCGATTGACACAGTGGGTAAACGTTCCGTTATCTTGTCTACCACGAGCGAGTTCATGTTAAAGCAGACAGCAAGGTCGAATCTTAAAAATAATTTTATTGAAACCGAACCTTTTACTGGTTTCGAAGTGCCTCCAATGCCTTTGACCACGGAACAAATGGGATTTGCTTCCCAACCCAACCGTTGGCAAAGACTGCGACTGGCGAAGTTGCTTTGCGAAGCACTGTCCAATAGTGCGCGCACACTATGCTCCTTACCCTGCGAATCAAAAACGACGACGCGTGCGGTTGCGAGTAACACCGTATTAGGTGTACGAGAGATATTACAACTTGATAAAGAACACAGCGCAACATCATCGGAGCGCGCGGGTGTGGTCGTAGACTTTGGACTATTGCTGGCAGCAAAACTAGACGAAGCGGCAGAACGCGCGGCAGCAGCTGACGCCGTTCGTGGCGTAGTGTCACCGGACGCGGAATTAGCTGATGCGGAATTTGCGGATGCGGAATTTGCGAGTGCGGAATTTGCGGATGCGGAATTTACGAATGCGGAATTTACGGATACAGAATTTGCGGAATTCTCGAAGTGAAGCAGCGTGTGATGTGCGGAATTACACCGGCGGCACCGTGCGGAAGATCCGCACGCGGATAACCTGTGATTTCCGAGGCAATTCACACAGTAACTGTTCGCCTTAACGAATTTAAAACGGTCATTCACCGACAGGTTATGAAATGCGGAACATTTATATAAATGTTCATGTTGCGAATTGCAAAGTGAACACAGAGGTTGCGGAAGCGTAGTTGCGGTATTTAAATAAGTATGCGTCGGTTTGGAGAATTTTGATGCTTTCGATGCCGCGTCCGATTTCTTTTCCGTACTCTTCGGAACTTCTTGTTTTCCGGAAGTGCGTTGTAATATTTTTATGTGTTCGCGAAGAAAGCAAATTAAATCGTCGTATGACGGAATCTCCGTTCCGCGCCTACTTAGTTCGAATAGGCGGACTGTTTCGGGGTCCAGCTTCTTCTGCGCCATATAAAGGAATATGAAGTCGGCAAGATTATTTAACTTTAAATTCTTAAGAGCGGCGGTTGATGAAGCAATCGTATCTAGAAAATTCTCTAAGTTATTAGAAGTAGCGGTGGACATCGCCTTAATATTGTAAATTTGATCTAAGTACGATGTAGCTAAATGACGTTTATCTTCAAATTTATCAACAAGCGTTTTAAAGATTAGTTCGTAATTTTCAGGACACGGCGTAATGCCGGCACAGGCTAATTTGGCCTTACCAGACAATTTTCCTAATAAGTAATAAAGTTTTTCAGCGTCCGTAAGGGACTTATTTTCGTGTATAATAGTTCTAAAATTAGCGTAAAATAGACTCCACGATTTTAAGTCCGAACCATCGAAAGAGACTAATTGTATAGGCGGTAGATATGGCTTAAGACGACGCGGTTCGTCGCTGTTATTGACTTTATTCTCGTCAGCGCATTGTGTGACCAGACGTTTAAGACGACTATAAAGACGTTCGAACGAAATTAGACACTTGAGCTCTGGCGTCGCTTTCGGATTTAACGATAATAAGCGGTTGTTGTAATCGTCAACTATCTTGCTAAATTCGGAGCGCAATGTATCGATGTTGCTACTGGCGTCGAGGAAGTCCTCTCTACTCGACGAGTTTATATCTATGGTTTTTGACAAATCATAAATTTCTTGTAAACAACCGAATATCGTATTACGTCGTTGTTCCATTAAGAACAGTTTGATATCAACATTATCTTCCGATTCTACTATCGTTTTATCACTCTTAGGCATTTTTAACGAATGTAAAACTAATTATATTGAGAGAATTCGATGCACAAATAGGCAATAACAAGATGCAAGGATGCGAGCGGGCGGCCGTTGACCGCTGAAGGTCGGGCGTCTTATCTATTGTTTTCAAGGTAAAACTGCAATACGCCAGACTTTAACTTGATTGTAATAACTACAACGCGGAATAAACAATTAAATGAATTGCGGTGAATATATTGTCACCTGTATGTTGTGACACGTGTATATGTCTATATAATCCTATTTCCTAAGCAATGCGGGGTAAACGAAACTATATTTGCTTAAGTAATAAGAGATTATAATGCGGGATATTAATTATTAGCGAATTATAGGTAAATACGTATAAGTGGAGAGCGATTACGTATTCAAATCCGGGTTCGAATGGAACCATAAAATGGCGGTGCGGATATTCGAACTTCTAAAACCTCCTTCGATTTTGGAGTTCGCGACAGGGTATTAATTTGATTCGATCTAATTCGTGGACTGTATTCTAGGTCATAAACTGCTCAAATAGGATACCTAGGAGTAAGGGTAAAACAAAAGGAATCGGCAAACGTACCTCGAAACTGCTGCGTGTCTGCGACGTCACTTTCGACGAGTTTACTCCTAGATTAGCTGGCTTCACAGGTCACTCTCACTGTAGCACTGCAGTTTATTGTTATTGATGTGCACTAATTAGTAATCGCTCAGGGTTTGCGGTTTGACGAAGATTTAGGTGCGGAGCGGGGAAATTAAATACGGGGCTTTCGACCGCGCGACGTGTCGAATCAGATTGTAACCAACTTCACTGAGACGCGGCGAATTTGCATGACTGTCTATGCGTCCTCTGATTGGTTGGCTTATTTCTCTAAATTAAGCTATCTGGAGACGCGTAACGCCATCTCGTAGCGTGCGATGCGAGGTTTGCCGATATAGGATCGGATTTTATGGATAAATCAGGATATAGGGAAGATTTGAGCAGTTTAATCATTTCAAAATATAAGTTATTATAAAATGCGTATTTCCGCGCAACCAAGTAAATAAATAATCGTCTAATATTTTCAAGTAACAAAATTGGTTAGTTGGCAATAAAATCGAGCGTCTCTACGCTCTATAGCTCTACGCTCTCGTAAAGCGTGCATATATATGCTGTAGTGTGACGAGTTTTATACCTATAGTTGAGTTTTTTACCTATAGTTGGTCGCGGGGTAAATGTTTAAAGGACCTTAACCTTCGAGAGGATATTTGTGCTAACGGATACTTTAGGGTTTAGCCCCACTACAGAGGCGCGGCACGTAGCGGCAAGTATTCTTTGTACAGTTATGTCGCAGTGCATCTCCTTGCCGCGTCGCTTAAGTGGGCCCAGCTCCATACAAACGCACGCGTTGTCCGGTGAGCAACAGAAGCGACGCCACGAGACGCAACGTGATGTGACGTCATAGACAATGACTGACCATCGATATACATATTATATTTAGGTATTAGATGTGCTCTTTCATAGAAAAAAGTTGGGCGTCCGACTTGTAGAACGCGCTCCACACCTGTATAAGCCTGTCTTTGTCCCCACCATAGCGCTGTCCCGCTTTTTAGACTAGATGACGTTAGTAAAATAAGTTCACATTCTTTGAAATGAAATGAAATGAAATGAAATGAAATGAAATGAAATGATTTAAATGAAATGAAATTATTTATTTATTTCACGTAGGACAACTTATGTCACTTGAAACGTTAAGACTCTACCACCGGTTCAGAAAGGTGATTCTACTGAGAAGAGCCGGCAAGAAACTCAGCAGTTGCTCTTTTCTCAAAAAAGAAAAGGTTACAATAAGTAGACAATACAACACATAAGTTACAAATATTACACTGACTTGTGGGTCACTGGATGCGAGGCCGGTTGCTTCCATGCAACTTTGTCATTAATAAAATCATCGATAGTGTAATACCCTCGATTTAACAAATGCTGTTTAACACAGTCTTTAAATTTATGTAGGGCAAATCCAGAAACTCTTTGGGAACCATATTATAAAATTTATTTTACATCTCTCATATTCGGTAAGTAGGTCCTTATTACCCCCAAATGAAGCTTGTAGGTGACCAATTAGCGCTCTAGGGTAATAATGTAGCTAGAAAAGCCCTAGGGCGGTAAGTAATTAAAAAAAGTATGATGGTTAGATGTACGCGAACTTTTTGAAAGAGTGAAGAGTTTTTTTTTTAAATTACTTACCGCCCTTGGGCTTTTCTAGCTACATTATTACCCTCGAGCGCTAATTGGTCACCTACAAGCTCCATTTGGGGGTAATAAGGACCTACTTTACCTCACAATCGAGATGTAAAGCAGAGTAGTTAGCTCGGGTGTAAGCATCAATTGCACCCTCGAACTATAGGCGCCCTCCCTGCGCTCGTGCGCCTAAATATCTCGGGCTGCAATTGATGCCTTACAGCCCTTGGCTACTAATCTACTATGACAGGGCCCGTCTTTGTAAATTGAGGTCGTTGTGACTGACCTATCTACGCGACTACGAAGACGTAGCGTCATTTTTTTTTTTAAGCGTCGCATGACCGTGGACGACGAGTTATAAAAAAAATATTTGCCGCTAAGTGCCGCGCCACTCTATTGCGGCTAGACCTTTATGTGAGCAGCGTTTAGGAGTTTTCTTACGACTGCACTCGGAGAAAAAACCTTATTATTTCGGTCATAATATTAGAATTTGCTTTTTACGAACTTTTTACTACACGATATTTTGGCAAGATATTTTTACGAGAGAGTCATACTTATTCATTTTTCCAACTGGCCTATACTATTGAGCACGAGTCCTTTTCAAAATGAGAAGGGTTGGGCCATTGCCCACCACGCTGACTGAGTGCGCATTAACACACTTGAGAAAATTATGAATAATTCTCCTTTCCTTCATTGATAAAGCAAGATTATACGCCTGTTAAATGCTCACGCATAATATTATGAAATTAATTTTCGCGAAAGCGATCGCAAAATTAATAAAAGCTTTATTAATTGCCGATTTTAATGACTGATTGCATATGAAATAACTTTCATGATAATGTTGTGGTCATACCTTTTTTATTGGTATTAATATTTCAATTTACGAAATTTATTTATTTTATTTTTATTTTATTGGTTTGCCAACAGATCATACACAATCACAATAAAAAATAACAAACACATAGAAAACAATTTTGAGTGTAGGTACACCCAATTACTGGCAAGCCGGCATGCGTATATCTGATCTCGCAAGTGCGGGGTTACCAGTTAGTTAACAAATAGCGTTAAACTTAACAATAGGCAGAATATTTAACAATAAAATGTCTAAAAAAACACAAACAATATTACAAGATTAGCTAGATATATACCTACTCGTAAGTCTATGATACTGAAATACAATTTATGAGAGGTAAAAAAGGTAGGTATGTACTTTTGTTGCTAAGGTAAGGCTGGCGGTACATCTTTGCCGGTAGAGTGGTAACTAGCCACGGCCGAGGCCTGTAAGGGTTCTTAGAGAAAAATACTACAGATAAGAAATATTACTTTTATCTCTACTTTTGACGTAACGAGAGAAGTAACCATGCTTCGGTAGACAAATTGAGATAACGGGTAGACGTGATTTTACTCGTTGTGCGCATGCTAGCCCTACTGACCCCTTCAGGGTTATATTATACTATGGACCAGACCAAGGAATCAAATAAATATTATAAATGCGAAAGTTTGGATGGATGGATGTATGGATGTATGTTTGTTACTCAATCACGCTACAACGGATGAACGGATCTGGATGAAATTTGGCACAGAGATAGATTATAGTCTGCAATAGCACATAGGCTACTTTTTATCCCGGAAAATTAAAAAGTTCCCGCGGGAATCGAAAAACCTCAATCCACGCGGACGAAGTCGCGGGCATCAGCTAGTATTTATATAAATATACATTTTTAAATTGACCCGCCTCCTTACCAAATATCAATACCTCCACCATAAAAAAATATGTCATGAAAATCAGCTTATAAGTAGCCACCATTTTTTCTTACTGATATTTTGGGCTATGTGACCTTGGTAATAAAGTTGATAGATTTTTGATGAATTGATGGAACTCTTCTTTCATAACAAAGTTTTTTTAATTTGGTGTTGCAAAGAAGAAATATTGACTTCGAAGCAGTTAGTTTAGACCTTTGATAGAGATCACCAAGCGAAGCCGGGCGCGTCAGCTAGTGTTATCATACTAATATTATAAACGCGAAAGTGTGTTTGTTTGTTGGTTTATTGGTTTGTCCTTCAATCGCGCAGCAACAGAGCAACGGATCGACGTGATTTTTGGTATGGATAATATAGTTGAGAATTTGGAGAGTGACATACTATGTCCTTAATAATTAATTCCTTTATTTTCCGGGATAAAAAGCTAGCCTATTAGGCTAGCTTTTTATCCCGGAAAATTAAGGAATTCCCGCGGGAATCACAAAAAATTAAACCACGCGGACGAAGTCGTGGGCACCAGCTAACTAGTTGGTAATAAATTTGATAGATTTTTGATGAAATTTCTCTTCTTTTTTTTGAATTTGTTGTTGCAAAGAAGCAATTTTGACTTTGGTTGAAATAGCTATTTAAAAGTATAATAGATCGCCAAGCGAAGTCAGGCGCATCAGCGAGTGCTATTGAAGTAATAAACAGGACTTCGCGCCGCGTGATGGTAATTGGTGACAAAGTATTTAGCCATTTTAATTTCTTGGGTCAAAATTAGCCTGAGAGCAGTTTATTTAATTAGAATGGCGGTCATCTTAAGCCTTAAAAGGCGTTCCGGTCTTAGGGCGGAAACACATTACCTTTACATTAAGTGAGCTTATTATATAGATAGATAAATTCTTTATTGCCATTTGCCACACATAACACATAAACGAAACACACACAAAATAACGGGTGCGCAAGGGCGATCTTATCACTAAAAGTGACCCATTTCTTAAGGAACTTTAAAAAAGAAAGGGAAAGCTATTAGTTACATAAATATCATTACACGATCCATTATTTGAACTGATTTTGATCAAATTAGGTACAGATATAGGTTATGTCCCAGGGAAGGACATACCTAGGCTTTTTATCCCGGAAAATTAAAAAATCGCGGACATCATCTACATAATTACTCACATTTTTAGTCGGAGTATGCCCGACTACTTTTGAATCTTCTGGGGTCCTCCGGAGCCTTAATCCACGCGGACGAAGTCGCGGGCATCATACTAATATTATAAATGCGAAAGTGTGTTTGTTTGCTGGTTTGTTGGTTTGTTGGTTTATTGGTTTGTCCTTCAATCACGCTGCAACGGAGCAACGGATTGACGTGATTTTTGGCATGGGTATAGGGTTGAGGACTTGGAGAGTGACATAGGCTACTTTTTATCCCGAAAAATTAAGGAGTTCCCGTGGGAATCAAAAAAAATTAAAACACGCGGACGGAGTCGCGGGCATCAGCTAGTCATATATATTTAATTGTTAGAGATAAAGCTTTGTTTGCGTTGTAATCAAGACGTCGCTATAAGACCGCCTTTGCACGCTCTACTATTAAATAAAGCTTCTTTTTATGAACTTATTGGTTCTATGTTTCTTGTGTAGTTGTGTGCAATAAAGAATACAATTTTTTTTTATCCACTACAAGTTAGCCCTTGACTGCGATCTCACCTGATGGTAAGTGATGATGCAGTCTAAGATGGTAGCGGGCTAACCTGTTAGGGGCATGGCAGTTATAACCCATACCCCTATTCAGTTTCTACACGGCATCGTACCGGAACGCTAAGTCGCTTGGCGGCACGTCTTTGCCGGTAGGGTGGTAACTGGTAACTAGCCATGGCCGAAGCCTCCCACCAGGGAAAATTCAGAAATTATAAATTCCCAAATTGACCCCGCCGGGGATCGAACCCGGGACCTTCGCACGTTAAGACAACAGCGCTACACACTGCGCCACGGAGGTCGTCACAATAATAATAATGCCGCATAACCCAGCTCGGCCGGTGTGCGTCGCGCCTTACAGTTAGCTGCAATTGTTCTTAAAGTAATCATTATAACTTTATGGCAAATTAAACAATTAAACTGAGCTACACTCCGCTACCGAGTTCGATGAATTTTACGTTGGCGTTGACGCTGATTTAGGGTTGCCACACGTGCCGGAAAATCATACTTACTAATATTATAAATGCGAAACTGTGTTTGTTTGTTGGTTTGCCTTTCAATCACGCCGCAACGGAGCAACGGATCGACGTGATTTTTGGCATGGGTATAGTTGAGGACCTGGAGAGTGACATAGGCTACTTTTTATCCCGGAAAACTAAAGGAGTTCCTGCGGCAAATTAAAAAAAACTTAGACCACGCGGACGAAGTCGCGGGCATCAGCTAGTACCTACGTTATAAATAAATAATTATATCCTTTACCATGCCAAAAATCACGTCGATCCGTTGCTCCGTTGCGGCGTGATTGAATGAAAAAGCAACAAACCAACAAACCAACAAACCAACACACCAACAAACAAACACACTTTCGCATTTATAATATTAGTATGGTGACGCAAGGCAAGACGTTTAGCTGTACACCCTTCCTGGGTGGTGTCACAGACGAAAGTGTTACGCTTGTAATCTTTTTTTCTTTGTTTTCTTTGTTTTCTTTCTTTTCTTTCTTTTCTTTCTTTTCTTTCTTTTCTTTCTATTCATTCCACTGGTGGTTCAGACAGGCGTCATTCACTCGTAGTGACAGCCCTGTAGTAAACGAATTTCTTAATGCGCTTGTGTGCGCTCCATTAGAAGTTGGAAATTAGTTTAATTCGGAATAACTTGCTAAGAAACAGAAATGCGTAATGAATTCCAATTTCTGGATTTACGACGTCGCCCTCGCTCTTCAATATTCCGGATTTCAACTTATGAATAAGTCAAATAACTATTGTAGCGAATAATTATACCTACAACGTCGTGTTTACGCAGACAAACAAATTGTATATCCATACTAATATTATAAATGCGAAAGTGTGTCTGTCTGTCTGTCTGCTACGCTTTCCCGGCCCAACTACTCAAACGATTTTAATGAAATTTGGTACAGAGACAGGTTACACCCCGGGGAAGGACATGGGCTAACCTGTTAGGGCCATGGCAGTTATATTAAACCCATACCCCTATTCGGTTTCTAGACGGCATCGTACCGGAACGCTAAATCGCTTGGCGGCACGTCTTTCGGTATTATGTCGTCTAGAAACCGACTAGGCGTAGGGGTTTAATATAACTGCCAAACCTCTAACAGGTTAGCCCGCTACCATCGTAGACTGCATCGTCACTTACCATCAGGTGAAATCGCTGTCAACGGCTAACTTGTAGTGGAATAAAAAAACCCTGCCAAAGATAACTATGTTTTAGAAACAAAAGAACTTCTTTAATGAAGACAAATATTTCATTCCAATGTAGATTCGACCAAATTACGTGTAAGTGACCGAGTATACTCGAGTATACGCAGTAAACATCATTTGTTATCATTCCATTTCGCTCGTTCTGTGGCATTCATTCATTCATTACGTCTGGACGTCGCTCCGCCTCTTGGTCTGCGGCTGAAATTTTTTTTTTTTCATCCACTACAAGTTAGCCCTTGACTCGATCTCACCTGATGGTAAGTGATGATGCAGTCTAAGATTGTAGCGGGCTAACCTGTTAGGGGCAAGGCAGTTATATTAAACCCATACCCCTATTCGGTTTCTACTCGGCATCGTACCGGAACGCTAAAACGCTTGGAGGCATGTCTTTGCCGGTAGGGTGGTAACTAGCCACGGCCGAAGCCTCCCACCAGGCTAGACCAGGGAAAATTCAGAAATTATAAATTCCCAAATTGACCCTGCCGGGAATCGAACCCGGGACCTCCGCACGTTAAGACAACAGCGCTACAAACTGAGCCACGGAGGTCGTCAAATGTGGAGTTTATAGCCATATAAACTTACATACATATCAAAAATTTTCGGAACCGGCAGGATTTGAACCAGCGTCTCTCTGGGAATCGCGCCCTGATCGCCTGGACCAGGCACTTACCTGCCAGTGACGAAATTTGAGATATGCATCTTTAATCCAGTCTTTTAACGCGACTGTTTATGTCATCCAGTAGCGACACATTGCAGTATCGAAACTACTTTCAAAGGCCCATATTCGATGGAACTCTTTGAACGAGGAATGACATATTTTGCGTTAAACTAATATTATAATTTCAACAGTGCTTCAATGTGTAAAGCACTGTAATAAAATTATAAAATACTAGCTGATGCCCGCGACTTCGTCCGCGTGGATCGAGGTTTTTCGGTTCCCGCGGGAACTCCTCAATTTTCCGGGATAAAAAGTAGCCTATGTGTTATTCCAGACTATAATCTATCTCTGTACCAAATTTCATCCAGATCCGTTCAGCCGTTGGGGCGTGATTGAGTAACAAACATCCATACATCCATACATCCATACATCCATCCAAACTTTCGCATTTATAATATTTTATATTTGATAGCTTTATAGTTTACTAGTTACTACTTTTACCTATTCTGTGTTACTAGTATGTTGCTGGACTGCGAGGCCCACTAGTAAATAAATAAATCAATTAATTTTCCACAATTATTCCAATTACAAATTAAAAATTAAGCAATAGGGATGATGCCTATAACAAAAATAAATTATTTCTAACTGATTATTAAACAGAGGGTCTTCCAAAAGACCTAAAATTCACATCCTCGGTTAGTTTTAAGTTTGATAACCATTTTAAAATATAGATTAAAGAAAAGAAGTGCGTAGAAATTTTTTGACGTCACAACAGCTGTGAATTTCATACAACTTCCATACTAGAAGTGCGTTTTTAATTTTGATAAAGAGTTGCTGATTTGATTGAGTTTTCATCATCCATAAAGATTTTAAACTTATCATCATCATTGGCGCTACAGACCTTTGTGGGCCCGCGCCTGGTCCAGAAGAGTTCTCCATTTGTCTCTGTCTTTTACACTCGTTTTCCAATTTTTTTTAATACGTCATAAATCGTAAAACTTACTAAATGTTTGTACGGAACCCTCGGTGCGCGAGTCCGACTCGCACTTGGCCGGTTTATTTTATTCCAAGCCGCTTGGCGTCTTGGCTTTAACTCCATCTAACCACCGATGTTTTGGCCGGAGTTTTTTACGTACGGGTGCGGCAAACATTAGATTTTTTGGTGGTCTTGTTTTTGTATGTTTTAAAAATGTCTTTATTATTCAATTAATTTTTGACCGAGCGAAGCGAAGGTCTCTGAGTCTACTTGAGTGAATTGGCACTTGTCCGTCCGTCCGTCCGTCTGTCCGTCCGTCTGTCAGAGCCTTATAACTTCTGAATTACTGAACGTAATTACTTCAAATTTAAATATAATATGTAAACCGATGGCCTCCCGCCGAATATGGATTAAAAAGTTATAAAAATCATTATTTCAGGGGGGCTCTCATAGAAGCGAATACGAAATAAAATATTTTTTATAGCGTTACATAGGGTTGCGGTATATCATTTTAAAGATAATTAGGAATAGAGTCCAAAAATATATTTTTTTTAATTTTTCCCCTAAAATTGACGAAATGGGGGGCTTTCAAAGTGGAGATTTTCTAACGTCCAAAGTTGACCTCAGAACTCTCAATTTTTTGAAAGGCTGTGCCTGAAACTTATCAAGTATTTGAATTATATCCTGTAATTGAACAACGAATACTAAAATTAGATAAATATTATAAGGAAACGAAATTATTTAATTTTTAATATTATTCATTATTTTTAACAGAACTTCACAATGATGTCAATAGATGGCGCTCTGTGATACCGCGAGGTCTCAGTTCGGGGCGAACCACTAGTATATTCATAGTTTATAACCTAGTTTTATAATCCTAGGCAAAACAGAAATATACATAAACAGTTTAGCACCTCTTTTAAACGTACCATACTTCTAATTTTTACATTTAAACGTACCAACTTCTAATTTTTACCTAAGCTGCCAGTAACTCGCATCTAGTCACTAAAAACAATGGATTCAACGCAATCTACCCAGCGAGTGGAACGGTATTCGAGATTGGGTCTTATTAGAGAATTCCTTCCGATTAGGTAGTCAATACGTTTCGGTCGAGCGGAGTTAAGGGCTGGTTCAAGTTATAAGATGTAGCGTTATATTAAGCGTTTCACTGGCGCTAACGCGGCACCCTTGGTCTAAGATCCGAATCTAAATCGAGACCTACCGGTTTGATAAGAGAATCAAATTTATTTTATAATAAATTTCATATATTAGAAAATAAATTAAAAATGGGTAGACAACAGAAATCCTGGACAGAATATTTTTAATTATTTTTTGAAAAATGATTTTTCATTTTGCCGGTTTTTTTTAAATGTATTCCGTAGTTTTAAATTGATATTTTTTTAATGTTTTGTGTATACGAGTTGAGGTATCAATATTAAAAAACAAGTGATGGTAATAATTAATTACGGTAAATATTTATTTATTACATGTAGGACATTCAACATAAGTAACGTCATGTTTTGACTCTACCACCGGTTCGAAAAACAGATTCTACTGAGAAGAGCCGGCAAGAAACTCAGCAGCTGTTGCTCTTTTTTTTTTTTTTTTCCTTTTTAAAAAGCAAAATAAGTAACACACATTAGGAAAATAAAGAATTATTCTATTCTATTCTTCGCTAGAGTTTATAAGTCGGGTTATACAAAACGAAACATAATTTGGTATCGCAGCTCTATAAGCATGGCTACACGACACAGGGTCTGTACCGGCGGAGTTGCTTCCATTTTCCGCCTGATACGAGCACTTGATTTTCCGAAAGGGAAACTCATTGACTTTTTATTTCTCTCTGCTTTTGACTTGTGAAGTGTGTTTGACGTGTACGTATTAGGGACGATTTACAGTCTATTTCAGTACTAGCTGATGCCCGCGACTTCGTCGCATGGCTTAAGTTTTTATTGGATATTAAACTTAATTTTCAGGGATAAAAAGTAGCCTATGTCACTCTCCAGGTCCTCAACAGACTATACCCATGCCAAAAATCATGTCAATCCGTTGCTCCGTTGCGGCGTGATTGAAGGACAAACCAACAAACAAACACACTTTCGCATTTATAATATTAGTAAGTATGATTGTTTCACTATTAAGGTTTATTACTTGATCCTAGATCACAGATAGATCAGCTGAAATCGCAGTCAAGGGTCGCAAGATGCTTTATTCTCTAAGTAAATATTTCCACGCTAGTTGATGCCCGCGACTTCGTCCGCGTGGAATAAGTTTTTTTAATTCACACGGGAACTCTCAAATTTTCCGGGATAAAAAATAGTCTGACGACCTCCGTGGCGTAGTGTGTAGCGCTGTTGTCTTAACGTGCGGAGGTCCCGGGTTCAATCCCCGGCAGGGTCAATTTGGGAATTTATAATTTCTGAATTTTCCCTGGTCTGGCCTGGTAGGAGGCTTCGATCCGCGTGGAATAAGTTTTTTTAATTCACACGGGAACTCACAAATTTTCCGGGATAAAAAATAGTCTGACGACCTTCGTGGCGTAGTGTGTAGCGCTGTTGTCTTAACGTGCGGAGGTCCCGGGTTCGATCCCCGGCAGGGTCAATTTGGGAATTTATAATTTCTGAATTTTCCCTGGTCTGGCCTGGTGGGAGGCTTCGACCGTGGCTAGTTACCACCCTACCGGCAAAGACGTGCCGCCAAGCGATTTAGCGTTCGGGTACGATGCCGTCTAGAAACCGAATAGGGGTATGGGTTTAATATAACTGCCATGCCCCTAACAGGTTAGCCCGCTACCATCTTAGACTGCATCATCACTTAAGTACCATCAGGTGAGATCGCAGTTATGGGCTAACTTGTAGTGGATAAAAAAAAAAGTCTATGACACTCTCCAGATCTTCAACTATACCCATGCAAAAAATCACGTCGATCCACTCCTTAGTTGCAACGCGATAGAAGGACAAACCAATAAACCAACAAACAAACACCCTTTCGCATTTATAATATTTTTCCACATAATATTATATGATGTCCCGTGATAGATGCCTGAGCCTACGGCTTAATAAAAAAAAAAGAAGAATAGCGAAATCTAGAGCGTCAAGAACTAACGTTCAACGATACCACACGCTTGTTTGACTATTTCGCTTTATTTTCTAAGTAAATATTTCCACACAGCAGCGAGAAAGTACAAACATAAAATTAGTATCTTATGAGGACCCGTTCTTTACGGTAATATTTCCTTCCCCGACCCCTGGCGCTAGCTAGACCAGGAGCCAGTGGCTGTAACACCCGTATGACCTGAGGCCCAATTGTTTAATAATAATAATAATATAAAAATAAAAGTGAAAAATATAAAAATAAAAGTGAGTTAAAATTTAGGTTAAAATTAAACTACAGAACTTATTTTTAGCTTTACTTCCTATTTGCGTCCCGGTGGACACGCCGCCAGTGGTCAAATATCTGTCCTGACATATGGTCACCGATGATCTCAAGAATGACGTTATTCGACTGTCGCAATCTGCCCCAGAAGGAGGCTATACGATTTCGAACAGTCGCGAAGAAGTCAGGGACCCCCGCCTCGGCGAACATGCCCGATGCGCTGCAGTATCTCGGCAATCTCATTAGGGTGCGGTATGCATTATTGTACTGCACCATAATGGTGCTCATAGTCGATCGCTTATATTTCGTCCATAATTGACATGTATAAAAGCAAGCTGTCTAAGCAAATCGTAATAATTTGACAGCTTAAAACGTATTACTCGAACTGTCCAAGGAGTTCATGCAATGATTTTTGACGTGAAGCCATCTGTGAACTCCTTAAACAGGTCGAATTATCCGTTTGACAAACGATTACGATTACGATTTCCTCACACAATCGGGGGCTGAACAAAAAGTTCAATATGACGCTACTTTCTAAACCTGCTTTTTTATTACAAAACTAGATTATGCCCGCGACTACGTCCGCATGGATTAAGTTTTATGATTTCCACGGGAATTCCTTAGCAAAAAGCACTTTTTTCTCCCCGGGATGCAAACTATCTCTGTACTAAATTTCATCAAAATCAGTTGAAAATATGGGCCGTGAAAACGTAGCAGTTAGGCAGACGGACACATTTACAATATAATATGATATGGTTAATACATGTACTAGTATTGATTACTAAACTGGATGATGCCTGTGACTGCGTCCACGAATATCTCATTTATGGAACGTTATCTCTTACATTTTTTTAAAAATCTTTTATTTAAAGGCTTTTACATTTCTGTATGTCAACCTTATCGTACCCTAATAAAAAAATATATCTAACAATAGCAAAAAAACATTATAAACAGATTGCACACTTCGTCAGAATTTGAATTACTTAATAAACACTGAAAGTAGTACTTATCTTTTTTTTTAATCCACTACAAATTAGCCCTTGACGACGATCTCACCTGATGGTAAGTGAAGATGCAGTCTAAGATGGTAGCTGGCTAACCTGTTAGGGGCATTGCAGTTATATTTAACCCAAACCCCTATTCGGTTTCTACACAGCATCGTACCGGAACGCTAAATTGCTTGGCGGCACGTCTTTGCCGGTAGGGTGGTAACTAGCCACGGCCGAAGCCTCCCATCAGGCCAGACCAGGGAAAATTCAGAAATATCTCATACTTTGAACGTTATAATATCTTTATGGACGTTATCTCTTAGACTACAAACGAGTATGTTCTATAGTGTACAAAGTTACCCTTCACGCTCGACCGATCAAAGAAATCGAAAATTGTAGCTTCGAGACTCTTGTTTACAAAATTGTTACAATATTTTACGCCACCCACAGGGTGGGAAAAACATAGTAAACTAGCTGATGCGCGCGACTTCGTCCAAGTGGTTTATGTTTTTTTTAATTCCCGCGGAAACTCCATAATTTTCCTACAGGATACCACCTTTTATCCTAATAATAGGATAAATTTTATCAAAATTCGTTAAAAGATAGTAGATAGACACAATTTCGCTTTTTTATTATTGAGTACTAGATGATGCCCGCGACTTCGTCCGCGTGGATTAAGGTGGTTTGATTCCCGCAGGAACTCCTTAATTTTCCGGGATAAAACCTACCTCTATACCAAATTTCAGCGAAATCGGTTGAAAAGATGGGCCGGGTAAGCGTAGCAGACAGACAGACAGACAGACGGATAGACAGACAGACACACTTTCGCATTTATAATATTAAGTATGGATTTAATTTGCGATTTTAGTGTAGAATTGTATCACATTTTGAGGTGTCCATACATACCACGCTTACCCAGTACTAATTTTATTAACTATCATGTTGCGGTTATAGAACAATAATTATTATTACTAAAAAACAAACTCAAAATTCGATTTAATTAAATTGGGTTTGGAATACAATTGGTTGTATTTAAACATGCCACGTGGTTTGTAAACGAAATCCCGTTGGTGGTTTATGATGGAAGCGTAATATTTTGATTAATTTAAAATGCCAATTTGGTGATAGCAAGTTTAACTATTTTTTACGCAAAGGATCAGCCTAGCTGTTCAGTGCGTAACAACCAGTATTGTTGTCGTCATTCCAAGTGGGAATATATAAGGCCAAGTAGATATAACTAAGTTTCATTATAGCATTTTAAATTATTGTACTAGTATATAAATGCGAAAGTGTGTTTGTTTGTTGGTTTGTTCTTCAATCACGCAGCAACAGAGCAACGGATCGATGTGATTTTTTGCATGGGTATAGATGAGGACCAGGGCCCCAATCATGTAAGAATGTCCGATCAATGGTTTAAGATTTTTGTCAAAGTAAAATAAACCATAAAAGCATTGAATTAGAGCTCAATTTCATCTGCCCATTCTTATACGTTTAGGGTATCGTACATACCTAAACGTATAAGAATGGGCAGACGAAATAGAGCTCTACTAAACCGATTTTGAAAATTCTGATACCAATAGAAAACCACATTATTTGTGAGTGTCATAAGCTATATATTAACCCGAAAAATTTGGGAGTTCCCGTGGGAATTTAAAAAACTTATTTCACGCGGACGAACAAGTCGCGGGCAGCTGCTAGTGAGAAATATAAAATAAGTTGTAGATCTCTATCAGCTATCATCGTGGGGCCAAAACTTAAACTTTATAGTTTACTAGGTTGGATGCAATAGCCATTTTGGCACGAGGCGTCGCCAATATAATATGCACTTTGTAGGTATTTTGTGGTACAATGGGAAATATGCAGGGGAAATATGAGTTTCCGTGCCTCGGAGAGCACGTTAAGCCGTCGGTCCCGGTTATTATCACTAACATCTGATAATAATCGTTACAAACACCTAAGAGTTTAAATACTCTAAGTCGAGTCGTATATGGAAGGACGTGGGAACCCACCGCATCATTATTATCCCAAGAAAACTCCTACCATTATGTGATTAATGGAAAGGGGTCACGACCCTCAGCAATGAGGAATACGACGTATAGAGGGAAACCTTTTTACGCGATTGGGTATTTGACAAAAGGTCAAATCAGCCACTTTTTTTCAAACGTCAAAACGCGCGCTCAGTATGGGATGTTGTTTATATAAATTTCGACGAACTTTTTTAAATCAATCGATAGTTTAAAATTGTTTTTTAAAAATAAAACTAACAGGGCTTTTGCGACTTTTGGGAGATCCTCTGTTTATAAAAAAAAAATTTTTTTGAATAGTTGTCAAACAACGACCCCAATTTACATAGACGGGCCCTGTCAAACAAAGAATGTGGGTGTATTTTAGTAACGTCATCTAGTCTGAAAAGCGGGACAGCGCTATGGCGGGGACAAGGACAAGCTTATACAGGTGTGGACCGCGCTCCACAGGTCGGACGTCCAATTTTTTTCTATGAAAGGGCCCATATTGTCAAAAACCCAATTCCATTAAGATAAACTATATACTCGTACTATTGGTGGTTAGACCAATAGGAGCGCTTAGTGATCTGAGCTATGAAAATCATTACGAAATTTAATTAAAATGTATGTAGAGATACTTCGGGGTATATTGAAAATTTAACTGATCCTTATCTTACTATTAACTAACAGCTACGGGCCAACGCAATAGGCCATTGTTTATTGTTTATTGTTTATATGGTACACAAAACAGGAAATAACTACAACATTTCAGGTAAGTATAAAATGATAGGATCGGTTCTAAGTTATAACCCAAAACATGTGCACACAGCATGACTTATACACAAAATATATAACATAAATAGAAAAGAATAGTGAATGAATGAAGATGGAATGAAACAGATATCTAAGTGTATGAAGTTACAAATACAAATCAGAGAGATTATGCATAGAATTTATAAAATTGATTAGCAAAATACAAACAACAATGATTGATAATTTAAAGACAATAAAATACATTACAAATATTATTTAATATAATGCCATTCTGGCAAGCGCGCCATACAATATCGGCTAGGTATATCCGAACGTTGCATTTCGCTGATTCAGCTAAAATCTCATCAAAACTTTAACACGTTAAAGTTTTCAGCTGAAACATTTTCAAATCTATCTTCTATCTAAATATATAAAAGGCAAAGGTGACTGACTGACTGATCTATCAACGCACAGCTCTAACCACTGGTCGGATCGGGCTGAAATTGTGCACTCAGATAGCTATTATAACGTAGGCATCCGCTAAGAAAGGATTTTTGAAAATTCCAACCCCAAAAGGGTTAAATGGGGGTTGAAAGTTTGTATAGAAGTTCGTGATACACGAACGTCAACGGACGAATCGGGATGGACGTGATTTTTGGCATGGGTATAGTTGACGACCTAGAGAGTGACATAGGCTACTTTTTATCCCGGAAAATTAAGGAGTTCCCGTGGGAATAAAAAAAAATTAAAGCACGCGGACGAAGTCGCGGGCATCAGCTAGTTTTACTTTAATTTTTTTGTACCTCTGTTGCACGCCCGAAGAGGCAATGTATTAATGCAATAAATGACTGAATCTTGAATCTCAGAGTTTCATCCATACTAATATTATAAACGCGAAAGTGTGTCTGTCTGTCTGCTACGCTTTCACGGCCCAAATACTCAACCGATTTTGATGAAATTTGGTACAGAGACAGGTTAGATCCTGGAGAGGGACATAAGCTACTTTTAATCCCGGAAAATTGAAGCGTTACCGCGGGAATAAAGAATATCGCGGGCATCAACTAGTATAATATATAAATATTTTTTTCACCTCACTAGCTCAAAAAGGTCGCATTTGCTTCTTAAAACCATTGAGCAAAAGTCGTTTTTGCTCATTCAGTCAGAAAAAATGACTTTAGCTCACTGGTTTTAAGCAGCAAAGGCGTTTTTTTTGAGCAAGTGAGGTGAAATAGTTGTTAGTATTTTTTTTAAAGAGTAAATCTTGTAACGGGAATTGTAATATATCGCTATTAGAGTAAAATGTAATACAGTACATACACAATGTTCAATCAAGGTAACTTTGCTATCTCGTTGAAGAAATAACTATAATTTGATATGAAAAGAGTCAATCTATACTCTACTTATCTATACCTACTAATATTATAAATGCGAAATTTTGGATCGATGGATATTTGTTACTCAATCACGCCAGAACGGCTGAACGGATCTGGATGAAATTTTGCACATCATAGTCTGGAATAATACATTGGCTATTTCTTACTCCGGAAAATTAAAGAGATCCCGCGGAAACCAAAAAACCTCAATCCACGCGGACGAAGTCGCGGGCATCAGCTAGTCTAGCACAATTGGGTGTTTGACTACTAGTGAAATGAATTATTTTTAGTGATTATTAAATAAAGGATCGCCCAAAAGTCGTAATATCCACGTCCCCTGCTAGTTTTATTTTGAACTAGCTGATGCCCGCGACTTCGTCCGCGTGGATCGAGGTTTTTCGGTTCCCGCGGGAACTCCTTAATTTTCCGGGATAAAAAGTAGCCTATGTGTTATTCCAGACTATAATCTATCTCCGTGCCAAATCTCATCCAGATCCGTTCAGCCGCTGGGGCGTGATTGAGTAACAAACATCCATCCATACATCCATACATCCATCCAAACTTTCGCATTTATAATATTAGTTAGACTAGCGGACGCCCGCGACTTCGTTCGCATGGCATACATTTTTAATTCCCACACGCACTCCTTAATTTTCCGGGATAAAAAGAAGCCTATGTCACTTTCCAGGTCCTCATCTATACCCATGCAAAAAATCACGTTAATCCGTTGCTCTGTTGCGGCGTGATTGAAGGACAAACTCTTTATACCCATGCAAAAAATCACGTCGATCCGTTGCTCTGTTGCGGCAAAACGGAAAAACGACGGACTTTCATACAAACTTTCAACCCTTATTTCACTCCCTTAGGGGTAGAATTTTGAAAAATCCTTCCTTAGTGAGCGCTTTCGTCACAAAAGGAACCTACTGTCAAAATTTCAAGTTTCTAATCCCAGCCCCCCTAGCATGGGCCGAGAGAATTTTCTCCCCGAGGAAAGGATAAAATTTTTATTCCTAATTAAATAAATAAAAACGCTAAATAACGGTGGATAAATAGTCCCCCGAGTCCCCGTGAAATGTCAAACGGGGATAAACTTCTCATCTCCCCTGTTGCCGTGCTCTGAGAGGTGGATAAGTTAATTTTATCTCTTGTCAGTGGATAAAATCGGGGGATAAAATTTTTATCTCCGGCCCATGCTAGGGGGGCAGCGGTTTAGGCTGTGCGTTGTCAGTCAGTCAGGACTTTGAATTTTATATATATAGATAACTATTTTAAACTATCGGTTTAAGTAAAAAAAAGTGCGTCGAACTTTGATGACGTCACAACTTAAAATTTCATACAAAATCCATACTAAGCACGCGTTTTGACATTTGAAAAAAAAAATTGCTGATTTGACTAGTTGTCAAATACCCAAGGGTTTAAGGGTAAAAAACGGTTTTTCTCGATTTCCGGCAAAACTAAAAGTCCTATCGAAAAAAGTCAAATGGCAAAGTTGTAGGTAATAAAAAGATCTAAAACTTTTGTATTTACACTTTTTTCACATAACCTCAAAATTTATGTGAAAAATTCAAAAAACCAAGTTTTTGATTTTTTATTTATATCTTATACAAATAATTTTTTTTTAACGAAATTTGGTGAAAACTTACCTTTTTATGTCCAAAATACGCTGTAATTTATTTGAGTAAAAATATTTATTTTTTCACCCTATTTTGAATTAATATCGAAAAAGCACCCTAATTTTCAATCGAAAATTCACCCGTCAAAATATCAGCTTTTTTCAAAAAGTTGGTATGTTTTCTGTTCGTTGAAATCTCTACTTTCCGATGGTGAAAAAAAATATATATGTTACTATAGTAAATCTTCTCAGAAAATGCAAAAATCGAAAATCGAAAACTCGAATTCGAATTTTTTTTTAATTATTATAAATCATTTTGAGCTATTTATTAAAATTTACACTTTAATTATTCGAAAAACGTTAGATTACATGTTAAATTGATAAAAAATAAAATTGCAAATCAAAATATACTACTATAATTAACAAACAAATAAGTTAATAAAATTAATATTTATGTAATCTAACGTTTTTCGAGTAATTAAAGTGTAAATTTTAATAAATAGCTCAAAATTATTTATAATAATTTAAAAAAAAATTTCGAATTCGAGTTTTCGATTTTTGCATTTTCTGAGAAGATTTACTATAGTAACATATTATATTTTTTTTTTCACCATCAGAAAGTAGAGATTTCAACGAACAGAAAACAACTTTTAGTTTTGCCGGAAATCGAGAAAAACCGTTTTTTACCCTTAAACCCCCCCCCCCCCCCCCCCATCCCCTTCCCGACCTCAGATCGCCCGTAAATTATTTTTCCTTTCATTTTTATAATATTCCCCTCCTTTTCTAATGGGTTTCATCCTACTATTATTTTTTTTGGTTTTAAAAATTATCGACCCTGGTCTAATATTATGTATATAAAATTAAAGATGTCAAAGCGTGTCTGTATGACGTCTTAAACGCTGACAAAATTTACCATAGATAAAGCTTGCAAGCAGTATGGCTACCATGCGCAATACGAGTAAAATTATGTCTACCCGTTATCTCTATCTGTCTACCGAAGCTAACATGGTTACTTGTCTCGTTACTTCAAAAGTAGAGATAAAAGTAATATTTCTTATCTGTGGTATTTTTCTCCACGAACCTTTACACGTCGACTATTTTTTTCTTGTAATATACAGCATTTTGTGCATGTTAAGGTAAATGAAAAATTTGCCGGCAACGACATCTCTCTCTCTCGTCGCGAGATAATATCGTTGTTCGCATGCTAAGCACACTGGACATATACATATACATATAAATACATGTACATATACGTATACATTAATATATATATAGCTGCTCGTGCTGACTGACTCATTGATCACCTCTCCTGTAAAATTTTGTATGAACATTTTTTTTTTCACTCATCGTTTCGTATAGAAGACAGAAATTCATTAAGAGGAAAAATACAGAGAGAGCTGATGATTGAGGATTTCGAAGACGGATGAAGAGCACCAGCCAGGGTATCGAAGATAGGTGGGAGGTGCTCGACCAAATGTCACTCGAAACTTCATCCAATTGACAGTTAGCTGAAAAAAAATTCAAAATGGCGGATTTAAGATGGCCGCCATACAAATTTCGACGGTGTCTATCTCGGAGAGTATAAAAGATGGAAGAGTGGTTTCTTGGCAAAAGATGATCAGGACATGAGGGTCTACTAGATGAACAGGAAAAAAATTCAAGATGGCGGAATTTATTTTTCCATAGAAGAGGGTATTGAAGATAGGTGTGGGGTGGTCGAACAAATGTCACTCGAAACTTCATCCAATTGACAGTGAGCTGAAAAAAATTTCAAAATGGCGGATTTAAGATGGCCGCCATACAAATTTCGTCGGTGTCTATCTCGGAGAGTATAAAAGATGGAAGAGTGGTTTCTTGGCAAGAGATGATCAGAACATGAAGGTCTACTTGATGAACAGGAAAAAAATTCAAGATGGCGGAATTTATTTTCCATAGAAAATGTATGGTGAATATTGAAGAGGCTACAAGTGTAGAACTATGCAAGACTACGGTTCCTTTTCAAGATTTGTTTTTATGGAAGAAATCTCATTTTGACGAATGGTTCGGAGAAAAAAATATGGAGAGAGATGATGATCGAAGGTTCGGATGATGGGTGAGGAGCACGGTCAGGGTATTAAAGATAGGTACCTACTCAGGGGCTGCTCAAACAAAAAGGGAGGGGCGGGGGGTTGGTGGTCTTTGTTTTATGTTTTTCCTTTATGAGAATTTTCTTTTACGTCGGACGCTTGGCGTGCTGGCGCTTCCACTGTGCTCACTAGCATAGCAGTGTGTTGTTCAGATCAGAACACGTAGACAGTAAACCAGCTGCCCGATTATGTAAGAATTGTCGATCAAATCGTAAAAGTTCGGCGTCAAAGTAAAATAAACCATAACAGCATTGAATTAGAGCTCAATTTCGTGTTTCGAAATTGAGCTCTAATTTAATGGTGTTATGGTTTATTTTACTTTGACGCCGAACTTTGACGATTTGATCGGCCATTCTTACATAATCGGGGGGCAGGATAGTAGGACAGCGAGTAAGTAGACAGTGGACCACGCGGTCCACTACGCGGTCCGCTGTAGCGGGCCGCGCAACCACGCGCCATACTAGTATAATATATACTTAAAGGACGTATTATTTCTATTATTCCGATAAATCAAAAAAATTAAAAAAAAGCTCGTGGACAATGTCGCGGAAAAAAGCTTTCGAAGCGAAACGGTCGAATACACGCACGTTCAATCCATAGTTTATTCGTTTAATAAAAAATGCACTTTGTTTTGTTCGAAAAATAAAAAATGTTACAGCATATTGTGTATAGGAAAGTTCGATCTCCCCATAAATATTTCTCTTTGTGACCTTAACTATCTGAAGCAGGGCAATTCCTTTGACAAATTATCTTATCCTTTGTTCGGATTTTTATCCGGCGCTGATTTTTACCCGGATATTTTATTTTGTTGCGCAAGTTTGGAGCTCGTGCTCTTAAACTGTCCCGCAGCCACGTAGTGGACAACTTTAAAAAAAAATATTCTCTTAAACCCCCGATATTTATTTTTCGAGGTCCTTGTATCATACTTAATATTATAAATGCGAAAGTGTGTTTGTTTGTTGGTTTGTTGGTTGGATTTTTGGCATGGGTATAGTTGAGGAATAGTATGGCTAGCATGTGCACCACGAGTAAAATTATGTCTATCCATTATTTCTATCTGTCTACCGAAGCTAACATGGTTACTTGTCTCGTTACGTCAAAAGTAGAGATAAAAGTAATATTTCTTATCTGTGGTATTTTCTCTACGAACCTTTATATGTCGACTATTTATTTCTTGTAATATACCGCATTTTGTGCATGTTACCTAGATTAAATAAAAAATTTGCCGGCAACGACAACATCTCTCTCTCTCGTCGCGAGATAATCTTGTTGTGCGCATGCCAAGCACACTGGAGAGTGACATAGGCTACTTTTAATCCCAAAAATTAAGGAGTTCCCGCGGGAAAAAAAATACTTAAACCACGCGGACTAAGGCGCGGGCATCAGCTAGTAAATTTTTAAAAATAACATTTCATAGCAAACCTTCAATGGATAAAAAAATATATATATGTCAGTGGCTTTCATTTTTTTATAACTACTGAGTTAGAGAATACCTAGGAGGACAATGTCTTAGCCACTAACCCATTAATTTACGTCGTCCACTAGTGCCGAATCGAGTAGCAATAAACAATGCAGACAATGAGAATAGATTGGTAATGGCGACCCCGTTTCAAAGTAAGGATAAATCTATACTAATATTATAAATGCGAAAGTGTGTCTGTCTGTCTGTTCGTCTGTCTATTTGTCTGTCTGGATTCTACGGTTTCACGGTCAATCTTTGCAACCGATTTTGATGAAATTTGGTAGTGGGATAGGTTTTATCCCGGGAAAGGACATGTTCTTTTTATCCCGGTAAATTAAGGAGTTCCCACGGGAATCGAAAAAACTTTTAGTCAACGCGAACGAAGTCGCGGGCATCATCTAGTAAATAAATAAATCGTTTATTTGCTGGAAGAGAGAGAGCTACGAGTAGGTTATAGGTTTTACTGTAACTCCGACTTTGACGACCTCCGTAGCGCTGTTGTCTAATGTGCGGAGGTCCCGGGTTCGATTCCCGGCAGGGTCAATTTGGGAATCTATAATTTCTGAATTTTCCCTGGTCTGACCTGGTGGGAGGCTTTGGCCGGAACTAGTTACCACCCTACCGGTAAAGACGTGCCGCCAAGCGATTTAGAGTTCCGGTACGATGCCGTGTAGAAACCGAATAGGGGTATGGGTTTAATTAGACTGCATCGTCACTTACCATCAGGTGAGATCGCAGTCAAGGGCTAACTTGTAGTGGATAAAAATAAAAATAAAACTTTTACAATAAACATTTTACAACAATTTACGCTCCTCAAAATGCGCATTCGTGTTATTACATGCATTAACTCCTCATTTAATTGACTTTTACAACATTTTGAACGTAATTGTTTTACCAATTTGGGACTATTTCGTGTATATTGTATATAACGTCCGTTTAATTTCATTCAATTTATTTGATTAAATTACTTATAATTATTGACATGAATGATCCCCTATCATGCAAATATCATTAAATTTATTATTAACATTTGGTGAATGTGATAGTTTAATCGATCATTAATATTAATGTTGATAGATAAATTATGTATAGGTACAATTTCATCTCTTTAAATTAATAATATTCTAAAATTAAACACGATATCTGAAAATTAAATATACCTACTTCAAGTATTTGAAACAATAGACATAATCGATATTTGAGGCCAAAACGATAGGTACTTTTTTTTTTTTTAAATCATCATCGTAATCGATCATTGTCGTGATTTTTATTTTTAACTAGCTGATGCCCGCGACTTTGTCCGCGTGGTTTATTTTTTATTGATTCCCGCGGGAACTCCTTAATTTTCCGGGATAAAAAGTAGCCTATGTCACTCTCCAGGTCCTCAACTATACCCACGCCAAAAATCAGGTCGATCCGTTGCTCTGTTGCAACGTGATTGAAGGACAAACCAACAAACAAACACACTTTCGCATTTATAATATTAAGTAATATTAACTATTTTTTTTTTACTTTAAGATATATATTGGAACAATTGTATAAATTGTTTTATTTCGTTTCCAGCAGATTCCTTAGCAAGTGGAGTTTAAAAGTGTATATAGCATTACCAAATTAATAATTTCAACGAGAGTTTTTGACAGTATACAAACAGTTGTAAAACCTAAAGTCTCTAGTGTGCTCTGAGCCTGATTTCTGAACTTGTGTGTCAGACACATTCGCGCAGCACTTGTAGAGGGCTCGTAGCTCTTGTAGAGCGTCTACAGATTACGTAGCTGCTCTACGAAATTCGTAGCACCATTGTCATAGTTGTATACCTACTTGAAATGGTGACAGTAACATTTTGGTATTTGAAAACCTCTTGGCGTGGTGTTGAGTGTAGTTTTGTAGCAAAGAAAGTTGTCAAGTGTAAAATAGTTGTTTGTTCAACAAGAGAGCAAAGTTCGTTTTTGTTGCGAGTGCCTAGTTTGAATCCCGAGATTCCCGAGCAAGCGAAGGATTTAGGCACGAGAATTAAAAAGCCTTTTAGATTTTTATTTTCTACTAGCTGATGCCCGCGACTTCGAATGCGTAGTTAAAGTTTTAAAAAAAAAATATATGCAAATATATTTTTTTATTTTTTTTAAATATTTTTTTGGATTCCTTAATTTTCCGGGATTTAATTTTAGACAATGTCACTCTCCAGGTCCTCAACAACCAACAAACTAACAAACAAACACACTTTCGCATTTAAAATATTAGTATGAATACTAAAAAAATGGATTTGTAATAAAAAAAAATTAAATATACTGTAAATGTATTATTATTTCATTTGTATTTATAAAAAATTGTGGCAAAAAAAATTATTCATGTTAGACAACCCTGTTAAGGGGAAGTCGTGTCGATAATGCATTTATTCGCCGTCTCCACCGCGCACATAGATATCGCGTTACCGCCCGGTTAACTTTACCGGCACTTCGGATTTACGAGTGAGCGCTAATTATATCCTCTCATTGTTTGTACTGTGTATTAAATAACATTTGCTTTGATAGAAAATAGAGAAATAAAGAATTTTTCACTTCAAAAAACTAAGAATTTTTTTTATTATTTTTTGATTATACTAACACAAGTTACCTATTAAACACTGAAGATCATCATCAATATTGTCAGTAGTTAAACATAAAGGATGTGTTAATGGACGTAGAACAGTGAAAATATTGAAAGTCATTGCTAATGTCATTAATCATCCAAAGTGACAAAAAAAGGGCCGGTAAATTTATTATCCACATAATGTATCCGTTAAAACACTTTTATTTAACCCTTATTTTATGGGTGTTAATAATTTTGGGTGATGTAAACTGAAATATCATACTATCATATCATATATGAAACTAGAGGACGCCCGCGACTTCGTTCGCTTGGCATAAGTTTTTTAATTCCCACGGGCACTCCTTCATTTCCGGGATAAAAATAAGCCTATGTCACTCTCCAGATCCTAAACTATACCTACCCATGCAAAAAATCGCATCGATCGGTTGCTCTGTTGTGGCGTGATTAAAGGACAAACTCTCTATGTAACTTCCTTGGGGATAGAAATTTCAATACTGTGGAATCGTATTTCATAATTTTAAATCGGAAGCCCAAATACCATGTTTCAGGGCTATAACTTGAAAAACGACGGACTTTCATTCAAATTTTCAACCCCTATTTAACCCCTTTGGGGGTGAAATTTTTAAATATTTTGACACACGTGCTTCTTTATTTCTTACCGAAAGCCAAAATATCGAGTTTCGTAGATATGACTTGAAAAATATCTTGTAAAATTAAGGACTTTTTTACAAACTTTACTCCCCTATTTCAGCCCTTTGGGGGTAGAATTTTCAAAAAGTGTGAAACTTGTATTTCTTTATTTTAAACCAGAAGCTCAAATACCAAGTTTTATGGATATAACTTGAGAAATGACGGACTTTCATACAAACTTTCACCCCATATTTCACTAATAGGGGTGGAATTTTGTAAAATTCTTCCTTAGTGAGCACCTACGTCACAAAAGGAACCTGTCAAAATTTCAAGTTTCTAACCCCAGCGGTTTAGGCTGTGCGTTGATATATAAGTCAGTCAGTCAGGACTTTGAATTTTACATATATATAGATATATATTACTAATAAGTATTATAAATGCGAAAGTGTGTTTGTTTGTTGGTTTGTCCTTCAACCACGTCGCAACAGAGCAAATGATCTCCGTAATTTTTTGCATGCGTATAGTATAGGAGCTGGAGAGTTACATATGCTATGCTTTTATTCCCGCGGGAACTCTTAAATTTTCCGGGATAAAAAGTAGCATAATATGTCCTTCCCCAAGATACAAACTATCCCCATACCAAATTTCATCAAAATCGGTTGATTAGATGGGCCGTGAAAGCGTAGCAGACAGACAGACTGACAGACACACTTTCGCATTTATATCTAATATAATTAATAAAGTATGGATTCAGTTAGGGATTTTTAATCGATACTACGAAAGTTTTGGTTTAAATTCCATCATAACTCCAAGCTCGATTTGGAATTATATAGTTGACTTTTAAAAAAAACTAAGTGAATATTGTACAAAGTTTTCCTACTATTGAAGCAGATGTCGATTAATTGCCTGAGTTGACCGAATGCTCATCGGGTTGCTCGTGGATTGAATAGTGGTGTGCCTAACGTGTATCGATAAAACGAAAAATATTTTTTATAGAAACGATCGTGCTTTAATCGAAATCGGTTGATCAGATGTTCCGCGAAAGCGTAGGAGATAGATAAACGGACAGACAAACTGACAGAGATGACATATAGATAGACATACACACTTCCGCATTTATAACATTAGTATGGATGCGACAACGTTTGTGTTGCAACGCACACAAACGTTTGTGTGTTTGCAACGCTTTTATCGGCCCCATCTTTTCAACTAACTTTGATGAAATTTGGTGCAGACTATAGAGTTAGATAACATCCCGGGGAAGGACAAGGCTACTTCTTATCCCGGAAAAGCACGAAAGACATCCCCCACGAAATCATAAAAAACCTAAATTTTGGGATCACATAAAGATGGGCCGTGTAAATGTAACAGACAGACAAGCTACACTTTCGCATTGATCAATTTAAAAAAAATTGTTACGTATGAAATACGTAGAAAAGTGGACAAGGAATCACATATCTCTTTAAGAGATCTCTACCAGTGACCTTGATATTGATAAGGAACCATGGCACCGCAAAAACTAAATAAAAAATAAAATATATTAAAACTATCCTGGATATAGTTTTTATAATTTTATTACAGTGCTTCACACACGAGGAAAGTTTCTACACTTACCTAAATACATATCAAAAATTTGCGGAACCGGCCGGTTAATTTTTGATATGTTTTTAAGTAAGTTTATCGATATAGTATGGATCTCGATTTATCGATAGTTTCTAGAACATCACTGAGAAACTGTCATCCTACACTGTTAATTGGTGACCATTTTTATGAAGGCAAGGCCCGTTCGCATGGACGTCAAGTTTGTAACAACAGGTTCACTTGTTTCGCCAACATGTTTCACAAAAACCTTTTTTTAATGGAACCTGTAAAGCCTTTGAAAATTTCCTATCTGAAAATAACTGAATGTTTTTTTTATCCACTACAAGTTAGCCCTTGACTGCAATCTCACCTGATGTTAAGTGATGATGCAGTCTAAGATGGTAGCGGGATCACCTGTTAGGGGCATGGCAGTTATATTAAACACATACCCCTATTCGGTTTCTACACGGCATCTTACCTGTACGCTTACTCCCAGTTTTAACATTGCAGATACGATTGATCGACGTGAGCGTTCGATCACATTTGCGTCAAACTAAACTGAACCTTAATTGCATTGATTTAGAGCCACAAATCCAGTGCAAAAGATTTAAATTTCGAAACGTACCGTTTGGAGCGCTCACTGTGAATGCATACACGAAATTGAGCTCTAAATCAATGCCATTAAGGTTCATTTTAGTTTGACGCCAATGCGATCGAAGGCTCACGTCGATCAATCGTATTTGCAATGTTAAAACTGGGAGTAAGCGTACGGAACGCTAAATCGCTTGGCGACACGTCTTTACCGGTAGGGTGGTAACTAGCCACGGCTGAAGCCTCCCAGGCAATTAGATATAGATGCTATTTTAGATTTAGTAAATAGGGTGAGAAAATAAATCTGGTGATAATCCATTCTTCTATACTAACTTACTAATATTATAAATGCGAAAGTGTGTCTGTCCGTCTGTCTGTCAGCTACTGATTTTGATTAAATTTTGTATAGAGATCCATTTCGGGCACGATATAGGCTTCTTATCCCGGAAAATTAAGGAATTTCCGCTGAAATAAAAAAACTAAACGCGAAGTTGCGGGTATCATTTAGACACAGGATATACGAGTAACATAGTAATAAGAATACCTTGATGGTCAATACTATATTATTATGTATAATAATGTCTATTGGTCTGTCTTATTGTCTGTCTGTATATTTATAAGCTTTTGGTGACCTCAATTTGTAAATAAGTTAAAGAGTGGGTTGCACATCGGATCATCATCATCAACCGACAGATGTCCACTGCTGGACATAGGTCTCTTGCAAGGATTTCCACACGCCGCGGTCTTGCGCCGCCTGGATCCAGCGACTCCCTGCGACTCGTCTGATGTCGTCCGTTCACCGAGTGGGGGGTCTGCCAACGCTGCGCTTCCCAGTGCGAGGTCGCCATTCCAGTACTTTGGGACCCCAACGTCTGTCGGTTCATCGAACTATGTGCCACGCCCATTGCCACTTCAGCTTTGCAACGCGTCGAGCAATGTCGGTCACTTTCGTTCTTTTGCAAATCTCCTCATTCCAGACTGCATATCGGATACATAAATAATAATAATATTATGCTATTTCTTAATTCAGGAAATCAAATAGTATAGTATTTAAGCGTCTTGGGTTATGGGTATCATGCAGTTGGCAATAAAATAAACAATAGTAATAATATTATGAAAGACGTGTATTTTTAAAATAAGTTAAAAGCAAAGTTAAAATCTTTTTAAATTCAGTATGTCATTTCTCCGTGCAACAGCGGAACTAGCTTAAGGCGAAAGATTTCTTGCTTTTAAAATAAACTTTCTTAGGATATACCAGTTAAATGGGTTCCATTTATAACGCTGAAAAGGAGAAAGGAACCTGGTACGACTAACTTTTAATAAAATAAAGATTTTTGTGAAATCCAGGTTCGATCACCGGCAGGGTCAATTTGGGAATTTATAATTTCTGAGTTTTCTCTGGTCTGGACTGGTGAGAGGCTTCGGCCGTGGCTAGTTACCATCCTACCGGTTAAGACGTACCGCCAAGCGATTTAGCGTTCCGGTACGATGCCGTGTAGAAACCGACTAGGGCTATGGGTTTAATATACTCGTAACTGCCATACCCCTAACAGGTTAGCCCGCTACCATCTTAAACTGCATCGTCACTTACCATCAGGTGAGATCGTAGTCAAGGGCTAACTTGTAGTAGAATAAAAAAAAAAGAATGTAAACCTTAACATTAAGCAATTAAAGTTTAATTTCGAATGTAGTATATTTATATTTAAGACCTTTTGTCTTCGTAACGCCGCCGCGAATCCACAAGTTTACCCCCTGCCAAAAAGTGCTCAACGCGGCTAAAGAAGTTTTCACTTCAAAAATGCCCAATTTAAGAGTTAGTTATATGATTTAACCTATCTTTTGTTAAGTACAGCCCCCCGATTATGTAAGAATTGTCGACCAAACGTAATGGTTCAGCGTCAAAGTGATATAAACCATAACTGCATTGAATTGGAGCTGAAATTCATGTATCCATTATTATACGTTAGAGTATCGTTCATACCTAAACGTATAAGAATGGGTATACGAAATTGAGCTCTAATTTAATGCTGTTATGGTTTATTTACTTTGCCGCAGAACTATAACGATTTCATCGGCCATTCTTACATGATTGAGGGGCTGAGCTGCACAAGTCTCCTCCATGATTGAGCAGGGTTTGGCTTTAGTCCACCACGCTGGCCATACTTTAGGAGGTGTTGACTCAATCAATGGTTTACAATCGTGTGTTGTCGAGTCAACATCTCCTGAGGATGCTCCGGTGTCGGAGTGAAACGTACGTTGAGAGTAATTTGGAAGATTTGTGTGGAGTGGTGAATATTGAAAGATGCGCGTTGTACCACATAGATTTGTCTGTTTTGGGTAATTATAACGAATTATATTAATTACTCGTAACTATATGACGGCCGCGACTTCATCCGCGTGGATTAAGGTTCCGGGGATAAAAAGTAGCCTATGTCCTCCGCGGGGATGCAACCTACCTCTGTACAAAATTTCATCATCATTCAAATCGCTTGAAAAGATGGGCCGTTAAAGCGCAGCAGACAGACAGACGGACAAACAGACAGACACGCTTTCGCATTTATAATATTTAAGTATGGATTTATAAGCGACACCTGTAATATATGTCCTACATCATACATGCGAAAGTGTGTTTGTTTGTTGGTTCGTACTTCAATCACGCCGCAACGTAGCAACGGATCGACGTGATTTTTGGGATGGGTATAGTTGAGGACGGAGAGTGACGTAGGCTACTTTTATCCCGGAAAATTAAAAAAAAAACTTAAACCACGCGGACGAAGTCGCGGGCATCAGCTAGTGTTATAAATAAATTGAGTATTGAGTATTAAGCTTCTTGTTCCTTGACTATCATGGACTTCCGCAAAGAAACGCCTGCTTCTATCTATTATTTTTCATTTTAAGGGATTTTCTTAACCGCCCATAGAAATAGCCCTAGTACCTCTAGTTTTACTGTTCTATTTCTATTTTAATACTAAACTAGACTAGAAGTAAAATAAACAGAAAATAAAGCGTAGTACCTCGCGTGCAAACCTCACATTGTCAGGAATAGAATTACCCACAGTGGCATTGGCTCAGTGACTGTGTCCATTGTTGCACGGCGTATTGTTGCTGGTATTATCCGGTTTATTTTATATATTTTATCGTGCTCATCGCAGAGCAGCGAATCTTGCGGTTATCATGCGGATCCGAGAATGGTATCTCTCTTTTAATAAAATTCCAAATGCGAAAGTACAATCCAATTTTCTTTAAGTGCCAAAGTGTATGAGCGTTTGTTATCTTTTCACAGCCAAATTCATACTAATAAAAAATTATTTCCAAAAAACCGGCTTCCAAAGCCACTGTAAAGTAAAAAATAATTTTGATTTCTACACACTATGTTGAAGTCGGGCGAGCCTGACGCGTCAACTTTGCCTATCTTTGTTATACTCGCCCGACTGGACGACCGAGGGGTTTCATCCGCTGCCCGCCCAATCATTATCACAGATTAAATACCTAATAGTTAAGTACTTCGTAAGAATTATAATACTGCCCCCTAATCATGTAAGAATGGCCGATCAAAAAAAGTAAGTTCGTCGTTAAAGTAAAATAAACCATAAACGCATTGAATTAGAGCTCAATTTCGTGTATCCATTCTTATACGGTAGAGTATCGTACATACCTAAACGTATAAGAATGGGTACATGAAATTGAGCTCTAATTTAATGCTGTTATGCCCCCCAATCATGTAAGAATGGCCGATCAAAAAGGTAAGTTCGTCGTTAAAGTAAAATAAACCATAACTGCATTGAATTAGAGCTCAATTTCGTGTATCCATTCTTATACGTTAGAGTATCGTACATACCTAAACGTATAAGAATGGGTACACGAAATTGAGCTCTAATTTAATGCTGTTATCCATATATAAATATTATAAATGCGAAAGTTTGGATGGATGGATGTATGTATGGATGTATGTTTGTTACTCAATCACGCTCCAACGGCTGAACGGATCTGGATGAAATTTGGCACAGAGATAGATTATAGTCTGGAATAGCACATAGGCTACTTTTTATCCCGGAAAATTAAAGAGTTCCCGCGGGAACCGAAAAACCTCGATCCACGCGGACGAAGTCGCGGGCATCAGCTAGTGGTTTATAAACTTTGACGACGAACTTTAACGTTTTGATCGGCCATTCTTACATGATCGGGGGGCTGGTCTCGTTTTTAACAAAAGTACAGTCCCACAAACTTATCTGACCCGGTAATAGCGTTGCTAGTATCTATAAAAAATATAATAAAAACAAAAAAATTGGCAGTCGTAGGGGTCATGCCGATAGAAGTGAAAACGATTTTTTTTTTAATATTTAAAACTAGATGATGCCCGCGACTTCGTCCGCGTGGATTAAGTTTTTTTGATTCCCGCGGGAACTCCTTAATTTTCCGGGATAAAAAGCCTATGTCCTTCCCCGGGATATAACCTACTTCTATACCAAATTTCAGCAAAATCGGTTTAAAAGATGGGCCGGGAAAGCGTAGCAGACAGACAGACAGACACACTTTCGCATTTATAATATTAGTATGGATAGGTAATCAAAATATAAACCTTAAAACTAAGGCATTAAAGTTTAATTACGAATGTAGTATATTTATATTTAAGACCTTTTGTCTTCGTAACAACACGAGCATGGGGCAGCGAGGTGTCGGTGACGCGAATCCACAAGTTTACCCCCTACCAAAAAGTGCTCAACGCGGCTAAAGAAGGATTCACTTGAACAAAAACTAAACTCATAAAAATTTGCTCCAATCATGGCCACCTGTGTGCTTAGCATGCGCACAACGAGATTATCTCGCGACGAGAGAGAGAGATGTTGTCGTTGCCGGCAAATTTTTCATTTACCCTAACATGCACAAAATGTGGTATATTATATTACAAGAGAAAAATAGTCGACATGTAAAGGTTCGTAGAGAAAAATACCACAGATAAGAAATATTACTTTTATCTCTACTTTTGACGTAACGAGACAAGTAACCAGACAGCTTCGGTAGACAGAGAGAGATAACGGGTAGACATAATTTTACTCGTAGTGCGCATGCTAGCCATACAGGTCAGATATGTGGGACTGTATGAGCAAAAAAGTCCTCTCTTCAAATCTTACGCTGTCACACAGGAAATAGAAATATTTGAAATGTTCTCACACCAAACCTCACTAGCGCGTTGAGAACATTTCGAATCTTTATGCAACAAAATTCAAAAGTTTTTTCCACTGGTTCGGAATGCCGTTCCTACCGAGAAGAACCAGCAAGAAACTCGGCGGTTGCTCTTTTGAAAAAAATAATTTACAATTTCATTAATTTGTGCTCTGAGGAGCTATTTAATCTAATACCACCTTCCGTGTTCTCCAGTCGCACTCTTCGTCGCAGAAACAAATTTCATCCTCACCACCTGGATGCCTGGTCCTCTTCCACCACCCGCTATTCCAGGTCATTTCTGCCACGTACCTGCAAATTGTGGAACCAGCTTCCATCTTCTGTGTTCCCTAATGATTATAATATGGGGCTCTTCAAAGGGCGGATAAACAAATTTCTCAAAAGCCAGCAACGCATTGGCGGTTCCTCTGGTGCTGCAAATGTTCATGGGTGGCGGTAATCACTTACCATCAGGTGACCCGCCTGCTCGTTTGCTCGCTATTTATATATATAAAAAAAAAAAAATTGTAATTACATAAGTAACCGCTGTCATTAGCATTGCTGGAGCGAGTCAAATCCATGCTCCTTTGTCAAGTGAAATAATGACATAATCCTGAAAGTTCGTCGCTCGTTTAGCACCACCCAGGGGACACCTGCTGGGAGGTAGAAGGTAGTTCCTGCGGACGTGAGCGACGGGGAATCCCCCAACTTTTCTAAACGAATTTTCAGGCGAAATAAGCGTTCTTTTTAATTAGCTTGTTAATTATTATTATTATTATTATACACTTTATTTGTACCACCACAACAAGTAAAAATAACAAAAATAAAAATTGGAAATAAAACAAACACAGACAGAAGTAGGATACAAAAGGCGGCCTTATCGCTTAGGTAGCGATCTCTACCAGGCAACCTTAGGAAAAGGCGAAAATAAAGGAAAATAGACTTAGGCGTTAATATTATAAAAACGCTTAAATATACTAAACGCCATACGATTAAATAAATTATAATGGGAACAGGGTTTTATTATTTCAACGCACATTTGACGTAGGATTCGCGTGATGATCCGTTGACATTTGTTGGTTGTTTATGAATTTTACAGCATTTTCCTCACAGCAGGTAGGTACCTGCTCACGTAAGAATGGGTTATTAAGTATTCACCCTTAGGAGTTAGGGTCCCCTCTGGCTCTGAACCGTAGTTTTAGGGTTGCATAGTAAAATCAAGAACACGTTCTCAAACTCGAACTCAGAGTATATTTATTCAAAACTAGATGATTCCCGCGACTTCGTCCGCGTGGATTAAGATTTTTTGATTCCCGCGGGAACTCTTTAACTTTCCGGGATAAAAGTAGCCTATGTCCTTCCCCGGGATACAATCTACCCCTGTACCAAATTTCATCAAAATCGGTTGAGCTGATGGGCCGCGAAAGCGTAGCAGACAGACAGACAGACAGACACTCTTTCGCATTTATGATATTAGTATGGATAGATACCTACAAAGTACACCTTCTGAACGTCACGTTTACAAAGTATAACACGTGATGATGATAAACAACTGCTGTATCTTAAAACTAAAGCTACGAGGGTTCCAAATGCACCCTGGTCTGAGAAGAGTCCACAACAAACTCAGCCGGGTTCTTTGTTTTACTATCTATTACTAGCTACTGCCCGCAGCTTCGCTCACGTTAAAGGTGTAGCCCCACTTGAGATACACGGAGCGGCATGGCGTAACGGCAAACATTATTTGTATGAGTTTGTATGGGGCCGCGTCGCACAAGTGGGCTCAGCCCCATACAAACTTATGCAAAGAACATTTGCCGCTACGTGCCGCACAGATCCATGCATCTGTGTAGTGGGACTAGACCTTAAGTCCGATTTTCATACGAATTTCCACCCCTATTTTACACCTTTAGGGATGGAATTTTCTAAAATCCTTTCCTAACGGATGCCTATGTCATTAAAGTCTATAATATATTATGTCAAAGACAGAGACAGAGACAAGACGAAAAAAACTTTAGGCCTTAATGTTAAGAAAAATAATCGACTGTGACGGACGGACAGACGGACGGAGAAAGTCGCACCATAACGGTTCCATTTTTACCATTTTGGTACGGAACCCTAAAAACGAACTAGTTTGACAACCCTTGTTGTTTGTTTGACAAATTAATTGTAAATCGCATATTATAATATTATGCAGTGATGTATTATAATAACTTGTACACAAGAACTTGAAATAGTTGAATGTGTCAGCGCATAATAATTATAAGACCTAATATTGGGTATTTGACAACTAGTCAAATCAGCAACTTTTTTCAAACGTCAAAACGCGTGCTCAGTATGGGATTTGTATGAAATTTCGAATTGTGACGTCATCAAAATTCAACGCACTTTTTTTACTTTAATCGATAGTTTAAAATGGTTATTCAACACAAAACTAGCAGGGGACGTGGATATTACGACTTTTGGGAGATCCTTTATTTAATAATCACTAAAAAATAATTATGTATTTCACTAGTAGTCAAATACTCAATTTTACCACATTCTTGCAAATAAATTATTCTATTCCATTCTTGTTAAAAGTTGATAAAAAAAGCCAAGTAATAACAGTGTAGCCACACACTAATCTTAATAACATTAAGAAAATAGAAAAATATGGCAACAACACAAAATTGTTTTTAATTTCGCTGAAACAAAAGTTGGCGACCAAACCATAATCTAGTATTACAGCTCGGATAAAAGCTGGGAACTTTTCCACCACCGCAAAAAGCTGGGAGAGGAATCCTGCGCCAAGCGCAATGCTGTTTTTTGGATGAAATTCTATTAAACGCGGCAAAACATGACGTAGTTCATGTTGTTTTGCGAAAGAGAAATAAATTGAAATACAGCAGTGAGCTAGGTTTTATCTACACTGGAATCCTTTTTGTTTCTTGATATGTTTTTGTTTTTATTTTATTTTAACTGGGACAATGACTGCGATCTCACCTGATGGTAAGTGATGATGCAGTCTAAGATGGTAGCGAGCTAACCTGTTAGATGCATGGCAGTTATATTAAACCCATACCCCGTTGAGAATAATTTGGAAGATTTGCGTGGTGTGGTGAATATCGCAAGCTACAAGTGCAAGATACACACTTTACCACATAGATTTACTGTGGCGGATTATAGCGAATTAAAATTCTAGTTCCTTCATTATGATGGAATTCCGCAAAGTAACGCCTGCTTCTATCCAATATTTCAGCAATGAGTTTACCATAATAGGGATTGATGCCTTAGACCAACTCCGTGGATGACGCCTATGTCAAACATGAATTATTCCTTACTGGTTATTAAATAGAGGGTCTTCCACAAGACCTCAAATTCACATCCTCGGTTAGTTTTAAGTTTGATAACCGTTCTAAAGTATAGATTGAAGAAAAAATTTCGTTGAAATTTGATGACGTCACAACTATGTATTTCATACAAACTTCCACACTAGAAGCGCGTTTTTACGTTTGATAAAGAGTTGCTGATTTGATGGAGCTGCCATCATCCCTATTAATCCCTGCTCCCAGTTATATCAGTGATCGCGATTTGAAATAAAAATCCTGGTTTCAATTCGATCCCAGCGAGACTAATCTCGGACGGAATATTAAAAATCATTGAACACCGAGGCGGCAACAAAATAATAGGAAAAAAAACATAAAACCCAGGAGCCGCGACGATTAGCGACCGATAAAACAACCGAGAATAAAAAACGCTTCCCTGAACGCTTAGTTTAAGTTTTTGCATTGCGAATTCGATTGATCGTATCGAGCGTTCGATTACGTTAGCTTCAAAGTAAAGTGAAACATAGCTGCATTGATTTAGAGGCGGCAACAAAATAATAGGAAAAAAACATAAAAACCCCACAGCCGGGTCGATTAGCGACAGATAGAACAACCGGGAACACAAAAACTGAAAATAAGCGCTGGGTATTGGTAGCCAATGCCCAGCACAAGGCTGAGTTTGCGACCTATTGTGTTGTTGCTAGTCCCTTTCGAAGTTTTTTTTTTAATTTATTTTCTTGTTAAGTCTGTACAATGTAACGCAATAAAGGATTTATTTATTTATTCCCCTATAGCTATTTATTTTTAAAGCGTCCCTGAATACATAGTCTAAGTTTCTACGTTGCGAATTCGATTGAACGTATCGAGCACATTAGCTTCAAAGTAAAATGAACCTCATCTGCATTGATTTAGAGCTCAATTTCGTGTATTCATTCACTAAGTTCCAAACGATAAGTTTCGAAATTAAAATCATTTGTTCTGAATTTGTGACTTTAAGGCTAGATTTAAAGTCACAAATTGGGTCCATTTTACTTTGACGCTAATGTGATCGAACGCTCGATACGATCAATCGAATTCGCAATGTAAAAACTAAGCGTACTGGAATCCAACATTGTGGCAGAACAATCCGGAAATAGAGACATATTTTTCTTGTATTGTTCCATTCTTCCGTCCATTCTTTACTTAATTGTCGTCTCTTAAATCTTCCTCAGACGGTGATAGTCAAGTGGTTAAAACTCTGGTTTCGTGATTGAGGTCTAGAGTTCGTATCCCGGGCACGCAACTCTAACTTTTCAGCGTCATAAATATATCACTTGATTTTACTGCGATTTTACTCTACCATGCCTAAGACGTGTTCTCCATAATATTCTTAAAGAGGTGTGAAATCTGTTAATCCACACATGGCGGGTGTGATTGTCTATGGCCTTAACTCGCAAAATTTAAGTTTTTTTAATCGATTTGACAGTTTATAACCCCTCTAGTTTTAATTAAGTTAACTTACGATTCTGAGTAACATAAATCCATACTAATCCCTAACCATACTGTCTATCTGTCAGGCCTTTTGTCTGTCTGTTTGCTACGCTTTAGCGGCCTATCTTTTCAACCGATTTTAATGAAATTTTGTACAGATATAGATTATATCACGGGGAAAGACTGGCATTTTTATTCCGGAAAATTGAGGATTTCCCGCGGAAATACAAAAAACATATTCGACGCGGACGAAATCGCGGGCATTATCTAGTTTTTAATATGTAGATGCAAACATTCCATATACCTAGGTGAATTAATTCAAAAACACTCTATATCCAATGCTTCTAAGTTAATAGGAAATGTGGAAAAAGGTACAATATTAATTATATTAATGTTCTAATGCGGCCCCAATGGCCTTATCTATTCATTTCTACCACTTTGCGGGATAGTTTACTGTACTTTTACAGTTCATGGTATTTTCGAATGAATTCAATACTCAATTTGTTAATTGACCGTGCGAAGCGAAGGTCTCTGAGTCTACTTGAGTGAATTGGCACTCGTCCGTCCGTCCGTCCGTCTGTCAGAGCCTTATAACTTCTGAATTACTGAACGTAATTACTTCAAATTTAAATATAATATGTAAACCGATGGCCTCCCGCCCAATATGGCTTAAAAAGTTTTAAAAATCATTATTTCAGGGGGGGCTCTCATAGAAGCGAAAGCGAAGTAAAATATTTTTTATAGCGTTACATAGGGTTGCGGTGTATCATTTTAAAGATAATTAGGAAAAGAGTCCAAAAATATTTTTTTTTTAAATTTTTCCCCTAAAATTGACGAAATGGGGGGCTTTCAAAGTGGAGATTTTCTAACGTCTAAAGTTGACCTCAGAACTCTCAATTTTCTGAAAGGCTGAGCCTGAAACTTGATCAATTATTTGAATTATATCCTGTACTTGAACAACAAATACACATTATAAGGAAACGACATTATTTAATTTTTAATGAGCTGCCGTATTTTAAACAGAACTTCACAATGATGTCAATAGATGGCGCTCTGTACAAGTTTATGGATACCGCGAGGTCTCAGTTCGGGGCGAACCACTAGTTATTTAAAGGACATACCTACAGGTGTATCTTATGTTACGTAGATAGATATGTTTGACTCTACAAACGGTTCGGAAAGTAGATTCTACTGAGAAGAGCTAATATTTGTTCAAATGCGACAGTGTGTCTGTCTGCTACGCTTTCGCAGCTCATCCGGCTGACCAATTTGTAAGAAAGGACTTGTCCAAGATTGGGCCTTGAACATGAACCAAGATGATTTTAATACACGTGAATAGGGATCCTAAAATATGGCTTTTAGAATTATTTACACATTTTTAAAGGACCCCAATTTGGAGAAAAATATATTTTTATTTTGTGGCTTTTTTAGATCTTTGTCTGAATTTTATCAACAGTAAAAAAAAACTTGATTTTTTTTGTCACGTATGTCATTGGGTGATTGTCAAATGTCACTGTCAGTTTTGTTTATCATAGTTTATTGGTGATTTAATGTTGTCTAATAATTATTTTACGAATGTCTCAAATACTAAATTATTATTTATTAATCTTATAATGTTGTATGTACTACCTATGTAGTGGAAAATGGGTAGTTTATCGAAATGGAATATTATTAATCACAATTATTGCGCATTACCCAAGTTTTAGTGTTGCCATCCATCGAAAAATATTTTCTACAAACGATATTTTTCATAATTAATTTTTAAAAAAACGGGGTTTTCTAAAATTATTATTTAAATGGCGTTTATTGTTATATTTTTTTCTCTTTCACGTGATGGCAGTTTGGTTCTGGTTCATTGACACTCAGAATAAAAAACCACCCTCCATACTGAACTGGGACATGTCCTTTGTTAGTGAAATAGATATACCTACATAATTTGCATCTAGGGTAATAACGTAGACCCAGAAAATCCCTATCCCAGAAAATTTTTCTCAGAGATTCCTAGAAGATTTATCGAAAACCAAGATCCACGCGGACGAAATCGCGGGCTTAATTCATATCCATACTAATATTATAAATGCGAAAGTGTGTCTGTCTGGCCCATCTTTTCAAACGATTTTAATGAAATTTGGTATAGAGGTATAGAGTACCTAGACCTACTTTTTGTCCTGGTAAGCTAAGGAGTTCCCCAGGAATTTAAAAAAACTTAATCCACGCAGACAAAGTCGCGGGCATGACCTTGTTAGGTACATATAATAACAAAAGTATCACTGTACTCAGATTTGTGGAGGGATTATTAGATTTTGATTTTTTTGATTTTCTACACAAAAATTACTAGACCACGCCATAAAAGCCGTAAGACGCAGTGTCACAAATAAATATGCATGAGAGTATAGCTTTTATCAACTTAACAATAGAGACTGAATCCCCTTGAAAATGTTATTTGAAAAGTTACACGTTTAGCGTAGCTGTCGTGTGTTATATTATAAAGGTAAGTTTTAGGCTTGACGACTAGTATACGACACGACATGTTGAGTGTCGATGCGATTTGACGCGTTAAGTAAATATTAGGTATGCCGGTAGATATTATGTAAATAGCTCAAGTTTTATAGTTTTAATTTGCGGTGGACTACGAGTATGTCCGAAGCATTTTCATTTAGAGTCCTGTGAGGTGTGAATGAGAGTGCGTATGTCTGTTTGTATTCTTTTTGCATCCACTTAACCACTTTAGAAGAAATTTGTTACAGAGCAAGTTTGTGCTTGCATCCTAGAGACGGTCGTAGGTTAATTATATTTTGGAAAATCAATAACAATTTAGATTAGTTTAGAGATTCTGTACAAACGATTTAGCCTCAATGTGGCCAATTTTGTATTACACAATCTCTAAACTAAACTAAAATGACAGCTCTTGATCTAGTGCTGCCCCTTTCCGCAGGAAGTATTATGAAATGGATAGCAATATAAATAGAGCTGCCATTTTAGTTTAGGTTGTAATGTATCTCGCTAGTTCTAAACGTATCGTAGTCGTGCGTTATGACTAAGTTACGACACTTTGTTGGATGAAAACAGTTTACCAGCGGAATATTGTAAAAGTTCGTGCTCAGTACAAGGTCTTACATGAACTGTACTTTTATTTTCACTGACTCAGCTCGACTGGACAGAGTAAAGAGTACATTGTAAGCGAAAAGTTAGTAACCAGTTTGTGCTTTTGGACCGGCCAATTTTTCAGTAAATCGTAACGTAGCTAGTGAAATACAAATACAGTCCCGTCTAGTTACAGTTTTTTTATACGACTGCCTGAAAAAAGGAGTATATTGTTTTCAGGGTTCATGTATGTATGTATGTGAGTTTGTATATTCCACCATAACTTCTATACGCCTGAACGGATTTTGATGAATGAGGTATCGTTAGAATCCTTAGCTTATTCCGGGTGACATAGGCTAGTAAAATTTAAAAAAAAATTGATAGGGTGACCATGGTCCCGCATCAAAGGCTAAAGTTAATTTTTTTTTCCAAAATGAGATTAACAGGTCATGCGACAGGTATAACAATAAATACCAACATATTGACATATTCTTTTATAAGTACGGGAGGTTTGCATCTGAAATCAGGAAATGTGTCTGATTCGTTTCGTGACTGCAGCTGCAAGCCTTACCTGCCTATAACTATTGTATGCGGGCCAAAGTTAAATATAATTATATCTACCCGATCGGGATAGGTATGTAGGAACTAGTATTTATAATTTTTTTTTGTGAAAACTTCACTGGCTTAATGAAATTTCTAGATTAAGGTTAAAACTATGTAATACTCGTATGTTTAGCTGTTTCTTTTCTAAATAAATAAAAAAAAAAAACTATATTGTCATCATCAAGAAAATGATAGGTATGTAGATTCCAAAAATATGTAAGACACAAAAAATATCATTTAACTATGGCAGTCGTATTTTTTAATTCTTTGAGTTATATTCACTTGTTATAACTTTATAAGTATGTATAGATGTTATTCATACACGAACAGTCCCAAGTCCCCTCTCCAAGAGAACCGTGCTGAATTTTTTTTTCCACTACAACTTAGTCCTTGAATGCGATCTCACCTGATGGTAAGTGATGATGCAGTCTAAGATGGTAGCGGGCTAACCTGTTAGGGACATGGCAGTTATATTAAATACCATACCACACCCTTATTAGGTTTTTACACGGCATCGTACCGGAACTCTAAATCGCTTGGCGGCACGTCTTTGCCGGTAGGGTCACGGCCACGGCTGAAGCCTCCCATCAGGCCAGACCAGGGAAAATTCAGAAATTATAAATTCCCAAATTGACCCTGCCGGGGATCGAACCCGCGACCTCCGCACGTTAAGACAACAGCGCTACACACTGCGCCACGGAGGTCGTCAATCTGGTTAAAAAGTATTCAATGCCCTACCTCGTAATACGAACTCAAATCATGCAAAGTTATTAGGTTCGGCGTGATGCGCGGCCAAGGTACAGACTGACAGACAGACAGAAAGACAGACGGACAGACAGACAGACAAAAATGAAAAAAAAATACAGTTTTGGTTTCAGTATCGATTAAAGAGTGCCCTCCAAAAAATTTTTTAAAAATATATTTAATGTACAAAATTGGACCTGTTAAAGTTTTATTATAAGTGTAAAGTTCATGAATAATTGAGACGAAAATAAATCAATAGAACAAATCGACCACCTGCTCTTGTTTATTATACAAATTATCATACTAATATTATAAATGCGAAAGTGTGTTTGTTGGTTGGTTTGTTGGTTTATTGGTTTATAGGTTTGTTGGTTTGTTGGTTTGTCTTCAATCACGCCGCAACGGACTTTTAGCATGGGTATAGGTTGAGGATCTGGAGAGTGACATAGGCTACTTTTTATCCCGGAAAATTGAGGAGTTCGCGTGGGAATCAACAAACTTTAACCACGCGGACGAAGTCGCGGGCATCAGCTAGTATGATAATACCCCGACTTCTTTCACCGTAGATTGTACCTATTATACATCGTACAAACAATGTGGGTTATTGGAAGTCAAACGCTCCGAATTGGTTTATAAAATTTTACGATTGTAAATGATAAAATTTTATTTTCTATTTTCGGAGCGGTAAGTATTTGGCTTCGATTTTTGCGAAAACAAGATATTTGACAAGAATATCTTCGCAACTGCATCGTAGAAATTATTGTTATCTCTTGTACTATAAAATACGTATAGTTTGACTGTGTATTCGTTTGTGTACGCATAACTCAAAAACTTTTGATCCAATTGAAATGAAATTTTTAAAGTTTGAAACTGAAGTTTCAAACTTTAAAAGTGAAGTTTGAATTGTAACTGAATTTTTTATCAAATAAAATGGATTTAAATGTAAGGTCTAACACACACTACAAATACAAAACTAGGCAGTGGACAGGGCAAAACTTTCGTGCGAAATATCAGCGTTATTCACTTCTATCTATATGAAGCGCGAACACTAGGCGATAGGAAAAAAAGTGGTTCCCATCCAAAGTGTTCTTGGACCGAGTTTCTTGCTGGCTCTTCCCGGTAGGAGTGTCATTCCGTACCAGTGGTAGATCCACTCGATGATTCAAAAGCACTTGTAAAAGTTTATTTGAATAAAAAACATTTGAACTTTGAATTTTTTTTAAAAGTGGAAGATTCAGGTGAAAATTTTGTACGGGTTCTAGTGTGTTTTCGACTTTGACACTGTTCGGAATATTCGGAGATAAATGGTAGTCGTGCTGTCATAGAGAAAGACAGAATAAAAAACCTACAGAGTTGAACAAAATATATGCTCAGTTTTACCTGAATACTTAAATCTGTACGGACTGTGGTCATGGGGCCATTGATTTGTACGGCCATCCATACAAGTCTATTTTACTCTGACTTTAGTGTTTTTATCTACTCCCATGCTATAAATCCTCTATCAGGTTCTGAAACAGTTAGCTAATTGCCAACATTAAAACACCCAATGTCCTAATAACCATTACATCATCCAAACGGGTGATGTAATGTTGTACTGAATTTCATTACAACACCCCTTTTTTTTTTTCTTCGATCCCCTCTACGCAAAGGGTTTACTCAACAGACAGCCACATCTGCTCGATGCGTGGTATCTGTATGAATTACAAAAAAAGAACATCTGTACGAATTTCAAAAAAACAACATTGTCATACACGCGCGTTTCACTACCAGAACGCCGCGCGCTGTAAAAAAAGTAGGTTATTAGAATTTTCCCCGCCATTTTTCTTCGTTTTTTTTTTATTATTTTGTTAACAAAAAAAAAAAAGAAAAGTTGAAAAAAATTTAAAAAAAAAATATTAAAAAAAAAATATTAAAAAAAAATTAAAAAAAAATAAAATGAGCGATTCAAGTTTTGAGTTTTGATGATATTAGGTTACTAGGACTGGATGCTTTAATGTTAGCAGTAAGCTAACTATTTCAGAATCTGTTATAGAGGATTCATATTATGAGTGTAGATAAAGTCTTGTATGCAACAGTTGATAATTAGGTATTAAAACACTCATATGATACTATTATCACACTCCGCTACGCGTCGTGTGATAAACCCACATTCGTGTTTTAATACCCCTTATTACACAACTGTTGCATAAATAACTATAATACCAGCGCACTGCGAATTGCGTTCTCGTACTGAGGATGCTTATTGAGTTTGCCTTGTATCTATTTTAGTAAGAAAATAATGCTTTACCTACCACGGAACAGAGACGGTATAAGTGTTTGCCCTAAGAGGTTGTGCGTTTGTTTGTCTGTGCACTTTTTTGTTACCATTTTCCTGTTAAACTACTGAACCGATTATAATGTGCTTTTTTGCATTAGATGTGTATAGATTCTGAGAATGTTCATAGATATCTTATACAGCCATAGTACAGCTAGCTGCGCTGCAATCGTGATTTTTATTTGTTCATAAATTTTACCCAACATAAACGGCGATGGGCTGGTGGTTAAGAGTTTGGCCTTTTAGTCAGGGATCCGGGGTTTGATCCCCGGACATCCACCAATAACTTGGTGATAGAGGTTCCTATCAACAAGTTGAGCTACATTGCGTAATTTATATCTTCTAAAAATGTATATAATAAAAAGAAAAAGATGACGGACTTACTGATCTATCAACGCACAGCTCAAACCCCTGGATAGATGATGAAATTTCGCATTCAGTGATAGCTTTAGTCTATGAAAATTCAACCCATTAGGGCGTAAAATAGAGGTCTGAATAAATCAATAAAAATAGAACTTGATCGAAGCTACGTGAAAAAGCTAGTTAATAACATAATTTTCCTTCTTACAGGTACAAAAACATCGACACCAAAGAAAACTGTCCAAGCAATTGCAATAGAAATTAATGGCGGATCATTAAAGGGATCACAATCGCCATCAATGATGACTGGAAGGAAGTAAAACATCATGTGAAGAACAGTCTAGATTCTAGAACAATGTTCGCGAAGACAGACCGATTTTGGGACCGCAGAAAGGGCAAAACTACGCGATGACGTCAAAACACCGATCCTACGATTGTATAAAATAATCGATTCGAATCGATTTTAGATACGCTAAATAGTTACGCTTTTTTGTGTGTTATTAAATTGATTGCGCGTGTCTTTCTATTAATTTGCGAGATTCGATTTAGTTGATCTTTTTTCTTTATCGATTTTCGGTGTTCGTTAAAGCAATACTAGGTAAGTCAGTCGTTATTAGTGATGTATATATTTAAACAAGTAAGTAAAAAAATCTCCAGTATCGTTAAACGTGTAAATATTTAGCAATTCGATTAATTTTTGATCCGACAAACGCTTAAATACAGTTCGGGTTAACGGGTATTAGAACTAAACTAAAGTTAAAAGAATCGATTGAAAAATCGATTCACAAATTCCGTTCCTTTACATGCAATAGCTTAGCAAAACCACTGGAATTCGAATAGCAATTTTAATTAATCATACTAAAGGGGGCCAAAGAAATAATAAAACACTAATAAATAATAAATCTTCAAAACAATAAGTAGTTAGCTGAAAAAAAAAAAAGTAGAACCGAAACCAAAATGGTGCCAAATGTGACATCGCTACTAAAAACTACGTTGATCGCACATATAAATGAAACTTTTGGATCAAACTCAACATTCCTGGTCCCGACATACTTAAGCAATGAAGAGTTCTTGGCGTTGCAAATGTCAAATGGGTCGGATACGAACGTGACGTGGAACGACACAAATGTGAACCAGGTGGTTTTCAAAACCTGGTATCCAAGTGGTTATTCACCAGCTCATATAATAATAGCGTCAGTGGTAGTGACAGTGTTGATGATAATGGTGGTGGTGGGTAATATGTTAGTGATAATAGCGATTGTGACAGAGAAGGCACTGAAGAACATTCAGAACTGGTTCATAGCGTCTCTCGCTGTGTCGGACTTCTTCCTTGGACTGGTGATAATGCCATTCTCACTCGCGAATGAGTTGATGGGTTATTGGATTTTTGGGTTCTGGTGGTGTGAGATACATTCTGCTATGGATGTGCTGCTGTGCACTGCATCTATTATGAACCTGTGCCTCATATCGCTGGACCGCTACTGGAGCATAACTCAGGTAGGTAAGCCAACTGATAAAATGACGAATATGTAGTCGATGTTAAACCTGAAGTAGTAAATACTAGATGCAGCTAGCATAAACCGGTCTGAACCGGAGTGAACCGGTATTAATCAGTTCCGGCCGCATATCGCCGGCGCAGAGCTATCGGCTATTGAGAGCAGATAGGGTTACCAGATGGAAAATTTAAAAGTCCTGAAAAAAAACTGATTTTCATTCAAAAGTCCGGAGATTTTGATCATTTACGCCACCACACGAACGAGGTAATTCGTTTCTTTTTTAAACAATAAGTTACTTAGGAAAGTTGATTTGTGAATTATTCAAAGAAGATAATATGGTTTCGTTTGTGTATATTGAACTTATTAATAACTAGCTTACGCCCGCGACTTCGTCCGCGTGGACTACACAAATTTCAAATTCAAAATTCAAATTCAAATTCAAAATTCAAAATTCAAAATGTTTTTTATTCAAATAAGCTTTTACAAGCGCTTTTGAATCGTTATAATATGAATCTACCGCTGGTTCGGAATGCCATTCCTACCGAGAAGAGCCAGCAAGAAACTCGGTGGTTGCTCTTTTCCATCAAAACTTACAGTCATCATAATGATACAAGTAACTGCAGTCCCACGCATAGCTGGAGCGAATCAAATCCACGCTGTTTTTTTTTTAATATATTATTATTATATTAATAAACCCGTATTTTATCCCCTTAGGGGTTGAACATCCAGAAATCCTTTCTTATAAATGATGTCTATAATATAATAGCTAGCTGCATGCCAATTTTCAGCCCGATTTGCCCAGTGGTTTGAGCTGTGGGTCGATATATATGTCAGTCACCTTTTCCTTTTATATATTCAGAAGAATCAAAATAATCTTTGACAAATTGAACTTTCTGAGGTTTCCAAAATCCGACCGCAATCCTGTAAGAGCTCCAATTAAATCCTGTAATCTCGGGACAAATCCTGAGATATGGTAACCCTGGTGCGGGTGAATTGGTCTGAGCGTCCATTATTCATTGTCAAACAAACCTCCAGGGTTCTAGTGGGAATATAATATGCGTTCAGTTTGAAATTACACGCTTTTACTGCAAAATGAAATTGCAGCGCTCTGGACGGCTATCGATATGAGAGCGATCATGGACTATTAACTTGTAATACTCGTGGGATTAAAATAATCCATATCCATACTAATAATATTATAAATGAGAAAATATCCATATTTCTATACTAATATTATAAATGCGAAAGTTTGGATGGATGGATGGATGTTACACAATCACGCCAGAACGGCTTAACGGATCTGGATGAAATTTAGCACAGAGATAGATTATAGTCTGGAACATAACATAGGCTACTTTTTATCCCGGAAAATTAAAGAGTTCCCGCGGGAACCAAAAAACCCTCAAACCTCGCAGTCGAAGTCGCGGGCGTCAGCTAGTATATTATAAATGCGAAAGTGTGTCTGTCTGTCTGTCTGCTACGCTTGAACGGCTCATCTTTTGAACTGATTTTGATGAAACTTATAAAGATAGGTTGCATAAGATACGGGTCCTCCTTGTTTAGGGGTCAGGAATTTATTCTTCTGTACGATGATTCCAATAATAAAGATTTCTGTTTCTATTTCTAGCCCGGGGAAGGACAAAGGCTTTCTATCCCGAAAAATTAAGGAATTTTCTCGCGGTAATAAAAAAAAACTTAACCGACACGGATGAAGCGGGTGTCATCCAGTAATTGTCTAAGGTGACTGACTGACTGAAAGAATGAACGTACAGCTCAAACCACCGCTAAGGTAGGATGTGGGTAGGATTTTGAAAATTCTACTCATAGGATGATTAATAATGGGGGTTTAAAATTTGTATGAAAATTTAATCTAACGTGAGCAAAGCCGCGGGAAAAAGCTAGTTTATTTATATCAGAATAATTGCTTTGGAAAACTAATTAAGGATTTAACAAAGTAAGTAGGTACATAACTTTTGAAATTGCAACCGGAAATCGAATCTATTACTTATGTATTGAATTTGTGGTGAAACTTCTATCTGCAGTGTCAGAGTAGGTACTAACCCAATCTAAACTGAATATTTAATGTAAGATCAAAGAGAACTACTGTTGAGATATGAATAATGGATAGTTACTAGTTAGCCCAATCCCCGATCCTCAATAGCCCATCAGGGTTTTAATACAATACACGAAAACCGGTTATAAGTGGTTTAAATTGGTTCAAACCCCTCTTTGTATTCAAGTATTAAGATTGGTTCTAACCCCTTTTAGTGGATCTATTATTCAAGTATTAAAATCAAATCTTACGATACCATCCATATTATTAACTAGCTGATGCCCGCGACTACGTCCGCCTGGATTGAGGTTTTCTGGTTCCCGCGGGAACTCTTCAATTTTCCGCGATCCGGCGCGTGGATCCCAGGGATAAAAAGTAGCCTATGCGTTATTCCAGACTATAATCTATCTCTGTGCCTTTCATCCAGATCCGATCAGCCGATCTGGCGTGATTAACAAACAACCATCCATCAATCCGTCCGTCCGTCCAAACTTTCGCATTTGTAATATTAGTTTTAATGTGCAAACAAAACCAACAGGCTAAGTACCAAAATGTTGTTATAGAGAATTATAAAGACTTACTATTTGTTTGCGCCCATAATTTCATCCGCTGGAATCGTCTGTTAGTGAAAGCATTACAGTACGCTTACTCCCAGTTTTAACATTGCAGATACGATTGATCGACGTGAGCGTTCGATCACATTTGCGTCAAACTAAAATGAACCTTAATATCATTGATTTAGAGCCACAAATTCAGTGCAACCGATTTAAATTTCGAAACGTATCATTTGGAGCGCTGGCTGTGAATGCATACACGAAATTGAGCTCCAAATCAATGCATTTAAGGTTCATTTTAGTTTGCCGCAAATGCGACCAATCGTATCTATACTTACTTATAATAAAACTGTAACAGGTCCAATTCTGTACATTGAAGATATTTTGAAAATTTTTTTTGGAGGGCACTCATTATTCGATACTGAAGCCAAATCTGTAATTTTTTTCATTTTTGTCTGTCTGTCTGTCTGTCTGTCTGTCTGTCTGTCTGTCTGTCTGTCTGTATCTTGGCCGCGCATCACGCCGAAACTACTGAATGAATTCAAACGAAACTTGGCACGATTTGAGCCTATACTACGAGGTAGGACATAGGATACTTTTTATCCCGAAATTCTACCCCCGAAGGGGTGAAATAGGGGTTGAAAGTTTGTATGAAAGTCCTTAATTTCTCAAGTTATAGCCATGAAACTTGATATATGAGCTGCGGGTTGAAAATGGAGACATACGTGTTTCACAGTTTTTGAAAATTCGACCCCCAAAAGGGTGAAATAGGGGATGAAAGTTGGTATGAAAGTCCTTCGTTTCTCAAGATGTTTTACAAGTTATATCAACGAAACTTTTTATTTTGGCTTACGGTAAAAAATAAGGAAGTACGTGTGTCACAGTTTTTCAAAATTCCACCCCTAAGGGGGTGAAATAGGGGGTGAAAGTTTGTATGAAAGTCCGTCATTTCTCAAGTTATATCGATTGAACTTGGTATACAAGCTACTGGTTGAAAATGAAGAAATACGTGTTTCACAGTTTTTGTAAATTTTACCCCCGAAGGGGTGAAATAGGGGTTGAAAGTTTGTATAAAAGTCCGTCATTTCTCAAGTTATTTCGATGAAACTTGGTATATCCACGCGGACGAAGTCGCGGGCATCAGCTAGTTTGCAATAATTTTAAAACTGAGAGTAAGCGTACAGAATTCACTGGACCGATTTTTAAAGGGGATTTCGGTTTGGAGCGTGCAATACAACTCAAACTTCCGCCCTGGCGTGCTGCCCAGATACTCAGATTACAATTAAATAATCTGGAATCTGGATACATTTCTTTATGAGGATTTTTTGAGGTAAAAACTTCTTTAACCGCGTTGAGCACTTTTTTTTTTTTTTTTTTTTATCCTCTACAAGCTAGCCCTTGACTGCGATCAGACCTGATGGTAAGTGATGATGGTAGGGGTACTATAGGGGTCCCTGGTAAACTTGTGGATTCGCGTCACCGGCACCTCGCGTTGTTACGAAGACAAAAGGTGTTAAATATAATTATACTACATTCGTAATTAAACTTTAATGCCTTAGTATTAAGGTTTATATTTTAAATTTTTTTAAAGTAAGTATTATAAATATTCGTTTTCACTTCTATCGGCAGTCGGGACTGTCAATGTTTTTTGTATATGCATCAAAGTATGTAACAGCTTAACTTTCGTGACTACGATTTCACCTGGTGGTAATTAGTGATGATGCGGTGTTGAGATATATCAAGTATACAGTCCCTAATCCTCTGAGTAGTAAACAATCGTTGTCTACCCGGCATCGTACCAGAACGCTAAATCGTTTGGCGGCACGTCTTTGCCGGTAAGGTAGTAAATAGCCACGGCCGAAGCCTACCACCACACCAAACCAGAGAAAATTCAGAATTTATAATTCCCAAATTGACAATGCTGGGGATCGAACCCGAGACTTTCCACATATAATACCACAACGGTCACTACTGTGCCAGGTCGTCGAATAACGCTTAAGGGTTCCTAATTTCACCACAGAACTCTAAAAAAATAGCCAAGCAAAATTGCTACGTAATAAGAGATTATCTTCGTCCAGAAATAATAATCGCCATCCCTTAATTCCGTTAAGATAGATTGATCGCCTATAATCCTTGATCTTCTTTAATGTGCGGTTTATTATATAATATAACCACAAATTATAAGGACTTCTTAAGGTGTGTCCAAACTCAAAGCGGCAATCGTACACGCGCGCCGAATGCCACGCCGTTATTGGCTCATTTAAATTTTTTTTTTTTTGTGAATAATCCTAGTGGACTGAGGGAGTAACAATAAGATGTTAGTTTTTTATTTATAGGAATCATGTATTCTACAACAGAGGCGTACAAATCTATGATTTAGTTTTCTAATCAATTAATGTTAAGTAAATTAGGATCATAGGATGCAAGGACGAAAACAAATCTTCGTCATTCAAAGGACGTCTGCCGTGCATATTATATTCGCTGGTCGTATAGTCCTCAAGTCCTTACTATCCAAATAAATTATTTTTTACTGGGCCCCAATCATGTAAGAATGTCCGATCAAACGTTTAAGATTTTCGTCAAAGTAAAATAAACCATAAATACGTTGAATTAGAGCTCAATTTCGCGTATCCATTCTTATACGTTTGAGTATCGTACATACCTAAACGTATAAGAATGGGTACAGGAAATTGAGCTCTAATTTAATGCTATTATGGTTTATTTACTTTGTTGCAGATTTTTAACGATTTCATCGGTCATCCTTACATGATTGGGGGGCTGATTATTAAATAGAGAATCTCCTAAAAGTTGTAATATCCACGTCCCCTATTAGTTTTATGTTGAATAACTATTTAAAACTAAAAAGATTTATTTAAATAAATAAAGATTAAAATAAAAAAGTGCGTCGAACTTAAATGACGTCACAATTCAGAATTTCATACCATCTGCCATACTTAGGGCGCGTTTTGACGTTTGAGAAATAGTTGCTGATTTGACTAGTTGTCAAATACCCAATTGTGTCCTGCAAACGCCGCGTGTTACCGCCGCGCACTTGCCGCTCTCTGTTTGAGCACACCTTTAGATGTATGTATGCATAGACAAAATATACTTTATGGCATACAAGAAATATTATAGATAGCTTAACAACGTATTATGCAATAATAACTTATTTGTAGGTAATTTATTAAGGAACAATATTTTCTTTGACAGTTTTGTCCTAGCTTGTATAGTTTTCTTGAAAATCAAGGAAATCTGCAAAATGACACACTTTTCAAGGCGGGGAGGGGGGAAGCCACCACCGGAGGGTAAACAAGATATTATGCAACCGCGGAAGCAAAGCTTAGAGATTAGTAGAGTGAGCTATTTCGATACCACGACCAAAATTTGAGTTTTCCTTCAAAACTGTAATTACAGTTACATCGTGTAGCACTAGACCAATATTCATTATTATAAATTAGGTTTATGGTCCAAGATCCCGCGACGATCAGACCTACGTTATTTTATTAAAGCTGAATTTTTTTGTATGTACGAGTATGTCTCTATTATAGGTATAAACGATCCCCGACTATGAAGTTTGGATCGCGGTTGCTTTGGAAGGTACCTATCAGGTAAAAAAGGTGGCACCTCAAATTCGTTAAAGTATTAAGCTCCGTTTTTTTTTTTATATTTTGCTTTGGAATAATATTAGAAACCACGTTGTCCATTGTCAGACACCTAGTACGATTGCAACCCCCTGTCAGACACTCTTAAATTATAAAACAACAGGGTTTCGGACAGGGGGTTGCAACCGTACTATAAGTGTGTCTGATACCTTCCAAAGCAACCGCGATCCAAACTTTATAGTCGGGGATCGTTTATACCTCTATTAGAGACATACATACAAAAAATTTCAGCTTTAATAAAATAACGTAGGTCTGATCGTCGCGGGATCTTGCTTTAATAGTCTTTTACTAGATCGAAAAACTTAGTCCACGCATACGAAGTCGCAGGCATCATCTAGTCCATACTAATATTATAAATGCTAAAGTGTGTCTGTCTGTCTGTCTTCTATGCTTTCACGGTCCACCTATTCAACACATTTTGATGTAATTTGGTACAGGGTTGTAGGTTGTATCCCGGGGATGGACAGGCTACTTTTTATCCCGGAAAATTAAGGAGAAAACCTAATCGACGCGGACGAAGTCGCGGGCATTATCTAGTTGTTAATAATTATGTGGTCACAACGCTCTAGTAATAGCTCTTTGTAGTTATAAACAGAACACGTAAGCGTTGATCTAGGATTATCCGCAATCTATCTCACACGAATTATAGGACAGTAATTATTATTTACGGCCGGAGATAATCTGTTATTACACAGCAATAATTGCTTGGTTGGCTTTTTGTTTTTCTCTAGTGATCAGTGAAAAATGATGGATCTAGGATTCAGTAGAGTTGGGAAAAATGACATAGGCTTAGTACAAACCTTGTGCCGATATACTCGTATTTAATATGAAAAGAGATTCTCAAGACAATGAAAAAATAACACCGGCTGAGTTTGCTGTGGGCTATGCAGCCCTATTTATTCTCTTACTCAGTGGCTATCAAAAAAGTAAAGCCATTGAATATATTCTTTGTACATAAAGTTTGCTATTAAAGTGTTATTTTTATTTCATAGCAAACCTGAACGAACATCTTACGTTCACGTTTGTCTTATTAGACCACATAAATAAAGGTTTTGTTCATCCCTAGATGGCAATAGGTTGAAATCTTTCAGAATTCTAGCCCTCTGTTCACCATTGACCACTTCAAAACACATAGATCTTTTACAACAACAATTTTGCCCAGTTTCATGACTTTGAATTCTAATCTTCTTATTAACGTCCGACAAACGACCGTGCAATTTACGTTTTTTTGTAGACGGATTAGCCTCTCCATCTTCTGACGACGAACAAACGAATGAAATAACCTAAAAAACAAAATGATAATAACCAAACATCAAGCTGACAAGTGACAACCATGGACAATGCTTATTTTTCTCCTGTATGACTTGGACTTAGCTTGATATTGCACTGTATCAATATTTTTAAATGAAGATTACACCGGGACTGTGCATGTTACTGCAAAGTGTGTTTTGGTATTTCGTTCTACTACTTACGTACTAAACAATGGCATTGCCAGTTCAAAAAACACAAAAATGTGACATCGCATGTTTTTCCCCTGTGCCCTTCAAATGTGAACGGATCTGGACATAATTTAGCACTAGATATATAATAATATAGTCTGGAATAACAACTTTTTATTTTGAAATTAAAGAGTTTCCGCAAGATCAAAAAAAACCTCAATCCACGCGGACGAAGTCGCGGGCATTCAGCTAGTCATTTAAAAAGAAAAACAAAATTAATCAACAAAGCTCTTTAGTTAATACCCATTTCTATATCCTGCACTAAATTCAAAATGGCGGAGGTATTTTCGCTGATATTAATCATCGTTTTTACGGCACCTGGCGCCAGTAATTCATCATACCGAATTAGTTCACTGATTTAGGGGATAACCACTTTTGTTTAAGATTATTAATTCGTGGGTACTAGAAAATTTCACGGATAATTGACCGAGCGAAGCGAAGGTTTATGAGTCTACTTGAGTCAATTTGCACTTGTCCGTCCGTCCGTCCGTCCGTGAATTGTCTGTCAGAGCCTTATAACTTCTGAATTACTGAACGTAATTACTTCAAATTTAAATATAATATGTAAACCGAAGGACTCTCATAGAAGCGAATGCGCAGTAAAATATTTTTTATAGCGTTACATAAGGTTGCGGTATATCATTTTAAAGATAATTAGTTTAGCAAAAATATGTTTTTTTAAAATTTTCCCCCTAAAATTGACGAAATGGGGGGCTTTCAAAGTGGAGATTTTCTAACGTCCAAAGTAGACCTCAGAACTCTCAATTTTCTGAAAGGGCTGAGCCTGAAACTTGATCAATCATTTGAATTATATCCTGTACTTACTTGAACAAAAAATACTAAAATTAGATAAATATTTTATGGAAACGAAATTATTTAATTTTTAATGAGCTTCAGTATTTTTAACAGAACTTCACAATGATGTCAATAGATGGCGCTCTGTAAAAGTTTATTCGTTTGTGCTTACAAATAATATTACATTTTAAAATACCGCGAGGTCTCCGTTCGGGGCGAACCACTAGTTTAATAGAGTTTCAACCCATCAACCCATCAACCCTCCTCAACAGTGCTTTGCAATAAGCAAGAAATTGTCGTCAAGCGCAAGCCTATCCCGCAATAAAAAAAAAGAGTTCGCCCGAGAGGTTTTAAAAATTTAACTTTGAGCTATAAAATGTAGTAATATGTCCTTCCCAGGGATGTAGCCTGCACCAAATTTCCTCAAAATCGGTAGAACAGATGGGCCGTGAAAAGTTACCTGACGGATGGATAGATTCTTAGAAGAACTAGCGTAACCGTCATTGCTCAACGGATTGCAATACTGGGGCCGTACTGCCAACGCAAGCATTACTATAAAGCAATACTTATTACTCAAAATGACAGTTTGATGTCACGTACCTTGATGTTCCTGGAGAGTGACATACGCTTTTTATCCCGGAAAATAAAGGAGATCCCGCGGGAATAAAAAAACATAAATCACGCGGATGTATTCGCGAGCATCAGCTAGTAAGGATTATAATTTTACAACACGAAAGTCAACAATACTGAAACAACCCTGAAGTGGCAATGGGCACATAGCATTATTATTTTAAATGCCAGTTTTATATGACACACCTTGACGTCCCTACACCAAGGATCAGAATTCTGCAATAAGAACGCCAACAATATTAAAATAATACTACTTAAGCGATGGTAGTATGTAACAGACGGGCCGATTCCATTATGATTAGTAAAAACTAAAATTTGAAATTCAGGCGATTATTTTGTCTCATGTCTGCGTCTATCCCGTACCTTCTAATATCCTACTACGTAATAGACAGGCCGATTCTATTATGATTTGATAAACTTTGAAATTTACACTACTATTTTGTAGACAGGAGAGCTGGCGACGGATTTCGGGAAGGCCCTTTTGGCAAGCTGAAATTGTGAATTGTGATAATTTCGTCAATCGGCAAATCAGTCTGATAGAGCGTTTGCGTTCGCTACTGCGCAGCATTTGCAAACAACATTTGCAAAAAAAAAACCAAAAAAATATTTTTTTTGGCTACTTGTTTTCTTTTTATCTTTTACTTTAGTATTTATAGAATTCGAAGAAAATCCCAGATGTTTTTGTCGGTTATAAAGTAATACCAGACCTCTTCAAAATTTTATTAAAAATTCCAAAAAAAATACTTTTGACAATCTGAAATTTTAATCACGTCTTTATTGAGTAATTTCAATAATACTTGCAAATCGTCTGACAAATTTTGCGGTTTTAAACAATTCCCAGACGTGAATAAAGTTTTCAAATGAGTACGACATACGAAATAACCGCAAACGCTCTACCAGACTGGCAGGACTGGCCAATTGACGAAATTATATTTTTTCACAATTTCAGCTTGCCAAAAGGACCTTCCCGAAATTCGTCGCTAGCTCTTGGACCATTGTCTCATGCCTGCGCTACCCCATATTGCTCAATATCCCAGCTCCTTAATAGCCGGCCCGATTCCATTATGCGATTTGCCGTGAGAATATTAATTCTATTTATATCGGCCAGGGGACTTATTAAGAGTACGTTTGCGCGATTTCAGAAAATAAATCTACTGTTAAATCACCTGTTTTCCTTTAAAATGTACTTATGTTTGTATGACTAGCTACTTACACCGTACCTAGTTATTTATAGGGTTGTAACGGAACCTCGCCTCCGCCTCCGTAAGTGCGGAACTTTCGCAAGAAATCGTACCTCTGCTTCCGCATCCGCCTCCGCCGTTTTTTTGCGGAGCTGTAACGGAGATTCATTTACGTTGACTTACAATGCGAGAGGTACAAATCGAAGCAGGTGACGTCAGCTACACCATTACAAAAAGCAAAAAGGCAGTTCTGTCCTTCGAATAATCCTCAAAACAAAATCAAATGTGGGATTCATCGCATCCTAAAGCACAGAAAATGGACGATGGACGATGTGATCGTAGAAATCCACCTCCGCCTCCGCTTACGTTAACCTCTTATATATCTTATCTCTTACCCAGTAAGTCTAAGATAAGTACCTACACGAACACTAAAGATATGATTTTGAAAAAGAATGCTGGACGCTATTTTTGTCCCGCGGCACACAATTTAGGTTCCAACTTCCAAGGCGCAGATGTCTTGATGACATCGCTTCAAAATTACATTTTCCTTTATTTTTCCTAGAATTCCGCAGTCGGATGATGAAAACGGATTAACGCTCTATCAAGGCAATAGGCATCTTTGCATAAAAATTATATTTTTTTTATTGCGAGATACGAGTATGCTTAGTTAGCAAAGCAATGATGAGTTCTAGGTTGGTACGCGCTTGCCTAGAAGATGCCTTGCCTTTCACTCTTGCCTTGGGTTTCAAGGCCAATATGCAGCCCTCTGCAGATTTCAAAACACAATTTAAAAATATTATGCATAGAATTCGTTTTAAACATATCCGCGACTGAGACAAATAGATAGTAGAAGTTTGTTGCCCTTATAAAAACTGGCTACGCGAAGTGGGATAGAAAATAAAAAAGTAGTCTTTCAGATTATTATTATAAAATTTTCTGTAGTCCACGAGGACGAAGTTGCAGTCAAAAGCTAATTTTTGTTAATAAAAAGGTACATAACTTCCAAAAAAATGTATAGCTAAAGAAATAAATAACGTAGTGTAAATGTGTTATTAAGCTTAATCACTCATAGGGATTAATGGCGAGAAAAAACTAGTTCATAATAAATTATTATTGTATACAGAACCACTAATTTCGAAAGGCGGTGCGTCCTTTGAACAATTGTATTCTTTGTGCAGAACCGACGCGACCGCTCGTTCCGTGGCTTTGCGATTGGTCGGATGGTATTTGGGCAATATTGTATTGTATTGTAGAGTTATTTTTGTATTTTTCCCGTTAATAATAAAGATAGAAATACCGAAAAGCGCTTTTGTGTGCTCATCTTTATCTATTCCTGGTTCATTTTATTTTTCGCACTGCCTTTTTTGTGTGCTGTATACTAAGTATATTCTAACAAGTGAATATAAAATTTTTTTCGGGTGCCCTGGTTTCTACACGAAAAATGGAGATGATTTTTTTTTCTCGCCTACCCCATAGTTTGGGGTGTCATTGGGTAGGTCGTTAAAAAATATATGGGAACACCATCTTTCGTTTTTAATGTTTCATTATTTATTTCGTAATAATATCTCGGGGAAGGACGCAGGCTAATTTTGATCTCGGAAATTCAAGCCGTTCCCGCGAGAATAAGAAAAATTAACAATCGTGCATTGTAGAGTCAACATCTCCTGAAGATGCTCCGGTGTCGGAGTGGAACGTACGTTGAGAATAATTTGGAAGATTTGTGTGGTGTGGTGTTGTGCCGGTGCAAATTGCTGGCTTACTGGGCGGTGAATATCGCAAGTTACACATGCAAGCTACACGCTGTACTACATAGATTTGTCTGCTGCGGCGGATAGCGAATTAAACTTCTAGTACCTTTATTAAAAATAAAACAACACAGTTGAAGTTTCAGCTTGTAAATAATAATAATAAAAAACCTTTTACATGCTCTATTTGCAATAAATTAGAACGCATCACATAAACCCATCTCAGTTATCGGCCATAGTTCTCCATTTCACAAAACAATGATATTTCCCACAGCGTAAAATCTACGTTAAATTCAAATATATCGCTGCAGTCAGCGTCGATCCTATAACAAAGGCAATTAGTGCTATATTCCAATGGCTGTAATTTAGAATTATTAGTTTTGGAAATCCGTGTGACATGTGAATATCGTGTCATGTGCAGTTACCACTACTAATTGTACAAACTAAAATGTAATTATTCACGAAAATCCAATAAATCTGTATAGATATTGCAAGGATAATAGGCATAATGTCTATGTCAAAAATAAACTATTACTTACTGATTATTGAATAGGGTCTTCCAAAATACCTTAAATTCACATCCACGGTTAGTTTTAAGTTTGGTAACCATTTTAAACTGTAGGTTAAAGATAAAAGTGCGTTGAAATTTTATGACGTCACAAACATGCAATATGTTTCAATGTGTTTCATGCAAACTTCCATACTGGAAGCGCATTTTTAAGTTTGATAAAGAGTTGCTGATTTGATTGAGTTGTCACTTCTATTATTATTAATACAGGATTTCCTAGGAAAGCAATGCGGTAGCGGCTGTAATGTACCGTCGAGTGAAACTGAAACTTGAAACCTTCTATAGAAACAAGATGGCGTGGTTTCCCAGAGAGTAGGGTTTGATACCGATACGTCTAATAAGGTTTTAGTGGCAGAATTCGATGTTTGTTTTAATTTTTTCGATGTAAATTAATGTAGGTACATTTAGTATTTTTTGTAGCGGTACCTAACTATAATGGCTATGTGGGAAAGCACTAATGTAGTGAAAAGGCCAAGTTCGTAGCTCCAAAGTCGATTACCCTTTCCATTACCGACTCGAGTCAACGTTGCTTTGTATACGCAATTTCGTCGACGTCGTCGTCAACCGATGGACTTCCACTGCTGGACATAGGGCTCCTGTAGGGTCCTCCACGGCCTTGCGCCGCCTGGATCCAGCGACTCCCTGGGACTCTCTTGATGTCGTCCGTCCACTGTGTCTGCCGACGCTACGCCTTCCAGTGCGGGGTCGCCATTCCAGCACCTTGGGACCCCAACGTCTATCGATTCTCCGAACTAAGTGCCCCGCCCATTGCCACTTCAGCTTCGCAACGCTTCAGGCTATATCGGTGACTCTGGTTCTCCTACGGATCTCTTCATTTCTCTTCATTGTCAATGCAATTTATTAATTTACAATTAATCAATTCTTGGTTTTGGTTGAATTTCACATTTATTCGTCAAATAAGTGAGAACAACAAATAGTAGGGGCGGTTCGAATTTCAAAATTTGACCATCACTCGCCGATTGCATCGGGCGGGTTCTGATTTCAAAATTAATGAAATGTACGCGACCGAATGAAACGGTCGGTTTACCGTTCCAGCGTTCCAAATTTGAATCGGATAGTGTGGAAAATAATTGAAATAGCTTTGTGTGTGTTTGTCAAACGGTTGAATGAATGGAAATTAGTTGATTAAAACTGATTTGATTGTTTCAAAGTTTCATGTGGATAGATAAATGGTATAACAGTCACTGCCTGCCTCGCTGGTCCAGTGGTAGATGAGGTACGGGTTCGATTCCCGGGTCGGTCTACAAGTCTTGGGTTCTTCTGATAAGAAATTCTCAGTACAAGCCCGGAGTTAGGCAGTTGGTGGTGTTTCACCCCCGTGCCTCGGAGAGCACGTAGGTATACCTAATGCCGTCGGCCCTGCGACTGATCTCTCTCCGGTTGTATCGGAAATATTTGACTTCCTATTTGAGTAGTAGCAGCCAGAAAAAAGCCCATGCACGTATTCTTTTTTTTTAAATAATTCTGAGCAAGGAGAAAAATAATTTAATAGTAAAGTTGTTTCAGAGTTAAAGTTAGATTAACGGGTAGAAAAGTATCATCATCTACACTACATTAATTCTTTCAAAAGAAACTTCAAATTTCACTATTGAATAATTATGTAGCATCTACTATAAATTACATATTATTTTGTATTCAATGTTTTGAGCTCAAAATGCAGTGACCAGACGTCGGTGAATAATTAATTCAGCAAACAACAAATCTTAGCAAGAACTAGCAGAATATGCAGACAGAATTCACCGACATCGTCCAATATTGCCGACATTGTGAGTAAACTGGCCGACACTGACCACTAACCTCTTCGCCTGAATGCCCCCGGCCGGTGCCCGGTATCGTTTATTAACCACGCTAGCAGTTAACTGAAAAGCCGACTGTTCTATATCACTGGCTTTAAAATAGATATATTATTTATATCCAGTTTAAGGCCAGATTAAGTTAAAGTCAGATGTAAATCTAGAGTGTTCTTCAATTATTATAAGAGGTGCAAAAGCAATGCAAAAGTACTTCTTTAATAAGAGAATCATGATACTAATGAATGTCTAAGCTTAGCAATCTACGGTCGATCTTTGTTGCATCTACTAAATGTTAATAAAGCAAACTTTACCATTTTTATTGCTAGTTTTGTAAATAAATGTTTCAACACTAGCAATAAAAATGTACCTTTTTCATTGCATGATAGACGACAATCATGCCTATTATAGAAAGACAAGAAAGACATGATGAGGTCAAGATTGGAGCGCGCTTGCCTAGATGATGCCTATTCACTTTGCCTTGTAGTTACTTAATTTAAAATTGGCAGAAAGCACAGATGCTGGAAGGACGTCCAATACTTGGCGGTTCGTATCAGAAATGTTTACAAATGCTAATCCGCAAGTAATATGTAATCTGCGAGATGTCTGCGAGTAATTATGCCGACAGAATTCACCGACATCGTCCAATATTGCCGACATTGTGAGTAAACTGGCCGACACTGACCACTGACCTCTCCACCTGAATTATATTTAATTCACATTTTGTCACGTCGGATTAGTACATTATTTTAGTTAGCACTACATGATAATTACAAGGTTTTCCCCCCACTCCAATGTAAATAATTTCTTAGTATATTAGGTTAGGTTTAATCCGTAAATTATACCCAATTATGGATATTATTATTCTGTCGTTTACTATCAGCGACCATTGTATAACCTTCATTAAACCCCCAGTGCTACAGCCGGCAACTTGTTTAACTCGGAACAGAAACCAACAAGCAAGCGGGCAGAATATTAAGTTGAATATTAATATTAAAATTAAATAAAATCAGAATATTAAAATATTTAAAATGAGAATTTTAATATTAAAATACCCAATGTGCCCAATTATGGATATTATTATTCTGTCGTTTACTATCAGCCTTTGTATAGCCTACATTATAATCCCCAGTGCTACAGCCGGCAACTTGTTTAACTCGGCAACAGAAACCAACAAGCAAGCGGGCAGAATATTAAGCGGCTGGTTTTTAATTCACGCCACAACACTGGGCGATGATAGCTCTTGATTGGGCTGTTTGTTTCAAGGATACTTTGGAACTTGGTTACCAAGAGTTATACCTAACTTCACCATTCCACGCGGGTATGATTTATATAGTAGGTAATAGGGATGATGTCAACTTAATCAAATCAGCAACTCTTTATCCGTTATTATATATTTTACGAAGAGTTATACCTAATTAAACTTTAATGCATTAGTTTTAAGGTTTTAAATATATTTTTTTTTTCTATCGGCGTCCCTATGGCTGCCATTTTTTTTAAATTTCTTTTGAGCGTAAGCATTGATAAATAAGCGTCATCCCAGAAGTAAGTTAATTTAACACTTAATATTTTTGAACTCTATACTTGAAACTTGCATGAGTAAATTGTTACGCGTAAAGGCTTCATGAGAGATTTAATATAATCAGTTAATTACTAGTTGATGCCCGCGCCAAAAAATCACGTCGATACGTTGCTCTGTTGCAGCGTAATTGAAGGACAAACAAACACACTTTCAAATTTATAATTCGGTGTAAAAAGTAGCTAATGTGTTATTCCAGACTATAATCTACTTATCTCAGTGCCAAATTTAATCCAGATCCTTTCAGCCATTCTGGCGTGATTGAGTAAAAAACATCCATCCATCAAAAACTTTCGCATTTATAATACTTAGTGTGATGTTTATGTAACATGATTAGTAATTAAATGGCAGTTGTAACTTGACAGCGGAGCTGAGAGCACATGCGGTTGTTTTATTGTACCCAATTCCCACACTTGTGACTGGTGGACGTCACAACTGGCGACGAGTCAGGGGGTACGTACCCTTAAATGGTGTAAGAAAAAAAAAAATGAAAAAACGAAAATGAGGAGTGGAGCAAAATAGTGAGTAGGTACCTACATTACCCACCTTAATGTTTTGCATGCATGAATATTGACGTGTCACCTGCGTTTTGAACGCTATCACCTCACTCTAATTCAAATACTTATTATGTCCTTTTTAATTTTCAATCAATTATTTCCGCTAATTATATTATTGCAATAATTTAATGAAATTTATGTAGGTACTTAAGCTTACTAAAACTTGTAAGCGGAACCTACCTAATGTTTATAAATGGAACACTGGATTTTTCGGACCTTTGTGACGGTTAACGTATAAACATTTTTACATTTGATTGAAAAGTTGAGGATAGTGCTAAAAAACATAATATCCGCGATCGAAAGTAATTGCCAATATTATATGCTATTAAAAGCTCTTTCCATATTTTTCTATTCAATAGGTGACCTCATGAAAAAATGCAAACTAAATCTCGCGGTTTTCGAAATTGTGCCGTATTGTGGCGGTATCGAGATATTGTGTATTCTTTGTCACGATAATATATGAAAACAAATGGGTGTGGGTACTTACTTGTCTGTTTTGTGTAATATTTAAATAAATTACTCCTACTCTCATGATTTCAGTAGTAAGTCTGTAAAGGGCTGGAACTAAGGAGCTATTGATCAAATTAGTAGGTCGGAAACGGGCTGGTACTAAGAAAGATATGTATCAAATTGGTAAGCCGGTGAACGGCAGGTACTAAAGAGGGTTTACATAAAATCCACTGAGTAGTAAATTGACCAGTAAGTTTTTCAGTATAAAACAGTGACTTAATTTAAAGTGGGTCAGTAATTGTTTACCGCCACTTCATAGAATATAGACTCTTTTTCAGATAGAGTGATAACGGTAATGGGTCTTTTTTGTAAAATATCGATGTCCTCTGCATACAATTGTTATTTTACATATAAAGGTGACTAATTAATACTGTTACCATCCCATGCAAAAGTAAACATATTGAAGTATGTGGCATATGTGGCAAGTTATTGAATCTATTCAAATTGTATAACTTATCCAATATGTTTATGGAGCCAACTAGAATAACTGCAACTAGTGCCACATGCATAGACAATATTTTTACAAATTTTATACCTGTTAATAAAAACATTATTAGTAAATTAGATTCAGATCATTGTGGACAACAAATTCAGTTTAAAAATTTAAATAAAAATGTATCAAAGCGTAGAATAACTTTTGTACCAGTAACGTTGGACCGTATTGAAAAAATAAGAACAAGTCTTACAAAGGAACTCCCTTTTTTACCAAATGGGTTGAGTCCTAATGAAATGTATAACATATTCCTTAATACTTTCAGTGAAATATTCAAATCAATATTCACCAGTAAAACGGTCTTAACTGCTGATGCAAATGTTTTTAACGAATGGGCAACAAATGAATTGCATAGAAAGAGGCAAAAAAATATATAAATTGTATGCAGAGCGACAGTATGATACTAGTAATGAGTTCAAGCAGCTTGTTCAACTGTTTTTCAAGGAGTTTAAAAGAGATTGCATTGTGGCTAAATCAAAACATATTCAAAACATATTATTCAAAAGCGATGTAGCCATTTTTACTTATGAGTTGCGCTTATCAGGAACGATTTCAGCTTAAAAAAATACGTCACCTTAAAAAAAATAGTTTTCACTGATCCCCGAAAGTTTATGATTTTGGATTCGGTCGTTGTTTTATTACGAGTGCAAAGTAGTAAACTGGCAGTGCCAGATGGTACTATCCAAAAACAAAAATGAAACGAGTAGTAAACTGACAAGATCAGTTGGTACTAAGCCAAACATTTTAGGCATGCACCGAGTAGTAAGCTGACATCTGTCGGCTGGTACTAACAATAGAAATAGTAAACTGTGCACTGAGTAGTAAAGGTACTAACAATAAAAATAGTAAACTAGCAATGCTAGTTGGTACTACCCAAAACGTAAACTGTGCACTGAGTAGTAAAGGTACTAACAACAAAAATAGTAAACTAGCAATTCTAGTTGGTACTACCCAAAACGTAAACTGTGCACTGAGTAGTAAACTGACGTCTGTCGGTTGGTACTAACAATAGAAATAGTAAACTAGCAATGCTAGTTGGTACTACCCAAAACGTAAACTGTGCACTGAGTAGTAAAGGTACTAACAATAAAAATAGTAAACTAGCAATGCTAGTTGGTACTACCCAAAACGTAAATTGTGCACTGAGTAGTAAAGGTACTAACAACAAAAATAGTAAACTAGCAATGCTAGTTGGTACTACCCAAAACGGTAACTGTACACCGAGTAGTAGACTGACAATGTCGGTTGGTACTAACAAAATACTTTGTCGAAAAAAGAAAAAAAAAAAAAAAAAAACGTATAGGCAGTTATAAGGACTGCTGACAGAAGTGAAAACTCAAAACAATGGAAAGCGTGACGATGACGCGAGTTCCATGATTTTTGTTCACCCAAAAAGTGCGCGCACTCAACGCACCTAAGGAAGTAAAAACCTTGTTGGGTAACAATAATAATATGCATTGCTTACTAGCAATGCTAGCAATATATTTATAGGCAAATACGCTGATTACGCAAGGTACCTACGGGTATCTACTTTATGTTTATGAAGACATTTCGAATTAATTGACCATACTATATTAATATAATATGGTTTAACTTTTGAAAAGTGATGTTTACGGTAACTCTTAGTTGAGCGCGTAGGCATACGATGCAATCAATATTTACAGAACGTACTCAAGAGCGACATGCGTAACGTTGGACAGCACGACGTTGGTGTGAGATGATGTTTCATGACCACCTCATTAATATTTTAATCATATTATTGGTTGTAATTTGCCATTAAATCGATACATGAAATCATTTTACTTTGTATTTAAAGCATGGTTGATTTCACCTTCGAATTCTTTATCCGTGGGTAATGTTGTTGATATAACCACATTTAACATCGGGTGGGAATTTATTGGAACGAAACAACACACTGAATTGAGAACCTCTTTCTTTTTGGAAGTCGGTTGTAAATGAAAGTTGCCAGGGACGGCAAGACATAACTACCAAGTGGGTAATATTTAAGAACATACCTACATGCATACGAGTGGTTGCCTGTTCTCTATTTTCAAGGTAGGGTTTCAATAATTATTTATTGTGCAGGTTCCCTTATGTCCTACACAATATTGATGAATTTGTGACAACTAAATCTAGTTCTACAAATTACAATAATTAACAAAACATAGTCATATGAATGACGCAGTCATAAGATTAGTGCAAATCTGCGAATAATCTAAGACAAGAGTTTAAATATTAGATCGGCCCACACCATTTTCATTATTTTAAGAATTCTAAAATGGCATTATTGTTATTTTAAAATCAATACTGTGGAAGTGCTCGTATTACTCAAGATTAAAAGTTTTGTTTCATAACCTGAGACTTGTGACAGTGAATAACTTATTCAGATTTTGAAAAAGTACATCGAATGAGAGGTTGGTCGTATCGGTTTATAGAAAATAGCTCATTGAGTGTTTGATAACACTGAAAGTTCTTACTCTCACAGATTAATTATTATTAGCAAAATAATCGTGAGCAGGAGCGGCCCAGGCATGACCGCCTGATCATGAATTCAGGCAAGAACGCCACAGGCAAGAACGCCTGATCATGATTTGGGGCAAGACACCTGTTCACGATTTGGGGCATAAAATATGTCCGTGATATGACTTGAACACGAGGACGTGTTATTTGCAAGACGGCCGAACTGTCAGCTTCGTGTTTAAAATTGAATTGAATTTTCAGAAAAGATAAAAGTTGTTAATTTATTTATTCATGAAGGTGTCATTCGATGTATTTTGACTCGGTCAGTTCGTAGGCGGGAACGCCAAATTGGAATAACTTGTATAATAAATACGAATACTTTGACGTGTGAAAGTTAGTCTCCTACCGGCAGACTTAGCGGTAATTGAATGCTTTTGAGTTTAGATCGCAATTTGATTTTAAGTTTAGCAGTAGCAACTGCAGCCTGATCAAGTGATTAATTATTGTCGTGATGTTTTGGCCAAGTTTCTCTATTTGACTGTTTACATTGAATCTCTCGTGAAACTGTACACGTTGTGACCATTCGCTCGTACAGGTTTTATATAGAGGGTGCAAATATATTTTAAAAGTAATTTTAGTCATTGCCCGCTTCTGGAATTATGCTTACAAATTTGCTTTGCAATCCGCACATTTGCTGTTTATTTTTGAAGACGCGAGTAATTAAAAAAAATTAAAAATTTGAAAGTACCGTCATTACAAACTTATACCAATGTCATCGTTTTGTTCAGTGATCGGTGGCTATTATTTTGAATGCTAGACGCCACCGAGTTTCTTGCTGGTTCTTCTCGCTAGGTCGTGGCATTCCGAACCAGTAGTAGATTCGCTTAAAATTTGATGAATTTCGCTTAAACATCAAATGAGAGTTTAAACTGACGCGTACCATAAATATTAGATGGAAACCCCGAGGTAATGCGCCAAGGTAGGAAATGCGGACAGTCCGGGAATTAGGGTTTGTGCATGTAACCATGATGTGTCTAGTCCAGGAATTAGGACAGGCACAAACTGGAGGGCTTTAAGGTTACCTCGGGTCAAGGATTGCAATTTTGTTACAGTTTTGCTGAGCTGTACCTTAGGTTAATTATTTCGATGTTGGTTGGTCAGTCCACCTCGGAGACTCAGCGACTATTGTATGCTTTGGTGTTTAGATCGCGATTTGATTTAGAGGTGATGATAGCAATCAAACCCTAAATTGATGAATATTGTCTTTAAATTCAGGCCGGTGCGATAATAATTAGATTAAATCTCTCGAGGCGCCTCTAATCTCTACACGTTGTAATAGGTTACTCTTGCAAGTTTCAATGAGAGTATAAAAATATCAAAAATGTTAAATCATTACCTACTTCTGCAATGAAGCTTTTAGTTCAGAAGCGAAAAATAAGATTTCCTTGATTTCCATCGAGATTAAATTATTTGGTAGCCACGGCTAGTGATTCCACTCTATTTAATATTTTACCTGCTCTTACAGATTTACGCTTACTTGCGCTAGACCAGTAAATATGTTTGCGTTACATTTCTTAATATTTCTATAATCGTCCTTTTAAGATCAATTACCAATCCCGAAATAAACTCATAAATTAAAACACCAGGACAAAATAATGAAGAAAAAGGGAAGAAAATAAGGATTCAGCAGAAAATCAAAAGAGGAAAGGGAGAAATGGCAAATGTCAAAATATGATGACCGGAATATAAATAATAAAACTGAAATACAAAAATATTAATATCATTAGTTAAATTCACTATTTAAAAAAAAAAAACTATATAAGTTGTAACGTTGTGTACGTATATTTAAAATACAATTATGTAGCTGTACCAAGGCTTACCAACTAAATATGTTAAAAAGGGAGAGGTGTGATGTTTATGTAACATGATTAGTAATTAAATGGCAGTTGTAACTTGACAGCGGAGCTGAGAGCACATGCGGTTGTTTTATTGTACCCAATTCCCACACTTGTGACTGGTGGACGTCACACTTAGTATAGTTATTAGATATGTAGAAGATAAGATACAGATTAGTATAATATTCAATATCCATCCGTAATGAGTTCACGCTTAATTAAAGGGATTTACGTTAAAAATGGCGTCGCAGTTAATTCAGATTGATGTCGTTTTAATGCCGTCGTAAACCAAGGCCTTTAATGAAAAGAAAAGGTAATAAATATTTTTCGAGCAGGGTTTTTCCTTACGCGACGACCCAGGCATGCAAAGGCATGATAAATGATAAATGATTTATTTATTTCACGCAGGACATTTTGTTCCACTTATGATCAAGACTCTACCACCGGTTTGGAAAGATAAACTGAGAAGAGCCGGCAAAAAACTCAGCAGTTGCTCTTTTCTTAAACAGCAAAATGTTACAATAAGTAAACAATACAACATTATAAATATACGTTACGTTACAAGTATTACACTGACTTGTGGGTCACTGGATGCGAGGCCGGTTGCTTCCATGTAACTTTGTCATTAGGAAAATCATCGATAGTATCATACTACCTCGACTTTTAACAAATGCTGTTTAACACAGTCTTTAAATGTATGTAATGGCAAATCCAGAAATTCTTTTGGAACCATGTTATAAAAGCGTACACTCGACCCCACAAATGATCATGCTCTTTAGATATATCCATAAGAAAGCTTATGGTTATATGTAAAGAGCCATCCATAGCCCTTTCATAGAAAAAAATTGGGCGTCCGACTTGTAAAGCACGCTCCAAACCTGTATAAGCCTGTCCTTGTCCCCGCAATAGCGCTGTCCCGCTTTTCAGACTAGATGGCGTTAGTAAAATACGCCTACATTCTTTGTTTGACAGGGCCCGTCTATGTAAATGGAGGTCGTTGTAAAGAGCATGGATTTGACTCTCTCCAGCAATGCTAGGACTGCGGTTACGTGTTTGATGTACCTAATTGTATTTTTTTTTTTTTTGCAAAAGAGCAACAACCGAGTTCCTTGCTGGTCCTTCTTGGTAGGAAAGGCTTTCCGAACCTGTGGTAGATTCACTCAACGATTCAAAAGCACTTTAAAAGTTTATTTGAATAAAAACATTGTGGCCAATTGGGTATTTGACTACTATTGAAATAAATTATTTTTTAGTGATTATTAAATCGAGGATTTCCCAAAACTCGTAATATCCACGTCCCCTGTTAGTTTTGGGTTCGAAAACCATTTTAATCTATCGATTGAAGTAAAAATAGTGCGTCTTACTTTGATGACGTCACAATTCAGTATTTTATACAAAATCTGAATCACTAAGCACGTGTTTTGACGTTTGAAAAAACTTGCTGATTTGACTTGTTGTCAAATACCCAAATAATATACTTTACAATTAATAGGTAGGAGGCTTAAAAAGCCTACACACAGTAGGTAGGTACTGTGCCAAGCAGGTCCTCCCTTATGTTCGAGTTTAATTAAAAATGAATTTAATAACATCCCTTCATTGTTTGATCAGTCAAGTTTGGATGAGGCCTAAAATAATACGCTGGTGCGCTCGGGGCCTAAAAACTCGAGACCGGAAGTGTCTGTCAAAACAGCTAAGCGATACCAATATGATGGTTGGGCTTGAACAAATATTGTTCTTTCTGGATATATGAACGACTAGCTGATGCCCGCGACTTCGTCCGCGTGGATTGAGGTTTTTCGGTTCCCGCGGGAACTCTTTAATTTTCCGGGATAAAAAGTAGCCTATGTGCTATTCCAGACTATAATCTATCTCTGTGCCAAATTTCATCCAGATCCGTTCATCCGTTGGAGCGTGATTGAGTAACAAACATACATCCATACATACATCCATCCATCCAAACTTTCGCATTTATAATATTTATTTGATGAATGAATATTCTTTTTCACCTCTCATGCATTAATAAGATTATAGCTTAGCGTAGGCGGACTAAAGTTAGCATTTAGCCTCTAGGGATATTTTTTTTTTAAGTTTTAGTCTTTATTAAGATAAAGATGGTAAGAATCTATCGATTTTAATTTTTAACAAAAAGATTAATGATCATTAGAAGGTAAAAAAAACCGCCCAATGATTGAGTTCCGGTCCGATGCTGTGTAGAAACCGATTAGGGGTGTGGGTATCATACCTGCCATACCTCTAACAGATCAGCTCGCTACCATCTTAGGCTGCATCATCACTTAGGCCCACTTGCACAAGGACTCTTAAATTGATTTAGTTAAATATATTAATGCTGTCCCTTTTTGGCAACTACAATACGCATTTGCCAAAAAGGGACAGCATTACAAAGTTTAATTAAATCAGTTTAAATGTCCTTGTGCAAGCGGCCCTTAGTATCATTTGAGATCGCAGTCAAGGGCTAACTTATAGTGGATAAAAAAAAACTATGCCTGTGTGTAATGTCCTTCCGACCGAATATCGGCCACGGCCACGGTGGCCAATCTCCACAGAGATTAAAACTTAAACTTAAACTTAAGCCTACCTCTAAAAACTATGTATTTTTGTATTTTTTTTGATACTTTTTTTTTTATACAATTCGTTTTTTTTTTTGTTTTTTTTTTCCAAATGCGTACTTATATTTTATATATGCATACTTTTTTAGATTAGCTGATTAATAATAATAAAAAAACAATTTATTTATTTAGTACACAAATACCCAATTGGCTGAATAGGGATGATGCCTATATTAAAAATAAATTAATTCTAACAGATTATTATTAAATAGAGGGTCTTCCAAAAGACCTAAAATTCACATCCTCGGTTAGTTTTAAATTTGCCATTTTAAAATATATGTAGATTAAAGAAAAAAAGTGCGTTGAAATTTGATGACGTCACAACTGTGAGTGTTTTTTTAAAAATATATTATAGCGAGCAAACGAGCAGGCGGGTCACCTGATGGTAAATGATTACCGCCGCCCATGAACATTTGCAGCACCAGAGGAACCGCCAATGCGTTGCTGGCTTTTGAGATGTTTGTTTATCCGCCCTTTGAAGAGTCATAGTATGGAAGTTGTATGACATTGAAGAATGTCATACAACTTCCATACTAGAAGTGCGTTTTTAAGTTTGATAAAAAGTTGCTGATTTGATTGTGTTGTCATCATCCCTATTGATTATGTAGAGATAATTATTATTAAACAACAGTGCATTATCTCCATGCACGGATGAGCAATGCGGACTGCGCGCCTCGCATGACTGCTTACACCCCACTGCACCCCGCATATTTCAAACTAGTTGACCACGTGGCTTTACTTACGTGGGAATATCAAAACGTCCGGCTTTGTTTCTTGTCTATTTTATAAAAGAAACCTCTCAATCAATCAATTTATTTTCCCAATAGCATAATTAAACAATATAATCGTATATATTATACACATAAAAAAAAAATATTATGCAAAGTTCACTGTTGCATGTCGCATGTGTTCACTATGCTTGCTTACGTGGCAGGAAAGTTGTTTGTGACTTGTGTTTTTTCAAATCTACCATATTAATAAACCTTTGTAACAGGTACGAAAAACAACACACAGACAATGACCATGGTCTGTGGACAGCGGTGGACAATGACATTAATTTTATCTATTGTACATTATTACCTACTTAAAGCATCACCACTGACTATACACAGATACCTTTAGTCCCGTAGAGTGTAGACAGAGAATAGTCCTGTGCTTTAGTCAGGTGTGGTCATGGAGGTAGGAAGTTAGTACCGTATAGTGGAAGATACACACTGTTGTAAATTAAGTAATTTTTGTTTTGGTTTTAATTTTAAATCGTATTAGGTGTAAGTGATGGTCCGTGGGTACTTCTCAGGCGCCTCATTATTTGATTGACTTCGGTGGCACAATTTTTTTTTTGTATTTGAGACATACTAGCTGGAAATATCAAATCTAGATTTAATTTAGTTAATATTGGTAGTAAAGGGAACTTTATAGGCCCAGCGGTTACATCGTAATTCGATTTTCAAAAAATGGTGTCCACCGAAATCAATATTTTAGTCACCGAAATCAAAATAAAATTATTTATGGAGGTATTTAATATTTTGAAGACTAAACGTAAAGAATTTCAGGTTAATTTTACAATAAAATATTTTATTTTATCAACATATTTACTTACAACATAACATATACCTACCTACTTTAATTACTTCACTTAGATATAGGAAAATTTACGAAAATCAACTTTGTACTTAATATGTATGTATTTTAAATAAATGACATACTAAATGAAATTAAAAATAGTAACCATAACAAAGTAGGAACTTAAAACAGTCTCTATTTAGATCTATCATAACACACATAGTCCTCATTTTGAAGCGAAAAAAAACAACATTGTTATTAGGATGGGAACAGTTGGAAATGATAAAGTGGCATATAATGAACGTAAAAAAAAAATGCGTGAGCAGGGGGTTTTCCAGATATATTTGGGGGATGATAAGGGGAGGAATTTTGGATTATTGTGATATCCGGCGAAAGTTGACTTCGGAGAGAAAAGTGTACAATAGAAAAGTTGTAGATCATAAAAAGATCTACCACTTTTGTATAAATGATTTTTTCACATAACCTAAAAATCTCCGAGTAAAATGCAAAAAACCGCTTTTATCGTTTTTTATTTTTCATTTACAGAAAAATAATTTTATTTTGACGAAACTTGGTGAAAGTATACATTTTTGTATTTAAAATATTTACAAATTTTTTCAGATAAATATGTTAAGAGACTTCCGAGATAATGACGTTTGTCGGCCCAAAAAAATATTTTGTAAATTAAAATTCTCCTTTGGAAAATTGTCGTAGAGACTTCTTTCAGGTCGAAATTTTTTTGTTTTGAGTTATACTTTCTTGTGAAATAATAAAAAAATACAGCCCCCATTTAGAAACATGCTTAAAAATTGGAAAAATCAAAAAATGAATTTTGCAACCATCTTTTTTTTACTAAATAGATTAACTTTTTCCACCGAAAACACTGAGATCAATCCCACTGAAATCAAAATAATGAGCAATATCCCAGATTTTTACAAAAGTATCCTAAATTTATAATAATAACCTCCTTAATTGCAATCTAGCACTCATACGATATACGTTTGTATAAATTAAATAATAGTAGTTTAAATAGATATGGATAGAACAGTTCCACCGAAATCAAGTTTATGGGTATACCAAGCCACCGAAAGCGATTACTTACCTTAATAAAAGGGACGCACTGAGAGGCACAGACGTGTTGCCTTTAACCACCGATGCGGCGCGACGGATAGTTTGTCTTACTCTTACTACTATTCTCGCAGATAATAAAGTACAGAAGTTATAAGAGAATTGGAGAGCGCCACCGGTATCAATTCTAAACGTCGGACGCGAAAACAATTTGTTGTAAGTTGTCAACTAAGGCCTATTATTGATTATAAATATTATAATTTGAGCTAGTAACTAACTAGTTTCTTGTAAGCACCTGCAAAATAGTGGCATATTTTATAGAAAAAAAGAAAAAAAATAATTTTCAACGCTATATGGGGTGCGGGACACGGCACCGAGGTCAATATTTCCGCGGTTTTCTTTTTTTAACTTAACTTACATAATGTTTACCTAAAAAAGGACATAGGCCCCCCCTAATATTTTGATCATATCTACCATACATAAAATTATCAAGTGGCTAGCAATCTATTTCATACAGGTTTTCGACCCGGACACGCTTTTTTGAGCCGTTTGAGAATGACCCCCGTGACGTTTTGACCCTTGGGCTCCTCCTGAAAATCAGCGTTGCAGTATGTTAAGTAGGTGCCTATGTACCTATCTCTCATGCTGTGGCACGGGCCGAGGAGGTGGCCCATTGATCACACGTATCTACCTAGTTTATGTTTATTTGATGTAAACTAAATGTAACTGTACTATTTGTAGTGTTGGTCAATAAACTTTTATTTATTTATTTATTTTACATACAATGTAGCGACTGGTGCTTGAGCTAGGTATATAAAATCTGTGTTTCAAATGAGTGAGTGAGTTGGCCAGGACATGTCTGTTTTACGTATTGTACCTACATAAGATAATATTATTAGACAACAGTGCATAATATGTCCGAGCTGGTGCATGCACGGATGAGCAATGCGGACTGCGCGGATCGCATGACTGCTTACACCCCAATTCACACATTTTTTCACGAACTTCTTTTTTTTTTTTTGTTTTTTTTTTTATGTATATTGTACTATTGACCCAAGACGACTTCGTTACCATGGGCTTACCCTGTATACTACAGCCTTGACCTCTGTTATACAAGATGATGCCCATGATGATGAAGGTGAAGATGATGATGATATGATGATGATGATGTGTTTTTATTACCGCGGAAACTCCCCAATTTTCCGAAATAAAAGTAGCCTATAACCACATGAGTATATTAGGTTTATCTACTCATGTGCTATAACTCTGTATTAAATTTCGTCAAAATTGGTTGAAAATGTGGACTGGGAAAGCGTAGCAGACAGACAGAGACACTTTCGCATTTATAATACTAGTATGGATATGGATTACATAGCTGATGCCCGTGACTTCGTCCGCGGGGTGTAAGTTTTCTTTAATTCCCACGGGAACTCCTTAATTTTCCGGGATAAAAAGTAGTCTGTCGCAAACGAACGTAATTAGTCTGTTATTAGACCCACTCAAAATCGTTCAATCCAATCGGTCACGAAAGTTTTCTATGGATTCGTTCTTCGTCTGCGTGTACGAAAACGAAATAGAAAGGAGCATAGAGATAATATTATGTAGGAGAGGAGTTAACGAAATTTCGTTCGTTTGTTTGCGAAGTTTCGTTCTAGAGAAAGAGAGTAGACCCCCAGGTCCTCAACTATACCCATGCCAAAAATCACGTCGATCCGTTGCTCCGTTGCGGCGTGATTGAAGCACAAGCCAACATACCAATAAACCAATAAACCAACAAACAAACACACTTTCGCATTTATAATATTAGTATGATAAACTAGATGACGCCCGTGACATTGTCCGCGTGGATGTCGTATTTTAAAATCTCGCGGGAATTCTTTTATTTCCGGGATAAAAGTAACCTACGTCCTTCTTCGGCATACAACTTATAGCATCCGAATTTCGTTAAAATTGGTCGAATGAAGACAAAAAGACAGACATACAAATATGGACATACTTTTGCATCTATACACTGAAAAAAATAGCACGAAACTTTTTACTGTTTTGGCACAGTAAAATTTAATTCGGTTAAAAATACTGTTTTTTTGTAAAAGTAATTGGTTACTGACAGTTCGTCGAAATGGGCAAAAAACAGTAAGAAGCTAATCAGTTGTTTCAATTGTTTGTACATTAATGTTTACTGAAGCAAACGGTTCTTTTTAAGTATTGCCGTTTTCAGAGCTTTACTGATATTGTAGCAGTTAATTTTACTGCTTCAGAACAGTTTTTTTAGAATATAGTTAGGAGCTAAACAGCTATCTTAATTGTTTGAACTTTAAAGTTTACTGAAACAAACAGTTCATACTAAGTATTACTTTCTTACTTACTGTCTTACAAACAGTAAGAATAGTCAACCGGTAAAATCTACTGTTATAACTCAACTGTTTTTCTTTCGGTTACTTGAACTTGTTTGGACAATAGGCTCCATTTTTACTGGCCAAAGCAATGTATATTACCGAAAAAGCAATTAGTTTTACTAATTTTTTTTTTCAGTGTACTAATATTAAAATGTGAAAGTTTGGATGGATGGATGTTTGTTACTCAATCACGCCAGAACGGCTGATCAGTTCTTGATGAAATTAGGCACAGAGATATATTATAGTCTGGAATAACACATAGGCTACTTTTTATAACGGAAAATTAAAGAGTTCCCGCGGGAACCAAAAAACCTCAATCCACGGGGACCAAGTCGCGGGCATCAGCTAGTTTATACTAATGGATGTACATGAATCGTCCAGTTACAGTTTTAGTATAAGTGCGTATAGATTATGCATGCAATATGTTAGGTAAACTACTCGTATGTGGTTATCGGATGTAAGACGGCTTACAGAGTCAAGCGTAAGATCTTGAGAATATTGATAACCTTCTAACATCGAAACACTATTTAAAGTCAGAGTGAAGAGGACTTAAAGATGATTTCGCCTAATCTCCGGTTGTGTCGGATTTCCGACCCAATGGATTATGTGAGTGAAGAAATAGGAGAAGTTAAATCATCATAATTTGATGACCTCCCTGGTGCTGCGAGTGCTGTAGTCTTAACAGTGCCAGGTTGTGGGTTCGATCCCCGGAAGAGTCAATTTATAATTTTTGAATTTTCTCCGGTCTGGCCGGGCGGGAGGCTTCGGCCGCGGCTACCTACGAACTGTAACGGCAAAAATGTACCTCCAAGCGATAAAGATGCCGTGTAGAAACTAACAACCAATCTATTTGTAATTTGCCGATATGTTACTTGGTAACGTTGTTATTTGTCAAAAGTTGTATTGTCCTTCGTTATACCACAGAAAAGGTATAATAGTACGTTGTTAAACCACAGAATAGGTAATAGGTTATACTGCCTCGTTGGTCTAGTGGTTAGTATGTTCGACTACGGCCAACGAGGTCCCGGGTTTGAGTCCTGGGTCGGGCTATAATTAAGTATTGGGTTTTTCTGAATAGCTCATTATCTCAGTATTAGCCCGGAGTTAGGAAGTTGGCGGTGTATCACCCCCGTGCCTCTGAGAGTTCCCGGTTATTATCACTGATATGATAATAGTCGTAAAAGCCCGCCAGCCCGCATTGGAGCAGCGTGGTGGGTGTAAGCTCTAATTCCCTCTCTCCTATGAGAGTGGAGGCCTGTGCCCAGCAGTGGGACGTTAATGGGCTGTAGTTGTATTGTCCTTGGTTTCAAAATAAAACAACGTTGCTTACCGTATTTTCGGATCGATTGATAACAAATTTCAGCCTGACTGCATCATCACATAAGGTCTAGCCCCACTACAGACACGCGGCGCGGCGCGGCACGTAGCGCCAAATATTATTTGTATGAGTTTGTATTTTACCTACAAAGAATATTTGCCGCTACATGCCGCATCTCTGCAGTGGAGCTAGACCTTTACTATCATCGCAGTCAAGGGCTAACTTGTAGTGGAATAAAATAAAAAAAATATTATATTTAAAATATTAATTAAAATATAAACCTTAAAACTTAGGCATTAAAGTTTAATTTCGAATGTAGTATATTTATATTTAAGACCTTTTGTCTTCGTAACAACGCGAGGTGATGGTGTCGGTGTCGGCACACGAGTATATATCCGATCAGAGGGGAAGCTTCCTAATAAAGTCGAAAATGTATACCTATTCTGCTAGGGTTGTCACCTGATGCATGTCAACAATTTAAGGAAAAATAAAAATATTATACATCGTCTTAGACATCGACAATCGACAATCGACATCGATATCGACAATCGACATCGATATCGACAATCGACATCGATATCGACATCTACAACGACATCGATATAGACAATCGACATCGATATCGACAATTGACATCGACATCGATATCGACAATCGACATCGATATCGACATTTGTATCGACCATCGACATCGATATCGTCAATCGATATGAGTATCAACATCGATAACAACAATCGACATCGATATCGTCAATTGATATGAGTATCAACATCGATATCAACAGTCGACATCGATATCGACAAACGACATCGACAATCATAATCGATATCGACAAACGACATCGACATCGATATCGTCAATCGATATGAGTATCAAAATCGATATCAACAATCGACATCGATATCGACCATCAAAATCGGCATTAATATCGATATCGACAATCGACATTCACCATATTATTTGACTTTTCTATGTCAAATATGGTGAAGCTGCTTCTAACATTATATCCTTAATGATAAGACATATTCAAATTCTTTTGATTTATTGGTGTATTTAAATATATTCTTCCCGAACCCAACCTAACCTAAACCTTCCCGAAAGTAGGTAGGTACGTTAATTACACAAGTGAAAAAATCATAAAAATAGGTTCATTGGTTTCCGAGAAAATCGTTAACAAACCTACATACATACCTACATACGGGTCAAATCCTTTTGAAGTCGGTTAAAAATGTTGGTGGAGCCAGGGGTAAATAGGAAACACCTGCCCCACGTTTACCCTATTTATCCCTGGGGTCGCAACTCGCAACTAGCAAAAAGTTCCTCCTACCTCTATACAAAGTTTCTTCAAAATCGGTTGAAAAACTGGGCCGTTAAAGCGTAACAGACAGACAGACTGACACATTTTCGCATTTATAATTTGGGGGGTGGACAAAGTCACACATTTTAGCCATATTAGGTACTTCGGGTATTCTACTATCTGAGCTCTGTCTTCAAGTAGGTGAGACCGACTTAGGCTACATAGTACATACCTACCTGTCTAGCACGTCATTCTCACTTGACGATCAATGTTATTACCTAGTTTTATTGTACAGGTGCGCTAGGTACGTGTAAAAAGGTACTTACTTCTCTTTATCTCTCGGGTATGAAAAATAGGAAACATCCTTATTGTCTTTAGAGCTTTTCAAGCAAACTGTGCAAGTATTCGGCATTTTTGTTGAAACAGAACACTATAATATTTACTTATATAAATCTAAATAGTTTTATTTTTAATACAAAATCAGTAAACTTATAGTAATGAAAATAAATTGAGGAACAATTTCGTGATTGAACACGAAATTGTTCCTCTATTTATTTTCATTAAACGCACGACCGTCAGCCACAGTCAACCCTTGCGTTCTAACCCAGACAGTGTCTCGCTAACCCGGACGATCGTGTCGGTGAATGTGTCGGTGAGAGCTCACGCACACATCGTTGCGCTATGTATGGGTGAAGTCGCCGCGAGCAGTTTGTATGAAGCTTCCTCTCTGTTCAGTTCTCTGTGGTGTCGGTGACGCGAATCCACAAGTTTACCCCCTACCAAAAAGTGTTCAACGCGGCTAAAGAAGTTTTCACTTCAAAAATCTCTCGCGTAGTTGGATATTCTGTCAAAAGGCTAATTAAATACAATAATTATGTAATAAGATAATAGTCTTAATGCTTCGCCCTTTGTACATTTAAGTACCTAAGTATACGCAAGCAGCTCATTATTCCAATATTATTTTCTTTCGAGATTTCCTCTCTTCCCCCGAGGCAAAGATAACAAACAGTCGAATAGAATACATAATTCCGTTATTCGCCAGAGAGCTGTCAAAATATAGAGGCTGAAACCTCGAACCTACATGAGATTCGTTTTTAACCGACTTCAAAAAAAGGAGGAGGTTCTCAATTCGTCGGAATTTTTTTTTTTTGAAGAGAACTCTTTTACCTATTTTATGATGGAAATTGCGATGTTATTTTCATAAGTAAGTATAACAATACTGATAAATATATAAGTGTACGGCTTCGTTCTCTTGTATACCTTTCAAATTGAGGCCATTTTATGTCGAAGCAGGCGTTACTTTGCGGAAGTCCATGATAACCAAGGAACAAGAAGTCTAATTCACTATAATCCAAATTTAATCAGGCAAATTTAATCACTGCCACACCACACCACACAAATCTTCCGAAGCACTCTCAACGTATTCCCCAGTGTCGGAGTGAACCGTACGTTGAGGGTGGTTTGGAAGATTTGTGTTGTGTGGACTGTGGTGTTGTTGCGGTGTGTATTGCTTGTTTTGAAGTGGGAGAGGAGAGTTCTTCATAATGTCCTTGAAGGTGTGTGAAGTCTACCAATCCGCACTTGGCCAGCATGGTGGACTATGGTCAAACCTTCTCATTCCGAGCGGAGACACGTGCTTGTACGGGAGCAGGTGATATGGCTCGCTCGTAATAAAACGATGATCATCCTCCGAGCGGGTGTTGTGCTCGGGGACCACTGCTCCGACGGATCATCTTTGGTCGTATATATAGCGTAATTCAGAGAAAACTTCGTAATCGAGACTTAGGCTCTTCGTGTTCTTCGTGCGCTACTAGTAGTGCCATCTATTAGATTATGTGCGGACTGCGAAGACCGCCACATGTTCAATAGTAAAGCCAGCACATTTGCCCATTGGTTTAAACGATTGTGATGATGACTGCCTCTAGAATACAATAACTCAGTGGTAATTCGGTACCTCCGACCTTTATACATTGATGAAAAGCTTTATTATTATGGAAGAGATCCCCATCAGTATGCAGAGCACATTAGATGATTTAGAAATGTTAGAGAGGAAAAAATGGATGGAATGGTGTTTTTTTTTCTGTACTCGAAATAACGAGAGACGAGTGGCTAGTAGCGACAACGCATATAAGTCGATTGCGATTGTTAAGCAACGTTGACCCTAGTCGGTAATTGGATGGGTGACCGAAGTCACCCATCCAATTGTCGACCAAATGTGGTAGTCCAAATTATATTTTTTTTACTATCTGATGCCCGCGACGTCGTCCGCGTGGATTGAGGTTTTTCGGTTCCCGCGGGAACTCTTTAATTTTCCGGGATAAAAAGTGTGCTATTCCAGACTTTAATCTATCTCTGTGCCAAATTTCATCCAGATCCGTTCAGCCGTTGGAGCGTGATTGAGTAACAAACATCCATACATCCATATATTATTCAACAATTCCGAATAGTGTTCAACCGGTCTCGGGAACAGGGTCCAAGAAACCGGCGGTCAGGGCCCCAGAGAGAGGAACCTCCTGACAATGCGAGCCGTGTCCAGGAGTACAGCCTTCTGGATCTGGCCCTTGACCCAGCTACCCAATGAGAGCCTCGAAAGATGTTGGTCAAGGCTCTTGGCTATAAGACCGTTGGTAGTCACGACTATCGGTACAATGATTGCTGAGTCCACATTCCACATGGCGACAACCTCATGCGCCAAGTCTAGATACTTTGTTAGTTTCTCTTTCTCAGCTTTCACGAGGTTCTCGTCATGCGGGACAGTAATATCAACAATCATTGCACGGCGCTCTGATCGGTCTATCACCACTATGTCAGGTTTATTGGCTACAATAGTCCTGTCCGTAATGATAGACCGATCCCAGTATAGTGTGATATGACCATTTTCGAGAACTGGGTCGGGCACATACCTGTAGTACGGTACCTCCGATTCCACAAGATTGTATTTCAAGGCCAGTTGCTGGTGGATAATCCTGGCCACTTGGTTATGTCTGTGCAAGTATTCGCCGTTAGCCAGATGAGAACAACCAGAGACAATGTGACGGATAGTTTCTCCAGGACGGCGACACGCCCGACATACCTATGTCTACCGTTCTATCCTTCATTATGTATTTTCTGTAATTGTTTGTCATCATGACCTTATTATTATTATTATTAAATTCTTTATTGCATAAAAAATGGACATAAGTATATACAAAGAACATTATACAAAATTACAGACAATGATATTTTCCAGCAAAATTTCAACGTAGGTATATCTAAGAGGCTGTGTCTGAGAGCGTATAGAGCAAAGTAAACAGCAATCTCTGTTGTTTTTCATATGATTGCGAGGATTTGAGACGTGTCACGCATAATGATAATAAGTATATATATTCGCAATCACGTACCTACCAAGTACTTTTGGTGGATTAGTTTAGGATTTGTTTATTTTAGAGTAGTTATGCGGTATGTGTATCACGTCGCTCCGAAACTGTAATAGGGAGGATGCCTATGTCAAAAATAAATTGTTTCTTACTGATTATTATGTATTAAATATATTATGTACGATAGAAATTCTCAGTACTAGCCCGGAGTTAGGAAGTTGGCGGTGTTTCACCCCCGTGCCTCGGAGAGCACGTTAAGCCGTAGGTCCCGGTTATTATCACTAACATGATGATAGTCGTTAAAGCCCGCGAACCCGCATTGGAGCAACGTGGTGGGTCTACGCTCTAATTCCCTCTCTCCTATAAGAGAGGGGGCTGTGCCCAGCAGTGGGACGTTAATAGGCTGTAGTGGTGGTGGTGGTGGATATGTACGATGTTTGTGAAATGGTGATGATTAAAAAAAAGCCCAGCTGAGTTTGTTGTGGGGTCTTCTCAGTCCAGGGCGCGTTTGGAACCTTGTAGTTTTAGTTTTAAGAAACCGTAATTGATTATCATCATCTTGTTTCATAAGTTTCCGACGTCAATAAGAGTACAATACACTGTACCTAAGTTGAATAATAAAATATTGATTGATTTCCAAATAGAGGGTCTTCCACAAGACCTAAAATTCACATCCTCGGTTTTAAGTTTGATAACCATTTTAAACTATCGTTCAAAGAAAAAAAATCATTGAAATTTCATGACGTCACAACTATGTATTTCATACAAACTTCCATACTAGAAGCGCGTTTTTTTGATAAAAAGTTGCTGATTCGATTGAGTTGCCATCATCGCTATTGCCCTTGCCGGGATCCGAATTCAGGACCCGTTTCCGCCATTTTACACCCATCTTTCACTAGACATCCTCTAAAATGCTAAACAGCTTAAAGTTAAACGTCCAAAGTCAACCTGAGCCAATTTAGCACAGATTATTCAGATTTCGCTCAACTTTTCCTCAGGAGAGATTACGTCCTTTGCCCTCCTTAGGGGCATTATTATCCCCGCTTTATTACATTTCGTATTCGAATAATTCCCATTTTTCCACACAAACGAGCCCGATTTCTCATCGGGGAAAACCTTGGGGATCTCTAAATTTCAAAGGTATAAAATCATTGATATACCTAAATTATAGATATTAATTATAATTATTATAGTAGGTATATTATTATTATCGACATAAATTTAGCTCTCACGCCCGCATATAAAATAAATACATATATAACTTAAAGAGTTATAATCAACTTACTTAAATATAAATTAATAAACTTACATACACAATTACACAAATAACTAGTGGTTCGCCCCGAACTGAGACCTCGCGGTATCACAGAGCGCCTTCTATTGACATCATTGTGAAGTTCTGTTAAAAATATCATCATCATTAAAAATTAAATAATTTCGTTTCCTTATAATATCTATCTAATTTTAGTATTTGTTGTTCAAGTACAGGATATAATTAAAATAATTGATCAAGTTTCAGGCTTGAGAGTTCAGAAAATTGAGAGTTCTGAGGTCAACTTTGGACGTTAGAATATCTCCACTTTGAAAGCCCCCCATTTCGTCAATTTTAGGGGAAAAATTAAAAAAAAAATATTTTTGGACTCTATTCCTAATTATCTTTAAAATGATATACCGCAACCCTATGTTGAGAAACCGGCGGACTATCCAAGCCGATTCTAGCAACACCGTCTTCTGCATCCTGGCTGCGAGATATCCTGATATTATTATCATTATTGTTGCACTTTTCCGCTCCTTTTTAAAGTTCCATAAGAAACGGGTTGTCTGGAGGAGATCACTTTTATTGATAAGACCGCCCTTGCGCACGCGTTGGTTCCTATTTTTTGTTTATAATTAAGTTATTTCCATGTTATATAAGTGGCAATAAATAATTTATCTATCTATCTATCTATAGATTATACAAGCTTCAAGCACAGCGTACAAACTATTTGAACAAAATCCCTGACTCGAAATACCTCCTTCGAAATCATTTTTAAATAATTTTAAGAAGGTTAAAGTTTCCGAGTTTTTTTTAAAAGTTGTTCTTTGTACGCCTAAATAACCTTATTCATGTAGTGCGACCTTGTAGGATTACGATTAGATTAAAATGTTTTTAGATAGGACCTTAGGTCTATCAGAATTTATTGTAATCTATTTGGTTGCTAAATAAATAAAATAAAATAAACATTGAAGTAAAAAAGTTGAAATTTTGCCCAAGGGTTCCTTTTTAACCGACTTCAAAAAAAGGAGGAGGTTCTCAATTCGTCGGAATCTTTTATATTACTAGCTGATGCCCGCGACTTCGTCCGCGTGGCTTGGCGGGACCCTCGAACCCGATTGCAGCGCCCCCTACCGGGTCCAATTGTGAATATAAACCATCCCGGCGTCCAGACAAATCCAAAAAAAAAAAGAATTAGCGAAATTGGTCCAGCCGTTCACGCGTGTTGCCGTGGCCAAGGGAAATAGGGATTCATTTTTATATTATACCCCTATTTCAACCCTTTGGGGGTGGAATTACGAAAAACTGTGAAATACGTACGTCTTCATTTTTAACCCGCAGCTCATATACCAAGTTTCATCGATATAATTTGAGAAATGACGGACTTTCTTACAAACTTTCAACCCCTATTTCACCCCTTTGGGGGTAGAATTTCGGGATAAAAAGTATCCTATGTCCTACCTCGTAGTATGGGCTCAAATCGTGCCAAGTTTCGTTTGAATTCATTCAGTAGTTTCGGCGTGATGCGCGGCCAAGATACAGACAGACAGACAGACAGACAGACAAAAATGAAAAAAATTACAGATTTGGCTTCAGTATCGAATAATGAGTGCCCTCCAAAAAAAATTTTCAAAATATCTTCAATGTACAGAATTGGACCTGTTGCAGTTTTATTATAAGTATAGATATAGATAACGTTATAACTATCGTTAGTGATATTCATTATAACTTTAAAATATATTACCTACCGGTTGTAGCGCTAGTTTTGTAGGAAAATGCCCGACTAGTTTCGAGCCCGTCCGCTTCTTCCTTTCTTCCTTTTATAATGTAGACAAGGGATATGGCCGGATTTCTCGAAATTCCCACGGGAGCGAAGCCACAGTACGACTTCTAGTTTCCTCGTCACCTTTATTACTGTGCCTTTATTCTATCATACCGCAAGGCATCGTCAAGGTCTGCACCCTTACCTAGTCGAAATTCCACTGATACGTACAAAGCTATTTGCTTCCTCGTTCCTACTTCGAACCGCTAGGATATGGAATGCCTTTCTGGTTTCCGTTTTCCCCTCCTCTTTTAATATAGGTACCTTCATATCAAGGGTGGATAGGCGCGCTCCACCTTAGGCTGCATCACTACTTGCAAGCAGATCTGATTTCAGCCAAGCGGTAGCCTATAAATTAAAAAAAAAAGTTTTATATAAGTAGTTACATCACAGAATTTTTTTAGAATGAGCTAGCTTTAAAGTCCTAGCACATTAGCTACATACACGTTAGCTAGTATAATATACTATATTATACTAGCTGATGCTCGCGTATTCGTGCGCGTGGTGTTACGTTTTTTTGGTTCCCGCGGGAACTCTTTAATTTTCCGGGATAAAAAGTAGCCTAGGTGTCATATCCAGGGTATAATCTATCTCCATTCCAAATTACAGCTAAATCCGTCTAGTAGTTTTTGCGTGAAAGAGTAAGAATCATACACACATACAAACTAACGCCTAAAGTCATTCCTTAGGAGCTGTTTATCTCAGGCATTCATATATCAATGGATCGAACCGAGACAAATTCACCGATTTTAAAGATTAAAGTTATCCACGGAAGTTTTCGGGCGATTGATTTTTTATATTTGGAATCCATTTGGTGATTTGAGTGCGATTGAATTTGCCTGATCCGTTTGAATGGCCTCCAACGGAATGCGTGAGATGCCGCCATTTTGGATTTGTTACGACTAATTAAGGTAACATTTCTTTTTTAACCGACTTCCAAAAAAGGGGGAGGTTCTCAATTCGGCGCGTATCTTTTTTTTTAATGTATGTCGGTGCATGTCTCCGTGGTTTCTAAACCGATTTGAAAAATATTTTTTTCAGTGTTTAGAGGAAGCTTGCGAGGTGGTCCCATAAAAAATTCTGACTCCAAATACTCAATCCTGATGAAATCCTCAAAACTAGGGAGGTAGAAAATTTTGATGGGGGATTCATATCCACTGCAAGTCAGCCCTTGACTACGATCTCACCTGATGGTAAGTGAAGATGCAGTCTAGGATAGTCGTGAGCTAACCTGTTAGGGGGTATGACAGTTATATTAAACCCATATCCCTTAATCGGTTTCCACGCGGCATTGTACTGAAACGCTAAATCGCTTGGAGGCACGTCTTTGTCGGTAACTAGTTACGGCCGAAACCTCCCACCAAGCCAAACCAGAGAAAATTCAGAAATTATAAACCGAATTGACCCTGCCGGGAATTTTACCCGGGACTTCCCGCAATAAAAACACAGCGCTCACCTGCGCCCGGGAGGCTGTCAAAAAACCAGGGAGTTGAATAAATTGACCACTAGACCAACAAAGCAGGCCACTATGATAAGTACATTGTTTTTTTCCTTTTTTTTATCTCACCATAAAGTTCCATTGCAATGTTATAATGGCAACTTTATTGTCTTCTACCATCTAACATACCTATGGGCTAATAAGTTATCTCATTTTTAGTCCAATAACTGTCCATAGTTTATTCTATTATTTAGCATTTTAATATTGTATTAAGTATTAATCTCATTAAATAAATAAGTTTATTCTATTGTACTAGTGTTCACTACGTTTTTGAGATCTACTTAAGTAGCACAAACACTGATTCAATGAGCACTTGTACCTACACTTTTTACAGTAGTTCGGGCGGTTTACTAATATTATAAATGCGAAAGTGTGTTTGTTTGTAGGTTTGTTGGTTTGTCCTTCAATCACGCCGCAACGGAGCAACGGATCGATGTGATTTTTGGTATGGGTATAGTTGAGGACCTGGAGAGTGACATAGGCTACTTTTTATCCCGGAAAATTGAGGAGTTCCCGAGGGAATAAAAAAAAAACTTAAACCACGCGGACGGAGTCGCGGGCATCAGCTAGTGTTATCTAAATCCATACTACTATTATAAATGCGAAAGTGTGTCTGTCTGTCTGCTACGCTTTCATGGCCCATCTGCTCAACCGATTTTAATGAAATTTGGTACAGGGGTAGATTGTGTCCCGGGGAAGGACATAGGCTACTTTTTATCCCGGAAAATTAAAGAGTTCCCGCGGGAATCAAAAATCTTACCTAATCCACGCGTACGAAGTCGCAGGAATCATCTAGTCTCTAATAATTGAGATTCAAGTCACTCTCACAATTGAAATATTTCCCTCGAATTTTACTTGCTGACGTGGGAGAGCCGCTGCCTCCGCCTGACTATAACTGTACTTGAACCAGAAGCCTGATTCTTGACTGGTTGACCTATCTAGATAAGTAAGCCGTGACGACCTCCGTGGCGCAGTGTTGAGCGCTGTTGTCTTAACGTGCGGAGGTCCCGGGTTCGATCCCCGGCAGGGTCAATTTGGGAATTTATAATTTCTAAATTTTCCCTGGTCTGGCCTGGTGGGAGGCTTCGGCCGTGGCTAGTTACCACCCTACCGGCAAAGACGTGCCGCCAAGCGATTTAGCGTTCCGGTACGATGCCGTGTAGAAACCGAATAGGGATTTGGGTTTAATATAACTGCCATGCCCCTAACAGGTTACCCCGCTACCATCTTAGACTGCATCACCACTTACCATCAGGTGAGATCTCAGTGAAGGGCTAACTGGTAGTGGATAAAAAAAAAAAAAAAGTACATCTACTGATCTTTTCATAACACGTGATCTGGTTGGCCCACGAAATCACGCCACCTTTCCAAAGCTCCCCCACTCCCACTCCACTACAGCCCATTAACGTCCCATCGCTGGGCACAGGCCTCCACTCTCATAGGAGAGAGGGATTTAGAGCTTAGACCCACCACGCTGCTCCATTGCGGGTTGGCGGGCTTTGACGACTATTATCATGTTTGTGATAAAAACCGGGGCCGACGGCTTAACGTGCTCTCCGAGGCACGGGGGTGAAACACCGCCAACTTCCAACAGGCTGGCACTGAGAATTTCTTAACTGAAAAACCCAGTACATAACAATTTTTATGCCCGACCGGGAATCGAACCCAGGACCTCGTGATCCGCAGTCGACTATGCTAACCGCTAGATCAACGAGGCAGTCCAAAGCTACCACACGCAAAAAACCTAATATTACAAGTTTTAGACATCGATTTACCAATTAAGGATACAACATTAGTCATTACCTACAAATTAATACTCAAAAAGCGTCCACAATCGCTTAAACAAACACAGCTATAGATAATAGACAAAGAGACACCAAACGGTTCACAAAAACCTAACTTTACCAAGCTTTATATTTAGGGTTCAATTTTGTAATAACAATTCGACACATACGAAATTTTGTCGCCTAGTGTACTCATGCGCGACTGAGGCGAAAATTGTTCACAATATCTATTTGTGCACAATTTGACCGTGCCGTTTTTTGCGTTTCGATGGTGCGTCTAAGGTATTGCTAAGTCAATGGTTTTAGAACATAGTCTGGCCACATAAGAATTTCATATAATATGAAACTTGACTTGAAGTTATGTCCGACCTCACAGCGGCCGCAAGGACTGGCCTTCTAAATTCCTGCGCCGTTGCCTAGCAACCGCAGTCAGATATTTAGACCGCCAAGACAGTGCAGATAATTATTATCAGACAAAAGTACAGACGTAATTTTATAATTTTATTAGTGCTTCACACACGAGGAAAGTTTCTAAACTTAAATACATATCAAAAATTTTCGGAACCGGCAGGATTTGAACCTGCGTCTCTCTGGGAATCTGGGAAGACTGGATTAAAGATGCATATCTCAAATTTCGTCACTGGCAGGTAAGTGAACCGTGGCCGAGTGGTCAAGGCGCTCAGGGCGCGATTCCCAGAGAGACGCAGGTTCAAATCCTGCCGGTTCCGAAAATTTTGGATATGTATTTAAGTTTAGAAACTTTCCTCGTGTGTGAAGCACTAATAAAATTATAAAATTAGTAAAACGCAAAATGTGTCATTCCTCGTTCAAAGAGTTCCATCGAATATGGGCCTTTGAAAGTAGTTTCGATACTTTAATATATCGCTACTGGATGGCATAGACAGTCGCGTAAAAAGACTGGATTAAAGATGCATATCTCAAATTTCGTCACTGGCAGGTAAGTGAACCGTGGCCGAGTGGTCAAGGCGCTCAGGGCGCGATTCCCAGAGAGACGCAGGTTCAAATCCTGCCGGTTCCGAAAATTTTGGATATGTATTTAAGTTTAGAAACTTTCCTCGTGTGTGAAGCACTAATAAAATTATAAAATTAGTAAAACGCAAAATGTGTCATTCCTCGTTCAAAGAGTTCCATCGAATATGGGCCTTTGAAAGTAGTTTCGATACTTTAATATATCGCTACTGGATGGCATAGACAGTCGCGTAAAAAGACTGGATTAAAGATGCATATCTCAAATTTCGTCACTGGCAGGTAAGTGAACCGTGGCCGAGTGGTCAAGGCGCTCAGGGCGCGATTCCCAGAGAGACGCAGGTTCAAATCCTGCCGGTTCCGAAAATTTTGGATATGTATTTAAGTTTAGAAACTTTCCTCGTGTGTGAAGCACTAATAAAATTATAAAATTAGTAAAACGCAAAATGTGTCATTCCTCGTTCAAAGAGTTCCATCGAATATGGGCCTTTGAAAGTAGTTTCGATACTTTAATATATCGCTACTGGATGGCATAGACAGTCGCGTAAAAAGACTGGATTAAAGATGCATATCTCAAATTTCGTCACTGGCAGGTAAGTGAACCGTGGCCGAGTGGTCAAGGCGCTCAGGGCGCGATTCCCAGAGAGACGCAGGTTCAAATCCTGCCGGTTCCGAAAATTTTGGATATGTATTTAAGTTTAGAAACTTTCCTCGTGTGTGAAGCACTAATAAAATTATAAAATTAGTAAAACGCAAAATGTGTCATTCCTCGTTCAAAGAGTTCCATCGAATATGGGCCTTTGAAAGTAGTTTCGATACTTTAATATATCGCTACTGGATGGCATAGACAGTCGCGTAAAAAGACTGGATTAAAGATGCATATCTCAAATTTCGTCACTGGCAGGTAAGTGAACCGTGGCCGAGTGGTCAAGGCGCTCAGGGCGCGATTCCCAGAGAGACGCAGGTTCAAATCCTGCCGGTACCGAAAATTTTTGATATGTATTTAAGTTTACGTACAGATGTAAGTTTTTAATACTCCAATATCCTGAATTTGATTGAATTTGACGACCTCCCTGGTGTTGTTTTGAGCGCTGTTGTTAAGTGTTGTTGTTGTTGTTGTTGTTGTTGTTGTTGTTGCGTTAAGACGTAGGAGGTCGCGGGTTTGATTCCCGGCAGGGTCAATTTGGGAATTTATAATTTCTGAATTTTACCAGATTACTGAGATTACTTTTTACTGAGATTTTTTTTTCTGGTCTGGCCTGGTGGGAGGCTTCAGCCGTGGCTAGTTACCACCCTACCGGCAAAGACGTGCCGCTAAGCGATTAAGCGTTCCGGTACGATGCCGTGTACAAACCGAATGGGGGTATGGGTTTAATATAACTGCCATGCCCCTAACAGGTTAGCCCGCTACCATCTTAGACTGCATCATCACTTACCATCAGGTGAGATCGCAGTCAAGGGCTAACTTGTAGTGGATAAAAAAAAAATTAACGACTTAACGTATATTAACGAAGTCGCGGGCATCTGATAGTTATTTATGTGTTAATCTAGGGTATTTTTTTTTTTTTTTTTTTTTTTTTTTTTTTTTTTTTTTTTTTTTTTTTTTTTTTTTTTTTTTTTTTATATATATAATCTACATCCATTCCAAATTTCAGCCAAATCGGTTCAGTAGTTGTCGCGTGAAGGAGTAACAAACATACACACATACAAACTTTAATATTATTATTGCCGATAGGTGGCGATTTGCACCCTTAAACAGTATTCAATGGGGACTATCGTTTCTTTGCTCACCAGTTGGCGCCACTGTTGACTAAGGCCCAGAGGTATAGCTGTCAAAGGCGACTTTATAAGATCGGCGCCGAAACAAAGTTTTAAATCTTGAATCTCATTATGTTTAATAATTTATAACTATCATCATAATATCGAGTAGCTAGTTCCGCAATGTTGTGCAGTTCCGTTTTGTTCGGAAAAAAAGGAGAACACAATATGTTTCCAAAAGATAAAACTGTTCTAAAACAGTGGCTAGTCGCAGGAATTCGCAGGATTCTGAGGAATTAATTATATAGGCACTTAATAAATAAAATAAAAATAAATTAATTACTTATTAAACTTATATTTATCCTTCCCTTTCCCTTTAAAACACACTGCTATACAAAAAAATATTAAACATTGTACTTAAATCCATACAATGGATATGATACTGAAAGATGGTTGAGTTGTTAGTTGAAACTACTAAACAATGGTAGATACTAGATTAAGCTGGAAAATTTTCTAGCAATAGCAGGTATCATGTATGTATGATAGTAGGGGCTACTTTCTTTCAATAAGTATTCATTATTGATCATTTTTATGTGCTTATAATAATTATCACACTGATAAACTCATCTTATAAAGAGAAAGTACATTTCACTTCCAATACTGTTAGTTAGTTCTCCAATTAATCCTTCTGGAGAAACCTGAAATGAAACATCTAATATTAATCAAGAGAAATACCTACTATTATTAAATTCTGGTCATCTCACACATAGTAATCTGATCCCAAGATAGGTGTGTTCTCGTTAGTGATACCTACTGTGGGTACATAACCAGAGACATAGGTATATTTCAATATCATGTAGTAAGTGTGTCCTTGATGTGCATGAAACCCTTATCCTTTCATGCAGAAGTCTTAGTAAGTAAATATATATAATACCTATATTAGGTAAATATATGTAAAAAGAAAAAACATAGCTGTTACCTCGGCAAACAAGCATACTTTTGGCAAAAAATAAGTTTGGAAACAGTAAACAAACTAACCTCTGAATTAGCTGCTCTTTGAGGCCGCCTATTTTTGCGCCTCTTTTTCTTAATTCCGCTTTCAAAGCGTTCACATTCATCGCCAAATAATCCATATTTGCGATAATTTCACGAAGGAGATCACTTTTCAACAGGTAAATTAAAGAAATTATAATTTATGTCACGAAGCCCGCCAAAACCAGTGAAAAGTGAATGATAATTGATATTGGACCTCACGCGACACCAGCGCCCCTAGCGGCAAATTCATACGCGATAGCCCCCATTCTATGCCTTGATATGGGTAGTCGGGTATGTCACACTCTCTTTAACGTTTCTGTGGTGGTGTCGTGTGGTGCGGGTTGTTACGTTCCCTCAAATATGGTTGAGCGAAGCAATGGCTGGATCATGCGTCATGCTCGTGAACGGGTGCCACCGTCGGAAATGGGGCTGCCTCTGTCTGCCAGTCTTGGCGTGTATTGAGTATTGTATGCTCGTGAAAAAAGCATACTATACAATCGAAGATTACGTAAATGATTTAAAAAAAAAGCGTGGATTTGATTCGCTCCAGCTATGCGTGGGACTGCAGTTACTTGTATCATTATGATGATTGTAAGTTTTGATGGAAAAGAGCAACCACCGAGTTTCTTGCTGGCTCTTCTCGGTAGGAATGGCATTCCGAACCAGCGGTAGATTCATATTATAACGATTCAAAAGCGCTTGTAAAAGCTTATTTGAATAAAAAAACATTTGAATTTTGAATTTTGAATTTTTTTTTAAATTTATATAGATAGAAATTCGCCTATGGCTTGCACCGCCCCATAAAGGTTTAAATTCCTTAAAGAGGCACGTATTTAACCAAAGAGATTGCTCCATTAGCCCCGCCCCCGGCTAACGGATGCGGTTGTATCGTGATTGCTATTGTGGCGGCCATCTTTTATTGTAATTCCATTGTATTTGTTCTCGAGCCACTTCCGTGCTTCAAGTGTGACATTTTACTTAACAAGTTAACAAGACAGTACCAAAAAGTCTTTGATTCTCTCCCTCTAGGCTCTATCACTAATAAGTCATTAGTTTCTAGTGGAATCCATACTAATATTATAAATGCGAAAGTGTCTTTGTGTCTGTCTGTCTGCTACGCTTTAAGGGCCCATCTTTTCAACTGATTTAGATGAAATTTGGTATAGAACTATAAAGGTACTGTAGATCCCAAGGGTTTATATTATGGAGTTCCCGTAGGCATCATAAAACCTTTATCCACGCGGACGAAGTCGCGGTAATCATCAAGTTAATAATATAACTACTACAATAATATGATTAATGCGAAATTGTGTGTTTGTTGGTTAGTTTTTCAATCACGCCACAACAAACCAAAGGATCGACGTGATTTTAGCACAAAAATGTGTGATAAAAAAGATTACTCACATTAAATGATAAATGGTTTATTTATGTCACGTATAGGACAACTTGTACCGGTTCGGAAAGTTTTGTACTGAGAAGAGCCGGCAAGAAACTCACCAGTTGCTCTTTTCATAAAAAGAAAAATGTTATAAAATTTAAATAATATATAATTCATACGATACGTAACAAGTATTAACACTGACTTGTGGGCCGCTGGATGCGAAACCGGTTGCTTCCATGCAACTTTGTCATTCATATTCAAATTCAAATGTGTTTTTATTCAAATAAACTTTTACAAGAGCTTCTGAATCGTCGAGTAAATCTTCCACTGGTTCGGAATGTCATTGAGAAAATTACATCCTACTCCAAAATGTACTTTCAATAGCCAAAAATCACAAAATACAGCTAAAAATATTTGGCTTAACGAGTTAACCCGGGACTGGAAGCTAGTTTAAAAACTAAGCTAAGAAAGCAGGCTAAAAAATAAAAACTAAGCTAAGAAAGCAGGCTAAAAAATTAGGGCTATTCACTTAGCATAATATAGACTTTAGGACTTATTTAAATAATGATCCCTTTGAGTATTTTTGAGTATTTAATAACAAAGAAAGAGATTTACATCTTAAGGAGAAAAACCGTTGGGATCACAATGATAAAGCCTGTACATACAGGCTTTATTATACATTACTAGAATACGTTTTTAACTTGAATTGTTATTTTCGGCGACCTCATAAAATGCTTACTTTTGTATTGGAAAGGTCTAAAAGAGCCTATATTTAAAATAGAGGAAAACTAAAACGAAGTTTCTTGCTACAAATCAAATAATCAAATAAATATTATAAATGCGAAAGTTTGGATGGATGGATGTATGGATGTATGTTTGTTACTCAATCACGCTCCAACAGATGAACGGATCTGGATGAAATTTGGCACAGAGATAGATTATAGTCTGGAAAAGCACATAGGCTACTTTTTATCCCGGAAAATTAAAGAGTTCCCGCGGGAACCGAAAAACCTCAACCCACGCGGGCGAAGTCGCGGGCATCAGCTAGTAATTTATATTTAGACTTCTTGTAGAGTTAAAATTCCTGAGGTAGGATTTTTAGATCATACCAATAATTTATGCTTACTAATATTATAAATGCTAAAGTTTGGAGGGATGGATGGATGGATGGATGGATGTTTGTTACTCAACCACGCCAGAACGGCTGAACGGATCTGGATGAAATTTGGCACTGATATAGATTATAGTCTGGAATAACACAGGCTAATTTTTATCCCGGAAAATTAAAGAGTTCCCGCGGGAACCGAAAAATCCACAAAAAAAAAATTGCATTGAGTGTGTAAATTTTTCTTAAATGTGGAAAACAAGGGGTAAGTACTTACCACTCTTTAGATCCACGATTGACGCAAAATCGATCCGTCTATCTGTATGTACATAATCACATTATTATGCTCACATCCAACCATCTTTGGGACCCTTAGCACATTGAATATTTATTGGAAATTATTGAGAGCATCGTAAATATAAAACGAATATTGTTTTTATCGAAAAGTCTAATTGGTCTTTTTGTAACGTGAGATAACCTAATTTATTATAATTACAAAGCGTGTATGTAACTCACTTTTTTTTATTCCACTACAAGAGCCCTTGACTGCGATCTATATATAATTTTAAATATATTTTTTTTTTAACTTATAGTTGGTACCAGTGATGGTAAAGAGCCGAAACTTTCCGAGATAAAAAGGAGCCTATACCACACTCGGTCCTCAACTATGCCCATGCCAAAAATCACGTCAATTCGCTGCTCTGTTGCAGCGTGATTTAAGGACAAACCAACAAACAAACACGCTTTCGCATTTATAATATTAGTATGATATGATTTAAATGAACAAAGACTATTGTATCATTAAATACAAAATTCAATTAAATTGTGCAAAATAAACGATTATTCGATACAGCCAATTCATTTCTGTTTAACGATTACCTATTAATTTGAACAGCGAGATAAATACAAAGCACTTCTGCAGACAATCGAAAGATATTTAGTAGATAAATAATACAAGTAATAAAGTTTAAGATTAGATTCCTTTAATTCCGAGCCTATGATAATAAATGTTTAGGATTTGTCTTGCTAACTACGTCTTTTCAGATGGACTAAACTAAACTTTCTAAGTATGTATATTTCTAACTTCAAAACTGCTTGCTAATAAAGTTCAATGTCTTATTCTATGTAGTACACGAACTTCGAGTATAATCGACGACCTCCCTGGTGCAGTGTTGAGCGCTGTTGTCTTAACGTGGGAAGTTCCGGGTTTTATTCCCGGCAGGGTCAATTTGGGAATTTATAGTTTCTGAATTTTCTCTGGTCCGGTTTTGTGGGAGGCTTCACTATTTTTCATCATTACGTATGAGAAAAAGCTAGGAGTATCAACCTACTATGTATGGACATTACCTATACGTTTAAGCACCAATCAGAAGCACGAACGCGGACCAACCAGAAGATACTCCTATCAACCTTAGATGTATAGACATTATTGACGCAGTATTCTGAAGCACGAACGCGGACCAATCAGAACAGAGAAATGAAAAGTCCTATGGGCCTAAAAATTACATTTTGCTCCCGCTATCCTCTGAAGCCAATATTCGTTTTTCGAATAGGTATGATGAAAAAAACATTCTTGATTTCTTGCATGAGTATAGTTGAGGACATGAAAAGTGACATAGGCTACTTTTTATCTCGGAAATTCCCGTGCAAATAAAAAAAAAACTTATTCTACGCGGACGTAGGGCATCAGCTAGTTTTATTTATATTTGTTTTATTCCGTCTTTTCACCGCTAATATAATAAGAAGCATCAATCACACCGCGCGCACATGTTGGGGTATAACTATGTATGTCGACTGAATTCGGTCTGTCCGTGTATTTTTGTTGCGATGATTTATCGAATCCGCGACCATTCCGGCCGGCGCCATATTGTGTTATGTGAAAACCGATAATATCAAATATCAAATAAATATTATAAATGCGAAAGTTTGGATGGATGTATGGATGGATGTTTGTTGCTGAATCACGCCCCAACGGCTGAACGGATCTGGATGAAATTTGGCTCAAAGATAGATTATAGTCTGGAATAACACTTAGGCTACTTTTTATCCCGGAAAATTAAAACGTTCCCGCGGGAACCGAAAAACCTCAATCCACGCGGACGAAGTCGCGGGCATTAGCTAGTTGTTAATATTTTTTAAAAGCTATAAAATTAACAGGGGGTGTGGAAAAAAAAGAAAAAAATTAGCGATTGACGAGATCCCGGGTTCGCGTCCCGGGTTGGGCCATAATTGAGTATTGGGTTTTTCTGACTAGAAATTCTCAGTACTAGCCCGGAGTTAGGATGTTGGCGGTGTATTATAACCGTGTATAATAACCGGGATCCCCTCAGAGAGAGAGGGGATCCCGGTTATTATCACTAATATGATAATAGTCGTTAAATTCCGCCAACCCGCATTGGAGCAGCGTGGTGATTCTAAGCTCTAATTCCCTCTCCAATGAGAGTGGAGGCCTGTGCCCAGCAGTGGGACGTTAATGGGCTGTAGCGGCGGCGGTACTATTACTCTAACGACAAAGACGTACGCTCAAGCGATTTAGCGCTCCGGTACAACGATCTCAATTTACATAGACGGGCCCTGTCAAACAAAGAATGTGGATCTATTTTACTAACGCCAGCTAGTCTGAAAAGCGGGATAGCGCCATGGCGGGGACAAAGACAGGCTTATACAGGTGTGGAGCACGCTCTACAGGTCAGACGCCCAATTTTTTTCTATGAAAGGGCCCATCTAGTACCTACATATAATATGTACCTATATGGATGCTCCGGTACGATGCCGTGCTTAAATTAATCCGTGTTGAATTAGAGGTATGGGTTTAATAATGTTTTTACTTCAAGGGTCGTTATACGTATCTTTCTCAGGGGTGAAGATTCAAAGTTTCGCTTTTCATACAAATCTTTGAGACATTCAAGTATTTAGAGGCGCGCGTCTATAAAGTTTCATTTAATTTGATTGCTAAGTATTCAAATGAGAACAAAACATTGTTTGTATGGGACGGGTTTGATTCCTCGAAGGACACTCGTGACTATCACTCTGTGTACGGGCACGAAATTAACGGTAGCGGGGCGCAGGCGGTGGCGGGGCGATGCGATTAGTCGGAGAGCTGGCGACGAATTTTGGGAAGAAAGAGGTCTGGTAATACTTTATAACCGACAAAAATGTCTGGGATTTTCTTTTCTAAGGGGTTCGAACTTTTTTGTATGAAAGCGGGCATAACGACCCGCCGCCATTTTGATTTTTTTTCGAAATCGCGGCGTGCTATGAAAGTAGTATGTAGAGATAGAGGACACATATACGAACAAATAATGTCAAGTAACATATTACCCCAAGGCGCCAGATCGATTCAATCCCCAAAAAATGAAGTTGCCAAAAAAATGATTTTTTGGATGGTTTTTTTGCAAATGTTATATGCTGCGCAGTAGCGAAATAACCGCAAACGCTCTACCAGACTGGCAGGACATGATTCGCCAATGGACGAAATTATATATTTTCACAATTTCAGCTTGCCTAAATGACCTTCCCGAAATTCGTCGCCAGCTCTCGGACCACATCCCCGCTGTCGCCGTCGCTCGGCCGTCGCTAGTTTCGTGTCTAACGCCTAAAGGTCTAGCCCCACTACAGAGGCACGTAGCAGCAAGTATTGTTTGTATGAGGTTGTACGAGCTGGGCCCACTTAAGCCACGCGGCACGTCGACATAATTGTGTAAATAATACTTGGCGCTACGTGCCACGTCGCGCCGTGCCTCTGTAGTGGGGCTAGAGAGATTTATTAAAATGGCCACCAACTCCCTAGCTTTCAATATAATTACCTAATGTAATATGGGACAGTGTAATATCGTATGCCTGAATAAAAAAAAATGTCGAAGCACAACTTCGCGCCGCACTCTGCATACTAATGGGCTCCATAAACTCTCCTAAATTATGTACACACGAAATGAGACGCAAACTGAATCCATGTTAGCGACACTCCGCTGTACCTACTTTACTTTGTACGATGCGGGATTTGTTTTAAAAAAATAAAAAATAAAATAAAAAATACAAAATAGGACGTGTCTGTTCATTTTAATGTCTGTGGTATTGTTGGAAGTTGCAATTCCTCGTTTCCCCCGTGATTGAATGACTAGTGTAAGGATAATTCCAGAAGTTATTTGTGTTATATGAGGCCAAAGAAAATTTTTGTTCCCCGAGGGCGCTATTTTGAATTCAGAGCGAAGTGAAGGATTTTAAAGTAGAATCCTGAGCGTAGCGAGGAATTCAATATACGCCGCCCGAGAACAAAAAATTTGGCCCCGAGTGACACACACTATTTTTCATCATTACGTATGAGAAAAAGCTAGGAGTATCAACCTAATGTATGGACATTACCTATTCGTTTAAGCACCAATCAGAAGCACGAATACGGACCAATCAGAACGGAGAAATTTTAAGCACCAATCAGAAGCACGAACGCGGGCCAATCAGAACAGAGAAATGAAAAGTCCTATGGGCCTAAAAATTACGTTTTGCTCCCGCTATCCTCTGAAGCCAATATACGTTTTTCGAATAGGTATTATGAAAATGTATTTTTGTACTCTCTTTAAAACTTACACGAATAAATGGTTAAACGTGTAGAGGTTCCACGAGATTTGCTGTTATTCGTTAATTATAAAACTAGATTAAACATAAAGAAAATGTTCATTTAGTACTAAGAATTTCTAGTTAGAAAAACCCAACACTTAATTTTGGCCCGACCCGGGACCCGGGATCCGGGAACCCGGTACCTCGTCGGCCGCAGTCGAACATGCGAACCGCTAGACCAATGAGGCATAAAGCAATACTTAAGCAATATTACTCAAAATGACAGTTTGATGTCACGTACCTTATCGTTCCTGAAATAAGGATTATAATTCTAGAACACGAAAGTAAACAATAATGAAACAATATGGCTTTTATTGTTGGCAGTATGGCCCCAGGTAACCACAAAGTTGTAGTGGAGAATAAATACAAATACGTTATACCGAGTGTCCACTTGAGGATTGTGGAAAAGTTACCGCCGCAGAATCCGCGGTTAATAAAATACTAGAGGTCGCCCGCGACTTCGTCCGCGTACAATTTTTGTTTTCCTATGAGATTATGAAATTTTCCCGCTGCAAAGTCTATTTATAGAGACTGCGGCCGACGAGGCCCCGGGTTTGAGTCCAGGGTCGGGCCATTAGTATTGGGTTTTACTGACTAGAAATTCTCAGTATACGAGTAGCCCGGAGTTGGGAAGTTGGCGGTGTTTCACCCCCGTGCCTCGGAGAGCACGTTAAGCCATCGGTCCCGGTTATTATCACTAACATTAAATAGTCGTTAAAGCTCGCCAACCCGCATTGGAGCAGCGCGGTGGGTGTAAGCTCTAATTCCATCTCTCCTGTGGGAGTGGAGGCCTGTGCCCAGCAGTAGGACGTTAAATTGGCTGTATTAGTGGTGGCTAGCGTATTTATGAAAAAAAAATGTTTTTCCAGCACCATAATATATAGTGTGACGTTTTGTTTGATGTTTGATGAGAACAATTATTAAATAATACACTCGATTGTAAAAAATAAAATAAAAAGCAAAGGTGTACGAGGAGTGAAATATTCTATCATTTTTAATATTCCACTTATTTCCAGAACAATGAATAAAAAAATCTTGATAAAATATTCATATTTTAATTATTCGCTTAAACTCTCCTGACGTACCTAGCCATTGTTGCATGACCTAATTAAAAATATATGAGTTGTGCTCTGATTTAGAACAATGTTAGACTTTATGTAGGTGTAATTGAGTCCATTTTTGCATAACAGTACATTTCATTGTTCTTGCTGTTAGATAGTTAGGTTAACTGGATGATATTCATTTAACTATTATAATAGTGTATAATTTTACCAATTAAGGCGAAGTGGTGAAAGTCTTGAGTTATCACCTTTTTTCACTTTTAGATTAGATACTAGATCATGCCCGCGATTTTTTTGGCGTTGGTTTTCAAGGTTATTTAATTCTTGGAACTCAACTTTCCGGGATAAATAAAGCCGGAGTGTTAATTCGGGGTAAAAACTATCTCCATTCCAAACTTTAGTCAAATCGGTTCAGTTATTTTGGCGTGAATGAGTAACAAACAGCCTCACATCCAAGCTTTCACAATAGGGATGATGCCTATATCAAAAATAAATTATTTCGAACTGATTATTAAATAGAGGGTCTTCCAAAATACCTACAGTTTGGACACGTGTACTCGCGCGTTCGGTATGTCGCAGCAGAACAGAACCTGCAAATCGTTTATGTAGATTAACTTATTTATGATAAAAAAAATCAAAAAAAAAATAAAAACCGACTTCAAAAACCACAAACACTAAAAAGTAAAAAATAATTTAATTTATTATGTATACAAGAGTTAATGTAGTTCTATAATATCATTTTTTGGAGTGGGTCCAATTAGCCGCATGAACCGTCTACCTACTCTTCATTATTGTTGACGTGACTCCACATTGGCACCGACTCCAAAAAATGTTATTATAGAACTACATTAACTCTTGTATACAATATAATAAATTAAATTATTTTTTACTTTTTAGTGTTTGTGGTTTTTGAAGTCGGTTTTTATTTTTTTTTGAAAATTTTTTATTTCACAATTTTTAGTGGCCCACTGTTTTAAAATACAGGTTGTAACCAGAACGAGATATGCTATCCATGGTTAAAACATACTGTTTACAAAACTATCACGCTGATCGCGAGCAATTTACTCTTATCCATTGAGGAGTTCCGTTCTCCATCTCCGGAGATATTCATTAGATCTTCACCAAATTAAAATGGGACCACCTCTGAAGTATGACCTACTCGTACCAAACAAAAAAATAATTATTAAAATCGGTTCATAATTGGCAGAGAAATCGCGTAACAAACATACAAAAAAAAAAAACCATACAGTCGAATTGAGAACCTCCTCCTTTTTTGAAGTCGGTTAAAAAAATCATTTTAACCACAAACGCACCGGCGCTATTTCCGATTGATTTCGAAACCATCTCCCCCACACGTGATTACGACTGGTATAGGATATATGAAACGTGGTGGAGCTGGAATACTGATTAACTGTGATTAATCATGATCATCACAACCCATTACCCCTAATGGGGAATAGGGGTATGGGTTTAATACAACTGCCATGCCCCTAACAGGTTAGCCCTTGGCCCGCTACCATCTTAGACTGCATCATCACTTACCATCAGGTGAGATCGCAGTCAAGGGCTAACCTGTAGAGGAAAAAAAAAAAAATGATCACGAGTCTTCTATCAGACTGAGAAGATTTGGCCAATGGGGCTGATTCTGTAGTGCACAGTCTCTAAACTAAACTAAAATTAGAGCATTACAAATGTTGCTAACCCTTTCATAATACTCCCTACGGAAAGGGACAGAACTAGATTTAAAGCTGCCATTTTAGTTTAGTTTAGAGATTGTGCATAATTCATAATATATTTATTTGCTGATTGCAGGTTATATTACATAGGCAGTTCTTACAATAAGGTCATAGGATCTAGCCACAATCTACCAATCACATGGTGTACAAATTATCATAAAATTTAATTATCATAAGTAATTAAATACATTTAAGGAGTTTCACACATTTAACAATTATACACTATAATATTACATAATAATTATTATTACAATTAAAATTCATGTTAATTAATGTTAGATATATAATTTAATTTCTTATCTATTATTAGATTACTATTAAATTATTATTTTAATACAAAATAAAAATTAGTTGTTTAAATAAGCACAAAAAACAATCTAGCCGTCATATTTCCATTAATTCAGTTAAATTAAAAAATTCGTGCACTACAGAATCAGCCCCAATGTCTACTGCCTATGCCCTATGGCTATGTCTAAAAATAGAAGGTGTAACACGACGATTAAAATATAATAAGTCGTATCACGAATAATTACAATGGGTGACTTTATAACGCGATGATACCCTTAGATCGCGGAGTGAGACACAACTTAATATCGCACGTCTGAGGGTGAAGACGGTGCGGTGCCAACTAACTATCTCACTGAATGTCGCCAGGCGCTAAGCCTAAGGCATCTACCTGGGCCCAGACCCTTACAACGGGCCTGTCCCCCGCACTCCTTGGGTTTAAACCCCTTTGCCTTCCTACAAAGGTCAATTTATACAAAGTGACGTAGGTTACTTTTTATCCCGGAAAATGAAGGAGTGGGAAATATAAAAAAACTTATTCCACGCTGACGTTTTTTTTTTTTTTTAAATATATAGGCCAGCGATTGGCTGCAATCAGACTTGCTTGCAAGTGGTACGTACAGATACACACTTAGCGTATGGTCCAATCGCATATATTATGATTGAATTAGCATATCAAATTGTATAATTTGTATGTCGCCATTTGGAATATTAAACTAAGCATCCAGGCCCGTTAGCATCGCTTGTTAGTTGTTAGTTTAACTAACATAATCAAGTTACGCATTAAGCAATCATGAACTCTACTAAATTAAACTCAAAGTTCAATATTATCCTACAACTAAAACACGAGTAACATACGTTCTATAGTTCGCGCACGAGTTGAATGCAGAGCAATGTATGGTGACAAATACATTTACTCGTACTACTACAAATACATTTATACGGTATAAAAAACATAGGGTATGAAAATAGAAGCCTACTAGCTGATGCCCGCGACTTCGTCCGCGTGCAGACTTAGTTTTTAATTCCCACGGGAACTCCTTTATTTACCGGGATTAAAAGTAGCTTATGTAACTCTCCAGGTCCTCGACTATACTCATGCAAAAAATCACGACGATCCGTTGCTCCGTTGCAGCGTGATTGAAGGACAAACCAACAAACAAACAAACACACTTTCGCATTTTTATTATTAGTATGAAGTATGATACGAGTAGTATGATGTGATTTATTATATATAACCTATTCTGTGCTTATAGTCAGATAGATATACAGACAGACATACTTTCGCATTTATAATATTACTAGCTGATGCCCGCGACTTCGTCCACGTGGATTTTTGGTTCTCGCGGGAACTCTTTATTTTTCTGAGATAAAAAGAAGCCTTTGTGTTATTTTAGACTATAATCACAGCTATAATCTAACTCTGTGCCTTTCATCTAGATCCGTTCAGCCGTTTTGGCGTGATTAACAAACGATTTGTGTTTTGATTGAGTAACAAAGATCCATCCATCCAAACTTTCGCATTCATAGTAGGTAGTATTAATACATAGACGTACTCGATTTAGTATAGTACTAGCCCAGAGTAAGGAAGTTGGCGGTGTTTCACCCCCGTGCCTTCTTACGGAGAGCACGTAAAGCCGTCGGTCTTGCGCCTGATCTCTCTCCGGTCGTGTCGGATTTTCCGTCCAATCGGGCTATGAGAGTAAAGGAACAGAGAATGCACCTGTTTATGCGCACACACCTGTGCACTATAATATCTCCCGCGCAGATGGCTAATCTCTCTGAAGATAGGCCGCCGTGGCCGGAATTCGGTCGGGAGGATATTATTAATAGTATAGATGAGAATGAAATGATTTACATAGAGCAACCTGTGTCACATAAGATAATAATTAATGTCAAGACTGTACCATGACTCACTACTATTAATATGAATTATTAGTATAAAATAACATGTTACATCAGAGAAAACAATAAAGAACTATTAAATTACACAGTATTAGAATATACGGTCGTGGTGCGCCCAATCCGGCCCTCTCTTTAATTTGAGGACGAGTTATCGACGCCACACATTCGCTGGGCGGGCGGTTTCCACTTGGCCGTCTTGAGCGATATAATCTTGATTTAAATTTAAATGATTTTTATTGTAATACACTTTTACAAGTGCAGTAATCGTCGGTTTAATCGACAGCTTGTTCGAAATGCCATTCCTGCCAAGAAGATAATCCGACGCGCTCCAGTATTTCAAAATGGCATTTTTTTTTGCATTCTCAAAAAACCGCTGTGGCTTTGCGTTACGTCAGAATCGTCAGTCTTTTGAATAGGAGCACTTAACATCTCCTCTGAATATCTGACGCGCTCGTTTTTTTATAACCAGTGTTTTTATTTCCGTATGGTCAACCCCACCATGCAAACCGACAGATTAATATACATATAACAGAAACACGTGGGGCATACCTATACGCTATCAATATCTGACGCGCTGGAGTAAATCCAAAAATTCCCTCTTGGGCTCCCCTACTATTAATGACGTGTATTATTAGCAAGTACTCATATTTCTGCATAATCAAATCAGAATTGGGGATATGAATTGGGGATATACCCAACAATATGAAGAAAAAAAAAAGTTGACAGATTCCCAATTAGGCCTATGGAAATCACACTGAAATCGGAGCATCCTGTATACATAATAATAAGGCATAAGTTACAATAAATGATATATTCCACCTACCTACACGACTCTCGACTTATTTATAACGATTTCCTTTCTTTGAGAAGAAAATGTTTCCTCTTTTTAATGAGCTAAACTCAAACTGTTTGAGGAATTTCATGGAGCATAGCCGGCTGAAATTAAGGGCGAAAACATATAGTTTTTTTTTCTTTTTTTTTTTTTTTTGGTGATAGGCTTACGCTTGACGACAATCATGCTTAGTGCAAAGCAATGATGAGGTCTAGGTTGGAACGCGCTTGCCTAGAAGATGCCCATTCACTCTTGCCTTGAAGGTACTTAAGTACCTACAGATTTCGCTTCAAATAATTGACCAGTCTTTGACCTGTCCTGACTGACTGACTGACTGAGGTCTTTTACATCTTCTAATCTTCCAATGCATAGCCTAAACCACTTGAGTTAGAAACTTGAAATTTTGAGATTAGGTTCCGTATACACGCATTATTTATTTATTTATTGATAGGACATACCCGATAAGACATTACAGTTTCCCAATACGTCTTATCGGGCAACAATATTACATTTAAATTGCACATACATAAAAAAAGCTCTAAAAATACAGAACAATAAACAACACACTATTAATTATGAAGTGTGATCTGCGGTTTGCCATCTGCATTTTCTTTTACTTTTCCCCCAAGTGTATAATTTTATTAATAAATCATTTTTTTTTTTGTATTCACTCCAAGTTAGCCCTTGACTGCGATCTCACCTGATGGTAAGTGATGATGCAGTCTAAGATGGTAGCGGGCTAACCCGTTAGGGGCATGGCAGCTAAATTAAACCCATACCCCTATTCGGTTCCTCCACAGCCTCGTACAATATGGCTAAATTATAGCCGTTAAACCTACCTCTAGGGGGATAAAGTATGTATATGTATAGGTACACAAAATTTCGCCATTTACCAAGTTGTAGCCATGAAAATTTTGAAAGTACATACATAAGTAATTTATTGAGGAAATTTTTGAAAATTCTCAAAGGGGTTACCTAAATATTGGAAGTTTGTATGACAGTCCGTCATTATTTATGTTATATACATGTAAATTAGTTTTTGGTACAAAATTTAAGGAACATAATATCATAATAAGTATTGTGTAATTCCATTTCTAAGGGATTTTCGGATATTCCAATAAACATACTAGAATGTTATAAATGCGAAAGTGTGTTTGTTTGTTGGTTAATTGATTTGTTGGTTTGGTCCTTCCACGGAGCAACGGATCGACGTGATTTTTGGCATGGGTATAGTTGAAGACCTGGAGAGTGATATACGATAATTTTAATCTCGGAAAATTGAGGAGTTCCCGCGGGAAATAAAGAAAACTAATACCACGCGGTCAAAGTCGCGGGCATCAGCTAGTAGGATAATAAAACGAAATAAGAGCGAGTTGTGGGTCTAAATTAATAATAATAATAATAGCTATTAAGTTAATAATATCGTTATAAAGAAACATCATTACTTGTTGAAGAAGCTCATTTTATAACAAAGTAATCAGAGATAGCTTAATTGATATTTAATTTACACAGTTAAATACTGTACTTACATTTATTTTCAAATTGTAATTTTATTAAATTACATCGAGTAAAAACATTTAAATACATTTCTCGCAATAAAATAAATCAATTTGTACGTTTCTCTTCCAAAAACATAATTAAACAGAAGTCGTAACGAAAAGATAAATTGAATTCGACAGTTTTAATGATGCTAGGCATAAAGGTCTTCGTCCATTAGACAGATGGTATTCGGCTTCCTATTTGGCGTGTTCCAGGGTTCAAATCCTGCGCATGTACCTCTAACTTTTCGAATATGCATTATTGCTTACCTATATCACTTGCAAATATCGTGCATCGTGAGTAAATCGGCATTTTTCATTCACAGAAAGAGACAGACATTGACGTCATCATATACATCATAGTCATGACTATGTTATGCCCACTTAATAAAGCTAGATTCACATTATGTAGTTTACACATCTCCCTTTTTAAACAGATAAAATAAAGGAACTTGAAATTTAATTTGCTATAATCCGCAACAATAGGCAAATATATGTGGTGCAGTGTATCTTGCACTTGCAGCTTGCAATATTCACCACACCACATCAATCTTCCAAATTATTCTCAACGTACGTTTCATTCCGACACCGGAGCATCTTCAGGAGATGTTGACTCGACAATGCACGATTGTAAAGATCTTTACAATCAAATAGATCTATAGATCTAATCTATAGATTATAGCAAATTAAATTTCAAGTTCCTTCATAATCATGGACTTCAAGATTCAAGATTCAAGATTCAAGATTCAAGATTCAGGATTCAATTCATTTATTCAATATAGGTACACTGTACACTTATTGACGTAAAAAATTACTTACATAAAAAACATGATGGTGATAATCAAATCTTCCGCAAAGTAACGCCTGCTTCTATCCAATAGATAAAATAAATTCACTATTTATCTTTTTAATTGACATTTCAAGTTACACACTATGATGTTTGTACAACGTGTGTTGTAGTTATGTAGTTTACACAGCAAGGTAATGAGCCGTCGGTAAGTTTAAATTATTAGAAGGTTAAGATTAGAGGTTTAGTAGGTTGTCTAATAGGCGTAGACCATTGGATGACGTCAAAACAATTTGAATTTTGTCAACTCAAACGAGCAAATACGGTCAGCAGAAGACTCCTATTTGAATTTTAAAAGCGAAAACGTTTTAAAGTGTTTCGGAACACGTGAAGCGTTTTTAGTTTTTTTGTTCTTTGTACTTTTCGATTACTCCCAGTGGAAATGCAGGCACGCTCTCTTAGATGAGTGCGTTGGACGCAATAGTCCTTGCCATATTACTGGACCATTGGGTCAGGACTGTGATACATTGGTCGTGTAATGTGAAAGGTAACCGGTGAATTATAGTTTGGGAGAATTCTGACTTGAGATACATTACTAACTTATCTATTACTAGCTGATGCCCGCGACTTCGTCCGCGTGGACTAAGTTTTTTCGATTCCCGCGGGAACTCATTAATTTTCCGGGATAAAAAGTAGCCTATGTATGTATGTATGTATATTCTTTATAGCTGAAGCCCGCGACTTCGTCCGCGTGGAATAAGTTTTTCAGTTAATTTTCCAGGATAAAAAGTAGCCTATATATTACTATCCCACGGTATAATCCCCCTATATTGGTGAAACACGTACTTCTTCATATTTTAACGAAAGCCCAAATGCTGTTTCATGGCTATAACTTGAGAAATTAAGGATTTTCATACACACTCTCAACCCCTATTTCACCCCTTCCGGGGTGGAATTTTGAAAAACTGTGAAACACATATGTTTTCATTTTCAACCCACAGCTCATATATCAAGTTTCAGACTATAACTTGAGAAATTAAGGACTTTCATACAAACTTTCAACCACTATTTCACCCCTTCGGGGGTAGAATTTCGGGATAAAAAGTATCCTATGTCCTACCTCGTAGTATGGGCTCAAATCTTGCCAAGTTTCGTTTGAATTCATTTAGTAGTTTCGGCGTGATGCGCGGCCAAGATACAGACAGACAGACAGACAGACAGACAGACAAAAATGAAAAAAATTACAGATTTGGCTTCAGTATCGAATAATGAGTGCCCTCCAAAAAAAATTTTCAAAATATCTTCAATGTACAGAATTGGACCTGTTACAGTTTTATTATAAGTATAATATAGATGATATTATAAATGCTAAAGTTAATCTATCAGTCAGTGATCTGTCTGCCACGTTTTTACGGCCCATATTTCGATTAATTTTTACCAAATTTGGTTCGTGTGGTAGTTTATTTGAAGGCTACATTTAATTTCTGTAAATCCGTACGTTTATGCTGAGTTTGAATTCGATTAATCGTATAAGAATTCGATGACATTAGCGTCAAAGTAAAATTAACCTTGTCGACCTCCGTGGCGCAGTGTAGAGCGCTGTTGCCTTAACATGCGGAGGTCCCGGGGTTCGATCCCCCGCAGGGTCAATTTGGGAATTTATAATTTCTGAATTTTCCCTGGTCTGGCCTGGTGGGAGGCTTTGGCCGTGGCTAGTTACCACCCTACCGGCAAAAACGTGCCGCCAAGCGATTTAGCGTTCCGGTACGATGCCGTGTAGAAACCAAATAGGGGTATGGGTTTAATATAGCTGACATGCCCCTAACAGGTTAGCCCGCTGCCATCATTACTTACCATCAGGTGAGATCGCAGTCAAGGGCTAACTTGTAGTGGATAAAAAAAAAAAGCTTAATAATCTTCAGATCTTCTTAATAATATTCAGTACTCAATTTCGTGTACGAATTCATAGTCAGCACTCCAAACGATACGTTGGAACGTATCGTAAATTTGAAATCGTTTGTACTGAATTTGTTACTTATTTTGAAGATACGGTTCATTTTACTTTGACGCTAATGTCATACGATCAATCGAATTGAAACTCAACATAGGCGTACAGAGAATTCTAACAGGATTTTCAGAAAGCCTTCGCGATTGAAGTCACCAGTATCTTCTAATCGTCGTGTAAAAAGGAAATTTAAATGTCTACTCTCACTCGAGTCGCTCAATGACCCGCAGTGAGTATAGTGTTTCTATTTTTGCCTGGCTCTTTGAGTGGTACATTTAGAATTCATACGTAGCTCTGTTACAAAGGGTTCGGTACAAAATGCATATTGTACCGACGTAGCCATCGTTGCTTTTATAAGTGTCCCGGGTGTTTTGTGACCCAGTATTTTTCCGGCTTTTGACCAAAGGCTGTGTAAAACTTTCATTTGTTATGATAGGCAGTCTGATCAGTGTGCTTAGCATGCGCACAACAAGATTATCTCGCGACGAGAGAGAGAGATGTTGTCGTTGCCGGCAACATTTTCATTTACCCTAACATGCACAAAATGCGGTATATTACAAGAAAAAAATAGTCGATATGTAAAGGTTCGTAGAGAAAAATACCATAGATAAGAAATATTACTTTTATCTCTACTTTTGACGTAACGAGACATTAACCATGTTAGCTTCGGTATAGACAGAGAGAGCTATAACGGGTAGACATAATTTTACTCGTAGTGCGCATGCTAGCCATATGGTGTACGTACAACCCTCGTCTGTACTCTGATTGATGATTCCGTCGAATTCTGACAGTTGGCAGTGTTAGTTGTCTATGCTGACATAGACAAAGAAGAAATGTTTGGGACAACGACTGTTAATAGAAGATGAAGATTGTTAGATAATAGAATAATAATTATTAGTGGTAGAATGCATATTATTCCCATCAAAATAATATGATCGAGTTTAAGTGTTGTAATTGTGTGTAATTGTGTGTAAGTGGTGTATCAAATAAAATATATTATAAATGCGAAAGTTTGGATGTATGTATGTATGTTTGTTACTCAATCACGCTCCAACGGATGAACGGATCTGGATGAAATTTGGCACAGAGATAGATTATAGTCTGGAATAGCACATAGGCTTTTTATCCCGGAAAATTAAAGAGTTCCCGCGGGAACCGAAAAACCTCAATCCACGCGGACGAAGTCGCGGGCATCAGCTAGTCTGGAATAATTTGCACGCCATATGATTGGCAGATTGTGGCTCGGAACTTAAATTATTACTGTAACAACTTTTTATGTACTTACTAATCAGCAAATAAATGATTATGATTATGAGCTGACACTGCCAACTGTCAGAATAATCATTCCACGGAATTAAAAATCAGAGTATAGTCACCTGGCTATAAAAACGTAGAAATCGTTGTCTTGCCCATTGGCTGAATAACTACCAGATAGTTCAATAACCCCATGTATAATTCTTAATTTTAGACGCTTAAGTAAAAATCCACCTCTAGTTATTTTTAAAAGATCTTTGTTTCCCACCAAGTTTCCCACATGCAACAGGCATAAAGTGACATCAAAATGCTCAAATTCCACTAAACACTGTTCACAGATTCCGCGCGCTTATTTCGGCGCCAAAATTTCGTGAACACCGCTTCCACCGAGTACAACAGAATTAACTTCTGAATGAAAGAAGTAAAAACATTTCCTCAGAGCTGGGGAAATGTATGTTGAATTAAACATGTTTACTCTACAAAATAGACAGCTATAAGTTTTCTTATCAAGTAAAAATTAGTTTATTATCCATACGAATATTATAAATTTGAAAGTGTATCCTGTCTGTCTATCTGTCCGTCTGTCTATCTATCTGCTATGCTTTAACGGCCCATCTTTTCAACCGATTTTGATGAAAGGTATAGTGGTTGGTTTCATCCCGGGGAAGGACATAGGCTTAGAATAACTACCTATAGAAACCTAGTACACTCGCGAAATATAAGCCGTTCAATTGGTGCCATAAATGGCATCGTACGACGCTCGCGCAGTCCGAAAAAAGCTGATTAACTTAGTTTTAGAAGCTACAATGCTACAAACAAACTAACCAATTACTTACCCAACTTTTAGGTGGAAAACATTTAAACTAGCAACATTATGTTTGCGTTTACGAGGCAAGTAAACACAGCACACATAGCGAATTTGTAGCTTGCGTTTTGAGAAGGCGTTGTTTGGAAACATACCTTCTATAGGTTATTCTAAGGACATAGGCTACTTTTTATGACGTAAAATTAAGTTCCTGCAGGAATTAAAAAAAAATAATCCACGCGGACGAAGTCACGGCCATCATCTAGTATTAAATGTAAGTATTAAATACTTAAAACAATTTAAACGTTTTTAATAAAAAAAAACGAGTTTAAGGGCGCCTTCAAATTTGCCGCAAAGCGTAGCGCGGCCGCAGCGCGGCTGCAGCGCTGCGGCCGCGCTCCTGTCGCGTGGTTCGAACATCATAGGGTTGTACCATAGAAATAGTATGTATATTCATACAACTAGAAGGATCACTTATGTGTTTTTGTTAAACAAATTCACACCTTTTTCCTTAAACTATAAAGTTCAATTTAGATTACCTTTCACTCATAAGGAATTTCGGTCTCGACAAGGACTCACTTTTTCTTCGCGCGTCCCGTTCACTCTCGTGTTCACTATTGTGTCTCGTTCAATTAATAATAATTATGGTGTCATGCCAGTGTAGCGGTAAGAAAGAGACAACGCGAGAAATATTAGCTCTCTTTCGGCTCGCGTTTCGTGCGCTAAGTGATCCTTCTAGTTGTAATACATACTATTTCTATGGGTTGTACCTATATTTATTTTCACGATGGACTCTGACGAAGAAACACTGCTCCGTGTTACTATTACTTAATACGAAACAACGAAAATATAAAGTAGTTGTGTTAACAATACAGAATATTATACTTACATGCTTACATGCTTCATTTTTTTTCACTTGGAGTCTTGTTTGTGAAATTGTCAATAAATTTAATGCATATTTCTTCCCAAGCCTTTTTCTTTTCGATTTTATTGCTGTACTTGTCGGACTTCGAATCCCATATTGCTGGACGACTCTCAACCTCATCAATAAATTCTTCTACCTGATTTTCGTCCATGTTTAGACTTGAACAAAAATACGTGCGCAGTCCCGTCACTAGTCGATCGATGAACTGATGCGCGGCCGCAGCGCGGGTGCAGCGCTGCAGTCGCGTGTTTTTTATTTATATGGATTTACAAAGCAGCGCGACCGCAGCGCTGCAGCCGCGCTGCAGCCGCGCTGCTTCCGCGCGGCACTTTGCGGCAAATTTGAAGGCGCCCTAAAAGCTACTGCAAAGTAAAACAAAATTGGTTTCTACATACCTACCACGTTGAAGTCGGACGGTCCGTGGGCTTATAAAAATACTGAAGCACAGACAGTCAGTACCTACAATAACTTTTCTTTTACACACTAGGGCGAAATAAGGACGACAAGCACTAGTCAGCGCGCTCTGCTTTTATAATATGAACCTGCGCATAGCACTACGACAGGATGAAACGTATTTCCCATACGAGTCAGGCGTTTAGCGTTTTGTTTTGGTCTGGTGGGATATGATTTTAAAATTGACATTTTTGTATGATGTACCTTGAGTCTTGACGTCTCTAAAATAAGGATTATAATTCGGAAACGAGCGTCAACAAGACTAAAATAATACTGATATAAGCGATGGTAGCCTGCCACGAACAGGAGGCGTTCGTAATATGTTTATACCTTAAACCAGCAAAAAGCAGGAAGTTTTTCCCCAAAGTTAATAAGTATGAAAAAACAAACACAACCTACCTACGTGTTTAATCGCTAAAGTTGACGAAAAAAATTTCAAAAGCCATCATAAAAGCCGCGCGTATGTCCCGAAGCAAAATTTCGGAGAATGAAAAGCGTCATTTCGGCCATGTTTTAAAACGAAAACTCCGCAGACATTAGTGATTTCTGCTTGTGAGTGACTTGATTGCGGCTAGTGCAATGCCAACAATTAACTCTCTTTGTCCCAGCGGCAAGTATTATTTGTATGAGGATGTATATGTATGAGGCGGGCTTTGACAGGTCACTGTGGTCTAAACAGACACATGTTTAACCTTAAGCTCAGGGACACTGATATCTGCAGATTATGCCAGGAATCCATGGAGACTCTGCTGCATATTATTTGCCAATGTCCTGCTTTAATGCATAAACGAAGTATCCATCTGGGCAAACATTATTGACCTAAAGGACGCTTCCCGTATTCCAGTCAAGAAAACGCTGATATTCCTGGCGGAAGCAAGTATTGGCGAGGAAATCTGAAGTAGAGGTGATCACAATAGATCGGAGACGGTCGCAGTGATACAGGTCGGACGGAACTGGAGCTTCAACAACAAGAAGAAGAAATGAGGATGTATGGAGCTGGGCCTACATAAGCTACGTGTCGCGCCGCTCTGTGCGTCCAGTGGGGCTAGACTTTGACGATGCAAACTTAAGCACCCATTAGGCTATAGTTTTGCTGATAGAAAATTATAATTGTTCAGATGTTTGTCCATTGACATAAGAAGCTGAAATTATACACAGAGCTTCCCTGAGTGTAAGTATTTTATTTTGTTTTTTTTTAAATTTATATACTTGGCTGCAATCAGGCCTGCTTGCAAGTGCAATTCCAAATGATGTAGCAAACTTAAGCACTCGTTAAGCGGTATATTATTATGATGATACTAGCTTTTGTCAGCGGCTTTGCTCGCGTTAAATTCGATTTTCATACTTTCAAACCCCTATTAGTTTATTATTATGTATTAACCATTAGGGATTGAATTTTTAAAAATCCTTTCATAGCGGATGCCTACGTCATAATATTATGAAATACTAGCTGATGCCCGCGACTTCGTCCGCGTGGATTGAGGTTTTTCGGTCCCCGTGGGAACTCTTTAATTTTCCGGGATAAAAAGTAGCCTATGTGCTATTCCAGACTTTAATCTATCTCTGTGCCAAATTTCATCCAGATCCGTTCAGCCGATGCAGCGTGATTGAGTAACAAACATCCATACATCCATACATCCACACATCCATACATCCATACATCCATACATCCATCCAAACTTTCGCATTTATAATATTTATTTGATGAATATCGTCAGTTTACCGTGAAAGTATGAAGATAAAGAACTGATGCCATACCTACTCTACTGCCAACGCCTAAAGCAATATTAATCAAAATGACAGTTCGATGTCACATTCCTTGACGTTCCTAAAATAAGGATTATAATAGTTCTAAAACACGAAAGTCAACAATAATAAAACTATACTTAATATGGCTTTAAGTTGAAGTTTTTATTAATAAAATAAGTGCTGTAAAATATAGAGCTCTCGCAGCGAAGTGGAGCAATCGTTTAATAAATGTAGTGTCAAGTAAATAGAAGTCACGTCTGTTTCCGCCTTAACAGTTTGATAATAAAACCCGCTGGCACACCAAGCGCGAAATATTCCATTTTTATTTAATGTTGATAAATTTTCTTATTTTTTCGTCGTCATCCTCGTCAACCGGTAGACGTCCGTTGTAGTAAAGAATCCGATATCAGCTAAGAACAGATTCTCAAGTATTGTCCAAACCCATACCCCTATAATCGGTTTCTACACGGCATCGTACCGGTCCACTACATCCCATTAACGTCCCACTGCTGGGCACAGGCCTCCACTCTCATAGGAGAGAGGGAATTAAAGCTTAGACCCACCACGTTGATCCAATGCGGGCTGGCGGGCTTTAACGACTATTATCATGTTAGTGATAATAACCGGGACCGACGGCCTAACGTGCTATCCGAGGCACGGGGGCGAAACACCGACAACTTCCTAACTCCGGGCTAGTACTGAGAATTTCTAGTTAAAAAACCCAATTTTTCATTATGGCCTCGAACCCGGGACCTCCTCTGCTGCAGTCGAACACGCTAACCACTAGACCAACGAGACAGTTAAAAAATAAAAAGCCGGTCACCGGAACGCTAACTCGCTTGGCGATACGTCTTTGCCGGTGAGGCCTAGCCACCAGACCAGACCAGAAATTATGAATTCCCTAATTGACCCTGCCAGGAATCGAACCGCTATAAGACCACAGCGTTCACCACCACCAAGGAGCTCGTCAAAAATATAGTCGCATAAGTAACTATTTTGTGTTCAGTGTGCCCCCCACTTTATCCCCTCTCGCTGTATTCGCGTCGATAGGAATTTATTTGACGGCATCGGCTCCCTATCTGCGACGGCGGAAAGTGGAAAATAAAAAGATCCATTCTGCATATTTATTTTAACATCAAAAGAAAAAGAACCGCCTTAATATTGACACATAATATTGACGTTGCTGTCAAAATAAATAGTAACTGTCAGAAGCATATGGTAGGGTTGCTTCTTCTTCTTGGTTTTTGGCTTTTATTAGTGCCAAAACAGCACAATGCACTTCGCCAGTGCCGAGTAACTTGAGGGAGGCACAAAGGAGATTGGCCGGTTACAGAGTGCCAAAATTACAGAAAACGCTCTGTAATAGAAAGCATATATATTTGTTAGTAAACTACTCTAAATAACAATCTATACTTATAATAAAACTGTAACAGGTCCAATTCTGTACATTGAAGATATTTTGAAAATTTTTTTTGGAGGGCACTCATTATTCGATACTGAAGCCAAATCTGTAATTTTTTTCATTTTTGTCTGTCTGTCTGTCTGTCTGTCTGTCTGTCTGTCTGTCTGTATCTTGGCCGCGCATCACGCCGAAACTACTGAATGAATTCAAACGAAACTTGGCACGATTTGAGCCCATACTACGAGGTAGGACATAGGATACTTTTTATCCCGAAATTCTACCCCCGAAGGGGTGAAATAGGGGTTGAAAGTTTGTATGAAAGTCCTTAATTTCTCAAGTTAGAGCCATGAAACTTGACATATGAGCTGCGGGTTGAAAATGGAGACATACGTGTTTCACAGTTTTTGAAAATTCGACCCCCAAAAGGGTGAAATAGGGGATGAAAGTTGGTATGAAAGTCCTTCGTTTCTCAAGACGTTTTACAAGTTGTATCAACGAAACTTTTTATTTTGGCTTACGGTAAAAAATAAAGAAGTACGTGTGCCACAGTTTTTCAAAATTCCACCTCTAAGGGGGTGAAATAGGGGGTGAAAGTTTGTATGAAAGTCCGTCATTTCTCAAGTTATATCGATTAAACTTGGTAAACAAGCTACCGGTTGAAAATGAAGAAATAGGTGTATCACAGTTTTTGTAAATTTTACCCCCGAAGGGGTGAAATAGGGGTTGAAAGTTTGTATGAAAGTCCTTAATTTCTCAAGTTAGAGCCATGAAACTTGACATATGAGCTGCGGGTTGAAAATGGAGACATACGTGTTTCACAGTTTTTGAAAATTCGACCCCCAAAAGGGTGAAATAGGGGATGAAAGTTGGTATGAAAGTCCTTCGTTTCTCAAGACGTTTTACAAGTTGTATCAACGAAACTTTTTATTTTGGCTTACGGTAAAAAATAAAGAAGTACGTGTGCCACAGTTTTTCAAAATTCCACCTCTAAGGGGGTGAAATAGGGGGTGAAAGTTTGTATGAAAGTCCGTCATTTCTCAAGTTATATCGATTAAACTTGGTAAACAAGCTACCGGTTGAAAATGAAGAAATAGGTGTATCACAGTTTTTGTAAATTTTACCCCCGAAGGGGTGAAATAGGGGTTGAATATTTGTATGAAAGTCCTTCATTTCTTAAGTTATAGCCATGAAACTTGGTATATGAGCTGCGGGTTAAAAATGAAGACATACGTGTTTCACAGTTTTTCAAAATTTCACCCTCAAAGGGGTGAAATAGGGGTTGAAAGTTTGTATGAAAGTCCTTCATTTCTCAAGTTATATCCATGAAACTTGGTATATGAGCTGCGGGTTAAAAATGAAAACATACGTGTTTCACAGTTTTTCAAAATTCCACCCCCAAAGGGGTGAAATAGGGGTTGAAAGTTTGTATAAAAGTCCGTCATTTCTCAAGTTATTTCGATGAAACTTGGTATATCCACGCGGACGAAGTCGCGGGCATCAGCTAGTATACCATAAAGAGACAAACACAAATAAATATAAAAATAATAGGGATCTACTATAGAAGAAATTACAATTTCAGTTTGTTAATTTTAAAATACTCACAAAGATACTTAACAAGGACTTTTTTTTTTTTTTTTATTTATTTATTTCTTAAACAAGTTTACTATAGGCTTACAAAATAACTTTTATCCTACAAAACTGTTTTCACAGTTTGACTGTAGGCATACAGTCTCAGTTACTTTAATATAATATAATACTTAATACTATACATAATAATAATTACTTAATACTTATTACTTAATTATAGGCTAACATTAGGACACACTCAACATGTAGGGTTTCTTAAGCTTTCTTTTTAATTTAGGATGATAATTTTGACAGATGAGAGGTTTTTTTTTTATCCACTACAAGTTAGCCCTTGACTGCGATCTCACCTGATGGTAAGTGATGATGCAGTCTAAGATGGTAACGGGCTAACCTGTTAGGGGCATGGCAGTTATATTAAAACCATACCCCTATTCGGTTTCTACACGGCATCGTACCGGAACGCTAAATCGCTTAGCGGCACGTCTTTGCCGGTAGGGTGGTAACTAGCCACGGCTGAAGCCTCCCACCAGGCCAGACCAGGGAAATTCAGAAATTATAAATTTCCAAACCCTGCCGGGGATCGAACCCGGGACCTCCGCACGTTAAGGCAACAGCGCTCAACACTGCGCCACGGAGGTCGTCAAAGGTGTATAAAGTCCGTCAAACTTATCTGACCCGGTGACAGCGTAGTATATATTAGGTATAATATATTGAAAACTAGCTGATGCCCGCGACGTCGCGCGTCGTCCGCGTGGATTGAGATTTTTTTGGTTCCCTCAAGTTTTTTAATTTTCCGGGATAAAAATTAGCCTGTTTTTTATGACAAACTTTAATCAAACACAAATCTTTGTGCCAAATTTCATCCAGATCCAATCAGGCGTTTTGGCGTCATCGAGTAACAAACATCCATACATCCATCCCAAACTTTCCTCACGATGTTTGTCTTCACTGATAAAGCAAGTGATATGGAATTGCTTAAACGCATAATAACACTCAGAAAAAATAGACGTGTGTATCTGCGAATCGAATCCGAACAACCCGAACAGCAGATCGCAACGTCTCAACCACTGGTTATACATTACTATCATTATACTATTTTCTACTAGCTGATGCGCGCGATTTGTCCGCGTGGAATAAGTTTTTTTAAATTCATTTAGTCATTTCCTCGCTGAGGTGGGATGAAAAGTTACGTGTTGCACTCGAATGAAAAGATTTTTCACCTCGTGCTCTTTTGATTCCCTCGCTGACGCTCAGGATTCTAATTGAATGAATTTTAGAATCCTTCGCTTGCTCGGTTATCAAAATTGAGCACGCGGTTAAAAAACAACTTTTCACTCTTGTATAACAAATAACTATTAAATAAGGCAAAACAGTATCATTTCGAAATAGTACCTTTTTATAATTCGCTATCGATCTCTGAGCCGACAATGCAACGAGCGCAAAGACAAAAGGTGTAAACAACGCATTGAAACTTCGAGAACAATGTTAGATTGAAAAGGGGAAGTTTTTTAATTGATAAACTTCGAACAATTCGTCTAATTCCCTTTTACCCGGAGACCTGGGGAATTATTTTGGTCGTGTTTTAACACATTGTTGAAATCCACACCTGCAATGTATAGATACATTGTCCATAAAAATAATATTATTATTGTAAGATACATTGTTTGTTAGAAAGATTTTATCTTTATCATATCGAATGTTTCATTAAAATAAATAAAGAGAAATATTTTTCGTATTTTAGTTGGTACGAATCAGGCTCAGGATATTCTAATTTTTAAAAACATAATTACGTTATCTTTTGCGCTACTTATTATTCGTGGCTTTTATAGAAATGTGATATTCCTCAATATTAAAATACTACATGAAGCCCGCGGCTTCGTCTGCGAGGATTATCATATCTGAACTCTTGAACCGCAGGAACTCCTTTATATTCCGGGATAAATAGTAGCTTGTGTCCTTCCCCGGTATGCAATCTATCATAAATTTCATCAAAATCACCATCAAAAAGCGTAGCAGACAGAAAGACACACAGATACACTTTCCCATTTATAATATTAGTATGGGCCTACCTACTTTTCATCCATGTCACGTTCGTTATTCCACCCCGTATATAAAAAGTAACGTCAATAAGTTTGTAACCTATCCAAGGGCAATCCAATTAGGATTTTGGTATAACGGAGATCTATAGTTTTGTTCTTATCCATATAGATGAAATTCTACGGACGCGTACGAAGCGATATGCTTCCTTGTCTCTAATTCGAACCACTAGGATATGAATCACCCTAATTCCGGCTTCCGTATTTCCATCCGCTTATAATATTGGTATCTTGAAATCAAGAGTGAATAGGCATCTTCTAGGTAAGCGCGCTCCACCTTAGACTGCATCACCACTTCCAGCACGTCTGATTGCAGCCAAGCGCTATTCTATAAATTAAACGCTAGTCCAGTCTAGGCTTCGGCCGGGGCTAGTTACCACCCTATCGGCAAAGACGTACCGCCAAGTGATTTAGTGTTCCGGTACGATGCCGTGTAGAAACTGACTAGGGGTATGGGTTTAAAAATAACTGCCAAGCCCCTTACAGGTTATCCCGCTGCCATCCTAGACTGCATCATCACTTACCAACACGTGAAATCGCAGTCAAGGGCTCACTTGTAGTGGAATTTAATCAATCCACAATCTATTCTAAACTTGCCTTTACACGAGTTTAAGAAAACCATTGAAAGTATGCTTCTGAAAAAAGCTTATTATACTGTTGAAGATTACGTAAATGACAAAAGAGCGTGGATTTGAGGGTGGACAGCGGTTACTTTTGTATCTACGAATTAATTAAATTGTAATTTTTTTTTTTTTCAAAAGAGCAACCACCGAGTTTTTTGCTGGTTCTTCTCAGTAAGAATGGCATTTCGAACCTTATAGATTCGCTCGACGATTCAAAAGTACTTGTAAAAGTTTATTTGAACTAGTGGTTCGCCCCGAGCTGAGACCTCGCTATGATTTGTAAGCACAAACGAATAAACTTTTACAGAGCGCCATCTATTGACATAATTGTGAAGTTCTGTTAAAAATACTGAAGCTTTTTAAAAATTAAATAATTTCGTTTCCTTATAATATTTATCTAGTTTTAGTATTTTTTGTTCAAGTACAGGATATAATTCAAAAAATCGATCAAGTTTCAGGCTCAGCCTTTCAGAAAATTGAGAGTTCTGAGGCCAACTTTAGAAGTTAGAAAATCTCCACTTTGAAAGCCCCCCATTTCGTCAATTTTAGGGGAAAAATTAAAAAAAAATATTTTTGGACTCTATTCCTAATTTTATCTTTAAAATGATATACCTTGCGGTATGTAACGCTATAAAAAATATTTTACTTCACATTCGCTTCTATCAGAGCCCCCCTGAAATAAAAATTTTTATAACTTTATATGCCATATTCGGCTGGAGGCCATCGGTTTACATATTATATTTAAAGAGCAACGGCGAAATTATTATTGACCACATTTACTAAATCTTGATTGTACACAAGTAAGGTAAAGACGAAAGTAATTTGCTTATTTTTTTATATTTTATCAAGTATTCGCCTTAATTAATTGAACCTAGGTAAAAAAATAAAATATTTAGGGAATCTTTTTTGATTATTTAGTTCCCGTTTCTCAGTTTAGTGTTACCATTTTATGTATAATCTACCTAGTAGCTAGAATAAATCTAAATTAGTAGATTATTTTGTATCGTTTTAAAAATTGTAATTATTTCGTCTGATTAATGTTTGCATAAATAATAGTATTGCTCTTTTTTTTTAGTGTATTTTATATTATTTAAGTGAATTTTCTTGCATACATTATTTAATAATCTCTAACACAATGGTAATAATAGAAAGAATATTATGGCAGCACTGATACTGATTGTCTGTGGTTGTGCCGAATGTTTTACTGGTCTGTGGTTGTCATCTGTCTTTGTTTTTGTGGCTTTCTTCCGGTTGTCATTTTTAGAAGTGACATTACCCATAGAGATATATTACCTCTATGGACATTACCACATAACCTACAAAACTTTAAAACGAAATATCTTTTTTTTCTAGGCTCTTAAAAAAAAATTCTAGCTGCTGTGAGCTTCATATTCGACGCTTAAAAAAACATATTTTTTTCACACGTGTACATAATTATGTTTTCTCAATAATATTGATGTATGGAAGTTCGCCGTTGCTCTTTGAAGTAATTACGTTCGGTAATTCAGAAGTTATAAGGCTCTGACAGACGGACGGACGGACGGACAAGTGCAAATTCACTCAAGTAGACTCAGAGTCCTTCACTTCGCTCGGTCAATAAAAACATTTGAATTTTGAATTTTGTGATTCCAGAAAATCCAGTGGCACACCAAGCTTAACATAAATTTTCACCAAAGCAATTCACAGTCGGCGAAAGTTGAAAATCGACAAACGAGGCTTTACGCCTGGGAAATCGGGACGCGTTTACCGGACCGGTACACCGGTAAAGGCAATAAAATTGCTTCTTTGCATGACCGTGTTACACGTGGCGGAATATATTATCGGTTTTCGGTTTTTTTTTTGAGTTGATCCGATATTGGTTCTTGATTGCATTAACCACTGGTTAAACCACGGTTTTTTTATCCACTACAAGCTAGCCCTTGACTTCGATCTCACCTGATGGTAAGTGATGGTGCGGTCTGAGATGGTAGCGGGCTAACCTGTTAGGGGCATGGACGGCAACTTAAACCATACCCCTAATCGGTTTCTACACGGCACCGTACTGGAATGCTAAATCGTTTGACGGCACGTCTTAGCCGGTAGGATGGTAACCAGCTACGGCTGAAGCCAGACCAGACCAGGGAAAATTCAGAATTCATAAATTCCCAAATTGAGCCTGCCGGGAATCGCACCCGGGACCTCCGCACGTTAAGACAACAGCGCTCAACACTGCGCCACGGAGGTCGTCAAAGTTGTAGTCATGTTTTCCGGAAGGCGGCTATGGGAACTCTGTAATAAAACGACGCAGCCCCATTAAGGTCATTTGATTCGCCTTGTAAGTACTACTAAAATCTTGCTTCGAAAAAAAAACATTCATTACTTGTTTCTGTACATTCAAGAGTAGGTATTCTTTGCAGGTATTTGTAACATTTTTCTTTTTGAAAAGAGCAACTGCTGTTTTTCTTTCCGGCTCTTCTCAGTAGAATCATTTTTCCAAACCGGTGGTAGAGTCTTTACTTATCATAAGTGACATAAGTTGTCTTACGTGAAATAATTAAATCATTTACACACACACACACACACACACACACACACACACACACACACACACACACACACACACACACACACACACACACACACACACACACACACACACAGACAAACACACACACACACACACACACACACACGCGCGCACGCATGTGCGTGGACACAGATTGGATTGGCGTTTTTTTCTGTTTCGTAATTTGTTTGTTTTTATCTGTGTTTTTGGTTCCCGCGGGAACTCTGTAATTTTCCGGGATAAAAGTAGCCTATATATGCTATTCCAGACTATATATCTCTGTGCCAAATTTCATCCAGATCCGTTCAGCAGTTCTGGCGTGATTGAGTTACAAACATCCATCCATATATCCATCCATCCATCCAAACATTCGCATTTTTAATATTATAAATATGTATATCTATAATATTTTATCATTCCATATGGTTACTAGTTCTTAGAACATCTAAATTCACTCTCTGTAATAGAAAAAGTCCAAGGGTCTGTAGCTTCATTAATGTTTCATAATAACCACTTTTACTCGAAGCGTTCGAAAAAATATAAGGGCGTCTACACACGTCCGTCACGCGCCAAGTGCGGGGTGAAAATAATTCAGAATGATTACCGTAGGACGTGACACCGAAGACCGAGCGGCCAGCGGCCATTGCTCTGATGGACACAGTGTAAACACGTACAGTCTGATATTACTTACCACCACTACATCCCATTAACGTCCCACTGCTAGGCACAGGCCTCCACTCTCATAGAAGAGAGGAAATTAGAGCTTAGACCCACCATGCTACTCCGATGCGCGTTGGCGCGTTTTAACGACTATTATCATGTTAGTGATAATAACCGGGAACGACGGCTTAACGTGCTCTCCGAGGCACGGGGGTGACACACCGCCAACTTCCTAACTCCGGGATAGTACTGAGAATTTCCAATAGGTACTTTATATTATGGCCCGATTTGGGACTCGAACCCGGGGCTCGTCGGCCGCAGTCGAATACGCTAACTACTAGACCAATTTGCTGTTTTTCCTTGTCTAGAGAAAAGGTAAATTAGTAGTTTCTCGCTGAAACGCTTAAAAGGCGCGCGCGGATTGGACATTCTTATCGGGAACTAGCGATGAACGCTTGTTACGCAACGACCTCAATTTACATAGACGGGCCCTGTCAAACAAAGAATATGGGCGTATTTTACTAACGCCATCTAGTCTGAAAAGCGGGACCAGTACCCTTACTCTGAGATTGATCGAATTTAAAATACGGTCTCACTAAGTGAGGTGAATTACATATGCATCAAACTTAGAGCTCAATTTCGTGTATGCATTCACAGCTAGCGCTCCAAACGATACGTTTCGAAATTTGAATCGGTTGCACTGAATTTGTGGCTTTAAATCAAGAGTTTTTGGGTCCCTTTTAGTTTGACTCAAATGTGATTCACCTCACTTAGTGAGACCGTATTTTAAATTCGATCAATCTCAGAGTAAGGGTAAAGGACAGGCTTATACAGGTGTGGAGCGCGCTCTATAGGTCGGATGCCCAATTTTTTTCTATGAAAGGGCCCATCTAGTACCTACATAATATATAATAATACTAGAGGATGCTCGCGACTTCGTTCGCGTGGCATAAGTTTTTTTAATTCCCACAGGCACTCCTTAATTTTCCAGGATAAATCCTATATCACTCACCAGCTCCTCAACTATACCCATGCAAAAAATCACGTTGATCCGTTGCCCTGTTGCGGCGTGATTGAAGGACAAACTCTCTGTTTAACGTCCTCGGGGATAAAATTTTCAAAAACTGTGAATAACGTATTTTTTCATTTCAAACAGAAGTCCCAAACGCCAAGTTTCATGGCTACAGCTTGAAAAATGACGGACTTTCCTACAAACTTTCAACCCCTGTTTCAGCCCTATGGGGGTAGAATTTTCGAAAATGGCGAAACACGTATTTCTTCATTTTGAACCGGTAGCTCAAATACCAAGTTTCATGGATATAACTTCAAAAATGACGGACTTTCATACAAACTTTCGACCCCTATTTTACCCCTTTGGGGGTCGAATTTCGAAAAATCCTTTCTTAGTGGATACCTGCTCTTCACAAAGAACACACCCTCTAAATTTCATGTCTCTAGGACCAGCGGTTTAGGCTGTGCGTTGATATATAAGTCAGTCAGTCAGGACTTTGAATTTTATGTATATAGATAACTCCACTCTGTCAAGAGTGTTACGACGAAGAAGAGAGATAATATATATATCGATGTTGTTACGACTTACCAGTGAAAAACCTAACTCAAGAACGAAAACGTCTAAAGGTCTGGGCCCAGTACAGTATTCTTTGTACAATTATGTCGCAGTGCATCTCCGTGCGGCGTCGCTTTAGTGGAGCCAGCTCGATACAACCTCATACAAAGAATAAGTCATGAGTCATGAGTCATAAGTCATAAATATTTATTCAATTTAGGCAGATACACTACACTTATTGACGTCCAGTTACATAAAAATATGACGGAGATAATCTGTTACGGTATCTTAAAACTAAAGCTACGAGGGTTCCAAACGCGCCCTGGTCTGAGAAGAGCCCACAACAAACTCAGCCGGGTTTTTTTTTCATTATCACCATCTCACAAATCATCATAACTAAGGAACTATCGGAGTCATTAGAGTAAATTATTGCCAAGCTTCCTTGTCATTTAAGTATGATCCGTTTCCCCTCGCGACATTATGACCGCGAAAGAAAGCTCTGTCTATAGTTTTAGACGTCGTCGTCGACTGACTGTACAGAATATCTCTTTAGACTGTGATAATAATATGTTTCAATTACCTACGTGTTTATAGAGTGTAGTCGATTCCATTGTCTTTATGTTATTGGGGCACATTTTCATTATTATCTTTGTAATTACTGGTTGACTCACCACGGCGCGGCACGAGTATTTTTTTTTTAATCCTCTACAAGTTAGCCCGTGTAACAAGCCCTTGTACCTTGTTGCCTTGTTGCCGGTAGGGTGGTAACTAGCCCCGACCGAAGCCTCCCACCAGGCCAGACCAGGGAAAATTCAGAAATTATAAATTGCCAAATTGATCCTGCCGGGGATCGAACCCGGGACCTCCGCACGTTAATACAACAGCAAAATAGTAATCGTCCTTGCATAGTGCAAAATGTTATTTGATAATCATCATTTTTATCTTTCTAATTTTTGTTCCACTACAAGTGAACCCTTGACTGCAATCTCACCTGATGGTAAGTTATGATGCAGTCTGAGATGGTAGCGAGCTATCTTGTGAGGGGGTCCGGTAATATTAACCCATACCCCTATCGGCTTCTAGACGGCATGGTACCGGAGCGCTTGGTGGTACATCTTTGCTGGTAGGGGTCGGTAGGATTACGCAATGGGACGAATGAAATTTATTAATTAAAAATACGTGTCGTTTCACAAATTTTGTCGGAAACCCTGAAGTAAGTTTGAAAAAAACAACCTGTATCTCAGGGTTGTGTGTGGTGTGTGTGTGTATGTGTGTGTGTGTGTGTGTATGTGTATGTATGTGTGTGTGTTTAGATCGAGTAGCTAGTATCTTATATATCTATCTTTTGACTCGGTACCAAATGAAATTTAATTATGAAGATGATTCTATGGTGATACCAAAAATTAATACAGAGTCACGTCAAATAAACTAACAACAAAACTGCTATCGTACAACATAACTCCTAGACTATCATAATATCTAGACGATTTCTATTCAAAATGAACGGCGCCCATAAAAACCCACCCGTCCACAATAAACCTCTATCTTAACGACTGAGAGATGCGGAATTTCTAAACGTGTCATAGATAATAAATGCGTTCTTGTACCTTCCTAGAAGGTAGGTAAATTCAACCCGGTCTTGTATAAAAAAGGTTGCGTAGAATCCATAAATAAATAAATAAAATTGCGAAAGGGTGTCTACCTGTCTGTCTGATACGCTTTCCCGGCACATCTTTTCAACCAATTTTGATGAACTTTTGTTCAGAGGTAAGTTGCATCCCGGGGAAGGACGGTTACTTTTTAGGGTTCCGTAGCCAAATTTGGCAAAAACGGAACCCTTATAGATTCGTCATGTCTGTCTGTCTGTCTGTCTGTGTGTCCGTCCGTATGTCACAGCCACTTTTTTCCGAAACTATAAGAACTATACTGTTGAAACTTGGTAAGTAGATGTATTCTTTGAACCGCATTAAGATTTTCACACAAAAATAGAAAAAAAACAATAAATTTTGGGGGTCCCCATACTTAGAACTGAAACTCAAAAAAATTTTTTTCATCAAACCCATACGTGTGGGGTATCTATGGATAGGTCTTCAAAAATGATATTGAGGTTTCTAATATTATTTTTTTCTAAACCGAATAGTTTGCGCGAGAGACACTTCCAAAGTGGTAAAATGTGTGTCCCCCCCTGTAACTTCTAAAATAAGAGAATGATAAAACTAAAAAAAATATATGATGTACATTACCATGCAAACTTCCACGGAAAATTGGTTTGAACGAGATCTAGTAAGCAGTTTTTTTTTAATAATTTAAAACTTACTACAGGTTTGTACGGAACCCTCGGTGCGCGAGTCTAACTCGCACTTGGCCGGTTTTTATCCGAAAAAATTTAGGAGTTTCCGCGGGAATCAATCTACATACGGGCATCATCTGATAAATAATAATTACTAAGCCTAATTAAATTAAAAATGGGCTGCATATGAAACGACACAAATACTATGGATGCATTTTTTAGAGAAAAAAACAGTAGGTTATCTGGCAATTTAAAATGCATTTCTATTTCGTAATCAAGATTAGAAAATTAAATGCCCACGTTGTAGGCGAAACACGGTTGGTCGTGTCGCGTTGGTTTGTCCTTGCTCCATATAAAAGTACGCGCATTGAGTCTTTTCATCTCTTTTGGATCAGCATTTCAAAAAAATAATTGTTGGTGGTGTGTTATCGCCCTTGAAAGTAACGATCGTAAAAGTTACTCGTACCACGTAACGCAACTTTTATATTCCATTACTCAGCAACTATAATTCATAACGGTGAAAGTTTTAATTACTCCTTTTCCAGCCGGAGTAATTCCACTTGTTTTTAATTACTTTTAGCGTAATTTTAATTGACTGGCAGGGATTCATTTTCGAATAGTTTTACGGTTACCTATTCGAAAAACGTATATTGGCTTCAGAGGATAGCGGGAGCAAAATGTAATTTTTAGGCCCCTAGGACTTTTCATTTCTCTGTTCTGATTGGTCCGCGTTCGTGCTTTAGTGATAGGAGTATCTTCTGGTTGGTCCGCGTTCGTGCTTCTGATTGGTGCTTAAACGTATAAGTAATGTCCATACATAGTAGGTTGATACTCCTAGCTTTTTCTCATACGTAATGATGAAAAATAGTGTGTGTCACTCGGGGCCAAATTTGTTGTTCTCGGGCGGCGTATATTGAATTCCTCGCTACGCTCAGGATTCTACTTTAGAATACCTCGCTACGCTCGGGATTCTACTATAGAATCCTTCACTTCGCTCTGAATTCAAAATAGCGCGTTTGGGGAACTAGAGACTGAAAAGGACAAAACGTTACGAAAGGTAAACGCGTTTTTTCCTGTTGAGTTAGTCTGTGCAACTCTATATAAAATTGATGCGATGAGATGAGGGACGAGTGGCCTAGCTGGGACAAAGCATATAAGTCGATTGAGATATGCAACGTTGACCCTAGGCGGTTACCGGATGGATAACCGAGTTTTGAAGTTCGAATTTGGCCTCTTCGTTTCCTCCATGCCTCGGAGAGCACGTTAACATCTGATAATAATCGTTAAAAACCTAGGAGTTAAAAAACTCTTAGTCGAGTCGTATGCGGAAGGACGTGGGCACCCACCGCATTATTATCTCAAGAAAACTTCTACTATTATGTGATTACTGGAAAGGGGTCACGACCCTCAGTAATAAGGAATATGACACAGAAAGAGAGAAGAAAAGTTAAACCCATCTGTACAAGAATACAAGAAAATCGTGTCTGCAATTAGAATAACGACAAACTAAGATGCGTCAGTGGAGTACTTCTTAGTATTGGTTATATTTTATAAGTTTAGGTTAAAGTTAAACTACACATTAATCGCATTTTTATGCTAGATTGTAATTTTAGTGAGTATAGGTTGTATATACTTCTCTAGGCAAGCGCGCTCCACCTTAGGCTGCATCACCACTTGCAAGCAAGTCTGATTGCAGCCAAGCGCTGGCCTATATATATAAAAAAAAAACAGGAAACAAATGGCAGTCATAGGTAGGGACTGCCGATAGAAGTGAAAACGAATATTTAAAATACTAAAAAAATAAAATGAAAATAATTAAAATATAAGCCTTAAAACTAAGGTATTAAAGTTTAATTACGTAAGTATATTAAATTATTAAGTATATTCAAGACCTTTTGTCTTCGTAACAACGCGGGCATGACGGTGTTCGCGAGCATGTCAGTGACGGTGACGCGAATGCACAAGTTTACCCCGTACCAAAAAGTGCTCAACGCGGCTAAAGAAGTTTTCACTTCACAAGTTAATCTCATCTGTGCAAGGCCGGGTCAAGCCAACTATACCTAGTCTTCAATAAATTTTCCACCCAGTTTCTATACCGTATAAACATAAACTATTTCGGAGTGGCGACCGTAAATTTAGCAATGCTGGTAACTACACAAGTTTCGCTTATTCGACGCGGGGCGACACTAAACTATTTCTAACCCTAAAACTTTATGCTCTAAGCTCCAAGTATGCTTTCGCCAATTTGACCCTGATTTTTTACTGCTACCTCAAATAAACTTTTTCTTCATCACAAACATTTTTGTTTTTGCGTTTTTTTAATTGGTTTCACGGCTCTAGGTTAGAACTCTTAACTTCGAGCATTCAGTTTTTACTTTTTTATTTATAAAAGTTTAATTTATTCTTTATTTATAAGAAAAACTCAATGGAGCTTTTGCGTTGAGTTTGTAATTGCGTTTGGTGCAAAAAAACTGAAATTAAGAACATGGTTTTTAATTTGTTGGCCAGCAACGACCCTAATATTCAGCCTTTATTTTTTGATTTATAAAAGTTCTATTAATTATAATTTATTTATAAGAAAAACTCAATGGAACTTTTGCGTTGCGTTTGTAACTGCGTTTGTTGCAAGGAACTGAAAATAAAAACATGGTTTTTTATTGGTTGACCAACCATCCACAGCTTTGCTACGCTGACTATTTCTAAAACTCCCGCATTAATTCTTGCCTACATTTTAATGGAAACTTCTGTACTAAATTCCAGCTTTATAGGTCAGTAGCGTTGTTGCATTTATTGCTGATATGTAAAACCGGGCAGTAATGACAAAAGCGACACGGCGAAAAGCGACGCGACGACTCCATACAAATTGACAAACTTATCTTTTTTTGAAGTGAAAACTTCTTTAGCCACGTTGAGCACTTTTTGTTAGGGGTTACACCCTACAAATACTACTTGTGGATTTGCTTAACCGACACCGACATGCTCGCCCCTACATGCTCGCGAACGCCGATATGCTCGCGTTGTTACGAAGACAAAAGGTCTTAAATATAAATATACTACATTCGTAATTAAAGTTTAATACCTAAGATTTAAGGATATAAAAAAACCTTTTCACTTCTTTTGTTTCACTTTCACTTTCACTCTTTCAGTTCTTTCTGTTCAGTTTTACTTTTTTGTTTTTTATTCCACTACAAGTTAGCCCTTGACTGCGGTCTCACCCGGTAAGTGATAATGCAGTCTAAGATGGTAGCGGGCTAACCTGTAAGGAGTATGGCAGTTATATTAAACCGTTTTGTTTGGCGGTACGTGTTCCTCGACGCGATGCGACAGCATCAAACAGTACCTAGTGGTGGGTAGTGACCCTTCACGTGGCCTACGTAGTCGCGTGGTAGGTCTGTCATTTTCTATGGCGTCTGCCGCTCCCTAGGATAGGTCATACCTGCGCAAAACGTAGCAATTTACTCACCCAAAGAATATAAACAAGAATTTCCATTACACACGCAATATTTTCCCAATTCATACCCCGAAGCAAACAGTATTTCGTTTAGAAATAGTATTTCCGAGTGACTGAAGGGCCATCAATCACTGCAAACACGAAGAATGAGCGATCGGAACAGTATGTTTAGCCCATGTTTTAATTCGATCGATCGTATACGAATTCGATTACATTAACGTTAAAGTAAAATGGGCCCAAAAGCTCTCGATTAAAAGTTGCAAATTCAGTTTTAAAGTTTTAATGGATTTCTTAAATTTGTGTATAGGCAAGTTTAAAATAGGTTGTGGAGTTTTGTTATAGAAAATAATGTTAAAGTCATCCATCCATCCATCAGCCTGTATGCATCCACTGCTGGACATAGGCCTTTTTCAAGAGCGCGCCACTTTGTCGGTGACGGTGTCGGTGACGCGAATCCACAAGTTTACCCCCTACCAAAAAGTGCTCAACGCGGCTAAAGAAGTTTTCCCTTCAAAAACTGAAACTACGTGGACGAAGACGCAGCTGTCTGCTAGTATATCAATAAACTCCTATATATTATAATATCAATAAACTAGCTTTCATACAACCTAATTCCCGCAGTGGACGTGTAACTGACAGCTGAGACGGCGCGCAACAATAAATCATAACAAACAATTCGATATATCGCCCATTCCGCAAATGGAGAAGCCACTGCCGCATGGAATCCAAGGAAATTAATATTATGAGCACCCAATATTTTATACGCTTACTTACATAAGCTAAGAGTAGGTTTTTTTTGAACGAAAGTTCTTTATGGGACGATGCGGAGGGGTACCCTAGCCGGCAAATAATGTCCGAAACGAAAATGCGTGGAGTAAGATTTTTTCGAAATTAAACCTTAACAATAAAGCATTAAAGTTTAATTTCGAATGTAGTATATTTATATTTAAGACCTTTTGTCTTCGTAACAACGCACTCGCGTTGTTTTTCTTTTTACCTAGACTTGAACTTGAAATTAATATTTATGTAATAAGGAAGGTCGTTCCTATCTGGTGTCCCACGACACCTCACTTTTTTCTAAATAACACTAGCTATTGCCCGCGGCTTCGCTCACGTTAGTTCAGATTTTCATACATGTAATTTGAATAGAAACTAGGTGGAAAATTTATTAATTTATATAAGTTAACCCGACCCTGCTTCACACGGTTTACTAACTTAACGGCAATAAATTAAAAAAAAAGTTAAACTGGTTAAACTAGTAGGTTAACGTAGGCCACGTAAAGGACCAGTTAATGTTTAATACTGTCGCGCTGCGTCGTATAGAGTTGCGTTGTCGCGTTTGTTGCTGACATATTACAGGGCTGTGACCCAGTGTCCTACGTGAGCGACAAACGTGGGAACTCGACGCGACAGTATCAAAGGCCGACCCTTCACGTGGCCTACGTTGTCGCGTAGATACGTCTGTCATTTTCTTTGGGGTCGTATCGCATCGCGTCGCGTGGCGTCGTTTCAGTGGCTCACCTCAGTCAACAGGGGCTTTATCCTTAGCGAGCAACAAACGCGAGAACATAAAATAAAATACTAAAAATAAAGTATCAAACAATAACTGACCCTCTATGATCCTGACATTTTCTATGGAGTCGCATCGCGTTGCGGTTGCGTCGTGTCGCGTCACTCACCTAGGATACCAGTCGAGCTCTCTCAAAACACATCAAACTATTTGAATCGTATTACAAATTCCATCCATGATCCCCGGGTGCAAACTTCAAAGATGTTAAAATAACTTTTCACCGCAGCGCATTAACATTCTCGCCAAACCCAATAATAATCGGATTTAACTGTCGAACGTTATGCACTCCTGGTATCCACTCCACGTATGCCCTCGTAAAGATAATAATAAATGTACATTACATTGTATCTGGTTATGTGACCTATATATATATACAGTTTATTGTATTACGGTCTGTATAAAAATTTGTATTTTATAATAGTACTTCGGTCTCCAATTTCTCACTCTTATTAAACTTCGGAGTTATGACCGTATTAAGCAATTTAATAGTAGATTATACAACATTCTTGCGTTACGGGCGCTGGGATAAATCCCAAGCGTAACGAGGAATTTCAGAGTAACTCCCGAGCGTAGCGAGGGTGTTGCAACTAGAATCCTGAGTGCATTACCCCTGCGTTGAATACAGTAAAAGCTCCTTATTCGCGCTTCCTTCATTCGCGTTTTCACTATTCGCGGATTAAAAAATTGCGACCCAATTCCTATATTCGCGGCTTAAAATTTCTTTATTCGCGGATCTAATCGGTACATCAGTAATATATTATATTGATAAAAAGGACTCTAATAGGTGTTCAACCCAATATCCTTTGTAAACGCGTCCTCAAATGGACTAATAAAAAAGTAAAATACATAGGTGCATAGACCTTATTACAACTATGCCTAAAGTATGTTGCTAATGCCACTGCTGAATATCAGTCTGAATTGAAAAAGCTTTTAAAATTCTTTAAACCATTGCCTAAGCTTGAAGATAATAATTAATCAATATTATGGTCTAAAACTTCAATTAAATAGTTTTTTTTAAATATATTTGTTATTTATTTTGTCACCTAGGAACGTATCCCCTATAATCCCATATAAATAACTATTCCATATTCACGGTTTCTGTATTCGCGGCATATTTGCGGAACGTATCCACCGCGAATAAAGAGCTTTTACTGTACTCTACTTTTCACACCTCGCGAGGCAATACAATCAACGCTAAAAGATAATAAAAAATTGGCAGTCATAGGAAGTAGGAACTGCCGATAGAAGTGAAAACTTTTTGTTCTTCTTTTGTTTAGTGGCTCCGCGCGTTGAGCGTTTGAGCCATAGTCAAATTTTTTTTTTTAAGCGGAGAATCTTATTTTATAGTAGTAAAATCAGATTTAAAAAAAAAAAAACGGAATTTTGGAAAGGATCAGAAAAGGGTAGAAAAAGTGAAAACATAAAACTTAGAATTTTAATTTTTAAATTAAAAAAAAAAATTAACTGCCGTTGGAAGTGAAAACGAATATTTAAAATATTTTTTTTTTATTTTTTTTCAATTACTTAAAGTTATTTTTTTTAACAATTAATAATAAAAAAAAAATTAAAATAATTAAAATTTAGACATTAAAACTAAGACATTAAAGTTTAATTACGAATGTAGTATATTTATATTTAAGAAATTTTGTCTTCGTAACAACGCGAGCATGTCAGTGACGCGAATCCACAAGTTTACCCCCTGGCCCCTACCAAAAATACTCAACGCGGCTAAAGAAGTTTTCACTTCAAAAACAATTTATATATTAACTTCACGGTTCGTGCTTCGCGGGCTCTTGCGAGTGAAAGGGACGCCATCACTGATCGAAGCGAGATGGATTGTGTATACCTACTTAAATTTTAGTTATCAGATAAGCTGATAGTTTTACTACAGATAGCAAGGGTTTTTAAAAACCTGAATCCACGCGGTCGAAATCGTGGGCATCGTCTAGTAAACCATAGACCTAAAGATCTAGAACCACCTTTACTAAATATGTTTTAGCAATATATTATTACTAGCTGATGCCCGCGACTTCGTCCGCGTGGATTGAGGTTTTTCGGTTCCCGCGGGAACTCTTTAATTTTCCGGGATAAAAAGTAGCCTATGTGCTATTCCAGACTATAATCTATCTCTGTGCCAAATTTCATCTAGATCCGTTCATCCGTTGGAGCGTGATTGAGTAACAAACATACATCCATACATCCAAACTTTCGCATTTATAATATTTATTTGATTTAAGTGTTTCCTTCTTTTGTTGCAGGCGGTAGATTACCTCAAAAAACGGACTCCAGCGCGCGCCGCGCTGATGATCGCGGCAGTGTGGCTCATGAGTGCTCTAGTGTGTATACCGCCCTTACTGGGCTGGCGGGTGACGCGGCCGCCCGAGCAGTTCCCGCAATGCAAGGTACGTAGAGTAGCAGAAGGAAAGAAAGAAGGAAAGAAAGAAAGAAAGAAGGAATAAAGTATTATTTATTTATTTATTTATTTATTTAAAGAAAGAAAAATCTTTATTAATTGATATCACAATGGAGCATCAGATCGCTGTGAGGTTTTGCACTGGAGAATGAATACTTTTTGAAATGAAAGCGCGTTGAGCACTTTTTGGTAAGAGGCATCGACCACACAAGTAGGAGGTAAAAACGTGGAAACGCGTGACCGACACCTCGCGTTGTTACGAAGACAAAAGGTCTTAAATATACACATAAAATAGGATAGTACATTCGTAATTAAACTTTAATGCCTTAGTTTCAAGGTTTATATTTTAAGTATTTTAAATATTGGTTTTCTTTAAATTTTAAATATTCGTTTTCACTTCTATCGGCAGTTCCTATGACTGCTAATTTTTTATTCCGTGAAAACACATACTGTCCACGGATTTTTTGATAATCTACGAAGTGACGAATATTATATTTGTCACCTCTCATGCTCTCAGAAGGTGTCATTATAGCTAAGCGTAGGCGGAATAAAGTTAGCATTTAGCCTCTAGAGATTAAAGTATTTTATTTTTTGCTTTTTATGATTGTTAGGAATGATATCAAAATAGATCATACACCGCCATCTGTTGGTAACTTGTATGTTACTGCCACACTCACTTGTCATAGTTATTGTCTATCATGTGTCAATGTTTTAAAATAAATTCAGTCTATTGAGAACCGCCAACGTGTCTTTCATTATAGGTTATGGGCGGCACGTAGTACAGTTTTGTTTAAAAAGTATATTGAGTGCGTTTTCGTGTCTTTAGTTTTACGAATAAAAAATAAAAAATGAGTTCAAGTTACCTCACGAACGTGCCAAAGCTAAAAGGAAGAGAAAACTTCGACGATTGGGCGTTCGCAGTTGAAAACTTATTAGTGCTAGAAGGCGCGGACAAGTACCTGAAAGAGGAAGGTACAGATGCCGCAGCTAAAGCGGCAGATGCCAAGGCAAGAGCCAAGATGGTTTTGACAATAGATTCATCGTTATTTGTTCACATAAAAGAAACAAAGTCCACGAATGAATTATGGACAAAGTTGCGTTCATTGTTCGACGATTCAGGATTTTCGCGGAGGATTACTTTGTTACGTCATCTTATTTCTATAAGGTTAGAAACATGTGAGAATATGACGAGTTATGTGACACAAATAGTGGAAACGTCTCAACGTTTAAGTGGCACAGGATTTGCCATTAACGATGAATGGGTCGGTTCATTATTGCTAGCCGGATTACCAGAACGATTTATGCCGATGATCATGGCTATTGAACATTCGGGAATTCAAATAACTGCTGACTCAATCAAGACAAAATTACTTGATATGGAATCAGTAGACCCAAGTGAAACGGAACGTAACTCAGCGTTAGCAGCCAGATGGCAGAAAAAGAAATTTAATAAAGGTGGCAGCACTAGCAAACATGGCGGGCAGACGCAGTCTTCAAGTACGTCAAAGACAAATACGAAAACAATATCTTGCTATCGGTGCAAAGAAAAAGGCCATTATCGCAGCCAGTGTCCACTTTTAAAAGGGAAAACAGAGATTATGAAACAAAGTAACGCTTTCAGTGTAGTTTTTCTCAGTGGCGGATTTAGTAAAAACGATTTTTACACAGACTCGGGCGCAAGTATGCACATGACTGCAAATGAAAGTTGGGTGAAAAATCCCGTGTATTCACCTAGTTTGCCAGAAGTAATCGTCGCTAATAAAACGAAAGTACCTGTTTTATGCTCCGGGAACGTGGAAATAACTACAAGTTATAACTATAACATAAATGTGAAAAATGTGTTATGTGTTCCAAGTCTTACGACAAATCTATTATCAGTCAGTGAATTGATAAAGAATGGAAACAGTGTTGACTTTGTGCCTAGTAAGTGTTTAATACGAAACAAATCAGGCGAATTAGTCGCTGAGGCGGATCTAATTGATGGTGTTTACAAAGTAAAATTACAAACACAGCAATGCTTATTATCCTCAACCATGGTGAATGGGGAAGTATGGCACAGGCGACTCGGACACATAAATAGTAATGACATGAACAAGATGAAGCACTGTGAATTAGTGGACGGATTGGACTATCAGGATGTGTTCAGAACTAGTAAATCAACTTGTGAAACATGCTGCGAAGGGAAGCAATCACGGTTGCCATTCACTAAAGGTACGCGTGCATCAGAAATTCTACAGATTATTCATTCCGACATATGTGGCCCTATGGAGAACAAATCTATAGGTGGAGCAAGGTATTTCCTATTATTCATAGACGATTTCACTAGAATGACTTTTATTTACTTTCTAAAAGAAAAGAGTGAAGTGTTAAGCTACTTTAAAGAATTTAAGTCGATGGCAGAAAACTTCCAACATAAAAAAATTAAAATCTTAAGAACAGACAATGGTCGTGAATACTGTAACAACAATTTCGATAATTTTTTGAAGAATGAAGGCATAGTACACCAAAAAACAAACCCATACACTCCTGAACAGAATGGACTTAGTGAGAGGTCTAATAGAACCATAGTGGAGAGAGCGAGATGCTTACTTTTTGAAGCTGATCTGGAAAAGAAGTTTTGGGCAGAAGCTGCCAATACAGCTGTCTACTTAAAGAATAGATCAGTAGCTTCAGGTATTGAAAAGACTCCATATGAAGCATGGACGGGAAAGAAACCAAACTTGCAACATATACGCATATTTGGGAGCCCTGTGATGGTACACATACCAAAGGAGAAAAGAAGTAAGTGGGACAGAAAATCTAAGAAACACATACTAGTTGGTTTCTGTGATAATATTAAAGGTTATAGAATTTATGATCCGATAAAAAATATTGTGACAACCAGCAGAGATGTAGTGATATTAGAAAAGATAAGACGAGAAGAAACTGTCACTATTCCCGTAGAGACCACAGATTCAGTGGGGGAGTCTATGGAGGAATCTGCGGTAATGAAATCTGAACCTCTTGATCAGTCAAGTTCAAGTGAGTCGGAATACTTGGATGGTCTAGATGATGACATGCAGGCAGGAGAGGGTATGAACATGCAGGAACAAAAAGGCATGAACTCTCAGGAAGATGAGGCCAAGTATATACCCAGTGAAGAAAAAAGCCCACAAATGGGAGGTACATCACATGTATCACAGATAAACTTTGAAGGCTCGGAAAAAAGGCAAAGAAAGAAACCATCGAGGTATGGCTTTGCCAATGTATGTACTACGTTCACAGGAGAAGATGAAATGACATATGCAGAGGCTATTAGTGGTCCTGAGAAACAACAGTGGTTGCAGGCAATAGCAGAGGAGCTGCAGTCATTTGAAGACAACCAAGTGTGGGAGATTGTCGATGCTCCAGATAGTGCAAGTGTAGTGCAGTGTAGATGGGTCTTGCGAAAGAAATTCGACTGTGATAATAAAGTGAGATATCGTGCTAGACTGGTAGCCAAAGGTTTTACACAGAAGGCAGGTATAGACTATCAAGAAACCTTCTCGCCAGTAATAAGACATTCAACCTTAAGATTACTGTTTGCTTTGAGTGTTCAGTTAGGTATGAATATTACTCATTTAGATGTTACAACAGCCTTTCTTAATGGTTATTTAAAAGAAAACATTTTTATGCATTTTCCAGAAGGATTTCCTATTCAAAATTCAAATAAAGTATTAAAATTAAAAAAGGCTGTCTATGGCTTAAAACAGTCTTCATTAGCTTGGTATCAGAGAGTAGAGGAAACATTGTACAGCTTGGGGTACAGTAAAAGTAAACTAGAACCTTGTGTTTTTATAAAAAATCATAATAATAATAAGAAAACTATTATTGGTGTTTATGTTGATGATTTCATCCTATTTTCAAATTATAAGAAAGAAACTGATTTTTTGATAGAAGCTTTGAGTCAAAAATTTAAGATTAAAAATTTAGGTCAAGTTAAACAATATTTAGGCATGAAAATCAACATAAATAAAAGTTGTAATGTTATTACAATTGATCAGGAGCATTATATCGAACAATTGTTAACAAAATTCGATATGTCTGATTGTAATACAGTTGATACACCCATAGAATGTAAGCTAAATGTAGAAAAGTCTAGTATTTGTGAAGATAAATTACCTTATCAAAAATTAATAGGCAGCTTAATGTACTTAGCTGTTATGACACGACCAGATATTGCTTACTCGGTCAGTTATCTCAGTCAATTCAACAACTGTTATTCTTATAGTCATTGGAATTATGCTAAGAGAATTTTAAAGTATTTGTTGAAAACAAAAAATTATTGTTTGAGATATTCTCAAGAAAATGCAGAATTGATAGGATTTGTAGATGCAGATTGGGCTAGCGATGCCACTGATAGACGTTCATACACTGGATTTTGTTTTCTAAAATCCGGGTCTGCAGTTTCTTGGGAAAGTAAGAAGCAAAGGACAGTAGCACTTAGTAGTTGTGAAGCAGAATACATGGCTTTGTCGGAAGCATGTAGAGAAGCAATTTACTTACAGAATCTAGAGTGTGAAATAACAGGTTCTTGCAATAAAATTGTGTTATATAATGACAATCAGAGTGCATTAAAGCTGGCAAATAATCATCAGTCTCACAAACGTTCCAAACATATTGATGTGAGGTATAATTTCATCAGAGATGTAATAATTGATAACGGTACAGTTGAAACTAAATACTTACCAACTGATAGCATGCCTGCTGACTTATTGACTAAGGGATTGTCAGGAATAAAACACTATGAATTTATGCAAAAACTTGGTATTGTTCAAAAATGAAATGTTATATTTTTGGATTTATATAGGTAATATGTAGTAAGTATTTCATACTTGGTTTACCTGTTATTTTGATATAGTGGGGGTGTTAGGAATGATATCAAAATAGATCATACACCGCCATCTGTTGGTAACTTGTATGTTACTGCCACACTCACTTGTCATAGTTATTGTCTATCATGTGTCAATGTTTTAAAATAAATTCAGTCTATTGAGAACCGCCAACGTGTCTTTCATTATAATGATGATAATAACATTAAGGAAAAAAATTAAGTTGGTATTGCGGATTGCCGCGAAATCTTTAGAATTTTTGCTGTAATTATTACATTTCTTTAAAGGGATGTTTAATTAATCGATTTCGAATTTCGATGCTCAATAAGTACGTAATACAAGGTGAAGGCATACGGTAAAGTGAATGTGACTATTTATTTGTTAATTATCATCAAGTGAAAATTAAGATCTTACTCCTAATATGAAAATGTAACAGAAAGGCAAAGATATAATTAAAAATCGTTATTTATTTTATTTTCTCGCAATCGAAGTAAAATGTTTACCACGGGACTAAAAGCCATTCTACTCGATTCTATAGCATCCCTCGCTAAGCTCGGGAGGCTAAACATTTCGTATGAAATGGCTCATTTTAGTCCCTTGATGAACAATCTACTATTAATTATGGCGTAAAACTTATTTATTGTTTTGTTACTATTGTATTGTTGCCATTACATAAATTTAAAGACTGTGTTATACAGCATCTGTTATGTCGAGGGTATTATAATAGTATAGATGATTTTCTCGATGACAAAGTTGCATGGAAGCAACCGGCTTCGCATATAGCAACCCACAAGTCAGTGTAATACCTACTTGTAACGTAGCGTATGCATTTTATATTAAGTATGTATATACAAATTGTTACATTTTTCTGATTTTGAAAAGAGCAACTGCTGAGTTTCTTGCCGGTTCTTCTCAGTAGAATCAGCTTTCCGAACCGGTGGTAGATTCTTACGACTTATCATAAGTGACACTAGTAGTCCTACATGAAATAAATCATTTTCATTTTCATTTTCATTTTCATTATTATTTGATAATAACTTGTCTAAAGGCCTACTATACTATACAACCTAACTTAAACCAAGTAGAAATAGTTAAACGGTAACTAGGCAATTCCACCTCAAGGTAAATGCGTTGTGAATAATCTAAATACTGATTACCCCCACCCCCCCGCACCCCCCACCCCCCGCCCCCGGGGGATTGAGATAAGTTTATTATGTATGTAACTAATTTCACACCGTTAAGTTTTGCATCGTTGTTTGCACGAGGCTGGGCTAGTGATGTGCTCGTTGTCGATGTTTTAATGTCGATTAAATTTAAGTATTGAAGTGAAAACTTCTTTAGCCGCGTTGAGCACTTTTTGGTAGAGGGTAAACTTGTGGATTCGCGTCACCGACACCGTCACCGACATGCTCGCGAACACCGACATGCTCGCGTTGTTAACAAGACAAAAGGTCTTAAATATAAATATACTACATTCGTAATTAAACTTTAATGCCTCAGTTTTAAGGTTTATATTTTAATAATTTTAATATGCTAGAGGATGCCCGCGACTTCGCGGTAAGCGCGTGGATTAATTTTCCGGGATAAAAGTTAGCGTATGTCCTTCCCCAGGATGCAACCTACCTCTGTACCAAATTTCATTGTAAACCGTCAAAATTGGTTGAAAAGATTGACCGGGAAATCGTAGAAAACAGACGGACAGACAGACAGACAGACAGATAGACAGCCAAACTTTCGCATTTATAATATTAGTATAGATTGGATCCGGTATGGGGCGCCGCAAGCGGGTTCTAGGTTCAGGAAAGGACAACGTCTGCCGGACCCACTAGTTTTTTAATAATCAATATCGATATTATGTAACGCCTTCGATACGATGTCCCCTCACTAAAACATAATACAATTCAGCAACTCTCAAACTTCACCCACTTGTGGGGATTATGACGAGACAGTGTCCTCAAAATCGATGTTCATTATACAAATTATTATATATTATGTATTTAAAATTATACAATAGAAACATTTTGCTTATTACTCAGACCTTAAGACTTAGGCCGGCCATACGCGGACAGCTTGAAGCAGTCAGGATGGACTGCTTCAAGCTGCGACTGCATAGTGAACTACAGTCTTCTACGTACACACATACTCGTACATGGAACCGCTCGAGCAGTTGCGACTGCTTCGGGCGGTTGGAAGCAGTTATCAATGGTAGCTTCAAGCTGTTGACTATGACTGCAAGCGCGGTCCGTGTATGTTGATCACTGGCTAACTGCTCAAGCAGTCCGTGTATGGCCTGCTTTAAGGTATTTAATTACTTAGTAATTTATGAATAATAGCAGAATTATGGAATAGTGACACAAGGTAATTCTAATATTATTCATAATTAGCTGATGCCCGCGACTTCGCCCGCGGGGGGTTAAGTTTCTGTTGATACCCGCGGGAACTCCTTAATTTTCCGGGATAAAAAGTAGCCTATGTCCTCAACTATACCCAGTTGCGGCGTGATTGACGGACAAACCAACAAACCAACAAACAAACACAAGTGTGTTCATCATCTAGATGATGCCCTATGATTGAAGTTTTTAATTCCCGCGGGAACTCTTTAATTTCCCGGGATAAAAATAGCCTATGTCCTTCCCCGGGATGTAACCTACTCATCAAAATCGATTGAATAGATGGGCTGTGAAAGCGTAGCAGGCGGACAGACAGACACACTTTCGCATTTATAATATTAGTATATTATAATAACAGGTTAGCCCGCTACCATCTTAGACTACATCATCACTTACCATCAGGTGAGATCGCAGTCAAGGGCTAACTTGTAGTGGATAAAAAAAAGACCAAAAAAAAAACCATATTCTTATCATATTGACCTAGATTTCAAACCCCCCCAAGGCCCAATCCAGGCCTCGTGTGCATGTAGGCAATTTATATTTTTTAGGGTTCCGTACCCAAAGGGTAAAAACGGGACCCTATTACTAAGACTCCGCTGTCTGTCTGTCTGTCTGTCTGTCTGTCTGTCTCCAGGCTGTATCTCATAAACCGTGATAGCTAGAAAGCTGAAATTTTCACAAATGATGTATTTCCGTTGCCGCTATAACAACAAATACTAAAAATTAAAAAAATATATATATTAAGGGGGGTCCCCATACAATAAACGTGTTTTTTTTCGTATTTTTTTGCTCAATATTAAAAACGGTAACAGGTAGACGGTTCAAATTTTCACAGAATATTAACTTGTATATTACCTTTCAAAATAAATAATTAAATATCAATAAAGTAAATATTAAAGGGGGGCTCCCATACAACAAACGTAATTTTTATTTTTAATACGTCATAAATCGTAAAACTTACTACAGGTTTGTACGGAACCCTCGGTGCGCGAGTCCGACTCGCACTTGGCCGGTTTTATTTATTTAATATAGAACTGAAAAAGAAAAAGTTGCTGTAGGCCATTTTTCATTTCATTTTCCCGCCGTATTTTCGACTCCGCCACAAATGGATTCTGTTATGGCTGAGTTAAACTTGTAATGGTTGTTGGGAACAACATTTTTAGCGTATTCTTTATTTAATTTGTTACTAGCTGTATGCTCGCGACTTCGTCTGTAATTTTTTGGGACAAAAAGTAGCTTAAGGCACTCTCCAGGTCCTCAAATGTACCTACTCATACAAAAAAACCGGCCAAGTGCGAGTCGGACTCGCGCACCAAGGGTTCCGTACAAACCTGTAGTAAGTTTTAAATTATTAAAAAAAACTAGTTACTAGATCTCGTTCAAACCAATTTTCGGTGGAAGTTTGCATGGTAATGTACATCATATATTTTTTTTAGTTTTATCATTCTCTTATTTTAGAAGTTACAGGGGGGGACACACACATTTTACCACTTTGGAAGTGTCTCTCGCGCAAACTATTCAGTTTAGAAAAAAATGATATTGAAAACCTCAATATCATTTTTAAAGACCTATCCATACATTCCCTACACGTATGGGTTTGATAAAAAAAATTTTTGAGTTTCAGTTCTAAGTATGGGGACCCCCAAAATTTATTGTTTTTTTTTCTATTTTTGTGTGAAAATCTTAATGCGGTTCACAGAATACATCTACTTACCAAGTTTCAACAGTATAGTTCTTATAGTTTCGGAAAAAAGTGGCTGTGACATGCGGACGGACGGACGGACAGACAGACAGACATGACGAATCCATAAGGGTTCCGTTTTTGCCATTTGGTTACAGAACCCTAAAAATTACGCCGATCCGTTGCTCTAAATTCAAAATTCAAATGTTTTTTTATTTAAATAAACTTTTACAAGTGCTTTTGAATCGTCGAGTGAATCTACCACTGGTTCGGAATGCCATTCCTACTGAGAAGAACCAGCAAGAAACTTGGTGGCACATCTTTACCGGTAGGTGGTAACTAGCCACAGCCGAAGCCTCCCACCAGACTAGACCAGGGAAAATTCAGAAATAATAAATTCCCAAATTGACCCTGCCGGGGATCGAACCCGGGACCTCCGCACGTTAAGACAACAGCGCTACACACTGCGCCACGGAGGTCGTCAAAAAACTCATACAAATATTTGCCGCTTCGTGCCGCGCCGCTCCATGCATCTCAAGTGGAGCTACACCCTAAACCTAGACGGTATCATCAACGCTTCTTACTTTTAAATTCACACACGCAAAACGTTTAATTTCCGCAAAACCTTAATCCCAAAAGCCACAGAAAAAAAAGGTAAAAGCGAGACCAGTTTACACGACTGGTTTCCGCTCTGAAACCACTTTTTAAAAGCTCATTTTTATGAATAATTTCCTCACCCCGTACCTACGGAACCCATCTGGTGTGAGCGTGACGAATATTTTAATCTGGGGATTTTATGTCCGAATTCGAACTTAGTTAGCGGCGCTGTAAAAGGGTAAACACATTTTCGTGGCGCTTTTATAAGAACTTACGTGGTAGCCACATTAAATTACGTTACCTTTTTTAGGGTTCCGTAGTCAACAAGGAACCCTTATAGTTATAATAATTATTAGTGGTAGAAAGCATGACTTATTCCTATCAAAATAATATGTATTAATAAACTAGCTGATGCCCGTGACTTCGCCCGCGTGGTTTTAGTTATTTTTGATTCCCGCAGGAACTCCTTAATTTACCGGGATAAACCTAGCCCATCCCAAAAATCACGTCGATCCGTTGCTCCGTTGCAGCGTGATTGAAGGACAAACCAGCAAAGACACTTTCGCATTTGTAATATTAATAGTATGATTAGTATGATAATTTGCACGTCATAAATGATTGGCAGATTGTGGCTCGGTACTATACTATTATTATTGTAACAACTTGTAAGTACTTAACAATAATCAGCAAATAAGTAATTAGATGTTATATGATAGTTTCGCCATCATGTCTGTACGTAGCTTAGCTCAGAGGCCCATAATACTGGAAAACTGAAATTTGGCATGAGTACACATAATATTAAGTAGGTACAGTCGACGGCATAATTGCATACATAGCTCTAAGGCTAAAACCGCCTGCAAGCAATGCTGTGAATCACTCACGTGGTCACTCACACTGATAAACATAAACTGTCAATAATATTATCAACCTTAATTCAACAACATAAGGTTGTTTACAATTTCAGTTCAATACTACCTGCATATTACCATAAACTGTCAACAATATCAACCTTAAGACATTAGCATTAGGTTCAAAACATTTATATTCAATAAACTTGTCTATTGTGATTGTTTATTTCATCGCTTTATCAGTAACCACTCCCAGTGTCGTGGTAATATAGTTGGAAATTGTTATACGAGGCATCATATGACCTAGGTTCGAATCTCTTATTGCAGTTTTTATTTTGTTTTGAATAAATGACTGTTTGTTATTCTATAATATAATAGATCTTTATTTACAGACATAACATCCATTTTTAAACGTTACTTACTATTTGTAACTATGTTAGTGGTGTTAATTAATAAAACAAACAAAATAAATTGGATGAAACACTTTTTATTAGATAATCGACTTTATTTTCATTGTTATCATGTTACATTTTCTCAAAAGTAATAAATAACTTCAGCTACTTTTTCTATAATTTTTTAAGGTTATAGCTTAAGTAATCGTTTTCATAAAGAAAAGAAAATTGAAGCTAAACCTTAAAAATCTAGTAACCAATGGGCGGCGCTGCTTTTTTGTCTGTTAATTTTGATAAGATATACTAATAATAATTATTAATAATAATAAAATACGTTATGTTTCATATTTAAAGACTTAAAAATTAAATTTTATATAGCTTTAAAAGTATTACTATTCAATAGAACCTCCACTTTTTTCAATAACAGCAAGCAAGCGCCGCCGGGTTAATCCGTTTGTAATATTGGGACAGATATCCGTTCCCCTAAATATATTCTCCCATACTTCCAACAGTGAGCCTCCGTTTCCTCTGCAGTCCTTTCATTTCGCATATTATCCCACCTTTGCACCATAAAACCTCATAATATTCAATAGGATTTAAGTTTGGTGATCTTACTGGCCAGGGAATAACTGTTGTCTGGGTTTTGATTAAACCAATTACGCACTATATGTGCTCGATGCACAGGACAACAATTATCATGCACAAAATGATAGTTGTGGCACATCAACAGCTGGACAACACTTCCATGTCTTATAATGTGCAGCTTTGGCGCTGGTGTTTAAGTATCGAACATGTTCGCGAACTCGACAGTTGGTATGAAGCTATTGTTCTCATATTGTTTATCCATAATATTGTCTTCGTTGTGAAGCATTACTCTCTTCGTCGGGATGCGACACTCAACTTGGTTGTCCACTAAAAACCAAACAGCGAGATTAAAATAACCACTTTTGAAACTACTAAGTATCTTGCCTAAAGGATAATGCCGGAAAGTGGGCCCTTCTTGCGTCTTAATGAAATAAACGGTAAAACATAGGAAATATACCCAGGATTATATAATAATAATTTAATAAAACAAAAAACCCGACTGCTTGGATACCAAAAAGTATAAAACAAGACATGAATTGAAGTATTTCATTATTATCAATTTACATCGTATAATAATATTAATAAAATCTATCAAGGCGCAGTCGCACGTTAAGGTAAATGTTAGCTATTGGACGTGCGACTGCGCCTTGATACATTTTATTAATATTATTATACGATGTAAATTGATAATAATGAAATACTTCAATTCATGTCTTGTTTTATACTTCTTGGTATCCAAGCAGTCGGGTTTTTTGTTTTATTAAATTACTTTTTTATTTCAAACTTTTTAGTTCAGTATTTATTGTAAACAGGCGACGTTTTTTCTGCCCGAAGTTGTACCAAAGGTACTATTATAGATTTTGTGGTAGCATTTTAGAGCATGTGAATAAGCAGCGGATTGATTTATTCGTAATGACTACCATGGTGATCACTATAACCATCATCAAATTTGCATAATATGTTAAAATGCTAATATAAATTTGGTTTGGTAAAGTTCGTGAATCTGCTATTTTTTCGACAGAGAGAGTGAATTAATTTTCGAGAGTCCTATCGCAGCGACGCGACGTCACGAGACCTCGGCATTTACCGCGTCCAATCGCTTTCGTAAGCCAATGAACGTCGGCCACTTACGAAAATGCCCGTGAACAATGCAAAAAAAGTATTTTCAAAAACACAATTTGTACGTATTTAGTACGTAGCAAAGTCGGAACCAATATTTTAATAGACATTAAAAATTTTAGTCGTAAGTTATGTAAGTCGAATATGCGCTGCATGTGGCATTGATGAATTTATTGATTTTTTGACTGATCGATTGAAGGAATATAAAATAATGTAGCTTTCTATAAGTGATATAATTTTTAAAATCGGTTGAGTAGTTTTTGAGATAATCCAAATCTTTTCTCTTTATAATAGGTATCATACCTAGTTTGATAGATAGATGATTTATGTAGGAACTTTAAACATTTCCTTTGAAACCTCGTAAATCCTAAATTATCATTTAAACGGAAAAATGGTTTAAGGAACCTAGGTGTGATTTTAAAAGACCTATCTAACGATACCCCACTTGCCTATAGCCTATCGACTTTCATTTATTAATTGGCTTCTAGTGGACGCCATTTTGTTTTTCTCAAATTCGGCCTCCATAGTGACACTCGGAAGATTAAAACAAATCTAGTGGTGCAAGTACTATCAAAATCGGTTCAGCCGTTTTTTCTGTAGTGCGACACAAAGGATTACAACCTTTGAAACCTCGTAAATCCTGAATGATCATTAAAATGAAAAAATGTTCAAAGAAACCTAACTCTGATTTTACAAGACCTATTCATCGATACCCCACTTGCCATAGTTTATTGACTTTCATTTTTAAATTTGTTACAATATGGCTTCTAGTGGGCGCCATTTTGTTTTTTCTCAAATTCGGCTTCCGTTATGACACTCGGAAAATTAAGACAAATCTAGTGGTGTAAGTATCATCAAAATCGGTTCAGCCGTTTTTTCTGTAGTGCGACACAAAGGATTACAACCTTTGAAACCTCGTAAATCCTGAATGATCATTAAAATGAAAAAATGTTCAAAGAAACCTAACTCTGATTTTACAAGACCTATTCATCGATACCCCACTTGCCATAGTTTATTGACTTTCATTTTTAAATTTGTTACAATATGGCTTCTAGTGGGCGCCATTTTGTTTTTTCTCAAATTCGGCTTCCGTTATGACACTCGGAAAATTAAGACAAATCTAGTGGTGCAAGTATCATCAAAATCGGTTCAGCCGTTTTGTCTGTAGTGCGACACAAAGGAAATATACATATATAGACTGATGAACACATAACCCTGTGCGTTCCGCAGTCGGGTAAAAAAATCATTAAGATATTATGTGGGAGTTTGGAGTAATTTCACTTTTAAGTTTTGAAGCTAGAGTACAAGTGGTGCCATCTATTTGGCACAAAGTTAGCTAAATTAACCTAATATATAATATATTTATTGACATGCAGGGTTCCGAAATACGTAAATAAATATATATGATATAGATAATTATTTTATTCTTAGCTTTAATTAAAATAATGGTTTGCGTATAAGTTAATTTAGTTTACAAAAAAAAATCAAAATCAACTTGTACTCTGGCTCGCGTTACGCGAGTCATTCGCGAGCTAGAGTACAAGTGGTGCCATCTATTTGGCACGAAGTAAACTAAATTAACTTAATGTATAATATATTTATCGACATGCAGGGTTCCTAAATACGTAAATAAATATACATAATATAGATAATTATTTTATTCTTAGCTTTAATTAAAATAATTGTTTGCGTATAAGTTAATTTAGCTAACTTTGTGCCAAATAGATGGCACCACTTGTACTCTAGCTTCAAAATTAAAAGTGAGATTACTCCAAACTCCCACATAATATCTTAATGATTTTTTTATTATATAATCTTGAGTATATTTCCTATGTTTTACCGTTAATTCGATCCAGACGCAAGTGGGGCCGAAATCTCTAACAAAAACCGGCATTATCCTTTAATAGTTATTTACTTATAAAACGTTATGTAACAAATCCTAAGTTTATGAACACACATTTTTTAACAATAAAAACAATAGTTACTCACGGTGAAACCAGTTTCATTGCAAATTTGAGCTATATTGTATTCGATATTATTTAGCTCATTTATAATATGCATCCTCTTCTGCATATTAATATTAGCCTGCATTATTGTTGAAGATAAGAAACAGCAAAACTTTGTAAATTATAATAATTTTGTAGTATTTGCTAGTAACGACTAACGATTGTCAAATCTTCCGTCCGTCAGTACTCAGTGACCATATCTGTTCAGTGATATTTTATACTACCCGCATATGCTATTACTGGTATAAAAATATCACTCATCAAATAAAAACAGTAAAAACAGCTTACACGGGGTCGAGATTTGAACCTACAACAGTTGCGTTGCGCAGTCTGAGTAACCACGCCTCGCCATTGAGCTCACTTACTTGGGGTGTGAAATTATCGATATTACGCAGCTATTACAATACCTACAAGCTGAATGACTTATATTATACTACTGTAAGTGTGTGGGTGTCCGACCGCATGCAAAGAAACTTGTTTGCTTATTCTATATGCAATTTTGACGCTGACTGTACACCGACAAAGTTGGGAAATAAAATTTTGAAAAAAATATTTTTTTTGGGTACCTCCCCTACACTTAAATAGGGGATGAATTTTTTTCTCGTCGATCCCATGGTGTGCGGGGTGTAATTGGATAGGTCGTTCAAAAATATTGTGGGTGTGGGAAAACCATTTTTCCGAAGTACTAATTTTTGTCAGAGTCAAGTGTCCCCCGGAGAAAAACTGGAAATTATAAAGGGGTTGTTTCATCTTGGGCCAGGTACTTGTACAGTATTCCAAAAAATAGTATAAAATCATAGAAAACAAAATAAAATATGCTTTTTGGCAGTTTTACAGTGATTAAGAGGTACAAAAATAAAATGTTTAATTAGGTACATTTGTAGAATAGCAACTCTCGCAGCGCATCCATCCATCAATCTGACTGCTGTTGGATATTTTAAGGTTAATTCACATTTCCCAGGTAATTTTATGTCAAATGTCATCATGACACTGTAATATACGTCAATGTCAAAATGGACGCATGTTGTTGCGCTTTCATTTTGCAAAATAATTTCGCATTGTACCTCGTAAATTGAACTTTTTAGTAAGAAATAAAGAAAAAAATGTTACTATTTTATGACCCCGAACATTTTGAAATACCGTACAAATACCTGGCCCAGGCTCCATATAAATTTGAAACAACCCCTTTTCAATTGACCCTGCCGGGAACAAAACCCGGGAACTCCCACTTATAAGACCACAGAGTTTAGCAGTTAATCGACCAAGCCTAACCTGACAGCCTCCCTCCTGAAGACATGCATATTGCGCTACCGGGACGGACGGCCGGAGATGGGAGGAGGTTTTAGTCCGTAGGGCACTATTACGGTGAAGTCGGACATGCCACCAATGGGGACTATCGTTTCTTTGCTCACCAGTTGGCGCCACTGTTGACTAAGGCCCAGAGGTATAGCTGTCAAAGGCGACTTTATAAGATCGGCGCCGAAACAAAGTTTTAAATCTTGAATCTCATTATGTTTAATAATTTATAACTATCATCATAATATCGAGTAGCTAGTTCCGCAATGTTGTGCAGTTCCTTTTTGTTCGGAAAAAAAGGAGAACACAATATGTTTCCAAAAGATAAAACTGTTCTAAAACAGTGGCTAGTGGCGTTTCGCAGGAATTCGCAGGATTCTGAGGAATTAATTATATAGGCACTTAATAAATAAAATAAAAATAAATTAATTACTTATTAAACATAGCCCTTTCGGACCGGCGCTTAAACTACAAATAAATTTGTAACTTTGAACTTGAATCTTAGGTAATTTGGGGCCGCAGATTACGAATCTGCTATAATTTTCCAGGTTTTCCGCCGCCATTTTGGAAAATTCATATATCAACAATTGTATCAATCTGGGCCTTACATTTCCTACGTACAATTGTGAGGGTCACAATTGTATCAAATTAGGCCTAAAGCCTCCTTTTATACGGTTTTCTGAAAAGAAACTATGAATGAAATAAACATAAAATTTACAAAAATATTTATTAAAAATTACAATCACACTCGTAATATCAATTTAATCACAATAATCGATTGAATAGTTACTAGCATCTCTTGGCAACTGCAGGCATCTGTTTCGGACGGCATCATTTTAATATCAGTTTATTCTACTGGGTCACGAACAGAGTCATTTGGAAGAGGTTTGCCACTGAAGGGCTTCTTCTGCCAACCTGCTAGCATACTCAAAGGTATTTTATCGTCATCCGTTTCTTCGTCTTCATCAGAAGAAGAGGAACTCGAATACTCGGGGTTTTCTTCAATAAAGTTATCCAAATCGATTTCGTCGTCGTCATCGCCCTCGTCTCGAGAGTCATTGAGCATCTGCGATAGCAGCGTCGCTTAAAACCAGAAACATGGTGCGGAAACTGTGAAAAATGAATAATAATTAGAAAATTAGAATACACATGAGATAGTGTAGGGCCCACGTCGATACAATTGTGTCAATAAAGTTCGATAAGCCGTTACGCCAAAGCGTTTGCTTGTCTATTGTCACTGTTATCACAAAAACATCCTATGTTTAATTATTTTATTAATCAATAACTCGTATTTTACTACAGTTACAAAATAAAACAATAGTAGGTACTTACTTTCGCCAAGTCGGGGAGCTCAATCAGTCACGAACTGTATAGGTTGAAACCTGCTCGCCGACTGCGCGTCGGACAAAATTTGTGCAGTAGGTAAAAGTTCGCTTCTCGCACAATCGTACTGTACTCGGCCCGTCCACTGCCAACGTAAAACTACTAAGCTATACTCGACTTTGTGACCCGCACAATTGTATTGGAGCGGTCCGAAAGGGTTATATTTATCCTTCCCTTTCCCTTTAAAACACACTGCTATACAAAAAAATATTACACATTGTACTTAAATCCATACAATGGATATGATACTGAAAGATGGGTGAGTTGTTAGTTGAAACTACTAAACAATGGTAGATACTAGATTAAGCTGGAAAATTTTCTAGCAATAGCAGGTATCATGTATGTATGATAGTAGGAGCTACTTTCTTTCAAGCAATAAGTATTCATTATTGATCATTTTTATGTGCTTATAATAATTATCACACTGATAAACTCATCTTATAAAGAGAAAGTACATTTCACTTCCAATACTGTTAGTTAGTTCTCCAATTAATCCTTCTGGAGAAACCTGAAATGAAACATCTAATATTAATCAAGAGAAATACCTACTATTATTAAATTCTGGTCATCTCACACATAGTAATCTGATCCCAAGATAGGTGTGTTCTCGTTAGTGATACCTACTGTGGGTACATAACCAGAGACATAGGTATATTTCAATATCATGTAGTAAGTGTGTCCTTGATGTGCATGAAACCCGTAACCTTTCATGCAGAAGTCTTAGTAAGTAAATATATATAATACCTATATTAGGTAAATATATGTAAAAAGAAAAAACATAGCTGTTACCTCGGCAAACAAGCATACTTTTGGCAAAAAATAAGTTTGGAAACAGTAAACAAACTAACCTCTGAATTAGCTGCTCTTTGAGGCCGCCTATTTTTGCGCCTCTTTTTCTTAATTCCGCTTTCAAAGCGTTCACATTCATCGCCAAATAATCCATATTTGCGATAATTTCACGAAGGAGATCACTTTTCAACAGGTAAATTAAAGAAATTATAATTTATGTCACGAAGCCCGCCAAAACCAGTGAAAAGTGAATGATATTGGACCTCACGCGACACCAGCGCCCCTAGCGGCAAATTCATACGCGATAGCCCCCATTGGCTGGCCATCCATGAGGATTTCCTCCTCCCCAAGAGAAAAAAAAAAGAGTTTAGCACTTAGTAGAGAGTTTTTAAGGTCAAAATTCAAAATTCAAATGTTTTTTATTCAAATAAGCTTTTACAAGCGCTTTTGAATCGTTATAATATGAATCTACCGCTGGTTCGGAATGCCATTCCTACCGAGAAGAGCCAGCAAGAAACTCGGTGGTTGCTCTTTTCCATCAAAACTTACAATCATCATAATGGTACAAGTAACTGCAGTCCCACGCATATAGCTGGAGCGAATCAAATCCACGCTTTTTTTATCATTTACTTCGATTGTATAGTAAGCTTTTTTCACGAGCATACAATACTCAATACACGCCAAGACTGGCAGACAGAGGCAGCCCCATTTCCGACGGTGGCACCCGTGGTCGACAAAGCTTGGACATAAGAATGGATACCTTATTGCTAACCTTAATTACTAAATCCCCATTCAATTCGCCTCCCGAAATCGTCCCCCTATTACAATCAATAACAATACCTTTTTGCGATAAAACAGGCCCGGATTTCCCCTTAATTTAGGTGCCTGCTAACCTAAATAGGAGTATCTCTTTAAGGTGATCGCACAATGTCACAAAATTCAATATTCAAATGTTTCTTATTCAAATAAACTTTTACAAGTACTTTTGAATCGTCAAGTGAATCTACCACTGAAGAAACTCGGTGGTTGCTCTTTTTAAATAAATCATTTACAATTATTATTATATCAATGTGTATATAAGTAACCGCTGTCCTTAGCATTGCTGGAGCGATCAAATCCAAGCTCCTCTATCATTTACATAATCTTCAAGAGTATATTAAGCTTTTTTCAGGAGCATACTTTTAACGGATTTCTTAAATTTGTACACAAGATTACACAAGACTAGGAAGAGGATTACAGAAGATTTCATGTCCTGTGTATTGTATGCATGTATAAAAATTGTATTTATATGGTTTCGTAGGAAAATAAGAAACTTATATAATTTTATCTAATTTGCCTATCTTTCAGTGCCAGTGGCGTGAGTCAGGCGCGCGCGCCCACACACGCGCAGTCATACACACACACACTCGCGCATTCAATGGCATTTGTTATACTTTAAGTACTTTAAAAGAAATGTAATCCTCTTAAGCCTTAGTACTAAGACGAAATTGTAAAATTATATACTTGTAAAACACTGGTGATTACAGAAAAAAAAAACAAAAAAAAAGTGTGTCTGTGTGCAGCACACACGGCAGAAGTGAAACTTCAGAACAGTAGCCTACGAGAGAATGAAATAAATATAATTTGTATTACTCGTATGTATAACAAGTTATATCTATCTCATTCAATGAGATAAATATAACTTGTCTTGTATTCTATCTCATTCTCTCGCAGGCTAAATCCTATTATGAATATGTTTGTCTCTTTTAGTGTCGCTTTTTCGTTTCATAGAATTTTCAAATCACAACGATGCTAAAGAAGTTTCACTTAAAAAAAACCTTCCCATACTTTTGAATTCATTTAGGTAAATGCATCATCTTTCACGGCTCCGAACGGATAGTCTTTCAGTGTACGATCATCTTAAATAGAAATATCTATCTAATTATTTGTTGTTTCAGTGCCTTTGTTTCAGAATCCCATAAATAAGGCCGGCGAATGACGTATTGTTGGCCGAACGTGATCTACGACTCCCTTTCATAGTTGTTACGGGACCTATTGGTTCCTTAAAACTATTTTACTGTGCAATGTTATGCTTCACTATTTTACTTTGCCAGCGTGGTGGTAATTGACCTTAATTGATGATTATAACGCATTTGAGAAAAACACACTACAGACAACGTCTGTCGTACAGAAAGTCTGCGCACGCCGACCTTTTAATCTAAGAGACGACGTTGATTTTGTCTTTTGGAAGGCCCTCTGTTTAATAATCATATGGGAGAATCTATTTTTGTCAATAACTAATGTAAGCATGTTGACCAGATTGCGACCACCTTAAACAGAAGTATCTATCTAATTATTTGTTGTTTCAGTACCTTTGTTTCAGAATCCCATAAATAAGGCCGGCGAATGACGTATTGTTGGCCGAACGTGATCTACGGCTCCCTTTTATAGTTGTTACGGGTTCTATTGGTTCATTTTAACTATTTTACTCTAGTTCTTTATAGCTAGCTATGCAATGCACACACACACACACACACACACAATCTCGCACGCACTTGCACTTGTTTAACTTTAAGTACCTATTTATTAAAAAAATGTATAATTTCGTAATCTTTTTGGCCTTATTTTAGTTTTATATGACAAAACTGTAAATTCCACTATCCACTACAGCCCATTAACGTCCCACTGCGGGGCACAGGCCTCCACTCTCATAGGAGAGAGGGAATTAGAGCTTAGACCCACCACGCTGCTCCAATGCGGGTTGGCGGATTTTAACGACTATTATCATGTTAACTGTGATAATAACCGGAACTGTAAATTATATAAGTAAAACGCTGTCGATTACAGACAAATAAACAAAAAACAAATGCTAACCACACTTTTCCAGCGTGCTGGTATAAGACCTTAACTGATACTCATAATGTAGTTGATGAAAACGTCCACACACGCACTTTTCGGCACCTATATGGAGCTGAACAGACTAACGTGACAGGATGAAAGGCGCGGACGTTTAAAACTAACAAACGACGTTCATTTTATATCTTTTTGACCTGTTATTTAATTATTCCTAAGAAATCATTCATTTTTGGCAACAACATATTGTGTAAATTAACCTAAATTATGTGAAACTAGCTAACGCTCGCGACTTCGTCCGCGTGAATTGAGATTTTTTGGTTTCCGCCGGAACTCTAATTTTCCGGGATAAAAAGTAGCCTATGTCACTCTCCCAGGTCCTCAACTATACCCATGCCAAAAATCTGTAAAGTATGATATGATATGATATGATAGTACAAAAAATACAAAGTTTTCGAACCGGAGTTCGATCCCTGGGCCCCTCCGAAAAGGAGTCAGAGGTCTTAACCACTAAACCATCGCCACTTTATTTTTAACAAGAAGGGAAGATTAACTGAAGGAGAAATAAGTTAAAACTAATAATAACTGGTCAAACAACACAATATTGTTGTGTTGTTTCGAATAATTTCTCGCAGATTCATCTCGATTAGCCTGTCCATAAATTAAAGTAGCTACAGGTCTGGATGATGTATCGTTGCGTCGGGCGGGCGATCTAGAAGTTTGCGTTGTGTTTACTATTCTGTTATTTTTGTTAGTGTTTCTCTTACTCGGGTCATACCTTATTCAACGATTATAATGAAAGTTGGTGCAGAGCTGGGTTGGTACTTTTAACTCCAAAAGCAAAGATTTCCCTCGGCTTTCCGAACGGCGGTAGAGTCAGGTCGTCAAGTTGTTCTACGTGAAATAAATAAATCATTTATCATTTGTAACCATATTTTAAAATATATACCCAGATTTTTTTTTTTACATTTTAGTTTAAGTTCGTACTTAAGTATAGGTATGTTTTTGAAGTCGGTTTTTGTTTAATTGAAAATGAATGATGAAAGTGAATAATGGGGACTATCGCGTGTGAATTTGCCACTAGAGGCGCTAGTGTCGCGGGAGGTCCAATAACATTCACTTTTCATTGGTTTTGGCGGGCTTCGGGACAAATTATTTTAATTTCTATATTTTACCTGTTGAAAAGTGATCTCCTTCGTGAAATTATCGCAAATATGGATTATTTGGCGATGAATGTGAACGCTTTGAAAGCAGAAAAAGAAAAAGAGGCGCAAAAATAAGCGGCCTCAAAGAGCTGCTAATTCAGAGGTTAGTTTGTTTACTGTATTACAAACTTATTTTTTCCAGAAGTATGCTTGTTTGCCGAGGTAACAGCTATGTTTTTTTCTTTTTACATATATTTACCTAATATATTATGTATATTTACCTAATATGACTTCTGCATGAAAGGTTAAATGGGTTTCATGCTCATCAAGGACACACTTTTACTATATGATATTGATGAACATCGATGTCTGCTCTAGGTATCTGCCCTCTGGTACTATATATGTATCTGGTTATGTACCCACAGTATCTCTAACGAGAACACAACCTATCTTGGGATCAGATTAGGTACTATGTGTGAGATGACTAGAATTTAATAATATTTCTCTTTATTAATATTAGATGTTTCATTTCAGGTTTCTCCAGAAGGATTAATTGGAGAACTAACAGTATTGGAAGAGAAATGTCCTTTCTCTATAAAAGATGAGTTTATCAGTGTGGATAATTAAGTATAAGCACATAGAAATGATCAATAATGAATATTGCTTGAAAGAAAGTAGCCCCTACTATTTTCAAATTCAAAAACTTGTTAGGTACTAAAAGAAAGTATTGTGATTTTTTTGTTTGGATAAATAAAGATGAAAAGAGAATTTATGTAAATAGAAATGATAAGCTTATTTCAGAAGTTTTATAACTTAATCTAATATCTAGTTACCATTGTTTAGTAGTTTCAACTAACAAATCAACCATCTTTCAGTATCATATCCATTGTATGGATTTACAATGTTTAATAAGTATTTATTTGTATAGCAGTGTGTTTTAAAGGGAAAAGGAAGGATAAATAAAAGTTTAATAAGTAATTAATTTCTTTTTTATTTTATTTATTTAGTGCCTAACTATATAATTCCTCAGAATCCTGCGAATTCCTGCGAATCGCAACTAGCCACTGTTTTAGAACAGTTTTATCTTTTGGAAACATGTGTCCTCCTTTTTTCCGAACAAAACGGAATTGCACAACATTGCGGCATTGCTACTCGATATGATGATAGCTGTTATAAATTAATAAACTTAATGAGAATCAAGATTTAAAACTTTGTTTCGGCACCGATCTTATAAAGTCGCCTTTGACAGCTATACCTCTGGGCCTTAGTCAACAGTGGCGCCAACTGGTGAGCAAAGAAACGATAGTCCCCATTATTTAAACCTAAATCCACATGGTTAAAATTACGGGTGTCAGCTAATTAAACAAAAAACCAGCAGAAAATCTATAAAAAAGTTCTCAAAAATCAACCTTACACAAACTTATGGACTGAAATAGTTTTCCAAAATGATTTTCCGCGAATCTAAATGACCGTTATACATCGATAACGAAGTTTAGAGTTTTGACATAAAACCACTTTCCATTGAAATATTCGTCACGTTAATCCTGGCATAAAACAATCCCAATGTACACTCAACTTTTATACTACATTCATAATTTAGTTTTTACATTCATAACAAGTATTGTGTACTAGCTAATGCCCGCGACTTTGTCCGCGTGGTTTAAGTTTTTTTTGAGTCCCGCTGGAACACCCTAATTTTCCGAGATAAATAACAAACTATATACGTCAGGAATAACAGACTATAATCTCTGTGCCAAATTTCATTCAATTCCTTTCAGACCTTCTGGCGTGATCGAGTAACAAACATCCATACATCCATCCATCCAAACTTTTACATTTAGTTGGTATGATTTTTGTCAAAATTATTATTCTCTCTGTAACGGTGATAGCCCAGTGGTTAAGATGCCTCTTCCTTTGGTCGGAGGTTTGATTTTCGGGTATGCACTTTTCACGTTTGTGTATGTGCAAGGTAACAATTATTGTATGACAGAAATACACATTTTTAAATTTATAATAATTATTAGTATGGATTATGTGGACCCGACCTAATCGTTAATGCTGTTTTCTTCATCGTAAAAGCCCTTTTATGTCAGCGAGTTACGCATTAATTTTGTTTACCACTGTAGAGATGGCTCTCTAGGAAATTACAAACACATAATCACGTTCTTAATTTACATAATACAGCTATTACAGCCGCCATTTTGTGTCAAGTGTCAAAACAAAAGGAAAAATTTTGAATTTCCTCGCTAGAGAGTCCTTGCTAAAAATATAAATTTTCATACAGCGTACCATAAAAGTCTCGTGAAAGAACAGTGTTTTGGGCGTTTTAACTAAAATTTAACGTCCTTTGTCCTGTCTTAATATTTGCGTTATATATTTTTAAACGTCGGCAACCGAGGCTGCTTAATATGTAAAAGTCTGTTTTTCCTAGAATAGATAAAAGTCTAACTAGAATCTTAGATTAATGATCTTACATTTTTCTTACGTTTCCTATCCCGTGTCTATTTCTTCCAAGACCTATACCCATGCCTATATACAGCTTTCTAGTACTTAAGGCTTTTGACGAACTCCCTGGCGTAGTGTTGAGCGCTGTTGCCTTAACGTGGGAGGTTCCGGGTTCTATCCCCGGCAGGGTCAATTTGGGAATTTCTAATTTCTGAATTTTCCTAGTTAAAGACGTACCGCCAAGTGATTTAGCGTTCCAGTACGATGGCGTGTAGAAACCGAGTACGGGTATGGGTTTAATATAGCAGCCATACCCCTAACAAGTTAACAAAAAAAAACACATGGCGTAATTATAAGGGTTTCTTGTTGACTACGGAACGCTAGAAATTGAACGGATAAAGAATGTTAAGATTGGATAAACAACTAATCTACGGATAAAAAGTATAAAAGAACAATTAGGTTGGCCCGCCTGTTACGGATAATTCATAAATAATTGTAACGGAAAGTCAAAAGCGATTTTGTTCATGGCGACACTTTATAATGAACGACTTCCACAGTATGCATTATGATATCGATACGATACTTAATATTATTGTATTGATAGTTATTTACTTACTTATGAAACCTGGTGGATCCGATCGAAGGAAATTTTTATTAGTATATTATTTCAATTATTTTATTGTGCATTGTTAAAAAAGAAATGTTTTCAAAACTCCTGCAGAGTTAATATAAATTGAGGAAAAAATATTATTATTTTGCTGTCAAAAGATAGGTTCATATCGAGTCTGTAAAAGTATTCTGTGTCTTTCTTTGAGTAATGTATGATGTAGGCCGTATTTTTCGGGGTTCTGCAAAAAAATCAAACACAATATTTTAAGAGGCCTCAACTTTTCAACCTCATTCAGTTGCCTAAAAACCTTGCAGTTCTTATGATTATGAGTAGAGATGGGATTAAAAGAAAAGTCTATATGCTATAAACGTGGTAGAAAATTGGATAGACTACAATTTAATTTCTTTACTTGACTCTATATTTCAATGGAGCCTTAAGATTATAAAATACCCATTTCATTCAAAGAGCTGTTTGTAGTCATCGTATCGCGTTGGATCATCGTGGTCGTGTCGTACTCTTGAAGTTTAAAAGACAGTCCTGAAGTAGTCATAATACAAATTTAGAGGCCAGTAAATTATTTAATCAAAAACAAAAGTTTATTTTAATGTCACTGCTGCTTGCAAAGTTAACTCCGCTTTAGATTTCAGCGCCATTACACAAGTTTTATACTTCGCCTACTCGAGATATTTACGGCTTTTATTATTACTTTGTATGCGTTATTTTCTTCGAAGTTCAATAAAAACTAGTGTTAAATTCCCGAAACTTTTAATATAAAAGCAAAAAAAGGAGTTTAATGCTCAGAGTCTTTGTATTTATGGGAGCGGTCAGTAAGGTGAAAATTTTGGCTTTTACAAATGAGGCATATTTCTTCCCGAGAAGCATCTCTCAGGCTCCAGTATCGATCAATCTACCGGAATAACCGGAATAAAGAATCTACTGGAATAATACCGGCCAATCTACGGAAAACCCGCTAGTTACCACCCTACCGGCAAAGGCGTGCTGCCAAGCGATTTAGCGTTCCGGTGCATCGATTTACCAACTAAGGATACAACATTACCTACAAATTAATACTCAAAAAGCGTCCACAATTGCTTAGACAAACACAGCTATAGATAATATAGAATGAGACACCAAACGGTTCACAAAAACCAACCATATAGTTTTATATTTAGGGTTCAATTTTGTAATAACAATTCGACACATACGACATTTTGTCGCCTAGTGTACTCATGCGCGACTGAGGCGAAAATTGTTCAGAATACCTATTTGTGCACAATTTGGCCGTGCCGTTTTTTGAGTTTCGATGGTGCGTCTAATGTATTGGTAAGTCAATGTTCCGGTGCGATGCCGTGTAGAAACCGAATAGGGGTATGGGTTTAATATAACTGTCATGCCCCTAACAGGTTAACCCGCTACCATCTTAGACTGCATCATCACTTACCATCAGGTGAGATCGCAGTCAAGGGCTAACTTATAGTGGGTAAAAAAAAGTACAAAATGTGACACATTAAGTTGTCTACGTGAAATAAATAATTTCATTTCATTTCTTTTCTTTTCATTTCGGACGGTACCTTAGGATGTAGTATAACTGCATTAAACCCTTCAGATACATAATATTAAAACTAATTTACAATGTTGCTAGCCTTCATCTAATACAAAATTTAAAGAGTAATAAATTCCTTCTAACGCGGAAGTTTGTTTTGAAGGCTATACCTACCTTCGGCCATTCGGTGCTTATTTTATATTTAAAGGCCATTTCGTGAGATTCACGTTGTTATCGTCTAAAGAGCCTGAAGGTCTAACACCACTACAGAGGCGTGGTGCGGTAGTATTATTTGTATGAGGTTGTATGGAGCTGGGTTCACCGGCACGGAGATACACAGCGCGACACGGGCCCGTACAAACTCATACAAATAATATTTTCCGCTTCGTTCTACTCTCTTCCTCTGAAGTGGGGCTAGACCTTTAAGCAAAGCGCACTTTAACAAAGTATTGCACTGGATGTGGCTATCCACAGCATGCTTGTCTGGTTCGATTCTGTTTAGTCTATGATAAATGTGGTTTAGTAAATTTTCAAGTCGACCAAGTGTGTTTTTATCAAAAACAATGTCAGAATCGAACAATGTTTCAACCTTATCAAGCAGCTCTAGGCAACTGGCTAAGTCCTCCGACGGTTCGAGGTGGGAACATAAAATATCCTCAGAAGGGTACAGTTGGCTAAGTTTGTTGATTTGCTTTCTGAGTTCAGCAACTGTACCTGCAGGTGTTTCACCTCGGACTGCAACTTCGTACTCCAGCTCAGATTTTTGCAAAGAAAAATATTTGACTGGGTACGACATAATGAAAAAAAATATATAAAAAAATTTAAGTATCAAAAAAAAATCAAAATCCTAACCTACTAAATCCAAAACGATATCAATTAAACGCAAACACAGAAAAAAAATATCTATGTTTTAGAGTGGGTCAAAAATGGCACCATAAAATTCGATGAAAAAAATGCTCCGTTCTGTTACAATCAACTTAACAGAACGCTTTGGTTTGATGAAGATTGTGACGCAGCGCGGCGCAGCGAAGAATCGCGCACGGACAAAGCCCATCAAGGATGTCCAAGACTACGTCGTCGCAGAGATGAGTCACGCACGGACAAAGGCCAACAAGAATGTTCGAGGATACGTCGCACCGCGAGCCGTGTGCAAAAACCCCCCGCCGCGCTCCGCACCTCCACGGCCTATATAAGGCACTCGGCCTGCGTTCACCGGCAGTTCGCTAGCGACCGCTGTCACAACACGTCGGCTTGGGGTCCCGGGCAGACGAGTGGCAGTGGTAGCTATTGGACGCAGGCGGGATCGGTCGCTCCGCTGCTTCGGCCGCGGACGACCCATCTTTCCGACTCCCCTTCCCCTCTCTCTCCGCGGACACCTTCTGTGTCCACATACCGCGTGCGTCAATCGGTGACGCCCCGCGCCCCGCAGGCCCCCTCTGGGCCTCGGACCGTTTAGTTAAGTCTTAGGAAAGTAGTGTAGACTTTAAGTACTTATGTAGAAGAATCAATAAAGGTTTTTAAAGTGTGTTTTCTATGAATCGCGTTTGATTTGTGAGGGCCCCCCTACCTATATGTACGAAGCCACGCGACCAGCCGTATCCTGGGTCCTTGGCTTCGTTACATTGGCGCCCAACTGAAAAACCCACCCGGCCGTCCCGGGTTCGCGTCGCGGAAATCCGTCCGTCCGTCCGTCCGTCCGCGTCGCGTCCGTCCGTACCAGAAGGTTAGGGAAACTCATATCTCACAACACCCGCACGTTTTTATTTTAACGAACGGATACAAGTTCTTTCAAAAAGTCGGCTTGGGGTATCCGGGTCCGACTGAAAGGACGAATATCCGAACGGGAACAAAGCGAAAAAAACTAGAGAAAGGAAAAAGTATAATATCAAGACAAACGGATACAAGCTCTTTCAAAAAGTCGGTTTGGGGTATCCGAGTTCGACTAAAAAGGGCGAATATCCGACAAAAGATATATTTGGAACACACATACATACATAAACATAAAAACCTTCATAAGGGGAAAAGCAAGGGGAACCGTGTAACTATTTAAATAGAATCCGTACCGTACCGACCGCGATAAATAAGTAATAATCGATTTCCGGATAAAAATTTAGAAGAAACTGTAAAATTAGCAATAAATAGCGTGCCCGTAAGTAAATAATTAAAAATCAGTTTCGGATATATTAAAGAAATAATGCCTACGTCCTGGATATATACACTTAGTAAACAAAAATTAATTCAAGAACTCGAAAATAGGAAAATAGAAGTTTCACCGGAAAGCACTGTCGAGGAATTACGCAAACAGCTATCGCTGATAGTGAAAGCTGAAGACGAATTGAGCCAAGACAGCAGCATGGAAAGCGAAAAAGACATAAAAGAATTCGATAAAGCCATATCCCGCTGGAAAATTCAGTTTGACACCACCGGGGATGCCGTAGAATTCCTGGAAAGGATAGAGGAGTTAGCGGACACGTTGAATGTCAACAAAGACACAATCATACACGTGATACCGAGATGCCTCACCGGAACAGCATCACTGTGGTACAGAAATAACAGCCATGAATGGAAGACATGGGAAGATTTCACGGATAATTTCAACCTATTCTATTATCCGAGAAATTATGAGAAAAATCTACTAGAATCCATTATAAACAGACGTCAAAACGCCAGGGAAAACTTCGTATCATACCTAACTGAAATCCAAACGCTAATGAGGAGATACAAAAAGTTAACGAAAGAAGAACAGTTAGATAGAATATACGATAATATGAGATATAACTACCAATACTATATAAAAAGGAAGGACTTCAACACAGTACCAGAACTCATACAACTGGCAGGCGATTACGAAAAAATTAACATGGACCGAAACAAAGAGACGTCCCACAAACAGACGGTCCAAAGCAAAGAGAACCACAAAGAAAAATTATGGAGAAAACCGGAAAATTGGAAGAATGAAGAACACAAAACAGACAGAAAACCAATAACTCCGCAGTACGACCCGGATTCCTGCTGTTGGAAATGTGGCAAAAGGAACCACTCGTCTCGGGAATGCCGAAACAAGCAAGTCATTTTCTGCAGCCGATGCGGATTGCTAGGAAAACTAACGAAAAACTGCTGTAACGAGAGGAAGACACCTGGCAAAACAAAACAAGCATACACAGCAAAAGCACAAGCAGATAAAGACAACAGAATGTTCCCCAAGGTACAAATTTACGGAAAAACGTTCGAAGCATTAATAGACACAGGTTCAACGAACACTTACATCAATAAAAACATAATGGACGAAATAAAAGAGCACAACGAGAAGTCAATACGAAAAGAGACCACGATCAAACTAGCAGATGGTTCTAGAGTACAAACGGACACAGCCATAAACCTCGGACTAGAGATAAATGGGAAAAAATTAACACATCAAGTTATTTACCTGCCAACCACAACAGTAATGATTATAGGGATGGACCTGTTAGCAAGACTAGGACTCACAATCAAATGGACAGAAACGGCATGTGAGCTGACATGCACCGAAAGACGAGAAAACACAAAAGATAACGAAGAAATCCTATCTGCAGAGCAGAAAACAACATTAAAAAACATCCTAGAAGAGGAGTTCAAAAAAGCGGAGGAATGTCCGAAAGGAAACACACGGGTAAAACACGTAATAAAACGAAAACATACAGAACCCATAAAACAAAAATATTATCCTAGAATCCCGAAAATACCAGAAGATGAAGGAAAACAAAACGTGATAGCAGAAGAACTATCAATAAATCCGCTGTACACCACTACGATAGAAGAAAGCGACTGGTATTCGAAAAAATACAGTGACGTAAGCAAAAACCCCGAATTGAATACCGACTACTGTATACGAGACGGGAGACTATACAGAAGAGTAGTCAACCCAAGATACGAAGGAAAACTAGATCCATCGACAGAATGGAAGTTATGCGTCAAAAAGGAAGACAAGGACAAAATATTAAGGCAAAACCATAATGAACCCGACGCGGGACATTTAGGAACATCAAAAACGTTCAACAAAATCGCGATGCGGTATTATTGGCCAGGGATATTCAGAGACGTATCAAAATACGTGAACCGGTGTGAAACATGTCAAAAACATAAGTCATCACAGGAAAAGAAACCAGGCCTAATGCATATAAATAATGCGGAAGAACCATGGCAGGTGGTCACAACGGACCTCATAGGTCCACTACCTCGGACATCAAAAGGATTTCAGTGGATCATCGTGTTTCACGACAAATTCACTAAGTGGTCAGAAATAAAACCACTAAGAACCGCAACCGCGAATACCGTCACGAATGCTCTAAAAGAGTTAATTATGAGATACGGGGGAATGAAAACCTTACTGAGTGACAACGCAAGAATTTTCACAAGTAAACAATTCAAAGAAACTTTAAAAAGATACGGCATAGAACAAAAGCTAACCGCACCATACACTCCACAGTGTAACCCAACCGAACGGGTAAATAGAACGCTCGAAACAATGATAGCAACATTCATCGAGAAAAACCATAAAAAATGGGACGAGTACCTAAATGAATTCAACTTCGCATTGAACACGTCCGTCCAGGAATCCACGAAACACTCTCCAGCATTCTTACTATTCGGCAGGGAACTAAGGAACGTCCATGACGAAAACCAATTCCCCACGCCGGCATTAAAAGAAAAAGAAAAACTAAAAGAAATATATGAAATAGTCAAAAACCAACAAAATCAAGCTTCAAACCAACAAAAAAAATACTATGATAAGACAAGACGCAGCTGGACGCCGAAAATTGATGATCAAGTATTAAAGAGGGACTACCCATTGTCTAACGCAAGTAAGCAATTTTGCGCAAAATTAGCACCTAAATTCTCAGGTCCATATACCATAATGGAGAAGAAATCGCCCATAATATTCCTTCTGAAAGCAAACCAGGGAGGCAAGATATGCACAGCGCATATAAAAGATATAAAAAGATTCAATACGTAAACAACCAACGATAAATATTTTATTTTTCTCTAAAAACTACATAATCCGATCAATAGAATGAGAAAAGTAAATCCCGGTGGCTCGACTTGGCGGAGGCACTTCCGTGCGCCCAGATTTTTCAAAAACTACCCACAAAAAGAAAATTTTTTTTAGGATTCTATAAATAGAACCGACAAACGGAACAACAACTAGAAAGACATCATGCGTCAAGAAGCAAGGATTCAGGTCACGGAACTGGACATCGGAAATGGAAGGATCACCTTCAAACCGGGAAGAAAAGTGGAGGGAACGGCAAACCAGATATGGCTCGCACCCGGAAAAGAGATAACTATATCAACCGAGGCACCAAAACAACCGGAGAACGACACACGAGACGGGGAGGAATGCCTGGATATCGATGGACACACCAGATCCGGGGAATACCAAGCATTCACCACCGAAGCAGAGGAACCACAGACAAATCTAAAAAATAAAAAGAGGAGAGGAAGGAAGCGAAACGGGGGATCTCGGTTCGGAGGAGTCCGCCTCCCGAAATACGCCAGAAAAAACCAGGGCGGACAATAATTTGGTTTAGTTTGACTTAGTTTTTTTTTACAAAAAAAAAAAAAAAAACTAATCGTGTTAATATAATAATAGTGTTGTTTTCCGTAGAACATAAAAAGGGCGAAAAGTGAGGGAATCGGGAGTGAAGAATGGGGTTTGTTTGTGTTCTTTCTTAATTTCATGACAAACTATTCATAAGGTGATTTTTACAGGTAAAAATCTTCTCTCGTGGGAGGAGGATGTGACGCAGCGCGGCGCAGCGAAGAATCGCGCACGGACAAAGCCCATCAAGGATGTCCAAGACTACGTCGTCGCAGAGATGAGTCACGCACGGACAAAGGCCAACAAGAATGTTCGAGGATACGTCGCACCGCGAGCCGTGTGCAAAAACCCCCCGCCGCGCTCCGCACCTCCACGGCCTATATAAGGCACTCGGCCTGCGTTCACCGGCAGTTCGCTAGCGACCGCTGTCACAACACGTCGGCTTGGGGTCCCGGGCAGACGAGTGGCAGTGGTAGCTATTGGACGCAGGCGGGATCGGTCGCTCCGCTGCTTCGGCCGCGGACGACCCATCTTTCCGACTCCCCTTCCCCTTCGCCCCTCTCTCCGCGGACACCTTCTGTGTCCACATACCGCGTGCGTCAATCGGTGACGCCCCGCGCCCCGCAGGCCCCCTCTGGGCCTCGGACCGTTTAGTTAAGTCTTAGGAAAGTAGTGTAGACTTTAAGTACTTATGTAGAAGAATCAATAAAGGTTTTTAAAGTGTGTTTTCTATGAATCGCGTTTGATTTGTGAGGGCCCCCCTACCTATATGTACGAAGCCACGCGACCAGCCGTATCCTGGGTCCTTGGCTTCGTTACAAGATGATAAAATGAAATAGCAAAAAAAATAAAAAATGATCAACAGAAAAAATAAATTGTAGCTGGTGTGAACGCGGCTTTATAAAATCGAAGTACGTACTAGAGCGCACGGACTTTCGAAGAAATAAAATAATAAAATAACAATATTATTTATATTAATAATTTTGTAGCCGACTGTACTAGAATGCACAATCAAGTAAAATAAATTAAAAGTTGTCGGTATGAAACGAAAACTATTCTAATACAGTTTACGTTCACCGCAGCTACGGCAAACCAAAATTGAAGCGTTTTACAAAAATTACCACTAACCGTACAAAACTACCACTATACCACTAAGGCAAAGACAGGATCTACCACGTAAGAGGGCGCCAGTGTACCGGGGTGTTGGTATAAATAGGGTGAGATGGTAATAAAAGCCCACGGTAAAATAAAATAAGTATATTCACAGTCCAAAGGTATCGGTACGGGAATTTATTTACCGCGGCTAGCTCACTAAGTAGGTACACAAATTTAGTGGGTCGTGGGTTACTTAGATCCTGCCTTGACCTAGGTGGTAGTGTATAAGTACTCCCCTTGTTAGGTGGCCAAGTTGTTGGTGGCCTCGGAGACGCTGGGGGTAGTCGGCTGGCACGCAGACTCGCAGACGAGGTGACGCCGATGCTAACGCGCACGGGACGTCGACCGTCGCGGCCTGGTGACTGTGCCGAGGTGGTGGTGGCAGCTAGCGTGCAGTGGTGAAAGCCTCAGCCAAGGCTTAAGCAGGAAGCAACCGGAACAGAGCTAGATCCGAGCGGAAGCCGGGGCGAGTTGAGTTAGGCGGGGCGGAGCTTGATCCAGGCGGAGCGGAACTCCCTAGTACGGGAGATATCCGAAATTGGGTTTTAAAGGAAACAGGCGAGCTAGATGCGCCCGCGCTGATTAAAAAAATGTCACGTCCGTCACCTAGTGCGGCTCCGGACTTGAATCGAACCAAGGTGAAGCCAGAGGCGCGGTGCGTTTTTTTACGCATGCGCAGTGCACACATTGAAGATGCGTCGGCGCACTCGCTATGTGGCTAGCTAGCTTCGATGCCTAGTAATTTGAAATTTGAGATTTGAGCGCGCTCTGTTTGAAATGCCTAATTATTTATCCAAAACACCACTAGGACAATTGTAATTTGTAACGCTTCGTTACACACTCTTGCGACTTTCTGTTTTAATACATTTTGTCTTGTTGTCTGTCCCCTAGCCTAAGTTGTTATTATTATTATGGACTAGCTGATGCCCGCGACTTCGTCCGCGTGGATTGAGGTTTTTCGGTTCCCGCGGGAACTCTTTAATTTTCCGGGATAAAAATTAGCCTATAATAATAATAATAAATAATAATAAATAAGCCTTTATTTTTCCCAAACACCAATTACATTACTTAACGCTAGGTACTCGTATAAATAGGTAATTACTTAAGATTTAGATTTTAAACTATATTTCTATATCTAATAATTGTTATTTTAGGTGGTTGTATGGGACACCCACTTGCGGGCGTAGGCCTCCTCCAACTCATTCCATTTTGTTCTGTCCCTTGTTAATCGGGTCCAAGTGAAGCCGATAGATTCGGTGATGTCGTCACCCCATCTCTTTCGCGGGCGTCCTCTTTTCCTCTTTGTGCTTATGTGCTGTAGTAATATTATAAAACTAAAATTAAATTAGTAACCCTAAATATTTATTTACTTACTTAGTAAGTAAATATGGTAGTTGCCAATAAGTGGCAGCATTACAAAAAAAAAACTAAATCAGTTTAAACGCCTTTGTGCAAACGGCCCTAAAGATGAATAGGTACACTGTAAGTAGAACAACGATTCAAGTATTATTTTACAAGTAGATAACGAAGAAATTCCATAAATCGTTGTTTCCAATTTTGTATCAAAATAACGTTTCGCAAACTCTCAGTAGTTAGGACTAATCCTTTGAAAACGTTTACGTTCGTTCAAGACTAAAATGTAATCTTAACATAGTAGGATTTTTATCGCACATGCAATATAAGTTATAATTATTTAGAGAGGACCATAATTATTTTCTTATTAAAAGGAGGTTCGGTATTATTATTAACAATATAATTTTTAAGTTTTTGTTTATCAGCTTAGAGTAAACGAAATGATAGTAATTTAGAAATTATTTCAAGCTTTCAGTGTTATTGAATTAAGACAGTTCACTTTTTTTTTAAGTTTTATTATTCGATCGGAGGCAAGGGCCAAAGTCAGCGAATAAAAAAATAAACTTAGGTTCTTTTTCAGTCGTGAATCCTAAGGGAAGTACTTATATCCAGCCCTCAAATTCGTACAAACTCCGAAATGAGGGCAAAATAGGCTGTCGTAACCAGTCGCTGCCTTAGATACTTATATGTGATTTCTCATGGGATACCGCTATATCTATTCTAGTTGGTTTCTAAAGTGGGAAAAAGTTACTACAAATTTTCAGAGAAGTATGTAAGTTTTCTCATACTCACCTTTTTCTTTATCCTCTACACTAGCTGATGCCCGCGACTTCGTCCGCGTGGATCGAGGTTTCTCGTTTCCCGCGGGAACTCCTTATTTTTCCGGGATAAAAAGTAGCCTATGTGTTATTCCAGACTATAATCTATCTCTGTGCCAAATTTCATCCAGATCCGTTCAGCCGTTGGGGCGTGATTGAGTAACAAACATCCATCCATACATCCATCCAAACTTTCGCATTTATAATATTTATTTGATTGATTACAAGTTACAAGTCCTTGACTGCGATCTCCTGAATATATTTTATTGAATAGGTATGCGGAAGGATCAGTGAGCTTAGGTACTACCATCTGTTTAAGCAGTATTATTACAACTTATTTCACGGGGACGAAGGCGCGGGCATCTGCTAGTATACTAATAAAAGTAGATAATTATTGTTCCTAAATCTCCAGTCGTTCTTGTAATTAGCCTAATTGCTGGCCACCTACGGACCTTGTTTCAGCAATAAAAGCTAAAGTCCTGAACAAAATATCGCCGAAAGATCTTTTGGAAGACCTCGAGTTGCGACCAATCTATTAATTTGTGAAAACAGTAAAATTATCTCAAGTAAATAAACTTCAGTTAAGTATTCGTGCTGTGTTTCCTTTATGACCAACGAGTGCTTGAGACTAACAGTACCTTTCTTCTACCAGAGGCTGTAGAAACGCCTTTGCACATTATCTGCAACTGCCCCGCTTTAATGCATAAACGGAGCCTCCTCCTTGGGAAGCACCTAGTGGAACCAGAGGAGGCAAAGAATATCCCGGCCAAGAAGATGCTGCTGTTCCTAGCAGCAAGTAGTATTGGTCGGGAACTTTAGATAGTGGCGATCACAATAGATCGGCAACGGTCAAAGTGATACCGGGTCTCGTCACAGAGCCCTGCAAAGCCGCATCAACAAGAAAGAAGAAAGAAGAAGAAACAGTACCTTCCATCCATCCACTAGCCTGTATGCATCCACTGCTGGACATAGGCCATTTCGAGAGCGCGCCACCTAACACGGTCCTCCGCCTTCCTCATCCACCCGCTTCCCGCCACCTTCTTTAGGTCATCGGACCAGCGAGCTGGAGGTCGTCCTACACTGTGCTTGCCGGTACGCGGTCTCCACTCCAGAACACGTCTGCCCCAACGGCCATCGGTTCTGATGGAAGTACAGTACCTTGAAGTCCCATAAATAAGGATTATAAATCTGAAACAAGAGAGTCAATAAGACTAAAATAATACTGCTTTAAGTGACGGTATAATATGCCCCCTAGTATACCCGCATTTATTATCCATACTAATATTATTAATGCAAAATTGTGTCTGTTAGTTTGCTACGCTTTCTGTTCAACCGATTTTGACAAAATTTGGTACAGGGATACGTTCCATCCCAGGGACGGAAATAGGCTACTTTTTATCCCGCTGACATTATAAATGCGAGAGTGTGTGTCTGTCTTTCTACGCTTTCATGGTCATTTTGTTCAATCGATTTTGACATAATTTGGTACAGGCACAGGTTTCATCCCGACGACGGATACAGGCTTTTATCTCGGAAAAATTAAGAGTTCTCGCGGGAATTAAAAAAACCTAAATCCATAATCATCAGATTAGTATTGTTTTTAATTACCTACACATTTATATTTATTTTTTCATTACATTTTACATTTATAATTATTTGTCAGTTAGTAAGTTTTTCGTTTAGCTCTTTATTTTGTTAATTTCAAAACTCACTTACATCATTAAGGGAGTGCTATCAACTTCTTAAAAAGTTGTCTTTTAACAAACTTTCTTGTAATGTCCTCACTTAATACCATTAAGTAAATTAACTTTTGCGAATTTCGCGTGAAAATACTCGTTTAGATGTTAATTTTGTGTCGTAGACATTCCCTACCTATATCCATACTAATGTTATCCAAGAGAAAGTGTGTCTGTCTGTCTGTATGCTTTGCTTTACTGCCCATTTGTTAGACCGATTTTAATGAAATTTGATAAATGTAGAGCTAGGCATCTTAGGGAAGGATATAGGCTGCTTTTTATACCGAAAAATCAAGGATTCCCCGCGCGATTTTGAAAAATTTTAATCCACGTAGAGTCAGTCGCGGACATCATCTAGTTTACGATATTTGTGAGATAGTAATAATAAAAAAACCCCGGCTGAGTTTGTTGTGGGCTCTTCTCAGACCAGGGCGCGTTTGGAACCCTCGTAGCTTTAGTTTTAAGATACTGTGGTTATTTAACACCATCACGTCTTATACTTTGTAAACGTGAAATTCAGCACATGTATTCCCTGCCACGTATAACTTAAGTACATTCAAGGCAAGAGTGAATAGGCATCTTCTAGGCGGGCGCGCTTCAACCTAGACCTCATCATTGCTTTGTATTAAGCGTGATTGCCTATATTGCAATAAAAAAAAAATTAAAAAAAAAAATTCAGAAGGTGTACTGTGTAGGTACCAATTTTGAATAAATATACTTTGAATATGAGTTTGAGTTTGAAGTCTCTGTCATCAGATAAAATAAAGTCGCTTTAAAACAAAACGGAAAACAAATATTTGGGCGTTGCCTGTTAGTCAGCAATGGTTGTTTAAAAATGCGATATCGACATCACGAGTTACCCTTACGCCTCGGAAGGGCATATTTGCCCGCATTCCTTGTTTTATTGCTGAAGTAGCACAAGTCACAAGCGATAGCGATTTCAAATTCAAATTCATTCATTTGCAGAAACATGTTTTATACAAATGGTGGTAAACAGCAATGCAAATGCAAAAATAATAATTATTCATATTATGACCATCACTTAATCATAGATATAGGTAGTGTAGGTACATATTAAATTACAATGAAAATAGGCAATTACATTAGATTTGGTAAGAATAAAAAAAATCGCTTGGTACAATAAAAGAAAACTACTGTTTTATTTATATTTTGATTTGTGGGGCTAATATAACTCTTTATGTGGTATTAGATAAGACGTGTTAAATGACACTACTTGCATCAAGGTATGATTGCAGCCAAGCGCTAGCCTATAAAAAAAAGGATCTCCTTATTTAGATCACGCAAAGAAACTACAAGCACCGCCTTCCACCGCCAGCTGAGCTGATTACATTGCCAATCGGTTCTTCAAGCTACGAGTATAAGGACTAAATCACACTACGGACAGAAAAAAATTCTGGCTGTTAAAAAGTCCATGCGTGCATTTTTATATTGAGCTGTACAAACAACCGCGAGACAAGGAATTGTTTTCCATACAACGCTTATGTTTCTCGCGGGCATTTTATCCTTTCCTAAGCTTTTTGCCCAACTAAAGAAGCAGTACTCGGCAGCAACCGCAGCAGAAATATAGCGTTCTCTCTCTGCGTCGTGTTCCTCATTACTGAGGGTCATGACCCCTTTCAATTAATCGCATAATGGTAGGAGTTATCTTGCGATAGTAATGCGGTGGGTTCCCACGTCCTTTCGCATACGACTCGACTAAGAGTATTTAATGTCTTAGGTTTTTTATAACTATTATTATCACATGTTAACGATAATAATCAGGACCGACAGCTTAACGTGCTCTCCGAATCACGGAGGAATCGAAAAGGCTTAATGAATGAACCAGAAGCTTAATTCGCTATAATCCGCCACAGTAGATAAATCTATGTGGTGCAGTGCGTGTCTTCCACCGACAGCATGCGAACACCCACCACCCAGCAATTCGCACCGGCACAGCACTACACCACACAAATCCTCCAAATCACTCTCTACGTACGTTTCACTCCGAAACCGGAGCATCCTCAGGAGATGTTGACTCGACAATGCACGATTTCGAAAAGGCCATATTTGAACGTCCAAATTCGGTCACCCATTCAGATTGTTCGTGCGACAGTCGGTAGACTTGTCGCACGAACAATCGCAATCGGCTAATATGATAGCGTTTCTTAGTTATAATTTAAAAAAAAACAATCTATCGCTATCGCTTGTAACTTAACCAGTCTCTGGACTTAAATATAAGTCGGCATTCGGTCTCGACGTGCTCCTCGAACACTAATATTCCGCCGACTCCATAATCCGGGTGTTGCACTCACAGACAGACCGACGTTTTCTAGTTTTCGTACAAAATTAATATGCTTTAAACCATCGACCACACAACCAATAGACGCCTAATTACTATGCTTTCGTAATGCAAACAATTCAGTCAAATGACTCAAGTAAGCGGGCGCGGGGTACTAAACGCTGATTGGTCTACTCAAGGACAAAAAAATCATAAATCAAATGGGATGGGGTCCTAACTCCTAATAATTATTTATCGATAATTAATTATCGATATACTCTAATTAATATTTAAATAACTCGGTAGGTTTTGTTACAAGGGCGTGGAATAATATAAGACCTATTAAGTCTGATGTGTTGTCTGAAAGTGTTCGCCCTATATGAGGAGTCTATTAGTTGTATGGTCGATGCTTTAAACACTTCAATAATTTTATGACAATACAGGGGGTCTACTCTCTTTCTCTCAAACGAAACTTCGCAAACGAACGAACGAAATTTCGTTTACTCCTCTCCTACGTAATGTTATCTCTATGCTCCTCTCTATTTCGTTTTCGTACACGCAGACGAAGTACGGATCCATAGACAATTTTGGTGACCGATTGGATTGAACGATTTTGAGTGGGTCTAATAACCGACTAATTACGTTCGTTTGCGAAGTTTCGTTTGAGAGAAAGAGAGTAGACCCCCTGGCTGATGCCCGCAACTTCGTCCGCGTGGTTTAAGTTTTTTCGATTCCCGCGGGAACTCCTTAATTTTCCGGTATAAAATGTAGCCTATGTCACTCTCCAGGTCCTCAACTATATCCATGGCAAAAATCGCGTTAATCCGTTGCGGCGTGATTGAAGGACAAACCAACAAAACATCACACTCAAAACAAATCTATATCACAGATTTGACTCAGGTAGGTTTTATGTTGCACTTAACCCGAAAAATATTACCTACTTGCACGATAAAAAGTTTACGAAACATGTTTGATAATAATTATCCTTAAACATTTTTTTGAAAAAATTAAGTAACATATTATGTAGTTATAAATTTATTTATTCCACTACAAGTTAGCTCTTGACTGCGATCTCACCTGATGGTAAGTGATGATGCAGTTTGAGATGTTAGCGACTAGCGAGCTGACCTGATAAGGGTATGGCAGTTATATAAAACCATTGTCGGTTTCTTATACCTACATCCAATAATTTCAATGTTGGTGGTAAATAGCCAAAGAAAATTCCCAAATTGACCCTACCGGGAATCAAACCCGGGTCCTCCCACGTTAAGACAACAGCGCTCATCACTGCGCCAGGGAGGTTGGTAAAACTATCATCCGTTGCTAGAGTTGCGTACCTAAAAGGTAGGTTTACAACCCATAAGGTGCAATTATGTCCGTCCGGTCACATCATACTAATATTATAAACGCTAAAGTGTGTTTGTTTGTTTGTTTTTTGGTCTGTTGGTTTGTCCATTAATCAAGCCGCAACGGAGCAACGGATCAACGTTATTTTTGTCATTGTGTTTTGTGATGTACTCGTAGGTATAGTCGAGGATCTGGAGAGTGACATAGGCTACTTTTTATCCCGGAAAATAAAGAGTTCCAGCGGGAACCAAGAAACTTCAATCCACGCCAACGAAGTCGCGGGCATCACCTAGTCTTGCATATTTTAATAGGTAACTATTTTCATTTGCCCTAAAAACAGACTACAAAGAAAATATTTCAGCAATTCCATCCAAGCGTCGGATCAGCAATTTCTATTATAAAACGATTATACGTGCGTCATGACCTTTACTTGGATAGTATTTATTCGTATCTGACCTTGACCTGACACGTCTTTTCGACCTTCAATTTGTTTACTATTAGCAGTGACCCTGACATTGTGACGTATGAGAAAGGTTATATGTTAATTCCACAGTACGCTTGGTATGTATAAGTTTTAATTCGATTGATCGTATAAGATACAAGCGGCAAAGTAAAATTAACCTTAATAACATTAATTTAACAATACGTTTTCAAATAAAAATCCACTACTGCCCATTAACGTCCCACTGCTGGGCACAAGCCTCCACTCTCATAGGAGAGAGGGAATTAGAGCTTAGACCCACCACGCTGCTCTAATGCGGGTTGGCGGGCTTTAACGACTATTATCATGTTAGTGATAATAACCGGGACCGACGGCTTAACGTGCTCTCCGAGGCACGGGGGTGAAACACCACCAACTTCCTAACTCCGGGCTAGTACTGAGAATTTCTAGACAGAAAAACCCAATACTTAATTATGGCCCGACCCGGGACTTGAAACCGGGACCTCGTCGGCCGCAGTCATACATGCTAACCACTAGACCAACGAGGCAGACTAGAAAACTTAAATTATTCAAAAAAAGTAAAATAAGTATAGAATTTTGATGACGTCATACTCATCCATAATTATTATTTCATACAAAATCTCATAATTATAATCATTTTAATTTTGCCAGAATATGGGCCATGCAACATATTATAATATTTACATTATTATCTACAATCCTGCTAAGCTAGGCGTGGGATTTAAAAACCGATCAAGTTCGAGTCGGACTCGCGCACCGAGGGTTCCGTACAAACTAGTAAGCTTTACGATTAATGAATTTAATGAACCGCAAAACTAACTTTGTTTGTAGAGGTTTATTGTTAATATAAAAAAAACACGTTTATTGTATGGGGACCCCCCTTAATATATATATTTTTTTAATTTTTAGTATTTGTTGTTATAGCGGCAACGGAAATACATCATTTGTGAAAATTTCAGCTTTCTAGCTATCACGGTTTATGAGATACAGCCTGGAGACAGACAGACAGACAGACAGCGGAGTCTTAGTAATAGGGTCCCATTTTTACCTTTTGGGTACGGAACCCTAAAAAAGTAGCTGATATGACTTGTTGTCAAATACCCATATTGCAATGGGGAATTGCCTAACATATTAAATGGAGACCACAAACCCCTCAATAATTTACAGCATGTTCAACAATTTTACAACGAAACATTTTCGTACGAATATAATTAACACCTCGAACCAACAGAGAAATTATACTACAGGAGATGGTGTAAAATTTTGAAGTAAATCCTTTCGAACAATTAGTGAAACTTATTTTTGCGATCCCAAATAAAGAAAAAAATTTTAGAGTCTGTAACCAATATACTGTGATATAAGACAGTATAATTGTGTAGGTTTAACATATTAATGTTTCTTTTCAAGTTACAAAACCTCTGTTTCGCAGGTAATTAAGTAAGTAAGTAAGTAAAAACACTTTATTACACACAAACAAATAACAGAACAGAGGTAGCACGAATCGTGACAAAATTTAAAACTTTTTACTACGAGTGATCACTTCCAGGCAACCTATATAGGTAATTCATTAAGGAATACATTACACTACGGACATGACAGAAAAAAACGTCCATGTGAATGGGAAACACGTTTCTTCCTATTGTGCTAGTCTGTGCAGCTTCATATAAGAGCGCAAACACAATAATCAATAATTCAATCCGTCAAACAAAATAAATTGTCCGTAGGTAGTGTGTCGCCTAAACGTTGTGCTAAAAAATGTGTTAATTTTATTTGTTTGATAATAATAGTATTTAGTTATTATTAGTATTCATTATTGTGTAGGTAACTACAGGATATGCCTGAAATTTTACGTAAAATAGAGCTTCAGATTTTAAGTAATTTTTCAAATGGTACCACGGAAAAAAATTTTAAGGTCAAGTTTTTTTTGTTCAATTTAGAGTTCACAAAATTTCAGCTTTTATAAGCACCCAACTTAATTTTCCCACCTGCTATTTGCCTACAATTAACACTTCAAACCATGAAAGTGAAATTACGTGTATATTTTATCGAGCCCTCGCTTTATTAGAGTTACTTGTTAGGTGAATTTGTTAGGACTTAATTTGATAACTTGTATGATGCATTAATGCCTGTGCAATACTAGATGATGCGCGCAATTTTGTCTAATGTTTAATGTGTGCGTGGATTTAAGTTATATGTATACGTCACCGCTACCTAAATTGCTGTACAAAATTTCGTCAAAATAGGAAAACCAGGGGTAAAACGGATGGGCCCTGAAAGGTTAAGGTTCCCACGTCCTTTCGCATAGGGTAGGCATTAGAGTCAGAATACCTAATTACTAGCCTATATTGATGAAAAAAGAGCACTTCCACTGGGCAAGAAGTGCTTGTACGCCTCTATGAGCTCTATGAGCTGCACGCCACTATGTACAAACCGTTTTTATCTTGTAAAACTTAAACACTACAAAAATAAAGTAGTCCAAGATACACCCGCGGGAAAACTTGCCCTCTTGAGACGTTCATTCTCTTGACCTACTTTCCATCAGCCATAACACTTTAGTATGTACCTACCCCTAGACTTTTGTTACAACTTTTTACGGCCCTTGTAAAACGCTTACGACCGCTTGCTTGCATTCTATTTCAAGTTTATTTTAAAGTTAGCCGACGAGCTGATCCCCGCGACTTCATCCGCATGGTTTATTTTTTAAAATTTTTTGAGAAATCTTTGATTTACCGGGATAGAAAGTAGCATAAACATCCTTCCCTGGTAACTAAAAAAAAGTACTTATTAAAAAAAAGACGTGTGGCACTCGGAGACTGCCGCGGTAAAGCTATTGCATAGCATTTTTAGGGTTCCGTAGCCAAATTTGGCAAAAACGGAACCCTTATAGATTCGTCATGTCTGTCTGTCTGTCTGTCTGTCTGTCTGTCTGTCTGTCTGTCCGTCCGTATGTCACAGCCACTTTTCTCCGAAACTATAAGAACTATACTGTTGAAACTTGGTAAGTAGATGTATTCTGTGAACCGCATTAAGATTTTCACACAAAACTAGAAAAAAACAATAAATTTTGGGGGTCCCCATACTTAGAACTGAAACTCAAAAAATTTTTTTTCATCAAACCCATACGTGTGGGGTATCTATGGATAGGTCTTCAAAAATGATATTGAGGTTTCTAATATCATTATTTTCTAAACTGAATAGTTTGCGCGAGAGACACTTCCAAAGTGGTAAAATGTTGGTCCCCCCCCCCGTAACTTCTAAAATAAGAGAATAATAAAACTAAAAAAAATATATGATGTACATTACCATGCAAACTTCCACCGAAAATTGGTTTGAACGAGATCTAGTAAGTAGTTTTTTTTTAATAATTTAAAACTTACTACAGGTTTGTACGGAACCCTCGGTGCGCGAGTCCGACTCGCACTTGGCCGGTTTTTTTTATCAACTTATGTAATTATAATTGGACCTACTTATGCAAAAAGGAACCAATCTACACACATACCAAAAATGAGATAAGTATAAAGAAAGCTTTTAAAATGCACCTTCTATCGACTCCAGGGTCCATAGAAGGTGCATTTTAAAAGCTTTCTGTATACTTATCTCATTTTTGTCATGTGAGTGGATTGGTTCCTTTTTGCATAAGTAGGTCCTATTCATCGAGTCGGAGCCGGTCGGAGTGGGGGGTGTTAGGTTATTTTCGTTACGGAATTTCTGGATTCGGTCTCCACGCTCAAGGCCCGCAATAGAAGCTATGCAATAGCTTAAAAATACGGTTATGATAAAAAAAACTCGGCTGAGTTTGTTGTGGGCTCTTCTCAGACCAGGGCGCGTTTGGAACCCTCGTAGCTGTAACTGTATAATATTAATATTATCACTGTCATATTTTATAAGTACCCAACTGGACGTCAATAAGTGTACATTGTACCTAAATTGAATAAATATATTTTGACTCTTGACTAAACAGTAGCATAAAGTAAAGTAAAGTAAAAGTAAAATATACTTTATTGTACACAAAGAAATAAAAAGACAAAAAAACAAACATAAATGGATACGGCACAACAGGCGGCCTTATCGCTTAAATAGCGATCTCTTCCAGGCAACCTTAGGGCAGAGGAAACTTAAAAGAAAGCGGGAGGGGTGTACTGAGACATAATAATAAGTAAATATTATATACATAAAAACACAGGTAAGTACAATGTAAAAATATACAGAATAAATACACAGCTTATAAGTAATAGGTAATATTGTGTATACGATATTGTGTTTACGAACATTTTGACAAAACAAAGAAACCATTTGAAAATCGACGAACGTGGGAGATTTAATTTAAGGCTGCAACTCACCAATATTGAACCAGATTTAGCAAGATTGGTAGAAAGTCACCAGGTTCATCCATCACACTGAATTTTTTATTTTTTATCTTTACTTTGCGTTTTTAATTAAAAAAAAATCTAAAAATAATTACCACCTTCATAAGTATTTTTACGTAATTTGTATCAATAATTATAAATTTCACTTGATATCTACCTACTGAATTTTATGTTAAGAAATTCTATTTATAAAAATGACTCACTTAACCAACCGAAAAGTTTTTTAATTGGTGAGTATTTTGTATAAATAGGAAAAAAAATCTAGAGATAGGATTTTTAAAGTAGTAATTTGGCTATGGGGGTCCGAGTTACCAGTTCATTTTGGAAAAGGGATCTCATGCCCAAAATAGTTAGGGAATCCCTGCACTAGACCAACGAGGCAGTCTTGCTGGCAGTAATGCCCCTTTAAATGGCCAAACTTGGAATCGAATCAGGGACTGCCAAAGTGCGAAAGAAGCTAGTTAAACTCCGGTTGTAATGTATACAGCTGTCTTCGCCTCACTTTTGCTTTTTCCGACCTACTTCCCGCCAGTTTCAATACTTCGGTGATCTTGAAACTTATATTAGAAAAGTTCTCGCTAAAAGTATTGTGATAGGTACAAACAAGCTATAAACATAAAATAATAAGGTCTTCGTATAGGCTCTATTCAAACTTTCTTCGAGTTTTGAGATACAAAAATATTTTAAAACGAAATCTGGATGAAATCTGCCACGTATAACTTAGGTACCTTTCAAGCCAAGAGTGAATAGGCATCTTCTAGGCAAGCGCGCTCCAATCTAGACCTCATCATTGCTTTGCACTAAGCATGATTGTCGTCAAGCGCAAGCCTATCACACAATAAAAAAAAAGCAAACGGCTTCGCATCCAGCAACCCACAAGTCAGTGTAATATTTGTTACATGACGTATGCAATGTATATTATTTACAAAGACGTGTAATATTCTCTGTTTGTGAAAAGAGCAACTGAGTTCTTGCTGGTTCTTCTCAGTAGAACAACTTTCCGAACCGGTGGTAGATTCTTACGACTTATCATAGTAGCACAAGTTGTCCTACGTGAAATAAATAAATCATTTCATTTCATCTCTTTAACGATGGCAGTAACCCCCTGCCCAGAAAATCTTCCCGGAATACTTTAACGTCGTCGTATTAAACTTGGTGACGTTTGAAAAGAAAGTTTCCCAAACATCTATTTTAGAGGGGAATCAAATAAACGACGGCAATGAAACTTGGCTACTTCTCTTTATAAAACAGATTATTATCATCGGTTGACTGGTATTCAACTGTAGCCATTTATTTAATTGAGTTTCATGAACTCAGTTAAATAAATTAGTTGAGAGCCTGGAGAGTGACATAGGCTACTTTTTATTACGGAAAATTAAGGAGTTCCCGCGGGAATCAAAAAACTTAAACCATGCGGACAAAGTCGCGGGCATCAGCTAGTTTTAGATTTAAAAAAGCAGCTAAGTCCAGATTATAATGTCTCTGTGCCAGATTTCATCCAGATCCGTAAAGCCGCTCTGGCGTGATTGAGAGACAAACATATCCATCCATCTATACAAACTTTCGCATTTATAATATTAGTATAGATATAGATGCCCGCGACTTCGTCTGTGGATTTACGTTTTAAAATTGTATCCCGTAGAAGGACATAGGCTACTTTTTATCCCGGAAAATTAAAGAGTTTTCGCGAGAATCAAAAAATCTTAAACCACGCAGACGAAGTCGCGGGAATCATCTAGTCTGATAATAATCATTAGAAATAGAAGCCTAAGACTTGAAAAAACTTCCTTAAACTTAAGCATACTACTCGACTAAGAATATACTTTAGATGCAGAAGAAAAAATGAAAGAGGTAAAGGACCTGGGAACCAACTGCATTATTATTCCAAGGAAACCCCTGCCTCTATGTGATTAATGAACCGACCCGGGTCAAGACCCTCAGCAATTACGAATACGACGCAGAGGGAGACCATTTTCAATTCATATATTAACGTTAACTAATTTCCAAAAATTTCTGTTACAGGTAACGACGAATAAAGCTCTAAGGCCGTTTCCATTACGAGGTAACGACGTTACAGACAATCGAACAATGGTCGTACTAAGGGGCAAAAGATCCTTAGGAAATTAAATCTTCCAGGCTTCCAGGCGATTTTACATTTTAATGCGACCGCTTGTTACACTGAATCGTAACACATTTAGTTGGATGTTATTTTTCTTTAAACTTTTTACCTACAGTAAGGGATCCATACTTCCATACTAATATTATGAATGCAAAAGTGTGTCTGTCTGTCTGCTACGCTTTCACGACCCATTATTATAACCGATTTTTATGAAATTTGTTATAGAGATAGGTTGTGTCTCGTTATCCTGGAAATTAAGGAATTTCCGCCGTCATAAAAAATACCTCATCCATGCGAACTAAGTCGCGGGCATCATATAGTTTCGATATAAATTTTGGATAAACTGCGGAATAGACAGAAAATTGTGGAACTGGACTATGCTGATTGCCTTTTACTAATTGGCTATGGTAAACTTACTCCGTGACACTTATCTGATTTCTGAAGAGTTCTTATTGATTTTGTTCAAAACTATACCCAGTTGGTACTTTAAAAATTTCTCAAACATTATCGCAAGGCCCTTTACACTCCTACAAACCTTGGCAAAAATTCGTTTAGATTTGAAAGATACGGATTTTTGTTTTGTGTTATAATAATATATTGTCTCTGTTATAATATATCTATATATATATAAATCTCGTGTCACAATGTTTGTCCTCAATGGACTTCTAAACCACTTAACCGATTATAATAAAATTCGCACACCATGTGCAGTTCGATCTAACTTGAGAGATAGGATAGTTTATATTATATAGATTAGGATTATTAGTGCTACCCTTGCGAAGCCGGGGCGGATCGCTAGTTGTAATATAATATCTTTCTGTTGTACCTACTAATTATTTATGCGGTGTACATTAAAAAGATATTCATTCACTACAAAAACAACAAGTAGGTATTGTTATAAACAAGAATAATGGTAATAAAAGTACCACGGTGGGATAGTCAGCTCGCCTAATGTATTTTCTTTGCGTAGCACGTTCGCGGCCGGTCCGTATTAAATGACGTGAGAAAAAAAGTTTTTCTCCCTTTCACCCTTCCACATTACCCCATCTTGCCATCCCTTTCTTTTCATTTAACGTATCGTGTATATTTTGCGTGTAAGAAATACGACGTTCATTTCATATTAAGTACAATCTAAAAGAAAAAGTATTAGGTAAAAAATCCCTTTATATACCAAAAATAAGTATGTACTTAAGGCTAAATATTACCAAAACTGTAGGGCTTTTTAAAACCCGACGCAAAAAGAGGGGTTTTTTGTTTTACCATTTTGTGTGTACATGTGTATGTGTCGTAGAAGAGCTCAAACCAAATTAACAAGGACATTCAAACTGATTTTGTATAATTTTGTAATTCTGTCATTTTTTGGCAAAAGCATTTTGTAGTTGCCATAAGACAGCATTAAAAAAAAATTCAAAGTCGTTGAAAAAAAAACTAGAAGTTTAATTCGCTATAATCCGCCACAGAAGGTAAATCTATGTGGTACAGTGCGTATCTTGAACTTGCAGCCCGCGATATTCTCCACACCACATAAATCTTCCAAAATACCCTCAACGTACGTTTCACTCCGTTACCGGAGCATCTTCAGGAGATGTTGACTCTACAATGCACGATTGTGCACTGTTGCGTGATTCACAATGGAGAATATCGCGGGCTGCAAGTTCAAGATACGAACTGTACCACATAGATTTACCTTCTGTGGCGGATTATAGCGAATTAAACTTTAAAGTTTTTTCAATGTCATGGACTTCCGCAAAGTAACGCCTGCTTGATCCAATAATTACAAAGTCAATTTTAGAGTGCTTGTGCAAGTGAGCCTAGGGGTTGACCCTAGTTCAACAAGCTGACCAAGTAGGGATTGGCAGACTCCACACACCTTTAACCCAATGTCTGTGCAATTTCCAAGCAAGTCGGAGAAAAAAAAAATCTGAGACTCCAAAATCATACTAATATTATAAATGCGAAAGTGTGTTTGTTTGTTGGTTTGTTGGTTTGTTGGTTTGTCCTTCAATCACGCCGCAACGGAGCAACGGATCGACGTGATTTTTGGAATGGGTATAGTTGCGGACCTGGAGAGTGACATAGGCTACTTATATCCCGGAAAATTAAGGAGTTCCCGCGGGAATAAAAAAAAACTTAAACCACGCGGACGGAGTCGCAGGCATAGGCTCGTATAGTATAATCCTACAAACTTAACTGACCGTGACAGCGTCGCTAGTGTATATTATAACTGAAATTTAAAAAAACTAAACAGGCACAAAAATTTGCTCCAATTTTGGTCACCGGGTCAGATAAGTTTTTTTTTATTCCACTACAAGTTAAGCCCTGGACTGCGATCTCACCTGATGGTAAGTGATGATGCAGTCTAAGATGGTAGCGGGGTTATATTAAACCCATACCCCTAGTCGGTTTCTACACGACATCGTACCGGAACGCTAAATCGTTTGGCGGTACGTCTTTGCCGGTAGGGTGGTAACTACTAACTAGCCACGGCACAAGCCTCCCACCAGACCAGACCAGAGAAAATTCAGAAATTATAAATTCCCAAATTGACTCTGCCGGGAATCGAACTCAGGACCTCCCACATTAAGGCAACAGCGCTCAGCACTGCGCCAGGAGGTTGTCAAAAAGTTGGTGGGACTATACAAACGTGTGACCACGAAGTTGTCTATACAAACCCTTATTCCATTACAACGATATTTGAATATCGAATTGAATTCCGTTCAATTGTCTTGCTATCGCGTCCTCCCCGGGGCAATGTTTGCGGTTTTGCCTCTTTTTGCCCTCTTTTCCCAGTTTTTGCCCCATTTTCCGCTTTACTTTCTGCGGGGCATTAATTCATTTTGTACGGAGCCGTAAGATTTATGGGCTCGCACGGACGGAATCTTTTCTCGAAAAGAACGGTATGATGTTCTCTATCTATACAGTATACTATGTAATATACGGTATCTTTTATATTGTAATAGTTTTTATATACTCCCATGCTATAAATCCTCTTTAACAGGTAACAGTTAGCTTATTGCCAACATTAAAACACCCAATGTCCTAATAACCATAACATCATCCAAACGGGTGATGTAATGTTGTACTGAATTTCATAACAACATTGTTTTTTTTTCGATCCCTCTGCGCAAAGGGTTTACTCAACAGACAGCCACATCTGCTCGATGCGTGGTATCTGTATGAATTACAAAAAAAGAACATTGTCATACACGCGCGTTTCACTACCAGAACGCCACGCGCTGTAAAAAAGGTTATTAGAATTTTCCCCGCCATTTTCTTCGTTTTTTTTATTGTTTTGTTACCAAAAAAAGAGCGATTCAAGTTTTGATAGCACACCTCCAGATATTTTAAACGCTGCAAGAGACATTTCCAACAAACTACTCAAACCAACAAAATCCACGTGTCGAATGTAATTTCGAATTCCATAGAAAATAAAAATAGTGAAGTGGTAAATATAAATATTCCACCGAGTACATCGGGATCGGGACCTTCCAACATTAAAGAACATCAAGTGAATTTTAATAATTGCACTATACAAAATGTTAATTACTACTACAATAAATAATTCTTCCTTTATTTCTTATTTGTATATACTCAGTAATGGATGATATTAGGTTACTAGGACTGGATGTTTTAATGTTAGCAGTAAGCTAACTATTTCAGAATCTGTTATAGAGGATTCATATTATGAGTGTAGATAAAGTCTTGTATGCAACTGTTGATAATTAGGTATTAAAACACTCATATGATACTATTAAACCCACATTTGTGTTTTAATACCCCTTATTACACAACTGTTGCATAAATAACTATATTATACACTATAATATAATATGGTTCCCAAAGAGTTTATGGATTACATGGATTTAAAGCATTTGTAAAGTGGAGATTATTACACTATCGATGATTTTATTAATGACAAAGTTACATGGAAGCAACCGGCCTCGCATCCAGTGACCCACAAGTCAGTGTAATATTTGTAACGTATTTGTTGTATTGTCTACTTATTGTAACCTTTTCTTTTTTAAGAAAAGAGCAACTGCTGAGCTTCTTGCCGGCTCTTCTCAGTAGAATCAGGTTTCCGAACCGGTGGTAGAGTCTTAACGTTTCATAAGTGACACAAGTTGTCCTACGTGAAATGAATAAATCATTTATCATTTATATTAAAGCCTCGTTGGTCTAGTGGGTAGCATGTTCGACTGCGGCCGACTAAGTCCCGGGTTCGAGTCCCGGGTCGGGCTATAATTAAGTATTGGGTTTTTCTGAGTAGAAATTCTCAGTACTAGCCCGGAATTAGCGAGTTAGTGGTGTTTCACCCCCGTGCCTCGGAAAGCACGTTAAGCCGTCGGTGCCGGTTATTATCACTAACATGATAATAGTCGTTAAAGCCCGCGAACCCGCAATGAGCGTGGTGGGTCTAAGCTCTAATTCCCTCTCTCCTATGAGAGTGGAGGCCTGTGCCCAGCAGTGGGACGTTATTGGGCTGTAGTGGTGGTGGTGGTTATAAAGCGGGTATAGCATACTGGTTCAAACGTTTGGTCTACTGTTCAGATGGTCGGGGGTTCAATCCTCGGGCATGCACTTCTAACTTTACAACCTCCCTGGCGCAGTGGTGAGCGCTGTTGTCTTACAGCGGACGGTCCCGGGTTCGATTCCCGGCTAAGTCAATTAGGGAAATTATAATTTCTGATTTCCCTCTGGTCTGGCCTGGTGAGAGGCTTCAGCCGTGGCTAGTTACCACCCTACCGGCAACGACGTGCCGCCAAGCAATTTAGCGTTCCGGTACGATGCCGTGCAGAAACCGAATAGCGGTATGGGTTTAATATAACTGCCATACTCCTAACAGGTTAACCCGCTACCATTCTTAGACTGCATCATCACTTACCATCAGATGAGATCGCAGTCAAGGGCTAACTTGTAACGGAATTTAAAAAAAAAAGACTCTGGCATCAGCTAGTGAATATTTATACTTACCTACACTTACGCTGTGTTATTATTATAGTAAAAACACAAGTTAAAAGGAAACAGTTTTTCCATTAAGACGTAATCATACTAATATTATAAATGCGAAAGTGTGTTTGTTTGTTGGTTTGTTGGTTTGTCCTTCAATCACGCCGCAACGGAGCAACGGATTGACGTGAGTTTTGGCATGGGTATAGTTGAGGACCTGGAGAGTGACATAGGCTACTTTTTATCCCGGAAAATTAAGGAGTTCCTGCGGGAATCAAAAAACCTCAATCCACGCGGACGAAGTCGCGGGCATCAGCTAGTATGGCAATAAATCAACAGCTCATAGCCAACACTATGTTGTTTCCGGTGAAAAACCCCGGACCGGACGGAGTTACCGTATCCGGTCGTGTTCACGTTAATGACTACTTCCGGTGGACATTCATTTGTGGAACGATTGCTTTCACATTTATATTACTTATGCTTACTTTTGCCCGCGCCTTCGCTTAAGTTATGTTGGATTTTGATTGGTAGTTTTCAAACCCTTTTTTCACTCCATATGGGTTGAAATTTCCCTTTTTTTTTAAAAAAAAAACAACTGAAAATCGGATTGATGTGATTTTTGAAGTAAAACTTCTTTACGCACCCTTGACTTGGGGAGTAAGCTGGTGAATGCGTCACGAGAGCGTTACGAAAAGTGTGAACGGAAGATGAGATATAAGTTAGTGAAGATAGAAAGAGAGACAGTTACGTTTCGTATATTACTGTAGGGGCAAGAGAGAGGCGCGAGCACACATTTTCTTTCTCTCTTTCTCTCATAGCCAGTGCATATACATATATATATATATAAATACATAAGAGCTAAAAAAGTTTTACTTCAGTCGTGTGGTCTACAGCACACTCGTTTTTTTTGCATGGGCATAGTTGAAAACCTATCTATAATCTATTTCTCTGCCAAATTTCATCCAGATCCGTTCAGCCGTTCTGGCGTGATTGAGTAACATACATCCATCCATCCATACATCCAAACATGCATTTTTATTACTCGTATTAGTATAAAAATTAGTATAGATTGAGGACCGCACTTGCCAAGAATATCCCTAATCACTCTTTCCTTTTACGAGCAGGAAATATTCCAGAAAAATAATACCATTACTCTTATTCAACTCACGAAAATCTCGTATAAAAATTTAATTTAGAACTTTGAAAGACAAAGAGTACCCGAACATAGATATATGGCGCGGAGATAAATTCCATTGAATTTAAAATTTGTCGATTCAGTTTCGTACGTGATACCATTTGAGATGGAAAACAAATATGCATCCAATCCCGATGTAGTTCCCTTTCTGGATTTGTTTTATGTATAAAATAGAATGGCTGGGAAAGACGTAAGTATTTCTTTACTCTTCATATTTTCTATATATTTTTAGTTTTTACAATATGTGAGATCGAAGTCAAGGGCTAACTTGTAGTGGATTAAAAAAAAAACCGGCCAAGTGCGAGTCGGACTCGCGCACCGAGGGTTCCGTACAAACCTGTAGTAAGTTTTACGATTTATAACGTATTAAAAATAAAAATTACGTTTGTTGTATGGGAGCCCCCATTTAATATTTACTTTATTGATATTTAATTATTTATTTTGAAAGGTAATATACAAGTTAATATTCTGTGAAAATTTGAACGGTCTACCTGTTACCGTTTTTAATATTGAGCAAAAAAATACGAAAAAAACACGTTTATTGTATGGGGACCCCCCTGAATATATATATTTTTTTAATTTTTAGTATTTGTTGTTATAGCGGCAACGGAAATACATCATTTGTGAAAATTTCAGCTTTCTAGCTATCACGGTTTATGAGATACAGCCTGGAGACAGACAGACAGACAGACAGACAGACAGACAGACAGACAGACAGACAGACAGACAGACAGACAGACAGACAGACAGACAGACAGACAGACAGACAGACAGCGGAGTCTTAGTAATAGGGTCCCGTTTTTACCCTTTGGGTACGGAACCCTAAAAACTACTATTATAAATGCGTGCAGAGAAAGGTGGCATTTTTCGGGCACCTTCAAAGAGGAGCCCAGTACGCGTTCTCAAGGTTGATCCTGGAAGGCAAGGTTCCCGGGAAAAGAGCACCTGGAAGACAGAGGAGGAAGTGGATGGATGACGTAAAGGAGTGGACCCGTCATAATTACGCTGAATTAAAGAACATTGCTCAAAATCGGAAGACATTTCACCTGCTGACCGCCAAACTTCAATTTGAAGATGGCACCCGATGATGATGAAATGCCGAATGTTTGGATGGATGGATGTTTGTTACTCAATCACGCCAGAACGTCTGAACGGATCTGGATGAAATTTTGGCACAGAGATAGATTATACACTATTACCTATTCTGTGATTATACTCTGGAATAGTACATAGGTTACTTTTTATCCCGGAAAAACAGTTCCCGCGGGAACCAAAAAACCTCAATCCACGCATACGAAGTCGCGGGCATCAGCTAGTTTTGTACTACTGCTGAAATAAACATAGGTGTATCCAGCGTAACTGTCTCGTTGGTCTAGCGGTTAGCATGTTTGACGGCGGATCACGAGGTCCTGAGTTCGATTCCCGGTCGGGCATAAAAATTGTGAGGTATTGGGTTTTTTGAGTTAAGAAATTGTCAGTGCCAGCCTGGGCTTGGAAGTTGATGGTGAGTCACCCCCGTGCCTCGAAGAGCACGTTAAGCCGTCGCGTCGGTCCCGGTTATATAGGCGTCAATGTAAAATGGACTCAAAATACCTTGATTTAAATTTACAAATTCAGTACAATTGATTTTTTCTTTCTTCTTTTCTTCAATTCTCAGTACTAGCCCGGAGTTAGGAAGTTGGTGGTGTTTCACACCCGTGCCTTGGAGAGCACGTTAAGCCGTCGTTCCCGGTTACTATCACTAACACGATAATAGTCGTTAAAGCCGCCAACACGCATTGGAACATCGTGGTGGGTCTAAGCTCTAATTCCCTCTCTCATATGAGAGTGGAGGCCTGTGCCCAGCAGTAGAACTTTAATAATAGGCTTTACTGGTGTTGGTATCCACTTTGGAAAACTTTTTTTTTATTCCATTGCAAGTTAGGCATTGACTGCGATCTCACCCGGTGATGATGAAGTCTAAGATAGTAGCGAGTTAGCCTGTTAGGCATGATATGGCGATTATATCAAACCAAATTATTCTAAACGCCATCGTATTAGAGAACAAAATCGCTTGGCGGTACCGCTTTTGCCGTTTGCCGGAAAATTAATCAATCAATTACCGCATTGACCCAGCCGGGGATCGAACCTGGACCTCCCATTTATCTCCCATCTACCACTGCGCCAGGAGGGTCGTCAAAGTTTTAAATTTATTTCAGCAAAGCCTCCGGAGCTCTCAGAGTGAAATTAATTTTGACAGGACTCAAAATGTGGGCCTTTCCTCTCGGGTTATTGAACAAAGTTGACCTTCGAGCCTCTTCCCTGTCTTTAATTTCGGAAAGGCTTTATTGTAGACCCCTTTCATTGCGAATCTGTTCTAAACTTAATTTTCTATTAAATATCGGCCATTTTGTTAATTAAAATTTTCTTATATTATCAGAACCCTAGTTTCATTTTGTAATACTCAATATTCGATTTATTTATTACATGTAGGTCATACAGGTGTGTTTTATATTTCGTCATGTTTTGACTCTACCGGTTCGGAAAGCAAATTCTATTAAGAATTAGACTAGAATTAGATTAGACATTTCTTATTAATTATTATTCATGTAAAAATTATGTTGTGGATTAACTGTTTTATGAATTACTTTTGATAATAATTTCAACTCATGTTTAAATTTGCATGTCAGTAAAGACGAAATATATTTGGTCAAATTTTGTATGTGTTATCTTTTAATTGTACCATGTTTCAAGCAAATAAACGATTTATTTATTTATTTAAGGGCCGGAAAGAAACTCAGCAGTTGCTTATTTAAAAAGCTAAACATTATATAAAGTAGGTTTATATACTATACAGTAATGTAAGTTTTGTAGACCCTTTCATTCCGAAACTGTTCTGAAATTAATTTTCTATTAATTCGGCCGTTTTGTTAATCAAAAGTTTCTTCTATCAAAACTAGCTTCATTTTGTAATCAATGATTAATATAAATATCTCAGTGCGAGTCGGATTCGCGCTCTAAGGGTTCCGTGTCACCACAAATAATTAATTTTATGAAATTTTCAAGCTTTATTGAGACAGTTGAGGTGACATAGCATGTGTAATTTTTGAAAAAAAAAGTTGTTCATAATCTGGTAACTAGCGCCTCACAAACACACCCTTTGAGTGATAATTAATTTTGTTTACCTGTCATGATTTTTGGTTCTGAACAAATAACTAAAAATCCACACAAATAGACTATTTTTAGTTTTCCCTGAATTTCTTCACCTTGTCGTACTCCCTCTAATCCCTCAGAGCATACTGATTAAATTTATTTCAACTTTTCAGGAAGCATACTACCATCGCTTAAATCCGTATTGTTATAATATTGTTGGCGCTCGTGTTTTAGGATTATAATCCTTATTTTAGGGACGTCAAGGTACGTGACATAAAACTGTCATTTAAAAGTAATACTGCTTTAAGAGATGGTAGTAACCCCCAGTACTTACTGCAAATCCAATTTAAAAATAATAATAAATCACACATCTGTCAATCTTTGTCAGATATTTAACGATTGAGATGCGATCAAAAGAAATACATCATGGACTTAATATACAATAATAGGACTGAGTACTCTAGATAATGTGTCATACGAAAATGAACCTTAACATTTGGACATTCAGATTAGGTTTGTTAGGCTGTCTCAACAGAGGGAAAACGAGCCGAGAGAGATAGTCTGAAGGTGGGTACTGTGTCCCTTTTACTCAATTGCCAGTAGAAAAAAATGTTAAAAGTGGCAGAAAACATTTTTCCAAGTAGAAATAAAACAAGGAACGTATAAATATTTTTAGCTTTTAGAATACTTTTATTTAATTTATTTTTTATGTTTACAATTTATTTTTTTATGTTTACCATTTTTTAAAGTAAATAGTCAAAATAACATGATTGTTTGGTAGCTATATAGAATTACCCTGGTAGCACTGAAATATGCCATCACCAGGGTGTCCATGGACCTGCTGTTGTTTTGTGGATTTAGCTATTAGTTGTGCTTTTAGCTAGTGTTATTTTCGTTTTTCAATTCTCAATATGCAAAAATGGTCAAAAATTGTTGCATCAAGAAATGTAAAAGTGAATCATATGCTGGTTGCGGCATTTCTTTTCACAGGTAAGGGGAATAACAAAGATAATAATTTGTTTATTGTCGTATGAGTCAAAGCAGTTTGACCATGCTCAAGTCGTTTTGTAGACGGAAGAAACTTAAAACTTTAGTGTATTTCAGATTAATATTGTTATATTCTGTTTATAGAAAACACAATTTTCATAATACATATTTTGGTACATACATGATAGTTCTAGCATTAACCCCAGACTCAAAAAGATAAAAATATATGTCAGTGGCTTTATTTTTTGATAACCACTGAGTTAGAGAATAGGGGGGGCAGGAGACATCCTTGAGATTTTCCTCCTACGGAGAAAAAAAATTAGAGATTGTCAGGTTGATATAAATTTTTAATTTTACACTTGCTTTAATGTTCATAACAGATTCCCATCACATGAAGAATTGAAGCAAAAATGGTTGGATGTAATTCCTGAATCAGAAAAAATTACTACACATTCTGTTGTGTGCAGCCGTCATTTCAAACCGGAAGATTTTCGTATTGCGAAATCACGATCAGTGTTGAATGCTAATGCAGTACTTACCATCAATTTTTCCAGTGGTATGGATATGGACTTTAAAATTTTTATCATCAGTAAAATTTAAATTTTAGCTTGGCAAAAACGTTTTGGGCTCGGCTTTAGTATACTCGCCGCGAAGGGGGGGGGAAGGGGAGGGGGGTAGGGGGGGGGGGGGGGGGAGGTGGTCTACTCCCCCTCCAAGCCAAACTCGTCGGAACCTAATACTTTTAGAGATATTAATTTTTTAAAATATTGAGGTTAGGTTCTCAAAATTCCTTTTTGAAATAGAATGGGCTACGCCAGAAGACTCGCTTCTGGCTTCGCGCTTAAAAAAAACACTCTAGGGGTAGGGCAGACAAGACTGCGTGGAGTCGGGGCGTGCCGATTCGGTTTTGTGATCAAAAGTACCTAATTATACAAATAATAACCTACCTTTAAACCTTTTTAGTTAATTCTTAATTATACCTTTATCCTTTAAACTCTGTGTTTTATTCATGGAATTAGGATTACCATAGAAATAGGAAGATAATTCCATGGGAATTACGACTATAGTCTTCCTATTTCTGTGGTTTTATTCGAATGATTAGAAAAAAACGTCCAATAACGTCCATGGAACGGATTTTAATCATAAATTCCAACCTATTCAAGTTGGATTTGGCAGTAAAGGTGGTTGTGAGGCAGCCCTGTTCAGCTTAGGGATCCATAACCATATCTCAAATTTAACATCTAAAAACATATGGTATCTTGACGATGGAACCATTGGAGGCAACGTGGATGACGTTCTAAAAGATCTTAACAGTGTTAAGCAACAGTTTAGCAAAATTGGTTTAGAACTAAATTTTTCCAAATGTGTACTGTTTTTCACAGAAAAACTATCGCAAGATAGAATATTATCGGCCTCGGAATTATTTAACGGAATTGCCCCTAATATTAAGATTCTTGATAAACATTCACTTTGTCTTCTTGGTGCTCCTCTTTAGAACGAAGCCATACAACCAATCTTGGACAAAAAATCAGAACATTTTCGGAACATTCTGACAAATTGGGCGCTCTAAATTCTCACATTACATTTTCGATCCTAAAATATTGCCTTTTTGTACCTAAATTAATTTACATTCTCCGTGCGAGCCCAATTTGGAAATTTCCTGGACTACTCGATATTATGGATGCCACCTTAAGAGATACGCTAGAAAAAATTCTAAATTTATGTTTTGATGATCAGTCCTAGAATCAAGCTACTTTACCGGTCAAGTATGGTGGCATCGGCGTGAGAAAAATTTCCAGTGTTGCTCTTCCGGCTTTTCTGTCCTCTGTGCATAGTATAAAAGAGCTTAGTTCTCAAATTCTTAATTCTAATTCAGTTTCATTGACCTATGCCACAGAGGCCCTAGATAGTTGGAAGGTCAGATGTCCCAATGACGACATTCCGAAGGAATGTTTCACACAAAAACTTTGGGATGTGCCGTTGGTTCGGCTGACACATACAAATTTGGTGCAAATTTGGTTCAAAATCTTACAAGTGAAAGAGATCGAGCAAAGCTTCTAGCCTTATCTGAAAACGAATCCGGGTATTGGCTTCATGTCTTGCCATCCAAAAATCTAGGCATGCTTTTAGATAACGAAAGTTTTCGTGTGGCTCTAGGTCTCAGATCGGGAACACCCTGTGCTATGAGCATTGAGCACAGATGTCCGTGTGGAAAAGAGGTCGATAAATTTGGAATTCACGGACTCTCTTGCCAAAGGAGCGCTGGTAGGCTTTTTCGGCATGGCTTTCTCAATGATACGATCAAAAGGGCTCTTGCCACCATAGATATTCCTGCGCGCATTGAGCCAGCAGGGATTAGACGGGATGATGGCAAGAGACCTGATGGATTGACGCTGGTTCCCTGGGAACGGGGACGGGCGCTAATGTGGGACGCAACATGCGTAGACACATTGGCCCCGTGTCATATCAGGGAGACAGCATCAAGGCCGGGAGCCGCAGCAGAAAAGGCTGAAACCGGCAAACGGCGGAAGTATGCCTCTCTCAAAGAGAGTTACATATTTGTTCCGTTTGCCGTGGAGACCCTGGAGCCGTGGAGTCTTAGTGGCAAAAATTTTTTGCGAGATATTTCACCGCGGTAGATTGCCTCATCTGGTGACAGAAGGGCTGGCTCATTTTTTGCGCAAAGGATCAGCCTGGCTGTCCAACGCGGAAATGCAGCCAGTATTTATATAGTAATTAGGTTAGGCTAGCTAGCTGTAATTTCTATTGTATTGTTTTCAATTAATGTTAAAAAAACGAAGCAAATAATCATAGTTACGCGCCAGACTTCTGATATTTTTGTGTTAAAATATTAAATGTTAAATAAATGTTAGTGACACACGCTTTGTTTTATTTCCCATTGATTCTTTAAATACTCAAACTCCGCAGCCAACCTGACAAGTGATAGGTATTTGCCACAAATGAACTTTCCTGTGTGTTAAAAAATGTTTGGTCACCCTATTAGAACGAGATAAAATCCTCCCTTCAACATATCTCTCTCGGCACGTTTTTTGGAAAGGAGAGCTCAGTCCTAATAATGTATATTATATATTAAGTCCATGAAATACATTATGAAGAAGAAAAAAATGTTTCAATAAAGCCCGCCAGATCCTCTCAAAGCGGTTATATTGTGGAGGATTTTACACATGTATGCGTCAAATTTATTATTTTTTCTAAAAAAAAATCCACCCCACTCCATTCAAAAGGCATCTCGTGGAATGCGTTACAAGTCACGAGAGGTTACGGTTTTAATTTATTTATTACTAGCTGATGCCCGCGACTTCGTCCGCGTGGACTAAGTTTTTTCGATTCCCGCGGGAACTCATTAATTTTCTGGGATAAAAAGTAGCCTATGTATGTAATGAATGCCCTCCAAAAAAAATTTTCAAAATATCTTCAATGTACAGAATTGGACCTGTTACAGTTTTATTATAAGTATAGATATAGATATTTCAATTTATTTATTAGCATAGAAATGATGTTTTTAGTAAGTTTCCTCGTGTGTGAAGCACTGTAATAAAATTATAAAATTAGTTTAACGCAAAATATGTCACTCCTCGTTCAAAGAGTTCCATCGAATATGGGCCTTTGAAAGTAGTTTCGATACTGCAATGTATCGCTACTGGATGGCACAAACAGTCACGTTAAAAGACTGGATTAAAGATGCATATTATCTCAAATTTCGGCACTGGCAGGTAAGTGAACCGTGGCCTAGCGGTCAAAGACGCTCAGGGCGCGATTCTTAGAGAGCCGCAATTTCAAATCCTGCCGGTTCCGAACATTTTTGATATGTATTTAAGTAAGTTTAGCATAGAAATGTTTTACATATTTATGGTTTCTTAGCACCCTCAAGCCTTGTCGACTTGTCTGGGGGCTGCACATTCGTCTAAAATCTAGTAAATAGATTATGTATATACAAGTATTATGTATCGTGTCATATGTAATCGTATTTCGGTAAGTATAAATTCAAATCCTTTGTTCTGTTAAAGAATTATAATGTATACATACAGTATGCGTCGTCTTCTCAACCAATACTACCAAAGAGCAACTGCTGAGTTTCTTGGCGGCTCTTCTCAGCAGAATCTCCTTTCCGAACCGGTGGTAGAGTCAAAACATGACGTAACATAAGAGACACCTGTATGTCCTACATGTTTTAAATAAATTGAGTTTATTGAGTTTAATAGACATCCACAGCTGGAAGAAGGTTTCCTGCATGGATCTCCACGGTACACGATCTTGTGCCGCTTGCTTCCAGTGGCTCCCAGCTCGCTTGAGATCGTCTTTCCACCTTGTGGGGGGGGGTTCTTCAAACTATGTGCCCCGCCCATTGCCACTTAAGCTTAGCGATTCTTCAAGCAATAAATGTATTACTGAACTCGCTAAAAATTTCCAAAATCTTTTTTTTCATGGGGTTTATTTATATAGGTATTTACCTAACTGAATCGAAATCTCCAGTCGCTTGTCACTTATCCCACACATCACAGTGTCTATTATTCCGCCCTCCCATACAGCATTATTATATAAAGGCGACATCTGCGCCCCGTTTTCCAAAATTGGCGTCTCGCGAGCACTTATTTTTAGTTATTTCACCAATTTTGGTAAATTGTTCGAATTTATGTGTGGGGTGTTAGTGGAGTGATTTAGTTTGGCAGTGAAATGATTCTTTGTATAGGTTTAACCCTCAACTAACTACAAATCTTCTTAGTCAACCGATAGACGTCCATTACTAGACCTAGTTTTATTGCAGGGACTTCCCCAAACTGTAGTCTTGCGCGGCGGACCCTATTCTCTGACATAATGGCTATCAAAAAATGAAAGCCACTGACATATATTTTGTATCCACTGAAGGTTTGCTATGAAATAAAAATAAAATTTTCATAGCAAGCCTTCAATGGATAAAAAATATAGGTATGTCAGTGGCTTTAATTTTGTGATAGCCACTGAGTTAGAGAATAGGGGCAAAATATGATATTATTACATAATATATATTATATCCTGAAGAGTTACCTAATACCACAGAATACAATATAATAGTACCTAACTTTCAGGTACAGAAGAATCAATCGTCAAAGACGTTTAAATAAATGTGCAGATCACCATCTCACTGCACACATTGTATATTTACTCGTAATAGAACAAAATCAATCTTATAATTATGTGAATGAAATACTACTAGTAAACATTGTAGTGCGATGTAACACGCGTCATTGGAGCCGGGTAATTTTACACTCAAGGGGGTAGTTAGTGAGTTATTCGTTGGAAGCCGGGCGTGACCTAGTTCCGACAACATGTACCTATACCCTTTACAGACGATTTCCTATTTCTTTATAAATAGAAAAGCAAAGTGGCATACCAATCAATTAATTAATTACCTGTGTATCATACTAATGTCATAAATGCAAGTGTGTTTGTTTGTTTGTTTGTTGGTTTGTCCTACGGATCGACGTGATTTTTTGCATGGGCATAGTTGAGGACCGAGAGTGATATAGGCTACTTTTTATCCCTGAAAATTGAGGAGTTCCCCTAGCAATGAAATAAAAAATTGTGTATCAGCTCCGACGCACGACTGGAATTTACTCTTTACGAACGATTATAAAATATAGAGATTAGTAAATGAACGCATTTTTTATATTACTGAAAACATGCTTGATACATTTATTTATATTAATTATATAATTTATATTCATCAAAATACATTACATAGTCATGGAAACATAAGTGCTACCATGGAAACATAAAGTCAATAACGTAACGGTTTTGATTTTACTCCCCATACATTTTATACCCCGGGCTATATATTATGCAAATTGATTCCAAAGGAGGTAAATTCCAAAAACTTAATTCACGCGGACGAAGTCGTGGGCATCAGCTAGTACCTAGTACCATAACCTCTCGCGGTAATTTCATTTTCAAAATTGGAATCTTGTGACTCATTGTCTTGTAGTTTGTTAGTATCATAAGTTAGTGGAAAATACTTTTTTTTACTTCTAATGTTTACTCAAAAATTTATTGAAAATTATTCTTGTATTCCTTTTTAGCAAGTTCATTTTACTTTTACAGTCCATTTCCAAAGATGCAAATCACTTCGAATTTAATTACATCGGCGAATGAAAATGTATTGAAATGAATGCTAATGGTGGAAACGCATTAGCGACACGCCACTCCGCCGACCCGTCGCTAGGCGAGATAAGTAAATTGGGTGTACGCTACAAGCAAAACAAGTTTCTTATTATTTTTTTGACTGACTCTCTGAGTTTACTTGGATGGATGGTCAATTGTACGTATGTCCGTCCGTCCGTCTATCAGAGTCATATAATTTCCGAGTTAATTAATATAATTAACTAGATGACGTAACTTGTCCGCGTGGATTAAGTTTTTTCAATTCCTGCGGGAACTCCATAATTTTCCGGGATAAAAAGTAGCATATGTCATTTCCCGGGATACAACCTACCCCTGTACCAAATTTCATCAAAATCGGTTGAGCACATGGGCCGTGAAAGCGTAGCAGACAGACAGACAGACAGACAGACACACTTTCGCATTTATAATATTAGTATGGATTCAAATTCACAATTAATGGTCTTAAGCCGAAAATTACATACAAAAGTTATGAAAATCTTTAAGTAACTATACAAGTTTTTACTAAAAAATTGTGTAAACGAGAATGGCGAGAAGATGGAAAGAGAAGATAAATAAGCAGACCATCTGAAATTAAAAATTCACTAATTTTCCCAACCGGGAATCGAACTAAATACCTGACCGTCACTATGTAGGAAAATCATGTCACGTAAGCGTGACGTTTTGCAAATGTGTTTCCACCTATAATATGATGTGAAAGCTAAAATTCGCAATCTCCTACCTCTCCCAATAAGTTCATTTCGAATGCACTTTGCCGATGGATGACGTTGAAAATTGAAATGTATTCCCACATTACTCCTGACTTTATAGTCAGTACTAGCGTTTTACCCTGGCTTCCCTCACGTTTACTTCTATTTTTAATAATGACCTCCCGCAGCAGTGAGCACCAGTAAGTGGTATTAAGTGAGCGGTTCCGGTTCTTCGGTTCTCTAATTCCCTCACTCCTATGAGAGTGGAGGCCTGTGCCCATCAGTGGGACGTTAATGGGATGTAGTGGTGGTGGCCCCGGTTCTTGGGAATTTATAATTTCTGAATTGTGGAGGCTTCGGCCGTGGCTAGTGACCACCCTACCGGCAAAAACGTGCCGCACAGCCATTTAGCGTTCCGGTATGATGCCGTATAGAAACTAATGGGTTTATTATAACTGTCATACCCACAGATCAGAGAATACCCCTTCAGTCAAAAGGTTAGCCCGCTACAACTTTAGACCTACCTAGGTACCTTGTAGTGGAATAAAAAAGGTAGACGATTGACGATTCGAAAGCATTAAGTGCAAAAGTTAATTTGAATAAAAGACGTGGGATACGGGTATTTAATAATTTACCTTTGGAAATAAAAGCGCTTCAACTTTAATAAATATATAGAAGAATCCTTAAATTATGGCTCATTAACATGACATTTTATAGCTTAAATGACTTTTATACTTCTACCATACCTTTACTACTGTTTTAATCATACTTTTGCGGGTCTAAAGTCAGTCTTCATGCCCTAGGGCCGCAATCTAGTCGATCGATCGCCCAACTAGTTGACCAACCCCATACTGTAAATATGCACAACAAAGTCTAGGCTCCAGACTGGTCGACCAAACGACCGTACCATTTGACATAAAAGTTTTTAAACCAAGGAGTATGTATACCTGCATAAACACTGGCAGCATGAAAAGCAAAAAGTTTGAATATCAAAGCAGCGGCGCCAAATGTGACTCTATCGAACGTGAACATTCACTTTTAATTTGTCTTTTCTTTTTATTATTTACTAGACCTATGTATCCTACTTACTATGATTTGCAATAAATATCTAACCGTTACAGTTTGTTTTACTGTTATGGTAGAAGTATAAAGTAGAGTATACACCACCGGGATAAAGCAGTTTTTTTCTTGGGCGCTTGAATCCCTCACTGCACTCAGGACTCAATCTTAATTCCCTCCCTTTGGTCGGGAATTAACTTATAACACCCTCGCTGCGCTCGGGAGTTAAATTTGGAGTCCTTCGTTACGTTCAGGATTCAATGTAGCGCCCGTGACATAAAACAGTGCTTTATCCCCTTGGTGTATAATCTACTATTTCAATCGTGACAAAACTAAGGACTTTACAAATTTAAAACATAACTTGTTCAAATAATTTTGACATAATATAATTATAACCATATTCTGTTTTTACTAATTAATAATCTGTACCAATTATTATGAATAATTGTCTGAATCAAATGTTATAAATAATTGACTTTATGTTAAATTTAAGCATAATGTTATATCGTATGCCTGTTAGAGGTAGACTGTTCCTACAATGCAAAATTATTTTAAGATCTTCAACTATGTAACAGTCAAACGATTTAATAAATGAAAATGAAAGAAATTGGCAATCATAGGGACTGCCGATAGAAGTGAAAACGATATATTTTTTTTTTTTTTAATTATTTTAAATATTATTTTTTTTAAATAAAAAAACATACAAAAAAAACGAATATAATTAATAATAATTAAAATATAAACCTTAAAACCATGGTATTAAAGTTTAATTACGAATGTAGTATAGTTATATTTAAGTCCTTTTGTCTCCGTAACAACGCGAGGTGTCGGTGTCGGTGTCGGTGACGCGAATCCACAAGTTTACCCCCTACCAAAAAGTGCTCAACGCGGCTAAAGAAGTTTTCACTTCAAAAATTCTTTTGACTTTGACTTTGATTTTAAATTTGTTCACCTAACATTGTTGGCTTTCTGCCCGAAACTAGGCCGTGAACTTGACTGCTAATTTATTGTGTTGTTACTCGACGGGATCCGTCGGGAAGAAACACTGCCTATAACTCACGAGGGGGGGTAGAGGGGTAGGGGGAAACGACTAAGGGCGAAAACACACAACTGACAGAATAAAACGTCGGCACACGTGCATTTTAATACGGAGCTGCGCTAAAATTAAAAAAAAAAAAATCTAGTGTATTTTCACCCTTAGTTTAAGATCATAGTGACATTATTACCCTTTGTCCTAGTCCTATAGGCAAGCGATTAAAGTGACGCGACGCAATGTGACGCGATACGACTCGATAGAAAATGACAAGCTTATCTACGCGACATCGTCAGGTGCACTATACTTTTTGATACTGTCGCGTTGCGTTGTACCGAGTCACGTTTGTCGCGCACGTAGAACAATGCCTGATAGCAGGTGACAAAATGTTGCATTTTTCAAGAACTTTTTAGATGATGCCACCGATTTGTTTATTTAAAATCATAGATAGATAGATAGCTAAACTCTTTATTGCACACACTTAGAACAAGGACAATAAATAGAATGATTAAAAGATACAACAGAAGGGTGCAAAGGCGGTCTTATTGCTAAAGCAATCTCTTCCAGACAACCTTTGGGAATCATGTGGGAATTCTAAGATTTCCGGGGTACAAGCTGTACTACAGGTTCTGACGAAATTTGGTATTGAGATGGGTTGCATTTCGAGGAAGTATTAAGCTATTTTATGTCTCGGAAAATCAAAGAGATCCCTTGGGAATTTTCACTAGCCTAAATTCACGCGGACGAAGTCTTGTTATGCATAGCAAAACTTTTCGTATTACAAACACGATTGGGTGTCTTGCTACTGCATGAAAAAACGTCCCGTCTGCAAGGGCCCTTACGTAGAACTATCAGGAAGAACCAGTATCTGTATTTCACTATTTTATGAGGGGATGAAATTGCTTTATGGGCCTGAGTGTGGCTCGTGCTCGAGTTCATTTACGTGCTTAGGTGATGATTTATTTACACTGGTTGTTATTATAGAGGAGGAGTACTAAAAGTTAGTGGTACATTTGTTACTTACGGATAGATCTCTGGTAACTGGTAAGCACCATATTACTTAATTTTTTTTTAACCACTATAACTTACTGCCATTGACTGCCATCTCACCTGATGGTAAGTGATGATGCATCATCTCTGTCTGTTAGACTGCAGTCTAAGATGATAGCGGGCTAACCTGTTAGGAGCATGGCAGTTACATTAAACCCATACACTTATTCGGTTTCTACACGGCATCGTACCGGAACGCTAAATCGTTTGGCGGCACGTCTTTGCCGGTAGGGTGGTAACTAGCCACGGCCGAAGCCTCCCACCAGGCCAGACCAGGGAAAATTCAGAAGTTATAAATTCCCAAATTGACCCTGCCGGGGATCGAACCCGGTACGTAATTAAGACAACAGCGCTACACACTGCGCCAGGGAGGTCATGATATTTTTTTAAGAATCTCTGGATATTGAAAATAGTCTTATATATTTTTGGAATCTACTCATCATTTTCTTGATGATGACAATATATAGTTAATCTCATTTTGGAAAAAAAAACAACTTTAGTCTTTGATGCGGGACCATGGTCACCCTATCAATTTATTTAAAAAATTTACTAGCCTATGTCACCCGGAATAAGCTAAGGATTCTAACGATACCTCATTCATCAAAATCCGTTCAGGCGTATAGAAGTTATGGTGGAATATACAAACTCACATACATACATACAAGAACCCTGAAAATAATATACTGCTTTTTTCAGGCAGTCTTATAAATATTATTATAATGTACTGTATCTCATACTATAATTACAATCTAACCTGAAAATTAGGTTGAAATTATGGTTAGGTTTGGCCGAAAGAAATGAAAGCGACAATAAAAGAAAAAAAATCATGGTTATTTTCTAACGCTACAATATTCGGTAAAAGTGTAAGATCGGCGGAAATACAGCCTTCAACTCTGCATTTCCGGTCGACGACGGAAGTGTTCGTTGGAGTGTCTCAATTTCAGAGTAGCTTCCGCTATTTGGGGGCCATTTTGCTTCCAACGTCTTTTTCTTTGACCGTTACTTATAGAAATAGTTACTCGTAGGCTCTTCTGATAGAAATAGTTTTCTCATTGAAAATATTCTTCTAATCCATACTAATATTTTAAATAAGAAAGTGTGTCTGTCTGTCTGTTACGCTTTCACAGCCCATTTGATCGGCCAATTTTGATGAAATTTGGTATCAATGTAGGTTACATCTCGGAGAAGGACATAGGCTATTTTTTATTTCGGAAAATTCAGAGTTCGGGAATTAAATAAACCTTAATCCACGCGGACGAAGTAGCGGGCAAAAACATGTTTAACAAAAAAGTTTTAAGTAGCCTTAATCTCCTACTGTACAAGTTATGCTCTCGTGGAGTGGAATGGTGCCAAGAAGGCTACATTTCCGCACTAGACAGCCAGGCTGATTCTTTGCATAAAACTAGCCACTTGTCTATACCTAATTCATAATTCATTTACTGTCTAGAACATGGTAGGTACATCATACTTCATACTATACTATACTATCATACTTAATATTATAAATGCGAAAGTGTGTTTGTTTGTTGATTTGTTGGTTTATGGGTTTGTTGGTTTGTCCTTCAATCACGCCGCAACGGAGCAACGAATCGACGTGATTTTTAGCATGAGTTTAAGGACCTGAAAAGTGACAATGACTACTTTTTATCCCGGAAAATTAAGGAGTTCCCGTGGGATTTAAAAAACTGAATCCACGCGGATGAAGTCGCGGGCATCAGCTAGTTGTAATATAGTTACAAATATTATAGACTAGCTACTGACCGCGACTTCGGTCACGTGGTTTAAGTTTTTTTAAATCCCACGGGAACTCCTTAATTTTCCGGGATTAAAAGTAGCCTATGTCACTGTCGGTCCTCAACTATACCCATGCCAAAAATCACGTCGATACGTTGCTCCATTGCGGCGTTATTGAAGGACAAACCAACAAACCAACAATCCAACAAACAAACACACTTTCGCATTTATAATATTAGTTTGATGTTACATTTAAACCATAGTAGGGTCCGTTTGTCTGTGTATTTGTTAGTATACACACATGCATATTATGGTTAACTTGAAAACCCGACGTAGTTTGTTCTTGCTCTAACTTTTTCACTTAGCATATTATTATTATTATTAAGCCTTTATTGACTTCCTTATCTATAATCTAGTAGCTGATGCCCGCGACTTCGTCCGCGTGGATTGAGGTTTTTCGGTTCCCGCGGGAACTCTTTAATTTTCCGGGATAAAAAGTAGCCTATGTGCTATTCCACACTATAATCTATCTCTGTGCCAAATTTCATCCAGATCCGTTCATCCGTTGGAGCGTGATTGAGTAACAAACATACATCCATACATCCAAACTTTCGCATTTATAATATTTATTTGATGATCTAAACTGTAATATTATTTTTCTTATGACTAAACTTAACTACACAATGTATTCACTTAACCTAATGTTAGTATTGTTATTTGTTAGTATATTATTTAATTTTTTTAAGTAATGTTAGTGAGTTAAGAATTAGTTATTGTTAGACATAGTTACATATTTGTATAGATAAATGTAGGTATATTTATATCGTTTTAGATAAGGATCCCTCATTGGGTATAGGCCTCCCCCAGTTTCTGCCATTTAATCCTGTCCTTTGCTTTTTCTACCCATTCCTTTCCGGCTACGGATATCAAATCAAATCAAATCATTACTTCACATCACTTAGCATATACGAACAATGTATTCCAGGAAAATCCATCGAGTGGCCTCAGAGTGTAAACTTTTTTAATCTTATTTCCGAGAGCACATCTGAAGCAACAAGGTAACATTTATTGTCATCTTGCGATGTTGCCACTCTGGAAAGTTTGTCATTTTCCCAATTTCGCGAACGATTTGTGAAATTTCCCCCAAAGTAGGAAATTAAATTTGCGGGTCTTGTTATTTGTGTTGTCACGATTCATCGGAATTCTGATACTAGCTACTGACCGCGATTTCGCCCTAGTGTGTTTGACGACCTCCGTGGCGTAGTGTTGAGCGCTGTTGCCTTAACATGCGGAGGTAGGTACCTTCAAGGCAAGAGTGAATAGGCATCTTCTAGGCAAGCGCGCTCCAACCTAGACCTCATCATTGCTTTGCACTAAGCATGATTGTCGTCAAGCGCAAGCCTATCTCACAATAAAAAAAAAAAAAAAAAAGGTCCCGGGTTCGATCCCCGGCAGGGTTTGGAAATTTATAATTTCTGAATTTTCCCTGGTCTGGCCTAGAAGGCTTCGGCCGTGGCTAGTTACCACTATACCGGCAAAGACGTGCCGCCAAGCAATTTAGCGTTCCGGTACGATGCCGTCTAGAAACCGAATAGGGGTATGGGTTTAATATAATTGCCATGCCCCTAACAGGTTAGCCCGCTGCCATCTTAGACTGCATCATCACTTACCATCAGGTGAGATCGCAGTCCAGGGCTAACTTGTAGTGGATAAAAAAAAAAGGTTTTTTTAATACAGTTGCTCAAAAAGTGGCGTATTGCAGGGACGTATAGCGTTCGGGATGTGGGCTATTACATACTCGTGCTTTTTTTTTACCTTTCCCGAACTCGTGCGTTCTCTTTCCCAACTGTCAAAATAATGTCTATTAAAAAGAAAAACGAACCATGTTTTTACTAAAAAAATTCATAGAAGTTTTTATGATTCATGCAAATACGTATATTTCTAAAAAGAAGCTACTAATTTGTTTCAATATCAGATTTAATGATTTGATTGAATGAGTTTGGTTAGGTTTCATTTCATTTCATCTCATTAAATTTCATTTTCATTTCATATCAATAAAAAAATTCTACTGAAGACTTGGCTGTATGGGCATAGTTCCCTTTGCCTACCAGAATGGGTGAAGAAAAAAAAACTCTGCTTATTTTTCAGAAATTTTCTTTGCGAGTTTAGTTGTTTGTTGCACAAAATGAGTAATTTCGAAACTAGTTTTTTTGAATTAACACCACCGGAACTCAGTATAATTGCACAAAATGCTTCGGAGAACATTTTACCGGAAAAGTCAAAAAGTCGCTACATATCTACATACGACGAATTTATTGCGTGGAGAGAAGAGAAAAAAGCAAATAGTTTTTCAGAAAATGTTATGTTGGCATACTTCTCCAAACTCTCAGCAAAATTAAAACCTTCTACGTTATGGTCGAGGTTTTCGATGATAAAAAGTATGCTGAAAATGCAACAAACTAGAAACTGGGAAAAAAATCACACACTCCATTAATTTAAGGTCCAGTCCGTCTCCTTCACATGTTGCAGAGAACGTTCGTCCATCTACCTTCGTTGATAATGATAATTCATCAGATCCAACTCCATCAACTAGCAAACGCCATTGTATGACAAATATACATGAACAATCATACGAAATTAATAATAGTTTGTCTCAAACAGTAAATATGCAACCTAAAACTTCCCCAGTTAGTATAAAAAACTGTACCAATTTCAATGTAATATGTGAATTATAACTTTTATAAGAAATAAAATATGTTAAGTTAGTTGAGTTTATTGTGTTTTTATTATTTTATTAAATTGCTTCATTTTTTCGCAACTGTATTAAAAATAGTCGTTCAGTACACGTGCGGAACCGTCATTGCAACTTGTTCCGACTGTCAACCCTCGCTTTCGGCTGCGCCTCGGCTCGGGTAGACATTTGTCGGAACTCTTTGCAATGACAGCCTTTCCACACTTGTAATGAAATATACTATTTCAAAATCCAGAAATTTAGTGCATTCCATTCTATATAACAAAATTCCACAACCTATTTTAAACTTGCCTGTACACAAATTTCCTGAAAAAAGCTTATTATACTGTTGAAGATCTTGTTAATGATAAAAGAGCATGGATTTCTCTCGCTCCAGCAATGCTAAGGACAGCGGTTACATAAGTATCTTCACATTGATGTAATTGTAAATTTATTTTTTCAAACGAGCAAACACCGAGTTTCTTGCTGGTTCTTCTCGGTAGGAATGGTTTTCCGAACCAGTGGTAGATTCACTCGAGTATTCAAAAGCACTTGTCAATGTCTATTTGATGAATAAAAAAAGTTTTGTATTTTATTGTATTGTAAGGAAACCTATTGATTTCCCGAGATAAAAAGCCTATCTCACTCTACAACTCCTCAGTTAAGTGCTATACTCATTAAAAAATCCCGTTGATCCGACGCTCTGTTGCGGCGTGATTGAAAAACAAAACAACAATAAAACGCACTCGAAAACCTTTGTTCTGTCAAAAGAATAACAGAATGTTGTTTACTTTACAGCATCCGAAGAGCTTCGCGTAAGCTGAGATATACGTGTAATCTCCAAGATAGCAGGTTGGAATGATGCTAGGTTACTCGTAGGTGAAAACTTTCAAGCGAAATTAGCGCGTAAAGCGTTAATACAAGAGTTCTAGTTGTACGAACTTTTTCATAGAATAATTCTAAAAGCGATTTTGCTTTTATGTGGAGACATTGCGGTAAAGAAATTATGTTAAGAAAAATAAAAAATGTAAATTGGTTCGTTTCTGTAGATTTTAATTTAGATTTGGGACTGTAAAGTGTGATCGTATTAAAATAGATAATCAGATAAACTCTTTCTCACCCAGATCACAGCCGCCCTGCTTTGAATGCAATTTTTGACGACCTCCGTGGCGCAGTGTTGAGCGTTGTTGCCTTAACGTGCGGAGGCCCCGGGTTCGATCCCCGGGAGGGTCAATTTGGGAAATTATAATTTCTGAATTTTCCCTGGTCTGGCCTGGTGGGAGGCTTTGGCCGTGGCTAGTTACCACCCTACCGGCAAAGACGTGCCGCCAAGCGATTTAGCGTTCCGATACGATGCCGTGTAGACACCGAATAGAGGTTTGGGTTAAATGTAACTGCCATGCCCCTAACAGGTTAGCCCGCTACCATCTTAGACTGCATCATCACTTACCATCAGGTGAGATCGCAGTCAAGGGCTAACTTTAATTTAAATTTTATTAAAAAAAAAAAGTATAGTTAATCCACTTCTCAGTTCACAGTCGCACATAGTCAATGTTCAGGCTTATTCAGCAGAGTAAGGGAAAACTCCAACTCGGCAACTTTATGAAGTTTCACCTCAACTGCAGTGAGAGTATCGCTCGAAAGTTCGCAACTTGCTCGTTCAAGTGATTGTGTTGGCAAATCAAATGTTTACTGCAAACTGACCTATACCGCTGACTTAGAGACTAATCTTTGACAACGAACTCTTGGAAACTTTTAAACTTGTATACTTTTAAAGTTGTATACTTTTCAACCATTTTTATCCCCCGACGCAAAATTGTGGAACCAGCTTCCAGCTTGTGTTCCCTAATGATTATAATATGGGGCTCTTCAAAGGGCGGATAAACAAATTTCTCAAAATCCAGCAACGCATTGGCGGTTCCTCTGGTGCTGCAAATGTTCATGGGCGGCGGTAATCACTTACCATCAGGTGACCTGCCTGTTTGTTTGCTCGCTATACATATATGTATACATATACATATACATTTAAAATTAAAAAAAACGACTGGCATAGTGACGAGCGCTGTAATGCGAAAGTTTGGATGGATGTCTGTTACTCACTCACGCCAGAACGTCTGCACGGATCTAGATGAAATTTGGCACAGAGATAGATTATAGTCTGGAATAACACATAAGCTACTTTTTATACCAGTAAATTAAAGAGTTCCCGCGAGAACAAAAAATAACCTCAATCCACACGGATGAAGTCGCGGGCATCAGCTAGTCTTACATAACTCAATTTTCCTCTCAGGAAGTCGGGCATATTAAGGAGATTCCCCCCCATCATTAAAAAAAAGGTATACTTGTCAACATTTTCAAATGCTGGGCTTAAGATACCTGGGTAGAGTAGCACGTGTGCATTCGCCATAATCGTCTTGTAAAGAAAATAGTCTCATTATGTGATTGTCTTCCGTATTTTCGAAGTTAACCAAACAGCTGACGCTTCAAACTTTTGCTAGCAACAAACGTTGTTTTTCCTAATATTATACAGAGCCGGACAATAAATGCCTCATCGTTGTCTTTATTTATAGACTAGTAGTTTGCTGGTTTATAGATTTACATACCTTTATCTTGAGCTTGGCAAATTATCATAAATTCATACTAATATTATAAATGCGAAAGTATGTCTGTCTGTTTTTTAAACGTTTTTGATGACATTTGGTACCTACAGAGATAGGTTGTATCCCGGGGAAGGACATAGGCTATTTTTATCCCGGAAAATTAAAGAGTTCCCGAGGGAATAACTGAATTCATGCATTAAAGTAGTTTACCTGACTAAATCTATGTTATTGTTCCCCGCTTTAGTGGAAAAATCACGCAAGCGAACTTCTACTGTTTTATATTTTAGGAGCGTCACCTTAAATATGCTTTTAATCCGATGTCTTTCGAAGCAAATGTCTACGCAATGCGGGCTACACTGGACGCTTGCCAGTATATTTTTTTGTGCAAATAACAAATAACATCACATATTTATGTTATTTCACCAGATTTATCTAAGGGGTCGAGCTATTCCATTACAAATAGCATTTGATACGTGTATACAATTTTAATAACTTTGAATTGATTTATACTATTCATCACTAGAATCAGGGTTCAGGCTGAAAATCAGCGCTGTATGGTTAGTGCTTGCACTGAAAATACAGCATTATGCTGAGCCTGGGCCATTTTTCGGGTTGTGCCATGCGTGATATGGTTCATCCATCGACCACACAACCAATAGACGCCTAATTACTATGCTTTCGTAATGCAAACAATTCAGTCAAATGGCTCAAGTAAGCGGGCGCGGGGTACTAAACGCTGATTGGTATACTCAAGGTCAAAAAAATCATAAATCAAATGGGATGGGGTCCTAACTCCTAATAATTATTTATCGATAATTAATTATCGATATACTCTAATTAATATTTAAATAACTCGGTAGGTTTTGTTACAAGGGTGTGGAATTATATAAGACCTATTAAGTCTGATGTGTTGTCTGAAAGTGTTCGCCCTATATGAGGAGTCTATTAGTTGTATGGTCGATGGGTTCATCCCTGCGCCTCATCGTTGTTGTTTAGATTCTAGATCTTGTTTAGATCGTTGAGGTGCAGGGGTGATCTACCTCTTTAGGCATGCTTGTTATGTATGGCACAATTTGGATATAAATGTTTTTTCTTTCTTTCTTTTTCTTTTCTTTCTTACTACATTACTGAAAGACGAGTGGCCTAATTGCGACAACGCATATCAGTCGACCGCGATTGTTAAGCAACGTTGGCCCGAGACGGTAACTGGATGGGTGACCGAATTTGCAAGTCCGAACGAATTTGCAACGCCTTTTCGTTACCTCCGTGCCTCGGAGAGCACGTCAAGTCGGTCCCGGTTATTATCACTAACATCTGATAATAAATCGTTAGAAACCAAAGAGTCAAGTTTTTGGTTTCTAACAGTACTCTTAGTCGAGTCGTATGCGTAAGGAGCCCACCGCATTATTATCCCAACAAAACCCCTGCAATTATGTAATTAATGGAACGGGGTCACGACCCTCAGGAATGAAGAATACGGTGTAGAGAGTCTACTACATACCACGATAAATACGACGATTATATTTCATTTTTTACGTGTACACAATATTACGTGGTTAAGCCACGAAATAAGTCTTAAATCAAATAAGCTTTATGTTTCGCGACAATTCATAAAATTATTATTTCCTTAAATCGAAAAAAGTATAATACAGCACAAAAGAACTATATTAAATAATTCATAAATAATACAATGGACCACTCTCGGTACAAGGAGGTTCGATCAATCATATTTATTTGGGGGTCGCTTGTTCCCTATTTCACCGTGATCGAATGAGTGGAACAAGATTTTTACGTTGTATGAGAAACTCGGATAACAAAACAAGGGCAAAAAAGTGGGGAAAACAAGAAATCGGATAAGTGCGAGTCTGATTCGCGCACCGAGGGTTCCGTACAAACTTCATTTCATTTTATTTATTTACTAGCTGATGCCCGCGACTTCGTCCGCGTGGACTAAGTTTTTTCGATTCCCGCGGGAACTCATTAATTTTCCGGGATAAAAAGTAGCCTATGTATGTATGTATGTATGTATATTCTTTATAGCTGATGCCCGCGACTTCCTCCGCGTGGAATAAGTTTTTCAGTTAATTTTCCAGCATAAAAAGTAGCCTATATTACTATCCCACGGTATAATCCCCTTATAATGGTGAAACACGTACTTCTTCATATTTTAACGAAAGCCCAAATGCTGTTTAATGGCTATAACTTGAGAAATTAAGGATTTTCATACAAACTCTCAATCCCTATTTCACCCCTTCGGGGGTGGAATTTTGAAAAACTATGAAACACATACGTTTTCAATTTCAACCCGTAGCTCATATATCAAGTTTCATGGCTATAACTTGAGAAATTATATGCTTTCATGCAAACTCTCAACCCCTATTTCACCCCTTCGGGGGTGGAATTTTGAAAAACTGTGAAACACATATGTTTTCATTTTCAACCCGCAGCTCATATATCAAGTTTCATGGCTATAACTTGAGAAATTAAGGACTTTCATACAAACTTTCAACCCCTATTTCACCCCTTCGATGGTAGAATTTCGGGATAAAAGTATTCTATGTCCTACCTCGTAGTATGGGCTCAAATCGTGCCAAGTTTCGTTTGAATTCATTCAGTAGTTTCGGCGTGATGCACGGCCAAGATACAGACAGACAGACAGACAGACAAAAATGAAAAAAATTACAGATTTGGCTTCAGTATCGAATAATGAGTGCCCTCCAAAAAAAATTTTCAAAATATCTTCAATGTACAGAATTGGACCTGTTACAGTTTTATTATAAGTATAGATAGATTGCATAAACTGGGTTACAGTAAAGGTCTAATCTAATAGTTATAATATTAAGGCACCTACAGTTTGCCAATTTTGGCGTGCAACATAATTATATATCAAATAAATATTATAAATGCGAAAGTTTGGATGGATGTATGGATGGATGTTAGTTACTCAATCACGCCCGAACGACTGAACGGATCTGGATGAAATTTGGCACAGAGATAGATTATAGTCTGGAATAACACATAGGCTACTTTTTATCCCGGAAAACTAAGGAGTACCCGCGGGAACGAAAAAATCTCAATCCACGCGGACGAAGTCGCGGGCATCAGCTAGTTGATACTAAATTTAATTTAATTATAGCAAATTCATGTAGGTAAGCACTACCAAAAAATAACTAGTTTTCATTTAAATTTTATCATTATTTATTACATTCATTTCAATACATTATCTACATTACATCCATTCCATTACCATCCATTACATTACATCCATATTTCATTTGAGTACCTACACATAGAATAAAATAAATTTAATACATTTACGATGTTTTGTATTATTGATTGATGAGATTATTGTATTTTTTACACCTTTACCTACTGAACTACTGAAGTTCTTACAAATATCTACAAATTAATAATATTTTCGGTGTTTTGTCCTTTAGGTACTCGTGCTGAGAACTTGCTTCTTGCTAAATTTCATGATTCTCAACGGGAAGTAAGATTTACTGACAAGTGTCAAAATATACGGTACTAGCGGATGCCCGCGACTTCGTCCGCGTGGTTTAAGTTATTTTTTATTCCCGCGGGAACTCCTTAATTTTTCGGGATTAAAAGTAGCCTATGTCAATCTCCAGGTCCTCAACTATACCCATTTCAAAATCGCGTCGATTCGTTGCTCCGTTGCGGCGTGATTGAAGGACAAACCAACAAACTAACGAACCAACAAACAAAGAAACTTTCGCATTTATAATATAGTAAGTATGATGATAAATGGCTATATTTTTGGTTGCGTACATACTTTAAAGCCTGATTTCTTTTCAACTCCAAGAAACCGTATACCTCAGTATTTGGTAGGTATTAATTTTTAACTTGATACCTTCATGCGATCCATCGTTTTGACAGACTCTTTGTCTGTCACAAAGAGTCGGACAACGAAGTGATCCTATAATAGCCTTCGCACATAGACGGAACGACACGTCAGGTGATTTTCCCCACATCGAATAGGAATATAACTTGATAGTATGACAATAAAATTTAAATTTCAATGTTATAGCATACCGATAGTTTTTGTACCTAAGATGATCATCAATAAAATTTCATTTCCTCTTTTCCTTTTGAGATACGGTACCCTAAAAAGCAGAGAAAATAGGAAAAAATCGGGAAAATGGACAATGATTTTGGAACCATAAAGAGCTGATAGAAATGTTTTGTTGTAAGAAAGAATGGACGACTTGTTTATTGTACTTAGTGAAATACAAATGACAGCTGAACCTGGGAAGAGTTTTTTCTCACCTCCGGGCGGAAAGCGTCAATTTTCCTCCCGCTGCGCTAAACGAAAATGCCGCTTTCCGCCTCCGTCGAGGAGAAAAATAGTATACACACCACGGGCAGTAAATAAGAAAGCCTCAGATCACATGTTTATTGACCTCGGCTTCGCCTCGGACAACAATTACATGTGATCTGAGACATTTCTTATTTTACTGCCCTAGATGTGTAATGTACTATTTCATTTGCAGGTATAAAGTGAATATAATAACCCTGTGCGTTCCGCAGTCGGGTAAAAAGGCAGCTAAGGGCAAAACACACAGGGAACGGGTGATTTAAAGAAGCTCTAAAAAATCTACCAAGCATACAGTACCCATTGAAATATCACTATCTATAAAATACTTTGTCCTGAGTGACTGACAGACCACCTACAGACAAAACCGCGGAAAGTAGAAATTTGAAATTTTGAGAGAATATTCCTTGAGCACCATAGAGGTACACTAAGGAAGGAATTTTCGAAATTCCACCCCCAAGGAAGTTAAATAGGCGGGTCAAGTTATATTCATGAAACTTGGTATTTGTGCTTTCGGTGCAAAAATGTAGAATTTTAGGTTTTTAAAGATGTTTGAAATTTCTTTTTTAAAGAACCTAATTTCACGCGGGTGATGTCGCGGGTAAACGCTAGTAATTTTATAAATCAACTAGCTGATGATTTTAAATGATGCCCGCGAATCGGCCGCGTGGTTTAAGTTTTTTTGATTCCCGCGGGAACTCCTTAATTTTGCGGGATAAAAATCCTAATGTCACTCTCCACGTCCTCAACGATACCCATGCCAAAAATCACGTCGATCCGTTGCTCCGTTGCGGCGTGATTGAAGGACAAACCAACAAACCAATAAACCAATAAACCAACAAACAAACACACTTTCGCATTTATAATATTAGTATGATGAATGCCCAACCTACCACATAATATTTGGCAGTTTATTTTAAACTTTTATCCTTTTATAGATTTCTTTGCGCCGTAGCCATCTTTGGCGGCATGCCTTCCTTAAATTTTCCAATCCAATTTGATTTAGCCGGGTATCGCAGCAAGGACCCCCATACAAGACGTAGGTCGTAGAACCTACTAAGTAAATAAAAATATTGAATTAAACATTCTTGTACTCACTGATTGATTGATTGAGGGACGAGTGGCGTATTTTCACACTACAAGTTAGCCCTTGACTGCGATCTCACCTGATGGTAAGTGACTAAGCAGTCTAAGATGGTAGCGGGCAAACCTGTTAGGGTCTGGCAGTTATATTAAACACATACCCCTAGTCGGTTCCTACACGGCATCGTACCGGAACGCTAAATTACTTGGCGCTACGTCTTTGTCGGTATGGTGGTAACTAGCCACCGCCAGAACACAGAAAATGACAAGTAAAATAACAAGAACAAAAGGCTTAAGCTTTTGGTATGGTATTATTTGTCAGTTAGTCAGTATATCCTTGTATAGGCATAGCGGCAGAGCTTGTGAAAAATCGCTTTACTGTCTAAATAATACAGCAAAAAGTTGACGCGAGGGTGCAATTCGAATCGTATTAGGGTCCGGATACATTACGGCGCGGCACGCAACTTCGCCGCCATCTTTATACACGTTAAAATACATCATGCAGTAATAAAAAGCCTAAACTTGAAGAGGACAAAAATTAAAATTCAAAATGCATTACTCAATATATTTGTTTCATGTACCTACGTAATATACACAGGTGTCTCTTATATTAGGTCATGTTTTGACTCTACCACCGGTTCGGAAAAGAAATTCTACTAAGTATAGCCAGCAAAAAAAACAGACAGCAATTTTTTTTATTCCACTACAACTTAGGCTATCTCACCTGATGTTAAGTGATGATGCAGCCTAAGATGGTAGCGGGCTATCCTGTTAGGGGGTTTCTACATGGCATCGTACTGGAATGCTAAATCGCTTGGCTTTTACTTTTACTTAATTGCTCTTTTTAAAAGCAAAATAATAACTTGGTGGAACGTCTTTTGACGGTGGCAACGGCTGAAACCTCCCACCAGGCCAGACCAGAGAAAATTCAGAATTTATAAATTCCCGAATTGACCCGACCGGGGATCGTACCCGGGACCTCCCACTTATAAGACCACAGCGCTTAGGCGCTATCCGCGCCTGGGAGGTGGGCGGATAATGACTTATTATTTTCGCACGCCTTACCGTGGTTTTATATGCTCCGGCCCTATCTCATGTATGTGATTCGGATCGTATAAACGCCAGAGTTTCCTAATAAAAACATGAAAAGCGATTCGACGGATTGAGTTTCAGTGATTTTGGGGATAAATGCGAGATAAATTCGAATATTTTATTACTTTATAGCTCTTATCGCGACTTCTTTTGCGAGGATTTAGATTTTTGGGGGAAATGTCTCATTTTATCATAATTTTATGTCTGTCACCAAGTTGCAAGCTACCACTGTATCCCACAAAGTTATCTGACGGTGATAGCGTCGCTAGTATAGATGAAAACGACGACCTCCGTGGCGCAGTGTTGAGCGCTGTTGCCTCAACGTCCGGAGGTCCCGGGTTCGATCCCCGGCAGGGTAAATTTGGGAATTTATAATTTTTGGGGGAAATGTCTCATTATATCATAATTTTATGTATGTCACCAAGTTGCAAGCTACCACTGTATAATCCCACAAACTTTTCTGACCCGCGGTAATAGCGTCGCTAGTATAAATGAAAAATAAAAACTAAACAGGGATAAAAATTAGTTACTTAATATTAATTATAATTAGTAAAACTACATATTGTAGTGATCAAATAAAAAAACATTTTCTTTCTTCTTTCTTTCTTTACAATTTTGGCCACCATAAGTTTGTCTTTGCAAAGGTCGGTTTAGCGGCCCATCTTTTTAACCGATATTGATGAAATTTTGTATAGAGATAGGTTATTTCCCGGGGAAGGACATAGGCTAAAGGGTAAGGCCCGGAAAATTAAGGAGATTGTATAATATATTCTTATATTATTTGTAAAAAATATCTTTATTATGTAAACTGAGAAACTCTTATCCTACGGAAAAATAAACTTTGCATTGAATGAATGTTGGATAGAGATGGAGTGGGAATTAATCGTGTTTGTCTCGGAATGATGGATGCTTACATCGTGTCTAGAAACATACTTAGACAGACAGACAGTGGATTTAATGATGAAGGATTTTCGGAGCTGATAACAGGTACATTAAGGTTTCGGCTAAAATCCTATTTAACTTTTATATTAAGTGTTAGAAATAGGATAGATAGCTAAAGAATTAGAATTTGTGTGTAGTAGAATAGTAATAGTAACTAATTATAGTTAAGTAGTAAAATAAGTAAGTAGAATAGTTAAAATAATGGAAAAGGTACGATAGGACTGTCATATACCTACTCGTACATATAGTATATGAGCCCTGTTAAAATAAATACGGATTTAAAAAAAAAGCAGAATTGGTTTTACTTGGGTGGAATTTCTAATCCTTTCTACCCCATCTATCTTATCTTACACTAGCTGATGCCCGCGACTTCGTCCGCGTGGATTGGGGTTTTTCGGTTCCCGCGGGAACTCTTTAATTTTCCGGGATAAAAAGTAGCCTATGTGCTATTCCAGACTATAATCTATCTCTGTGCCAAATTTCATGCAGATCCGTTCAGCCGTTGGAGCGTGATTGAGTAACAAACATCCATACATCCATACATCCATACATCCATCCAAACTTTCGCATTTATAATATTTATTATTATTATTTGATTCTATCTTTTTTTTAGGTACCTACCACGAAACAGAATTACATAGTGTGTACTTCACTCTAAAATTCTGTCAGGTTTTAGACAGAATATCTAAGTAGTGTATCTTTGTAGTACGTCAAAATTTGGAATTGTTGTATCCTTGAGTGTCTTTTGATGTTAGGGATAAACCATACTTGATAGCCTGAGGCAAGGGTAAGAATTGTGTGTGGTGTAAATTATAAACTTCAAGCGACTCATTAAGGTTTTATTATTTTATAGGACAAACTTCCTGGCGCAGTGTTGAGCGCTGTTATCCGTGCGGAGGTCCCGGGTTCGACCGGCAAGGTCAATTTGGGAATTTATAATTTCTAAATTTTCCTTGTTCTGGCCTGGTGGGAGGCTTCGGCCGTGGCTAGTTACCGCCCTACTGGCAAAGACTGTATGATGCCTATGGGTTAAATATAACTGCCATGCCCCTAACAGGTTAGCCCGCTACCATCTTAGACTGCATCATCACTTACCATCAGGTGAGATCGCAGTCAAGAACTTGTAATGGATAAAAAAAAAACTTTATCAAACGCTCTCTAATAAATCTTTGATATTGTAAGCACTCAACAATACAAAGATGTCAAAGTTTTTCATATTTCGTATGGTGTAAAAAGAACTTTTATATTAGTAGGCGACTTATGAGAAAAGTAAATGCCTGAACAAAATAATATCAAGAGTCTTATTCCATCCAGTATTATCCAGTAAAGCCTTAACTAGAGATTGTTTAGTTTTAATTAGTATAGTTACGTAGCCGTGGTGTCACCTGAAGGAGGGCTTCAACTGAAAATCAGCGCTGAATGCCCTTGTAATTCATTGCAAGGGGTTCAGCATTATGCTGAGCTGATGCTTTTTTTCAGGTTGTGCCACACACCACAAGTGTTATCGTGGTGCTTAGACTTGATCATGAGTCTAATGCTCAGGTACTGGAGGCGCCACGGTAACATTTACCTTAAGGTATTGTTTTGTGTGGCACAATACACCATGTAGCTGGTGTTCTCCAGAACTGACTGTGGCTGGTATTTATAGTACGGTACTTTTTCTTCTATTAATAATTTATATTGAAACGCCAGATTTTGGTGGATTATGACTGCAACTTGATCGTGGCGATGTTTGTAGTCTGTCTGTGCTATGGATTTGCATGCACCGGTTATATGCTGTATAGTTTCTGTACTGCTATGGCATCGTCTACATGTGTCGACGACGTTTGGATTACGGATTATATATGTTTCTGGTAGTTTTTGGTATCAATAACTTGATCATGGATGGCAAGCATGAAACCCTCAGTTTCAGGGAATAGATCGCCTCGTTGAGCCACTCGTTCGACGCTTCGGTGTCGACATGTTGTTGCTGTAAATCACAGCGGTGCCTTCCGTGTAGAGACTTCTGCGTCCATGCTTGTATTTTAAATAAATAAATAAATAAATCCTTTATTGCGTAACATTGTTGCAAACTTAAAAAGAAAATAAATTTAAAAAAACTACGAAAAGGACTAGCAACAACACAATAGGTCGCAAACTCAGCCTAGTGCTGGGCATTGGCTACCAATACCCAGCGCTGATTTTCAGTTTGCTCCTGACAAGATTATTAAAAATTAAGTGCGCCGCCCGACACGCTAAAAAGCTTATAACTAACACTTTTTATATAGATTACAAAATTACAATGGGGAAAAAATCAATAAAATGAAAAAGATACTAAAAGAAAAACACAAAAAGCAACAAAAAAAAAAAAAGAAAATAGCTAGTGACGTGACATGTTCCCTCCTGAATAATGAACTATGCAATTATTGTATTACAAGACTTAGCACTGATAATGATATTAGACATAAGTTTTTTTAATACAAATTTAACAAAATTAATACAATCATAAAAATAAAAAATAAAAATAAAGGAAAATCTTTTGGGGTAGGAAATAAATAAATAAATTATATTAGTCTTTAATTACTGTGTATTTTGTCTTTGTTATCAGTTAAACGCTCACTTGGTTGGGTATTCCTGTCTAATAAGTTAAGGGGTGTTAAGTTTTTATCGGCTGTTACTATTAATTTATGTAGTTCAGAATCCTCTGCTCGATCGTGAAAGAATTTTCTGAGTGATGTTATTTGCCTGTTATGTAGATTAGCTATGTCTATTATACCTCTGCCTTCCTCTTCTCTGGGAAGTGTTAATCGTTCTGTGCATGAACGTGGGTGATGCTTTCGGTGTTTAGTCACGGTGGTATTAATAATGCGTTGGAGTTTTTTCAGATCATATTATTATTATTTATAATAGGCTAGGCAGCTTTCGCTGATGCGCCTATATCAGAACTTGTGCTTTGTCTTTAGGTCCTTATCCAGTCTGTTCTTGTTCATATTTGTTTTATTTCATGTTTTCTGTTATTTATTTTTCTTATAGGTATGTGTGGTACAAATAAAGAGTTTAATAATAGGGAGGTTGGTTTTAGTAAGCTAGGCACTGTTGCGTCGTGAAATAGATTCCACTAGATTTCTATGTTTGTAATTATGTTGTATATTTGTATAAGTATTTACATCCCAGTACTTCTATATATGCTGAAACTTCTACCATGCAACAAGATTTAAAAGCTCCAGGCCAGCTGAAGTTGCGGGTTTTCTAAACATTACAAGGCACTCAGCATGACGCAGAGTTGTGGCATATTACAAACATTTCCGGAGTTAAGGAAACTTTGGAAGTTGGCCGAAATCCTAAACGGAAGCGAGAGCTAGTGAACCGGATTAATGGTTACAAAATGCACAAACATACGCTTATACAATTTATATACATACAAGCTGATGCCCGCGACTTCGTCCGCGTGAATCGAGGTTATTTAGTTCCCGCGGGAATTCTTTAATTTTCCGGGATAAAAAGTAGCCTATGTGCTATTCCAGACTATAATCTATCTCTGTGCCAAATTTCATCCAGATCCGTTCAGCCGTTGGGGCGTGATTGAGTAGCAAACATCCATCCATCCATTCATCAATCCATCCTTCCATCCATCCATCCAAACTTTCGCATTTATAATATTAGTATAGACTAGATAATGTATGTGAATTTGTCCTGGTGGACTTTCTAAAATCCTGATGGAGCCTATTTATTTTCCGGGCTAACAAGTAACCCAATCATTCTCCGGAATGCAAACTATCTCTGTACTAAATTTCGTCAAAATCGATTTAACTATTTAAGGTTACAGACAAACAGACAGTCTAGCTTTCGCATTTAAATTATATCAGTTTGGTATTAATTAGTCTTGGTACATAGAAAGATACGACAATTTTAAAAAAAAGTGTATAACTGCTGCTATCTTTTTTTATGAATCAGTAATGGAGCAAACGTAGGTGAACATATTTATCATAGACTAGCTGATGCCTACGATTTCGTCCGCGTGGATTGAGGTTATTTAGTTCCCGCGGGAACTCTTTAATTTTCCGAGATAATAAATATCCTAGTTATGTATTATTCCAGACTATAATCTATCTCGGTGCCAAATTTCATCCAGATCCGTTTAGCCGTTCTGGCCTGATTGAGTAACAAACATCCATCCATCCATCCAAACTTTCGCATTTATAATATTAAGTATAGATTGATCATGACACAGCGTGATCGGATCGGAAAAAGATCAAATGTTTTCACTCTTTATTAGGTACTTACTGTAGTAGGTCCATAATATAACATGAAAAAAAATGAAATCGAATCATCGTTCTTTGAAATATAGCGTTCACTAATACATCGATCAGATATCGCATAATACGCTGAATGGGAAAAAGACCCGTTTTCTCGTATTGGTTATAAATTACCGATTATATGTAGTAATTTATCGTACATTTGATGCGAGACCCGATAAGAATGAAACCATTTTCCATTACCATTACCACCTCTGTGCCGTAATAGTCTTGATATGATTATTATCGGTAGGTACAAATCAGTTTTCAAATGATACAATTTTTATCCCACTGCCAAGTCGAGTTCATAGGAAGAGCTGATATAACCTGGCTTCATCAGTTTACTAGTATAAAATGCGAAAGGGTGTTTGTTTACTGATTTGTTGGTTTATTGGTTTATCATTCAATCACACCGCAACAGGGGGTCTACTCTCTTTCTCTAAAACGAAACTTCGCAAACAAACGAACGAAATTTCGTTAACTCCTCGCCTACATAATATTATCTCTATGCTCCTCTCTATTTCGTTTTCATACACGCAGACGAAGTACGGATCCATAGAAAATTTTCGTGACTGATTGGATTGAACGATTTTGTGTGGGTCTAATGACCGACTAATTACGTTTGTTTGCGAAGTTTCGTTTGAGAGAAAGAGAGTAGACCCCCAGAGCATCGGATCGACGTGATTTTTTGCATGGGTATACTTAGTTGAGGATCTGGAGAGTGACAGGATACCTTTTATCCCGGAAAATTAAGAAGTTTTCGCGAAAAAAAAAAAAAATGGGCATCATATAATCTATACTAATATTATAAAGAGGTAAAGTTTGTGAGTTTGTGTGGTTGTAGGGGGTAATCTCTGGATCTACTAAACCGATTTTGAAAATTCTGGTACCAATAGAAAGCCACATTATTTGTGAGTGTCATAGGCTATATATATGTATATATTAACCCGAAAAATTAGGGAGTTCCCGTGCCGTGGGAATTTTAAAAACTTTCACGCGGACGACGTCGCGGGCATCTGCTAGTATATAATATACAGGTAGGTACATATATTAAAACCTGTAAGCCTATTAAAGATTCACAGGGTACATTGTTTCTGAGACCAAGTTTCGAACAAAGAGCTTGTGATCAAAGACAATATGATGGTACAGACAAGGCAATCTCGTAATTGGCGAAGTATAATTTTATACTTGTAAAGTATTAATTCGTAAGTACTCTTATGTGGAACGTTAAAGCTTGGGTTACATGGCGCGGTAACTCCGCTCCACTCCACTCCACTTGAACAGACCAATCAAATTACTGATAGCTCTAATTCCCTCTCTCTTATGAGAGTGAAGGCCTGTACCCAGCCGTGGGACGTTAATGGGCTGTAGTGGTGGTGGTGGATGTACAAAAGTATAATGTTGTCAATCAGTGTTCTCATTGGACTGCCATACCAATCTCCAATCATATCTGCTATGATTACATAAAGCGTTATCATCATCATCATATCAACCTGTGGACGTCGACGTGAACATAGGCCTATCTTAGTGTGCGCCACCACACCCTGACTTAATAAATAATTAATAATTACTCTGGTATTTAATAAAGCACCCAGAACGGCTATGTATTTGAAAAACTGCGCTCCAATTGTGTGTAAAAGTATATAATGCTATTCCCAAATCATTAACTCTGTGACCAGTTAAGTACTAAATTCAAGAAGGCATTGAAAAAGTGGTTGGCACAAAATGCATTATATTCTATTCTCTCTATAGATTATATGCTCTTCTCAGACTAGGGCGCGTTTGGAACCCTCGTGGCTTTAGTTTTAAGATACCGTGGCTAATTATCACCATCACGTGTTATATTTTTTTAAACTTTAAGTTTGAGTTGTCACTCATTCACCGAAATCGATCCGGCATCCAATGACCGGGCGCCATGTAGTCTCTCCCTAAAAGAGACAATAGTAACTTTTCACAGTAACGTATTCGCGAGTGTAATATCGGGCAATGGAGGCGGGACAAAGGGCCCCAGATGACGTCATGGAAATGCGAAGTTTTCTTTTTGTTGGCACCAAATTAATACGCCCCGATCCATCCTAAGTATAACGGGTCTGTAAAGTCTGCTCTTTGTCATTGAAAGTGAAAATTGGAGGATTTTTGATGTTATTTTTTTCTTTCAAAAGTGGGATTTAATTGAAAATTAACTTGGATTCTATGTATGTATTCTTATGAAACAGCCATATTCAGGAATAGCTGTTTATATTCCGACAAACTTATCTGAAGCGGTGACAGCGTCGCTAGTATCTATGAAAAAATAACTAAACGAAAATCGGTTCATCCGTTTGGGAGCTACGATACCACAGACAGATGGCTACACTGACAGACACGGCTGAACAGATTTTCATGAAACATGGCTAAGAACACTCGGGATAAAATTATCTATGACACAAAAAATACTAAACGAAAATCGGTCCATCCGTTTGGGTCCTACGATACCACAGACAGATACACAGACAGACAACTTATAACACACCTCTCTTTTTGCGTCGGGGGTTAAAAAATAAAATAAAAAAGCAAACTAAATATGCGTAAAAATTTGTTCCAATTTTGCCACCAGGTCCAATAAGCTTGTGGGAATTTAACGGATTTCATTTGTGGCAAGACTTAGGCCCATATTACACTATACTATATATAGGATCCTATTTCGCACCATAGATCATCATCCTAGAAATAATGCTATACTATATTTCTAGAATGATGATCTATGGTGCGAAATAGGATCCTATATATAGTATAGTGTAATATGGGCCTAACTAATGAAACGGGAGCATTAAGTATGTAGAACCATAGACTTATAAACTCAAAGTCGTTGAGTAGAACCATCTTAGAACAAAGAAAATTTAAATCAAGAATTATGGGCCGATAATTTAATAGCTGATGTTAGAAAGAAGCTGGCGTTTTTTCGCAGAAGTTTCGTTGGCTATTTTAAAAGCAGATTTATAATCGTATAGCGTGTATTTAGCGTGTATTTGTGTATTTTGTTGTGTAGCTAGGTATATGAAATAATTTGTAGTTTTTTAGTTTGTTAGAATAAACTTACTATCGGCTGCACTGTGGTACTCGGTAAAATTTATGTGAATTTACTAGATGATGCTCGCGACTTCGTCCGCGTGGATTGAGGTTTTTTTTGGTTCCCGCGGGAACTCCTTAGTTTTCCGGGATCAAAAGTAGCCTATGTGTTATTCCAGACCATAATTAATCTATCTCTGTGCCAAATTTCATCCAGATTCGTTCAGCCGTTCGGGCGTGATTGAGTAACAAACATCCATACATCCATCCAAACTTTCGTATTTATAATATTTATTTGATATTTGATATTTGATGATAACACCACATTAAAATGTAATCCTAAAGTGATTGTACTATGAGAATTTATTAAATTAAAAAAATCCAGTAGGTATGTTATCCATCTATGTTATCAATAACTAGGCTAGCATTTTTTTATCGCGCGATGCGAACCAGGCAGGTTCGTTTAATCCAATTTCAAAGATGTCGATATCTGTCTGCTCTAGGAGTATATAAATGTCGACAGTATGAGCTTTTTAATCAAGTTTGCAGACATCCAGCGATTTCTACGTGATATTAAAGGAAGAATAGAAATGGAGCGTTACATATTATTGAGACTAGATTTTATATTGTGTACAGATCTTTTTGATTACTAGGTGTTATGTATTTTTTGTGTTAAATGATGCTAGCGATCTCGTACGCGTGGATTAAGGTTTGGTTAGGTTAGGTTTAGCCTATGTCCTTCCTCAGGATACAACCTACCTCTGGGGCCATACTGCCAACGCTTAAAGCCATTTTGTTGACTTTCGTGTTTTAGAACAAATTATTTTTTTATTCTTCTTTATTCAATATAAAAGTGGAACAGTTACAATTTTAAATATGTACTTGTAAAAGCCTCCGCATAAACCGCGCAGGGTTTTTGCGCAGAGCCTAATTTGACATTATGTATATTATATAAATAAGTACTTATGTAATATTAGTTTAAATGTATGTTTTTTTTTTGAATGAATGAATCAACCAGTAAGCATGAAGTTTGTAAGGGTTCTTTTAACATATTTTATATAACTACTATTTTGTATCTTTTATATATATATAGCTGCTCGTGCTGACTGACTGACTCATTGATCACCTCTCCTGTAAAATTTTGTATGAACATTTTTTTTTTCACTCATCGTTTCGTATAGAAGACAAAAATTCATTAAGAGGAAAAATACGGAGAGAGCTGATGATTGAGGATTTCGAAGACGGATGAAGAGCACCAGCCAGGGTATCGAAGATAGGTGGGGGGTGCTCGACCAAATGTCACTCGAAACTTCATCCAATTGACAGTGAGCTGAAAAAAAATTCAAAATGGCGGATTTAAGATGGCCGCCATACAAGTTTCGTCGGTGTCTATCTCGGAGAGTATAAAAGATGGAAGAGTGGTTTCTTGGCAAAAGATGATCAGGACATGAGGGTCTACTTGAGGAACAGGAAAAAAATTCAAGATGGCGGAATTTATTTTTTCATAGAAGAGGGTATTGAAGATAGGTGGGGGGTGCTCGAACAAATGTCACTTGAAACTTCATCCAATTGACAGTGAGCTGAAAAAAAAATTCAAAATGGCGGATTTAAGATGGCCGCCATACAAATTTCGTCGGTGTCTATCTCGGAGAGTATAAAAGATGGAAGAGTGGTTGCTTGGCAAAAGATGATCAGAACATGAAGGTCTACTTGATGAACAGGAAAAAAATTCAAGATGGCGGAATTTATTTTCCATAGAAAAACTATGCAAGATTACGGTTTCTTTTCAAGATTTGTTTTTATGGAAGAAATCTCATTTTGACGAATGGTTCGGAGAAAAAAATATGGAGAGAGATGATGATCGAAGGTTCGGATGATGGGTGAGGAGCACGGTCAGGGTATTAAAGATAGGTACCAACTTAGGGGCTGCTCAAACAAAAAGGGAGGGCGGGGGTTGGTGGTCTTTGTTTTATGTTTTTCCTTTATGAGAATTTTCTTTTACGTCGGAGGCTTGGCGTGCTGGCGCTTCCACTGTGCTCACTAGCATAGCAGTGTGTTGTTCAGATCAGAACACGTAGACAGTAAACCAGCTGCCCGATTATGTAAGAATTGTCGATCAAATGGTTAAAGTTCGGCGTTAAAGTAAAATAAACCATAACAGCATTGAATTAGAGCTCAATTTCGTGTTTCGAAATTGAGCTATAATTTAATGCTGTTATGGTTTATTTTACTTTGACGCCGAACTTTGACGATTTGATCGGTCATTCTTACATAATCGGGGGGCAGGATAGTAGGACAGCGAGTAAGTAGACAGCTTGGACCACGCGGTCCACTACGCGGTCCGCTGTAGCGGGCCGCGCAACCACGCGCCATACTAGTATTATATATGTCAGCTGGCAGGTCGTTGATTATAATCCTTATTTTAGGAACGTCAAGGTACGAGTACGTGACATCAAACTGTCATTTTGAGTAATATTGCTTAAGTATTGCTTTAAGCGCTGGCAGTACTGCCCCTGTACCTAGTTTACGTGGATTACACAAATTTCAACCCTCTTTTTTACCCCCTTAGGGGTTTAATTTTCAAAAATCCTTTCTTATCGGATGTCTACATAATAGTAGCTATCTGCATGACAAATTTTAGCCCGATTCGACTAGTGGTTTAAGCTGTGCGTTGATAGATCAGTCAATCAGTAAATCAGTCAGTCAGTCAGTCACCTTTTATATAATATTTAGATTTAAGATAGACAGAAAGATTGATTGATTATGAAAGGAATAATTAAGTTATGCTGTTAAAAAGCCCGCCAACCCGCATTGGAGCAGCGTGGTGGGTCTAAGCTCTAAATCCCTCTCTCCTATGAGAGTGGAGGCCTGTGCCCAGCAGTGGGACGCTATTGGGCTGTAGTGGTAGTGGATGTTGTTAAACAACAAAACCTAACTTTTAGAAAACATAGACATAAGAAAAGCAAGAATGACGAACACAAAAATAAAGTTCAAATCCAAATGACTCGACAATTTCCAAACAACCTATAATATCAAAGGTGAGTATCGTTGGTAATCAATAACAATTTTCCTTAACGTCAAAATTTCCAAAATTTTCCATTGTGCATGGATAATAAAACGAAATATTAAGCATCCAAACAATGCCGGTGCTTTGAATGAAGAGACACGCAGGTAATAAAAGTCGTTATTGATGAGCTTGAAGCTTTGTTAGTGTGAAAATACCTTTTGTACATTAGCTACACCATGGAGCGATCGCCTTAAATTCTTTCGGTCACAACCTTGATCCTCTGTGGGAGTTTCATGCTAGAAAAGCTTGTTTTACTAGATAATGCCCGCGATTTCGTCCGCGTTAAGTTTTTTTTATTCCCGCAGGAACTCGTTTTTTCCAGATAAAAAATAGCCAATTTCCTTTCTTGCCCGGAATGCAACATAGATCTCAATAGCAAATTTAATTAAAATTGGTTGGAAATATGGACTTTTAAAGCGTAGCAGACAGACAGACGGACAGACAGACAGACGGACAGACAGACAGACGGACAGACAGACATAATTTAATATTTGTAATATTAAAATGGATATGTATCTAATTAAATGGTTCAACTCTATTAAATACAGGATCTTCCAAAAGACCTAAAATTCACATCCTCGGTTAGTTTTAAATTTATCATCTATACAAATATTATAAACTAGCTGATGCCCGCAACTTCGTCCGCGTGGTCTAAGTTTTTTCGATTCCCACGGGAACTCATTAATTTTCCGGGATAAAAAGTAGCATATAATGGTGAAACACGTACTTCTTCATATTTTAACGAAAGCCCAAATGCTGTTTCATGGCTATAACTTGAGAAATTAAGGATTTTCATACAAACTCTCAACCCCTATTTCACCCTTTCGGGGGTGGAATTTTGAAAAACTGTGAAACACATATGTTTTCATTTTCAACCCGCAGCTCATATATCAAGTTTCATGGCTATAACTTGAGAAATTAAGGACTTTCATACAAACTTTCAACCCCTATTTCACCCCTTCGGGGGTAGAATTTCGGGATAAAAAGTATCCTATGTCCTACCTCGTAGTATGGGCTCAAATCGTGCCAAGTTTCGTTTGAATTCATTCAGTAGTTTCGGCGTGATGCGCGGCCAAGATACAGACAGACAGACAGACAGACAGACAAAAATGAAAAAAATTACAGATTTGGCTTCAGTATCGAATAATGAGTGCCCTCCAAAAAAAATTTTCAAAATATCTTCAATGTACAGAATTGGACCTATTACAGTTTTATTATAAGTATAGATGCGAACGTTTGGATGGATGGATGGGTGGATGGATTGATGATGGATGGATGTTTGTTATTCAATCTCGCCCCAACGGCTGAACGGATCTGGATGAAATTTGGCACAGAGATAGATTATAGTCTGGAATAACACATAGGCTACTTTTTATCCCGGAAAATTAAAGAGTTCCCGCGGGAACCGAGAAACCTCAATCCACGCGGACGAAGTCGCGGGCATTAGCTAGTACTACTTAACATACTATTGCCTATTCTGTGGTACCTGTGGTGCCTACATAAGGGTTCTTTTTTTCCATTTTGGCACAGAACTCTAAATACGTTGATTCACATAGACAAACTCATGCGTAAAAGCTAGTGGAATATGTGTAGCAATTGGCCCAAGTAATTAGATACAAATTAGTAGAGTTGGGAACACGTAGGGAAAATCAAACTCACTGGAAGCGATTAGGGTCGAGCGCCGCCGATTAGGCTTAATTGGTGTTACGTTTAACTTGGCGGTAATTCCCCATTACGTGATATAAGTCATACTGTGTGTTACAATTATGGATGTTTTATTGCGTATTTGATTTTACGATACGAAAGAAGTGCCTGAAGACTAAAGTCTTCGAACAGTGCGTGTTGCCAGCGATGATATACGGATGTGAGACTTGGTCGCTAACTATGGGCCTCATAAGAAAGCTCAGGGTCTCTCAGCGGGCGATGGAGAGAGCGATGCTCGGGGTTTCTCTGCGCGATCAAATCAGAAATGAGGAGATCCGCAGAATAACTAAAGTAACCGACATTGCTCGACGTGTTGCGAAGCTGAAGTGGCAATGGGCGGGGCACATAGTTCGAAAAACCGATGGACGTTGGGGTCCCAAAGTGCTGGAGTGGCGACCCCGCACTGGAAAGCGCAGCGCTGGAAGACCCCCCACTCGGTGGACGGACGACATCAGACGAGTCGCAGGGAACCGCTGGATCCAGGCGGCGCAAGATCGCGGCGTGTGGGTGTCCATGCAGGAGACCTATGTCCAGCAGTGGACGTCTATCGGTTGATGATGATGATGATGATGGTGATGATACGAAAGATAGATATAAATCAGAATCGAAATACTTATATTTTATTCATATCGGCAACTCTATTCTGTCACTGAGTGGCTATAAAAAAATTAAAGCCACAGACATATATTGCTGTGTAAACAAAATAGCATATTGTGTGCTTAGGGGTGAAACAAGACAATTTCAGACGAGGGTGAAGTTGCCTGCCTGAGCGAAGCGAGGGCTGGCATCACCCGAATCGTGTTTCATGCACATCATGCCGCGGGATGAAACACGATTTCAGATTATATGAAAAATATAGCGTGCTATATTTTTCATATAATCTGCATTGAAAGTGCGAGTTTTATTTAAAACTGCTTTCTTATTTATTTTAGTTGCTAGTGTAGCGGTCTTCGCAGTCCGCACATAATCCAATAGATGGCACTACTAGTACGATGGACGCGAACACGAAGAGCCCAACTCACGCTTACGAAGTTTTCTCAGAATTACGCTATATACTATACAACCTCCAAAGATGAACTGTCGGACCAGTGGTCCCCGAGCACAACACCCGCTCGGAGGATGATCGTCCTATTGTTACGGTCGAGCCATATCACCTGCTCCCGTACACTAGGTTACAAAGTTAGTTGTTTACAAAAATGATATCTGTCAGTTTAATTGATGGTTATTATGCCAATTATACAGGTTTGATGGTTAATATGCCAATTATAAAGGTTTGATGGTCAATATGATAATTATAAAGTTTTGATGGCTAATAATAAAATTATAAAGGTTTGAAATAAACTTAATCAATGCGGACAAAGACGTGGGCAAAATATGTTTTTTCGGGATTGGAAATGAATGTTTCGACTTTACTTCAAAACTCTGTTAAATGTCAAACAATTTTGACAATTCTTTTTTCCTTATAAAGTTTATGCTGCTGGGTTGATTTCATGTGAATTTCGTGAAGAATGCGGAGTTTAAAGATGGCGGGAGAAACTCCCAATATTTGAATCAGTGTTTTAGCTTAATAATAAGTAGATTTTGACGTTTTAAGTAGTAAATTTAGGATAGGATAGGATGGGCCTAGTATATATAAGGTCATCTTATATCTAATAGTTCCTTAGTACTTTTCATAATTACAGCTCATAAAGTTTAAAATGACTATGATCTTATCTGGGGGAAGGCTTCGGCCGTGTTTGTGATAGTTTTTCTTTCATGTTTTACTACTTTACTAAGGAACTCTATAAAGCTGTCAAAGTGTCTCGTTTGTGTGACACACAGCTTTCACGCAGACAAAGCCGCGGGGAATTGCATTACTTTGCATGAAGACTCGAGCTCTCAAGTCTCAACGATACACAGAGAGATAGATAATATTATCTCTACACGTATATCCATATCCATACTAATATCCATCCATACTAATATTATAAATGCGAAAGTGTGTCTGTCCGTCTGTCTGTCTGTCTGTCTATCCGTCTGTCCATCTGTCTGTGTCTGTCTGTCTGTCTGCTACGCTTTCACGGCCCATCTGTTGAACCGATTTTGATGAAATTTGGTTTAAAGATAGATTGTATCCCGGGAAAAGACATAGGCTACTTTTTATCGCGGAAAATTAAAGAGTTCCCGAGGGAATTAATAAACCAAATTCCACGCCGAAATCCATATCCATACTAATATTATAAATGCGAAAGTGTGTCTGTCTGTCCGTCTGTCTGTCTGTCTGCTACGCTTTCACGGCCCATCTGTTCAACCGATTTTGATGAAATTTCGTAGAGGGATACGTTGTATCCCGGATATACTTACGATATACGGGATACTTTTTATCCTGGTAAATTAAGGAGTTCCCGCGGGAATTAATAAACCAAATTCCCCGCCGACATTCTAAATATTTTGCTAATTTCACTGCATAAAAGGCGCAGTATTAAACGTATTCCTATATTACGACGCCGACGTTTCGCTCTGCATTTTTCCTTTTTGACCGAGCGAAGCGAAGGTCTCTGAGTCTACTTGAGTGAATTTACACTTGTCCGGCCGTCCGTCCGTCTGTCAGAGCCTTAAAACTTCTGAATTACTGAACGTAATTACTTCAAATTTAAATATAATATGTAAACCGATCGCCTCCAGCCGCATATGGCTTAAAAAGTTATAAAAATCTTTATCTCAGGGGGGCTCTCATATAAGCGAATGCGAAGTAAAATATTTTTTATAGCGTTACATAGGGTTGCGGTATATCATTTTAAAAATAATTAGGAATAGAGTCCAAAAATATTTCTTTTTAAATTTTTCCCCTAAAATTGACGAAATGGGGGGCTTTCAAAGTGGAGATTTTCTAACGTCCAAAGTTGACCTCAGAACTTTCAAATTTCTGAAAGGCTGAGGCTGAAACTTGATCAATTATTTGAATTATATCCTGTACTTGAACAACAAATACTTAATTTAGATAAATATTATAAGGAAACGAAATTATTTAATTTTTAATGAGCTTCAGTATTTTTAACAGAACTTCACAATGATGTCAATAGTCAACGCTCTGTAAAAGTTTATGGATACCGCGAGGTCTCAGTTCGGGGCGAACCACTAGTCTATATCTATAGTGTGTTTTTGCCCGTAATAGGCAAGTTAGAGGAAACCAATAAGGTTTTAATACGAGCCATTATGGGGTTGGTTAAAGGGGTAACACTGAGTCAGGTGGATTTCACTTAATAAGGGTGTAATTACCTATTAGGTATGAGCTGTTAAAGATAAAGACAGGGGCCCTATCCCTTACATTGATTGGAAACATATTACTTATATAATTATAATATATTTGTTTTTTTAAACTTTTATTTTGTGTATCCATATAAATATTATAAATGCGAAAGTTTGGATGGATGGATGTATGTATGTATGGATGTATGTTTGTTACTCAATCACGCTCCAACGGATGAACGGATCTGGATGAAATTTGGCACAGAGATAGATTATAGTCTGGAATAGCACATAGGCTACTTTTTATCCCGGAAAATTAAGGAGTTCCCGCGGGAACCGAAAAACCTCAATCCACGCGGACGAAGTCGCGGGCATCAGCTAGTACGTACATAGTTTTTAAGCTTAATACTGTACTAACAACATTATATGGACACCAAAAATGTCTGAAATAAATTTTTTTTTTTTTTTTTTTTATTACCAAACGCGGTAGGTAATATACCTTTCTATGTAAGTATATAACTTTCTATGTACCAGCAAATAAATATTATGATTATGGTTATGACTATACGTATTATCGTCCTCCCTGGCGCAGTGGCGAGCGCTGTTGTCTTATAAGCAGTAGGTCCCGGGTTTGATTTCCGGCAGGATCAATTTGGGAATTTAAAATTTCTTAATTTTTTATAGCCTGTACGTGTACGCTTATACTGAGTTTGAATTCGACTGATCGTTTAAGAATTCGATTACATTATGGTCAAAGTAAAATGATCCTTAAAATTATATATTTAGAGCTAAATTTTGTGTATGCATTCATAACCAGCGCTCCAAACGATACGTTTGTAATGTAAATTTGAAATCAGTTGTACTTTCTTTTTTTCTAGGTACTACAAGTTAGCTCTTGACTACGATCTCACCTGATGGTAAGTGATGATGCAGTCTAAGATGGTAGCGGGCTAATCTGTTAGGGGCAAGGTAGTTATATTAAAAACTAGACAGTTTCTACACAGCATCGTACCAGTACGCTAAATTGCTTGGCGGTACGTCTTTGCCGGTAGGGTGGTAACTAGCCACGGCCGAAGCCTCCCACCAGGTCAGACCAGAGAAAATTCAGAAATTATAAATTCCCTGCCGGGAACCGAACCCTGGACCTCCCACGTTAAGACAACAGCGCTCAACACTGCGCCAAAACGTTCATGTTGTTCAACGGAACCCCAAAGAGCTCAGTGAACAATGCGTCAAGTGTGGAGACAGAAAAGGGATATTGGTTTATGCTGATTTCAGTAAGGGCCTGACGTTGGGAAACATTGGTTTTGTTTCCACCATACACCCGGCTACCGTCTTATTTTTATTTTAACTACAAATAACTACCGGTTAGACTCACGTATTTTCTCGGAAAAGTGTCCGACTAGTTTCGAACCCATCCGGGGCCTTACAACATGTCCTGTGGCCCTTATTCATGTGGCCCATTGCGCATTATAAGAAAATTTCTTGTGTCTTATAAGAAATGTCTTATAAGAAATTCAGTCGCAATGGTTGTTGTATGAGAGTTATCAGACCATACATATTATTATTACAAGATATTTTTTCTTGTGTCGGATCAGACACGCGCATACAAAATATAAGATAATACATATAAGACACAAGACATTTTATTTTATTGCGCAATATGCCTGAGCCTGAGTATGGCTAGCATGCGCACTACGAGTAAAATTATATCTACCCGTTATCTCTATCTGTCTACCGAAGCTAACATGGTTACTGGTCTTGTTACGTCAAAAGTAGAGATAAAAGTAATATTTCTTATCTGTGGTATTTTTCTCTACGAACCTTTACATGTCGACTATTATTTTCTTGTATTATACCGCATTTTGTGCATGTTAGGGTAAATGAAAAATTTTCCGGCAACGACAACATCTCTCTCTCTCGTCGCGAGATAATCTCGTTGCGCGCTAAGCACGCTGGTGAGATCGGAGTCAAGGGCTAACTTATTGTGAAATTAAAAACTAAATAGGGATAATGACAACTCAATCAAATCAGCAACTCTTTATCAAACTTAAAAACGCGCTTCTAGTATGGAAGTTTGTATGAATTACATAGTTGTGACGTCATCAAATTTCAACACATTTTTTTTCTTTACAGTGGCTATCAAACTTAAAACTAACCGAGGATGTGAATTTTAGGTCTTTTGGAAGACCCTCTATTTAATAATAATCTGTGGGAAATAATTTAATTACCTAATATCGAGAAATTGTCTAAATTTTATTCATTTTGTTCGAATCTGAAAATTTTGACTGGACGTCAAAGTTGACGTCGTATGCAACAATGGAAACGGGTCCATATAAATTATACGAGGAAACCGCCATTCGATTATCGACTATTTCGATATCGAGTCTATTATTAGCAGGCGGGTCGCGTTATTTGATTTCTATTATAATAGTATAGTACTATACTGTTATAATAGAAAGGATAGAAGTATAGAATAGAAGAATAGAAGTATAGAATAGAAGAATAGAAGTATGGTATAAACTAGTGGTAAAGACTATTTTGGCGGTCCAGTGTACGAATTACGGACAAACACTTCTAACTTTTCGTGATTATGTGGCTTTGAACTATATATTACTTGGTTGGATGGTTACGGCTGATTCAAGGAAATAGGTATTGTTACAGTTGTGGTTACAGTAGCCTCGCAATATACTAGTGGTTCGCCCCGAACTGAGACCTCGCGGTATCCATAAACTTGTACAGAGCGCCATCTATTGACATAATTGTGAAGTTCTGTTAATAATACTTGAAGCACATTGAAAATTAAATAATTTCGTTTCCCTATAATATTTATCTAATTTTAGTATTTTTTGTTCATGTACAGGATATAATTCAAATAATTGATAAGTTTCAGGCTCAGCCTTTAAGAAAATTGAGAGTTCTGAGGTCAACTTTGGACGTTAGAAAATCGCCACTTTGAAAGCCCCCCATTTCGTCAATTTTAGGGGAAAAATTAAAAAAAAATATTTTTGGACTCTATTCCTAATTATCTTTAAAATGATATACCGCAACCCTATGTAACGCTATAAAAAATATTTTACTTCGCATTCGCTTCTATGAGAGCCCCCCTGAAATAAAGATTTTTATAACTTTTTAAACCATATTCGGCGGGAGGCCATCGGTTTACATATTATATTTAAATTTGAAGTAATTAAGTTATGTAATTCAGAAGTTATAAGGCTCTGACAGACGGACGGACGGACGGACAAGTGCAAATTCACTCAAGTAGACTCAGAGACCTTCGCTTCGCTCGGTCAATTATTTACTTACAGTAATTTAATCTTCGTAGCACATTCATGATTACAAAAAATTATGCGATCTGCACGATAGGCAAGCTAGAGGAAAAGATTTGAATTTTGAAAAAGATTTTAATTTTGATTTCGAGTTATCAGTGTACACCCGAGACTATTAACTGACTAATATTTTAATGTAAATTATGGAACCAGCTTCCATCTTCTGTGTTCCCTCATGATTATAATATGGGGCTTTTCAAAGGGTGGATAAACAAATATCTCAGAAGCCGTATCTGGAATAACACATAGGCTACTTTTTATTCCGGAAAATTAAAGAGTTCCCTTGGGAACAAAAAACCTCAATCCACGCGGACGAAGTCGCGGGCATCAGCCAGTGACGAATAACTGACTAAGCCATGACTGCTTAGCTTCAAGAGTACTTATTGCTAAATTCTAAATCTGTAATCCATCCATATCGCAACCCCTTTTTTTGTTTTTTTTTTATCCACTCCAAGTTAGCCCTTGACTGCGATCTCACCTGATGGTAAGTGATGATGCAGTCTAAGATGGTAGCGGGATAACCTGTTAGGGGAATGGGAGTTTCAATAAACCCATACCCCTATTCGGTTTCTACACGGCATCGTACCGTACGGCTCGGTATCGTAACGTAAGACAAATGTTCTTACTTACACTTTAACTCGTAAAAAAGGCATATTTTCAAAAGCGTTCGACACTTCGACATAATTCAGTCTAACATTAAAAGTTAGACCCCTATAAATTGTTTTTATTACGCATAAGTACCGTTTGTACTCCAAATTCTAACGCCTTCATAAATTTCTAGGGTAATACAGTCCTTTCTGTAAGTCTAGATATGCCCGGTATGGGGCAAGTAAGTTTATGTTTTTATAGTATATATATATAGCGAGCAAACGAGCACCTGATGATAAGTGATTACCGCCGCCCATGAACATTTGCAGCACCAAAGGAACCGCCAATACGTCGCTGGCTTTTGAGAAATTTGTTTATCCGCCCTTTGAAGAGCCCCATATTATAACCATCAGGGAACACAGAAGATGGAAGCTGGTTCCACAATTTGCAGGTACTTGGCAGAAATGACTTGGAATAACGGGAGGTGGAAGAAGACCAGGCATCCAGATGGTGAGTATGAAATTTGTTAGCGTGCAAGTAATTTTGGTATTCTCCAAGAGTCGAACTGCCCGCTTTTGTATCCTACTATATACATGCATTTACATCCTACTGTATTTCTTTTTACATAATAACTAGCTGATGCCCGCGACTTTGTCAGCATGGTTTAAGTTTTTTTAATTCCGCGGACTCCTTAATTTTCCGGGATAAAAGTAGTTAGGAGTGGAACTGCTAGAGTTTATATGGTCACACGATAGTTTTTATTTGTAATGGGTATAGTAAGCTATCTTTAAAAGGTTAGACCAGAGAAAATTCAGAACTCATGAATTCCTGAATTGACCCTGCCGGGGATCGAACCCGGGACCTCCCACTTATTAAGACCACAGCACTCATTACTGCGCCAGAGAGGTCGTCAAAATCTAATGTAAATCCGCCATTGTTCTATGTGGATTTGCCCGGTATTCAAATAAATCCATTTTGTTTTACATATTATTGTGTTATAGGTTTATCTCCAGAGAGGTATGTTTGTACTTTGTAAGGGTTTTGTAGATATAAGCTATGTTCGTACTAGTGACCGCCCGCGACTTCGCCTTATGGGGACTTTATTATTGCTTGTTTATCTAAAAAGGAACTCCATGGAAGTCCAATGTGAACAATGACAGCGACGCGATGCAACGCGACGCGATACGACTCAATACAAAATGACAGACAGATGGCCGATGTCATAACCCATTGTCCTAGGTGTTTGAGCGACTTGGGAATTTATAATTTTCCCTGGTCTGGCCTGGTGGGAGGCTTCGGCCGTGGCTAGTTACCACCCTACCGGCAAAGACGTGCCGCCAAGCGATTTAGCGTTCCGGTACGATGCCGTGTAGAAACCAATTAGGGGTATGGGTTTAATATAACTGCCATGCCCCTAACAGGTTAGCCCGCTACCATCTTATATTGCATCGTCACTTACCATCAGGTGAGATCGCAGTCAAGGGCTAACTAAAAAAAAAATACTTCATAGCATAGCTGTACCCAATACCTACTTAATTTAAAATGTACCCTATACTTAATTTGAAAAAAAAAAGTTTGAAAAATGTCATCTTCCTCGCAAGCGGCGTTTTTTAGGAAACTTGGAGGAAAGTTTTATATTTAAAATTATAAATTCAGTATTCAATAACTCGCAGAATTTTAAATGCTTTTAGTGTCGTCTGCGGAGTTTCCACTTTCTAAGTTACTGTGCATTAGGTAGAAGAGACTCTGGGTTATATTAGACTAGATGATGTCCGCGACTTCGTCCGCGTGGATTGAGGTTTTTCGGTTCCCGCGGGAACTCTTTAATTTTCCGGTATAAAAAGTAGCCTTTGTGTTATTTCAGAGATATTATAATCTATCTCTGTGCCAAATTTCATCCAGATCCGTTCAGGCATTCTGCCGTGATTGAGTAACAAACATCCATCCATCCATCCAAACTTTCACATTTATAAGTAACTAGTGATTCCCGCGACTTCGTCCGAGTATCTTAAGTTTTTTTATTTCCGCAAGAACTCAATTTTTCGGTATAAAAAGTAGCCTATATCACTCTCCAGTTCCTTAACTATACCCATGCCAAAAATCACGTCGATCCGTTGCCTCGTTGTGGCGTGATTGAAGGACAAACCAACAAACCAACAAACCAAAAAACAAACACATTTTCGCATTTATAATATTATTATGATTATGAAGTATGATATTAGTATAGCTAACAGCGAATTAAATAATATACAATAGAATAGAATAGAATATTTTTATTTGCATCATTGTAAGTTACTCGTAAGTAAGGTGTGGCAAGGCAATGGCGGGCAAAATACTTAAAATTATCAAATTAATAGCAAATTAGAGTTTAAATCGGGACTTTTTAAGTTTTAGAATTTAAGAATTCTTTTACATAGTAAAAACTAGCTGATGCCCGCGACTTCGTCCGCGTGGATTGAGGTTTTTTGGTTCCCGCGGGAACTCTTTAATTTTCCGGGATAAAAAGTAGCCTATGTGCTATTCCAGACTATAATCTATCTCTGTGCCAAATTTCATCCAGATCCGTTCAGCCGTTAGGGCGTGATTGAGTAACAAACATCCATACATCCATACATCCATCCAAACTTTCGCATTTATAATATTTATTTGATTACGAGCTACTAGCCATTTATAAAACTTATTTTTAAAAATTTTAATTGGTAATACTTTAATATCTTAATACTGAGTTCCGAAGCGGTTAAACTATCTAGATACATTATAAGACAGGTAGATATCTAGACCTAGCCGTCCGTTCCATTTTCCTAGCCCGAGGCGTCCCGTAAGTCAAATTACTAATTACTTCACCTGCTGTAGGTAATTGGTTTACGGGTAGGTATGGTATGGTCCAAGTGGAAATAATGTAGAATCCCTCAATCTAAAATATTGGATGGAAGCAGGCGTTACTTTGCGGATATAGACTGTAAAGCTTTACAATCGTGCATTGTCGAGTCAACATCTCCCGAAGATGCTCCGGTGTCGGAGTGAAACGTACGTCGAGAATAATTTGGAAGATTTATGTGGCGTGGTGAATATCGCACAGCAAGTGCAAGATATATTGTACCACAAAGATTTGCCTACTGGTGCGGATTATAGCGAATTAAATTTCTATAGTTCCTTACCTCAATTTATACTTCTATGCTAATATTTTAAGAGAAATTATAAATCAATCGACTAAAAATTTAATTAGAAACTGTTAAAGGGAACCTTCAAGGCAAGAGTGAATTAGCATCTTCTAGGCAAGCGCGCTCCAATCTAGACCTCATCATTGCTTTGCACTAAGCATGATTGTCGTCAAGCGCAAGCCTATCTCACAATAATAATAATAAAAAAAAAGTAACGTGGGTGAAACACCGCCAACTTCCTAACTCTATTACTGAGAATTTCTAGTCAGAAAAACCCAACACTAAATTATGGCCCGACCCGGGACTCGAACCCGGGACCTCGTCGGCCGCAGTCGAACATGCCATCCACTAGACTAACGAGGCAGTCGAAATTTGGCACAGAAATAGATTATAGCCTGGAACACATAGGCTACCGACTATTTAATATTTATCCCGGAAAATTAATGAGTTCGTGCGGGAGCCAAAAAACTCAATCCACGCGGACGAAGTCGCGGGCGTCAGCTAGTCAAATATAAATATTATAAATGCGAAAGATTGGATGGATGTATGGATGTATGGATGCTTGGATGTGTGGATGTATGGATGTATGGATGTTTGTTACTCAATCACGCTCCAACGGCTGAAAGGATCTGGATGAAATTTGGCACAGAGATCAATAGGACATAGGCTACTTTTTATCCCGGAAAATTAAAGAGTTCCCGCGGGAACCGAAAAACCTCAATCCACGCGGACGAAGTCTCGGGCATCAGCTAGTATCTAATAAAAGGTAACAAAATAGAGCGATACATTTTCGCATTAATTAATATCACTTGCGCGTATTTGGATATTATTTCCGTTCATTAATCTTTCCAACATGGCGTCCAATTGGCGACACGTGTGCGGAAATTAATATTTAATCGCACTAATGATACTATAATGTGTTACGTTAATATATTATTATCTACTAATTTGTTTGACTGCGGCCGACGAGGTCCCGGGTTCGAGTTCCGGGTTGGGTGATAATAATTAAGTACTGGGTTTTTCTGACAAGTATTAGCCCGGAGTTAGGAAATTGGTGGTGTCTCCCCTCGGTGCCTGCCCGAGGAACTGTTTAATTTTCCGGGATAAAAAGTAGCCTATGTCCTTCCTCGAGACACAAACTATCCCTATACCAAATTTCAACAAAATCGGTTAAACAGATGGGCCGTGAAAGCGTAGCAGACAGACAGACGGACAGACAGACAGATAGACACACTTTCACATTTATAATCATACTTAATACTTTACTTAATTACTTAATATATTATAAATGCGAAAGTGTGTTTGTTTGTTGGTTAATTGGTGTGTTGGTTTGTCCTTCAATCGCGTCGCAACGGAGCAATCGACGTGATTTTTGCCATAGTTGAGGACCTAGCGAGTGACAGGCTACTTTTTATCCCGGAAAATTAAGGAGTGCCCGCGGGAATCAAGAAAACTTAAACCACGCGGATGAAGTCGCGGGCATCAGCTAGTGTGTATTAGTATGAATAAGAATTAGTGTGGATTATTATAGCTAACAAAAACACTAACTTAGTTTTTGCGCCGTTAGTTGTTTGCGACAAAGAGCCAATAAAATATAAATGGAGAGAGAAAACAGAGACTCAATTAGATAAAAAGTGTTCCAAGTTGCTCTACTATTTAATTAAATTAGTGCGCAATTACGTCTCAGCACTTTTTATTTGAATTCTCGATTGGAAAGTGTAGGTAATAATTCAACTAATTGTATTAGAAGTTTTACTTATTTTTTTTCCTTTTTTGTCTTATTATTGAGTGCCAGTGAGGTACTCATGTAATTACGATCTAGCCTTACTAACTGGCTAATGAGTAGTTTTATTTTACTTAATATGCTTTATCTTATGTACTAAGAAGAATCCATTGACGCTTTAGTCTTTCTTGACACTTTGTTCACGTGCTTGTTTGACAGGCGCTACCGTTATTTAACAGCTGATTACGTGTTGCTTTGGCGCATAGATGTATAATAGTTGGTATTCTTTTACGTTTTACTAAAGCAATTTATATTGCGTGGTTGTATGGAACCCTTTGTGCGCGAGTCTGACTCGCAATTGACCTGTTTTTGTAATTATTTTTTTAATAGTTTCGTTCCGTCGAACGTTACTTTTGAGTTAAAACAAAATGGGACAGTAATTAGAGAGAATTGGAATTTATTTTATATTCGAACAATTACAGTTGAGTTTTAAAGTTTCAAGGACTCTCAGAAAGTGCGGGACCTTGGGTGGTAAACACTCAGATTAATTAGAACCCACTAGCTGATGCCCGCGACTTCAGTCAGTGTGATAAGTTTGTTACGCAACGTATGCATTGTATATTATTTACAAAGTGTAACATTTTTTTAGCCCGCGTACCCGCATTGGAGCAGCGTGGTGGGTCTAAGCTCTAATTCCCTCTCTCCTATGAGAGTGGAGGCCTGTGCCCAGCAGTGGGACGTTAATGGGCTGTAGTGGTGGTAACATTTTTCTGTTTATGAAAAGAGCATCTGCTGAGTTTCTTGCCGGTTCTTCTCAGTAAAATCATTTTTTCTACCGTTGGTAGATTCTTACGACTTATCATAAGTGGCATAAGTTGTCCTACGTGAAATAAAAACATTTCAATTCATTTCATTTCATCCGCGTGGATCCGAGGCCACTTTTTATTGCGGAAAATTACGGGAATCAAAAAAACCTAATCAACACGAACAGGGTATACGGTTGGAGTGTAAATTAGTTAATGTAAGTATCCTGAAAAATTACCTATGACAATGATTATACAATGTTAGGAAGGAATCTTTTATCTGAAGGAAGTTTAGGTACCCCCTACCAAAAAGTGCTCAACGCGGCTGAAGAAGTTTTCACTTCAAAAAGTCTATGAATTAAAGAGCATGAACTATTATATTAAACAAAACGGGATAGTAATTACAGTAAATTGGATTTCCGAAAGTGAATTAATTCAATTAAAAGCCAACTACCCCGCGGGCGCCCTTTATTGAATCCAAACAAAAGCTTGAACTTTTCTAATCACAATTACAGTTGAGTTTTAAAGTTTCAAGGACTCTCGGGTAGTACGCGATCTCGGATGGTAAACACTCAGATTAATTAGAAACCATTATTTATTTTTAGAAGATTTAAAAGTTAAAAGTAGCGCAATCAATCCAATAATTAAATTAATTTATTGCATAATAATTATTGTGAGTAAATTTGCTTTAAAAAAAATTATATCGTGCGTATTTACTTGACACTCAAAAGCATCTCAAAAGTCTGAAAACTAGCTTGTGGCATTAGTAAATTGTATGAGTTATACTATTCTCAATAATTTGTTTTGTTCACGGTTAGGCTTATTTTCTAATTTGATAAATTTTAAGCTAATTATAATTTAGATTTTACAAGTGATTTTTTTTTGTTATTTTTAATTATTATGATTTTTTATAATATATTATATTTTGTCCTTTTGTATAACAGAAAAACAAATATTGGATAGAAGCAGGCGTTACTTTGCGGAAGTCCATGATTATGAAGGAACTAGAAATTTAATTTGTTATAATCCGCAACAGTAGGCAAATAATATATGTGGTACAGTGTTTCTTGCAAGGTGAATATTGCAAGCTGCAAGTGCAAGATACACTGTACCACATATTATATTTGCCTTCTGTTGCGGATTATAGGGAATTAAATTTCTAGTTCCTATAAAACAGAATAACAGCGTTGTGGTTACATGTACCCACAACATTATGCTGAGTTATATAGGACCCTTGGCACCACACATTCTAGACAATTATTAAGTTAAGTTAGATTTTAAGTAATTTTTGTATTTTATTATGTGTTAGATCAGCAAATAAAACATAATATTCTGTTCTAGATGACACGTGATTTATTTACTTCACGTAGGACAGCTTTTTTTTTTTTTATACTATTTAACTTGTGCCACTTATGACATGTCAAGACTCTACCACCGGTTCGGAAAGCTGATCTTGTAATTTTTCAAGTGAAACTTCTTTAGAATCGTTGTGATTTGAAAATTTGAAATTGAAAAAAAGCGACACTAAAAAGAGACAAACATTCATAATAGGATTTAGACTACGAGAGAATGAGATAGAATACAAGTTATATTTATCTCATTCTCTTGTAGGCTACTTTTCTGAAGTTTCTCTTCTGCCGTGTGTGAATTGCACACACATACTTTTTTTTAATATTTCTTTCAGCTTTCGTATTTGTTGCTTTTTATTAAGACCATGCTGTCTTTACTTATTAGTAATCACTTCAATAACTTATATTTATATGATGGTTTTTATTTTTATTAACGTGTATTAAGCGATTTAACTATTCTTAAATACATATCAAAAAGTGCGGCAGGATTTGAACCTGCGTCAAACTCAAAACTCAAACTCAAATTATATTAATCCAATTGAATTAACTTCCAATTTCTTAAAACATTATGGTGATAATCAGTTACGGTATCTTAAAACTAAAGCTGCGAGGGTTCCAAACGCGCCCTGGTCTGGAGAAGAGTCTCTCTGGGAATCGCACCTTTGACCGCTAGGCCACGGTTCATTTACCCGTCAGTGCCGAAATTCCCAGAGAGACGCAGGTTCAAATTCTTCCGATTCCGCAATTTTTCAAATGTATTTTAGAATAGTTTAGAAACTTTCCTAGTGTGAGAAACACTACAATAAAAATTACAAAAATGTGTAAGTGATTGTTAGTAAACCTAATAAATAAAATAAAAATTCTGCATGATAAATACTTAGACTAATTGGTAGCAATTAATTATATTATTGAAGGATATTCTTAGAAGATATTTTAAGTGACTTCTTATTCGAAGAGAGTCCTCGAGTATAAGACGATTGGCGTGAAGTGGCGCAACACAGGCTCGAGGGGCCGTTTCTTTTTAGGGTTCCGTACCGAAATGCTCCCTCTCTCTCTCTCTCTGCGTCGTATTCCTCATTGCTGAGGGTCGTGACCCCATTCCATAAATCACTTAATGGCAGGGGTTTTCTTGGGATAGTAATGCGGTGAGCTCCCAGCCCCCCGATTACGCCCATTCTTATACGTTTAGGGTATCGTACATACCTAAACGTATAAGAATGGGCAGACGAAATTGAGCTCTAATTCAATGCAGTTATGGTTTATTTTACTTTGACGAAAATCTTAAACGTTTGATCGGACATTCTTACATGATTGGGGCCCAGGTCCTTCCGCATACGACTCCACTAAGAGTAACTCAACTCTGTTTCTAACGATTATTATCAGATGTTAGTGATAATAACTGGGACCAACGGCTTAACGTGCTCTCCGAGGCACGGAGGTAACGAAAAGGCCAAATTCGGACTTTTAAAATTGGTCACCCATCCAGTTACCGATATGGGTCAACGATGCTTAAGCATTACAATCGACTGATATGCGTTGTCGCAACTAGGCCACTCGTCCCTCAAAAACCAAAAGCTAAAAGGATTATTTTATGTCCTTCCGTTTGGCATATTTGCATATGTACCTGTAGGTATTTTTTAGTAAAGTTACTAGAGAGAAACTTTACTAAAAATACATACGCAAGGGAAATTATAATTTTTACTGAGGGTTGTGGTGATCCTTATCCATTTATTGAGTTGTGGTAGAAGTTTGTGATAATATTACGGACAGCTAGCCGATGGCCGCGACTTTGTCCGCATGGATTGAGGTTTTTCGGTTCCCGCGGGAACTCTTTAATTTTCCGGGATAAGAAGTACATAGCCTACGATATGTTATTCCACGCTATAATCTATCTCTGTGCCTAATTTCATCTAGATCGGTTTAGCTGTTCTGCCGTGATTGAGTAACAAACATCCCTCTATCCAAACTTTCGCATTTGAAATATCAGTATAGAAAAATATTCGCAAATCACGTGTAGAAGCAAAAATAAAATCAACAGTTTTACAGTATCAAAAAACATCGATAAATACGCCCCAAAATCTGCAAACGAGCGCCATCGCTCATATTTTAGATAAATAACAGATGGATAAAAAAATCAAATAAAAAATGGCCGCCGGAAATATACATCAGCCCACCTCTTTGAGTCTCCCCATCCCATGCGGCGTTTTGTACGAATGTAGAGTTACTGGAAGTGATTTTATTTCTTTATTACCTAAATGAAAAAAATTAAGAACTGTTTAAGTAGGTTTCAATTATTATTTAATTACAATTACCTACATATTTATAATAAATCATGTTGTAATATTATTGACCGAGCGAAGCGAAGGTCTCTGAGTCTACTTGGGTGAATTGGCACTTGTCCGTCCGTCCGTCCGTCCGTCTGTCAGAGCCTTATAACTTCTGAATTGCTGAACGTAATTACTTCAAATTTCAATATAATATGTAAACCGATGGCCTCCCGCCGAATATGGCTTAAAAAGTTATAAAAATCTTTATTTCAGAGGGGCTCTCATAGAAGCGAATGCGAAGTAAAATATTTTTTATAGCGTTACATAGGGTTGCGGTATATCATTTTAAAGGTAATTAGGAATAGAGTCCAAAAATATTTTTTTTTTAATTTTTCCCCTAAAATTGACGAAATGGGGGGCTTTCAAAGTGGCGATTTTCTAACGTCCAAAGTTGACCTCAGAACTCTCAATTTTCTGAACTCTCAAGCCTGAAACTTGATCAATTATTTGAATTATATCCTGTACTTGAACAACAAATACTAAAATTAGATAAATATTATAAGGAAACGAAATTATTTAATTTTTAATGATGATGATATTTTTAACAGAACTTCACACAGATGTCAATAGATGGCGCTCTGTGAAACCGCGAGGTCTCAGTTCGGGGCGAACCACTAGTTATTATAATTTTAAATAAGTAAAATAAATTTAATTAATGACCGTCAATTTGACTGGCATTATATTTCCTGTTTCATGAGATATAATGACAAACAGTAATAATACTAACACAATATCTTATTAATAATTGGAAATCGTGACAATTTCCTACATATTTATAATATTTGTACGCCAATACGGCTAATGTGCTCTATTACTCTATTACCTTATTAGATCTTATGTACTTACACACAATACGCAAATAAAGAATATTCTATTCTATTGTATTATATTATATTCTATGAATATCAGAAAAAAAGCCATACTAATATTATAAATGCCAAAGTGTGTTTGTCTGTCTGGTAAGCTGTAATGTCTTGTATTTTCATCCGATTTTGATGAAATTTTGTACAGAGATTGGCTGAATCCCGGGAAAGGATAAGTTACCATTTAACGCGCGAAAGAGTTCCAGTGGAAATCAAAAATCCTTCATCCATACTTATGAAATAGGGGTTTGAAAGTATGAAAATCGAACTAAACGTGAGCGAAGCTCCGGGCAAAAGCTAGTATTAGATAAATGATTAACTGATTATTTTAATTAGTTATTATTTTTAAACATTTGTACGTACCATTGCTGTCCAAAGATACTGGAATGGCGACCTTCATTTCTGTCACTCTCTATTTCTAGCATTCACTAGCTCGCTCGCAAAGTCATCATGGGCAGGTAAACTTTTAAAAAAATGTTGAATGCAATACTCTTAATTTCATACTAATATTATACATGCGAAAGTGTGTTTTTTTTATTTGTACTTCAATCATGCAGCAACGGATTGACGACTTTTGAGGACCTGGAGAGTGACATAAGCGTGATAAGTGACATTTATCATGAAAAATTAAGGAGTTCCCCTGGGAATTAAAAAACTTACTCCTCGCGGGCATCAGCTAGTGAAATTTCATATCTTCAATAGTTCGTTTTGACCATATAAGTTGCATAAGGCAACAGCCCACCCGTGCGAAGTCAGGATCACTGTTTAATTGAATTAAGGTTTTTTGTATATCATCCAGGCTAAATTACGACATCTGTGATATATCGTCAAATCATTCGAACAGATTAAAATAATATGTGACTACGAAATTCGCAAATTCGATTACACATCCATCTCGGATGAGTTACAGAAAGCTGAAATATGGCCGCCTCATTTATCACTCTTGCTACTGAAGAGTGACGTTTTTTAGGACATAAAGTTTTACTGGAAGAGACATACAGTCGCGGTCTTTTTTTAGCCCTTGACTGCGATCTCACCTGATGGTAAGTGATGATGCGCTAAGATGGTAGCGGGCTAACCTGTAAGGGGTATGGCAGTTATATTAAACCCATACCCCTTTCGGTTTCTACACGGCATCGTACCGGAACGGTGAATCGCTTGGCGGCACGTCTTTGCAGGTAGGGTGGCTAGCCACGGCCGAAGCCTCCCACCAGGCCAGACCCAGAAAAAATCAGAAATTAAACAAATGAAATTTGGAATGAGGATAGCTCACAACTACCCTTAATTTTACTCCGTTAAATTAATTATAGAAAGAAAGAAAGAAAGAAAGAAAATCTTTATTCGGGGATAATACAAGTACTTACAACAAATAACTAATAAGAATTTATAAAGAAAAAGAAACGCGTAATGTGACTTGATCCCCAAAACGGTCTTCACTCAGCATGTGCTATATCTGTTAGGATATAGCGCTGATCTTCCGTGAAGCCAATATGCTTGGACGGCGCCAAAAACATAAATAGATATATATATATATACATAATTGTATATAATAAAATAAAAAATCTTTTAGTAGTGTTAGATTTTGATTATTTACAACGGCAAAGTAACCACAGATTATTTAAGTATGTTAACCACAGATAATAGCTAGTTCCTTATTTTGAGATGTTTAGGTATGTGGACAGATAGTAGAGTGGATCCTTTTGGATGTTCAGTTGAGAATTAGGCATTGGTATTGACTACCTATTTTTATGTGATAATGTGATAAGGATTTGTTTTACATTATTTGGGAAAATATATTGTGTATTGGTAAAGTTGATGTGAAGCTAGCTTTATAGACACCATAATTGAATAGACAAAGTAAATATAGAGGAACTGATGTTCTATGGGTAGTCATGTTTTATAGAGGTCATCTAAAAAGTTTGGGAAAAAGTGTTTTGTATTTGAATTTGCCTAAATTCATTGATGGACAATAAAGTTAATGTTAATCTGAAAGCCGAGGTTTTATTATCAGAAGTGGCACGAACAGTTAAGTTTAATGGATGCGGAAAGGAGTAGTTATACACTTCAGCGACGGCGTCGGGATATACCAGCGATACTGATTGCAGTTCTTCAAGGAAATCACGGAGTAAAAGACGAAAGAGGCGTGATGAATCGAGTAAAACGAAACGCGACACGAGACACAGGCGTCGTCGTCTGCATAGCAGGGCACGGAAAACGGCACATCGAGTTTCTCCCGTGAAATCGAATAAGGTCGAGTGAAAATGCTTCAAGGCATTTGCACCTGCATAGGTAAGGCATTTAATTTGCATAGGTAAGCTGCTCTTGGTGCATAAACGATGTACTTTCAAGTGTTTATCAAGACGTGTTTTCAAGTGTTTGTGTTTGTGGTGTGTGTATTAGCGCCTTCAGGGTTGTGATAAAAAGTCTATCAAATTCTAGTCTATTATAATGTGTGGAGGTCATGGTGTATTGTACCTACCATACTCATATTATGTGAAAGATGTATTGTACCATGCTCTTGTACTTACCATATTATGTGAAAGATAGGGGCTACGACGCCAGTTGACTTGAGAAGTCTGGCCTGTAGAGCTGCTAGGTTTCGATTTCCGATGGTGAGAGTTGCACAATAACGCAAAGCTTAGGTAAGTTGCAGCAGGGCTAGACAGGCTTACTGAATCTGTGCACTCACCGTTGGGGCACAATAATATATGGGCAGCACAATAGCTGTTATTCGGACAAAAGCATAATAATCATGATGCAGTGCAGTGGGTTATGGTTATATAACAGAAAGGCTCAAGTCTGTAGTCGGTATTCACTGATTTCAATTATTATTGTTCTAAATGTGAGGCACTGAGTGACAGACAGTTATTGGTATGATTTATTTCTTTGTTTATACTTGTTTAATTTTTTTTTGATGCTATTTGGGATTTCTAAGATTCATGTGAGATTAACAATATTGTTGTGCTGGTTCAGCAAAGTAACCAAAATATATTTGGGTTTATCATACCTAGAGATCTCGCTCTATAATGTTCCTTGGGATATTCACATATGAAAGTGATACAAATACCAGAATTGGGTTAAGAAGGAACTGTGAGAAGTATATTACCATAGTATTGAACAAGCCAAGTATACAATACAGCCAAGTACACATTTATATTTTACTAATATTATGTTTATATTATGATAAGTCAAAGTCAAATAATATTTATTCAATTTAGGTAGTTATACTACACTTATTGACATCCAGTTATTTATAAAATATGATGGTGATAAATAGTTATGGTACTTATCTTAAAACTAAAGCTACGAGGGTTCCAAACGCGCCCTGGTCTGAGAAGAGCCCACAACAAACTTGGCTGGGTTTTTTTTTTTTAATTAGATTAATAATTATAACAATATATTATAATTATAGCATAATTAGCCGCTGCGCTGGAACAATTCATACCCCTGTTTTCCTATCATTCAAATAATGCTTTACACTGTAATAGGACTTTACAATTATTTTACATTTTACAAAAACTTTGAACTTGTTGAGAGACATATCCAATAGGTAAGTTTTCTGGCAGTTTATTATAAAAACGTATACAGTTACCAAGAAATGAATTACTCATTTTACAAAGTCTAGAAGCGGGCATTACAAGTTTATTCTTATTTCTTGTATTAACATTATGACAGCCATTTTTTTTCCCTTGAGTTTATGAATATTTTTATGCACATATAGTATAGTAAATTTTCTAATATGTATTGGTTGTGGACGATCATAATTTTAACTTTGAATTTAGTTATTAGAGACTCTGGTGGTCCCATGTTGTAAATGGCATAAACAGCTCTTTTCTTCATGATATTGTATTGTATTGTATATTCTTTATTGTACACCACAAAAACAAAAACGAAACAGATAACAAATATGAAAACTTAAGACGTAGGTACAATAAGGCGGTCTTATCGCTAAGTAGCGATCTCTTCCAGACAACCTTATCGATACGGAGAAAATGAACAAGTGGACAGTGGGAGGTGGTGCATAAAAATAAACTTAAATACTAATAGATACATAAACTAACCAATATCATAAAATAATAACGTATTTATACACTAATATATACAAAATAAATAAAATAGACATACGTAAGATTAAATCCATACTAATATTATAAATGCGAAAGTGTGTCTGTCTGTCTGTCTGTCTGTCTGTCTGTCTGTCTGCTACGCTTTCCCGGCCCATCTTTTCAACCGATTTTGCTGAAATTTGGTATAGAGGTAGGTTATATCCCGGGGAAGGACATAGGCTACATTTTATCCCGGAAAATTAAGGAGTTATTAATGATATTATATTATATCAATATATGTTTTCACCACATTATTCATGATTGCACAAATCAAAATAATAGTAGTTGCCAAGCAGAGGCCAAGGTATATTAAACATTGCACAGTATCAACTATTGAGTTTGGGTTTATGAAACATTGAGATTTGGCAAGGGCTGGTGAAGGCAGTACCTGAGATGAGTTGCCTGTTGTGTTATGTTAAAACTGTCAATCAAATTTAGTGTCAAAGTTTAAAGATAATCTTTTCTCCAGAAAGAATAAGGTGGTTTTGAAATTCCAACACTTAAGGTTAAACTAGGAACAAAGAGAATTGCTCAAGGAAGTAGCATGCAAACAGTATATGAAATAGCTCAATATATAGAGAAAGTGGCTCAGGTCTTCAGGTTTTATTGAGTTTTGTAACAAATTGTGAAATATGGACTTGTCGCTTGGGAAATTCATTGGACATTATGATGTCTGTCCGAGCTGTATGTGGAATAGGTCCCCTGACCACCAGTAGGCCTCTATTTAAAATTTTAGAAGTTCTTGCAGTACCTTGCTTATAATATATCTATGAGGTTAGCCTATTTGTAAAGAAAATATTATGACTGATTTATTTATTAAAAAAAAAAGATAGTTTAATCTTTAATACAAGATATCCAGATAGACTGCTGGTATTTCATGCAGAACTGCGCTTTTTAGCTGGAACTGTTATAGTATGTCCATTCAAATACTTAATTTAAAATGCAATAAATACCATTTAGTACATTTAAAAGAAAGCTGCATGAATGGCTCATAGACAAGTGTTTTTTTTTACTCGCTGAAATAATTTTTAGGATGATAGATAGATAAACTCTTTATTGCACACACTTAAAACTAGGACAATAAACAGAAAGATTAAAAGATATAACAGTAGGGTGCAAAGGCGGTCTTATGAATTGTTTAGTCTCGTCATTTAATTTCTGAGAATTATTTATAATTTATTAAGACACTATTTCTATCAGAGATTAATCATATGGGTACAATATTTTGTCATAATCTTTATGTATAAATTAAGTTTGTGGTATAACTGATAAGGGTTTTATGAATTACTTTTAAATCAAGTCATAACAAAACTCATGTTTTAAATTTTAATTGTACAATGTTTCCAGCAAATAAACGATTTATTATTATTGTTACCGACTGACAGATAAAAGTTCTTGGGGTGAAAACATAAGCTAGCCTGGCGGAGGCTTACAGAATATTTGTCATTTATGCCATGTGTAAAGTGGAAAGTATAATTAGGTGAAATGAATGAGTAATAATAACCGTTCTGGGAGGTAGGTACTTAAGTGAACATGTATATCTGTATGAAACTCATACTCACAGGAAAACCAAATACAGATGCATAGTAATATCATTAGACTTTATGAATCTTATTATCATTTGATCAAATATTTGTGTTCTCATGTCTGTGGAAATGTTAAAATTGTTACGAATTGTACAAGCAGTTAGTTCAACTGAATGAAAAATGATTCTTTGATATTGTAAATATTGATGTTGATAGATCCATCAATATGCTAGGGAACCTCAATGTTGACAGATCCATTGACGGTATTTGAGTGAATTTATTATTCTTTGATATTGTAAATATTGGTGTTGATAGATCCATCAATATGCTAGGGAACCTCAATGTTGACAGATCCATTGACGGTATTTGAGTGAAATTATTTTTCTTTGATATTGTAAATATTGGTGTTGATAGATCCATCAATATGCTAGGGAACCTCAATGTTGACAGATCCATTGACGGTATTTGAGTGAATTTATTCTTCTTTGATATTGTAAATATTGGTGTTGATAGATCCATCAATATGCTAGGGAACCTCAATGTTGACAGATCCATTGAAGATATTTGAGTGAATTTATTATTCTTTGATATTGTAAATATTGGTGTTGATAGATCCATCAATATGCTAGGGAACCTCAATGTTGACAGATCCATTGACGGTATTTGAGTGAATTTATTCTTCTTTGATATTGTAAATATTGGTGTTGATAGATCCATCAATATGCTAGGAAACATCAATGTTGACAGATCCATTGATGTTATAGGAGTGAATTTATTGTACTTAATACTTATGTTATGTTAGTCCAAATGATTGACTAATGATTCTTTGATATTGTAAATATTGGTGTTGATAGATCCATCAATATGCTAGGAAACATCAATGTTGACAGATCCATTGATGTTATAGGAGTGAATTTATTGTACTTAATACTTATGTTATGTTAGTTCAAATGAATGACTAATGAATCTTTGATATTGTAAATATTGGTGTTGATAGATCCATCAATATGCTAGGGAACCTCAATGTTGACAGATCCATTGACGGTATTTGAGTGAATTTATTATTCTTTGATATTGTAAATATTGGTGTTGATAGATCCATCAATATGCTAGGGAACCTCAATGTTGACAGATCCATTGACGGTATTTGAGTGAAATTATTTTTCTTTGATATTATAAATATTGGTGTTGATAGATCCATCAATATACTAGGGAACCTCAATGTTGACAGATCCATTGACGGTATTTGAGTGAATTTATTCTTCTTTGATATTGTAAATATTGGTGTTGATAGATCCATCAATATGTTAGGGAACCTCAATGTTGACAGATCCATTGAAGGTATTTGAGTGAATTTATTATTCTTTGATATTGTAAATATTGGTGTTGATAGATCCATCAATATACTAGGAAACCTCAATGTTGACAGATCCATTGATGGTATACGAGTGAATTTATTGTAATACTTATGTTAATAAAGTTAGCGAGTTTATAAGTGATTGATAGCTCTTCGATTTAGGTATTGGTGTTGACAGATCCATCAATATGATAGGAAACATCAGTGTTGACAGATCCATTGATGTTATAGGAGTGAATTTATTGTAATACTTATGTTAAGTTAGTCCAAATGTATGAGTAATGATTCTTTGATATTGTAAATATTGGTGTTGATAGATCCATCAATATGCTAGGAAACATCAGTGTTGACAGATCCATTGATGTTATAGTGAATTTACAGCTTTTAAAGTTAGGTCTTATTGGTGTTGATAGATCCATCAATATGCTAGGAAACATCAGTGTTGACAGATCCATTGATGTTATATGAGTGAATTTACAGCTTTTAAAGTTAGGTCTTATTGGTGTTGATAGATCCATCAATATGCTAGGAAACATCGGTGTTGATAGATCCATTGATGTTATCTGAGTGAATTTACAGCTTTTAAAGTTAGGTCTTATTGGTGTTGATAGATCCATCAATATGCTAGGAAACATCAGTGTTGACAGATCCATTGATGTTATAGTGAATTTACAGCTTTTAAAGTTAGGTCTTATTGGTGTTGATAGATCTATCAATATGCTAGGAAACATCAGTGTTGACAGATCTATTGATGTTATATGAGTGAATTTACAGCTTTTAAAGTTAGGTCTTATTGGTGTTGATAGATCCATCAATATGCTAGGAAACATCGGTGTTGATAGATCCATTGATGTTATCTGAGTGAATTTACAGCTTTTAAAGTTAGGTCTTATTGGTGTTGAAAGATCCATAAATATGCTAGGAAACATAAGTGTTGACAGATCCATTGATGGTATAAGAGTGAATTTATTAATATGCTTATGTTGATAAAGTTAGTAAATTAATAGTTAATTGAAACATCAAGGTTGTCAGAACCATTGATAATGCAGGGAGGTATTTGTTATTGTACTTTTGTTAATTAATAAAGCCAGAGAGAACTAAATGATTGATGATGACTTAATTAAAGATACCTGATAAGTAGTTTTTGTTTTTTGATGCAGATCTCTAAAATCTATCAGTTATGTTTTGACAAAATAAGTAGGTACCTAATGTTATTTGAGTTTGTTAAGGTTAATGTTGTCAATTCCATTAGAATATAATAGAATAGAATATTTATTTATTTACATGATTGTAAGTAGGTACATAGTATGGTGTTATTAAGTAATAAGGTTAGCATATGTTACAATCAGATTTACAAAATACTTAAAATTAACATAGGGTTCATAAAAGGGACTAAACAAGTTGCAAGCTTCATTAAGTAATTAAGTAGGTATGTAAGGATTATTATTTGTAATGTGAACTTGCCAATGATTGTTTTAGGTAACTATAATCTTGCAAAATAACTTGTAAACAATTAGATAGTTTAATAGTATGCTTAAAGATGTCATGAAGGGAGATTGTTGTTTTTTTTTTAGTTTAAAGATGTGACTATGTTGACTGTAAGTTTGGGACAAACTTTATATCAGGATTGGCCGAATGTTAGATTTTGATTATTTACAACGGCAAAGTAACCACAGATTATTTAAGTATGTTAACCACAGATAATAGCTAGTTCCTTATTTTGAGATGTTTAGGTATGTGGACAGATAGTAGAGTGGATCCTTTTGGATGTTCAGTTGAGAATTAGGCATTGGTATTGACTACCTATTTTTATGTGATAATGTGATAAGGATTTGTTTTACATTATTTGGGAAAATATATTGTGTATTGGTAAAGTTGATGTGAAGCTAGCTTTATAGACACCATAATTGAATAGACAAAGTAAATATAGAGGAACTGATGTTCTATGGGTAGTCATGTTTTATAGAGGTCATCTAAAAAGTTTGGGAAAAAGTGTTTTGTATTTGAATTTGCCTAAATTCATTGATGGACAATAAAGTTAATGTTAATCTGAAAGCCGAGGTTTTATTAGTAGGTATAGCCTATGATACAATACAATAATATTAATATCTGCTCGTGCTGATTCACTGATTGATCACCTCTCCTGTAAAATTTTGTATGAACATTTTTTTTTTCACTCATCGTTTCAAATAGAAGACAAAAATTCATTAAGAGGAAAAATACGAAGAGAGCTGATGATTGAGGATTTCGAAGACGGATGAAGAGCACCAGCCAGGGTATCGAAGATAGGTGGGGGGTGCTCGACCAAATGTCACTCGAAACTTCATCCAATTGACAGTGAGCTGAAAAAAAATTCAAAATGGCGGATTTAAGATGGCCGCCATACAAATTTCTTCGGTGTCTATCTCGGAGAGTATAAAAGATGGAAGAGTGGTTTCTCGGCAAAAGATGATCAGGACATGAGGGTCTACTTGATGAACAGCAAAAAAATTCAAGATGGCGGAATTTATTTTTCCATAGAAAAGGGTATTGAAGATAGGTGGGGGGTGCTCGAACAAATGTCACTCGAAACTTCATCCAATTGACAGTGAGCTGAAAAAAAAATTCAAAATGGCGGATTTAGGATGGCCGCCATACAAATTTCGTCGGTGTCTATCTCGGAGAGTATAAAAGATGGAAGAGTGGTTTCTTGGCAAAAGATGATCAGAACATGAAGGTCTACTTGATGAACAGGAAAAAAATTCAAGATGGCGGAATTTATTTTCCATAGAAAATGTATGGCGAATATTGAAGAGGCTACAAGTGTAGAACTATGCAAGACTACGGTTCCTTTTCAAGATTTGTTTTTATGGAAGAAATCTCATTTTGACGAATGGTTCGGAGAAAAAAATATGGAGAGAGATGATGATCGAAGGTTCGGATGATGGGTGAGGAGCACGGTCAGGGTATTAAGGATAGGTACCTACTTAGGGGCTGTTCAAACAAAAAGGGAGGGGCGGGGGGTTGGTGGTCTTTGTTTTATGTTTTTCCTCTATGAGAATTTTCTTTTACGACGGACGCTTGGCGTGCTGGCGCTTCCACTGTGCTCACTAGCATAGCAGTGTGTTGTTCAGATCAGAACACGTAGACAATAAACCAGCTGCCCGATTATGTAAGAATTGTCGATCAAATCGTAAAAGTTCGGCGTCAAAGTAAAATAAACCATAACAACATTGAATTAGAGCTCAATTTCGTGTTTCGAAATTGAGCTCTAATTTATTGCTGTTATGGTTTATTTTACTTTGACGCCGAACTTTTAGGATTTGATCGGCCATTCTTACATAATCGGGGGGCAGGATAGTAGGACAGCGAGTAAGTAGGCAGAGGACCACGCGGTCCGCTGTAGCGGGCCGCGCAACCACGCGCCATACTAGTAATATATATTATAACAATATGTAAATAATTTAAGATACAATATTTTTGTAAACCAAGGCGTACTATAACGGCAGTTAATAGAGTGCAAGGTGTAGACATAGAGTGCAAGGTGTATGGAAAGAAAATGAACATAAGACCCTTTTAAGTTTTTTGTTTTTTTTAATAAATATTCTTTTAACTTTCTTTTAAAAGTTATTTTAGACTTCGAAATGTCCCGGTATGGTGGTGGCAAATCATTCCAACATTTGGTAGCCGCAAATTTAAAACTGCCCCGGAAGGCAGCCCGAGAATGTTGCGGCATTTTTAGGGTCCAAACTCTATTAGCCCTTGTGTCCGTTGTTCTTAACCACTCTAGTTTTTCGTACAAATAGGCAGGCTGCTGCGACTTTAATACCCCAAAACCATGGGTTTATAAAGTTGGAATCGCGGGAATTGAAAACATTAATCCACGCGGACACAGTCACTGGCTCTTATATGATAATCATAAAAAATAAAATAAATAGCTTCAGTAAGTAAGTACTACATAGGCTATTCGTAGAAAACCTTTTTTGCAACTCCAAATCTGTGCAGCTCCATAATATAAACGTATGCGCGTGGACTTTTAGCGCCAGACAAAACACTTATCACGCAAACTTTTTATCCGTAGTGTGTTTTCGTCTTTAGTCATAACTGCAGTGACTTGCGTAACGTTAAAATATAACGAATTTCTCGTATATTGACACAAATATACAAGCATGCATTTAAAATTATCCTCGATAAAGCAGAAATTCGTTGCCAAAAATCCACGCATAGAAATTTGGTAAAATAAAACAATACATCCAACATGTCCAATCCGTCAGCCAAGAAATTTGAAACGGTTCTGTATAACACCGTATTTATAGCTAAAATAGAGAAAAAGTAACTTTACCTAACTGACAGGGATTGCATAGGTACGTGAATTTTTGGAACTAACAAAGGCTTTCCATAAAAATGGAATGCCTTTTTTAGTTCCATCGATCAAGCCATAGGTATCTGCATTAATCGATAAGAATTAAATGTGAATGTTTGGTTCTTTCTAGGGTTTTTTGAAGTGAAAACTTCTTTAGCCGCGTTGAGCACTTTTTGGTAGGGGGTAAACTTGTGGATTCGCGTCACCGACATGCGACATGCTCCGCGCCGACATGCTCGCGTTGCTACGAAGACAAAAGGTCTTAAATATAAATAAACTATATACATTCGTAATTAATGCATCGAGGACCTTTAAGTTAACTAATAAAATATATTATAGTTTTAACTATAATATATTGTAATAGTTAACTTGCGAGCATGTCTAGATGCGCGCTCATCTTTACGTTCATATACAATCAGTAGAATATTTTTTATTCCACGTAAGATGGTGCTAATTAAATATAGTTAATGGTGGTAATTTGTAAGCACAAACGAATAAACTTTTACAGAGCGCCATCTATTGACATCATTGTGAAGTTCTGTCAAAAATACTGAAGCTCATTAAAAATTAAATAATTTCGTTTCCTTGTATTTATCTAATTTTAGTATTTGTTGTTCAAGTACAGGATATAATTCAAATAATTGATCAAGTTTCAGGCGCAGCCTTTCAGAAAATTGAGAGTTCTGAGGTCAACTTTGGACGTTAGAAAATCTCCACTTCGCAAGCCCCCCATTTCATCAATTTTAGGGGAAAAATTAAAAAAAAATCTTTTCGGACTCTATTCCTAATTATCTTTAAAATGATATACCGCAACCCTATGTAACGCTATAAAAAATATTTTACTTCGCATTCGCTTCTATGAGAGCCCCGCTGAAAGAAAGATTTTTATAACTTTTTAAGCTATATTCGGCTGGAAGCCATCGGTTTACATAATATTATATTTAAATTTGAAGTACCTAACTACGTTCAGTAATTCAGAAGTTATAAGGCTCTGACAGACGGACGGACGGACGGACGGACAAGTGCAAATTCACTCAAGTAGACTCAGAGACCTTCGCTTCGCTCGGTCAATTAAGTTTACGATGTTTGTGAGATGATGATAATTTAAAAAAAAACTGCTGAGTTTGTTGTGGGCTCTTCTTAGACCAGGGCGCGTTTGGAACCCGTTTAGTTGAAGATACTTTAATTGATTATCACAATCATGTTTTATAAGTTTTGGACGTCAATAAGTGTGTGAAATTAATAAATATTGATTGATTGATTGATTGACTACTTCGCGCCACAACCATTGAACCGAGACTGAACCGATTTGGCTGAAATTTTGAATAAAGATAGCTTACAACCTAAATTAACACATAGGCTTCATTTATCACAGAAAGGAAAGAGTTCCTGTGGGAATCAAAAACTTTATCCACGCGAACGAGGCCGCGGGCATCGTATTATATCCTGCACCATATATTTAATATATAATATTATAACAATCTAATAATAATATTCTTATATTTGTTTCAGGTAATACACGAGTACTAAGTAGGTACTATAATATACACAACTGGTACTAAAATACGTAAGTACCTAGGTATAAACTACCTACTTCATGCAACTTCATTAAACTTCAACATCCCAAGAAGCCATTAATTTTAATTTGAAATAAGATAACCTGCGGTGCAGCACCTGAAAGGGATTTTATGAAAATGAACCTAGAGATGAAAGAACTTGTAATTATTATACTCATGCTTTTTTTAGATATGAGTAGGTATTTTAGTAAATATATAGATACTTTAGTTGTGCCACTTTCTATTAACCTCTATCTTTCTTCTTCTAAATATATCTGTACTAGAGTAGTAGAAGAAAGATATCATCTATGATGCTCGCGACTTCGTCCGCGTAGATCAAGATTTTTGGATTCCCGCGGGAACTCCCTAATTTTCTGGGATAAAAAGTAGCCTATGCCCTTCCCCGGGATATAACCTACCTCTTTACCAAATTTCGGCAAATCGGTTGAAAAGATGAGCCGGGAAAGCGTAGCAGACAGACAGACACACTTTCGCATTTATAATATTAGTATGGATGTGGATAAAAGGGGAAGTTTGCTGACTGACTGATTTATAAACGCACAGTTCGAATCACTGGATGGATCGGGCTGAAATTTGGCATGCAGTTGATTATTATGGCGTAAGCATCCCCTAAGAAAGGACTTTTGAACATTTATTAAAGAGGGTAAAATGGGGGTTTTTGTATAAAAATCTAACTTAACGTGTTCGAAGCCACGTGCAAAAGTCCTTACTAATATTGTATACTAGATGATGCCTGCGACTTCGTCCGGTAGCCTATGTCACTCACCGTCTTTAATTCTATCCATGCAAAAAAATCACGACGGTGTGTTGGTCCGCTACGGCATGATTGAAGGTCAAATCAACGACAGCACGAGTCAAAATGAGTAGGGTTTAAGCCAAAGTCCACCATGCTGGCCTGGCTGGACTGGCAGATTCCGCATACCTTGGAGAATATTATGGGGGTAAAATTAAAAAAGTAAAAGTAAAAGTTTCCTCGTGATGTTTTGCTTCACATCCATACTTCCATCCATACTAATTACTAATATTACTAATATTACTAATTTACTATTTTACTAATTTACTAATTTACTAATATAATATTATAAATGCGAAAGTGTGTCTGTCTGTCTGTCTGTCTGTCTATCTGCTACGCTTTCCTGGCCCATATTTTCAACCGATTTTGCTGAAATTTGGTATAGAGGTAGGTTATATCCCGGGGAAGGACATAGGCTACTTTTTATCCCGGAAAATTAAGGAGTTCCCGCGGGAATCAAAAAACCTTAATCCACGCGGACGAAGTCGCGGGAAACATCTAGTTAATGATATTTGTACCTAATGTTTTGATTTCCTAAATTCGCATAGTAGGTAATAATAGAAGGCAGAGATTGAACTGCCTCGTTTGTTTAGCGGTCAGCATGGTCGACTGCGGATCACTAGGTCCTGGATTCGATTCCCGGTCGGGCATAAAAATTGTTAGGTATTGGATTTTTTAGGGTTCCGTAGCCAAATTTGGCAAAAATGGAACCCTTATAGATTCGTCATGTCTGTCTGTCTGTCTGTCTGTCTGTCTGTCTGTCCGTCCGTATGTCACAGCCACTTTTTTCCGAAACTATAAGAACTATACTGTTGAAACTTGGTAAGTAGATGTATTCTGTGAACCGCATTAAGATTTTCACACAAAAATAGAAAAAAACAATAAATTTTGGGGGTCCCCATACTTAGAACTGAAACTCAAAAATTTTTTTTTCATCAAACCCATACGTGTGGGGTATCTATGGATAGGTCTTCAAAAATGATATTGAGGTTTCTTATATCATTTTTTTCTAAACTGAATAGTTTGCGCGAGAGACACTTCCAAAGTGGTAAAATGTTGGTCCCCCCCCCCCCCGTAACTTCTAAAATAAGAGAATAATAAAACTAAAAAAAATATATGATGTACATTACCATGCAAACTTCCACCGAAAATTGGTTTGAACGAGATCTAGTAAGTAGTTTTTTTTTAATAATTTAAAACTTACTACAGGTTTGTACGGAACCCTCGGTGCGCGAGTCCGACTCGCACTTGGCCGGTTTTTTTAGTTTACAACTGTTTCAACTCCGGGTGGAGTTGGAAGTTGGTGGTGTTTCATCCCCGTGCCTCGGAGAGCACGTTAAACCGTCGGTCCCGGTTATTATCGCTAACATAAAGTATTTGGAGCAGAGTAGTGAGTGTAAGCTCTAATTCCCTCTCTCCTATGAGAGTGGAGGCCTGTGCCCAGCAGTGAAAAGGTTAATGGGCTGTAGTGGTGGTAGAGATCAAACGCCAGGCCCTCCAAATAAAACGTAGAGGTCCTAACCACTAGCCGCTATTTTCATCAAGTGATATGAAATTGAGTACTATGATACTGGGATTGTATAATGTATGTGGCTAGACACTGGAATCTTCAATTAAGCGAAGAGGCATTCAAGCAAATTGGTGGATTAACCCATTTAATTTACCCGGCTTAGGGGATGATTGTTTACACATACCCTAACATACACATAACATAGAGGATTTATATTTTACTAGCTAATACCCGCGACTTCGTCCGCGTGGATTGAGGTATTTTGGTTCCCGCAAGAACTCTTTAATTTTCCGGGATAAAAAGTAGCCTATGTGTGTCTTATTCCAGACTATAATCTATCTCTGTGCCAAATTTCATCCAGCTCCGTTCAGCCGTTCGGCCGTGATTGAGTAACAAACATCCGTCCATCCATACATCCATCCATCCAAACATTCGCATTTATAATATTAGTATAGAAGTATTGATACTATGCCTAATAGCTCTAGACATACTGGCCATATACTAAAACCATACATACTGAACGGATTTGAATGAAACTTGAAATAATTATAGCATACATTTTCGGTTAATATAAGTTATTTTTTATCTATAAAAGTAACAGTTGAATTCCTTCGGGATGGGCGATGAAAGTTTTGTTCAATTTTACTCCTTAAATCCCGTTGACCCAAGTCGGTAACTGGATGGGTGACCGAATTTGGTAGTCCGAATTTGGCTTTTTAGTTTTCTCCGTGCCTCAGAGAGCACGTTAGGCCGTCGGTCCCGGTTATGATCACTAACATTTTATTTTAATAATAATCGTTAGAAACTTAAGAGTTGAAATAGTAGGTACTCTTTAGTCGAGTCATATGCGGAAGGACCTGGGAACCCACTGCATTATTATCCCAAGAAAACCTTTGCCATTAAGTGATTAATAGAAAGGGGTCATGACCCTGAGGAATGTGGAATACGACGCGAATAGAGATGTACAAAAGTAAAGGTACCACTACAGCCCATTAACGTCCCACTGCTGGGCACAGGCCTCCACTCTCATAGGGCAGAGGGAATTAGAGCTTAGACCCACCACGCTGCTCCAATGCTGGTTGGCGGGCTTTAACGACTATTATCATGTTAGTGATCGTAATTAAAGGTAATACACATACATAATACATAAGTAGTACGTCATAATATAGTAAGTCCAGCCGTGCAAAGCTGGGGCGGTTACGTAAGCTTGTGTATTATGTACTCAGTTGAACATAAAGATGCAACTCTCAATAAATCGATGTAGGTTGTATACTCATCGATTTGGAAGAAAGGTGCATTGAAAATGTAAGTATGTTAGATTAAGAAATATTATTATAACAATAGCAAGTAAGGTTTCGTTGTTAATTTAGTTAGTATGTAAAGAGTAGATATTAAGACACCACAGAATAAAGACGTCTTCACCAACAGTCTCCGTCATTTAATACGAACCAAAAACCCGCATTACTTCACTAGTAAAATAATATTATTATATCTTAATACACCGGAATATCGCAGCTGTTGTTTCAACTGACGTGAGGTAGCGTCGCCTCATTAGGACTACGTTTCGCCTCCAGCTTAAACAACTAGTGATGGGCGACATTCGAGAAAACTCGATAAAACAGCTCATAGTATCATAATATGTACAGTCCGATTAAAACTTTATGACTTCGCATCAACATCAATGAAAATCATGCATTTTGATGCGAATACAATATTATGTATATCAGTAGACGCGGCTAACTTCCGAGAGGTTGAAAGAAAGAAAGAATAGTATTTTACACATCTAGGGCAGTAAAATAAGAAATGTCTCAGATCACATGTAATTGTTGTCCGAGGCGAAGCCGAGGTCAATAAACATGTGATCTGAGGCTTTCTTATTTACTGCCCGTGGTGTGTATACTATTTTTCTCCTCGACGGAGGCGGAAAGCGGCATTTTCGTTTAGCGCAGCGGGAGGAAAATTGACGCTTTCCGCCCGGAGGTGAGAAAAAACAGTTTATTCACCAGTGATGTCACAGACAAAACTAGATACAAAACTAAATACAAAATTCTAACTAAAATTTAATATCGATAGTTTTATGTAGTACCTACCTACAACCCTAGGACTGCCAACTTAGCTCTATTCGTATAATATAATATTTTTCCTAACAACCGCACGTACTATGTTTTATGAAGTCATATTTTCCCGGAGATACCTACATACGAGTATAAGCCTTACGACCCATTTGTGGTCCGTTATAATAATGAACGATTCAGTTCTTACTTTTATTACAACTTAGAAGCAATTATTTTATGCTAGATGATGCCCGCGACTTCGTCCGCGTGGATGAAGTTTTTTTGATTCCCGCGGGAACTCCTTAATTTTCCGGGATAAAAGCCTATGTCCTTCCCCGGGATATAACCTACCTCTATACCAAATTTCAGCAAAATTGGTTGAAAAGATGGGCCGGGAAAGCGTAGCAGACAGACAGACAGACAGACAGACAGACAGACAGACAGACAGACTCTTCTATTTACTGGAATAAAAAGCCTGTGTCCTATGTCCTTCCCCGGGATGTAAACTATCTCTGTACCAAATTTCATCAAAATCGGTTAAGTAGATGGGCCGTGAAAGCGTAGCAGACAGACAGACACACTTTCGCATTTATAATATTAGCAATATTAGTATGGATAGAAGATGATGCCAGTGGTTCTTTGCGTTGATCTAGTTTAGAATAACAATTAGTTTATAAAAATAAAAGCCCTGTCCACTGCCCTGCCATATTATAGCTTTTTTTATATAATACTAGATGATTCCCGCGACTTCGTCCGCTTGGATTAAGATTTTTTGATTCCCGCGGGAACCCTTTAATTTTCCGGGTTAAAAAGTAGCCTATGTCCTTCCCCGGGACACAATCTACCCCTGTACCAAATTTCATCAAAATCGGTTGAAAAGATGGGCCGGGAAAGCGTAGCAGACAGACAGACAGACAGACAGACAAACAGACAGACAGACACACTTTCGCATTTATAATATTAGTATGGATTCAGTGTCGTTTGGGAGGATGTAAGCTTTCTAACGCTGCCCCATACATCCAATTTTGTTCAGGTGTTTAGAAGTTGTGGAATAAAGAAATACAAATACATAAAAACATACTTACTCCTTTTCTTAGGTAGTCGTGTAAAAATTTAAATACCTATGTCCGCCTCCGAGATACAAGCTGTCTCTATTTTATACTAAGTTTTATTTATGTACCTACTAATTAGTTTCAGCCACATAATGTAGGTAGGTACACAGACTGAGACAGTTTCCCGTTTATACTAATAGGTAATTTAAGTTATATTATTTCACATTCATAACTTAGTTAATAGAATTTATTTCCTTATTCCTATATCTGTATTTCTTTACCATCATTAATTACCAGTGTAACAGGAAAATCATTAGCGTGACATACAAAAGGTATGCGCGCACATCGTTAGGATTGAGTGAGACAAGAGTGCCAGGTGAGGTGCAGCCGTGACAAATTACCGACAACTTGACAGTGTATACTTAAGTTTATGCGGCATAACTCGTACCCCTTCATTATATTTCTTCATGTATGTCACCACTGGATGATTCGCAAATCTAGCTGAGTGGATTTTTTAAAGATCCAGTGCAATCTGTTTAATTTTAGAGTACCTATAAACAGTAGCTTTTATCCCTTCCTGGAATAAAACCTATCTCTGAGACTCTGTACCAAATGTCGATATCGGTGAAGCAAAGAGTTTGCAAAATTTATTATACTAGATGATGCCCGCGACTTCGTCTGCGTGGATTTAGTTTTTTTGATTCCCACGGGAACGCCTTAATTTTTCTGGATAAAAAGTAGCCTATGTGCTATTCCAGACTATAATCTATCCCTGTGCCAAATTTCATCCAGATCCGTTCAGCCTATAGTATAGACTAGCGGATGCCCGTGACTTCGTCCGCTTTTCATAGTACGCTTGAGAAACATCAATGGCTAAAAGATAAAGAAACGATCGTGATCGACGTCAAGTTGGCAGCCGACTCGAGCACGTGACAAACTGCCAGCCGCTGGTTTGCGCTGAGGCTCGACAGATGCTCGACAGACTATTGAGACGAGATCTTCCATACTTGACGACCTCCGTGGCGCAGTGTTGAGCGCTGTTGTCTTAACGTGTGGAGGTCCCGGGTTCGATCCCCGGCAGTTCCAATTGGGTATTTGACAACTATTCAAATTCATTTTTTTTAATTTTTTTTTTTTTTATTTTTTTATTTTTTTTTTATTTTTTTATTTTTTTTTATTGATCAAAACAGACATTACAATTATTTACAATCCTAATATCTAAGCCATCCTCTAAAAAACTTGACGTTTATGGTGAGGATGGCGAGTTCGCCTTACTAAACTAGTACATAATAATAAAAATATTTGGATGTACCTACTTACCAGTTACACAGACAAATAATATATTATATTATGTTCTATATGAAGTTATTGAATTAGTTAGTAGGTATTATCATTATTTACCTATTAAATTAAATTATTATTATTTATTAAATAGAGGATCTTCCAAAAGTCGTAATATCCATATCCCCTGTTAGTTTTGTGTTGAATAACTATTTAAAACTATCGATTAAAGTAAAAAAGTGCGTCGAACTTTGATGACGTCACTATGCAATATTTCATACAAAATCCCATACTAAGCACACGTTTTGACGTTTGAAAAAAGTTGCCGATTTGACTAGTTGTCAAATACCCAATTTGGGAATTCATAATTTCTGAATTTTCCCTGGTCTGGCCTGGTGGGAGGCTTCGGCCGTGGCTAGTTACCACCCTACCGCCAAAGACGTACCGCCAAGCGATTTAGCGTTCCGGTAAGATGCCGTGTAGAAACCGACTAGGGGTATGGGTTTAATAACTGCCGTACCCCTAACAGGTTCACCCGCTACCATCTTAGACTGCATCATCACTTACCATCAACGTCAAGTTGGCAGCCGCTGGTTTGCGCTGAGGCTCGACAGATGCTCGACAGACTATTGAGACGAGATCTTCCATACTTCTAGCCTTTACAATGTTTTAGCTTTTGTGACTATACGTAGGCGTTGGAGTTCCAAAGTGCTTGAATAGCGGCCTCGCACCGGGAAGCGCAGCGTTGGACTACTCCCCACTAGGTGGACGCCGGACGGACTCTTTACAATCGTGCATTGTCGAGTCAACATCTCCTGAAGATAATCCGGTATCGGAGTGAAATGTACGTTGAGAGTAGTTTGGAAGATTTATGTGGTGTGGAGAATATCGCGGGCTATAAGTACGGGATAAACACTGTACCACATAGATTTACCTATTGCCGCGGATTATAGCGAATTAAACTTCTAGTTCCTTCTTTAGCTTATTGTTAAGAGGATATGGCATGAACGGGAAACTTTGAGAATAGGCATTGAACAGTTATATTGCCGTCGCGCTGCTCCTCGAATAGAATTCCATAACACCCGGTAGGGACAACTGCAGCTTGGACCGATAATACCTATGAAAAACAGTCGAATTCTTACTCTCGTATTTTTCTGTTTCCTACTCCAAAACAACCGATTTTAATTCTTTTTTTACGAATAATTTAAGAAGGACTCGGGCTATGCCGGTATGTTTTTCTTTTTTTGATTATATCCGTCAAATTTATTTGCAGGATCTCTGATGATGGCACGAAAACTGAGCCATTTTTTGCCATTTTTGAAGGTTCCTTGTTCTTAAAATAATTAATTTATTGAAAAAAGCAAAACATAGGAGCATGGCACGGACACATATGGATTTTATGGAGCAAGAATATTTTCTCTATTGTAATTATCCACGGAGGAAACAGACAAATGTTTTTGTATGGAGAAATCGCCGGGAGAATTCCTCTTAACCAATTTGATTACTAATGGAAAACTTTCCTAATTTTTTTTAAACAATATTCATTTATTATTAAAATCAATTCAGGTAAGATACAACAAAAGATGAAGGAATCAAGAATATCTCATCAACATTTTTTAAATTATATGCCATGTCCATTACCATTTCAGCTCTGCAATCCGTTGACCTAGATGAGATACTATATTCTTCTATGGGTCTCTTTATTTTTAAATCGATCAACTAGAGAAAAATTAAACTCTCTTCATTAACCGCCGAGTCTAGTGACCGTCTTGACTTCGTATGCTATCACTAATCACTTTTGATTTTATTCCTGCTATTATATTAAACCGGTAAGGAATTTGTTCCGTGCAAACTGCACGATAGGCAAACTAGATACCCGTGACTCCATCGCTCCGCCTCAAGAAAGTCCGAAGGTCGTTCGTGGGAATGAGCATTCTATTCTATAACAAAATTCCACAACCTATTTTAAACTTTCCTTTACACAAGTTTAAGAAATCTATTATTAAAAGTATGCTCCTGAAAAAAGCTTGTTATACTGTTGAAGATTATGTAAATGATAAAAGAGCAATGGATTGGACTCGCTCCAGCAATGCTAAGGACAGCGGTTACTTAAGTATCTACACATTGATGTAATCGTAAATAATTTTTTTCAAAAGAGCAACCACCGAATTTCTTTCTTGTTCTTCTCGGTAGGAACGCTATTCCGAACCAGTGGTAGATTCACTCGACTATTCAAAAGCACTTGTCATAGTCCACTTGAATAAAAAAGTTTTGTATTTGTTTTTGTTCACATTAAAGAATCCACAGCGAGTGTTTCTATTCTTAAACGACTGCCTGAAAAAAGGAGTATATTATTTTCAAGGTTCATATTGTATGTATGTATGTGAGTTTGTATATTCCACCATAACTTCTATACGCCTGAACGGATTTTGATGAATGAGGTATCGTTACAATCCTTAGCTTATTCCGGGTGACATAGGCTAGTAAAATTAAAAAAAAATTTGATAGGGTGACCATGGTCCCGCATCAAAGACTAAAGTTGAATTTTAATTTTCCAAAATGAGATTAACTATATTGTCATCATCAAGAAAATGATGAGTAGTTTCCAAAAAATATATAAGACTATATTTCAATGTCCAGTGATTCACAAAAAAAATCATTTAACTATGGCAGTCGTATTTTTTAATTCTTTGAGTTATATTTTACAATAAAATTATGTTCGTGCAAACCATAATATTTATAAACGCACTTTTACAAATAAGCTACATAAGTACTGTATTTTCTCATAATTATCACGCGCTAAATCACCTCAATTTTGTAACGTAAAAAGTATTAAGCATTTTTAAAAAAGGTTTCTGAATAATCGAGCTTATTTGGAACGTTCACTGAAATTCACAGAAATGCTCTGAAATGTAATTAGTACAAGTACTTCTTACTTCCTCGTTTTCCGTACTCTTTTATTTCACTACCAGTTAGCCCTTGACTGCGATCTCCTTTGATTATGTATGCGATCTCACATGGTAAGTGATGATGCAGTCTAAGATTGTAGCGGGCTAACCTGTTAGGGGTACGGCAGTTATATTAAACCCATACTCCTAAACGGTTTCGGAACGCTATAATATTTGCCAGTAGGGTGGTAACCAGCCACGGCCGAAGCCTCCTACCAGACCAGAACAGAGAAAATTCAGAAATTATAATTCCCAAATTGACTCTGCCTCACTACCTACTAATTTTCCGGGATAAAAAGTAGCTTTTGTGTTATTCCAGACTATAATCTATCTCTGTGTCAATTTTTTTCCAGATTCGTTCAGCTCTTATGGCGTGATTGAGTAACAAACATCCATCCATATATTCATCCATCCAAACTTTCGCATTTATAATATTAGTACGACCTGCGTAGTGTTGAGTGCTGTTGCCTTAACGTGCGGAGGTTCCGGGTTCGATCACCGGCAGGGTCAATGTGGAAATTTATAATTTCTGAATTTTCCCTGGTCTGGCCTGGTGGGAGGCTTCGGCCGTGGCTGGTTACCACCCTACCGGCAAAGACGGCAGGTACGATGCCGTGTAGAAACCGAAGGTATGGGTTTAATATAACTGCCATGCCCCTAACAGGTAAGCCTGCTTACCATCTTAGACTGCATCATCACTTACCATCAGGTGAGATCGCAGTCAAAGGCTAACTTGTAGTGGATAAAAAAAAAAGAACGTAAGTAAAATAAGTACAGAATTAACAATTCATTGTACAAAATTTAAATTGAACATGAAATTTAATGTAAAATTATGTATGAATCACAACTTAGTATCGTAAGAATACTGTTAACGGTGTCCATTCTTCACAGTAGTTAATTTATTGTCGATCGATCGGCATCGCTCAAGCTTTCAAGCTATCAAAATGTCATAATACCAGTTTTATTGACGACAACGTACGGTCGAATGGTTTCATGTGCGGGCGTAAACAATTAACGATTGTAGGTCTTGGTTATCTCGATAGAATCCACACTAATATTATAAATTAGATGAAGCCCGCGACTTCGTCCTCATGGAGTAAGTTTTTTGTATCCTTGTGAGAACTCCTTAAGGCGCCAGCGGAGGGCTAATTGCTCATACAAACGTAATACCAAAATAATTAGTAATTCGAGCATATTTCCTCCATATTCTGCGATTATTAAGATTCAACTTGTATTTATCTAGGTCCCTGGATAATTATTTTTCCGAAATACTTTCCCAAAATTAAATGTAAGCATATTGCGTTTTGCATGTTTTTGCGACATAAACGACATGTTTTCTCCTTATTTGTTTCATATTAAAACCAACGATATCTCACGTACTAATTGATCAGAAACATAGCCTATATTGTCAAGTTACAGAATAACAACACGAAGTTAAAAACACAACAATTTTTCATTCATCATTTTTGGTATTCACGGAACAAGACTAAATGTATAACAAATTCTGTACGCTCATATTGCTATCGCGCTTGCACGCGATCATGTGTCTTCAGCCAAATAGGGATAGCAATATACCGGCAAATTTATATTTGCGGTTCGAGTAGAAGTTGCGAGCGGCGGTCGCCGGTCCCTTAATTTTCCGGGATAAAGAGTAGCCTATGTCCTTCCCAGTAATTAAAACTACATCTGTATCAAATTTGATCAAAATCGGTTGAAAAGATGACAGACAGACAGACAGACACACATTCGCATTTATAATATTATTATATGGATGCGAAAGTGTCTTCCGTCTGTCTGTTACGCTTTCAAGGCCCATCTGTTTAACAGATTTTGATGAAATTTGGTACAAGGGTAGTTTGTATCCCGGGAAAGGACATGGGCTACTTTTTATCTCGCAAAAATTAAGATGAATACAAAAACCTTTATACACGGGGGCGAAGTCGCGCGCATCATCAGCTAGTATAATATCAATTCAAACAGACGGACAAATAGACAGACACACTTTCGCATTTATAATATTAAAGACGTACCGCTAAGCGATTTAGCGTTCCGGTACGATGCAGTGTAGAAACCAAATAGGGGTTATGGGTTTAATATAACTGCCATGCCCCTAACAGGTTAGCCCGCTACCATCTTAGACTGCATCATCACTAACCATCAGGTGAGATCGCAGTCAAGGGCTAAAAAAAAACTAAGCGGTTATTTTCAAAGAGCATTTTATTCAGTTCCTCTAAACATAGTGCTAGACTATAAAAGGTTCCATTGAGCAGTTTTATGGAGCTCTAAATTCCTACGTGGTATCGCACCGGAACGCTAAATCGCTATTCGAATCAATTTCTTGGATCGTTATAAAACTACGCTCCACTGGCTCGCAGCATAACTTGGCTTATCCAAAGTTCTTGTACAAACTTTAATGAACTTAATAAGAGATAAAACTATGATATACGTTTCGTTACTCGCCGTGTTAAGTATCGTTTGTATAAGTCAAAGCGATATATAGCATTATCGTTTGTATAAGACGCGCTACGTATAATATTGATAGAGTGCATCTTAAAAGAGTCAAGGCATAAGAAGTACGCGTTTTCTAAACGCTTGTGACTTGGTGACAAAATGATTACGAAAGAATAACTTCATTATTTCATTTAGATAGCTTTGTAAATCGCTATTCGAATCAATTTCTTGGATCGTTATAAAACTACGCTCCACTAGCTCCCAGCATAACTTGGCTTATCCAAAGTTCTTGTACAAACTTTAACGAACTTAATAAGAGATAAAACTATGATATACGTATCGTTACTCGCCGTGTAAAGTATCGTTTGTCTAAGTCAAAGCGATATATAGCATTATCGTTTGTATAAGACGCGCTACGTATAATATTGGGTTACGTGCATCTTAAAAGAGTCAAGGCATAAGAAATACGCGTTTTCTAAACGATTATGACGTGGTGCCAAAGTGTTTACAGAATAATAAATTCATTATTTCAATAATTAGATAGCCTTCTAAATCGCTTTTCTAATCAATTCCTTGGATCTTTATAAAACTAGGCTCCACTGGCTCCCAGCATAACTTGGCTTATCGAAAGTTCTTGTACAAACTGTAATGAACTTAATAAGAGATAAAACTATGTTAAACGTTTCGTTACTCGCCGTTTGTATAAGTCAACGCGATACGTATAGCATTGGGCTAAGTGCATCTTAGAAGAGTCGAGGCATAAGAAATACGCGTTTTCTATACGCTTATGACGTGGCGTCCAAATGTTTACAGAATTTTTACATCATGCTAATTAAAACCACCGTGCCTCGGAGAGCACGTAAGCCCGTCGGTTCTGCGCTTGATCTTTTTCCGGTCGTGTCGGCTTATCCGTCCCATCGAACTTTGAGGGTAAAGGAACAGAGAGTGCACCTGTGTATACCCACATTCCTGTGAACTATGATATTATCTCCCACGCATACGCTAATCTCTCTGGAGATTGACCGCCATGGCCGAAATTCGGTTGGGAGGACATTACTGCAGTAGAACAAAAAAAATTGGCAGTCATAGGAACTGCCGATAGAAGTGAAAACGACTATTTAAAATAATTAAAAAAAATAAAATTAAATAATTAAAATATAAACCATAAAACTAAGGCATTAAAGTTTAATTACGAATGTAGTATATTTATATTTAAGATCTTTTGTCTTCGTAACAACGCAAGCATGTCGGTGACGGTGTCGGTGACGGATTCGGTGACGCGAATCCACAAGTTTACCCCCTACCAAAAAGTGCTCAACGCGGCTAAAGAAGTTTTCACTTCAAAAATCGCTGTAATTATATAACTTATACCACGCAAAAGACCGGTGTTCGAAGTATTGCAGTCAAGTATTTACTTAGTTTAACTACGGGGCTTATGCCTTGTTAGTGCTGAAAATGTCGACACACTTACTAGTTTTCCTTGCTCTTGTTTCACGCTTTCAGCCATATTTGTTTGTGCAGGTACTATTTGCAATAAAATAAATGCAAATCGTATGCAATCTGCTTACTAAATAAATTGTAGTTTTTTTCGTTGCTGTTTTTTCTCCGACAGTATTTACTAAGATGTTTTATATAGATAGGATTAATTAGATTGGTTAACTTTATTTGTTTATTTCTTTGTTTTATTACCAGTAATTATATTTTGTTATGTCTTTGAAATAAATAAAATAAACCTATTTTAGTAATTTTTATTATAGTGCTTCTCACACTAGTGAAGTTTCTAAACTATTCTTAAATACCTACATTGTAAAAAATTGCAGAACCGGCAGGATTTGAACCTGCGTCTCTCGTTCGCGTCTGCGTTCTGGAATCGCATCCAGAACGCCTTTGACCGGTTTGACTACGGTTCACTAGTTCACGTTTCGGTTCACGAAATTTGAGATAAGCATCTATTTTAATCCAGTCCGCGCGGCTGTTTATGCCATCTAGTAGCGATATATTGCAGTATCGAAACTACTTTCAAAGGCCCATATACGATGGAACTCTTTCAATGAAAAATATACCAAAAAAAAACTATTTTTACAACCCGTGAATGAAATAAGGACTTCATTAACCGCAGTCAAACATACTATAAGACCATCATTTAAGAGGATATGGCATCAACGGGAAACTTTGTGAATAGGTATTGAACAATTATATTGCCGTCGCGCTGCTCCTCGAATATAATCCCATAACACCCGATAGGGACAAAAGCAGCTTGGACTGATAATACCTATGAAAAACAGTCGTATTCTTACTCTCGTATTTTTTTGTTTCCCCCTCCAAAACTGAACCGATTTTAATTTTTTTCAAGAATAATTTAAGAAGGACTCAGGGTATAACGATATGTTTTTCTTTTTTTGATTATAATTGTCATTGTCTGATAATGGTGCGAAAATTGGGCCATTTTTTGCAATTTTTGAAGGTTACTTGTTTTTAAAATCATCGGTTTATTGAAAAAATCAAAACAAAGGTGCATGGCACAGACACATAATATGGATTTTATGGTGTAAAAACATTTTCTCTATTGTAATTATCCACGGAGAAAACAGACTAATACGATTGTATGGGGAAACCGCCCTCCCGTATCGTCTTAATCAATGTTATTATAACATAGTATTAAGCATGCAGCAAACTTGGATGCATTGAGATAGACGCAACTATGTGCAAGGTCTCGGTATTCTAACAATATTCCGTGTAAGGATACGTGCTAGCTCTGATATTAGGCTAAGTGCTCTATGAATGTTGGATCAAGTTATGAGCGGTTGGCAGTTTATATTTTACTAGCTGATGCCCGCGACTTCGTCCGCGTGGATTAAGGTTTTTTGTTTCTCGCGGGAACTCCTTAAATTTCCGGGATAAAAAGTAGCCTATGTCCTAAGAAAAAACTTATTTAACGCGAACAAAGTTGCGGGCATTATCTAGAATGATATAAAAATTAAAGCACTCTCGATTAAGTCACCTATAAATTAAATTAAAATAGTTTCCGTTTGAAAGCTACAATACCACAGATGAACGAGATAAACTTATAACTCCCCTCTTTTTGCGTCGTTGGATATGGATTACCATACTAATATTATAAATGCGAAAATGTGTCTGTCTGTCTGTCCGTCTGTCTGTCTGTCAGTCTGTGTGTCTGCTACGCTATTGATCACGGCTCATCTGCACAACCGATTTTCACGAAATTTGGTACAGGGCTAGGATGTATCCCGGGAAAGGACACAGGCTACTTGTTATCCCGGAAAATTAAAGAGTTCCCGCGGGAATCAAAAAAATCTACATCCACGCAGATGAAGTCGCCGGAATCATCAAATCTAATAAGCAATAATTTATAAATTTACTAAGTAGTAGGCACGTTTTTTTATATACATAGTTTAAAATATTAATCATTTTAAATTGCCCTTCTTTTTATACGACTGCCTGAAAAAAGGAGTATATTGTTTTCAGGGTTCATGTATGTATGAATGTATGTGAGTTTGTATATTCCACCATAACTTCTATAGGTACGCCTGAACGGATTTTGGTGAAAGAGGTATCGTTAGAATCCTTAGCTTATTCCGGGTGACATAGGTTAGTAAAATTTAAAAAAAAATTTGAAAGGGTGACCATGGTCCCGCATTAAAGACTAAAGTTGAATTTTTTTTCCAAAATGAGATTAACTGTATTGTCATCATCAAGAAAATGATGAGTAGATTCCAAAAATATATAAGACAATCCAATTCAATTCAATTCAATTTCAATATCCAATGATTCACAAAAAATATCATTTAACTATGGCAGTCGTATTTTTAGGGTTCCGTACCCAAAGGGTAAAAATGGGACCCTATTACTAAGACTCCGCTGTCTGTCTGTCTGTCTGTCTGTCTGTCTGTCTCCAGGCTGTATCTCATAAACCGTGATAGCTAGAAAGCTGAAATTTTCACAAATGATGTATTTCCGTTGCCGCTATAACAACAAATACTAAAAATTAAAAAAATATATATATTAAGGGGGGTCCCCATACAATAAACGTGTTTTTTTCGTATTTTTTTGCTCAATATTAAAAACGGTAACAGGTAGACGGTTCAAATTTTCACAGAATATTAACTTGTATATTACCTTTCAAAATAAATAATTAAATATCAATAAAGTAAATATTAAAGGGGGGCTCCCATACAACAAACGTAATTTTTATTTTTAATACGTCATAAATCGTAAAACTTACTACAGGTTTGTACGGAACCCTCGGTGCGCGAGTCCGACTCGCACTTGGCCGGTTTTTTAATTCTTTGAGATATATTCACTTGTTTAATTATCTTGTACCATACGTCAAACCCGTCATGGGGCTGGAGCATTGATGTAGAATTTTAGTAGGTACTGGAGCTACAGCTCAGTAGGTATTTGTTTAACATGTAATGCTTTGTTAGTTGAAACTCGGAAGTATCTCGTACTATGACTATCACAGATGATACAGTAATTTAGGTGGTGGTGGTGAAACAACTTTCATTAGTTTTTTTTTTTTCTTTATTTGTTTAGGGGCTTTTATTATTAAAAAGATGATGCCCGCGACTTGATACAGTAATTTAGGGTCTCGTGGTGAAACAACTTTCACCCGTTTTTTTTTCTTTATTTGTTTAGGGGCTTTTATAATTAACTAGATGATGCTCGCGACTTCGTCCGCGTGGATTAAGTTTTTCAATTCCCGCGTTTAGTAACAAGCGTGGCTACGGAACACTACTAGCGGGTTCAGACGCGCACTTGACCAGTTTTTATAGCTATTTTTATTAACATATCGTATAATCCTTTAATCAAAATTCTTGTCGAAAAACATTATTATATTTTCATAAAACAATATATTTTATACCTAATCCATAAATTAAAAAAGTAATTTTGCCAGTAGGACATTGTCACAGAATCAACCCAATTGGGCGACATATTTTATCTTTCCTCGCCCCAACCCTTGCGTCATATGTTTAATAAATTTACAAAAAAGGTTTGGCGCCGCTGGCCGTGAATAACGGCGCAGAGGTCAACAACGTTTGGTCCGAGTAATATATTTTTTAATTTATTACACGTTTTCTCCGACATAAAACTGTTTTATTTTCTGTCTATTCATACCGTATAATTTATTGACAAAACCATTAGTTAAGCTTGAGACAAATGATGTGAATCCCGCGTGGGATGCGGGATGTGATTCGTTTGCCTTGGTTGCTTAAACAGCTATCTGTCCTCAGATTTTTAGCGTTTATATACTGTTGTGAGTGATATAAAATTTATTTTAAAGGAAATTTATTTAATTTTTTTTATTGGTATTCATTTTCTAGACAGCAATTTCAGCTAGACGCTCATTGTACGCGCGAGAGTACTGGACACGACTAACGCACGTATTTTAAATTCGCGTGATGCTTGTGGACGCGAAGTATTGCGAAAATTTCGCCCCTTCTAGAAAGGTCTTATTCCCTTCCGACGTGTTGTCCTGTCGTTTCGCACATACGTCTCTATTGTCTTTTCCCGAGTCGAGTCCTTATTGTGTTTCGCAAATACAGATTTAATAATTTAATTTCACGTTTTATAATTCATACTACTATGCAGATATAAATATATGTATATTCATACACTCATAATACTTTAATATCTGGGTGCATACTAAATTTCATGAAAATCGTTTGAGCCGTTTCCGAGATTCAGATTATATATATATATACAAGAATTGCTCGTTGAAAGTATAAGATAGATTCCTGGTATTGTACAAAATAAATAACAATTAACTGAGGAAGCACTTACAATAATAATTAAAATATTTACAAACTTCTACCTCCCTGCACGTGTCCCCTGGGTGGTGCTAAACGAGCGACGAACTTGCAGGCGAAATGAGCGTTCTTTTTTAATTAGCTTGAATATTATAAAAACGCTTAAATATACTAAACGCCATACGATTAAATAAATTTACAAACAATAACCTAAGACAAAAAAATATACAACATTTATGTTTAAGAATAATATTTATATTTTCTTTTATAATTTATTAGACCACAAAAATTGTTTATGGCAAGTGACACTTATTAAATTAACAATAGAATTGGAAGCGTCCAAGCGTAAAGCTTTGATTAGAAATCAATTGGACGATGCTGTCTTTACAATGTTATTTTCAGTCATTCAATTAATTATTAACAATTGAATAGATATTTATAAGTGAACTGACCTTTGTTTTATCTATGAAAGACAGTCCGGACAGGTGTCGAAAACCTTTTTTAATCACTATAGGTATTCATTTCGTTATTATTTGTTCAAATTATTCATCCAGTAATTTAATTCCAGTCTAGGACTAGTCGTCTGCAGAAATCAGCCAGCACCTCTGACTTAGTACCTTTGAAAATACTAGGTACCACGGAACAGGAAATCCGCTTTTATTACTATTCTTATTTCTATGAGAGGTATACGGTCGCGGTCTGAAAATGTTTACCAGTTTTCAAATTAGATTCCAGTAAGGTCTAAAACGCTTAAGCAAGGTATTTATTACGTTCCAAAGTCAACAAAAGTTTTCAAACATTGAAATCGACAAAAATAGTATTCATGACTTTTTGATACTAAAATTAATTTTCCAAGTTTGACACAATATTATAGCATCAACGCATATTTGTTAAAGTGACATTCATTAAAATATTGAAAGAGGTTTTCTACATCTATCCTGCCTAGTTGCCACATTTGCCATCTGCTAAAAACGGCTAATCAAACCACAATATAATGACCTTCAGACACAGATGCGTCCATGCAATTTTGAGCCTTAAGGTGGTAAACATTTTGTGACCGCAACTGTGCCTAGCAAACATGACTTAAATGACGAACAAAGAATATGACAATTTGTATTGCAAGTTCTGTCAGTTTCGTCCGTTACATCCCTGTAACCCCACACCGTTGCTCTGCCTATTTCCTAAATACCTCCGTCGAACGACTATTAAATAAAACCGGGCAAATGCGAGTCGGACTCGCGCACCGAGGGTTCCGTACAAACCTGTAGTAAGTTTTACGATTAATGAATTTAATGAACCGCAAAACTAACTTTGTTTGTAGAGGTTTACTGTTAATATAAAAAAAACTATGCTAGTTGCGTTGGTTTTATTTTTCCTGTAAAATATACATAAGCTTCTATTGACCATAATTATTTCAGATTTTTCAATTGGTAAACTTCGGAGATAAGGGGGGGGGGGGGGGGGGGGAACGGTATTTTTTTCGACATTTTGCCCGATAAATCAAAAACTATTATATACTTATTATACATAAAAATAAATAAAAATCTGTTTTAGAATGTAGAAGTATAGCCCTTTCATATGATATCCCACTCAGTATAGTTATCATACTTTGAAATTTCAAACCCCCGATTTTCCCCCTTTCTTAATTAAACTAAAAATAATTTTCAATTTTTTTTTATTTTAATGATGTTAGGCCACTATTACACACAACTATTCCAAATTTCATGTCGATAGCTTTAATAGTTACTAAAATAATCGACTGTAACAGACGGACGGATGGACGGACTGACGGACGGAGAAAGTCGCACCATAAGGGTTCCATTTTTACCATTTTGGTACGGAACCCTAAAAAGAACGTTACTCTTTAGATTGTGGTGGAACTATACCTTACCTAGTGTGTTTTTTCGCTTAGTTCTCATTTATCTGTCCGTATAAAGTTATTCCAGGCACGGAGAGACGAACCTCGAATGCGTTAACACGGGAAAAATGTAGAGAGCATGCGAGCTTCGTTCCCGCTCTCTTGTTTCAGCCTCGCGCCGTGAATACGTGAACATACGTGGGACTACGTGAATACATGTATAGGCTTAAATAGGTGTTTTTCCCGTTTTCATCAAGTACGTGTTTTATATACTGGGGGTCTACTCTCTTTCTCTAAAACGAAACTTCGCAAACAAACGAACGAAATTTCGTTAACTCCTCTCCTACATAATATTATCTCTATGCTCCTCTCTATTTCGTTTTCGTACACGCAGACGAAGTACGGATCCATAGAAAATTTTCGTGACCGATTGGATTGAACGATTTTGTGTGGGTCTAATAACCGACTAATTACGTTAGTTTGCGAAGTTTCGTTTGAGAGAAAGAGAGTAGACCCCCTGGAATGATAAATAAAGAATATTCCCAACAAGACATTACAGATTCATAAAAGGACACATTATTATTATTAAACTCTTTATTTGCACCACACAAGAAAAAAAAAATACAAAAACAATAACATGAAATATGGAGTATAACGTGATTGGAGTACAAACCAACAAACAAACACACTTTCGCATTTATAATATTAGTATGATATTAGAGGCTGCCTTCCAGAGGCCCAATTGTCTAAGCAAAACACAACAATTTGACAGCTTAAAACGTATCACTCGAACTGTTTATGGAGTTCATACATGCTTTTTGACGTGCAGGCATCTATGAACTCCTTAAACAGGCCGAATTATACGTTTGACAAATGATTACGATTACGACCCCCCTGGCTTAGTGTTGAGAGCTCTTGTCTTAACGTGCAGACGTCCCGGGTTCGATCCCCGGCAGGGTCAATTTGGGATTTTATAATTTCTGAATTTTCGCTGGTCTGACCTGGTGGGAGGCTTCGGCCGTGGCTAGTTACCACCCTCCCGTCAAATACGTACCGCCAACCAATTTAGCGTTCCGGTACGATGCCGTGTAGAAACCGATGAGTAGGTTATGATAACTGCCATGCCCCTAACAGGTTAGCCCGCTACCATCTTAGACTGCATCATCACTTACCATCAGGTGAGATCGCAGTCAAGGGCTAACTTAAAAAAAAAAACATTTGAGAAACGATTACGATTACGATTTCTTTACACAATCGGGGGGCAGATGATGTCTACCTCTTAAGTATGCGAGACGTATTAAATTTTATAAGCGCAGTAGGAAAAAGATGACTAATTAGCGCATTTCGGTAAAAGCAAACAAGTGAAGCTCCTGACGTATAGAACCTCGCAATGAATGAAATAAAAGTATGTCCGACCTGAAAAACTATATAGGGCTGTCACTGTTTAAAGGGTTATTTAAGTGACGGAAATAGATTAATAGTCTCTCTTTCCGTCCCCCCGCTTGGCCCTCACGGGCCAACCGGAGAAGCCCCAGAACACAAAAATACTGAAACACATTAAAAATTAAAAAATTTCATTTCCTTATAATATTTATCTAATTTTAGTATTTGTTGTTCAAGTACAGGATATAATTCAAATAATTGATAAGTTTCAAGTTCAGCCTTTCAGAAAATTGAGAGTTCTGAGGTCAACTTTGGACGTTAGAAAATCGCCACTTTGAAAGCCCCCGATTTCGTCAATTTTTAGGGAAAAATTTAAAAAAAAATATTTTTGGACTCTATTCCTAATTATCTTTAAAATGATATACCGCAACCCTATGTAACGCTATAAAAAATATTTTACTTCGCATTCGCTTCTATGAGAGCCCCCCTGAAATAAAATTTTTTATAACTTTTTGAGCCACATACTTTTTTTTTTTTTTTTATCAATCATGCTTAGTGCAAAGCAATGATGAGGTCTAGGTTAGAGCGCGCTTGCCTAGAAGATGCCTATTCACTCTTGCCTTGATATTCGGTGGGAGGCCATCGGTTTACATGTTATATTTAAATGTGATGTAATTACGTTCAGTAATTCAGAAGTTATAAGGCTCTGACAGACGGACGGACGGATGGACGGACAGCCGGACGGACGGACAAGTGCAAATTCACTCAAGTAGACTCAGAGACTTTCGCTTCGCTCGGTCAAATAATATGGGGCTCTTCAAAGGGCGGATAAACAAATTTCTCAAAAGCCAGCAACTCATTGCCGGTTCCTCTGGTGCTGCAAATGTTCATGGGCGGCGGAAATCACTTACCATCAGGTGACCCGCCTGCTCGTTTGCTCGCTATATATATATATATAAAAATACCAAAATACGTTATTAATTATGTGATAATAAATTTTATAATCACAATAATGTGATTTGAAACGATTGCCAACCCTGCGTACAAGATTATTTCATTTAAAACATAGCATCAGGTATGAATAGAACCAGCAAAAAATATCTTTTATCATGAATATTTTCTTTCAATTTGTCAACCCTACTCGAATGCATTCGATATTACTTCCACCCATTAGGGAGAAAAGGACGACATCATTAACCGCTTCACCAACCAATGCATTGGAGCGAAATGGCATGCTGTATAAATCTGCACCATCTTTTAACTGACGTAATAGATATTTAAATTATTCAAAAATAAACTTTGACGTTGAAGAAATAAGGTGGAAATTCGTTTCGTTTGTTAAAACCGAGGGTTAGTTTCAGAGATAATTCCCGACTTAGCTCAGCTTATTTTTATAGATTATACATAAATTAGGTCGAATTTGGTGAGTTTTTGTGCATGATACGCTTAAACTATTATGCAGTTCCTTTTTCCACACACATATAAATGAAATTAAAATATGATTTAAACAAAAATATCTTTTACTAGCTGATGCCCGCGACTTCGTCCGCGTGGTTTTAGTTTTTTTCATTCCCTCGGGAACTCCTTAATTTTCCGGGATAAAAAGTAGCCTATGTCACTCTCCAGGTCCTCAACTATACCCATGTCAAAAATCATGTCTTTCCGTTGCTCCGTTGCGGCGTGATTGAAGGACAAACCAACAAACAAACACACTTTCGCGTTTATAATATTAGTATGATTTAATTTGTGTCTTGCAAGTTGCAACCTACAGAGGCGCGGCGCGGCGCGGCACGTAGCGGCAAGTATATCCTTTGTATGAGGTTGTATGGAGCGGGGCCCACTTATGCGACGTGGCACGGAGATGCACTGCGACATAATTGGGTATTTGAGAACTATTCAACATAAATTATTATTCAATAATTTATGTTGAATAGTTAATTTTATGTTGAATAACTATTTTAAACTATCGATTAAAGTAAAAAAGTGCGTCGAACTTTGATGACGTCACTATGCAATATTTCATACAAATCCCATACTGAGCACGCGTTTTGACGTTTGAATAAAAGTTGCTGATTTGACTAGTTGTCAAATACCCAATTGTACAAAGAATACTTGCCGCTACGTGCCGCGCCGCGCCGCGTCTGCCCCCCTAGACCGAGACAATGCCTATGGGCCGAGACAATTTTCTCCCCGTGGAAAGGATATTTTCTAGGTTAGGTTAGGTTAGATTTTTACACTTTCAGTCAAACATAAATGTCTCAAAAACTATCCGTCGCTAAGTGCTAATCTGTTAACCACGGACGGGCGCGAGCCCGCTCCGCGGGCCCCACGGCCTAGCATCCTAAACAAATAAAAAAAATTACAAGTCATATACATATTATCTGCAAATCATAAATACATCTTGAGTTTATTTGTTTTTTATTTTTATTTTTTATTTCATTCAATGTATTATCAATTTAATTTTAGACACTTAATTTTTTAAAGCATTCCCTGTTTTGATTTATACGGATAGTAGTAGTGAAGGTTTAGTATGATAAGCACTAATTAAGTTGGTTTTTTATGCAAATCTATTTATTAAGATAATTTTTTTATTCTTCTTTTTGATTTTAAATATTTTATTTGTTTACATTTACTAGCTTGTAATATACAGCGATGGTCCGTGACGTCTCGGCCCTTGGGCCCCTCCTGAAAATCAGCGTTGCGGTATGTCAGGTGGGTACATACCTACCTTTCGTGCTGTGGCACAGGCTGACGAGGTGGCCCATTGACCTCATTTAGTTTTTAAGTATGTACTGTGTATGTACTGCATTTAATTAATTTGTTGTACTACTGATTAATTTGTAAACTGTTGGTCAATAAAAATTTATTTATTTATTTATTTGTCTTCTATATTTCTTAAAAATTTTCTAGGTTAGGTTAGGTTAGGTTTTTACACTTTCAGTCAAACTTAAATATCTCAAAAACTATCCGTCGCTAAGTGCTAATCTTTAAACCACGGACGGGCGCGAGCCCGCTCCGCGGGCCCCACAACCTAGCATCCTAAACAAATTAAAAAAATTACACGTCTTCTATATTTCTTAAAAATTTTCTAGGATAGGTTAGGTTAGGTTAGGTTTGATGGTTCTTATTTTTCTACAATAAGCTAGCCTTTGACTGCGATATCACCTGATGGTAAGTGAAGATGCAGTCTAAGATGGTTAAGGGCTAACCTGTTAGGGGCATGGTATGACATGGCATGGCATGGCATTATATTAAACTCATACTCCTACTCATAGGTCTGGAATATTTTAGAATGAGAAATGCCCAGTGTATGGTCAAAGTTATGTTGTAGGTACATATATTTTGTATAGGCACTTAGTGCATACATTCGTTTAAAAGTTTGAAAATGCCGCATCCATTCCTCATCCTAGGTCAAAACTATTGGCACGGTCCAGAACTCAAACTAAGCTCCGAAGAGCGTAGTTTAAATGCGCAAACTTTTGAAGCTAGGGGTTCATAGAAAAGCGTTGCCGCCATATAACGACCGTAATATAGCGTCAAAGAGGAGCTGTATCTCTGAAATCTTGTCTATAGAAACAAAAAGGCGTGGTTTCCTAGAGAACAGAGTTTGATCAACGTTTGCAAACAAGGTTTTAGTGACAGTACTCGATGCGCCGCGCCGCGTCTGCCCCCCTAGACCGAGACAATGCCTATGGGCCGAGACAATTTTCTCCCCGTGGAAAGGATATTTTCTAGGTTAGGTTAGGTTAGATTTTTACACTTTCAGTCAAACATAAATGTCTCAAAAACTATCCGTCGCTAAGTGCTAATCTGTTAACCACGGACGGGCGCGAGCCCGCTCCGCGGGCCCCGCGGTCTAGCATCCTAAACAAATAAAATAAAATTACGTCTTCTATATTTCTTAAAAATTTTCTAGGTTAGGTTAGGTTAGGTTTTTACACTTTCAGTCAAACTTAAATATCTCAAAAACTATCCGTCGCTAAGTGCTAATCTTTTAACCACGGACGGGCGCGAACCCGCTCTGCGGGTTTCGCGGCCTAGCATCCTAAACAAATAAAAAAATTACACGTCTTCTATATTTCTTAAAAATTTTCTAGGTTAGGTTAGGTTTTTACACTTTCAGTCAAACTTAAATATCTCAAAAACTATCCGTCGCTAAGTGCTAATCTTTTAACCACGGACGGGCGCGAGCCCGCTCCGCGGGCCCCGCAACCTAGCATCCTAAACAAATAAAAAAAATTACGTCTTCTATATTTCTTAAAAATTTTCTAGGATAGGTTAGGTTAGGTTTTCACATTTCAGTCAAACTTAAATATCGCAAAAACTATCCGTCGCTAAGTGCTAATCTTTTAACCACGGACGGGCGCGAGCCCGCTCCGCGGGCCCCACGGCCTAGCAGCCTAACCAAATGAAAAAAATTACAAGTCTTCTATATTTTCTTAAAAATTTTCTAGGTTAGGTTAGGTTAGGTTTTTACACTTTCAGAGAAACTTAAATATCACAAAAACTATCCGTCGCTAGGTGCTAATCTTTTAACCACGGACGCGGGTCCCGCGGCCTAGCATCCTAAAGAAATAAAAAAAATTACACGTCTTCTATATTTCTTAAAAAATTTCTAGGTTAGGTTAGGTTAGGTTTTTACACTTTCAGTCAAACTTAAATATCTCAAAAACTATCCGTCGCTAAGTGCTAATCTTTTAACCACGGACGGGTGCGAGCCCGCTCCGCGGGCCCCGCAACCTAGCATCCTAAAGAAATAAAAAAAATTACACGTCTTCTATATTTCTTAAAAATTTTCTAGGATAGGTTAGGTTAGGTTTTCACATTTCAGTCAAACTTAAATATCGCAAAAACTATCCGTCGCTAAGTGCTAATCTTTTAACGACGGACGGGCGCGAGCCCGCTCCGCGGGTTCCGTGGCCTAGCATCCTAACCAAATAAAAAAAATTACAAGTCTTCTATATTTTCTTAAAAATTTTCTAGGTTAGGTTAGGGTTAGGTTTTTACACTTTCAGTCAAACTTAAATATCTCAAAAACTATCCGTCGTTAAGTGCTAATCTTTTAACCACGGACGGGCGCGAGCCCGTTCCGCGGGCCCCACAGCCTAGCATCCTAAACAAATAAAAAGGTTTTAACACTTTCAGTCAAACAAATGTCTCAAAAACTATCCGTCGCTAAGTGCTAATCTTTTAACCACGGACGGGCGCGAGCCCGCTCCGCGGGCCCCGCAACCTAGCATCCTAAACAAATAAAAAAAATTACGTCTTCTATATTTCTTAAAAATTTTCTAGGATAGGTTAGGTTAGGTTTTCACATTTCAGTCAAACTTAAATATCGCAAAAACTATCCGTCGCTTAGTGCTAATCTTTTACCCACGGACGGGCGCAAACCCGCTCCGCGGGTTTCGTGGCCTAGCATCCTAAACAAATAAAAAAATTACACGTCTTCTATATTTCTTAAAAATTTTCTAGGTTAGGTTTGGTTAGGTTTTTATATTTCAGTCAAACTTAAATATCTCAAAAACAATCCGTCGCTAAGTGCTAATCTTTTAACCAAGGACGGGCGCGAGCCCGCTCCGCGGGACCCGCGGTCTAGCATCCTAAACAAATGAATAAAATTACGTCTTCTATATTTCTTAAAAATTTTCTAGGTTAGGTTCGGTTTTTACACTTTCAGAGAAACTTAAATATCTCAAAAACTATCCGTCGCTAAGTGCTAATCTTTTAACCACGGACGCGGGTCCCGCGGCCTAGCATCCTAACGAAATAAAAAAAATTACACGTCTTCTATATTTCTTAAAAATTTTCTAGGTTAGGTTAGGTTAGGTTTTTACACTTTCAGAGAAACTTAAATATCTAAAAAACTATCCGTCGCTAAGTGCTAATCTTTTAACCACGGACGGGCGTGAGCCCGCTCTGCGGGCCCCGCAACCTAGCATCCTTAACAAATAAAAAAAATTATGTCTTCTATATTTCTTAAAAATTTTCTAGGATAGGTTGTTAGGTTAGGTTTTCACATTTCAGTCAAACTTAAATATCGCAAAAACTATCCGTCGCTAAGTGCTAATCTTTTAACGACGGACGGGCGCGAGCCCGCTCCGCGGGTTCCGTGGCCTAGCTTCCTAAACAAATAAAAAAAATTACGTCTTCTATATTTCTTAAAAATTTTCTAGGTTAGGTTAGGTTAGGTTTTTACACTTTCAGAGAAACTTAAATATCTCAAAAACTATCCGTCGCTTAGTGCTAATCTTTTAACCACGGACGCGGGTCCCGCGGCCTAGCATCCTAAAGAAATAAAAATCTTCTATATTTCTTAAAAAATTTCTAGGTCAGGTTAGGTTAGGTTTTTACACTTTCAGAAAAACTTAAATATCTCAAAAACTATCCGTCGCTAAGTGCTAATCTTTTAACCACGGACGCGGGTCCCGCGGCCTAGCATCCTAAAGAAATAAACAAAATTACACGTCTTCTATATTTCTTAAAAATTTTCTAGGATAGGTTAGGTTAGGTTTTCACATTTCAGTCAAACTTAAATGTCGCAAAAACTATCCGTCGCTAAGTGTTAATCTTTCAACGACGGACGGGCGCGAGCCCGCTCCGCGGGTTCCGTGGCCTAGCATCCTAACCAAATAAAAAAAATTACAAGTCTTCTATATTTTCTTAAAAAATTTCTAGGTTAAGTTAGGTTAGGTTTTTACACTTTCAGTCAAACTTAAATATCTCAAAAACTATCCGTCGCTAAGTGCTAATCTTTTAAACAAGGATGGACGCGAGCCCGCTCCGCGGGACCCGCGGTCTAGCATCCTAAACAAATAAAAAAAATTACGTCTTCTATATTTCTTAAAAATTTTCTAGGTTAGGTTAGGTTAGGTTTTTTCACTTTCAGAGAAACTTAAATATCTCAAAAACTATCCGTCGCTTAGTGCTAATCTTTTAACCACGGACGCGGGTCCCGCGGCCTAGCATCCTAAAGAAATAAAAATCTTCTATATTTCTTAAAAATTTTCTAGGTTAGGTTAGGTTAGGTTTTTACACTTTCAGTCAAACTTAAATATCTCAAAAACTATCCGTCGCTAAGTGCTAATCTTTTAACCACGGACGGGCGCGAGCCCGCTCCGCGGGCCCCGCAACCTAGCATCCTAAAGAAATAAAAAAAATTACACGTCTTCTATATTTCTTAAAAATTTTCTAGGATAGGTTAGGTTAGGCTTTCACATTTCAGTCAAACTTAAATATCGCAAAAACTATCCGTCGCTAAGTGCTAATCTTTTAACGACGGACGGGCGCGAGCCCGCTCCGCGGGTTCCGTGGCCTAGCATCCTAACCAAATAAAAAAAATTACAAGTCTTCTATATTTTCTTAAAAATTTTCTAGGTTAGGTTAGGGTTAGGTTTTTACACTTTCAGTCAAACTTAAATATCTCAAAAACTATCCGTCGTTAAGTGCTAATCTTTTAACCACGGACGGGCGCGAGCCCGTTCCGCGGGCCCCACAGCCTAGCATCCTAAACAAATAAAAAGGTTTTTACACTTTCAGTCAAACAAATGTCTCAAAAACTATCCGTCGCTAAGTGCTAATCTTTTAACCACGGACGGGCGCGAGCCCGCTCCGCGGGTCCCGTGGCCTAGCATCCTTAACAAATAAAAAAAATTACGTCTTCTATATTTCTTAAAAATTTTCTATAATAGGTTAGGTTAGGTTTTCACATTTCAGTCAAACTTAAATATCGCAAAAACTATCCGTCGCTAAGTGCTAATCTTTTAACCAAGGACGGGCGCGAGCCCGCTCCGCGGGACCCGCGGTCTAGCATCCTAAACAAATGAAAAAAATTACGTCTTCTATATTTCTTAAAAATTTTCTAGGTTAGGTTCGGTTTTTACACTTTCAGAGAACCTTAAATATCTCAAAAACTATCCGTCGCTAAGTGCTAATCTTTTAACCACGGACGCGGGTCCCGCGGCCTAGCATCCTAACGAAATAAAAAAAATTACACGTCTTCTATATTTCTTAAAAAATTTCTAGGTTAGGTTAGGTTAGGTTTTTACACTTTCAGTCAAACTTAAATATCTCAAAAACTATCCGTCGCTAAGTGCTAATCTTCTAACCACGGACGGGCGCGAGCCCGCTCCGCGGGCCCCGCAACCTAGCATCCTAAACAAATAAAAAAAATTACGTCTTCTATATTTCTTAAAAAATTTCTAGGATAGGTTAGGATAGGTTTTCACATTTCAGTCAAACTTAAATATCGCAAAAACTATCCGTCGCTAAGTGCTAATCTCTTAACGACGGATGGGCGCGAGCCCGCTCTGCGGGTTCCGTGGCCTAGCATCCTAACCAAATAAAAAAAGTTACAAGTCTTCTATATTTTCTTAAAAATTTTCTAGGTTAGGTAAGGTTAGGTTTTTACACTTTCAGTCAAACTTAAATATCTCAAAAACTATCCGTCGATAAGTGCTACTCTTTTAACCACGGACGGGCGCGAGCCCGTTCCGCGGGCCCACAGCCTAGCATCCTAAACAAATAACAAGGTTTTTAAACTTTCAGTCAAACATATGTCTCAAAAACTATCCGTCGCTAAGTGCAAATCTTTTAACCACGGACGCGGGTCCCGCGGCCTAGCATCCTAAAGAAATAAAAAAAATTACACGTCTTCTATATTTCTTAAAAATTTTCTAGGTTAGGTTAGATTAGGTTAGGTTTTTACACTTTCAGAGAAACTTAAATATCTAAAAAACTATCCGTCGCTAAGTGCTAATCTTTTAACCACGGACGGGCGCGAGCCCGCTCCGCGGGCCCCGCAACCTAGCATCCTTAACAAATAAAAAAAATTACGTCTTCTATATTTCTTAAAAATTTTCTAGGATAGGTTGTTAGGTTAGGTTTTCACATTTCAGTCAAACTTAAATATCGCAAAAACTATCCGTCGCTAAGTGCTAATCTTTTAACGACGGACGGGCGCGAGCCCGCTCCGCGGGTTCCGTGGCCTAGCATCCTAAACAAATAAAAAAAATTGCGTCTTCTATATTTCTTAAAAATTTTCTAGGTTAGGTTAGGTTAGGTTATTACACTTTCAGAGAAACTTAAATATCTCAAAAACTATCCGTCGCTTAGTGCTAATCTTTCAACCACGGACGCGGGTCCCGCGGCCTAGCATCCTAAAGAAATAAAAATCTTCTATATTTCTTAAAAATTTTCTAGGTTAGGTTAGGTTAGGTTTTTACACTTTCAGAAAAACTTAAATATCTCAAAAACTATCCGTCGATAAGTGCTAATCTTTTAACCACGGACGCGGGTCCCGCGGCCTAGCATCCTAAAGAAATAAAAAAAATTACACGTCTTCTATATTTCTTAAAAATTTTCTAGGATAGGTTAGGTTAGGTTTTCACATTTCAGTCAAACTTAAATGTCGCAAAAACTATCCGTCGCTAAGTGCTAATCTTTTAACGACGGACGGGCGCGAGCCCGCTCCGCGGGTTACGTGGCCTAGCATCCTAACCAAATAAAAAAAATTACAAGTCTTCTATATTTTCTTAAAAAATTTCTAGGTTAGGTTAGGTTAGGTTTTTACACTTTCAGTCAAACTTAAATATCTCAAAAACTATCCGTCGCTAAGTGCTAATCTTTTAAACAAGGATGGACGCGAGCTCGCTCCGCGGGACCCGCGGTCTAGCATCCTAAACAAATAAAAAAAATTACGTCTTCTATATTTCTTAAAAATTTTCTAGGTTAGGTTAGGTTAGGTTTTTACACTTTCAGAGAAACTTAAATATCTCAAAAACTTTCCGTCGCTAAGTGCAAATCTTTTAACCACAGACGCGGGTCCCGCGGCCTAGCATCCTAAAGAAATAACAAAAATTACACGTCTTCTATATTTCTTAAAAAAATTCTAGGTTAGGTTAGGTTAGGTTTTTACACTTTCAGTCAAACTTAAATATCTCAAAAACTATCCGTCGCTAAGTGCTAATCTTTTAACAACGGACGGGCGCGAGCCCGCTCCGCGGGCCCCGCAACCTAGCATCCTAAACAAATAAAAAAAATTACGTCTTCTATATTTCTTAAAAATTTTCTAGGATAGGTTAGGTTAGGTTTTCACATTTCAGTAAAACTTAAATATCGCAAAAACTATCCGTCGCTTAGTGCTAATCTTTTAACGACGGACGGGCGCGAGCCCGCTCCGCGGGTTCCGTGGCCTAGCATCCTAACCAAATAAAAAAAATTACAAGTCTTCTATATTTTCTTAAAATTTTCTAGGTTAGGTTAGGTTAGGTTTTTACACTTTCAGTCAAACTTAAATATCTCAATAACTATCCGCCGCTTAGTGCTAATCTTTTAACCACGGACGGGCGCGAACCCGCTCCGCGGGTTTCGTGGCCTAACATCCTAAACAAATAAAAAAATTACACGTCTTCTATATTTCTTAAAAATTTTCTAGGTTAGGTTTGGTTAGGTTTTTATATTTCAGTCAAACTTAAATATCTCAAAAACAATCCGTCGCTAAGTGCTAATCTTTTAACCACGGACGGGCGCGAGCCCGCTCCGCGGGCCCCGCGGTCTAGCATCCTAAACAAATAAAAAAAATTACGTCTTCTATATTTCTTAAAAAATTTCTAGATTAGGTTAGGTTTTTACACTTTCAGTCAAACCTAAATATCTCAAAAACTATCCGTCGCTAAGTGCTAATCTTTCAACCACGGACGGGCGCGAGCCCGCTCCGCGGGTCCCGTGGCCTAGCATCCTTAACAAATAAAAAAAATTACATGTCTTCAATATTTCTTAAAAAATTTCTAGGTTAGGTTAGGTTTTTACACTTTCAGTCAAACTTAAATATCTCAAAAACTATCAGTCGCTAAGTGCTAATCTTTTAACCACGGACGGGCGCGAGCCCGCTCCGCGGGCCCCACGGCCTAGCATCCTAAACAAATAAATTACAAGTCTTCTATATTTCTTATTTATCCCTAAATAAATAAATAAAACGCTAAATAACAGTGGATAAATAGTCCCCCGAGTCCCCGTGAAATGTCAAACGGGGATAAATTTCTCCTCTCCGCTGTTGCCGTGCTCTGAGGGGTGGATAAATTAATTTTTCATCATACCTATTCGAAAAACGCATATTGGCTTCAGAGGATAGCGGGAGCAAAGTGTAACTTGTAGGCCCTTAGGACTTTTCATTTCTCTCTTCTGATTGGTCCGAAGTCACGTCATCAATTTGTTGATCGAATATACGACTTTGCATTTCTCTGTTCTGATTGGTCCGAAGTCACGTGATCAATTTGTTGATCGGATATACGTCTTTACATTTTATTTAAACTTTAAATATACGTCTAAATAATGTCTATACAATTACATAGAAGGTATATAGGATAGTTCTGATTGGTGCTTAAACGTATAGGTAATGTCCATACATAGTAGGTTGATACTCCCAGCTTTTTTTCATACGTAATGATGAAAAATAGTGTGTGCCACTCGGGGCCAAATTTTTTGTTCTCGGGCGGCGTATATTGAATTCCTCGCTACGCTCAGGATTTTACTTTAGGACCCCTCGCTACGCTCGGGATTCTACTATATAATCCTTCACTTCGCTCTGAATTCAAAATAGTGCCCTCGGGGAACAAAAATTTTCTTTGGCCCCATGTAACACAAATAACTACATATTATCTTTTGTCAGTGGATAAAATCGGGGGATAAAATTTTTATCTCCGGCCCATGCTAGCCCTGCTGCGGGGCTAGACCTTTAGTCCTAATATATTTTGTCGCGATGAAATATATTTGAATATAATATTAAAACCGGCACATTATACATAATAATAAATGATCAGTAATTTAGAATTTCACGCACAAATTAATGTGAAATGAAACGCATGAATTTCGCCCACGTAGTCGTTCCGTGTACTCCTATTCTCCGTGATTTGAATATTTCTAATACTATTACGTACACAATTGGGAGCTAAAATAATATACCGACACAAGGTAATATGGTAATATGTATATTATTTATGGTGTTATGTGGACGCATGTTACACCGTTGCTTTAAAAAAAACCGACGAAACAGCTGACCAATCGGTTGCTGATCTATCGGTATTCTGCATGATATACCTACTTATTATTATGACTTTATTTCGGAGAGTGTGTCCTAGAACTTCTTGATCTTGTTTCTTTTTCACTTTTCTACTATGGTACCACAAGAAATCGTCGAGGTCTGCATTCTTACGATAGCCATCACGGGCATCAACTATACTATTGTATATAGTGAAGCAGGGCAGAACAAATCGAATTACGTCAAAGTGCTAGTAACCATACCGCTAGGCTTTTTGGGTCAAGAAAAGTTATAAGGCTACGATGAGCGTATTACTAATAATATAAGCCATTACTTATTTTATGTTAAATAAAGGATAATACTACATGGTACTTAAGACTTAAGACCAATACTTGAAAACGTGTTCTTAGCTGATGTCGGCTTATTAATACGGACCTCAGATAGCCAAGGAGTTAAAAGCTTGCTACGTAGGCCGTAGCGCTACGTCGAGCATAGAGCACTACATCCAAGTACTAAATTGTGTATTATGTTACGCTTCTGTGTAACAGGGTGTCCGCTCAAGAAGTACACACAGGTGTACAAAGCCAAGCGGCAGGTGTGTAAGCAGTTTACACTTAACTAAGGCACGTTTCAGCAATTAGGTAACTGCGACGCGAGCGATTGCTCACAGCTAAGGGCTAAAACACACTTTTTTATTGAAGTGAAAACTTCTTTAGCCGCGTTGAGTACTTTTTGGTAGGGGGTAAACTTGTGGATTCGCGTCACCATCACACCCATGCTCGCTCCGACATGCTCGCGAACACCGACCTGCTTGCGTACACCGAGCTCTCGTTGTTACGAAGACAAAAGGTCTTAAATATAAATATACTACATTCGTAATTAAACTTTAATGTCTTTTTTACATTTTAAAAAAATATATTTTAAATATTTGTTTTCACTTCTATCGTCATGTCCCTATGACTGCCAATTTTATTTTTATACGCAAAACGTCGTATCCAAAACAAGTTTAGTCATGTCGCGCTGTTCTGTGCAGCTCTGTACAAAAGTACACGCACCGTTTTGTCCTGTTCTGTCAGTAGCGTGTTTTAGCCCAAATAAATAAAACAAAAATAATTTAAAAAATTGTTTATACTTCACACAGATCATACCGAAAAAAAAACAAAAATTATAAATTATAACTAAAGATTACTAACTAATAAACATACAAAATTAAGTACAAAATACAACATGTATTTTTAATACAAAATTAAAATAAATAAAAAAACACGGATACTTAATAATAGTCAACATTATATCACACAAGCCCTTTTCACTCAGCGACCACAAAGAGCACCATATATCAATCGTGCCAAAAACACTGCATTATTCAACTGCCTTGAGGTCCCCCAGTTCCCAACTATTATATTATTTTCCGGCATTATTCTGAATCGCGACACGGAAAAGGGATTGACCCCCATTTCCTTTATTAAATCCTCCCCCAACTCACACATACACACTTTCACGAGTCACACACGCATAAGTTGCTGTAAAAACGTTGGGTCCTTTTATAATAATCGACGATATAATAGGCACCGTTACGACATCGATTAAATTATTGAATCAGTTTTTAACTCAAACTCAAAGTTTATTTCAATACTAGCTAATGTCCGCGACTTCGTCCGCGTGAATTGAGGTGTTTTGGTTCCCGCGGGAAATCTTTAATTTTCCGGGATAAAAAGTAGCCTGTGTGATAAGTGTAACGATCGCAATCACGTCTGATTAGCTAAATATAGCTCTTTCACTATTGGCGAAAATCCATTGTCACCGCAGATATGAGATTGTTACAATGATTGGTTGAGCTTTTCCAGAACAAGGGCTACTCTTTAATCCTTGACCTTTTGCGGGTCGATAAAAGTTTATCACTTGTAAGAAAATTGCAACCTTGTAGTAGCTGAAATAACAATGCCAGGAGCTAGACCCAGGGGTCTCTACGAGACCAAATTAGAAACGAGGACATCTATTGACCATCATCGTCAGGATCAACGAGATGCTCAACAACAAGCTCCGACAAGTTTGTGTGATTTTCCTCTCGTTTATTTAATATTTATTACATCACTATTATCTACGTATATCTGTAGTTTTTTTAACAATTATATTTTATTGATGTTAAAAAAAGACATTTGCAAAAAGACATTGCTTGTGCTGTCTACTTTGAATAAAATATGACTTTGATTCACTTGAACGCGAATCTAACACTTAGTACAAAATCATCGACATTTTAGCTATTATCGAAAATCGTACCATTATCGTTGTCGTGTACCAATCGTGCCGTTGCAGCTAAAAGTCCTCAGATCGTGGATCGCAGAGCTAAGAATGCAATAAACAGTTATTGGGGTAACAGCGGGCTGACGTCTTGTAAAAGCCTTTCTAATGACAATTATTACAATAGCTTTTACTCGTACTGCTGCAAAAATAATAGCAAAGAGATTCTTGTTGAATGGCAATACAGTAAGACTGCCTCGTTGGTCTGGTGGTAAGCATGTTCAACTACAGTTCGAGTCCCGGGTCGGGTCATAATTAAGTATTGGGTTTTTCTTTTTTTTTTATCCACTACAAGTTAGCCCTTGACTGCGATCTCACCTGATGGTATGTGATGATGCAGTCTAAGATGGTAGCGGGCTAACCTATTAGGGGTATGGCAGTTATATAAAACCCATACCCCTATTCGGTTTCTACACGGCATCGTACCGGAACGCTTAATCGCTTGGCGGTACGTCTTTGCCGGTAGGGTGGTAACTAGCCACGGCCGAAGCCTCCCACCAGGCCAGACCAGGGAAATTCAGAAATTATAAATTTCCAAACCCTGCCGGGGATCGAACCCGGGACCTCCGCACGTTAAGGCAACAGCGCTCAACACTGCGCCACGGAGGTCGTCAAAAGTTGCTGAAGGTCGTTACCCTTCTCATTAAATCTCAAATTAGCAGAGGTTTTTTATTCTACTACACGTTAGCTCTTGACTGCGATATCGCCTGGTGATACCTATGTGATGATGCAGTATAAGATGCGTAGCGGGCAAAACTGTTAGGAGTATGGCAGATAAATTAAACGTATACCCCTCGGTTACTCCATGGCGTCGTACTGGAATACTAATTTACTAATTGCCTTCGCTAATAAACTATTTTTAGGGCCTGTCTCTGACTAACATATTATATTACTAGCTGATGCCCGCGACTTCGTCCGCATGGTTTAAGTATTTTTTTATTGCCGCGGAACTCCTTAATTTTTCCTATGCCCTTAGCCTATGTCACTCTCCAGGTCCTCAACTATACCCATGCCAAAAATTACGTCGATACGTTGTTCCGTTGCAGCGTGATTGAAGGACGAACCAACAAACCAACAAACAAATACGCTTTCGCATTTAGGTATATTATCAGTAAGTATGATAGTATGATATCGTTCGTTGAAAAGTCGATGATAATGAGATACCAATATATTATAGTAGTTACGCATTAAAATGGGAACCGTTTAGCTTCCCCTCAAAGGACCGTGTTTAATTTACAATGTTTGTCATCAAATCTATGAAATGTACAACACAATTTGGTATTCTAAGCAAGATTGGAGGCTTACGCTGAGTTGCACGAAACTATTTTAAAAATTTAAGTGTTGATTAAACTAATTTAATCACAAGACTCCATACGATTCTTGCGATTAAATTAGTCTAAGTACCACTTAAATTTTTGTATTTGTTTCATGCAACTCAGCGTTAGTCAAGTCATGTCGCAGCGAAAGTATATAAATTTGTCAGTGATTCTCTCAAATTGCTATAGATTTAGAATTAATCATTATAAGGTTTAATGTATATAGCGTGTAACGATAGGGCTGACATATAGGTCACCTGTAAAAGCCCTTTAAAAAGTAGATTAAAAAAAAAAAAAAAAAGCTTAGCGACCAATCGATGACATTTACCGTGCGTTCCGTTATAGAGCACTGTTCAGTGCTCTTTACAGTGGAGAAATTCGTTCCGTTATGACTGACAGTAAACTGCCGCAGTATCCTAGGGAAATATATGACGTCATTAATCGACGCCATTTTTGTACTGTGAGCACTGGCGTTTTCGAGGTAAGGTGCTCTCAGTGTTTGTCTCAGTGCTGACTGCGTTCCGTTATAAGCAGTACCCAGTATACCTAACTATAAAGGAACGGCTTCGCAGTGTACTGAATTGACGTCACCTTTACAGTGCTCGCAGTGTATTTCGGAACACACCCTTAGTTCCCAAGTGACACGTTAAGCTTTCTCTCAAGGGGCCTTAGTTCAAATTAGTTCATTTATTTCATCGGCGTTGGGGCGTGATTGAGTAACAAACATCCATACATCCATCCATTCATACATCTATCCATCCAAACTTTCGCATTTATAATATTAGTATAGAAGTATACACCACTTGGTATTCTAAACAATATTGGAGGCTTAGTCAAGTCATGTTTAAGCTTAGCGAGCAATCGATGACATTTAGTTGATCCCACGTGACACGTTAAGCCTTCTCACGAGGGGGCTTAGTTCAATCTAGTTTATTTATTGTGAATCAAGATATTTATTACTAGATGATGACCGCAACTTTGTCCGCATAGATTAAGGTTCTTTGATTAGATTGAACTCCTTAATTTTCCAGGATACAACCTATCTCTGTACAAAATTACATCAAAATTGGTTGGAAAGATGTGCCGTGAAAGCGTAGCAGACAGACAGACACACTTTCGCATTTACACTATTAGTAAGTATATAATACTAGATCATGACCGCAAATTCGTCCGTATGGATTAAGGTTCTTTGATTTCCGCGGGAACTCCTTAATTTTCCGAAATAAAACTAGCCTATGTCCCTGCCCGGGATGCGACTTCTGTACCAAATTATACGAAAATTGGTTGGAAAGATGAGCCGTGAAAGCGTAACAGACAGCCAGACAGACACACTTTTGCATTTATAATATTAATAGCTGATGCCCTCGACTTCGTCCGCGTGGTTTAAGTTTTTTTGATTCCCGCGGGAATTCCGTAATTTTCCGGGATAGAAAGTAGCCTATGTCACTCTCCAGATCCTGAACTGTACACATGCCAAAAATCACGTCTATCCGTTGCTCCGTTGCGGCGTGATTGAAAGACAAACCAACAAACCAATAAACCAACAAACAAACACACTTTCGCATTTATAATATTAAATTAGTAATTATACCGTCGGTCCCGCTTATTATTACTAACATGATAATAATCGCTAAAGCTCGCCAACCCGCATTGGAGCAGCGTGGTGGGTCTAACCTCAAATTCCCCTCTCTCCTATGAGGAGGCCTGTGCCCAGCAGTGGGACGTTAATAGGCTGTAGTGGAAACTTAACAAATTCCAACATTACACCGTTTACGTTTAGATAGATCATTGTAAACACAACAAACCAGCTTTCCCCTTATAAATATTCCCAATCGAACGCGATCCCCTTTCTGTTGCAAAGGGCTTTCCGCGTCATTTGACGTCGAACAAGGTCGGAACTAATGTTACCGTTTGCTTACCAACCCATAACTAAAGCTTTACATCTGGGCTTACGGGATTTGGTCATAATTAATGTGATTACCGTGGGATCTAGAATTTAGCCGTGCTTTTTAGCATGTCGTATTGCACGTTATACGACGTGTACCTACTCCGATGTGTGTACACAACAAATTTCCAGACACATAAAATAAATATATAAATTGTTTATTGCTCCAAAGATACATAAGTACAATTACAAAAACATTTCTGCACTTTACAAGGCAAAACTTAATAATATTCTAAATTGTAGTTACAAAAACAAAATACGTAGACATACAGAAAACCAACTGTCCCTGAGAAGAGTCCCTAAGAAAAGCTTTGGAGAGTTATACCTACAGCGTATGTTAATTCACTCAAAAAAATCTAATAGATAAAGCTTAGGTAAAACAAATTAAATTACTTTTTTGAAGATAGATAAGGCAGCTGTCTCTCTACTACCAATGATTTGCTGTGCCCCATTAGAGTTCCAATATTTTAACACGAACTATAATAACATATTCTATTGACATGATATTACATAAGAATTAAGAAGAAAAGATGTTAAATAAGAATAATATATATTGGAATGAAAAATAAATGAATATGAGTATGACTATGAATACGTGATTATGATTTCGTCCGTGATTTTTTTTTGGTTCCCGGAACTCTTTAATTTTCCGGGATAAAAAGAAGCCCCTTGTGTTATTCCAGACTATAATCTATCTCTGTGCCGAATTTCATACAGATCCGTTCAGGCGTTCTGACTTGATTGAGTTACAAACATTCAATCAATCAATCAATTCAATCCATCCAAACTTTCACATATTTTATAATATAAGTATAGACATAATATAAAGGTGTAATTGTGGCCTAAGAACTATGAAGGTAAGTAGGTATTATCTGAGTACAATACTTCCTCGTGAGTCGTGAGATATTCCCCGCGACGCCGAGTGAATTCATACGTATTTGTAATTCACTTTACTACTGCTTATTGGATAAGCTGCTCTGAACAACGAATTTTAGGACTCCCGTCATTCGTGGTTGAAAATTCGGGACTTTAAAAAATACAAATTTTGTCAAAATCGGCTCAACAAAGATGTAAAGGTTACTATAATAATCTATTAGAAAGGTAATGCGTGTAAAAAATATATTTTTTAAAGAAGAAAAGAGAGTATGGTGTATGTTTTCTTAACCCAAGAGCAAAATAATGTTAAAGACCGTATTAAGTTGTAAAAACCTTTTACGACTTTATTATTATACGCGCGAACAAGACGTGGGGTAGTAAAGCACACTTACTGCTTGCTACAAGCATGAGGAATTCATAAAACACGAACTCTCGTAAAGTTGAGACCTTGGCCATAATTTTTAACTTTAAAGAAAAACAGTATGGTTTTTTTTTTAACAACTACAAGTTAGCCCTCGACTGCGATCTCACCTGATGGTAAGTGATGCTGTAGTCTAAGATGGTAGCGGGCTAACCTGTTAGAGGCATGGCAGTTATATTAAACCCATACCCCTATTCGGTTTCTACGCGGCATCGTAACGCTAAATCGCTTGGCGACACGTCTTTACCGGTAGGGTGGTAACTAGCCACGGCCGAAGCCTCCCACCAGGCCAGACCAGGGAAAATTCAGAAATTATAAATTTCCAAACCCTGCCGGGGATCGAACCCGGGACCTCCGCACGTTAAGGCAACAGCGCTCAACACTGCGCCACGGAGGTCGTCAAAATATTATGAAACATCCAACGTGTGTTTTTACAAGGATATTAGCTTCGCCTGCAACTATGTAAAAATGTAAGGAAATCTTGCCATGAGCCAGACTAGAATGATCGCGATTTGAGCGCTGATTTTGAACCATTGGTATGAAAGCTGAATTCACGTTCATAAAAAGGCACGCCTCACCCACTATACCTCATCTTAGGGCATTATGCCTTGCTTTTCATTGAGAAACAAGTTTCTTTTATAAAAAACTATATTATACCTACTAGACTGAATATCACGAGACTGACCTGTATAGGTCATCCGGGGAGTTAGTTTAACCTTTAGTTCACGCCATGGCATCAGTGTGAAAGTCAGTAAGTCACGTATACACCTCAATGTGATAAGTACAAAGCGCAGCATGCGATATGCATCGTTCGCTCTCCCGCTTTTAAATATGTAGGAAAGGCAAGTCACTAAGCAAGAAATACGTACCACCACCGCGTCACACAAATCTTCTAAAGCACTATCAGCCTACGATTCACTCTATCCGGTATTCCGGGGCATCCATCTGCTCTTCTCCAACAAAGGTATTGTCCTGTATAATTTGTATGATTTTTTGTAGTGTAACTTTTAATTTTACGCGCTTTTGCTTTTTATTTTATTTTAGTGAATGATGTGGCACCTTTGATAAATTATTAATTTAACAAGTTTCCTAAATGTGTCTAGTTTTTTAAGGTTTTTTTAATGTAACAATTTTTGTTTGTCCAATTAAATAAATATAAATATAAATAATATGGTCAAGGGAGTCCACCGTCAGTGTGAATGTCAGCAAGTGAAGCATCAACGGGAATTATTTGCTCAGTGGCGCGAGTAGTTTATATTGCACTGTGAGCTGTCGCATGTATTACAACTATTATAGTAAAGGGACGGTCCTGAATAATATATGGCAAGGAGAGTCACCCTAGCTGTTCCACCGTCAGTGTGAATGTCAGCAAGTGAAGCATCAGCGGGAATTATTTGCTCAGTGGCGCGAGTAGTTTATATTGCACTGTAAGCTGTCGCATGTATTACAACTATTATAGTAAAGGGACGGTCCTGAATAATATGGCAAGGAGAGTCACCCTAGCTGCTCCACCGTCAGTGTGAATGTCAGCAAGTGAAGCATCAGTGGGAATTATTTGCTCAGTGGCGCGAGTAGTTTATATTGCACTGTAAGCCGTCGCATATATTAGGCTAAGCTATAAATTCAAATTACTACCGCATTAAGGAGTTTCTGAATAACGGTGTAGCTTCCATTACAGATGTGCGAAGAAAATGAGCGGCAGATTAATAAAAATATTATTAATCTGCTCCTGCGCTCCTGTGTTCATGAAATATTTATTCAGGGAGTTTTTGGAACGAAGATCCTTATGGGATCCTTATGGGATAGCAAAAAACGTCCATAATGAAAATGCGTGGAGTAAGATTTTTATGTATGTATTTCGCTATACAGTGTCTAATTATTATTATATATTTTTATGAATCATTGTGAATAAAATAAAAGTGTTAAGATAATTTTCTAAAGTAGTTTTTGATTATTATCGATACAAAAATCATAATAAAAAAATAACTGAATAATTATTTTCTTTTTGCCTCGACCAGAACTTGAAATTAATGTTTATGTAATAAGGAACTTCGTTCCTATCTGGTGTCCCACGACACCACACATTTATTTTTTAATTTTTTTACCAAAACTAATACAGCAATGTTGTACAAAAATTAAATCTCAGCTCGGGGGGGTTACTACCATCGCTTTTAGCAGTATTATTTTGAAATCGACGTTTTACATTACGGACTATGACGTCCCTAAAATAAAGATTATAATTCTGAAACAAGAGCGTCAATAAAGTTAAAATAATACTGCTAGCGATGGAAGCAGTATTGGGCGAGTTGGCGCTCTTAACACGTGTGCGGGCACGAAACTAGCGGTAGCGGGGCGACGGCGGTAGCGGGCGATGCGACTAGTCGGAGAGCTGGCGACGAATTTCGGAAACAATTTGAAAGAGGTCTGGTTATACTTTTTAACCGACAAAAACGTCTGGGATTTATTTTTTCGATTTCTTTAAGTATACAATTTAAATATAAAAAAATCAAGCTGCCAAAAAAATGTTTTTTCCGATTTTTTTTTGCAAATGTTATATGCTGCGCAGTAGCGAAATAATCGCAAACGCTCTACCAGACTGGCAGAACTGGATTCGATAATTATATTTTTCCACAATTTCAGCTCGCCTAAAGGACCTTCCCGAAATTTGTCACCAGCTCTCGGTTTCCATCGCCCCGCTGTCGCCGTCGCTCGGCCGTCGCTCGTTTCGTGCCCGTATTTATTCAAATGGAATGCATCTATTTAGTAGCACTAATATAAGTATTATCACTTTTAAGCTACCTTACTTGAAAACATAATAATAAACAATCATTATTACAAGATAAAAGAACAGTAACTATTTAGTCGGAGTTCCTAAGTAAGTGTAAGTTGTCTATGTACCTTGGTAATCACTTAAGTAACGTAGTTTGGACTTTTTTTCATTTATTCGTAATTAGATGATGCGACATCGTCTGCTTGGATTTGGGCTTTTGAAAAATCCCATGAGAACTGCCTTATCTTTCGGGATAAAAAGTAGCCTATGTCCTTCTTCGGGATACAACCTATCTCTATACCAAATTTCATCAAAATCTATTGAAAAGATGGATCGTGAAAACATAGCAACCATACACACTTTTTATAATATTAAGTAGGGATTCATTCGTACCAAAAAATATACTCGCATTAAACGTAGTTGGTGTTAGTTTCGTAAACAAGTAATTAGTCAAAAGTAAACAAAATCGCAAGTAATATGAGTTAGGTGAAAGCAGTTAAAATTTGTCATAATTATGTCAGAGTTGAGAGCTTCGCTGGGGTTAATTAATGACTTTGGAGCTATTAATTTTCGCTTTACCTTCGAGTTGGAAATGGTAGCGATTTGGAGGGCTCATTAAAAGTAACAGCCTTTTAATAATAGCTAGATGACCCAACCCGGATTCGGCTGGTTGACCTTTTTTTTTAATCCGCTACAAGTTAGCCCTTGACTGCGATCTCACCTGATGGTAAGTGATGATGCAGTCTAAGATGGTAGCGGGCTAACAGCTGTTAGGGGCATGGCAGTTATATTAAACCCATACCCCTATTCGGTTTCTACGCGGCATCGTACCGGAACGCTAAATCGCTTGGCGGCACGTCTTTGCCGATAGGGTGGTAACTAGCCACGACCGAAACCTCCCACCAGGCAAACTTAACTAAAAACGCGACGTAAACGCGCGTTCAATGAAACGCGTGTCTGCGCGTATAAAATATGTCATGAGCATAGGCCCTAAGACCGCAATTTAATATATTTTATGTCACAAAGGACTTTTTATGTGACGAGAAAAATAAACTAAAAGCTACGTTAACACTTGCGACATGTTGCTCGACAAAAAGTCGCAATACCTAATTCATTTTGATCTTACTTACTTTAGTCTTCAGCTGGTGCCCAAGACTCTAAGTCTAAAAAGTCAAAAAAGAAGAGTAAATTTTAAATTTTCTGGGATTTTTATGCCACTCTCCTAGTCTTTGGCTATATACACATGCAAAAAATAACGTCGATCCGTTGCTCTATTGCGACGTGATTGAAGGACAAACCAACAAACTCGCTTCCACATCTATATCTATACTTATAATAAAACTGTAACAGGTCCAATTCTGTACATTGAAGATATTTTGGAAATTTTTTTTGGAGGGCACTCATTATTCGATACTGAAGCCAAATCTGTAATTTTTTTCATTTTTGTCTGTCTGTCTGTCTGTCTGTCTGTCTGTCTGTCTGTCTGTCTGTATCTTGGCCGCGCATCACGCCGAAACTACTGAATGAATTCAAACGAAACTTGGCACGATTTGAGCCCATACTACGAGGTAGGACATAGGGTACTTTTTATCCCGAAATTCTACCCCCGAAGGGGTGAAATAGGGGTTGAAAGTTCGTATGAAAGTCCTTAATTTCTCAAGTTATAGCCATGAAATTTGATGTATGAGCTGCGGGTTGAAAATGGAGACATACGTGTTTCACAGTTTTTGAAAATTCGACCCCCAAAAGGGTGAAATAGGGGATGAAAGTTGGTATGAAAGTCCTTCGTTTCTCAAGATGTTTTACAAGTTATATCAACGAAACTTTTTATTTTGGCTTACGGTAAAAAATAAGAAAGTACGTGTGTCACAGTTTTTAGAAATTCCACCCCTAAGGGGGAGAAATAGGGGGTGAAAGTTTGTATGAAAGTCCGTCATTTCTCAAGTTATATCGATTAAACTTGGTATACAAGCTATCGGATAAAAATGAAGAAATAAGTATTGCACAGTTTTTGTAAATTTTACCCCCAAGGGGTGAAATAGGGGTTGAAATTTTGTATTAAAGTCCTTCATTTCTCAAGTTATAGCCATGAAACTTGGTATATGAGCTGCGGGTTAAAAATGAAAACATACGTGTTTCACAGCTTTTCAAAAATCCACCCCCGAAGGGGTGAAATAGGGGCTCAAAGTTTGTATAAAAGTCCGTCATTTCTCAAGTTATTTCGATAAAACTTGGTATATCCACGCGGACGAAGTCGCGGGCATCAGCTAGTTTATAATATTTGTATGATTATTAGATAGTAAATTAGTATATTAGTAAATATTAGTATTATACTACATCTCCATTGTAAATTTCAGCCAAATCGGTTCCACATTGTGTCGTAACAAACATCTAATTCTAAAGCCTAAACTTGTACAAACTTAGAAACATTCAAATTGTTAATACCTGTAGGATAATTAGGATTCTATTAATAATTATTGATGGAAGTCGGGTTATAGCTTTTATCAAGGGAAAGAGGCTACTCCGTCTTTCTACGACGACTTTTTATCCCGTCACCTAAGCACTCTTAGGCGACAGGATAAAAAGTCGCTAACACGACCTTATCCTTGGGGGTTTTATTATTCTTTTCCTACAGACGTGAAGCTTAGAGCTTAATGGCTTTTCGGATACATTTAATAAATAAGAGGTTATCGGATAAAGACTTTGTTTTTGTAACGTACGCCGTAACGCAGGGAAAATTGCCTCTTTCAAGTCTAACGATTAAAAGAAAAAGGTGACTGACTGACTCAAACCACTGGAGGGATCGGGCTGAAATTTGGCATAAATATAGCTATAATTACGTAAGCATCCGCTAAGACAGGATTTTCGATAAAATAGAACAGGCCAGAACGGCTGAACGGATCTGCATGAAATTTGGCACAGAGATAGATTATAGTCTGGATAACTTATGAGACACCTGTATGTCCTACATGTTTTAAATAAATAAATTGAAATTGAAATAAATTAGGTTATGGTCCGCGGGAACCGAAAACCTCACTAATTAGAGAGAACAAAAATGAATATTTAATTCTACAGCTAAATTGCAAATTAGACTGTTAAATACATGATTGGTAGCCATGTTTAATCGTTGAGAGAATAGTTTGCGAATAATTAATCTCTATGGCTATTTACGCATAAACGTTTGCGTATTTTCGATTGTGTTCCAGCGTGAACTAGATGATGCTCGCTACTTCGTCCGTGTGGTTAAAGATTTTATCATTGAAAATGGTTATCAGATGCATATCGCCTGAGACGTATTTTTGGCCATAGCTCCGAGGATTTTGGCAGAATCGAGATGAGAATAGTACCAAAAGTTGAGGAATTTATCGAGACACGTGTGAGCGTTTGAATTTTGAAAATCTGCTGGTAACTTTTTTTGGAATTTTGAAAAATGTAAAGAAGTTGGGTTTTTTGGGGGTGTTTGTTTACTAAATTGTAAATATTTCGGAAAAAAACCGACTTAAGAAAAAATGAAAACCTGGATATCAGGATATCAGCTGTACTTATAGAGCAAGATCCCGCGATGATCAGACGTATACGTTATTTTATTAAAGCTGAAATTTTTTCTATGTCTCTAATAGAGGTATAAACGATCCCCAACTATGAAGTTTGGTTCGCTGTTGCTTTGGAAGGTATCAGGTAAAATAGGTGGCACCTCAAATTCGTTAAAGTATTAAGCTCCGTTTTTTTATATTTTTCTTTGGAATAATATTAGAAACCACGTTGTCCATTGTCAGACACCTAGTACGATTGCTACCCCCTGTCAGACACTCTTAAATTATAAAACAACAGGGTGTCTGACAGGGGGTTGCAACCGTACTAAGTGTCTGACAATGGACAACGTGATTCCTGAAACGTGGTCGCGGGATCTTGGACCATTAGAATATTTTTGGAAAATTTAATTGGGTTACGCTTTTTTATCAATACTTTTTGTCGATATCGATTTCGATTGTCGATATCGATATCGATAGCCGATTGTCGATTGTCGATGTTGATAAATATATAAATAAAAACAAAAACTAAACAGGCATAAAAATTAGTTCCAATTTTAGCCACTGGGCTTGTTGTCTAAGTTGGTAGGATTGTATATATTTAGATGCGTAGATCAAAACGTTCCCTTGCGGTTCCTTCCCCAAGCACAGTTTTAGATTGTTATCATTTTGACAAATGTTAGAATTTCACCCAAAACTACGCTTAGGTGTCACCTAATTTATAGCTGACGCAATATAAATTATGTTTTGAAGATAAGTACGTTAAGAGACAGTGAAAAATTGAAGCAAAATTATTATTTCGGGCCATTTGTCTTTTAAAATGATAATGTTTCTTGTTTTATCAAGTTTTTTTATTTTAATTCCATGCGGAGTGTATTTTATTTCTTGTGGCAAATTGGATTTGATGTAGAGATGTTTTATGTTAAATTTGCATAGATTGTTTTAAATTCTTTATTGCACATAAAAATACAATTTAGAAACTTAAGTAGTAAGTAATATTATGTAAAAAACTTAAAAATGAAATTAGTTTAAAATCACGTAGAACATTAATTATATATTACTAGCTAGTTTAAGTTTTTTTCCCCACAGACACTCCTTAATTTTCTGGTTTAAAAAGTAGCCTGTCACTCTCCAGGTCTTCAACTATACTCATGCAATCACGTTGATCCGTTGCTCTGTTGCAGCGTGATTGAAGGACAAACCAACAAACCAATAAACCAATGTCCTACATGTTTTAAATAAATAAATTGAAATTGAAATAAATTAGGTTATGGTCCGCGGGAACCGAAAATCTCACTAATTAGAGAGAACAAAAATGAATATTTAATTCTACAGCTAAATTGCAAATTAGACTGTTAAATACATGATTGGTAGCCATGTTTAATCGTTGAGAGAATAGTTTGCGAATAATTAATCTCTATGGCTATTTACGCATAAACGTTTGCGTAGCTTCGATTGTGTTCCAGCGTGAACTAGATGATGCTCGCTACTTCGTCCGTGTGGTTAAAGGTTTTATCATTGAAAATGGTTATCAGATGCAAATCGCCAGAGACGTATTTTTGGCCATAGCTCCGAGGATTTTGGCAGAATCGAGATGAGAATAGTACCAAGAGTTGAGGAATTTATCGAGACACGTGTGAGCGTTTGAATTTTGAAAATCGGCTGGTAACTTTTTTTGGAATTTTGAAAAATGTAAAGAAGTTGGGTTTTATGTGGGTGTTTGTTTACTAAATTGTAAATATTTCGGAAAAAAACCGACTTAAGAAAAAATGAAAACCGGGATATCAGGATATCAGCTGTATAAGTACAGCTGATATCCTGATATCCCGGTTCAGCTGTACATCTGATCGTCGCGGGATCTTGCTCTATAAGTAGAGCAAGATCCCGCGACGATCAGACCTACATTATTTTAATAAAGCTGAAATTTTTTCTATGTATGTCTCTAATAGAGGTATAAACGATCCCCAACTATGAAGTTTGGTTCGCTGTTGCTTTGGAAGGTATCAGGTAAAAAAGGTGGCACCTCAAATTCGTTTAAGTATTAAGCTCCGTTTTTTTATATTTTTCTTTGGAATAATATTAGAAACCACGTTGTCCATTGTCAGACACCTAGTACGATTGCTACCCCCTGTCAGACACTCTTAAATTATAAAACAACAGGGATTTTTATCAATACTTTTTGTCGATATCGATGTCGATTGTCGATATCGATATCGATAGCCGATTGTCGATTGTCGATGTTGATAAATATATAAATAAAAACAAAAACTAAACAGGCATAAAAATTAGTTCCAATTTTAGCCACTGGGCTTGTTGTCTAAGTTGGTAGGATTGTATAAATTTAGATGCGTAGATCAAAACGTTCCCTTGCGGTTCCTTCCCCAAGCACAGTTTTAGATTGTTATCATTTTGACAAATGTTAGAATTTCACCCAAAACTACGCTTAGGTGTCACCTAATTTATAGCTGACGCAATATAAATTATGTTTTGAAGATAAGTACGATAAGAGACAGTGAAAAATTGAAGCAAAATTATTATTTCGGGCCATTTGTCTTTTAAAATGATAATGTTTCTTGTTTTATCAAGATTTTTTATTTTATTTCCATGCGGAGTGTCTTCTACTTGTGGCAAATTGGATTTGATGTAGAGATGTTTTATGTTAAATTTGCATAGATTGCTTTAAATTCTAAAGAGAAAAAAAATCATTGCAAATTGGATTTGATGTAGAGATGTTTTATGTTAAATTTGTATAGATTGTTTCAAATTCTAAAGAGAAAAAAAATCATTGCAAATTGGATTTGATGTAGAGATATTTTATGTTAAATTTGTATAGATTGTTTTAAATTCTTAAGAGAAAAAAAAACACATAAAAATACAATGTAGAAACTTAGGTAGTAAGTAATATTATGTAAAAAACTTAAAAATGAAATTAGTTTAAAATCACGCTTAACATTTATATATTACTAGCTGATGCCCGCGACTTCGTCCGCGTGGATTTAGGTTTTTCGGTTCCCGCGGGAACTCTTTAATTTTCCGGGATAAAAAGTAGCCTATGTGCTATTCCAGACTATAATCTATCTCTGTGCCAAATTTCATCCAGATCCGTTCATCCGTTGGAGCGTGATTGAGTAACAAACATACATCCATACATCCAAACTTTCGCATTTATAATATTTATTTGATTTGACTAGCTAGTTTAAGTTTTTTTCCCCACAGGCACTCCTAAATTTTCTGGTTTAAAAAGTAGCCTGTCACTCTCCAGGTCTTCCACTATACTCATGCAATCACGTTGATCCGTTGCTCTGTTGCAGCGTGATTGAAGGACAAACCAACAAACCAATATACCAACAAACAAACACACTTTCGCATTTATAATATTAGTATGACTAGCTGATGTCCGCGACTTTGTCCGCGTGGATGGAGGTTTTTTGGTTCCCGCGGATGGGTGGATGGATGGATGGATGTTTGTTACTCAATCACGCCAGAACGGCTGAACGGATCTGCATGTAATTTGGCACAGATATAGATTATAGTCTGAAATAGCACATAGACTACTATTTATCCCGGAAAATTAAAGAGTTCCCGCGGGAACCATAATATACTGCCATGCCCCTAACAGGTTAGCCCGCTACCATCTTAGACCGCATCATCACTTACCATCAGGTGAGATCGCAGTCAAGGGCTAATTTGTAGTGTATACAAAAAAAAAACTTTAATCCACGCGGACGAAGTCGCGGGCATCAGCTAGTATTCAATAAAACGTACGGAACCGTGAGAAGGTCACAATCCGCAAAAGGTATACCCACCACAATACCACCACATAGTGCAAGTGTGCACTAATAACGGACCAAAAAGATTACGAACGCACTCATTTGCAGCAAGGCTTTATATTACTCGTGAAATCCAAATTTGTTTTCCAAATGACGGCCCGATTTGAAATTTAAAATCTTGCCCCGAAATTTCCCAAAGGTTCTCTTTTTGATACAAATTTCGAGTGCACTCTTGTCCGTGTTTGATATTACTTTTGTGGCTCTTCAGAACGTACTTTATTATGCGGAAATAATTCCCGTTGGATAAATATGCTTATATTGTCTGCTTTGTTTGAGGTTAAGGATAAAAGATTGTAGCATTTATATTTATTATTAACTAGCTGATGCCCGCGACTTCGTCCGCGTGGATTTAGGTTTTTCGGTTCCCGCGGGAACTCCTTAATTTTCCGGGATAAAAAGTTGCCTGTGTTATTCCAGACTATAATCTATCTCTGTGCCAAATTTCATCCAGATCCGTTCAGCCATTGGGGCGTGATTGAGTTACAAACATCCACACATCCATACATCCATCCAAACTTTCGCATTTATAATATTTATTTGACTAGATGATGCCCGCGACTTCATCCGCGTGGATTGATGTTTTTTGATTCCCGCGGGAAATCTTAAATTTTCCGGGATAAAAAGTAGCCTATGTCTTTCCCCGGGATACAACCTACCTCTATACCAAATTTCATCAAAATCTTGCCTTCCGAAGCATGGGGGTGAAACAGACAACTTTCTACTTTTTACTTTTTAGTCTGCCTTTATTTATTTGTTTACCACTGCATCGGGGAGGTTGTCGGAATGCTAAAACCATTAAATGAAATAAAATAAAAATAAAAAAATGATAAATGATAAATGATTTATTTATTTCACGTAGGAAAACTTGTGTCACTTATGAAACGTTAAGACTCTACCACCGGTTCGGAAAGCTGATTCTACTGAGAAGAACCGGCAAGAAACTGAGCAGTTGCTCTGTTCTTAAAAAAGAAAAGGTTACAATAAGTAGACAATACAACACATAAGTTACAAATATTACACTGACTTGTGGGTCGCTGGATGCGAGGCCGGTTGCTTCCATGCAACTTTGTCATCAATAAAATCATCGATAGTGTAATAACCTCGACTTAAGAGGATATGGGATGAACGGGAAACTTTGAGAATAGGTATTGAACAATTATATTGCCGTCGCGCTGCTCCTCGAATAGAATTCCATAACACCCGATAGGGACATCTGCAACTTGGACCGATAATACCTATGAAAAACAGTCGAATTCTTACTCTCGTATTTTTCTGTTTCCTCCTCCAAAACAGAACCGATTTTAATTTTTTTTCAAGAACAATTTAAGAAGGACTCAGGCTATGTCGGTATGTTTTTCTTTTTTTGATTATATTCGTCAAATTTATATGCGGGATATCTGATGATGACGCGAAAACTGGGCCATTTTTTGCAATTTTTGAAGGTTCCAAATTCTTAAAATTAATAATTTATTGAAAAAAGCAAAACATAGGGACATGGCACGGACTCGTATAAATTTTATGGTGCAAAAATATTTTCACTATTGTAATTAGTCACGGAGAAAACAGACGATTGTATGGGGGAAACCGCCCTCCCGTATCGTCTTAAGAAATGCTGTATAACACAGTCTTTAAATCTATGTAATGGCAAATCCAGAAACTCTTTGGGGACTATAATATAAAAGCGTACACTCGACCCCACAAAGGTTTTCTGCACCTTGCGCACCATTAGACCAACGACATACCTTTAACGAGGTGCTAATGCTCAATTGAGACATGGGTCGAGCGAACCTGGCTCCAAGCCAACTACAATACGTTGCACTGCAAGGAATTTGGTGTTAAGTGTCTACCAAGTAAACTGGGGCCTTATTATTATTATTATTAGGGGGCCCGCACGAAACGAGCGACGGCCGAGCGACGGCGACAGCGGGGCGATGGAAACCGAGAGCTCCGGTGACAAATTTCGGGAAGGTCTTTTAGGCGAGCTGAAATTGTGGAAAAATATTATTTCGTTCGTTGCCAAATCCAGTTCTGCCAGTCTGGTAGAGCGTTTGCGATTATTTCGACACGACGCAGCATATACGCATTTGCAAAAAAAAATCGGAAAAAACATTTTTTTTGGCAACTTGATTTCTTTATATTTAAATTTTATACTTAAAGAAATCGAAAAAATAAAAAATAAATAAATCCCAGACGTATTTGTCAGTTATAAATTAGTATTAGCAGACCCAAATTTCAAATTCTTCCCAAAATTCGTCGCCAGCTCTCCGACTAATCGCATCGCCCCGCTACCGCCGTCGCCCCGCTACCGCTAATTTCGTGCCCGTACTCTTACAGCTACAGTGTAGCGATCACAATCACCTCTGCCCCCCGATTGTGAAAGGAAATCTTAATAGTAAACGTTTATCAAACGGATAATTCGACCTGTTTAAGGAGCTCATAGATACCTGCTTGTCAAAAATCATGAATGAACTCCTTAAACAGTTCAAGTTAAACGTTTTAAGGTGACGTTCAAATGATTACGATTTTATTTTTTATTTTTTATTTTTATTTATTGAAATGCCAACAAGTATTGTTCAAACAATTAATAATAATAAATAATACAGTCATGTCTCGTTCTATCACAACACTTAATTATAGGCAAATACAGCATTATTATAGATAATCCGGTCAATTTTTTTTTTTTTTTAATATTTAAATACAAAAGCACTAACTACAAGCTAATAGATTCACATAATTAAAGTTAAACTTGAATACATAATAATTAATATTATACAATTAATTTAAATTAGATTAATAAATTAAGTACAATAAAATAAAATAATTACAATTAAATTAGATCCTACTATACAATACCATTAAATTAAAAATTGAGTCGGCAAATTAAATAAAAAAGAAAAACATTGCATCCATAGAGTTACAGTTTCATTTCAACGAATAAAGTTTCTTCTTAAAGCTGGTTAGAGTGTCATGAAAAATGTCAATGTCAAGGTGGGTCAAATTGTTATAATTATTAATAAATCGACTAATTGGGGAGTATTTGCCAAGATTACTATTTGAAAAGCATGGTATAAAGGTGGTTTTTAGGGGAAATCTATTTATTTTAATCTTAATATCTTATTAAATCTATATATTTTTATTTGTTAAGATCTATTGGCCTCTGATTGGTTAACTCACAGACATATATAACTCTGTGGGTTAACTCTTCCGCTATTGGCCAAAATCCATTGACGCAGCAAAAATACCATAAATTCGACTTATCACGACAATTGAGACTGTATCCACGTTTTACATAATTAGGCTACTGAACAAATTACATTAAGGACTGTATTGTTTGCTTACCTTTGTCTTTGACGACCTCTATGGCACAGTAGTGAGCGCCTATAAGTGGGATCGATTCCAGGCAAGGTCAATTTAGGAATTTATAAGTGATGAATTTTCTCTGGTCTGGTTAAGGGCGAAATTGTAGCGATATATAAAAAGAGATCTTTTTTATCCACTACAAGTTAACTCCTGACTGCGATCTCACCTGATGGTAAGTGATGATGCAGTCTAAGATGGTGGGTGGGCTGACCTGTTAGCGGCTTGGCAGTTATATCAAACCCATACCCCTAATCGGTTTCTACTTTCTACACGGCATCGTACCGGCACGTCTTTGCCGGTACAGACAAAGCCCCGTGAATCGTCTAGTTTTGAATACAACTTCAGTCATACAACAACTTGCAGTAACAGCGTACATTGTATAAGATGCAAGTTTTCGTTAATTAAACCTCATTTATATACTTTAGAGTCATCGCACACTTGCGACGCGACGCGACAATAGCGATGATGCCAATGTCAAAGTAAATTATTTCTTACTGATTATTAAATAGAGGGTCTTCCAAAAGACCTAAAATTCACATCCTCGGTTAGTTTTAAGTTTGATATCCATTTTAAACTATAGATTAAAGTGAGTTGAAATTTGATGACGTCACAACTATGTATTTAATACAAATTTCCATTGGTCGAAGCGCGCCTTTAAGTTTGATAAAGAGTTGCTGATTTGATTGAGTTGTCATCATCCCTATAACCTATTCAATCGCATGTCTCGAGAAGTGCCATTGAATAGAACTACGAGTATCCTTAATATTAAAAATTATTAAATTTGTCTGACTGTTTGTCTGTTAAATTTTCACGGCCCAACAACTTGACTAATTTTGATGAAATTTTGTACAAAATTAATAGTTGCAACCCGAAGATGGACATTTCACCGTTTTTTATACCAGAAAAATCGAAAATTCTATATAATTCGAAATTATAAAACATGTAATATTTAATTTCTTAAAACGCACAAAACTCCGAAGTTAGATCATACCCGAGAACTCTTCGTAATGTTCTCGAAGTCTCCCAATCCGCACTTGGCCAGCGTGGTTGACCATGGCCTAACCCTTCTCATTCTGAGAGTAAACTCTTGCTCACTAGTCCTCAGAGCCGGCAATGGGTTGAAGTAATGATGATTTAGGCTGCGACTTTTAGTCGAGCGACATGTCGCCAGTGTAGCCTGTACCTTAGTTTGCTCATAGTTGACTGCAACAATGAGCGGAGGCGAGGTCAGCCCGCTAGTTATACAGCGACTCATGCTGCAGCGATAAAGTTTTTCTGTTTGAATACCTAGTTTAATTACTCCATCCCTTTTCATCGCATTGTATGGCCGTCCTTGCGTCAAACAACTAGCTAGGTGAAGATTTTATTTACGTACTAGTGTGGATTTGACCTAATGTAAATGACATTGTGAGGCGGTCATAGCCTAGTTGTTTAGGCACCAAACTTTATCTTTCTTTCTTTCTTCAATCCCGATCTTCTATTCGTAGGTACGAACAAAACCCTGGCCTTATCGATCCCTGGGCACACGGAAATTTGTGTGTAAAAATCTTATTATTTGCTCTAATGGTGAAGGAAAACATCGTAAGTGGAGATTCTATTAACGAACTAGTGTGTATTTGACCTAATATAAATGGCATTGTAAGGCGCAAGGCCCACAGAACATAGAGTGGAGTGATTTGTTTATTTATTTCTTTGTTTTTTCACATCAACAACTTCCATACACTGACAAAATATTTCTAACTTTTCGCGTATGGTTGTCCATTACAGGTGTGACAAAACTAATTTCTATTATAGATCCTGTTTCCTTTACATTCAAGGTCTAGTCCCACTACAGAGGCGCGGAGTGACGCGGCAGGTATTCTTTGTTTGCCGCTACTTACCGCGCCGCTCCGTGCATCTCAAGTGGGAATATACCTTTATGATCAGTTAATCATACAACGTTTATCTTTTGCCAAAAATAATCAAAGCGTGCCTAATTAGATACGTGGTCATTAATAAACATGTTGAGCAGAAAAGGACCGAGATGTCTCCCTTGGGGAACGCCTGAGTAAACTAGAAGAAAATGAGGACCAGTAACCTTTAATTGGTAAACGCTTGAGTGGGTTCCGTTAGATGGGATGATTACCTTTTCTAAATTGGGTCTGGTTTGGGTCTTTTGGGACCTTTTGGGTTATTTTCAGCCTTGAGGCAAAGGCTTTGCTCAAATGTGCATAGATAGATAGATTTTTTATTGCGACACAAAATCATACTTACTAATATTATAAATGCGAAAGTGTGTTTGTTTGTTGGTTTATTGGTTTGTTGGTTTGTTGGTTTGTCCTTCAATCCCGCCGCAACGGAGCAACGGATCGACGTAATTTTTGGCATGGGTATAGTTGAGGACCTGGAGAGGCTACTTTTTATCCCGGAAAATTAAGGAGTTCCCGCGGGAATCAAAAAACTTTAACCACGCGGACGAAGTCGCGGGCATCAGCTAGTATATAAATAAACAAACACGAATTCCAACTCCAGATTCTGTGGCCGCGGATACTTCAACCACTAGCCACCAACAATATAACCTAAGTTAATTGTTAATGAACCTACGTCACCTCTATTAATTGTATGGGAATAAGCCAGCATAGGTACTAAATAGCTCTGTAAGCTCTTACTTAAGCTCTATTGCATAGGTATAAGAACCAAGATTGCGCGAGATTTGTGCGATTTTTTATTGGAAACAAGACTTTGTTAGCGGGTGTTAAGATCTATTACGACTGCAGCGACATACTTTTTATTAGTGTAGGGTGACTAATAAAGGTTTAATGTTATCTAAATCCTACTACTTAATACATGCTATAAACGTGAAAGTTGTAAGAATTTGCAAGTTTATATGTTTGAATGTTTGTCTTTAATCCTGGAAAATAAACAGTTCCCGCGGGTAACAAAAAACTTTATTTTATTTACTATTTTTTTGTATGAAAATACCACGATTACATTTTATAGAATACTAGCTGATGCCCGCGACTTCGTCCGCGTGGTTGAGGTTTTTTTGATTCCCGCGGGAACTTCTTAATTTTCCGGGATAAAAAGTAGCCTATGTGCTATTCCAGACTATAATCTATCTCTGTGCCAAATTTCATCCAGATCCGTTCATCCGTTGGAGCGTGATTGAGTAACAAACATACATCCATACATACATACATCCATCCATCCAAACTTTCGCATTTATAATATTTATATGGATAATTATCGACTTTTCATGGCTCAATTTTTTTTTATTTAAGTTAAGAGCGGGTCACGTTTTCAAGGAGAGTTTTCATAACATGTCTTTATTGCTTTTTACAATGAGGTATTTACATACAGGTACAGGAGGTACATCTGGGATAAAAAGTAGCCTATGTGTTATTCCAGACTATAATATATTTCTGTGCCTTTCATCCAAATCCGTCTAGAAGTTTTTAACAAATACATACACACCCATATACAAACTTTCGCTTTTATAATATTAGTGTGATTTTGTAAGAAATAAAAGGCATTTTTTTTAGCGACCATGTCTCATTTTCGTATGTGATCTTAGGCACTCTAGCCGGTGTCAAATAACGCTAGACCGAGGAATGCCTCCGAGTCGCCTAGGCATCCGACCCGCATGCTCGCCCTGTAATTTGCATTTCATTCGCACAACTTCGGAGACATTCACGTTACGTGTGGCGAGAGAAAACACCACGTGTTTTGTTTAAGTTGGTTGGTACTTTATCTTATTTTTTTACTAGTATCTTAGACAGCATCATAACGTACTATCAGGTGATATTGCAGTAAAAGGCGAATTTGTAGTAGAATAAAAAAAAAGGTTTTGTCTACGCTCCTGATGCGTTTTTTTTCTTTATTTGTTTAGGGGCTTTTATTCATATGTAAAGTCCCACTTTATCTGACCCAAGGTGACAGCACCACTAGTATAGTCCCAAAACTTAAATATCAAATAAATATTATAAATGCGAAAGTTTGGATGGATGTATGGATGTATGGATGTATGGATGTATGGATGTATGGATGTATGGATGTGTGGATGTATGGATGTTTGTTACTCAATCACGCTCCAACGGCTGAACGGATCTGGATGAAATTTGGCACAGAGATAGATTATAGTCTGGAATAGCACATAGGCTACTTTTTATCCCGGAAAATTAAAGAGTTCCCGCGGGAACCAAAAAACCTAAATCCACGCGGACGAAGTCGCAGGCATCAGCTAGTGAAAAATAAAACAAAAACTAAACAGGCATAAAAATTAGTTCCAATTTCGCCACTACACATGTCAGCCCCCTTAGAATAACTACCTATAGAAACCTAGTACACTCGCGAAATGTTAGCCGTTCAATTGGTGCTATAAATGGCATCGTACGACGCTCGCGCATAGTCCGAAAAAAGCTGGTTAACTTACAATGCTATAAACAAACTAACCAATTACTTACCCAACTTTTAGGTGGAAAACATTTAAACTGGCAACATTATGTTTGCGTTTACGAGGCAAGTAAACACAGCACACATACCTAGCGAATTTGCAGCTTGCGTTTTGAGGCGTTGTTGGGAAACATACCTTCTATAGGTAGTTATTCTAAGTCAGCCCCATTATTTTCTAAATTAAAAACAGAAAACAAAAACAAGGTAACTTACAAGAACAAAAACACTTCAAGAAATTGTTCGAATCCCAGGTGGGATAGCGTTCAATTTCAGGCAAAACCTGTCATAGATAAAAAATGAATGGTTAAGACTCTATTTTCTTTTTCTTTTTGTTTTATTGGGTCAATTCATCTGTCCCTCGACTGGCCGGGTTAATTTAATAATAGATAAAGTTCGTTTTGGCAAGCCACGCTACGCAATGCGGAAATTCCGCAATATTTACTGCCAATAGATATCTCTGTGCCCGAACTTTATCAGGTCTGGGTACTACCATCGCTTAAAGACGTATTGTTATAATATTGTTGACGTTCGTGTTGAAGAATTATAATCCTTATTACAGCGACGTCCTGGTACATGACAATAAACTGTCATTTTAAAATAATAATGCTTTAAACGATGGTAGTAACCTCACTGGCCTTTGCTTCAAGCTTCTATTTAACTTGCAATGTCTGTGTGGTTGTTTAGGTCAAATTTTGCAACTGAATTTTAAAACAAGTATCCCCAACCGATTGAGCTGAAATTTTGCATACACGTGTAGTTTGGATGACAATATAGGTACTAAAATTCTACATCAATGATGACAATGCATGGTGAGCTAAGTGGCGTCATTCTAAATCCAATATGGCGGACTCCCAAAGATGGCGGACTAGTTATATTTTATGCACATCCATGTTAATGAGTATTAATAATTAAAAGAGTTTGCTGACAAGAATACGAGAAATAAAATTATGTCACACTAATTATTTCAATATGGCGGATGATAGAAGCTTGTTTTAAAATGAGCACTTGTAAAAAGTCTATTTGAATAAAAAAACTATTGAATTTTGTTTTTTTTTTAATTTTTGCTCACTTTTTACAAGTATTCGTCCATTATATATTCGTTCTGATATTCCAGTCCACGAATACGTGGACTGGATGTCTCATTATCTCTGGGTTGTATTTCTCATTACTGTCAACCTTCAACTCAATTAAATCACTTAATATTATTTCGCTTTAACGTCCTATCTTATCAACCGATTTTGATGAAAATAGAGACATAGGTTGTATCCCGAGGAAGGGCTTAGGATACTTTTTATCCCGAAAAGTCAAGAGTTCCCAAAAGTTACCATTGGAACCAAGCGGGCATCAGCTAGCGTGATGGAAGTTAACAAAACAATACTTAACAATTGTTCAAACATGGCATTAACTAAAAATAGTGGCCTCTGAGTCTTGTTACCAGCGAACCAAAGTGTCGAGTTAGGGTTGCTATCGGCCCCTGGGGGGTCGTTCGGCCCCGCAGTGAAATATAGCCGCCAGCTCCGCGGCTATACCGTTTCACTTTTATTCCCTTAAGTGAATTATACTCGTATAACTAGCTACTGCCCGGTATGGTTGCAATTCCTCTTCTAGCTTAAATTTCTTGGTACATTTACACCTGCAAATTAGAGAGTTCCTATAACTATTTGACATGTAAAAACTTAATTATAATGCTATATAAAAAATCCGGATTATTCGAAAGGACATGTCCCAGTTCAGTATGGAGGGTGGTTTTTTATTCTGAGTGTCAATGAACCAGAACCAAACTGCCATCACGTGAAAGAGAAAAAAATATAACATTAAACGCCGTTTAAATAATAATTTTAGAAAACCCCGTTTTTTTAAAAATTAATTTTGAAAAATATCGTTTGTAGAAAATATTTTTCGATGGATGGCAACACTAAAACTTGGGTAAGGCGCACTAATTGTGATTATTAATATTCCATTTCGATAAACTACTCATTTTCCACTACATAGGTAGTACATACAACATTATAAGATTAATAAATAATAATTGAGTATTTGAGACATTCGTAAAATAATTATTAAACAACAATAAATCACCAATAAACTAAGATAAACAAAACTGACAGTGACATTTGACAATCACCCAATGACATACGTGACAAAAAAAAACAAGTTTTTTTTTTACTGTTGATAAGATTCAGACAAAGATCTAAAAAATCCACAAAATAAAAAAATATTTTTCTCCAAATTGGGGTCCTTTAAAAATGTGTAAATAATTCTAAAAGCCATATTTTAGGATCTCTATTCACGTGTATTAAAATCATCTTGGTTCATGTTCAAGGCCCAATCTTGGACAAGTCCTTTCAACGAGATTGGGAGTATAGAGTATTATAATTATAAATATGAGACGTTATTGGCATGAAAGTAGATAAATATAATCACATAACAATTAACTTAATTTTTCAAAATTCTTACGGGATAAAGAAGAATAAAATTGTAATATTTTCACTTTAAAGTTGCGCACGGAAGCGAAACCACGGACGCTCGCTAGTATAGTGTAGTAATTCTCAAATATGTGTATACCTACTTAAAATTTTAATTTTATACACAACAGAATTCATAACAATAAAACATTCAAAAATAGTGGCCTCTGAGTCTTGTTACCAGCGAACCAAAGTGTCGAGTTAGGGTTGCTATCGGCCCCTGGGGGGTCGTTCGGACCCGTGGTGAAATATAGCCGCCAGCTCCGCGGCTATGCCCTTTCACTTTTATTCCCATTAATGAATTATATAACTAGCTAATCCATACTTAATATTATAAAAATGCCAAAGTATGCCTTTTTGTCTGCTACGAAGGCGAAATTTGATACAGAGATAAGTGGCCTACATCCTTCCCCGGAATGCAATCCATCTCTAAACCAAATTTCATCAAAATCGGTTGAAAAGATGGGCCATTAAAAAGTAGCAGACAGGCAGACGGATAGACCGACAGACACGATTTCGCATTTATAATATTAGTATAGACTACTACATACTGGTAAGTACTTAGTGCAGTGATCTCCCTGGCTCAGTGGGAAGTGCTATGGGTTTGAAAGTAGAAGGTCCCGGATTTGGACATCGGCAGAATATACTCTCTACGCTACGTAGAGCTATGTACGCCAGCTACGAACGCAGCGTAGTGTACGTAGCTCTACGTTTTGATAAAAATTGATTGACAATGATCTACGACATAGCTCTCTCTAGGTAGCGTAGATACCGTCTACGCTACGTAGAGCTATGTACGCCAGCTACGAACGATGCGTAGTAACGTACATTACCCTTACTCTGAGATTGATCGAATTTAAAATACGGTCTCACTAAGTGAGGTGAATCACATTTGAGTCAAACTAAAATGGACCCAAAAACTCTTGATTTAAAGCCACAAATTCAGTGCAACCGATTCAAATTTCGAAACGTATCGTTTGGAGCGCTAGCTGTGAATGCATACACGAAATTGAGCTCTAAATTAATAATATTAAGATTCATTTTAGTTTGATGCATATGTAATTCACCTCACTTAGTGAGACCGTATTTTAAATTCGATCAATCTCAGAGTAAGGGTACATAGCTCAACGTTTTGATATTAATTGATTGACAATGATCTACGACATAGCTCTCCCTATGTAGCGTAGATACTGGGTACGCTACGTAGAGCTACGTACGCTGCGTAGCGTAGGAATAGAATTGAATATAAATTGTTTTGCAAGAATATAGTACAAATATTGCTTATATTTTGCTCGGACACATTTACCCAATTGATCAGTGCGCAAATTAAAGTTCCTCACCACAATTAAACGTCAGAATTATCTGATTAATATTACTATTAATATAATATACATAAAATAAACATAATATACAGGCTCAGTTATTTATTTAACAAAACATTATTTTTTTTTAAGTTTTCTCTGCGTCTTGTTCCTAATTTCCGAGGGTCGTGACCCCATTCCATTAATCATAATATAATGGCAGGTTCTTCCGCATGCGACTCAACGAGGTGTACTATTTCAACTCTTAGGTTACTAATGATTATTGTCAGATGTTAGTGATAATAACCGGGACCGATGGCTTAACGTGCTCGCCAAGGTACGGAGGAAACGGCTAAATTCAGACTTCCAAATTCGGTCATCCATCCAGTTACCGACTTGGGTCAACGTTGCTTAACAATCGCAATCGACTGATATGCGTTATCTCAACAAGGCCACTCGTCCCTCAAATTTTTTGAAGTGAAAACTTCTTTACCCGCGTTGAGCACTTTGTGGTAGGGGAAAATCTTATGGGTTCGCGTCACCGACATGCTATGACGTATTGTGCAACATTAGTGATGTGCATGTCTTTACAAGCAAAAATGAATGGGTTTAGTAAAAAGTTTAATGTGTTTAAATACTGTACATTGTTTATTTAATATGATTGTATACTAAGTGTTATTTCAATTAAATTGTATTTATATTTTGTCATGATCTTGTACAGCCCGTAATATATTTGAATAATAAATAAACCATATAAACATGTATATAATTGTTGCTCGGAGTGTACATCAATAGATGTGAAAACTAGATTGATATTGATAATTTTAATTTAAACATGAAATTTCAAATTTTAATACTAAAATTGTATAAGTTTTCACTTCTATCCCGTCCCTACCTCGTCCCAGTCACTATGACTGCCAGTTTTTTTTAAGTTATGTATGACAAAACTCTGACGGCCTATATTCTAGTAAAGTATCGAGCTAGGCTTGAAATTTGTCCCTCGGGCGTACTTCAGTTCAGGTATGAAATATATTCGCATAGTAATGCAACGGGATACCTGGCTATTTTTCCTAAGTGAATAATTTAATACATAAGTGAATTCCACTGTTTTTTGACTTTAGCAGATATATAATTGACGTTTTTTGAAGTGAAAACTTCTTTAGCCGCGTTGGGCACTTTTTGGTAGGGGGTAAACTTGTGGATTCGCGTCACCGACACCGTCACCGACACCTCGCGTTGTTACGAAGACAGAAGGTCTTAAATATAAATATACTACATTCGTAATTAAACTTTAATGTATTAGTTTTAAGGTTTATATTTGGTTTTTTTTTAAATTGTTTTAAATAAATTTTAAGAGGAGAACTGCTGGTTTTGATATCGCAGAGCCCTTCACCCATACTATTCCACCACTACATCCCATTAACGTCCCACTGCTGGGCACAGGCCTCCACTCTCATAGGAGAGAGGGAATTAGAGCTTAGACCCATCACTGGTCCAATGCGGGTTAGCGGGCTGTAACGACTAATATCATGTCAGTGATAATAACCGGGACCGACGGCTTAACGTGCTCTCCGAGGCACGGGGGTGAGACACCGCCAACTTCCTAACTCCGGACTAGTACTGAGAATTTCTAGTCAGAAAACCCAATACTTAATTATGGCCTGACCCATACTATTATTATAAATGCAAAAGTGTGTCCGTCTGTCTGTGTGCTTAAACGACCCATCTTTTCAACTGATTTTGATGTTATTTGTTATATAGAAAATTAAAGAGTTCCCGCGGGGATAAAAAAAAATTGGCAGTCGTAGGGACTGCGATCAAATTTTTTTTTTTAAATAAAAAAAAAGTATATAAACCTTAGCACTAAGGCATCAAAGTTTAATTTGAATGAAGTATGTAATTTATATTTAAGACCTTTTGTCTTCGTAACAACGCGAGCATGTCACCGACATGCATGTCGAAGACGCCGCGAATCCACAATTTTACCCCCTACCAAAAAGAGCTTAACGCGGCTAAAGAATTTTTCACTTCAAAAAATCTTAATCCACGCGGACTAAGTCGCGGGTATCATCTAGCACTATATTATCAAACTAGAGGATGCTCGCGACTTCGTTCGCGTGGCATAAGTTTTTAATTCCCACAGGCACTCCTTAATTTTCCGGGATAAAAAGAAGCCTATGTCACTCTCCAAGTCCTCAACTAAGTATACCCATGCAAAAAATCACGTTGATCCGTTGCTCTATTTCGGCGTGATTGAAGGATAAACTCTCTATTTGACGTCCTTGGGGATAGAATTTTCAAAAACTGTGAATCACGTATTTTTTCATTTCAGACCGAAATCCCAAACACCAAGTTTCATGGCTACAGCTTGAAAAATGACGTACTTTCCTACAAACTTTCAACCCCTGTTTCAGCCCTTTGGGGGTGGAATTTCGAAAAACGGTGAAATACGTATTTCTTTATTTTTTACCGAAAGCCCAAATACCAAGTTTCGTTGATATAACTTGAGAAATGACGGACTTTCATACAAACTTTAAACCGCTATTTCACCCCCTTAAGGGTGGAATTTTGAAAAATCCTTCCTTAGTGAGCGCCTACGTTACAAAAGGAACCTACTGTCAAAATTTCAAGTTTCTAGCCACAGCGGTTTAGGCTGTGCGTTGATATATATAAGTCAGTCAGTCAGGACTTTGAATTTTATATATTAATATAGATAAATATTATAAATGCGAAAGTTTGGATGGATGTATGGATGTATGGATGTATGGATGTTTGTTACTCAATCACGCTCCAACGGCTGAACGGATCTGGATGAAATTTGGCACAGAGATAGATTATACTCGTAGTCTAGAATAGCACATAGGCTACTTTTTATCCCGGAAAATTAAAGAGTTCCCGCGGGAACCGAAAAACCTCAATCCAGACGAAGTCGCGGGCATCAGATAGTTATGCAATAATAACTATTATTAGTACTATATTATAATGTTCTTGTGTGCAATAAAGATTTATTAAATAAATAAATAAATATTATAGACTCTATATAGATAGACTCTATAGTATATTATCATATACATACATTTTTATACATTATACGATAACTCTAAGCGCATCATTCGTAGGCGGTATATATCGGCATGTATCGGCGAAAAGGGAGAAATTCAAGGCTGAATATTATATTTGCGGTATAAGCAGACGACTTATATACATAATCGGCTCAATATGGCGGCGGAGCCGATATCTCACGGCCGCGTATATCCAATACTCGGAAAGAACTTCCAAATTGCCTTTGGATAATATAATATACAAGTTTTGTGGTGTACTTTTCCTGTTTTTTTTTCCATTTATTTTATTTTATATTATTGCAAACGTACTCAAAACAGGTTGTCACCAAAACATCGTCAAAATAGAAGAAATTCAAAACAGGATCCAAGCAACAACCTTAATGTACAGTATACAGTACAGTGGATGTGTACACAACATAACGAGCATAATATGGAAAATACAATATAATATATTATAATCACAATAATAGGTATAGTTAACATACTTAAAAGTTAAAAATTAGAGTGCAGTTTTAAAAATATAAAATTAAAAATTAAAAAAGTTAAAAAAAAGGTATATTATATCTATATATATAAAATTCAAAGTCCTGAGCTTGAAATTTTGACAGTAGGTTCCTTTTGTGACGTAGGCGCTCACTAAGGAAGTATATTTCAAAATTCCACCCCTAAGGGGGTAAAATAGGGGGTGAAAGTTTGTATGAAAGTACTTCATTTCTCAAGTCATAGCCATGAAACTTAGCATTTGGGCTTTCTGTAAAATATGAAGAAGTATGTGTTTCACCATTTTTTAAAATTCGATCCCCAAGGATGTTAAATAGTTTGTTCTTCAATCACGCCGCAACAGAGCAACGGATCAACGTGTTTCAACGTTGCATTGGTATAGTTCCTCAACTATACCAATGCAACGTTGAAACACTTCGACTTCGTCCGCGTGGTTTAAGTTTTTTTTCCCCACAGGCAATCTATAATTTTCCGGGATAAAAAGTAGTCTATGTCACTCTCCAGGTACTTACCTCAACTATACCCATGCAAAAAATCACGTTGATCCGTTGCTGCAGTGTGATTGAAGGACAAACTATATTTAACGGCCTTGGGGGTCGAATTTTTAAAAATGGTGAATTACGTAGGTACTTCTTCATATTTAACTGGAAGTCCAAGTGCTAAGTTTCACGGCTATAACTTACTACTATTACCTATTCTGTGCTATAACTTAACTTTCATACAAACTTTAAACCCTTATTTTAACCCTTTGGGGGTAGAATTTTGAAAAACTGTGACACATGATCTTCTTTATTTTTTAACGAAAGCCAAAATACCAAGTTTCGTTGATATAATTTGAAAAACGTTTCTACAAACTTTCATCCCCTATTTCACCCCTTTGGGAATTTTCAAAAATGTTGAAACACATACTTCTTCATATTTAACCAAAAGCCCAAATGCTAAGTTTCATGGCTATAACTTGAGAAATGAAGGACACTTTCAACACCTGTTTCACCCCTTAGGGGGTGGAATTTTGAAAAACTGTGACACACGTACTCCTTTATTTTTTTCTGGTAGCTCATATACCAAGTTTCATCGATATAACTTGAGAAATGACGGACTTTCATACAAATTTTAACCCCCTATTTCACCCCTTTAGGGGTGGAATTTTGAAAAATCCTTTCTTAATGAGCGCCTACGTCACTAAAGGAACCTACTGTCAAAATTTCAAGTTTCTAACCCCAGCGGTTTAGGCTGTGCGTTGATATATAAGTCAGTCAGTCAGTCAGTCAGTCAGTCAGTCAGTCAGTCAGGACTTTGAATTTTATATATATAGATATAGATTTAAAGACACTATGTTCTTGTGTTCTTTAAGGCGACTTTTCCTGTGATCCCTTTTTTTTTTATCCACTACAAGTTAGCTCTTGACTGCGATCTCACCTGATGGTAAGTGATGATGCAGTCTAAGATGGTAGCGGGCTAACCTGTTAGGGGCATGGCAGTTATATTAAACCCACACCCCTATTCGATTTCTACACGGAATCGTACCGGAAAGCTAAATCGCTTGGCGGCACGTCTTTACCGGTAGGGTGGTAACTAGCCACAGCCGAAGCCTTCCACCAGGCCAGACCAGGGAAAATTTAGAAATTATAAATTCCCAAATTGACCCTGCCGGGGATCGAACCCGGGACCTTCGTACGTTAAGACAACAGCGCTCGACTCTGCGCCACGGAGGTCGATAAAAAGCTTTTTTACCCTTTTTAGGGTTCCCCATGAGTGACTAGTGGCCTAGTTGCGACAACGCATATCAGTCGATTGCAATCGTTAAGCAACGTTGACCTAGGTCGGTAACTGGATGGGTGACCGAATTTGGTAGTCCGAATTTGGCCGAACCTAACCATTAGACCAACGAGGCAGACTGTAAAAATACGGTATAGAACAATGACTATCTTCTGTAGAAGGCAAAAAGTGTAAAACATTATTTGGCAATTTTGAAACTTGGCAGCCATGGTGGTTTTCAAAAATGAACAAAGCCTTGCTCCAATACGCCACAGGTGGCGGCCCTGGCACCTGTCCAGTCAGATTGATATTGAATGCAGTTTGATTTTCATTTCGAATATTTTATGACCGTACTTCCGCATAATATTCGTTTTTTTTTAATTTATTCTCAACGCAAAGAAAGAAAAAGCGTATGACACAATGTTTCCATGCTATAGAATCGCACAAGGCGCACGGAGTCGAGTGGTAAACTTGGTTATTAAGTTTGAGCCATCATCATCATCATCACCAATTGGGTATTTCACAAATAGTCAAATCAGCAACTTTTTTCAAACGTCAAAACGTGTTCTTATTAAGGAATTTATGGTTTTTCAACGCACTTTTTTACTTTAATCGATTGTATATAATGGTTATTCAACATAAAACTTTCAGGGGACGTGGATATTACGACTTTTGGGAGATCCTATATTTTAATAAAAAATAAATAATAATTTATTTGAATAGTAGTCAAATACCCAATTCAACTTATTAACTCACTTACCTTGAGCACACGATTGAAATTTTTATCTATATCTGTACTAATATGACAAAGTTAAATAATGTTTTAGTGAGGTTTTTGATTACCGCTTTGGTTACTTAATAAGTTTATGCATAACTAGCTGATGCCCGCGACTTCGTCTGCGTGGATCGAGGTTTTTCGTTTCCCGCGGGAAATCCTTAATTTTCCGGGATAAAAAGTAGCCTATGTGTTATTCCAGACTATAATGTATCTCTGTGCCAAATTTCATCCAGATCCGTTCAGCCGTTGGGGCGTGATTGAGTAACAAACATCCATCCATACATCCATACATCCATCCAAACTTTCGCATTTATAATATTTATTTGATTATTTGATAAAAGTTTATTTCGAGCAACTATAGATTAACATTAATATTTTTGGTATCTAAAAATTTTAAGTGGGAGACAACAACTAAAATCAATTTTCAAAACTGAACTTAGCCGTGTTATATATATGCCGTACGCCACAGGTTGCGGCCCTGGCATCTGTCCAGCGGGATTGAACGCTGAATGCAGTTTGATTTCCATATCGAATATGTATGAGCCCTTATGGCGCCAGTTGATGTACTTTTTTTAAATTTAAGGTTGTTGTAAGGTGTTTTAAGGTTGACCACTGTGTGTGTGTGTGTGTGTGTGTGTGTGTGTGTGTGTGTGTGTGTGTGTGTGTGTGTGTGTGTGTGTGTGTGTGTGTGTGTGTGTGTGTGTGTGTGTGGGAGGGTGTATGGATGTGGGTGTGTTATGTCGATGTCTTTAAATTTGTTTATCACTATTTAAAGAGTAAACAGACTTTAAGCTTATACAACTAACAATCAAAACCAAAATATGAGAGAGTTAATATTAAAGATACCTACTCATTGCATAATGAACTCTACTGCAAATCTGAGGTGAAGAACTAATAACCTTAAGCTATGCTGCACTTAGTGGTGTCATTTACGGTATAAAAAAATCTTTAGTGCGACAAATCACATATAATCGATTTTCCAAACTGAACTTAGCCGTGTTATACGCCATACGCCATACGCCACAGGTGGCGTCCCTTGCATCTGTCCAGCGGGATTGAACGCTGAATGCAGTTTGATTTCCATATCGAATATGTATGAGCCCTTATGGCGCCAGTGGGTGCGGCGAAATATTTTTCGTTGCCAAAAGAGGGAAAGAAAGAAAGAAAGAAAGAAAGAAAGAAAGAAAAAACATTTATTTCCAGTTTTGCCACACATGCCCTTACCTCAAGGGTATCAGGGGGTCTACTCTCTTTCTCTAAAACGAAACTTCGCAAACAAACGAACGAAATTTCGTTAACTCCTCTCCTGCATAATATTATCTCCTCTCTATTTCGTTTTCGTACACGCAGACGAAGTACGGATCCATAGAAAATTTTCGTGGCCGATTGGATTGAACGATTTTGAGTGGGTCTAATAACAGACTAATTACGTTCGTTTGCGAAGTTTCGTTTGAGAGAAAGAGAGTAGACCCCCAGGTATGCTACCCCGGCGCCTCCATCACCACCACCAACAGCAATGTGCTAAACTACCAAGGTGACAGAAGCGCCGGGACAACAGGAGTCATGTGTGGCACAACCCGAAAAAAGGCCCCAACTCAGCATAATGCTGCATGATTTAAATATGCACAAGGGCAGTATAAAAACCATGCAGCGCTGATTTTCAGCCGGGGCCCTATTGCGGGCGACGCCACGGACCCATAATTATATCAAATAATCAAATAAATATTATAAATTCGAAAGTTTGGATGGATGTATGGATGTATGGATGGATGTTTGTTACTCAATCACGCCCGAACGGCTGAACGGATCTGGGTGAAATTTGGCACAGAGATAGATTATAGTCTGGATTAACACATAGGCTACTTTTTATCCCGGAAAATTAAGGAGTTCCCGCGGGGACCAAAAAACCTCAATCCACGCGGACGTAGTCGCGGGCATCAGCTAGTAAATAATAAACTAGCACTAAGTCACTAATTACAGCCTATTGCACTTATACCAACACATACATAAATAATATTTTAAAACCTATAAATTTTAATTGAATAGAAGAAAACAAAATAAATATAATTCACGGAGGGTTGTTTTAAGTTTGACCACTGGGTGTGTAGGTCACTCAGTGTGGATGCGGGTGTGTTCTAGTTAAGTTTGAGGCTTCGGCCGTGGCTAGTTACCACCCTACCGGCAAAGACGTGCCGCCAAGCGATTTAGCGTTCCGGTACGATGCCGTGTAGAAACCGAATAGGAGTATGGGTTTAATATAACTGCCATGCCCCTAACAGGTTAGCCCGCTACCATCTTAGACTGCATCATCACTTACCATCAGGTGAGATCGCAGTCAAGGGCTAACTTGTAGTGGATAAAAAAAAAAAAATGTTTTTAGTTAGAGAGGGGTGTCATAAGCTTGCTCCATTGGTCTAGTGGTTAACATGTTCGACTGCGGCCGACGAGGTCCCGGGTCGGGCTTTAAGTAACTAAGTATTGGGTTTTTCTGACTAGAAATTCTCAGTATTAGCCCGGAGTTAGGAAGTTGGCGGTGTTTCACCCCCGTGCCTCGGAGAGCACGTTAAGCCGTCGGTCCCGGTTATCCATACTAATATTATAAATGCGAAAGTGTGTCTGTCTGTCTGTCTGCTACGCTTTCACGGCCCATCTGCTCAACCGATTTTGATGAAATTTGGTACACGGGTAGATTGTATTCCGGGGAAGGACATACGCTACTATTAAATTAAAGAGTTCCCGCGCGCAAACAATCTTAATCCACGCGGACGGAGTCGCGGGAATCATCTAGTGTTATATATATACTAACATGATCACGCACAACGGGCACCTCGTGCTTAAGTGCGAAAAAGCCCAGAGAGATATATATACTAACATGATAATAGTCGTTAAAGCCCGGCAACCCGCATTAGAGTAGCGTGATGGGTCTAAACTCTAATTCCCTCTCTCATATGAGAGTGGAGGCCTGTGCCCAGCAGTGGGACGTTAGTGGGGCATTTTCCGATACAACCGAGTTACAACCGGTGATATATTTATAGTTATAATAGTAATAATTGATTATCAAAGTTTCGTTCAACACCTCAAGAAGCTTTCGCTTGGTTTTTGGATTAAGGGTCGGATACATAAGGCGGTTATCCTTGAGACGGCACGAATTGTGAGGAAGTTTTTTTTTTTTTTTTGAGTTCCTCTCTCTGGAGCCCTGACCGCCGGCTGCTTGGGTCTTTAAGGCCCCGCAGTGGGTGGAAGTTTTATAAGATTATTTTTAAATGTGTTTTGTATAGTATTTTTATATATTTATGTAAAACGTGTTTAGAAATCAAATACGAATAAATATTATAAATGCGAAAGTTTGGATGGATGTATGGATGTTTGTTACTCAATCACGCTCCAACGGCTGAACGGATCTAGATGAAATTTGACACAGAGATAGATTATAGTCTGGAATAGCACATAGGCTACTTTTTATCCCGGAAAATTCAAGAGTTCCCGCGGGAACCGAAACACCTCAATCCACGCGGACGAAGTCGCGGGCATCAGCTAGTAATTTTATAAAAATACTAGAGGACGCCCGCAACTTCGTTCGCGTGGCATAAGTTTTTTTAATTCCCACAGGCACTCCTTCATTTCCGGGATAAAAAGAAGCCTATGTCACTCTCCAGATCCTCAAATATACTCGTACCTACCCATGCAAAAAATCACATCGATCCGTTGCTCTGTTGCGGCGTGATTGAAGGACAAACTCTCTATTTAACGTCCTTGGGGATAGAAATTTCAAGACTGTGGAATACGTATTTCATAAATTTAAATCGGAAGCCCAAATACCAAATTTCAGGGCGATAACTTGAAAAACGACGGACTTTCATTCAAAGGGGTTGTTTAGGTATTTGTACGGCATTTCAGAATGTTCGGGGTCATAAAATAGTAACATTTTTTTCTTTATTTCTTACTAAAAAGTTCAATTTACGAGGTACAATGCGAAATTATTTTGCAAAATGAAAGCTCAACAACATGCGTCCATTTTGACATTGACGTATATTACACGTGTCATTATGACATTTGACATAAAATTACCTGGGAAATGTGAATTAACCTTAAAATATCCAACAGCAGTCAGATTGATGGATGGATGCGCTGCGAGAGTTGCTATTCTACAAATGTACCTAATTAAACATTTTATTTTTGTACCTCTTAATCACTGTAAAACTGCCAAAAAGCATATTTTATTTTGTTTTCTATGATTTTATACTATTTTTTGGAATACTGTACAAGTACCTGGCCCAAGATGAAACAACCCCTTTTCAACCCCTATTTAACCCCTTTGGTGGTGAAATTTTTAAATATTTTGACACACGTTCTTCTTTATTTTTTACCGATAGCCAAAATACCAAGGTTCGTTGATATAACTTGAGAAATATCTTGAGAAATGAAGGACTTTTTTACAAACTATCATCCCCTATGGGCCTATTCCATTCCTTTGGGGGTTGAAATTTCAAAAATGGTGAAGTACTTACTTCTTTATATCTAACTGAAAGCCCAAATGCTAAGTTTCATGGCTATAACTTGAGAAATGAAGGACTTTTATACAAACTTTCAACCTCAATTTACCCCTTTGGGGGTGGAATTTCGAAAAACTGTGAAATACATATTTCTTTATTTTTTACCGAAAGCCAAAATACCAAGTTTCGTTGATATAACTTGAGAAATGACGGACTTTCATACAAACTTTAAACCCCTATTTCACCCCCTTAAAGGTGGAATTTTGAAAAATCCTTCCTTAGTGAGCGCCTACGTCACAAAAGAAACCTACTGTCAAAATTTCAAGTTTCTAGCCACAGCGGTTTAGGCTGTGCGTTGATATAAAAGTCAGTCAGTCAGGACTTTGAATTTTATATAAATAGATGTACAAATAAATGAGAGTGAATAATAATTAATTATCAAAGTAGAGATACTTAAGTAAATGCAGTCCCAAGCTACAAGAAAAGTTATCACATCTTCTCTTGCTTGTCAACATAATATTATAATAACTAATGTTTACAGGAACTTCGTAATTCCATACACAGCGTGCCCGTGACATTTCCAAGTTTAACGAATAAACTTCCATCCGAGACGAGGAAGAGCTAAGGAATTAGTTTCTTCTGCGTACTCAACGCTCAGTGCATGCCACAAGCTTAAGCGGGTTACCGGTGTAGTTTGACAGCTAAAGATCGCAAACCCGGAACCCTTTTATTTGGTTATATTTTTGGTTTTTATATCTTCCATCTTCTTCATCTGCTTCCATCTTCTGAGTTCCCTCATGATTATAATATGGGGCTCTTCAAAGGGCGGATGAACAAACATCTCAAAAGCCAGCAACGCATTGGCGGTTCGTCTGGTGCTGCAATTTTCTACTGCTGCTCGCTTGTATATATAAAATATATATAGCGATATATATATAAAATATGTATATAGCGAGCAAACGAGCAGGCGGGTCACCTGATGGTAAGTGATTACCGCCGCCCATGAACATTTACAGCACCAGAGGAACCGCCAATGCGTTGCTGGCTTTTGAGATGTTTGTTTATCCGCCCTTTGGAGGGGAAAAGAGGTTTGACGACCTCCCTGGCGCAGTGTTGAGCGCTGTTGTCTTAACATAGGAGGTCCTGGGTTCGATTCCCGGCAGGGTCCATTTAGATATCTATAATTTCTGAATTTACCCTGGTCTGATTAGGTGGGAGGTTTTGACCGTAGCTAGTTACCACCCTACCGGCAAAGACGTGCCACTAAGCGATTTGCCGTGTATATTATACCCCTAACAGGTTGGCCCGCTACCATCATCACTTCCCATCAGGTGTGATGTGAAAGTTTGTACATTTATAAGAGTATGTACTCGTATGTTTGTATTTTTGTTACTACTATTAAGACGAAACACTCGTTAACCATTTTAATCAACTTTATTTAGTAACTAGCTGATGCCCGCGACTTCGTCCACGTGATTTAAGTTTTTTTTTATTTCCTCGGGAACTCCCTAATTTTCCGGAATAAGAAGTAGCCTATGTCACTCTCAACTGCACCCATGCCAAAAACCACGTCGATCCGTTGCTCCGTTGCGGCGTGATTGAAGGACAAACCAACATACCAACGAACCAACAAACCAACAAACAAACACACTTTCGCATTTATAATATTAGTTTGATTCACACCATTAATACAGTCCGAGCAATTCCCGATTCAACCATCGATCCTTCTGTCATGCAATTACAGAGTACTATACAATAATGGGTCGAGCCGCAGACTTGATTAGTCAGAGTAGTATAGTAACAATATTATTGTCTCTCTCAGACTGGACCTAACACCTAACACTACCAACCTAACTGGTGTTCCAACCTAGACCTCATTGCTTTGCACTAAGCATGATTGTCGTCAAGCGCAAGCCTATCTCGCAATAAAAAATTTAAAAAACTACTTTACGCCAAAGCGGACAAATCTCTTATAAATTATACCACTCACTCCAACCCGTATTGTCGGGTAGATTCTCCTTTAGCGAGTTACGTAGCGACTATTGTACCATTCCCGGGATTCCCTTTGAAACTCGCAAATAACACGGACGTCACTGTTCATCATATCACAGGTAATGAGAGGAAAAACATACTATTGTATATTTATGTCACTCTTTATCTGAAGCAATAGAAAAGGTGTGGTGGGAAATAATTGTAACTGAAAATTCGCGTGCGGAATATTGCGTGCGGAAATATGCCTGTGGAAATATGCGTGCGGAAATTCAATTGGGAAATTATCTTTGGTGCTTCTTAGCATCTTTACTTCTATAAGTACTTACTATTACTATTATAGATGCTAAAGTTTGTATGGATTGATGGAAGGATGGATGGATGGCGCAGCCGTTATGGTGTAAATGAGTTACAAACATTCATCCATCCATCGATCCATCCATTAATCCGTCCATCTAAACTTTTGCATTTATAATAGTACTAGCTGATGTCCGCGACTTCGTCCGCGTGGATCGAGGTTTTTCGTTTCCCGCGGGAACTCCTTAATTTTCCGGGATAAAAAGTAGCCTATGTGTTATTTCAGACTATAATCTATCTCTGTGCCAAATTTCATCCAGATCCGTTCAGCCGTTGGGGCGTGATTGAGTAACAAACATCCATCCATACATCCATACATCCATCCAAACTTTCGCATTTATAACATTTATATTTGATAGAGTATAGGTAAGAGTCTTTTTTACTCGAAATAAACTCTTAATGATGACCGCGACTTCGTCCGCGTGGATTAAATTTTTTGTATTCCCGCGGGAAGTCCTTAATTTTCCGGGATAAAAGTAGCTTATGGCATTTCCCGTGACCAATCTCTATACCAAATTTCATCAAAATCAGTTAAAAAGATAGGCTGATAAACAGTGGACAGACAGACAAACTTTCACATTTATAATATTAGTTTGGATTAATAAAAATACTTATGTAGAGTTGCCTTATACCGTTGTTTTTTTTTAAATTTTAATATAAAGTGTTTTGCTAGGAATCCTCCGAAATGGTTATCGGAGACTTTGTATAGCTTAACACGGCTTTTTTTTACCTTTTTCTGTTTTAATTGTCATGGAACAGGTTCTTTTTTTTACTGTGGTCATGAGAACTGTTATTTTAGCCTTACATTTTGTTTCTTATAATATTTTAACTTATATTTATATGCATACTAGATGATTCCCGCGACTACGTCCGCGTGGACTAAATTTTTTCGATTCCTGCGGGAACTCATATATTTTCCGGGATAAAAAGTAGCCTATGTCCTTCCCCGGGATATAACCTATCCCGATACAAAATTTCATCCAAATCGGTTGAATAGGTGGGCCGTGAAAGCGTAGCAGACAGACAGACAGACAGACAGACAGACAGACAGACAGACAGACAGACACACTTTCGCATTTATAATATTAGTATGGATTCTCTATATATAAAAATGAATCCCTATTTCCCTTGGTCACGGCATCACGCGTGAACGGCTGGACCAATTTCGCTAATTCTTTTTTTGTTGTGTTTGTTATTGTAAGGAGAAGGTTCTTATGAAAGAAAATGTTTGAAAAATTGTATGAAAAAGTAAAAAAATTGGGTTAAAAAAACTCCATATACAAAAGTAAATGAGACATAAGACAGTAGAGAGATCTTCAAATATATTGTCAGACTGACGTTCATTTATTCAGTTTCTAATATTATATTATACATTTACTTATACTGGGAAAAAAACCAGTTCCCATGGGACTCCATAAGACCTAAAATCCACGCGGACGAAGTCGCGGGCATCAGCTAGTGTAATATATTACTTCCTATTATATTATATTATACATAATTTCTTACATAATACAATTATTTATCTAAACTAATATTATAAAGAGGAAAGTATATTATAGATCCACCTGCAGTCTATTTTCCCTTATTTTCTCCTCTTCCTAAGGTTGCCTGGTAGAGATCGCTACCTAAGCGATAAGGCCGCCTTTTGTATCCTACTTCTGTCTGTGTTTTTTTTTTTTTTCTTTCCTTTGTATTTGTTATTCTTACTTGTGGTGGTACAAATAAAGTGTATAATAAATAAATAAATAAAATAAAGATTTGTTTGTTTGTTTGTTTGTATGTTTGTTTGTAATGGATAAACTCAAAAACACCTCAACCGATTTTAAAAATTCCTTCACCTATAGAAAGCTACATTATCAGCGAGTAACATAGGCTATATTTTATTTTCAAAAAATTAGAGATCCTTACGAAAATTGCCATTATGTGAACTAAGTCGGAAAAAATCCTCGCTTCTACGTTTACGTTTACGTGGCGTGCGCTGCGTAAATAATTAAAGTTACACGGTTAAATGTATGGTGGAATTGTTCCTCTCAAAAAGTTCTAAAAAAAGTCCGCGATCATACATCTATCTTTTAAGGTTGACTCACAATAACCATTTTTATAGCTATATTGGGTATAGACTATTAGGATTATTAGTGCTACCCGAGCGAAGCCGGGGCGGATCGCTAGTCTTAGTTAAAGTTATCATGGCCTTCAATATGCTATTTCACTTCTATGCCTTATACCGTTTAAGCCTAAGCATAATATTAGGAAGGTATAATATCTAGGTACATAATACATGGCACTCAAACCGGGCGGTACGCGACTAACTGAGCGTAGCTAATGATACCCATCTTGGGGTTTAAGTGCTCGCATATTTACGGAGGTAGAAATTCTGATAAAATATTCAAAATTTAAAAAAGCTGACTGCAAATGGCAAAAAGTTTTTAAAAATTCCGATATTTGTGACTATGTCTGCTTGAAATTAGTTTTTTAAAATAATTTGGTAAATATTTTGAAGTGAAAACTTCTTCAGCCGCGTTGAGCATTTTTTGGTAGGGGATAAACTTGTGGATTCGCGTGACCGACATGCTCGCGTACAGTGACATGCTCGCGAACACCGACATGCTCGCGTTGTTACGAAGACAAAAGGTCTTAAATATAAATATACTCGTACTACATACTACATTCGTAATAAAACTAACTTCATAAGTAATGCTAAGTATTATGTGGTTTATATTTTAATTTTTTTTTATTTAAACAAAAAAAAGGAAAAATTATATTAATTAAAAAAAAATATTTTAAATATTCTTTTTCACTTCTATCAGCAGTCACTATGAGAGCCAATTTATTTATTTATTTATTTTTCGGTATAATGTCAGTTAGCAGAGGTCCCACGAGTGGCCCAGTTGTGACAACGCAAATCAGTCGGTTTCGAATGTTAAGCTACTACTATTTTTTATTTTTTTTTTAACGCTGGGTAATGCTTTTAGGCATCCCTCTCGGGAGCAAGGCAGTGTAAAGCTGCAATGCTTCCGAGAGGGTATGTGGGACTCACTGGGACTCCAGAATACCCACTAAAACCCAGCGGCGCTCCTGCGTTACGGGAACACTTGCGTAATCATCCGCGACCCAGCCAGCGATATCCGCAAATGCGGACCCTCTCCCGGGGGCATGCTGCCCCGACTTCGAGTAACGGGGGCACCACCGAGGTGCACCCCCCTCCCTCCCATTGGGTTCCTCCGCGACTGAGGCTCGACGGGCGACGACGACGACGACGGGTCGGCCGCCCGGAGCTCTCGTCAGGGAGGAAGTCTCCGGTCTTGCGCACGCCTCCTGCGCCCGGCCCTTCGGCGACGGAGAGGGTCAGCGTGGCGTCTGCCTCACGCAGCCGTTCCGCCGCCTCCTTCTGTGTCATCACCTCCTCGCAGAAGGAGGCGACGGCGTTCCAGGACTCTTCGCTGCCCACCATGGCTCGGACGATGGTGGGCAGCGAGAGGTCCGGCCCCACCACTGCCGCGAGGGCGGCGCGCTGGGGCGCCCACTCGGCGCACGACTCCAGCGTGTGCTGCGCCGTATCCTCCGCGTGGCCGCACTCGTGGCACACCTCGGTGGGCTCCCGTCTCGCCACCTTGCACAGGTATCTCCCGAAGCAGCCGTGCCCCGAGAGAACCTGCACGAGGTGGAAGGAGAGGGCCCCGTAAGCTACTACTATACGTTGACCCAAGTCAACTTTAGGAGTTTTTAAGATGTTTTGAAGTACCAAATGTAATAATCAATCTTTTCTTTTTTTTTTTTTTGGAGTTTACCTCCTATAGAATTGATTTTCATAAATAGCCCAGGGTATGAAAATTTACGGGGAGTAAAATCAAAATCAAGTAAAAAAAGAACAATTCCTCAAGATATCAAATTATTGTTATTATTATTTTTGCTTGCTACAATATGTTAAGGTAAAAATCTTTTACCGACTCATTTTAAAAAAAGATTGGAATTCCACACATTTTAATTTTTACTTGAATCGAACTGGGTACGGTAAATATGCACACTTGTTTTTTCACATAATTTTTATTGATACTTTACTTTTTTTTATCCACTACAAGTTAGCCCTTGACTGCGATCTCATCTAATGGTAAGTGATGATGCCGTCTTGGCTAACCTGTTTTACCAACAAAAAATGTATAAATGAATTCACCCAGTAAAATTAACTTTTATGATACCTACGTAATATAATTAAAACAATATTTTTATACGACTGCCTGAAAAAAGGAGTAAGACGTATATTGTTTTTAGGGTTCATATATGTATGTATGTATGTGAGTTTGTATATTCCACCATAACTTCTATACGCCTGAACGGATTTTGATGAATGAGGTATCGTTAGAATCCTTAGCTTATTTCGGGTGACAAAGCAAATTTTAAAAAAAAATGATAGGGTGACCATGGTCCCGCATCAAAGACTAAAGTTGAATTCTTTTTTTCCAAAATGAGATTAACTGTACTGTCATCATCAAGAAAATGATGAGTAGATTCCAAAAATATATAAGACTATATTTCAATATCCAGTGATTCACAAAAAAATATCATTTAACTATGGCAGTCGTATTTTTTAATTCTTTGAGTTATATTCACTTGTTAAATAAACTCGATAAAAGCACAAAAAAGGCGTATTATTATCCAGGGAGACGAGAGCCTTTCCCGATACAACATAAGAGCAATAAGGCTCAGAATTGTCGGCACTGGAGAGAGGCATCTGATTACAATGTTTTGATTGCCGCAAAAAATGCGAGTTACAAAGAAATGTTATGGATTATTTATGCATTGTTTTTGGATCCCCTTGTTTTTCACGCAATGATTGTAGTGTTTTTCATCATCATACTAATATTATAAATGCGAAAGTTTGTTTGTTTGTTGGTTTGTTGGTTTATCCTTTAATCACGCCGCAACTGAGCAATGGATCGACGTGATTTTTGGCATGGATATAGTTGAGGATCCGGAGAGTGAGAGGCTAGGCAGAATAACTTACACCACGCGGACGAAGTCGCGGGCATCAGCTAGTTATAATATATGGAAACAACGGTAAAATCCAAGGCTTTGAAAATTAACCATTAGTCATAAAGTCATAAATATTTATTCAATTTAGGTAGGTACACTACACTTATTGACGTCCAGTTACATAAAAATATGATGGTGATAATCTGTTACCGTATCTTAAGGTACCGTATCTTAAAACTAAAGCTATGAGGGTTCCAAACGCGCCCTGGTCTGAGAAGAGAATTATTATTTGACTTCATGAGTAAATAGGCATCTTCTAGGCAAACGCGTTCCAACCTAGACCTAATCATTGCTTTGTACTTAGCATGATTATCGTCAAGCGCAAGCATATCTCGCAATAAAAAAAAATAAAAAACAATTGTGCACAAAATGACGAAGATGGGATAGAAGCTAATAGACTAAAAATGCATCAAATAAAACGCATATAAAGTTCTTATATTCGAGCATTTTATATTCCATCTCAGGCATGCGAGGCATCGCCAACTTAATATTATCGTAAAATGGAATTTTATTATAACGATCTCATCAAATACTCGATACATATGGGTACTCGAGTATTTTTATTTATTAGGTCACAGGGTTGTCACTATATTGCAATTTTAATTGAACAGTTTGCATTTAACTAAAGCCGCGCCTTATGTGATGGCATTTTTAATAAGAAGTAGCTGGGTTTAAGTTAATTGGAAGATTAAATTGTTTATTCGTTTACAATGTTACAGTATGATCCAGAAAAAAACCATGTCATGTAATAATACCATAGTATTTTAAGCCCGTTAGTTCTAGTCTTTTCTGCCACGTACCTGCAAATTATGGAACCAGCTTCCATCTACTGTGTTCCCTCATGATTACGATGGGCGGATTTAAACAAATTTCTCAAAAGCCGGCAATGCATTGGTGGTTTTTCTGGTACTCCAGATTCCAGAACCCGCAAGAATCACGGAGAAATTAAAATAATAATCATTAAAGTTAAGAGGATCGTCTAGTTGTAAATTTTTATACAAAAAGCGATAACGTTTTTCTTCCCTTAAATGTTGTCCAATTTTAATAATTTTTAGAAATGTTGCAGATACAATGAAGAACTACGCTCGTACGTTTTAATTTTAAAGAAATATTGCTTATGTTAAAAGTTATTAGCGTCTAAATATCCATATTTTTGACCTAAAAACTTCCTCGAGTATGTTATTTTTTATTAAATTTAACTAAACTAAAGTACTAAAAAAATAAAACGTACGAGCCTAGACTAAGGTGTACTGAATCTAATGAGACCAAAATTGTCTAATTTCGTAAACGTTTGGGGGGGGGGGGGGGGGGGTAAAAACGTTATCACCCGAAACAATATTTCAAGAATAAAATGTAGGCTACGCGTACTGGACTTGCAACTCTCTCTATCGCACGATATACGGAGAAGGCAGCGAAGCGTTGTGAAACAGATAGCATGTCTGAACATACCGACTCGCGTCGCGTTTCGTCTCTAGACGATCCTGATACAAAATAATAATTATCTGTGAAATAACATTCATGTTTCATGGTCACTCTAGGTGCCCTGTTGACTCGGAGTCATCAGGGAACGCAATATGAGTGACTTAGTGATGCGCAATGAACCGAACCGGGGAAAGTCCCTTTTTCCCTTTGACAGACTTACGACAAACAGTGCATATTGTTTAGCTGTTATACAACAATATTTTACAAGTGTTTTTGAATCGTCAATGATAGAATGCCTTTTCTACCGAGAAAAATCAGCAAGAATCTCGGCGGTTGCTCTTTAAATAAAAACATAGTAGTAGATTCATTCGACTATTCACAAGCACTTGTAAAAAGTATATTTGAATAAAAAACTTTTAATTTGAATTGGATTGAATAAATTAAAATAAAACATTAAAAAAATTGCCAGTCATAGGATAGGGACTGTCGATAGAAGTGAAAACGAATATTAAAAAGAATGTTTTTTTTTGCTTTTTTTTTATAAAAAATAAGAAAAATAAAATTTAAAATAATTAAAAAATAAACCTTAAAACTAAGGCATTAAAGTTTAATTACGAATGTACATAGTATATTCGCGAGCATGTCGGTGACGGTGACGTGAATCCACAAGTTTACCCCCTACCAAAAAGTGCTCAACGCGGCTAAAGAAGTTTTCACTTCAATAAAAATAAAAAATAATTTTCTGTGAAATAACATTCGCGCTTCATGGCCACTCTAGTTCGGAAGCGTTAGTTAAGTGCCCTATTGACTCGCAATCGTCAGGGGAATGCGACTATCTGTGACCTAGTGACGCGCAATCAACCGAACATCCCTTTATCCCTTTGACACACAGACAAACAGTGCATCTATTGTGTGTTTATTTCAGTATTAAAGTACATTTTACCACAGTTAATTGCTTCCTAAGAGTCCTTGATATACAGTCTTGTCTCTCTTGCACATTCTAACTTTTTCAATGCTTGTGAAAGTCGCAATAAAGTTTTGACAAATGTGGCCGATCTCGAAGCCTGGGTAATAAAACTACGGACATATTACATACATTTTATTGTAATATACCTAGTTTTTGATAGAGAAAAACGGCGAGGAAATATCAAATAAAAACTAGGTAGGTATCATACCATTATTATTAATGCAAAAGTGTGTTTGTTTGTTAGTTTATTGGTTTGTCCTTTAATCTCGCCGCAAATAAGCAACAGATAGACGTGATTATAGCAATAAGCGTGAATAGCATGGTTATAGTGGACCTGGAGAGTGACATTTTGGCTTTATATCCCGGAAAATTAAGGAGTTCCCGCGGGAATTAGATGCAGTCGCGGGCAGCTAGTATTCCGATAAAAATGTTAAGTCTAAATGTTTATTCTAAAATTTCTGTAATTTGATTATCAAGACTTTGATGTACCTTTGACGAAAGTATATTACTACCTATTGAAAATGTTAGAATGTGTGAGTGAGAAAGAGTCTGCCTATTAACAGTCAACAGTAAATTTAAAAAAAACGTAATAATAATAATTAACATATAAGTAAGTTTATGTATTCCTATGTAACTGATTTTAATGCCTGTTTAGTTTTGTTTTTATTTTTTTTTCATAGATTAAGTTTGTCGGACTGTAAATATGTAAGTTTATTATTTACCTAGCTTATGCCCGCGACTTCATCCGCGTGGAGTACACAAATTTCAAACCCCTATTTTTCCCCCTTAAGGGTTGAATTTTCAAAAATCATTTCTTAGCGGATGTCTACGTCATAGTAGGTACCTATCTGTATGCCAAATTTCAACCCGATTCGTCCAGTGGTTTGAGCTGTGCGTTGATAATTCAGTCAGTCAGTCATTCACTTTTTAATTTAGATTATTTCTGGACATATTATAAATCACTTATTGTTTGATGATTTCTATACTTGGGATTGTTTCTAGGTATAAACTCTAATAAATATAGGTCAATTGAATTCAAATTACCTTTTGAAGGACATATTTATGTTTTAATTTTGTACACGGGCGTGAGAGTAAAATTTATAGAGAAATAATAATTAACCGTTCTATCTTTTATCGTTTCAGGTAAATCTCAAAAAGGACACGGTCAAGTAAGAATTCCACAGGGTTTTATTACGTCTATTAGTTACCTAACTTAGCCTTTTACTACAACTTTCGACTTCTAGGGCACTTGTGACTGAAGTTGAACACTTTAAGTAAATACCTATCTGCCACTTCTAGCTGCTTCAGTCAAGTTGTATCGACTTAGTTTTGTATGTCTCTATTTATTGAAAACAATACAATAGAACTTAACTTAGCCAGCTAGCCTAACATAATAACTATATAAATCATGCCCGCTTGGAATGGTGGTAAGAATCCTGGCTGCATTTCCGCGCTGGACAGCCAGGCTGATCCTTTGCGCAAAAAATGAGCCAGCCCTCCTGTCACCAGATGAGGCAGTTATTAATATCTTGCAATTTTTGTTTGGCACACAGCCTCCACGGCCCCAGGGTCTCCACGGCAAACCGAACAAATATGTAACTCTTTAGAGAGAGGTTTTTTGTTCCCACGGGAATCCTTTCATTTTTCGGGATAAAAAGTAGCCTAATATGTATTATTCCAGACTATCCACCTCTGTGCCAAATTTCATCCAGATCCGTTCAGCCGTTCTGGCGTGATTGAGTAACAAACATCAATCCATCCATCCAAACTGTCGCATTTATAATATTTAAGTATAGATTCTCTAGCTTCCAAACCGAACCCCGAATCTCCCATTTCTAAGATATCAGAGATCACCGCTGCGCTAGGGGGGTCGTCAAAAACCGTGACAACAAATAAACAGGAAAATGGAATTTTTAATACCCTCTAGTGACTATAAATGAAAAAATCATTTTAGCTGAGTAAACCCCAGTTATTAATTCATTGCCTCAGAGGAATTTCTTTGAAGATAAAAAAGAGTAAATATTTAAATTAGTTTAGCTAAGAAACATTCTTGTATGAGACAATTTATAAAAGGTATCATGCCTATGTCAAAAATAAATTATTTCTTACTGATTATTATAAAGAGGGTCTTCCAATACCTAAAATTCGCATCCTCGGTTAGTTGTAAGTTTGATGACCATTTTAAACTATAGATTATATGTGTTTCCAAAACACACAGCATTAATTGAAGAAGCATCCATAGATTCTACCTGTATAGTACCTGCTTAGCTTACTTTACCTGTATCACTTCAACTATCTGTCACCTTCACTCAACAGCAGAGCGCGCCAAATATCCTGTCAACGCGCACCTGTCAATGTCAACTCATAGCGTTTGTAGATTTTGCCGCAAAAGCATGCAAAACTTTAGATTCGTAAGAAAACTGAATTGAATTGAACTTTTTCTTAGTGAGTGAGTGTTGATTAGTTATTCGTGGCTGTGCTTAGTGTATTCGTCACGAGAATGAGCGCTCAATCCGTGCGGAATGAGCAAGGTAAGTCCGGCGTCAGTGATCGGTCGGAGGACGCTGCTTCGGATGGAGAGCGCCCATCCCGACGTCGCTCTGGTAATTCCAGTAGTGAGGGCGACTCTGTATCATCTTCGGAAGATGAACAGGGGTATGCTACACCGCTGCCCAATAAGCGCCGTAGATTTGATAAGCACGTTACGCGGGAATCTCGTGACCACCAAATTAATTCTTTAGTTAACCAGGTTAACTTTATTTCGGGTTATTTGACTCAGTTACCCCATTATATCATGGCTGCTAATCAAGACACACAGGGCCAGAGTAATCCGGGCCCCAGTAGCAGGGAGGAACTTAGTGCACCGACTCCATTTTTGATGAATCCCTGTACAAACTCTGATAAGACATTTCAGTTAGGTGATTTAAAAACTGACTATGATGAGAAGAGGGTGATTCCCCCTTCAAAGAAAGATAGGCTTGATAAGTTAAATCAGCTTCAGCATTTTGAGACGCAGGCGTGGAAAGGCATGCGGTACAAGTCAACATTAGGGAGTTATTCAGCAAGTCCAGGTTTTGTGTCACTTAAAGTTAATGAGGAATTATGTCATTTTAACAAGACAAAAGACTATCTGGCTTCTGCTGAAAATATGTTGGCAGGTTTGACTAATGCCGAATTAGAGCGGCAGGAATTATTGAAACAGGGTTTGCAGGATCTACTTAACTGGGCTGCTGGGAACCCTGGTGATTTAAATCCATCAACTCTTTTTGAGAAAGTGTCAGAGCTGCTGGGACCAGGTTCCCCACTTCATAAGTCATCGGAAAAGGTTATGCAAATAATTTGTGGAAGAAGGGGTGAATGCATAGAAATAAGAAGAGAAAGAATTTTAAAGGAGATAAACAGTCCCATGCTCAAGGCTACATTGAGGGACATTCCCCCTAGTGCGGAATACCTTTTCAGTAGACAGGCTTTGCAGCCGGTTATTCAGTCGCTGGGAGGTTCACAAACATGGCTGAATAAACCGGAATACATTAAAGATAAAGGACAATATCGCTCAAGACCCTACTCAAGCTCCAAATCAGAGAAGAGACCTACTCGGAATGTTTTTAATAACAAGAACGTTACTAAAGCAGACCATACAGTTAAGAATAGTAATTTTCAAGCCCCTCCCAGGCGCCATAGCTTTCGTGGGGCATTCAACAGGAAGAATAGCGGAGAGCAGGTTAGAAAGCAGAAATGACTATATTCAGCGGGAGAGAAAATTCAGGGGGGGGTGTTTGAAGCACCATGTACAAAGATGGAGGGAGCTTGGTGCAAACCAATTCATTTTGAACACAGTGAGCAGAGGCAGAATACCCTTCAGAATAAGGCCCCCACTACTTCATTTATCACCGGTTTTGCTAAAAAGATTCAATACGAGGATCTCTCCCGAAATGTCAATGATTGTTCAAGATTTAAAGGAGAAGGGAATTTTGGAGGTACCTCCAGTTTTGAATTCCGGCTTCCTATCCAAGGTGTTTTTGGTAAAGAAGCAGGATGGGGGCATGCGTCCCATATTCGACCTGAGAGGTTTGAACAGGTATGTAGCAACCAAGCACTTTCAATTAGTGTCCCAGACAGATGTGGCAGACTTCCTGCAGGAAAACGATTGGATGTCGAAGATAGACCTGCATCAGGCCTATTTTCATCTGCCTATTGCAGAGTCACACCGTCGCTTTCTAAGGATATACTACAACGACCAAGTACTTCAGTTGAGAGCCCTCCCTTTCGGCCTTTCATCTGCCCCCCGAACTTTTGCCGCCCTGTCCAATTGGATAGCAGAGATCTTGCGAGCAAAGGGGATGCGACTCTTGGTTTATTTGGACGATTACATAATAGTAAACCAGGACAGAGCAAGATTGCAGGAACAGATCTCGGAAACCGTCAAGATGCTGGAGAGCCTTGGATGGCATCTCAATTATCAAAAGTCAGTGCTAGCACCCTGTCAGGAGCTGGAATATCTAGGTCTCCTGTGGAATACCAGAGACAATACCATGGCATTGCCTCCAAGGAAGGTAGCAAGAATAAAAGATGTTTTATCAAGGATCATAAAAAAAGGCAGTTGTACACTACGGGACATTCAGAGGGTGTTAGGACTCCTGAATTTCGCAAACTTGACCACTCCAAAAGGGCGCTTGCACTGTCGGCTAACACAACGATTCTTGAGAAATTTCTTACCAGGCAGAACAAGACAAAGAAGAAAACTTCCTGCTCAGGTACAACAGGAACTGTTTTGGTGGCAGGACGCCATAGACCACAGTTTGGTTTCATTGCACAGGAGAGAAGTGACCCACTTCTTGACCACAGACGCAGCGGATGCGGGCTGGGGCGCTCACCTCAACGAGAAATATCTAACGGGCAGGTGGTTAGGACACCAGAAGTCCTGGCACTCAAACATAAAGGAGTTGTTTGCAGTGTACGGTGCAATAAGTCGCTACCAAAACTCCCTAAGGAATGCGCACATATTAGTTCAGTCAGACAACAGAACACTGGTGGCATACATAAGAAACGAGGGGGGAACACGATCCTTAGCCCTGCTCGAGCTAACGACGAGGCTCCTAGAGCTGACCACACGGTTGAACATCACACTCTCGGCGGCGTACCTCCCGGGGAGGTACAACGGCATAGCCGACCGCCTGTCAAGGAATCGACCAGTGCCGGAATGGCACTTGTTGCCCCCGGCCTCGGAGGCCGTATTCAGGTTTTGGGGCGTACCAGAAGTCGACTTGTTCGCTTCAAAAGATTCCGCCGTAGTAGATCGCTACGTAACATGGGACTCCAGAGATGGGTCAGCCATTTTTTGCGACGCCTTCAGTCGACCTTGGAGATTCAAGCTAGCTTGGGTATTTCCACCACCCAATCTGATCCACGGGTGCTACGCCAACTCAACGAAGCGACAGGTATTTATATAGTAATAGCGCCCCATTGGACACAGTGTTTTTGGCTAGCAGACCGGAGGGCGCGAGCGTTAGCAGAACCAGTACCAATAAGGTGCCTGCAGAGGAACCTGATAGACCTCACGACAGGCAGGAGTCCACCCCAGGTGGAGAAGCTGGAACTTCTGGCATGGAAGGTTGGGGGTGGAAAGATAAAGTAGCACATTGGTCTTCACAAGAAAGAGATCTCTTGAAGAGGAGCTGGCGAGATTCCACATTAGCTACATATAGAGCCCCAATTAAACGTTGGATAACTTGGTGTGAGTTAAACAAGATTGATCCTAGGTCTCCACAGGGTAGTGATGTAGCTAGATTTTTGGCCAAGTTGTGTCTGGAGGACAAGCTTGCTTATCGTACGATTCTTCTACATAAGTCTGCAGTCACCACCTATACAGCAGCTAGTACAGAAGAGATATCAAAAGATTTCTTTGTGCATCAGGTTTTAAAGGCGATATCAATTGTTAAGCCGCCAGAGATGAAAACACCCATTTGGGATACAGAGTTGCTTTTTAATTGGCTTAGGGATACACCGATGGTAGAATCATTGTTTGAGACAGCTAGAAGAACAGCGGTTATTTTATTATTAGCATCTGGCCGTCGTATTCATGACCTGACGCTGTTGGAAGTGTCTAAGGATAGCTTTGTGATGAATAACAGCAGTGATGAGGTGGTCTTGTGGCCAAGATTTGGGTCAAAGACAGATAGTGTGGATAGAAGACAGTCTGGATGGTTACTGAAACAACATCCTGATGCACGCTTATGTCCCGTGAAACATCTTAAAAGATTAATTAAAGATACAGAGAGTAGACGTTCAGAAGGAACCAATATAACTAGTCTGTTTATATCTATTACTGGCATAATTAGACCAGCTACTAGGACCATGATAGCTAATTGGGTGAGAACAATTTTTAGAGAGGCTGGCATAGATGCATCTCCAGGCAGTGTGCGCTCAGCAGTTGCTTCAAGAAGCTTTTTAGAAAATAGACCTGTAGAGGAGATTCTAGAGAGAGCTAATTGGAGGAGTTCCCAGACCTTCAGAAGATTCTACTGTCGTATTGTAGAGAGAAGGTCTAATCTAACTAGTACAAATAGTGGGGATCAGCTGTTAGATAATTTTGTAGTCATTTAGAGGCTTTGATCAAGAATTGATGTTGATTCAGAAGGAAAGAAGGTTTAAGTTAATTCAGAGAATAATTACAATTTATCTTTGTTTATAACTTAAGTTTATTTTTTATTTATTTTTTTTAAATTTAATAATGTGATTTTTGCAAGAGAATCCTAATTTTTTGTTTATAATATTCCTTAGTGGGTCTGGTGGTACCTACAGAATTTTTGATCTCAGGGTATCTTTGGGGAGAATTATTATTAAAAATTAGGTAGTTTTAAATTAGTTTTTGATCTCATAGTGTGCATTATTAGAGGAGTAGTAGATTTCTTTTATAATAATTTTTGATCTCACAATATAATATGTCATATTAATAGAGTGACTATTTTCCCTTGGTTTCCTGTTGTTTTATTCATATGATTAAAGGTAGTTTTAAGTATATCATGAATACTATTATGTGTAACAAGATTTAGAAATGTTGATTTTCAGTGATAAAGGAGGAATATTTTTTATTTTATTTTTATTTTGGTTTTATTATCACATAGCGTTTGTAGTACTCTATCACCAGCAGATATCAAACAGGTCTTCAATTAATGCTGTGTGTTTTGGAAACACATATAATATGACTGTTTTGCATTCCAACAAAACAGTTATTATGTGTGTGAAAAAACACACAGCATTAGAGCAAGATGCTTGCTGGTGGTTGATTGAAGACGTATGAGTTGACATTGACAGGTGCGCGTTGACAGGATATTTGGCGCGCTCTGCTGTTGAGTGAAGGTGACAGATAGTTGAAGTGATACAGGTAAAGTAAGCTAAGCAGGTACTATACAGGTAGAATCTATGGATGCTTCTTCAATTAATGCTGTGTGTTTTTTCACACACATAATAACTGTTTTGTTGGAATGCAAAACAGTCATATTAAAGAAAAACCGGCCAAGTGCGAGTCGGACTCGCGCACCGAGGGTTCCGTACAAACCTGTAGTAAGTTTTAAATTATTAAAAAAAAACTACTTACTAGATCTCGTTCAAACCAATTTTCGGTGGAAGTTTGCATGATAATGTACATCATATATTTTTTTTATAAAAAAAAAGGGGAGTAGGGGGGGGGGGCACATATTTTACCACTTTGGAAGTGTCTCTCGTGCAAACTATTCAGTTTAGAAAAAAATGATATTAGAAACCTCAATATCATTTTTGAAGACCTATCCATAGATACCCCACACGTATGGGTTTGATGAAAATATTTTTTTGAGTTTCAGTTCTAAGTATGGGGACCCCCAAAATTAATTGTTTTTTTTCTAGTTTTGTGTGAAAATCTTAATGCGGTTCACAGAATAAATCTACTTACCAAGTTTCAACAGTATAGTTCTTATAGTTTCGGAAAAAAGTGGCTGTGACATACGGACGGACACACAGACAGACAGACAGACAGACAGACAGACATGACGAATCTATAAGGGTTCCGTTTTTACCAAATTTGGCTACGGAACCCTAAAAAGTGCGTTGATATTTGACGGCGTCACAACTACTCGTATGTATTTCTTACAAGAAGCGCGTTTTTAAGTTTGATGAAGAGTTGCTGATTTGAATGCCTTAGTTTTAAGCTTTATATTTTTTTTATTATTTAAATATTTGTTTTCACTTCTATTGTCATTCCCTATGACTGCCAATCTAAATACGTCATATAGGCTAGCGCTTGGCTGCAATCAGACTTGCTTGCAAATGGTGATGCAGCCTAAGGTGGAGCGCGCTTGCCTAGAGGATGCCTAGGTATTCACTCTCGATTGAAGGTGCTTAATTTAAGTTAAAATGACGATGAGGTATAATAAATTAGATACCTTCATACAGGTTATATCACAAAATGGGAACTTCATAGCAGGACTGTAATTATTTTTAGACTTGTTTTAGCACAAAGTAGCATCCGATGTGTAGCTGTAAGTTTTCCAAAATTAGAATTTCAAATTCGCTTATTGAATCAACGCGGCGCGAAGCGCTTCTGCTGTCAAAGAAGCGAAGCGCAGTCGCTTTGAGAAGCGAAATTTGATAACGGTTTAATGGCGGCGATGAACGAGAAAATTTACATATTTCCCCTATATTTTCTCTATTTTCTTGTAGGTACTTATTTACAGCTAGGTTGTTTTATTAATTTAGTTTTACTACCTTTGAACGATAAGTGATCTTTCTTTTCTAATATTATAAACTAGATGATGCACGCGACTTCGTCCGTGTGGAATAGGATTTTTTAATTCCCGCTGGAACTTGGGTTAAAAAGTATGTCACTCTCAAACTCCTCAATTATACACATGCAAAAAATCAGGTTGATCCGTTGCTCTGTTACGGCGTGATTGAAGGACAAACCAAAAAACCTATAAGCCAACAAACAAACACACTTTCGCATCCATACTATCCATATCCTCCATACTAATATTATAAATGCGAAAGTGTGTCTGTCTGTCTGCTACGCTTTCACGGCTCATCCGTTCAACCGATTTTGATGAAATTTGGTACAGGGTTAGGTTGTATCCCGGGGAAGGACGAGTAACCTGCGAGAGACGAATTCGCGGGAATGTTGTCCAATTTTCCTAATTTTTAGAAATGTTGCAGATACAATGAAGAACTATGCTCGTACGTTTTAATTTAAAAAAAATATTGCTTATGTTTAAAGTTATTAGCGTCTAAATATCTATATTTTTGACCTAAAAACTTCCTATTTTAATTTTTTTAATTTTTTTAATTTAACTAAACTAAAATACTAAAAAAATAAAACGTACGAGCCTAGATTAAGGTGTACTGAATCTAATGAGACCAAAATTGTCTAATTTCGTAAACGTTTGGGGGGGTAAAAACGTTATCACCCGAAACAATATTTCAAGAATAAAATGTAGGCATATGCCTACTGGACTTGCAACTCTCTCTATCGCACGATACGGAGAAGGCAGCGAAGCGTTGTGAAACAGATAGCATTATTGAAAATACCTACTCGCGTCGCGTTTCGTCACTAGACGATAGTCTTAACAGAATTTCTCGTCAGCAAAAAGTTTCGGGCGCGTAAATAATGAAACCTAATCGAGAAAACCATTAAACTACAGCTTTTAACACGAAACCCGAACAGATGTTAGTCTAGGAGCTGGTGAGCCGTTTATTTAGAGTTTTATTTATTTACTCGACTAGCTGATGCCCGCGACTTCGCCCGCGTGGTTTAAGTTTTTTTATTCACGCGGGATCTCCTCAATTTTCCGGGATAAAAAGTAGCCTATGTCACTCTCCAGGTCTTCAACTATATATATTCAAAAAAATCACGTTAATCCATTGCTCCGTTGCAGAATAATTAAGTCACATTTTTTCCAATAAAAATCTTCAGCTACAAAATTGCATACAAATGCATCATGTACACAGTACAATGCAAGTTTAGCTAAAAAACTTCCTTTGTCGTCCCTTCATCCACTCAATATACCACTTCCCCAGCTAGAAGAAAGAAGATAAAATAAGTATTAAAGGTAGCTAGACAAAGAATTGCCCTTGGCCGAAGAATTGACCGAGGTGTGCCCAGGCCTTTCACAGCGCACTGATACTTTTGCTTTGGCCTAACAATAACTAAACATAGTCATCGATCTCTTTGTGCTTTGGTTCGCTTGGCATGTCATAAAAGTAAGAATTTAATGTACACAGAAAAATATATTGAAACGGAGTCAGTTTGAATCGTCCAAAAACTTTTTAATAGTTACAAAAATAACTGCCATGCCCCTAAACAGGTTAGCCCGCTACCATCTTAGACTACATCATCACTTGCCATCAGGTGAGATCGCAGTCTAGGGCTAACTCGTTGTGGATAAAAAATTTGAAAATTTTAAACACTGTTAACCCGGCCACCTACTCTCAGACTATGAAAACGATCTACCTGAAATAAAATATTTTGTCCGTACGCCATTTTTGTACAATTGCTTAATTCGATTCAGCACTTTGATGCTAAAAAGTTCTGGTGTAACATTTCGCCGTGTACATTGCATTGTTTTTACTTAAAACAGCCCAACAAGGATTAGAAAATAATTAATAACCCATAGTATAAATGCGAAAGTGTGTTTGTTTGTTGGTTTGTCCTTAAATCACGCCGCAACGGAGCAACGGATTTATTTGATTTTCGATGGAGAGGGAAATATCCCACTTTTTGTCGCGGAAAATTAAAGAGTTCCGGAGGGAATTTGAAAAAACGTTACGTTACGCGGACTGGACAATGGACATCATCACCGCCAAGCGATTTCACGTTCCGGTACGATGCCGTGTTGACTTTAATATTATAACTGACATTCCTCTAACAGGCTAACCCGCTACCATCCTAGATTGCATCATCAATTACACACATAAGAGATCACAGTCAAGGGTTAACTTGTAGTGAAAAATAAATCTTGACTAGGAGGGAAAAAGACAGATTTCAACGCTTTTCTGTCACGTGCGATTTTTCCTGCTCAGATCCACGCTTTTTATCGTGCCAAAAGAACTATCTAATACTTCTGTATGCGAAAGTTTGTATGGATGGATTTTTGTTACGAATTCACGCCAGAACGGCAGAGCGATCTGGATGAAATTTGGCAAAGAGATAAATTATAGTGCAGAATAAAACAAAGGCCGGCAAACACTTTTTATCCGGGAAAATTAAAGAGTTCCCGCGGGAACCAAAAAAACCTCAATCCACGCGGACGAAGTCGCGTGCATCAGGTAGTATGTTCTAAAACATTTGGGTTCCGTACTGAATAAGGTTCGTACATAATATAATGAAGTCAGAAGCGGCGCGTCAGAGACCGGACGTTTTAATTTTCATAAATGTGTCGCTTTCCCTACCCTATTAGCGTTGTTACCCCTTAATGTAATCAGCTTTCATCATTTGTCATAATGTTTCAAAGAGTCTAAGGGATATGGGGATAAGGGACATTTTTCTTTTGTATACTGTTAGCTTTTATATATACAGCTTATTATAGTATAGGTACAGTCATCGACCATACAAATAATAGACTCCTCATATAGGGCGAACACTTTCAGACAACACATCAGACTTAATAGGTCTTATATAATTCCACGCCCTTGTAACAAAACCTACCGAGTTATTTAAATATTCATTAGAGTATATCGATAATTAATTATCAATAAATAATTATTAGGAGTTAGGGCCCCATCCCATTTGATTTATGATTTTTTTGAGCTTGAGTAGACCAATCAGCGTTTAACACCCTGCGCCCGCTTACTTGAGTCATTTGACTGAATTGTTTGCATTACGAAAGCATAGTAATTAGGCGTCTATTGGTTGTGTGGTCGATGGGTACAGTTGAAGAGTACGTAAATGATAAAAGAGCGTTGACTCGCACCAGCAATGCATAAGACTGCGGTTACTTCTATCTTCACAATTACTTCAATCCACTACCACCACAACAGCCCATTAAAGTCCCAATGCTGGACACAGGTCTCCACTCTCATAGGAGAGAGGGAATTAGAGCTTAGACCCACCACGCTGCTCCAATGCGGGTTGGCGTGCTTTGACGACTATTATCATGTTATTGATAATAGCCGGGACGGTTTAACGTGCTTTCCGAGGCACGGGGGTGAAACACCGCCAACTTCCTAACTCCGGGCTAGTACTGAAAATTTCTAGTCAGAAAAACCCAATACTTAATAATGGCCCGACCTTACTTAGATAAATTCAAAGTACTCGTCAAAGTTTACTTGAATAAATTAGATTTGAGTTTGAGTTTATGTTTATTAATACTAACATATTCTGATAATAATTGTTAGTAACGTAAGAGTTGAAATACCTAGTACCAACTCTTAGTTGAGTCGTATGCGGAAGGACCTGGGAACCCACCGTATTATTATCCCAAGAAAAGCCATTATGTGATTAATGGAATGGGGTCACAACCCTCAGCAATGAAGAACACGACGCAGAAAAAGAGCTTTTATGTGCATATTAAATCCATACTACTATTATAAATGCGAAAGTGTGTCTGTCTGCTACGTTTTTACGGCCCACCTATTCAACCGATTTTGATGAAATTTTGTACAGGGATAGGTTATATCCCGGGTAAGGACATAAGCTTAAGTAAGCTAATTTATCCCCGAAATTTAAGGGGTTCCCACGGGAATCGAAAAAACTTAGACCACGCGGGCATCAGCTAGTAATATTATAAATTCGAATGTGTGTCTGTCTTTCTGCTACGCTTTAGCAACCGAATAAATATATAGATATAGGTATAGAGGTTTCATTCCGGGGAAGGACATAGGCTACATTTTATCACGTAAAATTAAAAAGTTCCCGCGGGAATAAAAAAACAATCCACGCGGAAAAATAAAAACAAAATGCACATCCAATTGGCTAATTGTAATGGAACTTTATGGCAAGGAAAAAAAAAAAACATCCAATTGGCTCGATAAAAGTAAAAAATAAAAGCGCAGTAATCCAATTAGGCCCGAATAAAGGAACCGTTACAGTTTAATGAAAGACAAGCGGGAAATCAGAGTATTCAGAGTAATCATGTGATATCCCGGAAACTTGGCCAATTGCGTGTCCGGTCATGTGTTAGTAGGGTTCCGTAATGAATGAACTAGAAATTAATTTAATTTATAAGCGTCGAATACGAAGCTCACAGCAGCTAGATTTTTTTTTATGAGCCTAGAAAAAAAAGATATTTCGTTTTAAAGTTTTGTAGGTTATGTGGTAATGTCACTTCTAAAAATGACAACCGGAAGAAAGCCACAACAACAAAGACAGATGACAACCACAGACCAGTAAAACATTCGGCACAACCACAGACAATCAGCATCAGTGCTGCCATAATATTCTTTCAATTATTACCATTCTGTTAGAGATTATTAAATAATGTATGCAAGAAAATTCACTTAAATAATATAAAATACACTAAAAAAAGAGCAATACTATTTATTATTTATGCAAACATTAATCAGACGAAATAATTTCAATTTTTAAAACGATACAAAATAATCTACTTTATTCTAGCTACTAGGTAGATTAAACATAAAATGGTAACACTAAACTGAGAAACGGGAAATAAATAATCAAAAAAGATTCCTTAAATATTTTATTTTTTTATCTAGGTTCAATTAATTAAAGTGAATACTTAATACAATTTTAAAAAATAAGCAAATTACTTTCGTCTTTACCTTACTTGTGTACAATCAAGATTTAGTAAATGTGGTCAATAATAATTTCGCCGTTGCTCTTTCACCTAGATCCGTTGAACCATTCTACCGCGATTGCGTAACAAACATCCATCAGATTCATATTTTGTAAAAGTTATTTTTACAAAGCTACGGATCCCTAATAATTGGGTTCCGAAAACCAACTGTATAGCGCATATCTGAAAAGCCTCTCCATTAAATTACCTTTCATTTGACGGGCAACGAGGCTACGAGTCGGAATTTTTCATTTATGATCTCACTCCATTATTATCAGATCGATTGGAACTCGGTCTGTTTTAAAATACTCTTTAAAAAATATATTGTTCTTTATTATTATTTTTTTTCTAAATAGTTGCCTTAGGTGCCCGCTTGCAGAAACGTTGGGCTATCCATTTAACCCAGGGTTAGCTGCTGTTTTGACAGAATTCGTAAAAATTCTGTCAAAATTTCTAACTTATATTCCGCCAAACTTATCTGACCCGGTGGCCAAAATTGGAACTAATTTTTATGCTTGTTTAATTGTTGTTTTTATTTTATTTTTCATAGATACTAGCGACGCTGTCATCGGGTTTGATAATTTTGTAGGACTATATTATTTTGTGCGTTTTAAGCAAATATCATTACACTAGCTGATGCCCGCGACTTCGTCCGCTTGAATTGAGATTTTTTGGTTCCCGCGGGAACTCTTTAATTTTCCGGGGCATGTGTTATTCCAGACTATAATCTATCTCTGTGCCAAATTTCATCCAGATCCGTTCAGCCGTTGGGGCGTGATTGAGTAACAAACATCCATCTATACATCCATCCATCCATACATCCATCCGTCCATCCATCCATCCATCCATCCATCCATCCATCCATCCATCCATCCATCCATCCAACCATCCATACAAACTTTCACATTTATAATATTATATAATATATGGTATATAATATCATTACATGCTCGGTAAAGGAAAACATCATCAGGTAACTCACACACTTGAGGACTCTCATAGGGTGAAACACCGCCAACTTCCTAACTCCGGGCTAGTACCACAGAATAGGTAATGCTAGTACTGAGAATTTATAGTCGAAAAAACACAATACATAAAATAATATGGCCCGACAAACCAAACATGCTAACCACTAAACCAACGAGGCAATCTTTATCCCAGACTGCATTAATTGGTAACCAGGTATCATCGCAGTCAAGGACTAACAGGATCAATCAGTAAGGCAATTAAACAACATAAGAAAATAACAATTTATTCAAACTACCAATGATCATCATCCACTTCCGAGCATCCCGTATTGCTTTTTACTAGTTTCATTATAGACTTCTCATCTGATAATATAAAATGATTGTCATTATCAAACGCTAAACCTTGAATATTTTTGATTTCTAACACTTTCTTGAAACTATTGTAACTTTTATCATACTTAAAAATACCAACGCTCGTACAAAAATACATAACTCCATCATTATCTTCAGTGATTTGCCTAACATTTAACAAATCATTGATAACTTCTACAAACCTTTTAGCGTTATCAAATTTGTATAGACCAGTTTTGTTAGCGAAATATATAATATTATCGTTGTTTATATGAAAATGATCAATTTCTATATTCTGAAATTCTCTAACAACTGCGAATTTTCCATCTATTTCCATATGGAGTTTTTGGTCTGGGTAACTTATGTAGAACAAGTTTCTTTTATGAAATAGAGACCAGATATTAACACCTTCTTCTTTATGGAAATCAGCTATTTTAGTGACCATGTTATATTTATAGATACCATGACTACCTCCTAGGTATACATCGTCGTTTTCTTGATCAATTGTTATAGCACACCCTCCTCTAATACCAGCGATTGTTTGATATTCTCTATTATCTATTCTATAGAAAGCTAGTTGGAAATCGACGTCTGAATATAAATCTACCACAGTGTAACTAAAAAACAGAGTGTTTGTAATCTTGTGTACGTTCAGATTGTAAGGCTTTCCGAGATCTGCCAGAAGAATTTCTCGTTCGTACCAAATCTCTTCGATTTTTATACGGTTGCACGGTTTCTGTGGTATACAAATCACTGAAGACATTGTCGCAAGGATTGTATAAAATACCGCAGTCATATCTGAAAAAGCGTAAAATTAGTTTTAAAAAAACTAGCTGATGCCCGCGACTGCGTCCGCATGGATTGAGGTTTTTTTGGTTTTTTTTATCCACTACAAGTTAGCCCTTGACTGCGATCTCACCTGATGGTAAGTGATGATGCAGTATAAGATGGCAGCGGGCTAACCTGTTAGGGGCATGGAAGTTATAATAAACCCATAGGTACCCCTAGGACTAGTCGGTTTTGGTTTTGGTTCCCGCAGGAACTCTTTAATATTCCGTTGTGGCGTGATTGAGTAACAAACATCCATCCATCCATCCAAACTTTAGCGTTAATAATATTAGTATAGATGTAAATCTAAAAAAGTCTACCTAAAATTTTGCACAGATGTTCGCCTTGATCCATACTAATAATATAAATGCGAAAGTGGGTCTGTCTGTTTATCTGTCCGCTTTCACGGTCCATTTGTTCAACCGATTTTGATGAAAGTTTATATTGAACCGATTTTAATGAGATTGATATGGAACCCTCTGTGCGTGAGTCTGACTTGCACTATACTGGGGGTCTACTCTCTTTCTCTAAAACGAAACTTCGCAAACAAACGAACGAAATTTTGTTAACTCCTCTCCTACATAATATTATCTCTAAGTATGCTCCTCTTTATTTCGTTTTCGTACACGCAGACGAAGTACGGATCCATAGAAAATTTCGTGACCGATTGGATTGAACGATTTTGTGTGGGTCTAATAACCGACTAATTACGTTCGTTTGCGAAGTTTCGTTTGAGAGAAAGAGAGTAGACCCCCTGGTATTTTTCGTGTGACGAAGGATAGAACATGATCATGACCAGAAGACAGCCCTACCTCTAATGTATGGGAAAACCAGCTGATACCCGCGACTTCGTCCACTTGGATTGAGGTTTCTTTGGCGGGAACTCTTTAATTTTCCCCGATAAAAAGTAGCTTTTGTTTTATTCTAGACTATAATCTATCTCTGTGCCGAATTTCATCCAGATCCGTCAAATCCGAACAAACTTTCGCATTTATAACACTAACTAGCTGATGCCCGCGACTTACGGCCGAAATTAATAATCAATCTATCTGTAATCTGTCGATTTGTTACCAAGCAACGTAGTTATTTGTCCAGAGTTGTATTGTACTTTTCTTCAAAAAACAACGTTGCTTAGCAACTTATCGACAGATTACAGAGAGATTGATTTTTAATTTCGGCCGTTAGTCCGCGTGGTTTAAGTTTTTTTGATTCCCGCGGGAACTCCTTAATATTCCGGGATACAAAGTAGCCTATGTCACTTTCCAGGTCCTCAACAGCTATACCCATGCCAAAAATCACGTCGATCCGTTGCTCCGTTGCGGCGTGATTGAAGGACAAACCAATAAACCAACGCACAAACACACTTTCGCATTTATAATATTAGTATAATAAACACAAGTAGCTTCTTTTCTATATTATTAATAAGTTTTTCGAATCTATTATAAAGAGAATCATTATTTAAGGGACCGGCGACCGCCGCTCGCAACTTCTACTCGAACCGCAAATATAAATTTGCCGGTATATTGCTATCCCTATTTGGCTGAAGACACATGATCGCGTGCAAGCGCGATAGCAATATGAGCGTACAGAATTTGTTATACATTTAGTCTTGTTCCGTGAATACCAAAAATGATGAATGAAAAATTGTTGTGTTTTTAACTTCGTGTTGTTATTCTGTAACTTGACAATATAGGCTATGTTCCTGATCAATTAGTACGTGAGATATCGTTGGTTTTAATATGAAACAAATAAGGAGAAAACATGTCGTTTATGTCGCAAAAACATGCAAAACGCAATGTGCTTACATTTAATTTTGGGAAAGTATTTTGGAAAAATAATTATCCAGGGACCTAGATAAATACAAGTTCAATCTTAATAATCGCATAATATGGAGGAAATATGCTCGAATTACTAATTATTTTGGTATTACGTTTGTATGAGCAATTCGCCCTCCGCTGGCGCCTTAAAAATTAACCATTTTTCTTCCTCTACCTAAAGCAATTTCCTTTTATCTCTTGAGTAAGTTACTACAGTCAGTTAACTTCGTCAAACCTTATCAAATAAAGTGAATCACCAAGACTAATGAAAGTTTGGCATTTGGCAAGGATACTCGGACGGTACGAATTCTGTCAAAGTAACTCTGAGATAAATAGATAGAGCCCAGTGTTTCTGCAAGAGGACCAAACTGACATAAGCCTAAATTCGCCTCTACCATCCTAGACTGCATTTACCACCAGGTGAGATCGCAGCCAACGGATAACTTATATTGGAATAAAAAAGGTATTTTATCTACCCATGCTAATATTTATAATAATTAACTAGCTAATGCCCGCGGCCTTGTCCGCGTGGAATAAGTTTTAATTCAGAAGGAAACTCCTTAATTTTCCGGGATAAAAAGTAGTCTATGTCACTCTCCTATATATATAACTAGCTGACCCGGCAGACGTTGTCCTGCCTTGAAGCTAGAACCCGATTGCAGCGCCCTCTATCGGGTCCAATTGTGAATATAAACCATCCCGGGACCCACACAAACACACTCTAAAAATTCCATCTAAATCGGCCCAGCCGTTCTCGAGTTTTAGCCAGACAAACGAACAGCAATTGATTTTTGTATATATAGAGATATACCTAAAGCAATTTCCTTTTATCTCTTGAGTTAGTTACTACAGTCAGTTAACTTCGTCAAAATTGAATAAACCTTATCAAATAAAGTGAATCACCAAGACTAATGAAAGTTTGGCATTTGGCAAGGATACTCGTACGTGTGGCGCGAAGCCAGTATTTTATTTCAACTTGTTTTCTTTTAAAAATATAACGTTTCGGATGTTTCTATAAAATAATTCTACTATAGTATTTTATGATTTATGTGAAACTATAGTTTACGAATGGTTTACTAAATTGTCAACGTATGTAACATCTATCTGGTCTGGTGGGTGGCCTCGGCCGTGGCTAGTTACCACCCTACCGGCAAAGACGTGTCGCCAAGCGATAGCATCCGGGATGATGTCGTGAAGAAACCGAGTTAGATGAGTTTGCAGAGACGCCAGATTACGTATAATAATAAAAAATAAATATAATAATAAATCAAATAAATATTAAAAATGCGAAAGTTTGGATGGATGGATGTTATTAATTTTAATTTGTGTTGTCGTGTTAATTTTTCAACAAATTTTGTGTGATTTTAATTATTATAATTTTTAATTAATTATTATTGTCATTAATTGTACCTAAGTTGTGCTGTGTCATTTTTATTTAATTAGTGTAATTGTCTTGTGTCCGTGCTAATTAAAATAAACAAAATTAAAAAAAAATAAAAAAAACATTAAGTATGATGCAAAACTACATCCGTCTGTCTGTTACCAATACATGGCCAGTCGGCTTAAATAAAATTTAGCCCTAAAACGCTCGCATCTCGGACATGGGCGTGGCCTGAAATCAAAGATTTTCCTAAGGATTTATATTTGCGGGCAACATCTAGACATTATAATATAACAAAAGGAACTTTCGCGGATTGTAAAATATATAATCAAAGTACCACTGGCTTTAGAAACTTGATAATAAATTGTATGCAAAGTTTTCACGAAATCAGGACACGAATATAATGTTCATAAATTAATAAAACAATCCAATACTCCTAATCAAACTTACCTGCAAACGCATTGATAAATTAAATAAATCTGCTCATTAAACTTGCTCGAATTTCAATTCGCGAATTTAACATTTCAAATAATTGGTGTATGAATTTAATACCGACACCTCACACTCGTTCAGTTGATATGACTACATAGTTATTTCGTATTGATAAATAATATATTATGGTTTGCTAAATATGTTTTCAGTTTGGACATGAGTGGTTTTTGTTTTGTATCATTGTTTCATAACAATTTTCTGACAATGATCGCGATGGATCTAAGCTGGGAGATAATGAAATAGGTACCTTTATATCTTTATTTATGTACAAAAGGATCATTTACATTTAAATATAATCTATGTAATATTTCTTAAAACCATAAAAAAATGTCGTACAAATAAAATATCTAAATTCTGAGATATTTATTATGTACCCAAATTAGTCTGTTAAATTGCCTTTTGAATATTCATTATGAACTTTAATACTATATCTGATGATTGAAAATCCTAATTTTGTGTAGATTAGTTTTATTACTTTCAGAACAAATTTAGATACTAATTTATATTTAATATTAGATCATTTCTTATTTCACGACTCAGAAATAAATGATTAGACGTTCTTTTGATCAAATAATCCCAAACGAATTTTAAATAACGAACTCATTCGAAATGTTTATTATAATCTCATTCATTTTAACGTTTAAACTTAAATTTATAGTAAAATAATCTCAACCATTTAATTTTTTTATTGCATAGTTATAATATATAATATTATTATGCATTACATCATACATGATTATTAATCCTGTAATGCATAAAATATCAAAAAATTACAAGATAATTTCTAATAAGAAGTAACAATAATATACACTTACTTAAATTAATTATTTATTTTCATTTCATTAATGTTCTTCTATTTCACGTAATTTTGATAGCAATTTAACTTATCAAATAATCTTTGAAACCTTTCTCTTCCTTCTCTGGTGGAGAGCTTCTCATTTCATAGCAGATTCTACTGTCATTGCTTTTAAGTAATCTATAAATGGCGTCTCTATCAGAATATATCAGTCTATCATTTTCATCAAACGCCATACCAAAAGCATTATCTAATTCAGCCACTTTCTTAATTCTGAAATAAGGTTTGTCTTCTACATAAATTCCGTTGTGACCACAAAAGTACACATCTCCATAGCTATCTTCAACAATTTGCCTTACGCTTAAAGCGTCGTCCAACATCAAAGTGCTTCTACTTACTCTCTCAACTTTATACAACGCTGTCTTATTAGAAAAATATATGTCTTGTTGTTTCGATACGAAAAAAATGTCCACTTCAATATTTATAGCTTCGGCTACTTCAACGAATTTATCGTCAACGTAAACATGTAACTTTTGCGTAGGATATTCTATATAGTAAAAGTTGTTTCTCACGAACAGTCCCCAAATAGATTTGCCCTCTTCGGCGAAAAACTCCGCTGATTTTGTTAAGAAATTGTACTTGTATATCCCGTCGTGACCGCCGAAGTATATGTCGTCATTACCAGGGTCATACGCTATAGCGTATCCTCCTGGGACACCATTTATATCTCTACATTTATACATCTTCTTCTTTAGATCACAAGACATGATTTCAAAGTCAACTAATGATCCATTTTGAACTGTGTGACTAAAAAATAGTGTTCCAGAGAACTTGTGCACAACTAAATTGTAGGGTCGTCCCAAGTTTTGGACCAAAACTTCTCTGTCAAAGTATACGCGGTCGAAAATTAGTCCGTTACATGAAATCTCATCTCTTTTTTCATGTTTTGTCGCGACAGAGGGCAGTAAAAGCAGGAATAATAGCATTTTATCTGTTTTAATTTTCTTTACTGTCCGTTAGGCTCGCGAAATATTGCGCAGAGATTTGTTTGCGTCCGTTTTTTTCTGTTTTACAAAATTAGGGGACTGAATGGAATTTGTTATCGTTCTGTTTTAGGGTCTACACCTCTTAGTCTCGCTTCACGATTGCGTCTGGATACAGTTGCCTGAAATAAAGAGATAATTGAATATTTAAAAATCTGAGAAACTGGAAATACCTATTTAAGATTAATCTAACAATTTAAGCGCTTAATCGTTTGAAGTTACTGCTTAAGTTACTGATGAAAATACTAAAATATCTGTAGGTACGGTCGTTTTTAAGATTCAGGTTTAAAATGTTTATTTATTCAAATTAGGTACACTTTTTGAACGTGAAATAAGTATAAAATGGGTACTAAAACTCTACATCAGTGATTAAATGTGATGGTGATAATCAATTACGGTATCTTAAAACTAACGCTACGAGGATTCCAAACGCGCCCTGGAGATCCAATTTTCCCAAAAATTACATCAACGACACTGATAATCTTTATCCCACGCTATTCTGCACTATTGTTGCAATATTTTTTATCAACTGTTACGATAGCTGGTTCCTTTGTTTTTTGAGAAAAATTTCAAACTGATCTTGAGAAAATTTTCTCTGTAATAGCTTGGCTATCTGAAGATGAACATTGGCTTGTAATCATCATAGTTTACGGCCCACCACTGAGCACAGATCTCCTCTCTGATTAAGAAGTGTTAAGGCCACAGTCCACTACACTGACTCTCCCTGGAATATTTGCTATTAGAAGAAATAGTAGTAATAGAAGTATTTTGTACTATTAAGCTACTAATACCGATTATTTCCTTCATATTAAGTCCCATTTCAGTCACTCGGTAGCACTTGGTGGTAATATAAATAACCACTGGCGTGGTTATTTATATTTATTAATATATATAAAGTGAATGTTATATAAAAAAATTATAAATGCGAAAGTTTGGATGGATGGATGGATGTTCGTTACTCAATCACGCCAGAAGTGATCTGGAAAAAATTTAGCAAAGAGATAGATTATAGTCTGAAATAACACATAGGCTACTTTTTATTCCGGAAATTAAAGAGTGACCGCGGGAACCAGAACACCTCAATCCACGAGGACGAAGTCGCGGGCATCAGCTAGTTTATAAATATTATATATAATATAAAGTGAATATTATATAACAAATATTTCAATATTCTTTTACCGATTCAATCGTAGATATAAATCAAAACGTACAAGCAATAAATTTGATGCCCGCACTCGAGAATCGACTCCGCTCGATTGAATTAACTTAATAATATATTGTTTGTTTGTTTGCTTCGATATTGTTTGTAAATATACCTATCAAACTTATATACAGAGGAAATTAGATCAAATTGTTTTCGTTTACTATATCAATCGTTGAATAGGTTCAATAAGATAAGATTATTTTGCGAAATTGGTATCGACCTTCGATATATATTATGTTGATACTAGATGGGCCCTTTCATAGAAAAAAGTTGGGCGGCCGACCTGTAGAGCGCGCTCCACACCTGTATATGTCTGTCCTTGTCCCCGCCATAGCTCTGTCCCGCTTTTCAGGCTAGATGGCGTTAGTAAAATAAGTCCACATTCTTTGTTTGACAGGGCCCGTCTATGCAAATTGAGGTCGTTGGTATCAACAGTTATTTTGTTTTTTTTTTAATACGACGACCTCCCTGGCGCAGTGGTAAGCGCTGTGGTCTTAAAAGTGGGAGGTCCCGGGTTCGATCCCCGGCAGGATCAATTCGGGAACTTCTAATTTCTGAATTTTCTCTGGTCTGGCCTGGTGGGAGGCTTCGGCCGTGGCTAGTTACCACCCTACCGGCAAAAACGTATCGCCAAGCGATTTAGCGTTCTGGTACGATACCGTGTAGAAACCGATGGGGGTATATGTTTAGTATGACTGCCATACAGGTTAGCCCTCTACCATCTTAGACTGCATAATCACTTACCACCAGGTGAGATTGCAGTCAAGGGCTAACTTGTAGTAGCGTAAAAAAAAGTCCCGTTCACAATTTACTGCCAGTGGCACGTTTTCACATAACGGATGAGAGAATACTTATAAAATGGAGACTGCAATTTCGCATAGCTTCTAAATTATTATTAAAAGCTCAAATTATAATGAATAGGTAAGTAGGTACATAATAAGTTTTTGGAGGAAAGTCGAAAACATTTGGGTAATCTAGTTTCCAGCTTAATTTCGGAACGCTTTTGCTAATTCATTTAAAACACACACGAAAATATTTGCCTTGACTGAAAATTATAGCTATACGAGTACGTACTGAGTGTGGTACGAGCTTAGTGATGAGCGGAGCGGGTAATTATCAACAAACTATTATTTACAACAATGTGGGTAATTCCCCGGTAGAACTTCTATAAACTAAATTAAAAACTTTTATAGAAGGATAGGCTTGCGCTTGACGACAATCATGCTTATATAAAACAATGATGGGTTCTAGGTTGGAGTGCGCGGACATCGGCAGTGCATTCCAATTTCCATACCTTAGAGGTTAGTATAAGAATCGTTAAATAAAAATGTTTCAATCGTTAAATCAAAATGTTTCATGCTAGTTTAAAAAAAATTAACGATGATTTATTTTTTAAACATGCCAATTAAGTTAGATTATGAGATTGTGTATGACCAAATTAGCTACATTATCACATTTTCTGTTCATTTAATTTGCATCAGGTTCAGGTAATAGTAAATAGTAATCCTTTGATCTATATTATCAATTAAAAGAACATACCACATAACTCACTGGGATTTTCCTGTGGTACCTACTGATTATTTCAGAAGTGTGGGTTTGGTTACTTCACCAGTTAAAATAAAATTTGATTGCAGTTTTCATTTTCCATTTTCTTTAGATCGAAGCCATGATTGTTAATCCCTAGTTAACCTTATAACTGGCGCGGCCATTTTGTAAATTGAGAATGCCACTTGACACTAAATACACAGGACTGGCACGTCACGCGCGGGGCCGTCGCGGGTGGTCAAGGTCAAATCGCCGCGAGCTATTAAAACTATGATTTCTCTAAAATCCTTGGACTCCTACATATTAACCAAGTATCGACAGAATTGTTATGAAATAAGCTTTAATTGCATCTATACTTGTCAGTACCTATCTACTTCAATTACTTCAGTATAAAGCAAATTTTTATCCCGAAAAATCAAATAAAACTGCTATAATATTATTAAAAATCAAATAATATCATAGTAGCCGATGAGCGCTTATGAATAAAACCGCTACCTCACATTAGATTGCGTTAATTACGTTCACCTTTGTAGCGCGTTTTGATAAAATTCTCGCATACGAGCCAAATAAAACACTAATTCCATTACAGAATGGAAATTTAGCCAAATTAAATTTATTACTTTCCTAAATAAATTATTTTCTGCTTTTGCACACAATCAGAATTTAAGGAATTAGTTATCTTGATATACTAAGCATAAAGCAAGCCTGACTTTTCCTAGATGAATGACGAAAGCGACGCATTGCAACGCGACGCGATAGGACTACATAGAAAATCACAAACTTATCTACGCGACAATGTAAGCCACATCAGGGTCAACTACTGTTTGATAAGGACGCGTCATGTCGTATCGAGTGGCGTTGTCGCGTTTGGAGCTCATGGGCAGAGCGCTCCCAAGCGTGACGAGCGTTCTTCGTGTTTCGTTTTCGATTATCGGCGTTGTATTTTAAAATCGGTTAAAGGTTATAAAACCGGCTATATTAAAACCTCGTAGTTCGATATTATGGTATTAATAACCAAGCGCCGGCGGGCGTCGGTTTACAAAACAAAACTCAGAAACAATTTCCTCTTTGTTGCGAAGCTGTAGGCCGAGACTCAGTGCCTAAAATAGCAAGGTAGGTAGCAATTTTTTTATTTGAACTTATGATACGAGGATTATGAATTTGATAGATACATAGTTACTCAGGTAAGAACATTAGCCTCTAGGGATTAAACTATTTTTTTAGTCCCATTAACGGGACTAACCAACGGGATTTTTTTATCTATGGTTACTATCAACAGTACTTTTTTTGTATTAGAACTACAATCCTGAAAATCCTTATTTGTTTTTTTAAATTTATTTTGTACCAAAATCTTATTAAATACTTAGAAAAACAGAAGCATACAAGGAAGCAATTATCTCTGTAAGAGATCTCTACCAGTGACCCTTGGCAGTGGGAAGTGGCAATCTTTTTCGGAGATTAGGAGGAAACTGTACCTATACCATACACCAATCAAAAAATCTCCTCGATCCATTGCTTTGTTATGGAATGATTGAGAGACAAGACACACTTTCGCATTTTAGTACGGTTACAGTGTAATAAAGTGAGTTATTGATTTATGATGGCCATCTCTTGTACTATAAGCGCTGACCTTTCATTAACCCAACAAAGAAATGTTTTCAAACAAAATAACTACAGAAGTTAAAAGTGGGCAAACTCGGGTTTTGGATTTATGTTGCCGTAAACTCGGTTATAACTAGGATGGATGGATTTTCACAGCAACAGGATAAGAAATACGTGTGAGGTGCATGCCTCAAAATATGTACTATTTTTTTTGATAGCGCGGCTTATAATCGTACAGCGCCACCTATTATAACGATGAGAGAACAATTTTTTTAATGATGAAAATCACTGCCTATATTACAAAAATGTTAACGTGTTTGTTTGTTAGTTTGTCCTTCACACCGCAATGGAACACGGGCCGACCTGATTTTTTGCATTTATTTCTTTCATGGAGGTCTCTCTTACAGAAAAAATACGTCAGTCTTAACCTTTTTAATGTATTATAGAAAAACGGTCAAATACGAGTCAGACTCGCGCACAAAGGGTTACGTATCAGCACACAATATAAATTACTAGATGATTCCCGCGACTTCGTCCGCGTGGATTAAGATTCCCGCTGGAACTCTTTAATTTTCCGGGATAAAAAGTAGCCTATGTCCTTCCCCGGGATACAATCTACCTCTGCACCAAATTTCATCAAAATCGGTTGAGTAGATGGGGCGTGAAAGCGTAGCAGACAGACTGACAGACAGACAGACACACTTTCGCATTTATAATATTAGTATGGATTTTAATAAATAACAAGAAACATGTCATAACAACACGTAATCAGCTGTAAATAAGTAACTAGCTTACGTATGGCGCTAAACTGATAGTGCCCGAGTAAATAATTCGACACCCTATGAACACAAGGTTTATCTACCCTGTGCTATGAGTACGGAACCGTATCTAATAATTAACGAATTTCTGATATTTTCTTATATTAGGTTCTGTAAGACCTTGCTTCTTGCCAAATTCCATGATTCTAGGTCAACGGGAAGTATCCTGTAGGTTTTGATTTATTGGCGAGTGGCAAAATATGCGGCATAAACGGCCGTATAGTAAGGTAAAAAAGTCAGTGAAGGAGTCCTTAAGGAAAAGCTAAAGGAAGTATTCCTTAACGACTCCTTCACTGATTGACTATAGCATACTATAAGTAAATAAATGTTACATATTATAATATTTATTATAACAACTAACTAGGTATAATCTATATAATGAGTGCACGGCATAGTATAAGTTGAGCGCCTCGCCAACAAACTACGTGTGTAGTTTGGCGAGAAACAAAATGTTGTACTCATTTCTGCATTTCATAAAAAAAAAAAAAAAAAATACTAAGAAATGACTGCTCTACACATTTTATCATTGAAAAAAATCCCTTTCAATATCAACTCAGAAACGTCAACAAAAGCGCCACTTTAGCATAATAAAGCCAACGTCCGCTCGGAGACACTAAAAAAGGTACAAAGTAATTCACACTCGACTAAAACGCTATGGAAATTCCCTCCTAATATCCCAATCCCTTTTTGTAGGACTCCCTGTAAAATGGGTTAAATGTTTCTAGTACAAAGCTATAGAGAAACATTGAAGTGGTATAATAATTTTTCAATTGATCAAATATTTTAATCGGACAATTATATACCAATTTTGGATATTATTATCTAACTAGATGATGCCCGCGACTTCGTCCGCGTGGATTAAGGTTTTTTGATTCCCGCGGGAACTCCATAATTTTCCGGGATAAAAAGTAGCCTATGTGCTATTCCAGACTATAATCTATCTCTGTGCCAAATTTCATCCAGATCCGTTCACCCGTTGGAGCGTGATTGAGTAACAAACATCCATACATTCATATACAACCATTCATCCATACATCCATACATCCATACATCCATACATTCATACATCCATACATCCATACATCCATCCAAACTTTCGCATTTATAATATCTATTTGATTAATAACAAATTATTAATAATCGATGCAATTAAATAAGTACAAATTGGGTTACATATGGTACAAGTGAAAATTGGGTTGAACCAGCGCGACGGCTAACTAGAATCGTACAATTCTGTGCTTAGCTACTGGATCTCTTCCAGACTGAAGGTTTCAGTAGGTGCATTGTAAAGAAAGTATGGTTATACATAAGTTAATATCATTACAGAAGACAGATCTGTCTCTAAATTATACGTGAATCGTGATCAATCAGAAACCGATTAGGAGTATGGGTTTAATATAATTTATCTGTTAGGTTTGCCCGCTAAAATAACTGGCATAAATAGTTGAGGACCTATAGAGAACGACATTGGGCGAAGACGAAAAGAATTAGAAAACAAAATTAACGAATTATTATCTATTTTCGTTGTTGAAGAATGTTTATACCTTCTAAAACCATATCCAGTAACTCTATATCGTGTAAATAGAACCGTTTTGAGTGGGTCGGGTCCGAAAAAACGTGAGAATGAATACGAATGCGAGGTTATTTGTTGCGCGCCAACATTCCGCGCCTGACCTCGGGACTATCAGGGCGCCCCCTGCGGAATCCCAACACGAAACAACATTTGGGTATTCCAGGTTTAGTACAAAATTCAAAAAATTCAAAATTGTTTTTATTCAAATAGACTTTTTACAAGTGCTTATGAATAATCGAATGAATCTACCACTGTCATCGTTGACCATTTTTACGGTTCCGTAGTCAACAATGAACCCTTATAAATTCGCCATGTCCGTCCGTCAGTCTGTCCGCGGCTAAGCTCAGAGACTATTAGTACTAGAAAGCTGTAATTTAGCATGGGTATACAATATATTTATCACGATAAAGTGGTAAAATAGAATTTTGAAAAAAATATGTTAAGGGTACCTACCCTTACCCTATACGTAATGTGGGTATGAATATTGTTTCTCGTTTATTTTATTGTGTGGAGTTGTGGGGGGAAAACCATACTTTCGTATTTGTAATATTGGTAATAAAGATACAAGGTTTAAACTTAGCCAAATTAAAGAGAGTGGCATGGACAAAAAAGTAACATTTTTTTTTTATCCACTACAAGTTAGCCCTTGACTGCGATCTCACCTGATGGTAAGTGATGATGCAGTCCATGATCGTAGCGCGCTAACCTGTTAAGGGTATGGCAGTTATATTAAACCCATACCCCTACTCGGTTTCTACACGGCATCGTACCGGAACGCTAAATCGCTTGGCGGCACGTCTATGCCGGTAGGGTGGCAACTAGCCACGGCCGAAGCCTCCCACCAGGCAAATACATATAATATGTAATATACTTATAATATGATGCGATAGTTACTGTATCGTTTATAATGTCACCAATAAGTACCGGTATCCCATTAGACATTTCAATACCGGTATTGAAAACCGGCGAAAAAAGTCCGGAAACCCGGTATTGGCTAGTACCGGGTTAATAGTATTAATTGACATGGATTAGTATGAATTTCTGAAACGGTTATACGGAAGCAAATGAGCCCCAGAGATCTTCGAAATCTTTTTTTTTATCTGTGTATTATCCACAGATCTTCCACTCTAGCAGATATCCGAAAAGCGTTAAAAGCACCCCAGTCCCCACTCGTCCTTCCTTAACAAACTGTATAGAACCTTTTTACAACCTAATTCCCACACCCCGTACCGTCAGAACCAGATTTCAACCATTTACAATAAATAGTAATACCGCTCTGGGGGGTTACTACTATCGCTTAAACAGTATTACTTCAAAATGACAATTTGTGTCACGTACGTGGACGTCCTGAAAATAAGGATTATAATTCTACAACACGAACGTCAACAATATTAAAACAAAACGGGTTTATGGAAGTAGGTATGCCCCCAGTTAAGAAGAAGAACTCTTAAGAAGTCTTTAGGTAAGTATACAAATGGTACTTTCATCGGATTTTTAGATACTGGCAAGTGGCAACAATGGCGTGTATCGTTTAAAAATTAAAATAAAAGTTAATAATTCTTAACCATTTAACAAGTATCGATTAAAAATGAAATAAAAGTTCAATATTTGAATATTCAAGTTGAATATTTTTAAAAAAGCTTATATCGTCCGCCATCTAATTAGATTAATATATTATTATAATATATTATTATAAATACAAAAGCGTTTCTAGGTTGGTTTGTCCTTCAATCACGCTGCTACAGAGCAACGGATCGACGTGATTTATTGCATGGGTATAGTTGAGGACCTGGAGAATGACGTAAGCTTTTTTTAATCCCGGAAACTTAAGGAGTTCACCTGGGCATTCAAAAAATGTATTCCATGCAGACTAGACTGCAGCTAGTTTTCTATAGTTATGTAATGAAATCTTACTGAAAGATGCTAATGTAAACGTAAGTAGTCAAACAAAAAAATCTATTTCACTATTCACTATTGCACCTTATTGAAACTTTGTATACCTGCTTTTATTATGTAAATGTGATCGTGGGACCAGTTTCTGAGAGCACCTAAGAAATGTCTCAGCTATTGAAAATTTCACTTCGGTACGCGAATGAAAGCGTAGGGCACGGTTGGTTTAATTCCTCTCAAATATTCATGAACTTGCTCTTCTTGCTACGGCCTGTATGGTGCAGTGTTGAGCGCTGTCGTCCCGGGATCGATCCCCAGCAGGGTCAATTTGGGAAGTTATAATTTCTGATTTTTCTCAGGTCTGTCCTTGATGCTTCGGCCGTGGCTAATTACCACCCAACCGGCAAAGACGTGCCGCCAAGCGAATAAGCGTTCCGGTACAATGCCGTATAGAAACCGATTATGGGTTAATAAAATATAACTGCCATGCCCCTAACAGGTTAGCCCGCTACCATTTTAGACCGCATCATCACTTACCATCAGGTGAGATCGCAATCAAGGGCTAACTTGTAGTGGATAAAAGAAAAAATTGGCAGTCATAGGGACTGCCGATAGAAGAGAAAACTAATATTTAAAATAAAAAAAAAAAAATAAGAATAAAAAATATTTAAAATATAAACCTTAAAACTAAGGTATTAAAGTTTAATTACGAATGTAGTATATTTATATTTAAGACCTTTTGTCTTCGTAACTACGCGAGCATGTCGACGCGGAGTATGTCGGTGACGTGAATCCACATGTTTACCCCCTACCTAAAAGTGCTCAACGCGGCTAAAGAAATTTTCACTTCAATAATTGAAATATCGTACTGTGGGATATACAGTTCAAGCCTGGAGTTAGGAAATTGGCGGTGTTTCACCCCCGTGCCTCGGAGAGTGCGTTAAGCCGTCGGTCCCGGTCATTATCACTAGCATGATAGATAGATAATTATAGTCGTCAAAGCCCGCCAGAGCCGCATTGGAGCTGCAACGGGGTGTCTCTAATTATCCTGAGAGTGGAGGCCTGTGCCCAGCAGTGGGACGTTAATGGGCTATAGTGGTGAGGAACACAGCATAGCGAGTGATTAATGGAAGTTAAAGTTAATTGTACCCTCGAGATTGAAAGGCTGGATCACTTTTTACGCCCAGGCCCCCGCCATCAATTTCCACCCCTACTGAGATTTATTTTGATTTATTAAATCGGGCCTCTTTCACTCCCTTGGGGTTTTCCTTTGTTATTAATCTTTGCTAATAATCATCCATCTGGCATGATTTAGGTGTTGTTTCAAAGAAAATGACGAAAACACGTTTGCGTGAAGCTACCGCGGGGTGGAGGAAACAAGTTTTGCCCTATTCGGTTTTCTTATGGGAAAAACACCTGCCCCAAACTGTGACGTCTGTGGCGTCACAGATGATGTGTATCATTTGTTGGTGGAATGTGTCCGATATCAATCAGGTAGAGACCCATTGATTGCAGGTTTACGTCTGAACAGATTGCACGTTGGTGACTTTCACGGTAACCCAAATTCTGACGCATCGTGCAACCTGTTCGGTTTATTTTTAACCGACTTCAAAAAAAAAGGAGGAGGTTCTCAATTCGACTGTATTTTTTTTTTTTTTTTTATGTTTGTTACCTCAGAACTTTTGACTGGGTGGACCGATTTGGATGATTCTTTTTTTATTTGAAAGCTGGTGCTTCCCGTGTGGTCCCAATTCAATTTGGTCCAGTTCTGACAATGGCATCCATGAGAAAATCATATAAGTCTTAGATTTGCATTAAGTGTGTGCGTGACAAATGGACGCATAACTCAATATCAAGCCAACCTATTTCGATGATTCTTTTGTTATTGGAAAGGATGTACTTCAAGGGTAGTTTGATGAGAGTTTGGTTCGGTTCTGATACAGAACAAAGTAACGGAACTCTTCAATTTTTAGGAGCAAATTATTTTTTTGTATGTTTGTTACGCGATTTCTCCGCCAATTATGAACCGATTTTGATAATTCTTTTTTTGTTTGGTAGGTCATACTTCAGAGGTGGTCCCATTTTAATTTGGTGAAGATCTGATGAATATCTCCGGAGATGGAGAACGGAACTCCTCATGGATAAGAGTAAATTGCTCGAGATCAGTGTGATAGTCTTGTAAACAGTATGTTTTAACCATGCATAGCATATCTTGTTCTGGTTACCAGTGGGGTCACTAAAAATTGTGAAATAAAAAAATTTCAATAAAAAAATAAAAACCGACTTCAAAAACCACAAACACTAAAAAGTAAAAAATTATTTAATTTATTATGTATACAAGAGTTAATTTAGTTCTTTATTAACATTTTTTTGAGTCGGTGCCAATGTGGACTGTGGAGTCACGTCAACAATAATGAAGAGTAGGTAGACGGTTCATGCGGCTAATTGGTACCGATTCCAAAAAATGTTAATAAAGAACTAAATTAACTCTTGTATACATAATAAATTAAATTATTTTTTACTTTTTAGTGTTTGTGGTTTTTGAAGTCGGTTTTTTTTTTTTTGAAATTTTTTTATAATTCATAAGTAATGTGTTTTGGTTGTCATTGTGTAATTTATATTGGATACGATAAGGCTGACATGCAGCTATTAATGTAAAAGCCTTTAAATAAATGATTTAAAAAAAAAAAGTTTTGCCCTGTCGTGGTAGACTGCAGCGCAATATAAAGTATTTTTGCTGTAGTGTACAGATATTCAAACACACAGCAACACAGATACACAAGTTAAATTTAAATAACACCCTTCTTTTTGTGACGGGGGTTAAAAATGTACTAATTAAAAATGTACCTAAATATGTTTTATTTATTACTAGCTGATGCCCGCGACTTCATCCGCGTGGGATAAATTTTTGTAATTCCCACGGAACTCCTCAATTTTTCGGGATAGCCTATGTCACTCGCCAGGTCCTCAACTATACCCATGCAAAAAATCACGTCGATCCGTTGCTCCGTTGCAGCGTGATTGAAGGACAAACCAACAAACAAACACACTTTCGCATTTGAAATTTTAGTATGATCACAATATATACCACTAGATGATGCCCGCGACTTCGTCCGCTTGGATTAACGATTTTTGATTCCCGCGGGAACTCCTTAATTTTCCGGAATAAAAAGTAGCCTATGTCCTTCCCCGGGATATAACCTACCTCTATACCAAATTTCAGCGAAATCGGTTGAAAAGATGGGTCGGGAAAGCGTAGCAGACAGACAGACACACTTTCGCATTTATAATATTAGTATGGAAGTATGGATTACGTGAGATTGCAATTGCAGTCAAGGGCTAACTTGTAGTGTAATAAAAATACGACAATAGCCAATTTTGAAACCAATAAACCAACAAACAAACACACTTTCGCATTTATAATATTAGTATGATGAAGTATGATGAAACCCTAAAACCAAACTAGAGCATATAAACGCCACGTACTCGTAAAAGCAAAAGTTTTTTTTGACTTCTTGAGTAAAGTACAGAAAGAAAAGTAATAATAAAAAAGCCTCCCAACCGAGGGGACGGTCAGCCACGGAGGGCAATCTCCATGGGTAGAGATTAGCCATCTGCGCGGGAGATATAATAGTGTGTGTGGCGTGTGCGCAAACACAGGTGCACTCTCTGTTCCTTTACTCTCTTCTTCTTATTTTGTTTTATGGCGTTTATTAGTGCCACACCAGCACAATGCACTTTTCCAATGTCAGGTGGATCCTTTACTCTCATAGCCCGATGGGACGGCAAATCCGACACGACCGGACAAAGATTAGGCTCAGGACCTACGGCTTTACGTGCTCTCCTAGGCACGAAGTGCATCACCACCAACTTCCTAACTCCAGGCTAGTACTGAGAATTTCTAGTCAGAAAAACCGAATACTAATTTAATTATGGCCCGATCCGGGACTCGAACCCGGGACCTCGTCAGCCTGCTAACCACTAGACCAACGAGGCAGACAGTATTGGGTACATCGCAAGGTTAAAGAGGGCATCAGTTTATTATACGATACAATAATAATATACTCGTATAAATTACCCACAAGCAAATCCCTTGATACAATAACGCTTTCTAAACTTTGTTACAGACTTAATGGAGACAATAGAAGGAGATTCTGCTGAGCAAACATATTCGTAGACGAGCTGACTCACCCTAGCTTTAAACGGGTGGACTTACGTCTTGTAGATTACCAGACGGTGACATGAGCTATCTACCTATACTTATAAATAACTATATGGTGCCCGCGACTTCGTCCACGTGAAATAAGTTTTTTAAATTCCCACAGGAACTCCTTAATTTTCGGGTTAATATATAGCCTATGACACTCACAAATAATGTGGCTTTCTATTGGTACCAGAATTTTCAAAATCGGTTCAGTAGATCCAGGGAATAATCCCTACAACCTCACAAACTCACAAACTCACAAACTTTACCTCTTTATAATATTAGTATAGACTAGGTCTGATGATGTCCGCAACTTCGTCCGCGTGTGTTAAGTTTTATTCAATCCCGCGGGAACTCTTCCGGGATAAAAAGTAGCCCATGTCCTTCCCCGGGATACAACCTATCCAACTACATAAAACAATTATATCATCCAAACCGCTGCAATGAGGCAATGTGCCTAGAACGCTGGCTGATAATCGAATAAATATTATAAATGCGAAAGTTTGGATGGATGTATGGATGGATGTTTGTTACTCAATCACGCCCCAACGGCTGAACGGATCTGGATGAAATTTGGCACAGAGATAGATTATAGTCTGGAGTAACACATAGGCTACTTTTTATCCCGGAAAATTAAGGAGTTCCCGCGGGAAACGAAAAACCTCGATCCACGCGGACGAAGTCGCGGGCATCAGCTAGTAATAAATATGTACCTAGATAATTTAAATTTTTTGCCGGTTTTGTATTCTGGCGCTCCGTTTAATAATCTCCTTTAGTCTGAGTTAACACAGTGTAGGGCAGGTGAGGTGTAGGTACATAAATTTCTAAAATTAATGGCTTATGCATTACCCCGCTGTCGCCACAGAATTAGAAAAAGTTTATAGAAATGGTAAAATTTGATTTAACAAAGTAATCTCTCATGCATAATTGGGTATTATGACAACTATTCAAATAAATTGCATTATTATGAAGGAACTTGAAATTTAATTTGCTATAATCCGCAACAATAGGCAAATATATGTGGTACAGTGTAACTTGCACTTGCAGCTTGCAATATTCACCACACCACATAAATCTTCCAAATTATTCTCAACGTACGTTTCACTCCGACACCTCCTCCGACATTTCCTCCGACATTTATGTGGTGTGGTGAATATTGCAAGCTGCAAGTGCAAGATACACTGTACCACATATATTTGCCTATTGTTGCGGATTATAGCAAATTAAATTTCAAGTTCCTTCATAATCATGGACTTCCGCAAAGTAACGCCTGCTTCTATCCAATATATAAATTGCATTGTTTAGTGATTATTAAACAGAGGATCTCCCAAAAGTCGTAAAATCCACGTCCCCTGTTAGTTTTATGTTTGAAAACCATTTTAAACTATCGATTGAAGTAAAAAGTGCGTACACCATACTAAGCGCGCGTTTCAACGTTTGAAAAAAAATTGCTGATTTGACTTGTTGTCAAATACCCAGTTATGCCTAAACATAATATCAGAACGAAGATACTCCTCAGTATACACATTTATTAGTACACAGTATAGCTTGCAACCTGTGGCTCAGTAACAGTTACTCGAATGAAATTTTCCATCCATCCAGACCAACGACCTCAATTTACATAGACGGGCCCTGTCAAACAAAGAATGTGGACTTATTTTTAGTAACGCCATCTAGTCTGAAAAGCGGGAACTTGCTTGCAACATATGCGCCATCTTGAATGACAGCTTGAACACGTATGACTCGGTCATAGATAGTATAGGTCATAGCCATAGAAGCCGTAAGGCCAGTTTGTAAAAAAGAAATATCATACGAGCGACGAGCGATCGTGACAGCGCTACGACGCGACGGGGACAAAGACAGGCTTATGACAGGTGTGGAACGTGCTCTACAAGTCGGACGCCCAACTTTTTTATATGAAAGGGCCCATGTACACCTACATAAATTATGTATCGATGATCCAGACACCTTTCGTCTTCGTCCTTCGTCTTAAGGGACGAGTGGCTTATGATGGATTTGAATGATTTTTAGGGTTCCGTACCCAAAGGGTAAAAACGGGACCCTATTACTAAGACTCCGCTGTCTGTCTGTCTGTCTGTCTGTCTCCAGGCTGTATCTCATAAACCGTGATAGCTAGAAAGCTGAAATTTTCACAAATGATGTATTTCCGTTGCCGCTATAACAACAAATACTAAAAATTAAAAAAATATATATATTAAGGGGGGTCCCCATACAATAAACGTGTTTTTTTCGTATTTTTTTGCTCAATATTAAAAACGGTAACAGGTAGACGGTTCAAATTTTCACAGAATATTAACTTGTATATTACCTTTCAAAATAAATAATTAAATATCAATAAAGTAAATATTAAAGGGGGGATCCCATACAACAAACGTAATTTTTATTTTTAATACGTCATAAATCGTAAAACTTACTACAGGTTTGTACGGAACCCTCGGTGCGCGAGTCCGACTCGCACTTGGCCGGTTTTTAATTATTGAAGAACGCACACTGATTCTTTTACGGCGATAAGCTCTACTCCGTTACCATCTCTATGCTAAACTCTAAGGTTAATACAGCATACATAAATCTCCAAAAGTAATGTCGCATGCATTACCTTGCTCTCGCGTAATCTACGCGGCTCAGGGGTGAAAAAGAAAATTCGAGCAGCTCATATTTTCGCGAAAAGCACACGCGGTTCGCGGTAACACGCGAACAAACACATTTGCCAAACAAATTGCTGTATACGAGCTAGTGGATTAGGGAGGTGACTTGCTCCGTAGTTTAATATATCGATACTTATCGATATCGTCGATTGATTTTGGAACCCTTTTATCAAATAGAAATTTAATAATTAACAAAATGCGTGGAAATGCCCTATGATACCCATCTCTGCTCTTGGAGGGATTGGTGATCATGGTAAGAATACCAGTTATGAAACTACACTAGCTAATGCCCGCGACTTCGTCCGCGTGAATTGAAGTATTTTTGGTTCCCGCGGGAACGTTTTAATTTTCCGGAATAATAAGTAGTAAATAAGTAATATAATAATTAGTATGTGTTATCCCGAGACCTATAGTCTATCTTTGTGACAAATTTCATCCAGATCCTCTTTTTTTATTCCACTACAAGCTAGCCCTTGACTGCGGTCTCACCTGAAGGTAAGTGATGATGCAGTCTAAGATGGTAGTGGGCCAACCTGTTAGGGGTATGTCAGTTATATTAAACAATACCCCTAGTCGGTTTCTACACGGCATCGTACCGGAACGGTTAATCGCTTGGCGGTACGTCTTTGCTGGTGGGGTGGTAACTAGCCACGGCCGAATCCTCCCACCAGACTAGACCAGAGAAAATTCAGAAATTATAAATTCCCAAATTGACCCTGCCGGGGATCGAACCTGGGACCTTCGCACGTTAAGACAACAGCGCTCAACAGTGCGCCATGGAGGTCGTCAGATCCGTTCAGCCGTTCTGGCGTGATTGAGTAACAAACATCCATGCATCCATCAAAACTTTATAATAGTATAGATAAAATGCGTAGAAATGCCTTAAGATACCTATCTTAGCACTTGGTGGGATCGGTCTTGGTAAGAATACCAGTTATGAAACTATTAGTAACTACTATAATGCCCCGCGACTTCAACTAGAACTTGAATTTAGTGACGTCACACAGATGGCAGCCAGCCGTTGCGGTTTTTCAAGTTGTATTTACCTAACTCAAAACCCCAACTCTATGCTATATGCAAAAATAAGTAGATAGATAGATAGATAAATACTTTATTGCCACACAAAACATTAAAAAGAAAAAAAAAGTGAACAAACAAAAACAAATAAGTGCGCAAAGGCGGTCTTATCACTAAAAGTGATCTCCTCCAGACAACCTTTAAATAAAGAAACAAACGCAATGAAGCGGGATAGTGCAACAACACTAGTACATATAATATACTACATAAACTATACATTCTAAAAATACATAAACAATTACACAAATAAAAATACTAAAATATATACCAATATAAGTAGTTTATAGTAATAATGGAAACTAACAGAAGTCCGTAGAGATATTTTTCCTCTCCCGAAGAAAAAAAAAAGTAATAAAATTAAAAATAATCGTAGAGTCCACGCCCATCCCTAGCGGTATAGCGCTAGTAAAAAGGTTAAAACTACGCCAAGTGATGCATGGCAACGATTCTTAACCGTCGACTCCTATTTTACTTAGCATACAAATTGTGTGTCACGAATATAACCAAGATTGCTTATTTTGCATTAGGAGTATGGCTGACTAATACCTTTCCAGTATAATAGAGGGTGTGGCGGTCTTCGCAGTCCGCACATAATCCAATAGATGGCACTACTAGTACGATGGACGCGAACACGAACAGCCCAACTCACGCTTACGAAGTTTTCTCAGAATTACGCTATATATACGACCTCCAAAGATGAACGGTCGGCCCAGTGGTCCCCGAGCACAACACCCGCACGAAGGATGATCATCCTATTGTTACGGTCGAGCCATATCACCTGCTCCCGTACACTGGTGACCCCGACGTGATCTCAACAAGCCGACGTGATCTCACAACCGCCGCCGCCGACGTGACGTCACAGCCGCCGCCACGCACCTCAAGCCGACGTGATCTCAAAAGCCGCCGCCGACAATCACAGCAAGCCGACGTGATCTCCAAGCCGCCGCCGACGAGATCAACAAGCCGACGTCACGCCCTCACTCGTCAGACATCAGCAACGTCGCACATCACAATAACCCCACAGTCATCGCGACGAAGACAGCATCATCAGAAGGCACAGCAACACCAATAATAAAGCTTTAATGATGTTGACATCCGCTAAGAAAGGATTTTTCAAAATTACACCCCTAATAGGGGTTAAATAGGGGTTTGAAATTCGGCGAAGTCGCGGGCAAAAGCTAGTCATTCGCAGATTAGGTCTGCGCAATATGGATGAGAGGATGATATAAGTTTGTGGTACTATATTCATACTTTTCATACTAATATTATAAATGCGAAAGTGTGTCTGTCTGTCTGTCTGTCCATCTGTCTGTCTGTCTGTCTGCTACCCGGCCCATTTTTTCAACCGATTTGGCTGAAATTTGGTATAGAGGTAGGTTATATCCCGTGGAAGGACCTAATAGGCTCTGGAATAACACATAGGCTACTTTTTATCCCGGAAAATTAAGGAGTTCCCGCGGGAATCAAAAAACCTCAATCCACGCGGACGAAGTCGCGGGAATCATCTAGTATGTTATATGTATACAGAGCAATGCACACCCTCATACCATTACAGAGTAATTTCGACAAAAGCAGCGGTCACGTTTTCACTTACTGCCCTTTTCAGGTCGTTGGGCGAAAATGTACTTTGCTGAAGCGAACGAAAACCAACTTTATAACCTTCAATTAAAGTTTATTTCTGTATGTCAGAGTTAAAATGCGAAAAGCATTTCTTATGCCGTGTGTGTATTGGAAGATATAATTTCGAAGCGATTGGGTTTAAATGTTATGGGTAGTTACAACACTCAAGTGTGTCCCGAGTTAGGATAATCGTAGATGTGTGTGTGTGTAGCGCGTGTTTCAAACAATCTATCTGCTTCGTTGTAATGGTTAGCATGTAGCTAACACGGGTAAGGACATAGGAAAGCGTAGCAGACAGACAGACAGACACACTTTCGCATTTATAATATTATAGTAGGTTATGTACCATTATCTATCTAATACCTTTAAACGAGCAATTCTTGTATATAAATAAATAAATAAATACAAACTTTATTGCTTTTTTTTTTTTTTTTATCCACTACAAGTTAGCCCTTGACTGCGATCTCACCTGATGGTAAGTGATGATGCAGTCTAAGATGGTAACGGGCTAACCTGTTAGGGGCATGGCAGTTATATTAAACCCATACCCCTATTCGGTTTCTACACGGCATCGTACCGGAACGCTAAATCGCTTAGCGGCACGTCTTTGCCGGAAGGGTGGTAACTAGCCACGGCCGAAGCCTCCCACCAGGCCAGACCAGGGAAATTCAGAAATTATAAATTTCCAAACCCTGCCGGGGATCGAACCCGGGACCTCCGCACGTTAAGGCAACAGCGGTCAACACTGTGCCACGGAGGTCGTCAAACACACTATTGTTATAGTGCTTACACTATTGTTATATTGTAACCTATGCACAAGTATCTCGGAAACGGCTCCAATGATTTTCATGAAATTTAGTATGCAAAAGGTTTCGGGGGCGATAAATCGATCTAGCTAGGATTTATTTTTAGAAAATGTCGTTTTATCCGTGTTTTCAGGCAATGAAAAACTGCAACAATATCATTAGAATACGAGGCTATAATAGCTTAGGTGGGAAATCGGGCGGTCCCGAAACCAGAAGACCCCGGTTCGCTGATGTCTCCAGTCCGATTATATTTTTCCCTTTTTTTTCATGTTCCTTCTTTTGTGAGAAAAACTATTATTGGAAGCCCAATTGCACTCGTGATTTTTTATTTAATTAACCAGTTCATATTTATTTATTATTATATCGGTAAGATCGAAAAATATTATTCGTATTTCATTAGTATGTAATTCGTATTTAAATATAATTTCCAAAAAACACGATTTACCAAAAAAAATAACGAGCTAAGCTCGGTCATCCAGGTACTGTATAAACTCAAACTCAAACTCAAATCATCTTTATTCAAAATTGGTACCTACAAAGTACACCTTCTGAACGTCATGTTTATAAAGAATAAGAGTTGATGGTGATAATTAACAACGGTATCTTAAGACTAAAGCTACGAGGGTTCCTACCCTCGGAGGGAGGGAGGGTTATACAAAAATGAAAACTGGGTCAGGATTTTCAAGTGTAGTTAGGTAATTTGGATGTGCTCCGTATATAATTACTAGCTGATGCCCGCGACTTCGTCCGCGTGGTTTAAGTTTTTTGATTCCCGCGGCAACTCCTTAATTTTCCGGGATAAAAAGTAGCCTAAGTCACTCTCCAGGTCCTCAACTATACCCATACCAAAAATCACGTCAATCCGTTGTTCCGTTGCGGCGTGATTGAAGGACAAACCAACAAACCAACAAACAAACACACTTTCGCATTTATAATATTAGTATGATATATTATGATTTAGGGACGAGTGGCCTAGCTGTGACAACGCATATCAATCGATCGCGATTGTTTAGCAACGTTGACTCAAGTCGGTAACTGGATGGGTGACCGAATTTGGAGTTTCAAATTTGGCCTTTTCGTTGCCTCCGTGCCTCGGAGAGCACGTTAAGCTGTCGGTCCCGGTTATTATCACTTTCATCTGATAATAATAGTTACAAAAACTTAGAGAGTTTCAATACTCTGTCGTTTCGCATGCGAAGTACGGATTTAGATTGTTCAAAAGAGCTAAATCGAATCTTTATAATACTTTAAATAATACATAATACTTTAAATAAGTTTAAAGAGATTCTCCATAATACCAAAAGTTCCAAAATTAATGTCGTAAGTATAAAATTTTAATGTTAATTTAGAACAGCTCAGATATTTTTATGAGCTCTAATTTAATGTTTAGCACTCAAATCTGACACTTCAAAATAATTTCAAGGAAAATGTTCGCAATCTACCAAAATATTAAACGGAATATTTTATCGCTCAAAATGTTCATAATTTTATCCATAAAACTTGTTTAGGGTGATACGAGTATCATCTCGACTTTTAATTTAAATTCATAAAGTGATAAAACTCTAATTTAAATTGATAAGTCTAAAGATGTCTATTAAAATTATAATAAGTATAATTTTTTATATAGATGCAAGTATCACGTATCCTAACCTAGACCCCAGACCCTAGACCCTAGACCTAGACCCTTGAACATCATCTATAAGTCTGTTTTTGTCTTACTCGAGAAAGGTACTATCGATAAAATTGTATCCAATCAAGTTTCTAACACAATATATTGTCTAATATTATAAACGATAGCTTTTGCCTGTTAGGTTGGATTTTCATACAAATTTCAAATCCCCTTAAGGGTTGAATTTTCAAAAATCCTTTCGTAGCGGATGCCTACGTCATAATACCTATCTGTATGCCAAATTTCAGCCCAATCCGTCCAGTGGTTTGAGCTGTGCGTTGATAGATCAGTCAGTCAGTCAGTCACCTTTTCCTTTTATATATTTAGACTAGCTAACGCCCGCGACTTCGTCCGCGTGAATTGAGGTTTTACGGTTCCTGCGGGAACTCCTTAATTAACTCCTTAATCTATCTCTGTGCCAAATTTCATCCAGATCCATTTAGCCGATTGAGCGTGATTGAGTAACAAACCATACATCCATCCATCCATCCAAAATTTCGCATTTATAATATTAGTATTTAGATTACTACTGCTTGCGATAGTTGTAACCAACGCTGCAAGCCGCATCGCTGCAGGTCCCGGGTTCGATTCCCGGTAGGGTCGATTTGGGAATTAATAATTTCAGAATTTTCTCTGGTCTGGTCTGGTGGGAGGCTTCGACTGTGGCTAGTTACCACCCTACCGGCAAAGACGTACCGCCTAGCGATTTAGTGTGCCGGTACGATGCCGTGTAGAAACCGACTATGGGGTATGGGTTTCATATAACTGCCATGCCCCTAACAGGTTAGCCCGCTACCATCTTAGACTGCATCATAACTTACCAAGAGATAGCAGTCAAGGGCTTATTTGTAGTGAGATAAAAAATAAAAATAAAATACCAAAAATGCCTATAATTTTTAATCCTTTTACATAATAAAGTCATTAAAACCACTAAAACTTGGCGAGCAACGATGAAATCCATTACTGTATATTTCAGTTTAATGGATATACCAGCGGAACCTTTTACGCACTTAGTATTATAGCACCTACTCCGTTATTTATGACCACATACAGTTTTAAATAAAATTTATTAAAAACTAGCTGATGGCCGCGACTTCGTCCGCGTGGATTGAGGTTTTTCGGTTCCCGCGGGAACTCCTTAATTTTCCGGGATAAAAAGTAGCCTATGTGCTATTCCAGGCTATAATCTATCTCTGTGCCAAATTTCATCCAGATCCGTTCAGCCGTTGGAGCGTGATTGAGTAACAAACATACATCCATACATCCATCCAAACTTTCGCATTTATATTTATATGACTAGCTGATGCCCGCGATTTTGTCCGTGTGGATTTTAGGTCTTTTCGAGTCCCGTGGGAACTGTTTTTTTCCCATGATTAAATGAAGGATATATAATACTGACCAACTAACTTATGTTTCTTGCAAGGTGTTTGGTTTCTTGTATATCTTTGTCTTATGTCTCATTTACTTTTGTATATGGAGATTTTTTTAACCTATTTTATTTTATTTTTCCGTACATCAAACATTTTCTTTCATACAAACCTTGTCCTGACAATTATTTTTTATTTATATAGACTAGCTGATGCCCGCGACTTCGTCCGCGTGGAATAAGTTTTTATTAATTTCCACAGGAACTCTCCAATTTTCCTGGATGAAAAGTAGCTTGTGTCACACTCCGGGTATTCAACTATACCCATGCAAAAAGTTAAGGCCAATTAGTTGCTATGTTGCGGCGTGATTGAAGGACAAACAAACACACTTTCACATTTCAAGATTTCCTAGCAATTTATTATAATACCACTAGCTAATGCCCGCGACTTCGTCCGCGTGGATTGATGTTTTTTGATTCCCGCGGGAACTCATCAATTTTCCGGGATAAAAAGTAGCCTGTGTCCTTCCCCGGGATGTAACTTATCTTTGTACCAAATTTGATCAAAATCGGTTGAGTAATGGGCTGTGAAAGCGTAGCAGACAGACAGGCACACTTTCGCATTTAAAATATTCGTATGGATTCGTCAAGTATTCAGTAAACAACAGCTTCACATGTCGGTAAAAAATTTAACGAATATACAAATATTCCCCTCTTGCTTGTTTTGGAGGGAAAATTGACATGTTTTCGCGTCGGCAAACCCTCATACCGTATGCGTGCGTTAATTAAAAAAGCAATGGTGTGAAAAACGGCAATTTACAAAAATATGTCGGCTTCCTCGCGCACGCAACGCGAACCAGCCTTGGAGGAAGTTTAGCCGTTTAAAAATTATTCTACGTTCACCATAAAAACATTATTTAATAAAAATTAAAAGCTTAAAGCCATATTGGGGCTGATTCTGTAGTGCACAATCTATAAAATAAACTAAAATTAGAGCATTACAAATGTTGCTAACCCTTTCATAATACTCCCTACGGAAAGGGACAGAACTAGATTTAAAGCTGCCATTTTAGTTTAGTTTAGACTTTAGAGATTGTGTTATACAGAATTGGTCACATTGTTTCATTATTGTTGAATTGGATATTTGACTACTATTGAAACATATTTTTTTTAGTGATTAATAAAATATAGAGGATCTCGCAAAAAATCGTAATATACCCACGTCCCCTGATAGTTTTAAGTTGAATAACCATTTTACACAATCGATTAAAGGAAAAAAAAAAGCGTCGAACTTTAATGACGTCACATTTCATAATCATACTAATATTATAAATATAAATGCGAAAGTGTGTTTGTTTGTTTGTTGGTTTATTGGTTTGTTAGTTTGTTGGTTTGTCCTTCAATCACGCTACAACGGAGCAACGGATCAACGTGACTTTTGGCATAGATATAGTTGAGGATGTGGAGAGTGACATAGGCTACTTTTTATCCCGGAAAATTAAGGAGTTCCTGCGGGAATCAAAAAATTTTAAACCACGCGGACGATGTCGCGGGCATCAGCTAGTAACTCATATTTTTTTTATTCAAATAAACTTCTTAAAAGTGCTTAAAATCGTTGAGTGAATCCACTGGTTCGGAATGCCATTCCTACCGAGAAGAACCAGAAAAAAACTCGGTGGTTGATCTTTTTAAAAAAATAATTTACAATTGTAAATTATTTTTTTAAAAATAACATCAATGTGGAGATAGTTACGGTACTTATGTAACCGCATTGTTGGAGCGAATCAAATCCATTCCCTTTTATATCATTTACATAATTTATCTACTCTCATGCTATAAATCCTCTATAACAGGTTCTGAAACAGTTAGCTAATTGCCAACATTAAAACACCCAATGTCCTAATAACCATTACATCATCCAAACGGGTGATGTAATGTTGTACTGAATTTCATTACAACACCCCTGCCACATCTGCTCGATGCGTGGTATCTGTATGAATTACAAAAAAAGAACATCTGTACGAATTTCAAAAAAAGAACATTGTAATACACGCGCGTTTCACTACAAGAACGCCGCGCGCTGTAAAAAAAAATTAACAAAAAAAAAATTTAAAAAAAATTTAAAAAAAATTTAAAAAAAAAAATTTAAAAAAAATTTAAAAAAAAAATTTAAAAAAAAAATGAGCGATTCATGTTTTGAGTTTTGATGATATTAGGTTACTAGGACTGGATGTTTTAATGATAGCAGTAAGCTAACTATTTCAGAATCTGTTATAGAGGATTCATATTATGAGTGTAGATAAAGTCTTGTATGCAACAGTTGATAATTAGGTATTAAAACACTCATATGATACTATTATCATACTCCGCTTCGCGTCGTATGATAAACCCACATTCGTGTTTTAATACCCCTTATAACAATCTGATTATAAAAGACAACACTTTTACAATCGTGCATTGTCGAGTCAACATCTCCTGAAGATCGGTGTCGGAGTGAAACGTACGTTGAGAATAATTTGGAAGATTTATGTGGTGTGGTGAATATTGCAAGCTGCAAGTGCAAGATACACTGTACCTATTGTTGCGGATTATAGCAAATTAAATTTCAAGTTCCTTCATAATCATGGACTTCCGCAAAGTAACGCCTGCTTCTATCCAATATTTGTTGAGGATGCCAAGTTTCTTGCCAGCTGTTTTTGCCTTGGATTCAATGCATTGTCCAAAGTTGAGGTTGGACGATATGTTGATACCGAGGAGCTCGACACTGTCGGTGATTAAAATCACCATCATCATCAGGTGAGATCGCAGTCAAGGGCTAACTTGTAGTGGATAAAAAAAAACCATACCATATCAGCATTATGCTGAGTCGATGCCCTTTTTGGGGTTATTATTTTTTTGACACAGATTGCATTGTTTATTCTATAACTAGCTGATGCCCGCGACTTCGTCCGCGTGGATTGAGGTTTTTCGGTTCCCGCGGGAACTTTTTAATTTTCCGGGATAAAAAGTAGCCTATGTGCTATTCCAGACTATAATCTATCTCTGTGCCAAATTTCATCCAAATCCGTTCAGCCGTTAGAGCGTGATTGAGTAACAAACATCCATACATCCATCCAAACTTTCGCATTTATAATATTTATATTTGATTTATAGTTGAAATCGTTTGCTTTTGAAATTAGAATTTATAGTTTTGAATTGAAACGATATTCTTCCTCATTTATATTTCGAACTGCTATGATATGGAACGCCCTTCCAGCTTCCGTTTTTCCACCAGCTTCCGTTTTTCCATCCGCTTATAATATAGATATCTTCAAATCAAGAGTGAATAGGCATCTTCTAGGCAAGCGCGTTTTAACCTAGACCTCATCATTGCTTTGCATTAAGCATGATTGTTAATAAATTGAGGCAATTTAAAAAAAGCATTTCCGCGTTGAGCAGCCTGGTTGATTCTTCGCGTAAAATTAAATAAGTGTTCGTTGTCCCCAGGTGTCGGACGACATCGGGTACGTGGTGTACTCAGCGCTGGGCAGCTTCTACATCCCGTCCTGCATCATGGTGTTCGTGTATATACGGATATACTACGCGGCCAAGGCGCGGGCGAGGCGCGGCATACGGAAGAAACCCGGCTCTAGACCCGTAAGTACCCATAAGCTATACTAATCAACGACCTCAATTTACATGGGTGGGCCCTGTCAAACAAAGAATGTGAACTTATTTAGTAACGCCATCGTACACTTGCTATTGGCATGTGTTCGCAACCAAAATTTGAGAGAATCTCTAACAGATGAACTTAATTTAAATTTTATGAATATCGGCTATGAAAGTGTATACATTCGTTAGGGATTCTCTAAAATTGTTATAGCTTTCAATTTAATAATAATTTGTCTGTAATTTTGTGTGTAACGATGGGGCTGACATATACCTAGGCTTACTATAAAAGCCCCAAAAAAAAAAATACCAGAATAAAAATTAAAAAAAATAAAAAAAGTCTGAAAAGCGGGATAGCGCTATGGCGGGGACAAGGACAGGATTATACAGGTACGAGTATGAAGCGCGCTCTACACGTCGCGGGACGCCCAATTTTTTTCTATGAAAGGGCCCATCTGGTACCTTCATATTATATCGATGATACTAATACATACTTCCATACTTATACTTATTACTTGTATACTTACTTATAATATTATAAATGCGAAAGTGTGTCTGTCTGTCTATCCGTCTGTCTGCTACTGCTATAACGGCCCGTCTTTTCAACCGATTTCGATGTTTGGTATAGAGGTAGGTTACATCCCGCGGAAGGACATGGGCTACTTTTTATTCGGAGTTTCCTCGGAAATTAAAAAAACTTAATCCACGAGGAAAAAACCCCGGGCATCATCTATCTTTACTAATATTATAGGTAAGCTTTTGCCTGCGTCTTCACTCACGTTAGCTTTGATTTTCATACAAATTGAAAAGCCCTATTTTACCCCCTTAGGGGTTGAATTTTCTTAGTGCCTACCTCATAATATCTATTAGCTGTATGCCTTGTAGCCCGATCCGTCCAGTGGTTAAAGCTTTACGTTGATAGATCAGTCAGTCGGACAGAACGAAGCGATATGCTTCCTCGTTCCTAATTCAAACCGAGGATATGGAATGCCCTTCCGGCTTCCGTTTTCCCCTCCTCTTTTAATATAGGTACCTTCAAATCAAGAGTGAATAGGCATCTTCTAGGCAAGCGCGCTCCACCTTAGGCTGCATTACCACTTGCAAGCAAGTGTGATTGCAGCCAAGCGCTAGCCTATATATTTAAAAAAAGTCAGTCAGTCTTTTCCTTTTTTAAATTTAGATCATTTTAAAAATATTGTAATGGGGATTCTCAGTTGTGACGTCATAAAATTTCAACAGCCTTTTTTTTTTAATCTATATTTTAAAATGGTTATCAAACTTAAAACTAACCGAGGATGTGAATTTTAGGTCTTTTGGAAGACCCTCTTTTTAATAATCAATTAGAAATAATTTATTTTTTGATATTTATCATCCCTATTATTTTTTTTTTTGTGTTTTCAGAACGAGCAGCAGACAAGCTTCACGAACGTGCCAAAAGGCACGCGACCGATGCCTACTTCATCCACGTTGTCCATGCCCCCCGGCGTGGACGCTACCAATTCTAATAATAATAGGTAGGTGCAGGCCCAATGTGCCTCATTGGTATAGTGGTTGGCACGTTCAACTGCGGCCGACGAGGGCCCGGGTTCGAATCCCGGGTCGGGCCAGTTAAATTAAGTATTGGGTTTTTCTGACTAGAAATTCTCAGTACTAGCCCGGAGTTAGGAAGTTGGCGGTGTTTCCCGTGCCTCGGAGAGCACGTTAAGCCGTCGGTCCCGGTTATTATCACTAACATGATAATAGTCGTTAAAGCCCGCCTATCCGCATTGGAGCAGCATGGTGGGTCTAAGCTCGTATTACCTCTCTCCTATGAGAGTGGAGGCGTGTGCCCAGCAGTGGGACGTTAATGGGCTGTAGTGGTGGTGGTGGTGGTGGCAGGCTCAATCTGTCCCCCGATTGTGTAAGGAAATCGTAATTGTAATCCTTTGTCATACGTTTACCAATACCACCTTACCGACGACGGGTGAGGTTAAGAATGGTATATATAATATACTAGCTGATGCCCGCGACTTCGTCCGCGTGGATTGAGAATTTTCGGTTCCCGCGGGAACTCTTTAATTTTCCGGGATAAAAAGTAGCCTATGTGCTATTCCAGACTATAATCTATCTCTGTGCCAAATTTCATCCAGATCCGTTCAGCCGTTGGAGCGTGATTGAGTAACAAACATCCATACATCCATCCAAACTTTCGCATTTATAATATTTATTTGATGTATCGGTAAACGTTATTACTAGATAAGTCACTAAACACTAGAAAAACGATGTTTTTTTTTTAATCCACTACAAGTTAGCCCTTGATCTCTAGCAATAGCGATCTCACCTGATGGTAAGTGATGATGCAGTCTAAGATGGTAGCGGGCTAACCTGTTATGGGCATGGCAGTTATATTAAACCCATACCCCTATTCGGTTTCTACACGACATCGTACCGGAACGCTAAATCGCTTGGCGGCACGTCTTTCCCGGTAGGGTGGTAACTAGCCACGGGTGAAGCCTCCCACCAGGCCAGACCAGATAAAATTCAGAAATTATAAATTCCCAAATTGACCCTACCGGGGATCGAACCCGGGACCTCCGCACGTTAAGACAACAGCGCTGTACACTACGCTACGGAGGTCGTCAAACGTCGTGATTATTGCTGTCTATCATTTATTGAACCTTGTTTACAGACAAAACAGGTCTTATTATAGCGACTCGCGGGTGGTAAATAATGCAGCCCCACAAGCGTCGTACGATGCATTCTCGCGGTCGATGATGAGCTTGTAGATCTTGTAGAAACCGATTAGGGGTATGGGTTTAATACAGCTCCCATAGCCTAAGTAAGGTTAGCCTGTCACCATCTGAGACTGCATCATCACTTACCACCAGGTGAGATCGCAGTCAAGGGCTTGTAGTGGATAAAAAAAAACCATCATCATAGACCACCTGCAGTAGGCCGAACGTCTTAACCACTAATATCACACCATTATAGTTAAACTAAATGTATAAAGCAAAATACAATAAATTCTCCTAATAAATACACACATACTAGATCAAAATTCAGATAAAATTATGATTTGATCCATATGCAAACAAATCCGAAGCGTGGTAGGACTATATTTTTATTTATATCCATAATCCAATAAAACAACCTCCCTTTATTTGCATAGATCAATTGTATGCCCAGACATCAAATAAACAATAACCAAGAGATTTAACTTGAGGTTAGAGCGGCGAAATGCGTTTTGTGAATCAATTTGACACATCTTTATAAAAAAACTGGCAAGTTCACAAATTATTTTTGTTTAAAACTAGTTCGGTAGGTATATGCGGTATGAAATAGGAATTTAAGTAAACGATTATTGAAAATGGCCCAGGTTGATATTTACGTATAATTTCAGAATTTCTAGTACAAAAAAAGTCAAAGGCCAAACATTTATACTACATACCAGTAACTACTTACTACTTATTAATAATATTATATTAATATTTTTAATCTATGCTAACGTTTATTTATGCTGGTAAATAATATAACACAAAATAACTTGTTTTACTACTAACAGGGAACATTAAATAATAATAGTAACCAATGTACTAGTGACTTCGTTTTTATTTTCACTTAATTTTTTACGTCATAATTATTATTGCTAAGGCTACTTGAGGTAACAATGCAGTGAGCTCATTCAGTAAAAAAAAACCAAAAGACTCATTTTTCAGAGCTTCCAACTTTGTCCTATCTGTGACTATTAAATCGTGTAAATATCTATACCAGTAACTTATTAACTTTATTTGTATGCGCAGGGATAGTCAAATATCAACAATAGAAACGCATCAGGTGGCGATACCTACTGTGACCTGCGACTTCGCCTCCGATATATCGACGAGCGAAGCGGGGGACACAGCGGCACAGACAGACGAAAGAAAGGACACACTAAAGGTAAGACGAGATACAAAATCGCTCTTTCATATCGTTTTTGCTCGACGTTTCTGATCCGAACCGCTAGAGTGTGGAACCCCCTTCAAGGTAAGAGTGAATAGGCATCTTCTAGGCAAGCGCGCTCCAATCTAGACCTCATCATTGCTTTGCACTAAGCATGATTGTCGTCAAGCGCAAGCCTATCTCGCAATAATAAAAAAAATCGTCATTGAGAATGGTAACTATTACATACTAGTATTATAAATGCGAAAGTGTGTTTGTTTGTTGGTTTTTTCTCGTCTCCTAAATGTTTGGTTTTCATTACTGCAATCTCTATTACGGCAAATAACATAAAGCTGAGTTTAAGAGGATCGTCTAGTGACGAAACGCGACGCATGTAGGTATTTTCAATAATGCTATCTGTTTCACAGCGCTTCGCTGCCTTCTCCGTATCGTGCGATAGAGAAAGTTGCAAGTCCAGTAGGCATATGCCTACATTTTATTCTTCAAATATTGTTTCGGGTGATAACGTTTTTACCCCCCCAAACGTTTACGAAATTAGACAATTTTGGTCTCATTAGATTCAGTACACCTTAATCAAGGCTCGTACGTTTTATTTTTTTAGTATTTAAGTATAGTTAAATTTAAAAAAATTAAAATACTCGAGGAAGTTAATAGGTCAAAAATATGGATATTTAGACGCTAATAACTTTTAACATAAGCAATATTTCTTTAAAATTAAAACGTACGTGCATAGTTCTTCATTGTATCTGCAACATTTCTAGAAATTATGAAAATTGGACAACATTTACGGGTAGAAAAACGTTATCGGTTTTTTGTATGAAAATTTACAACTAGACGATCCTCTTAAGTGGTTATCAACAATGACTTGGCTTCACTTAACTCTAGCTTTTTATTTCCACCGGCCCTAAAAAAGATAAAATCCAATGTTTTTCCTTCGTGTTCGTAATCGGGGGCACGGGAGTGCCCCCGCCAAGACGATCTATTTTTCTGCGTAGAATTTTTTTCGATAAGCGTTTCAACCAGCCCCGATTGTGTAAGGAAATCGTTATCGTAATCGTTTGTCAAACGGATAATACGACCTATTTAAGGAGCTCATAGATGCCGGCACGTCAAAAAGCATGTATGAACTCCTCAAACAGTTCGAGAAATACGTTTTAAGCTGTCAAATGATTACGATTTGCTTATACAATATTGGGCCTCAGAACGGGTTGAATGCAGACAGTAGTCAAACGCAAGCCAGCCAAATGCAAAACAAAAGATTAAGTTCCCAAAGAAGATAAATTCCTGCGTTTTGTAATCAATGTTTCTGCATCGAATTTCCATCGTCTACGATAAGAATTAAAGTCAGAACGGGTTGTATTAAGATGAAAGCCAAACGCAAACCAGCCATTGATAAAAATACACAAAAGATAAAGTTCCAAAAGCAGATAAAAATCCAATATTATTCCTCCGTTTTCATAATCCGCTTTTCAGCATCGAAATTTCTAATAATAAAACTATCCGACGCTCAAAGGTAAGCTGAACGCCATCTTTGCTTTTAAATCTTTTCACCAACAAACTCCATTACGACGGAGAATGCATTTTATCATTTCCATTAAACGCTCAGCTCGGATCTCGCGCTTTACTTTAATTCCAAGATGAGAACATTTAATTGTTCTCCATTTGAAATAACGGAAGAGACTCCGTGCACTTTCCATTATCTACCTGAGTGGGGGAAGCAATAATAGTCTTACATTCATTTTCTCAGGCACACGTTTTACATTACACTTACATTTCTAAATTGTTTTTGGATTCGTTTGTTATGCTAATATGTTTTAATTAATACAAACCAAATCTTTATACAGAAGTAGAGTGCATTTTGTGTCATAATCAAAAGCACAAAAAATTAAAATGTGTGTGTCAGCTCCTCACGCACGACTGGAGTTTACTCCTTACGAACGAAAAGTGTTACCATGGAAACATAAACATAACGTAACGGAGAAAGTTTGATTTTACTCCCCATAAATTTTCATACCCCGGGCTTATATATGAAAATCGATTCTAAAGGTGGTAAACTCCAAAAAAATCGTCTGGCGGAGAAAATGTTTGCGTAACTCACTTTTCTATGCGCCGCACCCACTGCACGACACACGTGCACATTGTCACGACAGGACAAAATTTCCTTCCCCTCCGAAGCAGACTTTTCACGTAGACAGTTAGCGCACAAAATTGTACATGTTATTATTATAATACTAGCTGATGCTCTCGACTTCATCCGCATGGTTTAAGTTTAATTGATTCCCGCGGGAACTCCTTAATTTTCCGAGATAAAAAGTAGCCTATGTCAGTCTCCAGGGCATCAACTACACCCATGCCAAAAATCACGTCGATCCGTTGCTCCATTGCGACGTGGTTGAAGGACAAACCAACAAAACAACAAACCAACAAGCCAATAAACCAACAAACAAACACACTTTCACATTTATAATATTAGTATGATATTATCCTATGAAGTCTGCTCCATTGAGTTCAGCTGCCTTGGCCGAAATTCGGTCAGAAGAGCATTAATAAAATGATATACCACTCGATAAATTCGGATATGGCGAGTAAATGCAATTATATTTTTCGCTGAAATAAATCTTTTTATAGTACAAATTCCGAATGTATTCTACTGCAGGTGGAAAATACGTTGAATAAATGTATTTTTCAATTTCCTCTGGAATAGAGAATCAGCGGGTCTCGATAGCGGCGTGATACATCAGAATATCCGCATTTCAACTTGTAAAATAATACGATAATACCTACTCGTACTGCGCTGTTTTACTGAATAGTAAACAAATTTTTGGTCTCTTCGCTTTGCTCAACATAATATTTGAAATATTATGCTCCAATGGTGATTCCAATATTGATATTTTTACAAGAATATTATAAACTACTACGGGGAGGTCTGCATTATGGAATGAAATGAAATGAAATAATTTATTTTCACGTAGGACAACGTGTGGTACTTATGAAATGTCGTGACTCTACCACCGGTTCGGAAAAAAGAATTCTATTTAGAAGAACCGACAGGAAACTCAGCAATTGCTGTTTTTAAAAAAGAAAAAGTAATGTTACATTATAAAGCTAAAACACAATACGTATGTAATGTAACAAGAATTACACTGATTATATATAAAATCCACTTCGATCCACGGATCTGCGGCATGATTGCAGCGAACAAACCAACTCACAATAATATGAGAATGGACAGATATAATAAAGATTTTTTGTATATGGAAAAACCGCCAATCATATAAAACGCAAGAATCTCTTAACAGCTTACAAGGTGATTTCGTATTCGGCAATCATACTGTTATAATGGTTTCAGCGTTAAATTTTCATAATATTTTACTCCTCGACAGAATTGACAAGAAATTCCTTTTAACTTTTATTCAAATTTTATTAGCATACTAAGTGATTTATGTAAACGTTCAGGAGAAATCCGCCATAAAAATGCTCATCACGAAAAACAAGCGAAACGTTTGAAACTGGATAAAATAAATATTTAATTCAAAATAACGTTTTATCAATACAACCTTTTTTTAAATAAGATTAAAATTATGTAAAGCACCTTTATAAGTACCTACTATATTTTTTTGTGAGAGGCATTTCATATAGAAGAAGTAATAATGCCAAAGAAATTTTAAAATTAAACTCTTAGTATTTTTAATAGGTAGTTAGAAATAAGTAGATTTAAGTGTAAAGTAATAGTTATTTGTTATACAAGAGTGAAAAGTTGTTTTTTAACCGCGTGCTCAATTTTGATGACCGAGCAAGCGAATGATTCAAAAATTAGAATCCTGAGCGTTAGCGAGGGAATCAAAAGAGCACGAGGTGAAAAATCTTTTCACTCGAGTGCAACACGTAAATTTTCATCCCACCTCAGCGAGGCGAATGACTAAATGCAAAAAAAATCACAAGATTAAATTCAATTCTGTTAATTTCTTCGTCACTAGAATCACTCATTTTAGGTTTTTCACTTATTTTCAATTTTCTTGTTTTTAACCGGTTTTAATTTTAAACAATATGACGTGAAAGAAAATGGTGCGCGCAAAGCAAATTAAGGGTGTGTTCCGAAATACACTGCGAGCACTGTAAGTCCCCAGTAAAGAGCACTGACAGTGCTCGCATTGCTTATATCGGAACACCCACTAAAAAAGTACACCAAGAAGGTTACGAGTGTGAGTTTTTAACAAATTAAAAACGATTGTATGGTGTTGTATGGTAATTCGGCACCATAGAGGTACAAGTAAATAGGTTTTAATGATGTTTTGAATTCACAAACTTCATAGACGAGTGATATTTACTAACGTGCACACGGTGTTCTAAATTCAATTTACTTTATCCTCTAGAGGATAATAACGGCTTTTACCTTCAGATATCGAAGAGTAAAAATACTCTTTCCGAGATGGTGGGATGAAAAAATTATTATGTGTGCGAAAGTAAAAAATATTGAAAACAGGGTTAAATATTAGCAAAGTGCCCATTCGAAGGAAATTATTATGAAAATTTTGTATTAAAGTGCATAAAATTTATGTTTGCTTTACAAACAATACTATAGACCATTTAGAACTGTAAGTATAATGTAAAACGTGTGCCTGTGAAAATTAATGTAAGACAATTGCTTCCCCCACTCAGGTAGATAATGGAAAGTGCACGGAGTCTCTTCCGTTATTCCAAATGGAGAACAATTAAATGTTCTCATCTTGGAATTAAAATAAAGCGCGCGATCCGAGCTGAGCGTTTAATGGAAATGATAAAATGCATTCCCCGTCGTAATGGAGTTTGTTGGTGAAAAGATTTAAAGGCAAAGATTAAGGCGTTCAGCTTACCTTTGAGCGTCGTATAGTTTTATTATTAGAAATTTCATGTTGAAAAGCGGAGGAATAATATTGGATTTTTATCTGCTTTTGGAACTTTATCTTTTGTATATTTTTATCAATGGCTGATTTGCGTTTGACTTTCTTCTTAATTCAACCCGTTCTGATTTTAATGCTTATCGCAGACGACGGAAATTCTATGCAGAAACATTAATTACAAAACGCAGGAATAATATTGGATTTTTATCTTCTTTGGGAACTTTCTTTTGTTATGCATTTGGTTTGGCTGGTTTGGATTTTACAATCTTTTATATATTTTTACGACTGATGTTATTATTGACTGATTCATTTCCATAACGTTCAACAACAATAGAACATACTAAGTACACTGTCTGCTACTTTAATTTAGGCTACTAGACAAAATCTGAATAACATACTTCGCTACAATTTTAACCGTTAACAATTTCATATTTTCCAAAATTATATAGGTTTTAAGTCAAAAAACGATCCTTAGAAATTTTCCCTGAGCTAAGCCAGAGAGGGTCACTCAATTAATGTTACAAATATATATTCTTTATAACTATATATATACATTATTGAGTACTCAAGGAAGTTCTTATTAATTGTTTCAGGTGGTAACATCAGCACAAGTAACAAGAAATCCTTTAGCCGCGTGTCCTTATAGAAGTTCTACGCTCTCCGTAAACGGAGAGCTGGCACTTCAGGCGCAAAGAAATCGCGCATCTAGTATGGCAATAGATACTGACATGGTCTCAGAATTGGAGCCTTCATCGTCAGACTCGGGCGTCGTGTCCCGTTGCGCTGTAGTCAAACCTCTAAAACTAAGGATATGTAATCCAATATTTGGCAAGAAAAGTGACTCGACGAGAAGACAAGAAAAAACGCAACCAACAAAAGCAGAGTTGGAACCTGCGTTACCAAAACCACACAAACCAAGAGACCCGGAAAGGGAAAAGAGAAGGTTAGCACGAAAGAAAGAAAAACGTGCTACTTTAATATTAGGTTTAATTATGGGTAGTTTTATAGCCTGTTGGCTGCCATTTTTCTTTTTATACATCCTCAAAGCAGCGTGTAGAAGATGCGTTATACCAGGTAGCGCGTTCGCTATAGCGTTTTGGTTGGGATACATGAATTCTGTTTTAAATCCTGTAATATATACGATATTTAATAAGGATTTCCGAAGGGCTTTCCGGAGGATACTGTTCAAGTGATGTTTAGCCTACCTGTGCTGCTATAGGTGTGTGGCCAACAGAATATTGTGGGCCCAACAACGAGCAGTGCCAGGTCTTTACAATGTGCGTTGATCAAATCATTTGCCATGCGACTTTGTTTCCACACTATGCTTACACTCGTGTCATTATGGAATACATTTCTGTAACACTATACATATTATTACTGTTACATAATATATTTTTTATCATTTTTATTTAGAGGGTACCAATTAATTATTGTTCTAGTACTTGTATCATTACTAAGTTTGTATTAAACTATTATTTTGTATATCATTTGTGTCTAGGTTTCGCATATTATAATATTAATTATGTAGAACCATAAAACATTAAGGAATTGATGGATTTTGTTATGAAACATTATATATTATTTAAAAAGATAAATATAATATTGCTTGAGTATATTTTTCGATATATTTCTAAAATTGATATGTGCAGTTAGCGTCGATAACTATAAAATTATTGTACAAATACCTGAAAGCTGGAGTTCTAGACACGAAATCTTATAAGCGAAAGTGCGTAATGGATTAGTGGTGAAATTAGATTAATTTATAACTAGATGCTGCTCACAACTTCATACGGATTTTTAAAAATCCCGTAGGACCTCATGATATCCGGAATAAAAAGTATCCTATGCCTGTTCTCGGGATGCAACTTATCTCTGTACCAAATTTCGTTTAAATTGTCATAACAGATGGGCCATGAGAATAAGAACAGAAAATAACACGACATACTTTTGCATTTATAATAATTACGGATATTAAAAAAAAGATACGCGCCGAATTGAGAACCTCCTCCTTTTTTGGAAGTCGGTTAAAAATGTATTTTCAAGAGCAAGTTTTTCTTGCTCATTCGTACTTCATTTTAAAAAGTATGCCATTTCTAGCTTTTCTGCTAAGCTCATTTGGGACGAATAGAGTCGCAAAAACTAGTAAATTATTTAAAATGATTTTAATTCTATTTATTTTAGATGCTACTAGATATTAATTATTAATCACAGATATCTAACTTCAATTTTTAAAAAAACATTTTTGTTTTCATCTTTTCTGTTGTTTATGTTACTTAGTTCTATCTTCTCAATTCAATCTATTGAAGGACAAGTTCTACCTGGGATATTAACTCATGATCGCTCAATTATAATGGAATTACCACTAAACTAATTACGCATCCAATAAATTTTAAATGCATAAGATTTCATTGAAAGGATTAGTAGACCATCTTCTAATATTGTATAATACAATTATTGTAAAGAACATTGGTAGATTATATTATCAATATATAGCGAAAACCATAGCGTTAATAAAAATAAATTAATAAAAAAATTACTGCAAACACTAATGGATTTGAAAAATGTAATATAAACTATATAGTATATATGAATTCCTTAAAATAGTTTTAATATATTACTATCCTGAACTAAATTAATTCATATTGTAACCCTTTTACTAAATAATATCCAAAAATTAAAAGATTTATATAATAATTTGTAAGTAACAAAAGCCACTTCATAATAATTCTTGAAAAGCACTTTTTCTTTTTCTTTCGGTATATTTACTCAAAAATTATCAATCATAGATAATATTATTGTATTCACTCATTTTTACAACAGTGCTTTACACTACGTTGCTAAAGTACTAGGGTAGGTTTTTTAATGATTTTACTGTTGCTAAATTATTATTTCGAGCATTTTACATGTAGTAACTATACGCTTTATACGTACAAATTAATAGTTTAAATTTGTTCATTAATTAAATCATTGTGCATTATATTAACAAAACTAGGTAAGATTATTTTTGCAAAAGATTTTCTACTCAAACTTATGTTAATAATGTTTTAAGATATTAACTTCTTTTCCTATCACTATGAATTTCCCTGTAAATTAAATTATTTATATTTAAAAATAAAACAAATATTATTAAGTGAGTATTCATAGTTTCCATACTCTTATTTTTTTTAACGCACAGAGCTTGTTAGCTTTTTTTAAATAGAAAATATAATATATACTTTTCCGGATATAATATCTTTTTGTCCACAAATTTTAATAGTATCGTGTCTATTTCTTCTACAAAAATATTCTTACCTAATCATTAGACATTGTCATAATAATTTATCGCTGATCAAATAAAATCATTGTAAAGATGTGGTGTTAGGAAAAAGGGCTGAGTTAGTTATAAAAATGTAAAAAAATATGAATACACTAGAAGATTCCCGCGACTTCGTCTGCGTGGATTAAGATTTTTTGATTCCCGCGGGAACTCTTTAATTTTCCGGGATAAAAAGTAGCCTATGTCCTTCCCCGGGATACAATCTACCCCTGTAACAAATTTCATCAAACTCGGTTGAACAGATGGACCGTGAAAGTGTAGCAGACAGACAGACAAACACACTTTCGCATTTATAATATTAGTATGGATTTGTACCGATTTGTTTTTGATTTGTACCGATTTTTCTTTTCTTATTTTAATGTTGTTGTTTAAATGTATTCCTCGTGTTTATGGTGTACAATAAAGAATATTTAATTAATTCATTAATTCATTCATTAAATAGTACGGACTCCTCAGTACCTGAATATTTTAAAAGTAGGAAAACAGACAACTTTTCGTCCATGTGAAAAAAAAAGTATTCAAAATATAAACGTGGCAATGTTTTTATTTTAAAGCAAACTCAGCCCTCTTTAGATTTAAAACAAAATAATAAAATGACTTTGCCTCCGTGCCTACTTTAAAGCACATTGAGTAAATTTGCACATAAATAATTAAATTAATTTACCTTTAGTATCTGTATAGTGTAATATATATTATAAGTAAAGTATATGTTACTGTGTCCATGTTATTGATAATTATGTTAGTTTTTAAAATGATTGATACTATGCAGCACATTTGAATCATAAATATTAATGTTTAGTTGAAATCGGTTTGCATTAAAGTTTTATTTTAATGTGATGGATTCCAAAAAAAAATATTTTTATAATAAAAGTATGAGCGTAAATCTAAAATTATATTTTGAAAAGAAAATGCGGCAATGTAATTGCGCTGGTCGCGTTTTTTCTCGTTTATTTGTAAATATTGTATTCAAGTAGATAACAATTTAAAAATTAAGTAAAAAAAATACTATTATAATAATGTAGAAAATACTTTTTATTAATATAATGTAATATACCAAGAAAGAACACCAAAATTCATATAAATCTAATCTTATGAAAATAATGAAATATATTATTTTCTATTAGAGATATTATAATTATAATTTATCATAATATCTTTATAGCAAAGTATACGTATTCATTTAGGCGTATTTATTTAGAATAAAGTCAGTGTGAATTGTAAAAATGCTTACGTAATTAATGTAAAAATACTACGCTAATAAATGCTATAAAAATTACATTATTATGTATTTGACAAACTTATGATTAGGAATACATTTTATTTAATTAATAAAAAGATATTTATCAAATTGTATAACCTATTGACTGAATATAGTTTGTATAATATTCTCTCCTACAAAAAAAATGTAAATACTGAATACATTATTAGAATTTAAACTTTAATTAATTATTATTATAAATTTTAAATGACAACGACTACTTAATTCTAAATAAATGTAAATTAGATCTTTGTATTAGTCTATTCTCATTATTATTAAACATTTAGAAAATAAAATCAACTCCATCGCTCTTAAAGTTTGATAGTTTGTACAGATATTTAGAATTTTAATAATAAATTTGAAAGCAATAGATGTTTATATTTCCGAATGACTAAATTTTATTTAAATCTCTTCAATAAAATTTCATATATTGTCTTCCAAAGTGTGTGTGATCTAAATGATATGAACTTAGCCAATTTCATTGTTGTTTTTAGGTATTCATAAAAAACTACTTTTGTCTGAGTTACTCACACGGTAATATTGTTTTATGCTGCCAACGTATTCATAATATAATTTATATACTAGATATAAAAAATAATCAATTTTTAGTGCAGAGTAACAATTATATTATCTATAGGTATAGTTTAATTATAAAAATATCTAGAACCTCACAATCTTGCATAGAGCCCTTGCAAATTGTGTAGGTTTTACATAATATATTTTTTATTTTATTTTGAAAACGTTTTCGAAAAGTAAAATTTAAGGCTTCGTTCGAATACATTTTCCACTTTGAATTAATAATAATATGAACTTGAATGCAATAATTTTTATTATATAAAAACAAACTTAAAATAAAATATATTATTACCGATACCAATTTTTCAAAATATACAGGTTTTTGTACAGTTCTGAATAATAACAATATGTAAAAAAATTACCTACGTATCTATGCTGATTCATGATATTTAAATATTACCCATTAGAAGTTTCTAAATTTAAATAAAATTAAATTGTTTTATAGATTTAAAATCTATAGTATATTCTATACATGAGAATAAAATAAAATTAGATACTTGTTCAATACTGTTTTTAACTAATTCTATAATACAATTATTTATACTACTATAGTAATTACTATCTAGAGGTATTATTTTGAAGAATAAATTCGCGAGTTCGTTACGTTTTTTGTTATCTTTATATTTAATGTAAACATCTTAAAATAATATTACAATTATTCTTATTGACTTGAAATTGTAAATGAAAAAAATATACGAAGTACCAATATACAAGTTTTAATCTTTATGTGCTATTTTATTTGATTACATACACCTACCTAAATCAATTTAACATTGCTATCATTTTATGGAAACATTAAGCTATATGTGGTCTATAAATCTCGCACATTTATTTGTATACGCTCTTCGCTAAATCTATAATCTAAATATATAAAAGAAAAAGGTGACTGACTCGCTGACTGACTTTTTTGTTATTGTGAGATAGGCTTGCGCTTGACGACAATAATTATCATGCTTAGTGCAAAGCAATGATAAGGTCTAGGTTGGGACGCGCTTGCCTAGAAGAAGCCTATTCGCTCTTGCCTTGCACGTACCTAAGTTATACGTGGTTATACGTGGCAGGAAACACGTGCGCTGGGACGGTGTTCCACATCCTGACTGACTGATCTATCAACGCACTGCTCAAACCACTGGATGAATCAGGCTATTTAGCATACAGACAGCTAAAAATTCAACCCCTAAGAAGGTAAAATAGGGGTTTGAAATTTGTATGAAAATCGAACTTAACGTGAGAGAAGCTGCGGACAAAAGCTAGTTGTGTATAATGAAACAAGCCACTCACTTTCATCCATACTATAATATTATAAATGCGAAAGTGTATCTGTCTGTCTGTCTGCTACGCTTTCACGGCCCATCTGTTCAACCGATTTTGATGAAATTTGGTACAGGGATAATTTGTATCCCGGGGAAGGATATCCCGGAAAATTCAAGAGTTCCCGTGGGAATCAAAAAACCGTTAATCCACGCGGACGAAGTCGCGGGCATCATCTAATTCGTATATACTCCATTAATCCACCAATGATGACAGGACTCACTTGGTCGTGAGCATACTTTTATAGTCCCACAAAGTTATCTGGTCCGGCGGCCAAAATTGGAACTAATTTTTACGCTTGTTTAGTTGACGTTTTTTTAGGGTTCCGTAGCCAAATTTGGCGAAAACGGAACCCTTATAGATTCGTCATGTCTGTCTGTCTGTCTGTGTGTCCGTCCGTATGTCACAGCCACTTTTTTCCGAAACTATAAGAACTATACTGTTGAAACTTGGTAAGTAGATGTATTCTGTGAACCGCATTAAGATTTTCACACAAAACTAGAAAAAAAACAATAAATTTTGGGGGTCCCCATACTTAGAACTGAAACTCAAAAAATTTTTTTTCATCAAACCCATACGTGTGGGGTATCTATGGATAGGTCTGCAAAAATGATATTGAGGTTTCAAATAGTATTTTTTTCTAAACTGAATAGTTTGCCCGCGAGACACTTCCAAAGTGGTAAAATGTGTGTCCGTCCCCCCCCCTGTAACTTCTAAAATAAGAGAATGATAAAACTAAAAAAAATATATGATGTACATTATCATGCAAACTTCCACCGAAAATTGGTTTGAACGAGATCTGGTAAGTAGTTTTTTTTTAATAATTTAAAACTTACTACAGGTTTGTACGGAAGCCTCGGTGCGCGAGTCCGACTCGCACTTGGCCGGTTTTTTTTAATTCTACTTTTCATAGATACTAGCGACGCTGTCACCTGGTCATCTAAGTTGGTCGGAATATACTATCGGTTACTTATCATACTGTATGGGCGTTGACCCATCTGTATGAATATAAGTTTACTTTGCCTAGTACTTAACTGCCTCGTTGGTCTAGTGGTTAGCATGATTGACTGCGGCCGACGAGGTCCCGGGTTCGATTCCCGGGTCGGGCCATAATTAAGTATTGGGTGTTTCTGACTATAAATTCTCGGCTCTAGCTCGTAGTTAGGAAGTTGGCGGTGTTTCACCCCTGTGCCTCGGAGAGTACGTTAAGCCGTCGGTCCCGGTTATTATCACTAACATGATAATAGTCGTTAAAGCCCGCTAACCCGTATTGGAGCAGCGTGGTGGGTCATATTCCCTCTCTCCTATGAGAGTGGAGGCCTGTGCCCAGCTGTGGGACGTTACTGTGCTGTAGTGGTTGGTTGCCTAGTACTCCAATAGAATCACCCAAACACTAACTTTATTAAGGGGACAAACATTTTGAAATCGTATTTTCAATTAGGAGTCGTGTAAGTTCCGAGGGACTGCTCCCTTGAGGCAACAGCGAGTTTAATGTACAACTTCAACTCGATATTCGATACACACAGGCTGCTAGAACGGTGAATTTAACGGTTCATGTACGGGAGCAGGTGATATGGCTCGACCGTAACAATAGGATGATCATCCTCCGTGCGGGTGTTGTGCTCGGGGACCACTGGTCCGACCGTTCATCTTTGGAGGTCGTATATATAGCGTAATTCTGAGAAAACTTCGTAAGCGTGAGTTGGGCTGTTCGTGTTCGCGTTCATCGTACTAGTAGTGCCATCTATTGGATTATGTGCGGACTGCGAAGACCGCCACACTCATCCATCATCATCATCCTCAACCGATAGACGTTCACAGCTGGGCATAGGCCTCTTGCAAGGATTTCCACACGCCGCGCCGTGTGGAAACGGTTCACTAATGTTTCACAACAAACATTCAACAATTAATGATCATTTCACAAAAAACTTTTTAAAAACTATTCAGGTTACAAACATCGTGTTCCGCAAAAATATCATTTTATAAATAAAAGATCATATTTTGAGAATTAATATTCCATTCGCAAATGTTTTCCTTTGCAAAATTGCTGAATGTTAAAGTATCATTTAACCCTAACCTAACCTAACATGTTGACAGATATAATACTTATCAAACGTTTTTATGATATGCATTTTTTGAATAATTAATGTGAATATTAAATGATTTGTTTGACAAATAATGTTTTGTGAAATGAAAATTTGTCTGCAAAAAATTTGTAAAAAAAAACATTTATAGAACCAGTTGTTTGCATTTAAGATGAAATTTTGATTCATAATTTTTTTAAACGTTGGTTGTGAAATGAAAATTTGTGATTTGGTTTTTATGAAATGATAGGTCACCGAATTGAACCTATCGGTATGGTAAAATTTCACCAAGGGTAAAAAGGTAAATACTTAAAGCCTATTAATTCAGGTGTGAGGTGACGTATAATTTTTCCAGCCCAGGTCCCTGTGTTTTACTAAACGAAAATAGCTATGTTCTAATCAAATATCAAATAAATAATAAAAATGCGAAAGTTTGGATGGATGTATGGATGTAAGTTTGGATGGATGTATGGATGTATGGATGTATGGATGTTTGTTACTCAATCACGCTCCAACGGCGAACGGATCTGGATGAAATTTGGCACAGAGATAGATTATAGTCTGGAACATAGGCTACTTTTTATCCCGGAAAATTAAAGAGTTCCCGCGGGAACCGAAAACACTCAATCCACGCGGACGAAGTCGCGGGCATCAGCTAGTATTATAATAAGAGTAAGTTGAGTGTTCTCATATAAGTTCAAATATGTACCACTCTTGGGCCAATTATCTAATTGTCCCACTGGCGGTAGAGACGATGGGTTGCTGGGGTGTGGAAGGCAAAAATTTTATAAAAGAGATCGGCCGGGGGTTGCGACCCACGTTCTTGTTCCTACCTGGTTCAAAGGTTATCCATCGCCATTCAGCGTGGCAATGCTGCAAGCTTGATGGGTTTTGTTTTGTTAATAGGTATATAAGGATTTATTTTATTGTTAATTATATATATTGAGATTTTAGCATGTTAATCATACTTTTAATATTATAAATGCGAAAGTGTGTTTGTTTGTTGGTTGATTGGTTTGTTGGTTTGCCCTTCAATCACGCCGCAACAGAGCAACGGATCCACGTGATTTTTGGCATGAATATAGTTTAGGACCTGGAGAGTGACCTACTAGGCTATCCCGGAAAATTAAGGAGTTCCCGCGGGAATCAAAAAAACTTAAACCACGCGGACGAAGTCGCGGGCATCAGCTAATGTATAATATTTGATTATTTTAATTACATATTATTAATTAAAGGCAATCCTAAATACAGGCAACTAGTTAGGAGTCAGACCTACCACCCACGCAAATGGCCAAGTTATTATGTAAAGTCTAACTTTCATATTATTTTTATGTTATTCTCTTACCTTTATTACCATTATCTTAGTAAGTTTTCCAGTAAGTGTATTGTAGAATTATATTTGTGTGGGTTTTGTAAACTTTTTGAATAATTAAATTTAAATTTAAATTGAAAAAATCAAATATCAATATAAAAAGAATGCTCACCCGCAGGAACCTCATTCCTCGATAACAAAGTCAAAGTTCATTAGGGGGTTTAACATAAATTTCTAATCGTATTACCAATTAGGCGCCGCACAAGTTGGGTGTACCGCGTCCCCTGTGAAAACACTAACTTTAAGAGGATCGTCTAGTTGTAAATTTTCATACAAAAAGCGATAACGTTTTTCTTCCCGTAAATGTTTGTTCAATTTTCATAATTTTTAGAAATGTTGCAGATACAATGAAGAAGTATGCTCGTACGTTAAAAGTTTAAAGAAATATTGCATATGTTAAAAGTTATTAGCGTCTAAATATCCATATTTTTGACCTAAAAACTTCGTCGAGTATTTTAATTTTTTTAAATTTAACTAAAATACCTACAAAAAAATATAACGTACGAGCCTAGATTAAGGTGTATTGAATCTAATGAGACCAAAATTGTCTAATTTCGTAAACGTTTGGGGGGGTAAAAACGTTATCACCCGAAACAATATTTCAAGAATAAAATGTAGGCATATGCCTACTGGACTTGCAACTCTCTCTATCGCACGATACGGAGAAGGCAGCGAAGCGTTGTGATACAGATAGCATTATTGAAAATACCTACTCGCGTCGCGTTTCGTCTCTAGACGATAGTCTTAAGTTGCTTTATTTAACACACACGGGCTACAACGATGTCCAACATTGTATTTTTCGCCACTTTCTATTATTCTACTCTTCGAATTCTACTACTATTCGAATTATGTTTCTTTCACTGAGTTTCTTGCCAGCTCTTCTCGGTAGAATCAGCTTTCCGAACGGGTGGTAGAGTCTTAACGTTTCATAAGTGACACAAGTTGTCCCACGTGAAACAAATAAATCATTTATCATTTATCACTTTTAATCTATATTAATATTAAAAAGAGGTAAAGTTTGTGAGTTTGTGACGTTGTATAGGGGGTAATCTCTTGATCTACTGAACCAATTTTGAAAATTCTGGTACCAATAGAAAGCCACATTCTTTGTGAGCGTCATAGGCTTTATATTAACCCGAAAAATTAGGGAGTTCCCCTGGGAATTTGAAAAACTTATTTCACGCGGACGAAGTCGCGGGCATCTGCTAGTTTATAGATAGATAGACTCTTTATTGCACATACTTAGAACAAAGACAATAAACAAAAAGGTTCAAAGATAAAACAGAAGGGTGCGAAGGCGGTCTTGTCTCTAAAGCAATCTCTTCCAGACAACCTTTGCGGAGAGCCTATACTAATTTATTATAAATTTGCGAAAGTTTGGATGGATCGATGTTTGATGATGGAAGCCAGAACGGCTGAACGGATTTGGATGAAAGGCACAGAGAGAGAATAACACATAGACTACTTTTTATCCCGGAAAATTGAAGAGTTCTCCCAAGTATCTAAAAATCTCAATTCACGCGAACGAAGTCACGGGCACCAGCTAGTCAGAAGTACTTATATATAATATTCGAAATACCACGGACGCGTACGGAGCTATTTGCTTCCTCGTTTCTAATTCGAACCGCTAGGATATGGAACGCCCGGCTCCCGGCTTACGTTTTTCGATCCGCTTATAATATTGGTACCTTCAAATCAAGAGTGAATAGGCATCTTCTAGGCAAGCGCGCTCCACCTTAGGCTGCATCACCACTTGCAAGCAGGTCTGATTGCAGCCAAGCGCTATAGTTTATACATTGAAAATAAATCTTAAGACTTTTCATAAGATTGTTTTTATTGGACATAAGTGGTCTCTTAAATTTAGGGATGGGTGGTGAAAATGGGCATTAGTTCGTATCATCGGCTGTAAAATACTATAAATTTGTGTGTGTAAATATAAAAAACTAGATTATTCCCGCGACTTCGTCCGCGATTTTAGATTTTTTAATTCCCGCGGGAACTCTTTAAATTTCCGGAATAAAAAGTAGCCTATGTCCTTCCCCGGGATACAATCTACCCCTGTACCGAATTTCATCAAAACCGGTTGAACAGATGCGCCGAGAAAGCGTAGCAGACAGACAGACACACTTTCGCATTTATAATATTAGTATGGATGTAAATGAATGAACGAGAAGTTTAATTCGCTATAATCCGCCACAGCAGACCAATCTATGTGGTACAGTGCGTGTCCTTCACCAATAGCATGCGAACACCCACCACCCAGCAATTCGCACCGGCACCGCACCACACCACACCAATCCTCCAAATCACTCTCAACGTACGTTTCACTCCGAAACCGGAGCACCTTCAGGAGATGTTGACTCGACAATGCACGATTTACAATCGTGCATTATCGAGTCAACATTGCCGGTCTGCTGTGGCGGATTATAGCGAATTAAACTTCTCGTTCATTAATTATCATGGACTTCCGCAAAGTAACGCCTGCTTCGATTCAATAGTATGGATGTCTCTGTTTGACCTTCCGCCGCCAACGGACCTCCACACGAAGTTTAACATTTTGTAATCGTATTACCAATCAAGAGCGGTGTAAGTTCGGTGTAGGTAGCAAGCCCCCTGAGAAAACACTAACTTCAGCGCTTACTTTAGTGTCACACACACGGACGTCGACGATGGCAAACTTCTTCTTCTGGTGGGAGGCTTCGGCCGTGGCTAGTTACCACCCTACCGATTTAGCGTTCCGGTACGATGCCGTTTAGAAACCGCATAGGGGTTTAATATAACTGCCATGCCCCTAACAGGTTAGCCCGCTACCATCTTAGACTGCATCATCACTTACCATCAGGTGAGATCGCAGTCAAGGGCTAACATGTAGTGGATAAAAAAAAACTTGCCATTCCATACATTTTAGAATATTGTTCTATTTGGCAGGATAAAACGCAGGCGCCTTTTTTTTTTTCAAATCTTCCTAAGATTCCCAACTTCTGGGGGGAGAAGTCGGGTTATGTAGGATTTGTACCTACTAAAACCCCCTCGGTGGCCACCATCAGCATATTGGAAGGCTCCGAGATCTCTATAAAGAACGCATCGGTGTCTGGGCTGGAAAAAACTTACATGAAAAAAAAGCGTTATTCTCTGTCTCTCATTCTAGTATAGATAGAGTGAGACAGAGTACCAAAGGCCGCTGGACGCACAGACTTATCCCAAAGGAGAAGGTTCACCTTCGTTGTACTCTATGTACACTCTACCATGAATAGAGGAAAATACATAGATTGTATTAAAAATATAATAATTTAGAATATTAAAGTAAATAACGAGAAATAATTTAAAATATATTTCAAGTTTTCGATACGTTTCCAAGATGGCAACCTTTAGCCATAGAGATGGCAGTAGGCGCGAAATGTATCAAATGTCATTTCTGACAGTCACTGTCAAAATAACGTGTTTTCCCTACGGTTTTACCTGTGTTGTGTTGACACTTGACAGAAAACGTCAAAAAATATGAATCCTCCATTGTTACCCACTCATGTTTAGTGGTGCTTATCGTGGAAAGATTAAATAATTACACCACTGAAATTACGATGAATTCGTAGATTTGAACGATCAAAACTGGGTTAGTATTTTTTTTTTTTCATTTCTCTACTTGTAAAAGGACCGGACCGACTCTCCATACAAATCTGGACCGTCTCCTTTAGAAAAATGGACTAGCAGACAACATGGTCGAATGACTTTCAGGCTAACACAATGTCTAACGGGGCATGGAGTATTCATGTGCTTCCTTGCTGACATTGGGAAGAGACAAGACACTTCTTGCATGTACTGCACCCGATTTTTATATGTAATGGGACAGCGAGAGATAAGAACTTGTAAATAAGATTTGGGGTATATGTGTCGACACATTAGTAAACAAAATGCTTGAAAAGGAGGAAAATTGGACAGCAGTAGTAGCAAACTATGTTGAATTAATAATCAGAGAAAAGGAGCAGGAAGAAAAACGTAGATAAAAGGTAGTGAAAAAAGACGCAAGTGTTTGCCGTGTTGTAGGCTGAAAGGCAGGTACGCGGTAAACAGGCAGACAAGGGTTTTAGTCGGTATGAGTCCGGCACTACCCGTGCGGTCTAGTCCATGAGGATTTCCCCTGCTGTATAAATAAAAAAAAAAACCGGCCAAGTGCGAGTCGGACTCACGCACCGAGGGTTCCGTACAAACCTGTAGTAAGTTTTAAATTATTAAAAAAAAAATACTTACTAGATCTCGTTCAAACCAATTTTCGGTGGAAGTTTGCATGATAAATATATTTTTTTTAGTTTTATCATTCTCTTATTTTAGAAGTTACAGGGGGGGGGGGGGACACACATTTTACCACTTTGGAAGTGTCTCTCGTGCAAACTATTCAGTTTAGAAAAAAATGATATTAGAAACCTCAATATCATTTTTGAAGACCTATCCATAGATAAGTACCACACGTATGGGTTTGATGAAAAAAAAATTTTTGAGTTTCAGTTCTAAGTATGGGGACCCCCAAAATTTATTGTTTTTTTTCGTGTTTTGTGTGAAAATCTTAATGCGGTTCACAGAATACATCTACATACCAAGTTTCAACAGTATAGTTCTTATAGTTTCGGAAAAAAGTGGCTGTGACATACGGACGGACACAGACAGACAGACAGACAGACAGACAGACAGACAGACAGACAGACAGACAGACAGACAGACAGACAGACAGACATGACGAATCTATAAGGGTTCCGTTTTTGCCAAATTTGGCTACGGAACCCTAAAAAGAGTACCTGTATATTATTAATTTAGTTAATGTTGAACATTTTGAACAGCTCAGTAGGTAGAAGTTCGAACGACCAGAGGAAAATTTTGTAAGCAAGATTTCGCAGTTTGAATCCCTCTCATAAAATATGTGATTTAAAAAATAGAATAGCGAAAGCTCGTTTAAGTGCAATTAAAATTCAGTGTTTTGTTTTTGGTTGTAATTTTTATGTTTGAGTTTGCGCGTAAACACAGTTGTAATCTCTGTCAGTTATATGCGATGCTAGTTTTGAGAATTTCTTGCATTTTTTAAGACGAATTTTGCCAATTGCGCTTAACTAAAATGCTCGAAGCAGCAAACTGCAATATTGTATTTTTTTAACAGTGCATTGTTGGGTCAGCAACTCCTGAGGATGCTCCGGTAAACGAGTAAAACGTATACGTTAAGAGTGCTTTAGAAGAGCTTTTTTGTTTTACTTCGTGTTGTTTAATGTTGTGGCAGTGCGTATTGCTTACTTGGTTGCTTGCTTTTCCAGCGTGTTTAAAAGCAGGAGGGCGGCTTAAAAAGCATAAGTGGAAACCTAGATCAATCAGATGCTTTGAGATATGATGAAGCTATTAGGATTCTACAGAATAACAAAATAAGGTGGTATCCGAATTCAATGATCATATCAGCTTGAGTAAGGAATGGATGTCTAAATACAGCCATGTTCTAGACCAATTAGTAGAAAATCAGAACAAGATTAATGATACCATAGAGTCAATATTGAAAAGCAATATTTACAGGGAGAATAGTGTAATTAAATACGCTAAATTTGCACAGTTGTTAGTTATCACGAGTGAAAACGTGGAAGATTTAACTCAAGAGATTCTTAGGTTAGAAAATAGTTTAGCTTTTGTTCGCTCTTCCAGTATGCATCACACCATGATAAATATAGACACTTTAGAGGGAATGATAATTAAACTCAAGGCAATCTACGGGAATAACCATATTATAGACCTGGAATTAAGAGAGTATTATGATATCATAAACCCGGCATATTATTTCAGTGGTAGGCAGATAGTATTCGTGTTTAAGTTTCCTATAGTTTCCAAGGAAAACTTTGATTTATACTAGTGGTTCGCCCCGAACTGAGACCTCGCGGTATCCATAAACTTACAGAGCGCCATCTTTGTGAAGTTCTGTTAAAAATAGTGAAGCTCATTAAAAAATAAATAATTTCGTTTCCTTAGAATATTTATCTAATTTTAGTATTTGTTGTTCAAGTATAGGATATAATTCAAATAAGTGATCAAGTTTCAGGCTCAGCCTTTTCTTTTTAAGCACAAACGAATAAACTTGTACAGAGCGCCATCTATTGACATAATTGTGAAGTTTGTTAAAAATAATGAAGCTCATTAAAAATTAAATAATTTCGTTTCCTTATAATATTTATCTAATTTTAGTATTTGTTGTTCAAGTACAGGATATAATTCAAATAATTAATCAAGTTTCAGGCTCAGCCTTTCAGAAAATTGGGAGTTCTGAGGTCATCTTTGGACGTCAGAAAATCTCCACTTTGAAAGCCTCCCATTTCGTCAATTTTAGGGGGAAAATTAAAAAAAAAATATTTTTGGACTCTGTTCCTCATTATCTTTAAAATAATATACCGCAACCCTATGTAACGCTATAAAAATATTTTACTCCGCATTCGCTTCTATGAGAGCCCCCCTGAAATAAAGATTTTTATAACTTTTTAAGCCATATTCGGCGGGAGGCCATTGGTTTACATATTATATTTAAATTTGAAGTAATTACATTCAGTAATTCAGGAGTTATAAGGCTCTGACAGACGGACAGACGGACGGACGGACGGACGGACGGACGGACGGACGGACAGGTGCCAATTCACTCAAGTAGACTCAGAGACCTTCGCTTCGCTCGGTCAATAAATTAGCGATTGTTCCTAATAAAAACTCTCAGGCTCTTATACCCCGATTTCCCTTTATTGCAACAAACAAGAACGCATTCGTGTACATAGAGGCAGAATGCCCGAAGGTTAACACCTGGTACCTTTGCGAGAAGGGTATTACACATCGAATCCGTACAAAACCCGACTGCATCCATGGATTGATAAGTGATCAAACCATCCAAGAGTCATGCAAGTTCACCACCGTTATCCTTTTGAGGGAGGCAATGGAAAAATTAGATGACATGCACTACGTGGTTTCTTTTCCTCACCAGACGAAAATACAGCTAACCTGTAATCGACAGGATTATACTTCACTCCAAGGAAGCTATCTTATCACCATACCATCCGGGTGCCAACTCAAATCGGAGGAATTTACTATCGTGAATAGCAATAATGAAATTAAAGGTCAACCCCTGAAGCTATCAAGAATGCCAGATTTCAGGGAGAATCAAGCTCCGGAGGTTCATCTCAATTAAAGCACCATCAGTCTAAAGGGATTGCACAATCTTCAAGACAGGGTCATAGTGCAAACCCCAGTGCGAATAGACAATGCGATGGCGGATCCGTTATACCACACGACCATACCATTTTATGCAACATCGATTTCTGCAGGCATCGTAGCACTCGTCATTTTACTTCGGAGATACCTGCTGAAGAGAAGACCAGGAAAAGTCCAGTCACAACAGTCTCCAAGCATAAGAATAGGAAACTCCGAAGAAGTTCCGGCGACATTTTCGTTGAAAGAACTACAATAGTCGCCGCTCTGGGGGTGGAGGAATTACATAGCCCTACGTGATAATATCTCCAAAGAGCTGTAGGCACATCAAGAGAGTAACCTCGCATACATGAGCGTTCAGCGATCATGTACAAGCAGATATTTTCACGTCGACGAACGTGACTTCGATGGAGCCACCACATGGGTAATAGTGGTGGAGGGCGGAATATATAAGCTAGAGCTTTAGATTGTCATTAGATCTGTGTTCCAAGATTGACGCAGGAATAAGTTAGGCTTAAGTACTTTGAAAGTAAAATTAGTATTAATCAAAAGTCTTCGTTTCTTTCCGTCAACCCATCCCAGCTGCCGCAATCGTAAGTGGCAAGTGGTAAACTACGTAGCTGATGCGAAAGTTTGGATGGATGTAAGGATGTATGGATGTTTGTTACTCAATCACGCTCCAACGGCTGAACGAATCTGGATGAAATTTGGCACAGAGATAGATTATAGTCTGAAATAGCACATAGGCTACTTTTTATCCCGGAAAATTAAAGAGTTCCCGCGGGAACTGATAAACCTCAATCCACACGGACGAAGTCGCGGGCATCAGCTAGTAGAATTATATGTTTTGGCGGATTATAATTAAGCTTCTTGGTTTCTTGGTTATACATCAACTTCTGCAAAGTAACGCCTGCTTCTATCCAACCGCAATATAAATTGTCAAGCACCTCCACCACTACAGCCCATTAACGTCCCACTGCTGGGCACAGGCCTCCACTCTCATAGGAGATAGGGAATTAGAGCTTAGACCCACCACGCTGCTCTAATACGAGTTGGCGGGCTTTAACGACTATTATCATGTTAGTGATAATAACCGGGACCGACGGCTTAACGTGCTCTCCGAGGCACGGGGGTGAAACACCGCCAACTTTCTAACTCCGGGCTAGTACTGAGAATTTCTAATCAGAAAAACCCAACACTTATTAGGGCCCGACCCGGGACTCGAACCAGGGACCTCGTCAGCCGCAGTCAAACATGCTAACCACTAGACCAACGAGGCAGTTATATAAATTGTCACTTAAAAGCTATTGAATACCTGCTTTAGTATTCGGCTGTTAGTCGATATATCAACCTACTTTAACTTAAAACTATCTAAGTTGGTACCTACTAGCTGACTAAAACTAAGTATCTACGGGTACTTCGATTTATGTGGTGCATGAAAACTTTCCAAGCAAAAGATATCTACTTATAGTTGATACTGTTCAGAACTCAACATGTTCACAAGTTTCATATTACAAAGGAAAGTTCGCCATCTTAGCTGTCAATGTGTAGTGCAGAAGAGTTTAACTATGTCGCAAGTGTTCGGTGTTCGTATGAGATTTCAAATCTCACAACGTTGATAGAATCCGTATGTTGAACACAGTGACGTCAGAGTAAAATATAAATAAAAACTCCATGGTTCAACGTCATCCTTTGACGACCTCTGTGGCAGAGTGATGAGCGCTGTGGTCTTAATTATTTTATGGATTGGATCGTTAAATTCGGCATATAAAATTTCACCATTGTCCCTGGTCTGGTCTGGTTGGCAGCTTCGGCCGTCGCTAGCTACCACCGATGACCGAACACGTACCTTTTTCTTTTTATTGTGAAATAGGCTTGCGCTTGATGACAATCATTCTTAGTTCAAAGCAATGATGAGGTCTAGGTTGGAACGTGCTTGCCTATAAGATGCCTGTTCACTCTTGCCTTGAAGGTACCCAAGTCCTGGAAAGCTAAATCCTTACAAAGGATTTGGCTTTCCAGTACGATGTCAACTACAAAAATGAAACCTTAGAGTTTAATATACTCGTAACTGCCATCATACCATGTTAGCCTGCTGCCATCTTCTAGACTGCATCATCAATCATCATTTAACATTTAGGCAAGAGGTAATGGTAGCTGAATAAAAGTATAAATTTATAAAATCGAAATTTGAACCACTATAATATTATCGATGTATGGACAGACTTGGCTTTAAAACAAGTGAATTAAATCCATTTTACTTTAAAGTTTACGTTTTTTCGGGTAACGCTCTCGAATTCTATCATCGAGATGATGTAATATCTTATACTAACACTACTGATATAACTCGCCAAACTAAAGCTTGTTATTGATCATTGGTCGCTTGATGGTGTGGTATTCAATAGTTTTGTTCATGGACTTACTTACCACTTACTTACTAACTAACTAACTAACTGTGTAACTGTGTACTGTGTTCCAGTTAGTTGGACATTTGCACTACAGTGTAGACCGCAACAAAGCCCAAAGGTACTAAGTAATAAGTACTAGTACATACTTAGTACTAAGTTTTGACGACCTCCGTGGCGCAGTGTTGAGCGCTGTTGCCTTAACATGCGGAGGTCCCGGGTTCGATCCCCGGCAGGGTTTGGAAATTTATAATTTCTGAATTTCCCTGGTCTGGCCTTACTGGGAGGCTTCGGCCGTGGCTAGTCACCACCCTACCGGTAAAGACGTGCCGCCAAGCGATTTAGCGTTCCGGTACGACGCCGTGTATAGAAACCGAATAGGGGTATGGGTTTAATATAACTGCCATGCCCCTAACAGGTTAGCCCGCTACTATCTTAGACTGCATCATCACTTACCATCAGGTGAGATCGCAGTCAAGGGCTAACTTGTAGTGAATAAAAATAAAAAAAAAAGTACTATTACCTATTCTGTGGTACTAGCTGATAATGCCCACAACTTAGTCCACGTGGATTAAGGTTTTTGAATCCCGCGGGAACTCCTTAATTTTCCGAAAAAAAGGAGCCTATGTCACTCCCCAGGTCCTCAACTATACCCATGCAAAAATCACTTTGATCCGTTGCTCTGTTGCATTGTGATTGATGGACAAACCAAAAAACCAATAAACCAAAAAACTTTCGCATTTATAATTTACTAGATGATGCCCGCGACTTCGTCCGCGTGGATTAGGGGTTTTTGATTCCCGCGGGAACTCCTTAATTTTCCGGGATAAAAAGTAGCCTATGTCCTTCCCCGGGATACAACCTACCTCTATACTTTCAGCCAAATCGGTTGAAAAGATGGGCCGGGAAAGCGTAGCAGACAGACAGACAGACAGACAGACACACTTTCGCATTTATAATATTAGTATGGATTAGTATGATGGATGCATATTGATTCTATAAATCAAGTTTCTCCACAAAGATTTAGGATTCTTACGTAAATACGTTACGTTACGTTACGAACATGGTACCTATATTCACGGTATAGGTGGAACACATTAAACTCAAAGTTAACGGACGACGGAGTGAAGACAGCAGATACCTTGGGTGATTTTGGTAAAGCTATGTCAAACAAGCAGCGTTTTTCATTAAATAAATTAAGATTAATTTACGTCATAAAAATACAATCAATCAATTAATCATTTATTTGCTAGAAACATTATAATATAAATATGATGGTATCTAATCTAAAAATACTCCAAACAATTAGATGTTTCGTCACTGCTGACGTGCAAAGAATTAGGTACTTATTTAATTATTAATATAAAAAATCCTTATTCAATCAATCATAATTAATCCACAACCACCTTAAATACATAAAATAAAATATAATTTTGTTACTAAGCGGAACATAGAAACCAGCATAAAAGCCATAAAGGCATATTATTGAGTTTTGTACAAATAAAATAAACTCTCTATTTACGTAGTAGAGAAACTCCGAATAAAATAATTATAACCTTGAATCCCCATCACCATAATTTTACCCATACCTTCAAAGCTCTCTACGGAATTACGGATCTCCTAATTTTTTAAGAATCTTTCATCATCAGCTATGCCGGGAGATTCTCTACTTACGTGGTACATAAACTCCGAATATAAAATTATAAACTTGAAACGCTTATATTTTAGCCATATTATCTTTAAAGCCCTCTATTTTCCTAGGTTCTTATTCTCAAGGTTCTCCTCATTTTTTTCGGATCTTGCATCATCAGCTATGCTTATAATTTCTCTACCTTGATTTACCCTAGTTCTTCAATGCATCTCCTCATTTCTTACGGATCTTTCATCGTTTATTCTCTACCTACGTGGTTGTGATAAAATAAAACCTTGAACTCCCATCGCTTATATTTTGCCCATACCTTTAAAGCCCTTCGGTGATTACAGTCCTACTCTTTGCTACCTCTCCCGGATTGTATTCATTTGCGTTAGCACACGCGTTCCACACTGGAATTATTCCGCAAGCTTGAGAGGCAATGTTGCGTTACGAACCATTTCACAGGGGTTATTTAGCATGTAGGAACGGGGGTTCCGCGTTTGAAGGACACCCCAATGCTTTGTTTCAAGAATTTCGCTACAGTGTAAATCTTCCCAGGTACTTGCAGATCTTAAACACAGTTTCAGAGATGTATGTTCTAAAATCTTGATTTTAAGTTATACTGTTTTATAATTTTACCCGTGGAATTGTAGACTGGGTATTTTTGAAATACCGACTTATTTATTTGAATAATTTGAATTTGAAGAAACAGTTTTACCTAGGTTTATTACCCTTTACTTTCTTTGATGCAATTTCAGAACGATGAAATAATTTGACGATTTAAATGTCAGAACTTCTCTATTCTTGTCATCGTAATTCCTTCCTCCATGATTCTTGTCCTTAGAACAAAACCCCAATAAACTGTGCAATAAACACACAATAAACGCACTAGGAAATTATATTATGGGACACCTCCAGATATCAAGTTTGATACGTTACGTTTAAATAAAAATTAATCAAATCATAAAAAGATGTGCGAAAATAATAGAAAACCAAGATTGGAACTGACTCTGTCTGTTCAACCATAGTAATAACAATTTTAACTTCTTGGCTTCAAGAAATTGATGTGTTTTTGCTTGTGTGTCCCACAACTATGCTGTTACCCATCCATTCTGAGTCCGTGCTTAGCTTGCCTGCCTATGTGCGTTAAAGGTAAAAATATACTACATACCATCTATACTAATATTATAAATGCGAAAGTTTGGATGCATGTATGGATGGATGTTTGTTACTCAATCACGCCAGAACAGCTAAAAGGATCTGGATGAAATTTGGCACAGAGATAGATTATAGTCTGGAATAAGACATAGGATACTTTTTATCCCGGAAAATTAAAGAGTTCCCGCGGGAACCAAAAACCTCAATCCACGCGGACGAAGTCGCGGGCATCAGCTAGTACTACTGATAAATGGTAAAATGATAAATGATTTATTTATTTCATGTGTTTTTTTTAATCCACTACAAGTTAGCCCTTGACTGCGATCTCACCTGATGGTAAGTGATGATGCAGTCTAAGATGGTAGCGGGCTAACCTGTTAGAGGCATGGCAGTTAATTAAACCCATACCCTTATTTGGTTTCTACACGGCATCGACAATACACACTATAATAGACGATGTAGGACAACTTGTGCCACCTATGATACGTTAAGACTCTACCACCGGTTCGGAAAGTGATTCTACTGAGAAGAGCCGGCAAGAAACTCAGCAGCTGCTCTTTTCTTAAAAAGAAAAAGGTTAAACAATACAACACATACATTACGTTACAAATATTACACTGACTTGTGGGTCACTGGATGCGAGGCCGGTTGCTTCCATGCAACTTTGTCATTCAGAAAATCATTCGGGTAATAACCTCGAATGAATAGGGATGGTGGGTTTAATCTCGTCCACTCGTAGCTTTAGTGTTAAGATACCGTCGTTAATTCATTGCGTCTTATAAGTACTTTATGTGTGACTGCTTCGTTGGTCTAGTGGTGAGCATGTTCGACTGCGGCCGACGAGGTCTTTTTAGGGTTCCGTACCCAAAGGGTAAAAACGGGACCCTATTACTAAGACTCCGCTGTCTGTCTGTCTCCAGGCTGTATCTCATAAACCGTGATAGCTAGAAAGCTGAAATTTTCACAAATGATGTATTTCCGTTGCCGCTATAACAACAAATACTAAAAATTAAAAAAATATATATATTAAGGGGGGTCCCCATACAATAAACGTGTTTTTTTCGTATTTTATTGCTCAATATTAAAAACGGTAACAGGTAGACGGTTCAAATTTTCACAGAATATTAACTTGTATATTACCTTTCAAAATAAATAATTAAATATCAATTTAAAGTAAATATTAAAGGGGGGCTCCCATACAACAAACGTAATTTTTATTTTTAATACGTCATAAATCGTAAAACTTACTACAAGTTTGTACGGAACCCTCGGTGCGCGAGTCCGACTCGCACTTGGCCGGTTTTTTTTATCCACTACAAGTTAGACCTTGACTGCGATCTCACCTGATGGTAGTTGATGATGCAGTCTAAGATGGTAGCGGGCTAACCTGTTAGGGGCATGGCAGTTATATTAAACCCATACCCCTATTCGGTTTCTACACGGCTTCGTACCGGAACGCTAAATTGCTTGGCGGCACGTCTTTGCCGGTAGGGTGGTAACTAGCCACGGCCGAAGCCTCCCACCAGGCCACACTGGGGAAAATTCAGAGATTATAATTTTCCAAGACCTGCCGGGTATCGAACCCGGGACCTCCGCACGTTAAGGCAACAGCGCTCAACACTGCGCCACGGAGGTCGTCAAAACACCCCAAAGTGCCGGGTAAGGCCATAACAAGTATGGGGTTTTTCTGACAAGAAATTCTCAACACTAAGCCGGAGTTAGGAAGTTGGCGGTGTGCCTAGGAGAGCACGTTTTAAGCCATCGGTCCAGCGCTTGATCGCTCTCTGGTCGTGTCGGATTTTCCATCTCATCGGGCTATGAGAGTAGAGGAACAGAGAGTGCACACACTTGTGCACTATAATATCACCCGCGCGGATGGCTAATCTCTGGAGATAAGCCGCCGTGGCTGAAATTCGGTCGTGAGGACATTCTTATTATTATACTTTGTATACTTTACGTTCATAAAGTGTACTACCGACTTCGTAGGTTCGACCTCCGTGGCGCAGTGTTGAGCGCTGTTGCCTTAACGTGCGGAGGTCCCGGGTTCGGTCCCCGGCAGGGTTTGGAAATTTATAATTTCTGAATTTCCCTGGTCTGGCCTGGTGGGAGGCTTCGGCCGTGGCTGGTTACCACCCTACCGGCAAAGACGTGCCGCTAAGCGATTTAGCGTTCCGGTACGATGCCGTGTAGAAACCGAATAGGGGTATGGGTTTAATATAACTGCCATGCCCCTAACAGGTTAGCCCGTTACCATCTTAGACTGCATCATCGCTTACCATCAGGTGAGATCGCAGTCAAGGGCTAACTTGTGGATTAAAAAAAAAAAAAAAGGTACCAATTGGGTATTTGACTACTAGTGTAATAAATTATTTTATAGTGATTATTAAATAAAGGATCTCCCAAAAGTCGTAATATCCACGTCCCCTGCTAGTTTTGTGTTGAATAACCATTTTAAACTATCGATTAAAGCAAAAAAGTGCGTCGAATTTTGATGACATCACAATTTAAAATTTCATACAAATCCCATACAGCGCGTTTTGACGTTTGAAAAAAAGTTTCTGATTTGACTCAAATACCCAATTTTTTTCAAATTTGATTTGAGTCAAATACCCAATTTTGAATAAACATACTTTGATTTTGATTAGAATCCTAGGTTAGACTAAAGGCTAACTCGTGAAAGATTATTTTTGTTCCAATAAAGTAGGGGAGCCCAAAAGGGGATTTTTGGATTTACTCCAGCGTGTCAGATATTGTGTATGTTACGTGTGTCTCTGTTATCGCCTGTATGTAGGTATATTAGCCGGTTTGCATGGTGGGGTTGGCCGTACGGGAGTAAAAAAATTGGTAAAAAAATAATAATATTCGAGATATTCAAAGGAGATGTTAAGTGGACCCAAAGGAAGCTTCTATACAAAATACTGACGATTGACGTAACGCAAAGTCACCGCGGTTTTTGAAAATGCGAAAAAAATTGCCATTTTGAAATACTCGAGCGCATCAGATTATCATACAGACGGTTCAGCTTCATGTCCCAAACGTGCTGACCCATAATCTGACGATTATCTCGAGGATTTTTCTTAATCTTATGATTTGAAGAGAAAAACCTGTAGACGCTCTCGCCACCGGTGAAAGGATATACATCATTATATAACCTTTTTTTCTGTCTACCATCTAATCTTCAAAATCCATCAGGTCTCCACGACGCTCGAGTAAATCAACATTTAGCATCATTGCTTCCCCTACTATTATAATTATCCCATCCCCCCGATTATGTAAGCATGGCCGATCAAATCGTCAAAGTTCGGCGTCAAAGTAAAATTAACTATAACAGCATTGAATTAGAGCTCAATTTCGTGTACCCCATTCTCATACGTTTAGGTGTGTACGATACCCTACGATTGAAGATTTGATCGGCCATTCTTACATAATCAGCCCCCCAATCATGTAAGGATGACCGATGAAATCGTTAAAAATCTGCGGCGAAGTAAATAAACCATAACAGCATTGAATTAGAGCTCAATTTCGTCTGCCCATTCTTATACGTTTAGGGTATCGTACATGCCTAAACGTATAAGAATGGGCAGACGAAATTGAGCTCTAATTCAATGCAGCTATGGTTTATTTTACTTTGACAAAAATCTTTAACGTTTGATGAACAATTCTTACGTAATCGGGGGGCTGGGGGTGGACTGCAATTCCAGTGTTGATGTAGTATAAGATAGTAGCCGGCTAACCTATCAATGGCAGGGCATGGGCTTAATATAATATGTCAGTTATATTAAGCCCATACCCCTTAGAAACCAAAAAAAATATATAATTATTATTTATTATGTTACAGATATGAAGTGTTGCCAATGTTTTATCGTCAATTACGATACGGACGAATAAACGTTTACGTTCAGATGGAAACATACTAAAAACATTTATTATTTGTGTATCTTTTCAATAAATAAATTCCCAGTAATATTTCTTTTCTTACTTTTAGTAAAGACTGACATCAACATACTGTAGGTTTTCTCTACAATATTGTATGTAGGTTCTTGCTAAGAAATTGTTTTCAGATAGTTGATTTATTCCATCTAAGGGAAGCCGGGATGTTTAGCTAGTTTTGTAACCCGTTGGTGTACGAAAAACGCGTTAACGCGACAGGAACAAACGGTAGCTGACCCTTCACGTGGCCTCCGTTGTCAAGTAGATAAGTTTGTCATTTTCTATGGAGTCGTATGGCGTCGCGTTGCATCGCGTCGCTTTTGTAATAGGACAACGGGTTACAGCCCGAAGGATCTAGCATCCTCGCCTCACGACCCCAGAATATCACTTTTAAATAAATAGATAAATTATTTATTGTCGCACAAACATAAAGATATAAAGTAAACAAGTACATAAAACAAAGTGCGCAAGGGCGGTTTCACTAAAAGTGAGCTCCTCCAGACAACCCATCCATTATATTATTAAGTAGGTTGCTTTACTTGCTTAGATAATAATTATAAGCGTAAAAGCGAGGGCGGAGGCAATATATTAATGTTGTAATCAATTACCATTGAAATTGCAGTAATAGCTGTGATTTAATAGGGTGGTATATTGCTAGCATCGAAACCCCGTAATTTCTTGAGATCAAAGCCTACCTGACCTTCACGCTATCTGGAAGGGTTGGGCCTTCGAAACTGTCTGGCCGTTAAGGAAACATCTTAAATAATAGCGTAAGTACCTAGTTTAAAATGTTAGAGATAGAGACCAAATTTGTTCAGCTTTTTATAAAAATTTGGAATAAATTGAAAAAACTGATTGGTTTGGTAGGAAAATCGGCATCAATTACTATGAAAATAAAAACGTAAATTATAATTACTGAAGATAATCTTAGGGTTATCGAATATCCTTAGATTACTTGGTTATTTGGTTAGATAAAAATTAAGATAGGTCTTAAGAAATAAATAGCAAGCTCAGAGTAAGATACCTGCTACATTCTTAATCTGAGATATAATAATGTCCTCCCTATCGAATTTCGACAATGGCGGCAATCAATCACAGAGATTAGCCATCTGCGCGGGAGATATTATAGTGCACTAGTGTGCACACATACACAGGTGCACTCTCTGTTCCTTTGCTCTCATAGCCCGATGGGACGGAAGATCCGACACGACCGGAGAGAGATCAGGCGCAGGACCGACGGCTTAACGTGCTTGTGACGTCCACCAGTCACAAGTGTGGGAATTGGGTACAATAAAACAACCGCATGTGCTTTCAGCTCAGCTGTCAAGTTACAACTGCCATTTAATTACTAATCATGTTACATAAACATCACACCTCTCCCTTTTTAACATATTTAGTTGGTAAGCCTTGGTACAGCTACATAATTGTATTTTAAATATACGTACCTACACAACGTTACAACTTATATAGTTTTTTTTTTTTTTAAATAGTTAATGAATTTAACTAATGATATTAATATTTTTGTATTTCAGTTTTATTATTTATATTCCGGTCATCATATTTTGACATTTGCCATTTCTCCCTTTCCTCTTTTGATTTTCTGCTGAATCCTTATTTTCTTCCCTTTTTCTTCATTATTTTGTCCTGGTGTTTTAATTTATGAGTTTATTTCGGGATTGGTAATTGATCTTAAAAGGACGATTATAGAAATATTAAGAAATGTAACGCAAACATATTTACTGGTCTAGCGCAAGTGAGCGTAAATCTGTAAGAGCAGGTAAAATATTAAATAGAGTGGAATCACTAGCCGTGGCTACCAAATAATTTAATCTCGATGGAAATCAAGGAAATCTTATTTTTCGCTTCTGAACTAAAAGCTTCATTGCAGAAGTAGGTAATGATTTAACATTTTTGATATTTTTATACTCTCATTGAAACTTGCAAGAGTAACCTATTACAACGTGTAGAGATTAGAGGCGCCTCGAGAGATTTAATCTAATTATTATCGCACCGGCCTGAATTTAAAGACAATATTCATCAATTTAGGGCTTGATTGCTATCATCACCTCTAAATCAAATCGCGATCTAAACACCAAAGCATACAATAGTCGCTGAGTCTCCGAGGTGGACTGACCAACCAACATCGAAATTATTAACCTAAGGTACAGCTCAGCAAAACTGTAACAAAATTGCAATCCTTGACCCGAGGAAACCTTAAAGCCCTCCAGTTTGTGCCTGTCCTAATTCCTGGACTAGACACATCATGGTTACATGCACAAACCCTAATTCCCGGACTGTCCGCATTTCCTACCTTGGCGCATTACCTCGGGGTTTCCATCTAATATTTATGGTACGCGTCAGTTTAAACTCTCATTTGATGTTTAAGCGAAATTCATCAAATTTTAAGCGAATCTACTACTGGTTCGGAATGCCACGACCTAGCGAGAAGAACCAGCAAGAAACTCGGTGGCGTCTAGCATTCAAAATAATAGCCACCGATCACTGAACAAAACGATGACATTGGTATAAGTTTGTAATGACGGTACTTTCAAATTTTTAATTTTTTTAATTACTCGCGTCTTCAAAAATAAACAGCAAATGTGCGGATTGCAAAGCAAACCTGTAAGCATAATTCCAGAAGCGGGCAATGACCAAAACTACTTTTAAAATATATTTGCACCCTCTATATAAAACCTGTACGAGCGAATGGTCACAACGTGCACAGCTTCACGAGAGATTCAATGTAAACAGTCAAATAGAGAAACTTGGCCAAAACATCACGACAACAACCAATCACTTGATCAGGCTGCAGTTGCTACTGCCAAACTTAAAATCAAATTGCGATCTAAACTCAAAAGCATTCAATCACCGCTAAGTCTGCCGGTAGGAGACCAACTTTCACACGTCAAAGCACTCGCATTCACTATACAAGCCATTCCAATTTGGCGCTCCCGCCCACGAACTGACCGAGCCAAAATACATCGAATGACACCCTCATGAATAAACAAATTAACAACTCCTATCTTTTCTGAAAATTCAATTCAATTTTAAACACGAAGCCGACAGTTCGGCCGCCCTGCAAACAACACGTCCTCGTGCCCAAGTCACATCACGGACACACTTTATGCCCCAAATCGCGAACAGGTGTCCTGTCCCAAATCATGATCAGGCGCTCTTGCCTGCGGCGCTCCTGCCCGAATTCATGATCAGGCGGTCATGCCTGGGCCGCTCCCGCCCACGATTATTTTGCCAATAATAATTAATCTGTGAGAGTAAGAACCCTCAGTGCCATCAAACACTCAATGAGCTATTTTCTATAAACCGAAACGACCAACCTCTCATTCGATGCACCCTTTCAAAATCTGAATAAGTTATTCACTGTCACAAGTCTCAGGTTATGAAACAAAACTTTTAATCTTGAGTAATACGAGCACTTCCAGTATTGATTTTAAAATAACAATAATGCCATTTTAGAATTCTTAAAATAATGAAAATGGTGTGGGCCGATCTAATATTTAAACTCTTGTCTTAGATTATTCGCAGATTTGCACTAATCTTATGACTGCGTCATTCATATGACTATGTTTTGTTAATTATTGTAATTTGTAGAACTAGATTTAGTTGTCACAAATTCATCAATATTGTGTAGGACATAAAGGAACCTGCACAATAAATAATTATTGAAACCCTACCTTGAAAATAGAGAACAGGCAACCACTCGTATGCATGTAGGTATGTTCTTAAATATTACCCACTTGGTAGTTATGTCTTGCCGTCCCTGGCAACTTTCATTTACAACCGACTTCCAAAAAGAAAGAGGTTCTCAATTCAGTGTGTTGTTTCGTTCCAATAAATTCCCACCCGATGTTAAATGTGGTTATATCAACAACATTACCCACGGATAAAGAATTCGAAGGTGAAATCAACCATGCTTTAAATACAAAGTAAAATGATTTCATGTATCGATTTAATGGCAAATTACAACCAATAATATGATTAAAATATTAATGAGGTGGTCATGAAACATCATCTCACACCAACGTCGTGCTGTCCAACGTTACGCATGTCGCTCTTGAGTACGTTCTGTAAATATTGATTTCATCGTATGCCTACGCGCTCAACTAAGAGTTACCGTAAACATCACTTTTCAAAAGTTAAACCATATTATATTAATATAGTATGGTCAATTAATTCGAAATGTCTTCATAAACATAAAGTAGATACCCGTAGGTACCTTGCGTAATCAGCGTATTTGCCTATAAATATATTGCTAGCATTGCTAGTAAGCAATGCATATTATTATTGTTACCCAACAAGGTTTTTACTTCCTTAGGTGCGTTGAGTGCGCGCACTTTTTGGGTGAACAAAAATCATGGAACTCGCGTCATCGTCACGCTTTCCATTGTTTTGAGTTTTCACTTCTGTCAGCAGTCCTTATAACTGCCTATACGTTTTTTTTTTTTTTTTCTTTTTTCGACAAAGTACCAACCGACATTGTCAGTCTACTACTCGGTGTACAGTTACCGTTTTGGGTAGTACCAACTAGCATTGCTAGTTTACTATTTTTGTTGTTAGTACCTTTACTACTCAGTGCACAGTTTACGTTTTGGGTAGTACCAACTAGCATTGCTAGTTTACTATTTTTATTGTTAGTACCTTTACTACTCAGTGCACAGTTTACGTTTTGGGTAGTACCAACTAGCATTGCTAGTTTACTATTTTTGTTGTTAGTACCTTTACTACTCAGTGCACAGTTTACGTTTTGGGTAGTACCAACTAGCATTGCTAGTTTACTATTTTTGTTGTTAGTACCTTTACTACTCAGTGCACAGTTTACGTTTTGGGTAGTACCAACTAGCATTGCTAGTTTACTATTTTTATTGTTAGTACCTTTACTACTCAGTGCACAGTTTACGTTTTGGGTAGTACCAACTAGCATTGCTAGTTTACTATTTCTATTGTTAGTACCAACCGACAGACGTCAGTTTACTACTCAGTGCACAGTTTACGTTTTGGGTAGTACCAACTAGAATTGCTAGTTTACTATTTTTGTTGTTAGTACCTTTACTACTCAGTGCACAGTTTACGTTTTGGGTAGTACCAACTAGCATTGCTAGTTTACTATTTTCATTGTTAGTACCTTTACTACTCAGTGCACAGTTTACTATTTCTGTTGTTAGTACCAGCCGACAGATGACTACTCGGTGCATGCCTAAAATGTTTGGCTTAGTACCAACTGATCTTGTCAGTTTACTACTCGTTTCATTTTTGTTTTTGGATAGTACCATCTGGCACTGCCAGTTTACTACTTTGCACTCGTAATAAAACAACGACCGAATCCAAAATCATAAACTTTCGGGAATCAGTGAAAACCATTTTTCTTAAGGTGACGTATTTTTTTAAGCTGAAATCGTTCCTGATAAGCGCAACTCATAAGTAAAAATGGCTACATCGCTTTTGAATAATATGTTTTGAATATGTTTTGATTTAGCCACAATGCAATCTCTTTTAAACTCCTTGGAAAACAGTTGAACAAGCTGCTTGAACTCATTGCTAGTATCATACTGTCGCTCTGCATAAAATTTATATAATTTTTTGCCTCTTTCTATGCAATTCATTTGTTGCCCATTCGTTAAAAACATTTGCATCAGCAGTTAAGACCGTTTTACTGGTGAATATTGATTTGAATATTTCACTGAAAGTATTAAGGAATATGTTATACATTTCATTAGGACTCAACCCATTTGGTAAAAAGGGAGTTCCTTTGTAAGACTTGTTCTTATTTTTTCAATACGGTCCAACGTTACTGGTACAAAAGTTATTCTACGCTTTGATACATTTTTATTTAAATTTTTAAACTGAATTTGTTGTCCACAATGATCTGAATCTAATTTACTAATAATGTTTTTATTAACAGGTATAAAATTTTGTAAAAATATTGTCTATGCATGTGGCACTAGTTGCAGTTATTCTAGTTGGCTCCATAAACATATTGGATAAGTTATACAATTTGAATAGATTCAATAACTTGCCACATATGCCACATACTTCAATATGTTTACTTTTGCATGGGATGGTAACAGTATTAATTAGTCACCTTTATATGTAAAATAACAATTGTATGCAGAGGACATCGATATTTTACAAAAAAGACCCATTACCGTTATCACTCTATCTGAAAAAGAGTCTATATTCTATGAAGTGGCGGTAAACAATTACTGACCCACTTTAAATTAAGTCACTGTTTTATACTGAAAAACTTACTGGTCAATTTACTACTCAGTGGATTTTATGTAAACCCTCTTTAGTACTTGCCGTTCACCGGCTTACCAATTTGATACATATCTTTCTTAGTACCAGCCCGTTTCCGACCTACTAATTTGATCAATAGCTCCTTAGTTCCAGCCCTTTACAGACTTACTACTGAAATCATGAGAGTAGGAGTAATTTATTTAAATATTACACAAAACAGACAAGTAAGTACCCACACCCATTTGTTTTCATATATTATCGTGACAAAGAATACACAATATCTCGATACCGCCACAATACGGCACAATTTCGAAAACCGCGAGATTTAGTTTGCATTTTTTCATGAGGTCACCTATTGAATAGAAAAATATGGAAAGAGCTTTTAATAGCATATAATATTGGCAATTACTTTCGATCGCGGATATTATGTTTTTTAGCACTATCCTCAACTTTTCAATCAAATGTAAAAATGTTTATACGTTAACCGTCACAAAGGTCCGAAAAATCCAGTGTTCCATTTATAAACATTAGGTAGGTTCCGCTTACAAGTTTTAGTAAGCTTAAGTACCTACATAAATTTCATTAAATTATTGCAATAATATAATTAGCGGAAATAATTGATTGAAAATTAAAAAGGACATAATAAGTATTTGAATTAGAGTGAGGTGATAGCGTTCAAAACGCAGGTGACACGTCAATATTCATGCATGCAAAACATTAAGGTGGGTAATGTAGGTACCTACTCACTATTTTGCTCCACTCCTCATTTTCGTTTTTTCATTTTTTTTTTCTTACACCATTTAAGGGTACGTACCCCCTGACTCGTCGCCAGTTGTGACGTCCACCAGTCACAAGTGTGGGAATTGGGTACAATAAAACAACCGCATGTGCTTTCAGCTCAGCTGTCAAGTTACAACTGCCATTTAATTACTAATCATGTTACATAAACATCACAGTGCTCTCCAAGGCACGGGGGTGAAACACCGCCAACTTCCTAACTCCGGGCTAGTACTGAGAATTTCTTGTCAGAAAAACCCAATAGGTACTTGTTAAGGCCCGACCCGGGACTCGAACCCGGGACCTCGTCTAGCTCAGTCGAACATGCTAACCACTAGACCAACGAGGCAGTAATCTGAGATATTTAAAGGAAGAGTTGATTTGCGATTTTCAAAGATATGATTTCCAAGATCTGAGCTATCATATTTAGTTTATGGTTCAGCCTTTATAAACTTCGGCGTAGGTAGTTCTGGCTTGCACGGGCTCTCAATCTAAAAGCATAACTATTTATTATAAAAGAAATCCATTATGTATATAAGTCAAGGATTTACCTAGATTTGACGACCTCCGTGGCGCAGTGTGTAGCGCTGTTGTCTTAACGTGCGGAGGCCCCGTGTTCGATCCCCGGCAGGGTCAATTTGGGAATTTAATATTTCTGAATTTTCCCTGGTCTGGCCTGGTGGGAGGCTTCGGCCGTGGCTAGTTACCACCCTACCGGCAAAGACGTGCCGCCAAGCGATTTAGCGTTCAGGTACGATGTCGTGTAGAAACCGAATAGGGGTATGGGTTTAATTTATCTGCCATGCCCCTAACAGGTTAGCCCGCTACCATCTTAGACTGCATCATCACTTACCACCAGGTGAGATCGCAGTCAAGGGCTAACTTTTAGTGGATAAAATAATAAAAAACCGGCCAAGTGCGAGTCGGACTCGCGCACCGAGGGTTCCGTACAAACCTGTAGTAAGTTTTAAATTATTAAAAAAAAACTACTTACTAGATCTCGTTCAAACCAATTTTCAGTGGAAGTTTGCATGGTAATGTACATCATATATTTTTTTTAGTTTTATCATTCTCTTATTTTAGAAGTTACAGGGGGGGGACACACATTTTACCACTTTGGAAGTGTCTCTCGCGCAAACTATTCAGTTTAGAAAAAAATGATATTACAAACCTCAATATCATTTTTGAAGACCTATCCATAGATACCCCACACGTATGGGTTAGAAATTAGATGAAAAAAAAATTTTTGAGTTTCAGTGGGGTGTTTTCATGGGGAACCCCCAAAATTTATTGTTTTTTTTCTATTTTTGTAAGAAAATCTTATTGCGGTTCACAGAATACATCTACTTACCAAGTTTCAACAGTATAGTTCTTATAGTTTCGGAAAAAAGTGGCTGTGACATACGGACGGACAGACAGACAGACAGACATGACGAATCTATAAGGGTTCCGTTTTTGCCAAATTTGGCTACGGAACCCTAAAAAATAGCTTTATTTGGTAAATTGCATCCAAAACTGTTTGGTATCTAGCTGTTTTCCAAGACCTTTCGCTAAAGGCTTCAAATTGCAGAACGTTTCATCTAACGTCAAATCAAACTTCTCTTTCGTCAATCAAAATCTTGAGCCAAAAAGATAAACACAAATCGACCAAAAAATTCTGTATGAATCAAATTTAAAAGTGTTAAAGTATTTAAATCTATGTGCCTCTGTATATTTCCGTGTTTTGTTTCAATTTGCTGGATTCCACTCCTTATAATCTGCCCCTGGATCCTATGCATGCCCTATATATGCCCTTCTTGCTTATTTTGCCATCCAGATTGGTGGTTCGATAGAGAAGATTACGCCTAAAAGTTATAAAGCAAGAAGACCTAAGAAATAGATGTGCTTGAATAGCATCGATCTTGAATATTTAAGAATTAAAACCAAGCACAGAACTAAGAAAATATACATGTGCTTGAATAGCATCAATCTAGAATATTATTCCTAAGCACTAAAAAGAATAAAAACCAATCACGAAAGTTATATAGGGCCTATATTTATTGCTTGCCCATCGTGTGCATTCCAAATTGGTGGTGATTCAACTGGATACGTGCTTGAAAATTAAAGATCTTAAATATACTAAGCACTAAAAGGTATTAATAATTTGTTGTTTCCAATTTCCATCGTGCTTGCTTTGCATTCTACGTTGGTTGTTTGAGTGAAACGAAGACTACGGCTACAATACATACGTGATAGCCTGATATCGCTTTTGCTTTCTTTGCTAAGTTTCTCTCTACATTAGTTGCTACTGAAATGATAGCTCTATGAATGATTGAATATTTGATATTGTAACACAACACAGCATTATCTATTTTCACAAGGACTAAAAATGTTAATATGAAACAATGTGACAATAGAAGAAACTTCTAAAATCAAATCCTAGGGCTTGAATAAAAATATATGAAGCAAGGACTGAAATAAGGATAGAAAATATCAAAAATCTTAATAATGTGCGTATTATTCTAAAATTTACAAACATTTTAGCACTGAAATTGGAAAAACTCAAATGTGTCTTCTAGTATATATTCTGCCTTTAATCGTCAGTCCCTTTGTATCTTGTATCCCTTGTTGCGATTGTTGTATGAATTGTATTGTACCAGATGAGAAAGAGGAGCCAAAATAGTGAAATAAAATGGATATAATATTTCTAGTAAGCACTGAGTAACATCAAAAGCAAACGAAAGTGTTGTTTAAACAAGCACAACATTTTGTTGTGTGTTTTATTTATTTTGTGCTTATTTATCTCGTGTTCATAAACAATTTAAATGGATAGAAAGATTAGTGCTGTAATACTCGTAAGTACGTAACTCTTTTTTTATTATCAGTGAGCACTATAGCGCTGGTTTTTCATAATTATTATTGAAGCACGTTTGATTAAATACCAGTTAAGTTAATTTAACTTTACTGTTTTAAAAGTGCTGTAACAAATGAATACTTTTTTATCACTAATATTTAAAGTAAGCACGCGTGCTGAGTTTTGATATTAAAATAAAATGAAAAGTGCTTGGTTTTTATAGTCAAATGTGTTTGCATCCGTTATGTGGGTTTTGCTGTCCGTTTATTTTAAGTGGGTTTATTGCTTGTATGCCGTTTCTATGTCCCAAATGTTTAACTAGTTGCTTCAAAATGGATGATGAAGATGCAGAAAATACAACTACACAATAATATAATATTATGTTTCATGTATTGTCAAAAATGTTGATAAATAAAGTGATATTAATTTTTCAATTTTAAATTATTACTTTTTTTTTACTAGCGGACGTAGGATAGCATTCTTATACTATGTACCACTGCTTTTATTTCTGTTATTCAAGATCCATAAACTTTATATTTATTACTAGCTGATGCCCGCGACTTCATCTGCGTGGTTTTAGTTTTTTTTATTCCCGCGGGAACTCCTTAATTTTCCGGGATAAAAAGTAGCCTATGTTACTTTTCAGGTCCTCAACTATACCCATGCCAAAAATCACGTCGATCCGTTGCTCCACCACTACAGCCCATTAATGTCCCACTGCTGGGCACAGGCCACTCTCATAGGAGAGAGGGAATTAGAGCTTAGACCCACCACGCTGCTCCAATGCGGGTTGGCGAGCTTTAACGACTATTTTCCTATTTTTACTATTTTCCTATTTTACTATTTTCCGCCAGGTGGCGCACCTAAGTAAACATTGATTCAGAGCAGAATTATTGGAAAAATATAAAGCGGTGTTAATTAGTGGATAAAATAATTGTAATTTGTGTATAATACTATAAATAGACTGTGTGAGTGTTTTCTACAAAAACTAATAAGTGATTATTGTGTAATCATCAAAAAAGTGACATACGTTTTGACGATGAAAAACATGAAAATAAAACTTAATTTCTTTGAATAAGTGACATAATAACTTTGTATTTATATCGGTTTGGAAGTTACACAAAAACATTACTATTTATCGGAAACTTTAACCAATTATTCAAAAAGTGAAAATTTACAATTTCAAATATCACCGTTTGGAGTTAATAAAGCTATACGTTTGCAAGAGATGGCGCTGGTACATATACGTGAAATATATAACTGATGTCTAGACCTCAATATTACGCCGGAACACATAAACAGAGGGCGTTACTAGTAAAATATAAGGACGTAATACTGTACGATCATGGATTCATCCAGTAATGTGACCTTGAGACCAAAAAAACTTTTTAAGTCAAAATCGTATGAATCGTTGGACAGCGAATGCAACAATACATCTTTCTGTTCCACGTACTCGGAATTAATTCATAAAAGCTTAGACTTATCGACTGTAGAATCGGATAAACTAGAGGAAATGAAGGAAAAATTAAATAGCTTATCCACATTACTAGAAAGCACGCAATCTGAGTTAGAAAATTTAATATTAGAAAATGGGGATTTAAAAAAACAAATTTCTAATTTAAATCAGCAACTCAACATACTTAAATCGGTTTGCAGAAGTCCGATATCTAAGTTAACAAAAACACCTCCTACTAAGAAGAAAAACAATAAGTCATGCATACCACTACAATCCTCTGTTAAAAAACCTAGCCCCAAAGAGAAACATACACAAACGACACTTTACTACCCAACTTCTTGTAAAAATACATTACATAATCCTACAGAAAATCTGGAATCAAACAATGAAAAATGTGGGACAAATTTTATTAGGAACAAAAAATCTACAATCTCTATGAACACTGCATACATAGTGGGAGGAAGTCAATGTATTGGCATATCGGAAACACTACGAAGTTTAAGAGCTAACTCCCAGTATGAACAATTACAGGTGAAATCATTCATCAAACCAGGTGCAAGTACAGAGGAAATATTGAACACATTAAAACTTTTTCAAATTAATTCGCAAGATAAAATTATTTTAAGTGTTGGACAACATGACAAGAACCCAATGAAAGTTATGTCGGAACTGTATGCTTTTCTAAAATATAATTGTATAAAATGTCCTATTTTCGTTTTAGGTGTTAATGAAAATATTTATTTGAATGAATGGAAGTTAAATGATTTGCTGAAAACAACATGTAGAAACTTTAACGAAAACTGCTATTTTATTCCATTTAGTGCTGTTTTTAGAGAAAGTACTTATAACTTGTGTAAAAAAATTAACTCTGTTCTTGATCAGCATTATTATGATACAAAGTATTTGAACTTCATGAGGGCTAAGTATTTTCATAATGCTGCGGGCTCTAGAACTGTACATAAAGGGCCACAAATTATTAGCGGTTCATATCAAAAGAACTGTCAAAAAACAAAACTTAATCCTAAAGTAGGCACAATCCCCTATTATTTCAAAGCAAAGGTTCAAAACAACTTTTGCGAGGGTAGATCAAAAAATAAAGTACAAACAAAAATAAATTCATACTTTCCGACTATTGAAAAAAATAATTCGATAATCAATGAGAATCAGTTTTTTCGAGACTAACACGCATAATTTTTTTAGAATCATGCATCAAAATATTGCCAGTCTTAATAGCAAAAAAAAATTACTAGAAGTTGCTCTTACTCAACTTTATGATGATAGGAAACAACCGGACGTTATATGTCTTACAGAAACTTTTACTGAAATAGGCAGTGAACAAAATATAAACATAAATGGGTACAATTTAGCATCAATATACTGTAGAACCAGAAAACAAAGGCGTGGTGGTGTTTGCATTCTGGTTAAACATGGGTTAGAATTCCTTTCTTTGGATGCTATAAAAAAACATGCAGCCGATGAGGTCTTCGAATGTTGCGGTATTAATGTTAAAAGTCATAATATATTAGTGATTTGTATATACCGAACACCTAAATCGAACGTACTTTCATTCTTAAATACTCTTGAAATTACTCTACATGATATATGCACTAAGTACAGTAACAAAAAAATTATCATTGCTGGTGACCTAAACATAAACATTTTAAAAAATTCTAAGGACTCCACAAATTTATTTGACATAGCAAAAAATTATAATTTGACATTTCATATTAACAAACCAACTAGGCAAAATACTTGTATAGACAATATTTTAAGCAACATATCTGACGCCCAAGGAGAGATTTTACATTTAGGTTTATCTGATCATGACACAGCACAAATGCTGTTTGTGCCAAAGGATAAACCAGACGTCCCCTTAAATCATCACTTCATTTTTAAAAGAGACTATAACAGGGACCATATGGAGATGTTTCGTAAACATTTAAAAAAATTATCATTTTCAGAATCATTTAAAAACTCAAACTTTAATCTAGCATTTGAAGAATTCTATCAACTTTTTACATTATTATATAATTTATGTTTTCCAAAATCACGCGTAAAAATAACAAACAAAATAGTTAAACCAAGGTGGTTAACAAAGGGCTTAAAGGTGAGCTGTAAAACTAAAAGAGAACTACAAATGAAATTTTATAAACAAAAATCTGACTTTAATAAAAATAAGTACACTAAATACTGTAAAACGCTTAGACGATGCTTTAGAATTGCGGAAAAAAACAGTAATGACAAGTATGTAACCAACGCTAAAAATAAATGCAGGGCATCATGGGATATTATTAAAGAAAATGCGAATAATAAACTAAACAAAAATTTTATCACAGAGGTAAATATTAATGGAAAAATATTTACAGATCCCAGTGAAATTGCTAATTGCTTTAATAAATATTTTATAGGTCTCACAGATAAGGATAATGGAAAATGTTGCAATACCAATAAAACACGTATACTGAGCACGATATTTTTGAGACCTTATACTGTCAAAGAGGTAATTAAAATTATAATGTCGTTAAACAACACTAATGCTGTTGGAAATGATGAAATAACAACAAAAGTAGTAAAATACTGCAAAAATGAATTGGCACCTATACTAACTCACTTAATAAATGAATCATTTTCTCAAGGTTGTTTTCCTGACGCTTTGAAACTTTCAACAGTTAAGCCATTACATAAAAAGGGCGATAAGAGTCAGCTAAGCAACTATCGTCCAATTACCCTTGTGCCAATATTGTCAAAAATCTTTGAAAAGGCTATGCATAAACGCATTACTGATTTTACTAATAAATTCAAAATATTTCAATCTGTACAGTTTGGTTTTCAAAGTAACAAATCAACGACGCAAGCCTGTTTTAATATGGTTAGTGAAATTGTAAAAACTATGGACCAAAAAAAATTGGCAATATCTGTTTTTATCGACATGACAAAAGCTTTCGATTTTGTTGCTCATAATATCTTAATGGACAAACTTGAAAACTTTGGTATTAGAGGCCCAGCGTTGGATTGGATTAAATCTTTTCTACAATCCAGAAAACAGTGTGTAGAAATTCAAAATATAAATGGTTTGCACGAAATATCAACTTTCAAATCGACATATGAAGTCAATAAATATGGTGTTCCACAAGGCACTGTTCTAGGACCTTTATTATTTCTTTTTTACATTAACGATTTACCAGACATTTCAAATAATTATACTATGACACTTTTTGCTGATGACATTTCAATACTTTTGACCTGTAATAATAATGATATAAATAAATTTGAATCTGACATAAATAATGCTATAAAATCAATAGTCTATTGGCTTGAACTTAATAATTTACGTATCAACATAAATAAAACAAATTACGTTCAGTTTAGAAATTATAATAAAAAACATGTAAATCTGAACATTAACTATGCAGGAAACAAAATACAAGAAGTAGAAGAATGTAGATTTTTAGGAATACAAATAGACCAGCACTGCTCATGGAAATGTCAAGTTAATACTGTTTGTAATAGACTAAACAGATTTGTTTATGTATTACGTAGACTTGTTAAAACAAGTAGTATCAAAACTGCTCTTACAGCATATCATGGGTACGTATCATCAGTGCTTCGATATGGCCTGATAATTTGGGGAAACTCAACCGATGTTAATAGGGCGTTTGTAGTGCAAAAAAAATGTATTCGAGCAATTCTTAGTATGGCACCCTATCACTCATGTAAGCCTGCTTTTCAAAAGCTCAAGATACTGTCGCTCCCTTGTATGTACATTCTAGAAATGGCAAAGTTTGTAAAGACAAACCCGCACATTTTCAAAACTCTTCATGATTTTGTTGGAAAAAGAGCACTGAGATATCAGAATAAACTGGTATTTGATAGAGTCTCTAAAACAGCACTCTTTCAGAAAAATTGTTACGCTATGTGTATAAAAATTTTCAACAAGATACCATTGGAAATAAAAAAGCTTCCAACAAAACAATTTATATATAAACTTAAAAAATGGTTACTTGCAAAGAATTTTTATACAGTGAATGAATTCTTGCAACAAAATAACTTAATTGATAAACGAATGCTTCATGAATCTTGACATAATAATAATTATAATCATACTTACCTACCTATAGTTAATTGACATAATATTCTGACTTTTCTTTTTTCTATAAATATAGGTACTATGATAATATCATTTAATGTAGGTACCTATTTCGAGATTTGTAACATTTTTGACATTTAAGTACCTATTAAGTTTGACATTTTATATTTATTTTACATAGACTTGCTTTCGTTCATTGATTTCAGATTTTTTGTTATTTTTAAAATATTGATTTCATGAATTTTTCCAGTAGTAAATAATTCTCTGTTAATATAATATTGTGAATGTTTCTTGAAATTTTGCACGCCATTATTTGGCAGATTGTAATATGTACCATCTTTATGTAACATCTTTATGTAACTTACAATCATGCAATAAATGAATGAATTGAATTGAATTGAATTGAATTGAATTGAATTGAATTGAATATTATCATGTTAGTGATAATAACCGGGACCGACGGCTTAACGTGCTCTCCGAGGCACGGGGTTAAACCACCGCTAACTTCCTAACTCCGGGCTAGTACTGAGAATTTGTAGTCAGAAAACCCCAACACTTAATTATGGCCCGACCCGGGAATCGAACCCGGGACCTCGTCGGCCGCAGTCGAACGTGGTAACCGCTAGACCAACGAGGCAGATCCGTTGCTTCGTTGCGACGTAATTGATGGACAAACCAACAAACAAACACACTTTCGCATTTATAGTATTAGTATGATGATGCATCTTCATTAAATGTACACCGGACTAACCTGACAGTGGATATATTAATATACCCCCCGATTATGTAAGAATTATCCATCAAATGGTAAAGGAGCAGCGTCTAAGTAATATAAACCATAACTGCATTGAATTAGAGCTCAATTTCGCGTATCCATTCTTATACGTTTGAGTATCGTACATACCTAAATGTATAAGAATGGGTACACGAAATTGAGCTCTAATTTAATGCTGTTATGGTTTATTTATTTTGCCGCAGATTTTTAACGATTTCATCGGTCATTCTTACATGATTGGGGGGCTGTTTTGTCAAAATCGGTTTACGTTTGACGAAGTTGTGGAGTAAGTATATCGTCCAAAAATTTTATCAATCCCAAAGTAACCCTGTTGTTTTTCAGGATAGAAATTAATCCTATAATTATTATTTACTCAGAGTATAATATAGGCTATAAGTATGCCAAGTTGTATTTAAACCCGTTCAGTAGTTTTAGCGCGATGCCGTAACAGACAGATAGATAAAAATTAAAATTGTTTTAAACTTTCTCTTTTTAAAATATTTAATAAATAATACGAGTATAAAAATTATGAGTGCAGAAATTATTCAGTTACATTTTCATAATAATTAAGTCTAAAGATTTACTACGTAACCTTAACTAAAATGCATACACCTACTATACGTACTTATAATATTAACTATTTACCACACATTAGTATGCTATTCCTTTCTATTGTGTTAGTCTATACTTTAATCTCTATATATAAAAATGAATCCCTATTTCCCTTGGTCACGGCATCACGCGTGAACGGCTGGACCAATTTCGCTAATTCTTTTTTTGTTTTGTTTGTTATTGTAAGGAGAAGGTTCTTATGAACGAAAATGTTTGAAAAATTGTACGGAAAAGTAAAAAAAATGGGTTAAAAAACTCCATATACAAAAGTAAATGAGACTTATGACAGTAGAGAGATCTTCAAATATATTGTCAGACTGACGGTCATTTATTCAGTTTCATATATTCTTTAATCAAAGCATATATTATATACATTTATACTGGGAAAAAAACCAGTCCCCACGAGACTCCATAAGACCTAAAATCCACGCGGACGAAGTCGCGGGCATCAGCTAGTACTTTAATATTTTAAAGAGGTAAAGTTTGTGAGGTTGTAGGGGGTAATCTCTGGATCTACTGAACCGATTTTGAAAATTCTGGTACCAATAAAAAGCAGCATTATTTGTGAGTGTCATAGGCTATATTATATTGACCCGAAAAATTAGGGAGTTCCCGTGGGAATTTAAAAAACTTATTTCACGCGGACTAAGTCGCGAGCATCTGCTAGTCTAAATTATTAGGTATTACAGATATTAGGTAGGCACTTAAGCCACCAAATACGCACTTCACCTGTTACGGCAATTTTTTTGGGGAAAATTCTTGGACAAAACTCACTTGAATTCAAAGAAATCTTCCGACTCGATTGTTAGGAGTAGAAACTCGACGAAAACGAAATTACTTAGACTTTTCAAGCTGAGGGGAGGACGATTTGTGATTCAATTACGAAATTATCGTGATTTACAAACGAATCCATTCTAATATCTATTATAGGAAATTGTGTCTCTGTCTCTGTAATCTGTTTGTTTGTCTGTTTTTTTTATCACTACATGTTAGCCCTTGACTGCGATCTTACCTGATGGTAAGTGATGATGCAGTCTAAGATGGTAGCGGGCTAACCTTTTAGGGGCATGGCAGTTATTATTAACCCATGTACCGCTAATCGATTTCTACACGCCATCGCACCGGAACGCTAGTAATACTTAATAATAATAAATTGTTTATTTTCAGGCAATAGACCCTTATGAAATACAAAAGATAAAAGTTAAAAAAGCTTGTTAAAAAAGCTAAATCGCTTGGCAGTACGTCTTTGCCGGTAGGGTGGTAACTATAGCCACGGCCGCATCCTCCCACCATGCCAGACCAGGGAAATTCAGAAATTATAAATTTCCAAATTGACCCTGCTGGGAACCGAACCCGGGACCTCAAACGATTGAATTGAAATTTTGCATACACGTTTAGTTTGGTTGACAAATGCATGGTTAGCCAAGCGACGTCATTCTAAATCCAATATGGCGGACTCCCAAAGATGGCAGATTAGTTATTTTTATGCACCCTATAATATTATGGGTAGGTACCAATTAAAAGGGTTTGCTGTTCAATTTATTATTTACGGTTAGGACATACAAGTGTCTCTAATGTTACGTAATGTTTTGACTCTACCTAATACGAAAAATAAAATGACGTCACGCTAAATTTAATATGGCGGACTTTAAAAGCTTGTATTAAAAAGGTTTTTAATGATAGACTTATTTAACGGTTGATGACATCGTGGTTTTGAGTAGGTATACTTAGATAAGTAAGTATTAATATTAGTCTGATAGCTGTCTGAAAGACACACAAGTAAGTATACAAGAATTTATATTTTAAATACTAAATGATGCTCGTGACTACGTCCGCCTGGATTGAGGTTTTTGATTCCCGCGGGATATCTTTAATTTTACGGGATATAAAGTAACCAATGTTCTACGCCGGGAATCAACCTATCGTCCATACTAATATTATAAATGCGAAAGTGTGTCTGTCTGTCTGTGTCTGTCTGCTACGCTTTACCGGCCCATCTTTTCAACCGATTTTGCTGAAATTTGGTATAGGGGTAGGTTATATCCCGGGGAAGGACATAGGCTACTTTTATCCCGGAAAATTAAGGAGTTCCCGCGGGAATCAAAAAACCCACGCGCACGAAGTCGCGGGCATCATCTAGTTGTATATAATCGGTTGTGAAGATAGGCCGTAATAGCAAAGCAGACGGATACACTTTTGCATTTATGATATATTTACTTAGTAGGATTTTAACTCTTTGATAAGAAAGAAGATCGATTTCATCCCTCACAATTGATCAAACCAAGATTTGCGACTAAACAAACCCCAGCTCTAAGTTGAAGTAGCAAAAAACGCAAACAAGTACAAACCCTAAACGGTTTTGTGTGTTGAACACAGATTTGGGAGATTCGCCCGAAACTTTTAAATAAGATAAAACTCTTACGGGAGAAACAAAGACACATACACACGATACGACGTCGCATCGTTGCACGCTGCGACGTCGTATCGCGATGCGATTTTCTGGTGTAGAAATTTACGACGTGAATCGTAATAAATCACAACACTAGTTACGAAAAAAAGCGGCGGTTGAAAGACTTTTTAAAACATAAAATGAATTTAATTTACAAAACTACAAAAATGGCTCTTCAAACTACCTACTTGTATCTAGCAGTGGAGGATTGCAGGCTGATAGATGGAGTAAAAGAGACGCATGACATTGATGTCAATCAATTTATATCCCTATTGGAAGAGCGTTCCGTGCAATGGGAAAAAATATTGGATAAAAATTGAAACCAACACGGCGTATTCACAACACGACATCGTGCTGTGCATTAACATTGCATGTGCATTGTATGTTGTGTGTGCGTGACACGATGTCGCAACGTGCCACGATGCGATGTCATATCGTGTGTACGTGAATTGCCCCAAAAAACGGCGAAAGAGTCCGAACAGAGTTATCCTTGACAATAAGAGATTTAGAAAGAAAAGTTTTGTGACGACTTTCTTTACGACCAAAGTTTGGCCGCAAGTCTTAGGCCATATTGACACTTTCGTTCTATTTTCCCTTTTCTTTTATTTGCTGTTGGTGAGATTTTATTAAGACTAACCTACCAGACTTTTCCAAAATCCTCTTCATATGATACGTCGTCGTTGACTCTACCATTGGTTTGGAACATAGATTTTTGCTGAGAATAACAAGCGAGAAACTCTGTTTGAAACTGTATTGAAGCAAGTGAGGACGAGTGGCCTAGCTGTGACAACGCATATCAGTCGATTGCGAATGTTAAGCAACGTTGACTCAAGTCGGTAACTGGATGGATGACCGAATTTGCAGGTTCAAATTTGGCCCTTTCGTTTCCTCCGTGCCGTCGTTCCCGGTTATTATCACTAACATCTGATAATAATCGTTACAAAAACCTAAGAGTGGGAACCCACCGCATTATTATCCTAAGAAAACTCCTACCATTAAGTGATTAAACCCATACCCCTATTCGGTTTCTACACGGGATCGTACCTGAACGCTAAATCGCTTGGCGGCACGACTTTGCCGGTAGGGTGGTAAATAGCCCTACCGGCGAAGCCTCCCACCAGGCCAGACCAGGGAAAATTCAGAAATTATAAATTCCCAAATTGACCCTGCCGGGGATCGAACCCGGGACCTTCGCACGTTAAGACAACAGCGCTACACACTGCGCCACAGAGGTCGTCAAAACCTCTCCTAGGAAATTTAGGTGTATGTAATAACCAACAATATGATGGAAAGTGTAATCAGTTTAAAACACTCCGCCAGCAAAACTTGGGGATATCTCCTTAGCAGCAGCTGATCATACAAAGTTGATGCCGTCAACACACATGCGTCCATGTTTGGACAGGATGATGAATTACGTCATCTAAGTGTAATTTAATATTGCAGCCTCTTCAGAGCCTCAACGCCTGAAATATTAATAGTCCGCGTGGATTAAGTTTTATCATTCCCACGGGAACTCCTTAATTTTCCGGGATAAAAGGTACCCTATGTCCTTCCTTGGGATACAAACTGTTGTCTTAACAACAGTTTCCCAATTAATATTTTCAGGTACCAATATTTTTTATGCACTATTAGAATTACACATAAACAGAACAAAAAAGAAAAAATTACACTAAAACAAAGCAACGAAAAAAAGTTAAAGATACACACGTACACGTTTTAATATCTACATAATTGCACCAAAATAACCACTCTAAGCCATTTCCCAATAATCCTGAAATCCTGCAGCGAGTCTAGTTTTATATTTCGGTCTAGCATACAGCTTTCGTCGGTAATGTTAGGCTATAAAGGAAAACTGTTATTTTTAAGCTCCACGACTGCACCCGAGACGCTGTATCGCAATAAAGTCCACAGCTCGAGAACTTTGGGGATATCTCGAATGCATGTGTTGTGTATTAAACTGTAAAAGTTTGTGACGACCTCTTTCGCACAGTTGTGGATCAGTCGTTTTGAAATAAGTAAGTACGACCAAATGCTATACTCGGAGTATTTAATATTGCATGCCGTAATTTAGGGGTATGGGTTTAATATAACTGCCATGCCCCTAACAGGTTAGCCCGCTACCATCTTAGACTGCATTATCACTTACCATCAGGTGAAATCGCAGTCAAGGGCTAACTTGTAGTGGATAAAAAAAATTGCCGTATTTGTAGACCGTGGCGCATGGAAATCTCTAGAAAGTATTGTCTCGCAGCGGACGTCAATTGGTTGGAAGACGACAACGAATGATAGTAAAGTAAGTTGTACATATTTCTGACACTAAATTGAGTTGTAGATTATAAGCTAAATAAATTACTGAAAACCATTTCCTAAGGCTGAAATCGTGCAACGAGTCTAGAACTTTTATATTTCGGTCTAGCAAACAGCTTTCGTCGGTAATATTGGGCTTTAAAGGAAAACTGTTATTTTTACGCTACCGAGACGCTGTATCGCCATAAAGTCCACAGCTCGAGAACTTTGGGGATATCTTGAATGCATGTGTAGTGTATTAAACTGTAAAAGTTTTTGATGACCTCTTCCAGTCGTTTTGAAGTGAATTGAAACAGTTGGTTGCTGACCTAATGATGCAAAATAACTTTTAAAAGAAAGTTAAAAGAATATTTAAAAGAAAAAAACTTAAAAGCGTCTTTTGTTGCCTCTCTTTTTAAGTAGTCTTGTCTTACACTTTGCACCTATTTACGCATTGATCTTAAATTATCTAAATATATTGTATTCAAATAGCTATAATATATTGTATCATAGGCTAACAGATTTTTTTCCTTATTATTCATTTTTGAAGTGAGAACATCTTTGGCCGCGTTGAGCACTTTTTGGTAGGGGGTAAACTTGTGGATTCGCGTCACCGACACCGCGGCAGCGACATGCTCGCGGTTGTTACGAAGACAAAAGGTCCTTAATATAAAGATACTACATTCGTAATTAAACTTTAATGCCTTAGTTTTAAGGTTTATATTTTAACTGGCTTCACGGAAGATCAGCGCTATATCTTAACAGATATTGCACATGCTGAGTGAAACCCATTTTGGATATCAAGTCACATTTCGTGATTTTTTTTCTTTATAAAGGCTGTTAATTAATGTACTTGTATCCCCGAATAAAGATTTCTTTCTTTCTATTAGGTATAAAAATGTTAGTAGTTTTTCACCGTTGAATCTGCCAGCTTTTCCATCAGAAATGTCCCAGTTAATGAGTTGGAATCAATGAAGCTTCGCAACTATTGCTCCAAGTTCCCATTGTAAACACTGGCATTTGATTCTGTATTGTCTGAAGGACTAGGACGGAGCGGTTTATTTTGCTGATTTTCTATAATACTTCTGTGTCTAATAGGTATAGGATAACACTTTTTATTTAGCCTGTCTAATAGGTATATAATATATCAGCGTAAAATTGTAAATACCGTTAGAATATAATCTATATTTGCGAGATAGTAAACTGACTAAATATTGTGAACCGTAACATATTGTATTAAAGTTTAAACAATATGTGTGTTTTAACGTGTATAGTTATAAATTATAATGTACCTATAGTCGTAACATACTGCTTAAAATTAAACGCATTCTTTTTCGGTAGATTATAATCTATTAGGTAACTAAGAAGAAGAATATTAACACACCTACTTACAAAAATATTCCGGACACTCTATACCTGAAAATTTAATTAGTCTAACCCTAACCTAACCTAAAAGATCAAGAAGAGGAAGAACAAAAAAACGTAAGTAAATACTAACATTAAATAAGTATTTCAAAAATTGACACTCAGAACATTGAACGGTTCACACTCTTTTGACAGTTCACAATCTCGCGAGATAGATTAAAATTTAACGGTATTTACTTACATAAATTATAATACTTTTTAGTTAGGTATCGTATAGGTTCCCGCAGGACCTTACCTTAATCCACGCGGGCGATGTCGCGGACATCATCTAGTTTATTAAGTTAGTCCGTAGTAGGTACATAAGCACGTAGGTACTTAAGCAGATGGACTTATCGCACCATCCTTTTTACTATTTTCTCCTGGAACCCGAAACACAAAATCAAAAGCTCATTTTAAGCCCGTAAAAACCAAATATCGTTCCATCTTACACAGTTTCTACCAAGTTAGGTAGACAAGACCAGGGCTAAACCGCCAACGCTTAAAGCCATATTAAAGTAAAAGTAAAATATACTTTATTGTACACCATTAAAAGAAATACAAACACAAAAAAAATCTTATTGGATATGGCACAACAAGCGGCCTTATCGCTTAAATAGCGATCTCTTCCAGGCAACCTTTTAGGGCAGAGGAAACTTAAAAGAAGCTTAAATACATAAAAACACAGAAATGTATAATGTAATAATATATAGGATAAATACACAGTATAAAAAAGTAATAGTAATAGGTAATAATAGACGACAGATGAATAAAAATATTATAATGATAGAATGTTGTTTCAATTTAGTTTTGAAGATTGGAAGAGATTGAGATAGCTTAATATCCAAGGGGAGAACATATTATTAAAGGGGGGATCATATTATTTCATTATTGTTGACTTTCGTGTTTTAGAATTATAATCCTTATTTCAGGAACGTCAAGGTACGTGACATTAAACTGTCATTTTGAGTAATATTGCATAAGTATTGCTTTAAGCGTTTGCAGTATGGCTTCAGTGATTGATGTTTGTTCCACATCAGAAACTTTGCCGACGGCCGCCCCTGACTCAGTCACGTATGTCTTTGATATTAGTTTTATTACTAACATGTTTCACAACAATATAGGCTGCTGGTTATTGGAAAATTGATATCAAGCTATCCTCATACCTTTTCTATAGGTATAAAGGCTAACTCACAAAGATAACCATCATAAGAATTCAAGAATTCTGAATTCAAATGTTTTTATTTTTAACTTTTAGGCCCACTTGCACAAAGACTTTAAATTGATTTAGTTAAATATTTTAATGATGTCCCTTTCTGGCAACTACAGCATTTGCCAAAAAGGAACAGCATTTAAATTTAACTAAAAGGACATGTCCCAGTTCAGTATGGAGGGTGGTTTTTTATTCTGAGTGTCAATGAACCAGAACCAAACTGCCATCACGTGAAAGAGAAAAAAATATAACATTAAACGCCATTTAAATAATAATTTTAGAAAACCCCGTTTTTTTAAAAATTAATTATGAAAAATATCGTTTGTAGAAAATATTTTTCGATGGATGGCAACACTAAAACTTGGGTAATGCGCATTAATTGTGATTATTAATATTCCATTTCGATAAACTACCCATTTCCACTACATACCTATATTTTCCAGTACATACAACATTATAAGATTAATAATTGAGTATTTGAGACATTCGTAAAATAATTATCAGACAAATAATAAATCACCATTATACTAAGTTAAACAAAACTGACAGTGACATTTGACAATCACCTAGTGTGTGTTCCGTTATAAGCACTGCGAGCACTGGCAGTGCTCTTTACTGGGGACTTTCAGTGCTCTCAGTGTATTTCGGAACGCACCCCTAATGACACGTGACAAAAAAAAACAAGTTTTTTTTTTACTGTTGATAAAATTCAGACAAAGATCTAAAAAAGCCACAAAATAAAAATATTTTTTTCTCCAAATTGGGGTCCTTTAAAAATGTGTAAATAATTCTAAAAGCCATATTTTAGGATCTATATTCACGTGTATTAAAATCATCTTGGTTCATGTTCAAGGCCCAATCTTGGACAAGTCCTTTAACTAAATCAGTTTAAATGTCCTTGGGCAAGCGGCCCACTAATAATTAATCTACCACTAGTTCGGAATTCCATTCCTACCGAGAAGAGCTAACAAGAAACTCGGCAGTTGCTCTTTTTTAATAAAGTTTACTAATAAAATCTATTCTTCTATACTATATACTAATATTCCCTGTATGTAAATGTGAAAATTTGGATGAACGGATGTACAGATGGATGTTTGTTACTCAATCACGCCAAAACGGCTGAACGGATCTGGATGAAAGGCAAAGATAGATTATAGTCTGGAATAACACATAGGCTACTATAGTAATGGTATGGTATGGATTTCATTCCTCAGACGGAGTAAGACATATTACGTCCGTAAAAGAACTATACGTACGTTTCAAAAAAATACTTTGGAAACGCATTGGCATTGTGTGTGTAACAGCCTTAAATTCCACCTATGGTCGCGGTACACGCAGATAACCTTTACGGCTGGCTGGTTCTTTGATAACTCTCACTCCATCGGTTTTTCGTACTTATAAATATTTTTCCCGAAATGGTGGCCACCCTTGGCCACCCTTTTGTATAATAATGCCCGCCCCGACTTCGCACGGTGATCAAAGACTGGCCACAGATTAACTAGTGGTTCGCCCCGAACTGAGACCTCGCGGTATCACAGAGCGCCATCTATTGTGAATTTCTGTTAAAAATACTGAAGCTCATTAAAAATTAAATAATTTCGTTTCCTTATAGTATTTGTCTAATTTTAGTGTTTGTTGTTCGAGTACAGGATATAATTCAAATAATTGATCAAGTTTCAGGCTCAGCCTTTCAGAAAATTGAGAGTTCTGAGGTCAACTTTGGACGTTAGAAAATTTCTACTTTGAAAGCCCCCCATTTCGTCAATTTTAGGGGAAAATTTAAAAAAAAAATATTTTTGGACTCTATTCTTTATCTTTAAAATGATATACCGCAACCCTATGTAACGCTATAAAAATTATTTTACTTCGCATTCGCTTCTATGAGAGCCCCCCTGAAATGAAGATTTTTATAACTTTTTAAGCCATATTCGGCTGGAGGCCATCGGTTTACATACATGTATTATATTTCAATTTGAAGTAATTACGTACAGTAATTCAGAAGTTATAAGGCTCTAGCAGACGGTCGGACGGACGGACGGACAAGTGCCAATTCACTCAAGTAGACTCAGAGACCTTCGCTTCGCTCGGTCAAATATATTGGTTGTATTTTTTCAAACTCAATTTAATTGGTTATATTTATTCAAGCTCTGCTCCACGTTTCTGATACGAACCGCCAGGGTGTGGAATGCTTTTCCAGCGCATGTGTTCACTGCCACGTATGACTTATATATTTTTTTAAAATTTTCACAGTAACTCCTCAATTTTTCGGGATCCATAGACAATCACGTTGATCCGTTGCTCTGTTGCAGCGTGATTGAAGAACAAACCAACAAACAAACACACTTTCGCATTTGAAATTTTAGTATGATCACATACCATCACGTGAGATTGAAATTGCAGTCATGGGCTAACTTGTAGTGTAATAAAAATACGACAGTAGCCAATTTTGAAATGTCAGTATAAATATTTATACTGGTATTTCAAAATTTACTCAGTACTCATAAAAATACCACACGGTCGGTTTACTACCTAGTATTACGGCTAGGTTAGCTCATAAAAGAGTGCCTACGATACAAAGACATCTAAAATTCTAGACTTTGTGACGGTATATCTTAGGTTTAGATAGGTATTTATTTATTTTATCCACTACAAGTTAGCCCTTAACTGCGATCTCACCTGACGGTAAGTGATGATGCAGTCTAAGTAGCGAGCTAACTCGTTAGGGGCATGGCAGTTATATTAAACCCATACCCCTATTCGGTTTCTACACGGCATCGTACCGGAACGCTGAATCGCTTGGCGGCACGTCTTTGCCGGTAGGGTGGTAACTAGCCTCGGCCGAAGCCTCAACGTGGCTAAAGAAGTTTTCACTTTAAAAATCTTATCAAAAATCATTCCAAGATGCGTGTCAAGGTTGGAGAGTTTCGGATCACAGGTAAACCAGAAAGGTTCTAAATAATATGCCATGAACATACATTTCTAGAGGGTTTATTGATGTTAAAATCGTAAAGGCAACTCCAAACACGTGAGTGTATGATCGTAATGGGTCATAACACGGCATCCACCGTAAAATATCACATAAAAAGTTATTCGACGCCACGTAAGATGGAACTGCGGTCTATGGAGTCGGATATTTGGATTTTACCACGATTTTATGGGGTTTTAATCCTTAATCATATGCGATAAGCTATGAATAGTGTAGGCCCTGTAGGGTCGATCGAGAATTCGAAACTCTAGGTAGGTAGGTATATATATCTTAGCGATGTCACAGAACAATAACTAGTACTAGTGATGTGCCGGATCGTTAATTAAAATTATATATCCGCGGATACGGATCCGATACGGATATTTGGTGTTAAGATCCGCGGATACGGATACGGATTTTAACTTTCTTACTCAATCGGTGTCGGTGTGTGTAACCTTGAAACTCACTACGATAAATGTTTGCTATATAAAGGTGCCAAATATTTGATTTTAAAAAATGAAAACTTAATCTGAATGGAATTTAATCGTTTTTCATTGCTACCGTATCACCTAAGTATACATAGAATTTCATCTATGTATTGAAAATTAATAAGGTTAAACTTCCGTAAAAGATCCGTCAAAAAAGTAATGGATGCCCAGGGCCTCCAATAGGTTAAAGACGGCCCTGGGTGTCGCAAAAGGCGCCTAGACGCGCTTTCAAAAGCGAGCTTATACGCGCCGAAAAATAACTAATCTGAAACCACCCTTAGGCTATGGATTATGGTGGGCACTGAATTTCAGTGGTTTGGCATGGCACCAAAATTTCACTTACAGATTTCACACTCCACGGATTGAAAATGAATATTAATGGATAAGCAGAGCATCAGATAGACGCGATTTTTTTCATGAGCATAGCTAAGGACTGGAGAGCATTGACTTACCAATACCTTAGACGCACCATCGAAACGCAAAAAACGGCACGGTCAAATTGTGCACAAATAGATATTGTGAACAATTTTCGCCTCAGTCGCGCATGAGTACACTAGGCGACAAAATGTCGTATGTGTCGAATTGTTATAACAAAATTGAACCCTAAATATAAAACTATATGGTTGGTTTTTGTGAACAGTTTGGTGTCTCAGTCTATATAATATTATCTATAGCTGTGTTTGTATAAGCGATTCTGGACGCTTTTTGAGTATTAAGTAATTTGTAGGTAGGTAATGTTGTATCCTTAGTTGGTAAATCGATGCTGGAGAGTGACAAAGGCTACTTTTTATCTCAGAAAATTAGAAGCTCCTGCGGGAAATAAAAAATACTTAGGTACGTAAACCACGCAACGAAGTCGCGAGCATCAACTAGTATCTACATAAAAGAAAGCTCGCAAACATTCCCAGTTTTGAAACAATGTTAATAAAAGGCTTTTAGTAAAGTTTGTGGCTAATCTACGCGTAGTGCGGGCTAATGGTTGAGGTTAACCGAACGTCACCAAAGCGTTCAATATACGACCCTCTTTACACCACGCTACAATAAGAGACGTGTCAAGTGTTAAACGACCTTTTATCGAGTGTATTCCGTAGGTACCTACATCAAAAGTAGACTTGTATGACTCAACGTAGGCCGAAAGTGTGTCTGTCTGTCCGTCTGTTTGTCTATCTGCTACGCTCTTTTTGATTCATTTTGATATACGACCCTCTTCGCACCACGCTCGCAATAAGAGACGAGTTAAGTGTGAATCGTCCATTTATCGAGTGTGTTCCGTACACCAAAAGATACCCCGTAACATTCCATAATTTGAAACACTGGTAGTAAATTATGACTTTTAGCTAATGTACGCCTAGTGCGGGCTAGTATAGTTAAGTAGCAAAAAGAACTTACGTTCAACGACAGTATAGTTACGGCTTGTTTCACAAAATAATCTATACTAATATTATAAATGCGAAAGTTTGGATGGATGGATAAATGGATGGATGGATGTATGGATGGATGTTTGTTACTTAAACACGCCCCAACGGCTGAACGGATCTGGATGAAATTTGGCACAGAGATAGATTATAGCATATTCTGTGATTATAGTCTGGAATAAAACACATAGGTACTTAGGCTACTTTTTATCCCGGGAAATTAAAGAGTTCCCGCGGGAACCAAAAAACCTCAATTCACGCGGACGACGCCGCGGGCATTAGCTAGTAGGCTACTAAAGGTTTTCTAAAATGACCAAGGGATCGCCAAAAATGCGTGAGTTCCTGATGTAATATTTCACGAGGCTTATTTCAGCAGGACGTGACGTCAAATGTACTTATCAACGAAAGTGTTGGGATTATTGTGGCAATAACCGCCGGCCATTTATCTTTCCTTTTATTTTTTGCACGACCTTTTATTAGATAGCAGCGTAATTATCATTTTGGTTTTTGTCTAGCCTGGCGAAGATATACATAGTCAAGACATTCCAGGTAATTTTTAGGGTTCCGTACCCAAAGGGTAAAAACGGGACCCTATTACTAAGACTCCGCTGTCTGTCTGTCTGTCTCCAGGCTGTATCTCATAAACAGTGATAGCTAGAAAGCTGAAATTTTCACAAATGATGTATTTCCGTTGCCGCTATGACAACAAATACTAAAAATTAAAAATATATATATTTTAAGGGGGGTCCCCATACAATAAACGTGTTTTTTTCGTATTTTTTTGCTCAATATTAAAAACGGTAACAGGTAGACGGTTCAAATTTTCACAGAATATTAACTTGTATATTACCTTTCAAAATAAATAATTAAATATCAATAAAGTAAATATTAAAGGGGGGCTCCCATACAACAAACGTAATTTTTATTTTTAATACGTCATAAATCGTAAAACTTACTACAGGTTTGTACGGAACCCTCGGTGCGCGAGTCCGACTCGCACTTGGCCGGTTTTATTTCTCTCTAACAAAAGTAGATAATTATTATTATAATCATTTGAGTGTAGATATTAACATGGGAGATGCCAAAAAAAATAGTAAAATGGTTAAAGTTTAAAATTCAGTTGCTGCTTTGGATGAGCAAAGTTGGTTAAATTATTATTTAAGCCATTTCGCCTAATGTATATCTACCATCGATATTATAGGTATATTATGTAGGTACTAGATGGACCTTTTCAGAGAAAAAAATTGGGCGTCCGACCTGTGGAACGCGCTCCACATCTGTTTATGCCTGTCCTTGTCCCCGCCATAGCGCTGTCCCGCTTTTCAGATTAGATGGCGTTAGTAAAATACGCCCACATTCTTTGTTTGACAGAGCTCATCTATGTAAATTGAGGTCGTTGATATCTACTGATAGTTAATAATTTTTTTCCACTACAAGTTAGCCCTTGACTGCGATCTCACCTGATGGTAAGTGATGATGCAGTCTAAGATGGTAGCGGGCTAACCTGTATTTCAAACCATCGCCGGCCCACTAATGAGCACGAGTCTCCTCTCAGAAGGAAAAAGGTTTGGCATGTGTCCATCACGTTGGCGAAGTGCAGATTGGCAAATTTCACACACCTTTGAGAAAAATATGAAGAACTCTCGGGCAATACAGGTTTCTTCACGGCGCGGCGGTGTTTTCCTCACCGTTACAGCATCCATACTAATACTTACCTATTATAAATGCGAAAGTGTGTCTGTCTGTCTGTCTGTCTGCTACGCTTTCACGGCTCATCTATTGAACCGATTTTTATGAAATTTGGTACAGCGGTAGGTTAAATCTATGTCCTTTCCCGGTAGCAGCGCTACCGGGGAAGGACATAGACTACTTTTTATCCCGGAAAATTAAGAGGTTCCCACGGGAATAAGAAAAACGGTATCCACGCGGGCGAAGTCGCGGGCATCTAGTTATTGATAAACATTTTTATTGCATAAAATCGCTCATAACTTTGAATTGGTTGAGGCACGGTTGAGGTAGGTAACTAAGTACATGATCGGAAATTGAACCCCGGACCAACAGAACAAAGTTTAAAAAAAAAAACAAATCCACGCGGAAGGTGTTGCGTGCATCATCTAGTAAAAATATATTATGAAAATAATAGCATAACGACTTATTCGCATTAGCATTTCGATTTATTACCTACAAAAAAGTTGCTAGTAGTAGTAGTGAGATGGTGGAATTTATTGTTATATTTCCGCCACAGATTTCCGCTATCACATTTTGTCTAGGTTGATTGTCTGTAATTGCTATAATCTGTAACTTATGTCAGGGCTTTCAATGTCATCCAACCAAACTGTCAATGTCAAACCAATCTTGCGATTCATGTCGCAAATGTTTGGCTGATATTTTTCTCAAAAATTAGTAAAATAACCCTGTAAAACCATGGATGCCATTAGGGAAAAGGCTTTCCAGGATTACCGAAAGAAGCTGATGGAACACAAGGAGGTGGAATCGAGGCTAAAAGATAGTAAGTTGACTTTTTAATACAATTATTTGTGCCGACTCATCCAGTAATTGTATTGTTATTTTTAAGCAAATGTAGGCTTTGAAGTTAAGATTCTCATACATAATAAATGCATGCGTTTAAATTGTGAAAACCAAAAAAAAAACTGGTCTAAAACAACAATTAGGAAACCATTATAATATTATAGAAACAGCAATTATTGAAGCAGTCCTTAAGATTTACTTCATGATTGATGACTTCATCATCGGTGCTACAGCCCTTTGCGGGCTCAGGACTGATCCAGGAGATTCCACTATTTTCCTCTATCTTTAGTGCTAGTTTTCCAGCTCTTTATTCTAAGCCAATTAGTCTCTTGGTTAACTCCGTCTAACCATCAAACTTTTGTGGACCATGGGTTCTACATCCACTTGTGTGCATTGACATTAGTTTTTATAGTATTCAATGCTCATCCATGTGCCAGCATATGCTGCAATCTTGCCAATCTTGCAATTGCCTCATTTATTAATTTATTATTTATATTATAAATGTAAATTTAATTAATTGATTAATTTAATTAATATCATAAATGTATTGTCATTAATAAATAAATTATTATGTATTAATAAATGCTTTGTTGTGCCTTTCCAGTGCGAGAGCAGCTAAAAGACCTCACCAAGCAGTATGACAAGAGTGAGAATGATTTGAAAGCTCTGCAGAGCGTGGGGCAGATAGTTGGGGAGGTGCTGAAGCAACTCACTGAAGAGAAATGTAAGTACAGTATTCCCAAATTAATAATGCACATGCAGATCTTCGCTAATTGTCGTATTCCCGGAAACACCCGAATTATTAAATCGTTAGAGCCCTAAACAATGCACTTGCATTTTGCACCTTGTTCAAAAGATATAGGAGTCAATATCATGTGTAAACAATCGAAAACAATTCGGGCTGTCAGCGGCGGTCGCCGGTCAGTCAATGGTAAATCAGTCGTCTTTATATTTTGGTGGTGACTGCACGTGTTCTCTCTGTGTGGAATTATATGGAGCTGCTATTACACACCCTTCAATCAATTCAAATCAATTCTACAAAGATTGTAGCATATTCGTAATCGTGTGGTTTTCTTCGCTATTTACTTACATGGAATTATCGAATCAAATTTTGTTACTGATAAGTCAATATTTATCTCTTTTAGCACAAAACACATAATTCTACTAAATTATGCATGAAGAAAATGCACTTAAGCACTCTATATACATATTGTCTTCCGATGCTCGGGGAATACGACCGTTGCCGAACAGTGACGAAGATTTCTATGCGCATTATTAATTTGGGAATACTGTATAATCTATTCGATTGATTACCTACAGCTTTCCTTACATTAGGTTTGATTTCCCTACAAATTTCAAAGCCCTATGTTACCCCCTTGATGAATTCCCTCAATCCCTATTCATTTATTCAATTCAGATCAAATCCCTACGTCATAATAGTTATCTGTATGCTAAATTTCAGCCCAATCTGTTTAGTGGTTTGACCTGTGTGTTGATAGATCAGTCAGTCAGTCACCTTTTCCTTTCAGACATTTAGATGGAACACCCATATTATTGATGTGAAAGTGTTTGTTATAATTTTCTTGGTAGAAAAAAAAGTTACCAATTAAATTGTACTTCGATAAATCCATACTAATTTTATAAATGCGAAAGTGTGTCTGTCTGCTACGCTTTTATGGTCCATTTTTTTTCGATTTTGAAGTTTGAAATACAAACAGGTTGTATCCCAGGGAAAGACATACTACTTTTTATCCCAGAAAATTAAGGGCTTTTCAGGGGAAAAAAAAATCTCATCCACGCAACCAAAGTTATCATCTAGTAAGTAAATATTTTTGTTATTTCCAGTCATAGTAAAAGCAACAAATGGCCCCCGGTACGTGGTGGGTTGCCGTCGCCAGCTGGACAAGAACAAGCTAAAAGGTGGCACCCGAGTGGCGCTAGACATGACCACACTCACTATCATGAGGCATTTGCCGAGAGAGGTAAGCTCTCTCTCTCTCTTTGCGTCGTATTCCTCATTTTACTGAGGGTCGTGACCCCTTTCCATTAATCACATAATGGCAGGGGTTTTCTTGGTCGGCATACAACTAAGAGTACTATTTTAACTCTTAGGTTTCTAACGATCATTATCAGATGTTAGTGATATTATCAAAAAAAAAAGTCTAATTCTGTTTGTTGTACACAATCATATAAACTAGAATCTAGTTCTAACAAGTGAACATATTAAAAAAAATTAAACACAGCTGTCCTGCCGAATTGTCTTTTTTTTTTTCAAAAAATGTATAGCCACTCAGAATAATGTAAGGACTCTAATGATACCCCATACATCCAAATCTGTTCAGGCATTTAGAAGTTATGGTGGAATAAAGAAACTCTCATACATACATGCATACATGAACCCTGAAAACATTACACTCCTTTTTTCACAAATTCGATATGATGGATCCAAAAAAGTAGGGGTCTCAATTTTTTGTGCTAATGTATTGAGTGGCATGTCAAATGAAAGAGGAGACATTTCTGAGTTCATAAAAGTATGAATATGACAATGCAAGCGACAGAAAAACAACTTTACGATATTATTTCCGTAGTTAAAGTATTTTCAACCTTTTTATCTTGTTCCACATGCACAAGTAAATTTCCTAAGCCTAGTAATGTGTTATTCATCCCCAGGTGGATCCTCTAGTGTACAACATGAGTCATGAAGACCCAGGTGACGTCACATACTCTGCTATTGGTGGTCTGCAGGAACAGATCCGTCAGCTAAGAGAGGTAAGTTGATTGATTTTATAAATTCTTTATTATCATCAAAATCGGCTTAAAAGATGGGCCGTGAAAGCGTAGCAGGCAGATATACTTTCGCATCTTACTTTGTTGTTGTCAGTTTGTCCTTCAATCACGCTGCCACGGAGCAACGGATCGATGTGATTTTTGGCATGGGTATAGTTGAGGACCTAGAGAGTGACATAGGCTACTTTTTATCCCGGAAAATAAAGGAGTTCCTGCAGGAATAAAAAACCCTAAACAACGCGGACGAAGTCGCGGGCATCAGCTAGTTTACAATATTAGTATGGATGGATAGACGGTCACAAAGTGTATAGTCCCTAGCAACAAACTAAAATTGGGACTAATTTTTATGCATGTTTAGTTTTTGTTTTTATTTTATTTTTTTAAACGCGGTTCTATTTGGGACTTCATTCTCATAAGTGAAAGGGGGGAAAATATATCAGGGAAAATTCAGAAATTATAAATTTCCAAACCCTGCCGGGGATCGAATCCGGGATCTCCGCATGTTAAGGCAACAGCGCTCAACACTGCGCCACGGGGGTCGTCAAAATCTTTTGACTTTGACGACTTATTTTATTTGCAGGTGATTGAGCTGCCGCTAATGAACCCGGAACTCTTCGTCCGCGTGGGCATCACTCCACCAAAGGGCTGCCTGCTGTACGGGCCGCCGGGGACGGGCAAAACGTTGCTCGCCCGGGCCGTCGCCTCGCAGCTGGACGCTAACTTCTTGAAGGTAAATAATAGACTAAGACAATAATTTACTATTTACAGCCCATTCGTCAATTGGTCATTTTTGCCACGTACCTGCAAATTGTGGAACCAGCTTCCATCTTCTGTGTTCCCTAATGATTCATGGGGCTATTCAAAGGGCAGATAAACAAAGTTCTCAAAAGCCAGCAACGCATTGGCGGTTCCTCTGGTGCTGCAAATGTTCATGGGCGGCGGTAATCACTTACCATCAGGTGACCCGCCTGCTCGTTTGCTCGCTATATATATTTAAAAAAAATGTCCCACTGCTGGGCACAGGCCTCCACTCTCAGGAGAGAGGGAATTGGAGCTTAGACCCACCACGCTGCTCCAATGCGGGCTGGCGGGCTTTAACGACTATTATCATGTTAGTGACACCGCCAACTTCCTAACTCTGGGCTAGTACTGAGAATTTCTTGTCAGGGAAAACCCAACACTTAATTATGGTCCGACCCGGAACTCGAACCCGGGACCTCGTCGGCCGCAGTCGAACATGCTAACCACGAGGCCGTTACAACTCACACATACGAATAAGTGATAATATTATGTGCTCATCTATAACTACTAGAAAGATCTTCTTTAGGGTCAGTGTTGTGCCCGAGGACCTTTCTGGTCCAGCAGTTGTAAGTTGAATGAAAGTATAATTCTCAGGAAACTTCGTTAACGCGATGCAACTTAAGAACAATATTATAGTTTGTCAAATTTATTTGACCAGATGACAGCATTGCTCGTATATAACTATATAATATAACTATAATATTATGTTTAATGCGAATTCGAAATGTATAATGCATAAAATATTTTATAAGCGAATTATTTAACAATTCCAGGTAGTATCGTCAGCGATAGTGGACAAGTATATCGGCGAATCGGCGCGCCTCATCCGAGAGATGTTCAACTACGCGCGCGACCACCAGCCCTGCATCATATTCATGGACGAGATCGACGCCATTGGTGCGTATCGCGGCCATCTTGTGACGTCATCGACGATCCAACATGGCGGATTCACATTTTGAAGCAAATCGTGATCTTTAGAATCGTTTTGATTTGAAAATTCAACGAAACGAAAAAGAGACAAACATATTCATAAATAGGATTTAGCCTGCGAGAGCATGTGATAGAATACAAGATTTATTTATTGCCTTTGAAAAAATTACACCACAATTTATAGACCTCAGCACTAGAATAAATCAGGCTGACGTTTGAAATTTGCAGCCCAAATAGAGTGTAGTCTGCGTTAGGGCTGACAAAATGATCAACTGAACCATATGAATGTTCTTATGATTCGGTCGATGAAATTAATGTTAAACTCCTCTATAGTCCCTTTCACGAAAAAGATATTTAAATGAAGTATGAGATTGCAGTTCAAGATATTTAAATGAAATATCAGTTTGCGGTTCTTCAATATATTTTTTTGTATTGGAAGGCTTAAACTCGCATGAATCCAATCTAAAATTGAGGTAATCCCATTAACTTTCCATGTTTTCTCCAAAATTAAACCCTAAAAATTATTCAGACATCATTTTTTTTTTTTTTTTTAAATCTTTATTTTCAGACATCATTGATATGGGTATTTGACTACTAGTCTAATAAAATATTTTTTAATGATTATTAAATAGAGGATCTCCCAAAAGTCGTAATATCCACGTGTTCGAAAACCATTTTAAACTATCTGTTAAAGAAAAAAAGTGTGTCGAACTTTGATGACGTTACATACAAAATCCTATACTAAGCATGCATTTTGACGTTTGGAAAAAATATATCTGACTAGCAGATGTCCGCGTGAATTAAATTTTTGAAATTCCCACGGGAACTCCCTAATTTTTCGGGTTATTATGTAGCCTATGACACTCACAAATAATATGGCTTTCTATTGGTACCAGAATTTTCAAAATCGGTTCAGTAGATTACCCCCCTACAACCTCACAAACTCACAAACTTTTCCTCTTTATAATCTATACTAATATTATAAATGCGAAAGTGTGTCTGTCTGTCTGCTACGCTTTCCCGGCCCATCTTTTCCACTGATTTCGATGAAATTTGGTATAGAGGTAGGTAACATCCCGGGAAATTAAGGAGTTCCCGCGGGAATCAAAAAACCTTAATCCACGCGGATGAAGTCGCGGGCATCATCTAGTATTAGTATATAGTATAGATTTGGCTAGTTGTCGAATACCCAATTACTTAGGTACTTCATCATTAGTATATTTTATTCCTTGCAGGTGGTAGACGTTTCTCCGAAGGCACCAGCGCTGATCGTGAAATCCAACGAACCCTGATGGAACTGCTGAACCAGATGGACGGTTTCGACTCGCTGGGCCAAGTCAAGATCATCATGGCTACCAACCGACCTGATACCCTCGACCCCGCCCTGCTTCGGCCTGGAAGACTGGATAGGAAGATAGAGATACCCCTGCCTAATGAGCAAGCCAGGTATGTGTGTGTTTAAACCACCACCACTACAGCCCATTAACGTCCCACTGCTGGGCACAGGCCTCCACTCTCATAGGAGAGAGGGAATTAGAGCTTACACCCATCACGCTGCTCCAATACGGGTTGGCGGGCTTTAGCGACTGTTATCATATTAGTGGATTACCACTAATATGATAATAGTCGCTAACCGGGACCGACGGTGTAACGTGCTCTCCGAGGCACGTGGATCAAACACCTGGTGGTGTTTGATCCTTCCTAACTCTAGGCTAGTATGAAGGAACTTGAAATTTAATTTGCTATAATCCGCAACAATAGGCAAATATATGTGGTACAGTGTATCTTGCACTTGCAGCTTGCAATATTCACCACACCACATAAATTTTCCAAATTATTCTCAACGTACGTTTCATTCCGACACCGGAGCATCTTCAGGAGATGTTGACTCGACAATGCACGATTGTAAAGTTACTTTACAATCTTTACATTACATAGCCCTTTCATATGAAATCCCACTCAGTATAGTTATCTTCTACTTTGAAATTTCAAACCCCCGATTTTCCCCCTTTTTTAATTAAACTAAAAATAATTTTCGTTTTTTTTTTATTTTAATTTAGGCCACTATAATATACACAACTATTCCAAATTTCATGTCGATAGCTTTAATAGTTACTGAAATAATCGACTGTGACAGACGGACGGACGGACGGACGGAGGGAGAAAGTCGCACCATAAGGGTTCCATTTTTACCATTTTGGTACGGAACCCTAATAGTATGAATTTTTTAACAACTTTTCGGATATAATCTATGATATTTAAAACATTAGATACGTTACCCGCGCTTTATTTTGGCAAGAATATAAGAAGGCACTTGCCGTCACTTGCAGTTTTAACAGTGTAACTCAGAATCTATATTCATCTCTTTCTAACAACAGGTATAGCGTATGTTGACCTTTATGTTCTTTCCCTTTCTCCGCGTACGTAATATTTACGCCGTTTTTTAGTGCAATGATGTTCGCGTATGCCGCGTCTATCCATATCCATATCCATACTAATATTATAAATGCGAAAGTGTGTCTGTCTGTCTGTCTGTCTGCTACGCTTTCCCGGCCCATCTTTTCAACCGATTTTGCTGAAATTTGGTATAGAGGTAGCTTATATCCCGGGGAAGGACATAGGCTACTTTTTATCCCGGAAAACTAAGGAGTTCCCGGAGGAACCAAAAAACCTTATTACACGCGGACGAAGTCGCGGGCATCATCTAGTTTGTAATAAGTCGTTGGATATAATATAACTTATTTCTTGTTATCAGGCTAGAAATCCTGAAGATCCACGCAGCGCCGATCGCCAAGCACGGAGAAATGGACTACGAGGCAGTAGTGAAACTGTCCGACACGTTCAACGGCGCGGATTTACGCAACGTTTGTACCGAAGCCGGGCTTTTCGCTATACGCGCGGAGAGAGAGTATATTGTACAGGTGAGAAATCATTAGTTGCAGTTTTATGATACCTTAGTATACAGCTTTTCTACATTTTCTTTATTGGATAGAAGCAGGCGTTACTTTGCGGAAGTTCATGATGATGGAGGTACTGGAAATTTAATTCGCTATTAATCCGCAACAATAGGCAAATATATGTGGTACAGTGTATCTTGCACTTGCAGCTTGCAATATTCACCACACCACATAAATCTTCCAAATCATTCTCAACGTACGTTTCACTCCGACACCGGAGCATCTTCAGGAGATGTTGACTCTACAATGCACGATTGTTAAGTAAAATATAGCAAATTATATTTCAAGTTCCTTCATAATCATGGACTTCCGCAAAGTAACGCCTGCTTCTATCCAATAGTTGCTGTTTTATAATACTTTAGTACAACTTCTATACTTAATCAAATATAAATATTATATATTGTATGTATGTGTGGATGTATGGATGTATGGATGTTTGTTACTCACGCTCCAACGGCTGAACGGATCTGGATGAACTTTGGCACAGAGATAGATTATAGTCTGGAAAGGCACATAGGCTACTTTTTAACCCGGAAAATTAAAGAGTTCCCGCGGGAACCGAAAAACCTCAATCCACGCGGACGAAGTCGCGGGCATCAGCTAGTATTATATTAATGCGATAGTTTGGATGGATGTTTGTTACTCAATCACGCCAGAACGGCTAAACGGATCTGGATGAAATTTGGCACAGAGATAGATTATAGTCTGGAATAACACATTAGCTACTTTTTACACCGAATTATAAATTTGAAAGTGTGTTTGTTTGTCCTTCAATTACGCCGCAACAGAGCAACGTATCGACGTGTTTCTTTGCATGGGACCTGAAGACCTGGAGAGTGATATAGGCTACTTTTTATCCCGGAAAATTAAGGAGTTCCTGTGGGAATTAAAAAAAACTTATTCCACGCGGACGAAGTCGCGGGCATCAGCTAGTATCGGATAAAAGGGCACGTCGCTTCACTATTGTGAACAAAACGATATCTGTCTATGGAGTATTGCATTCTTTTGGCGATGGTTGCCTGTCAATAATTATGACACTTCATAGGCGTGCTTATGTCAAAAGTAAAATAAATGGTTGGACAAAATAAAAGAGGTTTTTAAGAGCCTTTGGGAAAACTTACCATTAAAAGTTATGTTCGCCAGTGGTTAGCACGCCACCTAGCATGATTACGGAACCCGTTTTCTGAATTTATTCTGAATTTTAATAATAAATAAATATAACTTTATTTACAGACATGACGTCCATTACAAATAACTTTATACTACATAACTTAATAAAGTTAATTTTTTTTTTTTCAGGAGGATCTAATGAAAGCGGTTCGAAAAGTCGCCGATAACAAAAAACTCGAGAGCAAATTAGATTACAAGCCAGTCTGATGCTGAAGCATTTATATTATTATTATAGGCCATCTATTATTGTCATTATCATTATTCAACATTTTCTTAATAAAAATAGAGTTAAATTAATATTGAGTTTCATTTTCACCATTTGTACCTAGTACCTACTCATCGATTTATTAATCTCTATTCTAATCATGTGGGTTGGCCCTACCCACTATTTTTTTTAAATCCCCTTTATCAATTTATCAATTTTTTAACGATTTTTATGTTAACAGTTGACACCAACAAAATATTATCTTTAAATAGATTATGGTATCGTAAACTCATTGAAAAATCCTATTACCATGTGAAAGATTACTTAAATGACAAGGAAGCTTGGCAATAATTTGCTCTAATGGCTCTGATAGTTCCTTAGTTAAGATGATTTGTGAGATGGTGATAATGGAAAAAAAACCCAGCTGAGTTTGTTGTGGGCTCTTCTCAGACTAGGACGCGTTTGGAACCCTCGTAGCTTTAGTTTTAAGATACCGTAACAAATTATCACCATCAAATTTTTTGTAACTGGACGTCAACAAGTGTGTGTATCTACCTAAATTGAATAAATATTTATGACTTATCTGAACCTCTAGACAAGTAAAGGAGCACGAGGAAACGCCCTAAAACATCCACACCTACTATACTATTAATTTGTTAACCACTGACCAATGAGTACCTTCAGTAAAATAAATCCGTTCGGAAATTCCACACATATTTCGATAATACCGAATAACTGTTCATGGAACGGTATCTGAAGGTATCGTTACAAGCGTTTTTCCTGCACTGGTGGGTTGGTATCAAAACTAAGTAGGTACGTGCGACTAACTACTCGAGAAACTCGATTTAGATTAGGTAATTACACTTTAAAAATAAAGTAATTTCGTTTCCTTAACATAATTATCTAATTTTAGTATTTGTTGTTCAAGTAGGTACAAGATATAATTCAAATAATTGATCAAGTTTCAGGCTCAGCCTTTCAGAAAATTGAGAGTTCTGAGGCCAACTTTGGACGTTAGAAAATCTCCACTTTGAAAGCCCCCATTTCGTCAATTTTAGGGGAAAAAATAAAAAAAATATATTTTTGGACTCTGTTCCTAATTATCTTTAAAATGATATACGTCTTTCTCAAAGTGGGCGATAATGCCCCCTTGTAGGCTTGTGGGCGTTGGAGACCTAGAGGGGGGCGTTAAGGGGCCCAGAATTGGCAGACGAAATTGAGCTCTAATTCAAGCAGTTATGGTTTATTTTACTTTGACGAAAATCTTTAACGTTTGATCGGCCATTCTTACATGATTGGGGGGCTGATTGGTGTGCTTATATGTGCATAAATATCGACATTCCAGAAATATCCGACGAATCACGAGGCTCGTTCCCTTCTATGTACCTACTATTTATCTACGTTTAAGCGTTGTAATTTGCGATCTTTCTGATTGGTCGTTGCGCGCGCCTTATTATTAATTTATTTTCTCTTATATTTATGACTCATCGCTAACAATACTAAAATAAATATTAAAACATATAACAATACTAATATAAATGCGAAAGTGTGGCTGTCTGTCTGCTACGCTTTCACAGTTCATCTGTTCAACCGATTTTGAGGGAATTTGGTACAGGGATAGTATGTATCCCGGGAAAGGACATAGGTTTTTTTAATACAGTTGCTCAAAAAGTGGCGTATTGCAGGGACGTATAGCGTTCGGGATGTGGGCTATTACATACTCGTGCTTTTTTTTACCTTTCCCGAACTCGTGCGTTCTCTTTCCCAGCTGTCAAAATAATGTCTATTAAAAAGAAAAACCAACCATGAAGTTTTTACAAAAAAAAATCATAAAGTTTTTATGATTCATGCAAATACGTATATTTCTAAAAAGAAGCTACTAATTTGTTTCAATATCAGATTTAATGATTTGATTGAATGAGTTTGGTTAGGTTTCATTTCATTTCATCTCATTAAATTTCATTTTCATTTCATATCAATAAAAAAATTCTACTGAAGACTTGGCTGTATGGGCATAGTTCCCTTTGCCTACCAGAATGGGTGAAGAAAAAAAAACTCTGCTTATATTCTACGGTTGGCGCCATTTTTCAGAAATTTTCAGTTTGTTGCACAAAATGAGTAATTTTGACCCTAGTTTTTTTGAATTAACACCACCGGAACTCAGTATAATTGCACAAAATGCTTCGGAGAACATTTTACCGGAAAAGTCAAAAAGTCGCTACATATCTACATACGACGAATATAATGCGTGGAGAGAAGAGAAAAAAAGCAAACAGTTTTTCAGAAAATGTTATGTTGGCATACTTCTCCGAACTCTCAGCAAAATTAAAACCTTCTACGTTATGATCGAGGTTTTCGATGATAAAAAGTATGCTGAAAATGCAACAAACTAGAAACTGGGAAAAAAATCACACACTCCATTAATTTAAGGTCCAGTCCGTCTCCTTCACATGTTGCAGAGAACGTTCATCCATCTACCTTCGTTGATAATGATAATTCATCAGATCCAACTCCATCAACTAGCAAACGCCATTGTATGACAAATATACATGTACAATCATACGAAATTAATAATAGTTTGTCTCAAACAGTAAGTAAATATGCAACCTAAAACTTCCCCAGTTAGTATAAAAAACTGTACTAATTTCAATGTAATATGTGAATTATAACTTTTATAAGAAATAAATGTTAAGTTAGTTGAGTTTATTGTGTTTTTATTATTTTATTAAATTGCTTCATTTTTTCGCAACTGTATTAAAAATAGTCGTTCAGTACACGTGCGGAACCGTCATTGCAACTTGTTCCGACTGTCAACCCTCGCTTTCGGCTGCGCCTCGGCTCGGGTAGACATTTGTCGGAACTCTTTGCAATGACAGCCTTTCCACACTTGTAATGAAATATACTATTTAAGTTTTTATCCCGGAAAACTAGCGTTCCCGCGAGGAAAAAAAACGATCCACGCGGACGAAGTCGTGGGCATCTTGTAGTATAAATATATATTATATTTAGATTCAGTTTCTTTATATAAATGTACCTACCCATGTATTCATTTACTTGTAGGTAGGTAGGTACTCCAATAAAATAACGTAATAAATATTTTTATATTTATTAAATCACAAAATAATACATTTACAAAAAATAAATAATAATCTATATTACAAGTAAGTAAATGAGTAGGTAGCCATCATGTTAGTATAGCTAACGTCAAAAAAATACAAATTAAATAATTTCATTGAATTCTAATCTACACGAAAGGCACTTGATAATTAATATTTTTAAGATTTATTTTACGGCCCCGGATTCGAATCTTTTATGGCCTAAGTCTGTTTTCTTTTTTTATTCAACAGTATACTAATTTTTTTCAGGAGCATACTTAAAATACTAACCTGCTGTAGAAGAATATGTAAATGATAAAAAAGCATGGTTATGACTCGCTCCAGCAATGCTATTCTACACATTGATGTAACTGTAAATTATATTTTTTTCCAAAAACCAACCATCGAGTTTCTTGCTGGTTCATAGGACTCGGTACTGGTAGAAATGGCATTCCGAACCAGTGGTAGATTCACTCGACGATTAAAAAGCACTTGTCAAACTCTAATTGAATAAAAAAGATTTGAGTTGAAAAATTAATCACAAAGGTCTCAAATGTATTGAATTAATTTAATTCAAGTTCTCGTCAATACGTAACCTAATATGGGAACTACTACTCGATGGTATTCGCAACTTTCGTCTCAACATTATTACCGCACGAATAAAGATTGGAATCGATTTCGTTGAGAAACTTACTCTATTTTGAATTATCAATCGAGTTTACACTGTTGTTGAACACTGTTTTGGCTAGTTTTTTTAATATATGTATGTATGTATGTATATTCTTTATTGTACACCACAAAAACACAAAAGAAACAAGATACAAGGAAACTTAAAATATAGGTACAATAAGGCGGTCTTATCGCTAAACAGCGATCTCTTCCAGACAACCTTAGCGCTAGGGAAAAAATGGAGAAGAGGACAACGGGAGGTGGTGCAAAAATAAAAATAAACTTAAATACTAATATCTAAATAAACTAACCTATACCATTTATATAAAACATAATTATGATACACTAATATATACAAAATAATTATAATAGACATACGTAAGACTAAATAGACTATAACTTAATACATAAATAAATATACAAAAGGAAAAAAAAGAAAAATATACATGCCGCTATTTAAGATAACAAAGAGACAGATAATGCTTTTTGACGTCAATTTTAAACTTATTTAAGGTTTTAGCACGGTGAATATGTGAGGGAAGTTCATTCCAAAGACTGGTGGCCTTGAGTGCAAATGATCTTTGGAAGTATTTAGTCCGATACGTAGGCCCCTCAAGAATAAGTTTACCAGCCGACCGAAGAACCCTATCTGGTCTATCATGCCCAAGATATTTAAACTTATCCTTTAAATAGCCAGGAGTCATGGGATTAAACAATACACAGTACAGAAGAGAAACAATATGCAGATTCCGGCGAAATCGAATGGGTAACCACTTGAGCTTTGAACGAAATTCGGAAACATGGTCATATTTGCGCAAACCAAATATAAACCTAATAGCTAAATTTTGAATTCGCTCAAGTTTATTTAGTTGGTCCTCAGTTAAATCAAGATAGCTTGCGTCCGCATAATCGAGAATTGAGAGCAGTAAGGATTGTGCTAACATAATCTTAGTAGGAATAGGCAGAAAAGAACGCAGACGCCTGAGTGAACCCATGGCAGCAAAAGTTTTCCTACTGACTTCTTTTAAATGATGTGACCATGAGAGAGTATTATCAAAATGGACACCAAGATTTTTAACAGTAGAACTGTAAGGAATGATAACGCTATTTAACGAAACAGGCGGAAGGTTATCCCAGTCAACTCTGGAAATCATGCCAGAACCACCAATAATAATGGCCTGGGACTTACAAGGATTTACCTTTAGCCCATAGCACCTACTCCATTCATTGATAGCCGCCAGGTCACCATTAATAGAAGAAATAGCATTAGGCAAATCTTCAAGAGTTGACTGAGAATACACTTGGAGATCGTCTGCATACATGTGATAGAGAGAAGTAATTTTCTGGGAAATAGAATTAATGAAAATAGCAAAGAGTAAAGGCGACAACACACCACCTTGAGGTACGCCAGCCGATATTTCACACCAAGAAGATAACTTATCTTCAATGCGAATACGCTGCCGACGACCCCTAAGATAACTCTGAAACCATCCAACCACTGTTGGAGATATGTTAATAGAACGTAACAGACTCAACAAGATGTCAAAATCAACGGAATTGAAGGCATTGCTAAAGTCTAACAATACCAGCACCGTGAGCTGTTTATTATCCATTCCACGTCGAATGTCGTCAGTAACTTTAACTAGTGCTGTAGTCGTACTATGTCCTGCCCGGAAACCAGACTGAAGGGGATTCAAAAGGCAATTTCTGTTAAGAAATAGATTTAATTGATGGAACACTAGTTTTTCTAATACTTTGGACAGAAATGGAAGAATGGAAATAGGGCGAAATTCGGAAAAATGCAAAGCATGAGCCTTTTTTGGAAGAGGAATTATATGAGCACTTTTCCAAGCATCGGGAAATACAGACGTAGAAATAGATACATTTAGGATATGGGTCAGGATAGGAATAATAATCTCAAGGATTGGTAAGATCATATTACGACTAACACTGTCATCACCCACGGCATTAGACGAGACCGATAATATGTTCTTTTTAACATCACAGTCAGTGAAAGGAGTGAAATTAAACGGTTGGAAAGCAGGAGTTGGCATAGAAGAAAGAATACTCAGCGTGCGATCTTTAACCGAGCTGTCTAATGTACTATAGGAAGTAAAATGTTGGTTAAGGAGTTCAATATCAACATTCTGATGAGGCGAACGAGGGGATGCTTTACCAACTCCAAGAGTCTCAAGAAATTTCCAAACTTTGGCTGGGTCGCCGTTTTCGACTGATTTATGAATGTGGCGTCGTTGTGCATCCCTACACGAAGTATTGCAGCGATTCCGAGCTTTGTTATACCTCCGCAGATTTTTCCCTGAGTATTCAGCCTTAAGCTTGCTTTTGGCGAAGCCTTTTTTCAAGATAAGGCACTTTAGATCATCAGTCAGCCAGGGTGCAGGTAAATATACCTACTTATCTGACTAGATCATTATCTTAAGAGGACGGCGAACGCCGCTCGCAACTTCTACTCGAACCGCAAATATAAATTTGCCGGTATATTGCTATCCCTATTTGGCTGATGACACATGATCGCGTGCAAGCGCGATAGCAATATGAGCGTACAGAATTTGTTATACATTTAGTCTTGTTCCGTGAATACCAAAAATGATGAATGAAAAATCGTTGTGTTTTTAACTTCGTGTTCTTATTCTGTAACTTGACAATATAGGCTATGTTCCTGATCAATTAGTACGTGAGATATCGTTGGCTTTAATATGAAACAAATAAGGAGAAACATGTCGTTTATGTCGTAAAAACATGCAAAACGCTTACATTTAATTTTGGGAAAATATTTTGAAAAAATAATTATCCAGGAACCTAGATAAATACAAGTTCAATCTTAATAATCGCATAATATGGAGGAAATATGCTCGAATTACAAATTATTTTGGTATTACGTTTGTATGAACAATTCACCCTCCGCTGGCGCCTAAATAAAAAAGATAAATAATCAAATAAATATTACAAATGCGAAAGTTGGGATGGATGTATGGATGTTTGTTACTCAATCACGCTCCAACGGCTGAACGGATCTGGATGAAATTTGGCACAGAGATAGATTATAGTCTGGAATAGCACATAGGCTACTTTTTATTCCCGGAAAATTAAAGAGTTCCCGCGGGAACCGAAACACCTCAATCAACGCGGACGAAGTCGCGGGCATCAGCTAGTTATTGAATAAAGCTAGGCAGTGTTTTATTTTTCCTAGCTTTAGCAACATTTTCGTAATAACAAGAAAAGTCCACGTAACCTTTAATCCTTCTATCCTTATCGTAAGGCCGATTCGGATAAATATCGGACGACGATTCGATAGATCGATTAGTATCGATATTCGAATCGTTCGTCTCCGCATCGTTACAAGACGAATACACATCGGAATCGATTTCGTTAAGCAGCGTATTCGATTTCGATTGTACAATCGGGTTAAAACGGACTGCGTTTTGTTTTTGCACTGTTGTATTCGTGTCGTTTGTAATTGGGGGTAGGAAATTAAAATTACGTATTAATAAAGTTACATGAGTGCTCGATTTTGGGGTTAAATTATTTCTAACGCAGTATGTAAGGAATTCTTGTTCTATTTCTTCGAGGACCGATTGGCTGACTCGTTTGAAGTCGTTTTGTTTTCTGAAGTTCTCTACTATGATTTGAGCGAGTTGTTTGTTTGTCTGTTCGCTGCTGCCTTTCACTTCTTGTATCCTTTTGTAGACACCCGCACTGACTAGGACCAAGAATCTGAAACGACGAAGAAAAATAAGTTTTCGATTAGACTTAATTGATTTAAAGTCGCAAACTCAGTACAACCGATTTTAATTTCAAAACATTTTCATTGACGACCTTCCTGGAGCAGTGTTAAGCGCTGTTGTCTTGCCACGAAATGCTGGAACGACATACCGCCACCTTTTCGCGAAGTTAGTTCTAAAGCTTTTAAAAAATTATATCTTGCGTATTTACTTGACACTCAGTCTGAAAACTAGATTGTGGCATTAAGTTGTAGATTGTATGAGTTATATTATTCTCAACTAGCTGATGCCCGCGACTTCGTCCGCGTGGATTGAGGTTTTTTGGTTCCCGCGGGAACTCTTTAATTTTCCGGGATAAAAAGTAGCCTATGTGTTATTCCAGACTATAACCTATCTCTGTGCCAAATTTCATACAGATCCGTTCAGCCGTTGGGGCGTGATTGAGTAACAAACATCCATACATCCATCCAAACTTTCGCATTTATAATATTTATATTATTATTTGAAGATTATATACCCTTGCATGTTTTTATGTAAGTGTCCGTTAGTAGACCTAGTAATTAAAAATAGAAAAATAAAATAAAACATGATTGTTACCTGCAGGATTCGTCCAACGCGATGGGTCCATGTATCTCGGGCGCCGCCACCACGGGTTCCGTGGACGCGGCGCTGATTGAAGGGAACGCCCTGTATAACCCTTTCACAAGATGGTTGCCCAGACATCTTGTACCAGTCTGGTTGCCGAGGTGTTGGGCTGGAAACCAAGTTTTTGAAGTGAAAACTTCTTTAGCCGCGTTGAGCACTTTTTCGTAGGGAGTAAACTTGTGGATTCGCGTCACCGACATGCTCGCGGTGTTACGAAGACAAAAGGTCTTAAATATAAATATACTACATTCGTAATTAGCCTTAGTTTTTAAGGTTTATATTTTAATTTTTTTTTAAGTTTTCACTTCTATCGGCTGTCCCTATGACTGGCAATTTCTTTTTTATGCCCTACAAGTAAGCCCTTGACTGTTATCTCATCTGATGAACTGAAATCATCTCATTGCCATACAACACTCGAGTTTTGTTTCCTCGCAAATTAGAGAAAAGTAACTATACATAATACCCGGATAAACTCACGGGTGTTATGTATAGTTATAATGAATATCACTCACGATAGTTTAAACGTTAAAATAGAGAAAAGTACCTACTGTAGAAGTCTCGGCCGAAATAGCAATTCAGGGCCTCGCTTACTTAACAAGGCCTCACCTCGTCCTTTTAAAATCAATATTACTCAGCCGTGAATTGCTTTATTTCCGAACTGGCCAGTAATGTACATTACTAAGTACAATCTAAATTCTTTGCTCACCATTCCTAAGTTTGTTAACATCCAAACCAAGTTGCGATAGCCTCAGCAACTCGTCCTCATTGTTAAGGCTATGGTCCACCGTGAGTTGCACCACTCTTAGCACAGCATTGTCATCGGTCCTGCACAGCAAAGCGCGGGTCTCCCCAACGTTGGCGACGTACAGTTTGTTGTTGTGGACTAATGCGATGACCACAGTTGCTCCTCCGGATAGATGTTGGTCGATTTCCTTGAGGCGGTAGAGGATGGTGTCGCAGTTTGGATTCATCTGTGAACGATCAACGAAAATAACGTCTATTACTTGTACACCGACCGCGCGTCGGTACAAGTAGTCGGTCGGATACTGTGGCTAATAATCACCATTCCACCAGTCATCACGTCTTATATTTTTTTAACGTGACGTTCAGAAGGTACCAATTTTGAATAAATATACCTTGAGTTTGAGTTTGAGTTTTTGAGTTTAAATCTATACTTATATTATAAATGCGAAAGTTTGCATGGATGGATGGATGGATGTTTGTTACTCAATTACGCCAGAACGGCTGAACAAATTTAGATGAAATTTGGCACAGATATATATTATAGCCTGGAATAACACATAGGCTACTTTTTATCTCAGAAAATTAAAGAGTTCCCGCAAGAACCAAAAAACCTCAATCCACGCTGACGAAGTCCCGGGCATCAGCTAGTATAGTTAAAAAAATAAACTAAGTCACCTGTGCTGTGTGTGCATTCAGTAATTGCAGGCGGTACTGGAGACTGGTACGTTCAGCTATCATGCCATCATAGTTCTCTATGTACGCCTTCTCCACTGACACAAACGCATTCCTGGAAAATGGGTTAAATAGTAAATACATAATATACATGATAACAGAAGATGTATAACAAACTAGCCGATGCCTGCAACTTTGTCCGTGTAGAATCAGTTTTACCATTGAAAATGGTTATCAGATGCTAATCGCCTGAGACGTATTTTTGGCCATAGCTACGAGGATTTTGGTAGGATCGAGATGGGATAATACCAAGAGTTGAGGAATTTATCGAGACACGTGTGAGCGTTTGAATTTTGAAAATCGTCGATTATCGAATTAACTTTTTTGGGATTTTTGAAAAATGTAAAAAAGTCGGGCTTTTTTGTTTACTAAATTGTAAATATTTCGGAAAAAAAACTTTAGAAAAAATAAAAAATGGATCCTAGGGTTAATTAGTTTAGCTACAAAATGGCGAAAAAATTTTGAAAATCGGTTAGTAAATTGTGACCTGTATGTAGGTGGTCCCTTTAGGTTTGGAATTGTAGAAAAACAGGTATTTCTGTACATAAAAAGTGATGTAGCTGCTATGATTATTTACAGATCGTAATGGTAATAGTGTTAAAAGATGCTGATGCAGGCAGATGTGCAATCGAGTTGGAATTTTGAAAATCAATTATTAAATTTTTGAAAAATTTTGAAGAGATTTTTATTTTTTTACGAATCAACAAAAGTGTTATACGTTCGTATGTTAGAATTCGACTTGTAAGTAATGTAGTTGTGTAATTTTAGGGATGTAAATCTCAATAAAAATTTATTATTATTCATGTAATGTATTTATAAAAATTTATTATTATTCATGTATGTAATTTTCAATGCTCCGATTCTTGTGGGGACTGTGAAATCTGTGAATTTTTAAGAATCAATCTCCAACCATCCTTTTTAAAAATAGAACAATACAAACCTCAATCGTTCTCTAATCTCTTCATCAGTATTATGTGTGGAAGGGGGTGGAAACAGTAATTCAGCGGCCATCCTTTGCATGATAAATCTGGCTGCTTCCAAACCGTTGTGCGGCTCAAATACTCCATACAGGCAACTGCAAAACATAACAATATAAAGAATTGGTTGGCTGCTTGGCTAGAAACAGGGAGCCACTGGACTCATGTGGGACAAGACCACTTAGGTAGGTATTAATAGTCCCATCAACTTAGTAAGTTATAACTTAGTAGGTGATATTTTTGTTTATTTTTATTTTTTTTAATAGGTTAGGTTTTTGCACATTTCTTTATGCTAAGCTAGATATCTAATATTGTAACTGCACCATCGTATTAGGGATTCCTGTAAAGATGATGTAAGAAGTGAATAAATAAATAAATAAAACTTATCTGGCCCTGTGGCCAAAATTGGAAGTAATTTTTATGCCCGTTTAGTTTTTGTTTTTATTTTATTTTTAATATATACTAGAAATGGTGTCACCAGGTCAGATAAGTTTGTGGGTCTATATTAAAAAATTGTTTCACCTTGCATATTACTTTGGAAAATATAAACATAACCCCAGAACCTAATAGTATCCAAGGTGCATGCCAGTTTTGTGCCAGAATGACTGAAAATTCTGCCAGTTGGAGATGATAGGTACAAAAAAAAGTAGAGATTAACTACGATAACATGACTCAACCTTCCAAATTACTGTTCCAATGTGTGTAGTCACGCCGCTAGTAGAGCAACAAATTCTTCGATTTTATTTTTGTATGATGGCCGTCTCAGCACACACGTGTGCGTTGTGTCTTGGAGGCGGTTTGTAAATACTTTCAAACGTTTTGAATCTTAGAGGATCAGATCATGTTAACATAGTTAAGTAACCTCTGTGTCCTGACTGTAGCCACGGCGTGAAGTCCCTACAAGAGAACAACGACCTAGCAGTAAACTGAAATCTCTAGACTCAAGCGGCCCTGGTAAAGTGCTAGAACAAGTAAGAACGATACTTACGCATTATCCTCTGTCTGGCAGTAAAAGCAAAGGTAGTCATCGTTGGAACTGTTTGTCCCATCTCCAGGAGAAAAGTACGAAGCGACGCAGGTATTACGGCATTTCGGTAAATCGTCGGTCCATGGCCTGGCTATCATTATTATCTACTTTGAACCAAATAACTACACTAGTTAGGAAACCAAAATAGACTTAAAAAGTGCAAAAATTCCAAGACAAAACCCAAAGGCCATGGTATGTCGTCTTCGAACAAATATATATGCTGGTGCCTGCTGGTTCCAAAAAACTAGCGCCATCCAGTGGACATGGTAGAGATGATTACACAGTGTTGCTAAACTAAAAAACTTGTTCAAATATTATTGAGAGTTGCCACAATTTACTCTTGTGCCGATTCGATTATGCGAATAAAGGTAATCGATTTGGTTCGATTATTAGTTCGAAATTAGAATACAAATTGTCTTACGAAATTAGTTACAAATTGTCTTTACGAAATTAGTTGCAAATTGTCTTATCTGCATATTATAAAAATGAAACATTAAAAATATTTAAGTTACACTTCAAACAGTCATCAATTTCCAATCAGTGTCCAGCCGAGCGATCGCGTAACTTCTCATCAATCATTGATACATCGCAATCACCTCTGATTGGTTAACACTCTTCCACTATTGGACATAATCCATTGACGCAGCAATAATGCCATAAATCCAGCCAATTACAACAATTGATACTGTAACAATGATTGATGCAGAAGTTACGCGATCGCCCGGCTGTTAGCATTAAAAAAAGTTATGTAATCGAGATGCTTTGACAGTTGTCCCTCCTTAAAGACAACTGACCTGCTTTGGGGAAAATTCTCTCAGAAGGAACGGAGGTGGATGGGATGCACGAATATTTTATGAAGGAACCTAACTACATAAAATGGTAAAACAATGCTTTAACATAATTCGGGATTTCCCCTCTAATAGATCACTTTACTACCTACCCATCACTAGACTTTTTGAAGTGAAACTTCTTTAGAATCGTTGTGATTTGAAAATTCGATGAAACGTATTCTGTCGTCGCTGTACAAGTGGCGCCACCAGACGAACGTGTAATACAAAGCGTTCCATTTTTGTAATTTTCTGTTTGATTATTTAAATGTAGCACTAGAAAGTCTGATTTGGTATTTGCTTTTTAAGTTTTATTTTAATCCGCCTCTGGAGGGCAAGCATGGGCCGGAGATAAAATTTTTATCCCCCGATTTTATCCACTGACAAGAGATAAAATAAATTTATCCACTTCTCAGAGCACGACAACAGGGGAGAGGAGAAGTTTATCCCCGTTTGACATTTCACGGGGACTCGGGGGACTATTTATCCACCGTTATTTAGCGTTTTATTTAGGAATAAAAATTTTATCCTTTCTTCGGGGAGAAAATTGTTTCGGTCCATGCTAGGGGGGCTGGTTGATAAAACAAAAACGAAACGAAAAAGCGACACCAAAAAGAGACAAACATATTCATAATGGGATTTAGCCTGCGAGAGAATGAGATAGTATACAAGTTATATATTTTGTCTCATTTTCTCGTAGGCTACTTTTCTGAAGTTTCACTTCTGCCGTGTGTTAATTGAGAACACACTTTTTTTTACTAGTAACGGTGATTCCTTTTGTAAGTAGGGTTACCTTAACATGATTTTCTCCCAATAATCGATAATCGATTTCAAACGATCATTTTGATAATCGATTGATCGATTATTGACAATCGATTCCGCACAGCATTAGAATAGATTTAGGCCACATCCCTCAGAAAAATAAAAAAACCGGCCAAGTGCGAGTCGGACTCGCGCACCGAGGGTTCCGTACAAACCTGTAGTAAGTTTTACGATTTATGACGTATTAAAAATAAAAATTACGTTTGTTGTATGGGAGCCCCCCTTTAATATTTACTTTATTGATATTTAATTATTTATTTTGAAAGGTAATATACAAGTTAATATTCTGTGAAAATTTGAACCGTCTACCTGTTACCGTTTTTAATATTGAGCAAAAAAATACGAAAAAAACACGTTTATTGTATGGGGACCCCCCTTAATATATATATATATTTAATTTTTAGTATTTGTTGTTATAGCGGCAACGGAAATACATCATTTGTGAAAATTTCAGCTTTCTAGCTATCACGGTTTATGAGATACAGCCTGGAGACAGACAGACAGACAGACAGACAGACAGCGGAGTCTTAGTAATAGGGTCCCGTTTTTACCCTTTGGGTACGGAACCCTAAAAATATGGCCGTCGTCATGTACGCCAATCCATTAAACATTTTCTTTTTGCTGTGATTGTGGTTATTTGCGTAGTAGTTTTACTTAGTTAGTTACAAAAGTTACAAAAGTTTTCAGTGCTGAGATGTGATGTGTGATTTTGGACTTTGAACGAATACTACATCTACATAACCTAAGTTATTTTTGTTACTTATATAAATAAAAATTATAAAATTCATCTACCTACTGTTTTTATTAGGGTTCCGTACCAAAATGGTAAAAATGGAACCCTTATGGTGCGACTTTCTCCGTCTGTCTGTCTGTCCGTCACACTCGATTTTATTAATTGTCCTTGATCCATAATTTCAGTATTATAATTGTACTAAATACATCCTAAGTATTTAGTACAATAATAATACTGAATAATAATATTGAGTGGTAAACAAATGAATATAGGTATATAAAGGTATATATACCTACAATATCGTTTGCCGAGTTTAAACTATGACCACTTGATGGCGCTGTTTTCGAGGAACCAAAATCTGACGTGAGATGGACATATATTTCAGCCGAGCGATCGCGTAACTTCTGCATCAATCATTGTTACAGTATCAATTGTTGTAATTGGCTGAATTTATGGCATTCTTGCTGCATCAATGGATTATGTCCAATAGTGGAAGAGTGTTAACCAATCAGCCCCCCAATCATGTAAGAATGGCCGATCAAACGTTAAAGATTTTCGTCAAAGTAAAATAAGCCATAACAACATTGAATTAGAGCTCAATTTCGTCTGCCCATTCTTATACGTTTAGGTATGTACGACACCCTAAACGTATAAGAATGGGCAGACGAAATTGAGCTCTAATTCAATGCTGTCATGGTTTATTTTACTTTGACGCCGAACCTTTACCATTTGATCGACAATTCTTACGTAATCGGGGGGCAGAGGTGATTGCGATGTATCAATGATTGATGCAGAAGTTACGCGATCGCTCGGCAGGTTATACTACAATACTTATCTATGCCAAAGGCCAAAACTACTAGCGATGGGCGATTGCGAATGATCTGAATTATCGAATAATCTACAACTACTAACGAAAACTTTCGAATGGAATATTAGTAATATACTAATGCTCATAATCGAATGACGACTACTGATTAGTAGGTAATTACTAATCGCGTTTCGACTGCATTGTTCGCGACTCGGAATCATTCGCCGCTCGGGTTTGACTGCACTACTAATATTAGTAATTACTAATTAGTAGAGGCGTTTCGCTTTCGACTGGATTGTTGGCGACTCGATTCTCGGAATCTTTCGCCGCTCCGTTAGAACTGGGTAACTTAGCTTATACTTTCAGTTGTACGATTGAAATTTTAACCTTATTTTCTTAAATATAAGACTCAATTTCAAAGTTGTCAGGTGGTTTAATAAGGTTTAAATTCAATGAAACAAATTTTTATATTTTAATAGTATTATTGAAAATTGAAATGTAACCTTATATCCTTGCAAATAAGACTCAATTTCAAAATTGACACGTGGCTACTAATTTAGTAGGTAATCGAACCAAATTAGTAGCTATCAATAATCGAATGAAATTAGTAGTGGAGCAAATTAGTTACTAATTTTGGTAAGTCGTTCGAATGATTCGTACGATTTGTATAATCGAATAGTTCGATTGAAATCATTCATAATCGCCCATCGCTTAAAACTACCGGCCACAGAACAATATTACGCTGCTGGCTGCTGCCATTTATCAATGTACATTGTACTCTGTGCCTGCTGTCATATATCAATTAACAATGTACTCTGTGGCTGCTGCATGTAATAAAAACACAAAAATCAAATTGCGATTTTGTTGAAAATAAAAGATGTTCATTCTTTTTGCTTTTTTGGTCTCAATACTATGTCTCAATACCACAGAGTATGTCTGTGCTCAATACCTACCTACCTACTAGGTCTCTGCCAGAGACTAGTAACCAGAGAGAGTCTCTGCCGTCTCTGCCACTGAACACATAAACGTTCTCTCTCTACCTTTTCAAAGTAAAATATTACCTACCAGAAGTGAGCGAAATGAGTGTCTATGCTAATGCCAAGGAGTGACAGAGCGAGAAAATGTTGTTTCTTGTCCTGCTCTGCGTACCTACAACTTTTTTTTGCTTGACCTGTTTTTTTTTGTCATTTTTGTCTCCGTAGCAACACAGCAACAGTGTTTGAAGCTGACAAGTTTGACGCTTTTACGCTCACGCACACACGTATCTTTTCAAATAGGTATAGTTCTCATTTTTGCAGCTATTGTTTTTAGGAAGGGCGGTATCTAGGTCTAGGTGTAAGCGTCAGCGTTTTAAATCTATGTTTTGACCCACGTTTTGACCATAATTTTACCAGTTTGCTACAGATACAAACAGGTTATATATTCTGTAAAGACTCGTATGAATGCTACAATGTATAGAAATAACTAAATAAATACGTTTGATAAATCAAAACCCAGTGTTCGTTTATATACTTTACATCCACAGATGTAGTACCCATGGATGTAATAAGTACTTACGTACACGTAAGTACTTATTACATCCATGGTAGTACCAGATACCGCGCTCGGAACACGGCAGACGCGCCAACAAAGCGAATACAAAACGAAAAGCAAATACAATTCTCAGTTAGTTGGATGCGACGCGTCGAGAAGTTTTGACGTTTTGTGTAGACAAGTTTCTCGAAATAATGCCGTCTTGTGTCTTGAAACACTGTAAAAATTGTTACCAAAAATTAAAAAAGGAAGATGGTGTTTCGTTTCATAGGCAAAAATTTATATTTTCATTCTGTTAGATTTTTTTTCCATGATAATTAATTGCTGATGACTTGAAACACAAAACCTCAACGATATCTATCAGTGTTGCTAATTTACGTTGAAATATTTTCCCTTAAATTAAAGAAGGTGTAAATGGGCTGTTAGTAGATAGTTTTTTTTTGTGAAACAGCTACGCTGCCGGCTTATTTCGAAGTACGCCGATTAATTTATTGGTACGCCAGCTGCTTGGTACGCAGATGGTACGCAGGCTACTTTGGTGGTACGTAGGCTACTTTTAAGGTACGCCAGCTACTTTCGAGGTACGCAGGCTACTTTGGTGGTACGTAGGGTACTTTGGTGGTACGCAGGCTACTTTAAAGGTACGCCAGCTACTTTCGAGGTACGCAGACTACTTTGGTGGTACGTAGGGTACTTTGGAGGTACGCAGGCTACTTTTAAGGTACGCCAGCTACTTTAGAGGTACGCCGACTACTTTGGTGGTACGTAGGCTACTTTTAAGGTATGCCAGCTACTTTAGAGGTACGCCGGCTACTTTGGTGGTACGCAGGCTACTTTTAAGGTACGCCAGCTACTTTAGAGGTACGCAGGCTACTTTGGAGGTACGTAGGCTACTTTTAAGGTACGCCAGCTACTTTAAAGGTACGCCAGCTACTTTCGAGGTACGCAGGCTACTTTGGTGGTACTTAGGGTACTTTGGAGGTACGCAGGCTACTTTTAAGGTACGCCAGCTACTTTAGAGGTACGCCGACTACTTTGGTGGTACGTAGGCTACTTTTAAGGCACGCCAGCTACTTTAGAGGTACGCCGGCTACTTTGGTGGTACGCAGGCTACTTTTAAGGTACGCCAGCTACTTTAGAGGTACGCCGGCTACTTTGGTGGTACGCAGGCTACTTTTAAGGTACGCTAGCTACTTTAGAGGTACGCCGGCTACTTTGGTGGTACGCAGGCTACTTTTAAGGTACGCCTGCTACTTTAGAGGTACGCCGGCTACTTTAGAGGTACGCAAGCTACTTTGGTGGTACGTAGGCTACTTTTAAGGTACGCCAGCTACTTTCGAGGTACGCCAGTTACTTTAGAGGTACGCAGGCTACTTTGGAGGTACGTAGGCTACTTTTAAGGTACGCCAGCTACTTTAGAGGTACGCCGGCTACTTTAGAGGTACGCAAGCTACTTTTAAGGTACGTAGGCTACTTTTAAGGTACGCCAGCTACTTTCGAGGTACGCAGAGCTGTACGAGGTACGTACGTACCTCTAAAGTAGCTGGCGTACCTTAAATGTAGCCTACGTACCACCAAAGTAGCCTACGTACCTCCAAAGTAGCCGGCGTACCTCTAAAGTAGCTGGCGTACCTTAAAAGTAGCCTGCGTACCACCAAAGTAGCCTACGTACCTCCAAAGTAGCCTGCGTACCTCTAAAGTAGCTGGCATACCTTAAAAGTAGCCTGCGTACCACCAAAGTAGCCTACGTACCTCCAAAGTAGCCTGCGTACCTCTAAAGTAGCTGGCGTACCTTAAAAGTAGCCTACGTACCTCCAAAGTAGCCGGCGTACCTCTAAAGTAGCTGGCATACCTTAAAAGTAGCCTACGTACCACCAAAGTAGTCGGCGTACCTCTAAAGTAGTCGGCCTACCTCCAGTAGTCTACGTACCACCAATTTAACTGGTATATCTTGAAAGTATTCGTCGTACCGCTAAAGTACTCAGCGTAGCTCCAAAGTAGCCAGCGTACCACCACAGTATCAGGGGAGATCGCAGTGAAGGGCTAACTTGTAGTGGATAAAAAAAAAACAGTAATATGCGCATCTCCTTTTCCAGGATACAAGCTATTCTCCTACCTTAAGTCGTTGAAATCGTAAGGCATAAAGAAAGAACCAACAAATACATTTTCTTTCATTAATTTGGCACTTTTTCATTAATCTGGCAACATTTCACGCACACTGATGCATGTGTTCAGACAGTGCTGTCACGCACACTCGAATAAATTTTGGCCGCACTTCCATGTTCCGAGCGCGGTATCTGTTTAGTACTACATCTGTGTTTACATCTCTCATATTCGGTAAGTAGGTCCTTATTACCCCCAAATGGAGCTTGTAGGTGACCAATTAGCGCTCTGGGGTAATAATGTAGCTAGAAAAGCCCTAGGGCGGTAAGTAATTAAAAAAAGTATGATGGTTAGATGTACGCGAACTTTTTGAAAGAGTGAAGAGTTTTTTTAAAATTACTTACCGCCCTCGGGCTTTTCTAGCTACATTATTACCCTAGAGCGCTAATTGGTCACCTACAAGCTCCATTTGGGGGTAATAAGGACCTACTTTACCTCACAATCGAGATGTAAAGCAGAGTAGTTAGCTCGGGTGTAAGCATCAATTGCACCCTCGAACTATAGGCGCCCTCCCTGCGCTCGTGCGCCTAAATATCTCGGGCTGCAATTGATGCCTTACAACCCTTGGCTACTAATCTACTATTATTCCTTCCAATAATACATTCTGGAATGATATTCAAGAGTACCTAATTTGATTATTGTACAATCCTTTAATAATCCGTTATTTATTTTCGTCCTTCGCGCTCTATCGGCGGGAAGCCGCTTCAATCCCCTACTTTTTTATTTCGATACTTTTTTAAACGGCCCTGGATTCAAGGCCATTTATTGCGAATGTCGTTTAATAGATTAAAAAAAACCGGCCAAGTGCGAGTCGGACTCGCGCACCGAGGGTTCCGTACAAACCTGTAGTAAGTTTTACGATTTATGACGTATTAAAAATAAAAATAACGTTTGTTGTATGGGAGCCCCCCTTTAATATTTACTTTATTGATATTTAATTATTTATTTTGAAAAGTAATATACAAGTTAATATTCTGTGAAAATTTGAACCGTCTACCTGTTACCGTTTTTAATATTGAGCAAAAAAATACGGAAAAAACACGTTTATTGTATGGGGACCCCCCTTAATATATATATTTTTTTAATTTTTAGTAGGTATTTGTTGTTATAGCGGCAACGGAAATACATCATTTGTGAAAATTTCAGCTTTCTAGCTATCACGGTTTATGAGATACAGCCTGGAGACAGACAGACAGACAGACAGACAGACAGACAGACAGACAGACAGACAGACAGACAGACAGACAGACAGACAGACAGACAGCGGAGTCTGAGTAATAGGGTCCCGTTTTTACCCTTTGGGTACGGAACCCTAAAAACTACAAAATCATGACATTCGGCCATCCACTTTTGGGCAACCTCCCGGTGCACAATAATTAAAATGTATGAAAGTAAGTCAATTATTTACAAAACAATTATTAGGAACGTAGCTCGACATATTATAATTAATTTAACACACGAAACACGAAATTTATCGTTATTTACCTAAATATAAGTAATTAATTAATTTAGAATTAAATTCCTAATACAGGCAATAAAACTTATAGTTATCGTTTTTGTCTGACGAACGTAACTATAGATCCTCAAAGTATATTTCTGAAACTCAAAGTATACTTATTCAAAGTAGGTACACTGTACACATATTATAAATCATGATGGTGATAATCAGTTACGGTATCTTAAAACTAAAGCTACGAGGGTTACAAACGCGCCCTGGTCCGAGAAGAACCCACAACAAACTCGGCCAGTTTTTGTTTTTGTATTACCATCTCACAAATATCTTAAATTACATAATAAGATTTATAATAATTTTAACAATTACATAATAAGCCGCTGGAACAATTCATACCCATGCCTGCCTAATCCTATCATTCTTTACACTGTAATAAGAATTTTCAATTAGGTAGGTACTTAGTTTACTTTTTACAAAAACTTTGAACTTAATCACTGAACCCTTAAAAGTAAGAAATTAAATTATCAATATACATTAATTCTTTTTTACGTACATAATATTCTTAAAAATAAAGGGGTTGTTTCAAATTTATATGGAGCCTGGGCCAGGTATTTGTACGGTATTTCAAAATGTTCGGGGTCATAAAATAGTAACATTTTTTTCTTTATTTCTTACTAAAAAGTTCAATTTACGAGGTACAATGCGAAATTATTTTGCAAAATAAAAGCGCAACAACATGCGTCCATTTTGACATTGACGTATATTACACGTGTCATGATGACATTTGACATAAAATTACCTGGGAAATGTGAATTAACCTTAAAATGGATGCTTCGCCCGTAGCTCTGTTTGACGCACGTGTCAGTGAGAGTTTTGGTGTAGTTTTTGTGCTTTTTTAGTGTGTAATAGTTGGTGTTGGTAAGAATATTTATATTGTGCTCGTCTTTCGCAGTTTCCACGCTGTGGAAACATGGATGTAGACCCCCTGCGTGTTCCCCCTGACCCGGGGGAGCACGTTGAAATCCCGACTTCAGATCCGCCCCCAGCATCGGCCTCCTCAGCAGGCCGTAAACGTCCTTTTGACGAAAATGCTTCATCTAACCCCAAAAAACCCATATATGACCCTTCAACCGCAAACCCCTCGGTACAATCGACTTACATCCATCCGTCCTTAACCGAACTTCCCACAAAATATCTGGAAACGGACTCTGGACCATACATCGTATATGTCTCTCGTGAGGTGGCTGATCCCTCGGCCGGCACCACGATCAGGGCTATTAAATTCGGACAATTCCTACATAAAAACAAAATCCGCTCTATTGTTAATGATGGTATAAAAAGCGTCGGTAGAAATAAAGTATCAGTTGAGTTCACATGTGGAGAAGCTGCAAATAGTTTTTTGACAAACCCAATTCTTGAATCAGCTGACTTCAAAGCTCACATCCCCACATTTAATGTCACACGAATGGGATTGGTTCGAGGCGTCCCGGTTGACTGGCATCTCGACGAATTTGTTGAGTCTCTCGAACTCCCTCGTGGATGTGGGGAGGTTCTAAAGATTAGACGATTAAACAGAAAACAAGTTACTGATGGCGTTGTCACCTGGATCCCGACCCAGTCGGTTGTTGTGACTTTCAGGGGGCAGATGCTTCCTGTTAAAATCCTTTCATACCACACATCTCTCCCAGTTGAAACTTATATGTTCCCAACTATTCAGTGTATGAACTGCTGCCGATTTGGACATATTAAATCTCAGTGCCGATCGAAGCCTAGATGCTATAAATGTGCACGAGAACACTCAGGTGATACATGCGATTTAACTGTAGATGAGGCTTCCTGCATTCTCTGCACCGGTAGGCATCTAGCCACAAACAAAAGCTGCCCAGAACATTCTCGACAGCAAGCTATTAAACAGCTCATGTCACAAGAAAACATCTCCTACATTGACGCTTCAACCCGTTTCCCTCCTAGTGGTCCATCCTACGCTGAAAAGACTAAGTCCCCTCCAACATACCCGTCTAAGCCCAACCCCACAACCTCTTCTCAACACAATCATTCTCCTAACCAATCATATCGTGAAACCAAATTCCGCACTCCTCGTCCTAGAGCCCCAATGGCAAAGGGATACGATAGGCAAGCCCACCAGAATATCACTGGCAATTGTTCTTCCTCCCTTGGCAACGGTTGTGCTATAAATAATAATGATCACTCATATTCCCGTCAAAACAACACTGATCTTATCCCTCTTTTAACCAAGTCATTAACCAACATTTTAGAAAAGCTGAATAATCAATCTTCACCGCCCAACGTTGCCCAACTTATACTTGAAATCCTTACTCTACTCCAAAATGGACTTAGTCCAAATACTGCAATGGAACTGTAAAAGTCTGCGCAGTAGAAAACATGAATTAATCCTTCTAATAAATGAATACAAACCTGTTATTCTTGCCATCTCTGAGTCATGGCTCAGGCCAGGTTCTCATTTTAGGGTTCCAGGCTTTGCCTGTCTTAGGGATGACAGGGATGATGGGTATGCGGGAAGCGCCATCCTTATCCGGCGCTCTCTCGTTTATTCTTCCATCCCCCTTCCCCCTCACAGCTCTCAGTTTAATGCTGTTGCTGTGAGAATCCTTGATACCTCCTTTCTTTCTGTATATATACCTCACCCCCACTCTTCTCTCATCTCAGATTTAAAAGCTATAATATCATCTCTCCCTCCTCCAGTTGTAGTGATGGGAGACTTTAACTCCCATCACACAGCTTGGGGTTCCCATTCATGTGATGGGTTTGCAATCCTCTTGTTGGAACTCTTTGATGAACTTAATGTTTGTATTCTTAACAATGGTTCTCCAACAAGGAGAGTGTACCCGGATCAAAACCCTAAATCTGCCATAGACTTATCTCTTTGCTCTCCCTCTTTAGCCTCTCTTTTCTCCTGGCAAACCCTACCAAGCACTCACGGTAGCGACCACTTTCCAATCCTACTATCTCTGGCCCAAAGGTCTATCCCACTTAAAAATACCAATCCTCTTGTGAAATACAAGCTCACTAAAACAAAATGGCCACCATTTGCTGATACTGTTGACAGGCTTATTGACTCTCTTCCTAGTCTAGGGGCCAACGGAGACTGTCAACTTTACTATGAGAATTTTGTAAAAATTTTAATTTCATCTGCCGACCTCCATTTCCCTATCAAAAAAACTGAACGAGATTTTTACTCATCCCCCCCCTGGTGGGATGATGAATGCACAAACATAATCAATCAACGCAAGGAAGCAGAAATTTCTTACACGATGGATATGACCCGTGACAATTTTTTGAAGTACCAGCGTATTGATGCTAAAAGTAGGAGACTTACATCTAAAAAGAAAAAAACTGGCTGGGTATCATACTGTGAAACCCTAGACCCCTGTTCTCCTTCTTCTACTGTTTGGAATAAAATTAAAAGATTCCGCAGTTCTCAATCGCCTAATGACCTCTCATCCAATGATTCAAGTACTTGGTTGGATGCTTTTGCAGACAAACTCGCCCCACCTTATGTTCCTTGTGAGAATACTGATACTACTTTATCACCTATTTCCTCTAATGACGAAATGGATGCCCCATTTTCTTTTGCTGAGCTTCAGGGAGTTCTCTCCGGTCTGAAGGACTCTGCCCCAGGAAATGATGGTATTCCATACTCCTTATTAGTGAACCTTAGTGACAAAGCGAAATACTGCTATCTTGATATGATCAACAGGTTTCTATTAACAGGATTCATCCCGGAACCATGGAGAACTCAAGTCATAATCCCAATACGGAAACCTGGCAAAGACCCCCTTGACCCAAATTCATATCGCCCCATAGCTCTTTCTTCAACTCTGGCCAAAGTTATGGAGCACTTGATAAAAAACCGACTGGAATGGATAGTGGAAAGTAGAGATTTGTTGGCTAAGTCCCAATTTGGCTTCAGAAAGGGGCTTGGTACAATGGACAGTGTTGCAGTCATTACGACAGATATTCGAACAGCCCTGGCTAAAGGAGAGTACCTAGTGGGTGTTTTCCTAGATATAGCATCGGCATATGATAATGTTCTTCTCCCAATGCTCAGGCAAAAACTGCAACAGCTGAGTGTTCCGCCGAGACTAACACGTGCCATTTGCAACCTTCTCTCAGGCAGAAATATTCTGGTGAGATCATCCTCCTCCTCTCTTCCCCCCAGAACCATCTGGAAAGGTCTCCCTCAGGGCTCTGTCCTTAGTCCTCTACTCTACAGCATTTACACAAATGATCTTGAATTGTCTGTCGTGAGCTTCTGCAACATCCTTCAATATGCTGACGACATCGCTTTGTACATATCATCGAACTCAATGGAGATTATTTCAAGTCGTCTCAACTCTGCTTTACACTATTTAGGTCAGTGGTTATCCGATCATGGTCTCTCTCTTTCTATCGATAAGTGCAAGGCCGTCATTTTCACGAGAAAAAGAATCATCCCAAACCCCAATATTGCCTACAATGATCAACACATCTCCCTTGAAACCAAAGCAAAATTTTTAGGTGTTGTTCTTGACTCCAGACTGAATGGCGCAGCTCATGCTCAACATGTAAGCCGAAAATGTGAAAGCGGTATTAACATCCTCCGTGCGCTATCAGGGGTATGGTGGGGATCTCATCCATACTCCCAAAAACTCTTATACAATGCCATAGTCCGAAGCCATCTGGACTATGGGTTTTTTGCTCTAGATCCTATCAATAAAACGGCTACAGAAAAATTGAACAAAATTCAATATAAAAGTTTGAGAATAATACTTGGCGCCATGAAGTCTTCCCCCACAAATTCATTGCAAGTGGAATGTGTTGATCCCCCAGTTCAAATCAGAAGCCAGTATTTATGTGACCGTTTTGTCTGCAAAGTTTTACAGCTCTCCTCACACCCACTACTGGACAGCCTTCGACGGCTGAGTTCTGTCATCAGAGCCAACCAAGACAAATCCTTTCTTTTAAAAAGTTTCCTTAAATTTACATCCCTCCCACACCCAATTAATTCTTCCCCCAGACTGCCTCTGTTTTCTACCCCTTATAAAAGTTTGATTTGTAATCCCCCAATTGTTAATCTTGGTATTCACAAAGGTTCAGTTGAGGCTAACCAAAAATTTAATGAAATTATTCAAAACGACTGGCCCGATTTCCTTACAATATACACTGATGCCTCAAAACTATCTCAGAATGGCTGTGTTGGAGTAGCATGTTGGATTCCAAAATTCAAAATTAGTATACAATTCAAGTGTCCCCCAGAATCTTCAGTATTCACAGGAGAAGCTATAGGCATATTAGAAGCAATCCTTTTCGTGGAAGCCCATAATATTAGACAAACTATAATACTGACTGACTCCCTAAGCTGCTTACAAGCCCTTAAAGATAACCCTTTCCATAGTAAGGGGAGAGTCTCTGTTGTGTTCAGGATCCGGGAGGTGTTATATTCTTGCCAGCAGAAAGGCCTAAGCGTTACACTGGCCTGGATTCCGGGTCACTCTGGTATTAGTGGCAATGAGACTGCCGACGCTTGCGCTAAACTTGCAGTTGAAATGGGTACTATGACCCATTATAGTAACCACCCACAAGACCTCCGTTCCCTAGCAAAATCTGACTTGGAGAGCTCTTGGAACTCAATGTACACTGAATCGATTTCTATCAAGGGTAAGCATTATGCTTCTATACAACCTGATATCCCACGACGACCTTGGTTCTTCTTTCATAAAAAATCGGTTCGCTGGGTCACCTCTACTATCAGTCGTCTTCGAATTGGTCACGCCTGCACCCCCGTACACTTGGCAAAATTAAGAGTGCGTGACAGCTCCCTGTGCGAGTGTGGTCTGGACGAGGGATCAGTCTCTCACATTTTCTTCTCCTGTCCTATTCTTCCCTTTAAATTATATGATGTTCTTCCCCCTAAAGTTCCCCGTCCCTTGAATGTTGTGTGTGTCCTAATGTTAGCCTATAGTCCTTATGTTAAGTATCTTTGTAAATATTTTAAAATTAACAAACTTAAATTGTAATTTGTACTATAGTAGATCCCTATTATTTTTATATTTATTTGTGTTTGTCTCTTTATGGTATTCTGTTATTTAGAATAGTTTACTAACAAATATATTTATGCCTTCTATTACAGAGCGTTTTCACAAATTTTTGCACTGTAACCGGCCAATCTCCTTTGTGCCTCCCTCAAGTTACTCGACACTGGCGAAGTGCATTGTGCTGTTTTGGCACTAATAAAAGCCATAAACCAAGAAAAGAAGAAGAAGAAGAAGAACCTTAAAATATCCAACAGCAGTCAGATTGATGGATGGATGCGCTGCGAGAGTTGCTATTCTACAAACGTACCTAATTAAACATTTTATTTTTGTACCTCTTATTCACTGTAAAACTGCCAAAAAGCATATTTTATTTTGTTTTCTATGATTTTATACTATTTTTTGGAATACTGTACAAGTACCTGGCCCAAGATGAAACAACCCCTTTAACAGAAAATCATGACATACGTAATTAGCGTAAATAAATTAATCGAATTTTGTAACATAAACCACCCATGTTATGAAGGTAAATAAAATGATTCCAGGCGACCATTTTTGTATGTTCTCTGAAATTGGTCGGGTCGGGTGTCTCGCGTTGTGGGGTAGCCAGCTGTATTTTCATATTTACCCATGATTGAAACCCAAAATTAAGGGAAAAAAGTGACAGTCTATGTACATAATATATTAATAAGAAATTTTATCCATTTACCAATTTACGATAGATATTTTGAATGAAAGTCATTTAGGTAGTAAAATACCAGTAACAATACTTGTTAATTTTCAGGTTTCAAAACAAATCCATACGTGAAAATTATGAATAGAATCGACAAGACGAAATAGTTGGGAGCCAAGCAAATATGCACACAGGTGTTCCAGGCATTTTGAGAAGTAATGCTTTCGCAAGACACCCCCACCACCACCACTACAGCCCATTAACGTCCCACAACTGGGCACAGGCCTCCACTCTCATAGGAGAGAGGGAATTAGAGTTTAGACCCACCACGCTGCTCCAATGCGGGTTGGCGTGCTTCAACGACTATTATCAAGTTAGTGATAACAACCAGGACCGACGGCTTAACGTGCTCTCCGAGGCACGGGGGTGAAACACCGCCAACTTCCTAACTCCGGGCTAGTACTGAGAATTTCTAGCCAGAAAACCCCAATACTCAATTATGGCCCGACCCGGGACCTCGTCGGCCGCGGTCGAACATGACGTATTCCGTATTCGCAAGACACAGCATGACATATTTGTATGAAAATTCAATACCAACGCTGCATACGCATGTAATTCACAATTTTATGCATTTAGTTTCACTTATTGATTTATGCAGTTTATACTAACCTAAACTACTAGACTACTAGATTTCTAATATTGCAAATAAAAATACGGAGATGCCAATTCGTAACTTTAATTTTATGCCTATCCAATGATGGTACCACCCTTACGAGGCTTTAGAAGATTTTGTATCATAACAATACTTGATTGTTTTTATGTCAGCTCTTGATCAATACAAGTTTTATGCGTGACGCTGTTTTTTATTACTTGTGTAATATCCACTGGACTCGTGGACGGAGTATAAGAGGTGGACTTGCTACTAAAAGAATAATGATTATGAAAGTGAGAAGGCGTTATACAGGATGGTCCAAATAGTGACGTCTAAAGAAAAATTAGATTCCTCATACTTAGACCTATCAGAAAATACGCTATGTATGTTCAGCGGTTTTTGGTAGTTTCGAGTTATAATTTTTTTTAATTTTATCGCGGGATTTCTGAGGGAGTGGGTGTTAATCCCAGTTGTCCCAGTAAATAAGAACAAGTCTTACAAAGGAACTCCCGTTTTTACCAAATGGGTTGAGTCCTAATGAAATGTATGACATATTCTTTGATACTTTCAGTGAAATATTCAAATCAATATTCACCAGTAAAACGGTCTTAACTGCTGATGCAAATGTTTTTAACGAATGGGCAACAAATGAATTGCATAGAAAGAGGCAAAAATTATATGAATTGTATGCAGAGTGACAGTATGATACTAGTGATGAGTTCAAGCAGCTTGTTCAACTGTTTTCCAAGGAGTTTAAAAGAGATTGCATTGTGGCTAAATCAAAACATATTCAAACTAAGATAAAAAATAGCTCCAATGTAATCAAAACTACTTGGAACATAGTGAATGAAGAAACAGGAAGAGCAACACGGAAAAATTGTGAATTTAAACTTAATGTCGATAATACGCCAGTAACTTCGGACTCCGAAGTTGCTTCTGTTTTTGAAGGCTTCTTTACGGATATTCCTGTTTCTACCACAGAATCGTTGAACTCCTCACCAAATGCCGCTCTTACTTTACTGGAGGATAACGTGCCTGAATGTAATAACGTTTTAATATCATACTTGCTCAGTAACTAGGGATTACTATGGTGGAAAGTCTCCTTGTAAGTTGGTGTTTGCAATTCAAGGCAACATTACGTCGCACTATGCTTAAATTGTAATGTTCACATTACAGTTCAAGCTATGCAAAACTCCTTGGTAAACAATCTCTTTTCCTATAAAAACTTTTTACTGAAAAAAAAACACTGAACATGGCGGCATTTAATTTCCATACATTTCAAACTATGCAAAACTCCTTGGAACTCAGAGCCGTAAAAAAAAAATGGAAAACTATTTAAGAAAAAAAAATGGAAATGGCGGCATTTCATTTGATCTGAAAGTTTGTGAAGTTTGTTCGTAAAGTGATTTTTTATTTTTTCTCTAAATTTGCTAATTATTCTAATTAAAATTTCATTTTGCATTAGGTACCAATGTTTTATTTACCTCGCAAGAATGATATAAAGTAGAATGCTTACCTCGGTTGCAAGTAGCTATTACACCCTCGAACTATATTCACCCTCGCTCGCTGCGCTCGCTCGTGTGACTAAATATCTCGGGTGCACGCGATCCATTAGCGCCCTATGCGAGCTGAGCTCGCACTGGCGCCAAATTGGATCTTGTTCTGTAATAGCTTACTTACGTCCCTTGTGTAACAATCTACTATTAAATTCTGTCACGTTAACTGCTCTGACGTTATTAAAGCATTCAAATTAATTAACAATAAGAAGACAAATGATTTGTGGGGCATTTCCGTTAACGTTGTAAAATCATTGATTGATATCGTTGCACCCGAGTTAGCATTAATATTTAATAACTGTATTGATTGTGGTGAGTTTCTTGACTTAATGAAGCACAGTAAAATAATTCCTCTATTCAAATCAGGTAGTACCAGTGACCCCACTAACTTTAGACCTATATCTGTACTACCCACTTTCAGTAAAGTATTTGAAAAATTAATATTAATTCAATTGCTTAAGCATTTTTGTAATAATGACTTGTTACATAGTAAACATTTTGGATTTACACGGGGTCGCTCAACAATCGATGCTGGTGTTGAGTTAATTCAAAATATATTTGAAGCCTGGGAAGAGTCACGTGATGCACTTGGCGTTTTCTGTGATTTATCCAAGGCTTTTGATTGTGTTGATCATGAAACATTAGTCAGAAAACTGCACCATTATGGAATTAGGGGTGTAGCACTGGATATGATGAATTCCTACTTAAAAAATAGGATGCAAAAGGTAGACGTCAATGGAAAGCGGTCTTCCGGATCGATTGTAAAAATGGGGGTTCCACAAGGTTCAATTTTAGGGCCTTTTCTATTCCTCATTTACATTAATGATCTTCCTTATCTTGCCAAAGATAATCATGGGATAGTATTGTTTGCTGATGATACATCACTTTTGTTTAAAATAAATCGTTACGAAACAACTCTTGACGAAGTAAACAATTCTCTCACTAAAGTGGTACTACTCCTCAATGGAAAAAAGACAAAGTGTATCAAATTTACATTACCTAATGTCAAACAGGTAAAAACCACTGTACAACTTGATCATGAGGAATTAGATTTAGTGGATACCGCTGTTTTTCTCGGAATAACGTTAGATGCTAAACTCCAATAGGGCCATCACATAAATAACTTATCGAACAGGCTTAGTTCTGCTGCATACGCGGTTAAAAAGATTCGCCAGTTGACAGATATAGAAACTGCGAGATTAGTTTATTTTGGTTACTTTCACAGCATTATGTCATATGGTATATTATTATGGGGTAATGCTGCTGATATTAATTCTGTTTTTGTGCTGCAGAAGAGGGCTGTTCGAGCCATATATAATATGGGACCAAGAGAGTCACTAAGAGATAAATTCAAAAAAATCAATATTATGACAGTGCACAACCAATATATATTTGAAAATTTAGTATACGTGCATAAACACATTGATAAATTCAAGAAGAAAAGTGATTGTCATAATGTCAATACTAGAAATAAAAATAAACTTGTAATGCCTTCTTCTAGGCTTAGTAAAACTAGCAATTCATTTGTTGGAAAGAGTGTCCGCTTCTACAATAAGCTCCCAGAAGACATGTTGAAGATGTCTCTGAATAAGTTCAAAGTTAATGTAAAACGTAAACTTATTGGAAAATCCTATTACCATGTGAAGGATTACTTAAATGACAAGGAAGCTTGGCAATAATTTGCTCTAATGGCTCTGATAGTTAAGATGATTTGTGAGATGGTGATAATGAACCCCCAAAAAAAACCCCCAGCTGAGTTTGTTGTGGGCTCTTCTCAGACCTGGGCGCGTTTGGAACCCTCGTAGCTTTAGTTTTAAGATACCGTAACAGATTATCACCATCATATTTTTATGTAACTGGACGTCAATAAGTGTAGTGCATCTACCTAAATTGAATAAATATTTATGACTTAAGACTTATGACTTATAATAATTTTTTCTTTTTATTTAGTGTTCTTTTCCGATTTTTTTTTGTGAACATGCTTGCTATGTAGTGCGCTACTTTGCATAAAATAATTACCATCTTAAGCTTCCCTTATTAGTTAAAAAATTTGGTACTTTACTTCTGTGGTAGATACTTAAATTCAGAAAAGGTCTAGGTACGAGGAATCTAATTTTTTTTATTTGGACGTCACTATTTGGTCCACCATGCATATATTTATTCTGTACCTATAAGATCATAAATTAAACTACTCATAAATTAAATTAAACTATTCACAAATTAAAATCTTTTAATCTGTATTTACTTTTTATTATTTTCCTTATTACAACACAAACCTAACTTATTTGAAGGGTGTCCGAAACGGAAGTGAATTGAATTGTATGTAAAACCGAAACATTGATTAAAAATACATTGAATTTGCATTTCACTCTACTAGTAATAATCCAACTAGTAATAAGAATTAGCAGTTTTCCCACAAAATAGGATAAAAATTGTATGATGGCAATAAGAGTTGTTGTATAGTTAAAGTACATGTAGTTATGTTAGCGCTTTCCTGTGGCGCTTTCGCATACTGTATACGCTGACGCCCTGTCTATATCTCTTTCTCTGTCTACGACAAGATATGACTTTTATTTTGACAAATGACACTTTTGACATGAGAGTGGTAACATAAAGAAAGTATATATTTTTAACATCACGGCTCTGGGTTCTTACCCCTTTAAGCGTCAGTATTACCAATAGTAAAATATAATAATTCTTGTCAGAAAAATTAATTTCTTGGTAAAGCACAAGCCATAGCCCGACCTAGCAGTGTCCCCACCTTAGGGTATTTTCCCCTAGATTTAGGGGATTTTTGAACACTTAGGGGCTTTTTTAGGGTATACAATTATTTAGGGAAATTTTTAGGGGAAAAAAAATTATTAGGGAATTTTTTAGGGAAAGTTTCAACTTTCGGTTCGAATCGGTGACTACGTATAACTCAACGTAACTTGGTGTGCCGATGTTACCCATGAAGTAGGAATCAAGGAATTACGACTATGATGTTACTTTTCTCTATGGCTAGTACCAAACAAAATATATTTTTCTCTTTCGCGCTCATAGAATTGTGTACGTGGAAAGAAGAGATGTCGAATACGAATAAAGCTGCTTTATGTGTGCGAGGTAAACTGGTTTTTATGGATTAATACGTTATGGTTTAGGTACTCTTGGTTGTTTGACTTGGTTGGTTTGACTGTCAGTGTTTTTAAACTAGGTAGTGTGTTTTTCGTTTTTCGCTTGTTCCAAATGTAGGTACGCTGTGCACCATTGTCCTATGACATTGGGCGCTTCTTCATTGGACGGCCCGGCCCCGGCCCGGCACCGACACCGACATTAGTGGACGCATAATTGTATGAAGTTGTATGGCACGCTGTCTCACTGGGCCGGCCCGGCACCGACATGTCGTCGGCAGCAAGTCTCCCACTGGTGTCGGGCCGGCATCGTTGTGCATGTGTTGTGTACCTACGCATACAAACGTCCATGTGGGCGTGCGAGTGGTGTGATCAGTGACACCGCCCCGCGCCACCGTCGCTCTAGTACACAATTCATTTGTATTTTTCGATTTTTATTTTTTTCATTAGTAAATACCAAGGGTAAATACTTAATCAAAGCTGTCTTTACTCACACGGAAATAATTGAAAAACTTATCTGGGTTATTGGTTAATTTTTCAAATAAATACACGCCGTCTAAATATCTTACTTTGATTAATATCTTACTTTTATAATTGGATCTCAAATTCACTATAATAAATTAAATACAAGAAATATATTTTTTTTATCCACTACAAGTTAGCCCTTGACGGCGATCTCACCTGATGGTAAGTGACGATGCAGTCTAAGATGGTAGCGGGCTAACCTGTTAGGGCATGGCAGTTATATTAAAACCCATACCCCTATTCGGTTTCTACACGGCATCGTACCGGAACGCTAAATCGCTTGGCGGCACGTCTTTACCGGTAGGGTGGTAACTAGCCACGGCCAAAGCCTCCCACCAGGCCAAACCAGGGAAAATTCAGAAATTATAAATTCCCAAATTGACCCTGCCGGGGATCGAACCCGGGACCTCCGCACGTTAAGACAACAGCGCTACACACTGCGCCACGGAGGTCGTTAATTTGTTATACGCTGCTAGTGGTGGGTCGTTATCGTATTTTCGACAAACGAAACGTAACCGTTTCGCCGACGACGAAAACGGTTGCAGAAAACGGTTATCGTTGCAACTGGTTTGCAAACCAGTTGCGACGACAACCGTTCTTTAGAACGAAACATATTTGATATGGAAAGAGTTGCGTTTTTTTTAGTGAAACGGTTGCAGTTTCTTACAACTGTTAACTCGACTGTATGTCATCGACATAAAGTTCACTTTTGATTGTAATAACTGTTTTGAGAACGAACGTGTCGTTGAATACATTCATTTTCGACTGTATGTCATCGACATAAAGTTCACTTTTGATTGTAATAACTGTTTTGAAAAACGAACGTGGAACGAGGACGACTACCAGTTATTCGAAGACTGGTTTGTGCAACGAAAACTGTTAACTGTTTTACCCAGGACGTAAAAACGGTTTACCGTCGCAGAGCCGAGAACGGTTTTTTGAAACGGTTTCTCGTCGCAACGCCCACCAGTATACGCTGCCATCGCTCTTGCTCACGCGGTTCGCGGACAAGTAACAAAGTAAAGCTTATCTCTAAAAAGAAATATCTTCCAGCCTTCCTTGAAAGTGAGTAAGGTGAGATTGTTAAGTGGTATAGATACCTAAGTACAACAATAATATATTTTTCATTACTCATACACGGAAAGTAGGTTTGAAGTTGCCTGAGAAGCGGGTTGAAAGTAATACTTTTCAGCCCTAGGGAGAATCGTTTTCAACTGAATTTTTATTGGAGTTCAAATGAAACACGATTTTTTTTTTTTTTTTTTTTTTTATACCCAAGTGCATCCATAGACAAGAAGAAAGATAGACTTTATTCATAAAGTAAAGACAACTGATTCATAGACTTTTTATTTTGACTTTCCTTATATTCGTAATGAAAAGCACAGTGTTTACCTCGGGATGAAAGACTTATTTAGTCCCTCGAACTATAGGCCCCCTCGCTACGCTCGGGCGCCAAACCCCGTCTCGGGACTAAATAAGTTACTTTCATCCCTAGGGTAACAATGTACTATTTCACCTCTCATGCTCTAAAAAGATGTCATTACAGCTTAGCGTAGGCGGACTAAAGTTATGGTCTAGGGATTAAAGTAATTTTTTTTTTAATAATTGACGGCGTTTTAAGTTATAGGTAGTAAAAATGTATAGTCTATGGTTAATATCAACAGCCCAAACTATTTTTGAAATAATTTGCACGCAATCCTTGGTTGAATGTACATAAGTATGCGTCAATGTGCTAATGTTACCCATCATCACCGCTCAATGTCTATGGTTCTTAATGGTTTTTTTTTTTTTTAATTCCTTGTTAACAATAAGGATAAATAAAGTTGGTATTGCGGATTGCCGCGAAAGGCTCAGCTTTAGAATACATACCGCGAAGTTTGGACGTTCACATATTTTTTTACAGAAAAACTCTGATGTGGTAAGCCTTGCACTAAAATATTTTATGTCGGAAACTAAATATTTTACGTCGGAAACTAATACTTTTCGAGAAATAATTTTTTGAAAAATCGCAATTCTTCACCACTTTTCACTATTTCGTACGACATTTGCCATAGATTACAGACTCATTGACGTTTAGTTGGCGTGATAGAGATTCGTTTTACGTAAAATAGTACTTATTTAAAGTACCTAATCTGTCATTAAAGTCCCTTTATTTTGACGTTTTCGAATAAAACACAGATTTAAGTGTACCAAAAACGGAACGCGCCAAAATTTTTTGCGCTAAATTGACAAATGACATTATTGAATTCAAATTTCAAATCTTTGAGTCGTTTTACGGTTTACTACTACTTGGTACTTTTTCCTCTTCCGCTCCCACTATCAAGAGCGAGCGAAGCGAGCTCGGGACTTGGGGGCACTCCGACTCGGATAGGTTAGGTTAGGTTAGGCGGGGTCTTACAGACCCCGCCATCCTCTTCTGTGGTTATTTACTTTGTTTACGTCCCAGAATAAGGAGCCCCGCGAAGCGGGGCTCCGTCGACCGGCCTTGGAGGGGGTGAGAGGGAGAGGGTGAAGTCTAAGGAGTTTTCCTAGCGTCCCCACTTTCTCCTTGCTTTGCTGACAGCATAGCGGTGGTACTTTTTCCTCTTCCGCTCCCACTATCAAGAGCGAGCGAAGCGAGCTCGGGACTTGGGGGCACTCCGACTCGGATAGGTTAGGTTAAGAAGAGGATGGCGGGGTCTGTAAGACCCCGCCATCCTCTTCTGTGGTTATTTACTTTGTTTACGTCCCAGAATAAGGAGCCCCGCGAAGCGGGGCTCCGTCGACCGGCCTTGGAGGGGGTGAGAGGGAGAGGGTGAAGTCTAACTCCCCCTCCCCCTCTAAAGTACTTTTTCCTTTGGAGGGGGGGGTTCACCCCCTCCCTTCCTACCCCTCCCCCCCTACCCCGATACTAAATTTTACCCAATTTGAGAACCTAACCTCAAAATTAAAAAAAATTAATATCTCGATAACTATTAGGTTCCTCCAAGTTTGGCTTGGAGGGGGAGTAGACCCCCTCCCCCCCCCTCTGGGTTAGTATACTAAAGCCCAACCACTATCAGTGTTAAGCAGGAAATTTGAGAACCTAACCTCAAAATTAAAAAAAATTAATATCTCGAAAACTATTAGGTTCCTACAAGTTTGGCTTGGAGGGGGAGTAGACCCCCTCCCCCCACCCCCCACCCCCCCCCCCCCCCCTCTCGCGGTATGTATACTAAAGCCCAACCCCGCGAAATCTCTAGAATTTTTATTGAAAATAATACATTTATTTATAGGGATGTTTATTTATACAATTTCGGATTTCGATGCACAATACGTAAAACAAGGTGAAGGCATAGGGTTAAAGTGAATGTGATTAGCATGAGTGATTAGGTATTTATTTGTTAATATCATCAAGTGAAAATAAAGATCTTACTCCTACCACTACTATCTATCTGTGACTCCTACTATTAAAATGTAACAACAGAATGGCATTAAAATAATTAAAAGTCGCTATTTATTTTATTTTCTCGCAATCGAAGTGAAAAGTAGAGTGTTTACCACGCGACTAAAAGCCATTCTACTCGATTCTATAGCATACCTCGCTACGCTCGGTAAGCTAAATATCTCGTATGAAATGGCTCATTTTAGTCCCTTGATGAACAATCTACTATTATTGAAATTATAAAATTCTACAATATTTACTTTAAAAAATGTATATACTGTATTACTTAAATAAAAACGACATACCTACTACTTACACTAAATAATAACAATACATAAACATATAAATTAATTAATATACTTATGACTTTAACCGGCAAGTAGCCAACTCGAGACTTTACTTGAATGAGGCCCTTAATATATAATATTATATTTAACTAGCTGATGCCCGCGACTTCGTCCGCGTGGATACACCAAGTTTCATCGAATTAACTTGAGAAATGACGGACTTTTATACAAACTTTCAACCCCTATTTCACCCCTTTGGGGGTGGAATTTTGAAAAACTGTGGAACACGTATGTTTTCATTTTTAACCCGCAGCTCATATACCAAGTTTCATGGATATAACTTGAGAAATGAAGGACTTTCATACAAACTTTCAACCCCTATTTCACCCCTTCGGGGGTGGAATTTTGAAAAACTGTGAAACACATATGTTTTCATTTTCAACCCGCAGCTCATATATAAAGTTTCATGGCTATAACTTGAGAAATTAAGGATTTTCATACAAACTCTCAACCCCTATTTCACCCCTTCGGGGGTGGAATTTTGAAAAACTGTGAAACACATATGTTTTCATTTTCAACCCGCAGCTCATATATCAAGTTTCATGGCTATAACTTGAGAAATTAAGGACTTTCATACAAACTTTCAACCGCTATTTAACCCCTTCGGGGGTAGAATTTCGGGATAAAAAGTATCCTATGTCCTACCTCGTAGTATGGGCTCAAATCGTGCCAAGTTTCGTTTGAATTCATTCAGTAGTTTCGGCGTGATGCGCGGCCAAGATACAGACAGACAGACAGACAGACAGACAGACAAAAATGAAAAAAAATACAGATTTGGCTTCAGTATCGAATAATGAGTGCCCTCCAAAAAAAATTTTCAAAATATCTTCAATGTACAGAATTTGACCTGTTACAGTTTTATTATAAGTATAGATAGATAGATACGTACTATATAATTATATTTATAAAGTTTAATGATAAATATGTATACTTTAACATTGAAAGTTGAAACATAATGCTGTTTAACTCTGAATTTAAATATATGTACTGACTGACTTTCCCTGATTTGTATATAATATATTATATAGGTACATAATAATATATAATCTAAATCTCCAACGATTTTCATGAAATTTAGCCTTTACTTTTACATAATGGAAATTGGAACGTATTGTCAGTGTGCGTGTTAGAAGGTTGAGCGCCTTATCAGTGAGTTCTCGTGTGTTTCACTGACTATTACGTGAACATTTGTAATTACAAATCTTATATGTTAACGACTTTTCACCCGTGTGAGTTCTCATGTGCCTCACTAAATCACTATTTCGGGCAAATTTGTTATCTCATATCTTGCATGAGTACGGCTTTTCACCAGTGTGAGTTCTCTTGTGCGTAACTAAACTACTTTTATTTGCACATTTGTATTCGCATATCTTGCATGAATACGGATTTTAACCAGTGTGAGTTCTCATGTGCGCTATTAAATAACTATTTCGGGCAAATTTGTTATCGCATATCTTGCATGAGTACGGCTTTTCACCAGTGTGAATTCTCATGTGCGTCATTAAATTACTATTTTGTGTGAATTTGTAATTGCAAATCTTACAAATAAATGGTTTTTCACCCGTGTGAGTCCTCATGTGCCTCACTAAAGCACTATTTTGTGTGAATTTGTAATTGCAAATCTTACAAATAAATGGTTTTTCACTTGTGTGAGTCCTCATGTGCAAAATTAAATAACTATTTTGTGTACATTTATATTCACATAACGCACAGGAGAAACGTCTTATAATACTGTGAGTCTTCATGTGTTGAACCAAGAGACTTTTTTGCTTAAATATTTTACGACAAATGTCACAAATGAACAATATTTTCTCAGAATGTGTACTACTTTGTGTTGAATTATTACATTGTAAACTACCTATATTATTCAAACAATCAGTTTTACTTTGTAAAGATTTAGATACAATTACTTTTACAGTATCTGTATCAGTACTAGAAGACCTAACAGCATTTTGTGCCTTCATCAGCGACCTGTCTTGTCTTGGAACAACTTTCATAACATCATATAATTTGACAAAACAATGTAGTCTTTTGTATCGGCAACTGATGTTTGTATCGGCTTCTTCAGTTGGGGGAACTTCTATTTCGTTTTTTATTGCAAGACTCGTGGACGGAGTAGGAACTGTAACCAAACATTTTGACTATTCCAGTTGTTTTTCTTGATAAAAGCGTAAAATTTAAAGCAAAATTGTAAAATTTAATTTTGCCAAGTAACTCAGTATCTCACCTGAGATCTGAGCCGCGAGCGCGGAAGTGCTGGGGTCTGCCTGCCTGTGAAATATATCAGAATGTATCTAGAGTGTATAGTAAATACACTCATAATTAATATTAGCATAGGAACTTAGTTTTAGGAATGATTGATCGGAGAATAAAGGCTATTTTTATTTTTATTTATTTTATTTTTATTTTTATCTAGAGTGTACTGGGGAGCCACTAGCCAGTATGTAGCTGTACTACGTATAGCAGGTTAGAGAGGAGGAAAGGGTATCATTATTAACGTAACTGCAACTTGAACTAAATGTTATTGGTACTGGCAGGTATACTGACTTGTTCTCAGTGATGAGTGAAGAGTGTGAAGAGCTAGAGCTCACAGCTGTATGAGGCTTGCATACTTGTGACGTGTCACATACATCATCACCGTCACCGTTCTGCCAAACATAAAACAAATTAATAACATTTCTGTCCTTCAAGAGTTTGAAAGAGCTCCAGATCTATATTATAAGCTATAATATGAACTAACGAGTTGATGAAAGTGTTCAACAGTGGAAAACTATCTCACCTGGAGATGCATGCTCATATGTTGCATGTGCGCTTGTTCATGGACAAATTCCTCCAAACAAATTGTACATTGGAAGGTAATACTATCATACTTTAGCAGATCCTGAACAAAATCATAATCATTGATATTATTGTCATCTTCATGTATCACTGACATGTCTCCATCAACCGACATAAGAGTCATCACTTCCTTCAGTTTTCACTACAGTTAAGTGATAAGTTTCCTCTAATTCCGCCTGTTTGTTTTCTGAGGGGTGTTCTAGTATGTGTAAGTCACAGTGGTCAGGTCCTAGCGTTGTCAACACCATATTACTCTTTAGTTGGTGTTTTGTGCGGTTTATCATTTTTATATGTTGTCTTGTTATCTGTTGAAATACAAGTTAAATATTCAACACACGTAGTACATGGACAGAGAAAGAATACATGTAAATGTATAAAATACTCACTAATTCATGTTTCTCAACTAAGTCCATCATCAGTGCACGCGCAGTTAAGCTCTTGTCTCTAAATTTACTAAAGTTTATCAATCTCTGAGCACATTGTATGCAAACTGTTTGTTTTAAATTTCCTTGATCATGCGGCTGTAACAAAATGTAATTAAAGTATTCAAACATTCCTATCAAATAATCCTGTTTTGTCCCAACAGTTTACATTTTATTGAGCGTATGAGATTCAAGAAGTAGTTTTAACTCTGGGATATATCTTCACTAAGCATGGCTTTATTCCGTACTAGATGATGCCTGAGACTTCGTACGTGTGGAATAAAATGTTTTGACTCCCACAGAAACTCTTTAGTTTCCCAGGATAAAAGTAGCCTACTTCCTTCCCCGGGATACAAACTATCCCCATATAAAATTTCATAAAAACGGTTGAACAGATGGCCCATGTAAAGTGAAAAAACTATGAAAGTGTAGCAGACAGACAGACAGACGCACTTTCACATTTATACCTTGTAGCTTTAGTTTTAAGATACTGTGGTCAATTACAATTAATATCACCATCACGTCTTATACTTTGTAAGCATGACGTTCAGAAGGTGTACTTTGTAGGTGCCTATTTTGAATATAAATATGTTTAGAGAAGAATTGAATATAATATTAGTATGGAAGTATGGATGTGTACTTGTTGTACATAACTATAGATCATAAATTAACAACTTACAGGATGTCCGGTTAACTTTTCATATGCTTCTTCAAATTTGTGCTTACTCATTAGAAAAAGCTTGCTGTCAGTGTCTAGGCATATCATGCAAACCTGTAAATTTAATATACCTACTAGTTACTAATACATACAATGCTGCAATGTGGTAAGTATGTAAGGAAACGTGATATAATGAGTTACCTGCACTGTTGAAGGAATAGCACCAATACCAATCTGCCTTGAACCACTTTCTGTTTCATAAATGTCATCATTGAGAAAATGCTGTGAGCAAACCACAGCAGAGTCTGGTAGGTGACTGTCTTGTTTGCCGAGGGCTCTGAGCCAAGCGGCACGGAGATGCGCTTCACTGGGGAAACTGGAAGTTACCACTCATGTTATATACAAACAAACAAACAAACAAACAAACTTATATCAGAGTGATTTATGTTCTACACAGTATAACTTCCAGTTCCAGTACACTACAAGTTTACACACACAGATAACTCCTCGAAAGCTCTTGCTTTTTTAGTTCTGGTTTGACTACCTAATAAAGTGACATTTTGCCTACGACCACGGCTTGCGACTTGCGAAGTTGCGAGTCAATCTAATATACTCACCCATGAAAACTTACGCCCTTCCCCTCCGCCTCTGATGTGGATACATTGTCCGCAGTATTATTCACAGAGTACATTATATTATTATTGCAGAAAGGCACACAACACCGCATTTTCAAGGCTTAATAACTACCATATACTATATACTATACGCACAAGCAATTAGCAAATGACAAATGTTATCGATAGTTGATATTTTTCAATGGGTTTTGGGTACTGTGGGGTAATAGCTGACTGCTGATCTAAGATGAACTTTAGGTTTGGATTAACATTCAACTTAGTTATGCCTAGATATTCTTTGATAGTCTGAAGCAATAGAATTGAAATGTACAGTCGACGTCAAAATTGCATATAAAATAAGCAAATAAGTTGCTTTGCATGCGGTCGGACACCCACACACTTGCAGTAGTATAATATAAGTCGTTCAGCTTGTAGGTATTGTAATAGCCGAGTAATATCGATAATTTCACACTTCAAGTAAGTGAGCTCAATGGCGAGGTGTGGAACTACTTGGATTGCACACCGCAACTGTTGCTGGTTCAAATCTCGACCCCGTGCAGAGGTGGGCGTTATAACGAATAGCTGAAAATATAACACGTTTTTTAAAACTAACACTCTAACACGTTAGTTAAAAAAAGTCAATTATTTTTTGACTGCTATTTTAATCATATTGATTGCTGGTTTTTCAACTTTTAATTTGTAATGCGTCTAGCATACATTGCAATCAGAGCCATCTCGAGCAATTCTTTGATATTATTAAGAACTAAGAAGTAAGAGCCTAAAGACAAGTCAATAGTCAAGAGACTGTATCTAAATGGTTTTAGTAGCGGCCTACAGATGTCGCATGGCATGATGCAGTTTTTATCGTCAACTTAAACAAATAGAGTCTCTACAATAGAATTTAATTATGCGCCTAAATCGTGTTTAGTTGAAAAACAGTTCTAACTATGAAGAAAGACTATTTCAGTTTAGTATTTTGATATCAGAGGCCAGAGCCATCTAGTCTTAACCAATACTTTGGCAGTTTTGAGTCGAAATGTTTTACCACTTCACCAACAGATGTCGCATAAAATAACATGATGCAACATTTCGGCCAATAATAACATCATAAACGCAAAAGGACTGAGTTCCTAAACAGATCTTTATTCCAGAACAATAAGGTTGAATTTGTTTTGCGTCTTATTGAGATTATTAACGAAAATAACTAACTGCTTAATTGCTACTTGCCATTTCGTTTAATTTAATAATTTTATAAATTAAAATTATTCATTTCAGTTACGTTTTTTCCGCGTTGGCGAAAACATTGCCGATTGTCGTTACTTGACTGTTCGCGAATTCCAGAAATTATCAATTATTTTGACATGCGACGTTGAAAATCAATGAACTTATAGGTACGCCTGAATATTAACATTATTCATTAAAATAATTTGAATATATATTACGATTAACTAACTGATGTCCGCGATTTCGTTCGTTCGTTTTAAGTTTTTTTTTTAATTACTGTGGTAACTTCTTAATTTTCCGGGATATAAAGTTCTAACCTGCCTATCCTTCCCCGGGACAAAACCTACATCTGTACCAAATTTCTTCAAAATCGGTTGGAAGATGGGCCAGCATAACAAACCAACGAACTCACATTCGCATTATAAATTATAATAATCAAATAAATATTATAAATGCGAAAGTTTGGAAGGATGTATGGATGTATGGATGTGTGGATGTATGGATGTATGGATGTTTGTTACTCAATCACGCTCCAACGGCTGAACGGATCTGGATAAAATTTGGCACAGAGATAGATTATAGTCTGGAATAGCACATAGGCCCGGATTTTATCCCGGAAAATTAAAGAGTTCCCGCGGAGAACCGAAAAACCTAAATCCACGCGGACGAAGTCGCGGGCATCAGCTAGTATAATATAATAATTATTAATATTATTATGTAGTTAGGACTTAGGATTTAGAATTACAAACAAGATTCGGTAATTCAGTTGAAAATGTTAGTATTCAGACAGTCCTAAGCCTCAAAAGTACGAAGGAAAGTTCATTGAAATAGTCGAAATAGTCAATATCTCAATAACTGTTAAGTTATTAATTTGAGCAAACAACGAAAAACGAAAATAGCAAATAAGCAATTAAGCAGTTATTAAAAGTGACTATTGAAAAAAAGTATAACGAAAAAGTCTGCTTATCGTTTTAAGCCGTTATGCCCACCTCTAACCCCGTGTAAGTTTTTTTTTACTTTTTTTATTTGATGACTGATATTTTTATACCAGCAATAGCTTAAGCGGGTAGTTTAAAAAATCTCTGAACAGATATGGCCACTGAGTACTGACGGAGACGGAAGATTTGACACTCGTTAGTCGTTATTAGCAAATACTACAAAATTATTATAGGTAATTTACTAAGTTTTGCTGTTTCTTATCTTCAACAATAATGCAGGCTTATATTAATATGCAGAAGAGGATGCATATTATTATTGAGCTAAATAATATCGGATACAATATACTTAGCTCAAATTTGCAATGAAACTGGTTTCACTGTGAGTATTGTTTTTATTGTTAAAAAATGTGTGTTCATAAACTTAGGATTAGTTACATAACGTTTTATTAGTAAATATCTAAACAAGATACTTAGTAGTTTCAAAAGTGTTTATTTTAATCTCGCTGTTTGGTTTTTAGTGGACAACCAAGTGTTGGGTGTCGCATCCTGACGAAGAGAGTAATGCTTCACAACGAAGACATAATATTATAGATGAACAATATGAGAACAATATCTGCATACCAACTGTCGAGTTCGCGAACATGTTCGATACTTAAACACCAGCGCCAAAGCTGCACATTATAACACATGGAAGTGATGTCCAGCTGTTGATGTGCCACAACTATCATTTGTGCATGATAATTGTTGTCCTGTGCATCGATCACATATAGTGCGTAATTGGTTTAATCAAAACCCAGACAACAGTTATTCCCTGGCCAGTAAGATCACCAAACTTAAATCATAGAGAATATTATGAGGTTTGATGGTGCAAACTGGTGGGTTATGTGAAATGAAAAGACTGCAGAGGAAACGGAGGCTCACTGTATGGAATTATGGGAGAATATATTTAGAATAACGGATATCTATCCTAATATTACAAACGGATTCACCCGGCGGCGCTTGCTTGATGTTATTGAAAAAAGTGGAGGTTTTATTGAATAGTAATACTTTTAAAGCTATATAAAATTTAATTTTTAAGGCTTTAAATATGAAACATAACGTTTATTCTTTTCCTAACTTGTAATAATTATTATTAGTATATCTTATCAAAATTAACAGACAAAAAAGCAGCGCCGCCCTTTGCTTACTAGATTTTTAAGGTTTAGCTTCAATTTTCTTTTCTTTATGAAAACGATTACTTAAGCTATAACCTTAAAAAATGATAGAAAAAGTAGCTGAAGTTATTTATTACTTTTGAGAAAATGTAACATGATAACAATGAAAATAAAGTCGATTATCTAATAAAAAGTGTTTCTTCCAATTTATTTTGTTTGTTTTATTACTTATTGCACAGATGTAGTAAACAGATACCGCGCTCGGAACATGAAAGTGCGGCCAAAATTTATTCGAGTGTGCGTGACAGCACTGTCTGAACACATGCATCAGTGTGCGTGAAATGTTGCCAGATTAATGAAAAAGTGCCAAATTAATGAAAGAAAATCTATTTGTTGGTTCTTTCTTTAGGCCTTCGATTTCAACGACTTATGGTAGGAGAATAGCTTGTATCCTGGAAAAGGAGATGCGCATATTACTGTGGTGGTACGCTGGCTACTTTGGAGCTACGCTGAGTACTTTAGCGGTACGACGAATACTTCCAAGATATGCCAGTTAAATTGGTGGTACGTAGACTACTTTAGAGGTAGGCCGACTACTTTAGAGGTACGCCGACTACTTTAGAGGTACGCAGACTACTTTTAAGGTACGCCAGCTACTTTAGCGGTACGCAGACTACTTTGGTGTTACGTAGGCTACTTTTAAGGTACGCCAGCTACTTTAGAGGTACGCAGGCTACTTTGGAGGTACGTAGGCTACTTTGGTGGTACGCAGGCTACTTTTAAGGTACGTAGGCTACTTTTAAGGTACGCCAGCTACTTTAGAGGTACGCAGGCTACTTTAGAGGTACGCAGGCTACTTTTAAGGTACGTAGGCTACTTTTAAGGTACGCCAGCTACTTTCGAGGTACGTAGGCTACTTTGGTGGTACGTAGGCTACTTTTAAAGTACGCCAGCTACTTAAGAGGTACGTACGTACCTCGTACAGCTCTTCGTACCTCGAAAGTAGCTGGAGTACCTTAAAAGTAGCCTACATACCTTAAAAGTAGCCTGCGTACCTCTAAAACAGCCGGCGGACCTCTAAAGTAGCTGGTGTACCTTAAAAGTAGCCTGCGTACCACCAAAGTAGCCTACGTACCTCCAAAGTAGCTGGCGTACCTTAAAAGTAGCCTACGTACCTTAAAAGTAGCCTGCGTACCTCTAAAGTAGCCGGCGTACCTCTAAAGTAGCTGGCGTACCTTAAAAGTAGCCTGCGTACCACCAAAGTAGCCTACGTACCTCGAAAGTAGCTGGCGTACCTTAAAAGTAGCCTACGTACCTTAAAAGTAGCCTGCGTACCTCTAAAGTAGCCGGCGTACCTCTAAAGTAGCTGGCGTACCTTAAAAGTAGCCTGCGTACCTCTAAAGTAGCCGGCGTACCTCTAAAGTAGCTGGCGTACCTTAAAAGTAGCCTGCGTACCACCAAAGTAGCCTACGTACCTCCAAAGAAGCTGGCGTACCCTAAAAGTACCCTACGTACCACCAAAGTAGCCTGCGTACCTCGAAAGTAGCTGGCGTACCTTAAAAGTAGCCTGCGTACCTCTAAAGTAGCCGGCGTACCTCTAAAGTAGCTGGCGTACCTTAAAAGTAGCCTGCGTACCACCAAAGTAGCCTACGTACCTCCAAAGTAGCTGGCGTACCTTAAAAGTACCCTACGTACCACCTAAGTAGCCTGCGTACCTCGAAAGTAGCTGGCGTACCTTAAAAGTAGCCTGCGTACTACCAAAGTACCCTACGTACCACCAGAGTAGCCTGCGTACCTCGAAAGTAGCTGGCGTACCTTAAAAGTAGCCTACGTACCACCAAAGTAGCCTGCGTACCATCTGCGTACCAAGCAGCTGGCGTACCTATAAATTAATCGGCGTACTTCGAAATAAGCCGGCAGCGTAGCTGTTTCACAAAAAAAAACTATCTACTAACAGCCCATTTACACCTTTAATTTAAGGGAAAATATTTCAACGTAAATTAGCAACACTGATAGATATCGTTGAGGTTTTGTGTTTCAAGTCATCAGCAATTAATTATCATGGAAAAAAAATCTAACAGAATGAAAATATAAATTTTTGCCTATGAAACGAAACATCATCTTCCTTTTTTAATTTTTGGTAACAATTTTGACAGTGTTTCAAGACACAAGACGGCATTATTTTGAGAAACTTGTCTACACACACGTCACGTCAAAACTTCTCGACGCGTCGCATCCAACTAACTGAGAATTGTATTTGCTTTTCGTTTTGTATTCGCTTTGTTGGCGCGTCTGCCGTGTTCCGAGCGCGGTATCTGTACTACATCTGTGACTTATTGACTCATAATAAGCAATAATTGACACCACTAACATAGTTATAGCTTTCCTCCCAAAATAACTAACTTTGTCCTTAAGTATTATCTTGTTATAATTAATGTTTGCGTTTATAAATGGAAATAAAGATATATTATAATAAAGAATAACAAACAGACACAAAACACATAAACAAAACATAAATTTTGTTTGTATTCAAAACAAAATAAAAACTGCTGTAAGAGATTCGAACCTAGGTCATATGATGCGTCGTAACTCGTATACCAACTATATTATCACGACACTGGGAGTGGTTACTGTAAAGTGATGAAATAAACAATCAGAATAGACAAGGTGATTGAATAGGAATATTTAAAACCTAATGCTAATGACATAAGGTTGATATTGTTGACAGTTTATGGTAATGCAGGTAGTATTGAACTGAAATCGTTTGAACCTTACGGTGTTGATTTAAGGTTGATAATATTATTGACAGTTTATGTTTATCAGTGTGAGTGAGCACGGAGTTATTCACAGCATTGCTTGCAAGCGGTTTTAGCCTTAGAGCTATGTATGGACTTTTGCAGTCGACTGTACATATTATCCACATTCCACCCATGTATTATCATGTTAACCACAGAGTACATCCATACCAATATTATAAATGCGAAAGTGTGTCTGTCTGTCTGCTACGCTTTCACGGCCCATCTGTTCAACAGATTTTGATGAAATTTGGTATAGGGGTAGTTTGTATCCCGGGGAAGGACATAGGCTACTTTTTATCCCGGAAAGTTAAAGAGTTCCCGCGGGAATCAAAAAACCTTAATTCACGCGGACGAAGTCGCGGGCATCATCTAGTAGATTAAAAACTTTTGTAGGTACTCAATAAGTTAGCACTACTAAACAGTGTCTACGCCGTAGCAGAGAGATTCCACAGAGTTATAAAGAGATACGTCTCTACGCCACAGAGGTTAATTCTTCTATGCCACAGAATGTTGTTCTGCCAAAGACACAGACTACAGAATAATGTATATTATATATTAAGTCCATGGACTACAGTGTAAGTCAAAGACATAGAATCTGCCGTCTAAAGTTACGCCGTCTCACAGACATATGTGCGCCGTCTCGTAGACTGAGTAAGATCTATGATTCCTTCTGAAGAGATTCCTTCTTCTATGCGCCGTCTAGTCAAAGACGAGCAAGAAGACTTTTGCGTGGTTTTTGCTATGCCCATTTAAAATTAATTCTATAGTAATGCTTTTTAATAATTTTATCTTGATTCTGTGCCACAGTTCTGAGCTTTTACCAGTTAGGGCAACGAGGTCAAGTTTTCTGTTTTAAATACCAAATACCAATGCCATGAAATGAAATGGAACCTAGGGTCTCACTAGCTGTACTGGAGGTAACCTGTGAATGTACTCTGTGCTGTGAAGGTAACCCATAGATAAATATACAACAACCTGAAACACAATAGGTATCTACCAAAAATAAAATATTATATAAAACTTCTAACTAGTTAGTTAAGCTTAAAATTCTTATTATTAGTTAGGACCGGATAAGACCTCAGAAATCAGAGTATTAAGACCAGAGAGTAGAGACGTAGGACGTATGGGACGTAGTATTACTATAATACTTAGATAGGTAGGTACGTAATATTTGGATAGAAGATACATATTAGTAAGTAGGTACCATTTCTAAGTCGCAAAAATGAGTAAAGTCCATCTCTGGTAAAGCACACAAGCCGCAGCCCGCAATGCACAAACGTGAAACGTGCCGCAATGCGTGCTTTCCAGTTTAAGGTGAACGCACACTTATCCGAGCCGAACGCGTCGAACGAATCGAAGTCAAGGAGGCCTCGCACACTAAGAAGAATAACTAACCCATGATGTTCCATTGACAAATGTGATAGGTTTTGGCTCGGATGGGTGTAACGTCATGATGGGTGATAACGACTCTGTAAAAAAAGATTAATGCGTGATTTTCCAGGAATCATAATAGCGAAGTGCGTTTGTCACTCGGCCCATTTGTGTGCCAGTGAAGCTTGTAAACAGTTGCCTGAAGGAGTAGAACAACTAGCTCGCGATATTTACAATTTTTTTAAGCATAGTGATAAACGGCTTTTTGATTTTCGTAACTTTCAGTCGTTTGCTGCAGTTGAGCCCCACAAAATTTTGAAACCGTCACAAACAAGATGGCTTTCTTTATTATCAGTAGTTGAAAGGATATTAGAGCAATGGGAGGCCCTACGTCTCTTTTTTATCGACTTTACGACAAATCCTGCACAAAGAGCAAAAGCCGATGTAAGAAACAGAGCCGTAGTTATTCTTGAAAAACTCAGCAACCCATTCTACAAGCTTTATTTCTGTTTCCTTGAATGGTCGCTCCCTTTATTTAGTAAATTCAATCTGGAATTTCAAAGCGAGAAAGTACAAGTTGTTCACAATCTACATGAGAAAATTCGTACACTCTACCAGGAAATCCGAATGCGTTATTTACAACGCGAATATGTCATGAGGACAAGTATACATCAGATAAGTTTTGGGCCCAATTACTGAAAACAGAGGACTATTCCGAGCTGGCTCATTTTGCCTTATCTACACTGTCTCTACCTCACGCGAATGCCGATTGCGAGAGGGTTTTTAGTAAAGTCAATTTAATAAAAACTTACATAAGAAATCGGCTAACTGTGGAAACTGTGAATGGCACACTTCTTGCTGCAGAGAGCGCAAAAGGTCCAACACGAGCTGGAAATTGCATTAATTTCGAGCCAACGAGAGAGATGTATAGCCAAATGACTAAAGAAAAAATATACGGCACTAAAAAGAACGAAGAGAGTGAGGATGTTCCTGACATCATATTTGAATTTGAAACATAGGCATTAGGCAAAGTGAAATGGGTCGATTTGTGATTAAATATTATTTTTAATACCTACCTACAAATGATGTTTTATTTAGTAGATAACTTGAAACAGTAGGTATATTTCATTGTGTAAAATGTCCTAAATTCAAGTCATTTCGGTTTTACAACCTTTTATTGAATGTACGAGGTTTGCAAACCAAAATACGAGATTTTGAGCAGCTCGTGTACGAGGATAAAAAATCTAAGGTTGGCAACCCTGGCGCATCGGTCAAGTCGACCGCATAAACCGCGCCGAATCTGATGACGTATCCGAATTTGTCTAGGATTACTGGGGTTCTTGCAGATTCGGACGATTCGACGCGGATAAGTATGCGAGGTTTCATGAGATTTCATACACAGAATTCTAAAATTCGTTTAGTTCGATTCGTTCGACGCGTTCGGCTCGGATAAGTGTGCGTTCACCCTTAAGGGTATATAGTTATAAGGATTAAGGATAATGGTGGGATAATGTACTCAGTGCGTGCTTTCTAACCACGCTGTATATGTACCTATTGTAACTAAGTAAAACCCACGTAATTTAACCAGTCGAATAATATACCTTCACATCTGAGCAACCACATTAACCACAGATTCACACGGTGAAAGATAAAAATGTGGAAGTGGTGCCTTCTTATCATATAAATATTAAGCGTCTGTCTGCTACGCAATTTAGGCCCATCCTTTAGCCATAGATCCATACTAATATTATTGTGGCGAAGTCCCGCGAGACATACCTACTGAACCCTCGGGAATATCCGCTCCGACTCGTTTTCGGTCGGGATACTCCCGAGAGTTCCATTCCAAAGTGATTCCAAAATCCAAATCCAATCACTAATCAGTAATCAGTGAACGTAGTGGTAATATAGTCTATGATCACTCAGTGAACTCCATATTATTATACTCTTTGTCTGAACCCCGACGCTTATGGGAGGCCGTTAGGCGCTACATAGGTACTAGACGGCAGTCGTAATTCCTTCCTCCATGATAGGTACGCATTTATTTTTCAATACAGCTGTTGTCAAACATGGCTCACTTTTGTTTCTGGTCGGTGTGGCGCACTTTCAGAGGCTTTATTTATGATTCGAAAATTGAAGGCATCTTACTTTTACACGGTCGTGACTTACTTTTACAAGCTCGACACTTACTTTTTTTCCAAGTCAATTAAAAAAGTTTAGTAGCAAGGAGTTTTCATAGTATAGAATATAATCGGATAGGCTTTTTACGAGGAAAGATGAATGAATCCGTACGTTTTAGCATTGAATTTTCAAAATTCTTTTAAATGGTTGTTGATTAAATTTAATTACCAGTTTTAATTTAATTATTTTCAACATTTGACAAAAATCGAATAGGCTGTATACGCGTAGGTACGAACCCGTAGCCTAGTTTCGTTGAAAAAAAAAAATATGTCCAGTTGTAAAATAAACCAATGAAGTTTCCTTCGTCATTGGCACCAATTGGCACCGAGTGACGAGTCATTGGCTCTGTGGTCATTGGTAAATACGCGCCATTTGCTGAAATTTTTTATTTTTTATGTGATAAATTGATTAAATTTTTGTTAACATGAGTTCTAGTACTAATGATGAAATGGAATTAACTCCACCAGATATTTTATCTGAGGCGAAAACTGCGCAAGATGGAATTTTGCGATCGATTTGGATTTGAGCGATCTTCAACCCGTGCACAGCAGCAAATTTCACTGAATTTTAGTAATTGCTCAAGCTTTACTCTCAATTTTCAGAATTAATTACTATGTACGTATGTATGTTGAAATAAACTTGTAATTCTTTGATTTGTTTATTACTATTTCCCACAACTGTATTGAAAAACGTCGTGTGATACACGGGTGTGAAGGTTATTGCAAACTCGTGACATTAAAAACCCTCACCTTCGGCTCGGGCTTATTAATGACAGCTCGTTTGCAATAACCTACTTTCCACCCTCGTATCACAATATACTATTAATTCATTTCACTCAATACCAACTAATTATTACTACTATACCTAAAAGTGTAACGTCCGTGTAGACTGCCCTAATTAGTGTTTATCATAAATCTATAGACTTTTGTAATTCCAACTAATAAATAAGCAACTTTCAAAATAAAATAAATATTCTTAAATTACCTACATTGGGTTTGTTTAACTTCGATCCATTCCCATATTATAAATGCGAAAGTGTGTCTGTCTGTTACGCTTTCACGGCCCATCTGTTCAACCGATGGTACAGGAGTAGGTGTTATCCCTGGGAAGGCCATATGCTTTTTACTTTTTGTCCCGGAAAATTAGAGTTCCCGTGGGAATGAAAAACCCTTAATCCACGCGGACGAGATCGCGGGCATCATCTAGTTTAATTTACTATTGATTCTAACCGATTTTAACGGGGAGATACAGAGGCGTTTTTACAGAATATATTTTTAGTATGAAGAACCAAAAAACTGATATGGAGTACAAACTCAAAATAATTGGCAATTACCTACTTAGGAAAGTCAAAGCTGAATATGTAAGTAGGTCGTGCCTCTCAAGCAAAAAAAAAATACAAAACCTATTCAAACCATAGATCCACTAGGTCCAATCTACTTCTACTATGACTTCATTTACTTCAAAAATTATCTGCCGAGGTCAAAATTGGAATTACTATTTATGACTAGTTTTTGTTATTTTATTTTTCATATTATAGATAAGTTTGTGGGGCCTGAGCTGGGTTTGTGGGACTGTAATATTTGAGCTGGGGTTAGAGCCTATAACATCTACAGAATAATATAACCCCATCATCATCACATATAAAATATGGTCTATTTTGATGAACAAAAAAAGGAATATTGAGGCTCACAGGCCTCAGAATTCCTTTTTTTAACAGGGCACAGGGCAAGTCATACCCAGGCACTCTACAGGGTCAAAAGCGAATACAAAACAACATACAATCTTAATTTGTAAAGGAGAAAAGAAATTAAACAAAATATTTCTTGGACAAAAGTTTATGTCATGTCAATTCATAACAAACTTGGCCTTTTACATTTTGCAATTTTTTTTAAATATTATACAATATTAGCTCCGTTACCTATAGAGCCATCTGTGACTAACTTCAATTTGTTTCAACCTAAGTTTCTTTTAAAACGAGAAAGCAAATGAATTAACAATTTAAGAAAATACCTTCTTTACAAAATATCATATAATGGTGCATTTACACCATCTCATACATATAATATTCATATTATATACCAGTGCGCTGATTTTACTTCATAATATGCTATACTTTTATAACATAGTGTATCTATACTGCCAATATCTTAACAACAGATATTTATAACACATAATTATCTATTTTCTATAACCTGAGAATTCTGCCTTTCCTCTCATTATGCTGTTAAAGTTAAAATCTATATTGTTAGGTCTTGGAGTAAAAAAAGCATTTATCGGGATGACGGTACACAGAATTTCCAAAGCCAAAGCAAAGTTTAGGCTCAGCTATAGTTTAGTCGCCTCGGAGTTGGGACGTTCACATATGTTTTTACAGAAAGACCTTGATGTGGAAAGCTTTGCACTAAAATATTTTATGTCGGAAACTAAGTATTTTACGTCTGAAACTAATACTTTTCGAGAAATAATTTTTTGAAAATTCAGGACCAGAGCGGTTTAATACTTAAGTCAAAAGTTTAGGTTAGGTTAAGTTAGAACATGAAAATTCAGGTTCTTATGGGTTTAACATACCGAACTTAAGTAAAAACTGTAAAATAACATTGTGAAAGCAAACATGTATTAGTGTATTTTTCATGAGAACCTAACCTCAAGATTAAAAAAAATTAATGTCGAAAACTATTAGGAATCGACGAGTTTGCCTTGGAGGGGGGGTAGACCCCCTCCCCCCTCCCTCGCGCCGACTATACTATAGCCCAGCCAAAGTTTATTTAAAAGTGTCCCTCACAGGCACCATCACCGAACCTATTTCACAATTCAAATAAGGAACACAAGAGTATATGAAAAATAATACATAATCTGACTTTTGAGACACACCTCTGCCTTTGGAAACCCTAAATCACTTCTGGTGAGCAAAATTAAAAACTAGAACTGTTTGTAGGGGTTCTATTTAATTTGTCTTCTTAGATGCCGCTTTGGTTTCTGTCTCGGGTTTATTCTCTTTTTCTTTTTCGGTTTCCTTCTCTTTCTCTTCAGTTATCACCTCCTTGGCCTCCTGCTTTGACGCCTCGTCGAAGTTTCCGACTAAGTTAGGGACTTCGTCGTCTTCATCAAGCGGTTTCGGCGGCGCCACGCTTGACGCGATTTTCTTTAACTGGTTTAACCCTTCAGGCCCCAACTGACTCAGAATACCTGGGAGCATCTCAGCGATTTGCTTGTTCTCTCCATGCCCGGTTATAGCGAATGTGTTAGACGCGAGCGATGCCTGCGCTTTTGGATTGTTGAAATGTATCACTGTACCATCGTCTTTTATCATATTCACCTCCTCGATTCCCGGTATAGTATTCACTTGGAGCTTTTTGAGGGAAGACTGGAGTTTCTTATCATCTGTGGCGGCGGTCGCATGGACGACCTTCTTCTTACGCCTTGGGGTCCCCTTACCGCCTATGCGGACTTGCGACTGCAACTTCTTCAGCTTTTCGGTGTTCATTCTGTAATTTCAACAGGTAACACTTATCGGCAAAATAGCGACGCACTTTTTAATGATGTTTATGTGTTGATTTCAGTCGCGAACACACAGGTTTTCCATGTAACTTGATCGTACGCACGTGTTTTGAACACCGGTTAGTTACAAAGGGAAAATGGTGGATTTGCGGAGTTATTTCTGAATTTTGACGTCGTTCGATTGGCAGAATTGTGGAAAACTCGTTCCGTTTCATGCAAGTATATGAAGGGTGTGTTCCGAAATACACTGCGAGCACTGTAAGTCCCCAGTAAGAGCACTGTAGAGTGCTCGCAGTGCTTATAACGGAACACCCACGAAGTACCTACTTAATATATTAAGTTTAATAATTTTATACGCATTGATTTAAAAAATTAAGTGCAAGTCATTAATAAAAATGACTCAATCCTTTGATTAGACTTGGATTAGACTCAATGAATAAATTTAAATAAATCAATTTGTGTACGAACTTTTTTATTATTTTTTTACATTAATTGATGACAACAGAAAAATAATTATTAATAAAATTAATGTTTTGTAAAAATAAGTTGTAAGCAGATACCTAATGAGTTTTAACTTAGGCTGCGTTTAATGAAACGTTTTGCACCATTTTGAAGTTCTTGTTGTCTTCGCTAGATGGCGTTATTGAAACTTTCAATGTTTAGGACGGAAAATATTTTTTGGTTCTTGAACTAAGGTTTGGAATTTGGAGAATGGAGAGATTGAAGTTGTTAGAAAGCTCTGTTAGATGTCGCTTCAAGTATCAAAATCACAATAATATTAATTTTTAAAAGCTCTGAAATGCTATGTAGGTATACACAAGTATCTGCTTGGCAAGTGGAAGTTGGATACCTACTATAATAAGTAATAGGTACTTACTCACTGAAAATGTGCACAGACTCTGTTGTGGTGCAATAAGCTAAGTATGTTAATTTTATAACGAAATAAACGGAAAGCAGGACTATTTTTGAAAATTACTGAACCTATTTTGATATAAGTAGGTAGGTAAGACGTTTTACAACCTCAAATTCATTTACGTCTCTGCGCTAAGGTTACGTGATTTTTGAAGCAAAACTTCTACAGCGAAGCAAAGCTTCCTTTTTCGGACGGAAGTAACGTTCATACGTCACTTGCGCCGAAAATGGTAAGCAGCTTCTATTTAGCGATGGAATGAGTACAAAATAGGGTTTCGACTGCAAAAGGGATGATAATGAGGAGGATTAAGTGGAGCGGGCTCTTTGTGGACAAAATAGGGTTTAAACGACGTATAGCTATCTACTTACGAAGAACTTTGACAGTAATAAAATTGTCCTAATGAATGAGCTTATTTTGGCTCTTTTTGCTCGCTCAATTCTTTCCGCTAACTCTTCGTTGGTGAAAGTGCTTGTACATGCAGTTTTCCTCTAAGTAGGTACTAGTTAAACGGCATCCGTAAAAGTTAGGTAGGTACGCATAGTCTGTACATAGTATTTTTTTATAAACATGGCATCGCGGTTAATCAAATGTTTCCGAACTCGATATTCCGAGAAAGCTCTCAGTTACGAAAATAAACACCTCTCATCGCTAACACCAAGAGTTATCAGCCGATAAATATTTATCTGCATTTTACTAAATGCACTCTAAAATGGCCGCCAATAAAGCTGTCAACGCGGCATCTCTTCGCGCCATCTCGTTGATTATGACAGCTATTAATAATTTCTGAACGCGCCGATACGGTACCAACATTACAGTTTACTATAGAATGTTTCGCTAAAACGTTTCTGAACGCAAAGTTTACCGCACTTATTTGATGTGTTGAAAGATGTAAGGTTTCGTACGAAAGTGAGATATTGGATATACTTTTTCTCCAAAATACACAATAATATTATAATTTATTATTATTTAGGTACCTACCTACTCACAAACATCCGAACATACAAACTTACAAACATCTAAACTTTCATATTATTTGGGTAGAAATAACATTAGTAACAACTACCTACACAAGAGTGGATTGTGAATCTAGGTTTGGAAAATCCTGTGTGAACTTTTTTATTTACCAAAGTTTAATAAAAATTAAGATAAAAGTTGCTTAATTCTTGAAATTATTCCAGTTCCGATTTTCTTCAAATAGAGCTATTATAGAGTTTGATCTCAAACCACTCCTGTGCACAACTGTACACGAGTGACTAATAAACTAATGCATTTATATTTAGGATGCGTTACCAGTTTATTGCTTTTTTATAATCGTACTTTAGTACTCAAACGTTGATTTGCCGTTACAATAACCTACTCCGAGAGGCTATAAACTTAAAATCGCTTTACATTATGAGCAATGCGTAAATCTTGCGGACGTTTTGAGTACTTATATAGTTATGAAAATTATTATATTATTTTATTGAATATGAGTATCTACCAGTACCTACCTACCGGTAGCGGCAGTAATAGCATTGTGGTTAGGAATTAGGAGTCCTAACTCCTAACCGCAAACCTCCTATTCGGAGGGATCCGAATTTCAGGCTCCTATTCCTAGCTTTGCTGAGTAATTTACAAAATATTGCGAGGAAACCTAGGTAGGTACCTAAAAGTTTTCGATAACATCTCAAAGGTACAGTTCGCACGCGAGTTGAATGCAGAGTAAATGTATGTGTCACCATACATTTGCTCTGCATTCACTCGTGCGCGAAATATATGCGAATTCTACCATTGATCCGCACTTGGTCCGCGTAGTGACAACCCCGCTATGTAGTACAAAACTACAAACCCTAACATTCTGAGTTAATTATTATCTATTATATAATATGAAAACTTATAAATAAACCGACGCTATCAAATTAAGTTACCTATACTAATGGAAATCTGAATTGGAAAATAGTATGAAATCGGTATACTTAGGTTTTAGACCTAAGTATTTAGGGATTTTGTCATGCCTACTCTACTTCTAGCACAAAGCTTTCGCTCAGAGGTAGGTTTCTAAAGAATAACTATTAGATTAAGCTAGGTAAGGTACTTAACGGGATTTCTTTTAAGGCATATTAAAAAAAAATTGTACCTAAACTTAGCATATTGTTAGTATCATCGTGGTAGGTATCATCTAACACCCTAAACAAATGAGTATCCGTTTCGAATACCAACATTACAAAAACATAAAAGTTGCTTAATTCTTGAAATTATTCCAGTTCCGATTTTCTTCAAATAGAGCTATTATAGAGTTTGATCTCAAACCACTCCTGTGCACAACTGTACACGAGTGACTAATAAACTAATGCATTTATATTTAGGATGCGTTACCAGTTTATTGCTTTTTTATAATCGTACTTTAGTACTCAAACGTTGATTTGCCGTTACAATAACCTACTCCGAGAGGCTATAAACTTAAAATCGCTTTACATTATGAGCAATGCGTAAATCTTGCGGACGTTTTGAGTACTTATATAGTTATGAAAATTATTATATTATTTTATTGAATATGAGTATCTACCAGTACCTACCTACCGGTAGCGGCAGTAATAGCATTGTGGTTAGGAATTAGGAGTCCTAACTCCTAACCGCAAACCTCCTATTCGGAGGGATCCGAATTTCAGGCTCCTATTCCTAGCTTTGCTGAGTAATTTACAAAATATTGCGAGGAAACCTAGGTAGGTACCTAAAAGTTTTCGATAACATCTCAAAGGTACAGTTCGCACGCGAGTTGAATGCAGAGTAAATGTATGTGTCACCATACATTTGCTCTGCATTCACTCGTGCGCGAAATATATGCGAATTCTACCATTGATCCGCACTTGGTCCGCGTAGTGACAACCCCGCTATGTAGTACAAAACTACAAACCCTAACATTCTGAGTTAATTATTATCTATTATATAATATGAAAACTTATAAATAAACCGACGCTATCAAATTAAGTTACCTATACTAATGGAAATCTGAATTGGAAAATAGTATGAAATCGGTATACTTAGGTTTTAGACCTAAGTATTTAGGGATTTTGTCATGCCTACTCTACTTCTAGCACAAAGCTTTCGCTCAGAGGTAGGTTTCTAAAGAATAACTATTAGATTAAGCTAGGTAAGGTACTTAACGGGATTTCTTTTAAGGCATATTAAAAAAAAATTGTACCTAAACTTAGCATATTGTTAGTATCATCGTGGTAGGTATCATCTAACACCCTAAACAAATGAGTATCCGTTTCGAATACCAACATTACAAAAAAAAAACATTTCCTCAAACTTGTCACCGAAGTAACAGATTAGAGTTCAAATCAACATCCTATTAACAAAGTCTCGTTTTAAGGTAAAATATATTTAATTCTAATTCCGGGAACGTTTTTTTATTTATATTTGACAGAATGATAACGATTTGCCGTAATTGTTTTAACGAAAGAGCGCCACCAAAATGGCGCTGATTAATTGGGCGCGGGAAACGCGTTCAAAAAAAGAATGGACCGTTCACATTGTTGTCACAGAGTAGAGTTGTTGTTTTTTGGTTCTATACATAGATTACCTATTTATGTGCTAGTTTTTCTATTATTTTGCCCATTCCATAGTCCCTAACTTTGGAAATACGATTAATACGTCATCATACTTCTTAATTTAATATTATAAATACGAACACACTTTCATTAGTGTTTGTTGGTTTATTGGTTTGTCCTTCAATCACTCCGCAACGGAGCAACGGATCGACGTGATTTTTGGCATGGATATAATATGTAGTTGAGAGTGGAGAGTGACATAGGTGACTCCATAATTTTCCGGGATAAAAGTAGCGTAGTGTGTCACTCTCCAGGTGCTCAACTATATCACAAACTATTACAAAAAATCACGTCGATCCGTTGCTCTGTTGCGGCGTGATTGAAGGACAAACTCTCTATTTAACGTTCTCGATATATCAGTCAGTCAGTCAGGACTTTGAATTTTTATACGACTGCCTGAAAAAAGGTGTAGGTACTCGTATATTGTTTTCAGGGTTCATGAATGTATGTATGTATGTACATTTGTATATTCCACCATAACTTCTATACGCCTGAACGGATTTTGATGAATAAGGTATCGTTAGAATCCTTAGCTTATTCTGGGTGACTTATGCTAGTAAAATTAAAAAAAAATTGATAGGGTGACCATTGAGATTAACTATATTGTCATCATCAAGAAAATGATGAGTAGATTCCAAAAATATATAAGACTACTAGCGATCCGCCCCGGCTTCGCACGGGTAGCACTAATAATCCTAATCTATATAATATAAACTATCCTATCTCTCAAGTTAGATCGAACTGCACATGGTGTGCGAATTTTATTATAATCGGTTAAGTGGTTTAGAAGTCCATTGAGGACAAACATTGTGACACGAGATTTATATATATATAGATAAGTATTTCAATATCCAGTGATTCACAAAAAAATATCATTTAACTATGGCAGTCGTATTTTTTAATTCTTTGAGATAAATTCACTTTGTATTATATTTAGATAAATAATTATTGTACCTATTCTATTAAATAAAATTATGATGTTAAACTGCAATCTCAAGCCTCAAATACTGAGCTCAAATGTGTCAAATGTCGTTAAACATTAATCTTATCTATCACATAATACTATAATCTCTCTTTTTTCTGCGTAAGATTAGTTCGAAGTCATAATTTTTGAACACGACGAGATAATTCGAGGGGGAGCTCATTAGTTATCTAAACAGGTTGGATTAAGTGGATTTCCGAACGACCACCCAAACGCGCGAAATGTGACAGCTGTCACAATTGGCGGCAACTTCAATAGGGTTTTGACACGTGACTATACTTTTATGCTCTATGCGTGTAAATTATCTTTGGGATTAGCTGTTAAAGTGCCTATTTCTTCACAACGACCTCAATTTACATAGACGGCCCTGTTATACAAAGAATGTGAACTTATTTTATTAACGCCATCTAATCTGAAAAGCGGGACAGCGCTATGGCGGGGACAAGGACAGGCTTTACAGGTGAGGGGTAGGTACGCCCTACAAGTCGGACGCCCAACTTTTTTCTATGAAAGGGCACATCTACTTAGTAGTCATATACCTATATCGATGTTTATTCATGGATAGATTTGTATGAACAATGTCTTACAGTAAGTTTAAACCTGGTTTCGCACTCAACGTGTTAATGAAAGAAAAGTCCTTAAAACTTTAACATAAATACAATAATCAATATAAAATATCATCTCATCATGAATTAAATCTATTTAAGGCCCACAATTGAGTATGAGCTATCACGGCTCTCCTATTGGAAGGATATAGGAACATGTTACAGCCATTAGTCCACTAAACTGGTCAACTGCGGATTGGCAATATCACACACATTTCGAGGATATTGTGGAGAACTATCAGGCATGCAGGTTGGCACACGATGTTTTGTATAAAATGCACAAAATATTGAAATAATCCATATTTCCTAATATTATAAAATGCAAAAGTGTGTCTGTCTGTCTGTCTGTTTGCTACGCTTTCACGGTCCATATATTCAACCGATTTTAATGAAATTTGGTATAGAGGTAAGTTAATCCCGGGGAAAGACACTTAGGGTACTTTTATGCCGGAAAATTGGGGAGTTCCCCCGGGAATAAAAAAAACTTAATCCACGCGGATGAAGTCGCGGGCATAATCTAGTACCTCTTTAAAAACAAAAAAGTCCTAAGGACCGAATTTCGGCCATGGCGGCTCATCACTTATTCACCAGACAGAAAAGCCATCTGCGCGGCCGATATTATAGTGCACAAGTATGTGCGCAAACACAGATGCACTCTCTGTTCCTTTACTCTCATAGCCCGATGGGACGGAAAATCCGATACGACCGGAGAGAGATCAGGCGCAGGACCGAGGTCTTTACGTGCTCTCCGAGGCACGGGGATGAAACACTGCCAACTTCCCAACTCCGGGCTAGTATCTAATGTTTTTGCGGATTATAGCAAACTAGATGATGAAAAGTTCTTTCCCGGGATAACAACTATCCCTGTACCAAATTTCATCTAAATCGGTTGAACAGATGGGCTGTGAAAGCGTAGCAGACGGATAGACGGACAGACAGACGGACAGACAGACAGATAGACACACTTTCGCATTTATACTTAATATTAGTATGGATATGGATAGTATGGAAGTATGTATAAAGCTTCTTGTTCCTTAATCATGGACTTCCGCAAAGTAACGTCTGCTTCTATCCAATCTATATATATATAAATCTCGTGTCACAATGTTTGTCCTCAATGGACTTCTAAACCACTTAACCGATTATAATAAAATTCGCACACCATGTGCAGTTCGATCTAACTTGAGAGATAGGATAGTTTATATTATATAGATTAGGATTATTAGTGCTACCCGTGCGAAGCCGGGGCGGATCGCTAGTATTTTATGACGTTGATGATTCAGCACTTATTGACCTAAACCTACTGAGAATGAAAAAATCGTGCATTGTAGAGTCAACATCTCTTGAAGATGCTCCGGTATCGGAGTGAAACGTACCTACGTTGAGGGTATTTTGGAAGATTTATGTGGTGTGGAGAATATCGCGGGCTGCAAGTTCAAGATACGCACTGTACCACATACATTTACCTTCTGTGGCGGATTATAGCTAATTAAACTTCTAGTTTTTTCACTGGCATGGACTTCCGCAAAGTAATGCCTGCTTCTATCCAGTAGGGCTGAGAATTTCTTGTCAGAAAACCCAATACTTAAGGTGGACTACACGGGTCTGCCCGCGAAATTCAAATTTAATTTGGTTTTTCGCAATTTATAAACGAATACGACAAAGTAGGCTTATGGCATTCTAATTGCGCCAATGGCAGTATCATCTTCACAGGGTTATATAAAATTCTTTACTTGAAAGTGTCCAGTTTAAGTAATTAATCAGATTATCGACTAATTTGTGAGTAACTCACATCCAACTCGATATTCTGACTAATTTCTTAAACTGGACACTTTCAAGTAAAGATTTTTATATAACCCTGTGAAGATGATACTGCCATTGGCGCAATTAGAATGCCATAAGCCTACTTTGTCGTATTAGTTTATAAATTGCGAAAAACCAAATTAAATTTGAATTTCGCGGGCAGACCCGTGTAGTCCACCTTAAGTATGGCCCAAAGCCAGTACCAATGGCCAGTAGTACCTAGTACTAATGTAAAAGGCCCATTCACATAGCAGACTAATTTAAAAATCCCATACAGAGTACAGACCGAATGTATTGACCGAGACCAATACAATAAAATTAAACGAAAAAATGCGGATTGTACAGAAACAAAATTCAATCTCGCGATAGCCGAGTGAAAAGCTTTGGTAGGTACAATTTGCTAAAACAATCTGCATAACAGATTAACCCTACGTTTTAACCCGACTATGACAATGTGAAACAAGGGTTATGACTTATGACGTCATATTATATTATGCAACAATACCTCAGTTTATTTTATTTCACTACAAGTTAGCCCTTGACTGCGATCTCACCTGATGGTAAGTGATGATGCAATCTAAGATGGTAGCAAGAATACCATGAATTCAGGCAATTTCACAACAATTGAGATTGTAACAATGATTGATTCAGCTTAGCCGTAATAGACCAGCAGCCGACGAGGTCCCGGGTTCGAGTCCCGGGTCGGGCCATAATAAGTATTGGGTTTTTCTGACAAGAAATTCTCAGTACTAGCCCGGAGTTAGGAAGTTGGCGGTGTCTCACCCCCGTGCCTCGGAGAGCACGTTAAGCCGTCGGTCCTGCGCCTGATCTCTCTCCGGTCGTGTCGGATTTTCCGTCCCATCGGGCTATGAGAGTAAAGGAACAGAGAGTGCACCTGTGTATGCGCACACACTTGTGCACTATAATATCTCCCGCGCAGATGGCTAATCTCTCTGGAGATTGGCCGCCGTGGCCGAAATTCGGCCGGGAGGACATTAATAGACCAGCTGAACTCAAGACCGCAGACTGTGGGTTCGACGCCTTACCGTATTTTGGTATCAAACGTTAATAAAATAAAATAAAATAAAAAGGCGAATGTAAACAAACAAAATTCAATCTCGCGATAACCAAGCGGCTGGTACAATTTGCTAAAACAATTCCGCCTAACCTTTTTGTACACGAGCGAGGATAGGGAACGATCCCGTTTATGTTTTTCACGCGTAGAGCTGTGACAGGTTTACATTGCGACAATTTTGTCGGACTGAAATAAGCGTGTCGTATGTTGATGGCGTCACAGTATTTTATACAATTGTATTTTTGACGACCTCCGTGGCGCAGTGTGTAGCGCTGTTGTCTTAACGTGCGGAGGTCCCGTGTCCCGTTCCCTGGTCTGGCCTGGTGGAGGCTTCGGTTTTGGCTAGTTACCACCCTACCGGCAAAGACGTGCCGCCAGCGATTGACGCGTTCCGGTACGATGCCGTGTAGAAACCGAATAGGGGTATGGGTTTAATATAACTGCCATGCCCCTAACAAGTTAGCCCGCTACCATCTTAGACTGCATCATCACTTACCATCAGGTGAGATCGCAGTCAAGGGCTAACTTGTGGTGGATTAAAAAAAAAAATACTAGCTTCCATACTAAACCGTTGAGGTGAGCGGCAGAAGCGACGCCGCGGGATACGATGCCATAAATAATTTACGCGACAACGTGGGCCACGTGAAGGGTCAGCTACAGTTTGATACTGTCGTGGCGCGTCGTATCGAGTTACAGTGTCGCGTTTGTCACTCACGTCGGACAACGGGAAAATGTTCGTTTTTACATAGTATGTATCTACTTATCTACCTACCCAGAGTATTAGCTTTAAGTATGTCAAGTTGCATTTAAATCAGCTAGGTATAGTACAAAATCAATAGTCAGTAGCTTCAGCATGATGCCGTAATGGATTGACAGACAGACCAAAATATTAAAAAAAATTGGATTATAATATTATGTCGATGATAATACTATTCATCCAATTAAATTAAAAAAAAAAAAATTACGAATGTAGTATATTTATATTTAAGACCTATTGTCTTCGTAACAACGCGAGCATGTCAGTGTCGTGTGTCAGTGTTCGCGAGCATGTCGGTGACGGTAACGTGAATCCACAAGTTTACCCCCTACCAAAAAGTGCTCAACGCAGCTAAAGAAGTTTTCACTTCAAATATAATGTACTTAGAGGATGAAATAATAATAATAACCTACCTTTAAAATAAACTACCTAAACAAATTTATAATATCTACCTTTTATATTTACAACCACGCAAAGCCGCGGGCAAATCTAGCAGCTGAGAATTATTAGAGTCGCAATAAAAACGTAGCTATAAACCCCAATGTGACACAAAATGGCCGCCGCATTTTTTTTCAGGCAAAAATCTTACGGTTCGTTCTGAATCGACCCGCTGGGAACAATTTTCGTTCAAGAGCCTTTGAAAATATTACATGGATATTGTTTCCGAACGGATTATAGTGCCGTAGAGGCGCGGATTGTTTGTTTAGTTTAGTTTAGTGTTAGTCGTTCGGTTTCAAACTACCTTTTTTGAAGTGAAACCTTCTTTAGCCGCATTGAGCACTTTTTGGTAGGGGGTAAACTTGTGGATTCGCGTCACCGACACCGACATGCTCGCTCCGACATGCTCGCAAACATGTCAGTGTTCGCGAGCATGTTACGAAGACAAAAAGGTCTTAAATATACTACATTCGTAATTAAAGTTTGATGCCTTAGTTTTAAGGTATATATTTTAACTAGCTGATGCCCGCGACTTCGTCCGCGTGGATTGAGGTTTTTATGGTTCCCGCGGGAACTCTTTAATTTTCCGGGATAAAAAGTAGCCTATGTGCTATTCCAGACTATAATCTATCTCTGTGCCAAATTTCATCCAGATCCGTTCATCCGTTGGAGCGTGATTGAGTAACAAACATACATCCATACATCCAAACTTTCGCATTTATAATATTTATTAATTTTTATTTATTTTAAGTTAAAAAAAAAAAATTAAATACTTATTCGTTTTCACTTCTACCGGCAGTCCCTATAACTGTTTTTAATTTATATCTACTTCAAGTTAGCCATTGACTGCGATCTCACCTGATGGTTATAGGATGATGCAGTCTAAGATGGTAGCGGGCTAACCTGTTAGGGGTATGGCAGTTATATCTTACGACCTCCGTGGCGCAGTGTGTAGCGCTGTTGTCTTAACGTGCGGAGGGCCCGGGTTCGATCCTCGGCAGGGTCAATTTGGGGATTTATAATTTCTGAATTGTCCGTGGTTTGGCCTGGTGGGAGTTACCACCCTACCGGCAAAGACGTGCCGTCAAGCGATTTAGCGTTCTGGTACGATGCCGTGTAGAAACCGAATAGAGGTTATGGGTTTTAATATAACTGCCATGCCCTTAGCCCGCTACCATCTTAGACTGCATCGTCACTTACCATCAGGTGAGATCGCAGTCAAGGGCTAACTTGTAGTGGATAAAGAAACTAAAAAAATATTAAGCCCAAATCGGTTTCTAGTCTACACAGCATCGTACCGGAACGCTAAATCGCTTGGTGACACGTCTTTGCCGGTAGGGTGGTAAGTGGTAACGAGCCTTAGCGGCTGAAATATGAAAAGTTAACGGATTTGAATGTTTTGTGATTTGTGTCCCCATAATAATATATGTACCTAAGATATTTTCGGCCACATTGTTTTAAAAGACACAAACTTTTATACTGTAGTTTTATTATGGAAACAGGATTTTTATCGGTTTCCTTTCTCCCATTTTCGTTTTACGGGCTGGAGACATATTGAATAGAATTGGTGTAAAGTGTGCTCTGTTTTGCTCTGGTATTTTTTACGGAATATCCTGTCAACGCTTGTTTACATTGCGTGAACAGGCGTTTTTATTTTTAAAAAATTGGCAGTCATAGTGCCGATAGAAGTGAAAACAATTTTTTCTTAATTTAAAAAATAAAATAAATCCATATAAATATTATAAATGCGAAAGTTTGGATGGATGGATGTATGTATGTATGGATGTATGTTTGTTACTCAATCACGCTCCAACGGATGAACGGATCTGGATGAAATTTGGCACAGAGATAGATTATAGTCTGGAATAGCACATAGGCTACTTTTTATCCCGGAAAATTAAGAAGTTCCCGCGGGAATCAAAAAAACCTCAACCACGCGGACGAAGTCGCGGGCATCAGCTAGTAAAAATATAAACCTTAAAACTAAGGTAGGTAAGTATTGAAGTTTAATTACGAATCAAATAAATATTATAAATGTGAAAGTTTGGATGGATGTGAAAGTTTGGATGTATGGATGTATGGATGTATAGATGTATGGATGTTTGTTACTCAATCACGCTCCAACGGCTGAACGGATCTGGATGAAATTTGGCACAGAGATAGATTATAGTCTGGAATAGCACATAGGCTACTTTTTATTCCGGAAAATTAAAGAGTTCTCGCGGGAACCGAAAAACCTCAATCCACGCGGACGAAGTCGCGGGCGTGTAGTATATTTATATTTAAGACCTTTTGTCTGCGTAACAACGCGAGCATGTCGGTGATGCGAATTTACCCCCATAAACACAAGTTTACCCCCTACCAAATAGTGCTCAACGCGGCCATAGAAGTTTTCACTTCAAAAATCCCCAATTGAGAACCTTCTAGTTTCTTTGAAGTCGGTTAAAAACAGAGATCTAAGTGGAAAAGAGCCGGTAAACGAAATCTATCGCTTACAAATTTATTACGTCTCAGCAAAATTGCCTCGCGGCCATAAATTGTGATTGCTTGGATCGTGTTACTTTGCGATTGGGACTTCTGTTGGGACCAATTGGGTTATAGCTTACAACTTAACTGCCTCGTTGGTCTAGTGGTTGGCATGTTCGACTGCGGCCGACGAGGTCCCGGGCTCGAGTCCCGGGTCGGGCCATAATTGAGTATTGGGTTTTTCTGACTATAAATTCTCAGTACTAGCCCGGAGTTAGGAAGTTGGAGGTGTTTCACCCCCGTGCCTCGGAGAGCACGTTAAGCCGTCGGGTCCCGGTTATTATCAGTTATCAGATAATAGTCGTTAAAGCCCGCCAGCCCGCATTGGAGCAGCGTGGTGGGTCTAAGCTCTAATCCCCTCTCTCTTATGAGAGTGGAGGCCTGTGCCCAGCAGTGGGACGTTAATGGGCTGTAGTTGTGGTGGTGACTAGTGGTGGTTACAACTTAGTTTTTTTTGGACGATGTTATATGGCCATTGGATAATACATGGCGCCAATGCAAACGTAATTCGTTAAGAAAAACTTCTTTTTAAAACTATTCCATAGAAGTGTTCCAAAATCAAAATCAAACAATCAAAGAGTTCCTACAGTATTTTAAAAACAACCCGATTTTGATCCCCGGCAAGGTCAGTTCGGCAATGTACCTATTATCTATTTCTGAATTCTCTCTGGTCTAGGCTTCGGCCTGTTAGCACTATAGTTACCACCCTACCGACAAAGACCAGGGGGTCTACTCTCTTTCTCTCAAACGAAACTTCGCAAACGAACGTAATTAGTCTGTTATTAGACCCACTCAAAATCGTTCAATCCAATCGGTCACGAAAATTTTCTATGGATCCGTACTTCGTCTGCGTGTATGAAACCGAAATAGAGAGGAGCATAGAGATAATATTATGTAGGAGAGGAGTTAACGAAATTTCGTTCGTTTGTTTGCGAAGTTTCGTTTTAGAAAAAGAGAGTAGACCCCCAGACCGCTAAGCCATTTAGCGTTCCGGTACCATGCCCTGTAAACACCGATTTGGGGTATCTATGGGTTTAAAATAGCTGCCACATCCGCAACCGTTTAACCCACTACCATCTTATAGACTGCATCATCGCTTACCATCAGGTGAGATTGCAGTCAAGGGCTAACTTGTGGTGGATAAATTTAAAAAAAAGTAGTTTTAAACCAATAAATAAAATAAATAATAATAAAAATAAAAAGCCTTTTATTCTCATATCCTTGTAAATACAGCAAAAATGTTGTTAGATGTGTTAGTAGTACATTTTTCTTTTATCCTAGGTTAGTATAGTTTTACTTGAATTGTTACTAGATATGAGCCCCTTTACGGGTATAGGCCTCCCCCAACCTCTTCCACTTTTCTCTGTCTTTGCCCAGATTCATCCAGCCTTTCCCTGCAGTTTTAAACCAAACGATGAATAAATGATTTTTCTTTCTTTCTTTCTTTCAAACGACTGTAACACTAGGTAAAAACTAAACAAACAATCCGGGCCATACTCGCCATCATACGCCAATTGCCATATACCCCCAACAGGTTAACCCACTGCCATCTTAGACGGCTTCATCACTTACCATCCGGTGCGATTGCAGTAACTAACTTGTAGAAGCGTAAAAAAACCTAGCATACAAAATGAGAATACTCAGTGGAAAATACACATCCGTGAAAACTCACGCACACATAGACACAAGATAAACACGTATAAAACCCCCCCATAAAGCATCTGTATCGTAATGACAGCGTTAAAGTTTAATTGCCCTCCCCTCCCCCGTATAAAACCCCACCCTTTATTGCACGCACACATAGATCCCGACGCGCTGATTGGTCGGTTCAATGCGCAAGTGTTAAACGATTTAAGCCATGCTGATAGAGTTGTGTACGGGGTGATTATTTTATGGGGCGCTGTATTTGAAAGTAATTGTTATAATTAATGAAGGCACGGTTAATTATACTTAATGATACTAATATTACAAATGCGAAAGTGTGTTTGTTTCCTTCCTTCAAGGCTTCAATCACGCCGCAACGGGGCAACGGATTGACGTGATTTTTGGCATGGATCTGGAAAGTGACATAGGCTACTTTTTATACAGGACGATTGAACAGTTCCCGCGGGAATTAAAAAAAAACTTAAACGCGGGAATGAAGTCGCGGACATCAGCTATAAGTCATATTATAAATGAGACTTGGTTTGTTTGTTACGTTTTCACGGCCATCTTTTCTACCGATTTTGATGTTTGGTATACAGATATATTGGATCCCGTGGAAGGACATAGGCTACTTTTTATCCCGGAAAATTGAGGAGTTTCCGCGGAATCAAAAACCATAATCAACGCGGATGAAATCGCGAGCATCATCTTATGGTATTTAATATTATAAATGGAACTTATTTCTTCCTTCCTTCGTTATTTTAGGAACGTCAAGGTAGGTAGGTAGGTACCTACGTGACATCAAACTGTCATTTTGAGTAATATTGCGTAAGTATTGCGTATGCGTAGGCAGTATGGCCCCAGTTTGGCGAGATTTAATGTTTGTATAACATTGTTGCATTTGGTAAAAAAAATAATAAGTATCATGTCTACCTAGTGATTTAAAGTCTAATTTCGGAGCAACCTGTAGATATTGGGAAAGTTCTCCCGGTAATGGCACGTTTACGGAGCCAGGCACGTCCTCTGGCCCGGGGGGATCCAGGTTCGATGCCGCGGACGAGAGTTTCTCGTACCAATTAAAGTATAGGTATTCCTTTAATTAAAAGTTTAAATCGTAAGATAACAAACAAAAGAAAGTCTTAAAACGACTGAAACAAGTTTAGAGATTTCAGGCATATACTTGAAACAGTATTATTTTAATACTAGCCGATGCCCGCGACTTCCTTTGCGTGGTTTAAGTTGTTTCAATTCCGACGGGAACTCCTTAATTTTCCGAGATAAAAAGTAGCCTATTGTCCTTCACCGTATTTCTATACCGAATTTCATCCTAATCGTTTCAAAAGATGGGCCGTGAAAGCGTAGAAAAATTAAGGAATCAAAAAAATCCGGATGAAGTCGCCGGCATCTACTAGTTCTAGTGTATCATATTTCTTAATGCTATCGTATGAAAGGCCTTTGACTTTGAAAGATTGTAGATAGATTAGGTATCGAGTGCGCTAATAGAACATAATATTATGTCAGTTGTTGTATAATATAGGCACGGTCCTTCTACACAAGAAATAAGATCTAAATTAATATATTATAAATGTGAAAGTGTGTCTGTCTGGGCCTGGGGCTGCTTAAGCGTAGTACACAGCGCTTATGCAGCCCTTCTGTTCTATACCGATTTATATGCATTTTTGTAAAGTGATAGGTTGCATCTCGGGGAATGACATAGGCATAGGATTCCAAAACCTAGACGCAGTACCTACACTCCTACACACCCGACTGAGGTAAGTTGTACTTAGAATTAGAACTCCTTTTACGCCTGGGTTTATGATAATAAATCAAGCCAAGATCACTTATATGCTTGTATCTTATCTTAAACTGCCCATGTAGTTATCTACTACTTCTTCAATATTTACTTAGATTATGCTCACTTCGGGGTTAAAATTATAACCCCTTTAAACAAGCTTAGATAAACCATACAAATAGCTGACATCAAAATAATATATCCTTAGATAGCATCAGGGCAAATTGTGCTATGTAAATTTCCTCTAAGAACCTTATCTGGGAGAAAATCAATAGAGCCTTCCAGCCAGACAGAGATAGATAAATACCAAATATAATGCACTAGAGAAGGATAGGTGTAACCCCTCTTTTCTACTGGGACTGACGCTGGGAAATTAGATCAGATGAACACAGAGGATTTTCTACTTAGTACAATGCAATTTAAGGTTTAATTTATATTGTAGCGTAATTTTAATACCAATTTTCACAGCAAAACATTTGCAAAGGAATTATTACTGTATTGATTAAGGTTTAAAGTTGTTTTTGGGTTGCAATTGAAGTATATTTCTCGTATAATTGGTAGTGATTTCATAATGGTGATAAATGGGGACTATGAGTTTAATTTCAGTCCATAATGTTTTTATTAAGGACAGTTAAAGGATAAAACGTATCCAATTAGGCCCGTTGTTTTGATTGGCAATTTATATTATTGTCGGCCATTTAGGTTTTGCAGGTTGTTTAAGGGCTTTGACGATGTGTAGTAGTACCCTATATTGATGTATTATAGAAACCTATGCCCAGCTGTATATGTAGGCATATTATCCGTGGACAACGACCACCACAAACTATAGATACCTATCTCTGCAAAATAATATATATTACTCTAAAAAGAAAAAATATTTTTAAGCGACATAAAACTTCCTATTTAGGCTGTTATACTGCTTTAATAACTCTTTAAGCTCCATAAAGGTAAATAGAAATAAAAAAAACGGTCAAATGCGAGTCTGACTCGCGCACCGAGGGTTCCGTAGAAACTTCTATGTAACTAGAAGAAAAGAAGAAAGAAATCTTTATTCAGGGATACAAGTATAAGACAAAACAGACTTTATATAGAAGAAAAATAGCGAAATGAAACTTGATCCCCAAAATGGTCTTCACTCAGCTTAGGTGCTATTTATAGGATTACCTTTTAGGATACAGCGCTGAGCTTCCGTGAAGCCAGTATGCTAGGACGCACGACAAATATATAATATAATATAGACTGAAGTTCATAAACTATGATAGCAACGGATTGCTGTAACTTAAAGATAAGATGGATAACTTCCTTCCCTTTTTGTTGTTGTAGGTTAACAAATACTAAAAATAACCCTACTATTGTCCTGCGAATTATTTATAATTCATTCAGAAGCAGTAGGTAGTATAGAAATCGATCAATGTCCTTCCTGTATTCTCCAAGCAACGCGACATTACGGAACCCTAAAAAAGTTTAGTTTAGTTGGACATATCAGAAGTATCTCATAGTTTATGGGCGTAGTATGTTTTTGTACAGTTTATCTCATATCTAAGTTGCCATACCGGGTATAAACATCGGATGGGGAACAAATCTGTAGGCTTAGTCTCATTATGCGGGGAAGACAAAAAAGCGTTCGACGCGACATTGAAACGTGGAGCTCATAAATAAATACATATAGTGGTGTGTGTCCCATATTATAGGAGATAACTGCACTTTTGGTACCTAACCATCGCCAGAAAAGCTGATTCAGTGTTAGGTGGATGTAGAGCTCTCCACTGATCACAAAAGTTGCAGTCTGCCTGCATTTGGATGGCCCTTTCGCTAAATATGGCCGTTCAAAGACGGTTTATTGTTACCTACCAAAAATGAACGATTATTAGAAAAGCTGATTCTTGTACAGTATTAAAGTATGCGCAGTACCTATGTAAACAGCGTAAAAACTGACGCATGTGGATGGGACTTTTTCTAGATATCAGCTTTCAAAGACGTTATAAGTTATACCTACTATGCGTTCCTGTGAAAAAATATTAGCAATAATTTTGTCGTCGTTGATCGCTATTAAAAATTTTTAACAGCAATCAACGGGACGACATAATAATTGCTAATATTTTTTTACAGGAACGCATATTTTGTATGATATTATGCGTCTTTTTAATAATTAATGTGAATAATAAATGATTTGTTTGACAAATAATGTTTTGTGAAATTAAAATTTGTATGCAAAACAATTTGTAAAAAAAATCATTAATAGAACCAGTTGTTTGTAGAAATATGAATTTTTGATTAATAATTTTGCCAAACGTTGGTTGTGAAATGAAACTTTGTCATTTGATTTTTATGAAATGATAAGTAGGTCACCGTGAGATCCACTAGACAGGTAGAAGATCGCTATACCCTGTAGCAAACACCAAACGCTTAGATAAAAGCCGGAGACCGGGTCCTGAGCAATGCATGAGGCATCGCGAAAAACCTGTGAAACCTCGCGTAATGGCCGCTCAACATTTGTAAAATTATACCGCGCTCGTTTCAAATGATGTCCACGCCACGCACGATTTATAGCGCCCATAGACAGCCTGCGCCATAGACATAATTGGGGACTTTGGAGGTAATGAGCAGATTGTCGGAAAAGCCTGTATCGGGGTGTTGAATTCGAGATGTCCCACAAACTTATCTGACCCTGTGGCCAAAATAGGAAATAATTTTTATGCCTGTTTAGTTTTCGTTTTTATTTTATTTATCATCCCTCGGAAAGAGTATTTTTACTCTTCGATATCTGAATGCAAAAGCCGTTATTATCCTCTAGAGGATAAAGTAAATTGAATTTAGAACATCGTGTGCACGTTAGTAAATATCACTCGTCTATGAAGTTTGTGAATTCAAAACATCATAAAAACCTATTTACTTGTAGGTACCTCTATGGTGCCGAATGTTTTTAATTTGTTAAAAACTCACACTCGTAACCTTCTTGGTGTACTTTTTTAATTTGCTTTGCGCGCACCATTTTCTTTCACGTCATATTGTTTAAAATTAAAACCGATTAAAAACAAGAAAATTGAAAATAAGTGAAAAACCTAAAATGAGTGATTCTAGTGACGAAGAAATTAACAGAATTGAATTTAATCTTGTGATTTTTTTTGCATTTAGTCATTTCCTCGCTGAGGTGGGATGAAAAGTTACGTGTTGCACTCGAGTGAAAAGATTTTTCACCTCGTGCTCTTTTGATTCCCTCGCTGACGCTCAGGATTCTAATTTTTGAATTTTAGAATCCTTCGCTTGCTCGGTCATCAAAATTGAGCACGTGTTTAAAAAACAACTATTTCACTCTTGTATACAAATAACTATTATGCCTGTTTAGTTTTTGTTTTTATCTACACTAATGTTATAACATTCTACTTATGTTTCCAATACTTGACTTATAATTACTACTGTTATAGCGCAGATAACAAAACACTCAATTTAAGCAATTTCACATGATGGTATAATATCCACATCGATATCGTAAAATCTCATTATAACATCAATAAAACGCGACCAATTAACCTGGCGAGCCTTATGTCAAAATCCTCATACAAGTTGTATAAAATTTTGATATTAGGCTGGCTTTTAAAAACAGTTGGGTTATACGTGAAAACTTCGTCGAAACTACTAAACTTACATACACAAAACTCTTTGGTAAGATCTTGTGCCAATTAAATAAAAAACGAACAGCGCGCGCTCGCTCCTGATTGGCCCTGCGCGCGCAGCTGCGCTCTCATTGGTTAGATTTTAATGGCGGCAAGTTCACTGTGACAATACACGTACGCGATAAACTATTGTCAGCTTTTACTCTTGTTGTTTGATAAATTGCATTAGTGAAGATAAAGTAGTGTATGCAACTGCATATAACACGGGTATTAAAACACTCGTTACTATTATGAAACTCGCTGCGCTCGTTTCATAAACTCACACTCGTGTTTTAATACCCTTCATTATATGACAGTTGCATAAACTACTATTATTTTATTTTTCATAGACACTAGCGACGCTGTCATCCAGGTCAGATAAAGTCGAACTTTGGCACTTGGCAGCCATTTACTAATGTTAAACAAATGTTGCGATTATACAAAATTTCATCAAAATCTGTTGAACAGATGGGTCGTGAAAGCGTAGCAGACATACAGGCACACTTTCGCATTTATTAATATTAGTATGGATATATTATACTAGCACCAACCCGCATTGGAGCAGCGTGGTGGGTCTAAGCTCTAATTCCCTCTCTCCTATGAGAGTGGAGGCCTGTGCCCAGCAGTGGGACGTTAATGGGCTGTTGTGGTGGTGGTGGCTGTCACTGGGTCAAATAAGTTTGACGAAGTCTAAAAGTTGTGTCTGTTGATGCAATGCTCTGTATAGCAGCATCCGAAAGGGGTGAGTTTTTGCAGCGTTTTGTGTTGATTCCTAAATAATTTAGCTTCCATGTTTAATTTATATTGTCATTTATTAAATAACGCGAAGCTTTTACACGTATCAAACGTTTTTTTTAATAAATTGAATATATGCTTTGTTATATCAATTGATTTAAAATTGTAATCGAGTATACTACCTACAGAAGATTTTCCCTGAGTTTTCTATTAAAACTTGGACACATGCATAAGTATAGCCCATTTTCAAATTAAGCACGCCAACCTGACAGGATAAAACGTCAGCGCAGAACGAGAACGATTCAACTGATTATGACTTTTGATACACAGATAGTTTGCATCCAGGGGAAAGGCATAGGTTATTTTATCCCGGAAAATTAAAGATATCCCATGGAATTAAAAAAAAAACACATGGACGAAGTCGCTTGTATCATCTAGTCTATACTTACTAATATTATGAACTAGCTGACGCCCGCGACTTAGTCAGAGTGGTTGAAGTGTTTTTCGTTTCCGCGGGAACTCCTTTATTTTCCGGGATAAAAAGTAGCCTATGTCACTCTCCAGATCCTTAACTATTCCCATGCTAAAAATCACGTCGATCCGTTGCTCCGTTGCGGTGTGATTGAAGGACGAACCAGCAAATCAACAACCAACAAACAAACACACTTTCGCATTTATAATATTAAAAAGTACAATGCGAATGTTTGGATGGATGTTTGTTTCTCAATCACGCCAGAACTGCTGGGCACGGAGTTTCATTATACCTAATCTGGAATAATACATACTTAGCTACTTTAAATCGCGGAAAATTAAAGAGTTCCCGGAGGAACCAGAAGACCTCAATCCGTGCGGACGAAGTCATCAGCTAGTAACTTATAAGTGTACAATGTTGCTATAACAATAAAGATCATCATATTCCGGTCATAAACAAAATGAATGCTACGCCAATTTGCCATGAAAAGATTTGCCATAAGCAACGCCAATCTATGGGGTGATACCCCGTGACAGGGGGTTGTAAATCGACGCATGGGGACGTGTAAGCGGCCCCATGGCGCTTGTTGCGTTATGTGGAACATGAGCTAACATGTTTAGGGGGTCCGCAATTGGCTTGTTGAAATATTACACGCTTGAAATTACCTAGTAGGGTTGGATGGAGGCATATCTGCAAAAATGGAGTCGCAAAATCGCAATCTTTAATGTTTACCACCTTATCTTACTAATATAAATGCAAATGTTTGGAACTTTGGATGGATGGATGTTTGTTACTCAATCACGCCAGAACGGCTGAACGGATCTGGATGAAAGGCACAGAGATAGATCATAGTCTGGCTACTTTTTATGCCGGAAAATTAGGTAGTATCTAGGTACCCGCGGGAATGAAAAACTTAATCAAGTTTATGGTATTATTAGAAAGATGAGCTGACAAGACCGGATATTCAAGGAATATTTCGTTCGCACGAAATAAGTTTTTTTAATCAAAACTATGAAAAAATCTCGTCGATCCGTTGTTTTGTTGCGGCGTTATTGAAGGACAAACCAACAAACAAACACACTTTCACATATTTTATAATATTAGTATGATTAGGTAATGTGTAGGTCCACCGGTGTCTGTAAGGTATCTGTCAGACTTAATAATAGACAGAAAATCCGTTTTTAGAAGATTTTTAGCCACTTTAGCCGTTATTATTTAAAAAAAAACGTGTTCAAACAGAGATTTGGGCAGTTTTTTCCGTCGCCGCATAATATACCGAATTCCATGGGCCGGCGCGAATCACTCCATCAGTTTGGGGGTTTTTGTCGCGACACAGACGGACCGACGTATTATGTTGTCACTGAATAACGGGGCGTGTTGAATTAATTAAAATGTTTCGTGGCTCTAAAGGTTTGTTTTGCAGTGAAGAGTTTCTTTTTGTGTGGAAAAAGTCGCTGTCCAAGGTATTATTTTGTAAATTTGTGCTAATTTGGTTAAGAGCTCAAAAAACTGTGAAAAGAAAGAAAATACCTAGGTAAGCAAAAATCTGCCTGGTGGGAGGCTTCGGCCGTGGCTAGTTACCACTTAACACCCTACCGGCAAAGACGTGCCGCCAAGCGATTGCGGTGTAGAACCCGATTAGGGGTATGGGTTTAATGTACTTAACTGCCATGCCCCTAACAGGTTAGCCCGCTACCATCTTAGACTGCATCATCACTTACCATGAGGTGAGATCGCAGTCAAGGGCTAACTCGTAGTGTATAAAAAAATCAAATTGAGTAAACTTATAGCGTGTTAAAAAACTTTGTTAAAACCAAAGGGACAGCAAGGCAAATTATTATCATCGCTTGGCGGCACATCTTGCCGGTAGGCCAGAGAAAATTCAGAAATTATAAATTTCCAAATTAACACTGACGGGGATCGAACCCGGAACCTCTTACGTTATTAAGACAGCAGCGCTCGCTACTGCGCCAGGAAGGTCGTCAACTTTGAAAAATTAGTTCCCTAGTAGATATTCGAACCCCGGACCGCCCGAAGCAGGTCGAATTCTAACCAGCTATTACCGCTTTAAACTTACCAACTTACAGTAATATGTAAAAACACGCAGCCAAATACGCACACAAAAGCCACTTACAAACAGGTAACAAACGGATATCAAATAATATAATCTGATATCGTGAAATATGCGCATTCAATCAAAATAACGCGCCGCTACAAATTCCCGAGTCGTTAAATCAGCCGAAACGAGTCACACCGGGATTCCATAATGGTTGAAAACACATGGGGGGCTGTATTCGGAACGTGTCAGCTGCGGGTTTTTGAAGTTAAACTTTTTTACGCACGCTTGACTTGGGGAGTAAGCTGGTGAATGCGTGACGAGAGCGTTACGAAAAGTGTGATCGGGCGAGGCGAACGGAAGTTGAAAGGGAGTGAAGTTGATAGTTGAAGCGATAAGTTAGTGAAGATAGAAAGAGAGAGAATTACGTTTCGTATATTACTGCAGCGGCACGAGAGAGAGGTGCGAGCACACATTTTCTTTTTCTCTTTCTCTCATAGCCAGTGCATATCGTTACCCTGGCGCTTATATATATATACTTACATACATATAAATGGAGCTAAAAAAGTTTTTCTTCAGTCGTGTGGTCTTAAAGCACACTCGATTTTTTATATTCCTACCAGGGGTGTTACTACCATCGCTTAAAGCAGTATTAAAATGACAGTTTAATGTCTCGTACCTTGACGTCCCTAAAATAAGGATTGTATTTCTAAAACACGAACTTAAACAATATTAAAACAATACGACTTTATGCGATGGTAGTATGCCCCCAGATGTTGCCCGCGATTAGGTGCGTGAGAAACGCTACATTGCTTGATCCGTTGTCCTAGGTTAGCGACGAAAGCGACGTGACGCAACGCGACGCGATACGACTTCTTAGAAAATAACAAACTTATCTACGCGACAACGTAGGTAGGCCACGTATAAATAAATACACTTCCTCACTCAATGGGTAATAAATATTAATTACATGTGTTGCCAATTAGCCAATGATGATTGTTCGCTATTTGGAAAAGATTATTCATAGAAAAAATGAAAATAGTATTATTTTTTTCTATGAATAATTAAGTTGATTCCCTGTTCTTTTAACGTTACTTATTGACCAGTGCAGCGCTTGGCTGAAAACTTACTGGTAACTTGTGATGCAGATGTAGAGCTCGCTTGATTAGATCTTCTAAACTAAGCCTATTTACTCCTGATTTGAAGATACCAATATTAAAAGCAAAAAGTTTAAATACGTTTGCTACAAAAAATGTCTATCCGGCCAAGGATTTATTATAGAGTCGTATGTTTTCGTTACGAGTTTCCACCATCCAGTCTCGGAGGGCTATCGATAGATTTGACTCGCAAATATCGTCTGTGCCGGCGCAACACTAACTTATCGCGATAAATATCGATGAAAAACGGCAAGCATTTGGTTAACGTGTTAGGGAGACTTTACACGCACTATCTATACTAATACATAATATTATAAATGCGAACGTTTGGATGGATGGATGGATGTTTGTTACTCAATCACGCCCCAACGGCTGAACGGATCTGGATGAAATTTGGCACAGAGATAGATTATAGTCTGGAAGGCCACAGACTTTTTATACCGGAAAATTAAAGAGTGCCCGCGGGAACCAAAAACCTCAATTCACGCGGACGAAGCCGCCGGCATTAGCTAGTTTACTTATAAACTTCTAGATGATAAAGGTTGATTCCCGCGATATGAGCCTGTGGGCCTTCCCCTGGATGCAACATACCTAATATGTTGCATCTTCTATACCAAATTTCATCAAAATCGATTGAAAAGGTGGGCCGTTAAAGCGTAGCAGACAGACAAACAGACAGACACACTTTCGCATTTATAATATAAGTATATCTATGAAATGAAATTATTTATTGTAACTGGTGTCACTCATGATATTTCAAGACTCTACCACCGCGGTTCGGAATTCTACTGAGGAGAATCGGAAAGAAACTTACCAGTTGATCTTTTAACTTAGTTAGGTTTGAGGGACGAGTGGCCTAGTTGTGACAATGCATATCAGTCGATTGCGAATGTTAAGCAACGTTGACCAAATTCGGTTGCAGGATGGGTGACCGAATTTGGAGGTTCAAATTTGGCCTTTTCGCTTCCTCCGTGCCTCGGAGACAACGTTAAAAGCCGTCGGTCCCGGTTATTATGATCACTAACATCTGATAATAATCGTTACAAAAACCTAGAGTTTAAAATATAATAGTAGAGTCTAGGGCTTTCGAATACCGGTTTTTTTCAATACCGGTATTAATACCGGAAAGATTTTTCTCCAAGAAGGTATTGGAAAAAATTTAAAATGTTTTTTAAATTAAAACTAGTATTTTCTTAAGCAAACGGCAGCTTATCAAACAGTTTTTTTCATAAAAATTTTTTTACAAAATTTCACAAAATAAACTCAAAATGGGAATAATTATTTCGGATTTAGAATGCTGTGGATTGGTATGTCTATTTCATTGCCTCGCGTTAAGTAACTCCTTCACTCTATTTTATTTTATGCAATATTTTATGAAATTGTATTTTCTTTAAATATCACCAAGTATTGATTTTTAGATTTATTTGAGCTAATGTGCTTAAGAAACAAGTTTTAATATTAGCCGAATAAAAAACAGTGGCATTTACCAAGAAATATATGCAATAGTTACTAATACTGTTTCGTTTACAGTGTCACCAATACCGGTATCCCGGTATTAGACATTTCAATACCGGTATTGAAAACCGGCGAAAAAAGTCCGGGATCCCGGTATTAGCCAATACCGGGATCCCGGTATTGGAAGCCCTAGTAGAGTCGTATGCGGAAGGACGTGGCAACCCATCGCATTATTGTCCCAAGAAAACTCCTACCATTATGTGATTAATAGAAAGGGGTCACGAACTTCAGTAATGAGGAATACGCGATGCAGAGAGGGGTTAGACAGGACATTGTGTACACCTCCTAAGTATAAAACATACGGTGGACACGAGTTTTCCAGAATCCCGACACGTCGCTGATTGACGGACGCATGGCGGACAAAAGATGTAATATAAATAAAAATAAACCGTCCGTCCACCTCGCGTTGTTTGCGAGGAATAATGGAAACGGGCCATGAACGTGGATTTACACAATTGGTTACAATGAGAATTTATTGTTTTAAACAAAACATAATAATATAAGGGTCGATTGCACCATGATCGGGTGGAGTTCTTTTAGCAGCAGCAGCATTCAGCGGTAAGGTAAAATCAGCAGTACCACCCTTTAACGTCCCACAGCTAGGCACAGGCCTCCACTCTCATAGGAGAGAGGGAATTAGAGCTTAGACCCACCACGCTGCTCCCATGCGGGTTGGCGGGCTTTGACGACTATTATCATGTTAAAGTGATAATAACCGGGACCGACGGCTTTACGTGCTCTCCGATGCACGGGGGTGAGACACCGCCAACTTCCTAACTCCGGGCTAGTACTAGTACTGAAAATTTCTTGTCAGAAAACCCAATACTTGTTATGAAACCGACCCGGGACCCAAGTACTCTTAATAAGTACTTAAATGACGTTAGAATAATACTCCACCACCAATCCGAGCTTAAAATCCTCTTTAATTTAAACCAGAATAATTCACAGATTACTAATATACGTCTATGTTAACCTAATGAGCACAATAATTTAATACGAATCCCATAAATTTGTCCCATAAAGAGATGCGTCTAATATCTAAATTACATTACTATCCAAATATATGCACTGTTAATGATAACATGGCATTTCTGATCGCTTGATTACCTGATCGCCTGATCAAGTCGCCCCATAACGATATAATATGGTAGATTTATTAAACACCTCATTCCCATAATTGATTACATCGAATAACCTCAGTTCTCACTTGGGAAGGTATTAACAAACTACCCAACTAAAATCTAAATTGATCACACGCTGTGAGTGGCCCGAGTCAAAGGAGACGGCGTTTTACGTTAATTTTAGAACGGTCGTACACCAAACTCAATAACGTTTTATATATCGTTATAGACATTATATTATTATATTGACATGATTAGTGACATTATTGCCATACTGCCAACGCTTAAAGCCATATTGTTTCATTATTGTTGACTTTCGTGTTTTAGAATTATAATCCTTATTTTAGGAAAGTCAAGGTGCGTGACTTCAAACTGTCATTTTGAGTAATATTGCCTAAGTATTGCTTCAAGCGCTGGCAGTATGGCCCCTGAAAGAGAAACAAACGTGTGCCAAAAAGTTATTTAACAAAGTAAGTCTGGTATTAGGAAAATAAAAGATTAAGAAAGAAACTTATTTTTAACCTTATGCCCAATGAACACGCACGAAGCATTTTTTTCGACGTTTCTGATACGAGCCGCTAAGGAATGGGACGCCCCTGCGGTGTCTGTTTCTCGCCATGTATAGCCGCAGCATAAGTCAATGAGCCGAAGATATAGTTAGTATAGGACTTACGTACCTTCAAGGCAAGAGTGAATAGGACTCTTCATTGCTTGTCCATAAAGAGGCCAAAATTGTAACTAATTTTTATGCCTGTTTAGTTTTTGTTTTTATTTTATTTTTAATAGATAACAGCGACGCTATCACCGGGTCAGATAGGTTTGTGGGACTATAAATAGTAAGTGATGAAGATAGATAGAATAATAGTAAAATTCTTATATTATGTTGTCAATTTTAGACTAGTATTTCTTATTTTGAAAAACGAAAGAGGTAACTTCTGGTAACTTATGGTATATTTTGATAAAAACTAACTAAAACTAATTTTCTATATTTAAGAACAACTAAACACATTGTAGATATCTAAAAATAAAATATATAGATCCAAAATTGGACTAAATAATAGTTTATCACTTGGCCCACGCCCAAAAAAATAGCTTAAATCCCACCTGTAGACAAGTAAAGTTATCTTTACGCATTAATCGTATATCGACGAGCCGGAACAAATAGACAGACTAACAAACTGTTTTCTATCGATATATCTATCTATGCCCTTCCCTTTTTTGTAGTTTCGATGATCGATTCCGTAAATGATTGTGATCTGTAATAAGGTTGAATCGATTTTTTTAACGATATTGTTGTTCTTTGTTTGTATTTTGACAGGTTAGCGCGCTTGACTATGATTTCTTTTATTATGGGTCCATAACCTGTGCCATAACGACACAAAAATGTAAGACGGATCTATGTTGTCTATGTTTTTCACTATAGTGTACCGGAAAAGAAATGGCAATAATAAAATCAAAGTTATTGGATTAATTTATAGTAAGTACTCGTACATAGTTAATTTTAAAATAAAACGTAAGTCGCATGCGCAGAAACATTCGGCCCTTAATTAATGTTGATTAATTATTCTGCTATAATAATACCTACTAGTTGTTATCTGCGATTCTTTCGGATAAAATATAGCCCTCGTCTTTCACTGAGATGTCTACGTGTATACCTATAGGTATTAGTAGGTATCGATAGGTATGGATATTCGTTCTATTTAGCCCCGAGATATCCTACATCATCATAATAGGTACTAATATTACTAGTGGTTCGCCTCGAACTGAGACCTCGCGGTATCCATAAACTTTTACAGAGCGCCATCTATTGACATCATTGTGAAGTTCTGTTAAAATACTGAAGCTCATTAAGAATTAAATAATTTCGTTTCCTTATAATATTTATCTAATTTTAGTATTGGTTGTTCAAGTACAGGATATAATTCAAATAATTGATCAAGTTTCAGGCTCAGCCTTTCAGAAAATGGAGAGTTCTGAGGTAAACTTTGGACGTTAGAAAATCTCCACTTTGAAAGCCCCCCGTTTCGTCAATTTTAGGGGAAAAATTAAGTAAAAAATATATTTCAATTATCTTTAAAATGATAAACCGCAACCCTATGTAACTCTATAAAAATATTTTACTTGGCATAGGTATAGTTGAGGACCTGGAGAGTGACATAGACATGACTTTTTATCCCGGAAAATTAAGGAGTTACCGCGGGAATAACAAAAAACTTAAACCACGCGGATGATGTCGCGGGATAACATGTTAACAACGTAAACGTAACCTCTACCGAAAGCTGAAGCCCCTGAAAGTCGTAATAGTCCAGTCATCTTAGTAGTTCACCTCGGAATTTGAGATACCCAGCTGATTTTTTGTATAAACTTGTATTTTGGCATTCTAAAAGTTGTCTCAAAACCTACATATGGTAGGGTGTCCGCGTCTATTAAAATTTGAGGTCAAAGGTCACAAAAATCGATTTTTTGCTTATTTTTTGCAAATATCTCATTTCCTATGGGGTTTTCGCTATTTGTATTTATTATCAATATTGTAGAGAATTAAATTCCCTACAACTTTTGTTTAAAAAAATTTTTATACGTTGAATCGTTTTCGAGATAGAGGGCGGAGAGCGCGCGGTTAGAGCATAATGTAAGGTCAACCGGTATAGTCTTGGTCAAAACACGCTATATAAAGTTTATTAAGCAATTATTGATAAATATATAATTAATAATAATTTTCATTTGTTATCAACTATTACATTATACATATTTAATCATTTTTTTCATCAATTGAATCTATCTATTCAATAATACTTACAACCCATTCCTAAAATTAAAAAAATATTAAGGGACAAACTTTAATTACATTATAATTATATTCTCATTTCCACTAATTATAATTTAAGTAGACAATAATGAAGTACAGATTGGAGTAGCATCTTCAGGAGTAGTATCTTCAGGAGTAGCATCTTCAGGAGATGTTGACTCGACAATGCACGATTGTAAAGTCTTTACATTCGTGCATTGTAGAGACCACACCATAGACCACATACACACATTGAGGCAGATTGTGCAGAAGTCCTATAAGTACAAACAGCCTGTGTCTCGCTTTCGTGGAATATGAGAAGGCCTTTGACTCCATCGAGACCTGGGCTGTTCTGGAATCCTTGCAGCGATCCCAAGTTGATTGGCGATACATCGAAGTTTTGAAATGCCTATATAGCTCGGCATTTATGTCTGTCCAAGTACAGGGTGCGTCTACAAGACCTATCCAATTGCATCGCGGGGTGAGACAGGGGGATGTTCTGTCCCCGAAACTGTTTTCTAATGCTTTGGAAGATGTCTTTAAAACGCTTGACTGGAACGAACAAGGCATCAACGTGAACGGAGAGCACATTTCACACCTCCGCTTCGCTGATGATATCGTCATCATCGCAAGTTCGCTGCAAGAGCTGCAGAAGATGCTCGATAGCCTTCACGCTGCCTCCCGACGTGTCGGTCTCCGGATGAACTTTGACAAGACCAAGGTCATGTTTTATGAATTGGTCATTCCGGGGCCGATTACTATCAACGGATCTATTCTCGAAACTGTCCAAGAATACACATACCTTGGGCAAATTTTGCAAGTAGGAAGTAACAGTTTCGAGAAAGAGATAAAACGGAGAATACAGCTGGGCTGGGCAGCATATGGCAAACTCCGTCGAGTCTTTTCGTCGCCTATACCGCAATGCCTGAAGACCAAAGTCTTCAATCAGTGCGTCCTGCCGGTTATGACTTACGGTGCCGAAACGTGGACACTGACATCGAGGCTAGTCCACAGACTTCAAGTCGCTCAACGCGCTATGGAAAGAACTATGCTCGGAATTTCTTTGAGGGATAAAATCCGAAACGAAGTAATTCGCCAAAGAACCAAAGTAATTGACATAGCTCTCAAGGCTAGCACGTTGAAGTGGCAGTGAGCTGGTCACGTTTGCCGTAGGACTGACGGCCGCTGGAGTCGCAAGGTCCTAGAGTGGAGACCGAGTCTCGGCAAACGGAGTGTGGGGCGCCCCCCGGCTAGCTGGAGCGACGACATCCGGAGAGTGGCTGGCATCAAATGGATGCTAACAGCCAAGGATAGGCAAAGTTGGCGCAATCTTAAAGAGGCCTATGTCCAACAGTGGATGCATATTGGCTGATGATGATGATGATGATGATGAGTTAATAACAAATGAAAATTATTATTAATTATTTATTTATCAATAATTACTTAATAAACTTTATCTAGAGTGTTTTGACAAGACTATACCGTTTGACCTTACATTATGCTCGAACCGCGCGCTCTCCGCCCTCTATTTCGAAAACGATTCAACGTATAAAAAAAATTTTTATACAAAAGTTGTAGGAAATTCAGTTCTCTACAATATTGATAATAAATACAAATAGCGAAAAACCCATAGGAAATGAGATATTTGTAAAAAATATGCAAAAAATCGATTTTTGTGACCTTTGACCTCAATTTTTAATAGACGCGGACACCCTACCATATGTAGGTTTTGAGACAACTTTTAGAATACCAAAATACAAGTTTATACAAAAAATCAGCTGGGTATCTCAAATTCCGAGATTCTTACCTAATTTTGACTAAGATGACTGGACTATAAATATTTTGTGCTGTAGGTACCTACCTACCTATCACAGATTATCTTGCCTATAGTTATTCATAGTTATCAATACAGTGTCCAGTTTCTTTAGTTAAAAACAATCATAAACTGTCAGAAACACTACTAAGAAACTTTTAAAAGGCCCATAAACGTTCCCAAAAATGAAAAAAAAACAAAAAGGGCCCAACACCTTCTATTAAAATTACCGAAATAATAGCCGATTAATCTTAACATACCACAAAAAGAGCTTGGATTTACGACACACGTCAAAATAAATATAAGTCCCGGAATTAGGGTTGCTACTGCACTATTTTCTTTCATTTACATTTTTCATTAATTATGTATGTACTTCGAATTAATGAATAATTACACTTTTAATATTACTTATTAATTGACAGAAATATTAAGTCATGGTTAAGATGACTAATAAATTACGTTATATTCTTTGTTTCAATTAATTAAATAAGTCATGGATAAGAGGAATAATATATAACGTTATTTTTGTTTCAATTAAATAAACTAAATGAACGTAACGATAAAGCAGTGCTAGCTGAAGATATCAAAAGGTGTTGAAGGTTTTACTTCAAAATAAATATTATATCTCACAGGAAGTCTAAATTTTGCTTTTTTTTAAAATGCAATATTGTTTCCAATTATTAAGTCATTATTACAACATAAGACAGACTCTGAATATTGTATTGGATATTTATCCTCCCAGTATATGTTTTTTACTTTTAAGAAACCAAGGGGTTTCAAAATATTACATTTAAAAAAATTTGATTTAAGGAGAACAAAAAAAGATATTTATCTTTATTATTCACCACTAAAATGTATTTCCTAATGTAATATCTAAGTTATAATAGTCATGTGCTGTTGTATACATTATAATGAGTACTTAAAACTTTATTTTACTTAAGAGACAACCCTAACTAAATATGTAAGAAGCTGCATATACGAATTATAGACCATGTCGCATTACAATTAAGGTTCAAAATAAATTATCACTGGTGTCCTAAAGACCAAATTTAGACGTTTACCAAAACCCCACAAAAGAAACAATGTGTCAGTTTTATTAATTGGGTATCGAATATACAGCGTGCGTATACGAGGGCGATTGAGATAAGCTATCAAATACTTTGTTACACTACTTCTTTATCTTAAATGTTTGTCACGAGACAGAAAAAAGGGCTTTTCTCCCTAATAAGTCTCAAGAGTCAAGACCACACTTCTACTTACTCGCTTCTCGATGATTATTTACCTATGGCAATTATTATAAATTATAATTAATCTAGATATCAAAATAAGCATTTTGTGATTATTATTGATCTAGATGTAAAAATAAGCTCCATTATCTAGGTACGAAAATAATAATAAAGGCAAAATTATATTTATTACCCTTACCAATCCTCCTTTGGGCTTTTGAGGCAACTTCGTATTCATTACATATATTAATAAATATAATAAACAGGTATGCAAAAGAATGTCTGTCTTGCTATTTGTCAGTCTGCTATGCTTTCATGGCCCATCTGTTTAACCGATTTCGACGAAATTTGGTAAAGAAAATCAAAGAGTTATCACGGATTTTTTCAGAAACATACATTCGCACGGAGAAAGTCGTGGGTCGTAACTAGTAATTATTTATTTATTTTTATTTTTCAACGGTTTAACAATAATTTTGTAATAATAAATTAAATAATAAGTATATATTTACCTTTATTATTCTACGGTTTGACAATAATTTAATGTAAAAAATTATATAATAAGCAATTTGAAAATAAAGATTAAAGTTTAGAACTTACCTACTCCTTACCTTTCCCCTCCACCCTATCGTATAGGTGTTATACTTGTGTTAATTGTCACGGGGCCAAGGGTCTGTTGAATTCAAACCTAAAACCATTTGATATCAGTTCCCAAAACCGTTGGGATATCGACGCTTAACCATCTTGCCTTTCCCACCAAAAACATTTCGGTCGAAACAAAAAATATTATCCATTAAACTAAAGGTGACAACCCTGACCAAAGATAAACTCGCATTTTACTTAGGATTATGAACCTTAACTCATTGTAATAGAGGCGTTAAATATGTTATCGGCTGTGTCCCAAAGACCAAATTTAGATGTTTAACAAAACCGTACAAAAGGAATAATGTGACTTCTTTATTAATTGGGTATCGGATTCGATGCAGGCTTATGATTAAAATGTACTAGTGGATGCACGCGGCATTACTTATTCGGATAATAAAGAGAAAAACGGATCGGAGACATGGTCGATGAGAAGGCTCAGGGTCACTCAGCGGGCGATGGAGAGGGCTATGCTTGGAGTATCCCTATATGATTGAGTCCGAACTAATAATTAATTATAATAAGAACGAAATTGTCTCTGTCTGTCTGTCCGTCCATCTGTCCATCTGTCTATCTTGAGTATATGTCGTCTGCTACGCTTTCATGGCCCATCTTTTTAACCGATTTTGATGACATTTGGTACAGAGATAGATTGTATCCCGAGGGACGAGTGGCCTAGTTGTGACAACGCATATCACTCGATTGCGAAGGTTAAGCAAAGTTGACCCAAGTCGGAACTCCGTGCCTAGGAGAGCATGTTAAGCCGTCGGCCCAGTTATTATCACTAACTTCCGTTATTAATCGTTACAAAAACCAATAAGAGTTTAAATACTCGTCGAGTCGTATGCGGAAAGACGTGGGAAGTGGGAACCCACCGCATTATTATCCCAAGAAAACTCCTGCCATTATTTGATTAATGGACAGGGGTCACGAGTCATGACTCACGACCCTCAGTAATGAGTAATACGACGCAGAGAGAGAGAGATTGCATCCCGGGGAAGGACATCTAGTCAAAAATATGGAGATCAGTAAGAGCGTAGTCCGAAAATGCGGAAGCGTGTCTGTCTGTCTATTTGTCTCTCTGACTATTACTACTGTCAGGCTACTTTTTATCCCGGAAAATATTAGAGTTCCCGCGGGAATCAAAAAACCTTAATCCATGCGGACAAAGTCGCGGGAGTATCTATACATATATTATAAATGCGCATGTTTGGATGGATGGATGGAAGGATGGATTGATGGATGGATGGATGTTTGTTACTCAATCACGGTTGAACAGATCTGGATGTTTGGCTCAGAGATAGATTATAGTCTGGAATAGCAAATATAGCGGAAAATTAAGGATTCGCACTTGGCCGGTTTTTTTTTATTCCCGCGGGAATAAAAAAAACCGGCCAAGTGTGAGTCGGACTCGCGCACCGAGGGTTCCGTACAAACCTGTAGTAAGTTTTACGATTTATGACGTATTAAAAATAAAAATTACGTTTGTTGTATGGGAGCCCCCGTTAAATATTTACTTTATTGATATTTAATTATTTATTTTGAAAGGTAATATAAGTACAAGTTAATATTCTGTGAAAATTTGAACCGTCTACCGATTACCATTTTTAATATTGAGCAAAAAAATACGAAAAAAACACGTTTATTGTATGGGGACCCCCCTTAATATATATATTTTTTTAATTTTTAGTATTTGTTGTTATAGCGGCAACGGAAATACATCATTTGTGAAAATTTCAGCTTTCTAGCTATCACGGTTTATGAGATACAGCCTGGAGACAGACAGACAGACAGACAGACAGCGGAGTCTTAGTAATAGGGTCCCGTTTTTACCCTTTGGGTACGGAACCCTAAAAACGGGAATAAATAAGTTTAAAAATTAGTAAAATGAGCTCATAAGGCAGGATATTTATGGAATATTACCTCGTATTATAAAAGTGTAAATAGGACTATAGTCGATGTCAATTGAATTGAGCCAGACAGTAAACAAATATGGCGGTACTGATCACGTGACTTTATTTTGGCATGACCTCTAGTGATGTACCATTGCTGAACTATATTGGGAATGAGCTATTGAACGAATAAACTCTGATGCAAAGAATAATTTCTTTTTATATACTCTACTTGCAAAACCCTACTTAGACAATATTTTAAAGATATTATATACAAAATGTATTCTTTATAGAAAAATCAGCGGGATACCTGCGCGAACTTATACTCGCGTCTAACTTCTGTGACTGAGTCCTAGGTCTGAGTAACGGTGCATCGCATATGCAGAATTCGCGGCGCACGAAATTTTCAATCATCAGTTTTAAGAGTGCGACCGCTTGCTCTCCGGACAAGTTCAAACTAGTCGAGTGTTTGATATGTGCGCTGTGGATTCTGCATATTATGCGATAGGGGATGATAAATAAAAGTACAATCTTTTTATGACATAATTTATTTTAAATAATCTTATGAAGGCGGTATGGTTACCTAAGTTTCCTTCTCTCTCGCACATTCTAAAATTTTCAATGATTGTGAAAGAATCCGTACACTTTCTAACTTTAACAAATGTGGCTCAGCCAAGTCCTAAACAATAAAATTGCGTTCTTTTTAGGCTTATTTTTACCGTGATAACCTAACAAACCTAGTTTTGATAGAGAAAATTAATGGCGATGAAAAATACTGAATGTTTAAACCATTCTTCTTCTAGAGAAGAAGAATGGTTTAAATAAGTAGTATTTAATAGATTAAATACTACTGATATTACAATAATAAAAATATGTAATAGCAGATAGTTGTTTGTCCAAATAATAACAAAATCCAAATCGCAATGCAAATACACAAATCCGATAAAAAAGCCAAGTCGTTAGAAATAAAAACCACCAGAGAGCACCCGAGACGTACAGCATTAAGCAAAGTTACGAAACGAATGAGCATTGAAGCTTGAGGCCTTGAGCGTAGAGTTGCAACAATACGCCACAGATGAGGTGTAGGTAGGATTAGATTAGATCTTTCTATCTCTTTTTGTCGCACATTTTACTCATATTTCGCACTCTCTTGATATTAACTTTTTTTTTACAAACAGCACCCCTTTGTAAAAATTTAATAGAATAAAACATTATTTCGGAAACGCATATCATTCTAACTATCTATTTATGTGTAGGTAAACAACGCTATTTTTAAATTACTTGATTTACATAACTCGATTAGGTATTCGATTTTGAACGAATATATATCGAGTATACTCGATGTCTATGGTCACTCACTTCATATCATTCATTCATTTTCAGTCTGTGGTTGCAATGTAATCTCTGCACAACGCTATAAAAAGTCAAGAATGCGTCATGTCAAAACTGATATTTTGCTATAATCTGTGAGTCATAATTTATGTTTTCTTCAAGTTTGTACCAAAATATTAGCTTAATCCTGGATAAATTGAAGAAATAAGACGTGAATAATTTACTATAGATGTTGTTTGTAGACCACAAGGGGTTTGTGCGTGTTTTTAATTGTTCCATCATAGTGAAAAGTGTTGACGAAGTCACGGGTTGGCAGAAAGGTGTGTTTGTTTACATTTTATCTCAAGTCTATCGACATCGACTTTAGGTAGACCGTAGGTGACCTATAAGTCGTCCGTCAGACTGTAGACAGAAATCCGTTTTTGTCACCTAGCCGTTATTGTTTAAAAAATCAAAGAGTTCGCGGGCATCAGCTAGTCATAGTAGGTATAATAAGTCAGTAGTGCATCTGTATAAAAATATAGGTACATACCTACCATGTTACTGTCATCTCTTATGCTATGAGCTGCACGTAATTAATTTGTTAGAGCGACCACTATCTGCTGTTAAAATCAGAGTTAAATAAACCTTTATGGCTCTTTAGAATATTATTACTGAGCAAAAAACCATTATAATAATATATAAACGCTAAGAAGATATATACTTGAATGTTAACATTAACGCCCGCTTGGTATTTGTCTTAGTTAGGGGCGACGTGCACTGGAATGAGAAACTGCCTAATGGTGAGTTCACATTATTCCAGTCCAGTAATCCAGCGAGGTAATCCAGTCCAGTGCTGGACTGGATTATATCGTCCACATTATTCCAGTAATTCAAAAGCTGTTAGATCGGTAACACTATAGTGACAATGCTTTCAAGAAAGGAGTTTAGAAATTGTTTTAAAACTGTTCAATTATTACTGTGCTTTTCTTTTCACCATTGCATTTCTTATAAATGAATTGAACTTGGCGAACCATTTTATCTTATTCTGGTAAACATCACCGCACTAGCACCAGACGTAGATGATTTTTTAATCTTGTCTAGTTCAAGGTAGTATGTAGATCGCATACTTTTTACATCTCCTACAGTAAAACCTTCTATTTGCATACCCTGACAAATTTTTTGCAGGGTGGATTGGCGCATGCCTTTGTGTTTATGAAATTCTGAAGAGATATCCCACAAAAACACATGTTCTCTATACAAAGAAACAAACAGAAGAGTTTGGTTTCAGTTAACTTCATTGTTAGAAATTACCTATAGAATTCCACAAAAAACAACAATGCGTGTTCACTGTTAAACGTGTAATCAAGCACTGGATTGGCCGTTCACACTATTCCAGTGGCGCTGGAATGGGCGAACTGGAATGAAAAATAGACCGTCATTCCAGTCACTGGACTGGATTGATCACTGGAATGGGTACATTCCAGTGCAGGTTCACATTATTCCAGTAGCATTCCAGCACTGGACTGGAATGCTGGACTGGAATGCTACTGGAATAATGTGAACCGACCATAAGTATTGGTTAATGAACCAAAAAAAATGCTTCATTTTGCGAAATTAAATAATTATTATTTTGCTAAATAGTTAGCGTGCCTAAATTGGTTTAATATATAAATTAATAATAATTATTGATAACCTTACCTTTATCCTTTTTATGTTTAAGATTTTACATATGCACTATGCATCTAATCCTTAACCATCAAATAAATATTATAAATGCGAAAGTTTGGATGGATGGATGTATGGATGTATGTTTGTTACTCAATCACGCTCCAACGGATGAACGGATCTGGATGAAATTTGGCACAGAGATAGATTATAGTCTGGAATAGCACATAGGCTACTTTTTATCCCGGAAAATTAAAGAGTTCCCGCGGGAACCGAAAAACCTCAATCCACGCGGACGAAGTCGCGGGCATCAGCTAGTACTATTATAAATGCGAGGTGTCTGTCACAGTCCGAAAGGTAGGTTGCATTCCGAGAAAGGACATAGACTACTTTTCTATTTTCTATTATTATCCCGGGAAATCAAACAGTCCAAATAGGAATCAGAATGATCAAGAAATGTAAATCTACACGGACGATGTAATGCTTACTATTTAGTATTTTTATGGTAGAGACAATGCATGAAGGAACCTCAACCTTTGACACACCCAACGCAAAATACATCTTTTAGCAACTAGTTATTTTACATTTAGAATTTATAATTGTTTTTCTAACAAAGTCAAGAAGCTTTGGTAAACTTATATCCTCAGATAAAGATGCAAACGATATTCACCTCTTGCGTTTTAGAAGCGGCTTAATGCTTTAGTGTATGCCGCGCTTTACCCAGATCTTATCGCAACGTTCCGAGAAGGACATGTGTCCACCAATAAACTAATTGGCTTAAGAATGCTCGCGCACCTCCACATATTCACTTTATTTATTTTTATTTATCTCTTGAGCTTATGACACTAGTGCTTATTAAACGCAGAGACGATTAATTCACTGCGTTTATTAAACGCAAAGAAACTTAGTAAAACATAGCTTATTGGACATAGAGTTTGTATATAAAACAAAAAATTATGATAGCTTATCTGAAAATTTGTAAAGGTACGAGAAAACTGTTTTTGAAAATTTGATTAAGTACAGATTTTAGAATTGATTGGAAGCTCTATATGTCTACCCTATATCAAAATCTCTATGTCCACTCTTTAAGATATAAGTATGTATTTCTCAAAAGTCACTTGTGATTAAGTACCACATTGCTATAATCTTAATTGTTCTTATTGGCTGATTTATGGCTGATATGTTCTTCATTGTACTCAAAAGTGAGATATTTTCAGCCAATCAGAATTGATTGGAATTGATCACAGTTTATCTGTCATATCAATGCAAAATAATTTTGCATTGATATGATAGATCAATTATTGATCCCCATCCCAGATATTTTATCAATCTCTGTACACACTGTCACACAAGCTTGTACAGAGGTAATCAACTTTGGCTTTTGATATAAACTTTAAAGGTATTGAAATAAACTGATACTAGTTTGTAATTAAACTTCTATCATGATCACCTATTTTTAAAGCGTTTGCTCTAAATTTACGAGCGTTATATGCGCCAGTGTAATAGTTTTTTTTTATAAAACATAGCGTAACGAAACATGGGATGTGATTCGATCGACGCGACGCGACGGCTCAATTAATTTGTATTGAATATTTAGTTTTAATGAGGTGCGCCTATTAGAGATAAATGCCTGGTGAATTAGGTAGGTAACGAACTCTTGTCACGGTATTATTTAAATTATTTCCATCCATACTAATATCTATACTATCCGTACTTACTTAATATTATAAATGCGAAAGTGTGTCTGTCTGTCGGCTACGCTTTCATCTTTACAGCCGATTTCGATGAAATTTGGTATTGAGGTTTTGTATCCCGGGGACTACTAAATTCACCATAAAGGAGTAAAGTATAGGTACTAGATGTTGTCCGCGACTTCGTCTGCGTGGAATACCTAAGTATTTTTAATTCCCACGGAAACTCCTTACTTTTCCGGGATAAAAAGTAGCCTACAATCTCCAGGTGCTCAACTATGTCCTTGCAAAAAATCACTACGATAAGTCACTTTGCTGCAGCGTAAAGACAAACTAACAAACAAACACACTTTCGCATTTATAATATTATAGTATGATGTGTGTTTCAAGCAGTTAAATAACTACCTAGTTTTATTTTTAACAGAGGATAACATGGTATGGAAACCTGCATAATATCTAAGAGTTCTTGAGTTGTCAACCGATAGACGTCCACTGCTGGACGAAGGTCTCTTGTATGGATCTCCACAGGGCACGGTCTTGTGCCGCTTGTTTCCAGAGGCTCCCAGCTGCACGCTTGAGATCGTCCGTCCACCTATAGTGCGGGGTCGTCCAACGCTGCGCTTTCCGGTGCGAGGCTGCCATTTGAGCACCTTGAGAGCCCAACCACAGAATATAATTATTAAATCTCCTCTCGACCGAATTTGGGCCACGGCGGCCAATCTCCAGAGAGATTAGCCATCTGCGCGGGAGATATTATAGTGCACAAGTGTGTGCGCATACACATTACATAGGTAGCTCTGTTCCTTTATTCTCATAGCCAGATGGGACGGAAAATCCGACACGACCGGAGAGAGATCAGGCGCAGGCCCGACGGCTTTACGTGCTTTCCGAGGCACGGGGGTGAAACACCATCAAATTCCTAACTAGGGGCTAGTACCTACTGAGAATTTCTTGTCAGAAAAACCCAATACTTTATTATGGCCCGACCCGGGACTCGAACCCGGGACCTCGTCAGCCGCAATCGAACATGCTAACCACTAGAGTTAAAGGCTAACGAGGCAGTTATAGAGGAATATAATTATTATACCTAATAGATAGCAGAGAAATATAATTACATATTTTAATAGTACGTACTAACGCACCCCTACCTTTTATGAAATGATATCCTACAGCAGTGTTTTTCAATCTGTGGGTCGCGACCCCGAGGGGGGTCGCAAAGCCTTGATAGGGGGGTCACGGGCAAAAACACTCTACAATAAAATACACTACAATAAAAACACAATGATAGTGAGAAGGATGGGCTTGTTTATTTTTCAAAAGTTTGTCAAATCGTGGTGCTATTTTTGAAATATTAATAAGTACTTAATCAAATCATTTTCTAACTGAAGTCTAGTCTTTTATCTCTTTTTAACCGACTTCCAAAAAAGGAGGAGGTTCTCAATTCGGCGAGTGTTTTTTTTTTTTTTTTTAATGTATTTCGGACATGTCGATGCATACCTATATATATACTCGTATCTCCGTGGTTTCTAAACCGATTTGAAAAATTTTTTTTTTAGTTTTAATGTCCACCATTGCAGAGAATGTCAGTTCACACAAGTATGAAGTGGAGAACGGCACTAATAATTTCTTCATTATCTTACTATCATTTAATAGAGGTTCCCTTGCCAGCTCTGGATATTCTTGCTTTCTTTTCATTCAAAACACGTCAAAACTTTGCGAATGAAATTCCATTCTAAGCATGCCATCAGCAGCTAAGTCTATTCATGCTTTCATATTTGTATTGAGATTGACTTGTCCAAGAAAGGGTTTAGAATCCATCTACGCCCATTAACACATGTAACGCATCACTAGGACCAACAGTGGTGCTAAGAAATGGTAAACCGCTTATTGCTAAGCGTAGATTTAGCGTTTGTTTAAAAGGGTGATGTCACCTACTTTAATTAACACTTTCCCCAACTTATAAAAAAACATCCCATAACAATTACAGTAAATAATCCATAATTACACCTCCTTTACTCCATAAAAAGGCAGTTAAAGTAAATCCCGACTTAACGACCCGGTTATGAGGTCAAACCGCCATATTAAAATTATCTTTTGAAAAACATCACGCGTAAAAATATTAAGATTAGGTAACTAAGGCAGGAGTATACTAACTTTTTGTTCTAAGACTTTTTGTCTTGGACGATATTTCATCAACATAAAAATAGAACGAAATAAATTGTTTATCTGCATAATGCTTGCGGCTTCGCCCGTGTGATTTTCCGGGATGAAAACTATCTATGTCCTTTCCCGGGATAAAAAAACTCTCTACCGGTTAAAAATGAACATCGGTTGAATTTATGGTTTGTGAAAACATAGTAGACAGACAAACACACCATCGCATTTGTAACATTAGTATAATAATATGATCACGATTACACTTTTTTACGTAAGAAATATTCTTATGTAACTTACTTATAATATTGTTTTCATGCATAAAAATTTTACTGGAATAAACAGTTAATACCATACTTTATTCATATTAATTATGGTTTAAACCATAAACTAGAATAAACAAATATTTTACAATAATATACTAAAATCTAAAATCAAACATAACTATAAACTAAATTCAAACTTACTTTTTTAACATTCGCAAACGATGCACGACTTACAAATAATTGACTGTTTACATTTCGTTAGTTACTTAAGTACAAGCGACTTACGTGATAAAACTTACAAATGTAATTATGGTATGGGATGCACCTGTTCAGACTCGCTGGCCCCTTCCCATCTACATAGAACCAACAACAGAGCTGGTGCGGCTTGTGAAGCCGTTGAAAAAGCTAAAGCATGCAAATACAGCCTACAGGGGTCTAGGCTTCGAATATGATTTTGTCCCATTCGGTGTCGAGAGTCCTTGGGGTCCTACCGCTATGGCTTTTTAAGGAAATAGTACAAAGGTTAGTCGACATCACAGGAGACCGAAGAGCTGGCAGCTCTGGAACAAAGAATTAGTCTAGTTATTCAAAGGGGGAACACTGCTAGTATCTTCGGAACCTTGCCTAAAGGGACTCCTTTTAATAATATATTTTAGTTATTATATTACTAGCTGATGCCCGCGACTTCGTCCGCGTGGATTGAGGTTTTTCGGTTCCCGCGGGAACTCTTTAATTTTCCGGGATAAAAAGTAGCCTATGTGCTATTCCAGACTATAATCTATCTCTGTGCCAAATTTCATCCAGATCCGTTCATCCGTTGGAGCGTGATTGAGTAACAAACATACATCCATACATCCATCCATCCAAACTTTCGCATTTATAATATTTATTATTTGATATTTTTATTTGTTAACTAATTAAATTCATAATTTTATATTATTACTAATGTGGCCTATAGATAATATGGATTCATCATCCTCAACCGATAGACGTCTACTACTGGACATAGGCCTGCCAACGGCTGTAGGGGTAGTAGGAGGTCTGCCAACGGTACGCTTTCTAGTGCGTGGTCGCCATTCCAGCGCTTTGGGACCCCAACGTCTATCGGTTCTTCTAACTATGTGCCCCGCCCATTGCCACTTCAGCTTTGCAACACATCGAGCAATGTCGGTTACTTTAGTTCTTCTGCGGATCTCCTCATTTCTGATTTGATCGCGCAGAGAAACCCCGAGCATTGCTCTCTTCATTGCCCGCTGAGTAACCCTGAGCTGTTTTATGAGGTCCATAGTTAGCGAACAATTCTCTAGATATATATATGGATTATATTATAATATTCATGCCATTCTCTTACTTCATAATTTTAGTCCGTATGATAAATCGTCAACGATGTCTTGTAAGACATCTTCACAATGTGAAGAGGCCCTAAGATTGTCCAGTGTGAGTTTACGGATAAGGACGGTGGTTATTAAGGCTGTTAAAGATTACTTAAAAGTCGTAAAAAGGGCATTTAAGAATAAGTTATGTATCCACTACTCTTCAGTAGGTAATAAGGTAACACAGTTTTTTGTGGGACGCTAGCAATCTTCTTTACTTTTTACGGTTCCGTAGCCAAATTTGGCAAAAACGGAACCCTTATAGATTCGTCATGTCTGTCTGTCTGTCTGTCTGTCTGTCCGTCCGTATGTCACAGCCACTTTTTTCCGAAACTATAAGAACTATACTGTTGAAACTTGGTAAGTAGATGTATTCTGTGAACCGCATTAAGATTTTCACACAAAAATAGAAAAAAAACAATAAATTTTGGGGGTCCCCATACTTAGAACTGAAACTCAAAAATTTTTTTTTCATCAAACCCATACGTGTGGGGTATCTATGGATAGGTCTTCAAAAATGATATTGAGGTTTCTAATATCATTTTTTTCTAAACTGAATAGCTTGCGCGAGAGACACTTCCAAAGTGGTAAAATGTTGGTCCCCCCCCCGTAACTTCTAAAATAAGAGAATAATAAAACTAAAAAAAATATATGATGTACATTGTAACATTACCATGCAAACTTCCACCGAAAATTGGTTTGAACGAGATCTAGTAAGTAGTTTTTTTTTTAATAATTTAAAACTTACTACAGGTTTGTACGGAACCCTCGGTGCGCGAGTCCGACTCGCACTTGGCCGGTTTTTTTTTAAATGTATAGGCTAGCGCTTGACTGCAATAAGACCTGCTTGCGAGTGGTGATGCAGCATAAGGTGGAGCGCGCTTGCCTAGAAGATGCCTATTCACCCTTGATTTGAAGGTTATATTAAAAGTGGACGGAAGCCGGAAGGGCATTCTATTATAATCAAGCGGTTCGAATTAGGAACGTGGAAGCAAATCGCTTAGTAGGTTAGGTCTAGGGCTTTCGAATACCGGTTTTTCTCAATACCGGTATTAATACCGGAATGATTTTTTTCAATACCGGGATCCCGGGATCCCGGTATTGGAAAAAATTTAAAATGTGGTAGATGTTTTTTAACTTAAAATTAGTCTTTTCTGAAGCAAACGGCACCATAAAAAACAGTTTTTTCATAAAAAAAAATTTTCACCAAATTAACTCAAAAAAGTGCCTTTTCTGCATAAATTCAGTGAAAAAAAGCCGTTAAGTAATTCCTTCACTCTATTTTATATCATACAATATTTTATGAAATTGTATTTTCTTTAAAAAAAAATCAAGTAACCAAGTATTGTTTTTTAGATTTATTTGTATTTTGAGTATTGAGATAGTTATTTACGCGTTGACTTAATTCTTACGAAATTATCGTTTGTTTCATGTATGTACTTATAAGGTGAAAATTACGGACCACGTAATGTTCTGAAACTCCATCACATCATTTTAAATACAATCTTATTAAGTAATACTTATATTATTGTCATATAATCAATTTCTTATTCATATCAATCAGAATATCAACGATATGATTTTTAAAATAGAACTATTTTTGGATGTATTCTTACGAAAATATATATTTTTAACCTCCATTGAATTTTGAACTTTTAATATAAAGTATATATTTGTGACGCACTTTTTCAACGTACACACAAAATTAAATAAATATGGCAGGGAATTTTAAATAATTAGTAAATTAGTGTCGAAGATTGTAATAAACCTACCAACCTATAGACATCCTGGACGTAGGTCTCCTGCTTAGATCGCCGCCACAGAACACAAAATCTAAAATCTGTGATCGCCACAGAGCACGGTCTTGTCCCCCTTGTTTCCAGCGGCTCCCAGCTACACGCTTGAGATCGTCCGTCCACCTAGTGGGGGGTCGTCCAACACTGCGCTTCCCGGTGTGAGGCCGCCATTCAAGCACTTTGGGACCCCAACGCCTATCGGTTCTACCAACTATGTGCCCCGCCCATTGCCACTTAAAGCTTGGACTCTTCGAGCTATGTCGGTTACTCTGTTTCGCCCACGGATCTCCTCATTTCTGATTTGATCACGCAGGTATACTCCAAGCATAGCTCTCTCCATTGCCCGCTGAGTGACCCTGAGCCTTCTTATCAGGCCCAAAGTTAGCGACCATTTTTCGGAGCCGTAAGTCATCACTGACATCACGCAATGTTCGAAAACTTTCGTCTTCAGGCACTGAGGAATTTTGGACGAGAAGATGTCGCGGAGTTTCCCGAACCCTGCCCAGCCGAGTTGGATTCGGCGGTTGACCTCTTTCTCGAAATTGGACCTACCTAACTGGACTGTATGTCCTAGGTATAGTCCTCATCAACAATTTCGAGTGCAGAATTCTCAAATAACACAGGTTGGGGCTGAACGTGTGCATTAGAAATGATCTTTATCTTGCTCATATTCATTTTTAGGCCCACCTGTTGAGGAACTACTAAATGAGTAATAAACGATATTTTTGTAAGAAGTCGATCGAAGTCAAAGAAAACTATAATTTTGTCAAAACACAAATTAATCTAAAATCCAATAGTTATTATTTAAAAGAAAATAATATTATATCATAATAAAATATGCGTTAGACTTTATAAATCAGATTTCTGAACATTTTGAGAGAAATAGAAATGCCAAGCCACTAAGCCGATCTAAATTCAAACACTAATTTTTCCCTCTGAGTGAACAAAAACGACTTTTCTTCACTGGTTTTAAGCAATAAAAGCGCTCTTTTTGAGCTAATATGCTTAAGATACAAGTTCTAAACTTAGCCGAATAAAATACAGTGGCATCTACCAAGAAATATATGCAATAGTCACTGTTTCGTTTATAGTGTCACCAATACCGGTATCCCGGTATTAGACATTTCAATACCGGTATTGAAAACCAGCGAAAAAAGTCCGGGATCCCGGTATTGGCCAATACCGGGATCCCGGTATTGGAAGCCCTAGTTAGGTCCTAATTCGGACCTCCTTAGTATCCTTCATATTCTTATTTGGTTTTGTAGCTTTATGCCTACTAACTGTGCCTACTAAGCACGCGTTTTGACGTTTGAAAAAAGTTGCTGATTTGACTAGTCATCAAATACTCAATTGTGGGCCGGTGATGACTTGCGATGATTAAAATGATGATAATCAAGGAACATGGACTTCCGCAAAGTAACGCCTGGTTCTATCAAATATGTAAACTAGATGATGCCCGCGACTTCGTCCGCGTGGATTAAGATTTTTGATTCCCGCGGGAACTCTTTAATTTCCGGGATAAAAAGTACCTAGCCTGTGTCCTTCTCCTTCCCCAGAATACAACCTACCCCTGTACCAAATTTCATCAAAATCGGTTGAACAGATGAGCCGTGAAAGCGTAGCAGACAGACAGACACACTTTCGCATTTATAATATTAGTATGGATATACAATAAGCTCCCAGAAGACATGTTGAAGATGTCTCTGAACAAGTTCAAAGTTAATGTAAAACGTAAACTCATTGAAAAATCCTATTACCATGTAAAGGATTACTTAAGCGACAAGGAAGCTTGGCAATGATTTGCTCTAATAGCTGATAGTTCTAATAGGTGATAATAAAAAAATAAAAAAAACCCGGCTGAGTTTGTTGTGGGCTCTTCTCAGACCAGGGCGCGTTTGGAACCCTCATAGCTTTAGTTTTAAGATACCGTAACTGATTATCACCATCATGTTTTATAAGTAAGTAATTTTTAACGTCAATAAGTGTACCCACAGTGTACATAAGTTGAATAAATGAATTGAATCTTGAATCTATGGAAGTATGGATGATGATGATACAGATTCGCATGATCAAAATTAAAATTGACATCATGATTCCCCGATGAGTCAGAAAACGATCACGATCACGCAATGAGTCAGCATTCGCAGCGATCATTGATCAGATAACGATCATTAGGCGTCTCGTTAACGATTTAATGATTAACGACAGCGATCGCACCGGTAATGATTGCTAATGGTGCGTTTGTTTTTCGAAACGGTCACTTTGTTACGCCATTTGATACCTGGATTTTTGGAGATCCTTAATTAAATTGAAACTAACAATCCTTAATTAAATTAACAGGTTAGCCCTTAGAATAACTACCTATAGAAGTTATGTTTCCAAACAACGCCTTCTCAAACGCAAGCTACAAATTCGCTATGTAGCACGTGTTTATTTGCCTCGTAAACGCAAACATAATGTTGCCAGTTTAAATGTTTTCCACCTAAAAGTTGGGTAAGTAATTGGTTAATTTGTGTGTAGCATTGTAGCTTCTAAAACTAAGTTAACCAGCTTTTTCCGCATTTCGCGAGTGTACTAGGTTTCTATAGGTAGTTATTCTAAGGGTTAGCCCGCTTCCATCTTAGACTGCATCATCACTGGCCATCAGGAGAGATCGCAGTCAAGGGCTAACTTGTAGTGGATAAAAAAAAAACTTCATTTCAGCGGAGTGCGTTGGCTCGCAACTGGGAGCCATAGTGTTTCATTATTGTTGCCTTTCGTGTTTTAGAATTAAGGGTATGTTCCGAAATACACTGCAAGCACTGTAAGGTGTGACGTCAATTTAGTACACTGCGAGGCCGTTCCTTTATAGTTAGGTATACTGGTTACTGCTTAAAACGGAACGCTGTCAGCACTGAGACAAACACTGAGAGCACCTTACCTCGAAAACGCCAGTGCTCACAGTACAAAAATGGCGACGACTTATGACGTCATATATTTCCCTAGGATACTGCGGCAGTGTACTGTCAGTCCATAACGGAACGAATTTCTAAACAGTAAGAGCACTGAACAGTGCTCGCAAGTCGCAGTGTATAACGGAACAGATCCTATATAGACCAGGGTAGAAGCCTTTAAAAATAATAAAAAGTGAAAAAAAATAATAGTAGGATGAAACCCATTAGAAAAGGAGGGGAATATTATAAAAATGAAAGGAAAAATAATTTACGGGCGATCTGAGGTCGGGAAGGGGATGGGGGGGGGGGGGGGGTTTTAAGGGTAAAAAACGGTTTTTCTCGATTTCCGGCAAAACTAAAAGTCCTATCGAAAAAAGTCAAATGGCAAAGTTGTAGGTAATAAAAAGATCTAAAACTTTTGTATTTACACTTTTTTCACATAACCTCAAAATTTATGTGAAAAATTCAAAAAACCAAGTTTTTGATTTTTTATTTTTATCTTTTACAAATAATTATTTTTTTTAACGAAATTTGGTGAAAACTTACCTTTTTATGTCCCAAATACGCTGTAATTTATTTGAGTAAAAATATTTATTTTTTCACCTTATTTTGAATTAATATCGAAAAAGCACCCTAATTTTCAATCGAAAATTCACCCGTCAAAATATCAGCTTTTTTCAAAAAGTTGGTATGTTTTCTGTTCGTTGAAATCTATACTTTCCGATGGTGAAAAAAAAAAAATATGTTACTATAGTAAATCTTCTCAGAAAATGCAAAAATCGAAAATCGAAAACTCGAATTCGAATTTTTTTTTTTAATTAATATAAATCATTTTGAGCTATTTATTAAAATTTACACTTTAATTACTCGAAAAACGTTAGATTACATGTTAAGTTGATAAAAAAAAAATTGCAAATCAAAATATACTACTATAATTAACAAACAAATAAGTTAATAAAATTAATATTTATGTAATTTGACTTTTTTCGATAGGACTTTTAGTTTTGCCGGAAATCGAGAAAACCCGTTTTTTACCCTTAAACCCCCCATCCCCTTCCCGACCTCAGATCGCCCGTAAATTATTTTTCCTTTCATTTTTATAATATTCCCCTCCTTTTCTAATGGGTTTCATCCTACTATTATTTTTTTTGGTTTTAAAAATTATCGACCCTGGTCTAATAATTCTTATTTTAGGAAAGTCAAGGTACGTGACATCAAACTGTCATTTTGAGTAATATCATGATCATTTTGAGTAATATCATGATATTGCATAACTATTGCTGTATGGCCCCTGAGGTAGAATCTTCTCTCAGGTTAAGAAAAGTTTGGTCGCTGGCCGAGTGCAGATTGGCAGACTTCATAGACCATAGAGAAGGTGTAGGTTACCTCACTATGATTTTTTTACCTGCCAGCTCTTCTCAGCAGATTTCCGCTTTCTTGCTTCTTTCCGAACCAGTGGTAGAGTCAAAACATGACGTAACATAAGAGACACCTGTATGTATGTCTTACATGTTATAAATAAATTGAGTAAGTATATTGGGTTTGTAAGTTTCAAGATTGTTTAGATATTTGTTAACTGCACTTCACCTCACGCCTCTACGACAGAACCGATTTGTTTGAAATTTGTAATGGAGATCTTATGTACCTGTATAATGTATTAACACCTAGGCCACATTTTATATTGAACAATTAAAGAGTTCCTGCGGAAATAAAGACCTTAATCCAAGCTGACAAAGTCGCGGGCATCGTCATTATTTAAACGGAAATATAAATTTAAATAGAAATACGGAACTGTGTAAATGTTTTCAACTCGAACTTAGTAATAACTCAAAATAATATGATTCACGGTCTGGCCACAGTCTAAGGAGATACGTTCTTTCCTACCAGTCGTTCGACGGAGGCCTCTAGACACGCGCTCCGGGTTGACTTGACAGAGACGTGCGTGACGTAGGAAACTGTTAGAATATTCAATACATAATTATGTCACTCTAAAATGTAAAATTTGAATGATAATAGATAATAAATATTAAAAACCCGGCTGAGTTTGTTGTGGGCTCTTCTCAGACCTGGGGCGTTTGGTACCCTCGTAGCGGAGCGAAAAAATTTCTATGCCTCGTAGTAATTAGTTTAGTTTTCAGATACCCCAACTGATTATCACCATCATTTCTTATAAGTTATTGGACGTCGATAAATGTACTGTGCCTAGATTGAAATGAAATGAAATGAAATGATTTATTTATTTCACGTAGGACAACTTGTGCCACTTATAATAAGTCGTAAGAATGTACCACATCTAATTGAATAAATAAATACTGATTGATTAATTGATTGGTAATTTCCTACTTCTCTACTCTCTCATAGTTGACCTTTTTATCATCGAACCGTAAGGCATCGCCAAGGTCTGCACCCTTACGCAGTCGAAATTCCGCGGGCTCATATGAAGCGATTTGCTTCCTCGTTTCTAATTCGAACCGCTAAGATATGGAGTGCCGTTCCGGCTTCCGTTTTCCCCTCCTCTTTTAATATAGGTACCTTCAAACAAGAGCGCATAGGTATCTTCTAGGCAAGCGCGCTCCATGTTAGGCTGCATCACCACTTGCAAACAAGTCTGATTGCAGCCAAGCGCTAGCCTATATATTTAAAAACAAAAAGTGCTAAAGAAGTTTTCTCTTTTAAAAAAAGTTGTCTGTTGTCAACTGTAGATGCTACAGCCGTAATGGTAGCCGGTTTTTATCAGTTGTGTGTGCGTCGACCCACTGTATGATTACATACCTACTTACACTGTGGTCAGGCGTAGGATGACTTGGCGTCTATCTAACCTGCAACTTCTTAGCATTGTTGAGCTAAACTGCTTTTGACAGCGAAGATTTATTGTTTGACAATCATATCCGTGGTATGTGGTAGCTTGGGAATGGTAAGTATATATGATATTCTTTGAAATTTAAGTACCTACTGCTTATCTTGTTTTTTTATCTTTTATGTTTTGAAAAGATGTTTTGGTTTTAAATTTGTGAGATAGGATTTTATTGGTAAGTATTTTTTTTGTCGTAAATTAATAAACTGCTACGTATTTGCTTGCTTTCTTTCAAAAGCAAGAAACACAGAAACTAGAAACTTGTCAACATAGTATGGGGAGAAGTATGATATAAACATAAAAAAGAAAGACAGAAACCTAAAAACTAAGTAAGTATAAGAAAACGAAGCAAAGTGAAGGTTGTAACATCATAATAATGAGAAGGCTAAAATGGCGTTGGACTGGACACATGATGAGAGACAGTGGTGGAAAATGGACTAATTTTTTTAAAAAAACAACATTATATTTATACCTAATAATAAAGACTATGATTATGATTATACCAGGTTATGGGTATGGGGTAACAAAACCTGCCATTCTTAAACATTTCAGGATAGCCCACTACCATTTTAGACTGCGTCATCACTTAGCACCAGATGAGGTCGCACTGGCAGTTGGCGGTGTTTCACCCCCGTGCCTCGGAGAGCATGTTAAGCCGTCGGTCCCGGTTATTATCACTAACATGATAATAGTCGTTAAAGCCCGCCAACCCGCATTGGAGCAGCGTGGCGGGTGTAAGCTTTAATTCCCTCTCTCCTATGAGAGTGGAGGCCTGTACCCAGTAGTGGGACGTTAATGGGCTTTAGTGGTGGCTCAAGATCGGAAGGTATACCTATAGGTAAGTATTTCACTTACTGACCGCCAAACTTCAATTAGAAGATAGTATAGGTACCCGATGATGATGATGATGAAAGGTTTAAATATAGAGGGTCTTCCGAAAGACCTCCGTGGCGCAGTGTAAAGCGCTGTTGTCTTAACGTGCGGAGGTCCCGGGTTCGATCCCCGGCAGGGTCAATTTGGGAATTTATAATTTCTGAATTTTCCCTGGTCTGGCCTGGTGGGAGGCTTCGGCCGTGGCTAGTTACCACCCTCCCGGCAAAGACGTGCCGCCAAGCGATTTAGCGTTCCGGTACGATGCCGTGTAGAAACCGAATAGAGGTATGGGTTTAATATAACTGCCATGCCCCTAACAGGTTAGCCCGCGCGCTACCATCTTAGACTGCATCATCACTTACCATCAGGTGAGATCGCAGAAAAAAAGGACCTAAAATTCACATCCTCGGTTAGTTTTAAGTTTGATATCCATTTTAAAATATAAGTAGAGTAAAGAAAAAAAGTGCGAACGAAATTGAACACGCAGCAGGTTGAAAGTTACATAGTTTTAGTAGGTACATGTTTTACGTACCATTACGCACGGCTAGGTACATAATTTCCTTTTATTTGTACGCACATCTAAATAACCGGAGTTCACACAACACAAAACAAACACGTCCGTCCGTACGAGCCGAGCAGTCAATCAAGGCAGATGATTAATGCGAAAGTGTGTTTGTTTGTTGGTTTGTCCTTCAATCACGCCGCAACGGAGCAACGGATCGACGTGATTTTTGGCATGGATATAGTTAAGGACGGAGAGTGACATAGGCTACTTTTTATACCGGAAAATTAAGGAGTTCCCGAGGGAATCAAAAAAACTTAAACAACACGGACGAAGTCGCGGGCATCAGCTAGTGTCTTATATTTGGTGGTTTAAGTTTTTTTCAATTCCCGCGAGATTCCGGGATATAAATAATCTATCATAATCTTAGGTTAGGACATGGTTGATGTTATCTGATACGTAAAAACGTAAAAATTAAATAACAGAGGGAAAGGTTTGCGATGGATTAAGATTCCGCATAAAAATATTATGTCTATCTCATTATTATTGGTTGCGATATGTCTATCTCATTATTATTGGTTGAAGCCGAGTTCACACAACACAAAACAAACACGTCCGTCCGTACGAGGCGAGCAGTCAATCAAGGCAGTTGATTAACTCATAACCCCCTGACAGCCGCGCGAGGAGTTAATAGAAACCTGCGGGCTAACGTTACGAACGCTAATCACACATCTGTGCACTCGAGTATGAGTTGTTACTACGAAATGACTTTCTTTGTTTTCTTAAGAGAAATACTTTACCCCTAATCATCATTATCATCGGATGCCATCTTCAAATTGAAGTTTGGCGGTCAGCAGGTGAAATGCCTTCCAATCAAAATATTTGAAGTGAAAACTTCTTTAGCCGCGTTGAGCACTTTTTGGTAGGGGGTAAACTTGTGGATTCGCGTCACCGACACCGTCATCTACATGCTCGCGTTGTTACGAAGACAAAAGGTCTTAAATATTAATATATTATTATGTACTCGTAATTAAACTTTAATGCTTTAGTTTTAAGTTTTATATTTAACTAGCTGATGCCCGCGACTTCGTCCGCGTGAAATAAGTTTTTTCAATTCCCAAGGGAACTCCTTAGTTTTCCGGGATAAAAAGTACCTACCCTATGTCACTCTCCAAGTCCTTGACTATACCCATGCAAAAAATCACGTTGATCCGTTGCTCTATTTCAACGTGATTGAAGGATAAACTCTCTATTTGACGTCCTATGGGGAGTGAATTTTCAAAAACTGTGAATCACGTATTTTTTCATTTCAGACCGAAATCTCAAACACCAAGTTTCATGGCTACAGCTTGAAAAATGATGGACTTTCCTACAAACTTTCAACCCCTGTTTCAGCCCTATGGGGGTAGAATTTCGAAAAATCCTTCCTTAGTGGATACCTACTCTTCACAAAGAACATACCCTCCAAATTTCATGTCTCTAGGACCAGCGGTTTGGGCTGTGCGTTGATATATAAGTCAGTCAGTCAGGACTTTGAATTTTATATATATAGATAATATAGATTTTAATACTAATATTATAAGTTTTCACTTCTACCGGCAGAAAAAAAAAAAATTAAAAATTAAAATTAAAAATTGGCAGTCATAGGGATGACTGCCAATTTTTTTTTATAAATGCGAAAGTGACAACTCAATCAACCTTCCTTCCTTTCCTTTTTAACCGACTTCTTTCCTTTTGAGGTAGGTTCCTACGGAATCCTAAAAAATAAACCGACGTCTTATAAACTCAACTTACCACTACAAATACGTTACAAAACCATCAAGTATGAAGTAACCAATCGAACGGGTACAAAACAATTTATTGGGGCTGATTCTGTAGTGCACAATCTCTAAACTAAACTAAAATGGCAGCTTTAAATCTAGTTCTGTCCTTTTCCGTAGGGAGTATTAAGAAAGGGTTAGCAATATTTGTAATGCTCTAATTTTAGTTTAGTTTAGAGATTGTGCACTACAGAATCAGCCCCAGTTATCGATTTAAAATGTGCAAACAATATATTATATATCCCGCATTTTTATGTTACCACGATACGTGATACTAAAACGTACCAAAAAATACTTTAACAAATACAACTTTATTTATGTACACAAGTTAAATAAAAATATACCTTAATATTTCTTATATAAGGTGTATGTAAAGTGTTTGTGTATGATTGTACAATTGTATAAATGGTCGGACGCAGCGCGAAATCGCGATTATCGTTTGAATGACTTTATTTATTAAAATTAAATATGCGATAGCAGTGGCTGGTTACATGGCGCGGGAATTTGTCATTTTGTATGAATGAATGACTTAATATATGTACGATATTTATTGTTATTTTTGTTATGTAAGTACATAACAAAAATAAAAAAACAAATATGTAGCATAGCACTGGATGATGCCCGCGATCTCATCCGCGTGGAATAAGACATTTTTCTTTAGAACTTGCTTAATTATTTAAAAAAAGAATACTCGTACATTGGCTTAATTCTGACCGCTAATAGGAACTATCGGAAATCATAGAAATAATAGAACAGATCATTAAAAAAATAACACAATGTTTTAGCGTGAGTTAAAGTAAGTCAACGCCGTCTATCGACAAAGCAGAACAGCTTTCTTAACAGATTATATTATGTATTTTATTGTTTCCTCGCAAATTAGAGATAAGTACTAGGTATACAAATCTCGGCTGAAATAGCAATTCACATAAAAAGGCCTCTGCTGGCGCCTCATGGTTAGACTAGGTGCCATAATTAACTATATAAGTAAGTACATATGCCATCTCTCTGCGTCGTATTCCTTATTACTCAGGGTCGTGAGTCATGACCCCTTTCCATTAATCACATAATGGTAGGAGTTTTCTTGGGATATTAATGCGATGGATTCCCACTTCCCACGTACTTTCGCATACACAGGCTACCTAACGGTATAATACACTCCGAAATAATTTTCGAAGCCGTCATAAAATTAAGATTTATTGAAAATAGAAAAAATACAGTTTCTTTCAAATATGTAGAAACAACCGTCCTACATGTAACCCAGTCCTAATCAGTTTAATACATCTCCGGGGCACAACAGAGAGGTAGCCCCCCCTCCCCCCTCTCTCCCACCAGGGGGCCATTGTACGGACCGAATAAATGAACCGGGCCCCAGAATGCTTAATATTATAATTTGATATTTTAAAACGGATAAAGATATTAACAGTCACGCTTTAAAGTGTTTATTTAGCGCGAGGTACCATGTTGAGTTATGAAGATGTCGGGCTTTGTGTTGTTTTTTTTTTAATTTAAAGAAGTGGGAGTGACGAAAGTATTGTCAATTGTCATAATATGAATTGTATAGTGAGAGATACGAGTCCTCATTAAGTACGTAAAAAATGATTGTTGCGGACGCGGAGTAAGTAGGTACCTACTTAATGATGCAAATGCAATAAATCAATCACCACATTTCTTACGATATTGACTAAAATAGCAAGATTACAGGATCACGACTAGGGCTTCCAATACCGGGATCCCGGTATTGGCTAATACCGGGATCCCGGACTTTTTTCGCCGGTTTTCAATACCGGTATTGAAATGTGTAATACCGGGATACCGGTATTGGTGAAACTATAAACGAAACAGTGACTATTACATTTATTTATTTTTAGATGCCACTGTTTTTTATTCGGCTAAGTTTAAAACTTGTATCATAAGCATATTAGCTCAAAAAGAGCGCCTTTATTGCTTAGAACCAGTGAAGAAAAGTCGTTTTTGTTCACTCAGAGGGAAAAATTAGTGTTTGAATAATTTAAATCCGTGGCTTGGCATTTCTATTTCATTGTCTCTCAAAACGTTCAGAAATCGCATTTATAACTAATGCATATTTTATTATGATATATTTTCTTTTAAATAATAACTATTGAATTTTAGATCAATTTGTGTTTTGACTAAATTATCGTTTTCCTCGACTTCGATCGACTTCTTACAAAAATATCGTTTATTACTCATTTAGTAGTCTCAATACATTTTACTATAGTGGTTTAACGCTCAACGACCTCAGCAAAGTTCCTCAACAGGTGGGCCTAAAAATGAATATGAGCAAGACAAAGATCATTTCTAATACACACGTTCAGCCCCAAACTGTTTTACTCGTAGTTGAGAACTCTGCACTCGAATTGTTGATACCTAGGACATACAGTCCAGTTAGGTAGGTCCAATTTCGAGAAAGAGGTCAACCGCCAAATCCAACTCGGCTGGGCAGCGTTGGGGAAACTCCGCGACATCTTCTCGTCCAAAATTCCTCAGTGCCTGTTGCCAGTGATGACTTACGGCTCCGAAAAACGGTCGCTAACTTTGGGCGGCCTGATAAGAAGGTCACTCAGCGGGCGATGGAAAGAGGTATGCTTGGAGTATCCCTGCGTGATCAAATCAGATATGACGAGATCCGTAGGCGAACCAGAGTAACCGACATAGCTCGAAGAGTCCAAGCTTAAGTGGCAATGGGCGGGGCACATAGTTGGTAGAACCGATAGGCGTTGGGGTCCTAAAGTGCTTGAACGGCGGCCTCACACCGGGAAGCGCAGTGTTGGACGACCCAACGACGATCTCAAGCATGTTGCTGGGAGCCGCTGGAAACAAGGGGCACATGACCGTGCCCTGTGGCGATCCATGCAGTAGACCTACCTCCAGCAGTGGATGTCTATAGGTTGAAACGACGACGACGATAGTAGTTTAAATTACAATCATCGACACTAATTTCACTCATTATTTAAAATTTCCAGCCATATTTATTTAATTTTGTGTGTATGTTGAGAAAGTGCGTCACAAATATACTTTATATTAAAAGTTCAAAATTCAATGGAGGTTAAAAATATATATTTCGTAAGAATTCATCCGAAAATACTTCTATTTTAAAAATCATACCTACAGTTGATATTCTGATTGATATAAGAAAATTGATTATTTGATAAAAATATAAGTATTAATAAGATTGTATTTAAAATGATGTGACGGAGTTTCAGAACGTTACGTGCAACAAAAAAAACTCGCTGAGTGAAAAAAACGGCGTTTCTTCACTGAATTTATTCAGAAAATGCACTTTTTTGAATTAATTTGGTGAAAAATTTTTTTTATGAAAAAACTGTTTGTTATGGTGCCGTTTGCTTCAGAAAAGACTAATTTTAAGTTAAAAAACATCTACCACATTTTAAATATTTTACAATACCGGGATCCCGGGATCCCGGTATTGAAAAAAATCGTTCCGGTATTAATACCGGTATTGAGAAAAACCGGTATTCGAAAGCCCTAATCACGACCACGATCAGCCAATGTTTTGATACAATTGCATTGTGACGCATAACAATCAATAGGTAAAAAAAATTTAAAATATGACTTTGATTAAACCAAAGATCACGAGAAAGTTTTTCAGCACCACCGAATTACGCTTTTTTTTAAGTTCATCGACTTACTGTTGATTCGTTGTATTATTACAAAAAAATTAGCATTTTATTGGTTTCCAAACTCATTAGCATGTCTAATCTAATAATGAACGTTAAATTGATGTGATGTTTTGTCGAACTATGCCCGACTAGTATATCAATAATATCTTGATCTGAATCACTGGAAGCTGATGAACTGTCTATCTGTCTGTCTACTACATTTTCCCGGCCCATCTTTTCAACCGATTTGAATGAAATTCGGTAGGCTGCTTCCCGGGGAATACTATTTATCCCGGACAATCAAGGAATTCCCACGGGAATCAAAAACGTGGACAAAGTCGCGGGCATTATCTACTACTTATACCTAGTATGGTAAGTATAGAGTATATACTATGTAATATTATCTACTTTATGCTTAGTAGATTTTGATCACAGTTCGACTTTATCCTATATCGACCTTACTCCTTAGTATTTTTTTTTTTTTTTTAATCCACTACAAGTTAGCCCTTGACTGCGATCTCACCTGATGGTAAGTGATGATGCAGTCTAAGATGGTAGCGGGCTAACCTGTTAGAGGCATGGCAGTTAATTAAACCCATACCACAGCCCATACCCCTATTTGGTTTCTACACGGCATCGTACCGGAACGTTAAATCGCTTGGCGGCACGTCTTTGCCGGTAGGGTGGTAACTAGCCACGGCCGAAGCCTCCCACCAAGCAAACACTATTCATGATGTAAAATAGTGTATCATGATTCATGATTAAATTTTAAGTTAAATTTCATAACAAGTAGAGCGCCTCAGCTAGATGACAGTTAAAAAGGCTACCGTAACAACATCATTAGCATCGCTCGGTTATAATATAAAGCCCGAATAACTACTAAACCTTATTATGGTAGGGCGACCATCATTTACATCCGTAAACAGGTTTTTTTTGGCCTACAAAATACAGAATCCTGTGCTTTTCGATGCATGTCGCATTGAGTCTTAACCTTGCAGTTAGATGTTATTTTTAGTATCACAGTGTATCATGATGTATCATAGTGTATCATGGTAAATTTTCTTCACAAGTAGGAAGCTCAGTTAGATGACAGTTAAAAAGGCTACCGTAACAACATCATTAGCATCGCTCGGTTATAAAGCCCGAATAACTACTAAACCTTATTATGGTAGGGCGACCATCATTTACATCCGTAAACAGGATTTTTTTGGCCTACAAAATACAGAATCCTGTGCTTTTCGATGCATGTCGCATTGAGTCTTAACCTTGCAGTTAGGTGTTATTTTTAGTATCACAGTGTATCATGATGTATCATAGTGTATCATGGTAAATTTTCTTCACAAGTAGGAAGCTCAGTTAGATGACAGTTAAAAAGGCTACCGTAACAACATCATTAGCATCGCTCGGTTATAATATAAAGCCCGAATAACTACTAAACCTTATTATGTTAGGGCGACCATCATTTACATCCGTAAACAGGATTTTTTTGGCCTACGAAATACAGAATCCTGTGCTTTTCGATGCATGTCGCATTGAGTCTTAACCTTGCAGTTAGATGTTATTTTTAGTATCACAGTGTATCATGATGTATCATAGTGTATCATGGTAAATTTTCTTCACAAGTAGGAAGCTCAGTTAGATGACAGTTAAAAAGGCTACCGTAACAACATCATTAGCATCGCTCGGTTATAAAGCCCGAATAACTACTAAACCTTATTATGGTAGGGCGACCATCATTTACATCCGTAAACAGGATTTTTTTGGCCTACAAAATACAGAATCCTGTGCTTTTCGATGCATGTCGCATTGAGTCTTAACCTTGCAGTTAGGTGTTATTTTTAGTATCACAGTGTATCATGATGTATCATAGTGTATCATGGTAAATTTTCTTCACAAGTAGGAAGCTCAGTTAGATGACAGTTAAAAAGGCTACCGTAACAACATCATTAGCATCGCTCGGTTATAATATAAAGCCCGAATAACTACTAAACCTTATTATGTTAGGGCGACCATCATTTACATCCGTAAACAGGATTTTTTTGGCCTACGAAATACAGAATCCTGTGCTTTTCGATGCATGTCGCATTGAGTCTTAACCTTGCAGTTAGATGTTATTTTTAGTATCACAGTGTATCATGATGTATCATAGTGTATCATGGTAAATTTTCTTCACAAGTAGGAAGCTCAGTTAGATGACAGTTAAAAAGGCTACCGTAACAACATCATTAGCATCGCTCGGTTATAAAGCCCGAATAACTACTAAACCTTATTATGGTAGGGCGACCATCATTTACATCCGTAAACAGGATTTTTTTGGCCTACAAAATACAGAATCCTGTGCTTTTCGATGCATGTCGCATTGAGTCTTAACCTTGCAGTTAGGTGTTATTTTTAGTATCACAGTGTATCATGATGTATCATAGTGTATCATGGTAAATTTTCTTCACAAGTAGGAAGCTCAGTTAGATGACAGTTAAAAAGGCTACCGTAACAACATCATTAGCATCGCTCGGTTATAATATAAAGCCCGAATAACTACTAAACCTTATTATGTTAGGGCGACCATCATTTACATCCGTAAACAGGATTTTTTTGGCCTACGAAATACAGAATCCTGTGCTTTTCGATGCATGTCGCATTGAGTCTTAACCTTGCAGTTAGATGTTATTTTTAGTATCACAGTGTATCATGATGTATCATAGTGTATCATGGTAAATTTTCTTCACAAGTAGGAAGCTCAGTTAGATGACAGTTAAAAAGGCTACCGTAACAACATCATTAGCATCGCTCGGTTATAAAGCCCGAATAACTACTAAACCTTATTATGGTAGGGCGACCATCATTTACATCCGTAAACAGGATTTTTTTGGCCTACAAAATACAGAATCCTGTGCTTTTCGATGCATGTCGCATTGAGTCTTAACCTTGCAGTTAGGTGTTATTTTTAGTATCACAGTGTATCATGATGTATCATAGTGTATCATGGTAAATTTTCTTCACAAGCAGGAACCTCAGTTAGATGACAGTTAAAAAGGCTACCGTAACAACATCATTAGCATTGCTCGTTTATAATATTATAAAGCCTGAATAACTACTAAACCTTATTATGGTAGGGCGACCATCATTTACATCCGTAAACAGGATTTTTTGGCCTACGAAATACAGAATCCTGTGCTTTTCGATGCATGTCGCATTGAGTTGCTGTTAGATGCTATTTTTAGTATCACAGTGTAGCAGGATGTATCACAGTGTATCATGATGTATCATAGTGTATCATGGTTTTAATCACAAGTAGAGCGCCTCTATGAGGCTGACAGTTAAAAAGGCTACCGTAACAACATCATTAGCATCGCTCGGTTATAATATAAAGCCCGAATAACTACTAAACCTTATTATGTTAGGGCGACCATCATTTACATCCGTAAACAGGATTTTTTTGGCCTACGAAATACAGAATCCTGTGCTTTTCGATGCATGTCGCATTGAGTCTTAACCTTGCAGTTAGATGTTATTTTTAGTATCACAGTGTATCATGATGTATCATAGTGTATCATGGTAATTTTTCTTCACAAGTAGGAACCTCAGTTAGATGACAGTTAAAAAGGCTACCGTAACAACATCATTAGCATCGCTAGGTTAAAAAGCCCGAATAACTACTAAACCTTATTATATTGGGGCGACCATCATTTACATCCGAAAACAGGATTTTTGTGGCCTACCAGTCAATCCAACGTGCTAGAATTCTGTGCTCTTCGATGCATGTCGCATTGAGTCTTAACTTTGCAGTTAGATTGTATTTTCAGTATCATAGTGTAGTAGTATAATGTAGTGCAGGATGTATCACAGTGTATCATGAATCATGATGTATCATAGTGTATCATGTTAAATTTTCTTCACAAGTGGGAACCTCAGTTAGATGACAGTTAAAAAGGCTACCGTAACAACATCATTAGCATTGCTCGTTTATAATATTATAAAGCCTGAATAACTACTAAACCTTGTTATGGTAGGGCGACCATCATTTACATCCGTAAACAGGTTTTTTTTTGGCCTACGAAATACAGAATCCTGTGCTTTTCGATGCATGTCGCATTGAGTTGCTGTTAGATGCTATTTTTAGTATCACAGTGTAGCAGGATGTATCACAGTGTATCATGATGTATCATAGTGTATCATGGTTTTAATCACAAGTAGAGCGCCTCTATGAGGCTGACAGTTAAAAAGGCTACCGTAACAACATCATTAGCATCGCTCGGTTATAAAGCCCGAATAACTACTAAACCTTATTATGGTAGGGCGACCATCATTTACATCCGTAAACAGGATTTTTTTGGCCTACAAAATACAGAATCCTGTGCTTTTCGATGCATGTCGCATTGAGTCTTAACCTTGCAGTTAGGTGTTATTTTTAGTATCACAGTGTATCATGATGTATCATAGTGTATCATGGTAAATTTTCTTCACAAGTAGGAAGCTCAGTTAGATGACAGTTAAAAAGGCTACCGTAACAACATCATTAGCATCGCTCGGTTATAATATAAAGCCCGAATAACTACTAAACCTTATTATGTTAGGGCGACCATCATTTACATCCGTAAACAGGATTTTTTTGGCCTACGAAATACAGAATTCTGTGCTTTTCGATGCATGTCGCATTGAGTCTTAACCTTGCAGTTAGATGTTATTTTTAGTATCACAGTGTATCATGATGTATCATAGTGTATCATGGTAAATTTTCTTCACAAGTAGGAAGCTCAGTTAGATGACAGTTAAAAAGGCTACCGTAACAACATCATTAGCATCGCTCGGTTATAAAGCCCGAATAACTACTAAACCTTATTATGGTAGGGCGACCATCATTTACATCCGTAAACAGGATTTTTTTGGCCTACAAAATACAGAATCCTGTGCTTTTCGATGCATGTCGCATTGAGTCTTAACCTTGCAGTTAGGTGTTATTTTTAGTATCACAGTGTATCATGATGTATCATAGTGTATCATGGTAAATTTTCTTCACAAGTAGGAAGCTCAGTTAGATGACAGTTAAAAAGGCTACCGTAACAACATCATTAGCATCGCTCGGTTATAATATAAAGCCCGAATAACTACTAAACCTTATTATGTTAGGGCGACCATCATTTACATCCGAAAACAGGATTTTTGTGGCCTACCAGTCAATCCAACGTGCTAGAATTCTGTGCTTATAAAGCCTGAATAACTACTAAACCTTGTTATGGTAGGGCGACCATCATTTACATCCGTAAACAGGTTTTTTTTTGGCCTACGAAATACAGAATCCTGTGCTTTTCGATGCATGTCGCATTGAGTCTTAACCTTGCAGTTAGATGCTATTTTTATTTTCTTGTCGGCTCTTCCCAGTAGAATCAGATTTCCGAACCGGTGGTAGAGTCTTGTCGACTTATCATAAGTGGCACAAGTGGTCCTACGTCAAATAATTAATAATTAATAATTTTGGCGACCTCCGTGGCGCAGTGTTGAGCGCTGTTGCCTTAACGTGCGGAGGTCCCGGGTTCGATCCCCGGCAGGGATTGGGAATTTATAATTTCTGAATTTTCCCTGGTCTGGCTTGGCGGCGGCTTCGGCCGTGGCTAGTTACCAACTTACCACCCTACCGGTAAAGGCGTGCCGCCAAGCGATTTAGCGTTCCGGTACGATGCCGTGTAGAAACCGAATAGGGGTATGGGTTTAATATAACTGCCATGCCCCTAACAGGTTAGACCGCCGCCATCTTAGACTGCATCATCACTTACCATCAGGTGAGATCGCAGTCAAGGGCTAACTTGTAGTGGATTAAAAAAAATTCATTTCATAACCATATTTTCCTAATATGTCCTACAGAAAGCATGGGTTCACTACCAAAACTGCTTGAATAAACATCGTTAACAGTGATAGATATGCGTAGTTATGAAAATAAACCAAAAGACGTCTACTTAACGAGTTACCAGATCAACTGCACCGACCATTTCCACATCCCAACACATTTAACGTACATTGCGTTTTATGTTCTAGTCTAGGGGGTTACTGCCATCGTTAAAAGTAGTATTGTTTCAAAATAGCAGCTTTATGTCACGTACCTTGACGCCCCTAAAATAAGGATTACAATAAAAACACGAACGTTAACAATATTAATAGCAATACTTGGTAAGAGTTATTATGTAAGTTTTTATTTTAAGTTAAAATAGTCAACGAAAAAACGTTAAAAGTTATAGCTAAACTGGCTTCTAGTGCTTGGGAACCAGACTAGACTGAGAGCTTCTGAAGTGACTCGAAACTATGGTTTAAATTCAAACGCTCGTATTCCAAGGCCACTGTTTTCTTTAAGTGGAATTTCTCAATGCTGAAAATCATGACCCCTTTATCCCTTTCCAATCCATATCCATACTAATATTATAAATGCGAAAGTGTGTCTGTCTGTCTGTCCGTCTGTCAGCCTGACGAAGTCGCGGGCATCATCTAGTAACTACATAATGGTAGGAGATAATATCTTGGTAAAAATACTATGTAAAAAGGAAAACTTTGATACAAAACGCGCAATGTAAATCTAATTTTGTTTTAGAACGTGAACGATTTAATTTGAGATTCATTTTAATGCGGGCTTCGGGAAGATGCCCTGCTGTGACGTAATATTTCTGAGTGTCTCCCTTTCTGTCAGGAGGAATGCTGGTGGTGTCTCTTTCACGCATACAAACAGTTTAGCGCTGTGATTGTTTGTTGGGGTTATGAAAGTATTAGAAGTGACAGAAATATAATATTACGAATTCTGATCAAGTTTTTGTGATGTTAATGATCTTGAAGCCAGCTTAGCAATAAAGAGCTGAGAACACATTCCGTAAGAACATTAGTTCTTTTCGCTCGACGTTTCGCTATTCTATTAGTTAAAGAAGAATAAAATAAATCAATACGAATAGATTCGAGCCAGCACGGCTTATCGCACGCGCCTCTCCGAATGTTCAAAATGTGTAAAAAAATTGCAACAAAAAAAGAAAAAAATAAAACAAGAACCCTGTTAATATCTAGACTACCGGGCGACAATTCTTTACTGTTAATCTATCATGTTTAATGTGTTACCTACCCACCTGTGGGTACCTACCCACGATACAGGATTACCTAGTGCGGGTACCATTGGTCATAAGAAAAAAATATTTACAAGTTGTTTAATGGTAATAATAATAAACACTTTTTCATTTATTTTTTCAAAATGTATAGGTAAATAAATAGGTACCTACTCTGTCTCTCTCCATCTATACTAAACGGAGAGAGTCAGAGACTAACGCTTTTCTACCACGTACAGTTTTTACAGCCAATGACGCCGTGTCTTGTCCTTCTATATTGATCATAGAACTCACGTTCTATTATAATAAACATTATAATTGCCAACTCTAAACATTGTTAAGTGTATGGGCCGATGATTGCGCCTCGCGTGTGAACGACGCTGCGCACAATTAATTACCCCGCGCCTCCATGTCGGGTAATTTACTGTCTATTGATACGTATTACGATTAATCGTTAACGCGGACTTTGATTGTTAAGCTATTCCCGTATTAACATGTTAACAACTCAGATGAAAATTTAAGCTCCAAGGTTAACAAGGATTAGCATTACTGACTAGGTATATTGTCTACTTTGTTTGGAAGTTAGGAGAATATTTACTTAATCGAAGCAGGCGTTACTTTGCGGAAGTCCATGATAATGAATGAACTAGAAGTTTAATTCCCTATAATCCGCCACAGCAGACAAATCTATGTGGTACAGTGCGTGTCTTTCAGACTTTCACCAATAGCATGCGAACACCCACCACCCAGCAATTCGCACCGGCACCGCACCACACCACACAAATCCTCCAAATCACTCACAACGTACGTTTCACTCCGAAACCGGAGCATCTTCATTGTCGAGTCAACATCTCCTGAAGATGCTCCGGTTAAGTTAGGAGAAAGTAATTGCTATAAGCCAGAGCCGTAAAAACCGTTAAGGGCCCATACAAGTATACCTATGATTCTTTTCCCGGTAGGTATAAGTTCAATCCACGAGGACGCGCCCCACTCTTTTCCGCAATCGCTTACAGTGCAAGTGTGCAATGTAAACTACAAGAATGTGAGTTCTATTACTACGCAGCGAGTAGCAATGTGGGCACACGCAGACAAAGTTAAATAGCGAGAAATGTCGAAGTATGCTCTACTTCATTTCACCTACTTTAAAAAATAAAATATAAGTCGTGATGGTCCTGCATAGAATGAATTAATTGTGATATTGGTTAATAATAATATTTTAATAACAAGAAATAACGTAGCAAGAAAAAATTTACATTTATTTTGCTATAATCCATGCCCCTTCTTTTCGCGTAAAATTCTAGTGACCGTGCTTTCAGACACTCCAACAGCCTGTGCTGTTCTCCAGCGTGTATCGGTTCTTTTTTCTGCATAATTATTACATGCTTCCTTTTTCATAAAATCGTATACTTTCGAAATTATTGCTCTTGCCTAGAAAAATCAATTTAATTGTTATAATAAATTCTGTTTATACTGGTTTATAGAACACCCAGTGATTAAATTTCAAAATACCTACCTGACTTTAAGGACAATTCGTTCCGTTTTTTTGGACATACTTAATAAAAATAATATTTTACAAAAAATTAAAGCAGAGCAACTTTCCGGTGGGTCGCGATACGCAGCAAAGCAAACCAACTGGACCGTGTATACTGAGCCGTGGTCGACTCGAGACTAATGTTCGGGCTGAACTCCCCACACCCCGCTGTTTCCCCTCGCGATAAATAGTGGGGCGGGTCGTCGTGGATTGAACTATCTATACCATTTGAAGAAAATGGAATAACAGCAGCTGTGGGGATATCATGGTATTAAGTAAATTAAAGATCATTTATTCATCTTTAGTTGGACCTTTAGGTACCTTTAAATGCGAAAGTGTGTCTGTCAGTCTGCTACCCTTTCACGGCCCATCTGTTCAAGCGATTTTGATGAAGTTTGGTATAGAGTTCCCGCGGGAATCAAAAAACCTTAATCCACGCGGACGAAGACGCGGGCATCATAAATTGTACCAAAATCTGCTCAATAGGTTTTTATACCTAATCTATAGGTACTAATATTATAAAATATGTACCTACAACGAAATGTATAAACGTCTTGTTTGGATGGATGGATGGATGTTTGTTACTTAATCACTCCAGAATAAACGGATCTGGATTTAATTTGGTGCAGAGATAGATTAAGTATAGTCTGGAATAATATAGACTACTTTTTATCTCGGAAAATTAAAAATTTCCCGCGGGAACCAAAAACCACAATCCACGCGGACGAAGTCACGGGCATCAGCTAGTGTAATAATATAATGTCTTAGAAGAAAGTGAGGATATTAAAGCAGTAACATAAATGATTTCTGAAAATACAAACAGACAGAGGGAATTATGGCCTTCGATAAGAGTGGCTTAAAACCAACAATTAGTGGTGTGCCGTTCCTAAAGTGATGCTCGATTATTTAGCAGTATAAATTATTGGGAATGAGCGCCACGCCCCGCCCGCCGCTGGCGATCGTAGGGATGCACTTGGGTTTTTATCGATAAAAGTGTCACAATGCCAGTGATTCACAAAAAAATATTATTTAACTGTGGCAGTCGTATTTTTTAATTCTTAGAGTTATATTTTACTAGCTGATGCCCGCGACTCCGTCCGCGTGGTTTAAGTTTGTTTTTATTCCCTCGGGAACTCCCTAATTTTCCGGGATAAAAAGTTGCCTATGTCACTCTCCAGGTGCTCAACTATACCCATGCCAAAAATCACGTCGATCCGTTGCTCCGTTGCGGCGTGATTGAAGGAAAAACCAACAAACCAACAAACACACACTTTCGCATTTATAATATTAGTATGATTGCAGCTACACTTTTGAATAATTAAGTATGTGAGTATGGAATATGGATTAGTGAGGCTCTTTAAAATTACCTACATAATATTTAATCCTGCAGAAAAAAGTTAAAACAGATGACCTCCCAAAATTATCGATACCATCCCAACCCTTGCTCAGTAACGAGGCAGCATCATCTGATGCTTTCGAGTGATTAAACGTTATTATATAAAGTAAATTCAATAATGGTTTCGCGCTAGCTTAATGTTTGCTGATTCAAAATCCATAATCTACCATTGCAAAATCAATTTTATCACAATGTATACAAAGTTGAAATTTGAATATTAAATGTGGCAAGGAATTTCGGCGCTACCAATTTTATAATTGCGTTTGCAATGTTTCTTATTATGTATGTGTTAAGGTTAGAGTTTGTTTGTATCAGGGGTTGGTTTAAGTTGGTTTATGGGTAATTTCACGAAATGTTGGCAGTGTGCGCAAATTACCGATGTAAAGGGTAATTGTTAAGGGAACCATCGCATTTATAATGTGTTTTCTGCATGATATAATGAGTTGGACTGAAGTTTAATGACAGTTGAATTTATTGCCATATATTTTATGATCGTTCCGGGCGCTCGCCTGTCTTTGGTGATTGTGGGTTTGGGATTTCATTGTTAATACTTGTATTAATGAAGTGCTGTCCAGTATACTTAGCTACTTCTTCGTCATGTTATACTTATTGTTATTATTAACCTGATCTCTCTCCGGTCGTGTCCAATGGCCGTTCTATCGAACTACAAGCGATAGAAAAGGAATCTTTGCTTGCGCACACTTATTTTGTGCACTATGAAAGCAGAAGAGCCAGAAAAAATTTTTTTTGGAGGCCATCAAATAATATTGTTGACGTTCATGTTTTAGAATCCTTAATTTAGGGACGTCAAGGTAAGTGACATACAAGTGACGTTTTGAAATTATATTAACCCCTCTGTCATTTTCTAGGCAAGCGCGCTCCACCTTAGGCTGCTTCACCACTTGCAAGCAAGTCTGCCCCCCAATCATGTAAGAATGACCGATGAAATCGTTAAAAATCTGCGGCAAAGTAAATAAACCATAACACCATTAAATTAGAGCTCAATTTCGTGTACCCATTCTTATTTAGGTATGTACGATACTCAAACGTTTAAGAATGGAATGGAATCAATGGATACGCGAAATTGAGCTCTAATTCAATGCAGTTATGGTTTACCTATATTACTTTGACGCTGCTCCTTTACCATTTGATGGACAATTCTTACATAATCGGGGGGCTGATTGCAGCCAAGCGCTAGCCTATACATTTAAAAAAAATATATAGATAGAAGTGAAAACGAATATTTAAAATATTTCTTTTTTAATTATTTATTTACTTAATCAAAACTACGAAATACATTTAAAAAACAACATTAAATTAAAAATAAATTAAATTAAATCTAAAACCTCATCGAGACCACCGCAGCGAGGCATTGTACCCAAGATGCTGGCAGCATTACCCCTTTGGATGGCCAAACTAATTCTTTGACCAAGGTAGCTGCCAGCTCTCGGGTCCCCGGTTGACTCGATAACCTTTTTCGAAAGTTCTTCAAAAAGAGCTCGAGCCCCCGGGCCCCACGGCCCTAAGGTCACACCAAAAGGCATGAATATGAAGCTCCCATCGAGGTTTTCATATTTGCGCCTCTTGGCCTGTTCGACGCTGATGGCCGCTGCACCCGCCGTAGAGAAGGTCGCCTTTTTTAATTATTTTAATTTGTTTAATAAAAAAAAAAAAAAATCATTAAAATATAAATCTTAAAACTAAGGCATTAAAGTTTAAATACGAATGTAGTATATTTATATTTAAGACCTTGTGTCTGCGTAACAACGCGAGCATTCGGTGACGGTGTCGGTGACGCGAATCCACAAGTTTACCCCCTACCAAAAAGTGCTCAACGCGGCTAAAAAAATATCAATTTCAACAATGTGTAAATTTTAAAATACTAAAATAAAGCTTTAAAGTAAACGGTCATAGTATTTCCACAAGAGATGAAATTTTTATTTGTACAACTGTATTCTGTAAGTGTCTAACAGTAAGTAATATGTACATATGAATTACACTATAGCATTATAAACGAATCAACAAACAACTCAATCATTTATAACAATAATTGCCAAGTATTAAAATATTATGGAACTAGAATCGAACGGGCTTCCTTAATGAATGGTATCGCGTGTCATAACCACTTAGCTATTAAGTGTTCAGTTTAAGCATAGCAATGGATACCACTTTTCATTATTTTTTAACCGACTTCAAAAAAGGAGGAGGTTATCAATTGGACTGTATGTTTTTTTTTGTATGTAAGTTACGCGATCATTCCGCCAATTATGAATCAATTTTCATGATTCTTTTTTGTTTGGTAGATCATACTTCAGAGGTAGTCCCATATAAATTTTATCGAAATTGATTTAGTGCTTTTTGAGAAAATCAGCGCAGCGCAGCGCACCTCCCTAGCGCAGTGTTGAGCGCTGTTGTCTTAACGTGGGAGGTCCTGAGGTCGATTCCCGGCAGGGTCCATTTGGGAATTTGTAATTTCTGAATTTCCTCTGGTCTGGTCGGGTGGGAGGCTTCGGCCGTGGCTAGTTACCACCCTACCGGCAAAGACGTACCGCCAAGTGATTTAGCGTTCCGGTACGATGCCGTGTAGAAACTAGAAACCGACTAGTGGTATGGGTATAATAATAACTGCCATTACCCCTAACAGGTTAGCCCGCTACAATCTTAGACTGCATCATCACTTACCATCAGGTGAGATTGCAGTCAAGGGCTAACTTGTAGAGGCGTAAAAAAAAAACACTACGTGATTTGTAATAAAACAGCATTTCATATGATTTTTGACATGCTGTGAAATGTTCCATGCCTTTATTACACTACTTCAGTATAATAAACCAAATGAAATTTAAACACAACCATCAAAATGAGCCTTCGGGCTTGTTCACATTATTTATAATATTAATAACAACTAATTATACCTTTAAAAGAAATATTTTATACTTAATGACGTGATATAAATCTTGTTCGGCGGTATAGGGATGGGTGTAGTCGATAAATCAGCCCGCTCGGTTGTCGATAAGTTTTATTAATGAATGATGTATTGTGTATTTACTTAAATTGCTTAAATTTGCCGGAAAATAATGGCCAGATGTCGTATAAAGTGTATGTATCGTAATATAATGGGTATATTGCAAATTTTATATAATCCAAGGTTGTAAAATTACAGAATATTACAAGGAATAATATTTTTGAATATCATGCTGATCGTATTAAAATTACAGTTTTTAAATACAGCTCCCTAAAGTATTAACTAGCGAAAATAGCTTCAATTGAATTGATTAAAAGCTTAATTTTATTTATCAAAATCTAATAACAGTTAAATAATTTAAATTGATATTTTATAAAATATGTATTCAAAGACTGGCTCTAATAATTGCTGTCAATTAATTATTAGTAATTCAACTGAAAGCAAGAAACAAAATGAGCACAAAAAATAATATAATGTACATAATACAAATAAAATAAACTCTATACCAGACACTACATACGCCAATTATACAAAATAAATCCTCATTTCATCTCATTCAATAAAACACCTCGCACGCCCACACCATCGCCCGATCAATACACAAATAACGCGTAAGATGCATCGCAAACAGTTCGCAAACTCTTAAAAAACAAATAGTTCCAAGAACTTCGGGCTTTCATAACTCTGCCAAATTGACACCTTGTTTAACCCGATGCAATTCCCGACAATTTGCGGCGTCTGTAAGTGGCCTATTATAATATTACAAATTTAACTTTATCAATAATTCAAATGACTTCCACACGTACGACCCTAAACTTAAGGTTCATACCGCTTGTATGGTTAAAGTTGTAGTGTTGTGCTTTAAGGTGAATATCGAGTTCGTATACATCTCATCGACAGCGATTTTACGTTTTTTTCTCATCACGAAGTACGAACATCAATGGAAATTTGTTTCGGGTACAATTATGCGTTCGGGTTTATTTTCTCAACGGTTTTGTAAGGGTTAGACCAGATTAAAGACGTGTCGAGCGATAAATTGTTACTGTAGATTGAGTGCAAATAAAAAATATACGTAGTGAGACCGAGGCCAGTCAATAGTGAATAAGTGTAAATAAATAGAACAGAAAATATTTTTATGTATGAATCATACATAAAAATTTAACTAAATATTTCACAACTTTATCATAGTTTATCATACAGTATGATAAACTATGATAAAGTTAACAGCTATGTTGAATAAAAATATAATATACACATCCAATGAAAGATATACAGAAATAGATTAATTATTTATTTAATACTATGTTTTTTATTTTTGATACAATACAATCAAACTTACGCCAAAAATTTACACGACAAGTATAGGTATGCAGAAAGACAAGGGATTAAAAAGTTATGAAACAAAAAGCATCTAATTTGGTATGACGAACTGTCTCCTAATGGACGTAAGTGTTCCCTAGGATAATATTATCAATGACAAAAACGGGCATCAGTCATGTTAATTTTTTGGTACCTTGTGTTTCCTAAGTATATTTTCTACCTATTTTTTCTGATATAATATATAAAGGGCAAATTAGCCTGTTTAAGATGTTTTTTTTGTCATAATATTGTGATTTGTGTCTGTTTTCGTAAAACTTTTTGTCTTAACACGTCGTTAGTATGGTTTTTTGGTAAGTATTTAATGGTATTTCATTGTTTATTACTCGGTTTTATTGTTGCTTATTAGATTGATTGTTGGTTGCGGGCCATGATTTACTTGTTTTTTTTTGTTTTTATTTGCGTAGGATGTTTTAAATCGATGATAATGATTGGCGTTATACATTTTAACACCATTATTGGTAACTGTTGTGAAAGATATACTATTACTTACCTAATATTTATATATTTATTTATTTAATATTCATGTTTTTTTAATCACCTTTTAAAAGTAGTTTGTTTATTATTACAGAATACATAGACCAGGGTAGAAGCCTTTAAAAATAATAAAAAGTGAAAAAAAATAATAGTAGGATGAAACCCATTAGAAAAGGAGGGGAATATTATAAAAATGAAAGGAAAAATAATTTACGGGCGATCTGAGGTCGGGAAGGGGATGGGGGGGGGGTTTTAAGGGTAAAAAACGGTTTTTCTCGATTTCCGGCAAAACTAAAAGTCCTATCGAAAAAAGTCATATGGCAAAGTTATAGGTAATAAAAAGATCTAAAACTTTTGTATTTACACTTTTTTCACATAACCTCAAAATTTATGTGAAAAATTCAAAAAACCAAGTTTTTGATTTTTTATTTTTATCTTTTACAAATAATCTTTTTTTTTAACGAAATTTGGTGAAAACTTACCTTTTTATGTCCCAAATACGCTGTAATTTATTTGAGTAAAAATATTTATTTTTTCACCTTATTTTGAATTAATATCGAAAAAGCACCCTAATTTTCAATCGAAAATTCACCCGTCAAAATATCAGCTTTTTTCAAAAAGTTGGTATGTTTTCTGTTCGTTGAAATCTCTACTTTCCGATGGTGAAAAAAAATATATATGTTACTATAGTAAATCTTCTCAGAAAATGCAAAAATCGAAAATCGAAAAATCAAAATCGAATTTTTTTTTTTAAATATTATAAATCATTTTGAGCTATTTATTAAAATTTACACTTTAATTACTCGAAAAACGTTAGATTACATGTTAAATTGATAAAAAAAAAATTGCAAATCAAAATATACTACTATAATTAACAAACAAATAAGTTAATAAAATTAATATTCATGTAATCTAACGTTTTTCGAGTAATTAAAGTGTAAATTTTAATAAATAGCTCAAAATTATATATAATAATTTAAAAAAAAAATTCGAATTCGAGTTTTCGATTTTCGATTTTTGCATTTTCTGAGAAGATTTACTATAGTAACATATATATTTTTTTTCACCATCGGAAAGTAGAGATTTCAACGAACAGAAAACATACCAACTTTTTGAAAAAAGCTGATATTTTGACGGGTGAATTTTCGATTGAAAATTAGGGTGCTTTTTCGATATTAATTCAAAATAAGGTGAAAAAATAAATATTTTTACTCAAATAAATTACAGCGTATTTGGGACATAAAAAGGTAAGTTTTCACCAAATTTCGTTAAAAAAAAAGATTATTTGTAAAAGATAAAAATAAAAAATCAAAAACTTGGTTTTTTGAATTTTTCACATAAATTTTGAGGTTATGTGAAAAAAGTGTAAATACAAAAGTTTTAGATCTTTTTATTACCTACAACTTTGCCATATGACTTTTTTCGATAGGACTTTTAGTTTTGCCGGAAATCGAGAAAAACCGTTTTTTACCCTTAAAACCCCCCCCCCCCCATCCCCTTCCCGACCTCAGATCGCCCGTAAATTATTTTTCCTTTCATTTTTATAATATTCCCCTCCTTTTCTAATGGGTTTCATCCTACTATTATTTTTTTTGGTTTTAAAAATTATCGACCCTGGTCTAACAGGTATAGGTACACCTTTAGGATATTATTTATCAATGACTACTTAATATCATATTTTTGTGAATATTACTACTTATCGTACCTACATCGTCTATACTAATATTATTTTCGTTTCCTAATAGATTTGTTTGTACGTCAATCTGCTAAACTTTCACGGCCCATCTTATACAAGCGATTTTGATGAAAAACATTGATCGAACGAAACGGTTTTGCTCTACGTTTCTAATAAGAACAGCTAAAGTTTGGAATGCCCTTCCGCATGTACCTACTTTCTAGACCTAAATCCTACCACGTATAACTTAACAAGCTTATGCCCGCGACTTCGTCCGCGTGGACTAGGGGAGACCGGGGATGTTTGACTAACTTTTCACTTAACCTCGTATATCTCTGATTTTTAACTTAATATAACAAAAACAACAGTTGATACAGATAGAAGAGCTATTCAGGTACCTAAAATACTAATCTATAACCTATATATGTATCATTATAATACTTATTTAGTCGATTTTCTAAACCCCTGACGCTTGGTCAACCTACCCCATATCCGGGGTAAGTTGACCATAAGCATGGGGTAGGTTGATCTAGGCAGTAATTAGTGTAAATAAAGAGGATAAGTATAAAATAAAACATTTAAATGTACTAAATGATAGAAACTTTTTATTTAATTATAAAAAAACTTAAATTTGAGATCCATTCTCGGTTAATAAAGAACTTTACTAAAGGTAACAGTCACTTTTTATACTATTTAAAAAAAACTTAAATTTACAATAAGTAAGATTAATATTTGTACTTTCTGTTTCAAACTTAATTGTAACTTGAATTATTATAATAAATCGCTAATCACAGATCAAATTGCTTTTATGAAAATATTATTCAACATACATAAACTTGTGAGTATCTATTATTATAAAGTATAAATAAACAATTAAAACAGAAAACTTCTTTTCTAAAAATTTACTTAATAATGAAAATAGAACAATCAGTCTCTTATTAGAGTTTTTAAGTATATCTACTAACAAAATATTATCATCTTTGAATTAGTGATTATCATAAACTTTTATTTTTATGTACCCCGCCGTGTCCAGGGTCAAATCTGCTCTCCTGAGGTTCGGATTATTTTCTAGCCTATGTTTAAGTTTAGTTATATTACGATGCAACGTTTTGTATGGAATTTGGTATTTTTTTGATGTGGCGTTTATGCTATTATTATTGAAGATTACTGCGTGGCAAGCTCTTTCTAGGATATCTTTTGGTACATCACCCCTTTCAGATTCTCTTATGTACGTCCTCATTTTTCTGTAAAAATACAACTGTAATTTAGTATGTGAGAGAGACCATAATAGTGTTTACATTGATGATGCACATTAACCATTAGCCCACACAATTCTTTAAAATAAGTATAAAATTTTATACTTATTTTAAAGAATAACTTTTTTTTTAATAACTAAACTAATAAGTCTACCTACCCCGAAAAAAATTGGTCAACCAACCCCTGACGCCATTTTGAATTTTACCTGCGTATCATATGCAAACTCTGGCACTAATATGGAAGCAATACGGTGTAATAAAGAATAAAACTATCATATTTACATTAGGCATAACAACTACATTGTTTCTAACAGATCCATAGACACGATAACAAAAAAAGTACGAACGAAAAAAGTTACTTACCGAGACCAAAAATACAAAATGTGACGCCACTCACGAACCCCGTGCGACTGCGGCGGCTCACTTCGCACAAGTTAGCGGGTCGCGGGGAGGCATCGTCACACATAATTGGTTGATGAAAAACACGTGATAGTGGCGAGTTATTGTTGATTAGTCTACCTGCCCCTATAGCCAACCAGCCCAGGTCTCCCCTACACAAGTTTCAAACCCCTATTTTACCCCCTTAGGGTTTGAATTTTTAAAAATCCTTTCTTAGCGGATGTCTACGTCATAGTAGCTATCTGCATGCCAAATTTCAGCCCGATTCGTCCAGTGGTTTGAGTTGTGCGATGATAGATCAGTCAGTCAGTCAGTCACCTTTTCCTTTTATATAATATTTAGATATACCTTTAAGGCAAGAAACCTGAATGGGCATCTTCTAGGCAAGCGCGCTCCAACCTAGACCTCAATACTTTGCATTATGCATGATTGTCGTCAAGCGCATGCCTATTTTGAAACAAAAAAAAAAAAAAAACTGAATTGAGAACCTCCTCCTTTTTTGGAAGTCGGTTAAAAACTTGGTACCGTGATCGGAGGCTTTCATTTTTAGGATTCCGTACCCAAAGGGTAAAAACGGGACCCTATTACTAAGACTCCGCTGTCTGTCTGTCTCCAGGCTGTATCTCATAAACCGTGATAGCTAGAAAGCTGAAATTTTCACAAATGATGTATTTCCGTTGCCGCTATAACAACAAATACTAAAAATTAAAAAAATATATATATTAAGGGGGGTCCCCATACAATAAACGTGTTTTTTTCGTATTTTTTTGCTCAATATTAAAAACGGTAACAGGTAGACGGTTCAAATTTTCACAGAATATTAACTTGTATATTACCTTTCAAAATAAATAATTAAATATCAATAAAGTAAATATTAAAGGGGGGCTCCCATACAACAAACGTAATTTTTATTTTTAATACGTCATAAATCGTAAAACTTACTACAGGTTTGTACGGAACCCTCGGTGCGCGAGTCCGACTCGCACTTGGCCGGTTTTTTGATAGGCACTGAGTTAGAGAATAGGTTAACCTACCATCTTGACTGCACCATCTTCATCACTATTACCATTTACCACCAGATGAGATACCTACTCAAGATACCTATAAAAATAAGAGTATAGACCAACGGGTGGAAGGATCTTACAACTCGAACCTACTATCTTCCGGATAAACACTTTTACCATGGAGCTAATAGGACTCATCTAGGAGCTTTGTACATGAAAAGTGTATGTACATTGGTCATACATAAACAAATGGCATTACATTAACTCGTAATACACCATTAGGTTTATTCTCAACCATATTCCCAAGAAATAAAGCTCATATTACAAACACACGTATATGATAGTGTGAATGTATGTTTTTGGTCTTCGAAATTACTTTAATAGAGGTGACTGAAAAAGGACTTTATTACGATGTTATAAAGTTCAAAAAACCTTGAAGTTTGGTTAATGTAAGTGTGTTTGTGTACAAATTGGCTTCTACATCGCCTCCGAGCATGGTTTGTGGAGCTAATAGGCGGGGCGACAGGTAGGGTTGGCACTTTTGACTTTACTGTTCAAGAATTTTTAAAGCAATATGGCACGATTATGGCACATAGAAACTTTAATGTCCGAGCTGATGCCCGGGAGTTTGTCCGCGTGGATTGAGCGTTTTTTTATTCCTGACTATAATCTATCTCTGTGCCAAATTTAATCCAGTTCCGTTCAGCCGTTGTGGCGTGATTGAGTAACAAACATCCATCCATCCAAACTTTTGCATTTATAATATTAGTATTGATGCCCACGACTTCGTCCGCGTGGTTTAAATATTTTTGTTTATTTCCGCGGGAATTTCCGGGAATAAAGTAGCGGTAACCTATGTCGATCTCCAAGTCCTCAACTATACCCACGCCAAAAATCACGTAAATCCGTTGCTCTATTGCGCCGCGATTGAAGGACAAACCAACAAACACACTTTCGCATAAATAATGTTAGTTTAATTACTAGAGATGAAACGGATAGTTGTTTGACCGGATACCGGATACCAGACATCCGGCTAGCTACGAAGCCGGATGGCTGAATATCCGGCGGCCGGATATCTGGCCCGTGGTCTCGTAGCAGGTCGTCACTCGTGACAAGTTTAGCGCCGCACAGGTACAGCGAAAGCGATCGGATCAATTTGGGCGGTTTCGGGTCTCATCATGAGTGATCGTGGCCGGTGGCATGAGTGATTAATTGCATAGCGAAAATTTGTTGTTTACTTGCTGAGTAAAGTGCGTGATTTTAGTGTGATTTAAAGACAAATCAAAAAAAAAATCTAAGAACTTCCTTGTGAGATTTTGTAACTTTTTAGTCATAAATAAAAGACATCATAATTATAAACCGTTTTCTAATTAATTACCTCACAAAAACTTATGTTTTTGAATATCCGGTATCCGGCCGGATAATAAATTTACCGGCTTTTTATTAATAAATTTATTTAATATAGGCCGGATACCGGATAGTTACCGGATATCCGTTTCATCTCTAATAATTACTTTAAGTTAATAAATATAATTATAAAGTGCTGGTAGTGGCAAGTGGCAACCCTGTCAATTTAACCGCGGGCCCATCAATATAACAATTTAACAGGAACATTTCAACAGCTATAAATTAAACGAGTTAACAAGGAATGCCACATCGCCCGTCCCGACTCCCGACTCCCGACCACTGGGCCTAAGGGGGTTCACTTACAGTCGCATTAGGGAGTATTACTTTAATAGCTTATTTTGTTACGCGAACGGTCTCGGGTTCGATTCCCGGCTATTCCCGCTGTGGTAGTTTGGAAGCTTGAACTCGAAGAAAAAGCCTTCTTTTTTTTAAGGTCTCACCACATCTATAGACGCGAACCTTGAGCCGGTCAGAAAAAGCTTTATGTACCTATAACTAGCTGATGCCCGCGACTTCGTCCGCGTGTATTAAGGTTTTTGGGTTCCCGCGGGATCTCTTTAATTTTCCGGGATAAAAAGTAGCCTATGTGTTATTCCAGACTATATATTCTATCTCTGTGCCAAATTGTCACTCTTCTCTTGATTACTAAATCAAGAGTGAATAGGCATCTTCTAGGCACGCGCGCTCCACGTCAGGCTGCATCACTACCTACTTGCCAGCAAGTCTAATTGGAGCCAAGCGCTAGTCTATAATTTAAAAAAAAAAAATAGATGACGCCTGCAGATTATGTCCTCGATTTTGCCCTTTTTTGAAAATCCTATGGGTACCTACTCTATGATTTACCTGGATTAAAGGTAGCCTATTTTCAGGATACAAAACCAGGATACTAAATCCGAAGATCCATCCATCCATCCTTACATCCTTCCATCCAAACTTTCGCATTGATAATATTAGAAGAGATTTATGGAAAAAGACTGCCCCAAACTGCGTTTTGCCGCGTTTCCACACTTAATGCCGTATACCTATAACATACAGCTCACACAAAGTTTTCGCGGCAGGATCAAGCCTATTCCGCGTCATTAAATGTGGTGAGACCCTAATCCGTCCCTTAAAAAAGCGCTGATATTCAAATAATATTATCTCAAAGCTTAACTACGAGTGAGTTCCGTAAGATGTTTTGAAAACGGGTTAAATATTTTCAAGAATAACACCATTAGGGTCGCACAATGGACAGGAAGCTTTGAGATCGGTCGAGAGCTTACCAAATAGGCTTATGAGCTTCTAGAGTTGATGTGGGAACTTGTGAGATCCGATAGAAGAATGCCGAAGGTAAGTTATTATAGTCCTACAAATTTATCTACACCCGGTGACAACGTCGCTAGTAGGTAGATATTAGATATCCATAGTCCATACTAATTACTAATTTACTAATTTTTTACTAATCCATACTAATATTTTAAATGCGAAAGTGTGTCTGTCTGTCCGTCTGTCTGTCTGCTACGCTTTCACGGTCCAACTGTTCGACCGAATTTGTTGAAATTTGGTACAGGGATACGTTGTATCCCGGGGAAGATGTTTGTTACCTACTCAATCACGCCAGAACGGCAGAACGGATCTGGAGGAAATTTTGCACAGAGATAGATTATAGTCTGGTATGTTACTGGTCTGGTAAGGCTACTTTTTATCCTGGAAAATTAAGGAGTTCCCGCGGGAATCAATAAAATACATATACGCGGGTGAAGTCGCGGGCATCAGCTATATGAGAAATATAGAAAAACAAAAATTAAACAGACATAAAAATTAGTTCCAATTTTGGCCACGGTCTGATATGTTTGACTTAGGTACCTACTATAACTTTGAAAAGGCCCTTTTGCGCAATATAAGAAAATTTCTTGTGTCTTATGGTTATGAGTAATTTGTATGTATGTATAGTTTCTTATAAGAAATTCAGTGAGCCCATACATAATAGAAGAAATTTTTTCTTGTGTCGGATCAGACACGTGCATACAAAATATTAGACAGTAGGTACTCATAAGACATGTAAGACGTTTTCTTAGGCCTTACACCCTTACATTCCTTACATTCGAACCCTAGGGACCTCTCGAGAAAGCTAAAGTCTTAACCACTAAACCATCACGGCTATTTCATCTACTTTAGCTAAATTAAAAATTAAAAAAACATGATTAGCATCCCAACAAGACCACGTCACAAATCATACCCCTCATTCTGAGAAGGGCCGTAATTGGCCCGATATTGGGCTAAATCATAGGCTTTAAGCAACTTTAGGCCCAAATTGGGGCCATAAAATAATGATCTAATGAAGTTTGCTCCGGGCGTGGACCATTTTTGGGATTCTCGAAACCGATCTCTCGATTTGTTTTGACATGTATAATAGGTAATTACTAATTAGCATAATATTATTGACTAGATATTATGTTGCCCGCGACTTCGTCCTCGTCACGCGTGGATAAGGTTATTTGATTTTCCTTCATAAAAAGTAGTGTAGGTACCTTCCCCGAGATACAACCTACGCCTGTACAAAATTTCATCAAAATCGGTTGAACAGGTGGCCCGTGAAAGCGTAGCAGACAGACAGACACACTTTCGCATTTATAATATTAGTATGGAATATGGATTAGTATTTGTAGGTATGGATATGGATTTTTTGGCAGTCTTTCAAATCAGTCGATAGAGTATGATGATATTATAATTTATAACATACTATATAGGTACTAGATGATGCCCGCGACTTCGTCCACGTGGATTTAGTTTTTTTTTGTTAACGGTTGATTTTCACTAACAATTATTATTGCAAATGATGCTTCCCAAAATAAATTCCATGTGGAAGCACCACAAAGGAGTTGGTAATGGATCTTTCTCCGGTCGTATCAGATTGCCGTCCCATCACACTCTGAGAGTGAGGGAATAGAGACTGGTCCCGTGTAGATAGAAAAGATAAGTGCCTAATATAGATTGCGCTTAGACTTGTGCATAGTTATAACATTGCGTTAATAGAGAATAGAGATAAATAGATTGCATAATATAAAGATTTGTGCACCATTATACTGCGTTTTAACCATTGAGGTATTATGTAGTACTTGTACATATAATTCAACTAGCTGATGCCCGCGACTTCGTCCGCGTGGATTGAGGTTTTTCGGTTCCCGCGGGAACTCTTTAATTTTCCGGCATAAAAAGTAGCCTATGTGCTATTCCAGACTGTAATCTATCTCTGTGCCAAATTTCATCCAGATCCGTTCAGCCGTAATAGCGTGATTGAGTAACAAACATCCATCCAGCCATCCATCATCCAAACTTTCGCATTTGTTAACCGACTTCAAAAAAAGGAGGAGGTTCTCAATTCGACTGTATGTTTTTTTTTGTATGTTTGTTACGCGATTTCTGCGCCAATTATGAACCGATTTTGATAATTCTTTTTTTGTTTGGTAGGTCATACTTCAGAGGTGGTCCCATTTTAATTTGGTGAAGATCTGATGAATATCTCCGGAGATGGAGAACGGAACTTCTCAATGGATAAGAGTAAATTGCTCGCGATCAGTGTGATAGTCTTGTAAACAGTATGTTTTAACCATGCATAGCATATCGCGTTCTGGTTACACCCTGTATTTTAAAACAGTGGGGCCACTAAAAATTGTGAAATAAAAAATTTTCAAAAAAATAAATAAAAACCGGCTTCAAAAACCACAAACACTTAAAAGTAAAAAATAATTTAATTTATTATGTAAGTATACAAGAGTTAATGTAGTTCTATAATAACATTTTTTGGAGGAGATTATAGAACTACATTAACTCTTGTATACATAATAAATTAAATTATTTTTTACTTTTTAGTGTTTGTGGTTTTTGAAGTCGGTTTTTATTTTTTTTTTGTTTTTTTTTTATAATATATTAGTATAGATGTTTTAACCCAAAAGGCAATTGTAAATATCAGCACAGAACATCCGCTACGCCAAACTGGTTGTCATAATTCAATGTATCTTTAATTGAAAGCAATAATTAATTGAATTACAATGTAATAATTATAGCAACATTTTCAATGTTGTAAGCGTGTTAAAACATTTTCATGTATTGACACGTTTACCTCATAGACTTGATGGTAATCCACTTTGAAAGCCATGTTAATTGATATTGGTAGGGACACCATGGTTTTAAAATAATTCAGGTTTCTAATCTAGGTTCCTTTGACTGCAGTCATTGATGTAGAATTTTAGTACCTTCTATTTCAATGACTGCAGTCTTTGATTCTCTGACCTGTGACTGCAGTAATGTGACTTTTGGTTTGGTTCATAAGAAAAATAGTGTGTACAGTGTGCCAGCTCCGACGCACGACTGGAGTTTACTCCTTAGTCCTTACGAACGAAAAGTGTTACCATGGAAACATAAACATAACGTAACGTAACGTAACGTAACGAAGAAAGTTTGATTTTACTCCCCATAAATTTTCATACCCCGGGCTTATATTATATGAAAATCGATTCATAAGGAGTAAACTCCAAAAAACTCCAATAAACTCCAATCAGATAATAATAACAACCAAAAAAAAAATAGTTAGTGACATGACATATTCCCTCCCGAATAGTGAAATACATATGATATTATTTTATTACAAGACACAACACTGATAATGATATTAGACATAGGTTTTTTTTTTAATACACTTTTCAGAACACTTAACAGAACTAATATAATCATAAAAAACCGGCCAAGTGCGAGTCGGACTCGCGCACCGAGGGTTCCGTACAAACCTGTAGTAAGTTTTACGATTTATGACGTATTAAAAATGAAAAATGCGTTTGTTGTATGGGAGCCCCCCTTTAATATTTACTTTATTGATATTTAATTATTTATTTTGAAAGGTAATATACAAGTCAATATTCGGTGAAAATTTGAACCGTCTACCTGTTACCGTTTTTAATATTGAGCAAAAAAATACGAAAAAAACACGTTTATTGTATGGGGACCCCCCTTAATATATATATTTTTTTAATTTTTAGTATTTGTTGTTATAGCGGCAACGGAAATACATCATTTGTGAAAATTTCAGCTTTCTAGCTATTACGGTTTATGAGACCTGGAGACAGACAGACAGACAGACAGCGGAGTCTTAGTAATAGGGTCCCGTTTTTACCCTTTGGGTACGGAACCCTAAAAATAAAGAGTACCCGCGGGAACCAAAAAACCTGAATCCACGCGGACGAAGTCGCTGCTTTTATTTGAGAAACTGTCCCATTGAAACCAGAAATTTTGTTCACCCTATTAACCGTAAGAAAACAGCTTATTACATAAATGCAAAACTAGCACAAGCGATTATAGTCTTTATGCTCAAGGAGCATTGATTAAAATGGACCGGAAGATATTTATTCACTAAACTAGTGTGCATTTCAGTTTATTTCATGCTTTGAGTCTGTTTCTGTTTCGTTTGGCATTTGAGTAAAAATGCAAAATAATGAATGAATGAATGAATGAATGAAAAATAGTTTGCAATCTACGTCCATCTGCTTAAAGTACCTACGCAGGTAGAGCAAAAGTAGTAGAATCAAGAATCAAATATTCTATCAGATACCTGCCAGTTTCTAGTCTACCATGTTTAATTTATATTTTACTAGCAGATGCCCACGACTTCGTCCGTGTGGATTCAGTTTTTTAGATTCCCGGGGGAACTCCTTAATTTTCCGGGATAAAAATGTCCTTTCCTGGGATGTATATAATTATAATTCATAATTTTTATTTTGCCAAATTGTGGGTAACAACAGTTGTTATCTTATAATTAGTCCCGTTCACAATTTACTGCTAATCAATGCAATTTAATGCTGTAATCTACCACTATACCACGGTAATATCACAGAATAGGTAATAGTATAATATTACCGTGCCTATACCAAGTCTCATTAAAATCGGTTGAATAGATGGACCGTGAAACCGTCCCGGAGAAGGACACCTAGGCTACTTTTTACCCCGGAATATTAAAGAGTTCCCGCGGGAATCAAAATAACCCTAATTCACGCGGACGAAGTCGCGGGAATCATCTCGTAATAAATGTTTTCCAAACAGCAAAGTCTGAACCAAGAGCACGGCCAATGTAAGTATCTACAAATACGTAGGCGTTTCAGAATTATTTATTGCTTTTAATTACTTATCAGACGCCCCCAATCCGTGGTGCGATGATTTTGCTCGCTCTGGTATATTCCCCACTCATCTATTTCTGATCCCTAATGGAAAACTTTTGGTTTTCTACTAAAGACCAAAAATATACAACAATACGCGACTACATTTTTCATTGTAATATTTTCATGACGGATTTCAACTTACGTCATTCATTTTTTTTAAATCTTTATTTGGTAATTATGTCGCCGCCGTAAAAAACACTTTTATACAGAATTAAACTTAGACAAGACAAGCCTTGACTTAAACTTAAATATTAAGTGACGACTAACATTCCCTATTTAATACATAATATTATAATAGACAATTATAAGACTGCAAATAATAATGTGCACAGCTTCCTTGCCTGCTCCGATAAAGCGGAAGCCAAGATGCTGTTACACAATCCATCCAAATGTCGAGGAAATTATACCTACATGTCGACGCTGAGCAGCGTTCCGCTCACACTCTATCAGTATGTGTGTAATGTCATCAATAACTCCACAAACTGGCAGTCAGATATATCCATTAAATGAGTAAATTTGTTTGATGGAATGTGACCGGACCGCAATCACAATAACGTATAGAATGAGCCAATTGAAGCATCTAGACATACTAGTACACATACTAAATATGTTTTCATCCAGAAGCCTTTATTTTCCATTAGTTACCACATACGTTTAGAACGGCCGCTCTATGAAGCTCTTATGTTAATATGACAGCGTCATCAATAAAATTTTGATGTTACATCAAGCAAAATTTTTTGGCAACCTGAATTACCTTTTCAGTGCCTAACGCGCTAGCGTTCAGTACATAGGAAAGAGGATTACAGAAATTACAGGGTAAGTACTGTATAAGACTATGACTAAGGCACACAAAACTCAAGAAAAAGCAAAAGATAAACTCCATATAGACTGGTCGAGTGGGGAAGAAACCGAGCTAAGGTTTCCTCTCCATAATATTATATTAGTTGAGTTAGCTGGTTTCAATTATAGCTTTCAACTGAATTCTATTTGTTGAATCACGGTTTTGTGCACGTTTATGGTTGAAATTGAGTAATTGGGTAACTTCCAGATTCTTTTTACAAATCAAGAGTCAAATTAATAGATTGACGAATAATTAGTTATCGAAATTGAAACATACCTAAAACACACCTACCTGTGATTGGGTATTAGTCAAATCAGCAACTTTTAATCAAACGTCAAAACTGGGATTTTGTATGAAAGTTTATGTATTGAATTGTGACGTCATCAAACTTCGACGCATTTTTTTATCACGTCACACGGATATTACGACTTTTGGGAGATCCTCTATATATTTGATACCCAATTCAAAATGTCGACTTTTTACGCATGTGTTAATTTTTGGACTGGCCTAGGAATCGACCTCATAATTTCTGTAGTATATGCTAAGTGCTAACCACTGGACCTACGCGGCAGTAAAGCAAGCAAAATAGAAGCCAATAGCAAGTTATAAAATAATTCTCACATCAAACTTCATGGCAGCTATTCTAACTGGAGAAGGCGGCGCGTGAAATTAATTATATTCGTCCTGCACCAGTGGCCACTGAACCTTGCAACGTCAGATGTGATGCGGTAACTTACTGGGTACTGATTGCAAAAAAACGATACTGCAAAAGGAGGTATCAAAATCGTTTTGTTAAAGTCATATTAATGTTATTTTACTTTTCAGTTTAGGTTTTAAAAACCTCGCTACTGTCCAGCAAATATTTCTATCAATGTCGGGTTTTTCTTTCCAGGGTTTTCTCTAGGTTCTCCTTCAGCGTTAAAGCATGTGAAATTTAATTTCTGGAAGGCATAATCCATACCTAGGCACTTTATATTATAATTGTGAGTGTCTCTTTTTGTCCGTCTGCCTGCCTGTCTGTCTGCTACGCTTGCACGGCCCATCTATTCAACTGATTAGGACGAAATTACAGGGTTGCATTCCGGGAGAAGGACATAGGCTACTTTTTATTTCGAAAAAAAACATGGATGGACTCAATCACACCAGAATGGCTGAACGGATCTGGATGAAATTTGGCACAGAGATAGATTAAATAGTCTGGAATAACGCATTTAAGTAGGCGCTTTAGTCTTGGAAAATTAAAGAGTTCGCGGGGATCAGTTAGTAATAAGTACCTATTGCTCCCAGGTTACATCATCTTAAATTAAACAATTTTTCAACATGTAAAAATAAACATCCCTCAAATTAAAATGTACTTTCAAAACTCATTTGTTTCATACTTATTGTTTTTCGAATGCGTCAGGTTGGCGATGCGCAGGCGCATGATGATATACTAATTGATTCCTTGCCCAGTCGCGCACGGTTACATAAATGTCGGGCCCAGGTTCAATGCCTCGCTGAACATAAAAGAGGTTTTTTTGCACTTATTTATATAATTTGCCATTAGTAATATATAAATATTGATAGCTCTATCAAAGTGTTTTTTAGTTGAGGGTGAGGGTTTCAAACGCGCCGGTCTGACAAGAGCTCACAAAACACTCAGCCGGGTAACGTAACGTAACTTTATAAGCATTACCTATTATTTGAAAATTGACGTTTTATGTGACGTCCCTAAAATCCATACTTCCATAGTCCATACTAATATTATAAAAGTGAAAGTGTGTCTGTCTGTCTTTCTGTCCGTCTGTCTGTCTGTCTGCTACGCTTTCACGGCCCACCTGTTCAACCGATTTTGATGAAATTTGGTACAGGGATAGGTTGTATCCCGGGGAAGGACATAGGCTACTTTTTAATCCCGGAAAATTAAGGAGTTCCTGCGGGAATCGAAAAAACTTAGTCCACGCGCGCATCATCTAGTAAGGATTATAATTCTGGAACAATAGCGTAAACTTAGAATAACTACCTATAGAAGGTATGTTTAAAAACAACGCCTTCTCAAAACGCAAGCTACAAATTCGCTATGTGTGCTGTGTTTACTTGCCTCGTCACGCACACAGACGCAAACATAATGTTGTCAGTTTAAATGTTTTCCCCCTAATAGTTGGGTAATTGGTTAGTTTGTTTGTAGCATTGTAGCTTCTAAAACTAAGTTAACCAGCTTTTTTCGGACTGCGCGAGCGTCGTACGATGCCATTTATGGCACCAATTGAACGGCTTACATTTCGCGAGTGTACTTGGTTTCTATAGGTAGTTATTCCAAGAGCGTAAACAATATTGAAACAATACTGCTTTATGCGATGGTATAGTAAGTCCCCGGCTCTTAGAGAGTGTAGTAAGCCCACAGAAGATTGATATCCGAGTCGAAGTTTAATTTCGCGCTACCTCTTAATTTGCCAATTAGCGAACTGTCCGTTTAAATCAGGCGTCACACAGAATCGTATAGTGTAAAAGTAACGACCGCTTGTAACCAACCGCGGGAGCTGGGGAACGCGCATTAGTCAAAATGGCGACTTTGACTGAATTCGGTTATGGGATGGACGCGTTTACATCGATTCGCTACGACACTTGATATGATATGATATGACTGCCTCGTTGATCTAGTGGTCAGCATGTTGGACTGCAGCTGACGAGGTGCCAGGTTCGATACGAGTAGGTATTTATTGGCTTTTTCTGACTATAAATTCTCAGTACTAGCCCGGAGTTTTGAAGTTGGCGGTGCGCCATATCTCTCCCTGGTCGTGTCGAATTTTCCATCCCATCGGGTTAGGAGAGTAAAAGAACAGAGAGTGCAGATGGCTTTAATCTCTCTGGAGATAGGCCACCGTGGCCGAAATTCGGGAGGACATTAATATGATAAAATAACCATTGAAACGTAATTCACACTGTTCCATCCAACGAAAACCTGGACTGGTAGAAGCGTTTCAAGTTCCAACCTAGTAACCTATCATAAGAATACGCTTGAACGAAACGTGAGTGAAACGAAAAATGCGCCCTCTGTCGGCTAACTTTTTCGTACTCAATCAGCTTTCTAGTATCTACTTATATATGTGTCTTGAGTACTTTAATTTTACTTATATTTTACTTTTAATTCATACAAAATAGTTAGAGTTTTGAGAAAAATTTATATTCGTGTCGTCGCGCCGGAAATGTTCACGCCCCCTGGCTTATACGTTGCACGTAAAAGAGTTGAATAACAGTTATCACTATACTATCAGTTTTGTCAGCAATATTTTCTACTACACCAGTCCTTTTCCTACGAGAGAAGGACTGGTATTAAAGAATACCTACTGCTGAAGTGACGATAATTAGAATGAAATAGTGTGGAGACAATGTAAACGTTCGCCAATACATCCATGGAAGCTAAACGATAAATTTCGCGTATAACATGTTGCTTTTGCGTGAAATATGAGCACATAGCCGATGTGTTTACGACCCTAGCCGTACTGTATCTGACAGACAATTATCATTGTTTGATGTTTCACATTGGCCTATTATCTACCAGTTTACCTAGAGTAAACTGGTAGATAATAGGGGTATGGGTTTAATATAACTGCCATGCCCCTAACAGGTTAGCCCGCTACCATCTTAGACTGCATCATCACTTACCATCAGGTGAGATCGTATTTGTATGAAAATCGAATCTCACGTGAGCGAAGCCACGGGCAAAAGCTAGTCATACTTCATACTAATATTATTAATGCGAAAGTGTGTTTGTTTGTTGGTTTAGTGGTTTATTGGTTTGTTGTTTTGTCCTTCAATCACGCCGCAACTGAGCAACGGATCGACGTGATTTTTGGTATTGGTATAGTTGAGGACTTGGAGAGTTACATAGGCTACTTTCTATCCCGGAAAATTAAGGAGTTCCTGCGGGAATAAAAAAAAATTAAACCAGGCGGACGAAGTCGCAAGCATCAGCTAGTTTAATATAAAACCTTATGAAAATAACCGCTTTTCCCATAATCTAAACACTCCCAAATGATCCCTTTACCCAAATAACGATTAACCGCAGCTAATAAGTACATACATTATCAATCCCGGGCTGGGAACGATGTAATTATCATCGGCGCAATCTGGAAAGGACAAACTTAAGCCGAAGGTGTTAAAAAACCGATTGGGACGATTTAAAAAAGGATGGAGTCTGAGAGACGATGGTAACATTTACCGTTTGTTGCATACCATTTTTTTTTAATATAATCACGACTTCGCCTGCGTGCATTTAGGGTTTTAAAAATCCTGTGGAACTCTTTGGTTTTCAGTGATAAAAAAAAATGGCCTTTGTGTTTTTCCAGGTTTTTTGTGTTTTCCATGCAAAAAACACGTCATTCGTGCGTGCATGTATTAGGTGTATACTTAAAAAATACTTTATCGCAGACCACAAAAATACTGATAATATTATGTAGGTATTAATAGTAGTTACAAAATAATGAAAGCTGCAATGTTACTTTATACACTTAAAGTAGGTACTATTAGGTATTCCGTGCTTGAAGTAAAGTGAACTTAAAGAAGTTACCTTTACCCTATCAGCAAAGACGTGTTGCCAAGCGATTTAGTGTTCCGGTACGATGCCGTGTAGAAACCGATTAGGGTATGGGTTTAATATAACTGCCATGCCCCTAACAGGTTAGCCCATCTTAGACTGCATCATCGCTTACCATCAGGTGAGATTGCAGTCAAGGGCTAACTTGTATTGGATAAAAAAAAAGTTAACGTATGCACGATACCTGTAATCTATCCACCGCCTCCCGGGTTATAAGAAAAAGACAAGAGGACAATCTTCTGGGATCTTAATTGGGTCGCTCGGTATGCTCGGAATCTTGTCCCGAAAACTTTTATTTTACACGTTTTGTGTATTTCGTGCCGTTTTTTAGTGTCTTTTTGGTGTTTTTTTTGGTGTTGTGATTGTTTTCGTTTGTCCGGTCGTGTGTCTCTGTCAAGTTGGCGTCCGTCCGTCTGTCCCGGACCATTTCACTTTTAAATTTAACCCCGCTTCTTGTCTGGAACTCGGGTCGTGAAATGTTTTGATTGTTTAGAAAAAAATTGGAGATGGTTTTTAGGGTTTAAAGGATTTGACAATCTTCAGTTAGTTTTTTTTACTTATTTATGAATTTTGAACATCTGTCTCAACTCTCAATGCCTATTGCGCAATATAAGAAAATTTCTTTTGTCTTTTAAGTAATTACTTATATTTTGTATGCGCGTATCTGATCCGACACAAGAAAAAATATCTTGTAGGAATATGTATGGTCTCATACAACAACCATTGCGACTGAATTTCTTATAAGACCTTTCTTCACAATCATGTATTGTACTCGTAGAGTCAACATCTCCTGAAGATGCTCCGGTGTCGGAGTGAAACGTACGTTGAGGGTATTTTGGAAGATTTATGTGGTGTGGAGAATATCGCGGGCTGCAAGTTCAAGATACTCACTGTAGGTACCACATGGATTTACCTTCTGTGGCGGATTATAGCGAACTAAACTTCTAGTTTTTGATACACCATATTATAATATGTTGTTGATACACCATAATGAGGAATGTCGTTTGTTACCCGTGTTACTGCCATTAGTACCTAATACGGGTAGTGTCCCATACACCAAGCCCTCTGACCCCCCAATAAGATATTGAGGTATTTTAACGTCTCTTCTCTTCTCTTCTCAGACCAGGGCGCGTTTGGAACCCTCGTAGCTTTAGTTTTAAGATACCGTAACAGAGCACCATCAAATTTTCATGTAACTGGACGTCAATATATAAGTGTAGTGTATCTACCTAAATTGAATAAATATTTATGACTTTAACTTTTTTTTAGCTGATGCCCGCGACTTCATCCGCATGGATTGAGGTTTTTTGGTTCTAATTTTAAAGTTTTATGACACAATTTAACAAATTATTCAAACGACGAAATAACGCACCTTCCTTCATTTGAATATATTATTATGATACACTCCGACACCTGCCAACGAATTTACACTCAAGTACCCAATAGCACAACGGAGTGATATCCGGACGGTCACAGGTTCGATGTTATCTATACTTACTTCTATACTAATTGACCGAGCGAAGCGAAGGTCTCCGAGTCTACTTGAGTGAATTTGCACTTGTCCGTCCGTCCGTCCGTCCGTCCGCGAAGGTCTCTGAGTCTACATGTAGTGGATTCAAAAAAAAATTGATAGATGGATGTTTGATACTCAATCAAGCCAGAACGGCTGAACGGATCTAAATGAAAGGCACAGAGATAGATTATCTGGAATAGCACCACAGAATAGGTAATATAGCACGCAGGCCATTAAAGTTGCGGAAAATTAAAGAGTTCCCGCGGGAACCAAAAAACATCAATTCACGCGGACGTAGTCGCGGGCATCAGTTAGTAATATTATAAATGCGAAAGTTTGGATGGATGGATGCATGGATGTTTGTTACTCAACACGAACTGGAACGGCTGAACGGTTCTAGAGGAAATTTGGCACAGAGATAGATTATAGTCTGGAATAGCACGCAGGCTATTAAAGTTCCGGAAAATTAAAGAGTTCCCGCGGGAACCAAAAAACCTCAATTCAAGCGGGCGCAGTCGCGGGCATCAGCTAGTGTTTTTTAAAACTCATAATTTTGTAATTACAATAATAATACTGAACAGTAAAAGTGTGTGTCTAATAAAGCATTTATACACCACCTGAACCTGATTGGATTTAACGATATTTCCAATCGATCAGTTTACAGTATCATTTGTCGGTCAAATTGAGGAACGTATTAGTAATTGGGACCCCTTGCAGCCTATTATTAGAGATTTAAAGCGTATAATACAGTAAATCGTTTAACAGGCACGTGTGTCTGCCTTTACACCGAAGCGTAACTTTTGAAGTGAGCCTAACATCTTTAGAATCCTTGTGATTTGACAATCCGATGAAACGAAAAAGCGAGACTAAGAAGATACAAACATATTCTTATTAGGATTTAATACAAGTTATATTTATTTCATTCTCTCGTAGGCTACTTTTCTGCGGTTTCACTTCTGCCGTGTGTGAAATTGCACACACTACTTTTTTTTTACTCGTTATCATAATATTAGTCATTGACTCCAATATCATCTGTTAGTAAAAGGTAATACAATGGAAATGGATGCGAGCTACCCTGAAAAAGTATGGTTGTTTTTATTAAGCCCATAACCTTATTTGGTTTCTACACGGCATCCTACTAATACTAGGAAAGTAAGTAGTAAACAACCAGCCACGGCTAAAGCCTCCCAGACTAAACTGGACTAAACCGGTGCGGTGGTAGATTCTTACGACTTATCATAAGTGGCACAAGTTGTCCTACATGAAATAAATCATTTCATTTCATTTCCAGAGAGACTTATTAATTAGAAATTACAATCTTAATAGCTGATGCCCGCGAATTCGTCCGCGTGGTTTAAGTTCGGAAAGCATACTTAATTCTCGCCGGAACTCCTTAATTTTCGGTGATAAAAAGTTGCTTTAGTCACTCTCAGATCCTCAAATATACGTATACAAAAAAATACGTCGATCTGTTGTCCTGTTTCGGCGTGATTGAAGGAAAAACCAACAAACAAACACACTTTCGCATTTATAATGAATGAATATACTTTTATTGTACACCACAAAGGAAATTATACAACAATAAACTTAGCTAATAACAAACTACAAAGTAAGTATACGATTTGGTGGCCTTAACGCTGCATAGCGATCTCTTCCAGGCAACCGATTTATAATATTGTTCTTCGTACCTATTTGTCGTATGATAAATATGAATGGTGGCGCACTCTTCAAAAATGGATCTTTCGATCTCTTCTTCTCTCACTGATGGATGGATGAATGGATGGATGGAAATGTGTACCTTCTTATGTTACATTTCGGTGTGATAGACGGCCCTTTTAACAAGCTTCTGAGAGAGACGGACAAGTTAACAAGGTGCTAGTAAAACAATTATGAAGCCCAATAAATACCTTATCATAAAGGGCCTGCTGGAGCATTTTGGAGCCAAAATAATATGCTCATTTATGTGCTTTTGTATTTTTAAGAAGATCCTGCAGGATTTTGAACGAATTGGGTAGGTATATGACAACTTCTCAAATCAGATACTTTATAACAAACATCAAAACGCGCGATTAGTAGGTATAGGATTTTGTATGAAATAATGAATTGTGACGTCATCAAAAGTCAACGCGCTTTTTTAGTTGAATCGAGGATTTAAAATGGTTGTCAAACATAAAATTATCAGGAGACGGGAATATATAACAATAAAAAAAAAAAAAAAAAAATTGGCAGTCATAGGGACTGCCGATAGAAGTGAAAACGAATATTTAAAATATAAACCTTAAAACTAAGGCATTATTTAGTTTAATTACGAATGCAGTATTTATATTTATTTACTAGCTGATGCCCGCGACTTCGTCCGCGTGGATTGAGGTTTTTCGGTTCCCGCGGGAACTCTTTAATTTTCCGGGATAAAAAGTAGCCTATGTGCTATTCCAGACTATAATCTATCTCTGTGCCAAATTTCATCCAGATCCGTTCATCCGTTGGAGCGTGATTGAGTAACAAACATACATCCATACATCCATCCATCCAAACTTTCGCATTTATAATATTTATATTTGATTTTTTAATGTCTTCGTAACAACGCGAGCATGTCGCTGTTCGCGAGCATGTCGGTGTCGGTGACGCGAATCCACAAGTTTACCCCCTACCAAAAAGTGCTCAACGCGGCTAAAGGAGTTTTCACTTCAAAAACAAGCAAGCAGGCAGAACGCTAGGCAGGCTGCCAGGTGTGCGTGATGGGCGGGCAGGCATTCATCATAGCTATTGGAGGGTGGCACCAAAATTTGCAAGGTAACTACCGTGAAGCGGTGATAGCCCAGTGGTTTAGACGCCCGGTTTCCTGTACACGTGGTCCAGCGTTCGACCCTCAAATAAGCACCTCTAACTGTTCGGAGTTGCAGCTGACTGACTCGTTGGTCTAGTGGTCGGCATGTTCGACTGCGGCCGACGAGGTCCCGGGTTCGAGTCCCGGGTCGGGCCTTAATCGAGTACCTATTGGATTTTTCTGACTAGAAATTCTCAGTACGTTAAGCCGTCGGTCCCGGTCATTATCACTAACATGATAATAGTCGTTAAAGCCCGCCCGCATTGGAGCAGCGTGGTGGGTCTAAGTTCTAATTCCCTCTCTCCTATGAGAGTGGAGGCCTGTGCCCAGCAGTGGGACGTTAATGGGCTGTAGTGGTAGTGGTGGTAGGAAAAACGTCATGAGTAAACCTTAACATGCCCGAGAATTCTTCTTAATGTTCTAGGTGTGTGAAGACAATCAATCCGAAATTGGCTAGCGTGGTGGACTATGGCCTAAACCCTTCTCATACTTGTGCTCAGTTGCAGAAGGCAATCGGTTGAAATTAGGGTTGTAACGGAACCTCGTCTCCGCCTCCGTAAGTGCGGAACTTTCGCAAGAAATCGTACCTCCGCTTCCGCATCCGCCTCCGCCGTTTTTTTGCAGAGTTGTAACGGAGGTTTATTTACGTTGACTTACAATGCGAGAGGTACAAATCGAAGCAGGTGACGTCAGTTATACCATTACAACAACCAAAAAGGCAACTGTCCTCAGAAGAATCCTCAAAAAATAAATAAATAAATAAAATAAATAAATTTTTATTGACCAACAGTTTACAAATTAATCAGTAGTACAACAAATTAATTAAATGCAGTACATATGTACTGTGTACATACTTAAAAAGTAAATGTGGTCAATGGGCCACCCCCTCAGCCTGTGCCACAACACGAAAGGTAGGTATGTACTATGTACCCACCTGACATACCGCAACGCTGATTTTCAGGAGGGGCCCAAGGGCCGAGACGTCACGGACCATCGCTGTATATTACAAGCTAGTAAATGTAAACAAATAAAATATTTAAAATCAAAAAGAAAAATAAAAAAAATTATCTTAATAAATAGATTTGCTTAAAAAACCAACTTAATTAGTGCTTATCATACTAAACCTTCACTACTACTATCCAAAAATAAAAATCAAAAAAAAATAATCAAATGTGGGATTCATCGCATCCTAAAGCACAGAAAATGGACGATGTGATCCGAGAAATCCACCTCCGCCTCCGCCTCCGTTAACCTCCGCATCCGCGGAAGCAGAGCACCTTCACCTCCGCCTCTGCTTCCTTATATCTTATATATGTGGTTGACGTTCAATCTGCTCGCACGAAGCGTTTTTGCTCGACGTTTGTGTGGAACACCGCTAGGTTGTGGAACACCCTCCCAGCGCACGTGTTTCCTGCCACATATAACTTAAGTACCTTCAAGGCAAAAGTGAATAGGCATCTTCTAGGCAAGCGCGTTCCAACCTAGACCTCATCATTGCTTTGCACTAAAAAAAAAAAAAAGAACGCCTCCTTTACAACCCTAGTTGAAATGATAAAGAAGTTAAGTACCGTAATGATTGAACTAGTTAAGTAGATAGTTTGTATAACATCGTGTGTGAACCAAAAATAGATAGATATTAGTTATGTTCTGATGTACCTACTCGTAGGTAATAGGTGCAGTAATGATCGGTGCCAGTTTCCGCTCCGTATGGGCACAGAATAGGTAATAGTAGTAAGTATGGGCCGCGTTCGATTCTCGTGCAGCTAGTAACCTATCACTGGTGGACACACTGCTCTGGAGGTCGGAAAGCATACATAGGTGCATATTGAATCGAAGCTGGCGTTACTTTGCGGAAGTCCATGATAATGAATGAATTAGAAGTTTAATTTGCTATAATCCGCCACAGCAGACAAATTATGTGGTACAGTGCGTGTCCTTCACCTATAGCATGCGAACACCCACCACCCAGCAATTCGCACCGGCACAATTCTAGTTCATTCATATAAGTGCATATGATACGTCTATATTGCACTGAGAAAAATTTCCTTGTTTACCTTCCGATTTTTACCTTCTAAAACCGATTCCTTCCAAAATTGGGTCTTTTCCTTCCACCGATTACCTTCTGAATCGGGGAACTGCCAAATTCCTACCGATATTTAGAAGGTAATGAATTTTATCCGTCTAATACGGAAGAACATAAAGGAAGGAAATTTGTTGGAAGGAATTAACCAAGAAGGAATTTCCTTCCAGCTAAATATTCCTACTAAATAAGGATGCATTATAATAATTCCTCCCAAATTTATCCTTCCAAATTAGATGTTAATGTCCTTCTGAATTCAAATCCAAAGTTGTCGGAAGGAAAACGCAGCTAAACTTCTGATATTGAAGTATATTTACCCTCTTAACCCTTAATTTGGTATTGTATGCTGTGCCATACAAACTTTAAAAAAAATAAAGTGTTAAAGAAATATTATGATTTCAATATAATTAATAATATTTATTCTCATAAACTAGTTACACTTTATGAAAAAAAATGTTTTTGAGTGTTAGCAACACTGGTGCTGTCACTTTTTTTCAAAATGTTTGCCCGAAAGAAGCCGGTTGAGCTCACTAAGGTATTTATTTGTTTTTTTACTTCTTTTTCCTCGTAAATTTCTAATAAAACACTAATAATTCGATCGTGACATTATAGTGAAGTGTTCACTGTTATAATTTTGGCAATATTTGTGGATATTTGTTGTTTTATTTGATAATAAACTTTGTATGCCGTGACATACATTGCCAACTTAGTAATGAATTAATGCAGAACGAACCTGTATGTCACAGCATACATTGCCAATTTATTCGATTTCTTTTTGTGATGTTTTTTATTTTTTTATTTATTTTTTTTTATTTATTTTTTTTTGATTTTTTTTTATTTTTTTTGATTTTTTTTTTCTATTTTTACAAGTATTTTTCCCCAGACGTTATAACTGACATTGTAGAACAAACAAATACGTATTCAGTGGAAAAAACCGGACGATCGATTGAATTAGTTGAAGACGAACTTCGAGATTTTCTGGCTATTCACATCATCATGGGGGTCGTGTCCATGCCTTCATATACAGACTATTGGAGTCTGCAATATAGATTCGGTTAAGTTGCAGATCTAATGCCCATAAAAAGGTACCAAAAAATTCGAAGATACCTTCAGTTTCTGGGTTTACTTCCAGCATTTACTGCCAATTTTAGTGTTGCAGAGCCATTATACCCGCTACTTTGCTTTCATAATGTATGTCCATCAACTCATTTTTATAAAGAGGTTCGATTTATGTTTGTTTTTAATTAAAGTTACAAGATTTTTATTCTTACTGGTTTTGGTAAGGTATGTCCCAACATACATTTAAATGAATACATATTTCTTTACCCACTTGGCAATGTATGTAGTAGCATACATGATTTTTCAGGAAAACTGAAAAGCCTAGATTTTTTTTACTATTTTTCTGGGCATATTTAGGCTCTACACATTCCTATTTCAGTATTTGTTTCAATTCAAAATGTTTATTTTTTTTTGCCAAATAAAGGGTTAACTAGTGGGAAATAAATTGACATTACTATTCCATCAAAAAAGAAAGGATTAGAAAGGCTCGCTGGAAGGAACTACCATCCAAATTAGATGGATCACACTTGGAAGGAATAACACAAGGAGTATCCTTCTAAATTAGATGATAATATCCTTCTAAATCAATTATAATTTTTCGGTAGGAACAGTGTCGAAAGGAAAACGCATATTTACCCTCCGAAATTGAAGGATATTTACCCTCTTATTTAGTAGGAAATGAAGAGACATTACTATTCCATCAAAAACGAAGGGATTAGAAAGGCTCGCTGGAAGGAATTACCATCCAAATTAGATGGATCACACATGGAGAAAATAACACAAGGAACATCTTTCTAAATTAGATGATAATATCTCTCCAAACAAATTGGAATATTTCGGTATCGGAAGGAAAACGAATAAGTTTTATTAAATAGAAATTGTAAAACCGAATGTAGTACCCGACCCGACCACTAGATGTCGCTACGCGTATATTGGCTCGCGGTATAGGGTGGCGCCGGTCAAACACATATATATCGCCAAGTCCGCTTGGTCGGTACCTGCATCGTGGCAAATGGTGCTTCCACCTAGTTGGGACATTCATTGAAAGCACATAGCAGAGCATAAATCATAGGTGATATACGTACCCCTGCTTCCACCCTTGCTGGGACAGCAGCAGGTTCGCCTTAGGTGGGTAATATTATGTCTTTACCTTCTAGATTTGGAAGGTTATTTATATTTACCGAACAAATATGACCAAGTATGTATTTACCGTCATTTATTTTCCTTCCAAAAATTACCTTCCCTTTTGACTCAGTAGGAATTTCCGACCGAAATTTGGAAGGTACGTATTACCCACCAAAATAGAAGGCAGACATTGTTTGGAAGGAAATTTTGGACGGTAATAATATCCTTCCAAATCGAAAGGTAAATTTCCTACTGAGTCAAAAGGGACGGTAATACCTTCCGTATTTCGGAAGGTCTTTTTTCTCAGTGTGTAGGTACTTAAATTCTTCTCTATTTCTCTCTCTCTCTGCGTCGTATTCTTCATTTTTTTTCCACTACAAGTTAGCCCTTGATTGCGATCTCACCTGATGGTAAGTGACGATGCAGTCACTAAGATGGTAGCGGGCTTATAGGTTAGCCCTAGGGCTAGGTTAGGGGCATGGCAGTTATATTAAACCCATATTCGGTTTCTACACGGCATCGTACCGGAACGCTAAATCGCTTGGCGGCACGTCTTTGCCGGTAGGGTAACTAGCCACGGCCGAAGCCTCCCACCAGGCCAGACCAGGAAAAATTCATAAATTACAAATTCCCAAATTGACCCTGCCGGGGTTCGAACCCGGGACTTCCGCACTATGCATGTATGTCTGTTCTACCGTAGCGCCTAAACTACCGAGCCGATTTCGATGAATGAGGTGTCAATCGATTTATTATTATGGTCCGATTGACATATAGGCTACATTTTACACGGACAAAATCGGTATGAAGATGTTACAGCCAAAAATGTGGAGGTCCCTGATTTTTTTCCGTGGTCGGGTTACAGTTTTTGTAGAGAATTTTTTTAGAATCGTTGTGATTTGAAAATTCGATGAAACGAAAAAGCGACACCAAAAAGAGACAAACATATTCACTAGTGGTTCGCCCCGAACTGAGACCTCGCGGCATCACAGAGCGCCATCTATTGACATAATTGTGAAGTTCTGTTAAAAATATCATCATCATTAAAAATTAAATAATTTCGTTTCCTTATAATATTTATCTAATTTTAGTATTTGTTGTTCAAGTACAGGATATAATTCAAATAATTGATCAAGTTTCAGGCTTAAAAGATCAGAAAATTGAGAGTTCTGAGGTCAACTTTGGACGTTAGAAAATCGCCACTTTGAAAGCCCCCCATTTCGTCAATTTTAGGGGAAAATTTAAAAAAAAATATATTTTTGGACTCTATTCCTAATTATCTTTAAAATGATATACCGCAACCCTATGTAACGCTATAAAAAATATTTTACTTCGCATTCGCTTCCCCCCTTGAGAGCACCCCTGAAATAAAGATTTTTATAACTTTTTAAGCCATATTCGGCGGGAGGCCATCGGTTTACGTATTATATTTAAATTTGAAGTAATTACGTTCAGCTATTCAGAAGTTATAAGGCTCTGACAGACGGACGGACGGACGGACGGACGGACGGACGGACAAGTGACAATTCACCCAAGTAGACTCAGAGACCTTCGCTTCGCTCGGTCAATAATAGGATTTAGCCTGCGAGAGAATGAGATAGAATACAGGTTATATTTATCTCATTCTCTCGTAGGCTACTTTTCTGAAGTTTCACTTCTGCCGCGTGTGAATTGAACACACACTTTTTTTTAAAAATGATTAATACTCACTGCTTATTATGTTCGGTATTTGTAAAAATCTGTGTCTAAACCGCTATGACCTTTTTTTCTATAATACACTAGGGCTAAAAATTGATGTTCGTTTGAACTGTGTGTCCGTGTATCACGACGTAGCTAGGGAACGATCTCGTTCATTTCATTAGCGATCGTGAGCAGATATCGTTACCTACTGCGTGCCGTTCACTCACTCACTCACGACGTATGGGCAAAACTTTGCGATAAAATTGTAGCTTGTATTAGTGAAAACTATTGAATAGTACAAAATTGGTCGGATTTCCCTAAATGTACTAGTATTTGTTTTCCCTTGAGTTTTCTCTAAGCCAGTATTCCCCTTAAATAAAGATTGATTTTTAACTTTCACTAGACATACTCTAGCATTTTATTTTATTTTATATTTTAAGTGAATACAAATGTGAATATTCTATATAACATAAAAATTTATACTATGTACATATTGAGAAAAAGCTATTACTAATTGTATTTCCAAAAAATACACGCCGTCGAAGTGATAATTATTGGGCATGCCATAATATAACCCTACCTACAATCTAGATATTGTCACACAAAATTATTACAGGATAGAGTACTCTATGAATCATAGACTTCTCGTTAGAAGTCTAACTTTAAATGATAGATATGCTTGAAATGGGGTTTATTGATTGCTAATATTTATAATTAACTAGCTTTTGCCCACAGCTTCGCTCACGTTAAGTTCGATTTTCTATATCAGAGTATTTTACTAGAGTTTATCTGAAGACAAATAATAACGATTCTTCATGGGTATCGACTGATCACAGTTTATATATTGAAGATCCCTCTGATAGACTTGACATGAAACTTTAAAAAACGAATTTAAAAAACGAGTGTGCTTTAGACCACACGACTGAAGTAAAACTTCTTTAGCTCCATCTATTTGTATGTATCTTCACTAACTTATATCTCCCTCTCAACTCGAAATTCCGCGGGCTCGTGCGAAGCGATTTGCTTCCTCGTTTCTAATTCGAACCGCTAGGATATGGAATGCCCTTCCGGCTTCCGTTTTCCCCTCCTCTTTTAATATAGGTACCTTCAAATCAAGAGTGAATAGGCATCTTCTAGGCAAGCGCGCTCCACCTTAGGCTGCATCACCACTTGCTAGCAAGTCTGATTGCAGCCAAGCGCTAGCCATATTTAAAAAAAATACTTCAGTTCGCCTCGCCCGATCACACTTTTCGTAACGCTCTCGTCACGCATTCACCAGCTTACTCCGCAAGTCAAGCGTGCGTAAAGAAGTTTTACTTCAATTTTGCTTCTACAGTTTTGCATAGACTGCGCTACAAAACACACTGGCCCTCTAAAACATAAATAAATAATTACATGATTATATTGAATGAACCTTAATCACCCGCTAATCACAGCTTTTGCGATGCTGCAGACGTAATCACATAATGACGTGCGAGGGAGACGGCTGCACGGGCGGACAGAGAGGGAGGATAATGAGTGTGTAATGTATGTTGAGAAAATCATGGTCTAGAACTCTAGAAAATGGATTTGTCTAGACAACGTGTAATGGTGTTTTGTCACGGTAATAGATACCAATACTGTGGTTTTGTGGAATAGGTAAGCAATACGTCTCCTGCTTGCCTGCTTGCTTGCTTGTTTGCTTGCCTGGCGATTATCCTGACTGCTTGGCTGCCTGCCTGCCCGTCACGAACGCCTGGCAGCCTGCCTGACTGCCTGCTTACCTGCCTGCTTGCCTGCCAGCTTGCTTGCCTAACTGCTTGCCTCCCTGCTTGCCTGCTTAAATTTATATTAATCATTCATACTTATACTAATCCTACTAATATTATAAATGCGAAAGAGTGTTTCTGTGTGTGTGTTTGTTTGTTGGTTTCTCCTTCAATCACGCCGCAACAGAGCAACGGATCGACGTGATTTTTTGCATAAGTATAGTTAAGGACCAGGGCAGTGACATAGGCTACTTTTTATCCCGGAAAATTGAGGAGTTCCCGTGGGAATATAAGAAAAACTTATTCGGACGAAGTCAGCCCAGACGGAGCATCCGCTCTAGTAATTAATAATCTCGATTTTAAAATGGTTATCAAACTTATTATAATTAAAATTATTATAAAACTTAAAACTAATCAAGGATGTGAATTTTAGGTCTTTTGGAAGACCCTCTAATCAATAAATAAAATAAAATAAAATAAATAAAAATAAAAAAGCCTTTATTTACTATTACGTTACAATTATTTCTTAAATTCTCAATTTCTTAGTCATAAGTACATAATAAGTCATAACATGAATTAATTAATATGGATTGTTGTCATTTTTATTTATTTTTGGTTTATTATTTAATTTCCCGTATTATTTCATTTAACGTAAGTCATGTCAATGTCATATTCATATTATATTCGATTCAATTTATAAGTAAATTTAATTTTTATCCATTATTATTAATTATTATTCATTACAATTATTTATGATTATTATTACTATTACTTATTATTATGATTTATATTCTTGTCAACAGATAAACTTCAGATTTAAGTCAAAATGCTATACAATTTTAAATTCATCAATATAATAACGTAAAAGTCGCCTCTTCGGCGTAGGCCTCCCCCAAGACTTTCCAAAGCTTTCTATCCCTAGCTTGTCTCATCCAGTCCGGTCCGCATCGCTCTGAGAAGATATCTCGCCATCTCTTTCTTTGCCGTCCTCTTTTCCTCTTTTTATCCCTTGGGATCCATTCAGTCACCTTTTTTGTCCATCTTGTGTTATCTAATCTGCAAACATGTCCAGCCCATTTCCACTTTAAAATTCTAACTGTCTTCCTTATGTCCATTAATTTGGTAGTCTTCCGAATCCTTTTATTGCTAATCTTATCTTTAACTCTTATACCTAACATACTTCGCTCCATCTTCCTTTGGCAGATGGCTAGTTTATCCTCTTCTTCCTTTCTTAATGACCAAGTTTGACAGCCGTATGTCAAACTTGGCATTATAGAGACTTCGTAGAGTTTCTTTTTTATTTTTACACTTACTTCCTTGCTTTTCATTACCTCCTTGAAGCTCCAATACTTTTTCCATGCGATGGCGATTCTCCTTTGTATTTCTTTTTTACTGCAGTTCTCGAAAGAAACGGACTGGCCCAAGTACACGTAGTCTTCCACGTACTCAATGCTTTCACCTCCTAACCTTATGTCTCTTTTATCTGCGTTGGTTAAAATTTTAGTTTTTGAGGTGTTCATAAATAACCCAGCTTTTGCACTCTCCATTGCCAATTCGTTAACCATTTTACCCAGGTCTGATGCATTTTCAGCGAACACGACGATGTCGTCTGCGAAACGCAAATGGTTCAAGTATTCGCCATCGATCTTCAGACCCTTCTTCCCCCAATCTAAGTTCCCGAAAATGGCTTCGAGGACTGCTGTAAAAATTTTTGGTGATGTTGGGTCTCCTTGTCTCAAGCCCCTACTCACACCAAACTCGGCACCTTCCTTTTCCAACCTTACTCGTGCCTTGCATTTCGAGTACACGCTTTTTATTATATTTAAGTTAGTTTGGATGGATACCTTGTTTCGACAGTGTCGGCCATATTGTGTTTTGATGTATCGAGTCGAAAGCTTTTGTGTAGTCAATGAAACACATATATAGGTTAATGCCATACTCATTCGCTTTCTCAATTAACTGTGTCACAACTTGGATATGGTCCATCGTAGAAAAATTTCTCCTAAAGCCGGCCTGTTCGCGGGGTTGGTGTTCATCTAGCGTTTTCGACAATCTATTTAATAACACTTTTGCAAAAATCTTGTAAATGTTTGACATGAGGCTAATTGGTATATAATTGCCTAACTCGCCTCTGTCTCCCTTCTTATGTAGCAGTATTATGATCGACTCTGACCACTGCTCTGGCGTCAACTCCGCGATAAGAATCCGGTTGAATAGAGTATGTAGCGGTTCTCGCAATGCATGTAGGAATGATTTCAGCAGTTCATTAGTAATTTGATCGTTTCCTGGGGTTTTGCCATTCTTTTGAGTTTTAATAGCGTATTCGATTTCTGAGTGCGTAATTGGTGGTATGTGAGGAACTTCAGACATGTCGGAAATGGGGTGTGCAGTTGCGGGTATAGCCTGACTGGCTGTGTATAATTTTTTATAAAATGTCGTTGCTTCGTTAAGTATATCAGGCCGCTTCGTCAGTATATTTCCATTTTTATTTTTTAAATTTGCTGCCCATTCTAATTTATTGCTCAGTTCTTTATAAGCTTTCCGTATGGCTCCTGTTTTAGATATGAACTTGTCAAACACTTGCTGCCTGTGTTTTTTCCTTTGCTCCAAAATATTTCTGTTTATTTTCTTGCTTATTTGGGCTATTTTTGATTTAATATCTTTCGTTCTTTTTTCAGCGTATAATAGTTTTCGGTCATGTAAGAGGTCTTTGGTGGCTTGATTGACGTAGCTATTCTTGCCTTTTTCCTGTTCTGGTAACTGTTTTAATAGGAGTTTCATTGTATCCATCATACTATTATACTGAATTTGCACATTTTCACTTACTTTTAGTGACTCTATCAGTCTGTCTTCCCAGTACTTTGCACTCTCATCAGATAATTCCGGTAAATTATTTGTATATCTCACAGGCTTTATGAATTTCCTACTTTTCTTTAAATTTGTCTTTATTCTGCATCTTATCATTCTATGGTCCGTATTAAAATTAAGATTGTTTATGATGTCAAATCTTTGTATTTGTTTAAACTTATTGGTAAGTATGAAGTCAATCTCATTGAAGTGTTTCCCATCTGGTGACTGCCAAGTCCATTTCTTATGTGTTTTACGTTTAAATATACTGTTTACTATCTTCAAATTGTGTTCTAATGCAAACTCTACCAGTTTTTGGCCTCGTGCACTCCTTTTTCCATGTGAATATTTTCCCAAAACTTTTTCTTCTCCCTTTTGTATTTTTCCAACTTGCGCATTAAAGTCTCCCAATATAATTAAGTTCTTGGAGTCAACAAAATCTAGAGCTAACTCTACCGAGGCATAAAAGCATTCTATTTCTTCCTTTGAACTGGTTTCGGTAGGGGCATAAACTTGAACGATAGACAAAATTTCGTTTTCTGTTGCCTGGATTTCCAATGTCGCGACTCTATCGGAAAATGATTTCAAACTCAAAATGTGATTTTTTAATGTTCGCTTTATCAGGAATCCAACGCCGTTCCTTCCTTTGCAAGAAGAGGTGTGATACAAGATGAATTCTGAGTGTTCTTCAATAACCTCTTTGCCTCTTCTTACCTCACTCAAGCCAATAATATCCCAATTAAGTTTTTCTATTGCTAGCTCCAGTTCTGTGAGTCTACTGTCTGAAAGTAATGTGCGTACATTGAGAGCCGCGATGTAGAGAAACGAGGTTTCATTTTTCAACGGACTTTGTGTTTTGGTGGATTTATTATGGGAGTTTTTTGGGGGGTGTTGGTCGTACTCCTCCACGGTGACCAGCCGGCTTGGAGAAGGTGGTAAGTAATAGTTTATTTCATTATTTTTAGTTTTTGGGGGGGCCTTTACACGTCATGCCTCGTTATTATTATTGTTTTTAAGGTATGTCATCATTGTGTTTTTAGATGAGAGTTGAGTCCTATGTTTCTTGACACAGTGGTTATTTTTCCAGTTACTCTGTGTTGAGCCAAAATCATCTGCGTTTGAACTTGCTGTTGACGGTCGGCTTGGGGTCGGCGAAAGGGATAGTTGTCTCTTCTTGTTAGTGTTTTCTAGTGATGTTCTTTGTTTAATAATGAGCTTATCATATTTTATATAAGCAGTATTTCCTTTCTCTAGCTCTTTTTTTAGTTCCACTTTTAATTCCTTCCTTTTTTGCAAAATTTGTGCCGGAAATTCGTGACTGATATAAATTCCCGATCCCTCTAGGTGTTTCTTATTTTTTAAAATATTTATTTTTATTCCTAAAGTTGTAAAGAGTACAGAAATTGGTCGAGGCTTCCCTTCCTTTTTACCAATTCTTTTCATAGACTGAATTTCAGATGCCTGGATGGATACGCCTATTTTATGATTGATGATGTTCGTTATGCTGTTTTGAAGGTCAAAATATGACTTTTCACTTTCGCAGACTCCGAAGAATACGAGATTCCTCTCCACGTTAGATTTTTCTAAGTAGTAGAGCCTTTTTTCTTGGTTTTCTATTCGTGAACGCAGATCACTCTCCTCTAATCAATAATCAGCAAGAAATAATTTATTTTTAAACATAGGCTTTCTCTTTTTTTTGTTTGTATTACCTTGTTAAATAATTATTCATCTAGTTAGTGTAAGTGCATTGCCGTTCTGATTAGATGTAAATAAATAAAAAAATTGGCAGTCATAGATGGACTGCCGATAGAAGTGAAAACGAATAATATTTAAAAAAAAAAAAAAAAACAAATATATATATATATAATATGTATATACATATACCTTAAAACTAAGGCATTAAAGTTTAATCACGAATGTAGTATATTTATATTTAAGACCTTTGGTCTTCGTAACAACTAACAACGCGAGCACATCGGTGTACGCGAGCATGTCGGTGTTCGCGAGCATGTCGGTGACGCGAATCCACAAGCTTACCCCCTACCAAAAAGTGCTCAGCGCGGCTAAAGAAGTTTTCACTTCAAAATCAAATCATCAAATAAATATTATAAATGCGAAAGTTTGGATGGATGGACGTATGGATGTTTGTTACTCAATCACGCTCCAACGGCTGAACGGATCTGGATGAAATTTGGCACAGAGATAGATTATAGTCTGGAATAGCACATAGGCTACTTTTTATCCCGGAAAATTAAAGAGTTCCCGCGGGAACCGAAAAACCTCAATCCACGCGGACGAAGTCGCGGGCATCAGCTAGTATAAAATAAAATAGGAATCACCTTATTGTAGTAATAATTAGCTGAATCGATGGTATTTCTAGATAATAAGCGCGATTTTGATCGCATGCCCGAGTCTCTCGCTACCGCTTATGACTTAAATCGGACCCGACTCCGTCCGTTCCCTAAATGCCTAATAACCTTGTCCTATTGCATATTCCCTACACATTCCCTATAAAACATTCTATAATGCTATTAATTTGTGTTAAACGCGACACTCTATGGCCACATATCATAATGTCGTAACTCGTAAAATTACATTATTAGTTGCATAATTTTGTGGATCATTGTTGAGTAATAATGGATAGATAGATATATTAATTATTGTTGTTGTTAGTATACATACATACATGAACCCTGAAAACAATATACTCCTTTTTTCAGGCAGTCGTTTAAAAAGTGGTGATAGCCTAGTATCCTAGTAGTAGTAGTGCCTAGTAGTAGGTGATAGTAGTAGTGGTATACGCCTGGCTTTCTACTCGGGTGCACTACGTGCAAGTCGACGACCTCCGTAGCACAGTGTTGAGCGCTGTTGTCTTAACGTCCGGAGGTACCGGGTTCGATCCCCGGCTGGGTCAATTTGGGAATTTATAATTTCTGAATTTTCCCTGGTCTGGCCTGATGGGAGGCTTCGCCCGTGGCTAGTTACAACCCTACCGGCAAAGACGTGCCGCCAAGCGACTTAGCGTTCCGGTACGATGCTGTGTAGAAACCGAATAGGGGTATGGGAAGTACCAAACAAGACCCAAGAGGAGATCAACTTGCCGCATGGTTTACAGAAGTAGAAATGTATGTCTTAAACAAAGGAAATACACCGACATTTGAGGTCTACCGGCAGGGACAACCATGCGTTAGTCACGTAGATATTACAGTATGTGACGCCTCGCTACTTGACAAAATTGATGAGTGGGCTGTGGACCGAGAAATAACATCGTCGGACCATAACACCATAATATTTAAAGTAACTTTGACGTCGGACAAACAACTATTACCACCAGTGAAAAATGGAACACGAAAATATAACACAAAGCGAGCTGATTGGAATAAATTTCACAAAACACTGGAGGCAGAATTGGAGGAAATGAGTCTTACCAGGGAAAATATAAACAAGTATAAAGATGTGCAAGAAGTTGAGGAGGCAGTAAGAAACTACACAACGGCAGTCACAGTCGCATCTGAGGCCTCGATTCCGACCATAAAACAATCAGGTGCTAAACAATATCCTCCCTGGTGGTCAAAAGATCTCGAAAACAAAAAGAAAGACATGACTACCAAAAAACGTCGCATCAAGTGTGCAGCGCCACGAAGGCGAGATCATGTGATTGCAGAATATCAGCGGGCACGTGAAGAATATGTCATTGCGGCACAGAAAGCACAAACTACTTCATGGAAAGAATATTGCAGTAAATCTGAGAAAGACAGCATCTGGGACGGGGTATATAGAGTACTTCGACGAACAGTTCGACCACGTCCGGATGTTTTATTACGGAAATCAGACGGAAGCTCTTGTACAGCTAAAGAATCAGCTCAACTCTTGGCAGAAACTCTGTTTCCTGATGACGATTTTACGAGTAACATGGAAAACGCTGAGCACAGGAACATTCGAGTACTAGCGGAACAAGAGATACCGTCTGAACCTGACGACCCACCTTTTACTGCCACAGAGCTTGAGTTATCTGTGCGGAGTTTTTCAGCAAGGAAAGCACCCGGAGAAGACCATTTTACGGCTGATATCTGCGAGCATGCTGTGCTTGCCGATGGAGATATTTACCTTGGACTAGTAAATGCATGTCTCAAACTGACATATTTTCCGGCCTTATGGAAACGCGCTATAGTGGTCATAATCCCGAAACCCAACAAAGAAGACGTAGCAAATCCAAAATCTTATCGCCCTATTGGACTTTTAGCAATTTTAGGCAAAATAATGGAGAAGATGCTTGTGGGTAGGTTGAGGTGGCACGTTTATAAGGTAATCAGCCCCAAACAATACGGATTTATGCCCCAGAGGAGTACCGAAGACGCCCTTTATGACCTTGTCTCACACTTAACTAAGAAAAGAACAGAGAATGCAACAACGCTACTAATATCTCTAGACATAGAGGGCGCTTTTGATAATGCATGGTGGCCAGCAATCAAAAGCAGTCTATTAAGCGCAAATTGTCCCAAGAACATCTTCCAAATATTTTGCTCATATCTGAGTGAAAGAGAGGTAAAAATTACATACGCCGGGGAACATTTCTTAAAACATACAAATAGAGGATGTGTACAAGGTTCAATTGCTGGACCGAGTCTCTGGAACATCTGTATTAACTCCCTTCTCATCGAGGTTGCCACTTTAGGAATTCATTGTCAAGCGTTTGCGGATGACGTGGTTTTAGCCATCTCCGGAAAAACAGCTGAAGATATCCAAGACAAAGCAAACAACATCCTAAACGTGGTGACTCGATGGGGTCGGAGAAACAAGCTTAGATTCGGTCCTCAAAAGACCCATGCTATGCTTATAACGAGGAAAAGAAACTTTGGCGAGGTAAATGTAAACATGGATGGGGTGAAAATTCACATTACCAAACAAATAAAAATTCTGGGAGTTATTTTAGACGACAGATTAAAGTTTGGGCCTCATATCGATGCAATGTGCATGAGGCTAACAGAGTTGTATAGAAAACTGGTGTGGGCTGCAAGATGTTCATGGGGACTAAACCCTGACATTATAAGAATTATATATGTATCGGTCATCGAACCGATTGCGCTGTATGCTTCTAGCGTGTGGGCTCCAGCATTGCAAGTCAAAACAATCCGAAGAAGACTGCTGGCGGTTCAACGAGGCTTTGTTCAAAAAATTGCTAAAGCATACAGAACTGTGTCTCTAACCGCCGCACTTGCAATAGCTGGAGTGCTACCATTGGACATACGCATAGCGGAGTCTGCTCGCCTTTATGAGATCAAAAGAGGAAAACGAACTCTTGACTTTCACGCAGACCGCGAAGTAGAAAGTTGTGTTTCCTACGACAAACAACCTCACCCAGCTAAACAATGTACAAAGGATTATGTTTTGGCAGAAGAGGAAGACATAGAAAATATTACGGGGACGCACATCTATACTGACGGGAGTAAAGTCGACGGGAAGGTGGGAGCGGCCCTATCTATTTGGAGGGACGGAAAAGAAATAAAATATCGAACCCTTAAGCTCGAATCCTACTGTTCCGTATTTCAAGCAGAATTACTCGCAATCTGGAAAGCGACTGAATTGGCAGGGAGCTTGAAAACAAAAACGGTAAACATCTTATCAGATAGTAGATCAGCCCTTGATATTATTAAGAATCTGACATCTCTCCATCCAATCGCTTTCCAGACTAGGACACAAATCGATAAACTTAAAGATCAAGGCATAGATGTGCGTCTCCATTGGCTGCGAGCCCACGTTGGTACTAGAGGGAACGAACGAGCTGATCAACTTGCCAAACGTGCAGCTAAGTTCAAAAAAACAGCAGCTGATTACGACCTGTTTCCGATTTCGTATGCAAAGAGAGCCATCAGGGAGCAATCTATTAACAAGTGGAATGACATTTATACAGCAGAAATAAAGCATAAACCGCTAGAGCTATTTCTCCCTGATGTCACCATTGCGTACAGGCTCCTTAAATTCACAAGACCTGGTGGGCTTCTTACTCAAATTTTAACTGGCCACGGTGGCTTTGGCCAATATTTACATCGCTTTAAGCTACGTGACCATCCCTGGTGCGTGTGTGAACCTGGAGTGGTCGAAGACGTAGAGCATGTTATTACAACCTGCCCTCGTTTTGGATCGCTTAGGCAAGATATAGCCGCTGAAACAGAACTAGATATCACGAGAAGCAATTTCGGCACTCTTATTACAAACGATAAGCATAAGAAAAAATTCATTAAATATTGTGAGGTTATTGCCAAAGCAGCAGGCAAAGCGAATGGTAGCACTGCAAAATGGCTACCTACATTGATCAGCTAACAAAAATAACTAACAAGGTTTGCTATTGTAGTGCTACTATTTGATTCCAGATGCGAACGGAAGGGAGGGAGAAAAGAAAAAAAAAAAAAAAAAGAAGGACTTTAATATACTAACGGGTTACTAACTGACTTATTATAGACTAATGACAAAACTTAAATAATTTAAATCTTATATTCTAATTATAATCATTCTTCAATTATTGACATTTTAATACAATATTATGGAATACTAAGCGATTAAGCCATAGCATCATAACAGCTGATCCTCTACGTGTCTGGTAGGTAGAATGGATATCAAAACTGTCGTACTTTAAAATATTTGTAGCAAAACAAAAAAAAAAAAAAAACATTAACAACATGCTACTAGCTCAAATACGACTAACTACCCGAGCCGGCCGTGGTAGGTGTTCCACAGCTTTAAAAGATTACCAACAATATTACATATTGTTATGCTTATGGCAGTATTTTACGCGTAAAATCTAGTGAAGTAATTAAAATATAGGAAATTAATGCATGTTGAAGTACATAATAATATGATAATAAAAATAAATAAATAATGCTTGGATAATCAACTAAATTACTAATAAATTCATAATTGTATTATAATATTATCTATTAATATTTAATATAATTATATTGTAATAATTTGACGGAGCACTCAGGTGTCTGAATTTAGGGCCGCTACTCACACTAACATACACAAGAAAAAAAAAAAAAAAACACCGCTCACAAAATAATATTAAATATATATATTTACGTTTACATTAATTATTTGTATAAAAAAAAAAAAAAAATACACCACTTCATGACCATCGTGAGTGGCACCTAATTCAGAGCAAAACTCGCATTAAAAAGATCTCTGACATCATGTCAGAGGATAACTGAGTGCGAAACAAAAAAAAAAAAAAAATAGGGGTATGGGTTTAATATAACTGCCATGCCCCTAACAGGTTAGCCCGCTACCATCTTAGACTGTATCATCACTTACCATCAGGTGAGATCGCAGTCAAGGGCTAACTTGTTATAGTACATCAGGCTGGTACGGTGGTAACTAACCACGGTCGAAGCCTCCCAGAGAGAAAAAGTCCAGAGAAAATCGCGAATTTATAATTTCCCAAATTCACCCTACCGGTGCGGCGATCAAACCCGGGTCCTCTACCTTGTAAGGCTACAGCCATCAACCACACAACCAATAGACGCCTAATTACTATGCTTTCGTAATGCAAACAATTCAGTCAAATGACTCAAGTAAGCGGGCGCGGGGTACTAAACGCTGATTGGTCTACTCAAGGTCAAAAAATCATAAATCAAATGGGATGGGGTCCTAACTCCTAATAATTATTTATCGATAATTAATTATCGATATACTCTAATTAATATTTAAATAACTCGGTAGGTTTTGTTACAAGGGCGTGGAATTATATAAGACCTATTAAGTCTGATGTGTTGTCTGAAAGTGTTCGCCCTATATGAGGAGTGTATTAGTTGTATGGTCGATGGCTACAGCGCTGACGACTGGACCAGGGATGTCGTCAAAAGCTACCCGGACTTAGATTGTATGTATCTAGAACAAGGAATGATAAATTACTAGCTGATGCCCGCGACTTCGTCCGCGTGGATTGAGGTTTTACGGTTCCCGCGGGAACTCTTTAATTTTCCGGGATAAAAAGTAGCCTATGTGCTATTCCAGACTATAATCTATCTCTGTGCCAAATTTCATCCAGATCCGTTCATCCGTTGGAGCGTGATTGAGTAACAAACATGCATCCATACATCCATCCATCCAAACTTTCGCATTTATAATATTTATTTGATTCTGAAACTTGTATGTTAGGTAGAAGGTACCTACGCCAAGTGCATTCAGTGAAGCTCGGAAAAACCTACAGCGTATTTTCCGCAAGGTCTGTGTACTAGGTTTACAATAATGTATGGCTTCTATGAGTCTTCCATTCCGATGAGGTGAAAGGAAACTTAGGTCCAGTATTACAGTAAAAGTAAGGTTACAGTTACTTACCGTGTACATTCTCGTAGATTAGAGTCTACGAGAACTCAAATTACATTCTCATGCTGTGGCACGGGCTGAGGAGGTGGCCCATTGATCACACGTACCTAGTTTATGTTTAAGTGGTGTAAGCTAAATGTATTTGTAACAATTGTAGTGTTGGTCAATAAACTTTTATTTATTTATTTATTTATTTGTTTATTCCAATACAAATCCAATCCAATTGGAATTGAAACCAAAAGTTATTAACATACTCGTATAATTAAGTATATTATTTATATTGAAAGTTACGAGTTTGTACCTTTGACATCTCAAATTTTTAAACAACTTCTTACTTCGCTCGTGCAAATCCTTACTTACCTACTAATACCTACTTATTAAAGACTAGCTAATGCCCGCGATTTCGTCTGCGTGGATGAGGTTTTTCGGTTCCCGCGGGAACTCTTTGATTTTCCGGAATAAAAAGTAGCCTATGTGTTATTCCAGACTATAATCTATCTCTGTGCCAAATTTCATCCAGATCCGTTCAGCCGTTCTGGAGTGATTGAGTAACAAACATTCATCCATCCATACATCCATCCATCCAAACTTTCGCATAAATATAATACTAGTATTGATGTGAAAGTGTAAGTCAGTATGTAAGCTTAAGTCTTCGTTTTCACATAATATTATCACACGAGTATATATCCGTACTCTGTGATATTATGGCGCTTGGTACAGAGATAGGATGGATCCCGGGTGCATACTTTTTTTTTTTTTTTTATCCACTACAAGTTAGCCCTTGACTGCGATCTCATCTGATGGTAAGTGATGATGCAGTCTAAGATGGTATGATGGATGATGGATGATACATACCTAGACCTAGATAGTTGCAGAGCTCAGTACCCCATGTCTAATAGCCAAATTTTTATCTACCACCCACCCCACCACCACTACAGCCCATTATCGTCCCACTGCTAGGCACAGGCCTCCACTCTCATAGGAGAGAGAGAATTAGAGCTTAGACCCACCACGCTGCTCCAATGCGGGTTGGCGGCCTTTAACGACTATTATCATGTTAGTGATAATAACCGAGACCGACGGCTTAACGTGCTCTCCGAGGCACGGGGGTGAAAACACCGCCAACGTCCTAACTCCGGGCTAGTACTGAGAATTTCTAATCAGAAAAACCCAATACTCAAGTATGGCCCGACCCGGGACTCGAACCCGGGACCTCGTCGGCCGCAGTCGAACATGCCAACCACTAGACCAACGAGGCCGTTTATCTAGCAAACTATATCCACGCGGATGAAATCGCGGGCAATACCTACCAAGTTATTTTTTTTTTTTTACAAGGGACATTTCTTTAAACACCATTTAATTTGCATAATGTAGTTAATTTGTCCAGCGTCTCGGTAAAGATTGCAAATTATTATTTGATTTCATCCGTTTTGAAGTCGGATGGTCGAAATTTTAATTTTACGTTTATATTTTTATGTGCACTAAAAAGTTCGCGATAAAATCTAAATTAATACAATTTTTTATGTTTACAAAATGTTATGCTTTTTATTAGCAGTAGGTATAGGGGTGTGTAAGTAAAGATATTTTTGTGGGACAAATTATTTAATTATGTATTTATTTATTTATTTTTCTGCCTGTAATAATAAAATTAGTATAGAAATAAAATAACTATAATTACCTACCTACATATTTAAAAAAAAACAGTAATTGATAAGAGTAAGATTAAATTATCAGAGGTCGCCCGCGAGTCGCGACTTTGTCCGCGTAGGTACAATTTCTGTTTTCCTATGAGATTATGAAATTTTCCCGCTGCAAAAAGTCTATCTATAGAGTCTTTTAAAGCTTATGCAGGTTTTTATTATTTAAAACTAATAACTTAAATGCTGATTTTCATGTCTATAGTTACTTACTTTATTAAAATAAAACTTTTATCTAACCATTCCAAACACATTTCCCCCCTTTTAGGATGGATTTTCGTAAAACTGCTTATATAAACTTCCAACACCCATTCCAACCCCTTAGGGGTGAATTTTCTCAAAACCGTTTCTTAACTAATGAACTATAAGTAGATATACCTTCCAAGTATTTTAATTTTATTTTTTTATCCTTATTTTTATTTCTTCAAGTTTGTATGCTTTAGGTATAGTTCGTGAGATATCGTGATTTAAAGTTAGTGAGTGGTATTTCGCTGTTGTATCCATACTTAATATTATAAATGCGAAAGTGTGTCTGTCTGTCTGTCTGTATGTCTGTCTGTCTGCTACGCTTTAACGGCCCATCTTTTCAACCGATTTTGATGAAATTTGGTATAGGGGTAGGTTACATCCCGGGGAAGGACATAGGCTTTTTATCCCGGAAAATTAAAGAGTTCCCGCGGGAATCAAAAACTTAATCCACGCGGACGAAGTCGCGGGCATCATCTAGTTTATAATAATAATATAGAAGACAATGAAGTATGTACCTATGACCTATTAAATAGGTAGGAATCAGTGTGCATCCGTGTAGAGTATGCATCTGCCATAACGTCATCATCATTCAAGTCATGTAACAATGTAATATTTTAATGGAGTCATCGTAGATTCTGCTTCCTGCGCTCAGGGTGGTGTGGCGAGTGGCCAAGCGATTAGAATGCACCCAGTGCGATGCCACCTTTACCTTGCCATTGATTCTAACGATAGATTGTCCGATAGACTTTATTGGTTATACTTAACGAATATTAATTAATTAAGTTGGTTGTTGAGTACGCGCAATACTTAATTGGTTTCTAACTAGTGGACTAGTTTCGGGTTTTTGTAACCTATGCCCTGCCCCGGAATGAAATCTACCTTTATCCTTAATGAAATTTAAGTATCTTTATGTTAAATTTCGTCCAAATCGGTTGAACAGGTATAGGTTGTTAAAGTATAGCAGATAGACAATAAGACGGATAAACAGACACTCTATTGCATTTATAATACGTACTATAGATGATGCCCGCGACTTCGTCCGCGTGGATAAAGATTTTTGATTCCCGCGGGAACTCTTGAATTTTCCGGGATAAAAAGTATGCTCTTCCCCGGAATACTACCTATCCCTGTACCAAATTTCATCAAAATCGGTTGAATAGGTAGGTTGTTAAAGTATAGCAGATAAAAAGACGGATAGACATACACACTAATGCATTTATAATACGTATTAGTATGAATAATACTTAATTACATTTTCCTAATAATTAGATTTGTTGTCGTTTCAAGAAAGCATCAATACCTCGTCCTATATTAAATACTCTAAGGTGCTTATAATTAATGCTAAATAATGCCCACGTCTTATTTAGGTTTTCTTAGAAATCCCGCGGGAACTCTTTGGTTTTCTTGGTATAATATATTATATGCGATCGCGAGATGCAACTTATCTCTGTTTGGCCTTATCTCTTATTGGCCTTGAAAGGTTACAGACGGATACACTTTCGCATACTACGTCCATGCTTTGGAACCTTTCCACGACTTCCCTGGCACTGAGCGCAGTTTTCTTAACGTGTGGAGGACCCGGGTTCGATCCCCGATAGTGTCAATTTGGGAATTTATAATTTGATTTTTCCCTGGTCTGGTCTGGTGGGAGGTTTCGTTACCACTCTACCGTCAAAGGCCAAGCGATTCAGCGTTTAGCGTGTAGAACCCGATTAGGGGTATGGGTTTAATATAACTGCAATGCCCCTAACAGGTTAGCCCGCTACCATCTTTCTTAGACTGCATCATCACTTAACATCAGGTGAGAACGTTGTCAAGGGCAACTTTTAAGTGGATAAATAAAACTAATAATAAATTAAATTTAAAAAAAGCTTTTACTATTCTTTAGTTTGAGCTTACAACACAACTATTATTAACCCTCCATACTTTAACAATAAATTAATAAAATAAAATAAAAAATAAAAAAGCCTTTATTTACTATTACGTTACAATTTTTTCTTAAATTCTTAATTTTTTAGTCATAAGTACATAATAAGTCATAATATGAATTAATTAATATGGATTGTTGTCATTTTTATTTATTTTTGGTTTATTATTTAATTACCCGTATTATTTCATTTAACGTAAGTCATGTCAATTTTATATTCATATTATATTCGATTCAATTTATAAGTAAATTTAATTTTTATCCATTATTATTAATTATTATTCATTACAATTATTTATGATTATTATTACTATTACTTATTATTATGATTTATATTCTTGTCAACAGATAAACTTTAGATTTAAGTCAAAATGCTATACAATTTTAAATTCATCATAATAATAACGTAAAAGTCGCCTCTTCGGCGTAGGCCTCCCCCAAGACTTTCCAAAGCTTTCTATCCCTAGCTTGTCTCATCCAGTCCGGTCCGCATCGCTCTGAGAAGATATCTCGCCATCTCTTTCTTTGCCGTCCTCTTTTCCTCTTTTTATCCCTTGGGATCCATTCAGTCACCTTTTTTGTCCATCTTGTGTTATCTAATCTGCAAACATGTCCAGCCCATTTCCACTTTAAAATTCTAACTGTCTTCCTTATGTCCATTAATTTGGTAGTCTTCCGAATCCTTTTATTGCTAATCTTATCTTTAACTCTTATACCTAACATACTTCGCTCCATCTTCCTTTGGCAGATGGCTAGTTTATCCTCTTCTTCCTTTCTTAATGACCAAGTTTGACAGCCGTATGTCAAACTTGGCATTATAGAGACTTCGTAGAGTTTCTTTTTTATTTTTACACTTACTTCCTTGCTTTTCATTACCTCCTTGAAGCTCCAATACTTTTTCCATGCGATGGCGATTCTCCTTTGTATTTCTTTTTCACTGCAGTTCTCTTTTTCACTGCAGTTCTCAACAATAAATTAGTAAACCATTATTCCATCAATTATTTGGGATCCATGGAATCCCCGTTCCACCAAACCCCCATAAACATCTAAATAATTAGAACCCAAACAACATTTCTACAATAAGTTTCCACTAAACATTAAGGCGTGTACATATTTACGACACCCATCAAACCAATTGCCCAAATAACGATTGTTACAAGAAAAAAACACATAAAAAACAATAGAAAAACACGTATTCAACACACAGGCTAGTAATAAACATGTGCATTCAATTCAAAGTTATAAGTAGGAACTATCGCGTGTGGTCAACGAGGGCCTCAGAATGGGTTTGCGTCGCGACAGCGCGCTTTGACATAACTAATATGCGCTATGCTTTATGAATGCTAGATAAGGTGGGAAAACTTATTTAGCCGCGTTGAGCACTTCTTGGTAGGGGGTTAACTTGTGGATTCGCGTGACCGACATGCTCGCGAACAGCGACATGCTCGCGTTGTTACGAAGACAAAAGGTCTTAAATATAAATATACTAAATGCGTGCATTCAATTCAAAGTTATAGGAACTATCGCGTGTGGTAACAACTAACAAGGCTCTCAGAATGCGTTTGCGTCGCGACAGCGCGCTTTGACATAACTAATATGCGCTATGCTTTATGACTGCTTGATAAGGTGGGAAAACTTATTTAGCCGCGTTGAGCACTTCTTGGTAGGGGGTTAACTTGTGGATTCGCGTGACCGACATGCTCGCGAACAGCGACATGCTCGCGTTGTTACGAAGACAAAAGTCCTTAAATTATAAATATACTAAATGCGTGCATTCAATTCAAAGTTAAAGGAACTATCGCGTGTGGTAACAACTAACAAGGCTCTCAGAATGCGTTTGCGTCGCGACAGCGCGCTTTGACATAACTAATATGCGCTATGCTTTATGAATGCTAGATAAGGTGGGAAAACCTATTTAGCCGCGTTGAGCACTTCTTGGTAGGGGGCAAACTTGTGGATTCGCGTGACCGACATGCTCGCGTTGTTACGAAGACAAAAGGTCTTAAATATAAATATACTAAATGCGTGCATTCAATTCAAAGATAAAGGAACTATCGCGTGTGGTAACAACTAACAAGGCTCTCAGAATGCGTTTGCGTCGCGACAGCGCGCTTTGACATAACTAATATGCGCTATGCTTTATGAATGCTTGATAAGGTGGGAAAACTTATTTAGCCGCGTTGAGCACTTCTTGGTAGGGGGTAGGTAAACTTGTGGATTCGCGTGACCGACATGCTCGCGAACAGCTACATGCTCGCGTTGTTACGAAGACAAAAGGTCTTAAATATATAAATATACTAAATGCGTGCATTCAATTCAAAGATAAAGGAACTATCGCGTGTGGTAACAACTAACAAGGCTCTCAGAATGCGTTTGCGTCGCGACAGCGCGCTTTGACATAACTAATATGCGCTATGCTTTATGAATGCCTGATTTTTTTATTTTTTTTTATTTAGTCCACAAAACCGACTACAATTGCTTTATGTCCAACGCTTAATAACTGATAAGGTTTAATGCTTTTTTGAAGTGAAAACTTCTTTAGCCGCGTTGAGCGCTTTTTGGTAGGGGGTAAACTTGTGGATTCGCGTCACCGACATGCTCCGCGTCACCCACATGCTACCTACGCGTCACCGACATGTTCGCGTTGTTACGAAGACAAAACGTCTTCAATATAAATATATACTACCTACTTACATTCGTAATTAAACTTTAATGCATTAGTAAAACTTATTAAAACTAATATTTTTTTTTAATTATTTTAAATATTCGTTTTCACTTCTATCGGAAGTCCCTATGATTGCCAATTTTTTATCTACTACAAGTTAGCCCTTGATTGCGATCTCACCTGATGGTAAGTGATGATGCGGTCTAAAATGGTAGCGGGCTAACCTGTTAGGGGCATGGCAGTATTTTTATACTTAACCCATAATCGGTTTCTACACGGCATCGTACCGGAACGCTAAATCGCTTTGCCGCACGTGTTTGCCGGAAGAGTGGTAGCCACGGCCGAAGCCTCCCAACGGGCTGGCTAGGGAAAATTCAGAAATTTTAAATTCCCAAATAAAAATTTTAAAAAAATTACTTATTAGAAAAAAATAATAATAATTTACTCAAATTGGGGTTGCCAGGGTATGAACTCGGGACTTCCGCACGTTAAGACAACAGCGCTCAACACTGCGCCACGGAGGTCGTCAAGAGGCTCTCAGAATACGTTTGCGTTGCGACAGCGCGCTTTGATATACGTAATAATATGCGCTGTTTTATGAATGCCTGGGCCCCAATCATGTAAGAATGTCCGATCAATCGTTTAAGGTAGGTATGTACGATACCCTAAACGTATAAGAATGGGCAGACGAAATTGAGCTCTAATTCAATGCAATTACGGTTTATTTTACTTTGACAAAAATCTTAAACGTTTGATCGAACATTCTTACATGATTGGGGGGCTGATAAGATACATTGCTCTAGGAGTCTAGGTCCATACTGCTATAGCGCTTAAAGCAATACTTAAGCAATATTACTCAAAATGACAGTTTGATGTCACGTACCTTGACGTTCCTAAAATAAGGATTATAATTCTAAAACACGAAAGTCTTCAATAATGAAACAGTATGGCTTTAAGGCATAAGCGTTGGCAATATGGACCCTGTCCGCATTGCAATAGGGATGATGACAGCTCAATCAAAGCAGCAACTCTACAGTTGGTACAACTTTATCAGTTGAACAACCTGCGCAGTTAACGGTAAAAAACTAACAACATTTTTTTTTCAATAAATATAATAATTGACCGAGCAAAGCAAAGGTGTCTGAGTCTACTTGAGTGAATTTGCACTTGTCCGTCCGTCCGTCTGTCAGAGCCTGTAACTTCTGAATTACCTACTGAACGTAATTACTTTAAATTTAAATATAATATACTAGCTGATGCCCGCGACTTCGTCCGCGTGGATTGAGGTTTTTCGGTTCCCGCAGGAACTCTTTAATTTTCCGGGATAAAAAGTAGCCTATGTGCTATTCCAGACTATAATCTATCTCTGTGCCAAATTTTATCCAGATCCGTTCATCCGTTGGAGCGTGATTGAGTAACAAACATACATCCATACATCCAAACTTTCGCATTTATAATATTTATTTGATATTTGATTGTAAGTAATGGCCTCCAGCCGAAGTTATAAAAATCTTTATTTCAGGGGGGCTCTCATAGAAGCGAATGCGAAGTAAAATAATATATTTTATACTTCTACCATACCTTTACTACTGTTTTAATCATACTTTTGCGGGTCTAAAGTCAGTCTTCATGCCCTAGGGCCGTAATCTCTCGAGGGTCGATCGATCGCCCAACTAGTTGACCAACCCCATACTGTAAATATGCACAACAGAGTCCAGCCTCCAGCCAAACGACCGTACTATTTGACATAAAAGTTTTTAAACCAAGGAGTATGTATGCATAAACACTGGCAGCATGAAAAGCAAAAAGTTTGAATATCAAAGCAGCGGCGCCAAATGTGACTCTATCGAACGTGAACATTCACTTTTAATTTGTCTTTTCTTTTTATTATTTACTAGACCTATGTATCTTACTTACTATGATTTGCAATAAATATCTAACCGTTACAGTTTGTTTTACTGTTATGGTAGAAGTATAAAGTAGAGTATACACCACCGGGATAAAGCAGTTTTTTTCTTGGGCGCTTGAATCCCTCACTGCACTCAGGACTCAATCTTAATTCCCTCCCTTTGGTCGGGAATTAACTTATAACACCCTCGCTGCGCTCGGGAGTTAAATTTGGAGTCCTTCGTTACGTTCAGGATTCAATGTAGCGCCCGTGACATAAAACAGTGCTTTATCCCCTTGGTGTATAATCTACTATTATAGCGTTACATCCACTTAAAGATAATTAGGAATAGAGTCCAAAATTTTTTTTTTTATAATTTTTCCCCAAAAATTGGCGAAAAGGAGGTGTTCAAAGTGGAGATTTTCTAACGTCCAAAGTTGACCTCAGAACTCTCCATTTTCTGAAAGGCTGAGCCTGAAACTTGATCAATTAATTATTTGAATTATATCCTGTACTTGAACAAAAAATACTAAAATTAGATAAATATTATAAGGAAACGAAATTATTTAATTTTTTATGAGCTTCAGTATTCACAATGATGTCAATAGATGGCGCTCTGTACAAGTTTATTCGTTTGTGCTTACAAATAATAGACGTTAGCACCACCTTACATGGAATAAAAAAATAGTCTATTGATAGTACTGATGTCTATGAACGTAAAGATAGTTAAAACTGTCTTATTGATCCACGAGGTCTAAGTTCGGGGCGAACCACTAGTTATTATGGTTTTATTGCAAAATAGACTGATTGTGATTTATAATAGTATGGCGCTATCTCGTACTTGAAATGACAGCGATTCAAAGACGCTCAGAAGAAAATAGACGTTATAGCCAATGCCTACAGGGCACAATAGGTCATCATCATCATGTGGTGCCATCTTCAAACTGAAGCTCGGCGGTCAGTCGGAGAAAACTTTTGCGGTCACGTGCTATCCTCTTTACTTCTGCATACTTATGTCGAGTCCACTCCCCTATGTCGTCGAACCACTTCCTTCTTGGTCGCCCCGGTGCCCTTTTTCCAGCTATCTTGCCTTCGAGGATCAACCGTGGAAATTCAAAGAGGGATCCTCGTTGCAGGTGCCCGAAAAATGCAACCTTCCTTCGTACGACCACAGAATACGACGGTGGTCATAAGCAGTCGTTTGCATTTTGCTTAAGTACTGCACAATAGGTATTTATTTAATTTAAAAGTGACCATGATAGGTTTCTTAGTATTTTTCCTTGCCATTTCAGATTTCACGGTTAGATTAGCTCATTTTAAAATATGCATTACCATAACCTTATAGATACAATAATAGGTACCGTGAATAACAATATACCTACGAGTAGGTACTTAATGTCTTTTGCCCTCACAAGTTTAGTCAATTGATATATTATAATCTAAATGCATCTGCTGAAAATCTAGATACGAATTGATCTAAGATAAAAATCATACTGGTTGAAAAACCAGTCTTAAGTGTAGTATTATAAATGCTAGAATTAATTGAACAATTGTTGGAGAGTTTAAAATTCGAGCCACAGATCGATCTAAAACAGATTACAGAAAAAACTATTGTGTAGCAGTCATAAAGTGAGCCAATTATAAACTAGTCATGTGTGAACCCCATAAAACTTGGCCTCGAAATTCGAATTTCGAATGTGTCAACGACTTCCGCGAATACTATTCCATTTTTAAATTTATTAGGTCCTACGGCTACGCGAATAAAGCTCAATATCTCATGATGTTTTTTTTCTATTTTTTTTTTCGGTTTCACAAAAATATTAATTTTATATTAGCGTAACATTGAAAAGGGATTGACACGTTGAGTATATCGTTTTCCACTTCATCTGTATCCATTATGTTTCTAATACTCGAAATTTATTTCAATTATACGTTAATTCGATAATAGCATTGGACTTTATTTTACTTAATAATAAGGTTGAGTTTGGTTTGAAACCTAATTTTACGCGCGTAAAAGCTAAGGGCGCTAAATAAGGTAGAACAGGATGCAGTTATACGAAAGTATAGGATGCAAGAGGTTTTTTCTTACATTTTTTTGGCCGAAAGCGCAACTGCCAGCTTCCAAGAAGGTGTAAAGTGGCTTTTATTTTGTGTTATTTGTTATTTATTTTATTGTATTGTTAATAAGCATGGTAAGGGGACCGAGGGAGTATTATTAAACGGTTATTTGAAGCTAAATAGAATATAATGGCCGTGAATAATCTGTGAATGCGAGCGCGGCAATCAGAGGCCATTGTTGGCGCGAAAGTGACTTTTGACGTCTTTATCTGTATTGATGACATTCCTTTTTTTTTGCGAACATCATAGGCTTTAGTGCATCGCCATACAGCCTAATTTCAATTGTATATTTATTGAATTGATTTTTTTATTAGTTATTCGCTTACTTAGAATGATAATTTGTTATAAATGAAATTTGTCGCAGCATTTTGTAGTGGACACCCTTGTTATAGTGACAATAGCTTGTATAGGATTTCAGCAAGGAGTTTGACATTTGAATTTATGTATTTTGTATTACATTTAAATGGTAAATTTGGATTTCATGCTTCTTTTTTATAATACTAGATGATGCCTGTGACTTTTTCGGCTATAATATTAAGGTTTTTTTTTTTTTTTTGTTTTTCCGGGTAGCCTATTTCGTTCCGAATTATGTAAACTATCTCTGTACCTAACAAATTGAATAGATGGGTCGCGAAAACGTAGTGCTAAAGTAGAACAGAATGTACATTATCTATATAAATTAAAGCAATTTACAGAAGAAAAATGTTTTTTAGCTAATTGTAGAACCAATGTGGAACAGTTTCATCTAATTCAAAAGGATTGCATTCATAAGGGCTAGTACCCAGAGCTCTAAACTCAGAAAAAAAAGACAACCGCAGACTGTTTCAATGAATTCGTTACAATACTCTAATCATACTATACTATTAGAACAACAATAATATTACTGAGCACGCATTGTTCTATACAATAAACCATCAGTAAACCAACGCAATTAAGTAGAAAAAGAAACTATAAAATTGGGCACGTAAACAATACTATCCGAAGCTGGTCATTTGTGGCCACTGACAGGCCATTAAAAGGCCATATTTCAGGCCCAAAACCATAAATTAGTCGGGCCATTATATTGTTAATAATTAGCGGAATTTTGTGTTTGGGATACTGTTTGGTTTCGGTGAGATTCTTTTATACCAGGGACGGAATTAGATCCCAATTAAAAATATTTACTAAATTTGACTCAGAATTTGAGTCTTGTGGTTAGAAAAGCATGATCCCAGAATGCAGTTTACTCTATAAAGCGTTAAGCTTCTTTATTTATTTACACAAGATATTTTTATAGTTAGTATAAATATAATGTTCTCCTTGAAAATTTTGAATGCTGTTAACAGTATTGTTATTCAAATATCTATAGATTTGGAAACCATCATTTGTCTACGACAGTAGGTAGGTAACAAATAGGATCAAATCTTAAACACAAAAAATAAGAATCATTGCTATTTTCAGTGACCCGAAATATGCTGTAATAAAAAATGGCAGTATCTCTTTTTGGTAGCTTTGTTCTTTACACTACCATTACATTTAGTTTACATCATTTCATTTATTTAACTGTAATACAATATGAAGTTTTTCCATTTACTAATCGTTCACTGTATCGTACTCATAACTTAATATTTAACATTATTTTCGCACAGGAAATTGTTGAGCGTCTCATAAAAATGAAGCTACTCACGTAAAATTAGCTTGATAGTAATCAAGTGCAAAAATGGTCCATGGATCCTGGACTATAATAGTTTACGTTAAAATAACCCAAAAAAATAGTTAAAACTTACAAATTAACCCTGTATATAAATATTACGGAATCCGAGTCCGCCCCTGCTTATGCTACACCACTCGACCGCTCCACGGGGGGTGGTGTCTGGAACTATGGTCATCCCATACCGGGCAGATGGCGGGTTGATTGACTCACACACAATGTTATAAAGATATTTGACATTCGAATTGCGTTGCCATTGGGGTGTAAGCACGGTGTTATTGAGTCACATTCTAATTTAGAAACTGGGCGATCTAGTTTCAATTAAGTAATCGTAGCTTTAGTTTTAAGATACTGCCGTCACGTCTTATACTTTTTATACGACTGCCTGAAAAAAGGAGTATATTGTTTTCAGGGTTCATGTATGTATGTGAGTTTGTACCATATTCCCGCATCAAAGACTAAAGTTGATTGTTTTTTCCAAAATGAGATTAACTATATTGCCATCATCAAGAAAATGATGAGTAGATTCCAAAAATATATAAGACTATATTTCAATATCCAGTGATTCACAAAAAAATATCATTTATCTATGGCAGTCGTATTTTTTAATTCTTTGATTTATATACTTGACGTTCGAAAAGTCTACTTTGTAGGTACCAATTTTGAGTAAACATACTTTGACTTTTACATTTTCAGTAATAAAAAGGCTTTATTATTATTATATCTAAAACTTAGAAGGGATTTGAGAAATATCAAGGAACTTTCAGGGAACCAAAATTCAAGCGAGCACAGCTGTTGTACTTGTAGACTTTATTTTAGTGAGAATAAATAAAAGTGGAAAGTATTAAAAAAGCTGGCTTTTGCAAGTTGGTGTCAAAATATTCTCTAAGATAAAATCTTTTGACATTTATCTGCATCTGAAATACCTTTCAACTATAAAATTTACAAACATTAATTAATAAATAAATTACAATTTACAAAAAACATAAGCTTAGATAACCGTTAAAGTTAATTCTATTAAGTACAATAAAATGCCCCTCAAACCCCATTAAATAAATCCATATATAAATATTATAAATGCGAAAGTTTGGATGGATGGATGTATGTATGTATGGATGTATGTTTGTTACTCAATCACGCTCCAACGGATGAACGGATCTGGATGAAATTTGGCACAGAGATAGATTATAGTCTGGAATAGCACATAGGCTACTTTTTATCCCGGAAAATTAAGAAGTTCCCGCGGGAATCAAAAAAACCTCAACCACGCGGACGAAGTCGCGGGCATCAGCTAGTACGAAATAATTACTGACCACTCAATAACAATACAAATCTGAAATGGCCACCATTATAAACTTCCCCAACGTTAATTGAGAAGTAATTTATTTGACAGACAATTTTAGTTCGGAATCCGTCCCCGATTTTCTCATGCTATTAAAAAAATGTGGTAATGAGAACGCATTTTGAGAGCGCGTATACTTTCATACTAATATTACAAGTGCGAAAGTGTCTGTCTGTCTGTCTGCTACGCTTTCACGGCCCATCCGTTCAACCAATTTTATGAAATTTGGTAGAGGTTATATTTTTTTTATTGACCGAGCGAAGCGAAGGTCTCTGAGTCTACTTGGGTGAATTGGCACTTGTCCGTCCGTCCGTCTGTCCGTCTGTCAGAGCCTTATAACTTCTGAATTGCTGAACGTAATTACTTCAAATTTAAATATAATATGTAAATCGATGGCCTCCCGCCGAATATGGCTTAAAAAGTTTTAAAAATCTTTATTTCAGGGGGGCTCTCATAGAAGCGAATGCGAAGTAAAATATTTTTTATAGCGTTACATAGGGTTGCAGTATATCATTTTAAAGATAATTAAGAATAGAGTCCAAAAATATTTTTTTTTGAATTTTTCCCCTAAAATTGACGAAATGGGAGGCTTTCAAAGTAGCGATTTTCTAACGTCCAAAGTTGACCTCAGAACTCTCAATTTTCTGAACTCTCAAGCCTAAAACTTGATCAATTATTTGAATTATATCCTGTACTTGAACAACAAATACTAAAATTAGATAAATATTATAAGGAAACGAAATTATTTAATTTTTAATGATGATGATATTTTTAACAGAACTTCACACTGATGTCAATAGATGGCGCTCTGTGAAACCGCGAGGTCTCAGTTCGAGGCGAACCACTAGTATATTTATTGACAAACACTTTTTACATTTAAGTACTTGGGTTCTTAACGCCCTTAAGCTTCGTTTAAGGGTGTTAGTTTTTAACGGGATAGTTTGTATCCCGGGGAAGGATACCTATAGGTTACTTTTATCTCGGAAAATTATTAAGGTAATTATTCCCGCAGGAATTAAAAAAATTTAATCCACGCGGACGAAAACGCGTGCATCGTCTAGTAACATATACCTAAACGAGATGCGTCGTTCTATTTTTCAATGAGAAAAAAGAAACAAAAGTATCCATTCACGTACAATGTAGGCGCATATAATGTCGCATCACAAACGTGTAATACGAGATGTGCGAGTTGTCTCTTAAATTACTTGGTCGGTAACCAGCTTATTTGGACCCATGTGAAAATAACTTCATTTCAAGCACAGTCTAGATTCGTAATTTCCTACCAGTCGTTCGACGAAGGCGTCAAGATAGAGCAATGTTACGGGGTGACAGTGACGTGATAGAGGAAACTGGTAGAATTTTCAATACAAAATTCCACAAATTCTGTCACTCTTTAATGTCAAAGGACTTGTCCAAGATTGGGCCTTGAACATGAACCAAGATGATTTTAATACACGTGATTATAGATCCTAAAATATGGCTTTTAGAATTATTTACACATTTTTAAAGGACCTCAATTTGGAGAAAAATATATTTTTATTTTGTGGCTTTTTTAGATCTTTGTCTGAATTTTATCAACAGTAAAAAAAACTTGATTTTTTTTGTCACGTATGTCATTGGGTGATTGTCTCAAATGTCACTGTCAGTTTTGTTATTGGTGATTTATTGTTGTTTAATAATTATTTTACGAATGTCTCAAATACTCAATTATTATTTATTAATCTTATAATGTTGTAAGTAGTATGTACTACCTATGTAGTGGAAAATGGGTAGTTTATCGAAATGGAATATTAATAATCACAATTAATGCGCATTACCCAAGTTTTAGTGTTGCCATCCATCGAAAAATATTTTCTACAAACGATATTTTTCATAATTAATTTAAAAAAAAACGGGGTTTTCTAAAATTATTATTTAAATGGCGTTTAATGTTATATTTTTTTCTCTTTCACGTGATGGCAGTTTGGTTCTGGTTCATTGACACTCAGAATAAAAAACCACCCTCCATACTGAACTGGGACATGTCCTTTGTCTATAGTTTCCTACCTCTCTGAACGTAGACAGAGAAAGGAATAAAGGAGCTTAATGATGACAACTCAATCAAATCAGCAACTCATTATCAAACTTAAAAACGCACTTCTAGTATGGAAGTTGTATGAAATTCACAGTTGTGACGTCATAAAATTTGAACGCACTTTTTTTCTTTAATAAATATTTTAAAATGATTATCAAACTTAAATCTAACCGAGTATGTGAATTTTAGGTCTTTTAGAAGGCCCTCTATTTAATAGTCAGTTAGAAATAATTTATTTTTGATCGTGCCTCGGAGAGCACGTTAAGCCGTCTGTCCCGGTTATTATCACTAACATGATAATAGTCGTTAAAGCCTGCCAAGTGCCAACCCGCATTGGAGCACCGTGGTGGGTCTAAGTTCTAATTCCCTCTCTCCTATGAGAGTGGAGGCCTGTGCCCAGCAGTGGGACGTTAATGGGCTGTAGTGGTGGTGGATATGCATGATTGCATCATCCCTATTATTCTATGTCTCTGAACCATAAGTGAGAGTAACGTATAGTCCAGGAAAAGAAGTTCCGTAGCAATAGGCTCAGAAGAGCTGGAACCCAGAGCCGTTAAACCAGTTAATAAAAATTATTAAGTACCTATAGTTCGCGCGCAAGTTGAATGCAGAGCAAATGTATGGTGACACATACATTTACTCTGCATTCAACTCGCGCACGGACTGTACATGATTGTGAAGTCCTAAGCATTCTCCCCAAATAAAATAAAATTCTGTAAAATATGGAGCAATTTCCGAACAGTAGTAAACATTAACTTACGAAAATATATTAGGTACTTAGGTATCAATACACGGACACAATACCCGAAACCATTTTCTTATACAAACTAGATGTGTATCAAGTCAAACTGCCCCCCTATTACGTAAGAATTGTTCATCAAACGTTTAAGATTTTTGTCAAAGTAAAATAAACCATAACTGCATTGAATTAGAGCTCAATTTCGTCTGCCCATTCTTATACGTTTAGGTATGAACGATACTCGAACGTATAAGAATGGATACACGAAATTGAGCTCTAATTTAATGCCGTTATGGTTTATAAACTTTGACGACGAACTTTAACGTTTTGATCGGACATTCTTACATGATTGGTACCCTGGTCCCTTTAGAATAAAGACATCAAGGCACAGTCACACAGTGATAACTTATTCAAATTACTCGTAACCTGATACCTTGGTGTGTACGTGGCTTAACGTCACAGATCCTTGTCAGATTTGGGTGTTTTATTGTCTGTGCCCTTAAATATGGCGCTCGATTTTATTTACGATTAGGCATTTTTAAGGTAATTGTTTGACACTGTTTAAGTTGGAATATGTTTTTGGAGGAGAATAAATTAGGATGAGTTATTTATTTAGGAAAGAACACGCCATGAAAAATAGTTATTGGAATGTTTTAAAGCACAATTAGATTTTGTAAATACCTACGTAAATAGTAGGTGCAGTTTCGAAGTAAGACCAATCAATGTCAGTTTTCGCGTGCAATGACTGTCACCATAATAAGCATAAGTGTTCCCAAAAACTTATGCATTGTTGGTGATGCCAACGAAACCAAAGTTCGCCTTTCTGCCGTCCGTATTTAAAATAGCCGCCCAACAGAACAGCTGTTTTCAGGCCGCCATCTTTGATCGAGGTGTTAAAATATCACGTATGTACCTATTAGAATGTTATTAAAAGCTGTTTTATTTACCTAACAAACGTACGTACTACGTGTATGATATCCAAAAAAACCTAGGTACCTATTAAAAACTCATTTTCAAAAAGGGATCCCTGGCGCGCGTTTAAATTTTTATTCAAAGGATTTTACAAAAGCTCAGCGAGGATTGATTTTAGATAAAATTCATCCAAGATAAAATTTGAAGGTCGTCTTCTTGGGGTATTTTCTAATGGGTAATAGTTTTTGGGTCCGTATTAATAAAACCTCTAATAGTTCAGTAACTAATCATCAATCACTGTCATTAATTATTAACTGTCAGTTATTACTTAATTAAGGTTAAAAACTGTATAATTGTCAAAACCTATGAAATGTTGCAAAATAAATTCTAGCGCATGCTAATGATTAGATAATTAATTAATCTATGTGCATGTTAGTCTTAAGAAAATTGATCATGTAACTTTAGGTAAGAAATAATAAAAGCTATTTTATTTTCCATAGTAGTTTTGATATATATTCTATGGCCCTTATAAATCGTTGAAGATAGGTAGGTCAGTATCCAAATAATACTATGATTATTCTATCAAGTTAATTTAAGAACAACATAAGTATTAAATTGTTAGGGATACCCAATTATAAAGAAAAACAGTAGCAATAAAATACTATATAAGCGTGTAATTATTTTTCGTAGTTTTCCTAAACCGTGGTCGTGTGGTGGCTAGCAATAAAATAAAATATTGAAATAATAAGCCATTCGAGCAGCGTTATGGCCACTAGCTCTGTATAAATGTGACGTTTGTATGAAAATTAGAATAAATTAGATGTTTGGATAGGACGACGTCCCGCTGTTTAATGCCATGCTATTGTATGGTAGCGAGTGGCTACCTTACTTAGATATGCCTGCGCAGACAAGCGACAAACAGTCGCACTTGCGCAGACTGGCGACTATCTTGACGCACTAAAAATATAATAAATAAGATGTTTGTATAGGACGACGACGATGCCATGGTATGGTAGCGAGCTACCTTACTATAGGGCTGCGCATACAAGCGACATACAGTCGCTTTTGCGCAGACTGGCGACTGTTTTGCCGCACTAAAATCCATCATCATACTAATATTATAAATGGCAAATAAGCACATTTTTTAATAGAAGAACTACATAGGTACCATGTGAAAAAAGTTTCACTCAAAAATCTCGGACCATGAAGGTTCGATGTCAATTCGAAGTACCAACGGCAATTTCATACTTTAACCCCTATTAGGTATTATTACTAGCTGATGCCCGCGACTTGTCCGCGTGGTTAAATTTCCGGGATAAAAAGTAGCCTATGTCACTCTCCAGGGTCCTCAACTATACCCATGCCAAAAATCATGTCGATCCGTTGCTCCGTTGCGGCGTGATTGAAGGACAAACCAACAAACCAATAAACCAGCAAACAAACACACTTTCGCATTTATAATATTTCTAGGTGCCAAATTATATAAAATTTAGATACTTAAATATATTGCAAGCATAATTATTAACAACTAGCTGATGCCCGCGACTTCGTCCGCGTGGATATACCAAGTTTCATCGAAATAACTTGAGAAATGACGGACTTTTATACAAACTTTCAACCCCTATTTCACCCCTTTGAGGGTGAAATTTTGAAAAACTGTGAAACACGTATGTCTACATTTTTAACCCGCAGCTCATATACCAAGTTTCATGGCTATAACTTGAGAAATGAAGGACTTTCATACAAACTTTCAACCCCTATTTCACCCCTTCGGGGGTAAAATTTCCAAAAACTGTGAAACATTTATTTCTTCATTTTTAACCAGTAGCTTGTATACCAAGTTCAATCGATATAACTTTAGAAATGACGGACTTTCATACAAACTTTCACCCCCTATTTCACCCCCTTAGGGGTGGAATTTTGAAAAACTGTGACACACGTACTTCTTTATTTTTTACCGTTAGCTAAAATAAAAAGTTTCGTTGATATAACTTGTAAAACATCTTGAGAAACGAAGGACTTTCATACCAACTTTCATCCCCTATTTCACCCTTTTGGGGGTCGAATTTTCAAAAACTGTGAAACACGTATGTCTCCATTTTCAACCCGCAGCTCATATATCAAGTTTCATGGCTATAACTTGAGAAACTAAGGACTTTCATACAAACTTTCAACCCCTATTTCACCCCTTCGGGGGTAGAATTTCGGGATAAAAAGTATCCTATGTCCTACCTCGTAGTATAGGCTCAAATCGTGCCAAGTTTCGTTTGAATTCATTCAGTAGTTTCGGCGTGATGCGCGGCCAAGATACAGACAGACAGACAGACAGACAGACAGACAGACAGACAGACAGACAAAAATGAAAAAAATTACAGATTTGGCTTCAGTATCGAATAATGAGTGCCCTCCAAAAAAAATTTTCAAAATATCTTCAATGTACAGAATTGGACCTGTTACAGTTTTATTATAAGTATAGATATGTAGAAATACTGTTTTTTTTTTATCTCTTGTAGTCTTTTTTTTAGGGTTCCGTACCCAAAGGGTAAAAACGGGACCCTATTACTAAGACTCCGCTGTCTGTCTGTCTGTCTGTCTGTCTGTCTGTCTCCAGGCTGTATCTCATAAACCGTGATAGCTAGAAAGCTGAAATTTTCACAAATGATGTATTTCCGTTGCCGCTATAACAACAAATACTAAAAATTAAAAAAATATATATATTAAGGGGGGTCCCCGTACAATAAACGTGTTTTTTTCGTATTTTTTTGCTCAATATTAAAAACGGTAACAGGTAGATGGTTCAAATTTTCACAGAATATTAACTTGTATATTACCTTTCAAAATAAATAATTAAATAGAGTCTGGCCACGCTAACTCTGCCACGGAATAAAAGGGCAACACTTAAAACAGAGTAAAAACATTCGTCTAATCTGTGTTCTTACATTTGTCACTGATTTGTCAATTCAGCTATCAGGTTGTTTATGTTGGTTTTAATATTTCGAAAATAAAAGTGAAAATAGTGAAATAATGGATAAACCTATTCAAAATAATGTGTGCGAGTTATTTTATAACATGATTCTTAAATTCTAAGAAGTAAAGGAAGATCACGATGCTGTCCTAAGCCAAAAACAACAATGTTTACAAGAAATTGAAGAGTCGACAAGTAAGTTGACCAAACGGTTTTGATATTTTGCCTTTCGATCTTTGAATACAATACTAGATTATTTATATAAAACGTTTAAACGGTTTATATTCGCCTGTTCATATCGTATGATTATGATGGATAATATGCGAAAAAAACTGACAGCAAAATCCTATCAAGTTTTAATACTTTTTATTAATTATTGTATAAATTCAAGGTGGAATAAGCGAAGAGTTAAAGCCTCATCTCCAGGATGTCCTTCAGAAACTTGGAATAAGTCAATCCATCCATCTCAAATTGAAATTTTTTTTTTTTTGGGGTGGGATTTTAGATTTAGAATCGTGCTGCCTTGATCATATGCTGTCGCGTCTAAGGAGAGGTCAAGAGAGTCTAGACGGAACCCCCAACATAATTATTTTTTGCCGAAAATGCGAAAAAAATTAATTATTTTCATTTATTTCCAGGTGTAAGCGAACGAACCTTAAGAGTTATTAAAAATGAGGGCCAAACTAATCAGGGAATCTGGAGGACTCCCGACAAAAAGCGTGCAGCACGGGAAACAAAAGTCAATATTGATAATTTTTATTGTTTTATTTTATTTTTTGTTTTATTGATTCTGATTATTAATGTTATGTCTTTGGTGTACAATAAATAATATTTCGTTCATTTCATTTTATGTTTTAATTCATTTATGCTCTCCTTAAGTAATTCAAAAGATCTCCCCTGATCAAGTAATAATTTGTTGTTAATCTTTAGCGTCAGTAGATTCATACTAATATTAGTAGTAGCAAAGAGTAGTTAGCGAAAGTAACCGTTTGTCTGTTACCTTTTTTGACTCATCCCCTGAACAAAAACATATGGTTTCTGCGTAAGTTTATAGCCGAAATCCACGCAGACGAATTCACGGCAAATATTATATATAAAATTTATATAAATACGGGGATCATGTATGCTCTACATTATTACGCTGTCAAAACTGTGCCCTCTATTTACATTTTACTCTTTGAAATGTACTAAAACGAACAATGACCACACTCCCAGGAAAGCAGATTAAAAACAAAAAACACAAGTATCAAGTGCGTTTTTTCGCATTACACTCTGTGTTGTCATCAACAGATTTTCAAATTCTACCATTTTCTTACTGCTGCAGACTTAGCTTAGACAGTCTATATCAATAAAGTAAATATTAAAGGGGGGCTCCCATACAACAAACGTAATTTTTATTTTTATACGTCATAAATCGTAAAACTTACTACAGGTTTGTACGGAACCCTCGGTGCGCGAGTCCGACTCGCACTTGGCCGGTTTTTTCTTTTTTTTTTGGTATACTGTTAAGTGCAACTAATAGTATGATTGAGATATATGATAAAAAATACAAGCGATTTTTATTTTATTTTTTATACTATATGTACTATTTTTAATATTTTTCTTTCCAAAATTTTTAGTTGAACATATCTCTTAACAGATGGTATTTTTTAATGACAAAAAATCGGCATATATACGGAAAAAAATGTACCGATAGTTGCCCTTAAATCGTCAATTTTGTGTGAAGAGGTGTCGGAAAATCATTTTTATAGTACTTTAAATGAAGCCAACAATATTATATCAAACCCTTTTGCAATGGGACCAGTACCAAGCCAAACCTTATTGGCTACAGCCTTGATAAAAACTAAGACGGAAAGGGGTAATCCTCAGATACTGAAAGCTCTGTTAGACCAAGGGTCGGAAGCATCTTTCATATCTGAAGAAACAGTGCAACTTTTGCAGTTGAAAAAGATAGCTTCCAAAGGTTGCATTTCTGGCTTAGGTGGGAGTCAAAATGACTCAACTTCAAGTTATGTTATACTAAAGGTGCAGTCACTTCATGACCCCAACTTTATATTGCAAGTAAAGGCTTACGTTTTAAATAATATTACCACTGTTTTGCCAAAACAAGAATTTGTCTTGCCACATTGGGCAGAGTTAGATCAAATGGCACTCGCTGATCCGCAATACAATTCCCCTAATAAAATATCGGTTTTATTAGGTGCTGAGGTTTATTGTAGTATCTTGAGAAAGGGGTTGATTAAACACCCAATGGAATCAATAATTGCGCAAGATACTCACCTCGGATGGGTGCTGTCGGGTCAAATAAGCAATGGTAATTGTACCAATAAAAGTGAGCAAGAAGAAAGTATGAAAAGCATATACAATAAGCATGTGAACCAATTAAATAAGAAAAGAAAATTTAAGTATGGAGAAATGGAATGCAAGAATTTAGTCAAAGGTTCAAAGGAAACTAAAGATTTTGAAAAGAAGACTAAAGAATTTATTTCCCTGGGTCGCAGGGACGAATTTAGCAACAAACCTGAACGGCTAGATGATAGCGTGAACGTGATAGGCAAAACCAATAACTTTCCATTGGACGCAGGTAGAGTCAAGTGCAAAATAAAGTGTCGGAGTTTCGGTACGAACGGGCGTCTTTCAGACTCATTCGGTAACGACTCTATATTCACGCGAGTTCGTTCCAAACACTCTGATATGCCACGTCCATCATTAGTTTAGTTTTTAAAATTAAAATACAGTTGAAACCTTTTATATACAGTCCACAATCCCCACAACTTAGATTAAATTGTGTTTTTGTTTAGATCATCTTTAAATTTGTAAAATTAATTAAATAGTAAAACCTTAACATGTAACCTTAGACTAATTTATTTTTATGTTTTTCAATATGAAGGACTATTTTAGTCCTTGGCGGGCGGTATGTACAATTTCCTATGTAAAAATTGTATGTCTGATAGGACAGTTGTTCATTTCTATAATAGATGGCGCTGTCTACTTTTATCTCGCGGTATTATTTGTAGTTTGTATAAAGATAAGTGTAAAATATGTTTTGAATAAATGCTCATACGTTCGGGGTTAACTGCCTATCATTTTTCCCACGGCTAATAGTGTCCTGAACAAGTAGCTCTGTAGCTTTTCAGTCATCTCCATCTGTCATAAAAGGGATCGAGTCCAAGGTTTTTAGTGGTGACCTAAGAGGTGCGACACGACTCTTATTGTCTGACGACTCGTTTGCGCACTTCAGCCCAGAAACCTTGGCCTCGCTGCAATCTAAACATCCATCTCCATCCCGTCCTCTCTCTTTTCCACCAGCGCCAGATAGCTCGGCTTCGCCACTGACGGTCAGTGTCGAAAAGGTTGCCCATGCGCTCAGTACCTTTTATAACAGCTCAGCCGCTGGTCTGGATGGAATCAGACCCGGGCACTTAAAAGAGCTTTGTTCTACTTCGGTAGGGGAAAATGGAACACGGCTCTTATCGAGTATTACTAGGTTGTGCAACTTTTTACTTAGCGGTCAACTGAATCCTGTCGTATGTCCCTATCTCTATGGAGCTTCTCTCTGTGCGCTGGCGAAAAAGGATGGGGGTATTAGGCCCATCGCGATAGGCAGTGTGTTCCGTCGACTAACCGCCAAACTAGGATGCGGGGCCGTAAGGGAGGAGGCGGCTACTTACCTACGGCCGCACCAGCTGGGGTTCGGTACTCGGTTAGGTTGCGAAGCGGCTATACACGCTACGCGCTTGTTTGCTATGGATCCAAGCAACAAGGATTGCGTTATAATGAAGCTTGACATTCGTAATGCTTTCAATACACTTGAAAGAGACACCCTGCTGAGCGAAGTCAAGGACAAAATTCCGTCCCTTTATCCTTTTTTATACCAAACCTATTATTCTCCTTCCAATTTATTCTACAACCAAAACTCTATCCTTTCCCAGGTTGGCGTCCAACAAGGAGACCCGCTTGGACCGCTCATCTTCAGCCTCAGCATTCAAAAAGTTCTTACCGATCTAGAATCTCCCCTGAACGTATGGTACCTCGATGACGGTACCATAGGTGGAAAACCCGATGTTGTTGAACGGGATCTATCCCTTCTATTACCACGTTTGAAAGAGCTGGGGTTGGAGGTTAACACGTCCAAGTGCGAGTTCTTCCCCTGTTGTCCAGATTCCCACCATCTGTTCACCCACTTTGAGGGTCTAATAACTGGACTCAAGGAGTTGGATGCCAAAAAGTTTTTTCTTTTAGGCTCCCCTATATTTTCATCGGGTGTTCCGGAATCTATCGAGAAAAGGGAGCAGCTTCTTTTCGCTGCTCGAGAGCGTCTGAGTGAACTTTCGGCCCATGTTGCTTTGATCCTCTTACGAACTTGCTTTGCCGTCCCTAAGATAACTTACCTACTGAGAACCTCCCCTACTTGGCTGCATCCGGAGAGTATTTCGTCATTTGACGGTGTTCTCAAAGACACATTGGAGTCCATCCTCAACGTGTCTTTAGACGATTACCAGTGGAGTCAGGCCACCCTCCCTATCCGTTTGGGAGGCCTGGGAGTGAGGCGCGTGCGGGATTTGAGCCTTCCGTCCTTCCTTGCGTCGTCGCATGGAGCTGCGAGCCTGGTCGCTAGTATACTACCTGTTAATGGTGTTCCAGTTCGTATCCCCTTTGTTTCCGATGCATTGGAGGCCTGGTCGGCCCTCAACCCGGACGTGCCCACGCCTCAGGCTTCACAGGTCCAGCACCAGTGGGACAACATTTCCTCAGAGGCCACATTAAAACATCTTGTAGACCATGCAGCGGGTGCTGATCTGGCAAGGCTAAGGGCCGTGTCGAAGTCGGAGTCTGGTGCGTGGTTATATGCTTTACCATCTCCGAACCTGGGCACTCTCCTCGATAGCGATTCTCTTCGTGTGGCAGTGGCTTTCCGATTGGGCTGCAATGTTTGCGAACCCCATCGATGTATCTGCGGTTCCTTGGTGGAAGCCAACGGTCATCATGCTTTGAGTTGCTGTCGTTGCTCAGGTAGGTTCCCACGTCATCACGCCCTGAACGATATCGTCCGTAGAGCACTCATTTCGGCTAACGTGCCCTGCACGATCGAACCACCTGGCTTGTGCCGCACGGACGGTAAACGTCCAGATGGTTTAACTCTTGTCCCTTGGCAAAAAGGGAAATGCCTGTTGTGGGACGCGACTTGCGCCTGTACTTTGGCACCAAGCCATCTTAGCCGTACGTCACGGTTAGCTGGTGCCGCTGCAGAATCCGCTGCCGCGAGGAAGAAGGCCAAGTATGCGCCACTCTTGGGCCAATATTTATTTGTCCCACTGGCGGTGGAGACGATGGGATGCTGGGGTGGGGAAGCAAAAAATTTTATAAAAGAGATCGGGCGTCGTCTGAGGGAGAGGGGCTGCGACCCACGTTCTGGTTCCTACCTGGTTCAAAGGTTATCCATCGCCATTCAGCGTGGCAATGCTGCAAGCTTGATGGGTACCTTTGGCCCAGGGGCAACCAGGGGTGGTCTTTTTGATTAGGGGTTTATTTTTATTTTTATTTTATTGTTAGTAGGTATTAATTATATAAGGATTTGTTTTAAATTTATTTTTTAGTTAGTTTAATATTTAGTTTTTAGCATTTTAATATTGTATTAAGTTTTAATACTATGAATAAAATTTTAAGCATCAGTTATGGTGTAATCGGAGAAACTCACGGACAATAAATCGTGTGTGACATCTCTTATTCATGCAAATAATTAATTGTGTTGAACCATAAACATTAGTATTTAAAAGTAAATTTTATATGTAAAGTAATTAATGTACCTACCTATATTAAAGTAGAGTAAACTTTAAATGAAGATTTTTAACAAAGTCATTTCCAAAAATTGGAGATAAGGGATCAATCTATATGTAGTAATTTTTAGTTCCATTTTGTTTTGTCCGACTTAGTCACAAAATGTACCGACAATTCCATGTATTTTAAGGGATTTGCAAATGCACCCTTAAGACAATAACAATCTACAAACTTATCACAAAAAAAGTTATCGTGACAAAAAAATATCGATACAAGCTGTATAAGCTAGCAGCACATTTCATCTAATTTACGACCATGGTCGCCGTTGTCCAGGTGCCATGGGATGGGACATGGATGGGACATTAAATACCGTGACTCGCAGATATAGAAATTGGTTAATGATTTTCGTATAGCTTGTGTATAGTAATTTTAATTGAGCGTGAAATTTTGAATGTGCTGTAGTGACGGGATTATATTTTTACGGTTGTAAAGTCTGTTTTGAATCGATGAATAGGTTTGGTGCAAAAAATTTAATTGGTTTGAGCACAGGTTTGAGATTCTTAATTTGGAATTCAGTGATGCCCGCGACTTCATCCGCGCGTTGGATTAAGTTTTTTAATTCCCGGGGGAGCTCCTTAATTTTCCGGATTAAAAAGTAGGTATGTACTATGTCTATGTCCTTGCCCAGGATATAACCCACCTCTTTATCAAATTTCGTCCAATTCGATTGAGCAGGTTAACCGTGAAAGCGTAGCAGACAGACAGACAGACACACTTTCGCCTTTTTAATATCAGTGTTGTTATGGATACCTACTATGTATACCTAAACATAATTTTTATTTGTACTATGGACAAATAAAAATAACAAACAAAATATGTAGGTATATAACAAATAAAATATATTTATCAAATAAAATATATATAATATACTATGGACTATGGATTAATTTGTTTGAGTTTCAGTCTCGGCAGCCAATCTCCACAGAGATTTGCTATCTGCGCGGGAGATAATACATAATATAGGTAGTGTACAAGAGTGTGCACAAACACACCTTCACTCTCTATTCCCTTACTCTAACCCCTCTACTCTATTCCCTTATTCTCTTATAACCCGATGGGACGGAAAATCCGACCCGATCGGAGAGAGATCTACCTAGGACCTATATAGGACCTACGGCTTTACGTGTTCTCCGAGGCACGGGGGTGAAATACCCCTAAATTCAACCACCTACCACGTACCACGTACCTGCAAATTGTTGAACCAGCTTCCATCTTCTGTTCCCTAATGATTATAATATGGGATTATAATATAATTCAAAGGGCGGATAAACAAATTTCTCAAAAGCCAGCAACGCACTGGCGGTTCCTCTGGTGCTGCAAATGTTCATGGGCGGCGGTAATCACTTACCATCAGGTGACCCGCCTGCTCGTTTGCTCGCTATATTAAAAAAAAATCCAAACTCCGGTCTAGTAGCTTATAGTAAGGAAAATTTCTTGTCAGAAAACCCCAATCCTTATTTATCTACCTATGGTGTGAGCGCCACTTGACGACAGCGCCGCTCGATGTTAGTGCCGCTTGCTGACTACAGATGGCGCTGAACCTGTGGCGCGGCAAAGTTGTCTATACGCGTGGTTTTCCGCCATTAATGGCGTGCCGTCACAATACTGCTTTGGAATTTACATTATAGCAACTTCAAAGTCTTTAACCATTCGATACTCAGATTTGCTTTGAGTAGCAAGTGTTACAGAAAGTAGACCTATCTTTATACCTTAGTCGCGAGTGGTTATGGATCTAGTTGTCGTTATATTGTTACATTGCAATTAATTTAATATATCTTATATGTTATTGTGTTTCTTCCTTAATAAATGGTCGAGTCTGTGTATTACATATTGTTAGTTTGCATCTTAAAACCCTATCCATCACCACGCGCATGTAGGTCTATATCATCAGAAGTGTTGAAGAATGAAGACGCCCATAATTGGTTTGGTAATCAAAGGATAAACTGTAAGTTTTTGAACATTTCTTTACAAATTACAAATGTGGGTTAACGACATTAATATAACAGAGGTAAACGCATTGCACTGCCTCTTAGCTGTAATTTTTGTTTTTCTTTTGAAAGTAGGTAGTTTACGTATGTGCTTGTTAACGCTCGATGAGATAACGAGTATAACAACGATAATGTAGTTAACGCTCGATGAGTAAAAATTTCCTTTGATAGAGTTTGGTTAATTTATTTTTTTATTATTACCTTCACTTTTACATCTTATTACGTAATTAACTAGAACCATAGGGAAAGTATATGGTTTCTTAGTGTGTTAATTGTCAGAGATGCCGAGCGGTACTTATTCAAGCTAAAAGTTTTATCTGTTTACTGTGCTAAAAGTTATCTTAAAAGAATTGCTTTTGATTTCAAAGTGACGTTAAAGACAAGCTCAAGTTTACATAATAGCGGCTTCCATGAATAAATATATTTTTCTCGCCTCCGTCGAGGAGAAAAATAGTATACACACCACGGGCAGTAAATAGGAGGGCCTCAGATCACATGTTTATTGACCTCGGCTTCGCCTCGGACAACAATTACATGTGGTCTGAGACATTTCTTATTTTACTGCCCTAGATGTGTAATATACTATTATTTCAATTCCGAGAAGTAACACTAAATAGTTACGAATTTATTTCAAATTGTACCTACAATGTTTAGTTTTATAACTTTAAAATATCGCTTTTCGAACTGAGTTTCCATTAATCACATATGCAAGTCGAGAATGAAGCGAAAGGGATTGACATTAGTTAACGAATCATGAATACAATTTTATCATACGTTGGACGGTGAGCAAAACAAAAGGCCGAGTGTGAACGAAAAATATTAAGTTTCATAGTAAAGTATCTGCGCCTTAACTTGTTTTGTTTCATTTGTCTAATGTATTTGCTTTCGAACATAAGATTTCAATATGGTTTCAATCGTTAACATGTTTGACGACCTTTACTGGTCTTCAGATCTCAAGTGGTTTAATCCATATTGTGAATCTTACATTTACGTGGTCACAAGTTAACCGTTTGTCCCGAATTCATTGTACACATTTGGGATGAACGCATGGTAAGCAGAAATTGTAACATTTCGTTTTTTGTTCTCAGCAAATACACCAGACATGAACGCGTTCGGGACGCACGCGTGGTCAGATGGCCGAATGTGAGCGCCACTTGACGACAGCGCCGCTCGATGTTAGTGCCGCTTGCTGACTACAGATGGCGCTGAACCTGTGGCGCGGCAAAGTTGTCTATACGCGTGGTTTTCCGCCATTAATGGCGTGCCGTCACAATACTGCTTTGGAATTTACATTATAGCAACTTCAAAGTCTTTAACCATTCGATACTCAGATTTGCTTTGAGTAGCAAGTGTTACAGAAAGTAGACCTATCTTTATACCTTGGTCGCGAGTGGTTATGGATCTAGTTGTCGTTATATTGTTACATTGCAATTAATTTAATATATCTTATATGTTATTGTGTTTCTTCCTTAATAAATGGTCGAGTCTGTGTATTACATATTGTTAGTTTGCATCTTAAAACCCTATCCATCACCACGCGCATGTAGGTCGATATCAATGGCCCGACCCAAAAATCATACATACTCGTATATCGTCCACTTTCACACCACATCCCATTATTGCTACAAAAACGAATCTCTTCATTCCAAATTGACATTACAAATATCTGCCACATTTCAATATCTCCTCAGCTTTGTAAACGATATTGTAACCATTACACGATGCAAGACAGCCGTCTTTGTGCCCAGGATGGCACAAGCCTTTGTCACGAGTATTTGTGCCTATAGTGTCACAAGTATTTGTGCCCACAGGGTCACAATGGTTGTATAATTGAAAACGACACTTCAAGTCTATTGGAGAAGCGCAAAAACGCTCCAAACGGACCCGATAGGACAAAAAATGTGACAGCTGCTATAGTTAGGTGGACGTTCGCTAAACTATGGTGCAAACAGACTTAAACTAGTCAACTAAAGTAAAAATATATGTTTTCTAGTTTGAACTTAAATTAACTTGCATTATCACTGCGTCTAGTAATAACAGTTAGGCACATATATGAAAATACAGCATAACTTAATAAAATCAGAGGCCCAATTGTCAAAGCAAATCGTAATCATTTGACAGCTTAAGTCTTATTACTCGAACTGTTTAAGGAGTTCATGCATACTTTTTGTAGTGCACGCATCTATGCACTCCTTATACAGGTAGAATTATACGTTTGACAAACGATTACGATTTCCTTACACAATCCGGGGGCAGGTCCTTACTCTACTATGTCTCTATCTGTCTAAGTCTCTAGCCCCATAATATAATCACGAAGGAACACAGAAGATGGAAGCTGGTTCCACAATTTGCAGGTACGCGGCAGAAATGACTTGGAATAACGGGAGGTGGAAGATGACCAGGCAACTAGGTGGTGAGAATAAAACTTGTTTAGTGCGACGAAGGGTGCGACTAGAAACAATTTAGGGTCCCGACCTCAATTATATGCAAATTTAACTAGCAACTATAAGTATGTACGTGTTACTAGCGTATGTGACTTCTTCTTAAGATAGGAAAACAATAAAATTATGTTTTTGTGTTTGATTCTCGAAGTAAGTATCAAATTGAACTTGATTGAGCTATTGGTAAAGCAGTCTGACGAGTCACAGCATTACAGTTTTACAACGTAACGCGGGTGCACCCAAATTGTGCGAACGTACAAATAGGTTCTAACAAAAATTAGCGATCAATTGAGCGTGAACTGCCCCTCGCATTATACTCTTATTTATGTGTTTCCAATGATCTGGTTATTTATATACAGTTAGCGTCGAGTTTAGCATACGTGTCACACCGTTTGGAACTCGCTATAGAAAAAATCAGGTAAGGTATTAAAAAAAATTAGTTTGTATCAACTAATGTACTCGTATATATCGAATAATTCAAAAATATATAAAGTGTGTGTGTGTGCAATCCACACACGGCAGAAGTGAAACTTCAGAAAAGTAGCCTACGAGAGAATGAGATGAATATATTTAACTTGTATTCTATTTCATTCTCTCGCAGGCTAAATCCTATATAGGTATATTTCTCTGTTTGGTGTCGCTTTTTCGTTTAATTTTTTCGTTTCGTTGAATTTTCATACGACTGCCTGATAAAAGGAGTAGGTATATTGTTTTCAGGGTTCATGTATGTATGTATGTGAGTTTGTATATTCCACCATAACTTCTATACGCCTGAACGGATTTTGATGAATGAGGTATCGACTATCGTAAGAATCCTTAGCTTAATCCGGGTGACATAGGCTAGTGAAATTTTAAAAAAAATTGATAGCGTGACCATGGTCCCGCATCAAAGACTAAAGTTGTTTTTTTTTTCCAAAATGAGATTAACTATATTGTCATCATCAAGAAAATTATGAGTAGATTCCAAAAATATATAGAACTATATTTCAATATCCAGTGATTCACAAAAAATATCATTTAACTATGGCATTCGTATTTTTTAATTCTTTGAGTTATATTCAATCACAACGATTCTAAAGAAGTTTCATTCCAAAAATTTAAAATCTCCCGACATGTTATACCTATTAAAACTATTTCTTAAAATTATCAAATGTATGACTGAGGCTACACAGGCGAATAATCCTTAAACTGCAATAATAATAAAATAATCAAACATAGCTAAAATCCGCATTTAAACGAATAGACCGACTATTTGTTTCAGCTCTACGATGACTCGGCGATCAAACTTTTTTTTAGCTTTAATACACAGCTTTTTGCTTCGGGGTTAAAAACTTACAAAATCGTACGAACATAAATTACTTATCTATATACTTTTAATATTATAAATGCGAAAGTTTGGATGAATGGATGGATATTTGTTACTCAATCACGCCAGAACTGTTGAACGGAGTTTGATGAAATTTTGTACAGAGATAGATTATAGTCTGGAAAAACACATAGGCTACTTTTTAGCCCGGAAACTTAAGAAGTTCCCGCAGGAATCAAAACCTCAATCCACGTAGGTAGTCGCGGACGGAGTTGCGGGCATCAAATAAAGACATTATGCAAATAAAGAATATTCTATTCTATAATCTAGTAATATTAAGTATAATAAAAAAGACAGTCTGCATTTCCGCCCCATTTTTGCGTCACCTTAATAAATAACGTCTAAACTGTATTAAAAAATAACATTTCAAACTACAAAATGTATCGATCTATTGAGCCCTAAAGAGTAAAAATAACACAGAAGCGACAAAGTAGCGTTAATTGAATCGTTATTCGTTACATCCTTTGTTACGCTACGGTGTGAGAGTCAGCGCGCTATCCGCTAAACAAATGTTTGCGTTTAATCACACCATGTCGAACCCGAATCAATTTCACGAAAGGACCCCTATTTAACGGCTTTTAAGAAATCCTCTTTGGTGCCGAAACTTTTTTTTTTACCGTGACTAATTATAATTTGATCCGTATTACCTAGTTAGTCACATTTTGGAAACATTAATTTTAATTGACTTTTTTTTTTAATTTCTCGTTTTTTTAAATTAGTACGGTGATAGCCTAGTTCAGACCTCTTAATCGGGGACGCGGGTCGTATTTCTCATTGCTGAGGGTCGTGACCCCTTTCCATTAATCACATAATGGCAGGGATTTTCTTGGGATACTATTGCGGTGAGCCACGTCCTTCCGAATATGACTCGAATCAGAGTAATAGATATTTAAACTCTTAGGTTACTAATATTAAATCCAAACACTGTTTATCCATTTTAATACTTTAATTAGCAATTATTTACACAGACACACGTGACACGTCACTCGCGTTATGCCATCGTCATCCCCGACCCTCGAGCAGTCTTGCCACTCTACAAAACCATAGCAGTGATACCATACATAAATTGTATTTAACTTTCAATCTAACAGTTCGGTCATCCTGACCCAAGCTTCGTCCCGAAGTTTACATAATTTGAACACTTAATTAAAATCACGATGATTGCTGATGCTACTCTGCCATTTGTAGTATTAACGCTGGCCTTTAACGCCTGACACTCCAATGTTAAAGCACTGGCATTATAAACCTTAGCCAAGTACAGTTGCAGATAACAAGACTATGTTTTAGGGTAAAAGAGCATCAGTCTCCATCGTCTTTTCGCGTTACAAAACATCACCTAATAAGTAAATATGGATTTATCACCCATGACACATCTCATCATATTATTCTAACTCTGGTGAATTTACGTGTAGCTATACTGAAGTAACTGAATGGCCATATTTCACAAACAACAAAAGCTTCCTTCAAACACATGTTCATTTTGTAAACATAAACTTATTCAGAAGTAGCTTTCCAGCATTACGCAGAGTTTTCCGTTAATTACCTAAGCGCATAATATTATAAGTAATCATTTCCCGTTACTCATTTTGGGTAATCCTATGCAACTCAATGACAATAATTAATCCTTAGGTAGTGATTAGTGATAAATGAGAAACGAACTTTAACTTTGTCTGATCAATAACATCAATAACATCATACCATTGCTAACTCTTAACCCAAAGTTTCAATTGTATAAGTAATTCGTAACAATTTCGACATTCTTACGGAGATGAGAACACAATCATTTGATTGAATGATAAATAAGATTCTTATAGTCTACTGGTGTACACCTATAATTAGTTTTCCTATGAGTATACTCATGTACACTTTGTTACTTTCCAGAATGGTTATTATTACTCATTCATTACACTTAATTATACTTTCCTCTTTACACATGGCATAAATGACATATACCTTCTCTGTAAGCCTTAGCCAGGCTAGCTTATGTTACAATTCACCTCCAGAACTTTATCTGACAATCGGTTACAATTGGTTACAAAACTCAATAAAACCAGAAGACCTGAGCTACGTTCTCTACAATGAGCCATTTTGTATACTTTGCACATGCTCCATCTTTTGAGCAAATCTCTACGTTCCTAATTTCATTTAAAATGTTGAAGTTTCAAAAGCACCTTATTCCCACCGGAAGATTAGGTTAACCTTATACCGTGGCCCTGCATTGTATTGTTCGTTTTTAACTTAACACAACAGGCAACTCAACTGCGCGATAATGCCTTCATCAGCTCTTGCCAAATTTCAACGTTTCGTAAAACCGAACTCAAATGTTGATACTATTCAATCCAACATACTTTGGCATCTGCTTGGCAACTCATTTTCACATAATCATTTTGATTTGTGCAGTCGTGATAGTGTGGTGAAAATGTATATTATCAATATAATATAATATCATAATATAAATATAATATAATGCTAATAAAAATATAAATGTGTAATAGTGTACCTAGTTGGTTATTCAATATTTTGGTAATTTACTTTTCACTGTTCCTCCTCAATCTAATCATGGTATTCATATCACTTTTATGAATGAATATCCCAAGGAACATCATAGAGCGAGTCTCTTTACGAGATAAGTAAATCTCTTTACACGATATTTTTTTTTACATCGCTCAACCTGCATAGAAATATTGCTACTCTCACATGAATCTTAGTGAACTCCAAATGGCATCAAAACATAAGACCGATATAAATCGCGTCCCGTAACTTGACCCAAAATGACGGTCGTCTGCGCAGGTACATCGTACTACAGAACTATGCGGAGCATGCGCGGGAAGCAAGGGTATGGTAACGTGCGGCCCCTCGCGGCGCACCTCATACCGCACTTCGTTTGACACCCGAAATGTGATTCTGTGCATAGTTCAACTTACGCGGCGGCTATAATACTTGTTTGCCACTCAGTGCCTCGCATTTAAAACAATAGTTGAAATCAGTGAATACCATCTGCATATTTTACAGACCTATTAAGCCTTTATGTCACCTAACCGTGACACTCACTGAACTGTATCATCATTGCGCTTTCGCCTGAAAGCGGCTATATCATCATGCCCCCAACGGCGAGTAATAGATTACCTGTACTAATCTGGCTAGCCCCGCGGGCAATTTACCTAAGCTTTGCTTTATTTTGCAACTCTCGCTACCGAAAATCGAAACGTCGCAGCCCCGCAGGCTAGACTTTCCAAGTCTACTGGCATCATGGCCCCTGTTTTCCACACCAGCGATATATTCAAAATGTAGTAAAATATAAGAGGTACGGAATTAACTTACATGAGCGGTGAGCCCCACGGGCAAGAAACAACCACATGAGTTATGCGGTCAGCGTACATGAGCTCCACTGGTAACTTATTAGTGATTCGCCAGCTGCTCATCAGAATCCGCTAGGCTTTACATCCCAGCCCCGAGGGCGCTAATGTCCACACTTGAAAGTATATCATATAAGCCCCGAAGGCGAGGTGTGTCGGCCCCGAAGGCAAGGTTCATCGGCCCCGAAGGCAAGGTTCATCGGCCCCGAAGGCAAGGTATGTCGGCCCCGAAGGCAAGGTTCGTTAGCCCCGAAGGCAAGTGCATTGGCCCCGAAGGCAAGTGCGTTGGCCCCGAAGGCAAGTACGTAGGCCCCGAAGGCAAGTCCATTGGCCCCGAAGGCAAGTACGTAGGCCCCGAAGGCAAGTACGTCGGCCCCGAAGGCAAGTACGTAGGCCCCGAAGGCAAGTACTTTGGCCCCAAAGGCAATTGCGTTGGCCCCGAAGGCAAGTGCGTTGGCCCCGAAGGCAAATGCGTAGGCCCCGAAGGCAAGTGCGTAGGCCCCGAAGGCAAGTACGTAGGCCCCGAAGGCAAGTCCATTGGCCCCGAAGGCAAGTACGTAGGCCCCGAAGGCAAGTACGTCGGCCCCGAAGGCAATTGCGTTGGCCCCGAAGGCAAGTGCGTTGGCCCCGAAGGCAAATGCGTAGGCCCCTAAGGCAAGTGCGTAGGCCCCGAAGGCAAGTGCGTAGGCCCCGAAGGCAAGTACGTAGGCTCCGAAGGCAAGTACGTAGGCCCCGAAGGCAAGTACGTAGGCCCCGAAGGCAGGTACTTAGGCCCCGAAGGCAAGGTGCGACAACCACAACGGCTAACTGCCCTTTACTGAAAAATAATTAAAATTATACTGAAGGCAGTCTGTGTGAAGTAGCCCCGCAGGCATGTGCTGTAACACATAATATAACTCCTCAGGCATGTTCTATCAGCTGTGTGCCCAGCAAGCTGATCCGTTACGCAGTAGGCATACGCTATATGTACTGCAGCCCCTTAAGGTATGCGCTCTGTCGCCCCGGAGGCGTGTGCTATAATTTGCGTTGGAGCCCCCTAAGACATGTGTTCTGTAGCCCCTTAGGCATGTTGGCTTATCTGCGCTGTAGCCCCTTTAGGCATGTTTTGAAACTTACCAGTAGCCCCGCAGGCATATGCATGAATTGGCACTGAAACCCCTTAGGCGTGTCTTACCACTGAGCCATAGGCCCCTGTTAGGCATTTCCCTGAAACTAATCTGCAACCCTGCAAGTCAATGTATTAGTTTGTACTGAAGCCCATAAGGCATGTTACATTTACTGTTCTGTACTCTGCACTGTTCTGCCGTGCAGCCCTGCGCCAATATGTGTTAATTTGTATGAAAGCCCCTTAGGCATGTGACATATACAGTAAGTGTACCCCACTTTAGGTATTTAGCTAAAACTGATCTGCCGTGCAGCCCTGCTGGCGCATGCATCAATTTGTTCTGAAGCCCCTCAGGCATGTGACATTTACAATAAGTGTACTTCACCTTTAGAAATTTTCCTGAAGCTGACCCATGGCCCCGCAGGCATATTTATTTCTATTTTGTTTTTACCTCAACAAAAATCAAACCAAAATATCACAAATGAGTCACTCCCAAAATACTGTTATGTTCTCATATTATACACCCTGTTCATCTCAACCATATGAATTATTTGCAATATTATCATTACCGGTCCACCAGTACCATTCCACCCAACATCCTCTTTATTTTATTTTTCTCCAGAGTAACATTTAAATCTTTATTCAACAGCCGGGCTTTACCTCCCAAATTCATAAGAAACAATTTTACTCTTCTCAGACCAGGGCGCGTTTGAAACCCTCGTAACTTTAGTTTTAAGATACCTATGTTAATCATCACCACCACGTCTTATACTTTGTATACTTGACGTTCATTAAGTGTACTGTGTAAGTACCAGCTTTGAATAAATATATTATGACTTTGACTCTTTAACTATAAAAGTTAATGCATCATCCTTGAAACTCCTTGCACCATATAAGATGACTGTATATAAATCTCCTTGCACTAAAAGGTGCCATTGCCTTTTACAAACTTGCCAATCTCCTTTATTTTCCCTCAACAACAATGATAATTTCCCATTTCCAAAAATTTGGCATCCTCCTTTATTTTTCCTCTAAACAAAATGATGACTTTCCTTTTGCAACAATGGACATTATCCTTTATGTTTCCATTCGTTTTTGCCACTTATCCTTTTTGACTAAAGAGTCATCATCCATTACAATTAAATTGGATTTTACCAAAATTACCACTTGGTTCCTTTTTTTTTGTTCATTTATTTACTTACTTGTACATAACTGCAAGATATGCAATTCCGACTCGGCCCATATGTTATATATACATCATTCCATACTATTGTTATTTAAGGTGCAGGATAAGCAACCACCATAACATAATATGCCACTAGCTTTTGGTCTTGGCCAGAGAACATTGCGAAGACCACACTAAAACTCAAGAATTAATTTATTAATTACACCTGTAAAATTAAAAACATTATTATCTTGGCAAAACCTCGGCTATCTTAACAGACATTAGCCCGTACACAGCACCATAACCATGGTACCCCAGGTGTGAGTACAATCACTGATGTGATATCTCTCTTTTCCTTCAGTCTCTCCGCATAATGAGAAATCATATGCTCTATCAGGCAATAAAGCACACCGCTCCAAACAGCCACTGTGAATCACTTGACATACAACAGACTCATCAAATACTTAATAAAGTTAGTCTACCTGGGTCTCGAAACCCATCATATCACCATCATAATTCACACCCAAATCCGCTAACCCATTCTTCATCCAGGCAGATTTGATATTATTTCAATTCACATTTTCCGAACAAAGGTACCTATCTATGCCACCCAATCTTTATATATAATGTACTTACTCAATTATATACTTTAGCCCTTCAAACATGTATAGCTCTGATATTATTTATACTAAACGGCTAAACTGTAACTTACTTATTATTTTAACTGGGCATCCGTTCACTCTACAAATGCAATTTTCACTTGTAAGGACCTTTAATGGGTTATACTTGCTTTAATGGAATGTATAATATTACAGTTACTTTTGACCTCTGTTCATTTACTCAAACAATATTAGGTATATATGATTCACATTACTCTCAGAATAAATTGAATATTCACTATCAATTTAGGTACAAGATTATCAATTAAACTAATTTCCAACTAAATAAATTAGTAAATACCTCTTCAATAATTTACTTATTACATAAGTAGTCGACCAACTACCATCCTAACCTATTGTAGTTTAACTTATTTCTTTGAATACTGCATAGGTACTCATATGTTATGACATACCTCTTTATGATTTCACTATGATTCCTCACATAAAACTTAGATACTTCAGTACTTAATGTAAGTAAGTACAACCTGCAAGTACCTACTTATCTCACTCTGCAGGTATGGTCTGTTTATTTAATATACTTATAGTTATACTTTAACCAGACAGACCAGATCAGACAAACCAATAAGATCAGAGTGATGGGTCTAAGCTCTAATTCCCTCTCTCCTATGAAAGTGGAGGCCCTTGCCCAGCAGTGGGACGTTAATGGGCTGTAGTCATAATGGTAGATACCTTTATAACCTTTAATCATTTCTTTCAAATAAATATTTTAATAAACTCACCGTTTCCATGTACCTACACACAGTACCACTAGGTAGGTCTCTCTCCAGGCACTTTACATGCTGAATGGAATTGTTATAGTAGTAAAACCTCATACCTCATTGACCTTTGGTAATTTGTATGCAAGTACTTGTTAAGTACTAACTATTCCATTGATACCTCTTTTTAAGTTTTCCATGCCAACTTTCCAATGCAATTCCGATTGCCAACCCACGTAGGTATTTATGTACTTACGATCATTTCACAATACGAGTTTTAACACTCATTTATCCTTCTTGTACTTTATAGTTCAACCTTCCGTCATGACGACAATTAGGTAGGTAATTCTTTTCTTTTTTGCTTCTCGAATTACGTCACGGTCATGTCGTCATATAATACTTTATTTAACATCTTGAATTACAATTTGTAGGTACCATTTTCAGGATAGGTCCGGATAATCAATTAATTAAGCACATGAAGTTCATGCCACTTCTGACCTATTAAATCCAAACACTGTTTATCCATTTTAATACTTTAATTAGCAATTATTTACACAGACACACGTGACACGTCACTCGCGTTATGCCATCGTCATCCCCGACCCTCGAGCAGTCTTGCCACTCTACAAAACCATAGCAGTGATACCATACATAAATTGTATTTAACTTTCAATCTAACACTAACGATTATTAACAGATGTTAGTAATAATAAATGAGACCTACAGGTTATACCTACGTGCCTTCCGAGGCACGGAGGAAAAAAAAATAGCTGGAAAAAAAGCAAAAAGTAAATAGCTGGATTACAGACCACAATCTACAAATAAACTTTGGTAAAACAAAAATAATACAATTTCATCAATATCAAAGATTACCTTTAGAATTAAAACTACTAATTAATAATTGTGAAATAGAACAAGTGTCAAATTTTAAATTATTAGGCTTAACTATTGACTCACACCTGAACTGGAAAGAACACATTAACAATATCAAAGCAAAATTATCAAAATTCTTGTACGCGCTCAATGTTCTAAAACGTAATACCGATTTAAAAACTGCCCTTACCGCATAGGTACTATGCATACGCACAGTCCTGGCTGAGATACGGAGTCATGATGTGGGGAAATAGCGTCAATTCCGAAGAACTATTTATCATGCAAAAAAAATGTATTAGAGTAATTTTTGACCTCGGCAACCGGGACAGCTGTCGACCATATTTCATAAAATATAATATTTTGACCTTACCTTGCCTATACATACTAGAAGTTTGTTTATTCGTGAGGAAACATCTAAACTTTTATACACAAAAAACATATAAATCGACTCGACATAAATCTAAACTGGCCTTATCGCAACACAGAACGAAACTATTCTCTAATAGCCCACATTACGCATCAACAATAATATTTAACAAAATTCCCGATTGCATTAAAAATATTGAATCCGACATTAAATTTAGGAAAGAGCTACAGACCCTGTTAACCCAGAAGGGATTTTATGAGGTTGAGGAATTTTTAGCCACCTAGTTTGTACCTAGTTTGACATAATTTAATAATTAATTGTATTGTAACTACTTGACATATTTTTACTTAATAATTTTATTTGTGAAATCTGATATTGTAATGTTCTAATTTTAATGAATATGCTGCTATGTGATTGTCTTATGTTTAATTTTAATAAATTTAATAACAATGTAATAATTAAGATAAGGTAACTTAATGTAATGCATTTTTAACTATTGTAATTTATTTAATGTGTATGTACTTGCTTTGCCCTAACAGGGCTGAAATGCAAATAAATAAATATGAAATATGAAATATGAAACGAAAAGGCCAAATTCGGACTTCCAAATTCGGCCACCCATCCAGTTACCGACTTGGGTCAACTTTGCTTAATCTTAAACTTAAACTTTGCAATCACAATCGAAAGAAAGAAAAGAAAGAAAGAAAAAACATTTCTTTTCCAATTTTGCCACATTTGCCGTTACCTCAAGGGTATGCTACCACGGCGCCTCCATCACCACCACCAACAGCAATGATCTAAACTACCAAGGTGACAGAAGCGCCGGGACAACAGGAGTCATGTGTGGCACAACCCGAAAAAAGGCCCCAACTCAGCATACCTAATGCTGCATGATTTGAATATGCACAAGGGCAATATAAAAACCAGCAGCCATATTTTCAGCCGGCTTTTCAATTCGGGATTTTCAAACGACTGATATCAGCCTTGTTGCAAAGGCCACTCGTCCCTCGTCCCATTTCTTGAAGATACCGGTAAAATTACCAAATTGTACGACTGCATTTACAGTAAAATACCAGTTATTCCTCGGATATCTCCAGCATACCTATTTAGATTACCCAGAAAACTTTCGGCGAGCCGCATTCGAGACAATAATTGTCTAACGAGACCAGTTTTAGAGTATAAAAACGCATATTTTCCACAAAAGAAATAGTTAAAAAACCCCATTTAAGTACGTGTTTAAGAAGATTTTCCCAAGTGAATTGTCAATTGTTGGATAAAAACGTAGTTTTGTTGTACTAATAGCGTATACCTTACCGTTATTTGTGTTTAGCAGCTTTATTTGTGACACACGATTTTCTTCTTCTTCAACAAGGAAATAGAGATGATTTTTCTGTATAAAATTTTGTGTTTTTTTGGAGAAATTTTGGTTTGGAGTGTAGATAAAAAGAATTAGATAAGGTTTAAGAGACGGTATGGTTGCTTTGTGTTAGAAATGACGTATGACCTTTGATCTGGTAGCCGTTTCTACTTTACATGATGTTTTTTTTGTAAAATATGATAATAAACCGATTTCTTGTTTAGATAAATACACGGCATTATGTTTATATACACTTTTTAGAGGCTTAAGTTGTTGGGTTATGTGAATTCCGTAGTGGAAGTGGTTGTAATTTTTTAGTCTCGACATGACTTTTGTAATGTAGGGTAAGAACTAAGAACATTAAATAGATGTAAGTGAGGGTAATAGGTACTCTCACTTACATCTATTGAATGTTAGATATATTTAAAGTTAATCTATTAAACCCTCAGGGTAGGCCAAGGTAATGTATCTTTGGGTATGTTCCGATACACACTGCGAGCACTGTCAGGTGTGACGTCAATTTAGTAGGTATACTGCGAAGCCGTTCTTTTATAGTTAGCTATTATACTGGTTACTGTTTAAAACGGAAAGCAGTCAGCACTGACAAAAAATGGCGACGATTTATGACGTCATATATTTCCCTAAGATACTGCGGCAGTATATACTGTCAGTCCATAACGGAACGAATTTCTCCACAGTAAGAGCACTGAACAGTGCTCGCAGTGTATATCGGAACCTATTATCCTTCATTTTACTCTTAAAATTGTGTCAACTATCATTTTCCTCTCTCGCAATAAATATAAGTCGGATGTGTTTTCTTTACTCGAGAATTTAGTAAATTTATTATACTTATCTTAAATCCAAAATGCATCCACGCAACTATTTTATTTTATTTTTTATTCAAATACAAGTTAGCCGTCGACTGCGTGCAGGTAAGTGATGATGCAGTCTAAGATGGTAGCGGGCTAACCTGGTACTATATTAAACCAATACTTACCCCTAATCAGTGATATATGAGGTAAATGTATTTTAATGAGAAAATACCTAAATAACCATCAACTACCGCAAACCCAAGATTGACCACCAGGAATCGCCACTGCCTGGTAGGGGTACGGAAGTGGTATTGCCCATATACCCCTTATCGGTTTCTACACGGCATTGTACCGAAAGGCTAAATCGCTCGGCAGTTCGTCTTTGCCGGTAGGATGGTAACTAGCCACGGCCGAAGCCACCAGGCCAGACCAGAGAAAATTCAGAAATTATAAATTCCCGAATTGACCCTGCTGAGGATCCAACCCGAAACCTACCACTTATGATACAACAGCGCTCAACACTGCGCCATGGAGGTCATCAAAAGTCAAAACCAAATCCTGTTTGATTTTCTGGGACAAAGCCTTTATTTACTCTCTAGATCTTGAACTCTCTGATATAGATCGTGAGGTCCAGGCAAAAAATCACGTCGATCCGTGACTTCGTTGCGGCCTGGTTGAAGGACAAACCAACAAACAAAAAAACTTTCGCATTAAAGTGTAATATGGGCAGTTTCTAGGTAAACGATGTAAGTTAAACATTGATGTATCAGTTAGTCAGTCAGTCATAATACGTCAGTTTTTTTTAAAAAAAGAGGGCTACTAGAAAATTCCATGAATTTTCCTATCTTATTCTAAAGTGAAGAAGTATTTAAAGTATTTCCAAAAATAATAAAGTTTTCTTCGTAAAAGAAATTATACTTATTCTAATAGTTCATCAGTAAGAATTTTAAAGTATATCTATCTATTTTAAATTCTGTATGGGTCAATCTATGAGTGGTTCCAGCTAATTTTGGATTTATGTAACTCGCTGTAAACGATTTAGGTACGACCACATAGAGAGTGGACTTTCAAACATTACGAGTCCTTTTAGTACATATTTAATTAATAAATAGTTTAATTTTAGTTTACCACCAAATTAGTCGGTCCTCTAATTTTAGCTCTGAAATGAAATTATTGAATGAATGAAATGAAATATAAAACTAAAAATAAAAGTCGGCCTTATCGCTTTGAGGTGATCTCTACCAGGCAACCAAGTTACTTACGATTTAAAACCAGCGAGAAAGATTTAAGGCCGTACGCAAACTTAAAGAAACAAAACGCAGTTTAAAGTCAATTAAAGCCGGAGGTTAAGAAAAAAACCATAATCTGGATATTATTTTTTAATCTGCGCTAAAATTTGAAAAAGTAACAGGAGCTCTATAGATTTTCCTTCTCTTTATAACTCTGTGAGATTTTCAAAGTAAACGGCGCCCATCTTGAAAATAACCACAGCCGCTTTTCAAGTTTCAAAAATATAATACCTTCACGCGTCGCCGTGAAAAAGGCATAGGTGACAGAGAGACGGACAACGAAGTGATCATTAAAGGGTTCATTTTTCCCCCTTGAGGTACGGACTACGGAACCCTAAAAACATATAATTTCTTACGTTCACAGTTGCCATAGCCAGACATGGCCACAAAGTGTAGGATGGAAATTATTCAAATGGGCCTCGGTGCCCGAATTGTTCGCTTCGGAGAAGGAAAGCGACGAATTTAATTGCGGCCCACGACACATTGTTATCCTTTGAATTGGTCGCTCTGAGCTCGATGACGCCATGCCCACAACTCAAGATATGCTATATCTTTTTTTTTAAAGTGAAAACTTCTTTAGCCGCGTTGAGCACATTTTGGTAGGGGGTAAACTTGTAGATTCGCGTCACCGACATGCTCGCGTTGTTACGAAGACAAAAGGTCTTAAATATAAATATACTAAGGTTTATATTTTAATTTAAAACCAAAAAAAGAATTAAAAAAATATTTTAAATATTTTTTTTCACTTCTATCGGCAGTCCCTATGACTGCCATTTTATATATATATATATATATATATATATATATATATATATATATAGCGAGCAAACTAGCTGGTGGGTCACCTGATGTTAACTGATTACCGCCGCCCATGAACATTTGCAGCACCAGAGGAACCGCCAATGGGTTGCCAGCTTTTGAGATATTTGTTTAAAACAGCCCTTTGAAGAGCCCCATATTATAACCACGAGAAAAAACAGAAGATGGAAGCTGGTTCCATAATTTGCAGGTAATTTCCATACTAGTATTATAAATGCGAAAGTGTATCTGTCTGTCTGCTACGCTTTAACAGCCCATCTTTTCGACCGATTTTCATGAAATTTGGTACAGAGATAATGTTGTTTTACGGGGTATAACATATAGGTCCTTTGTCCCGTAAGTAGGTAACATAAAAGAGTGTCCGCGGGAATAGAAAAAAAATTAAACAACGCGGACGCGACGAATTGGAAGAACTGTAACCTTTGCAACCCAAAGTGGTTGTTTCAGGTGCTGAAATTTAACGGTAACCATTACTATCGAGGATGCAATCGACCCTTAGTCGTATGGGACTGCATCCGTCTCCTACAGAAGATATAACATAACAAAATATATTATATCTCCATTAATGTGTCACACGCCTAACGATCGGCATGCAAAGCGCATGCGCTTATCGCTTGCCACTAAATTGAGACGCGTGAGGCGAATAGACGAACTGACAGTTAGGTGTGGTCCACACGCCCTAACGATGACGCCCAGCCTAAAATAAATAAATTAATAAAAACGCTAAATAACGGTGGATATATAGTCCCCCGAGTCCCCGTGAAATGTCAAACGGGGATAAACTTCTCCTCTCCCCTGTTGCCGTGCTCTGAGAAGTGGATAAGTTAATTTTATCTCTTGTCAGTGGATAAAATCGGGGGATAAAATTTTTAACTCAGGCCCATGCTAGCCCTGCTGGGAGAAATTTATAAGCTAATAGAGATCATGACAAATCAATCAAATCAGCAACTCTTTATCAAACTAACTAAAAACGCGCTTCTAGTTTATGAAGTTAGTTATGAAAGTTTCGGTGAAATACATAGTTATGACGTCACCAAATTTCAAAATAAAAAATTTGAAAAATACCCCGGCTGAGTTTGTTGTGGGCTATTCACAGACCTGTGTGCTTAGCATGCGCACAACGAGATTATCTCGCGACGATAGAGAGAGATGTTGTCGTTGCCGGCAAATTTTTCATTTACCCTAACATGCACAAAATGCGGTAGGTGTACCCAAGAGAATATAACCACTACGTAGGTGTACTACAAGATAAAAATAGTCGACATGTAAAGGTTTGTAGAGAAAAATACCACAGATAAGAAATATTACTTTTATCGCTACTTTTGACGTAACGAGACATGTAACCATGTTAGCTTTGGTAGACAGAGAGAGATAACGGGTAGACATAATTTTACTCGTAGTGCGCATGTACCTATACAGTATATGTATATGTCATACAGGGCGCGTTTGGAACCCTCGTAGCTTTAGTTTTAAGTTACCGTGGTTAATTATCACCATTACGTCTTATACAGTCTTTGTAAACGTGACGTGCAGAAGGTGTACTGTGTAGGATATTTTGAAGAACCATACTTTGACTTTGAAAAATATAATTAAGCATTTAAAAGATGAAGCGAAATAAAAATGTTGTGAACGCAGCTTTAAATCGCTGGAGGTCTCGCATACCGCACAAAATTCCATCTTGTAACCGAATATATCGAATCCTGCCATTGGTACAAAGGAAATAATATAAAATATAATATTCAATATTACAGTATTCAATATAACATAACTATCCATTGTTACTTGTATTTTATTAAAGAAAAAAAAATAACAAGGAAATATAAGCCTTATTTCTTTTACATTAGGTTATTGTAACTTGGCACATGGCGGCCATTTTTAAAACAATGTCAATAAATATTGAAGTGCGCAAGTTTGCGTTTAAATTGATTAATTTATCGGGAAATTACTATTGTATGTAAGTCTTTATTGTATGTGTATTTAAATTAGATGGATATACAAATGTATATAGTTTTTATATCATAAAAAACAAAGGTATTTTCTAAGAAATAGGTAAGTAACTTAGATAGGTGCTTTGAAATCTAATAATTCAATCCCAGACTACAAAATAAAAGTAGATATCGTAAAAGGAATACCTATTTGAAGACCACAATGGGAAAAAAAGGATTGTCAGAAAAAGATAACTTTGAATAAAGCGGAATCCTAAGTTTAAAAATCTCTTATTTAAAAATGTAATAAGTATTAACCTTATAGTTACCTATATGACTAAAATATAATTTTCTTCGAAATATAAAGAGATACATTCATAATAATTAGACCTTCATACACTCTAACAGCGACGGTTATTGATAATACCGTATCGGCAGTGAGATATACTCAAATTCAAATACCATTAGATGGCACTGACGCAAATTAAGATTTTAACTGACATTCCTTGTTCTTCCCGTGTACCTAGTCCTCATTTGAAAAATTATTCTAAAGATTCAAACAACAGCCAAATTGTTTCGAAGATACAGCAAGATATTATGTACTTGATAATGCCTGCGACTTCATCTACGTTGATTACGTCTTTTCGTGCGGGAATGTAACCTATTACCTACTAACCTCCATAACAAACGTGAAAATCGGTTTAAAAGATGGGCCGTTAAAGCGTAGCAGACACAGTGTATACAGACTTACTTACACACTTTAGTGTTTATAATATTAGTATGGAAGTATGGATTATTTTACCACGAAGTACTGAATTACATTGTCCACGTGGATAATGATTTATTTTTAATATAGCATGAAAATTCATTGTTATTCCAGCATAAAAGTAAGAAGCATACTTTCAGGAATATAATAATTACTTGGTGCATAGTGCATACCACCCTACCGGCAAAGGCGTGCCGCCAAGAGACTTATGCCCGTTTGCACTAAACTCAAGTTAGGCTTGTCCTAGTTAAGATACACCTAGGCTTAAGAACGGCCTAGCAAAAAAATTCGTTTGCACTGACAGTCTTGTCCTTGCTGTGTCGTAACTTAAGCATTGCCTAGTTAGGCATCTCTAGGAACGAATGGAATGAATGATTGTTTATGGTTTTTTTAAAAAAATATATCTTGCAAAGTAATGTAAACACTAGAATATTTTTTTACCTTATCTTGTCATAACCTCAGGCATGAGTTGAATAGAGACAAAAGCTAAAACATTGGTGTATTTTATTTTATTGGTTTATATATTGCACAGGTGACATTATGTACGTGGAGTTGAAGGTTATTTATTTTACGGGATTTTATAAATCAGCAATTAAAATGGAAAGACAAATAAATAAACGAAAAAGAACTGCCAATTTTACGGCAGAGGAGAAGTTGCGGTTTGTACGGTTGTTGTGCGAAGAGGGGCAGTGCATTATTTCCAAAGTAACATCGATACTGCATCAAATAAAGAGAAAGAACAGGCTTGGGCAAAAATCACCCAAATTCACAATTCCAGTGGTGACATAATGAGAAAGAAGGAGAAAGAATCTAATAAATCTTGTGCCATTTTGCTTGTGATCAGTGTAGTGTTCTACCTAAATAACAATCACAATAACAATGTAGGTACTCTGTGGTTGTGATACCTATCAACCACAGAGTAGGTACATATCAACCGTGAGACCAATCAAAATGGTCCACAGACTACAAAAAATTCAACTTAAGTATCGCCTAACGCTTGGGCGCTTACTAATCGGGCTCATAAAGTTAGGCATCTCCTAAGTGGATTTAGGAATGGCCTAAGGTTAGTGCAAGCTTTTTAAACGCTAGGATAAGCCTAAACAAGTTGGGCAGGAAATTAGGCGATTCCTAAGTTTAGTGCAAACGGGCATTAGCGTTCCGGTACAATGCCGTGTAGAAACCGATTAGGGGTATGGCCTGTCGGTTTGATAACTGTCATGCCCTTATCAGTTTAGCCCGCCATCTTAGACTGCATCATCATTTACCATCAGGTAAAATCGCAGTCAAGGGCTAACTTGAAGTGAATAAAACAATTTTTTTTTAATTGCAAGATAGGCTTGTGCGTGACAAAGCAATGATGAGGTCTAGGTTGAAGCGCGCCCGCCTAGAAGATGCCTATTCACTCTTGCCTTGAACTTCATAATTAGCACGTTTAGATTCTCCGTCTATCATTTTTCTTACTCTGTGTAGCCATGGACACTTTGGTCTGAGGCCTTACTCACTGCTAACGCTTAAAGCAATACCTACTTAAGTAATAATTACTCAAAATAACAGTTCGATGTCACGTACATTGACGGATTCCTAAAATCATACTAATATTATAAATGCGAAAGTGCAGTTTGTTTGTTGGTTTGTTCTTCAATCACGCTGCAACGGCGCAACGGATCGACGTGATTTTGAGGAAGTTGAGGAGTTGAAATTGAGGAGTTCCCGCGGGAATCAACAAACTTTAACCACACGGACGAAGTCGCGGGCATCAGCTAGTAAATTATAAATTATACTTAGTCAGTAGAAAATATAAATACCATTAATAATTATTTAAATAGTCTTTGACAGAATAAAATTGGCGGGCCAGTAACCAACCAATGATTTTAGTTTTAAATCATTATCCCGGAAAATTAAGGAGTTCCCGCGGGAATTAAAAAAACTTAAACCACGCGGACGAAGTTGCGGGCATCAGCTAGGTAGTACCTACTTAATATTAAAAAACCGGCCAAGTGCGAGTCGGACTCGCGCACCTCGGTTCCGTACAAACCTGTAGTAAGTTTTAAATTATTAAAAAAAACTACTTACTAGATCTCGTTCAAACCAATTTTCGGTGGAAGTTTGCATGATAATGTACATCATATATTTTTTTTAGTTTTATCATTCTCTTATTTTAGAAGTTACAGGGGGGGGGGACACACACATTTTACCACTTTGGAAGTGTCTCTCGTGCAAACTATTTTAAAAAAATGATATTAGACACCTCAATATCATTTTTGAAGACCTATCCATAGCTGATACCCCACACGTATGGGTTTGATGAAAAAAAATTTTTTGAGTTTCAGTTCTTAGTATGGGGACCCCCAAAATTTATTGTTTTTTTTCTAGTTTTGTGTGAAAATCTTAATGCGGTTCACAGAATATATCTACTTACCAAGTTTCATTATTATAGTTCTTATAGTTTCGGAAAAAAGTGGCTGTGACAGACGGACGGACACACAGACAGACAGACAGACAGACATGACGAAACTATAAGGGTTCCGTTTTTGCCAAATTTGGCTACGGAACCCTAAAAACTGTCTGGCTGCTACGCTTTCACGGGCCATCTGTCAGATAAGTTTGTCGGACTATAATATGTTGAAATGTACCAAAAAACCTATACTAATGCTGAATTAAAATTTAAAATTTGGAACGTAGGCTGCAGGTACATACAAGCCCATAACATTACCATAGATCACCATAAACGACTATAATAACAGTTTATGGTCATTAATAACAGACGCGAACATTATAGTTTTCGGTCAATATGGCTATAAGGTGACATTTTGTATTGCTTTCCTGCTATTCAAATCTATAGTAATCAAATATCATACTAATATTACAAATGCGAAAGTGTGTTTGTTTGTTGGTTTACTGGTGTCCTTCAATCACGCCGCAACGGTGCTACGGATCGACGTGATTTTTGGCATGGGTATAGTTGAGGACCTGTAAAGTGACATAGGCTACTTTTTATCCCGGAAAACTAAGGAGTTCCCGCGGGAATCAAAATAATTAAACCGTGTGGACGAAGTCGCGGGTATCAGCTAGTAAATATTATAAATGCGAAAGTTTGGATGGATGTATGGATGTATGGATGGATGTTTGTTATCTACTCATTCACGCCCGAGCGGCTGAACGCATCTGGATGAAATTTGGCACAGAAATAGATTATATAGTCTGGAATAACACATAGGCTACTTTTTATCCCGAGAAACTAAGGAGTTCCCGCGGGAACCAAAAAACCTCAATCCACGCGGACGAAGTCGTGGGCATCAGCTAGTATTACCTATATTTGTGCAAACGTGTGTTTGTCTGTCTGACTGAGAGAAATACACACTTTTGGTAGCCCACAAGTCTGTAGTATTAGCTATTTTTGTAATACTAGCTGATGCCCGCGACCATTGACTTACCAATACATTAGACGCACCATCGAAACGCAAAAAACGGCACGGTCAAATTGTGCACAAATAGGTATTCTGAACAATTTTCGCCTCAGTCGCACATGAGTACACTAGGCGACAAAATGTCGTAATGTGTCGAATTGTTGGTAAATCGATGCCCGCGACTTTTCCATAATAAAATTAGCCTGTGTTATTCCTGACTATAATCTATCTTTGTGCTTTTGATCCAGATCCGTTCAGCCGTTCTGGGGTGATTGAGTTACAAACATCCATTCATCCATCCAAACTATCGCAATTTATAATACTAGCTGATGCCCGCGACTTCGTCCGCGTGGAATAAGTTTTTTGATTCCCGCGGGAACTCCTTAATTTTCCGGGATAAAAAGTAGCCTATGTGCTATTCCAGACTAAAAACTATCTCTGTACTAAATTTCATCCATCCTTTCAGCCGTTCCGGCGTGATTGAGAAACAAACATCCAACCATGCATCCATACATCCATCCAAACTTTCGCATTTATAATATTTACTAGCTGATGCCCGCGACTTCGTCCGCGTGGATTGAGGTTTTTCGGTTCCCGCAGGAACTCTTTAATTTTTCGGGATAAAAAGTTGCCTATATGTGCTATTCCATACTATAATCTATCTCTGTGCCAAATTTCATCCAGATCCGTTCAGCCGTTGGAGCGTGATTGAGTAACAAACATTCATCCATACATCCATCCAAACTTTCGCATTTATAATATTTATATTTGACTAGCTAATGCCCGCGACTTCGTCCGCGTGGATTGAGGTTTTTCGGTTCCCGCAGGAACTCTTGAATTTTCCGGGATACAAAGTAGCCTATGTGTTATTCCACACTATAATCTATCTCTGTACCAAATTTCATCCAGATCCGTTCAGCTGTTGGGGCGTGATTGAGTAACAAACATCCATCCATACATCCATACATCCATCCAAACTTTCGCATTTATAATATTTATATTATTTGATTAGTAATACAATGGATACGTAACTCAGAAACGAAATCTCGGTAGCAAGGTTTTTCTGCATTCCTTTATGAGGTCTAAGAGGTCTTTGCCCAGCAGTGGGATATTAATAGACGTACAATTTAACCGAGTCAGGGCAGGCATTAGTAATTTAATCAATACAAACCGTTGGATACATATTTATAAGCTCAGGAAAGATGTCATGCATTATTTACACATTTGTCGCCTAATGTGAGTGTAAACTGGTTATTAATATGATATTTACATTATAAATAACTATATTATAGTAATTAATGTCAGTTTATCGAATAATATTAATATCGATTAATCAAAATATGAGCATAATTTGATGATGGAAACTTTAAAAAGACTAAAAGATGCCTGCGACTGCGTATGTAAAGATTTAGGTTTTTAAAATTCAAATAGGAATACTTTCGTTTTCCAGGAAAATGCCCTATCCTATGTCCTTCCCCGGGATGTAATCTATATCTGTACCAAATTTCGTCAAAATTGGTCGAACAGATGGGCCGTGAAAGTATAGCAGACAAAAATTTAAAAAAAAATTAAGTAGGTACTAGAGGTTGCCCGCTACTTCGTCCGCGTAGATAAGGACTTTTTGACTCCCGCGGTAACTCTTAAATTTTCTCACCTGTTGGTACTTAAGTGATGATGCAGTATAAGATGGTAGCGGGTTAGCTGTTAGGGGCATGGCAGTTATATTAAACCCATACCCCTATTCGGTTTCTACACGGCATCGTACCGGAACGCTAAATCGCTTGGCGGCACGCCTTTGCCGGTAGGGTGGTAAGTGGTAACTAGCCACGGCTGAAGCCTCCCACCAGGCCAGACCAGTTAAAATTCAGAAATTATAAATTTCCAAACCCTGCCGGGGATCGAACCCGGGACCTCCGCACGTTAAGGCAACAGCGCTCAACACTGCGCCACGGAGGTCGTCAAACGACCGGCATTTTTACTGTACCACTGGTTTGGAAAGCAAGATTTTACTGAAAAGAACCAGCAAGAATCTCAGCAGTTGCTCTTTTTATAGAGCAAAACAACAGTCGAATTAACATCGAGTAGGTGGAACACCCAACCTACCAGTTTTGCAATAATGTCATCGTAATATGATCCTAAACTTCCACAAACCCACAGATTGTCTATAAATCGACAATAAACTCATATAATGTAACTAAATTGTCGTTATTTAAGGCGCCATCATTCACCGCTGAGTTTATGGGTGTAAAATGACGCCAAAATGACCATTAATTTGTATGCATAATATCAGGTGACACTGGGTTTGCTTTTAACTGAGATGTACGAAACCACAGATGAAATAATCGCTTTTAATTCAATTCAATTCATTTATTTAAAACATGTAGGACACACATAGGTGTCTCTTATGTTACGTATGTTTTGACTCTACCACCGGTTCGGAAACCAGATTCTGCTGAGAAGAGCCGGCAAGAAACTCAGCTGTTGCTCTTTTTTTTTTTTAAACAATATATTACATTATATACGTAAGTATGTAAATTAAATACAATAGTGTAAGTTGTCCTGTGGGGAGCTTGACCCAGAGTTGGTTGCTTCCATACAACTTTGTCTTTGTTTCATCTTGGGCCAGGTACTTGTACAGAATTCCAAAAAATAGCATAAAATCATAGAAAACAAAATAAAATATGCTTTTTGGCAGTTTTACAGTGAATAAGAGGTACAAAAATAAAATGTTTAATTAGGTACATTTGTAGAATAGCGACTCTCGCAGCGCATCCATCCATCAATCTGACTGCTGTTGGATATTTTATGGTTAATTCCATAGGCTTAGAATGAGCGTAGCGAAAAAATTCTATGTCTATGGTTAATTCACATTTCCCAGGTAATTTTATGTCAAATGTCATCATGACACGTGTAATATACGTCAATGTCAAAATGGACGCATGTTGTTGCGCTTTTATTTTGCAAAATAATTTCGCATTGTACCTCGTAAATTGAACTTTTTAGTAAGAAATAAAGAAAAAAATGTTACTATTTTATGACCCCGAACATTTTGAAATACCGTACAAATACCTGGCCCAGGCTCCATAAAAATTTGAAACAACCCCATTGTATAATAGCCCCGACTCAACAAGTGATCTTTTACGTTTTTTTCAAATTTGTGTAACATGATAGATTGATTTGTTTACAAGATAGGATTAAGAAAACTAGCATAAATCCTACTGCCTAGTGCCTAGCTATCCTAGCCATTTTTTTTTTGGTATCGGGGGAAATCTTCCGAGTCAACTCGGGAATTGCTCAATGTCCAATTTGCTCAAACGAAACGGGTTTATACTCTACGTTTCTGACACGAACGGCTACGCTGTTGTCTTAACCTGCTGAGGTCCCGGGTTCGATCCCCGGCAGGGTCAATTTGGGAATTTATAATTTCAGAATTTTCCCGGGTCTGGCCTGGTGAGAGGCTTCAGCCGTGGCTAGTTACCACCCTACCGGCAAAGACGTGCCGCCAAGCGATTTAGCGTTCCGGTACGATGCTGTGTAGTAATCGAATAGGGGTATGGATTTAATACGAGTATATGTACCGGTGGTAGAGTCTTAACGTTTCATAAGTGACACAAGTTGCTACGTGAAATAAATAAATCATTTATCATTTATTTAACTGTCATGCTACTAACAGGGAAGCCCGCCACCATCTTAGACTGCATGATCACTTACCCTCAGGTGAGATCGCAGTCAAGGGCTAACTTGTAGTGGATAAAAAAACCAAAGCACTATACGTAATTTAAATAAAAGCTTGTAATAAAAAGCATTAATTCCCAAGCGTGTCTATAAAAGTATTTGTATCGACGTCCATTTGACACATCCGTGCTGCCCGACAATGTTGAACAATACAATGTGCGCCTACGCTTACTTGTTATTCATAAATATGCGAAAGTCAACCTTAGCATATAAAGAATAGAGGTTATAGAAGTGTAGAAGGGTCTAGGTGATTTAGTATAATCGATTCATAGTGATAAATGACCACAATAAATGTATTTCCACCTAAGGCCATTATTTTTATGCTGGTTTAAATTGTAACCTCAATTGTAACTATTGTTTGTAGTTTCTCTATTTTTCTTAAATTTAGGTATAGTTTGTGTGTGACCCTTAAAGTCAATAATTGGATGGATAATTCAAATTATTTTAATTAACAACCAAAACGTATCCAAATCAAAAGGTTTTTATTCCAATGAACTTCAAGTGCTATTGAATTGTCATGTGAATCTACCACTGGTTCGGAATGCCATTCAAAAATTTGAGTCCCACTCCCAAGTAGTCAAATCCACATTATTTTATAATAAACCAATCCCAGCTTTTTCAGGAGCTTTTAAGAATCCATTAAAATTATTTTTATGGCTTCCTAAAAGCTTTTCTGTCTGTCTGTCTGTCTGTCTGCTACGCTTTTACGGCCTATCTTTTCAACCGATTTTGAACAAATTTGTATTATAGACCTACATGCGTGTGGTGATGGATAGGGTGTTAAGATGCAAACTAACGATATGTAATACACAGACTCGATCATTTATTATGGAAGAAACACAATAACATATAAGATATATTAAATTAATTGCAATGTAACAAGATAACAACAACTAAATCCATAACCACTCGCAACCAAGGTATAGATAGGTCTACTTTCTGAAACACTTGCTACTCAAGGCAAATCTGAGTATCGAATGGTTAAAGACTTTGAAGTTGCTATAATGTAAATTCCAAAGCAGTATTGTGACGTCACGCCATTAATGGCGGAAAACCACGCGTATAGACAACTTTGCCGCGCCACAGGTTCAGCGCCATCTGTAGTCAGCAAGCGGCACTAACATCGAGCGGCGCTGTCGTCAAGTGGCGCTCACATTTGGTAGAAAGATAGGGAAGGACATATTATGCTACTTTTTATCTCAGAAGATTGCGGAGTTTCCGCGGTAATAGCACAGAATAGGTAAATAGGCTACTTTCTAATCTCTATCCCAGAAAATTAAGGAGTTCCCGCGGGAATAAAAAACAAATTAATCAACGAAGTCGCGGGCATCATCTAGTTGTACAAATATAATATAGCTGTTTTATAATACAAGTTTAATAAAGACGTTAAAGCTTTCACGTCTGTATGCGCTTGCGCAGGCATCGGCCAATTATCATGTAAAACAAACTGTGCCGGGGACGCGCACTGTGGGCCGTTTTGACTTTTTTTTTACTTTTTCTGTAAGTATGTTCAATGTTGGACAACTGTGGATTTATTTTACTACAGATAAAATAACATTGGACTATAATGAAACGGCGAACGTTTAGAATCTGTACCTAGATCTATGGGTAAATCTTCATTTGAAAATCTAAAATAAATAGTTACTTAAGAAAGAAATTAAAAAATGTAAATTATAATAAATGTTTCCAAAATATGTTTCTTACTTAAGACGATTTTCATAATATTTTCATTTTGAGTTTTCTTGGGATAATAATGTAGGTAATTTCTAGATCTAGATCCTTCCGTCTACAACCATACCAGCTTTAGGTACATAGGAAAGTCAAAGACCTCTATCAATTCACTGTCACTTGAAAATTTCGGATTGCAAGAAAGATTTAAAATCTTATAAAAAAATCCTTACTAATATTATAAATGGGAAAGTGAGTTTGTTTGTATGTTTGTTCCGCTTTCACGCCGTAACTACTGAACGGATCTGGATGAAATTTGGCATAGAGATAGATTATAGTCTGGAATAGCACATAGGCTACTTTTTATCCCGGAAAATTAAAGAGTTCCCGCGGGAACCGAAAAACCTCAATCCACGCGGACGAAGTCGCGGGCATCAGCTAGTAAAATATACTTAGTTAAAATAATATGGCGGCAATTCTCTAGTATAATATACTAAGCTTTTCAGGCCAAATTAGCTGAACTTACATCTTACATCGATGCTAAATCTTAGAGAATTTAAAGAGCTAAAACGATTTATTTAAGGGTGTAATGGCACAAACATCGTAGGTACAATGACAAAACAAACACGCATTTCCATAGTAAGCGAGCCGGACAGACAGCCAGACATTTATATTAACTCGAGAATAACTTATCTCGGTTATCATAATCTAACAAAAGATCACAATAGACTGTTACAGCATCATCAATATATTACGGTGTAGGACGCCTGAATGGGTTTGATACTTGGTTTACCGTTTAAATTAGTAACGGCGTGATTAATTGTTTCTAGTCTTATTGAAAATAACGAAGAGCTTTTTCTTTGCGTTTTATTGAAGATTTTTAACTTAATCTCTTTAACATCTCATTTATAAAATATACAACAAACGTTTAATAAATTGCAAAAATAATATGATAATAACGAACAATAATAAATAATTAATTGATTAACTGGCCTAAGTCATCCTAGAAAGAAGTCTCAATTTTATTTCTATTAATAATAACATTTAAAAGTTCGTCAATGTCCTCAACCATTAAAGTTTCTAAGTAGTTTAAGATATGACGTAAAACATAGAAATAATAAGTTACAATTTACATTTTTCACTAACGCAGTTGAATTCTTTATAATGGATGATATAAGAATATTATTATGTAAGGATTATTTAGTAACCTATGGGCTTGTTTCACAATGGCCAAGTAAATAACTGACGAATAAATTTAAAATGTTACTCGGATATTGAGAAACTGGGCCTGTTTGAAAGTGGGATTGGAGTACACTTAAGAGTCCGTATATTGTTAGGATTTTATTAGTACCATCTATATCCAGTATAAGTCCAAGTATCAAAGCTGTTCAAGAGCGGTAAATTCTAACAATCCAGATGCACGGAGGTGTGAGCTGTGAATTACAGTCGCAGCGGGGCGGTTCCTCGAACTGATGAGCCGATACCGTGATACCTAATGCTTCCACGAGCACTGACGGACGCACGTACCTGCACTGCACACTACCACGTATCTACACTACACACTACACTCACTACACACTATATGTGTCTACACTAAACTCTACATACCATCATCAAACCGTATCGTCGCTGTCTTCTTAAGTCTTAGCCGATACCTACTGTGATACCTTATGCTTCCACGACCACTGACGGACGCACATATCTGCACTACACACTATATGTATCTACACTACACACACCTACACTAAACTCTACATACCATCATCAAACCGTATCGTCGCTGTCTTCTCAAGTCTTTAGCCGATAACGTGATACCTAATGCTTCCACGAGCACTGACGGACGCACGTACCTGCACTACACACTACCACGTATCTGCACTACACACTACCACGTATCTACACTACACACTACACGCATCTGCACTGCAATTTTAACTAACAGTAACAGCGCGGGAATTTAGAAATCTTTATCCACGCGGACGAAGTCCCGGGCATCATCTCATATTTAATAATAAAAAAACTAGTTGATTTCATAGTTATCCCGGGTAAAATCTTGTAGCAAAATAGGCTTTTATTAAGACGTAACAACAAGAAACAAGATAGAATGCAAAACCTCAATTCAGCGTGAAATTAGAGATATTATCTATAGTCCCACAAACTTACGAGTATCATGACAGGGCAGGGTTTGGAAATTTTTAATTTCTGAATTTCCCTGGTCTGGCCTGGTGGGAGGCTTCGGCCGTGGCTAGTTACCACCCTGCCGGCACAGACGTGCCGCCAAGCGATTTAGCGTTCCGGTACGATGCCGTGTAGAAACCGAATTGGGGTTTAATATAACTGGCGTGCCCCTAACAGGTTAGCCCGCTACCATCTTAGACTGTGTCTGCATCATCACTTACCATCAGGTGAGATCGCAGTCAAGGGCTAACTTGTAGTGGATTAAAAAAAAATGTCAGTCACTCAGTTTCTCCTTTTATATGGACAGAGCTGTTGATAAAATAAATAACGAATGCCTAACCAAGCTATCGAGGCAATCGAAACAATTTAGTTGTACCCACAGAAGGTGTCAGGTTTGAATTGCGTCACAGCGGGGCTTCCCCGCGGGCTCGGCGCGGGACTGATGATGCGGTGTCGAGCGGCCTCAGGCCTAATGGCTTGGAGCCCTGTGATGGATGCATCTTGTACGGTTAGCTTAGCTGTCTATACATAGCGAGTGTTAATTTGAAGAACCCCTGACATTCACCTTTAACTATTAATATATTGTGGCCGATTCATGTGTAACACAATCTCTAAACTAAACTAAAATGGTAGCTTTAAATCTAGTTCTGTCCCTTACCGTAGGGAGTATTATGAAAGGGTTAGCAATATTTGTAATGCTCTAATTTTAGTTTAGTTTAGAGATTGTGCACTACAAAATCAGCCCCATTATCTACTAGCTGATGCCCGCGACTTCGTCCGCGTGGTTTAAGTTTTTTTGATTCCCTCGGGAACTCCATAATTTTCCGGGATAAAGTCTATGTCACTCTCCAGGTCCTCAACTATACCCATGCCAAAAATCACGTCAAGGACAAACCAACAAACTAATAAACCAACAAACCAACAAACAAACAAACTTTCGCATTTATAATATTAGTAGGCATGATTGTCTACCTATACTATATACTATACTATCTAAATTAATATTATAAATGCTAAAGTTTGATTGGATGGATGCATGGATGGATGTTTGTTACTCAATCATGCCAAAACGGCTGAACGGATCTGCATGGGCACAGATATAGATCATAGTCTGGAATAGCACATAGGCTACTTTTTATCCCGGAAAATTAAGGGGTTCCCGCGGGGACCAAAAAACCTGAATCCACGCGGCCAAAGTCATGGACATCAGCTAGTTTTAAATATTTTCAAAATTTTTGCCTGTTTTTTAAAGTTATCAATGGTCGCTATAAGATTATATAACTAAGTTGTAATAAGTATAATAAGACAATAGATCATTGTATTACGGTTGGCTTCCTATTAAATAAAATAAAATTAAAATTAACTTTTCGGAGTTATGCGTAATCTCATCTCTGCTGAGGGTCGTGACCCCATTCCATTAATCACATAATGGCAGGGGTTTTCTTATAATAATGCGGTGGGTTCCCAGGTCCTTCCGCATACGAATCTTCTAAGAGTACTATTTCATCTCTTAGGTGACTAACGATTATTATTAAAAGTTAGAGAAAAGGTTTAAAGAGTTCCCGTGGGATTTAAAAAAACCTATCCCTCGCAGGCATCAGGTAGTGAGATCAGCTAGCTGCATATTATCAAAAAGTTAAATTAATCAAAACAAGTAATTCATTAGAAGATATCTTTATTACAACAATTTAAGCTACAAGTAAAGCCATTAAAGCGCTTTAAGCTATAAAATTACACCTCTACGCAGATAGGCGACGTCCACTGTGAGGAGTAAATCAAACGAAGTAAACCCGTGTAACCTTACACCGACGCATTACAATAACATAAATAACGCTATTACACTATAAATTAGACAAGTCCTGGACGTTAAAAATAGACATACATTAAGCTACGAGGTTTCTTACCTACTCGACAGTCGTTGTTATGAATTATTGCAAAAAAAAAGGAATGTTTTCAGGGTTGTGTATGGATGTGAGTTTCTTTATTCCGACATAACTTTTAAATGCCTGAACAGATTTGGATGTATGAATCGTTACAATCCTTACGTCCTCCAGAGTGACAGTGGCTATAAATTTAAAAAAAAACAATATGGCAATGGACGGGTGTTTAATTTTTCAAATTATTTTACCTAATTTACTTTCGTACCCAATTAAAAACATCGGATAAGAACAAAACAATGTTACAAAATAAACATGATGGGATGCCAAAGTTGTAGGTTTATTGGAAAAGCTATAGAATAAAAACAACTCCTCGATTACAATCCAATTCTTTTATTTTTTAATAATATCTCAAATTAGAAGTTAGATACTTCATTCTAGCATGATCCTAGCGAGAACTAAGTAAGTAGCACTAAATTTCATACGTAGATCTCACTCGAAATTTTCTTGCCATCTTACTGAGAAAGAATGTATACCTTGATACTTGCCAACTTGTATACTTACTTTGTTATTAGCTAAGTTTTCTATTGTATAATTTCCTTTGTGGTGTACAATAAAAGTATATTCATTCATTCACTGATTCAAAGAAGAAAGTTTAGTCGTGTTAGTTTTTTTCTTTTCTTCTGTTAATTCTAGCAAGTCTAATATTAAAATTAGCATGATATTTTCAAGTAAGAAATTTTAATTTTCTTGCCTTTTTCCCCCATATTTTCTTTCTTCTCTCCTATTTATTCGGGCGAGCGTGTACCAGTCCTATAGAGCATGGTTGTAAAGGAATGCTAGGAGCGCGGCTGGCTGCGGGATAACTCAATCTAACACTTTACACACTTGGCTTAAAACACGCGTGTTATGCTAATGTGGGAAAGAAGATGTTATTTGAATAGTCTTTTTATTCTATCACAAGTTAGATTTTGATAGCGATGTTACCTTTAGGTAAATGATGAATAATGATGCAGTCTAACATGGTAGCAGGATTACCTAACCTTACAGCATGCAATATTTTAAAACTAAAATCAGCTGTTACAAATTAACGTACTAAAAATGAATGACAGATCAAATTAAATAGAAAATAAATAAATTTACGTTAAAAAAGAAACAATGAAAATATTCATGATTATTACGTTAAATCATATCATAATAATCATAGGTACCTTCTTTTATTATAAATGCGAAAGTGTGTTTGCTTTTTGGTTAAATGGTTTGTTGGTATGTCCTTCAATCACGCTGCAACGGAGCAACGGATCGACGTGATTTTTGGCATGGGTATAGTTGAAGACCTGGAGAGTGACATAGGCTACTTTTTTTCCTGGAAAATTAAGGAGTTCCCGCGGTAATCAATAAAACTTAAAACCACGCGGACGAAGTCGCGGGCATCACCTAGTATCTAATAATTCCATTGGTCATATTACATTTTATATAGATTTGCCTACTCATGAATTAAAGGCTTTGTCCTTTAAAAAATCTTGTACCTATTAATGGATTCTTAAATTTATGATAGTTTTCAATATAAATAAAACCGGCCAAGTGCGAGTCGGACTCGCGCACCGAGCGTTCCGTACAAACCTGTAGTAAGTTTTACGATTTATGACGTATTAAAAACAAGACGAAATGAACCGCAAAACTAACTTTGTTTGTAGAGGTTTATTGTTAATATCAAAAAAAACTATGCTAGTTAGAGCGTTGGTTTTATTTTTCCTGTAAAATATACATAAGCTTCTATTAACCATAATTATTTCAGATTTTTCAATTGGTAAACTTCGGAGATAAGGGGGGGGGAACGGTATTTTTTTCGACATTTTGCCCCATTAATCAAAAACTATTATGCGTAAAAATAACTAAAAATCTGTTTTAGAATGTAGAAGTAAAGCCCTTTCATATGATATCCCACTCAGTATAGTTATCATACTTTGAAATTTCAAACCCCCGATTTTCCCCCTTTTTTAATTAAACTAAAAGTAATTTTCGTTTTTTTTTTTATTTTAATGATGTTAGGCCACTATTATACACAACTATTCCAAATTTCATGTCGATAGCTTTAATAGTTACTGAAATAATCGACTGTGACGGACGGACAGACGGACGGAGAAAGTCGCACCATAAGGGTTCCATTTTTACCATTTTGGTACGGAACCCTAAAAAGGTTTTGTCCTTTAAAAAATCTTGTACCTATTATTGGATTCTTTCTTTTTTTTTTTTTTTATCCACTACAAGTTAGCCCTTGACTGCGATCTCACCTGATGGTAAGTGATGATGCAGTATAAGATGGTAGCGGCCTAATTCTTAAATTTATGATAGTTTTCAATATTAAAAATGCTTTCTGGCAGCATGCTATATAGAATGCAAGTCATAACAAAGGCGCTAATACCAACTATTACCTATTCTGTGCTAATACTTACGTTTTAAAACTATCCAAAAAATGCGTGAGAAACCTTCAGTTCTATGGTACATCAACTATTCCAGTATCATAATGAAACCTGATCGGAACCTGTGAACTCTGAGGCGTAGTTTAACATTTTCATCGGAACGGACGTCCTAGCGTACACATGTGTCACTTGTTATTGCTCTCATATAGCTTGAGGGTTCAGGGTTCCGTCGGTGTAATCCAAATATTTAACGGCCAACTGAAAATGGAACATTTCAAAGCTAGTTAAAATAAATATTAAAACCGGCCAAGTGCGAGTCGGACTCGCGCACCGAGGGTTCCGTACAAACCTGTAGTAAGTTTTAAATTATTAAAAAAAAACTACTTACTAGATCTCGTTCAAACCAATTTTCGGTGGAAGTTTGCATGGTAATGTACATCATATATTTTTTTAGTTTTATCATTCTCTTATTTTAGAAGTTACAGGGGGGGGACACACATTTTACCACTTTGGAAGTGTCTCTCGCGCAAACTATTCAGTTTAGAAAAAAATAATATTAGAAACCTCAATATCATTTTTGAAGACCTATCCATAGATACCCAACACGTATGGGTTTGATGAAAAAAAAATTTTTGAGTTTCAGTTCTAAGTATGAGGACCCCCAAAATTTATTGTTTTTTTCCTATTTTTGTGTGAAAATCTTAATGCGGTTCATTGAATACATCTACTTACCAAGTTTCAACAGTATAGTTCTGATAGTTTCGGAAAAAAGTGGCTGTGACATACGGACGGACAGACAGACAGACAGACATAACGAATCTATAAGGGTTCCGTTTTTGCCAAATTTGGCTACGGAACCCTAAAAATGCTTTCTGGCAGCATGCTATATATAGAATGCAAGTCATAACAAAGGCATAATACTTACGTTTTAAAACTATCCAAAAAATGCGTGAGAAACCTTCAGTTCTATGGTACATCAACTATTCCAGTATCATAATGAAACCTGATCGGAACCTGTGAACTCTGAGGCGTAGTTTAACATCTTCATCGGAACGGACGTCCTAGCGTACACATGTGTCACTTGTTATTGCTCTCATATAGCTTGGGTTCAGGGTTCCGTCGGTGTAATCCAAATATTTAACGGCCAACTGAAAATGGAACGTTTCAAAGCTAGTTAAAATAAATATTAAAAACTAGCTGATGCCCGCGACTTCGTCCGCGTGGATTGAGGTTTTTTGATTCCCGCGGGAACTCCTTAGTTTTCCGGGATAAAAAGTAGCCTATGTGTTATTCCAGACTATAATCTATCTCTGTGCCAAATTTCATCCAGATCCGTTCAGTAGTTACGGCGTGAAAGCGGAACAAACATACAAACAAACTCACTTTCCCATTTATAATATTAGTAAGGGTTATTTGATGATTATATGGTGCCAGCTACTTCGTCCGCGTGAAATAAGTTTTTTTTTTAATTCCTACGGGAACTCCATGTATTTCCCCAAGATGAAACCTACCTATGTACTAAATTACATCAAAATCGGTTGACAAGATGAGCCCTTAAAGCGTAGCAGACAGACAGCCACACTTTCGTGTCTGTCTGTCTGTCTGCTACGCTTTCACTGGCTATCTATTCAACCGATTTTGATGAAATTTAGTATAGAGGTAGGTTACATCCCGAGTAAGGACATAATATGGTACTATATAGCCCGGAAAAATAAGCAGATCCCCGGGAATCAAAAAACCTTAATCCACGCGAAGTTGCGAGCATTATCTAGTAATTAATAATTTTTTTATAAAAAATAAGTATATTATTATTCCAACCAATAATAATGAGATAGACATATATCGCAACCAATAATAATGAGATAGACATAATATTTTTATGCGGAATCTTAATCCATCGCAAACCTTTCCCTCTGTTATTTAATTTTTACGTTTTTACGTATCAGATAACATCAACCATGGCCCCAATCATGTAAGAATTGTTCATCAAACGGTAAAGATTTTTGTCAAAGTAAAATAAAACCATAACTGCATTGAATTAGAGCTCAATTTCGTCTGCCCATTCTTATACGTTTAGGTATGTACGATACCCTAAACGTATAAGAATGGGCAGACGAAATTGAGCTCTAATTCAATGCTGTCATTGTTTATTTTACTTTGACGAAAATCTTTAACGTTTGATGGACAATTCTTACGTAATAGGGGGGCGGTCCTAACCTAAGATGATGATAGATTATTTATATCCCGGAAAATTATTAAGGAGCTCTCGCGGGAATTGAAAAAAACTTAAACCACCAAATATAAGACACTAGCTGATGCTCGCGACTTCGTCCGTGTTGTTTAAGTTTGTTTGATTCCCGCGGGAATTCCTTAATTTCATCATAGGACTGCTGCTTTCAGGGGAAGTTTCAGATTTGCAGCGAGTAAATGCTGGAATTCTTTACCACCGCCATTACGTGGCCTACAAACAGTAAATGCATTTAAAGCAAGGTATAAAGCGCATATTCTTGCAACACAAATAGCATAACCATATCCTAAGGAAATCATAAATACATGTAGGGTATATAGTATTAAATTAGATTAATAGTATGTCAAAAGACAAAATGTTCGATTATTAATAGTTAATTTGTGAAATTTGTGTTAGTATGGGTTAATTACCCATTAACCCAAACTAATATTTAAGTATATTATATTCCAATATTAATATTAAATAAGTTAAAATACTTAGGGTTCTTAATAAGGGTTTAGCATTAATATTTTGTAAGATTAGTAGTAGTAATTTAGTATTAGTATTAAGTCAAACTCAAAATAGAATATTATTAATTTGTCACTCATTGCCCTGTTTGGAATGTCAAACTTAGCTTTAAGATATATAATAGGTTACTATAAAATAATCACTGTGTCATAATACGTAACCTGAGTTTAGTAATAGCTGAATCCTTAAAAGCTACCTATGAGAAATAATAATAGTCTAACCTTAACGGTATGGCCAATGGGTATGTATGTCCAGTGGTATAAAGTGTCTGCATAATGGCTGCGAGCTCCATTTGTCTATAATTATGTCTGTTCTTTACAATCAGACAATATTATCATGATGTTTGTTGTTAAAAATTATTATTTAAAGTTCACTGTTACGCAACTCATTTGTTCACTATTCTTGTGTTTTTTCAAATCTCCCATAATATGATAATAATTTTTTGATCGGTGTTGTTTAGCATTGTAATAGGTACGAAAAACAAGACACAGACTGTCAGACAATGACCATGGTCTGTGGACAGCAGTTGACAATGACATTATTATTTTTTAAACGTAAAGCATCACCACAGACTTTACACAGATACGTTTAGTCCCGTAGACAGAGATGTGTGATTAGTCAGGTGTAGCCATTGAGGTACGAAGTTAGTACCGTTTAATCCACAGGTTTAATCAAGGATACGCACTTATTAGATAATAATTTTTATTTTTGTTTTAATTTTTAATTTTATTATATGTAAGTGAATGTCCGTGACGTCTTGACCCTTGGGCCCTCCTGAAAATCAGCGTTGCAGTATGATAGGTAGGTATATACCTATCTCTCATGCTGTGGCACGGGCTGAGGAGGTGGCCCATTGGCCACACGTACATACCTAGTATAAGTTTAATTGGTGTAAACAAAATTATATTGTAATAATTGTACTTAGTGTTGGTCAATAAACTTTTATTTATTTTATTTTTTTTATTTATTTAATTTTCCGAGATAAAAAGTAGCCTATGTCACTCTCCAGGTCCTCAACTATACCCATGCTAAAAATCACGTCGAGCCGTTGCTCCGTTGCGGCGTGATTGAAGGACAAACCAACAAACAAACACACTTTCACAGTTATAATATTAGTATGAAGTATTATAAACTACAAGATACTAGGAAAGATTATTGTCAGAAATAACACACAGGCTACTTTTTATCCCGGAAAATTAAGAGTTCCCGCGGGAAAAACCTCAATCCACGCGGACGAAGTCGCGGGCATCAGTTAAACAATAAATAAGATACAATAAAATATACAGTAGAATTTCTGAGGTAAGCGCAAACAATCAGACAAACCCGGTAGATGCACATAGTGTTTATAAATTAATAAGCAGTGATAAAAAAATCTTAATATCTGGATCAATTTGCTCAATATTGTAATTTTTGTAGAAATTAATATCTTTAACACCTTTTTTACGATGAAAAACGCATGCGTTGCATATTATAAAAATGGTATTTTTGGCACCATTCTTTTTTAATTTTATGACATAGGTTACTTCGCGACAAAAATTTTGATTGGTCCTTCAGTTTTTATTGATTGTATAACAAAATACTGGCTGATGCCCGCGACTTCGTACGCGTGGATTAAGGTTTTTTAGTTCCCGCGAAAACGCTTAAATTTTCCGGGATAAAAAGTAGACAATGTGTTATTCCAGACTATAATCTATCTCTGTACCAAATTTCATCCTGATCCGTTCATCTGTTCTGGCGTGATTGAGTAACAAACATCCATCCATCAATTCAAACTTTCGCATTTATAATATTATAGTAGGTAATCTATTGATAGTATAGATTTATAAGTTACTATAGCTGATGCCCGCGACTTCGTCCGCGTGGATTGAGGTTTTTCGGTTCCCGCGGGAACTCTTTAATTTTCCGGGATAAAAAGTATCCTATGTGCTATTCCAGACTATAATCTATCTCTGTGCCAAATTTCATCCAGATCCGTTCAGCCGTTGGAGCGTGATTGAGTAACAAACATCCATCCATACATCCATACATCCATCCAAACTTTCGCATTTATAATATTTATATTTGATTTTATTCAAATAGCTGACGCTAATTTTACCCCATGATTTCGGGTTTGACACTTTTTAGTAGGTATAACACGCGCGAGAGTTGAATGCAGTTGGGGCCCGAACTAACCTACAATAATTATAGTTTACCTATATACCTAGTTGACGTCAGAAGACAGAAACTTAAACATCAGTAACGCTCACGACTTTTGGAATAAGTTTTTAAATTCCCACGGGAATTCCTTTATTAATTTACATGCAAAAATCACGTCAATCCGTTCATCTGTTGTGGCGTGACTGAAGGACAAACTAACTAACGAACCAGCAAACAAACACACTTATACATTTATAATATTATACAGTAGGTATGATGATAATATTTTTGGTGCATTTCGCAATTCTCAACCAATTTGTCGGTCGTGTAATAATGAACTTATTTTACGAAACTCGTGCGATAAAATACTGTTTCGATTACACGTTTAAAAGTGTTCTTGATATCATTACTTTTAATTTAATGGTGTACTTCCAGAAATTCTGGTAAACGACGACAGATTATTATCACACTAATATCATAAAGGCGAAAGTTTGTATGTGCGTATGTTTGTTAATATTTCACGCAAAAACTACTGGACGTATTTTGGCTGAAATTTGAAGTAGAGATAGATTCTACCCTGGATTAATACAAAGGCAAATACAAAAACCGGCCAAGTGCGAGTCGGACTCTCGCACCGAGGGTTCCGTACAAACCTGTAGTAAGTTTTAAATTATTAAAAAAAAACTACTTACTAGATCTCGTTCAAACCAATTTTCGGTGGAAGTTTGCATGGTAATGTACATCATTTATTTTTTTTAGTTTTATCATTCTCTTATTTTAGAAGTTACAGGGGGGGGACACACACATTTTACCACTTTGGAAGTGTCTCTCGCGCAAACTATTCAGTTTAGAAAAAAATGATATTAGAAACCTCAATATCATTTTTGAAGACCTATCCATAGATACCCCACACGTATGGGTTTGATGAAAAATTTTTTTTTTGAGTTTCAGGTCTAAGTATGGGGACCCCCAAAATTTATTGTTTTTTTTTCTATTTTTGTATGAAAATATTAATGCGGTTCACAGAATACATCTACTTATCAAGTTTCAACAGTATAGTTCTTATAGTTTCGGAAAAAAGTGGCTGTGACATACGGACGGACAGACAGACAGACAGACAGATAGACATGACGAATCTATAAGGGTTCCGTTTTTGCCAAATTTGGCTACGGAACCCTAAAAAACTGGTAAGAGACTATATTATATTTTTGCATTCACATCCAGTTTAAAAAAAAATTATTGAATAGTGAAATTTAATTTATGAGTCATTACATTTTCTAAAGTTGTATTGGTTAATAAATAAATTGGTGTAATCTGTGATATTATTTTAATATTTTCGATGCAAAAGTAATTTTATGAACTTTTTTCACAGTGTTTTATAGCGTTTAAAACTTTCAGTGCAATCGGACTATGTAAAGTTGGAGTGAAAATGTTGATACTTGAAATGCCATTCGGTCATCATGGTCACTGAACATGGGTATCTCATAATGAATTTATGTTTTTTTGTCTGTAATCAACAGCGTTTTTACATATAATTTACAGTTATCTCTTAAAACTAAAATAAGGCCAAAAAGATTACAAAATTATACAGTTTGTAAAATAAATAGGTACTTAATACTTATGCCTGTTTAGTTGTTGTTTTTATTTTATTTTTCATAGATACTTACTAGCGACGCTGTCACCGGGTTAGTTAAGTTTTTCGGACTATAAAGTGTAAATCACTTAACTATCACCGCTTTTACTTTTAATAGCACAAGAAATTAAGTAGGTAGTCAAATTTAGTAATTTTGATTAGAAGCGGGAGTTCAATTTTAATTTGGAACATCAGTATATGATTTCGTGGAACATACACACTCGGGCTTGGCCGTAATGGGCGAGACGTACAGACAGACAAATTTATAAGCGGGCGCTAACGAGATGTAGAGATAGCCTCGCTGGAGACGGCCGCAACTGAACAATAATTAATAGAACTAAACTTTACGTCTAAACTAATATTATAACTAGGAAAGATTTGTTTGATTGTTTGTTTGTTTGTAATGGATAAACTCAAAAACTAGTCAACTGATTTTAAAAATTCTTACACTTGTAGAAAACTACTTTATCAGCTAGTATAAGATAATTTTGTCCGCGTCCAATAAGTTTTTTTAATTCCCACGGAAATTCCTTAATTTTTCGGGATAAAAAGTAACTATGTAACTTTCTAGGTCCTCAACTAAGTATACCCTATGCAAAAACTTTATTCAATTCGTTACTCTGTTGCGAGTTGCGACGGTTGAAGGACAAACCAACAAACAAACTCACCATCGAATTTATAATATTAAAATGATTCTAATATTAGAATAGTACTGATAAGTTAATGAATACCGAAAGAACCAGCCAGTGAAAATTCGGGTGTCATTGCATAGATTTTGAGAGGCTATAAGAGTACCTAGGGTATAGGTAATTTATCAAAAAATTAATTATTATTATTATTAGTTTTTGTCCAAGAGTCCAAACATTACATAGCAGTGGTACGTACACGCGTACGCAACCGGCTTCGGCCCAAAAACCAAACTTGTATGGAACGTACGTAAGTAAAACTTACAAGTGTAACAAACATAGAGATTGACTTGACTAATTTCACGTGCTCACTTCTCGTCCTGTGGCGTATAACGAGGCAGTGAAATAAAACGAGTGTTCAAACCTCAAACAAATAAACAAACCGAATAATGTGCAGGTGTGAATGAACATTGGCTGCTGTGCGACAGGGACGGAAGATACGCCGGCGGGATTGTGGAGCGGCAATCGGAATCGGTATCAATCAATTTTGTATGGACTATCGATCTATGCTTCAAGCCTTCAAGTATGCTTAATTTTTATTTAAAACTAGATGATAATAATGATAATAATAAATAATAATAAATTCATTTATTTGCTTGAAAACATGGGTTACATTACAGATAGTAGGTGATGCCCGCGACTCCGTCCGCGTGGATTAAGTTTTTTGAATCCCGCGGAAGTTCTGTCCGGGTTGCCTATGTCCTTCCCCAAGATGTATTTTTTTTTAATCCACTACAAGTTAGCCCTTGACTGCGATCTCATCTGATGGTAAGTGATGATGCAGTCTAAGATGGTAGCGAGCTAACCTGTTAGGGGCATGGCAGTTATATTAAAAACCCATACATTACCTACCTCTATTCTGTAAATCGCTTGGCGGCACGTTTTTGCCGGTAGAGTGGTAACTAGCCACGGCCGAAGCCTCCCACCAGGCCAGACCAGGGAAAATTCAGAAATTATAAATTCACAAATTGACCCTGCCGGGGATCGAACCCGGGACCTCCGCACGTTAAGACAACAGCGCTCAACACTGCGCCACGGAGATCGTCAAAAGCTAATGTAACCTACCCCTATACGAAATTTCATCAAAATCGGTTGAAAAAATGGACCGTTAAAGCGTAGCAGACAGACAGACAGACAGACAGACAGACAGACACGCTTTCGCATTCATAATAATTAGTATGGATAATTAATATGGATTCTTTTAAAAGTAAAAAATAATATTTTTCTTCTACATATTATATCCACCGTTCCGTTCGTGCATTGAGTTGGAGTTTTATACTGTTGTTGTTGGCACTTGCATTGCTGTTAATCTTTTGTTTTTCTTGTTCTTTAATCTAAAGTCTTAATCTTCTATAATCTGGATTAGTTAGTATCTAGGTTTGGTACTTAGGTAGGGCGTAGGATATCTATGAGTTATGACCCTGGCTTTCGCCGGCTATAGGGCTTGCAAATTTAGCATACATAAACAATAAAAAAAAAATTCAAATCGGTTAAGAAACCACGGAGATATGCACCGACATACGTATTAAAAAAAAAACTTACGCGCCGAATTGAGAACCTCCTCCTTTTTTGGAAGTCGGTTAAAAAGTGTTAACAAAACTGTTGTAAATGACCTAATATTTTACACTTTTATTTCCCCACCCTTAATATTTATGAAAAATAAACTTTAATGAACCCGCAGTAAACAGTAAACCCAAATCCGAGTAATTTCGTTCATATTACTTGTAACAAGGCACTTCTATATTACAGAAATTCTCAGATCAAAGGAAACGATGGATAGAATATTAAACAAGAAACCAGAATATTGCCACTTTGGAGAAACCGATAGTAGGTAGGTACCTAACGAAAGAAGCAGATTAAAGCCAAATGAAACCACAAAAATTGTTCATGCTAAGAAAAAAAATTATGACTTTATAATAAATCCATACTAATATTATAAATGCGAAAGTGTCTGTCTGTCTGTCTGCTACGCTTTCACCGCCCATCCGTTCAACCGATTTTTATGAAACTTGGTATAGGGATAGGTTGTATACTTCCCCGGTGGGAAGAACATATTATGCTACATTTTATCCCGGAAAATTGAAGTGTTTATTAAAAAAACTTAATCAACCTGGACCAAGTCGCGGTCATCATCTAGTAAAGAACTATTTTAGAACAAAAATATAATAGGAATACACAGAATTTTGTAAAAATCTTTCGTAGGTCCACGTTCTCAAAGATTCCATCTGTTTTTTTTTAATGTCTGTGTCAAAAACACGTCCAGGGGCAGAGGTTCGCATCATTTTAACGATTTTATTATATTTTATTATCTTTCCGAAGTTTATTATTAAATTATTAACGCAAATGAGAGTTTTTACGGCACTCGTGTTGTAAATTCCGTAAGTGTTTCATCAGTGTCGTAAAATTTTGTTTTCGATTTTGTAATGAATGAAAAAATTGCTCCCCTTTCAAAGGCAACACTTTAATAAGCATAACTTTAATAAGAAACAATATTATTTTTACGATCTGATGCTCACGACATCGTTTCGCGTGAATTTGTTTTTTACTATATTTCTCTCATTTATTTTTATACAATTTCTTATCTAGTCCATAGTTACTAATATTATAAATGCGAAAGTATATCTGTCTGTCTGTCTGACTATCTGTACATCTTGGAAATGGACATAGGCTACATTTTATCCCGGAAAAATAAAGAGCACCCACGTGATTAAAAAAACTTAACCCACGCGGACGAAGTCGCGGGCGTCATCTAGTTTGTAATATTAGAACGGAAGCATGGATAATATTGGTACCAAGCATGGTTAATGTGACCAATTCTGTGTAGCACAATCTCTAAACTAAACTAAAATGGCAGCTTTAAATCTAGTTCTGTCCCTTTCCGCAGGGAGTATTATGAAAGGGTTAGCAAAAATTTTATTAGGTTATGTAAAAAACAAAAAAAGGGTTAGCAATATTTGTAATGCTTTAATTTTAGTTTAGTTTAGAGATTGTGCACTACAGAATCAGCCCCATTACCTACCTAATATAAAATATGTCCTAAATACTTTTAATATGATTCATTTAAAGATTACTAAAAGGAGCATATAAATTATTAATCTCGGAGATTAAAAACACGATAATGATCGTGATAATGAAACAATCAAGTGTAACTTAAACCTTAAAAATAAACTAAGAACAATAAATTTTAGAGGAATAATTTAAATTTTAGAGCTCAAAACGGAATATGAAAAAGCCGAGCGCGCATTCAATGCCAATATTTTTAGCCTTGGGTAACTTGAGACAAAAGTGCCATGGGATTGATGCTATCAATAATATCTACTACCTATTAGTTATGCTAGAATGCCAAAATAGCTTGCTTCTCGGTCCTCGGAAGCATAATTCTCTCTGCAGAAAGGGACAGAACTAGGTTTAGAGGTGTCACTTTAGTTTAGTTTGGCCACATTGTACGCGCTACCATATTTCGAAAAATCCATAATATAGTACTAATATTATAAATGCGAAAGTGTGTCTGCCTGTCCAACTTTCCGTTTATCTGTTTGCTACACTTTAACGGTCCATTTTTTCAAGCGATTTTGATGAAATTTGGTATAGGTACAGATTGCATCCCGGGGAAGGACATAGGCTACCTTTTTATCCCGGAAAATTAAAGAGTTTCCGCGGGAATAAAAAAACTTAATCCACGCGAAGTCGCGGGCATCATCTAATATTAATGATAATATTTGAATTGAAAATCGTCATTATGAAAAGTTAAATGCACGCCAAGCTTTACACTGTCAAAAGTGGCGATACCCTGTTAGTATAATAACATATTATAATATAATAAATAAGAAGAGAACAAAACAAGAAGGGCTCAGTTAATAAAGCGCAGCGCGCATAAACGTCTCGCGCCGTATTTATTCGACACGATATAATTTGGACACGCTCTGTATTGATTCGCGCTTTGGTGGACACGATTGTGTAGTACTGTGTAGGTATAAAGAACTTCCAACGCATCTCTAACTTTTCCGGGTTAACCAACGACCTCGATTTACATAGACGGGCCCTGTCAAACAAAGAATGTGAACTTATTTTACTAACGCCATCTAGTCTGAAAAGCGGGACAGCGCTATGGCGGGGATAAAGACAGGCTTAAAATTCAAAATTCAAAATTCAAATGTTTTTTTATTCAAATAAGCTTTTACAAGCGCTTTTGAATCGTTATAATATGAATCTACCGCTGGTTCGGAATGCCATTCCTACCGAGAAGAGCCAGCAAGAAACTCGGTGGTTGCTCTTTTCCATCAAAACTTACAATCATCATAATGATACAAGTAACTGCAGTCCCACGCATAGCTGGAGCGAATCAAATCCACGCTTTTTTTTATCATTTACGTAATCTTCGATTGTATAGTAAGCTTTTTTCACGAGCATACAATACTCAATACACGCCAAGACTGGCAGACAGAGGCAGCCCCATTTCCGACGGTGGCACCCGTTCACGAGCATGACGCATGATCCAGCCATTGCTTCGCTCAACCATATTTGAGGGAACGTAACAATACAGGTATACAAACTTATACAGGTGTAGAGCGCACTCTACAAGTCAGACACCCCATTTTTTTCTATGAAAGGTCACATCTAGTACCTACATAGGTATATATCGATGGAGTTAACGTTTTAAACAAAAAAATGTATGTGTGCAATTCACATACGGCAGAAGTGAAACTTCAGAAAAGTAGCCTACGAGAGAATGAGACAAATATAACTTGTATTCTATCTCATTCTCTCGCAGGCTGAATCCTATTTATGAATAAGTTTGTCTCTTCTTGGTGTCGCTTTTGCGTTTCATCGAATTTTCAAATCACAAAACCGCACTTGAATAAAAATATAACAAAAATGTGTATAATATTATGTGCTTTAACGGTGAAGAAAAATCTACAGGAAAATTTTATGCCCGAGAATTCTACATAATGTTCTCAAAAGTGTGATGAAGTCTTTTCTTAAAACGCACATAAGTCCGAAAAGTAAAGTGCTTGCGTGGGTTGGACCCCCGACCGCCTGAATAGAAAACCGAATGTCTAAATCACTAAAATCTAGACTCTAAAACAGAGTCTAGATGTTAGTGATTTAAATATCCGTTATTGGAAAATATTTTCTTATTTTGGTTAGTGGCTTTTCGTAGTGCCACACCAGCACCATGCACTTTGCCAATGTCACGTGGGATACTGGAAAATCTCGCAGTACACATCTGTCGTGCCGTACGCTTTATTTTATGGCGCGATCGAATTTCGCGCGCATTTGTATGTAGCTTATTTTTATAACATTAAAATTGTATTCGGTACACAACACGCTACAACGTTTATTGTGAGACACGATTAAGTGAGAATATGAAATATTTTATTTGAATTAAACTTTATGTACCGGCTACTTATTTTCTTTTGAATATAAGTATTTCTCTTGCAGAATCCACGACTCTTGGGTACTTATTGTTTTGCACATAATAATATTATGGTCTTGGTTTTGGGGCAAAAATATCGAATTTAAAACCGTTGCGAATGAGGCGTGATGAAACTAAATTTATATCAAGTCTAAAAATGGGAAATTTTATTTTTGTCATTCAAAATCAAAATCAAAATCAAATGTTTTTTTATTCAAATAAACTTTTACAAGTACTTTTGAATCGTCAAGTGAATCTACCACTGGTTCGGAATGCCATTCCTACCGAGAAGAATTTTCATTGCGATTTTTTTCTCCAAAAATTTGGTGTGAACTCACGGCCAATCACTGAAATGTATCTACCTATAGGTACTAACTACTAATGGTATAAATGCGAAAGTTTGAATGGATGGATGGATGCATAAATGTTTGTTGCTCAATTAAGTACAGGTACAGCCGAACGGCTGAACGGATCTGGCACAGAGATAGATTATAGTCTGGAATTAGGTACACATAGGCTACTTTTTATCCCGTAAAATTAAAGAGTTCCGAAACAAAAAACCTCAATTCACGCGAAGTCACGGGCATCCGTTAGTACCTAATAGTCTTTATTAGGCCTTGCCTGGTGGGAGGCTTCGGCCGTGGCTAGTTACCACCCTACCGGCAAAGACGTGCCGCCAAGCGATTTAGCATTCCGGTACGATGCCGTGTAGAAACCGTATAGGGGTATGGGTTTAATATAACTGCCATGCCCCTAACAGGTTAGCCCGCTACCATCTTAGACTGCATCATCACTTACCATCAGGTGAGATCGCAGTCAAGGGCTAACTTGTAGTTGAAAAAAAAAAAAAAATATTTTACTGTGACAAATCTAAGTAAGTTTGTGTTATTAGAGCAATTTAACTAACAATTTTGTTTTTTATTAAACAAAACATTATCTACCTACAAAACTCTATGTTGTCAAGCCACTATGACTTTTTTTTTTTTTTTTTATTCTTCTTTATTCAATATAAAACTTATGAGTTTTTCTTCTGCCCCACTAAAATTGAAAAGTAGGGCAATGTCTATGGTGGAATTTTCACAATAATTGGACCTTGCCCTACACCTTGGGCAGAGTCGATGAAACCCTAAAATTTAGACAAGGAAATAAGGCTGTATTTTTCGAGAATTCTACGGGAGCCGAAGCCGCGGCTGGTTCTATGTAACATAAGACTCTCTCAATTTCTAGAATTAGAAACCTAAGTATTAGAATATAATTGTTTAATTCTAAGATAATAATAAATCTTTTTATTTCCACTCCTTTTATTTTAATAAATCCTTTTACTTCACGTGTTTCCTACCACGTATTCAAAATTCAAAATTTAAACGTTTTTTATTCAAATAAACTTTTACAAGTGCTTTCGAATACCTAGTCGAATGAATTTACCACTATATAACTAAGGCTGATACACTATCATATATATATGATCATAGATATATGAGTCATTTTTATATGAAGAACATATGATAGTGTAATATTTACATTTGTCTATGATCATAGTTATAGGATCCTATTTGAAAGCTTGCGTACAAGTAGGATCATATCCGTCGTTTATATAATAATCTGATCGCCTAGCTACCCATGATCTAACCAAAAATCGTCTTTTATTTCTAGTTTTCTTGTTCACCATTTTTTTTTAAATGCAATTAATAAAATAATTGCTCTCATAGCAACGGAAAACACGTCTAAATCGTTAACCATCTTGATAGTATATGACGTTTATATGATCATATGTGGGTCAATAGTGTAATATGTAAAAATGAGGAACTGCATCATATAAATATGATCATAGAACTTGACAGATATGACATCATATATATATATATATATGATGAATATATGATAGTGTAATATCAGCCTTCAAGGCAAGAGTGAATAGGCATCTTCTAGGCAAGCGCGTCAAGTGCAAGCCTATCTAGCAATTTTTTTAAAAATGTACCTATTTGTAATTCTTTAATGACAGTTTTACAATCTACTTTTTAGTGTGATAGACCGCCAGCACCTAAGTTTATTAATTGAAGCGTAAATAATATCCATACTTCCATACTAATATTATAAATGCGAAAGTGTGTCTGTCTGTCTGTCTGTCAGTCTGTCTGTCTGTCTGCTACGCTTCCCCGGTCTATCTTTTCAACCGATTTTGCTGAAATTTGGTATAGGGGTTGGTTATATCCCGGGGAAGGACATAGGATAATAGACTTTTTATCCCGGAAAATTAAGGAGTTCCCGCGGGAATCAAAAACCTTAATCCACGCGGACGAAGTCGCGGGAATCATCTAGTTGCTAATAATTTGAATGTGTGCTTTCTTAAGCTGTAGCTTGCATGTGTACACACATTGCGAGTGTGTGCTGTCTATACACAGTGTGTTGCCGTGTGAGTGTGTGTTTGCGTGTGTGTGTGTAAGCGCGAACAACTTGTTTGTTCAGAGATTTAATACTCGGTAAATTTCTTCACGTTACCTGAGCTCACGGGCTGGCCGGAGAATGTTGTAGGGGAAAATATCTGCACTTTTCTTTACCGCTTTACTTTTCAGACGGCTTTGAGTAATTTTTTCGGTAAAAGCGCAAACATATGTACCTACTAGAGACAAAAGCAGACGCTTTGTCATGTCCGGTCCCTGGTGTGTTTTATTCATGGTTTTATTTTTAGCTAACGCGACGTAAGCTTTGTCATTACTCATTACGTACCTACCTACTTAATGACAAACATTACTTCAAACGGGCAAACAAAAACTGTCTCGAAAAAATTAGTAATTTCACTATAGGTATGCTCTATGCAGTATTCGTTTCATTCAGATTAAGTATATTAATTTTATTAATAAGAAAATACATTATTTGTGTTTTTTACTATTTTTCATAAGTTGCATAAAGTTGTTGTGACTTGTGAGTTGTGACGTCGCTTCGCCACTTAGTGGTGGATTATGGCCAAATCCTTTCTCATTCTGAAAGGAGAATCGTGCTTTTAGTAATGGACCGACGATAGGTTGACTTAAGAGTTAAGATGGTGAAGATGATAACCATTTATTAAACGCAGTTTTCTCCCTCTGAGACCGATTAAAAATCATTCACACCAATCAACATCTACCAATTTTCCTTTTTTTTTAAATAATTCCTACATTTGAATTAAAAATGTAACACTTATCACTTACAGTTGCAACCTTCTGAATCGACGCCACTTAATTGGATATATCATAGGCGTCTGTTTGCCCATGCCAATTGATTGCACCTTAACAACATGCCAACATCGCCACGAGCGACAGGGACAACAACACTCTTTACACTTACAACCCATACAAAAGAGTGAGACAACTATATTTCCCCACGTTGGTATTAACTAAACTGGTACCATAATGGCGATGGATATTTATTTTTAGGGACGATTTTATTTTTTTAAAGTGTTTAATCACGATCGGTTAAAGATCTTTAAAAGGGTTCTTCTTAATCGTTTATTATTAATGAATAAGACGTCAACATAATAAGTATAGTTTTGAAAAGAGTTTTTAAACTCAGGTCTCAGACAGTTATTACGGGATTTGATCTTATAGGTTCACACTAAATATACCACGTCAAAATCAGTTGAAAAGATGGGCTGAGAAAGCGTAGCAGACAGACAGACACACTTTTGCATTTATAATATTGGATATGAATGTGGTAATTATCTTTTTATGAAGGTAAAAATGCCTACTCACTTACTTTTCTTTGGGAATAATAGACGTAGGTACTACTATTACTACTACCTACATAATACCTATTTTTTTATCCACTACAAGTTAGCCCTTGACTGCGATCTCACCTGATGGGAAGTGATGATGCGGCATAAGATGGGATGCGCTTGCCTAGAAGATGCCTATTCACTCTTGATTTAAAGATACCCGGATTGTAATAAGTATACATAGGTACTTATTACAATCTTTAAATGACATATTATTTTGGAAACAGCCATCTTAGGATTTAAATTAACATTTTGTGAATTAAATTTTTTAAGAAGTCGACATAGAGGTCCTAATACATTCATTTCACTTCATTTCAGTTGGAAACTTATTTAAGTACAGAACCGTTATCTTCCTGGTTTTTGCTGTCTATTGGCGTTTTTTTAAATTATTTTTTACAGCCAAACAAAATTGTCCCCTTTAAATCCTAAAACCAGAGATTATTTCCTAATTCCATAAAAATGTGCCGCCAAATCCTTTAGTTAATGTAATTAACTTTTTTGGAAGGACTTTTAAAGCTCAGTTAACTAAAGATCGGATTTGAAAACTAAATAATCCTTTGAGACTATTTAAAAGTTATTGACTAAAGGCTAAACTGACATGGTATTTTTTAATCTACTACAAGTTAGCCCTTGACTGCGATATCACATGATGGTAAGTGATGATGCAGTCTAAGATGGTAGCATGTTAGGGGCATGGCAATTATATTAAACCCATACCCCTAATCGGTTTCTACACGGCATCGTACCGGAACACTAAATCGCTTGCCGGGCATGATCTTTGGCGGTAGGGTGGTAACTAGCCACGGCCGAAGCCTCCCACCAGGCCAGACCAGGGAAAATTCTGCAATTATAAATTTCCAAATTGACCCTGCCGGGGATCGAGCCCGGGACCTCCGCACGATAAGACAACAACGTTCAACACTGCATCAGGGAGGTTGTCAAAAATAACTAACTATGCTAACTACTATGATATTTAAAACATTAGATACGTTACCCGCGCTTTATTTTGGCAAGAATTTAAGAAGGCACTTGCCCTCACTTGCGTACATTGCAGTTAACAACAGTGTAACTCAGAATCTATATTCATCTCTTTCTAACAACAGGTATAGCGTATGTTAACCTTTTTAAGTTATTTCCCTTTCTCCGCGTACGTAATATTTGCGCCGTTTTTTAGTGCAATGATGTTCGCGTATGCCGCGTCTATTTGTAATAAGTCGTTGGCTAACTAGCTAACTATAGACCCGACAAGAAGGCGGATCACTCAGCGGGCGATGGAGAGAGCTATGCATGTATGTATGTATGTATGTATATTCTTTATTGTACACCACAAAAACACAAAAGGAACAAGATACAAGGAAACTTAAAATATAGGTAGGTACAATAAGGCGGTCTTATCGCTAAACAGCTATCTCTTCCAGACAACCTTAGCGCTAGGGAAAAAATTAAGAAGAGGACAACGGGAAGTGGTGCAAAAATAAAAATAAACTTAAATACTAATATCTAAATAAACTAACCTATACCATTTATGTAAAACATAATTATGATACACTAATATATATAAAATATTTATAATAGACATACGTAAGTCTAAATAGACATAATAACTTAATACTTATATAAATATACAAAATATGCATGGAGTATCTTCACGTGATCACATCAGTTTGTTTTTGTTATTCATACAAACTAATAAGTATTTTAAATGCGAAAGTGTAAGTCTGTCTGCTACGCTTTCATGGCTTTTGATGAAATTTGGTATTTGAAGAAATTTGGTAGATATACCACAGCTTGCATCCCGATTGTAGCATTGCCTACATTAAACCTGTCAAAAAAAATTAATTTTAATTAATTAATATAACAAATGAATACTTATAACTCAAAGAATTAAAAATACGACTGCCATAGTTAAATGATATTTTTTGTGAATCACTGGATATTGAAATATACTTAGTCTTATATATTTTTGGAATCTACTCATCATTTTCTTGATGATGACAATAATATAGTTAATCTCATTTTGGAAAAAAAAAATCAACTTTAGTCTTTGATGCGGAACCATGGTCACCCTATCAATTTTTTTTTAAATTTTACTAGCCTATGTCACCCGGAATATACCTAAGCTAAGGATTCTAACGATACCTCATTCATCAAAATCCGTTCAGGCGTATGGTGGAATATACAAACTCACATACATACATACATACATACATACATGAACCCTGAAAACAATATACTCGTAATATGTACTCCTTTTTTCAGGCAGTCGTATAAAAATAGCCTGGTCAGGCTTTTGATAGGCAAGCTATTTTAGGCGTATTTATCTATTATTAAATAAAAATAAAAAGTAATAAATGTTTCATCTGGTTAACAGATCGGTGCAGGCCCTAGTGTATCCGGCTCTTAGACCATTAGCCAGCGTGGTAGACTATGGCCAAACTCTTATCAGTTTTAAAGGAAACTCGTACCTACTCCCCCTATTACGTAAGAATTGTTCATCAAACGTTTAAGATTTTTGTCAAAGTAAAATAAACCATAACTGCATTGAATTAGAGCTCAATTTCGTCTGTCCATTCTTATACGTTTAGGTATGAACGATACTCGAACGTATAAGAATGGATACACGAAATTGAGCTCTAATTTAATGACGTTATGGTTTATAAACTTTGACGACGAACTTTAACGTTTTGATCGGACATTCTTACATGATTGGTACCCAGATATATGAGTTTTAATTTGAATTTGAATATACAACCCAAATACATTTAAAAACCTATGTATATTTGTTGGTAGTAGCACATCGGTAATTTGGTGGGCGCTCGTACAGGATTGCTCAATTAACTCCCAAATGATACGGAACACGCAACGGTTATATGTATTACGTTCTCTTCATTTAAAACTCATTTTGTATCGTTAGAGTTACTTGAGTACCCAAAAATAGTAAATTCAGGTATAGGCATGGTATAGGTATACTACGGTGATAAGATTAACCAATTAAAGTAGATTCGACAGTTCAGGTGGTGACCTGCAATTTCTGTGGAAGTGTGAAGACTAATATTATAAATGCGAAAGTGTGTTTGTTTGTTGATTTGTTGGTTTGTCCATCAATCACGCCGAAAAGGAGCAACGGATCAATCGGATCGAAAAAGTAGATGTCACTTTCCAGGTCCTCTTCTATTCCCATGTCGATCACATCGATCCGTTGCTCTGTCACAGCGTGATTGAAGGACAAACCATTAAACAACAATCAAACACACTTTCGCATTTATAATATTAATATGATATAAAACGTTTAAGCCATACAATGGTCAGGTAGGGGTTTTAGCCGAAAAGTATGCATAAACTTAATCAATATTAGGTAAGCACCAATAGCCAGTAAAGTAGGTAGGTACATAATGTAGATGTATTAGTCGAAAATGGGAATTTAAACCTAAAACTAAAAACTAAATCAATTAAATATTATAAATGCGAAAGTTTGGATGGATGTATGGATGTATGGATGGATGTTTGTTACTCAATCACGCCCCAACGGCTGAACGGATCTGGATGAAATTTGGCACAGAGATAGATTATAGTCTGGAATAACACATAGGCTACTTTTTATCCCGGAAAATTAAGGAGTTCCCGCGGGAAACGAAAAACTTCGATCCACGCGGACGAAGTCGCGGGCATCAGCTAGTAATATTATATTCATTGCAGTAGTATAAAGTAGAACGGTTAGGTTTTACACTAGGAGCAAATAGGGGTATTAGTCGAAAATGGGGATTTAAACTAAAACTAAAAACTAAATAATATTCATTGCGGTAGATATGTAGAGAACGGTTAGGCTTTACACGTGGGGCGGGTAGATATTGTGTTAGTCGAAAATGGGAATTTAAACTAAAACTAAATAATATTTATTGTGGTAGTCATTTATGACGGTTAAGCTATTCGAGGGGCGGGTAAAGGTATTATTCGAAAATGGAAATTTAAACTTAAACTAAAACTAAATAATATTGATTGCGGTAGATATGTAGAGAACGGTTAGGCTTTACACTAGGAGCAAATAGGGGTATTAGTCGAAAATGGCAATTTAAACTAAAAATAAACAATATAATATTCATTGCGGTAGTTATGTAGGTATATGGTTCAGCTATTCGAGAGGCGGGTAGAGGTATTAGTAGAAAATGGGCTTTTAAACTAAAACTAAAAACTAAATAATATTCATTGCGGTAGTTTCGTAGGACGGTTAAGCTATTCGAGGGGCGGGTAGAGGTATTAGTCGAAAATGGGCTTTTAAACTAAAACTAAAAACTACATAATATTAATTGCGGTAGTTTCGTAGGACGGTTAAGCTATTCGAGGGGCGGGTAGAGGTATTAGTCGAAAATGGGCTTTTAAACTAAAACTAAAATCTAAATAATATTCATTGCGGTAGTTTCGTAGGACGGTTAAGCTATTCGAGGGGCGGGTAGAGGTATTAGTCGAAAATGGGCTTTTAAACTAAAAACTAAATAATATTCATTGCAGTAGGTAGTTTCGTAGGACGGTTATGCTATTCGAGGGGCGGGTAGAGGTATTAGTAGAAAATGGGCTTTTAAACTAAAACTAAAAACTAAATAATATTCATTGCGGTAGTTTCGTAGGACGGTTAAGCTATTCGAGGGGCGGGTAGAGGTATTAGTCGAAAATGGGCTTTTAAACTAAAACTAAAAAGTAAATAATATTCATTGCGGTAGTTTCGTAGGACGGTTAAGCTATTCGAGGGGCGGGTAGAGGTATTAGTCGAAAATGGGCTTTTAAACTAAAACTAAAAAGTAAATAATATTCATTGCGGTAGTTTCGTAGGACGGTTAAGCTATTCGAGGGGCGGGTAGAGGTATTAGTCGAAAATGGGCTTTTAAACACACACTTTACCCATCAACAGTGCTCGCTTAGTATAATCATGGTATAATGGTGCAATGCGTGTTTCCATTTTCACACGTCATTTTTCGCGTTGACGTAACGGATCTCGCATAACTTAGAGGTGCATGCCCGGAATTAACCCCCATCATCCGAATAGGGGGACGGGTGTCTTAGACATTAGGATAACATCACTCTATTAGATAGAAGCAGGAGTTTATTTGCGGAAGTCCATGATAATCAAGGAAAAGAAGCTTAAAATTCGCCAAAACCAAAGTCACCAAATTCGCCAAAAGTCTTTACAATCGCGCATTGTCGAGTCAACATCTCCTGAGGATGCTCCGGTGTCGGAGTGAAACGTACGTTGAGAGTAGTTTGGAAGATTTGTATGGTGTGGTGTGCTGGCGGTACATAGGTACATATCGCAAGCTACGCGTTGTACCGCGAATTAAGCTTCTTGTCCCTGTATTTATCACCTAGATTCATTTATGTAGAATTTTAGTACCTATCTAGATTATCACCGCTTTGTAAATGTTACGCATAACGCTAACGCAAATAAAGCTCTTAGATTTAAGAAAATACGATAGTTTTGACGGCGCAGTGGTCTTATAATGAGAGGATCCGGGTTTGATCCCCGGCTTGTTTAGTTTGGGAATTTATAAATTTTCTTTGGCTTTTTGTAGGGGCTTTGGCCCCACCGTCTTCACTAACCAGGTGAGATCGAAGTCAAGGGCTAACTATTAGTGGAATAAAAAAATATAGTTTCAGGCGCCAGTGCAATGGAAACAGACGCTCGTTTCCGAGGCCTACCCTATTTATATAAATATAATTATCTTCCGCCCATTTCGAAATATAATTTGGACTCGATAGCTTATTAAATGTTAATTTATTAGAAAAACGCCTCCACCCCCAGAGGTTTTGAGTTTTGATATAGTTTGACAGATGTTTAAGGTGCACCATCGATACAATTTTACATAGACACGTATAGCATGTCATGTGGTGAATCTAGGGTTGCCATATCTAGGTAAAACCTGGCAACCAGGACGACAAGCGTGAAAACCCCGGATTTTGGAGAATAGAACCCGACATGTCAACAGTGTGTTTTTAAAGTTACTTAGTTTACTAATAAAAAAGTCTTAATTAAATCAACTTTTTTATCTTAATAAAATCAACTTTTTTTTCGCACGGGCCCGGCCGCCATTGGTACTTGAAAACTTTTTCTTGTTTTTTATCCACTACAAGTTATCCTTTGACTGCGATCTCACCTGATGGTAAGTGATGATGCAGTCTGAGATGGTAGCGGGATAGCCTGTGGTATAGCAATTATATTAAACCCATACCTACCCCTAATCTGTTTCTACAAAGCATCGCGTCGTAACGGAACGCTAAATCGCTCCCTAATTCGCTAATCGAAAGAAGTACTTTCTCAGCTGATACGTACCACGAGGTGCTTATCTTTGCTCTTTCAGTAACCAATATCAATGATTTGCGGTCGAAGTTAGGAAAAGGTTAATTTTGTATAGCTTCACCTTTGAAATTGGTTTCGTTTATGTCAATCTACACCTTGTTAGACTTTTAGATAAGAAATTAGTTTAAAGAAATGATTTGTATCACGAACTTTTATCGAAAATTGGGGCAAATTTATAAAACATAGGAAACCAATAATTTTTTTTAGAAAAATGCTTAGATTATAATCTTCAGTTTTAAAAGAATTAACTCACTTTGGTAGTAAGTAGGTATGTATGTAGTTTGTTTCTATCTTACTTAATATTATAATTAATGCGAAAGTGTGTTTGTTTGTTGGTTTATTGGTTTGTCCTTCAATCACGCCGCAACGGAGCAACGGATCGACGTGATTTTTGGCATGGGTATAGTTGAGGACTTGGAGAGTGACATAGGCTTCTTTTTATCCTGGAAAATTAAGGTGTCCCTGCGGGAATCAAAAAAAAACTTCAACCACGTGGACGAAGTCGCGGGCATCAGCTATAGTTAATAACGTTTCTTGCTTGTATGTAGGTATACCTAACTATAGCTGTTCTTCGGCCATGATTATTTTCAGTAGGAAGCTCACACAATAATAGTAATAGGTACATACTATGTATGTAGATATAATTGTTTACTTTAAATTCTTATAACTTTAAATAAGCAATTAAAGCTTATTAAACCTAAAAAAATATAAATGCAAATAAAATAATAGTTTATTTCTATGCATATTACCTATTTATTATAATCCATTTTAATTAGGTGTTACGTCCATACTCCATACCTAGATTAAGCGTTTATTACCTACTTGGAATAAACTTCTAATAAAGAAGAAAAATCTTATTGCATCTCTTTTATTATGAACATACCTATGTTATTAAGTTAATTTACATAAAAATACATAGTAATGTAGTCTTAAATGACTTTAAAATTGTGACAAATCTGTACACAGACTACAGACTAATAAAGCTTAGCACACGTGTATCTTTTTATATTTTTTATTATTAGTTAATTTTATGTAATAAACTAACATTTGTAAACTTAGGAATCGATAAAGATTAATTTATAGTAATGACGACTAATTCATAATCACAAATTATGTGGTAGATACTAGCGGATGCCCGCGAAATCGTCCGCGTGGATTGATGTTCTGCCTCGTTGGTCTAGTGGTTATCATGTTCGACTGCGGCCGACGAGGTCCCGGGTTCGAGTCCCGGGTCGGGCCATAATTAAGTATTGGGTTTTTCTGATTAGAAATTCTCAGTACTAGCCCGGAGTTAGCAAGTTGGCGGTGTTTCACCCCCGTGCCTCGGAGAGCACGTTAAGCCGTCGGTCCCCGGTTATTATCCCTAACATGATGATAAACGTTAAAGTCCGCCTACCCGCATTGGAGCAGCGGGATCTAATTCCCTCTCTCCTATGAGAGTGGAGGCCTGTGCCCAGCAGTGGGACGTTGAAAGGCTGTAGTGGTGGATTGAGGTTATTTGGAACTCTTTAATTTTTCGGGATAAAAAGTAGGCTATGTATTTTTCCAAACTCTTATAATCTATCTGTGTGCCAAATACCAACAAACACACACACTCTATTATAAAATTAAAGTTTAGATAGATTATTAGATAAAATATAAATTCGATACGTTTCGGTAAACATCATAGAGCTTACACAAACTTAATTTATTATCCACATAAGACAACCTCCTTTCGTCATTACCATAGAGTCGACAATGTTTTAATTTTTTTTTAACTGTGACGTATATAATCTGTGGTTAGGAGCATGTTTGACATGTGTCAGTTCAGTGGGCAATGACTAATAAAGTATTGATTGCGTGGTTTGTTTCATTAATTAGCTATATGTACCCGATTAACCACAAGCCTTTGATTGGCCCTGCATGTTTAGTAGAATTGGGTAGGTATTTGACAACTATTCAAATACATTACCTATCCGTGCGTTCCGTTATAGACTGAGAGCACTGTTCAGTGCTCTTTACTGTGGAGAAATTCGTTCCGATAAGACTGACAGTAAACTGCCGCAGTATGCTAGGGAAATATAATTATGACGTCATTAATCGACGCCATTTTTGTACTGTGAGTTACTGTGAGTACACTGGCGTTTTCGAGGTAAGGTGCTCTCAGTGTTTGTCTCAGTGCTGACTGCGTTCCGTTTTATGCAGTACCCAGTATACCTAACTATAAAGGAACGGCTTCGCAGTGTACTGAATTGACGTCACACCTTACAGTGCTCGCAGTGTATTTCGGAACACACCCTATATTTTAGTGATTAATATAGAGAATCAAAAGTCGCAATATCCACATCCCCTGTTAGTTTTATGTTGCACTAGATGACGCCCGTTTAAATACCCAATTGGGTAATTTGCATGCGGACGAAGTCGTGGGCATCAGCTAGTACACGATAAAATTTTGGCTGTCGTGAGCGGTGACACTAACCGTCAATTATGGGCATGAAGAAAAATAATTATTATTGCCGGTTGATGACGTCATTCAGGCCCAGACATAAAACATTATTTAGGATTACTGTAATTTGTCAGTTGCTTAGTAATGTTACTTAATGATTTCCTAGTCAAATAAATATTATAAATGCGAAAGTTTGGATGGATGTATGGATGTATGGATGTATGCAGGATGTATGGATGTATGGATGTTTGTTACTCAATCACGCTCCAACGGCTGAACGGATCTGGATGAAATTTGGCACAGAGATAGATTATAGTCTGGAATAGCACATAGGCTACTTTTTATCCCGGAAAATTAAAGAGTTCCCGCGGGAACCGAAAAACCTCAATCCACGCGGACGAAGTCGCGGGCATCAGCTAGTTTAACAATAATTTACGTGCTATATGCTTTTAAATTTTGGCTATGGACATTATGTTCATCTTAAATAAAGTTAATATTTTTTTATTATAGTACTATGAATACAAAACTTTTCGGTATTAGTTAGAATTACCTACTTACCACTTCCACTACAGCCCATTAACGTCCCACAGCTGGGCACAGGCCTCCACTCTCATAGGAGAGAGGGAATTAGAGCTAAGACCCACCACGCTGCTCCAATGCAGATTGGCGGGCTTACCTACCATACTTATGTTACGTTAGTAATTAGGTACTTACCACATAGCGTGGATTTAGGATTAATTCCTCGTGTATCTTCATTCATTATTAAATTCTTATTTTTATAATAAGTTGGTATTGCATATTTTATTCTTTCTCAGTACCTACTTATACTAGCCCGGAGTTAGGAAGTTGGCGGTGTTTCACCCCCGTGCCTCGGAGAGCACCTTAAGCCGTCGGTCCTGCGCCTGATCTCTCTGCGGTCGTGTCGGATTTTCCGTCCCATCGGGCTATGAGAGTAAGGGAACAGAGAGTTCACCTGTGTATGCGCACACACTTATTATTTATTTATTATTTATTCATTATTTAATATTTACAGAGCCATTTCGTTTTGGTGTAACCTACCCAATGCCGTCGACCTTAGGATAAGGACTTAAAATACATTCGGTACCTACGATTTACGCTAATAATTATAATATGCTTAGTAACAATTTAATGGTTATATTAGTATGTAACTTAAAATAGTTTCTGTATTATTATCACTATTCTATTCCTATTAATTTTTTTTATAGAAACACAAACACTATAATATAACATCATTTCTATAATATCATCTAGAACTTAACAATCTATAATATGCGGGTAGGTTAGGAATACTTAAATGCATAGAACCTAAAAACCTTTTGTTTACACTCTCAATCCAATTATTCAGGTCATGATACAGAATGATTAGGTAAATTATTTAAATTAAGATTAAGTAGTTGTGCACTATAATATCCTCCCACCCAGATGGCTAATCTCTTTGGAGATAGGCCGCCGTGGCCGAAATTCGGTCGGGACTCGGGAGGACATTAGTTTATTACGTATCTTCTTTAAGTTATCCGTATTATTTTCTTGTATTCTCTATTTTGTGTTCTATAAAATGGATAGGTATATTTATCTATCTTATAATCAAAATAAGAGTATCGAATTATGTTACCATGGTAACAGAGGTCTAATTTCTCCAGAACTGCCTTGAAAGCGCAAACGACTGTCGACGGCCGAAGATTTACCGATTACTAAATAACAAACTTACATAACAAAGTCTAACAACAAAACTTCATAACATCCCACACCTTTAACGTCATAAATATAGAGATCAAAATCGTTTGTTATACCGCAGCCATGTTTGTTTACGGACGGTAAAAATAGCATGGCGGTAAAATTGTCTATTTATCCTCTATAATTTGATTAGAGTTATCTAGATGGAGCTGTCAATCGCCATTAGAGACGCCATTTTGACAGCTCCGCCTATAGAAGCCTCGCGTTAGAATTAAGAATGCCTTTTTCACAAATAACTGTCGTCTTTTAACGTTTCTATCTACAGTTCGCGCGCGAGTTGAATGCAGAGTAAATGTATGTGTCAGCGTACATTTGCTCTGCATTCAACTCGTGCGCGAATTTATACTTACAATAATTACCTACTTACTTAAAATTATGTTTTTGGTTTTGTTCAGTGTACCTAGGTATAGTTTTGCTTACAGATTTAGAAATCCGGCATCTTAGAATAACCTATAGAAACCAAGTACGACGATCGTACGACGCTCGCGCAGTCCGAAAAAAGCTGGTTAACTTAGTTTTAGAAGCTACAATGCTACAAACAAACTAACCAATTACTTACCCAACTATTAGGGGGAAAACAATTAAACTGGCAACATTATGTTTGCGTTTACGAGGCAAGTAAACACAGCACACATAGCGAATTTGTAGCTTGCGTTTTGAAAAGGCGTTGTTTGGAAACATACCTTCTTAAGTTCTTTATGTAGTTTTCTAAGTCCGGCATCATGTTTAGATGGTCGTAAGTTCGTTTCCCGAGCACGCATTTCTCACTTTTCTGAGTTATGTTCGTTTCAAGTACTTAATGTCTTAATTAAGTAAATACCTATCACTTATCATACATTTGCTATAACGGCGAAAGAATAGGTAGGACGTTAGTACATAATACCTCAATGGGTAGGTAGGAGAATTCTTGAAAACATAATGTAAATCCACCCGGAATTTAGATTTTCAAAAATTTCTTGGAAGCTCTTTGTTTTCCGCGATAAAAGTATCCTACGTAAGGTTTAGAAATACCTACTTACACCCATGCATATCATCGCATTGATCCGTTGCTCTGTTGCGGCATGATTGAAGGACTAACAAACAACTTTCGCGTTTATAATATTGATTGGATTGGTAACTAGGATAGATAGTAGATACCTTATTCAAACGTGGACATACAGTTTAATACACTTAAGTAATCTTTTTTTTTTTTAAAAAAGACTTAAATAATGTCACCATATAACGTATAAAAAAAACTCAAAATCTCAAAAAGAATGCCGCACGTAACTTAAAAGTTCCATTAAATAGGATTCAGGATTACAATAATTATTAATACCTTAAGCCTTCCATAGCACCTTTCGGCGTCAAAAAACTTGTTAACGAGGATTAAACACAACGCCGATATTAAAAAGAAAACCATCGGATCGTGCGCAGATTAAAAATAGTTTTAACAGAGGAAAAAAAATGTTGCTAACTTTTTGAAATCCCTTTTTGAAATCCGTAAGTATTAACGAAACATCCATATTTCCATACCAATATTTTAAATGCGAAATGCGAAAGTATGTCTGTCTGCTATTTCAACCGATTTTGATGAAGCTTAGTAGGTACAGAGACAGGTTGTACTTGTATCACGAGGAAGGACATAGCAAGCACGTGATATCAATAGATACTAATATTATAAAAAAATAAATGCGAAAGTGTGTCTGTCTGTCTGCTACGGTTTCACGGCCCACCTATTCAGCCGATTTTGATGAAATTTGGTATAGGGATAGTTTATATAACGCGGAAGGACATATGCTACTTTTTATCCCGGAAAATTGAGGAGTTCCCGCGGGAATCGAAAAAACTTAGTCCACGTGGACGAAGTCGCGGGAATCATCTAGTTCATTATAATTTCTTAGAACACACATATAACTCCGAAAAGTTAAAAGTACGTGCCCGGGGATCGAATCCACGACCCCGTATTGGAGATGCCTTGAACCCTGTGCACTTAAGTGTAAGTCATCCATATAAATATTATAAATGCGAAAGTTTGGATGGATGGATGTATGTATGTATGGATGTATGTTTGTTACTCAATCACGCTCCAACGGATGAACGGATCTGGATGAAATTTGGCACAGAGATAGATTATAGTCTGGAATAGCACATAGGCTACTTTTTATCCCGGAAAATTAAGAAGTTCCCGCGGGAATCAAAAAAACCTCAACCACGCGGACGAAGTCGCGGGCATCAGCTAGTAAATAATATTTTATGTAGTAGGTAAGGCTACTACACTCTCGTCTACTACGTCTACTAAAACTGGACGATTCTTGTACAGATCAAATATTTTAGAAAATTCTTATTGGATTCATCTTTATTTTCGACATGGAGCCCAAAACATTTTTTTTTTGATTGAAAACTTCTTTAGCCGCGTTGAGCACTTTTTGGTAGGGGAAAGTCTTATGGATTGGCGTCACCGACATGCTGTGACGTAAGTATTATGACGTATAACACATCGTATACATATTATATCTGACCGTGTGCTGTGCGCGTTAGACGCTTTTTGGGTTTGCGAAATCAAGTGAAATCTTGTGAGTTCGCGTCACCGACATGCGTTATAGCAGTATATCTGTAGCTATACAGGTGACGTATTATTAATAAATAACTAGTGGTTCGCCTCGAACTGATACCTCGCGGTATCCATAGATAGTTTTAACTATCTTTACGTTCATAGACATCAGTACTATCAGTAGACTATTTTTTTATTCCACGTAAGATGGTGCTAACGTCTATTATTTGTAAGCACAAACGAATAAACTTTCACAGAGCGCCATCTATTGACATCATTGTGAAGTTCTGTTAAAAATACTGAAGCTCATTAAAAGTTAAATAATTTCGTTTCCTTATAATATTTATCTAATTTTAGTATTTTTTGTTCAAGTACAGGATATAATTCAAATAATTGATCAAGTTTCAGGCTCAGCCTTTCAGAAAATTGAGAGTTCCGAGGTCAACTTTGGACGTTAGAAAATATCCACTTTGAAAGCCCCCCATTTCATCAATTTTAGGAGAAAAATTAAAAAAAATATATTTTAGGACTTTATTCCTAATTTATTTATCTTTAAAATGATATACCGCTACCCTATGTAACGCTATAAAAAATATTTTAGTTCGCATTCGCTTCTATGAGAGCCCCCCTGAAATAAAGATTTTTATAACTTTTTAAGCCATATTCGGCTGGAGGCCATCGGTTTACATATTATATTTAAATTTGAAGTAATTACGTTCAGTAATTCAGAAGTTATAAGGCTCTGACAGACGGACGGACGGACGGACGGACGGACGGACGGACAAGTGCAAATTCACTCAAGTAGACTCAGAGACCTTCGCTTCGCTCGGTCAATAATTGAGGTAATTCGGGATAGGGGATGAAAGTTTTGATAATTATTTTTTCTTTACAAAGTTGATGCTGTACGGTAAAGATTCAATGAATATTTCGGAGTTAGCAGGCGGAATTCCTCTTAGGATAATACCAAACCAAATGCGATTATAGTAATCAAATAAATATTATAAATGCGAAAGTTTGGATGGATGTATGGATGTATGGATGTATGGATGTATGGATGTGTGGATGTTTGTTACTCAATCACGCCCCAACGGCTGAACTGATCTGGATGAAATTTGGCACAGAGATAGATTATAGTCTGGAATAACACATAGGCTACTTTTTATCCCGGAAAATTAAGGAGTTCCCGCGGGAACCGAAAAACCTCGATCCACGCGGACGAAGTCGCGGGCATCAGCTAGTAATTCATAAATATTTATTCAATTTAGGTAGATACACTACACTTATTGACGTCCAGTTACATAAAAATATGATGGTGATAATTTGTTACGGTATCTTAAAACTAAAGCTACGAGGGTTCCAAACGCGCCCTGGTCTGAGAAGAGCCCACAACAAACTCAGCTGGGGTTTTTTTTTTCATTAACACCATCTCACAAATCATCTTAATTAGAGGAACTATCAGAGCCATTAGAGCAAATTATTGCCAAGCTTCCTTGTCATTTAAGTAATCCTTCACATGCAGGTAATAAGATTTTTCAATGAGGTTACTTGACTATCACTGTTTCTCAGCTAATTTTGACGACCTCCGTGGCGCAGTGTTGAGCGCTGTTGTCTTAATGTGCGGAGGTCCCGGGTTCGATCCCCGGCAGGGTCAATTTGGGAAATTACTTATAATTTCTGAATTTTCCCTGGTCTGGCCTGGTGGGAAGCTTCGGCCGTGGCTAGTTACCACCCTACCGGCAAAAACTTGCCGCCAAGCGATTTTACGTTCCGGCACGAAGCAGTATAGAAACAGAATAGGGGTTATGCGTTTAATATAACTGCCATGCATACCCCTAACAGGTTAGCCCGCTACCATCTTAGACTGCATCATCACTTACCATCAGGTGAGATCGCAGTCAAGGGCTAAATTGTACTGGATAAAAAAAAAGGACTACGGAACCTAAAATATAAAGCTCCTAACACTCACTTCACCAAGAATATCATTCCCAACTTGAAGTTTTTGCAAAAGCAATTAGGGTTGAACAAAAAAAATGTATCACTCCTTATCTAACAATGTTTGTTTGTAAAATCTTTTAATGTCATTAAATGCGCCACCCGCGTCGCTTCGCAGAAGATTGGTTTCACCGGGAATCGAACCCACTACCTGTGCGTAATCCCTTTAGCTATTTGACTTCTCCCGGTTGGCTGGACTCGGTGCTTTGGCGTTTTTGTGTAAATTTTAATAGTTTAGCAAACTTTTGATACTTATTTTTTTTTGGGTTTTTGAAGTCGGATCGATGTCTTCAAGTGGCGGGAATATGAAACCTGCTATGATATGGAAGCGGTGGTAGCTTAGGGGTTAAGATACCCTGTACGGGATCGCCCGCCAACCCGCATTGGAGCAGCGTGGTGGGTCTAAGCTCTAATTCCCTCTCTCCTATGAGAGTGGAGGCCCGTGCCCAGCAGTGGGACGTTAATGGGCTGTAGTGGTGGGTACGGGATCGCGGGTTCGATCCCCGGGCAGTTACCGCCAACTTTGCGAAATTTTAAGAATTCAAAAAACTCAACTAAAACTAAAACCCGTGGGAATTAAAAAACTTTGCCTGGTGGGAGGCTTCGGTCGTGCCTAGCTACCACCCTACCGGCAAAGACGTGCCGCCAAGCGATTTAGCGTTCCGGTACGATGCCGTGTAGAAACTAGAAACCGAATAGGGGTATGGGTTTAATTAACTGCCAATTGCCATGCCCCTAACATCTTAGAATGTATCATCACTTACCATCAGGTGGATCGCAGTCAAGGGATAACTTGTAGTGGATAAAAAATAAATTTAAAAAAACTTATTCCACGCGGACAAAGTCGCGTGCATAAGCTAGTTTTGAAATACATTTGAGTTTGAGTTTAAAACAAAAGGTCCCCGAATTGGTCATTAAATTGATCAGATCCGCCAATAAAACGGCACATTATAATTCGCGCTGCGTACCCATCTGTATGCAGGCGACTTGCAGTGTTGTCATCCACACGGTGACGTCACACGCCTTGTGTGGTCGACGGACTTAGCTATTACTAGATGATGCCCGCGACTTCGTCCGCGTGGATTAAGGTTTTTGATTCCCGCGGGAACTCCTTAATTTTCCGGGATAAAAAGTAGCTTATGTCCTTCCCCGGGATATAAACTACCTCTGTACCAAATTTCAGCAAAATCGGTTGAAAAGATGGGCCGGGAAAGCGTAGCAGACAGACAGACAGACGGACAGACAGACAGACACACTTTCGCATCAAATAAATATTATAAATGCGAAAGTTTGGATGGATGGATGTATGTATGGATGTATGTTTGTTACTCAATCACGCTCCAACGGATGAACGGATCTGGATGAAATTTGGCACAGAGATAGATTATAGTCTGGAATAGCACATAGGCTACTTTTTATCCCGGAAAATTAAAGAGTTCCCGCGGGAACCGAAAAACCTCAATCCACGCGGACGAAGTCGCGGGCATCAGCTAGTTTATAATATTTGTATGGATTTACAGTTAAAATGAACCGCCTATAAAATGACCTAACACCTACTTTCTGAGTCAACGGAAACCAAAAAGCAAAGGGACAAATAACTTATGTATGAATATTCATAAAAAGCTTTACCTTTTTTTTTTTTGCTTTTTTTCGCGTCCAATCCCGTATCAATTTCTTTCTGCGACCATCGCCTCATTTTCCGAAAACTTTGCTCATTATAATAAGTTCTGGGATTTCGTATCTCTCTTGCATCTATCTTCTAGCTATCTTCAAGCACGTGCCCCAAAAAAAATTTTTTTTTTAATATGCGACTTTTCTCATCTAGACAATTTGCAAAACTTTGCGTTAACTATATGATGCCCTCGACTTCGTCCGCGTGGATTAAGATTTTTTGATTCCCGCGGGAACTCTTTAATTTTCCGGGATAAGAATTAAGAACTAGCATAATATATACTACCATATATTGAACCGATTTCGATGAAATTTGGTATGGAGATAGTTTGTACCCGGGGAAGGGCCCCTGATCGGTTTCTAGACAGCATCGTACCGGACTTGGTAAATCCGCATCGTACCGGACTTGGTGAATCCGCATAATACCGGACTTGGTAAATCCGCATCGTACCGGACTTGGTAAATCCGCATAGTACCGGACTTGGTAAATCCGCATAGTACCGGACTTGGCAAATCCGCATAGTACCGGACTTGGTAAATCCGCATCGTACCGGACTTGGTAAATCCGCATAGTACCGGACTTGGTAACCTGGGCCATGCTGCCAACGCTTTAAGCCATATTGTTTCATTATTGTTGACTTTCGTGTTTAAGAATATTATAATCCTTATTTTAGGAACGTCAAGGTACGTGACATCAAACTGTCATTTTGAGTAATTATCGCTTATGTATTGCTTTAAGCGTTGGCCAGGATGGCCCCAGAATGCTAAATCGCTTGGTGGGTAAATCTTTACTGACGTTTTAAGAAACTCTCTTTTTACATAATACAAAGGAAATGGGTAAAGTTTCAGTAAAGTAATTAAACAAAAAGGCATAAATGAGTAAAAACATATATTTATATATCACTCGTTGTATTCGCTACATCAGCACAAACTGGGGTACAGTCACGATAGTGTTAGGCGTTCATTAGACGATCGGTTCTGCTCTCCGTCTTGCGACATTCACTGCTACTGACGGCCGAAATTAATATTACGAGTATAAACTAGCTGATTGAGGATTCGTCCGCGTGGATTGAGGTTTTTTGGGTTTCCGCGGGATCTCTTTAATTTTCCGGGATAAAGAGTAGCCTATGTGTTATTCCAGTCTATAATCTATATCTCTGTGCCAAATTTCATCCAGATCCGTTCAGCCGTTCTGGCGTGATTGAGTAACAAACATCCATCTATCCAAACTTTCGCATTTATAATATAGGTATAAGTATAGATCTATCTTTCATCTTGGCGAAGTCTTTGTCTTTGCTGAAGCCTCCATACCTGACCAGAGAAAATTCAAAATTCCTAAATTGACTCTGCCGGGGATCAAACCCGGGACCTTCCACTTATAAGACCACAATGTTTACCACTGTGCCAAGGAGTTCATTAAAAAGAATAGGACGAACTTTCAGCCATATTGCGACGACTTAGTTAGAAATGTACCTACCTATTTTGATTCTATACATTTAATAATTATTTTTAATCGATTTTGTAGTACAATAGAGTAAGTTAAATAATGTGGAAAATAATCGATGCAAATTGCAAAGTGTTTTCAATTGACAGTTCCATCCTGTTTTTATTTGATCATGTTGTATTTTAAACGGACTACCAAAAAAGAAGAGGTCCTTAATTCTCCTATTTTTTTAAATAATATTAATTCCAATCGTAATAATATTATGATAACTTATTTTTACATGATTCTCTATTCCATCAATCATTCATCACTCATGATTGACGGAATGGTGCAGAACTCACAGTCTAATGGACGCCTTGAATGTACACACACACTTACGTCTTACATCTAATATGTCGAAACTAACACACATATTATTATGTACACCTAGCTAGCTAATTAAATAAGACGGTATAATTTACAATTTTACTAGGTACATACTTTTATCTTTAATATAATCTATATGAGGCGCATTCACGAAAAATCAAGTTTTAGTTTTAAAAAAAACTTAATTCTATACGTGTAGATATATTATTTAAAAAAAACGAATAAAAATCATTGTTATCCATCTTTTTTATGATAATATCTACCTATCTGATATAATTTTTAAAGGAAAAACTGCATTGTTCAAAGATATCGTACTGTTATAGGTATTTTTAACCTATTTTACAAAATCCAACAATTTTTGATTTTATATTTTGTTGTTTACAAAGCCTGAAACTACTACAGAAATTGTGTACAACAAAACGAAATTAGCCACAATATACATAATAAATTATTCATCAAAGGCGACTCTTATAGATCGAAGAATTAAATATAATATTTATCAATATTTACAACCCTTTTTATTACATATAATTATTATGGCTCACACATCAAAGAAGGAACAATAAATTATAATATTATGGTGGATATCTTACAAATAAATTAGATACAAAACCAAAACTGAATATATTTTTAATGATGCTCTATTTCGTCGTTGAAAGTTAAAAACTAAAAACAAGTCTGTAACTAGATAACTAGCAGAACTACACGAAATCGTCTTCACATAGTTGTACAAAATAATTACCTTATTTTAATACTCTTATATATATAAATCCAGTGTTTTCGAAAATATACCTGAGGTCACTGCTGCTGAACCAGGAAAGGGTAAAGAAACATGACGTACCAATTATACAATAATTAGGTATGTATAATTGATATAAAATATTGTTTATATTTTTATATAAATTATTGGTACACAATACACTTAATAAAAAAATACTACATCATTTTGTAAACATCCAGCATAATTTTTAATACTTACAGAATTTCAACGATCTCCATTTAAGTACGACAGATAAGAAATAAATAATGTGTATTATTTACAATGCTTTTTTTAACTTTTTATTATATTAATTTAATAGTTTTCTTAATAACACCATCAATCGTTACAGCATCTATTAATTTGGAAAAAACATAAAAATCATTGAAAATGCTGTAACTTTGATATGTGTAGTTTGCAAACAAAATATTATCTTAATTTTTCATCTATCTCTACAGCACTGGGATTCGTTTGAGACAGGAATTTAAAAAAATAGCTTTTACTGAATCGCAATTAATTAATATGGTAAAACCAGTGCATAAATAAGAAACAAAATACCTTTAAAAGCAACCCAAAAATTTTGCAATAAATTGGCAATTTTCATAAAAAATGTAATGTCGCCAATATTATTGAATTTTTATTTATCAAATACAATTTATTATTACCTCAATTAATTCTAAAGGAACTGACTTAATACAACTACAATATTTTGAGCGAAAATCTATTATCTACTTTTAAATTGTATTGTAAGTACATAATTATAATATTAATGTACATAAACTATATACTCGTATATTATACTTGTTTTACTTAACGTTGAATTCGTTGGTTGAAAAAGAAAAAACAAAATATTATGTGCACGTAAAATTATCTAATTTTATATGCATGTGATCCTGTTTCATAGTTAATTCAAAAAACATTTGGCGTTGAGGATCCGCCATTTTGTTTTTTAAATCACGTCGCAGAATAAAACTTGTTGTTCATCTTTTTGACCCCAAACCAAATATAGAACATGACGTGATTTTGAAAAAAAACAAAATGGCAGATCTTTTACAATGCCATACCATAAAAAATCTCTAACGAATAAATCTGTTACATTATAATTTGTGAATTTTAGGGCACAATATTGAATTTTCCACACTTGAGAAACTTATATATTTGCTCAATATATATTTTTATATCTTAAACAATATTTGTGCACTAAACATAACAAGTAAGACTACATACTGTATATACAAATTGGCATTTTTTTATGAATTAACTATATATTAATATAACATAAAGGTTCTAGCTTCTAGTAAAAAAAATATCTCATATTATCTTGCCCACAAAAGTGTATCTTTTCGCCTTATTTCAACGAAATTTGGCACAAAGATAGACTACACCCTGGAAAATGTCATGAAATTCCTTGAAAACCTAATCCTAAGAAAAAGTAGCTCCCATGGGCCATGGGATTTTCAGAAACCTACAACCTACCTAAACTACTTGAATTTAAAAAAAAAAAAAAAAACATAAGTACGCGCCGAATTGAGAACCTCCGCCTTTTTTGGAAGTCGGTTAAAAAAGGTTTGAGTTTGAAAGACGTGCCGTCATGCGATTTAGCGTTGTGATGCTGTTTTGAAATCTTTTAGGAGTTTAAGTTTAACATAACTGCCATATCCCTAACAGGTTAGCCCGCTATCATCTTAGATTGCATCATCACGTAACACCAGGTGAGATCACAATCAAGGGCTAACCTGTAGTGGAATCAAAAAAAACACAGGCAATAGCTTATAGCTACAACACCATATAAAATGACTTTAATCATAGACATAAAAATTCTTTTCATAATTTCAAATGTTATCTATGTTTGAAATGCTACATAAAGCTGTACATTGTAATGTATAACATATATGCGCCTTAACACGAAGACTAAAGCTTGATTAAGTCGGATGAGTGTTAAAGTAGGAATCGCTTTAATAAAAACTTAGGTTTATTGCCAGATGGATCTAATAATACGCCTAGAAATTAGCACACAATCCCCAATCATATAGACCTTTAAGATAATAGCCATTAGCCATAGAATTCTAAAAAAAGTAATAGAAATAGTTTACTATTGAGCAGGATTTCTGGATATAATATTATTGTCTCGTTGCAGTGGTATAGATGATATTATTGATAATATTTAGTTTTAATTTTCGTTTTTAATATATTTCATAGTTTAATGTTTATATGTGCCATTTTTCTGTATATCTTTGTAATAAAAATGGTATCTGAATATGCTTCAACGATTTCAAGGCTGTCAATTTACGTTGTTCAAAGAGAAAACCCCTAAAAAAGAAATGTAATAATTTAATCACGTAATACGATTGTGGTGATTCAATTAGTTTATTCTCCAACTGCAAGTCTTTTAACATTCAACGAGAATTCTCATGTGTTATTCTTGGCTATATATTACTGTTAATGTGTACCTAGGTATTAATATGTCATCTTTTTTAAGCAACTTAATCATACAGAAATAATTTAAAAGAACATAATATTTCGATGGCATCGAAGTAAACGTACATCAGATGCCCAATTGCCTAAGCAAATCGTAATAATTTGACAGCTTGAAACGTATTACTCGATCTGTTTAAGGAGTTCATACATGCTTTTTGACGTGCATGGCATATACGAACTCGATAATCAGGGCGAATTATACGTTTGACAAACGATTACGATTACTATTTCCATACACAATCGGGGGGCAGTTTTTACTGCGCACTGCGCAGATGTGCCCTATAGGTACTTAGGTACTTCTATTTCTCTTCTGAATTCTGTGGGTAAAGCATAATAAGGTATGGAAGGGAAAAACAGCCAGAGTATTACACGCCTTATGTGTAAAACTCAATTAAATTGTTTTTTTCTTCACACAACGTCTAACATGGAAGGTTGTTGTATTGAATATGTACCATAGTTGTCGTTGTTTTTTTAATTCACATAGATAATATACCTATCTACATACATATACCTATACGGTTGGAGATAGAAGGTCTCGCTATCATGTACTAGACACTAGGTCTGTTTTGTAATGCTGATTTCATAAAAAAGCCCTAGTATACCTACCTACTTAATAAAAAGATAATAATTATTAAAGAGCCTAATCAAAAACCTTATCGATTCTAAATCGATTAAAACCCATGTCCCACCAATCGAGCCAAATGAAACGACAAAAAGCATAATTAAACCACGGAATTAAACAGCCTAATCAAAAACCATTATCGATTTTTAATCGATTTAACCCCATGTCTCCAAATGAAGGAATAATTTCACCTAATCAGTAATACGACTCGGTGAAACATCGATTTCTCGAATAGATCGTTAAATTACAACATGGCCGCTAATCAGAAACAGTTAATGAATAAAGCGTAATGAAAATGGCGTTTAATTGACCGGAAAATAGGAATCGAGTTGATGGGATCGCTGAGAAAATTCATTATACGTAAACGGTAATCAACCAAGTATACAATTTCTGAACTGTGACTTTCTATGCATTTTTTAGCTCCTTGTAGACTTTTAAATGACAATCTTATAGAATAGGTACTAGCGATCCGCCCCGGCTTCGCACGGGTAGTACTATTAATCCTAATAGTCTATACCCAATATAGCTATAAAAATGGTTATTGTGAGTCAACCTTAAAAGATAGATGTATGCTATCCCGGACTTTTTTTTAGAACTTTTTGAGAGGAACAATTCCACCATACATTGTTTTCGTGTAACTTTAACTATTTACGCAGCGCAAGCCACGTAAGATCTCAAAAGAGAGGATTTCTTCCGATTAGTTCACATAATTGCAATTTTCGTAAGGATCTCTAAATTTTTAAAAATAAAATATAGCCTATGTTACTCGCTGATAATGTAGCTTTCTATAGGTGAAATAATTTTTAAAATCAGTTGAGTAGTTTTTGAGTTTATCCATTACAAACAAATGAACAAAGAAATCTTTCCTCTTTATAATATTAGTTTAGAAAAGTTGGTAGGTATATAGATAGGTATTAAGAACAGTTGCACAGACAACTTACATTACCGGGGGGGGGGTGGGTTACTACAATCGCTCGAAGCAGTATTATTTTAATATTGTTGACGTTCGCGTTTTAAATAATTATAATCCTTATTTTAAGGTCGTCAAGGTACGTGTAACGTGACATAACATTATCATTTAAAATAATACTTAATGCTTAAGCGATGGTAGTAGTAGAAAACTTTCTCACAAAAAAAGTTAGCAAAAAAACGAAATCTACAAAAATTTGGTAAAAAGTAGAGGAACTCTGACTTTTATAAACCCAAAGGTTTTTAGGTGGGCAAATATTAATCATACCTACTAATATTAGAAATGCGAAAGTGTTTGTTGGTTTGTCCTTCAATCACGCCGCAGAGCAACTGATCGACGTCATATTTGAGGGCCTGGAGAGTGACATCTAGACTACTTTTTATCCCGGAAAATTAAGGAGTTCCCGTGAGAAACAAAAAAGCTTATTCCACGAGGACAAAGTCGCGGGCGTCAGCTAAGTACTTAGTAATTTTATAAGTCCGTCAGTTTCTCCCGGTGGTTTCTACTTTTATTTGTACGAATAGATATTACAGTCAATTTGGATGAAATTACACTTTTGAAGAACCTACCTACCTATGCCTTTGATAATAAAAAAAACAAGAACGTTATAACTCAAAAAGTAATTGCAAAATATTACAATTGCGACTATTAATTTTCGAAATAACAACGCATAATGGGAAGTAAAAGCTCCGTACACCAGAGGGCCATAAATCAATGGAACAAAAGACGGAAAAGCAAACACAAATTAGGCTTATAATCGACTTTAAGTGAACTTGGGTTGCTTGTTTTTAAGTTTTTTACCACCCAGAATCATTGTGTCGGTTGGTAGTGAATAATAGTAAAAAAAATCGTGTTTAGGTAAATTGAAAATAGGTATCCTATTGTTTGTCAAAATCCTTTCGCAGGATATCCCGTTTCTAGGGTATAGGTGAAAATTCGATTCCAGACACGAAACGGTTGCTGCAGCCTGCAGGCTGCAACTGCTGAGTTTCTTGACGGTCCTTTTCAGTCTGTGTTTTCAGTAGAATTTACTTTCCGAACCGGTGGTAGAGTCAAAACTTGACGTAACATAAGAGACACTTGTACGAGTATGTCCTGCATGGAATAAATAAATTGAGTAGGTAGAGGTACCTACCTATTGAGTATTGAAACTTTGAAAGTATCATGTTTCATTACATGATTGGATTCGAAATTATATTTAGATTGCAATGGTAAAAATGGAAAGACAAAAATATGTAGTTAAACAGATTTCCACTTTACAGCAACGAAACCCTTATAAAGTTTGATGAAAATGAAATGTAGGCAAAATCAGAGTTAAGATAAGTACTTACCTATTGGCAAAAAATATATATAGTTTTAGCAAAACCTTTTCGTAATTTGTCAGGCAGCTCAAAACTATTTGTTTTTTTTTTTTTTTTTTTAATTAAGTAAGTTAAATTATTTCTCTACAATAAGGGGTCTATCATTAAGCATGGTCATAATATTTTCGAAACGTAAGATCTCAACAGTCGAACCATAGTAAAAAATGATGCTGTGGATTTGATAAATATTGTTATTCAACAAACGGTCCCTGATTATATTTTTATGATTTAAAGCCGTTTAAAAAGTCGAGATCAATACAACAATAACAATAAAAGCGCTCACAACTCCCATACAATAACGTCCAACGCGTGAAACCGATCACCGACCCATCTTGTGAGATCTCAATCTCGAATGCCGAATGCGCGTAGACAAATAGCCGTAAAGAACAATCGTCAACAGTTTAAAAACAATTTTGTTGCATCCAAGCAATTATTGGACGCGATCCCATCCAAAGATACGACGTTCTAACTCCTAAAGCATCTCTTAATAATAGGCCCACAAGCGACGGTAATATAATCGCCTACCATCTCTATAAATATAGCCTTTCTTATTCTAACACATTGTAATAGAGTTGCGCCTCTCTTTCTAACGTTGACAGCCCTCGTTTAGAAACCATAGCACCGCCTATCAGCGTTCAAAATCAAACTGTCTAATTATACCCACATCACTAACAACGCATCAAAGGAGGCATTTTTTAATTAATTTAATCCCAAAACTATTATAATGCGACCAATTTCGGTTATCTAATAACTCGTGACGCGCTAGCTAGAATGTTCCGACGCCATTTTGGAATTTAAGTTAATTTAATGATGCGGTGGCTTGTTTAGTTTAAGATTAATTAGTAATGATTTGTGCATTAAGATAAATTAGTTGACTGTAGGTTTAGACGTTAGTTTTTCAGTTCCAATTAATTTTTCTTTCGACATGTGGCCTTTTTTCACGGAGCATGTTTTTCGAGATGTGACAGTGTTTCTTCAAGGAACTTAATATTCAGTCAGGCACTTAATTAATATCATTTGTGAAATGGAAATTACTCTACCTAAAGCTCTTTTCAAAGCTACCCTTTGTTGCCTGCATCAATGTGCTTTAAATTTAAGATCTTAATATGTCACAAAAAGGTTACAAACTTTGAAGGATATAGGCAAGTTTATTCTTCCAGATTATATTTAACTACTAACTTAATAGGAAGTTCTAGAACCTTTATCTTATAGCCAAGTTTTCAATATTGCCAACATCAAAATCGTTTCATACTCGTACCTACTCATATAGTAAACTCTTTTAAATCGATTCGAGAAATAAATAATAAAAATAATCTACTATTTTAACTAAATTACAATACTATTTACAATTCATAGCGTCCTGAGCATTGAATATAAATTTTCCAACAAGAAAAGTATCACTGAAGTTGACACGTTTAACTGTCAAAACATTTTTGACAAATGAAAGTTTGACAGGTACCTAATTCCAGTGATGCGTTTCTTCGCTTATAATTCACACTCAATTCTATATATCACTATAGTGTCCTGTCACTTACGTTTACTTTTCGTTCATTTTACGTTTCATTTTCACTTTCACTTAACTCATCCATGTCCATGTCTATTAGTTCTTCGTCTTCGTCTTCATAGGAGTTGTTAAACTGGTTACCGTCTTCTGGTTTCGAGTTCGACGAACCAGATTTGGTACCAGTCTTCGCTTCTTCTTCTTGCTGCATTCTTTTATGTTTCGTTCTTCTATTTTGAAACCAGACTTTCACCTGTGAAAGAAAAGAGAATTTTAGCAATTGATACAAGGTTGTTTGTTAGACAACACAGATGTTTCAGGAGTTACAGTCCCAACAACTTTTCTGGCCTGGTGGCCAAAATTGGAACTAATTTTTATGTCTGTACTAGCTGATGCTCGCGATTTTGTCCGCGTGGGTTGAGGATTTTTGGTTTCCGCGGGAACTCCTTTGTTTTCCGGGATTAAAAGTAGCCTATGTGCTAATCCAGACTATAATCTATCTCTGTGCCTTTCATGCAGATCCGTTCAGCCGTTCTGGCGTGATTGAGTAACAAACATCCATTCATCAATCCAAACTTTCGCATTGATAATATTACTCGTAGTATAGATAGTTTCTGTTTTAATTTTATACTTAAATGATCCCGCGTCTTCGTCCGCGTGGATTAAGTAAGTTTTTTTGATTAACGCAGAAACACTTAATTTTCTGGTTGCCTATGTCCTTCCCGGGATTCAACCTATCCCTGTACCAAATTTCATCCAAATCGGTTGAAAAGATGGACCGTGAAAGCGTAGCAGACAGGCAAACGGACACTTTCGCATTTATAATAATATGTATTAGCAATTTCGCATTTTTATTTATTGATTTGTCCTTTAATCACGCCGGAACGGAACCACAGAATAGGTAATAGACGGAACAACGGATCGACGAGATTTTCGGCATGGGTATAGTTGAGGACCTGGAGAGTGACATAGGCTACATTTTACTCCGGAAAATTAAGGAGTTCCCGCGGGAATAAAAAAAAACTTAAACGACGCGGACGTCAGCTAATATACTAGGTACAATAGTAGGTACTTCAGGCAAGACTCTCAGTAAAAACTCTTTTCGAAATGCATGAATAGCCCTGTGTATACCGCATGCCCTGAAGCAAATCAATGACACAACTATAAAATCAACTTAAACAGCGAAGTAAATATTTCAATTCATATCACAAGGGTAATAATGTACCTAGTTGCACGCACGATTAACCCAGGCATAAAGGGTAGGAGCATAATAAAACTATTCATACACCCTCCCGGCCATATTTCAGCTCGTATTGAAAGAAAACTGTCGAAATTTTTCTACAGCTAACAAAGAGATTTCCCGCGCAAGCTCCGCCGCCATTTTGCGAAGCAATCTGTCACGTGGTTAATGGCCGTTGAAATCTATTCGTTGGAGTTTTAGTTTAGTGTTGCTCTATGAAAATATGGCAATGCAAATATGTTTCAGTTTTGGATATGCTCGTAAATGTTGACTTATGTCTCGTATTCGCTTCATTTTTATCGAAAATTTTGAATTTTGAAATGACTACGCGCTTTAAAATTTACGATTAACTGATTTATTACTTAGTTAAGCCCATGACTTTGTCCGCGATAAAAGTCTACCATATGAGTGCAATCTATCTCTATACCAAATATCGTGAGAATCGGTTTTACAGATTGGCTGTGAAAATGTAATAGACAAAGACACTTTAGTATTTATAACATAAAGAATGGGTTATCTTTAATCAGTTCTGAACTCAAACACTTTGCGACATAGGATCACCGAGACTTCAAATCAAAGTTTTCAAATATTTATGAACCTAATATACTACAATTTAAACATTGCATTATTTCAATACAAAACAATCACATTCAATATCTTGCTATCAAGAAAGGGCCGCGAAATCATTTACTTATCTACTGTTGTTTGAATTGTAAGTTACGCAGTTACTTAAATCAGCAAACAATCGACTTTAATACGAATACTTACCTATTGAAATATGTATTATTGTAAATGGCAACTTTTTGTATTAAATGAATGAGATTGTATGCTACTGTTAAAATCCATATCCATACTAATACTTATTATAAATGCGAAAGTGTGTCTGTCTGTCCGTCTGTCTGTCTGCTACGCTTTCACGGCCCATCTGCTCTACCGATTTCGATGAAATTTGGTACAGGGATAGGTTGTATCCCGGGAAACGACATATGCTACTTTTCATCCCGAAAAATTAAAGTTTCTGCGGGAATCAAAAAAACTTTATCCACGCGGACGAAGTCGCGGGCATCATCTAGTATTATAATATATAAGACCTATAAATCTTCATTTTGAGCATTGCAATTGCAGGATTCGTGCAGAAAAAAACATCATTTCGATACCGGAATGCATTCCAGATGAAAAAAAATGTAAAAGTCAAGCGATTGGATGATCCGGATAAAAGGATCATTCAATCCCCCGAAAATTAGATTTCAATGGACACTGTCACAGTACATTAGCTATACATATCGACATCAAATATCAATCAAGCAACCTTTGTATGGGGTTTAATGGCGTGTAACCTTACCGTGACGGAGCGAGACGGGGAGAATAGAGAGAGAGGGATGTATGGGGATTATTGTGAAGATGGATAAAGGATGTTGGTACATTAGCTAGGTAGGTACATTATATGTGTAATTTTTTTAATAGTGTAATTAAAATTCTAACTCTGACTACTCAACGCAATATAACATACTAGATACCTATGTACAATACAATATAACGTCCGCGTGGATTAAGGTTTTTTGATTCCCGCGGGAACTCTTTAATTTTCCGGGATAAAAAGTAGCCTATATCCTTCCACGGGATATAACCTACCTCTATACCAAATTTCAGCAAAATCGGTTGAAAAGATAGGCCGAGAAAGCGTAGCAGACAGACAGACAGACAGACAGACACACTTTCGCATTTATAATACTAGACGATGCCCGCGACTTCGTCCGCGTGGATTAAGGTTTTTTGATTCCCGCGGGAACTCCTTAATTTTCCGGTATAAAGAGAGTAGCCTATGTCCTTCCCCTGGATATATATAACCTACCTCTATACCAAATTTCAGCAAAATCGGACGAAGTCGTGGGCATCAGCTAGTACAGAATATTATACTTAGGTACCTAATGCACATAATAGTACCTACCTACTAAGTCAAAAGATGACTATATAATTCCCTAAAGAGATGACCATAAGTTGTTACATACCTATATTTAACAGCCATAAACCTCGTATTTACAACACGTTTTAACATATAAAACATTATTTAACATCTCCCATAATTAACATAAAAATTAAATTGCGTAAATGTGCTCAAAGTTAACATTATGTTAACGTGTCATTGTAAGCAATAAATGAAAATGATCATTCTCTTAGGGTTTTAGTGTTTTAGCACATTCCATGTAATTATTGGTTAGTATTGTTCTGTAACTTTACGTGTATTAAAGACAGCTATTCGATGACTTTACTTGTTACAAAGTAACCTTTTTATATTTATTTAAATGGTTACTAAAATTGCTTGAGTTACAATACGTTATGTAATTTGTTTTGATTTTCTTTATGCATGCATTTGAAACATGTTTCCACGTTCTCAAAAAATAATAGGAATTAATAGGTCATAACCTACGGAATACATCGATACCTACCTAACCTCCTAATTTATTGAGTCGTGAGATTTTAAGCTAGAACGGTGGAAGCCTAGTGTAGACTCCTCAGTCCACACCAAAATGGGAAACTGACGGAATTCCCAGTTCATTCAGTTTCTGGATTTGCCATTACATACAGATATAAAGACTGTGTTAAACAGCATTTGTTAAGTCGAGGTTATTACACTATCGATGATTTTATTGATGTTGCAAAGTTGCATGGAAGCAACCGGCCTCGCATCCAGTGACCCACAAGTCAGTGTAATATTTGTAACGTATGTGTTGTATTGTCTACTTATTGTATTGTAACCTTTTCTTTTTTAAGAAAAGAGCAACTGCTGAGTTTCTTGCCGGCTATTCTCAGTAGAAAGAAGAGCTTTCCGAACTGGTGGTAAAGTCTTAACGTTTCATAAGTGACACAAGTTGTCCTACTTGAAATAAATAAATCATTTATTCATTTCCTACATCTTATACGTTTCCCGCCCAATAAAGATTTCTAATAGAAGCACACAAAATCCCAATAAATATTATATTAAGACAGCCATAAAAACTGCCATCACTCGTTAACCCCACAGCCGACGGGGTCCCGTAGGCCGATTCCAGTGAACACCCCATTTATCACCGAACCCGTGGGACCGGCGCGTTTAACCCTTATCACTGGGGTACGATCACAATCGCAATTCATCATTGCGGTGATTCGGTGATTATAATGTGATTGTTGTATTTGTTATTGTGATTGTTCTGGCTTCCCATAGCACGGGGAATCCTAGTTTGGGAGCCAGGAACTTAGCTAGACACTGTTTTTGTATCCGTCTTGTAAGTGTAAATTGATTAGTTATGACATAATAATGATTTGAAGGTTCGGGCGAAGAACTGGCTCCCCATAGCACGAGGAATCCCCATAGCACAGTTTGGGGGCCAGGAACCTTAGCTAGACACAATTTTTTTTATTATTATGTTTTTTTATTTTAATTTCACTTGCGAAATAAATGCGAAAGTGTGTTTGTTTGTTGGTTTGTCCTTCAATCACGCCGCAACGGAGTCACGGATCGACGGGATTTTTAGCATGGGTATAGTTGAAGACCTGGAGAGTGACATAGGCTACTTTTTATCCCGGAAATATAAGGAGTTCCTGAGGGAAACTTAAACCACTTCCTTAAGGCATCAGCTAGTCAAATAAATATTATAAATGCGAAAGTTTGGATGGATGGATGTATGTATGGATGTATGTTTGTTACTCAATCACGCTCCAACGGATGAACGGATCTGGATGAAATTTGGCACAGGGATAGATTATAGTCTGGAATAGCACATAGGCTACTTTTTATCCCGGAAAATTAAAGAGTTCCCGCGGGAACCGAAAAACCTAAATCCACGCGGACGAAGTCGCGGGCATCAGCTAGTAAATAATAAATATGTTTTGGGGTTTTCTGACAAGAAATTCTCAGTACTAACCCGGAGTTAGGAAGTTGGCGGTGTTTCATCCCCGCGCCTAAGAGCACGTTAAAGTGTCGGTCCGACGTTTGATGTCTCTCCGGTCGTGTCGGATTTTCCGTCCCATCGGGCTATGAGAGTAAAGGAACAGAGAATGCACCTGTGTGCATTCTCTGTAACTAAACTTGTGCACTAAAATATCTCCCGCGCAGATGGCTAATCTCTCTGGAGATTGGCTGCCATAGCCGAAATTCGGTCGGGAGGACATTACTAAATAAATGTCCACTACCATTTTAAGCTAATTGACCTAGAAACAAATCGTGAGTTCACTGAGTAGGTATTATTACTTAGTAGGTATATGAGCATTAAAAGCAATTACTAGATATAATAAATATGGGTCATAAAATCTGCAAATAAATCTGCATTGTTGTACCCAATTACCTGCGACAATCTATGATCTATAAGTTAGGTAAAATAACAAGGAACCAATTACAGGATACCTAGTTTATTACTAACTATCGCGAGCTGTAAATATCAAGGACTTGGCACAACATTGTCACAATAGGTAGTTCTAGTTACCTACATTATGTACCTACTACCTACTGATTAACCTATCAAAAACCGGCCAAGTGCGAGTCGGACTCGCGCACCGAGGGTTCCGTACAAACCTGTAGTAAGTTTTACGATTTATGACGTATTAAAAATAAAAATTACGTTTGTTGTATGGGAGCCCCCCTTTAATATTTACTTTATTGATATTTAATTATTTAATTTGAAAGGTAATATACAAGTTAATATTCTGTGAAAATTTGAACCGTCTACCTGTTACCGTTTTTAATATTGAGCAAAAAAATACGAAAAAAACACGTTTATTGTATGGGGACCCCCCTTAATATATATATTTTTTTAATTTTTAGTATTTGTTGTTATAGCGGCAACGGAAATACATCATTTGTGAAAATTTCAGCTTTCTAGCTATCACGGTTTATGAGATACAGCCTGGAGACAGACAGACAGCGGAGTCTTAGTAATAGGGTCCCGTTTTTACCCTTTGGGTACGGAACCCTAAAAACCACACATCTACATAAAAATATAACAAACATAATATTAGGTGAACTAGAAGGATAAAGGTTTTTTGATTCTCGAGCTAACTCTATAATTTTCCGGTCAAAATCGGTTGAACCAGTGGATCGTGAAAGCGTAGCAAACAGACAGACACACTTTCGCATTTATAATATTCGCATGGATACTAAAACCTACAGTATAAATGAACAATTAAATAACTAAAAATAGTACATCAAAATAACGGCCCGTAAAACGTCTAATGTTCTCAAATTGCCAATTAACTAACAAAATATGAACTTTAACACAGCAATTATATAATTTTTATGCAAATTCATAATGTATCGCGTTTTGTATCCGATGACAATAATATTTAATTCGATCACATCTGCCGGCGTAAGAAAAACCAGTATGAAAGACCCGCTATTATATACAATTGATAGTCTAGGAGCTAGTTGTTGTTTTGTCGTATGTTCTGTGCCATGCTAGAATTTAAGCGGCTTAAAAATAACTTATTAAGTACAATGTTCGATGGAATTAACAATCCATCCTTTGATAAAGGCTACAATAAAGCGGACAAAAGCGAAGTGTGTTATTGGCTTTTCTCAGACGGCGCATTTGGAACCCTCGTAGCTTTAATTATATAATACCTTAATTAATTGACTATCTTCATCACGTTCGTAATTAGTTGTTAAAAATAACTTATATTTTATTGACGTTCAAAAAGTGTAGAGGTACACAGCTTCGAATAAAATATGTAATGTAGGTACCTATTTATGAAATTTTAATTGATGTCTTATTTACTGTCTTCAATTTAAATTTAATACAATTTAAATTATAAAGTGACTAATTTTCATCCCTATTTTAGGCATTATAAATATTAAAAATATGTTTAGCCTAAACAACGTAGGTAGGCTTTTTATTTAATATATTATGTACCAGTACCTATTTTCAAACAATAAGGCTTTTGCTAACACAAAATATAAAGTAGGTACAGGTAAAACAGCAAAATTGAGGTCCTACCTTCGGTTAAAACAGCAATATAACGTATTTTTGTATTTCTATAAAAATTATAATTATAGCTCAAATTTTTAGCAGACTGTCGTTGTATAATAAAATTATTAAATAGTAATAAGTATTTATAAGCACTCATCACAAATAGTTCACCAGCTCTAAGTCTATACAGTTTCAAGTAGAGCTCTCCATCCAACTGGTCCTATATCGCTCTAAGAGTCCGCAAACAATTTTGATGGAAAGGGGGAGCGAAATCCCCCGGAATAGAACCCGCACTGTATAAATAAAGGGTGTCATACCCCCAAATACTATTAAGTGCTTATGTACGCGATTATACTCCCCAACGAAGCGAACGAGACAGCGATACACAGAATCCTGTAAGATAAAAAGAGATGGGTATATTAAGGGGAGATGCGCAATTAAGGGGTAGCACAAAGTTACGAATTGGGCCAGAATTTAAGCGGAAAGCTATTTATCTGCGTATTACTTTATTGTCGGGCCATTAGTGCGAGAGGGACAGATGTATGGGGTGGGAAAGAGAGATGATTATGCGACAAATTGGGGTTGTTAGGCAATTGTAATTTTTACGCCCGCTTCGGTTTACGCTACTGTCGTTAAAGAGGAGTTTATAAAGGGCGGTCTTAATAATGGCTGATTTATATTATAACTAGATTCCCGCGCGATCTCCTTTATATTTCGGGATAAAAAGTAGCCTATGTCACTCTCCAGGTCCTCAACTATAAAATCACGGTGATGCGTTGCTCTGTTGCGGCGTTATTGAAGAACAAACCAACAAACAAACATACTTTCGCATTAATAATATAAAGTATGTTATTATGATAAATGTGAGCGCCGCTTGATGACAGCGCCACTCGATGACAGCGCCGCTCAATGACTACAGATGGCGCTGAACCTGTTCTGCTTCAAAGCAGTCTATACGCGTGGTTTTCCGCCATTAATGGCGTGACGTCACAATACTGCTTTAGAATTTACATTATAGCAACTTGAAAGTCTTTAACCATTCGATACTCAGATTTGCCTTGAGTAGCAAGTGTTCCAGAAAGTAGACCTATCTATCTATACCTTGATCGCGAGTGGTTATGGATCTAGTTGTTGTTATATTGTTACATTGCAATTAATTTAATATATCTTATATGTTATTGTGTTTCTTCCCTAATAAATGATCGAGTCTGTGTATTACATATTGTTACTTTGCATCTTAAAACCCTATCCATCACCACACGCATGTAGGTCTATATCATAACATAAAAAATTTTACTTAGACTGCAATAAAATAAGTAAATAAGTTGAACTAACTAAAGTTAAAATGCAGCCAGTATTCTTGCCACCATTCCACGCAGGCACGCGATTTACCTATAAATAGTAATTAGGTTAGGCTAGCTATTGTATAAAAAATACTAGATGATGCCCGCGACTTCATTCGCGTGGATTGATGTTATTTGATTTCCGCGGGAACTCTTAAATTTTCCGGGATAAAAAGCCTATATCCTTCTCCGGGATGTAACCTATCTCTGTACCACATTTCATCAGAATCAGTTGAGTAGTTGGGCCGTGAAAGCGTAGCAGACAGACATACTTTTGCATTTATAATATTAGTATGGAATTAGTATGGATGGATAACTACTATTTTAAAAACTAAAAATATGTTCGTCACATCCTGTATAACGTTTGGTACAAAAGAGCCAGTGGCTACGAGCGCTTGGCAAATATCAATTGCTTGTTAATAACAAATGTATTGTCACAAGTAATTGGGTAGTAAGTTTATGCCTCGGTACTTTATATTTGATCAATGTTAATTTCTGGAAAAGGAAGGGTACCATTCTTAGGGTTCCGTACCTCAAGAGAAACGAACGAATTCCTCGAACGAAACGGTTTGAGGAATGAATCACCTAGCTGTGACAACGCATATCAGTCGATTGCGATTGTTCAGCAACTATGACCCGAGTCGGTAACTGGATGGGTGACCGAATTTGGAGGTTCAAATTTGGCCTTTTCGTTTCCTCCGTGCCTCGGAGAGCACGTTAAGCTGTCGGTCCCGGTTATTGTGGCTAATATCTGATAACAATCGTAACAAACCTAAGAGTTTAAATACTCTTTCTTAGTCGAGTCGTATGCGGAAGGACGACAAAACTCCTTTTTTTTTTTTTTACCCGACTGCGGAACGCACAGGGTTATGTGTTCATCAGTCTATATATGTATATTTCCTTTGTGTCGCACTACAAACAAAACGGCTGACCCGATTTTGATGATTTTTGCACCACTAGATTTGTCTTAATCTTCCGAGTGTCATAACGGAAGCCGAATTTGAGAAAAAACAAAATGGCGCCCACTAGAAGCCATATTGTAACAAATTTAAAAATGAAAGTCAATAAACTATGGCAAGTGGGGTATCGATGAATAGGTCTTGTAAAATCAGAGTTAGGTTCCCCAGACCATTTTTTCATTTTAACGATCATTTAGGATTTACGAGGTTTCAAAGGTTCATTTTTAGTGTATTCCTTTGTGTCGCACTACAGACAAAACGGCTGACCCGATTTTGATGATACTTGCACCACTAGATTTGTCTTAATCTTCCGAGTGTCATAACGGAAGCCGAATTTGAGAAAAAACAAAATGGCGCCCACTAGAAGCCATATTGTAACAAATTTAAAAATGAAAGTCAATAAACTATGGCAAGTGGGGTATCGATGAATAGGTCTTGTAAAATCAGAGTTAGGTTCCCCAGACCATTTTTTCATTTTAACGATCATTTAGGATTTACGAGGTTTCAAAGCTTCATTTTTAGTGTATTCCTTTGTGTCGCACTACAGACAAAACGGCTGAACCGATTTTGATGATACTTGCACCACTAGATTTGTCTTAATCTTCCGAGTGTCATAACGGAAGCCGAATTTGAGAAAAAACAAAATGGCGCCCACTAGAAGCCATATTGTAATAAATTTAAAAATGAAAGTCAATAAACTATGGCAAGTGGGGTATCGATTAATAGGTCTTGTAAAATCATAGTTAGGTTCCCTAGACCATTTTCTCATTTTAACGATCATTCAGGATTTACGAGGTTTCAAAGGTTGTAATCCTTTGTGTCGCACTACAGAAAAAACGGCTGAACCGATTTGGATAGTACTTGCACCACTAGATTTGTTTTAATCTTCCGAGTGTCACTATGGAGGCCGAATTTGAGAAAAACAAAATGGCGTCCACTAGAAGCCAATTAATAAATGAAAGTCGATAGGCTATAGGCAAGTGGGGTATCGTTAGATAGGTCTTTTAAAATCACACCTAGGTTCCTTAAACCATTTTTCCATTTAAATGATAATTTAGGATTTACGAGGTTTCAAAGGAAATGTTTAAAGTTCCTACTTCCTACATAAATCATCCATCTATCAAACTAGGTAGGTATGATACCTATTATAAAGAGAAAAGATTTGGATTATCTCAAAAACCACTCAACCGATTTTAAAAATTATATCACTTATAGAAAGCTTATAGAAAGTATTAACATGTAAAATAGGCCATATTTCATTTTTTTAAAAATAAGAGATCCCTACGAAAATTGCAATAATGTGAAATCAGTCGGAAAGAATCGTCTCATCTGAGAGCTTCGTTGCGTACGCTGAGTAAATAGTTAAAGTTACACGAAAATAATGTATGGTGGAATAGTTCCTCTTAAAAAGTTCTATAAAAAAGTCCGCGATAGCATATATCTAACTTTTAAGGCTGACTAACAATAAACATTTTTATGATTTTCAAACTTGGTTTAAAACTATGTTTTACTTGTGAAGGTGTTTTACCGACATAGTATTAATCCTTATCAAAATAAATATGTTCGTCATCTTCAGTATTTAACTAAGATAAAAATTGCTCTTTACACCATTTAATTTAGATGAATATTTTATGAGATATCATAGAAATACAGTAACGTTCAACAGAAAATGACGCGGCCGGCAGCGGATAGAAAAGGGTGAAGGTGGAGCGCGTACCTACTCTCACAATATAATATTACGGTAGTAACATAATATCATTGTAAAAGCTTAATGTGACGACATAACGAGTCTCATAAAACTTGATGATTTGTACTCCTCCAATCGATCAGTCAAAAAATCAATAAATTCATCAATGCCACATGCAGCGCATATTCGACTTACATAACTTACGACTAAAATTTTTGATGTCTATTAAAATATTGGTTCCGACTTTGCTACGTACTAAATACGTACAAATTGTGTTTTTGAAAATACTTTTTTTGCATTGTTCACGGGCATTTTCGTAAGTGGCCGACGTTCATTGGCTTACGAAAGCAATTGGACGCGGTAAATGCCGAGGTCTCGTGACGTAGCAGATTCACGAACTTTACCAAACCAAATTTATATTAGCATTATAACATATGCAAATTTGATGATGGTTATGGTGATCACCATGGTAGTCATTACGAATAAATGAATCCGCTGCTTATTCACATGCTCTAAAATGCTACCACAAAATCTATAATAGTACCTTTGGTACAACTTCGGGCAGAAAAAACGTCGCCTGTTTACAATAAATACTGAACTAAAAAGTTTGAAATAAAAAAGTAATTTAATAAAACAAAAAACCCGACTGCTTGGATACCAAAAAGTATAAAACAAGACATGAATTGAAGTATTTCATTATTATCAATTTACATCGTATAATATTAATAAAATTTATCAAGGCGCAGTCGCACGTCCAATAGCTAACATTTACCTTAACGTGCGACTGCGCCTTGATAGATTTTATTAATATTATACGATGTAAATTGATATTAATGAAATACTTCAATTCATGTCTTGTTTTATACTTTTTGGTATCCAAGCAGTCGGGTTTTTTGTTTTATTAAATTACTTTTTTATTTATCCACTACAAGTTAGCCCTTGACTGCGACTTGACAGACAAACGGACTACAAAGTGATCCTATAAGTATAAGGGTTCCTTTTTTCCTCTTGAGGTCTCTCTCTCTCTGCGTTGTATTCCTCATTACTGAGGGTCGTGACCCCTTTCCATTAATCACATAATTTTTAAGCCAAGCGATTTAGCGTTCCGGTACGATGCCGTGTAGAAACCGAATGGGGGGGGTATGGGTTTGATACACCTGCCACAACCCTAACAGGTTAGCCCGCTACCATCTTAGACTGCATCATCACTTACCATCAGGTGAGACTGAGATCGCAGTCAAGGGCTAACTTGTAGTGGATAAAAAAAAAAATAGATCAAAATTAATACGTTTTAGGTTCAATTTGGGGTTGAAATAAGTCTTTGTCCACCAATCTCATTAAATTAAATAAATCAGTCATGTCACACGTGTTATAAGAATACCTTTCAGATATTATATCCGGCATTGATGTAGAATTTTAGTAGGTATATCCGGTAATTTCCCGGATGTAGTTATTACGGCGAACATTTTTGGTAACTTTATTGCATTCAGTTTATTATTTATTGTTTATTGTTTATTGTATCTATATCCGCTTTATTTTAATGGCTTGATTATTTTTAAGGCTCTATCGGAACCATAGTGTTTTTATATTATAGTTTTAATATATTATACTTATTTTTTTTTTAAAAGGAAGTGATATTTAGAAGTGGAATTATAATTTTTGTATTAGGAACCTTTATTATCTTAAGATAATGTTTCGACATAAAGATAATAAAGGCTATTTTTATTTTATTTTATTTACCTTTATTATCTAAGCCAATTTTGAAACTATACATTTCCCAATGTTTCCCATTACTTTATCTGGGTCCATCAAGAGGCTTCGGCCGTGGCTGCCACCCACCACTACCAGTTTATGGCTAGTTGTAGCATAGAAAAAATATTTAAAAAAAGGTTTCAATCGCTTAGCAATACCTATACCTAGTACCTACCTATCATAAACTATAATCCCTGCACGTCACTCCATATCTTCTAACTTAAAAGATGATCCTTGGGGCGGAACCGCGGGGCGCAACGTGTTAACACCCCGCAGCCCCAACACAGGGGGTTGTCTTGTATTAACTTTGGGAACTTGTCTAAGGTATGTGTAGTGTAACTTGTAGTGGATAAAAAAAAATAAAAAAAATAAAAAATAAAAAAAAAAAATGTGTGTTACGTAATTTATTACGATTTTTTTTCGTTATACGCGTTGGCATCATTTTGACGTCCAATTTGCTCGAACGAAACGGTTCTGCTCTACGTTTCTGATACGAACCGCTAAGATGTGGAATGCCCTTTCAGCGCATGTACTCCAGCTGCCACGTATAACTTAAGTAAGTACCTTCAAGCCAAGAGTGAAGAGGCAGACCTATAACTTAAGTACCTACCTTCAAGCCAAGAGTGAAGAGGCAGACCTATAACTTAAGTACCTTCAAGCCAAGAGTGAAGAGGCAGACCTATAACTTAAGTACCTACCTTCAAGCCAAGAGTGAAGAGGCAGACCTATAACTTAAGTACCTTCAAGCCAAGAGTGAAGAGGCAGACCTATAACTTAAGTACCTTCAAGCCAAGAGTGAAGAGGCATCTTCTAGGCAAGCGCGCTACAACCTAGACCTCATCATTGCTTTGTATTAAAAGCATGATTGTCGTCAAGCGCTAGCCTATTCTGATATTTTATTCAAGTAGACTTTTAACAAGTGTTTTTGAATAGTCGTGTGAATCTATTTTCACTCTTATGAGATTTACTCGACTATTCAAAAGCACTATTCGGATTCCGAAGTCCGAACCAGTGGTAGATTCACTCGACTATTCAAAAACACTTGTTAAAAGTCTACTTGAATAAAAAATATTTGATCTGATTTGATTTGAAAAAAGTAAGGCTCTTCAACATGAATATTTTCACATTTTGTCGACTTTCCTGAACAAACTAAGTAAAAACAATTAAGTGCTTTTTGTCTGTGTTCTTATTCACAATGTTGTCTGACGTTAAAGAACCTCATTTTTTCCATCAAAACAGGTTAAAAGCCTATAATTTTGTATTATTAAGTAAATTACATACAGCTGCCCTCTACATACGGAGAAAAACAGACTAAAGTGAAAATATAGACAGAAAACGCGTAACAAAAATGAAGCAAGTTAAAGAAGCCGTTTCATGTATCCGTTTGCCATATAATTAGATCCTAAAATACACAAGTCAGTGTTATAGGTACTTGTTACGTAACGTAGGTACCTATGCATTGTTTATTATTTACAAAGTGTAACATTTTTCTGTTTATAAAAAGAGCAACTGCTGAGCTTCTTGCCGGTTTTTCTCAGTAGAATCCGAACCGGTTTTCGAACCGGTGGTAGATTCTTACGATTTATTATAAGTGGCACCAGTTGTCCTACATGAAATAAATCATTTCATTTCATTTCATAAGGTTTAAAGTTATAAAGACTTGGCAACCGAGATTTTGTTAATCTACTAATTTTGCAAAGAGATGTGTTTGCCCGTAGATCCCTAAATAGTAAATACTTAATGACAGATTTTAAAAGAGGGAGTATCTCTATCTCTATAAGAGCCTATTTGTTAAGCAGACGAAAGGTAACTGATTAATTATTATTAATTAATAGAGCGTCTTCCAAAAGACCTAAAATTCACATCCTCGATTAGTTTTAAGTTTGATAACCATTATTATACTATATATAGCTCAATTACCACTCACTGACTGACTCACTCATTGACATAATTGTTCTCCTAGAAAGAGACAGAAAACGATATAATGATGTAGGGGAGATGTGTTCGGGTGCGGGATTCGAGTGGGGAAAAATTATGACATTTCGGAAAAACAAGATGGCGGCCGACGTGATTCTTGTAACTCTTTTGTTTTCCAACCGATTTCATTAAAACTCGCAACGATTGAAAAAATTAGGAAACGATTTATAGAAAAAGTGGAAAAAATTGGAAAAACAAGATGGCGGCCGAACTGTAGTGTTTTGAAAATTTTGATTTTTCGACCCCGATCCGCGGCGCCGCAGATCCGAAACGGCGTGGTCGAGCATAAATATTTTTTCTTTTTTCGCCTACAATTATCCTGTATTTTGACAGAATGGGAGGGGTTTTTAAAAATTCAAGATGGCGGCTGTCGCGGCGGCCTTTTTGTTTGAGGTACGAAAAAACGCAATTTTAAAACTCAAATTTTTCACAGTTGGCAACGTCGGAGCGTTTCGACTTCTACGGGGCGATTGTGTGTACAGACTCGAGGTATGGATTGGGGAAAAAAAATTACCCCGTTTCTCGGGAAATTTTCAAGATTTACCCCAAAAATTAAAAAATCGAAATACGGACTTTTTGCAAAATTCGAGTACGAGCAACCACGTGTCCCACTTGTACGAATGATGTTTGGGTATTTTCGTCGTCAAGGTCTGGCAACACTGGAATTTATCAAAGTAAAAGTGATTTTCGACATGGTCTTTTTTCAGGGGCGATCATTTCGGCTGGGTGCAAGCGAGATGAAAAATTGAAACGTCATCAGGAGCGGTATATCCTGTAGTTTACGGGAAAAGTATGAAACTATGTAAAATATTTCTGTGGAACGAGGTGGCGGCCATTTTGTATTCTTTTTGTGTTTTTTTAAAATTTCGATCACGTTTTTGAGGCAGTTGGCAACATTTGGGAAAGTTGACATGTATGGATCGATTGTGTAACTCGACCGGCAGTATCGAGATATCTTAACAGTGTTGCCATATTTGAGGTAGTTTTCGAGATTTTCCCCAAAAACTCCTCCTGTAAAATTTTGTATGAAAAATTTTTTTTTCACTGATGGCATCGTGTACAAGTCAGAAAATTAAACTTGAAGAAAATATGGAGACAGCTGATGATTGAGGATTTTGGAGACGGGTAAAGAGCACGGTCCAGGTATTGAAGATAGGTGGGGGGTGCTCGACCAAATGTCATTCGAAACTTCATCCAATTGACAGTGAGCTGAAAAAAATTTCAAAATGGCGGATTTAAGATGGCCGCCATACAAATTTATTTGGTGTCTATCTCAGAAAGTATAAAAGATGGAAGAGTGGTTTCTCGGCCAAAGATGATCAGGACGAGAAGATCTATTTAGCGAAAAGAAAAAAAATTCAAGATGGCGGATAATTTTTTTCATACCAAATTATATGGCGATTAGAAAGAAAGAAAGAAAGAAAATACATTTATTCAAAAATGGTGTTGCAGACAAACACCTGTCATACATTTAGGTAGGACATATTATATCATATTATATCATAGATTAGGACTCATTAGCATAATTTATTGTTTTCCTAGAAAGAGACAGAAAACGATACAATGATGTATGGGAGATGTGTTCAGGTGCGGGATGGGAGTAGGGAAAAATTATGATATTTCGGAAAAACAAGATGGCGGCCGTAGTGCTTTTGGTAACTTTTTTGTTTTCCAACCGATTTCGTTACAACTCGCAATTATTGAAGAACTTTGTAAACGATAAATAGAAAAAGTAGAAAAAATTGGAGAAACAAGATGGTGGCCGAGCTGTAGTGTTTTCAGATTTTTGATTTTTCGACTCCGAACCGCGGCACCACAGATCCGAAACGGGGTAGTTTATGTACAGGAGATATGTTCGGGTGCGGAATGGGAGTAGGGAATAATAATGACATTTCGGAAAATCAAGATGGCGGCCGATTTGCCGAAATGAACCGGTCGAAGCATTGAAGATAGGCGGGGGTGCTCGACCAAATGTCATTCGAAATTTCATCCAATAGACAATAGGCTAAAAAAAATCAAAATGGCGGATTTAAGATGGCTGCCATACAAATTTATTTGGTGTACCTATCTCAGAAAGTATAAAAGATGGTAGAGTGGTTTCTTGACAAAAGATGATCAGGACGAAGAGGTCTATTTAGCGAAATGAAAAAAAATTAAAGATGTTGGAATATTTTTTTTCATACCAAATTATTATGGCGATTAGGAACTATAACAGACGTCATTGTTCTCCTAGAAAGAGACAGAAAACGATACAATGATGTACGGGAAATGTGTTTGGGTGCGGAATGGGAGTAGGGAAAAATTATAACATTTCGGAAAAACAAGATGGCGGCCGACGTGATTCTTGCAACTCTTTTGTTTTCCAACCGATTTCGTTACAACTCGCAACAATTGAAGAAATTAGGAAAAGATCAATAGAAAAAGTGGAAAAAATTGGAAAAACAAGATGGCGGCCGATCTGTAGTGTTTTCAAAATTTTGATTTTTCGACTCCGAACCGCGGCGCCGCAGATTCGAAACGGCGTGGTCGAGCATGATATTTTTTTTCTTTTTTCGCCTTCAATTATCCTGTATTTTGACAGAATGGGAGTGGTTTTTAAAAAATCAGGATGGCGGCTGTCGTAGGCGGCCGTTCGGTTTGAGGTACGAAAAAACGCAATTTTAAAATACAAATTTCTCACAGTTGGCAACGTCGGAGCGTTTCGACTTCTACAGGGCGATTGTATGTACAGAGTCGGGGTATGGATTGGGGGAAAAAATTACCCCATTTCTCGGGAAATTTTCAAGATGTACCCCAAAAATAAAAAAATCGAAATACGTATTTTTTGCAAGATTCGAGTAAAGGCAACCACGTGTCTCACTTGTACGAATGACATTTAGGTATTTTCGTCGCCGAGTTCTGGCAACACTGGAATTTATCAAAGTAAAAGTGATTTTCGACATGGTCTTTTTTCAGGGGCGATCATTTCGGCTGGGTGCGAGCGAGATGAAAAATTGAAACGTCATCGGGAGCGGTATATTCTGTAGTTTACGGGAAAATTATAAAACTATGTAAAATATTTCTGTGAAACTAGGTGATGGCCATTTTGAATTCTTTTTGTGTTTTTGAAAATTTCGATCACGTTTTTGAGGCAGTTGGCAACATTTGGAAAAGTTGACATGTATGGATCTATTGTGACACTCAACCGGCAGTATCGAGATATCTGAACAGTGTTGCCACATTTGGGGTAGTTTTCGAGATTTTCCCAAAAATGTCCTCCTGTAAAATTTTGTATGAAAAATTTTTTTTTCACTGATGGCTTCGTATACACGTGAGAAAATTATAATTGAACAAAAATATGGAGACAGCTGATGATTGAGGATTTCGGAGACGGGTAAAGAACACGGCCAAGGTATTGAAGATAGATGGGGGATACTCGACCAAATGTCATTCGAAACTTCATCCAAAAGACAATGAGCTGAAAAAAAATTCAAAATGGCGAATTTAAGATGGCCGCCATACAAATTTATTTGGTGTCGATCTCAGAAAGTATAAAAGATGGAAGAGTAGTTTCATGGCAAAAGATGATCAGGACGTGGAGGTCTATTTAGCGAAATGAAAAAAATTCAAGATGGCGGAATCTTTTTTTCCATAGAAAATATATGGCGAATACTGAAGAGACTACAAGTGCAGAACTATGCAAGATTTTGATGCGGTTCCGTTTTACCCACGACGGGGCTCCCTGGGATTACAAAACAGGAAACTGTTACATAAATTTAAAAAAATTAGCGCCATTTTGAAATTCGTTGATAATTGACCGATTTCGTTCAAAATCGATATTTAGGGCTCCCTGGGATTACAAAACAGGAAACTGGTACCTACCAAAATTTTAAAAAATCAGCGCCATTTTGAAATAATTATTTGTTAATTTACCGATTTCTTTCAAAATCGATATTTAGGGCTACCTTGGATTACAAAACAGAAACCTGATACCAAAGTTTAAAAAAATCAGCGCCATTTTGAAATTCTTTGATAATTGACCGATTTCGTTCAAAATTGATATTTAGGACTTCCTGCGAATACAAAACAGGAAACTGGTACCAAAATTAAAAAAATCAGCGCCATTTTGCAATTCTTTGTAAATTAACCGATTTCGTTCAAAATCGATATTTAGGGCTCCCTGGGATTACAAAACAGGAAACTGGTACCTACCAAAATTTTAAAAAATCAGCGCCATTTTGAAATAATTATTTGTTAATTTACCGATTTCTTTCAAAATCGATATTTAGGGCTACCTGGGATTACAAAACAGAAACCTGATACCAAAGTTTAAAAAAATCAGCGCCATTTTGAAATTCTTTGTTAATTGACCGATTTCGTTCAAAATCGATATTTAGGGATCCCTGGGAATAATTACAAAACAGGAAACTGGTACCAACCAAAATTTAAAAAATCGGCGCTATTTTGAAATAATTCTTTGTTAATTTACCGATTTCGTTCAAAATCAATATTTAGGGCTACCAGGGATTACAAAACAGGAAACTGATACCAAAGTTTTAAAGAATCAGCGTTATTTTGAAATTCTTTGTTAATTGACCGATTTCGTTCAAAATCGATATTTAGGACTCAATGGGATCACAAAACAGGAAACTGATAACAAAGTTTCAAAAAATCAGCGCTATTTTTAAATTCTTTGTTAATAGACCGATTTCGTTCAAAATCGATATTTAGGGCAAACCACATCCCGTGAGCTGCTTTAGCAGCTCGCGCACAGGGCGAAACACTAGTTTTAAAATATAGATAACAAAAAAAGTGCGTTGAAATTTTATGACGTCACAACTGTGAATTTCATACAACTACCTACCATACTATGAGTGCGTTTTTAAGTTTGTTAAATAGTTGCTGATTTGATTGAGTTGTCATCATCCCTATCAGACAAATAAACCTCGCCATATTGCGAAAAAATGGAACAAAATTGTAAACGAAAATAATACATACGAGTACTTAATGAAAAAATGGGAAAAGCAACAGTGGTGCCCCAAGACGTAGGTAGGTTTTCATTTTCTTTGGTCAGGCTATACATGGATGGATTTTCTGGCTTTGTCTAACTTTCCGTTTAGTCTCTGCCAGACAATCATTATAAGATGTTTACGTACGTAATTCGATTATTGGGGCTTGTGAAGACGTTTTTAAGGAAAAAAATTCGGCGGCCATGTTGTTTTTTGGCGGGCATGGTGTATTTTGCACGTTGACAGACTAAATTGACTTTAAAAAAGCTTTTAATTTGTAATTTGACAATATTTATCGCGGGGCGGGGCTTTCTCTTTTGTATCAACAAGGTATTTCTTCTTAAAATAGTTTAGCTTACGAGTAGGTACATAGTATAATAATCAGTGGCGTGCAGGTCATCTAATACTAATATCCATAACAATATTATAAATGCGAAAGTGTGTCTGTCTGTCTGCTACGCTTTCACGGCCCATCTGTTCAACGAATTGTTGTTGACTTTGATGAAATTTGGTACAGGGATAGGTTGTATCCAGGGATAGGACATCGACTTTTTATCCCGGAAAATTAAAGAGTTCCCGCTGGAATCAAAAAAACTTAATCCACGCGGACGAAGTCTCGGGCATCATCTAGTAGAGCTACAAAAGCACTGCTTACCCTAATAGTAATAAATCTAATCTCATTCTTCATTTATGACCTGTCTGGCGCAGTAGCGAGCTCTATGGTTTTCTAAGTGGGAGGTCTCGTGTTCGAGCCCCGGCAAAATAAATTTAGGAATTTATAATTCTAGAATTTTCCCTGCTCTGGTTACTTACCACCCATCGGCGAAAGGCCCAAATTTGCGTTCTGGTACGATGCTTTGTAGAAACCGATAATGGGGGTCCTACCATACCCCAGATAAGTTAGCCCGCTATACCTATACCATCTTAGACTGCATCATCACTTAGAACCAGGTAAAATCGCGAACTTGTATTTGATAATTAAAAAATACAATTCAATTTAATTCCCGATTTAAAATGAAAATTTAAAAAGTAAGTACCCAAGGGATTTTTAGAAAATCCTCAATCTAATTTTATTGGACAAAGTCGCGAATTTAATAAATAATAAAAACATTAATTAAAACTTTTAGTTCAAAAGTCGAGTTTACAGACATCTACTAAGTAATAACGTAATTCGTGTAAATTAAAGACTTGTAAAATGATGTTCTCCACAAAACTCTGTGTAAGGAAATTTAGACCTTATTTAGTCTGTCTGAACGTACAAATTGTATACGTATTTTGTAAACAATTCATCGTATGTGAATTATCTATTGTGAGTGCATCCACACATGACATTGATCAGTTAGGGTACCGTAGAAAAATTTAAAATGTTGCCCTTGAGTTACTTACCTATACTTATTATGCTTCGACCGGTAGTTTTCTCAATATGAGAATATTATGCTCTATGCAATATGCTCGTATGAGAATTTAACTTTAAATTTATTTTTACAATTCCTTGCCACCATGATTCAGGGGCCATACTGCCAACGTTTCAAGCAACATTACTCAAAATGACAGTTTGATGTCACGTACCTTGACGTTCCTAAAAAAAGAATTGTAATTCTAAAACACAACAATAATGAAATAATACCTACTACCTATGCTTTTAAGCGTTGTCAGTGGCCCCAGATGTATTTATGTATGTATGTATATTTTCCGTTGACCGTTTGTAGACAACCTCGTTGGTCTAGTGGTTGGCATGTTCGACTGCGGCCGACGAAGGTCCCGGGTTCGAGTCCCGGGTCGGGTCATCATTGAGTATTGGGTTTTTCTGACTAGAAATTCTCAGTACTAGCCCGGAGTGGGTTGTAGTCACAGAGCAGAAACAAAGTTCAAACAACTTTGTTTCTGCTCTTTGGTTGTAGTGGTAGTGGTGGTGGTGGTTTGTAGACAAGGAATAAGGAATACTTATATCGAAATTAACCGAAGCTACGAGCAGTTTCCAGTAAAATTATAATTTTGTAGGTACGTTAGGTTTCGCGAAAGTGATGCGTGTTTTGGCATATGTACGTATAGAAACCAAAATCACAGAACAATGTGCCAGAATGGTAAAAACAATTGCGTCTACGGAACACCCATCAATGTAGACTGAAATGCCCCCTTAAATTGTAATACATTTCTCGTCTATTTAAGTATTTTTTTCGCCAATCAATCTAAAATCACGATATTCTTGTACACAAGTATAATTAACATGGAGAATTGCCAGGTAATGAGCCATGAACGCTGTTAGGCTGTTATATTTATTACGATTTGATAAAGTTTCCAAAGAATTGTTTTCATACTTCGCAGGCTAGGGAGCGTATGGAACTATAATTAGATAAGTAGTAGGAAAGTACCTATATTGTGATTATTCTCAAAAAAATTGTCTAAGTTAGTATTTTTGAAACTACACATAAAAGTACCTAGATAATATTATGTTAAATGGTGAAAGATCATGGTAAGTAGATATTCGTTGAAATTACGAGAAACCAAAATGTTACAGATATAATATCAACTCTGCTTTTAAAATAATTGCGTTCACAGAACACGTCACAATATAGGCTGCAAGGCCATTTAACTATTATTATTAATACATTTCTCTTCTATTTATAGTAGATTAGTAGCCAGGGCTGTAAGGCATCAATTGCAGCCCGAGATATTTAGGCGCACGAGCACAGCGAGGGCGCCTATAGTTCGAGGGTGCAATTGATGCTTACACCCGAGCTAACTACTCTGCTTTACATCTCGATTGTGAGGTAAGTAGGTCCTTATTACCCCCAAATGGAGCTTGAAGGTGACCAATTATTAGCGCTCTAGGGTAATAATGTAGCTAGAAAAGTCCTAGGGCGGTAAGTAATTAAAAAAAAAACTCTTCACTCTTTCAAAAAGTTCGCGTACATCTAACCATCATACTTTTTTTAATTGCTTACCGCCCTAGGGCTTTTCTAGCTACATTATTACCCTAGAGCGCTAATTGGTCACCTACAAGCTCCATTTGGGGGTAATAAGGACCTACTTACCGAATACGAGAGATGTAAAGTATTTTTTTCGCCAATCAGTCTAAAATCGCGATGTTTTTGTACACAAGTATAATTAACATGGAGAATTGCCAGGTAATGAGCCATGAACGCTGTTAGGCTGTTATATTTATATCGTTTTGATGAGGTTTCTCGCATTTTTTGCACAATTTGTGCTTTTCCGAGCGTGAACTCGTAAAGATCTAAATTAAAATGCCTTAAGGTACTAATTACTAGGTATGTCCTAATAAGTATTTATTATACTGAGAATTATTCTACCATCTCTCTACTTAAACTTATAATATAAAACAGATACTGGGGGCATACTACCATCGTTTAAAGCCAATATTGTTTTAATATTGTTGACGTTCGTAATTTAGAATTATAATCCTTATTTTAGGGACGTCAAGGTAAGTGACATTAAACTGTCAATTTGAAATAATACAGCAGGGCTATTGTGGAGCGCGGATCTGGGTAAAGACACTTAAGATGGCAAAGTACAAAAGGATGATGTCTAGAATACCAAGGCTGATTGGCATACGAATTTGTGGCGCATATGGGACATCCCTGGAGGCTGTACAGGTAATAGCTGGCCTGATACCTATAGAGCGACTGGCTTTAGAACGTACCAGGCGATATAGTAAAGAGGAACAAAAAACGCCTAAAGAGGAAAGGCAAAGGACGCTTACTGAATGGGAGGCAGAATGGAGAAGCAATGGGAAAGGAGCATGAACCAGAGAGCTCATACCAAACCTTAAAGAGTGGATAGAACGCAAACACGGGGAGTTAGATAGATGGTTAACTCAGGCTCTGAGTGGACATGGCGTCTTCAACACTTGCACGCCATAGGGAAAGCGATTAGCGAGAAATGTCCGTACTGTGGCGAAGATGACACCCCTCGACATGCAACATTCGAGTGCCGCATGTTTGAACAACAGAGAAACATGGCCATTGGAAGTGAGGATAAACTTAGCCCAAAAAAACTTAATAACAAGAATGCTGAAGAACGAAGTAGAGTGGGGTAAATATGCGAAACGAATGGGATAGGCAGAAAACCACAGCATAAAAAACGGCTACCTTCGGTTTCTACACGGCATCGTACCGGAACGCTAAATCGCTTGGCAATGATTGCGATCGTTACACTGTAGGTAGGTATGTCAGATTTTTAGCCAATCAACCCCTCTGGACGACATGATAGATTACACCGGGCTACGAAAGTGAGGGAATAGAGAGTGTATCTGTGTATGAACACACTAATAATTCACTATGATAAAGCCTCGTTGGTCTAGTGGTTAGCATGTTCGACTGCGTCTGACGAGGTCCCGGGTTCGAGTCCCGGGCCGGACCAAAATTAAGTATTGGGTTTTCTGACTAGAAATTCTCAGTACCTACTAGCCCGGAGATAGGAAGTTTGCGGTGTTTCACCCCCGTGCCTCGGAGAGCACGTTAAGCCGTCGCGTATCATTGGCTAAAGCCCGCCAACCCGCATTGGAGCAGCGTGTTAGGTCTAAGCTCTAATTCCCTCTCTCCTATAAGAGTGGAGGCCTATGCCCAGCTGTGGGACGTTAGTGGGCTGAGGCGAATAAAGTATCCATTGGCCGATGGTTAGCAGATATTCGTTCGGAAGGAACATAACAATTTAGGTACCAACTCAGGATGCATTCAATTGCATTAAAAGAGCATAATCATATTAAATTTGCATTAAAAATAAAAATTAGGATAACCTAGATAAAAATAATTTATTATCATAGAAAAAACAATCGACGTTCGAAATCGCACAACTGATAATATAATTACATAATCGTACATAGTGTTACAAGTTTAATATCCAATATTTTGCAATAAGGATACCACACACCCAATATAATTTGCATATAAATCAATAGAATAGATATATTTAAAAAAAAATTAGAATTAATTGGAAGTGACGGAGCATATTATAAAGAAATCGCTAAACGCGTTATGTAGTATCAGCATTGCGTTTAATAGTTGAAAATGATAAAAAACATTATAATTGGTGGCTCATTAGCAGTTCGCGTGTGCCCTGTACCGTTAGCAAAACAAGTTGGGTGTTTGTTCATTTCTGTTAAAAAAAAAAAGTTAGGTGTTATTATGATTTTCTGCTAAAAATAATAATAGTCCCGATCGAATTTCGACCACGGCGGCCAATCTCCACAGAGATTAGCCATCTGCGCGGGAGATATAGTACACAAGTGCACTCTCTGTTCCTTTGCTCTCATAGCCCGGTGGGACGGAAGATCCGACACGACCGGAGAGAGATCAGGCGCAGGACCGACGGCTTAACGTGCTCTCCGAGGCACGGGGGTGAAACACCGCCAACTTCCTAACTCCGGGCTAGTTCTGAGAATTTTTTGTCAGAAAAACCCAATACTTGTTATGGCCCGACCTGGGACTCGAACCCGGGACTTCGTTAAAAATACGACCTCCCTGGCGCAGTGTTGACTGTTGAGTGCTGTTGTCTTAAATGATAAATGATTTATTTATTTGATGTAGAACAACTTGTGCCACTTAATATATGATACGTTAAGACTTTACCACCGGTTCGGAAAGATGATTCGAAAGAGACGAGCCGGCAAGAATCTCAGCAGTTGCTCTTTTCTTAAAAAAGAAAAAGGTTACAATAAGTAAACAATACAACACTTATGTTACGTTACAGGTAGGTATTACACTGACTTGTGGGTCACTGGACGTGGGAGATCCCGGTCTCGATCCTGGCAGAGTCAATTTGGGAATTTATAATTTCTAAATTTCTCTGATCTAGCCTGGTGGCTAGCTACCATCCTACCGGCAAAGACGTGCCGCCAAGCAATTTAGCGTTCCGGTACGATGCCGTATAGAAACCGAACAGGGGTATGGGTTTAATATAGGTAACTGTCATACCCCTAACAGGTTAGCCCGCTACCATATTAGACTTGCATCATTATACCATCAGGTGAGATCGCAGTCAAGGGCTAACTTGTAGTGGATAAAAATAAAGACTTGTCTTTACTGGTTCTATATAACAAGAGCTTTATAGCTTTTTGACAAAAATTTAATAAGATATAGATGCACTCAGTTTTTATTTTAGTCCGTGATTCATTTATGTATGAAAAAACTAGAAGTTTAATTCGCTATAATCCGCCACAGAAGGTAAATCCATGTGGTACCTACAGTGCGTATCTTGAACTTGCAGCCCGCGATATTCTCCACACCACATAAATCATCCAAAATACCCTCAACGTACGTTTCACACACACCGGACCATCTTCAGGAGATGTTGACTCTACAATGCACGATTGTGAATTTGTGTGTGTCATTTATGTATTCGTACATCCTCATGATGACCTCACTCTAGGAGACCTGTAGGTCTCCTAGAGTGAGCTCCACAGTTAAGCATAAAAGTGATACATGAATGAAACGGAAAACGAAAACCAAACATTTATAGTAGATTAGTAGCCAAGGGCTGTAAGGCATCAATTGCAGCCCGAGATATTTAGGCGCACGAGCGCAGGGAGGGCGCCTATAGTTCGAGGGTGCAATTGATGCTTACACCCGAGCTAACTACTCTGCTTTACATCTCGATTGTGAGGTAAAGTAGGTCCTTATTACCCCCAAATGGAGCTTGTAGGTGACCAATTAGCGCTCTAGGGTAATAATGTAGCTAGAAAAGCCCAAGGGCGGTAAGTAATTAAAAAAAAAACTCTTCACTCTTTCAAAAAGTTCGCGTACATCTAACCATCATACTTTTTTTAATTACTTACCGCCCTAGGGCTTTTCTAGCTACATTATTACCCTAGAGCGCTAATTGGTCACCTACAAGCTCCATTTGGAGGTAATAAGGACAGCTACTTACCGAATATGAGAGATGTAAATTAGTTTTAAGATCTAACTTGCTTGTTTAATCTGTACCTATAATACATTTTTCATCCCACCATCTCGGAAAGAGTATTTTTACTTTTCGATATCTGAAGGTAAAAGCCGTTATTATCCAATAGAGTCTAGAGGATAAAGTAAATTGAATTTAGAACATCGTGTGCACGTTAGTAAATATCACTCGTCTATGAAGTTTGTGAATTCAAAACATCATTAAAGCCTATTTACTTGTACCTCTATGGTGCCGAATTTCCATACAATCGTTTTTAATTTGTTAAAAACTCACACTCGTAACCTTCTTGGTGTACTTTTTTAATTTGCTTTGCGCGCACCATTTTCTTTCACGTCATATTGTTTAAAATTAAATCCGATTAAAAACAAGAAAATTGAAAACAAGTGAAAAAACCTAAAATGAGTGATTCTAGTGACGAAGAAATTAACAGAATTGAATTTAATCTTGTGATTTTTTTTTGCATTTAGTCATTTCCTCACTGAGGTGGGATGAAAAGTTACGTGTTGCACTGGAGTGAAAAGATTTTTCACCTCGTGCTCTTTTGATTCCCTCGCTGACGCTCAGGATTCTAATTTTAGAATCCTTCGCTTGCTCGGTCATCAAAATTGAGCACGCGGTTAAAAAACAACTTTTCACTCTTGTATAACAAATAACTATTGTATTTGTATCCATGGTCCCACTGTTGCGTCTTTTTCTGCTGCCTCTCCAGCCGCGCCCGGGAGTGGCCGGCGCCCATTAGCCCAGTTTCTACAGCATTGATAGTTTTTTCACCTGAGCGAACACTATGATTGCGTGCGTTTCACATTATAGACCTATTTAGTGCATATTTAATGCACTGAACGCGTTGGGATAACACTAATTACCTAATTACTGAAATACAGGCGGTTTTCGTTTATTTTTTTATGCTGATTATGCTATTATTGTGCAATGAAGTTCATGCCTGTGAAACATTAGGATTACGTTATCAGTAGTAACATATTCCGGTAGTCTCGGAATAATCTATACCTACTTCTATACTAATATTATAAATGCGAAAGTTTGGATGGATGTATATGGAAGGATGGATGAATGGATGTTTGTTACTCAATGATGCCAGAACGGATCTGGATAAAATTTGGCACAGAGATAGATTATAGTCTGGAATAACACATAGGCTACTTTTTATCCTGGAAGATTAAAGAGTTCCCGTAATCCACGCGGATAAAGTCGCGGGCATCAGCTAGTATGTGATATAGCAGGGTAAGGTAATCTTATGGGTATAAGGGCCATGGCCCAGCGCCCACCACGGCACCTGGGGCCTTATGTAAAAATGACAGCTACAATGACAGTAAATTCTACTCTACACAAATTCTATTCTACACAATTCAAGAGCATGAATTTTTATTAATACATATATTTTTATGTTATCAAAATTAGGTGATACCATTTAAAGTGGTAGTTTCACTCGACTATTCAGAAGCACTTGCTAAAAGTCTACTTGAAATAAATATTTATTTGATTTGATTTGAAAGTAGTTGATAGATAACACGTATTTCAATGGAAATACGTATGGGTGCGCCTTAAAGAAAATTGTCAAAGAATAAACACAAAACAGTAGGTAACTCACCTGCGTCTCCGTCAAGCTTAATGCCTGCGCTAGTTGTTTCCTCTCCGCGCCAACTACGTAGTGGTTCTTTTCGAAGGCGTGCTCCAGTTTGAGGAGTTGTGAGGGAGAGAAGGCGGTTCTGATCCTCTTCGGCTTCCTGAAGGGCTGGAGGAGGAAACCAGGGATATCGGGACCTGTAAAAGAATTAAACCTATGACGAATGGTAAAGTAACTTGTAGACTTAAATCTTAATAGGTAAATTAAATGACACCCGCTACTATGCATCTGCGTTGTTTTTTTATCTGTGGAATGTCTTTGTTTTTCCGGGATATACCTAATCGGGGTATCCAATGTCCGTTTGTCAATCTATGTGTTATCAGTTGAATTTGCTTTAATCTGGCGGTTAGACCAAACGAGGTCTGGTCATAAGAGCTACAGGTGAAATAAAAATACCTTTTGAAATTTTCACCCTTCAAATGAACCTAAAACATCCATATCCGTACTAATATTATGCGAAAGTATGTATGTCTGTCTACAATTAGCCCATCTTTTCAACCGATTTCGATGAAATTTGGTACCTAGGTACCTACTAAGTACATTGCATCAAAAAAATGGAATTTCCACTGAATTTTATGAACATATTTAAATCTACATAGACATAACCGCAAATATCATCTATGTAGTTATTAATATTTAGAAATTGGATTTGTATCTGTATTTAGATATATTTGTAGGCTGAAACACATTAATTATTTCATACTACCTACCCATCTATTAAACACACGATATAATTATTTAGCAGTTAATTATACTGTACAAACATTATAATAATTTGAATATCAAAATATGTATATGCCGTTAAATGCATATATTAGCTTAATTATACACCATAATACCCATAATATTACGCATAACATCGAAATGTTTCAAATATCAAGTTTGCAAATATGTATTAACTGGCTACGGCCGCACGGCGTATCTTTGTAATGGCGGGCGGCTATTAAAATTAAATTAAGCAAAGATTACCGCTAAACGACCACGAGTCAGTTAATCTATCAACCATTTACATAAAGTTATCAGACGATGTGATCTCGTTGGTCCCAACTCCCAACTAGTAATCGAATTATGTTGGATAGTATGATCTTCGAATCAAATTTTTTGTGAGTCTTAATAAAGGTAAAGTCTCAGTAGAATACTTATCCCAAAAATGTCATTACTAGTAAAATGGTGCTAATTTAACAAAATCTCTTTAATTATTAATTAATACTCAATACTCAATTTAATTATTCCATGAAGGACATACGAGTATCTCTTATGTTACGTCATGTTTGACTCTACCACTTTATTTTGTTTTTATAGTGTAAATGTATAATCATACTAATATTATAAATGCGAAAACGTGATTGTTTGTTGGTTTATTGGTTTGTTGGTTTGTCATTCAATCACGCCGCAACGGAGCAACGGATCGGCGAGATTGGCATGGGTATAGTTGAGGACCTGGAGAATGACATAGACTACTTTTTATCCCGGAAAATTAAGGAGTTCCCGCGGGAATCAAAAAAACTTAAATCACGCGGACGAAGTCGCGGGCATCAGCTAGTTTTTGACAAATGAAGCAGCTCTTGTCTCTAAATTTAAACTTCCTATTACGGTTAGTTGACCAAAATGACATGACTGATAGTCGGCTGTCGGACCCAACCAAATTGGACCGTCTGTTAGCACAAACATATTACTCCCGAAGAATTATGAAGTAAGGAAAGAAATAATACACGCATTTTACAAATTGCGCGCTCCAACGTTAACGCTGATGAGTCGAGAGTGTACCTACGCATGCTCGTATTTTAATGGTACTTAATAATTGTAGGCTTGAAATACTGCTGTGGAAATTGTACCATAATAACTGAGTGAAAATTTCTAGAATGTGGACTATAAAAGCTGGTGTTGGCATACATGTGTAATTTTTAACCCCCGATGCAAGAGGAGTGTTATAAGTTTAACGTGTGTCTAATGACTATCTGTGTATCTGTATTCTGTGTGTCTGTCTGTGGCATCATAGTTCCCAAACGGCTGAACCGATTTTGTTTTTTTTGTTTTTGTTTGACAGGTGACTTGAGCAAGAGAGCTCTTTTCTAGTTGATGAAATTGGTATCCCGTTACTTCAATATGTCGGGGGTTTATTTTAAATTTGTACTTGCTTGTAAACTCATTAAATGAGGCCCGTGGCTTTAAGAGTTTTTAAAGATCCTGTGAAAACTCTTTGATTTTTCGGGATAAAAAGTTGCATAAATATTTCCGGAGTGCAAGCTAATTTTAAACAGATTTCGTCAAAATCAGCTTAGCAAATGGGCAATGAAAACGTCGTCGTCGTCGTCAACCGATGGACGTCCACTGCTGGACATAGGACTCCTGTAGGGTCCTCCACAAGCCACGGTCCAGCGACATGAAAACGTAGTAAAGCGAAAAAAGAGTCCCCTACGGATTTTTAAAAATCTTGAATCCACGCGAAGTAGGCTCGTGGTAAGTGGGTATCACTTAGTATCAATATAAATACTTCTAAAACCTTAAAAATATATGCATAGTAAGCCCTTTCAAAAGTATCTAAGTAATAGCCTTACGCAAGTTGTGAAGTTACGCTGTGCGCCATAAGTTAGGGCGATCCTGCAATTATAACGACATTAGCAAATGTCAGACGTCGTTACAAGGCCACCCCGTTCGCCACCCACGACTTGTATTGCGGATAGGGCTGCCACTTGAACTAATACTATACCTACAAAGTATAAAAAATTCAAAGATTTAAATATTTTTTTTCGAAAATCTATTTTCTAACAATATGACGTTAAGTGCAAAATAAGCAGGTACTAAAGTCACGATCAAACTATTTGCAATGGAGATTGCCTTTATCCTGAATTAACATACTTAAAGGCTGCATTTTATCCCAGAAAATTGAAGAGTTCCCCGGAATCCAAAACCTTAATCCACGCGGGCGAAGTCGCGGGCATCATACCTAAATAAAAATATTTATTACTCCCTCTCTAATCTATAATTCTCTTAATTTACTCTCTTTAAAATAAATAAATAATGTGTGTATGCAAGAATAAATAAATAATTAAAACTATTTATTTCGAAAATCAATATGATTATTTCGTGAGTGAGTTAATAATTTATCAAAAATAGGTGGCAGCCCTTATTACAAAATAAAAAGATAATTAGTAATTACTCGTACGCCAAACCTTCTTTATATGGCATAGATAATGTTTACTGTAGGAACTAATAAAAACTTACCTGCTATCAATTTGAGTACTCAAGACAAATAAAATAAGGGTCATTGCTGCGTAAATGAAGTATTAAAATTTGTATAAATAAGTTAGGGTTGTCAACTATACTATTTTGTGTCGATATAATATCTAGGAATTAGGGTACCTACTGCGCATAAATAACGCGTATGCGCAATTCATATCAACGTAATTTCAGCTGAAACCACTAGGTTTGGAGAACAAAATTTTATACCTAATTTCCCTCTTAAATGTAATTCCTTAAATGTTTTTTTTGATAAATTCTAACATAATCTTTCAAAACCTATTAACTTGGGCAAGATCTAGGGGAAATCTAAGTACCTATGATTTTTTATTATTGCTACTTACCTACGGCTACTACCTACTACTGATTACAACTGGTTTAAAAACTAAAACAAATCATGTAGTTTTACATTATAATTTAATATTTTTAATAATACATGCAGTATACCATGCAGTACAATGATATGGCCCTGCAATTATTGCCCTTTCACAGTGAAGAAACAAGCTAATTAATATATTATTGTTCATAGCGTATTTTAGTGACACATTATACTAAGGAATATGTCAATTACTAGCTGGATGCCCGCGACTTCGTCCGCGTGGTTTAAGTTTTTTTAAATCCCGTGGGAACTCCTAGGGGACTCCTTAATTTTCCGGGATAAAAAGAAGCCTATGTCACTCTCCAAGTCCTTTACCCATGCCAAACATTCAAAATCTCCGTTGCGGCGTGATTGAAGGACAAACCAACAAACGAACACACTTTAGCATTTATAATATTAGTAGGTATTATTACATAAATATAAAATGCATAAATACAATTTAATGTTATAGGTATGTAATATCCACTACACCCCATTAACGTCCCACTGCTGGGCACAGGCCTCCACTCTCATAGGAGAGAGGGAATTAGAGCTTAGGTACCTGAGCGTGGTGGGTACCACGCTCAATACTTATAATACTTGTAAGTTGTAACGTAATGTATGTGTTGTATTGTTTACTTATTGTAACCTTTTTCGTTTCTAAGAAAAGAGCAACTGCTGAGATTCTTCCCGGCTCTTCTCAGTCGAATCAGTTTTCCGAACCGGTGGTAGAGTCTTAACGTATCATAAGTCGCACAAGTTGTCCTACATGATATAAATATACCTATAATTTACATAATTTATATAATTTTATAACATAAATTATCATTACATAATTTACTATCATAATTTATCATTATGTAAATATCGGATTAAAATAAATAAGTAGGTATATGTACGGAACATTCCTTGAGCAATGCCCGATTCGCACTTGGCCGTTATTTTAATGAGTGCAGCTTTAAACGCGTTGAAGTCGATTTCAGGTGGATCGGTATTGATCTGTAATCTTAAAAAATCCTATTACAATGTAAAGGATTATTTAAGTCAGAGATTTGCAAACTATTTTGGGTAAGAGACCCCTTTTCCAAAATAAACTGATACCTAAAAATCCTATCTCTAGTTTTTTCCTATTGATACAAAATAGGTACCTACCTACTTACCAATTTAAAAACTTTACGGTAGGTTGTGAGTAAACATCATATTGACATCATAATATTCTCATCAAAATTTAACAAAATAAATAGACATAAAAATCAGTGAATATGAAGTGTAAATAATCATTACTCTTTTTATTTTTTATCAAACTGTTTTGAGTTTGAGTTTATGTCTGTTTGTCAATTCCCTTTTCACGATAAACCCGTTTGACTGATTTTGCCGAAATTTGGTAAATATAAAGTACCTTCAAGGCATAGAGTACCTAAATAGGCATCTTCTAGGCAAGCGCGCTCCAAGACCTTATCATTGCTTTGTACCTATATAGTATATACCTACCTAGGTATTAAGCATGATTTTCGTCAAGCGCAAACCTATATTCTGAAATAAAATAAAAAAATAAAAAATATATATACCTATACCTACCTAGCTTGCATCCCGGAGACGGCATGCCTACTTTACTTTTTACTTTTACCTACTTTTTACCCAAAAAAATCACTTTTAAAAAGATTTTTTAAAAAGTCAGAGTAAGAGCGGGCAAAGTCGCGGGCATCAGCTCGTAAATAGATTTAAACTTTACCTTCGTATAAAAATGTCGAAGTCTGAGTCTGGTGCGTGGTTATATGCTTTACCATCTCCGAACCTGGGCATTCTCCTCGATAGCGATTCTCTTCGTGTGGCAGTGGCTTTCCGATTGGGCTGCAATGTTTGCGAACCCCATCGATGCATCTGCGGTTCCTTGGTGGAAGCCAACGGTCATCATGCTTTGAGTTGCTGTCGTTGCTCAGGTAGGTTCCCACGTCATCACGCCCTGAACGATATCGTCCGTAGAGCACTCATTTCGGCTAACGTGCCCTGCACGATCGAACCACCTGGCTTGTGCCGCACGGACGGTAAACGTCCAGATGGTTTAACTCTTGTCCCTTGGCAAAAAGGGAAATGCCTGTTGTGGGACGCGACTTGCGCCTGTACTTTGGCACCAAGCCATCTTAGCCGTACGTCACGGTTAGCTGGTGCCGCTGCAGAATCCGCTGCCGCGAGGAAGAAGGCCAAGTATGCGCCACTCTTGGGCCAATATTTATTTGTCCCACTGGCGGTGGAGACGATGGGATGCTGGGGTGGGGAAGCAAAAAATTTTATAAAAGAGATCGGGCGTCGTCTGAGGGAGAGGGGCTGCGACCCACGTTCTGGTTCCTACCTGGTTCAAAGGTTATCCATCGCCATTCAGCGTGGCAATGCTGCAAGCGTGATGGGTACCTTTGGCCCAGGGGCAACCAGGGGTGGTCTTTTTGATTAGGGGTTTATTTTTATTTTTATTTTATTGTTAGTAGGTATTAATTATATAAGGATTTGTTTTAAATTTATTTTTTAGTTAGTTTAATATTTAGTTTTTCGTATAAAATATCATCTTAATGACAACATATTATTATTATTAATTTTTATTATCGAACCGCAAGGCATCGACAAGTACCCTTACTCTGAGATTGATCGAATTTAAAATACGGTCTCACTAAGTGAGGTGAATTACATATGCATCAAACTAAAATGAATCTTAATCTTATTAATTTAGAGCTCAATTTCGTGTATGCATTAACAGCTAGCGCTCCAAACGATACGTTTCGAAATTTGAATCGGTTGCACTGAATTTGTGGCTTTAAATCAAGAGTTTTTGGGTCCATTTTAGTTTGACTCAAATGTGATTCACCTCACTTAGTGAGACCGTATTTTAAATTCGATCAATCTCAGAGTAAGGGTAAAGGTCTGCACCCTTACGCAGTCGAAATTCCGCGGGCTCGTACGAAGCGATTTGCTTCCTCGTTTCTAATTCGAACCGCTAGGATATGGAATGCCCTTCCGGCTTCCGTTTTCCCCTCCTCTTTTAATATAGGTACCTTCAAAACAAGAGTGAATAGACATCTTCTAGGCAAGCGCGCTCCACCTTAGGCTGCATCACCACTTGCAAGCATGTCTGATTGCAGCCAAGCGGTAGCCTATATATTTAAAAAAATTCAATACCTATACCTACCTATACCTACCTACCTACCTTTTTTTCATTTACTTATCGAGGCATTTAACAACTTTATAACAAACATTGTATCAATATTATAATTAATGTATTAATATACGTAAGTACAGGTTATGCGCATGTGACAGGTTTACGACAAGATCGCGTGTTCTGTTCCCGGTTAGATCAGTTTCTTATTAATATAGAAATTATTGTCACCTTCTTATAACTTTGAAATATAATAAGTTAACTCGTTGGTCTAGTGGTTAGCATATTCGACTGCGACCGACGTTGTCCCGGGTTCGAGTCCAGGGGCGGGCCATAATTAAGTATTGGGTTTTTCTGGGGAACTCCTTAATTTTCCGGGATAAAAAGTAGGCCATGACACTCTCCAGGTTTTCAACTATAGGTATATACCCATGCCAAAAATTTACGTCGATCCGTTGCGCGTAAAAAATTATCTGTTCAACCGATTCTGATGAAATTTGGTACAGGGATAGGTTGTATCCCGGGGAAGGACATAGGCTACTTTTTATCACGGAAAACTAAGGAGTTCCTGCGGGATTCAAAAAAACTTAATCTACGCGGACGAAGACGCGGGCATCATCTAGTCTTTTTATAAAACAAATTATTGTATAGTATTGCACATATAATAGGTTCAACAGGTTATGCTTACTTTAGGTAATTGTGGCTGGTTTAACGACAGGATCGCGTGTTCTATTCCCGGTTGAGCACTATTTAAGCCAGTTTCTGCGTTACAAGTTGTTCAAACTATAATCGTCGGGATAATATCCAGTTTAAGAAATAGGAAAATATAATTTATATATCCATACTAATATTAGTTCCTTCAGATGTTTTCCTTCACCGTAACAAGTGCCTACAATAATTGCTTCAAACTTAAATTTCAATCAGAGTGTATATCCACCCTAACGCCAAAGATTTATGAAGTACAACACTACAACACTTAGGTATCGATAACCCGTCGGGAAGTGTCAAAAACATAAATTGGTAGCTTTACGACTGCGATAAGACATATTGACGTTCCTCTTATCGATAAAATTAATTATCTAACATTACATTTTGTTTGTACTTGCTGTAGGTATTTTTACGTAGTTTGTTGTAGGTACAGGGTAAGCAACGTTGACCCAAGTTGAAATAACTGGATGGGGTGCACATGTAATTGATATTTAACATTAATTTGAAAATTATTTTATAACTTTGAATCGACGAGTAACCATGGGTGATCCCAGAAAATAGAAATCATACTAATATTATAAATGCGAAAGTGTGTTTGTGTGTTGGTTTGTCCTTCAATCACGCCGCAACGGAGCAACGGATTGACGCGACTTTTGGCATGGGTATAGAATTGAGGACCTGGAGAGTGACATAGGCTTTTTATCCCGTTAAATTAAGGAGTTCCCGTGAGAATCAAAAAAAACTTAAACCACGCGGACGAAGTCGCGGGCATCAGCAAGTGCACTATATAGGTATAGGTAAGGGTTGTAACTTGTTTAAGTTGTTGTTGTTGCTTGCTATTCTATTCTAACTACGTAGAAATAATTAATTAATTATTTTTTCCATCTTAGTCTTAGAAGGCAGTTAGTTCCTTACGTTGTAAGTAGGTATAGGTACTAACTACCTTCTAAAGTTCTATCATACGCAGATATTTTAATCGCAGTTAAGCGCTAAATAGCAAACAAATTCAAAAATCTAGATAAGAACAGTAAAAAAACCGTGTTGTCTATGCTAAGCTTTATAATTGTAGCCTATTAAAAAAAGTAATTAAATAGTCGATTTCCTTTTAAACTACAGCCAGGTACGCCTACCTGAACCATTTCGCTAAGTAAACCAATTACTATAGACAAATAACTTCATAATTTATCAAACAAACCAGCTTTGTATAACATTTCCGAACGTATATTTAAATACGGGCCCCGGATAATTAATCATAAATTTCCTCCCGACTCCTAAACGTAAATCAAATCTAACTACCGATCTCACTCCAAGATGGCCGCGCGCTGCCAACATAACGAACATAAATAGTTTAATTTAAGACGCCTGTTAATCTCGTTCACTCAACAACAATGTCTCAAATTACATCCAATTATATCCCATTCAAGCCTTTTAACTGAAATATTGTAAAAAAACATCCGGTAACAATCGCTGGTCATTAAGAAAAAGGCGCGTAAAAGATTTGACGTTCGGAGCTACCAACATGTTTCAAATTTAACGATTAGTGATTCGTGCGTATCGATAAATGGTGTGTCGATAAACGAGATAATTTCGCATTGTGCCATTTGAAGTGTGCAATTACTGTGTCACTTAAACTGTAAAGTTGTTGATTACTACCATTTAAACATCTAATGTGCTTAATAATGACGCTATAAAAGTAAACAGCTTCAGTCACAGTAGATAATTATGTATCTTATATTATTATATCATAAGGATACCGCCCAGATACACCACCTTGACATCTATTACCTACATGTTTAGAGTTATTCTAATTCTTGTTAGTAGACGTGATTTTAGTTAATCTTTAATATTTATTGAAAAACGAAGAAGTGATAACATGCAAAATCTCAAGTTTATAGATAGCAGTTCTACGTTGATATTATGTCAATTAATCAGTAACTCGTTTAAAATAATAAAGATAGATGTTATTAGTTTTTACCCTTATTTTAAAAAGCTAAACGGTTGAGTCAAACGTTATTTAACCGTTTGACTTCGTCCGCGTGGCTTGATTCCAGCGGGAATTCTTTTAAGTTCCCAGCAAAAAATAGCCATTTCCGAGATGCAGCCTATCTCTGTTCCAAATTTTCTCAGAAATAGACTTAGAGTAGACTTTAATAGTCTAAATATTCATTGACTGTATGGGCATAGGTATTAAATATTAATATGCCTCAACCAATCAGAGTTATTTAAAGCTATTAATTCAAATTAATAAAGTGAGCTAAGATTAGTGATGTCAACTATAATATTATCCTTTGAAAAGTTTAAAATTGATATTTATTAATTGTGAGACGATGTTAAAAAAACAAATTGAATGTGAACTATAAAAAGTTATGCTACAATTGCTTCCCAGTCCATCCAGAAGTAAACCGCTAAAGCTCGATATCGATAGATACGCCGCCATCGTCACAACACTACGAAATAATCAAATTTGGAACAACAATGGTTGGTTGATAATCGCGGGCGTTCATTCCCGCCTCGTCACAAAAGTCCTTTGTCAAACCCTCAACCGCTTCCATATTACTTCTGTATTTTTTTTTAATTCTTTTTAAAGCAACGACTAACTGAATCACCAACACATTCAGCCGGTCCCGATTAAAATGATTTTCATTTAAGCTGGGTTCATACTTCATAAAAATAATATTGTTATTGTAACAAGGCCAGTCAATTTACAGAGTTAGGGGTTAAATTCGAGACTGATATTTGTCGAGCGATATATTTTTCTTGAGCCGCTTTTATTAGCTATATCGTTTTTTGTTGACACAGATAATGGCATATTGCATTCGCGAGGGGATTACGAAATGAACAGTAGCAAATAATTACATAGGGGGTGATGGTCGTACGCTATAATTTTTACAATAGCTGTCTTTGTCACAGCAGTAAACAATGAGAATCGATTATTTATTATAGTGTTAGAATTATTTCTTCAATAAAACTAATTTAAAGATTAAAAAATTTAAAGATACCTACCTAGGATCTCAAATTAACAAAGTTATTTTAAAACTACTCACTTAGATCATAAGTTACTAGATACTAGTTAGATTGTACTTATTAAGTACCTAGGTAGTAGGTACCTAATGCATTTACCTATATTATGTGGTAGGTATTTTAACCCTCCGTCCAGGTCTTAAGTATTAAATAAAATTTAAAAAGTACAACTTTTTGTAGTTCGGTAGTCAGAAAGTGTAGAGACTTTTTAATATTAAACGTTATTTTTTTAAAAGCCCTTGAGAGAGTGAGAGAAATATCTAATCAAAAATGACCGTAGACAATAAAATTTCAAAGATGGCTGCTATAAAAAACGTTCCATTCTTAGATTTTAATTGTGAAATATGTTTACCAATTAAATATTATGTCTCTACCCAGATTGTAGGCAATAAAACAGTTTATTGAATACTACGTTATCATCATAATTAAGATATCTCGTATATAATTAGGACTAATGAAGTGATTGCAACAATGTATACGTACGGGTTAGGTTATCTTTGCGACAGAGTAATTACCATAGATATTGAATTGTTTTGCGTAATTTATCTTTATACCTATACATAATGATTATATTCATTATATAATTAAAGAAAGAATAATAGATGACGCCCGCGTCTTCGTCCGCGTGGATTGAGATTTTTCGTTTCCCGCGGGAAATCTTTAATTTTTCGGGATAAATTACCTACTTTCAGCCAAATCTGATCAGTCATTGGGGCTGATTATGTAGTGCACAATCTCAAACTAAACTAAAATTAGAGCATTACAAATATTGCTAACCCTTTCATAATACTCCCTACGGAAAGGGACAGAACTAGATTTAAAGCTGCCATCTTAGTTTAGTTTAGAGATCGTGTTATACAGAATCGGCCACACTGTGGCGTGAAGGAATAGCATACATCCGAACATTATCATTCACAATTGTATAGTAAGATGTACTTAATTAGAACATAATATTAAGGGAAAAGGCAAAACTTATCTCTATCTTTATTCTGTCATTTTGTCCAAATAAACAGATAGACACGGAAACGGACGGAAGGACAAAATTAAAAAAAAAAGCTTGCCACAGACTTAACAATCGCAAAACTTCTGGCTAACTCTCTTTCGCACAATCACAAAAATAGGGATGATGACAACTCAATCAAATCAGCATCTCTTTATCAAACTTAAAACGCACTTCTAGTATGGAAGTTGTATGAAATTCACACTTGTGACGTCATGCAATTTCAACGCACTTTTTTCCGCCCGTCCGTCCGTCCGTCCGTCTGTCAGAGCCTTATAACTTCCGAATTACTGAATGTAATTACTTCAAATTTAAATATAATAAGTAAACCGATGGCCTTCAGCCGAATATGACTTAAAAAGTTACAAAAATCTTTATTTTAGGGGGGCTCTCATAGAAGCGAATGCGTAGTAAAATATTTTTTATAGCGTTACATAGGGTTGCGGTATATCATTTTAAAGATAATTAGGAATAGAGTCCAAAAATACTTTATTATTAATTTTTCCCCTAAAATTGACGAAATGGGGGGCTTTCAAAGTTGACCTCAGAACTCTCAATTTTCTGAAACTCTGAGCCTGAAACTTGATTAATGTTTTGAATTATATCCTGTACCTACTTGAACAACAAATACTAAAATTAGATACTTAATTAAGGAAACGAAATTATTTAATTTTTAATGAGCTTCAGTATTTTTAACAGAACTTCACAATTATGTCAATAGATGGCGATCTGTAAAAGTTTATTCGTTTGTGCTTAGGATACCCCGAGGTCTCAGTTCGGGGCGAACCACTAGGTAGTTTAAAATTCTAAGTCAACATTTTAAAATTAAAATGTTGACTTAGAATTATGTAAAAAATGTTTGCTACATTAGTCGTAACTTGTAACGATCGCAAAACTTCTGGCTAACTCTCTTTCGCACTATCACAACAACTGAAATTGTACACTCTGACTAATCGTGGTGAAATTCGGAACTAACCATGAACAGATTCCGAGGATATGGAATCTAAGTACTTTATGTTGATTCTAAAGTGTTGACTTTGTACTAATACGTGGCACCTCCACACGCACAAATAAGTTTGCCAAGTTATACACAACTCTGTGGTTATACGTAACATCATATATTTATTAAAGGTTATTGCGTTAAAAAAATCGCGATTATTAATTAGAGGAACTGCCAAAAGACGTAAATAGCTACGTCCTCTGTTAATTTTATGTTTGATATAGGTAACTAATTTCAACTATCGATTAGAGCATAGATAAGTATTTCATGGATTAGAGTAAAAAGCGCGTTGACTTTTTAAGTATTTCATACAAAATCCCATACAAAGCGAGCGTTTTGACGTTTGAAAAAAAATTGCTAATTTGACTAGTTGTCAAATATGTGTTGGGTATTTGACTACTTACTAGTGAAATAAATTATGTTTTAATGATTATTAAATAAAGGATCTCCAAAAGGTCGTAATATCCACGTCCCCTGTTAGTTTTGTGTTTAATAACTATTTGAAGCTATCGGTTAAAGTAAAACAGTGCGTCGAACTTTGATGACGTCATTATGCAATATTTTATACAAAATCTCATACTAAGCACGCGTTTTGACGTTTGAAAATAAGTTGCTGATTTGACTAGTTGTCAAATACCCAATTCATGCAGCTTTTACCTACATAATATAGGACTACCTAACTACCTACTGGTTTCGTAATCATATCACTGTGCTAAATAGAAACATTGTCGTAAAGGTTATCATATCATAGACAACACAAAGTATTACGAAATGGGACTCTAGGGTCACGATGCGACAGATAATGTATCAAACTTTTTAATTAGGTGTCATTATGCCGACGTTACACTATGACGAAGTTATTGATATAGACTGGCTAAGCTAACTCTGCAGCAGTAAGAAAATGGTAGAATTTGAAAATCTGTGGATGGAAACACAGACTGTAATGCGAAAAAACGCATTTGATACTTGTTTTTTGTTTTTAATCTGCTTTCCCTGGGAGTGTGGTAATTGGTCGTTTTAGTACATTTCAAAGTGAAATATAGGGCACAGTTTTGACAGCGTAATAAGGTAGAGATCGATAATAAGATACGATCCCCGTATTTATATATATATAAATTTTGTATAGTATTATATTCGCCGTGAATTCGTCTCCGTGGATTTCAGCTTTAAACTCACGCAGAAACCGTATGTTTTGTTCAGGAGATGAGTCAAAAAAGGTAACAGACAAACAGTTACTTTCGAATTTAATATTAGTGTTAATCTACTGACGCTAAAGATTAACAACAAATTATTACTTGATCAGTGGAGATCTTTTGAACTACCTACTTAAATACAGTATAAATGAATTGAAACATACTTATTCAATAGTCAAAGTTGTTTTATTCAAAATATGTATCAACACTGTTCACTTTTTGAACGTCAGTAAAATATGAGATTAATACATACATATAAAATATGATGATTGTGATATTAACTGCAGTAAAGGGCTGAGAAAAGCACACAGTAAACTCAAGTCGGGTTTTTTATATTATCACTCATATTTTTGTATTTTATTCATCAAAATCTGAATCTAAATATTCTTCAAATTGAGATTGTCAATATTGACTTTCGTTTCCCGTACTGCACGCTTTTTGCCGGGAGTCTTCCAGACTCCCTGATTAGATTGGTCCTCATTTTTAATAACTCTTAAGGTTCGTTCGCTTACACCTGGAAATAAATGAAAATAATTATTTTTTTTGCATTTTCGGCAAAAAATAATTATGTTGGGGATTCCGTCTACACTCTTTTGACCCCTCAGACGCGACAGCTTTTGATCAAGGCAGCACGTTTCTAAATCCCACCCAAAAAAAAAACATAATTTCAATTTGAGATGGATAGATTGACTTGTTCCAAATCTTTAAGTTTCTGAAGGACAGCCTGGAGATGAGGCTTTAACTCTTCGCTTATTCCACCTTGAATAATTTATACAATAATTAATAAAAAGTATTAAAACTTGATAGGATTTTGGTGGCAGTTTTTGTCGCATATTATCCATCATAATTAAACAATACGAACAGGCGAATATAAACCGTTTAAACGTTTTATATAAATAATCTAGTATTTTATGCAAAGATCGAAAGGCAAAATATCAAAACCGTTTGGTCAACTTACTTGTCGACTTCGATTTCTTGTAAACATTGTTGTTTTTGGCTTAGGACAGCATCGTGTTCTTCCTTTACTTCTTAGAATTTAAGAATCATGTTATAAAATAACTCGCACACATTATTTTGAATAGGTTTATCCATTATTTCACTATTTCACTTTTATTTTCGAAATATTAAAACGAACATAAACAACCTGATAGCTGAATTGACAAATCAGTGACAAATGCAAGAACACAGATTAGACGAATGTTTTTATTTTGTTTTAAGTGTTGCCCTTATATTCCGTGGCAGAGTTAGCGTGGCCAGACTTTAGTAGGTACATTCATTGGGTCAGTCTTTAATGCACTTAAATTGGTGCGTGTGCACTTAACTTTACCTACTCTGTTAAGATCAAGTTAAGACTAAGTAGGTACCTGCTAGGTACGTGAGTCAATGTGGGTAACATTGGATTCGCGTTATCATATCAATTCATATCAAATACTCAGGTCTACTGTCCCTTGGAGCTGTGAAAAAATCAAACTAAGCCAACGCAATCAAAAGATAGGTAGGTAGGTACATGACACTCGCAAGGGAATCAAAACCTACCTACCTACCTACCTACTTACTTCCCGTGAACTCAGAATCTTGAAATTTGGTACGAAGCAACGTCTTAGAGCACAGATCATGGAAAAATTGCGAAAAGCATAAATTTTTAGTTACATCATATAATGACAACAGGTTTGTACTTTGTACCCCCCACACCCCACAGTGACTGGGCCGATTTGGCTGAAATTTAGAATGGTGTACTTATAACTTGAACTAACACATTGGCAATCCTGAAATTAAAAAATTAAAACGTGAATGAAAAATCTTTAATCCACACGGACGAAGTGGCGGGGATCATCTAGTCATGCTAATAGGTATTATAAATGCGAAAGTGTGTAGGTACCTATGTTTGTTGGTTTGTTGGTTTATTGGTTTGTTGGTTTGTCCTTCAATCACGCCGCAACGGAGCAACGGATCGACGTGATTTTTGGTATGGGTATAGTTGAGGACCTAGAGAGTGACATAGGCTACTTTTTATCCCGGAAAATTAAGAAGTTCCTGCGAGAATCAACAGAGGCGTCTCTAGCCCTTGTGGCGCCAGTGTGCAACCAGTACCCTGGCGCCCTCTAGTCTAGTAGGAGCAGGGTCAAAATGGAATACTAACAGTTATATTTTCAAACGGAAATTCAGATGCAAATGGTGCAATTTTAAATGATGTCGGGAAGCTAAAAGTTTTTTTAGGAGGAAGGGGTTATGAGAATAAAAAAATCACAACTTTGTAGTTCTTTCAAAAATATTTAATTTAAAAACTATTATAGACAGTTACTAACAAACAAGACGCTCGTACACACAAATGTATTTACAAAAAAGTTACTTTTCGAGCTTTTGCATTAGCGAAATCTTTAACAATGTCACTAACTTCAATTATTTTGATTTCATGTTCAATACTTATTAACGATAAATTTGTCAATCTACTTTGCGACAATGTTGATCTAAGGTAGTTTTTAATTATTTTTAGTTAAGAAAATGACCTTTCGCTATGTGCGACCGTGACTGGAAGTGTCAGGTATATCCTCAGTGCTGTGGACAGATTTGGGAACACTGAAATTAATTTATTCGTAAACAAGTAATTTAAAATATCCAACGGCGTAGTGGAATCATCAGTAAACATCGGTAATAATTCGATTTCATTATAGAGCTCGAACTGTTCCACATCTGAAGAGCCAGCATGGCAAAGTTTATTTTCTAAATTAGAGCAATGTGTTTTTTTTGTATCAGAGTCCAAATCTTTCCAGTGTTTCAATTTTTGAAGAAATGAAAAAATTACATTATTTTCATTCAAAAGTTCGAACCGTTCGTCGAACTTAGTAATTGCGGTGTCTAACAAATAGTAGTAAAAATTTACTTTAAAATGTGGTTTCGCGTCTGTTATCGGTTCATCCTCCGCCTCATAATCAAAAAACCTTTTACGAGCGCGAGTGCGTGCAGGTGTGGGAAATTCTACTATTGCCTCGACTTCTTCCGCTACAGTTTTCGCCCTGTTAAGGAGTTCCTCAAAAGCGGACTCATTACGGAATTCAGACAAACTTATTTTTGCATTATCAATCATTTTCACCGCTTCTGACAATACAGCGTCTGACTTTTGAAGGGCCTTGCTAACTATATTTATCTTGCTTAAAATTTCAAACCAAATAAGCAGAGAGCAGATGAATTTAAACGACTTAATTTTTGCCAGTAATGAATTTGCCATATTTCTTGACTCTGCATCTTTGCTCCTATCGGAATATATAGTAAACAAGGCATCATACACTTTTCCCAGTTCAAAACGTAGAGCTTTTACTGCTTCAACCCTGCTCTCCCATCGAGTATTTGAGAGTGGTTTTAGACTTAAAGTTGGCACTTCTTTAGCAAGTATTTGCCAACGCGCTGTTGACGCAGAAAAAAAAACATAAATTTCCTGCACAATTGAAAAGAAATTGACAATTTCTATTGAACTTTTAGCAGCGTCATTCACTACCAAATTTAGGCTATGTGCCGCACAAGGTACATAAAATGCGCGCGGGTTTAAATCTAAAATTCGTTTTTGTAGACCTATATTTTTCCCTTTCATGTTTGCACCATTATCATAACCTTGACCACGCATATCTTGTATGTCAATTTCGTTTGAGATTAAACAATCTAACAAAAATTGAGTTAAGCCCAGGCCAGTAGTGTCTGTAATAGGAAAAAAACCCAGAAAGTGTTCTTTTACTTCAGCCTTGTTGCTGCTTGCATTTAAAAGAACGTACCGTACGACAACCGATATTTGTTCTTCGTGTGCAATATCTGGAGTGCAGTCTAAAATAATGGAAAAATATTTAGATTGTGTCAATTCCAAAACAATAGCTTTTTTTATTCTTTCTCCCAATAATTGTATTATTTCATTCTGAATATTATGGCCAAGATAATGAGTTAGGCGTGACTCAGATTTTTGAATAAGGGCAATGTGTTCCGCAAGCACATTATCAAAGTTAGAGGTATATTCAACCAGCTTCAAAAAATTACCATTATCAGAATCGTAAATTTTTTGAGATCTTCCCCGAAAAGCCAGACATTGCCTCGCTAAAAAATGAATTATGTTGATTATTCGTTCGAGTACTGCAACCCAACGTTTTTTTTCCCGATCAATTTCATTTTGGTGCAAGAAATCTACCGACTTTTCTTTTAAAATAACAGTTTTCAATGTAATTTGTTTCTTAAGACATGATAGGTGCCCTAAGCTCTTTTCATGACGTTCTATAGCAGTAGACAAATGCTGCCAATCTTTGTAACCTATTTCACCATTAAAAGGAGTCGGAGTCGCATCAGCATGAAAAAGTTTACAATAAAAACAATAAACAGAATCAGTTGACTTAGAGTAAACCAGCCAGTTTCTTAAAACGGTTTCATTATTTAACATCTTTTTAGTATAATAAGCATTTGAAAAAGATCTTTTCGATCTATTCGAAGGATACGAACCCACTTTTACCTGTACTGGCCCACGCTCCATCAAAAATATTCTCTGTTTATCGGATAACACCTGTGGCCATAACGCGAGATCATTCATTATATCTTCTCGAAGTATATTCTCCGGGGACGCTTTGGCACTAGGAGGTTCTTCGTCTTCTTCAACTACCGACGACAAAGACAGCAGCGGCGGCGGCGATGACGTAGAAGTGACGAGTTCTGCTGTAGTATTATCTTGGTTTTCATATGTCTCTGTCTCCAGGTGTTCGTCCGAGGATGGACCGGGTCGAACAAAAAACTTTTTAATAGAACTTGTATTCTTTTTCAGAGATACTTCCTTCTCCAGCTTTCTTTTTCGACTCTGTGCACCAGAAAGTTTCTTTTTTCCATCGCCATCAGACATCTAAAATAAATAATAAACTAAGTAATACTTAGTTTTTTTTTTATCCACTACAAGTTAGCCCTTGACTACAATCTCACCTGATGGTAAGTGATGATGCAGTCTAAGATGGTAGCGGGCTAATCTGTTAGGGGCATGGCAGTTGTATTAAACCCATACCCCTTTCGGTTTCTACACAGCATCGTACCGGAACGCTAAGTCGCTTGGCGGCAAGTCTTTGCCGGTAGGGTGGTAACTAGCCACGGCCGAAGCCTCCCACCAGGCCAGACCAGGGAAAATTCAGAAATTATAAATTCCCAAATTGACCCTGCCGGGGATCGAACCCGGGACCTCCGCACGTTAAGGCAACAGCGCTACACACTGCGCCACGGAGGTAGTTTATTACTTAATAAGTATAGGCACCTAAAAGAACTAACAATGTAAATTAAGGTGCCTTATACGGATTTCATGATGTGTCATCCTTTTCCAGGTACACTTTAAAGAATCGGGAGTCACAGCTGTGGGGATGTCATGGTATCAAATTAAAGGTCATTTCTTCATCTCTCGTTTGACCTTATAAAAATGCACACTCCAATACAAATTTTCTGCATAAATACGTTTCTCCGAACGCAAGATCTGCTGAAAATGACGAAAAATGGGGTCCGGATAGGTACCCATAAAGCTAGATCCGCTGCATATTTTAACTTGAATATTAACAATAAAGTGGGGCTTATATAGTCCTCTATCCATGGTGCAAAGCATTAAGCATACAAATAAATATGTTTATAGTTTATGTGGCAAAAAAAAATGTTTCATACATTTTTCTATGAAAAGAAGCCGAGCGCTAGGCGTTTGGCGCTCAGTACGCGCTGAGACGCGCTCGTGGACGGGTGGGTGTATCGCTTTTTTGCACGAAATTTATTACGACAAAATGAACACCGTGTTGTGTACTGCCATAGAGATATAATATTCTCTATGTGTACTGCGCTTAGAAAAACTTGATACCGACATCCACAAAGAAGGAAGTTCTCAAGTGTAGGCGTATTTTTTTTACCCGATTACGGCAAAGCCACAAGGAAAGGGTATGTTAGGAATATATATGTATGTATGCATGTATGTATGTATTAAAAAAAAGTGAGCGCCATTTTGAAATTCTTTGTTATCGTACCGATTTCGTTCAAAATCGATATCTGGGGTTCCCTGGGATCACAAAACAGGAAACTGTTACCAAAATTTTAAAAAAGTCAGCGCCATTTTGAATTTTTTTGTTATCGTACCGATTTCGTTCAAAATCGATATCCGGGGTTCCCTGGGATCACAAAACAGGAAACTGTTACCAAAATTTTAAAAAAGTCAGCGCCATTTTGAAATTTTTTGTTATCGTACCGATTTCGTTCAAAATCGATATCCGGGGTTCCCTGGGATCACAAAACAGGAAACTGTTACCAAAATTTTAAAAAAGTCAGCGCCATTTTGAAATTTTTTGTTATCGACCCGATTTCGTTCAAAATCGATATCTGGGGTTCCCTGGGATCACAAAACAGCAGTCAATCAAAAAAAAGTCAGCAGTGAACTTTTTAAAATTTTGGTAACAGTTTCCTGTTTTGTGATCCCAGAGAACCCCAGATATCGATTTTGAACGAAATCGGTATGATAACAAAGAATTTCAAAATGGCGCTGCCGTTTTTTAAATTTTGGTAACAGTTTCCTGTTTTGTGATCCCAGGGAACCCCAGATATCGATTTTGAACGAAATTTGTACGATAACAAAGAATTTCAAAATGGCGCTGACTTTTTTAAAATTTTGTTCATAGTTTCCTGTTTTGTGATCCCAGGGAACCCCAGATATCGATTTTGAACGAAATCGGTACGACTAGTGGTTCGCCCCGAACTGAGACCTCGCGGTATCCATAAACTTACAGAGCGCCATCTTTGTGAAGTTCTGTTAAACATAGTGAAGCTCATTAAAAATTAAATAATTTCGTTTCCTTAGAATATTTATCTAATTTTAGTATTTGTTGTTCAAGTACAGGATATAATTCAAATAAGTGATCAAGTTTCAGGCTCAGCCTTTTCTTTTTAAGCACAAACGAATAAACTTGTACAGAGCGCCATCTATTAACAACATTGTGAAGTTCTGTTAAAAACATCATCATCATTAAAAATTAAATAATTTCGTTTCCTTATAATATTTATCTAATTTTAGTATTTGTTGTTCAAGTAGAGGATATAATTCAAATAATTGATCAAGTTTCAGGCTTGAGAGTTCAGAAAATTGAGAGTTCTGAGGTCAACTTTGGACGTTAGAAAATCGCCACTTTGAAAGTCCCCCATTTCGTCAATTTTAGGGGAAAAATTAAAAAAAATATATTTTTGGACTCTATTCCTAATTATCTTTAAAATGATATACCGCAACCCTATGTAACGCTATAAAAAATATTTTACTTCGCATTCGCTTCTATGAGAGCCCCCCTGAAATAAAGATTTTTGTAACTTTTTAAGCCATATTCGGCGGGAGGCCATCGGTTTACATATTATATTTAAATTTGAAGTAATTACGTTCGGCAATTCAGAAGTTATAAGGCTCTGACAGACGGACGGACGGACGGACGGACGGACGGACGGACGGACAAGTGCCAATTCACCCAAGTAGACTCAGAGACCTTCGCTTCGCTCGGTCAATAACAAAGAATTTCAAAATGGCGCTGACTTTTTTAAAATATTGGTAACAGTTTCCTATTTTGTGATCCTACGGAACCCCAGATATCGATTTTGAACGAAATCGGTAAGATAATCTTTTATACATTATTTTACAATCTCAAAAACTGAGTATTATTGTAGCCGCGAGTATTGTTTCGGCGCATAAATAGGTACATAATATTTACCGCGGCCAACAGCGTAAACAAGTACCTAGTAAATAAATAATCGTCTAATATTTTCAAGTAACAAAATTGGTTAGTTGGCAATAAAATCGAGCGTCTCTACGCTCTATAGCTCTACGCTCTCGTAAAGCGTGCATATATATGCTGTAGTGTGACGAGTTTTATACCTATAGTTGAGTTTTTTACCTATAGTTGGTCGCGGGGTAAATGTTTAAAGGGCCTTAATATAGGCCCAGAGAAATAGTTGCAACTTGGACTAAGTATTATTTATTACTAGCTTCTGCCCGCGACTTCGTCCACGAGGAATTCGTATATCGCGATTCCCCCGGGATCTGTGCACTTTTTCGGGATAAAAAGTAGCCTATGTCCTTCCCCAGGACTTAAGCTACCCTATTATCTCCATACCAAAATTCATCCAAATCGGTTCAGCGGTTGAGCCGTGAAAGCGTAACACACAGACAGACAGACAGAAAGACAGACAGAGTTACTTTCGCATTTATAATATAAGTATGGATATGACACATCAATCAACGTCGCGGTACCTACCTACATTAGGCAATCAAACGGAATAAATAAATAAAAAAGTAGTTCGTTGTTCAAAGGTTAGGTACAAGTAAGACCTAAATAAATACCTAAGTATACTAGTAGGTATATATTAAAGCACTTTAACTTACCTTGTTTGTTCCGCACTGCAGTAGGATAAACAAATGAAAAATCCTAGGTCGTATAGGTACGAGTATATAACTTCGATATCACTATCTATCACTCGATGTTTTGTTTTTTTTTCATAAATTTCGCTAGCTATTTTTGATGACCTCCGACCTCGAGGCATGTCGCAATAATTGTGCAAGCAAATAACCAAATCTTACCTTTTATATATTTTTTATCAAAAGAAAAGCCGATTTACTTCATATTTACATGTTTATTCAAAGATGATACTTAATCCAATTGTATCAAGGCTTCAGTGGCGATTCCTCTAAGATTGCGCAGCTTGCGCCGCAATACCAATAATTATGAATAAGTTACTCACCAATTATACTAGATCTATTTAAGTAATATACTAATATTTTATAACATGAAATAGGTACCATTCACAAAACATATAAGTTTATCAATTAAATGATTGCGTTAATCGATAATTATTTAAAATCACGCACGCTCCTTGACCACCTCGCACCTTGGTTGTGAGTTGTGACTTGTGACGTGCGCCGCATCGCCTCGTACTGCAAGAATCTTCGAATTCCGTCGGCCCGCTTACTCCCCGCTCACTACGGGCCGAAGGCGTGCTCTATGAGTTGCGCATTGCGAGCTACTCGCGTTTGCCGAAACTCAAAAACTACTCAACCGATTTAAAAAATTCTTTCACCTATAGAAAGCTACATTATCAGCGAGTAACATAGGCTGTATTTTATTTTCAAAACATTAAATATCCCTACGAAAATTGCAATAATGTGAATGAAGCCGGAAAAAATTGTCTCATCTGAGAGCTTCCGTGGCGTGCGTTGCGTAAATGGTAAAAGTTACACAAAAACAATGTATGGTGGAATTGTTCCTCTCAAAAAGTTCTAAAAAAAAGTCCGCGACAGCATATAGCTATCATAAGGTCGTCTCACAATAACCGTCATCTTGATTTTCAAATTTGGTCTAAAACAATGCTTTACTCGCGAAGGTGTTTTTACCAACATAGTATCAATCCTTATCAAAATAAAATGGTTGTTCATCTCAAGTATTTAATAATAGATTAAATTCGCCCTTACACCATTTCATTCAGATGAATATCTTAGAAGATATCATAGTAATAATGTAACACGCACTATAGGTCTACTAATATTATAAAGTGGTTAAGTTTGTGAGTTTGTACTTAGGGGGTAATCTCTGGATCTACTGAACCGATTTTAAAAATTCTGGTACCAATAGAAAGCCACATTATTTGTGAGTGTTATAGGCTTGGTACCAGAACCGAGATTAACCCGAAAAATTAGGGAGGTCCCTTGGGAATTTAAAAAACTTACTTCACGCGGACGAAGTCGCTGCAATCTGCTAGTGTAAAATAAATAAAAATAGTATTCTTTATTCTAGTAAGTACAAGTTAGCCCTTGACTGCAATGTCACCAGGTGGTGGGTGATGATGTAAGTACCAACTCTAAGATGGTAGCGGGCAAATCTGTTAGGGATATACCTATCAGTTATATTAAACCTATACCTACTTACCCCTAATCAGTGATATATGAGGTAAATATATTTTATTCAGAAAATACCTGAGTAACCATCAGCTAGCGCAAACCCAAGATTGACCACCAGGAATCGCCACTGCAAGGCTTATTTCGCAAAACTACGGTGTAGCGGTAAAACAAAAATAGCGGCACGCGTACACAAGCCTTTGATGACCGCCGCACGTCCCTGGGAATTTCAATTCAGTTTGAACTTTATAACATTCTAATACAGCCGAGTTAGCAATGATTGTCGGTGTGTTGTCAAACGAATCAAAACAAACAGGTGCCGATGCCGGCACGCGCCTTTGGTAGCGATGCGCCATTACGCCAATTTAATCTTTAATTATCTGTTTTAAGGCTGATTTCACGTTGAAACAAAAGTTATTGTGTAAAGGAGATCATTCACGGCCCATACAAAAAATACCAAAATGTGAAAGTGCCGGCCAAAAAAAATAAAGTAATTCCTTCGATAGATCGTATTATTCTAAACATATTTTATTATAACAGCCAAGCTGTAAGATCGCTACCAGCAAAGATATTGTAGTTTGAAAATCTTGTTTTTTCATAGTTCTAAGAGTTTAGGTCAAAGAAGTATGATGCTATTATGATGATTTAGATTGGTAGGTATTATTCCAAACTTGTTTTTAATACGACAGGTAGCTAGACACCAGTTTAGGTCTGCTACCTGGGTGAAGGATGTGCGGGGATGCGAAGGGTGGGGGAACGCCGTTAAATGTGTTTTGCCCGACATGAAGAAGAGGCAATAAGACCTCCAGCAGAAGGTCTAGAAGATGTAATTGTAAGATCAGAGGAGACATAATTGCTTTATACCTTTTTTTTTTAATAAAAAACCATTTTTAATACAGTTTTTCATTTTTTGTGCCGTTTCATTATGAAAATATCCATATTTTCAAACTTCAATATCAGCGCAAGTAACGGTCGTACAACTTTGCTGTGATAGTAAAAAATGTTTAGAATAATACCCTCTATCGAAATAATTACTTAACTTTTTTTGGCCGGCACTTTCAAATTTTGGTACGTTTTGAATGATCTCCTTTAAATAGAGTAGGAAAAGGAGTAGGTAGCCTTGCTTTGCTACTGCGCGCCCGGCGTCGGCCATAACACGAGCGCAGCCGAGCGATCGCGTAACTTCTGCATCAATCATTGTTACAGTATCAATTGTTGTAATTGGCTGAATTTATGGCATTCTTGATGCGTCAATGGATTATGTCCAATAGTGGGAGAGTGTTAACCAATCAGAGGTGATTGCGATGTATCAATGATTGATGCAGAAGTTACGCGATCGCTCGGCAGGGTCTTTGAGAGCGCCGCCGCCGGCATCGACGCGACGCATCTTTGGAGGTGTCGCATTAGAGGGCGCTCGGCGCCCCCTTAGACCCGGCGCCCGTGTGCGCCGCACACACTGCACCATAGGTAAAGACGCCTCTGAGAATCAAAAAAACTTAAACCACGCGGCCGAAGTCGCGGGCATCAGCTAGTATTAAATAAACAAGTCTCAGCAATACTTACAATCATAGATATAGATATTCATAGATTCAGATGTTAAACTAGTTTTTGTTGGAATCACTCGCTGTACTGCATTGTCTTTGGAACACTATCATTAATCATTGTTTTTATTTCTAGTTCCGCCGACCGACGCGCGGGTGACAGCAAAAATAGCATGTCGTTAAAATATTGTATCGCTATAATAATATTCTGTTGATAAATATACCTATAATACTGATTTGAATAATTAGTTGCCTAATTATAATGCGCATTGACAAATACCGACTAGATAGGTATAGGTGTCTAATTGGGTATTTGACTACTATTCAAATAAATTATTTTTTAGTGATTATTAAATAGAGGATCTCCCAAAAGTCGTAATATCCATATCCCCTGTTAGTTTTATGTTGAATAACCATTTTAATATCGATTCAAGTAAAAAAAGTGCGTCGTACTTTAATGACGTCACATTTCAGAATATACTTAGGACGCACTGCTAAAAGTTGCTGATTTGTCTATTAATTGTCAAATACCCAATTAGTTGCCTAATTATAATCCATCCATCCATCAGCCTGTATGCATAGGCCTGGCCTAGCCTAGGCTGGACATAGGCCTTTTCGAGAGCGCGCCACCAAACACGGTCCTCCGCCTTCCTCATCCACCCGCTTCCCGCCACCTTCTTTAGGTCATCGGACCAGCGAGCTGGAGGTCGTCACTCGTCCTACACTGCGCTTGCCGGTACGCTAATTATACCTAATGCGCATTGACAAATACCGACTTTAGGTACCTTATTAGATAATCTGTGGCTAGCTCAATCTATAAAACCGGTCAAGTGCGAGTCAAACTCGCGCACAAAGGGTTCCGTACCAATTTTCGTAAATAACAAGAAAGATGCTGCTGCAGCTGCGAAATAAGTGCACTTACGTATGGCGCTAAACTGGTAAAGCATGCTAAACAATTCGACACCCTATGAATACGGAACCCTAATTAACGATTTTCGGATTTTTCCCCATACTTGTGCTGTGTGACCTTGCGTTTTCCCAAATTTCATGATCCTAGGTCAACGGGAAGTACCCTATAGGTTTTGATTTATCCGCGAGTGTCAAAATACACAAAATTTGCGACAACTTTTAATTGCGTTGACTTTGAAGCTTGATTTTTTTACAGCGGCAAGGGACCGTCGGCCTAAGTATTTGATATTAATTTCAATTTGATATCTCCACGCATTCTCGAGAAAAAGGGCGTTGACAGACAGACAGACGGACGGACAACGATGTGTCAAGGATTCCTTTTTAAGGAACGGAACCCTAGAAATCAGTGGTAGGTATGTGAGTGTATTTGTTTTTTTTCGTAAGCGAATAGTTTTAAGAGATTTTTATTTATTAGGTAGGTATGAGTAGTTATTTCTGTTACTGTAACTACTTACTTGTTGACGCCCGCGCCCGTTGAGTGTGTCTGTCTGTCTGTCTGTTACGCTGTCACAGCCTATCAGTTTAACCGATTTTGATGAAATTTGGTACAGGGGTAGGTTTTATCCCGGGGAACGACATAGGCTTTTTTCCCGAAAACTTAATGGAGTTCTCGCGGGAATCACAAAAAGTTAATACACGCAGACGAAGTCACGGACATCATCTAGGTACATCCATACTAATATTATAAATGCGAAAGTGTGTCTGTCTGTCTGTCTGTCTGTCTGTCTGTCTGCTACGCTTTCCCGGCCCGTCTTTTCAACCGATTTTGCTGAAATTTGGTATAGAGGTAAGTTATATCCCGGGGAAAGACATAGGCTACTCTTTATACCGGAAAATTAAGGAGTTCCCGCGGAAATCAAAAAACCTTAATCCACGCGGACGAAGTCGCGGGCATCGTCTAGTAGTTTACAATATTAGTATGGATTCTTTTACTACTTACTGTAACGGCAGCTACTTATCTACTACATTAGTTGAATAAAACATCAAGTCAATAAAACACGTTGTCGCAAAAATGTCGCCTGTACATTTTTAGGGTTCCGTAGCCAAATTTGGCAAAAACGGAACCCTTATAGATTCGTCATGTCTGTCTGTCTGTCTGTCTGTTTGTCCGTCCGTATGTCACAGCCACTTTTTTCCGAAACTATAAGAACTATACTGTTGAAACTTGGTAAGTAGATGTATTCTGTGAACCGCATTAAGATTTTTACACAAAAATAGAAAAAAAAACAATAAATTTTGGGGGTCCCCATACTTAGAACTGAAACTCAAAAATTTTTTTTTTATCAAACCCATACGTGTGGGGTATCTATGGATAGGTCTTCAAAAATGATATTGAGGTTTCTAATATCATTTTTTTCTAAACTGAATAGTTTGCGCGAGAGACACTTCCAAAGTGGTAAAATGTTGGTCCCCCCCCCGTAACTTCTAAAATAAGAGAATAATAAAACTAAAAAAAATATATGATGTACATTACCATGCAAACTTCCACCGAAAATTGGTTTGAACGAGATCTAGTAAGTAGTTTTTTTTTAATAATTTAAAACTTACTACAGGTTTGTACGGAACCCTCGGTGCGCGAGTCCGACTCGCACTTGGCCGGTTTTTTTAACATGCTTAAATTAAAACTATGCTGGCCTTTTTAATTAGGTATTTTTTGTTAGTGTAAAATAATTTCGTTTAAATTAATTTTATATTTAGTTAACTTACTTAATATTAGATTTTAGAAAGTGTTTTAATGTATAATACCTAATTGTTTATCAGTTAAATAGACATTATTTTAATGTAAACTTTTGTGTGGGTCCAAAATATACTCAACACTAAAACTTCAAAAAATCATTCTCTATTCACTAAAGAACGTCGTTTATTTATCCTTTATCCCATGTTAATTCCGTTATAACGTTCCCTAACGCTGTTAAATGATAAATTTTATCTTAATAGGCGTGTACGAGATAAGCTACCATACTCTATCATTTATAAATGACAATCCACATCCACATCATATATAATCTATCAAATATCAAATATAAATATTATAAATGCGAAAGTTTGGATGGATGTATGGATGTGTGGATGTACCTATGGATGTATGGATGTTTGTTACTCAATCACGCTCCAACGGCTGGACGGATCTGGATGAAATTTGGCACAGAGATAGATTATATAGTCTGGAATAGCACATAGGCTACCTACTTTTTATCCCGGAAAATTAAGGAGTTCCAGCGGGAACCGAAAAACCTCAATCCACGCGGACGAAGTCGCGGGCATCAGCTAGTAGGTATCTATTTAATATTATAAATGCGAGAGTTTGGATTGATGGATGTTTGTTACTCAATCACGCCAGAACGGCTGACCGGATCTGGATGAAATTTGGCATAGAGATAGGTTATAGTCTGGAATAACACCTAAGCTACTTTTTATACCGGAAAATTGAAGAGTTCCCGCGGGAACCAAAAAAACCTCAATCCACGCGGATGAAGTCGCGGGTATCAGCTAGTTCATCATAATTTCATTGCCGGCTCACTACTGAGCACGGGTCTACTCGTTGAACGAGAAGGGTTTGGCCATAGTCCACCACGCTGGCGAAATGCGGATCGGCAGCCTTCACACAGCTTCGAGAATATTATGAAAACTCTCGGGTTTCCACAAGGTGTTAGTGATTTTTAATTTCTTTAAACGCAAATGTGCATGTCCATTTAATGTTTATGTTTTAGTTTTTTGTAGTTTGTGGTAGGAACAAAGTTTGTACTTTGTATAATAAATCACTACTTATACTTACTTAATTAAATGAATAAGTGATTGAATAAGTAGTTAGAGTTGCGTACACTACCTGCCCCAGTTATCGAGCCCCCGACCATCCGAAAGGAGGCCGGGCATCTAAACCACTAGAGTCTAGAGTCTAGACTCTAGCTAGACTATTACCGCATGGATTCGGATTTTTCAGAGATCCGGAACTCTTTCATTTTCCGGGTTAAAAATTAGCTAGAGCTTCCTCGGGATGCAACCTTTACAAAATTTGGTCACAATTGGCTGAACAGATTCGCCGGGAATGTATAGCAGACAGATAGACACACAGACACTTTCGCATTTGTAATAGGTAGGTAAAGGTATGTATCTACGTATCTTTTGAATAAAACTTGAATAAAATCCTGGTCGTGCTAATTAAGAATAAGATTAAGTAAGAATAGAAATGGCATTCCGAACTACGAGTAGGTAGATATAATTCGGCCGTTCAGAGAATGCGTTCCTGGCACCTATCAGTTGCAATATAAAGCGCTGACATAACCTTGTAATGGCGCAGTTTTCAATTTAGAAAAATATTGTTTACCAAGTTATTTGACACTCAGTTTGGCACAAAATTATAACATTAATTGATTATTGATATAATAATGTTGTTTTAATGCTCATCAATTGTTAAAACGGTAAACAACCAGCAATAATATTTTTATCGTAACTGCAACGCCATTACAAAGTTACGTCGTCAGTTCAATCGCGACGTGTCAGGAACGCATTCTCTGAACGGTTTTAGATGGTTGATTCATTTGACTATTCAAGAGCACTTATGTTTATTTGAATAAAAACATCTGAATTTTGAATTTGAAAAAATCCAAGCCGACGGACTGACTCGTTGGTGTTAGCATGTTCGACTGCGGTCTGCGGTCGACGAGGCCCCGGGATCGAGTCCCAGGTCGGGCCATAATTAAGTATAGAGTTTTTCTGACTAGAAATTCTCAGTAGGTACAGGTAGGTACTAGTCCGGAGTTAAGAAGTTGGCGGTGTTTCACCCCCGTGCCACGGGGAGCACGTTAAACCGTCGGTCCCCGATATTAATCAAATAAATATTATAAATGCGAATGTTTGGATGGATGTATGGATGTGTGGATGTATGGATGTTTGTTACTCAATCACGCTCCAACGGCTGAACCGATCTGGATGAAATTTGGCACAGAGATAGATTATAGTCTGGAATAGCACATAGGCTACTTTTTATCCCGGAAAATTAAAGAGTTCCCGCGGGAACCGAAAAACCTCAATCCACGCGGACGAAGTCGCGGGCATCAGCTAGTTATTAATACTAACATGATAATAGTCGTTAAATCCCGCCAACTAGCATTGGAGCAGCGTTGTGGGTCTAAGCTCTAATTCCTTCTCTCTTATGAGGGTAGGGGCCTGTGCCCAGCAAGTGGAATCAAAGCCGAAAATAAAATAGGTATTTAGCACGCAAAGGTGGCTTTAGGCTTATGATTATAAGCAAACTACTTATAAATTAAAGCGTAGATCAGATATACCAAAATAAATATCTCAACCACAAAACTAACTTATAATTACTTTTAATACGTTGTAAGTTTTTAAAATCGTGTAAGCAAGCGGGACATTCATTATATTTAGGTAATCATAAAATAACAGATTAAATATTAAATATGACGTTTATAACTAGTTTGGAACACGATTGCAATTAATTTATGTAGTCGAATACAAGAACTAGTGAAGACCTAATTCATAGGTGTTTTATTATGTCTTGTTACGTAATTTATTCGACTAGAAGGAAAAATTGAGGCATATGAAGACAATCATAATTTAGGTAATATCGCAGGACGTGGAACAAGTATATTTCGAGCGCGCCCGTTTGTCTCTACAATAGACTTATATTTAGAGCATTTTTTTCTTCTACTACAAGTTAACATGATGAGCGAACAGATAAACAGATAGACATGCGGTTTTCGTCCACAAAGCTTCTTTTAAGTTTAATGTTTAATTAGTTTTAATGAATTTTTTTTTCTGTAGGTACACAATTCGTTACAGTTAGGTACAGTTTTATTATAAGCTAGCTTTTGCCACTACAAGTTAACATGATGCGCGAACAGATAAACAGATAGACATGCGGTTTTCGTCCACAAAGCTTCTTTTAATTTAGTTTTAATGAAATTTTTTTTCACAATTCGTTACAGTTAGGTACAGTTTTATTATAAGCTAGCTTTTGCCCGCGACTTCGTGGCTTGGTGACGTGGCGTGGGGCGGTTTTGTCCGCGTGGACTATACAAATTTCAAACCCCTATTTTATCCTATTAGGGGTTGGATTTTCAAAAATCCTTTCTATCACAATAGTCTACATCATAATAGCTATCTGCATGCCAAAGGGGTTGTTTCAAATTTATATGGAGCCTGGGCCAGGTATTTGTACGGTATTTCAAAATGTTCGGGGTCATAAAATAGTAACATTTTTTTCTTTATTTCTTACTAAAAAGTTCAACTTACGAGGTACAATGCGAAATTATTTTGCAAAATAAAAGCGCAACAACATGCGTCTATTTTGACATTGACGTACCTACTTATATTACACGTGTCATGATGACATTTGACATAAAATTACCTGGGAAATGTGAAATAACCTTAAAATATCCAACAGCAGTCAGATTGATGGATGGATGCGCTGCGAGAGTTGCTATTCTACAAATGTACCTACCTAATTAAACATTTTATTTTTGTACCTCTTAATCACTGTAAAACTGCCAAAAAGCATATTTTATTTTGTTTTCTATGATTTTATACTATTTTTTGGAATACTGTACAAGTACCTGGCCCAAGATGAAACAACCCCTTTAAATCCGATTCGTCCAGTGGTTTGGTTTGGTTGATGGATCAGTCAGCCAGTCAGTCACCTTTTCTTTTTATATATTTAGATGCCTGCCTAAGGTCTACTTACCTGGGTAAACATTATAATAATTATTATGGTCGCACACATTGAATTCGGGATTATCTACCTACTAAGAAAAGGCGGACGACTAATCAAAACTGTTTTATGTTGTCTGCCCCCCTAGCATGGGCAGAGACAATTTTATCCCCGAGGAAAGGATAAAATTTTTATTCCTAAATAAATAAATAAAAACGCTAAATAACGGTGGATAAAATAGTCCCCCGAGTCCCCGTGAAATGTCAAACGGGGATAAACTTCCCCTCTCCCCTGTTGCCGTGCTCTGAGAAGTGGATAAGCTAATTTTATCTCTTGTCAGTGGATAAAATCGGGGGATAATTTTTTTATCTCCGGCCCATGCTAGCCCTGCTGAGTTAAAACGCCATGGTCATTACTAGAATTAATTGAAAGCAGAAGTTTAAGCTAAAATAATATTAGATAGGTACTTATTAGCCATAGACGTAGTAATACTAGAAACGTCCGACACGACCGGAGAGAGATCAGGCGCAGGACCGACGGCTTAACGTGCTCTCTGAGGCACGGGGGTGAGACACCGCCAACTTCCTAACTCCGGAGCCCGGGCTAGTAGGTACTGAGAATTTCTTAAACCCAATACTTGTTATGGCCCGACTTGGGACTCGAACCCGGGACCTCGTCGGCCGCAGTGGAACATGCTAACCACTAGACCAACGAGGCCGTCTATGCCGTCCCATCAGGCTATGAGAGCAAAGGAACAGAGAGTGCACCTGTGTATGCGCACACACTTGTGCACTACCTATAGGTAATATCTCCCGCGCAGATGGCTAATCTCTATGGAGATTGGCCGCCGTGGTCGAAATTCGATCGGGAGGACATTAATACTAGGTACGTCAATGTTATTAGCCCATCATACTAATATTATAAATGCGAAAGTGTGTTTGTTTGTTGGTTTATTGGTTTGTTGGTTTGTAGGTTTGTCACGCTGCAACGGAGCAACGGATCGACGTGATTTTTGGCATGGGTATAGGTTGAGGACCTGGAGAGCGACACAGGCTACTTTTTATCCCGGAAAATTAAGGAGTTCCCGCGGGAATACAAAAAAACTAAAATCACGCGGACGAACTCGCGGGCATCAGCTATGTAGGTTACCTATATGGTAGTAGACAATAAAGTTGCCATTATAATATTGTAATAGAACTTTATGATTAAAAAAAATGTACAAGAATTACATACCTTTATAGTGCAATATTTAATGTAGGTAAATAAAGAACTCAATATAATAAAACTTCTCAATTAAGTAGTACTACTATGTCTAGAATATATCTAACATCAGACGCTGTCAATAAGGCCTAAAGCTCTAATTGAATTCATTAAGGTAGGTAGGTATAGGTGCCTAAGTCACGCAACCATATTATGTAAATAGTGCAATATTTTATGTAAATGATGTATTTAAAGAAAATTCAATATAATAACTTTTTAATAAGGACTAAGTACCTACTATGTCTGGAAAATATCTAACATCCAAGCGCTTTCAATAAGGCCTATAAAACTCTACCTACTTATAATCAAATTCTAAGCCACGCAATCCGGCGGTAACATTACCCGACAACCTTATACAAACATAACTGCCCCTGTGACAGAGTCGCTTGTAATTATGTCAAACCTTATGGTGGCCATATTCGACCCAGGTACCTTATTAAAAACAAAAACTAAACAGGCATAAAAATTAGTTCCAATTTTGACCAGCGGGTCAGTTATGTTGGTGGGACTGTACCTACCTACCTGGTTCTATCGTCAAATAAATAAGCGTTAAAGAAGTTTGTTCCTAATTAGATTCCTACCAGATCTTGTATTATTTTTGTAACTAGGTAATATCACATAACAAACTATTCAAAACAAATATAAAAATTTCCTTATATCTAACTATAAGTATAGGGGTCAATCTCTTGCACAAAATAATTCATGTTTACGGTTTTGATGCATATAATCTACAAAGCTCGATATTTGTGTTATACGTCTTACAAGTAGAACTTAATATTATTTTTATGGAGATTATTTGATACAACTCCTTAGATTAGAAATATGTACCTAGGTATAATATTTATACGTAAGTAGATATACCTATTGCTAAACATGTAAAACATTTTTTTTATTCCACTATAAAAAGGTAACCGGAAATTATTTTACTCAACAAATAACAATTCATTATGTACCTAGTAAGGTATGAACTTAAAATTTTGCATGAGGCTAAAGACCGTTTTCAGGCACAGGAATAATTAATCGATGATTAGAGGTTCATCTATTTTATAAGACGATCCAAAATCTATGTAAATTTCAAGGTTATCCGATAACATTTCCCCATTTATATCTTATGTATTTACTCATTTCATTTTGTAATAAGCTCTAGCTTCTGTTAGGACTGCTACAAAATGATAATAGCGATCTTCCCTAACACAAAACTAACAGAAAATTCTACCTTCTCTATGAAAAAGCTACAAAGCTTTTTACTATGGTAGAGCTTTCACCGCTCCTTTGCTGACGTTTCCACAACTGACAAAAAAGAAAAGAAAACACAACTTACCCCCAGGAAACCTGTGAGGGAAAATCCTTCCATGCCTATTAATCAGCCACGGATACAACTGATATGATTCCCTCGGAATCGGGGCTGCAGGATGTGGAGGCGGATGGGGCGGCAATGGAGCCCCAAAGCCTTGCTGCTGGTGGGCTAGGGCTGCGGCCAAAGCAGCCCCTTGGAAATGCGCTAAGAACTGATGGTGGTGACTCTGAGCGTCCAAGTAAGGCAGTCTCTTTAGTTCAGGGCTTGGAAACACAGCCGGTAAAGCACTAGGACGCAGTAGAGGTCTAGGCGAAGGACTCCGTGGCGACGCGACGGGAGAAGGAGATCCTGGACTCGCCAAAGGTGGAGACGTGTGCTTTGGTCTCTCCGAACCACCCACGATACTGTCTATACTGAATCCGATCTTCGGCTTTGACGGCACCGCCACGACAGGAGTCGGTGCGAGAGGCATCATGCTTCCTTCAAACGTCACAATAAAACACACCAAATCAATACCACATGTCACAATCACAATCCATCGTGCGAGCGATACGTACGCCTCGACGGCGCGCGGCCGAATGAACCCTCGCCGCTAACTCGCCGCCCGTTGCGCGGGAAAAAAAACGATTAACGGAAATCTGCGCGCCGATTGGTCGCTCACCACCAATGGGTGGCTTCGGATTGCTTAAGCGCCTTCGTTACACAATTCAGTTCGATACCATTGGTGGGAGGGTTGCCGAAGGCGGATTTTGAATTTGGAACCTTCCCGTATGGGCGGATTCCGCTTCAGCCTCTATATTTTCAAACGGCTAAATAAAACGCACGGTAATCTTGTTGGAAACGGGTACTTTTCAAAGGCTTTCGAATTCGGCTGGTTGTGAATCAATTAAGGCGCCGATTGGGTAGGTTAGCGAGCTCCTCTTTGCTCTTTTTTGGCCCGTTCGCGCCGGTCGCATCGTCGAAGATCCTTAATTAACTCCGATGCTTTATTAGCTTAATGTCTCGATAAAGTTTTTCAGCGGTTCCGAGTGATGTATAAATCGATTATCGATTCCGCGCGATACCCATTCGAGATTTTGTTATTTGTGCAATTATGTTTATCGAATAGGCAATAATAAAATGGCTGCCTTTCGATTGTTGTATTAAGTTTTAATGAAAAACCGATAAAGTCGGAATTTCACGCAAATTTTCCACCATTACCTATAGCTAAGTTATTGTAAAGTTGAAGCTGTTTGCACATTATGCCAACACCTTATGGCACGTGCGGTGTTAACTTACCTTATGTGCGTTCAGCTTAATGTGCTTTTATAGTTTTAAAAAGGTAAACAGTTTAGATTTTATTTTTTAATTAAATTTTATGTTATAGCCACTATATTCGCAATCAAGTTGCAATCAACTTGGTGATTGATTTTTGTTTTACAATCGTGTTATTGATTGTAAAATTAAACAAAAGTGGCGTAAAATTATACAATTTTGATTGTTATTTTGTAAGATTATTCGATTAAATCGTGGAACGGGTATTTCATTTGATTCAAATTATTTATTGGTATGTAAGTAGATACTAGGTATGCACCTACCTCGCTTTATTAGAGGCTAGAATAACTTACGATAAAAATAATACCTAGGTATATATACCTACCTAGTTATTAGGTACCTAACTCAGTTTGAAATCGATTTCTTGATTTAATATTGAATCAATAAGTTTTCAATTGGAATCAAATTAGGTTATAGTATTAAGATAAAGGTAGAGCTATGTAGGTTATTTTGTGGTTATTTTCGGTTAGATGTACCTACCTACCTAGATATACCTATAACCTACCTGCCTACCTACATGTCTTTTCAGTTTTCACATTCCATCCGTTGAAGCGATTTTAACGAAATTTTTCATCTACACATCGATAGATGGGTTGCAAGTTGCAACTTGCATCCCTGGAAAGGACATAGGAATTTTTATCTCGGAAATGTGAATTTCCATAAACCTAAATCGCCGTCATTATCTACTTATAGGTAGGTAGGTAGATATTATAAGAGGAAGGAGTTTGCAATGAATGGTTTTGGATGCAAAATAGGTAGATAGTAGGTAGATACATATCTATCCTAATAACTTTAATAAACTAGATGATTCCCGCGACTACGTCCGCGTGGACCAAGTTTTTGCGATTCCCGCGGGAAATCCTTAATTTTCAGGGATAAAAAGTAGCCTATGTCCTTTCCCGAGTTACAACTTACCTATCCCTGTACCAAATTTCATCAAAATCGGTTGAATAGGTGGGCCGTTAAAGCGTAGCAGACAGTCAGACAGACACACTTTCGCATTTATAATATTAGTAACTAGGTACCTATGGGTTCAATGTGTCGAACAAACAGACAGACAGTATACCACGTACCTATACATTTGTAATAACTATTAATTATATACCTACCTAATGGATTACCAGCTGATGCCCGCGACTTCGTCCGCGTGGTTTTAGGTAGGTATTTTGGTTCCCGCGGGAACTCTTTAATTTTCCGGGATTAAAAGAGCCTATTAGCCTATATATTATTCCAGACTTTAATCTATCTCTGTAGGTACCTACTTACCAAATGTCATCCAGATCTGTTCAGCCGTTCTGGCGTGATTGAGTAACAAACATCCATCCATCCATCCAAACTTTTGCATTTATAATATTAAGTATAGATACAAGAGTCCATAATTAGGTAATTTTCCTTTAACTAGTTACCTATATATTACCTAAGTTATACTTAGATTGTAGGTAAATATAGCGAAACATTATATTTATTTCCCATAGGTACCTAGGCACCTACCAACCTAATTAATTTCAATCATAGTAGTTTAGTCTGTAACTTGTTGCTATAAATTATCAATGTGCCTAGGTAAATAATAAAGTCTAGACCATTAATCTAGAGCTAAGGGGTATGCATTAGGGCTTCCAATACCGGGATCCCGGTATTGGCCAATACCGGGATCCCGGACTTTTTTCGCCGGTTTTCAATACCGGTATTAAAAGTCTAATACCGGGATACCGGTATTGGTGACACTATAAACGAAACAGTGACTATTGCATATATTTCTTGGTAGATGCCACTGTTTTTTATTCGGCTAAGTTTAAAACCTGTATCTTAAGCATATTAGCTCAAAAAGAGCGCCTTTATTGCTTAAAACCAGTGAAGAAAAGTCGTTTTGTTCACTCAGAGGGAAAAATTAGTGTTTGAATTTAGATCCCTGTGGCTTGGCATTTCTATTTCTCTCAAAAAGTTCAGAAATCTGATTTATAAAGTCTAATGCATATTTTATTATGACATATTATTTTCTTTTAAATAATAACTATTCGATTTTAGATTAATTTGTGTTTTGACAAAATTATCGTTTTCTTCGACTTCGATCGACTTCTTACAAAAATATCGTTTATTACTCATTTAGTAGTTCCTCAACAGGTGGGCCTAAAAATGAATATGAGCATAAAGATCATTTCTAATGCACACGTTCAACCCCAACCTGTGTTAGTTGAGAATTCTGCACTCGAAATTGTTGATGAGTACATATACCTAGGACATACAGTCCAGTTAGGTAGGTCCAATTTCGAGAAAGAAGTCAACCGCCGAATCCAACTCGGCTGGGCAGGGTTCGGGAAACTCCGCGACATCTTCTCGTCCAAAATTCCTCAGTGCCTGAAGACGAAAGTTTTCGAACATTGCATGATGTCAGTGATGACTTACGGCTCCGAAAAATGGTCGCTAACTTTGGGCCTGATAAGAAGGCTCAGGGTCACTCAGCGGGCAATGGAGAGAGCTATGCTTCGAGTATACCTGCGTGATCAAATCAGAAATGAGGAGATCCGTAGGCGAACCAGAGTAACCGACATAGCTCGAAGAGTCCAAGCTTTAAGTGGCAATGGGCGGGGCACATAGTTGGTAGAACAGGGCCCCAATCATGTAAGAATTGTTCATCAAACGTTAAAGATTTTTGTCAAAGTAAAATAAAACCATAACTGCATTGAATTAGAGCTCAATTTCGTCTGCCCATTCTTATACGTTTAGGGTATCGTACATACCTAAACGTATAAGAATGGGCAGACGAAATTGAGGTCTAATTCAATGCCGTTATGGTTTTATTTTACTTTGACAAAAATCTTTAACGTTTGATGAACAATTCTTACGTAATAGGGGGGCTGATAGGCGTTGGGGTCCCAAAGTGCTTGAATGGCGGCCTCACACCGGGAAGCGCAGTGTTGGACGACCCCCCACTAGGTGGTCGGACGATCTCAAGCGTGTAGCTGGGAGCCGCTGGAAACAAGGGGCACAAGACCGTGCTCTGTGGCGATCTATGCAGGAGACCTACGTCCAGGATGTCTATAGGTATTAGGTTGAGACAACGACGACGATAGTAGTTTAAATTACAATCTTCGACACTAATTTCACTAATTATTTAAAATTCCCTGCCATATTTATTTAATTTCGTGTGTACGTTGAAAAAATGCGTCACAAATATACTTTATATTAAAAGTTCAAAATTCAATGCAGGTTAAAAATATATATTTGCGTAAGAATTCATCCAAAAATAGTTCTATTTTAAAAATCATAATTATAGTTGATATTCTGATTGATATGAATAAGAAATTGATTATATGATAATAATATAAGTATTACTTAATAAGATTGTATTTAAAATGATGTGACGGAGTTTCAGAACATTACGTGGTCCGTAATTTTCACCTTTTACATACATGAAACAAACGGTAGTTTCGTAAGAATTAAGTCAACGCGTAAATAAATCTATCTCAATACTCAAAATACAAATAAATCTAAAAATCAATACCTACTTGGCGATTTTTTTAAAGAAAGTACAATTACATAAAATATTGCATGATATAAAATAGAGTGAAGGAATTACTTAACGGCTTTGCTTCACTGAATTTATGCAGAAAAGGCACTTTTTTGGGTTAATTTGGTGAAATTTTTTTTATGAAAAAACTGTTTTTTATGGTGCCGTTTGCTTCAGAAAAGACTAATTTTAAGTTAAAAAACATCTACCACATTTTAAATTTTTTCCAATACCGGGATCCCGGGATCCCGGTATTGAAAAAAAACATTCCGGTATTAATACCGGTATTGAGAAAAACCGGTATTCGAAAGCCCTAGTATGCATACAAATGAGGCGAATGTTAGAGCCAGTGTATAATTCCCCCATTTACCTAACCCTGTTACAGTTTAGGGCCAAGTGCCAACCTTAGGCGGTGATGGCGCAGTGGTTAAAATGCCTCCTATTCGGATGGTCGGGGGTTCACGCAGCTCTAACTTTTCGGAGTTATTAAAAAATTAAATCCATAGGTAGATTGGGTTATACGTTTCGTCGACCTCCGTGGCGCAGTGTTGAGAGCTGTTGCCCTATCGGAGGCAGATATGTGCGGAGGTCCGGGGTTCGATCCCCGGCAGGGTCAATTTGGGAGTTTATAATTTCTGAATTTCCCTGGTTTAGCCTGGAGTCTTCGGCCGTGGCGAGCCACAACCCTACCGGCAAAGACTTACCGCCAAGCGATTTAGCGTTCCGGTACGATGCCGTGTAGAAACCGAATAGCGGTATGGGTTTAATATCATAACTGCCATGCGGCATGCCCCTAACAGGTTAGCCCGCTACCATCTAGACTGCATCATCGCTTACCATCAGGTGAGATCGCAGTCAAGGGCTAACTTGTAAGTAGTATCTAGTGAATAAAAAAAAAATGCCAACCTTATAGGCGAATGTTAGAGCTAGTGTACATAATTCCCCCATTTACCTAACCATGGGTACCAATCATGTAAGAATGTCCGATCAAAACGTTAAAGTTCGTCGTCAAAGTTTATAAACCATAACAGCATTAAATTAGAGCTCAATTTCGTGTATCCATTCTTATACGTTCGAGTATCGTTCATACCTAAACGTATAAGAATGGGCAGACGAAATTGAGCTCTAATTCAATGCATTTATGGTTTATTTTACTTTGACAAAAATCACGTTTGATGAACAATTCTTACGTAATAGGGGGGCATGTTACCTACAGTTTAATGCCAAGTGCCAACCTTAGGCGGTGATGGCGCAGTGGTTAAGATGCCTCCTATTCGGATGGTTAACAATTTTTTCAAGATGGCGGAAAATGCACATAGGAAATCTTGTTTGACAATTTGAAGTTAAGCTTTTCTAGGCCTCCCCCACGTAATATCCAAAATTTAGCTTTCTCGGTTCACATGCATTTCCAAATGTAGATTATAATATAATGACTGGACTAATATTATAAATGCGAAAGTGTGTTTGTTTGTTGGTTTGTCCTGTTACCTGTAGGTAAGGTACTTACCTACTTAGTGCCTTCCAAACAACATTATCCTCTTTTTCAAACAACTTTTGAAACATTCAACGTTCCGACGCAGAATAGAAAAACAGATTTAAAACATCCAAATCCATTCCAAAGCTAAACTAATGCTTTACAAATAGTTTATAAGACCTTCTTAAAAAGGGCCTCAATTACAATAAAAAAAAACAACTGTCCTGTATGAGCAAACAATAGAAAAACAGTTTTAAAAGATTGCTTCAGCCTAATACGGGATTGTCCATTCTAATCCGTTAAAAATTAAAAAAAAAATGCATGCTTATGTAATTCACACAGTTAATAATTATTTTAACCGTTAACTTTTGTTATTGTTTCTTTTTTACCGATATCTAGGTATAGATTTTGTTCTACCGTTTTAATTTTATATTTTTTTATTAGGTTTTTGATTTAGCCTAGGTAGGTACTTATGTGTTATTCCAGACTATAATCATAATCATAATCTATCCAAATCTATGATCCAAACGTTCGCATTTATAATATTATAGGTAAAGGATATGTGGAAAAGCGGTTATATCCCAGTGGTTTAGACATCTGGCTTCCTACTCGGGTATAGTCGGTTCGATCCATCTAACTGTCCGAGGGTAGATAATTTATAAGAATTTTTATTTTCATTAAGAATTATAATCCTTATTTTGTAGACATCAAGATACGTCAAAAAAACCTGCAATTTTAAAATATTATTGCTAAAGCTTACAGAAATAAGAACAAATGTTAAAATAAGTAATACTACTATAAGCAATAGTACCTACCTAAGTACCTAATAAGCATGGTGGTTCTACTTTATTGTACGAATATAGCCGTAATATAGAAAAATGTTTACTTGATACAGCGGAAAGAAAAAAAATGGCCACCGCTGGAACTAGGGCTTCCAATACCGGGATCCCGGTATTGGCCAATACCGGGATCCCGGACTTTTTTCGCCGGTTTTCAATACCGGTATTGAAATGTCTAATACCGGGATACCGGTATTGGTGACACGATAAACGAAACAGTGACTATTGCATATATTTCTTGGTAGATGCCACTGTTTTTTATTCGGCTAAGTTTAAAACCTGTATCTTAAGCATATTAGCTCAAAAAGAGCGCCTTTATTGCTTAAAACCAGTGAAGAAAAGTCGTTTTTGTTCACTCAGAGGGAAAAATTAGTGTTTGAATTTAGATCCCTGTGGCTTGGCATTTCTATTTCTCTCAAAACGTTCAGAAATCTGATTTATAAAGTCTAATGCATATTTTAATATGATATATTATTTTCTTTTAAATAATAACTATTGGATTTTAGATTAATTTGTGTTTTGACAAAATTATCGTTTTCTTCGACTTCGATCGACTTCTTCTAAAATATCGAAAAATATAGTTTATTACTGATTTAGTAGTTCCTCAACAGGTGGGCCTTAAAATGAATATGAGCAAGATAAAGATCATTTCTAATCCACACGTTCAGCCCCAACCTGTGTTAGTTGAGAATTCTGCACTCGAAATTGTTGATGAGTACATATACCTAGGACATACAGTCCAGTTAGGTAGGTCCAATTTCGAGAAAGAGGTCAACCGCCGAATCCAACTCGGCTGGGCAGGGTTCGGGAAACTCCGCGACATCTTCTCGTCCAAAATTCCTCAGTGCCTGAAGACGAAAGTTTTCGAACAGTGCGTGATGTCAGTGATGACTTACGGCTCCAAAAAATGGTCGCTAACTTTGGGCCTCATAAGGAGGCTCAGGGTCACTCAGCGGGCAATGGAGAGAGCTATGCTTGGAGTATACCTGCGTCATCAAATCAGAAATGAGGAGATCCGTAGCCCGTAGGCGAACCAGAGTAACCAACATAGCTCGAAGAGTCCTAAGTGGCAATGGGCGGGGCACATAGTTGGTAGAACCGATAGGCGTTGGGGTCCCAAAGTGCTTGAATGGCGGCCTCACACCGGGAAGCGCAGTGTTGGATGACCCCCCCACTAGGTGGACGGACGATCTCAAGCGTGTAGCTGGGAGCCGCTGGAAACAAGGGGCACAAGACCGTGCTCTGTGGCGATCTATGCAGGAGACCTACGTCCAGGATGTCTATAGGTTGAGACGACGACGACGATAGTAGTTTAAATTACAATCTTCGACACTAATTTCACTAATTATTTAAAATTCCCTGCCATATTTATTTAATTTTGTGTGTACGTTGAAAAAATGCGTCACAAATATAAAGTATATTTGTGACGCATTTTAAAAGTTCAAAATTCAATGGAGGTTAAAAATATATATTTTCGTAAGAATTCATCCAAAAATAGTTCTATTTTAAAAATCATATAGTTGGTATTCTGATAGATATGAATAAGAAATTGATTATATGATAATAATATAAGTATTACTTATTAAGATTGTCTTTAAAATGATGTGATGGAGTTTCAGAACATTACGTGGTCCGTAATTTTCACCTTATACATACATGAAACAAACGATAGTTTCGTAAGAATTAAGTCAACGCGTAAATAACTATCTCAATACTCAAAATACAAATAAATCTAAAAATCAATACTTGGTGATTTTTTTTAAAGAAAGTACAATTTCATAAAATATTGCATGATATAAAATAGAGTGAAGGAGTTACTTAACGGCTTTTCTTCACTGAATTTATGTAGAAAAGGCACTTTTTTGAGTTAATTTGGTGAAAATTTTTTTTTATGAAAAAATTGTTTTTTATGGTGCCGCTTGCTTCAGAAAAGACTAATTTTAAGTTAAAAAACATCTACCACATTTTAATTTTTTTCCAATACCGGGATCCCGGGATCCCGGTATTGAAAAAAATCATTCCGGTATTAATACCGGTATTGAGAAAAACCGGTATTCGAAAGCCCTAGCTGGAACCCTTTTAATTCGTCCTTAATTAATTTACTAATCGAACGAACCAGCGATCGCGTAATGGGGTCCAGAGCATAAATTATAAACAGTGCAAGCGATTAATGAGTCGTAGCAAGGGCTCCAAACGGACGCCCCTATACCAATAGGGATGGGAGAATTAGAGAATTATCGATAGTTTATTCGTATCGACATCGATTTCATTTTGTGGGATTAATAAAACTTTTTTTTAAACTGGAAACAGGCGGCGCATGAACGCGGCATGTGGAAATCCTTGCAAGAGACCTATGTCCAGCAGCGGACGTCTGTCAGTTGATAATGATAAAAAATAAAACTTTTTAATAATTGAGTTAAACACTATAGACTATAGAGTATAGAAATACACTACTCTGACGCGTCGTGTCGTGACTTATCAGAAGTATGTATACTTCCTACCTATCGGTTGTTTTATATACCTATAGGTACTTATTTACTAGATAATTTACTAGATAATGCCCGCGACTTCGTCCGCGTGAATTAAGTATAAATAAATCTTAAATTTACCGGAATAAAAGTAGCCTTTGTGTTATTCCAGACTAAAATCTATCTCCTTGCCAAATTTCGTCCAGATCTGGTCAGCCTCTATAGCGTGATTGAGTAACAAACATCCATCCATTAATCCAAACTTTCGTATTTATAATATCAGTATAGATTTATCTATCCACTTTTTTGTGTAGCTGTAAGTTTTCCGAACATAAATTAAAAAAAAAGTCGATGTCGATGAAAGTCCTCTCCCTATGGAAATCAATCATAAAATGGTTGCGGAACAATATCGCCGAGGTGTGTGGCCGACGCGGGCGGTCACCGCACTTCGCCACTTTACCGGAATTACTCGATATAACGGACATGCCTAACATACCTATAAAGGTTAAATATCGATATAATAGTCCTCCCTTGTGATGTTCCCTATCTCAAAAAATAGATGGTGGTAGTGTCAAAACCTTGGTTAAAACAAGACATAAGAAACTCTATGGCCTATTCTCATGTCCTATCATTTATTTTAAATGTACATGAATCAGTCAGGTCATAGAAGCAATTCAGCCAAAGATGTATGGTGCCTTAAAGGATTATCAAGAATTATTTAAAATATTTTTTTTATTTAAATTATTTAATTACGAAGAATATTTTGAAAAGGAAAGTCGTATCAAGTAGTAATACCAGTTATATAAATATCGGTTAAAAGGGCACGTCGCTTCACTATTGTATAAAACGATAATGCGTCTATGAAGTACCTATTGCATATTTTTTTTCGATGGTTGGCTTGCTTGCCTTTCAATAATTATGAAACTTCATAGGCGTGCTTATGTCAAAAGTTTTTTGGCTTAAGCACTTTTTGTTTGTGCGAGCATTTTTTGTTCGAATAAGGTACTTAAGCTAGTTAGCTCTAAGTTTTATTGTAACGATTTCAATTTAAAAAAGTATAGATGAGAATAAAATTCAGTTTCAGTAAACTCAAAATTTCCACCGTCCCAAAAAAGACAAAACACAAAAAAATGAGGCAATTTCCAAGACAAAGCCTTATCAGGTCGTTTAACGTCATTAATACAGTGGCGCCCTCTGCCGGCGCTATCTCGGTCATTAGCTGTGGTACATCGCAGCTATTAATGGCTGGACGATAACAAAGTTAAGCATTTTCGTGCTAGATTAACTAAAGACTAGTTTGTAATAGTATTTTTTTCCATAGTGACGTGAAGAAAAGGTGTTACAATATAGAGTATAGGTAGATTCTGCCGAGCTTTCAACGGAAACTCGGAAAAAAGTCATCTTCTTCCACGCGGGCATGATTTGTTTAGGAATAAGGTAAGGCTAAATATAATAAATAAGTAATGCAACATTTTCAATGGTAAAAAAAATAACTGAGAATAAAATTACGTTTCATTGGGTGAGTTAATTAAAAATTAACAAAATAAGTATCCACCCCAAAAAAAAAGACAAAACAAAAAAAAATGAGGCAATTTCCAAGACAAAGCCTTATCAGGTCGTTTAACGTCATTAATACAGTGGCGCCCTCTGCCGGCGCTATCTCGGTCATTAGCTGTGGTACATCGCAGCTATTACTGGCTGGACGATAACAAAGTTATGCATTTTCGTGCTAGATTAACTAAAGACTAGTTTGTTGTAGTATTTTAGGGTTCCGTAGCCAAATGGCAAAAAACGGAACCCTTATGGATTCGTCATGTTGGTCTGTCTGTCTGTGCGTCCGTATGTCACAGCCACTTTTTTCAGAAACTATAAGAACTATAGGTACTGTTGAAACTTGGTAAGTAGATGTATTCTGTGAACCGCATTAAGATTTTCACACAAAAATAGAAAAAAAAACAATAAATGGGGGTTCCCCATACTTAGAACTGAAACTCAAATTTTTTTTTTTCATCTAACCCATACGTGTGGGGTATCTATGGATAGGTCTTCAAAAATGATATCGAGGTCCCCCCCCCCCTGTAACTTCTAAAATAAGAGTATGATAAAACTAAAAAAAATATATGATGTACTTAGGTACATAACCATGCAAACTTCCACCGAAAATTAGTTTGAACGAGAGTAAGTAGTTTTTTTTTAATAATTTAAAACTTACTACAGGTTTGTACGGAACCCTCGGTGCGCGCACTTGGCCGGTTTTTTTCCATAGTGACGTGAAGATCTACTGCCGAGCTTTCAACGGAAACTCTCAAAAAAGCTCATCATCTTTATATAAACTTATAGCTATAGGTTATAACAAATCGTCTAGTTGCAGTATCTTCGATTGAAGCGACTCATTTAATTATGACAGAAGTTCGTTTACCTATAGTCAATAGTCAATAATAGGTATATACCTACCTACTTATATTTATCCACTTATTATTAAGTGAAGGATTACTCAAATGACAAGGAAGCTTGGCAATAATTTGCTCTAATGGCTCTGATACTTACCTAGTTCCTTAGTTAAGATGATTTGTGAGATGGTGATAGGTAATGAAAAAAAAAACCCAGCTGAGTTTGTTGTGGGCTCTTCTCAGACCTGGGCGCGTTTGGAACCCTCGTAGCTTTAGTTTTAAGATAACGTAACAGATTATCACCATCAAATTTTTATGTAACTAGACGTCAATAAGTGTAGTGTATCTACCTAAATTGCAGAATAAATATTTATGACTTATGACTTATTGACGTCCAGTTACTTATGTACCTACCTTATAAAGCGTGAACGTGATAATCAGTTACGGTATCTTAAAACTAAAGCTATGAGGGTTCCGAGAACGTGCTCTCCGAGGCACGGGGGTGACTCACCGCCAACTTCCTAACTCCGGGCTAGTACCTACCTATTGAGAATTCCAAGTCAGAAAAACCCAATAGGTACTTAATTACGGCCCAACCCGGGACTCGAACCCGGGACCCCGTCGGCCGCAGTCGAACATGCTAACCCCTAGCTAGACCAACGAGGCAGCCTATTTACATACCATAATCATAATAAATCATCGTATGACATAAAGAACGAAATAAAAAAATACAGTTCCATACATTTTTAACGAACAAATAGATCATAATATGAACAATTTTCCGATAATAAATGGTATAATTGGCGCCATTTATTTACTTTGATGGACGAAGATAAGGCCGGCCGCACACCATTCATTAAGCTTTCATAGCTCGAGGGCAAAATAATATGAACGTAGAGCGGCTTGCGCGATATGTAACATACGTGAAGGATTTTGCTCCTACCGGCACTAACTGTTCTAACCAACGTAATTCCCTCTCTCCTATGAGAGTGGAGGCCTGTGCCCAGCAGTGGGACATTAATGGGCTGTAGTTGTGGTGGCCCTAACTGTATCATTTTCGGTAGGTAAGTAAAAATTTTCTTTTAAGAATAACAACTCATGAAAAAGTCTGATTTCGCGCCCAAACTTTTTACTAAGCGTTTATTTATTTCACGTAGGACAACTTTTGCCAATTTTTTTTTTAACAATATAGGCCAGCGCTTGGCTGCAATCAGACTTGCTTGCAAGTGGTGATGCAGCCTAAGGTGGAGCGCGCTTGCCTAGAAGATGCCTATTCACTCTTGATTTGAAGGTACCTATATTAAAAGATGAGGGGAAAACGGAAGCCGGAAGGGCATTCCATATCCTAGCGGTTCGAATTAGAAACGAGGAAGCAAATCGCTTCGTACGAGCCCGCAAAATTTCGACTGCGTAAGGGTGCAGACCTTATGCCTTGCGGTTCGATGATAAAAAGGTGACAGAGGAACCAGATTGAATAAGTAGTCTCTAATCACGAACGGTGGTAGAGTCAGAATAATGATAAGACTATACCACCGTTTCAGAAAGTTGTTCTACTGAGAAGAGCCGGCAAGAAACTCAGTACCTAGCTCTTTTCATCTTGCATAAAAAGCAAAAATGTTACACTATGTTAATAGGTATTAGATATACTATGCATATGTTACGTAACAAGTATAACACTGACTTGTGGGTTGCTGGATGCGAAGCGGTCTCTTCCATTGCAACTTTGTTATTTTCATTTATCAATTCGTTCGACGTCGAAAGACGTTGTTTTTGCCGAGATCTTAAAGTATATACTTAAGAGACGTGCTGCAAATTGGGTCCATAAGACGCCTCCAGTGCTTTTTGACGTGTCGCAAAATCTACGTCTCCGCAGCTTATAATGGACATTATGGAAAAAAACAACTAAGATAATATTGTGATCATTTAATTTATTATTTATTCCACTACAAGTTAGCCTTTGCGATCTTACCTGATGGTAAGTGATGATTCTAATCAGTCTAAGATGGTAGCGGACTTACCTGAATATTGTTACACCGAGACCGTGTTATACCCGAAGTTGAAACACAAATAAACCCTACAGGGCTGGTTTGTTAATTTGTTTAATTACACCGCGCTCGGGAACCGTCAATTATTGTTAAAATAACGTTAACAGCGCCGTAACCGCGAGTTTAAACTACTTACTCTTAATTACGTATAACTGAGACGTAGCATAGTGCTGAAAGTATGGTTAGTAAATAACACAGTTTAAAAATCCTTATAGTCCGTTCAATCCACGAAGACGCGCGCCAATCAGGGCCCCAATCATGTAAGAATTGTTCATCAAACGTTAAAGATTTTTGTCAAAGTAAAATAAAACCATAACGGCATTGAATTAGAGCTCAATTTCGTCTGCCCATTCTTATACGTTTAGGGTATCGTACATACCTAAACGTATAAGAATGGGCAGACGAAATTGAGCTCTAATTCAATACAGTTATGGTTTTATTTTACTTTGACAAAAATCTTTAACGTTTGATGAACAATTCTTACGTAATAGGGGGGCTTATTTATAACTAGCTTATGCCCACGATTTCATCCGCGTGGACTACACAAGTTTCAAACCCCTATTTTACCCCATTAGGGGTTGAATTTTCAAAAATCCTTTCTTAGCGGATGTCTACGTCATAGTAGCTATCTGTATGCCAAATTTCAGCCCGATTCGTCCAGTGGTTTGAGTTGTGCGTTGATAGATCAGTCAGTCAGTCACCTTTTCCTTTTATATATTCAGAAGATTGTGATAATTGCGCCATTAGCAAGCAGTACTCTCTTGAATGTAAAAATATTGGAAGTATGTACGCAATAGCGACCAAAAACACACAAATTTATACAAATAATGTATACAGTAAAGCAACATTCTTTATGAGACGAAAAATCTTCTTGGCGCGCGTCTTCGTGGATTGAACGGACTATTATACTAGTCGTTGTTTATATATCGTTATAATATTATTGTTTTAATATTATTAACGTTCGTGTTGTATAGTTAATTGTAACCGTTATTTTAAGGGCGTCAAGGTACGTGAAATTAAACTTTCATCCACTACCATACCATACTAATATTATTATAAATGCGAAAGTGTGTCTGTCTGTCTGTCTGCTACGCTTTAGCGGCCCATCTTTTCAACCGATTTTGATAAAATTTGGTATAGAGGTAAATTACATCCCGGGGAAAGACATAGGCTTTTTATCCCAGGAAATTAAGGAGTTTCCCCGGGAATCAGAATACTTAATCCATGCAAACGAAGTCGCGGGCATCATCTAGTTTTGAAATAATAGTAAACTCCCAGTTCCCTTTTTCAAAGTACAAGACCACTCGGTCTGTAAGTCGAGTGAAATTGGCAAATTTTTTTTTACGTGGCATCAAATAAACGATCATCTACACAATATGACTAATTAAACATACGCTATCATAAAACGTTTTGGCACCAGAAAATTATGATTTTTGTGGCTAATGCATTCACACAAATTCTTCATCATTGCCCCAAACTTTAGTACCTAATAGTAGATACATTCGTTACCTAACTGTATGATTTCTAAACTGTGACAATATAAGCGAGCTCTGAAAATTGTATAATATTTACGTGCTTATCTTCGACATTCGACTTTGACGTACGACTGAATTAAACGCAACTGTAGCTTTTTTATTTGTTTTCTTTTAAAGGCATGCACACATTTTGTATAAATAAATATTTAATTTACTTAAATGAAGTTCTAAATTTGAACTTTTTTAATTAATATCTAAATACTTCATTTCATCATGAAAAATAAACCACACATTATATCAGGAAATATTAAATTAAATTTAAATATAGAAAATCAGTAGATAAAATGTCATAAATTGTTCAGTCTATAATTTTTTTCGTCTCTTTGGTATTTTTCGTTCTTTGACAACAGGGGAATCGCATTTCCCTCTGTAGGTACGTAATACCTACCTACAGAATTACTAATATTAATACCTATTTATATATTACTAGCTGATGCCCGCGACTTCGTCCGCGTGCTTTAAGTTTTTTTTATTCCCGCAGGAACTCCCTAATTTTCCGGGATAAAAAGTAGCCTATGTCACTCTCCCAGGTCCTCGACTATACCCATGCCAAAAATCAAGTCGATCCGTTGCTCCGTTGCTGCGTGATTGAAGGACAAACAAACAAATAAACACACTTTCGCATTTATAATATTAGTATGATATATCTACCTATATAATGTAATGTTTCAAATAATATTAAGTAATGCATAATATGAACATTAAAATGCATCATATATCATAGTTTTAAAGTTCATACCTACTTAATTCCTATCCCATCGTATAATTTGCATATTATGTAAGCTCACCTTTAGCCTGAGGCGTCGTTGGGCCGCACTGTAGATATATTATTATGTTCTCTTAATTAATTTTGATCTGTATTCTTGGTTTAGAATATTAGAATCCTAATTACTTGTTAATTAAGTAGTAGGTATATGGTCTAATCTAATGGGTTAATCCATACTAATATTTATAAATGCGAAAGTGTCTCTCTGTCAGCTACGCTTTCGCGGCCCACCTGTTCAACCGATTTTGATGAAATTTGGTACAGAGGTAGGTTGTATCCCGGGGAAGGACATAGGCTACTTTTTATCCCGGAAAATTAAGGAGTTCCCGCGGGAATACAAAAACTTAATCCACGCAGACGAAGTCGCGGTTATCATCTAGTTATAAATTGATTACCTAATAAGTTTATAACATGGAGGCATAAAAAAAAAACTATAGTCCGCCATATTGGATTTAGAATGACGTCACTAAATAATGACTTAAATAAAGGCTTTGTATCTAATAAAAATTAACGCGCCTGACTATAAACCTTCGTGATAATCATCATTCTTCATCATTAATAATGATGAAGGGAAAACGAATGACGATTTTTCAAAAAATGCTCCAAAATCTTGTTTTTTTAGTTAAATTATTTGTTAAAGAGTTCTCCTGTAATTTGTATCTAAATTATATTGATAATTAATTGAAATTTCATAAAATATTATATGTGAAAGTTTTACTTTAATTATTATCGCTTGTATAATATTAGATAAAACCGTATAATACCTACTTATTTAGATTTTTTGTCCCGTTTCGGCCATCATTGCTTTTTTGACGACCTCCGTGGCGCAGTGTTCAGCGCTGTTGTCTTAACGTGCGGAGGTCCCGCGTTCGATCCCCGGCAGTGTCATTTTGGGAATTTATAATTTATGAATTTTCCCTGGTCTGGCCTGATGGGAGGCTGCGGCCGTGGCTAGTTCCCACCCTACCGGCAGAGACGTGCCGCCAAGCGATTAAGCGTTCCGGTACGATGCCGTGTACCTATTCACCGAATATAGGGGTATCTCATATATGTCGTTAGTACATAATACCTCTATGGGATATCTATGGATTTAATATAAGTGCCGTGTACCTAACAGGTAGGTAAGTAAGCCCGCTACCATCTTAGACTGCATCGTCACTTACCATCAGGTGAGATAGAAGTCAAGGGCTAACTTGTAGTGGATAAAAAAAAATATTCGCATCTCTTTCCCGGTAGGTACACCGCAGTGAATATGGTCTATCCTTCTTACACTTTTCGCATCGTTTCTAAGTAGTCGATTAGTCATGAACTAAGTAAATACTTAAGTAAGTAGGTAGTTACCTACTTAATACCAATTTGTGATGCAAAACACACAATGTTTAAATTAACGACTTATTAAGTACGTTCGCGTTTTCCAAATGTCAGTAATAAGCAGGTAGCGTACGTTTTAACTCCAACGAATAAATTAATTTTAGCTTCTTTTTTTTAAACAAACTAATTACATGGTGTGGGCTGTATGTGATTGAACTCTTGCCCGGGATTGGGCTGTACGGTCTATTTACATAAATTAAAAAAAATGCTAAATTAGTCAACAGCTAAGTATATATAAGTATCTAATGAAATAATTTAAAATGGTACATACTTCATACTTTTATTTATTTACTCCCATTTATTTGTACAGATTTTTATAAAATTATTTCTAAACACGGTTTACATAAATATATAAAAATACAATACAATTTAACACATTTAAAAGTAATCCTAGGTATAAAACTTCCACCCACTGCGGGGCCAGGGTCAGGGCTCCAGAGAGAGGAACAACCAAGCGAAAGCTTCTTGAGGTTTAATACTAGGTAAGTATAAAATGCGAAAGTGTGATTGTTTGTTATCTTTCAATACACTTGCTCGAAAAATGCACTTACAGAAGCAGTAAACAGGGCTTGTAAGTAAGTTAACTGCCCTCGTGCTTTTTTTTGCAGAATTTACTGCCTTCGTGCAGTAAATTTGCAGTTTTTTTTTAATTTTTTTAAGTCCACTTTACTTCTAAATAAAAAGTTTTCTTGCAAGAAGGTTTGTTTTTGATGTTGACTTGGTGGGTGTTCCGATATAAGCACTGCCTGCGAGCACTGGCAGTGCTCTTTACTGGGGACTTACAGTGCTCGCAGTGTATTTCGGAACACACCCTTTGTAAGTAGGTAAGTACTTATGTAGAAATAATAACATTTAGATGTGGATTGATGAAATTAATTCATGAAATTATAAATTGTATTTAATTTAGTTAATTAAAATTGTTTTAAGTTTTACAAATCAATAAAATAAAGGCTGAATAGTCCAGGCTGAGAGTTAAGACCTAGAACCTAAATAATATTGACTTTGAATAGGTAGATAATGTAAAGATTTTGTGGCTCAAGAATTAATTAAAATAATATGATTGTTAACGAGCGGAGTACAAAATAAGCAGGCTTCTAGCCGCCAAATTCATGCCTTGGAGACATTTATGTTATGGTTGTAACGGAGGCGTTCTTAGGGGAAGCAGAGGCGGATGCGGAGGCGAAGGGGTTTTGCCTCCGCGGATGCGGAGGTTAACGGAGGCGGATTTCTCCGATCACACCGTCCATTTTCGGTGCTTTATGATGCGATGAATCCCACATTTGATTTTTTCTTGAGGATTCTTCTAAGGACATTTGCCTTTTTTCTTGTTGTAATGATGTAACAGATGTCACCTGCTTTGATTGGTACTTAGGTACCTCTCGCATTGTAAGTCAACGAAAATAAACCTCCGTTACAACTCCGCAAAAAAACGGCGGAGGCGGATGCGAAAGCGGAGGTACTATTTCTTGTGAAAGTTCCGCACTTACGGAAGCGGAGGCGAGGTACCGTTACAACCCTTATTTATATTACGGGGAAAATGGTAATAAGCACGCAGGGTAGGAAGACATAAATTCTTTTCAAACACAATCTTTGTTGTGTTAGTCGGGCTATTAGCTAAATTTGTTTGAAATGCTAATGTAGGTACCTAAGTAATTAAGCGCTTCGCACGCAATGAAGTTCCTTAAAGTTTTATGGATTTTTCCAAACGTCGCGTGGGTATGAAAATGTAGAGGCACAGAGTAGGGAGATGTGGAGATATTGGAGGGAGGCCTTTGCCTAATTGTGGGACAGTACAGGTTAATTTAGATTAGATTAGATGGAGGCGCATCAAAGTTTGCAACGTTTGAAATAGGTGCCTACCTGCGTAGCTCACAATTTCTCTCCTTACATTCTTTTTCTTGTGTTTGTGTATAGCTTGAGGTTGAAATTATTTTGATTAGGGCTAGAATCCAAAGCCATGGAGACAGATTAAAAAAAATCGTGCTTTGACGTTGACAAGATTGACATTTGATCGTCAAGTGTCACGGTGACAGCAGCGAAATGCAAATTTTCGTGTTTTTACCAAGTTTTTACTCGGTTTTTTAAATAAAACTATGTAGATTTCTAACTATAGAAAACTATGAAAGTGTTCGGAAAATACTCGTGAGAGATTCGATTGATGTACAGAAGCGTAACATTGATGGGTTACCGAGTTACCGCGTCAAAATGTCTCACTACTTGCCTTGGTTTAACTTTTGTAATGGGATGTTTCTTGGCTTCATTACCTATTACGCCAGGTAAGTTTATTTAATACCTTTAAACTTTGGTATACGTAAAATTCAGAGTATTCATAATAACATCCCTGCTCATTTATCCTACATATATACATACCTACATAGAGTTCACAATTCCTTCAGAGATGTGACCATATTATATTTTCTTTATCGCCTGGAATACGAATCTATACCAAATTTCATCAAAATCAGTTGAAAAAATGGGCTGTTAAAGCATAACAGAGAGACAGACATACTTTAGTAAGCTAGTCATCCTGTTTATTAATAAAATGTATTATACATTTCAGAACCACAAAACCTCCAGATATCAACAACACATAGCAAAAAGAAACTAGCCATTCTAGTACCATTTCGAGACAGATTCGAAGAACTACTAGAATTTGTACCACATATGCATCAATTTCTAACCAAACAAGGGATACCATACCACATATTTATTATACAACAAAAAGACAGTAATCGATTTAACCGAGCATCGTTAATAAACGTTGGATTTTCGTACACAAAGAAAAACTATGATTACATAGCAATGCATGATGTAGATCTTCTACCTTTAAATGACGAGTTAAAATATGACTATCCCAATGACGGTGTCTTCCATATATCATCGCCACAGACTCATCCAAAATATCACTATGATACATTTATCGGTGGAATTTTATTAATTAAAAGGGAGGATTTTGAGTTAGTTCACGGTATGTCCAATAATTATTGGGGATGGGGATTGGAAGATGATGAGTTTTATGTGAGATTGAGAGATGCAGGGATAAAAGTAAGAAGGCCTACTAATATTAGTACTGGAACTGAGAATACTTTTAAGTGAGTATATTTTTCTATTCTGGTAATGATTTCACAGAAAATGGAGTATAAAACCTGCTATTTTTTATACATAATCCAAATTGGACACTTAGAACCTCCCAGTTATCACCTCTACAGCATGTCTCCTTAATTCCACGCGTCATTGGCGAGGTATATTGTACCCATTTGGTACAAATGCAACTCATAAAATCGACAATTGAATTGAGTATACCACTCAAAACCTAAACCTGAATTTAAGTTAAGACTTTCCAGCTTGAAAGTTTAAAAGCCTGCTAGCAAGTAGGCTCATATTAATTTACATACTTAGGCATACTTAATTGGAAATATTCCAAAAGATTTGGCTAATTTGAGGTCTTTCAATGTTTTCAGTCTGTAAATTAAAATGACAGGACTAATTTTATTGGTATCTCTTTCATAGCACTCCCTGCAGAAAGGGCCAGCACTAGATTTAGAACTGCAGTTTTAATCATTTTTAACTATAGTACAAACCCTATTTCAAATTGATAACTTTTTAATACCTATCTTATTTCTATAAAAAAATTCGGGTAAGAACCTTATTGTTTTGTTGGCCAGGATAATTGACCGAGCGAAGCGAAGGTCTCTGAGTGTATTTGCACTTGTCCGTCCATCCGTCCGTCTGTCCGTCCGTCCGTCTGTCAGAGCCTTATAACTTCTGAATTACTGAACGTAATTACTTCAAATTTAAATATAATATGTAAACCGATGGCCTCCCGCCGAATATGGCTTAAAAAGTTATAAAAATCTTTATTTCAGGAGGGGCTCTCTTAAAAGCGAATGCGAAGTAAAATATTTTTTATAGCGTTACATAGGGTTGCAGTATATCATTTTAAAGATAATTAGGAATAGAGTCCAAAAATATATTTTTTTTAATTTTTGCCCTAAAATTGCCGAAATGGGAGGCTTTCAAAGTGGCGATTTTCTAACGTCCAAAGTTGACCTCAGAACTCTCAATTTTCTGAAAGGCTGAGCCTGAAACTTGATCAATTATTATTTGAATTATATCCTGTATTTGAACAACAAATACTAAAATTAGATAAATATTATAAGGAAACGAAATTATTTAATTAAAATTAAATTCAGTATTATTAACAGAACTTCACAATTATGTCAATAGATGGCGCTCTATACAAGTTTATGGATACCGCGAGGTCTCAGTTCGGGGCGAACCACTAGTTATTTGTTCCCCTTTTCTTATACAGACCCAGGTTCTCATACCTGTTAATAACCTTCATAATAAACATATTTTCATCATTCCAGGCATATCCACGATAAAACCTACCGCAAACGCGACACGCGGAAATGCTTCAACCAGCGCGAAGTGACGCGCCGCCGCGACAGAGTGACAGGTCTCCATGACGTCACACACAAGATACACAGCACTCACAACGTGACCATAGACTCCTTACCAGTAACCGTGATCAACGTTGAACTTGTCTGTGATAAAAATGTCACACCTTGGTGTCAGTGTCCGGAGCCCGCTAAAGTTAAGAAGAGCTAGTGTCGTCATCATTTCAACCCATTGTGGGTTTGAGTTCAGGAGATGATGACTCAACAATGTTATAGTTGGGTCATCAGTATCACCATACGTAATGTTAAATTGTTTACAATCATGCATTGTCGGTTTGTCATTCAATCACGCCGCAACAGAACAACGGATCAACCTGATTTTTGACATGGGTATAGTTGAAGACCTGGAGAGTGACATAGGCTACTTTTTATCCTGGAAAATTAAGGAGTTCCCATGGGAATTAAAAAACTTATTCCACGCGGACGAAGTCGCGGGCATCAGCTAGTTTTATAATATTAGTATGATACCAGTGACAGCTGTTACTATTGGGTATTTGACAACTATTCAAGTAAAATATTTTTTAGTGATTATTAAATAGAGGGGGTGTGTTCCAAAATACACTGCGAGCACTGTAAGGTGTGACGTCAATTCAGTACACTGCGAAGCCGTTCCTTTATAGTTAGGTATACTGGGTACTGCTTAAAACGGAACGCTGTCAGCACTGAGACAAACACTGAGAGCACCTTACCTCGAAAACGCCAGTGCTCACAGTACAAAAATGGCGTCGATTAATGACGTCATATATTTCCCTAGGATACTGCGGCAGTTTAATGTCAGTCTTATCGGAACGAATTTCTCCACAGTAAAGAGCACTGAACAGTGCTCTCAGTCTATAACGGAACGCACGGAGTATCTCCCAAATGTCGTAATATCCACGTCCACTGATAGTTTTATGTTGAATAACTATTTTAAACTGTAGATTAAAGTAAAAAAGTGCGTTGAACTTTGATGACGTCACTATTCAACATTTGATACAAAATACCATACTAAGCACGCGTTTTGACGTTTGAAAAAAGTTGCCTATTTGACTAGTTGTCAAATACCCCATTATCACAACTATCACAGATTTATTGATAACAAGATGATTCTTGAGAGTTCCTCTGAAGTAAAACTGCTTTAGAATATGGTTGTGATTTGAAAATTTGATGAAACGAAAAGGTGACACGGAAAAGCGACACCAAAAAGAGACAAACATATTGGGGCTGATTCTGTAGTGCACAATCTCTAAACTAAACTAAAATAAGAGCATTACAAATATTGCTAACCCTTTCATAATACTCCCTACGGAAAGGGACAGAACTAGATTTAAAGCTGCCATTTTAGTTTAGTTTAGAGATTGTGTTATACAGAATCAGCCCCATTATTAAATAAATAGGATTTAGCCTGAGAGAGAATGAGATAGAATCCAAGTCATATGTTCACGACTAATAGATGGCGCTGTACCTATTTGGGTCGCGCTACTGCTCCATTGTGCTCAAAAGGGTAAGTTTATTTATCTCATTCTCTTGCATGCTACTTTTCTGAAGTTTCACTTCTGCCGTATGTGAATTAATTGCACCCACTTTTTTGAAGTCTCAAAAATCGATGAACACCGGCTGCACGCACGAAAGTGTCACGTTCCGCCCGAGCCTGAGCGTGCAAGTGAGAGCGCGGCACAAGCGATAGAGAGGCACGATCGGCCCAAGCGTTGGCTTGTGACACATTTATCTCTCTTCTCGCGTGACGTCAGAGCTAGCAGTTCCAATAGTTCAGCTACTGGAACGCCGCCACGCGAGCTTAGAGAGAACTTCTAGTTATCACGTAAAACTATCGTCCGTAAACCGACTTTACAGACAACCAATTTTTTTTGTTCAAAAACAAGAATTGAGATTATTACTAAACTAGCTGATGCCCGCGACTTCGTCCGCGTGGATTGAAGTTTTTCGGTTCCCGCGGGAATTCTTTAATTTTCCGGGATAAAAAGTAGCCTATGTGCTATTCCAGACTATAATCTATCTCTGTGCCAAATTTCATCCAGATCCGTTCAGCCGTTGGAGCGTGATTGAGTAACAAACATCCATACATCCATACATCCATCCAAACTTTCGCATTTATAATATTTATTTGATGCTCACAGACCTTGATTGGTCAAAATTATCCTAACAAAGTGACTGAGAATTTGACCAATTCATTATATTGTCAAATTAGTTTTATAGGCACCAGTTTTTAATATTAATTTTATCCTAAATTATTCTAGGTATAATAATAGTAGATTAGTAGCCAAGGGCTGTAAGGCATCAATTGCAGCCCGAGATATTTAGGCGCACGAGCGCAGGGAGGGCGCCTATAGTTCGAGGGTGCAATTGATGCTTACACCCGAGCTAACTACTCTGCTTTACATCTCGATTGTGAGGTAAAGTAGGTCCTTATTACCCCCAAATGGAGCTTGTAGGTGACCAATTAGCGCTCTAGGGTAATAATGTAGCTAGAAAAGCCCAAGGGCGGTAAGTAATTAAAAAAAAAACTCTTCACTCTTTCAAAAAGTTCGCGTACATCTAACCATCATACTTTTTTTAATTACTTACCGCCCTAGGGCTTTTCTAGCTACATTATTACCCTAGAGCGCTAATTGGTCACCTACAAGCTCCATTTGGGGGTAATAAGGACCTACTTACCGAATATGAGAGATGTAAATAATATTTTTATCACTGCTTTCCAAAATACTACAGGATATAGAATGTATTGCAACTTGGACATGTATATTGCCTCGTTGGTCTAGTGGTTAGCATGTTCGACTGTGGCTGACGAGATCCCAGGTTCAATTCCCGGGTCATACCATAATAATTAAGTATTATGTTTTTCTGACAAGAAATTCTCAGTGTAGCCCAGAGTTAGAAAGTTGGTGGCGTCTGCTACGACCCCTCCTGATCTCTCTCCGGTCGTGTCTGATTTTCCGTCCCATTGGACTATGAGAGTAAAAGAAAAGAGAGTGCACCTGTGTTTGTGCACACACTTGTCAAATCTATCTGAACATTGGCCGCCGTGGCCGAAATTCGATCCACCATTACAGCTCATTAACGTCCCACTGCTGGGCACAGGCCTCCACTCTCATAGAAGAGAGGGAATTAGAGCTTAGACCCACCACGCTGCTCCAATGCGGGTTGGCGGGCTTTAACGACTATTATCATGTTAGTGATAATAACCGGGACCGACGGTTTAACGTGCTCTCCGAGGCACGGGGGTGAAACACCGCCAACTTCCTAACTCCGGGCTAGTACTGAGAATTTCCAATTAGAAAAACCCTACACTTAATTATGGCCCGACCCGGGGCTCGAACCCGGGACCTCGTCAGCCGCAGTCGAACATGATAACCACTAAACCAACGAGGCAGTCGGGAGAAATTCGATCGGGAGGACATGTTGTGTTTATTGTTGTGATATTGTTTCAATGAAATGCGTTATCAATTTTTTTTAAGTGAAAATGATAGGTTGTTACCTCTATAGTTCGCGCGCAAGGTCCGAGGAATCTCTAAGGCTAAGAAAGAGAGGTAAGAGGGCTAAGGAATGTATCAAATTGTATCATAAAATTTAATTATAATGAACTCTACAAAAATAACGTAAAATCGAATTACTTACTCACTGTATCAATCAGAATAATCAGTACCTACTACCTTTTTTTTGGTAAATCTTCCTTAGATACCCGACCCCATAGGATCGGGTTTTGTGGGATTTTTACTCACTAAAACCCCCCTCGGTCACCGTCCTCAGCTCATAATGAGGGGCCCCGGGAACTCTTAAAGAACTTACGCCGGTACCCCTCTCTTATGCGACGCCCATTACGGGCTCGTTCCAGGGGAGCGGATCTCCCCAATGGGGTTGGCCGGTAGAAACTTTTGGCAGATGGCGCTACCATAGCTTTCACCTGTCAAGTTTGTTTTGAATTTGTGTTTTTGAATTTCTAACAAGATTTTTATCAAAATACGACGATGGACGCTGTAAAAAAATTGTATTCGACATGGCGGATATGTGATTTAAAGGCTGAATTTAAAAAACGAGGTGAAAATTAAAAAAAAAAATAAGGCACTTGAAAATAAATAAACAAACTCATTAGACAAAATCTAAGACCCTACCCTAACAAAAAATGTTTTTTTTTTGGTGAAAGCTATGCTAGCGCCAATTGACAGTTGCCAACCCCATTGTCATAAGGCTTAGCAGCGTGATCGTCGTGGGATCGTCTACTGCTAGAGGGAGCGTTAGAGCCCCCACCGCAGTCGCTCGAGACCTCGTAATCCCATCGGCCGGGGTTATTGAGGGGATGGGTCAAGGCGTAGGTCACTTCCACCCTGACTTCTCCGTCTCCGAGCGGGATCACTTCGCTCTCTATCCCGTTCCGCGGCTTCTTTCTTGAGCATCACACTTTCGCAAAAGGAGACCACTGCCCGCCACGCTTCTTCTTCCACCAGCATGCCGCTATAACCGCAGGTGGTGGTGCACCCGCCCGCTACCTGAGCTCGCGCGCGGACTATACTAGGCTAACAGGCAGGCTAAGACCTTGTCCAGAAGGAGCGAATTCGCCGCGAAACGTTTCGCGCGAATTCATTCGCGCGTTACCGAGATACTAGGCGCCAATAAATCGCGTGCACTACGCCAGACTCTCGACTCGCGCGTAATGCGCGCGAGTCGAGATACTAGGGACGCCTTGTTGCGCCCAGTTAACGCGCGAACTCCAGAGCGAATGCACGTATCCAGGGAAATGCTCTGACCAAATGCTCGCGCGTAGGTACGCTCTTTCTGGGCAAAACGGTCGCGCGTGATACGCACGAGAGAATCGCGGCGAATACGCTCCTTCTGGACAAGCTCTAAGTGAAAAGTTGTGTTCATCTCAAAAATAGGTTTCGCTTTATGCAAGCCAAGATAACAACGACATGCATTATATGTTTTATGGAATTATTCCAATTAATTATTATAATTTAAGTACCTTTGTACTCATTTCAAGTTTATTTCCGAATAAAACTTCTTAATATTCCATCTTTTTCTTTTTTGCTACCTAGTATTAATTGTTGAAGTTATTTTGTAAAGATAATGCTGTCACTTTTTAGCAAGACAATTCTGTAATACACAATCTCTAAACTAAAATGACAGCTTTAAATCTAGTTCTGTCCCTTTCTGCCGAGAGTATATGAAAGGGTTAGAAAGATTTCTAATGCTGTCATTTTAGTTTAGAATTGGCATGAAATGCGGTTGCCAAAAAACAAGAGCATTAATTAATTAGAGTCAAAATTCAATAAGCAAGTGGGCCTCGGGAAACTGGGATAACTGAATTAAACAAACATTTAATGCATCTATACAGTTTATTATACCATCAATCATACATACAAGAAATTCCTTTTCCATTTTATTCATGAATGTTATAGAAGTAAATACAAAATGTACCTACCTATTAAAGAATTATTCTTATTTTAAAATTACTATTCTAAAATAGTTCAAATAAAATCATTAAAATATGGTTCTAAAACTATTTATATATATATAGCTGCTCGTGCTGATTCACTCATTGATCACCTCTCCTGTAAAATTTTGTATGAACATTTTTTTTTTCACTTATCGTTTCGTATAGAAGACGAAAATTCATTCGGAGGCAAAATACGGAGAGAGCTGATGATTGAGGATTTCGAAGACGGATGAATAGCACCAGCCAGGGTATCGAAGTTAGGTGGGGGGTGCTCGACCAAATGTCACTCGAAACTTCATCCAATTGGCGGTAGTTGAAAAAAAAATTCAAAATGGCGGATTTAAGATGGCCGCCATACAAATTTCGACGGTGTCTATCTCGGAGAGTATAAAAGATGGAAGAGTGGTTTCTGGGCAAAAGATGATCAGGACATGCGGGTCTACTTGATGAACAGGAAAAAAATTCAAGATGGCGGAATTTATTTTTCCATAGAAAAGGGTATTGAAGATAGGTGGGGGGTGCTCGACCAAATGTCACTCGAAACTTCATCCAATTGACAGTGGGCTGAAAAAAAATTCAAAATGGCGGATTTAAGATGGCCGCCATACAAATTTCGATGGTGTCTATCTCGGAGAGTATAAAAGATGGAAGAGTGGTTTCTTGGCAAAAGATGATCAGGACATGAGGGTCTACTTGATGAACAGGAAAAAAATTCAAGATGGCGGAATTTATGTTTCCATAGAAAATGTATGGCGAACATTGAAGAGGCTACAAGTGTAGAACTATGCAAGACTACGGTTCCTTTTCAAGATTTGTTTTTATGGAAGAATTCTCATTTTGACGAATGGTTCGGAGAAAAAATATGGAGAGAGATGATGATCGAAGGTTCGGATGATGGGAGAGGAGCACACTTAGGGTATTAAAGATAGGTACCTACCTACTTAGGGGCTGCTCAAACAAAAAGGGAGGGGCGGGGGGTTGGTGGTCTTTGTTTTATGTTTTTCCTTTATGAGAATTTTCTTTTACGTCGAACGCTTGGCGTGCTGGCGCTTCCACTGTGCTCACTAACATAGCAGTGTATTGTTCAGATCAGAACACGTAGACAGTAAATAACTGCCAAATTATGTAAGAATTGTCGATCAAATCGTAAAAGTTCGGCGTCAAAGTAAAATAAACCATAACAGCATTGAATTAAAGCTCAATTTCGTGTTTCGAAATTGAGCTCTAATTTAATGCTGTTATGGTTAATTTTACTTTGACGTCTGTAATGTATTGAGGGTAGTAATAAAATAAATACTGCTGTAAAATATGTCTTGTCACAATAAACCAGTCTTGAGCTTGACGCCATTCGTGTTTTACTTATATATTTCAACTGGCGCAGTGTATCGGTAATAATTGTGTTAAAAATTCATTATGCCGTACGGAAAATTACACGAATTCGATATCCATGGTGATGCAAAATGGGACTCATATGTGCGGCTCGTGGAACAGTTTATACTATTAAATGCGATCGGACCGGAATTACGGGTGGCCACGTTGGTTACACACGTGGGCCCGGCTACGTACGAACTAATGTGCGACTTGTGTGCTCCAAATCATCCGGAAAACAAGAAGTTTGAAGATCTGGTGGCGCTAGTTCGCGAACATTTAGAACCAAAGAGGTCCGAAATCGCCGAGCGGCACATATTCCGACAGCGGCGGCAGGCGGATGGTGAAAGCGTGGGTGTTTTTCTTCAAAGTCTTAAACATTTAGCGACTCATTGTAACTTCGGTTCGCTATTGGAGGAAAACATTAGGGATCAATTTGTATCCGGCCTGCGAAGTGAGGAAATGCGCTCGCGTTTGTTCGCTGAACCTACGTTGGATTATAAGAAGGCGGTGGAGTTGGCGCTAGCATTAGAGGCGGCTGACAGGCACGCTGAGGTGGCGGCCTCGAGCGGCAACGCAGTCGCGGCAGCGCTGGGCTCAGGAAGCTCAGGACCCGGGCAGCTCGGGGACGCAGTGCATCGCGTGACGGCGGCGGCGCGAGGCGCCGGGAGCAATGCGCGAGGGCAGAGGTCCATTTGCTGGCGATGTGCAAAGTCGGCGCATGACCCTAGTCGGTGCAGATACAGGTTTTACTCTTGTAATGTGTGTAATCTCGTCGGGCATCTGGCTGCTACGTGTAAAAGTGCTAAAAATAGTGCAAAATATAGTGCTAAAAATGGGCAATATAAGTTACAAAATTATATAGTGCAAAGTGATTCGGAAAGTGATGCAAGTGATGGATTACATCATTTCTCAACGGACGCTAAACGTAAGGACGACCCATATTATTTAAAATTAAAGGTCGAGAATTATAACATATTGTTCGAAGTTGATACAGGTAGCAGAATATCGGCTGTATCCAAGCAATTCTATGATAGTCATTTTTCACATTTGCCAATAATTCAAGATAACGTAAAGTTTCGGTCATATTCGGGCGATGAAATCGTGCCTCTCGGTCGTATCGATGTCCGCGTCATACGAGAGAGCGAGAGCGCGGTGTTACCGCTGTTTATTATTTGTAACGGTGGGCCGCCGCTTATGGGACGCTTATGGTTACGTAAATTGAAATTAAAATCAATAAACTTACATAATATTTCAAGTGAAAATGACAACATCATATCTAATCTGAAGCAGGAATTCCCGGAAGTTTTTAGAGATGGTATTGGCACGTTTAAATCCAAAATTAAACTGCAATTGAAAGATACGGAACCGATATTCTGCAAAGCTCGTCCGATTCCTTTGGCGCTGCGAGTACCCGTTGAGCGCGAGCTACAGCGGCTCGAAGCCGAATCCATCATTGTTAAAGTTGATAGGTCCGATTATGGGACGCCAATAGTACCAATTATAAAGAGAGATGGGTCGATTCGCATTTGCGGCGACTATAAAGTCACAGTAAATAAACAATTAAAAGATTTCCATTATCCTTTGCCACGCATTGAACAATTATTCGCAGCGCTGAGCGGTGGCGAGCAGTATACTAAGTTAGATTTAAAAAACGCTTATTTACAATTGAACTTGCACGAGTCATCTCAGCCGCTCACTGCTATTACTACGCACGTCGGAATTTTTGTCTATAAAAGAGCACCTTTCGGTTTAAAATGTTTACCAGAAATTTTTCAAAAATTAATTGAAGAAACTTTGTGTGGTATAGATAATGTGGTCTGTTTTATTGACGATATTTGTATAACTGGATGCAATAGAACAGTTCATATGAAAAATTTAAAAGCTGTGTTAACTAGGCTTACAGAAGCAGGATTGCGCATTAAATTCGAAAAATGTGAATTTTTTAAAGACGAAGTTTGCTATCTAGGATACAGGATAAATAGACACGGTTTATATACGGATAAGGATAAAGTGGCGGCAATTGCAAACTTACCTGTGCCACAAAATGTGTCTCAACTAAGGGCCGCACTGGGGCTAATGAACTATTACGCGCGTTTTTTTGGCCAATATTAGTAGTACATTGCACCCACTTTATGCCTTGTTGGCTAAGGGCGCCCGCTGGCGGTGGACGGAGGCGTGTCAGAAAGCATTCGACCAAATAAAAGAGCAACTAGTGAGTGGGCCGGCATTGGCGCACTATGACCCGCAGCTGCCGCTGGTGCTCGCGGTGGACAGCAGCGCGTACGGCCTGGGCGCCGTGCTGTCGCAGCTGTACCCGGACGGCAGCGAGCGCATCGTGTGCTGCGCGTCGCGCACGCTCAACGAGGCGGAGCGGAAATACAGTCAGATCGACAAGGAGGCGCTCGCGATAGTGTACGGAGTCGCGCGACATCATCAGTATGTATTCGGTCGTAAGTTCACCTTGCGTAGCGATCACAAGGCTCTCACCTACATCTTTGGCCCGAAACATGGAATCCCGCAGACAGCCGCCAGCCGCTTGCAGAGGTATGCGGTACGTCTGGCTGCGTACGATTTCGATATAGTATTTGTATCCACGGATAAAAATGGTAACGCCGATGGATTGTCGCGCCTGCCTCTGACCGCGATTAGTAAAGGTAAAGTATCGGACGGCGAAGAGGAGGCGGCATACGTGCATTACGTAGAGGATAGTTTTCCTCTCAATCACAGGGACATAGCGAGAGAAACCAAGAAAGATGTTATTTTATGCAAAATTTTTGTATATATATTAAGCGGGTGGCCCGCACAAACGGAAGTCGAAAATGAGAAACCGTACTTTCATCGTAAAGAAGATCTACAAATCGATCACGGTTGTATCGTCTGGGGGTACCGAATTATAATTCCTACGAAACTACGTAAACGAGTGATAGAAGAAATTCACGAGGGTCACGTGGGTATTGTACGAATGAAGCAAATTGCTCGAAATTTTGTGTGGTGGCCACAGCTAGACGCAGACTTAGAACAGCGCGCGCGATCGTGTACCGCGTGTCGCCAAGCACGCGACGCCCCGCCCCACGTGCCGCTCGTGCCGTACGCCTGGCCGCAGGAGCCATGGGTAAGACTACACGTAGATTTCTTATATTTTAAAGGTAAGCACTATCTTCTTGTAATAGATGCTCACTCAAAATGGATCGAGGTCGTAGCGATGAATACTGGGACGTCCGCTGCGTTAGTAATTAGTAAGTTACGTGGTATGTTTGCCAGATTTGGCATTTGCAAGCAATTGGTCTCTGACGGAGGACCCCCGCTGACGTCGTCCGAATTTGAGCTTTTTCTCAAAAGAAACGGTATTCAGCATATCCTCACGGCACCGTACCATCCTTCAAGTAACGGAGCAGCTGAAAATGCGGTTAAAACAATTAAAAAGGTGCTGAAAAAGGCCACAGTTGATGGAGAAAATGTTGAAACCGCTCTAAATAAATTCCTACTACAATATCACAACAGTCCACATAGCAGTACCCAGAGGGAGCCTGCTGTGGCTATGTTCGGTCGGCGACTGCGCACACGTCTGGACCAGTTACGGGCGCCCTCGGCGGCTCAATGCGTTGAGGCGGCTCAGAACAGGCAGGTGGCACACGCCGGGGGCACGCATCGCGACTTCGCTCAGGGAGATCCAGTATTAGTTAGGGACTTTTCGAAACTGGGAAACAAATGGAAGGAGGGAACGGTAGCAGAGAAAACAGGCTCAGTGACTTATAAGGTAAGGATGGACACGGGAGGCGGGAAAGTGAGCACTAAACACGCCGATCAAATGATTTCAAATAAATCAAAACGTTATTCATGGGCAGCCGGTGTTGAATGTGATGCTACCGATGTTACACAGGTAGGACTATCTCCAGATAATAAGACGCCGGGTGCGTCACCTAGTTCAACTAACACCAGCTCTTATGAGTTAGCCGAGGCTTCTCCGGCCTCTCCGGTATATCCGGTATCACAAGCTGGCTCGCCCGTCGCGTCGCCTGGGGCGGCGGCGTTTGAACCAACTGGGCAAACACGTGCGTATACCCTCCGTCCACGTACCAAACGGGCCAATTAAATATCTGAGCCGTAATCATCAATAATAATTAATTATTCGATTTTGGAACAGTATATTATAGGTATTATATAGTGATGTTGCTGTAGTTACTTTCAGTTTGATTAGCTTAGAAGATTTAAATAGGGATTTATGTGTAATTAGCAATAAATTTATGTAGGTACTTATTATTTTTGTTTACTTAGTTATGCCTGTATTTTGAACATGTTAATTTTTTTTGTTTTGTTTTCTCTTTTTCTCTTTTAGTTACCCCTCTCGAGCTCGGGTCTCAGCACTCTATTCTGTTTATCTATGTATCTCATTTTTGCTGCTCTGAGAGGGGGAGTGTAATGTATTGAGGGTAGTAATAAAATAAATACTGCTGTAAAATATGTCTTGTCACAATAAACCAGTCTTGAGCTTGACGCCATTCGTGTTTTACTTATATATTTCAACGTCGAACTTTGACGATTTGATCGGCCATTCTTACATAATCGGGGGGCAGGATAGTAGGACAGCGAGTAAGTAGACAGTGGACCACGCGGTCCACTACGCGGTCCGCTGTAGCGGGCCGCGCAACCACGCGCCATACTAGTTAATATATATATAGCTGCTCGTGCTGATTCACTCATTGATCACCTCTCCTGTAAAATTTTGTATGAAAATATTTTTTTTCACTCATCGTTTCGTATAGAAGACAAAAATTCATTCAGAGGCAAAATACGGAGAGAGCTGATGATTGAGGATTTCGAAGACGGATGAAGAGCACCAGCCAGGGTATTGAAGATAGGTGGGGGGTGCTCGACCAAATGTCACTCGAAACTTCATCCAATTGACAATGAGCTGAAAAAAAATTCAAAATGGCGGATTTAAGATGGCCGCCATACAAATTTCGACGGTGTCTATCTCGGAGAGTATAAAAGATGGAAGAGTGGTTTCTCGGCAAAAGATGATCAGGACATGAGGGTCTACTTGATGAACAGGAAAAAAATTCAAGATGGCGGAATTTATTTTTCCATAGAAAAGGGTATTGAAGATAGGTGGGGGGTGCTCGACCAAATGTCACTCGAAACTTCATCCAATTGACAGTGAGCTGAAAAAAAAATCAAAATGGCGGATTTAAGAAGGCCGCCATACAAATTTCGTCGATGTCTATCTCGGAGAGTATAAAAAATGGAAGAGTGGTTTCTTGGCAAAAGATGATCAGAACATGAAGGTCTGCTTGATGAACAGGAAAAAAATTCAAGATGGCGGAATTTATTTTCCATAGAAAATGTATGGCGAATATTGAAGAGGCTACAAGTGTAGAACTATGCAAGACTACGGTTCCTTTTCAAGATTTGTTTTTATGGAAGAATTCTCATTTTGACGAATGTTTCGGAGAACAAATATGGAGAGAGATGATGATCGAAGGTTCGGATGTTGGGTGAGGAGCACGGTCAGGGTATTAAAGATAGGTACCTACTTAGGGGCTGCTCAAACAAAAAGGGAGGGGCGGGGGGTTGGTGGTCTTTGTTTTATGTTTTTCCTTTTGAGAATTTTCTTTTACGTCGGACGCTTGGCGTGCTGGCGCTTCCACTGTGCTGAGCATAGCAGTGTGTTGTTCAGATCAGAACACGTAGACAGTAAATCAGCTGCCCGATTATGTAAGAATTGTCGATCAAATCGTCAAAGTTCGGCGTCAAAGTAAAATAAACCATAACAGCATTGAATTAGAGCTCAATTTCGTGTTTCGAAATTGAGCTCTAATTTAATGCTGTTATGGTTTATTTTACTTTGACGCCGAACTTTGACGATTTGATCGGCCATTCTTACATAATCTGGGGGCAGGATAGTAGGACAGCAAGTAAGTAGACAGTGGACCACGCGGTCCACTACGCGGTCCGCTGTAGCGGGCCGCGCAACCACGCGCCATACTAGTCTTCAACTAAACCTACCGGCATTGCAGTCTTAACAATCTACAGAAAATATGTACGAAACTACAGGAAAATACATTTTACGAAGTTACGAGTAGTTATAATATTTAACGAAAACTACGGAAGGTAATGATATTGTTAAGAACTTCCCGACATGACATTTTACGAAATCTCGGAACAGCGAATCAAATGATATTTTAAGAAACTTACGGCAATGATATTTAAATTTTAATAATTTTTTTTTTGCCAAATTAAAAGGGTTGTAAAATATACGTTCAGTCTGCAATGATTATATTATTAATAGCTAAGTAAATAGATTTGTGCATAACTAATCTGTATGCATAAAGTTGAAGAACTATTTAGATATTTTAGTCATTAATCCTTTAAAAGATTAATTCCTACGTACAATCAATCGACATAATAACTAAATTATAACCTATGAAAAATATTTCAAAAATTGTAGACATTCGTTGCACTATTGCATATACTTTATTAGAATGTTCCATTAATTTTGATACTACTGCTACATTACTATATTTGATTACACTACACATATTATTTTCGCACCTAACAGTGGCGTGCCGTTCAAAGAGGCGTAAAAGCACTGCTTACCCAAATGGATATACGTCAATGCTCATTTTTCATCAAAACAGCGAGTAAATATCGTTTCTTAGTAACTAATGCATATCCTAGCTTTCCTTTCAACTCGACCTTTCAACTCTGTGCACGCCACTGGTACCTAAGTAGGTTTAATATTCTAATGTAACCTATTCGAAGAGATACGAACGCCGTGTAATGAAGGACTACTTCACGCGTATCGTTTATCGTAATATTATATTTCGTAATATTAATAATATAATAGTTTTATATTTTGACATATAAAACATCCCTATTGTGTAACAGAAATAGGGTCTCACCAAACCTATCGACGAGAAAAAGCTGTGAAAAAACAGTGAAGAGAGCGACGCGACGTAACGGCGACCGACGCGGAAACGGCGATTTGCCGCGATTTCACTCTTAACACCGTATACATAAAGCTTACCTAGTCTTTCTGATCGGCTCAAGCCGTTCAGCGTCGATAGGTATGGGGAGACGCTTAGATTGTGTGGTTAATAACGGAAAGGTATTACAACCCTCAAGAATGAGGAATTCTATGCAGAGATACATATTTTAAGGCCCGTTGTCCACATAGTTTTTCTGACTCGCTCAAGCTTCAGCGTCGATAGGTTTGGGGAGACCCTTAGTTTGTGTGGTTAATAACGGAAAGGTATTACAACCCTCAAGAATGAGGAATTCTACGCAGAGATACATGTTCTTAGGCCGGACGTCCGCGTCCGCGTCCGCGGCCACGGCCCCGCGGCGAACCCTTGGGTTGCGGAGTCTTCTTCACTTCTTCCACTTGCTGAACCGGCTCCGGTTCCGGCTCAGGTTCTGGTTCTGGTTCCGGTTCTGGCTCCATTAGCTGTTCCTCTTCTTGGTCTTGGTTTCCTTCTTCATCATCTGAGTGAATATCGTTTTTATTAGAAACAAGCCGTGCGGTATCGTTGGAAATCCCGTAAGAAAGTAAGTTCTTTAGCACCAGTTTTCGTTATAAACAAATAAAAAAATACTATTTGGCAAATATTCATGAAGAAGAAGGAAGACCGAGGAAAAAATGGGCTGAAGACATCACTAATATAACTGGAAAAAATTGGATGTGTTTTGCCACCAATAGACAGAAATGGAAAAGGATGGACGAGGCTTTTACCCGCAGGGAACCACACATTAAAATAAACCAAACCATTGCATAAACTGTAAAATAATAATAATAAATATTCATGAGTGGGACTCAAAATTGCATGACTCGAATAATGATTTTAAACATGTTCAACATCTTAACTCGAGAGTAAATCAAAAAACCGGCCAAGTGCGAGTCGGACTCGCGCACCGAGGGTTCCGTACAAACCTGTAGTAAGTTTTACGATTTATGACGTATTAAAAATAAAAATTACGTTTGTTGTATGGGAGCCCCCCTTTAATATTTACTTTATTGATATTTAATTATTTATTTTGAAAGGTAATATACCAAGTTAATATTCTGTGAAAATTTGAACCGTCTACCTGTTACCGTTTTTAATATTGAGCAAAAAAATACGAAAAAAACACGTTTATTGTATGGGGACCCCCCTTAATATATATATATTTTTTTAATTTTTAGTATTTGTTGTTATAGCGGCAACGGAAATACATCATTTGTGAAAATTTCAGCTTTCTAGCTATCACGGTTTATGAGATACAGCCTGGAGACAGACAGACAGACAGACAGACAGACAGCGGAGTCTTAGTAATAGGGTCCCGTTTTTACCCTTTGGGTACGGTACCCTAAAAATTGAAAATGGTGTGGAATTAGTACCCTAACTTAAAAATTTATTTTTCAAAATTTTGACATGAACATCTTTAGTAACGAAAGTACAACAGGAGAGAGTGAGAGGGTCCGACAGAGGAACTAGATTTTGCCCGTGGCTTTGCTCACGTTAGGTTCAATTTTCATACAAATTTCAAAATTTTCAAAAATCCTTTCTTATCGGATGCCTACGTCATAGCAATCTGTATGCCTAATTTCAGCCTGATCCGTCCAGTGGCAAGAGCTGTGCGTTGATAGATAAGCCAGTCAGTCAGTCAGTCACTTTCAGTTTTCCTTTTATATATTTAGATGGAAACAAACCATTCTTAGAATCCTCCAATATCTCATCAACGGATTGCTCCCAGTCTTCCAAGTCATCGGCAGCAAGCTGGTCTTCTCCACCTTGATTCTCAGCTGTTTCTTCTGGCTTCTCAGCCTCCTTATTCTCTTCTGTAGAACATTTATAAAAGACTAGATAATCCGCCTCACACCTCGTCCGCGTGGATTAAGAATATTTGATTCCCGCGGGAACTCTTTAATTTTCCGGGATATAAAGTAGCCTATGTCCTTCCCCGGGATACAATCTACTCCTGTACCAAATTTCATCAAAATCGGTAGAGCAGATGGGCCACGAAAGCATAGCAGACAGACAGACGGACTGACAGACAGGCAGACGGACAAGCAGACACACTTTCGCATTTATAATATTAGTATGGAAGTATGTATGGATATGGATTAATAACAATATCTAAAACATCCAAATACTTGCCCACTGGCCCAGGATGGAAAATTTCTCCTTTATAGAATGACCTCTCTCTTCTCCTTTTTAGAATTATAATGCCCGCCACTTCGTTCGCGTCAAGTTTTGAATTTTATGGGATAAAGTCTGTCCTTTCCCGAGATGTAGCCTACCACTTTTGCATTTGCACAAGACAAGTTACTGATAATTTTAGTATGGACAGAAGAGAGATAAAAGCAGGCTGATGATGGTACAGACAGAAGCTTCTAGAAGCAGTTACCTTGGCTCTCCTCGTGACCGTTCCTCTTCACCGGCTCTGGTTCAGGCTCGTCCTGCTCTTCATCCTCATCGTCCTTAGGCTCGGTCTTGCGACGTTTCCATGTACCCGAGTCATCATTGTAGTTGCTATGGGTTCTCTTGCCTGTGTCTGGCTGCTGGCTCTCGGCCTATAGAACAACAAATATCAAATTGTTTTCGCAAAAAGAATTCAAAATAAAGATGCAAACAAGCATGGGTTTTTTTCTTTTCGGCAATGCTAATTTACGAGTCTACCGGCAATGACATTTTACGAAGCTACTGGTAATGACATTATAGGAAGCTACTGGTAATGACACTATAGGAAGCTACTGGTAATGACAATATAGGAAGCGACTGGTAATGACATTATACAAAGCTACTGGTAATGACATTTTACGAAGCTACTGGTAATGACATTATAGGAAGCTACTGGTAATGACACTATAGGAAGCTACTGGTAATGACAATATAGGAAGCGACTGGTAATGACATTATACAAAGCTACTGGTAATGACATTTTACGAAGCTACTGGTAATGACACTATAGGAAGCTACTGGTAATGATATTATATAATGCTACCGGCACTTATATGTTACGAATCTACCGGCAATAACATATGAAGCTATCGGCAATGATATTTCACGACATTTCCAGTGTAGAATGTTCGATTGGTATTTAACTTTCCTACGTATTAAATTCATTTCACACAAAGTACCAGGTGGCCGCTCTTCACATTGAGCAGATAGATGAAGAGCTGGTGGTGTCGCCAGATGCACCTCAGCAGTCTAAGAATATACAGGCAGTTGCATCATACAAACCAGTCAACAGTGATATATTGCAAACCGGCAATGACACTATACGAAGCTACTGGTAATGACATTATACGAAGCTACCGGTAATGATATGTAACAAATCTACCAGCAATGATATTTTACGAATTATCCATTGGTATTGAACTTTCCTATGTAGTAAAATAATTTCGCACAAGAGTTACCAGTTGGCCGCTCTTCTCGTTGAGCAGATAGACGAAGAGCTGGTGGTGTCGCCAGGTGCGCAGATGCACCTCCGCGGTCTCCTCGCTGTCCAGCAGTTTGTGGCACAGCTGGCATTGGATGCAGTTCAGCGGCTTGAGGAACGAGCGACCCACGCCGCGCTCCGTACTGGAATACAGATGATTTGTGATAATGAAAAAAAAAACCCGGCTGAGTTTGTTGTGGGCTCTTCTCAGACCAGGGCACGTTTGGAACCCTCGTAGCTTTAGTTTTAAGATACCGTTACTGATTATCACCATCATATTTTTATTTTTATGTAACTGGACGTCAATAAGTGTAGTGTACCTACCTAAATTGAATAAATATTTATGACTTACACAAAACAGTTTATTAACATTTGTATTGAAGCAATCGCCTTTGATTCAAGCTTCCCACAGTTACAATAACTTGGATTACTATATTAAAAACACAGCATCATAATGTCCTCCCGACCGAATTTCGGCCCTTGTGGCCGGTATACAGGTTGCTCCAAATAGTGACGTCCAAAGGAAAAATTATGATTCCTCGAACCTAGACCTATCAGAAAATACCCCATGTAAGTTCAGCGATTTTTGGTAGTTTTCGAGTTATAATTTTAAGTTTTTTTAGGTGATTTCTGAGGGAGTGAGTGTTAAATATTTTTCTTTTTATTTAGTGCTTTTTCCGATTTTTTTTTGTAAACATGCTTGCTATGCAGTGTAGGTACTACTTTGCATAAAATAATTACAATATTAACACTAACATAAGATGGAACATTTTTGGTCGTAAGTGAAAAGTTTACGTTAGACAGAGGTAGAGTCAAATTATCAACTTTAGATTAAAAATACTTAAACCTGTCTATGTCACTTCAGACTAATTTTAAAAACTTTTGGGGTTGGTAGATGATGCCCGCGACTTCGTCCGCGTGGATTAAGGTTTTTTGGTTCCCGCGGGAACTCCTTAATTTTCCGGGATATAAAGTAGCCTATGTCCTTCCCCCAGATATAACCTACCTCTATACCAAATTTCAGCAAAATCGGTTGAAAAGATGGGCCGGGAAAGCGTAGCAGACAGACAGACACACTTTCGCATTTAATATATTAGTATGGAATTAGTATGGATGGTGTCATTTTAGTTTAGAGATTGTGCTAGAATGACGATCTCCGTGGCGCAGTGTTGAGTGCTGTTGCCTTAACGTGCGGAGGTCCCGGGTTCGAACCCCGGCAGGGTCAATTTGGGAATTTATAATTTCTGAATTTTCCCTGGTCTGGCCTGGTGGGAGGCTTCGGCCGTGGCTAGTTACCACCCTATCAGCAAAGACGTGCGATAAAGCGTCCCGGTACGATGCCATGTAGAAACCGATTAGGGGTATGGGTTTAATATAACTGCCATACCCCTTAACAGGTTAGCCCGCAACCATCTTAGACTGCATCATCACTTACCATCAGGTGAGATCGCAGTCAAGGGCTAACTTGTAGTGGATTAAAAAAAAATAAAAAAAAGCCCCAATATCGTGTATTGTGGAGATTCCTGCAAGATACCTATGTCCAGCAGCTATGTCCATCAGTGGACTTACCTATAAGCGGGCAGCATGTCCTGAGTGACGTGCGTGACGTCATCGCCCTCCTTGTAGTCCAGAACGGTGTCCTCCTTGTCTATGGGCTGCGGCTTCTTCTCTTCTGCCTCCTTCCCTTCTCCATCTTCCTTCTTTGTTTCTTCTTCGTCTGTTGGCTCATTCTTGATTTCCGCGCCTTCGGTTTCGTTCTGTAAATTAGGTAACAAATTGAAATACTATCAAGTATGGAACTTTTGAAGATGGTGAAAGATAAATCAAGTCATATTTCATGACTATTGACTACCCACATTTATTAATTACTAGACTAGATGATGCCCGCGACTTCGTCTGCGTGGACTAAGGTTTTTATTCCCGCGGGAACTCTTTAATTTTCCGGGATAAAAAGTAGCCTCTGTGCTATTCCAGACCATAATCTATCTCTGTGCCAAATTTCATCCAGATCCGTTCAGCCGTTGGAGCGTGATTGAGTAACAAACATCCATCCATACATCCATCCAAACTTTCGCATTTATATTTATTTGATATTTGATTATTTGACTAGACTAGATGATGCCCGCGAATTCGTCTGCGTGGACTAAGGTTTTTATTCCCGCGGGAACTCTTTAATTTTCCGGGACAAAAAGTAGCCTATGTCCTTCCCCAGGATACAACCTATCCCTGTACCAAATTTCGTTCAAATCGGTCTATTCTCTCTCTCTCTGGGCTTTTCCGCACTTAAGCACAAAAGTGCCCGTTGTGCGTGAGACCTTTGGTGCGACTCCCCGCTGGATCACTCCAGCCAGCCGAGCTCACTCCAGAATCCAAGCAGGCCGCCCAGGTCGGCGAGGACTTCCGGGAGTGTTGCTGGGGAGCCAATGTAAGCTTCTCGTTGAGTGGTTACAGCACTACACTCGAGTAGTACGTGTCTTGGTATCGGTCTATTATCTATAGTATCTATCATAAGTGTTCAGATGACATACCTCTTGTCCCTCAGTAGTCTTTTCCTTGTCTCCCTCGGCGTCGCCATCTTTATCAGCGTCCTTGTCGCGTCGGTCGTTGCGTCGCGAGCGCTGTCTATCGTCGCGTAGGTACATTTGCTCCATGCTCAGAGTTGAGAACACCATCACTGAATCAAAGAAAGATGAACCTCAAAATCTAAAATTTAACTGGAATATATGTCAATCTGTCCTTAAACCAATCATAGTCCATCGACTAATCGTATAATGAAAAAAAAATGGAATATATTTGGCTTTTTAGGGTTCCGTAGCCAAATTTGGCAAAAACGGAACCCTTATAGATTCGTCATGTCTGTCTGTCTGTCTGTCTGTCTGTCCGTCCGTATGTCACAGCCACTTTTTTCCGAAACTATAAGAACTATACTGTTGAAACTTGGTAAGTAGATGTATTCTGTGAACCGCATTAAGATTTTCACACAAAAATAGAAAAAAAACATTAAATTTAGGGGGTCCCCATACTTAGAACTGAAACTCAAAAATTTCTTTTTCATCAAACCCATACGTGTGGGGTATCTATGGATAGGTCTTCAAAAATGATATTGAGGTTTCTAATATCATTTTTTTCTAAACTGAATAGTTTGCGCGAGAGACACTTCCAAAGTGGTAAAATGTTGGTCCCCCCCCCCGTAACTTCTAAAATAAGAGAATGATAAAACTAAAAAAAATATATGATGTACATTACCATGCAAACTTCCGCCGAAAATTGGTTTGAACGAGATCTAGTAAGTAGTTTTTTTTTAATAATTTAACTTACTACAGGTTTGTACGGAACCCTCGGTGCGCGAGTCCGACTCGCACTTGGCCGGTTTTTTCTATCCTAATCCTGCTAATTTTAAAGTACTTCGACTCATCTTGGTACACAGAGTGAGTGTGCTTGTAAATGTTTTGACTAGCTGATGCACGCGACTTTATCCGCGAGGACTGAAGTTTTCTTTTTTAGTTTTCCCGGATATAAGGTAACCTGTGTTATTCCAGTCTATAATCTATCTCTGTGTCAAATTTTATCCAGATCGCAATTGAGAAACAAACATCCATCCATCCAAACTTTCGCATTTATAATATTAGTATATATCCACCACCACCACTACAGCCCATTAACGTCCCCCACAGCTGGGAACAGTCCCCACTCTCATAGGAGAGAGGGAATTAGAGCTTAGACCCACCACACTGCTCCAATGAGCGTTGGCGGGCTAGTATAAATCTGTGTAGTTCAATAATAAAATAAATATCTAACTACCTTCAGGTTTTGGCTTGGAGATGTTAGTGTCTTGCTTGTCCTGTAACTGCCTCAGATGCTCGGCGGTCAGTCTGTGCTCGTCTAGCTCTATCCTTGTCGGCATCTCCTTGTGGCAGGACGTGCAAGCGGGATGGAGGTATTTCTTGAGCTTGCGGTGCCCAACGGTGGTGCGATGTATGGCGCCGTCCGCGGCGTACATATCGCACATGGCGCAATAGAAGTCGCGTAACGGCTGCTGTCCTGTCTTGCGTGTACGTTTCATTTCACGGATCTGTGTAGTTGTTAAATTGGTTAAAACGTTTGATGGAGTGACATCATAAATAAATCCTTTATTCGGTAGATTGTAGGAATACCAAAGAGGTGTTACAAGTAAAATAAAAACTAAGCCACAATCAGCCATACAATGGCATGCAAACATTCACTTTTATTATAATTAAACCTATGAATTAAACAATAATTATGACAATAACCTCAAAAAATGTCACTAAATTAAATTAGTATTATATTATATTATTTAACGAGCGATCCGCCCCGGCTTCGCACGGGTAGCACTAATAATCCTAATCTATATAATATAAACTATCCTATCTCTCAAGTTAGATCGAACTGCACATGGTGTGCGAATTTTATTATAATCGGTTAAGTGGTTTAGAAGTCCATTGAGGACAAACATTGTGACACGAGATTTATATATATATAGATTATAATATTATCATAATTTTTATTAAGGTTTTCTTCTACAAATGCAAAATTGTATGTTCCATTGATATTTATCTGTAAATAATTATTTTCTAGCCATTTTAATATTCTTACTATTTCAAATTCATTATTTCATGCTAAATATTTGTTATGTAGGCCGATCTTAAGCTCCTACAGTATAGAAGCAGTCAATTCCCTGTAACTGTTCCCCAATCTGCAATATTTAACATGCTACTTTATATTATGAGGAAGGATAGTCATCCAAATCTATAATTAATTATAAGTTGGCAACTTGTCACCAAATGTTAGTGATAATAATCACTCTCTCAAAAGTAATTGGCTAAATATTATGCAACTTTGGACATATTCAATTGCATCTCAAGAATACAAATAGAAATTAAATTACCTATATGAATTTATTTGTCTGAATAATAAATGTGAAAAGCCGCAGCATATCCAGTCAAGCAACACTGACGTAAAAATTTTGATGTAGTTAAATATTTAAATAACATAGGTAGTACAAGTACATAGTATTATAGGGTAGTATCGTTCGACTACCCTATACAACAAGGAGTTCTCTGATCTAGATCTATTTTGTAGCTCACTAAAAGGAATTAAAATTGCATGTATTAAAAAACTTATAATATAATCATGTGTCCTTAATTGTAATATTCTTGGTATTCATTGTGACTATATTGCAAAATTGTTAACACTACATAATTATAATATTTGTATTGTATGCCTTAGTATTAACTATATGACAAAAATGCTGTTCTATTGTTGTAATTCTAACTTTGTTTTCTGTTCTGCTCAATCTGTAACTTAAATGTGACTTATCTCTACTTTAGAAACTTTTCGGCACTGTTTGTCTACTATTCCTTTTAACATCCTGTAACCATTTAATTATTTCTGTAAGTAATGACTGTTTGTTGCCAAAAAAAAAAAAAAACTCATAGAATTACATCATCTTGAATACATTACAATTAATAGCATCAGGCTTTGTAGACCAGGGAACCGTAAAATTACCTACTCTTACAATGAGTCTATCATACAATGGATGGCTATGTCATGTTATTATGTAATTATATGATGCTCCATCAATTAAAATGTCTTTACCAAGTCTGTGATTAATTAATGGAACTTAAATAGCTCATTTAAGACAGCCTAATATGATTTAAATATGACCGCGTACTGGTAAGCGCAGTGTAGGACGACCTCCAGCTCGCTGGTCCGATGACCTAATGAAGGTGGCGGGAAGCGGGTGGATGAGGAAGGCGGAGGACCGTGTTTGGTGGCGCGCTCTTGAAAAGGCCTATGTCCAGCAGTGGATGCATACAGGCTGGCTGATGTATGGATGGATGGAATATGATTTTTCCTAAACTACAGTACCGAACCTAGTGGTCTTCGTAAACAGAGAATAATATCTTACCTTAAACTCCTGACGCATAGTATCCGCAGTCAGTGCGTAACTCTCAGCAGTCTTTTGCATCATGATAGCATGAGCCCTGCCGTTCAGATGGTTCTCAAACGACCTCCCGTCCCACATGCTCTTGTTACAGATGTGGCAACGCAACAGAGACTGACTGATGTCATCGTAACGGGTCTTAGGCGAGTCCTTCTTCTCTTCATTCTTCTCTGACTTGTCGCCTGTCTCATCGCTAGATAATACTTTGATAGTTAGCTTATTGTATAAGAGGATATGTAAGTCTATGGATTGAGCAGTATAACAACAGACTGGTTAGTTATCACATTTTTTAACCGTTTTTAATGAAAAAAAAAAATTTTTATTTCCATGTGAATAACTTTAATCTTTATTATTTGGTTTTAAAATATCCATTAAAAGATTATCTTATAAGTAAATTTACATTAAATTAAATGTAGATCAATGGTTGCTATGGGTGGATTTGGATTTCGTCTTTTCTCATAAAAACTAATCACTGTGGCCAATTCTGTATAACACAATCCCTAAACTAAACTAAAATGACAGCTTTAAATCTAGTTCTGTCCCTTTCCGCAGGAGCAGTATGCATATTAATGCTGCATGCATACTAATATTATAAATGGGAAAGTGTGTTTGTTTGTTGGTTTGTACTTCAATCACGCCGCAACGGAGCAACGGATCGACGTGATTTTTGGCATGGGTATAGTTGAGGAACTGGAGAGTGACATGGCTACTTTTTATCCCGGAAAATTAAGGAGTAAGAATCAAAAAACTTAAAACACGCGGACGGAGTCGCGGGCATCAGCTATTGCTTTAATACATTTTTAAAAAGTTAAGAGATTGTGCACTACAGAATCAACCTCATCTGAAAACATGTTGCAAATATCTAAAAAGCACACCCTAAAAGTAAAAAAAATATTCTTTTATTAGAGAATTTCAACAGAACTTAAACATAGACACGCCGTCTATGGTGAAGAAAGACTGTGACAAATAATTCCGTGCAGATTCCGTTTTGCAAAGAATTTCTACCCCTTTAGAAAAAAAGTAGGGGTAAAGTACGGAATTTTCAGAAATACATTAATGCCAATGCGGCTAAGGTCGCCGGTGAACGTAAGTTTTGCTGAAATTTCATTGAAGTTTCCGTGAAAGTTGCATTGAAATTGGGACTTTCTCGTTACAGTGGGATTGTAATTTTATTTCGGGATTTACGAAAGTCGGTGAGAGCACCGGAAGGAAGCTCCACGAGTTCCTTACCTCTCCTTGCTAGGTTTAGCCTTTGAATCGGCATCCTTTCTCGGGGTGCCCCTGTTTGGTTGCCTTTGCCCATCATTGGGTCTGAACGTCTTACGATTGTTGATACGCTCACCAGCGCGGTTATAATTTCCCGTACGCCGGAAATTACCCTGATTGCCCATCTAAAGGGAAATTTGAAACTTGTTAGTATGAAACTGCCATACATTATCGGCATCACGAAGTCTGATATTCGTATAGAGAAACCAACTTGGTTGTGTATTGGTCAAAATTGTACAGTAGACACCTGTAAACTCACACAAATACAAAACATTTAAATAATTTAATTGGAATTAAGGAAATTTAAAGAAGTCTTCAAACACTAAGAGTTCTTGCTGAGCTAGCTTTATTTAGACAAGAAATATTAATGAAGAATGTTAGTACAATTTGAATGATGTAGATAGAAGAAATAACAAGTTTATCAGTTCAATTTAATTTTAAAAACTTCAAAACAGATATTATCTATGTGAAGCCTGTGACTCAACAAAAACAATATTAGCATTTTTGATTGGAATATTAACTACATTTTCCCTATAATAGAGAATAGAGCTGTTAGAAATAAAACTTTTCATAAGGTAACCTTTCTGATATGTAGGTACAATCATCGTATAACTATTCAAAAGAGCTCACAAATAATCTTCACATTCAAAGAATAATTTGAACATTACAAGTTAATGATTCAATTACTTCTAAAGTTTCAGTTTAACAATTCAATTACTTCTAGAATTCTTCTAAAGAGGGTCTTGATGAATGAATAATGGGTGGATTTATGTAACAAAAGACTTACCCTATTAGGTATGTAACCTCGATCATACCGATTCATAGCAGGACCAAAGTCACGACGGATAGGCATGTCAAGGAGTGAAGGGACGGGGTTCTGACGAGGTTGGAGGAGGTTGATGAGGTTGCTGGCGAGAGCCAGGGTGGCTTCAGTGGGCCCTCCGAGGGGCAGTAAGTTGGGCAGATCACCGCCTGGGCCTCCGCCCTGCCAGGGGGAGACTCCTCCACGGAAGTTGTTGCCACGGTCGTTACGACCATAGTCCATACGGCGGCCGCCTCCTTGTGGTCTTCGGTTTGCCATTTCTATATTTAAAAAAACTTAATTGTAAGAGGTGCTAATTACCTACCTGGTACACAATTTGGCTAATTCTGCTGCTGTCACCTCTTAGATACTTATTTAAATTAACAGGTGTAAATGGGTGTAATAGGGTCAATGATTTATTAAATGGAGTAAGCAATTTTTTTATCTTTGTAGGTCGCCCGCCCTGGCAGCAGTGGTCCCTTTGACTTTTAGGTTTTTCTTGAAATGTAAGATGGTGTGAATTTTATTAGGTACCATTTTCAAGTTACTAAAATTACAGAGATGCCAGCCTAATTTTTACTAAATTAAATTAAGACGTGCTTACGTTGCGACAAACTTTAACGTGCCTTATCAACGTAAACCCAATATTTTAGACATAAAATTACTTACCGGTGGTTAGGTTAAGAATATGGCTCGAAGTTCTTCAGGATCTTCTTAGACTTCTTTATATTTACGCTTAAATTGATGTTTTAATTGGGTAATAAAATCGTGAGAAATAGGGCGACACAGAAAACCACCGCAGAAAATGGCCGATTTCGCTTTTCTTTTCGGCGTCATCATAGACTATAGAATAGAAGAATGGTACAAAGTAGGTACAAACTAAAAATACAGATTATAAAATTTAGGATAATCCACACTATCAACTTGAACCAATGATTCACATTTCACATCACACATCAGGGTGATCGACTCATAGATTAAAAATCCGACGAAAACAGGACCACGAGCACAGAGCACTTCACGAGCACGACCGTAGTTTCGTAGTAGAGAATCTCCGACGAACAGCTTCATTTCGGGGTCCTTCCGAACTTATTAGTTAATAGTCTGTGTCAGCAATCAACTTGTCAAGTTGTATTTTTATGTGTTGTACAAAAAGTAAATAATATTTTATGTTTTTATTACTAGCATATTGTTAAAAACGTTTAGAAAAATGTCTCAAGGCAAGATAATATTAATGGCATGTGGAAGCTTTAGCCCGCCGACGTTCATGCATTTGCGTATGTTTGGTATGTATTTTAAATTTTATTTCATTTAATTTTAATATTATCTACGCATTTTAACACCAATAAAAATGTAAAATATTATTATCTATTTGAAAAAAATAACCATATCGAATTTGCCATGCTTATTTAGTTAAATGAAATTTATTGATAATGTCTGTTTCCATGGTGTAAGCTAATGATATAGGTACCTACATCTTGGAGACAGACATTTTATACCTACAAGACAAACCTGCAGCGTTGCTCCCGAGGAATCTCGATAATCTTTATTCCTTCTTCCTCTAGCTCATCTATCTACTTCTGAGCAAAATTTCAGCTTTCTAGGTACAATGATTTGAGAGTTTTTGAGTGACTCGCAGACCAGGATGCGTTTGGAACGCTTGAAGTTTTAAAAGAAATTATCATCATAACTTCTCTAGTCCCTGTTAGATAATAAATTAGAATAGAATAGAGTAGAATAGAATAGAAAGTAAATATAATAGAATGTCAATAAATTAATGAATTATTTATTGACATTCAAAAATGCTGTGCTACCTTTTTAATAAATGACTATTTGAAACTTTGCTGATGCACTGTTGAGGGCAGTGGTCTTATAAATGTGAGGTCCCGGGTTGGATCCCCAGCAGTGTCAGTTTGGGAATTTATAATTTCTGTATTATCTCTGGTCTGGTCTGCTGAGAAGCTTTGGTTGTGGCTACTTACCACCCTACCCACAAAGAGTTGGGTATTTGACAACTAGTCAAATAAAGTATGACAGACACAATATCCATGTCCCCGGTTAGTTTTATGTTGAATAACCATTTTAAACTTATCCAACATTTTGACAAAATGACTGAGCCAATTTTCGCTTTAATGGGCATGCAAAAAATATCATTATTATTTCATACTTTACATTTCAGAGAATTATTTCATTCTTAACTGAAATATAAATCTTTACTTATGTAATATTTGCTTAACTATTTAGATAAGGTAGGGTCGATGTGCCGGATTTCGGCCTTTTAGTGCTCCCATCAACTTTAGGACATCAGAAAAAAATGTTACAACCTTAATATTGCTATGCTCATTATGTTAGATGAAAGCCCATATACTGGAGTTTCTTTTTTAGAAACTGTGTTGCGCTTGAAGCTATTAGTTATTTTTATTTTTTATTTAATCCGGAAAAACGCTAAAATTTCAGTTTTCGGCCTCAAATTTCAGTTTTCGGCCATCGGGTATTCTGTTTTCGGCCACTGGATTGTGATGGATTTAAAATGAATTTATAAGTTTAAAATTACATTAAAACGCTTTTTGTAAGTTCATCATTGTTTTATTATGTATCCAAATGTTATTAAAAGTCATAATCAACATAATTCAAGAAAGTTATATTACTTAATAAAAAACTTGGAACCTTTGTTACTCACGAATTACAACACCTTTAAAACCTATCAAATACGTTCCTATTTTTATGTTATTTTTGGAATAACAATCTTGGATAATTGTGCATAATAAATAAATAAATAAATAAATAAATAATGTTTGACTCGGTCAAAAACTCTGTAAGTTCCCTGAACTAGTCTGATCGATTCTTCTGTTACTCGTGCTCTGGCCTTATTTATTCTTAGCTTCTGGCCTTATTATTATAAATAATAACATAGGTACAATATGTAATGATACTTAGTTATCTTTAAAATAAAAACGTTAACTCAAAATTATTGTTGGCTTTAAACTTTGCTATTTTATGGTCGAAAACTATTACCGGTATTCAATTTTCACATGCTTTCTATACTATGCCGAAAACTGAGGTAGGTACTGTTTCTTCTATGTTGTGGTTTTCGGCCACCCCCAAAATGGTCTTCACTTTTAATTTATACTAACAAATTGACGGCCGAAAACTAATGGCGAGGGTTTTCACATCAGGTACAATAATAAAAGAAAGAGTCGTGACATATATCATTTCACCAATTGAATAAAAGAGACAAAAGCGTGGAAGACTTGATACGCCACATATCGGCCCCTAGGCCGAAAAACAAAGTTTTGAAGAAAATTTAATGTTAGATCGCGGCCCCCAACATTATTGTTGTTTTGTACAAAATATTCACATAATCATATTAAAAGTATGTTAATAAGTTATTTTAGAAGGGTATTACATGCCTATTAACATCATTCATTCACAAAAACAACAAAAAGCTTGCCTTGGAGTGAAACGCGCGGCACTATTTTTTTTCTAATTTCCGCAGGTTGCGTTACCTCCGATGCCCCCCGTCGAATTGTATAAATTCACTAAAATCACTCGAAGATGTTACCTGACCAAAATTGTTGTCAGATACAAAGCAATTATTTTCAAATGTCTGAATAAAGATTTCATTTGGAAATAGTATTTCTAAGCGATATTCTCGCAATTTTGCGGCACCGAGTACGCGTAAAGGCCGAAAACTGAAGGAGGCCGGCGAACCGGCATAACAACCCTAAGAGCAAAGATAGTAAATTTTATTGTCATCAATTCACACAGGTGTTCTTAATTGTTTTCAATGTCTTAGCCTCTATATTTAATTCATTTCATACAAAATCTACATTTATTACATTTTTTGTGTATAATCAATTACAATTTGTATTTATTTATTACAAATAATTTTTTATTAAGTAAGTAAGTAAAGAAAGTTCTCTCATAGGGTGTGTGGTTGCTTTCAGAAATAGCAAAAGACTACATTCATTCTTTGGGTATAGGAACCATTGTGGGTGGTATAGTTTCGCCGGTACATGATGCTTATGGGAAGAAAGACCTAGTAGCAGCACATCACAGGTAAGAAAATAATGTAGTAAATTCGGGGATAGTGGATATCCAACGACCTTAACAGGCTGTGGTATGCAGACTTTCCCCCTCTTTCTCTCCACATTTTTTAATGATTGTGAATCTCTCAGTATACTTTTGACAAATGTGGCCGATTCAATCCACCTCCTTGACAATAAAATTATGGACATATTCAACATATTTTTATTCTAATACTAGCTGATGCCTGCGACTTCGTCTGGGTGGAATAAGTTTTATTAATTCCCACAGGTTCTCCTTTATTTTCCGGGATAAATAGTAGCCTATGTCTATATCCAGGTCCTCAACTATACCCATGCAAAAATTCACGTCCATCCATTGCTCTGTTGTAGCGTGATTAAAGGACATACAAACACACTTTCGCATTTATAATATTAGTATGATACCTAGTTTTCGATAGAGAAAAATAGCAAGAAAAGAAACTCCGTTTTTCGTCGTTGTTATTCTTCAGTTACGTGGAAGGACCTGGGAACCCGCATTATTATCCCCTGCCATTATGTGATTAATGGCCGACGACCCGTCGTCGTAATCACGACCCTCAGCAATGAGGAATACGATGCAGAGAGAGAGATTCTTCAGTTAAGGCACGTTAAGGTTAACTTTGAGAATGTGTAGGTTTACAATGGGGCTGATTCTGTTTAACACAATCTCTAAACTAAACTAAAATGACAGCTTTAAATCTAGTTCTGTCCCTTTCCGTAGGGAGTATTATGAAAGGGTTTGCAATATTTGTAATGCTCTAATTTTAGTTTAGTTTAGAGATTGTGCACTACAGAATCGGCCCCATTATTTTACAATTTTAGGATAGCCATGCTCAAATTGGCTTTGAGATCATCCGGATGGATCAAAGTCTCCGAGTGGGAGACACAACAGTCTGGCTGGACACGGACTAAACTCTCACTGCAGTACCATCAGGTAATCATTTTTCACTCAATGGTACTGACATTGCGAAGGTCTTCGCATAATATACAGGCTCGACACTCCACAGCAAAGCATGAAGATGTCAGATTTATATTGTATTCCTTACTTTAATGCGAGCTGAGTCAAATACCGAAGTGGAGACGGCAAAGAGTGTGTGTGCTTTGGTTGTGTAGTGCTTAGTGTTACCTTTGTAGAGTAACTAGCTGATGTCGCGACTTCGTCCGCGTGGATGGAGGTTTTTTGGTTCCCGCGGGAACTCTTTAATTATTCATTAGGGTCGTCCTACTACAAACAATGTACTTATTAAAATAACTAGCGTTTGCCCGCGACTTTATCCGCGTGGAATTAGGTTCTTAAAAAAACTGTAAAAAACATAAAATTTTTCATTTTTCACCGAAAGCACAAATACCAAGTTTCATGGATATAACTTCCTAACTATTTAACTTCCTTGAGGGTGGAATTTCGAGAATTCTTTCCTTTGTACACCTCTAGGGTGCTCAAGGAATATTCTCTCGAAATTTCGAATTTCTACGTTCAGCCGTTTGGGCTGTAGGTTATCTGTCAGTCACTCAGGAGAAAGCCTTTTATAGATATTGATTTGTCTAATCAGGATTCATCAACGTTCCCTCCATTTAAAAAAAAATTAATATCGTAAGTTTCAAGTTTAGTTTTCGTTTGGTTGTATTATGTCCTGTATGGAAAAAGTTATCAGCGAATAAAGAAGGAAATTTCCATTTACATAATATTGAATACGAAAATAGCGTAACTGCATTCGTGACTCAGCCAATCGATAGAACGTCAAGGACAAACTTGAAGGCTGCGCCTAGGTCACATAAAGTTTCCGATTCAGGGCTAAATAGATTCGGTACGATGCCGTTAAGACGGCGGCGGAGGGTGAATTGCCTATACAAACGTAATACCAATATAATTTGTAATTCGAAAATATTTCCACCATATTATGCAATTATTTAGACTGAACTTGTGTTTATCTAGGTCCCTGGATAATAATGTTTTCAAAATACTTTCCCAAAATTAAATGTAAGCGCCATTGCGTTTCGCATATTTTTACGACATAAATGACATGTTTTCTTCGTATTTGTTTCATATACCAACCAACCAACCAACCAACCAACGATATCTTACGTACTAAATAATCAGGAACATAGCTTATATTGTCAAGTTACAAAATAACATCACGAAGTTAAAAACACAACAAGTTTTCATTCATCATTTTTGGTATTTACGGAACAAGACTAAATGTATATCAAATTCTGAACGCTCATATTGCTATCGCGCTTGCATGCGATCATGTGTCATCAGCCAAATAGAGATAGCAATATACCGGCAAATTTATATTTGCGGGTTGAATAGAAATTGCGAGTGGCGTTCGCCGGCCCCTTAAGGGGTTAAAGTATTCGGGGTAGTTTTTAATTAATACTTACTGCTTGTTTCTAGGAAACAATAAACAACTACCTCTCTCAGTGCAACAATACCACAAACGCTCCGAACTGGCTCCCAGACGATGTGTTGAACGTCAACAGTATAGACGAGCCGGACGACCTGATGCAGAAACTGAACGGGAATATAGACGACACGATCACTGTCAAGCTGCTGTGCGGCGCCGATTTGTTAGAATCCTTCGCTACGCCCGGACTCTGGTCGGACGAGGATGTAAGTATCATTATAACTATACATAATACCCGAATAAACTCACGTGTTCTGTCGGAAAAAACGACCTCCCCTCCACCTCAACCATCCCAGACGATGTATACGTCAACAGTAAAGACGAGCCCGATGACCTGATCCAGTAACTGAACGGGTATATAGACGACACGGTCACTGTCAAGCTACTGTGCGGCGCAGATTTTGTAGAATCTTTCGCTACGCCCGAACTCTGGTCGGACGAGGATGTATGTTCAATTAAATTTAGAGTTCGCTACGAAAGAGGGGGAAGTAAAGACGGATTGTCAAGCGAGGCAATTCTGAAATAACTACAACCAGTCTGCCAAGACTGCAGCGGCGACTAAAAAGAAAAACGCTCGAAAGTGTATTTATTCCTTGCCTGTTTTAATTTAACTAAAAATCCAAAAAATAAAAAGTTGTGTTGACATTTTTGGACACAAGCAATGCTTTCGATTTGGTTCATTATGATAGGCTTTGAGCAAAGCTTGAGAAATATGGTATGAGGGGTAAAAGATATGACCGTAAAGCTTCTAACGCTAAAGTAAACAGTGTACATTGTACAACAAAACTTAGAAAACGGTCCCTAAGATCTTCAATCTTCATGTAGTCCTGACAGTGGCGTTCCGCGAGGAAGCATTCTAGGTCTATTACTGTTTTTACTGTACATTTATGACCTGCATATGTAATATCTCACAATGATACAAATTATTTCTAAATTGAGTACAATTAGATACAAAAAGTTTTAAAAAACGCACTTGATTGATAAACTCCTCTTTTTAAATCTCAAAGCTACGAATTAAATTGGTTTTTTTAACTCTATTTTTAGTGAACCTCGGAGTATTTTGGCAGCGAAAGTATATAAATTTGTCAATGATTCTCTCAAATTGCTATAGATTTAGATTTAATCATAATTAGGCTTAATTTATGTAGCATGTAACGATAGGACTTACATAACACGTTGACTAATAGGTCACCTATAAAAGCCCTTTAAAAACTAGAAAAAAAAAGCTACGAAAGTTGCAAACGCCAGATTTGTTATTGCCATTTAAGTAAGAATGTCACTTTAAACTAAGTAGCACTATCAAAACTTTTAGAGCAACTAAATAAAAACTAAGAACAGATTATTATTTGAATAATAATGAGTAGGTACATTTTGTTTATTTTAATTTTCAGATAGAAACGATAGTGGGTCGTCATGGCTTAGTGGTGGTGTCCCGGGCGGGCAATGATCCCGGCCGGTTTATATACGAGTCGGACATGCTCTACAAACATAGGGTGAGGCATTGCTTTGTATTAATGAAATAAATTAGTACAACGAAAAGCCATTCCATTATAGTAAAAAGTATATGAGTATGTTATATTTTTGATATAAAAAATATATGAAAAATATATCATGTATAATATAATAAAATAGCTTGGATTTGACTTGCTCCAGCAGCTCCAATTATTTTATAGGGTTCCGGACCCATAATTCAAATAAACTTATTATAAGTGCTTTTGAATCGGCGAGTGAATCTACCACTGGTTCGGAATGGCATTCTTACCGAGAAGAATCATCAAGAAATTCTGTGGTTGCTCTTTTGAAAAAATAATAACTAGACAGTTGAAATTTTCACAGTGTGTGTTATTACACACACACTATTGCCGCTATAACAACAATTAATAAAAATTAAATTGAATTAAAAAATAAAGGGTGTGTATTACCCTTTATTTTTCAATTTAATTTAATTAGAAACAACATTTTTTTTAAATTAGTCAGTCAAAAGAACTGGCCGAATTTTTTAAGAACAGAATAGAATATGTTTTATTTGCTGATCCAACACATATTAGACAAAAAATTGGGACCGAGTATTTATAGCGCTACTGCGCGCGGCTAGCGTGCGTCGTCTGAGGGAGAACCTTTATTTTGCCAAAAATTACTTATTATTATTACAATGTCCTGTCTCTATGTTAATTTATACAATGCAACTTGCTTAGAAGTACTTATATTTACGTAAGCCTATAAATGATTTATTTCTATTTATTCTTTGCCTAATTACATATATCATAAACTTATGTCTATATAGTCAGTCGTGCACACTTTTTTTTCTCGAATTTCCAGAAAAACGTGATCCTAATGACGAACTACATCACCAACGAAGTGAGCTCGACCGTCTTAAGGCGGCTGCTGCGGCGCGGCGAGAGCGCCAAGTATCTGACGGACGACGCCGTGCTCGCGTACATACGACAGAACAGACTGTACGGATCCATGCCTTGTGTCACGTGAGTTACCTTGCTTTTTTTTTTTTAATTACTCGCTTTTGTAAATCATAGCGATTAGTCCCACATCTGACCCGGTGACAGTGTCGCTAGTAAGTATTAAAAAAAATCGTGATCCTAATGACGAACTACATCATCAACGAAGTAAGCTTGGCCTTGATGCCTTGTGTCACGTGAGTTACCTTGCTTTTTGAAGTAAAACTTCTTTACGCACGCTTGACTTGGGGAGTAAGCTGGTGAATGCGTGACGAGAGCGTTACCAAAAGTGTGATCGGGCAAGGCGAACGGAAGTTGAGAGGATAAGTTAGTGAAGATACATCCATATAGATGGAGCTAAAGAAGTTTTACTTCAGTCGTGTGGTCTAAAGCACACTCGTTTTTTTTTAATTACCCGTTTTTGTTAATTAGCGATTAGTCCCACAAACCCGGTGACAGCGCCGCGGCGTCCCTAGTAAATATTAATAATAAAATAAAAACTAAATAAGCATAAAAATTTGTTCCAATTTTGGCCACCGGACCAGACAAGTTGGACTATACGAAACTTAATTTTTTTTCGTTTTGTTTCGAGATTGATAACAATAGAAATTAGCCACATTATCTCCATGTATAAAATAAGATGACAAAATCTAACCAAAATAATTATTTCCACGCTGCCCGGATAAACAGTGAGTATAACATCCTAAACGAATTGATCGCGAACTACGACAAAAGATCGCCGCAAGACATCATTATGACGTCACCAGAGGAAACCAGCTTCAAAAACATACTAATCTCCATACGAGACAAACCTTCCATTATAGATGAAACTATAACAGTCAAGCGACCGAAGAAGTCAAACTTCTTATTACCGAGTCACACGGATTGTATAAGCCCCACTATGGATCCAAAACCGAAAATCGCTTACTTAGACAAAGTCCCATCTACCTACGTGCCAGGCAAAGCTGTGAAAATAGTCAGTGACGTCACAAGCCATGTTCTGAAAGACGAAAAGGTAAGCACAGCCGAAACAACCCACTGCTCTTTAGACAGTTATTTATCTAGAGATGAATATGATTTGTATAAACGTAGGGTAAGCGAGGGTAATATGGAACAAGTAACAAACGTTAAAGTTAGTAAGAAACGTTGTACTTCGTCTACTATAAGGAAATTAAGGCCTGATGATATAAAAAAGAGCAAATCCGAAGTGAGTAAGTTGTGCGATAAAGTTAAGAGTATGAAACTGAAAGAAAGCAGTCGCAATTATAAAACGAGGAGTTGCAATGATATAGTCAAATTGATATTGACTAAGCATGGTATACACGTAATAAGCGACACTGAGGCGATGGTTTAGTTTAGTATTTTGTGTGTAGGACATGATTTTCGAGTTTTTATTTCAGACTTCATATTGATGTGGATCTGTAGGGAGATGAGGTATGAAATAATTTGAAGTCTGAAATAAAATGAGGTCAAAAATAAGTTTAAGTCTGTATTATGATGAGGTCCGAAATAACTTCAGGTCTGTAAAGAAGATGATGGAAGTCTGATGTAATGAGATGACGTGTGTATTTATCAGTTTATTGAACACTTTAATAAAATTGTCAAAAAAGTGAAATATTAAAAAAATATTGTGAGGTATGAAATAATTTGTGGTTTATAAGTATGACGGTGTCAAAATATAATGAGGTGTGAAATAATTAAAGGTGAATGTCCAGCGGAGGGTGAATTGCTCATACAAACGTAATACCAAAAGAATTAGTAATTCGAGCATATTTCCTCCATATTATGCGATTATTAAGATTTAACTTGTATTTATCTAGGTCCCTGGATAATTATTTTTTCAAAATACTTTCCAAAAATTAAATGTAAGCACATTGCGTTTTGCATGTTTTTACGACATAAACGACATGTTTTCTCCTTATAATTGTTTCATATTAAAACCAACGATATCTCACGTACTAATTGATCAGGAACATAGCCTATATTGTCAAGTTACAGAATAACAACTCGAAGTTAAAAACACAACAATTTTACATTCATCATTTTTGGTATTCACGGAACAAGACTAAATGTATAACAAATTCTGTACGCTCATATTGCTATCGCGCTTGCACGCGATCATGTGTCATCAGCCAAATAGGGATAGCAATATACCGGCAAATTTATATTTGCGGTTCGAGTAGAAGTTGCGAGCGGTGTTCGCCGGCCTCTTAAGGTGAGGTCTGAAATAATGAGATGAGATGTGAAAGTATTTTACACGTTATAAGCGACACTAAAGCGATGGTTTAGTGTAGTTTTCTGTTTGTACTGAACCTTATATTGGAGTTGAAATTAAGTCACGCGTCATTTTGGAATGGAATCTTAATATTGTAATTTACGTTTTCTAACCAGGAGAAAGTGACGTCACGAATAATTCTTAAACATAGGTGTGGGAAAGAGAACCAGGAGAAAGTGACGTCACGAATAATTCTTAAACATAGGTGTGGGAAAGAGTTTGGTCTAGAGTAAATGAATGGCGTCACTTATCACAGTATTAAATTGAAAGATGTTGAAATGAAACCTAAAATACCTCAAAATTTCACTTGTTGTAATTGTAAGATGAGATAAAAATGTACCCAATGAATGATGATTTTGATGAGGTACATTGTACGTAATAGTTTATTGTTAGTAATAAAATGAGGTGTGATTTAGATGAAAAAAAAAAATAAGGTGTGATTTAGATGAAGAAAAAAATTTGTTATGTGTAGGCAAGTTACGAGGGTCTTATGTACTTGTACCTACTAAACTATCAAAATTCATACTTAATATTATAAATGCGAAAGTGTGTCTGTCTGTCTGCTACGCTTTCATGGCCCATCTGTTCAACCGATTTTGATAAAATTTGGTACAGGGATAGGTTGTATCCCGGGGAAGAACACAGACCTATTTTTATCCCGGAGAATTCAAAAGTTCCTGCGGGAATCTAAAACCCTTAATCCACGCGGACGAAGTCGCGGGCATCATGTAGTAATTACTAAACTGACATCACAAAACAAGTAAAATGATGAAAATTTTTGAGAGGATGAAGAGAGGCAGTTGAAGTAATCCGATATGAGAATAAAAAGAGGTTTGAAGTATGAAATTTATGAATGAGGTTAGTTGTTGACAAAATGATTGCTGCGGTCTTATATAAGTATAGTGTATAAGAACTATGATGAAACTTTCTAGCTGTAGGTACTTATTTCCTTATGGTATTTAAGTTGCCCTTCTGTAATTACTGTCTTCCATGTTAATAAATAACCTTTCGTTAGTTACTTAAAATATCATGACGTGGAATGTTGAGTCATGAGTTATGACGTCATGTCATGATACTCGCGTGTGTAGCGCAATACGTTTTATATATGATTTAGTTTATAGTTAACAGTAGTGCTATTAAGTATAAATTACTTAAGTTATCAGCCAAATTAGTTAATTCATTAAATCTTATAAAATTTCTTGTATATTGTAATTTTTTGAATAGCGTTTACCCAACTTCGTAAATAATATTTTATTATGTTACATAAACTATTTATATAGTTTGGTATCATCTTGTATCTAAACTAATATTATAAAGAGGAAAGATTTGTTTGTTTGTTTGTAATGGATAATCTCAAAAACTACTCAACCGATTTTAAAAATTCTTTCACCTGTAGAAAGCTACATTATCAGCGAGTGACATAGGCTATATTTTATTTTCAAAAAATTAGAGATCCTTATGAAAATTGCAATTATGTGAACTAAGTTGGAAGAAATCCTCTCTTCTGAGAGCTTACGTGGCGTGTGCTGCGTAAATAGTTACAAGTTACACGAAAACAATGTATGGTGGAATTGTTCCTCTCAAAAAGTTCTAAAAAAAAGTCGGCGATAGCATACATCTATCTTTAAAGGTTGACTCACAATAACCATTTTTATAGCTATATTGGGTATAGACTATTAGGATTATTTAGTGCTACCCGTGCGAAGCCGGGCCGGATCGCTAGTTGATTTATATATTTAGAAAAGTATATTTTTAAAGTTTACGAACTTGAATTGTTACTTTTAGTTTTTGTTTTATATTTAAACAATGGTATAGAACGGGGTAAAACGAAACATCGCAGCGTACTTTCATGTAATAACTTATATTATTATATTAGGTACATATTATAATATTATTATTGAGGCTTAGTGAAAATTCGAATACTTTTTACCGATTTTCATGAATAACCTTAGAATTTATATGTCAATTCGTGTATATATTTATAAATTAAGTAGGTATTTTAGGTAGGTATTCGTGTATGTATTTAAGGTAAATGTATTTCTTAAAAGCATTTATATTAATAAAATACTAGTTGATGCGCGTGTATGCATGTAATTCGATTTTTAAGATCCCGTTAGAATTTTTAAACGTAAAAGAGAGAATCTACCCATATATTCACAAGTTTCTAGCGTTGATTCCAAACTTAAACTGGTAAAAAAAAGTATAAATTTCAATCATATAAAATGCTTTGATTTTTTTTAATTAATCATAACAAATGTTCTAATATGTATGCTGTTTTTGAATATTTGAATATAGAGAAATAAGCAGTTCATCTGCATCAAAGAATTTACATATAATGTAGTATAATGTAAGTTTCCAAAATAAATTTTCTATTAAATATGTCAAGAACCTAACCTTATAATCTTAATAAAACTCATAGATTAAATTGTTTAAAAAAATTAATTAAAAATACTAATTAATATGTAAGTACTTAACTATGATCGAATTATTATTTTTGAGTATTATAGATATTGTAGTTTTGAATAGGTTTTACTTAATTAAAAAAAAGACATAAATTGTAATACTTATTTGTGTTTATTAGAAAACAAAACAATATTGTGACCTAATTAAACAAAAATTATAACGAAACTTTATAATATTAAACTAATATTTAAATTATCTAATATATTAACCAAAATAAATCTTTATAATCTTAAATTACAAAAATATAAATAAGTAATAATGTACAAAAAGTGATAATTTGGTTGTACACCAAATCAACTAATTTAGTTATACAATTTAGTAATATGTAACTAAATTGACATGATTAGAAATAGCGGATAGTATGCCATTTTCTCAGTGAATTTAAGTTATCGTTTAGTTTAATTTTCGTGTACAATCGAATTATACACTAATAAGTTTGAAAAATTAGTTCAACTGTATATGTTTATCTTGTATATATATATATATATTATTTACTGTGAAAATATCTTCCCTTAAATCATATGCTAAATGTGATTATTTAATTATTTCTGTGATATGTTAAAAGTCTTCGAAATATTGTGCCAACAAAATATAATCTCGCACAAAAACGTAGCCAAATTTATTTAAAACGGAAAAAAATAACTAATACTAATTATAAATGTTGATGTTTATTAGTTTAGTTGAGATATTATTGTTAGTTTATTATACTTATGTTAGTTTAGTAGTAATATGAGTATAGTAATTTTACTGAAGAATAAATTCAAATTATCTTTTCCAAAGAGAGATTTGTGAATTTAAATGAAATTTTGAAAAGTCTTTGATATTATTGTTAGTTTATTATACTTATGTTAGTTTAGTAGTAATATGAGTATAGTAATTTACTGAAGAATAAATTCAAATTATCTTTTCCAAAGAGAGATTTGTGAATTTAAATGAAATTTTGAAAAGTCTTTGATAAAGTAATTAAGCAACTATTAATATGAAAAACTAACTTTAGTTGAACAAAGAAGGTAATTTGAAAAGTTTAATAATATATTTAAAAAAAAAAAAATTTAAATGTTGTTTTCACAATTTTAGTGTTAATTAGTTTCTAATGTCTGTTTTTAACTATTTATTGTTATTTTTACGAATTGTAGTAAAGCTTCTATGGAAATAAAAATTGTAGCGGAAAACCGGTTTTTTAATTGATTGTTGTATTGTTTGGGATCCCTTTTATTTTGTTTTCCATTGAGGCTTTACTTTTTCGACGTTGTTAGTAGGTATTTAGTTTTTCTTTTCAGTTTTGAAGAAGTTATAAAAAGCATTTATATTTTTTTATCTCGAATGAATAACATTTCATCAAAATTGGTTCATTAATTGGTGAAAAAATTGTAATTTTACAAAGCTAGTAATATTCTCTAGGAGTATAATAATAATTTAGATTGCAAATGAAGATTTAAGCTTTAAAAATGTTTATTTTCAAAGTCTACCTATTTTGTTTTACGTAATGTTTGTATTCGTAGGTAGGTACCTATCTCTTTACATGGTGTGTAAACACAATTTTAACCCGTAAAAAGTAACTCCTAAATCTGACGTTATATATGGACTTACGGCGCGAAATCTATTACTAATATTATATATGCGGAAGTTTGGATGGATGGATGGATGGATGTTTGTTACCAATCACGCCAGAACGGCTGAACGGATTTGGATGAAAGGACTTGTCCAAAATTGGGCCTTGAACATGAACCAAGATGATTTTAATACACGTGAATAGAGATCCTAAAATATGGCTTTTAGAATAATTTACACATTTTTAAAGAACCCCAATTTGGAGAAAAATATATTTTTATTTTGTGGCTTTTTTAGATCTTTGTCTGAATCTTATCAACAGTTTAAAAAAAAACTTGTTTTTTTTTGTCACTTACGTCATTGGGTGATTGTCAAATGTCACTGTCAGTTTTGTTTATCTTAATTTATTGGTGATTTATTGTTGTATAATAATTATTTTACGAATGACTCAAATACTCAATTATTATTTATTAATCTTATAATGTTGTATGTACTACATAAGTAGTGGAAAATGGGTAGTTTATGGAAATGGAACATTAATAATCATAATTAATGCGCATTACCCAAGTTTTAGTGTTGCCATCCATCGAAAAATATTTTCTACAAACGATATTTTTCATAATTAATTTTTAAAAAAATGGGGTTTTGAAAAATTATTATTTAAATGGCGTTTAATGTTATATTTTTTTCTCTTTCACGTGATGGCAGTTTGGTTCTGGTTCATTGACACTCAGAATAAAAAACCACCCTCCATACTGAACTGGGACATGTCCTTTGGCACAGAGATAGATTAGTCACTGGTACCGTCTAGTATTTGTTAAATAACTGTGTCAGAGTTATTTGCTGAGTACCTATAGCTAATCCGTTGTCCTAGGTGAGCGACAGAAGCGACGCGACGCGATACGACGCCATAGAAAATGACAAACTTGTCTACGCGACGACGTAGGACACGTGAAGGGTCAGCTACTATACACTACTAGATACTACTAGATACTATATACAGTATCAAAATGCTGTCGCGTCGCGTCGTATCGAGTCGCGTTTGTCGCTCACGTAGGACAACGGGTAAAAGAAACCTCTCTTGGCACCTATGATTGACTTTGATTTTTTCACTAGCTGATGCCCGCGACTTCGTCCGCGTGGATTGAGGTTTTTCGGTTCCCGCGGGAACTCTTTAATTTTCCGGGATAAAAAGTATCCTATGTGCTATTCCAGACTATAATCTATCTCTATGCCAAATTTCATCCAGATCCGTTCAGCCGTTGGAGAGTGATTGAGTAACATACATACATCCATACATCCATCCAAACTTTCGCATTTATAATATTTATTTGATTTTTTTAATGAAAAAATTAAAGTTAAAGTGAAATTCGTTATTAAGCCATTATGCCAGTTAAATAGGTATTTATCAGTTTAGTACTTACGCGGGTTATATAAACTGGGTTCATGCACCATTCGATTATTGTAGTTTGGTTTTCCTGCAACCAACTGTACAATCCTCCTTCCTTTATGGAATGTTTTACCCCGTTTGAAGGTGGTTTCAGACCGGCGAAGCGAGACGAGAATTAAAATTTGTGTGTAAAAACTTCAACGTCCCGCCCATCTTTGGTGTTATAGTTCTGGATACGCGAGGACGTGCGAGTCGAGTATTAGATTGTTGATACAACATTAAACCATAATGCTGCATGAATAGAGAATTTATTCCTTTGGGTACGCGAGCCATCGGAGTCGCGCGCGGTCTCTTTCCGTCGCGCGCTTTCAATCTATCTCCGTCCCATTCACTTTTCGCCTCCCTTCGCCGGTGTGAAAGTCCCTGCGAGTTTTTAATAGGGATGATGCCTATGTCAAAAATAAATTATTTCTTACTGATTATTAAATAGAGGGTCTTCCAAAAGACCTAAAATGCATCCTCGGTAAGTTTTAAGTTTGATAACCATTTAATTTTAAACTATATAGATTTAAAGAAAAATCGTTGAAATTTTATGACGTCACAACTATGTAGAAACCGACTAGGCGTATGGGTTAAATATAACTGCTATACCCTAACGGATTAGCCCGCTACCATCTTACACTGCATCATCAGGTGAGATCGCAGTCAAAGGCTAACTTTTAGTGGAATAAAAAATAAAAAAACTACATATTGTATTTCATACAACTTTCATACTAGAAGCGCGTTTTTAAGTTTTGATAAAGAGTTGCTGATTTGATTGAGTTATCATCCCTATTGACGCCCAAAATGTCCACGTCTCGCCTCGCCGGTCTGAAACCACCTTAACACCTTTTAGGAATATCTTACCCCTCACCTTTTGTAGAGCAAGATCCCGCGACGATCAGACCTTCGTTATTTTATTAAAGCTGAACCCTGTTGTTTTATAATTTAAGAGTGTCTGACAGGGGGTTGCAATCGTACTAAGTGTCTGACAATGAACAACGTGGTTTCTAATATTATTCCAAAGAAATATATAAAAAAACGGAGCTCAATACTTCAATGAATTTGAGGTGCCACCTTTTCTACCTGATACCTTCCAAAGCAACCGCGATCCAAACTTCATAGTATGGGATCGTATACCTCTATAAGAGACATACATAGAAAAACTTTCAGCTTTAATAAAATAACGAAGGTCTGATCGTCGCGGGATCTTGGACCATTAGGAATGTCTTACCCCTCACCTTTTAGGAATGTTTTTCCCCTCTTGCCCGTTACCCCTAAATTGTGTCGTGTTAAGTAGTGTGTTTGTGTGTGTATAGGGAGGCGGCTGCCCGCTCTAGCTGACATGCTGCGCGCCCGGCTCTGCCGCCGACCGCGCGCCGCTGTGACGCGATACTACATGATACAACAGTGGCGTGCACAGGTTTTGAAGCTAGGGTAGGCATTAGGTAATCAGAACACCTATTTATTAACTGTTTTGATGAAAAATGAGCCCATTTGGGTAAGCAGTGCTTATACGCCTGTATGAACTGCACGCCACTGTGATACAAACTATACTTTACTTGGATTTCAACACAAAGCTGTGGCTTATAGTGCTATAATGTGTTTTTCACGACAGAAGTCTTGTCGCAATTATTGGATCGAATCTTGGACGAATTAACCACGGCACGCGTGATATCGACCATATTCGCCCTATACCCCTCTAGCCGCGAACTGGACGGTTTCGCCATTAATTATCATATTGTGTTGCCATAGTGATAGACTTTTTCATGCAGCTAGTGTCAATAATTGGTCAGAAAAATTACAAGGCGCTCTCCCCTCGCCCCGCAAAAGTTTCATACATTTCTAACGTTTCCTATCCCGTGTTTATTTCATCCAAGGATCGAATACATTATACACACAATGTGTACAATTCTGTTCTACCCACAATCTTGGTAAACTATAATGTCACATCTAAATATGCCTTCCCTTTCATAAATCATATTACAGAAATTCTGCAGAAAGGGATAGCCAAACATTTAGAGCTGTCCTTTTAATTTAGAGGTTGTGTACAACAGAATTAGCCACATTGGGGCTATCTAAACTAAGATGACAGCATTAAAAATATTGCTAACCTTTTCATAATACTCCCTGCGGAAAGGGACAACAAGATAAGCTGTCATTTTAGTTTAGTTTAGAGATTGCGTTAATTATACAGAATTGGCCTCTATGTGTACAATTCTGCTGTACCCACAACATTGGTAAACAATGCCACATCTAAATACATTGCTATTCCTTTCATAATACACTCAGCAGAAAGGTATCTAAATAATTAAACCAAAACCATGACAAATTAAATAAATAAGTTAAAAGAGAAGGTTCATTTTTGGTGGACTCTTTGTACACTCTGCCATGAATAGAGGAAAATACATAGATTGTATTAAAAATATAATAATTTAGATAGTAAATAACGAGAGAAAAAATAAAAATGTATTTCAAGTTTTCGGTACGTTTCCAAGATGGCAACCTTCAGCCATAAAGAAGGTAGTAGGCGCGAAATGTATCAAATGTCATTTCTGACTGACTGTCAAAACGTGTTTTTCTTTTGAAAACGCAAAAAATATGAATCCGCCATTGTTACCCACTCATGTTTAGTGTTGCCTATCGTGGAAAGATTAAATATATTCACCACTGAAATTACGACGAATTCGTAGATTTGAACGATCAAAACTGGTCTGGATTTTTTTTTTCTTTTATTTCTCTACTTGTAAAAGGACCGGTCCCACGCCCCATACAAATCTGAACCGTCTCCTTTGTTATGGTTTTGGCCAGTAAACTAGTTTTAATTTTACCTTTATTTCATCTACTCACTAGGAAAGTAGATGTTACTAACTGCTTGATATGTTATGTGATAGTAGAGTGATATAATTTAAAAGTTAGGAATAAGATTTGCATTTTATTTGGAGCAGACTTTACAACCGGCCAATAATTGTCAACCCGCGCATCATTTTGACAGTTTTTGTGTTGCAAATCTGTCTAAATGTTTATTCAAAAGATTTTATTTGGCAATTGAAAAATTGGCTCTGTTTTATTTTACCGTACCTACTTGTCTATAGGATTAAGTTAAGGTTTGGACATACAATCCGCGACGCAAACGTGTACCTACAATGTAGTACCTAAAAGGTATACTTAAATGTGTAATGTGTAGTCTATATTCCCTTACTCAAAAGGGAAACAAGTAGTTAAAAAGTTCCTGCGATATTTTTGAAGTGAAAACTTCTTTAGCCGCGTTGAGCACTTTTTGGTAGGGGGTAAACTTGTGGATTCGCGTCACCGTCACCGACATGCTCGCGTTGTTACTAATACAAAAGGTCTTAAATATAAATATACTACATTCGTAATTAAACTTTAATCCCTTAGTTTTAAGCATGGAACAGAAAGAACAGTGTTCCGTGGTTTTAAGTATTATATTTTTTTTAAAAAATATTATTTTGAATATTCGTTTTCACTTCTATCGGCAGTCCCTATGACCAGTCCCAATTTTTTTATTCGCTTTACAAATCGTACACGCCTACGCGCGCATTTAATGACATGTTTTACCGTACAATTACTTCACTGTAGTCACATTTTGTGTGTCTAACCCTTAACAAAAACAAATCGCAAGACAAAAATGTACCTACTTAGTATTCATTATACGTATTACGTAGTCATTCCTGTTTAGGTATTAATAATGATTTATTTATTTTAAAGAAGTTCCTATATTGAATGTTTCTTATAGGTACTCCATCTTATTTATTTGCTATTTGGAAACATCTGAGATATTACAAATTCTAATTTATTTGGATATAAATGTTTATTAGTAAATTATAGTTGTTTTGTTTAATAGATTTCTTTATTTTTTATTCTTACTGTTTCTCCATTGGCATGGTAAAGTTACGAAGAATGCATGATTATAGAGTTTTCTTGTGTAAATAAAAAATGTTTTTAAAATACATAAGTAAATCAGGATCATATAGATTGCTTCAAAAACAATTAATGCTATATTTATTATAAAGTGTGACAATTTCTTACTGTTCTTAACACACGCTAAATATCCTATTAGACCTACTACAAATTGGCTATAGTCAATGTATTCTCGAAAATAATATAGGTAAACAAGCAAAATAATAATATGTAAGCAATTAAAAAATATCGTAAACCTATGGTTTGTCTAATTTAGAATGATATTTTGACAGATGAGAGGTGTATAGCAATAGTGAAGGGCTAGAGTGAGACATACTGAAGCAGTACAATGCAAACCACATCTGCCAAAATTATCATTCTAAATTAGACAAACCATAGACGTAATACATAAAACGTCTCAAAAATATTTTGTTATTTATTTTAAGTACCTAGGTATTTAGGTTTCATATGCCATGTTTTCTTTAAAATTAAAATCAATGTAGGTAACTGATTTTTAGCAATGCATAAGGCTGTTGCCATTTTCAATACAAATGTTATCATTCAAGTCATTAAAAATTTAATTCAGAATACTTGGTCAATTTTTTTTTTAAATTTCCTACTTCTATGTATTTAATCCTTTGTTTTACTAAAATAAATTCTTTGGTCTGAGGGCTGGTAGTCTAGGCAATGGGGCGGTCGGTTGTATGGAGACCCCCACATTGAATCCTCAGTCGATGAAACTTGGCAGGGTTTTAGTATTGGATGATCCAAAACTTACACAAAAATATCCACCAAAAAAAAAACCAGAAGTTAGGTTTTTATACCTAAAAGTACAAATAGCTTAATATTTTGAACTGAATAATATCTCGCTCCATTTTTTTTTTACCAAACTAATTAATAGCCTTATTATGAGGTACTCGATAAAAATCCAAAACATTATTTAAACGGACCTATTTTTTTTTTAAAGTGGTTTCCTTTTTTTGTCCGTAATTTCGGCAAAAAAATTGCTCATTCAATTTTTTATTTTCACATGTCCTTAAAATGCTGTTTAGCATAACATATTAAAAAATCCAACAAAATATTTATACCAAAATCAATTTATCTCACTTCAAATTAAAATTATTTATAACTCGGTATGGAAAACTTCTCATACCTATTTCTTTTCTTTATTATAGTAAGTAGGCAAATTTACACTCAAAACCTAAATATCCAACAAAATATCCATGCAAAACACCGAATTAAACCGAACGTATGAAAACTAAACTGCGCTTACGCGATAATGTATCTTAATCCTTCTTTTATTGGGTATAGTTTAGCGTGTGCGAGCGAAGCGTTGAAATCACAATCATAACATCATAATCATACTATTATGCCGGCTCTTCACGTTGGGCGAGTGTAGGCGAGCGGCGGCGAGCGCCAGTGTGAAGAAGGCCCGCTCGGGTCGTCTCGTGCGCTCTCGCCTCGCCTCGCCGCCGCTCGCTTTGATGGGCGGTTTTTCGACGAAAGATCAAAGTGACGAGTGGCCAGCGCGAGCGGCCCTTCCATACGCTCGTGTCGTCAGTGTTCAGGAGTGCGCACGGACAAAATTCAAAGTCCTGACTGACTGACTGACTTATATATCAACGCACAGGCTAAACCGCTGGGGTTAGAAACTTGAAATTATGACAGTAGGTTCCTTTTGTGACGTAGGCGCTCAATAAGGAAGGATTTTGCAAAATTCCACCCCTAAGGGGGTGAAATAGGGGGTTCAAGTTTGTATAAAAGTCAGTCATTTCTCAAGTTATATCCATGAAACTTGGTATACGAGCTACCAGTTAAAAATAAAGAAATTCGTGTTTCACAGTTTTTGAAAATTCTACTCCCGAAGGGGTGTAATAGGGGATGAAAGATTGTATGAAAGTCCATAATTTCTCAAGACATTAAGTATATCAACGAAACTTGGTATTTTGGCTTAAAGTAAAAAATAAAGAAATACGTGTGTCACAGTTTTTCAAAATTCTACCCCCAAAGGGGTAAAATAGGGGTTGAAATTTTGTACGAAAGTCATTCATTTCTCAAGTTATAGCCAGGAAACTTAGCATTTGGGCTTTCGGTTAGATATGAAGAAGTATATGTATTTCAAATTTTTTTTGTGCAATAGGTATGCACATAATTATAATTTATAATGAGTAAGCGCGCACAAAGCTGTTGCAGCAGCGACTTTTTCAGTGTCAACCTGCATCTTCGACGGTTTGCCGGCAACTAAGGTACCCGAGCGTGTGGAGAGGTACTTCTCGCCTCGGCAGCACTCGCCGAGTGCCGCGCCCGAGCGCCTCGTCCCAGCGTGAAGTGCTAGCATTACTCCAGTGTGGATACTACGGGTGGATATGGTTGTCGTCACTCGTTAGCACTTACTGTCTTCTACAATGCAATAATAGCAGGCACTGGGCAGCACATCAGGTTTTACATTAGGGCTGCGATATTTTCGCACTGCCGGCCGCCCCTATTTCTATGGCGCGTTAATTAATTTCCATGATATCTTCTAAGATATTCATCTGAATCAAATGGTGTAAAGGGCGAATTTGGTCTATATTAAATACTTGAGATGACTAACCATTTTATTTTGATATGGATTAATACAATGTCAGGAAAAACACATTCGAAAGAATCAGTTGAGTAGTTTTTGAGTTTATCCATAACAAACAAACAAACAAACAAACAAACAAATCTTTCCTCTTTATAATATTAGTTTAGATAAGCAATATAGCATTACAGAAGATAAATTCAACATTAATAAAAACCACTAACTGTAACGACTTACCTTCAAGGTATATTTCCATAGTTTAATTAAGGGCCCATAAAAAATCTTATTTTTGAGCTTTGTTTGAATAAATATTTGTTTCTGGTTATCCTTAACACAGATCTAAAAAATCTAGCTAGGATAGCCAGTTCTTGATCTTGCAACATTTTATCTAGGTACATTTTTTGATGTAAGCACAATAATATTGTAAATCTTCAAATAGTTCCAAGATCAATTATAATGTATCGATAGTAATGATTGAAAATAAACGATTTATTTATTTATTATTATTATTATTATTTAATTGATTTCTTCTCATTACTTCTAGGATTTGAGAAAATGTACTAATTATATTATGTTTAAGTTGGTATTTTGCACGCCAGAAATTGGCAAACTGCATAAAGCCTTATTACTGTAAACATATTTAGACTTTTATTGTAATTTGTAAGTATATATATAATTATATATAATAAATGAATTGTACGCCATACGCCAATTTAAGTCACTGGGCTGCTGGGCATATTCAAAAATGCAGTTAAGAACCATTATCTTGCAAACTAAAGGCAACAAAAATTATTCTTTAAGCTGAGTCGAAATAAATATATTATAATACTTTTCAAAATTAACCCATACCTAATAAAATACACAATCAATTAGTTTAGATATCGATAGTAACATTTCTTGCCATGTAAATAATAACTAAGCATGATAAATCAAGTATGGTAACAATAACTATACATTGAGAAATTAAAAGAAGTCAGTAATATACTTAATTTTTATTATGTTTTAAATTTAACTTATAATAATTTCGCTTCCATGTAAAGAAAATGTAAAAGTAACGCAATCCAAAATATGGCCCTTACGTTTATCAAATAAATATTAGAATCACCAGAAATATGCAGCAAAATGGAAGTTATCCTCAACATGGCACTTCGGAAATTATCCTCAAAATGGCGGCACTGTTCATGCTTGGTCTACTTGCCGGCAGTCTTCTTGAACATTAGATGACGTTGTAGTAATTTGACGTGACGGTGACGTTAGTGGGCGTAATTTTGCGCATTGTAAATTCAACCGTCGTGTCCCGCACTTAGGATCTAAAATTCGCTTGTGCGAAATCAAGGTAATTTCCTCAAGAAGTTTAGTGTGAAAGCCAGCAAAGCTCTTGTTGCACAAAATACAAAATTCTTCCATAACGATACCGCGTTTCAACAACTAAAGAAGTTGAACGCGTTTCAAGAACTGTTAGTGAAGATTTTATTTGAAGTAGAATAAACAAATACGTGATGTGACACACATATTTTTAAATACGTTCATTCTAAATATGAATATTACGAATACAAATTAACAAGGAGTTTCTATGTCTTCCTAATACACCCCCGTAAGTATTCACATCTTATTCACATATCAATAGGTACAGTATTCCTATCAGATGTAGAACACATTACAAAAGTCCTAAATTTATCCATACTAAATGCGAAAGTATGTTTGTTTGTTGGTTGGTTGGTTTATCCTTCAATCACGCTTCAACGGTGCAACGGATCGACGTGATCTACCTTTTTGTTCCAAGAAAGTTAACAGTTCCTGTGGGATCTCATGCTGATTTTTACGTATTTTGGATTCAATCATACGGCAACGAAATAACAATTCGACGTGATTTTTTAGGACCAGGAAAGTAACATGGGCTACCTTTGTCCTGGACAAACTAATAGTACCCGCAGGATAACATAACGTCACTTATCACGTATTTGTCCTTCAATCGTGCCACCCAAAAGCTACTCATTAACGTGATTTTTGCATGGATAGAACTGAAGATTTGGTAATTAATATGGGCTTCATTTAATCCCAGAAAATGTATGGTTCCTGTTGGAGAGCTAGCTATTTTTCACGCATTTGGCGCATTCACGCGTTCAACTACGCGGTTTGTCAGTTACAGTTTGAGTTTTTGCGCTGATATAGTTGCGACAAAAAGTAAAATAGGTTACTTTTCGTCGCAATGATTATATAGATCCCGCAGCATCTTATTAAATAAGATTGAAATAGATCGCGTAACATATTATTTTATGGGATCTTTGCCAAAAAAAACAAAAAAAAAACTGCTTCAAGTAGACAACCATCACTTTTTACCATTGAAAATGGTTATCAGATGCAAATCGCCTGAGACGTATTTTTGGCCATAGCTCCGAGGATTTTAGGAGGATCGAGATGGGAATAGTACCAAGAGTTGAGGAATTTATCGAGACATATTGTGTGAATGTTTGAATTTTTAAAATCGGCTTGTAACTTTTTTTGGAATTATTTCGAAATTGTAAATATTTCAGAAAAAAACCGACTTAAGAAAAAAATAAAAAAGGGTCCCAGGGTATTAGTTTAGCTACAAAATGGCGAAAAAATTCTGAAAATCGGTTAATAATTGCATAGTACAATAAGAATAGTAGGTTAACTTCATAAAAAGTGGCCGCCGCCGGTTTGAATGTATGCGTGAGCAGCGGGCGCAGTGTACGCACCACAGTTTCACGCACACATTCGCATAGTCGAAACCGGCTAAATCGGCCGGCAGTACGGGATGGTACGGGCCGCGCCGCCGTGCTAATCGCGCGCAATTGTGTATTACATGGTATTACGTCGCACGCTCGCTCTTTTTTGTTTGTTTAATTTGTCAATCAGCGCCATTGCAATTTCAGCTGAGAAACTAGATACATTAATTACAGGAATTATGGTACTGATCGAAATTTACTCATGGTACCACCCGATGATTTTGTCGCCAATATCGAAAGGATGGAGCAGTTGTTTTATAATGAATTTAAAAAGGACCATATTAATATTAAAATCGGCACGTCAATTTACGAACGTCTAAAAGAAGTAGAATTCAAGATGCCATGTCCATGCTTCCGTAAAAGTTTTTTGCAAAAGTTATACGTTAGGATGAGAATTTATTTTACATTAACGGCGAACAATAAAGCGTTCCGAACGTCTCGAAATCGGAGAAAATATTTTTCAGTGACAAATTTATAATTTTTAAAACTTTTCTTTTCTTTTAAAACGTCTTTTATTTACACCCCATTAATTATGAATTGGTAAAACATTTTATTAATATTATTACGAAATTAAAAACCTAGTGCTGTTATAAGTACATAACACGCAAATAATATTTAATTAAAAATAAAAGTGACAACCCTAGGCGACAACGCAAGAGTAGGTAATTAACTCGCCGATCGGCCTTAGTTAACCTACTATTCTTATTGTACTATGATAATTGTGACCTGTAGGTGGTCCCTTTAGAATTGGAGTTGTAGAAAAACGGTTATTTTCGTATATAAAAAGTGAAGTAGCTTCTATCCCATATATATATATATATATATATATATATATATATATATATATATATACAATATATTATTGACCCATTGTAATGGTAGTGGTGTTTAAAGATGCGGATGCAGGCGAGAAATGCATTCGAGTTGGAATTTTTAAAATCAGATAATTCATTTAAGGAAAATTTTCAAGAGATTTACGTATTCATTTTCAATGCTCCGATTCTTGCGGGGACTGCGAAATCTGTGATTTTTTATAGCTATTAAATCAGGCACTTGCCTGTAAAAACCTTTGTGTATTATACTTGCTCTAAATCTTCTTTTCTTTAGTTTTTTTCGGAGATGGTAAAGAATTTTAATTTTCTTTAATTTTGTAGTTGATTAAAATAACCATAGATGCAGATAAGTAATTTAAATTGTAGTGTAGTAAATGCTATAATTTGATTTTTTCGCTTTGTTGCCATCTCTATTCTGGTACACTAATGAGAAAAAAAAATATCTTTCTCACTTTCTTTGCATCGTTTTGAGGCAAAGAATAACAGCTCCAAACAGACGATTACAAATGAAAATCTCGTTTACACTACAAAAACTTCTTTTAAACATACAAAACTTCTTTTTATATTCGGTAACGCGGTGCGTCTAGAGTTGTCTTCTATATATATAATGCACTGTATGTCCCGGGAAAGAGATGGCAAAAAAGCAATGTTGGCCGCAACGGGAGAAAATTATCATATTATATTTTATTTAATAAACTAGGTACTTAAATTTACTAAAATTTAACTTTCACATAAGTAATATTATGTAAATTTTTGTTATCTACTTAATTTAAAAAAAGTACAGAAGAATTCTTAACAGGTTTACCAATATTTTTTTTGGAAAATAGTTAAGTAAGTATATCGAAAAAAAATTGTAGCCAATTCGTCTCCGTGGATTAAGTTTTTTACTTAACTCCTTAATTTTCCAAAATTACCTTCCCGGAATACAACCTATCTCTGTACCAAATTTTATCAAAATTGGTTGAAAAGATGGACCGTTAAAGCGTAGAAGACAGACAGACAGATACACTTTCGATTTCATAATATTAGTATGTATAATAGTTTTCAAATAAAAAGCTTTCAAAGATCGCAAAAAAATTGTATGACCCCTTAAACAACCAAATGCGAGAAAACCCTTGGATACAGTGCGAAGACACACCAATTTCAAAGACCATTTTGTGTTCGGACGATATAATTGTTACTTTACGGCTAGGGAAATACAATCGAGAACACAATGTAATCCAAATTTAATAATCATCACTGTGAGGCTAGAAACATTATATTTTAAAGCAGTTTTCGTTGCACAAACCAGTTTTAGAGCAATCAGTTACTTTAACGCTCAGGCAATACGGTTCAGAACGCATTGATCGTCATACTGATTGTCATTTGCAAAAGCTTTTGATTGAAAATTGAACTGTCGAATCAACGAAATACGGTCGGTTATCGAGTACAGGCTCGCGTCGCCGTAGGCATATTATCTCGGTCTCAGGACGTCACCACGCTCCTGCTTCCCCCGATTAATTAAATACAAAATATTTCTTTAGAAAATGATTTTAGTTTTTAATGCGTTTGATTTTATTATATTTGATATTTTCATAGTTGATAGGAAAAAAAATATTGTAATCGTATCAATAAAAAAAATTGACGGAGAAATTTTTCACTACGAATAAAAAGGTAACTTTTGAAAAAAATATAGACTGATAGTATATTTGTTGGATTTTAAATTTTTAGGTATTAAACGGCAATAAAAGGACATTCCAGTGAAAAGTTTCAATGAGCAAATTTTCCGATGCAAGTAACATTAAAAAAACTTATTTTTTCAAAATTTGATTGTTTTATCTTCGAGTATTTGTTGGATATTTCTTATTTAGTTTCCATACCTTTACATGAATGTTTCAAGTGAAGAAAGTTTTGACGGATCATTTTTGCGGACCAAGATATTAGACATAAAAGAGTTTAGGTAAAAATACCTAACTTCTGGTAAAAATTTTTGTTGGATATTTATAAAATACCTTTACGTTATGATACTTTATCATACTGTAAAGTTTCGTCGTCTGAGGAATTACTGTTGGGGTCCACTAGCTTCCTTTCCTAGACTATGGGTTTTCCATGAATTTTAAATAGGAATTTTAGTTGGTCACAAAATTAACTGTTGCCATTTTTAATACAAATGTTATCATTCAAGTCATTAAAAATTTAATTCAGAATACTTGGTCAATTTTTTTTTTTAAATTTCCTACTTCTATGTACATATTTAATCCTTTGTTTTACTAAAATAAATTCTTTGGTCTGAGGGCTGGGTTTTCCATGAATTTTAAATAAGAATTTTAGTTGGTCACAAAATTAAACACAATGCTAAAACATCATAATTTTTATTATGTTGATATATTTTTAATATAGTAGGTAATTGAGTAGTATATATTTTATAAATACATACAGTATACATTAACAATATTTAGGTAGTTATACATAGACACAATATAAAGTTCAGAATAATTTAATACATTTGAAAATAAGTAAAATGTTTTTTAATTTTTTTTCCAAGTACAGTGTGACAATACCATTTCATGAAAAACTAAACCAAAAAAGTGATCAGTTGAGAGGAAGAGGGAATGTCTAAAAATCTTATAAAACATATTCCAGTCAAATTAGTTTTAGTTTAGTTACCCAACAAATTTTATCATATCTTAAAAATTAAAATTAAGTAATTAACACTTGAGCATACTAGCATATTATAAAGTTGTTCACTTTTATATGTGAGAAATTATTTTCCAAAAAGTTTGAGTTTCAGGCAAGAGTGCCTGAATCTTGCCTTATTAGTTACTTGTTGCCCAAAACTTTGTCTGCATGGTTTGTTTTTTTTTTCAATTTCTGTGGGAACTCCATAATTTTTCAGGATAAAAAGTAGTCTATGCCCATGCAAAAAACCACTTCAATGCGCAAAAACACTTAGTAAAGTAATGAATATATTAGTATGATTTCACAGTCGTTACAAAAATTTAATTTTTGTTCAATATTGCTTTACAAGTTTACACAATAATCAATTTATTAGGTTTTGTGAGCACATCTCTAATAAAAAAATACTACTTATTTTCTTAGAAGTGCCTATTTTTCATCAGGCTAATGATCCATTTATGTTTTAAATAAATTACTTATTATATCATATTGTTTTTGATTTACCTCCATCACTTTGACACATTTATTTCATAGGAAATACGTTCCTATGGCTTACTTTAGATACAGTCCCTGTTTCCCTAGTTACAGTCTTTCTTTTATAACCATCTACATAAAATAGTACTTATTAGTAAGTTATTTGGTAATCATGATTTAGATTTTAGACCAATTCAATATGGCTAATTCAGGTGAAGGTAAAATCAGCATTTTGGAAATTGCTATTAACTTTAACTTGTTTTCATTTCCAAGTCTAATGTTACAAATCAGTACTTTTCGAATAGGATTCATAGAGAGCAAATTAATAAAGTTATCTCTATATTGCCCTTTGCAAACTCTAGACAATTAAAACACAAATTGCTGGTAACTTGCTAGGCAAATTAGGAGATTTAACAGTAGTGTAACAGGGATTGTGTGGCATGTTTTGACAACCTCCTGGGCACAGTGTTGAGCGCTGTTGTCTTAATGTGGGAAGGCCAGGTTCTATTCCCCGCAGAGTCAATTTGGGAATTTATAATTTCTGAATTTTCTCTAATCTGGTGAGAGGCTGGTCAGCAGTGGCTAGTTACCACCCTACAGGCAAAGATTGATGCTGCCAAGTGATTTTGCATTCCGGTACCACTCCATGTATAAAAATCAACAAAGAATATGGTTTTAATATAACTGTCATACCCCTAACAGGTTAGCCCACTACTATCTTAGACTACATGAGGTGAGATCACAGTCAAAGGATAGCCTGTAGCGGAATAAAAAAAACTACTGGTATGAAAATTTTTATGGCATGCCATGCATTTCCATGATATAGGTAGAGTTGTGTTATATTACTAGGCACCTCATTGTCATTTGGACCCACTTCACAATCCGTGCGTTCCGTTATAGACTGAGAGCACTGTTCAGTGCTCTTTACTGTGGAGAAATTCGTTCCGTTATGACTGACAGTAAACTGCCGCAGTATCCTAGGCATATGACGTCATTAATCGATGCCATTTTTGTACTGTGAGCACTGGTGTTTTCGAGGTAAGGTGCTCTCAGTGTTTGTCTCAGTGCTGACTGCCTTCCGTTTTAAGCAGTACCCAGTATACCTAACTATAAAGGAACGGCTTCGCAGTGTACTGAATTGACGTCACACCTTACAGTGCTCGCAGTGTATTTCGGAACACACCCAATGCCTGCAACTGTCGAGTGAGCTCAGCAATTAGAGCACAAATGTGACATCATCACTGCCATTTCAAGATCAGTGGATTATGTTGTAAATAGATAAAGTAGAGTTACAATTTGATGTGGAGACCCGGCTTTATCAATGACAAAAGTATAATATAACATTTCATTAATGTATGTTACCCGCGTCTCCTTTTTCATTGAACTTTTTCTTCATTAAACTGAGAATTAACTGCGTATCGCAAACTTGAGTTTTCTGCCGTTTTTTCTTTTTCTCGACTGGTCTGTGTTTCGGTATTATATCCTCATTTTCTGTTTTTATACTTGTTTCCGTTGGCTTTTTTGAGAGTTTCCTAAGAATATCCGTGTTGGATTTAACAGTTTTGACAAGGGAATCGCTCTTTACGGTTTCTTTTAGAAGGACTTCTTTCTGAAACGTTACCTTTTTCTCGAGGTTAAGTTTCTTCTTTAGAATCTTGTTTGTTGGCGACTTTTTGTTGATCATATTTAGCTCTTTGAACTTATTTTTCCTTAGTTTTACCATTTTCACTGATTTGGTGAAGTTTCAACACGTCGAAAATGAAAATCCACAAGGCACAATCCTTTGAATTTGAAACAATTTGAATTGTCAATTGAGTTCAAACTTCAATTACATCCACCGTCCACCGACAACAAAAGTTGACATCACCGATTGACATTTCACTTAAATGCGTTTGCACCACTTGACAATAACTTTGACAAAAGTGACCACCGCTTACTTTTTTCAACAAATCTAGACAATCTGGCAACACAAGCACGCAAGTGGCGGGAACGTTTGAAAAAAAACTACAAATATTATATATAGAATAATATATTTCGGAGTGTGCTCAAGAACTATTCGTTTTTCCGTCACCTTTTTATCATCCTACCGCTACCCTGCAAAGTATCGTTATAAGGTCTCTGGTTTGCAGGATCCGTTGCGAAATATTAAGCTTTTAATATTAATACAGCGAATTTAAAAGGAAAACTATCACAGCTAACTTTTTACAAGTTTTCGAGTAATAGTCGACCAACGTATAAAACGTCCACATAATATTGCGACTGGCAAGCCCTATTCTGCGCGTGCCCTGACACGCACTTGGCCGGTTTTTTTTATAAAAAAAGAGAAGGGAATATTTTGTTTTTATTATCAGGGAAATAAAAATAATACAAAGAATATCTTGAATAATTTATTATTGTCACATTGGGTCTGAAGACAACGCACAGCGCGTAACAGAAACAACGATACACAACATTTTTTTACAATTCCTACGTTTACTGCATTTTGTTTAAAATTCTCACAACATCCCATTTTGAGTCTCTGGGTGCGTACACTCTGACACGCTTATTTATCTGTACGTCTGGTGAAATTCAGAACTAAATAATAAAATGTATAGTCCCACAAACTTAACTGGCCCGGTGGCCAAAATTTGAACTAATATATTTTATGCCTGTTAAGTTTTTTTTAAATCTACTACTACTTTTATTTTTCATATCTACTAGCGACGCTGTCTCCGGGTCAGATAAGTTTGTGGGACTATACTCTGCGCTGATCCTGCGTTTTTAAATAAACAGTGGTGGCTCCACCACACGCACGGATATTATCTTTGCCAAACTTAAAATTAAACAATATGCCCTTGGGCCTTGGCCCTCTAAAATATGAAGCTTGCTTGAGCATGTATTGTCGCGACGTTCGATCGCGAAAGAAGGTAAAATAAACTACAAATATAATACTAAATACATTATTAGATGTACTCTTAATTATTATACTTGTCAAATATTCACTGGTCAAAATGATTAGAGTCTAGAGCCGTAAAAATTTAAATCTGTGTCTGTTTCAAAGACACAAGTATACCTAGTCTATGGTCTTTATGCGAATAATATTCTTGTATAACATCAGGCGGCCATTTTCCCAACCACTGCCGCCGGTGAACATCTTGGAACGCTGCCTCTTTGCTTCACGTGCTAAACCCATTGGTGAGTGCTTGATATATAGTTATTTACGCCAATTATTGACTATTCACTAATAATTACATGTGGATAAACTGTATTACGTGTCTAATGAAATTACTAGATAATCATTTAAATGTAGTTTGCTTGAGGGTACTATTGTGTACTCTATAGGAAGCAAACTCGTGGCCACGCGTTTGTTAGATAGAAATGATGATGGGTGCGGCGGGGGTCTCATAAAGCACTAAAGACAGCAGATATGCTGAGACGCAACCCTGCCCCGGCATGGGACGCCATGCCGCAAAATTGCGCGGCGTGGGTCCCAATAAACATTAAACGACAGCAGTGAGCTGAGGGTTGCGTCTATCCGGCCTGAGACGTGACTCTCATGGAATTAAATAGCAGATATGCTAAGACGTAGCCCTGCCCCGGTGTGGGACGCCATGCCGCAAAATCGCGCGGCGTGGGTCCCAGGATCGCTGAGGGTTACGTCTACCTGGCTAGAGACTTTGCGCCGCGTAATACCAAAGTTTAATGATAGGTTAAACCGCACCACCTCCGTGCCGGCACCGTGATGCTGGCAGCGGGGGTACCGCAGTTTAACATATTCCCTTTCGGACTGAGAATACCGAAAGGTGGTGACTTCCCGTGTGTTGTCATCAGGGCACTTAGAGATGATAGGTTTAGACGTAGTACCTCCGTTGCCAACACTGTAACGCTGGCAGCGGGGGTATGAATAGGGCTGGCCGGGCGGACGTTGTCACGTCGACAACGTCTGCCCGGTTCAACTTTTGGGTTACAGAAAGCACGGGTCAATTAGGAGGTATGAGACCAGTCTAACAGATATACTAAAGCGAAGCAGATAGACGGATCAGATCAGATCGATGATACTCTACAAGCAGCTAGACATTCAGGATTCATGTGAGTACATAAGCAATTATTCACAGTTATATACACTTGACGACTCGTCCATTGACCCCACATGAGTACATATAATATGGGACGTTTCGCCACATGGTGGAGGTGCTGGGATATGAGATCCACTTGGTGATACACAGCTTTCAGTAAGATTCTATCTATTTATCTAATTGTTCAATAAGGAACAAAGTCAGGGGACAATATTATAATAATAGAAACTAACTGTGAATTCTTGTTTTTGTACAAACATGTTCTGATAATTACATTGCTTGTTAACATTTAGGTTAAAGGAATTGCTTTAACCGCTAAACGATACAGATGCAAAGTTATTTTGAGTTTATCCATTTATGAGTTCAATATTGCAGTGATTGGCTATACTATAATCGCATGAAGACACATTGGTTATTATTGTGTTTTAAGAACTTGTGTATTGTTGTATGCAGAGTTTAACAATCATAGTATGTTCACTGTGTATAGGCACTTACCGCTTTGACTGGGCACATAGTACCTACCTATTATTTTGAAAGGGTACACATACAGCTATGCTTGTGAATTTGAAATTTATGATTGATACATGCTGGGTATGTGTTTTATGACGGCTAAAGGCGCTTTGAATATTTGGCATTATATTTATACTCTAGAACAGACCATGAAAGAAAACAACATTACTGTGGATCGCAGTGAAGATAGGTAACTTTGTACATGTGGTATGACAAGTGTAGTGCGTCCAATAATAAAGTGATCAATTATTAAAATAACAGTTCAACCGACTTATGATAACAGTGAATAACAAATTAAAAGTTAAATTAAATAAATTAAAGCTGGGAAGTGATTAAATTCCTTGAATTGAATATTCTAACGTTGGGTTATGTACAGATAGATACCTACAAATAGTTTTCTGTTTGTGAACATAGTGAGTGATACTATCAATGTAGGTACTTAAGATTCTATTGCTTTCCGAACCGGTGGTGAAGTTAAGACATTATATGTTATTTGTGTTGTTATTGTTGTCTGAAGACACCTGTGTTGTGCGTAATAGACAGAACGAGATTAATGGAACTTATAGTAAAGTGACTTGTTATTTTATAAAAGAAATATACATTTAATGTGATAATTAATTCATTATTCAGAAGTTTATTACAGTATTGTTTATTTGCAAGACTTTAATTTTAAATTGATTAAATATTTATATAAAAAAAAAAAAAAAAAAAAAAAAAAAAAAAAAAAAAAAAAAAAAAAAAAAAAAAATTTTGGTTTCTATTTCTTCACAATAACGATCGTGATACGAACACGCTAGTTACACTACATCTGAGTTTTGAGATTGAACGTTAAGTTAGGAAATTTTATTATTGATATACCGCTGATGATTTAATTAAAGCAATTACTTTTATTTAATTGAATTTATACTTCAATTACAATGACATAAATTCCTAGAGATGTATAATTTGCATCCTTATTTTACAACTAATATATTTAGTTTAGTTAAATTCTTAATGTTTTTACTCAACTTAAGGCGAAGTAATAATATAACTATGGCACATACTTTAGGTATGCGAATCAGTAAACATAATTCAATATTAAAATTGCTAGCTACTGATGATAACAGATGATGTCGAGTGAATCACTGACATTACTATGAAGATTTTAAAATCTTTACTAAGCAGTGCATAATTTATTCATAGAAAATTCCTGACAACACATTGCATGTGGACCAGACGTCTATTTGAGGGCTCTCGTTGAATGTTGAGATATTAGTAGAAATATCGGGTACCTGCGAGCAAAATGGATCAAAGTTTATTATCCATGTTACATCTGATGAAATCCAAATTACAAACTTTGATAACCGATGCGTCTCGAATGAAGAAAACTCTTGATGATACTACTGATGAGTCTCTAACGGTTTTGCAAGAAGCAGAAATTATTTCTTCGAAACTACAAGCTTTATTGAATAGATTGAGTTCGGAACTAACAAACTACTTTCGTTTAAGTAACGATCCTGCACCAGATGATATATCCGAAATTTCTACGATACAATTAGAAGCCGAAGATATACTATGCGAACTGAACGTTAGAATTAAAAGAAGAACAACAGTAGTAGAGTACAGAACTCAAGACAGCAGAGCTACGAGTACTAATCAAAATTTAAGCAGCAGATTACCTAAGCTAGATCTACCTGAATTCGATGGAGATATTCTCAATTGGTCAACCTTCTGGGACCAGTTCAGTTCGAACATAGATAAACGAAATTTAACTGAAGTTGATAAATTATTATATCTAAAGGCCTCATTAAAAGGAGAGGCAAAGAAAGTTATCGAAGGTCTGGAAACAACAAATAAAAATTACAGCATTGCTTTAGCAACATTGAAAAACCGATATGGGAAAGAAAATCATATCATTGATGCACATTATGCCGCTTTATATCGAATTAAAGCCTCAACCGAAATGAATATTCAGGATGTAAGACACACGCTCAACGAAATAGAAAGACATCTTAGAGTGCTCAAGTCTCTTGGTGAAGACATTAATCACAACCACCTACGTTTTCTTATCATGGAGAAATTTCCGAAAGAAATTATTTATGAATTGAAAATGAAAATAAGTACCGAATCTATCGAAGAGATAAGAAAATATCTGGAAGCTATTATTTCCGCTAGAGAAGATGCGGATAGAGTCGTTCAAGGATATCCAAAGGAAAACTACACCACTCAGACTCTTTATACATCTGATAATCACTATGAAAGAAAACCTCAGAGGACGACACAGAACTACAAAAGGAAGAATATAAAGAAACCAGCACATAACTTCCAGAATAAAAGACAAAAATTAATTGCCGATCGTAATGTAGAACTAAAGAAACAATCAAAGAGAGAAACATGGAGTCAAAAGAAGAACGATGAAGTGCGTCGTAACAATTACAAGAATAGACCATGTATTTTCTGCGGTGGAAATCACTTTAATGATGTGTGCAAAACTTATCGAACCCTAGATGAGAGGAAAAGAAGATTAAAAGGACGTTGCTACAAATGCCTCTCTGAAGATCATTTTTCTACGAAGTGTGATAGAATGGTATATTGCACACATTGTAATGGAGAAAACCAACACAATCGAGCACTTTGTCCAACAACGTCCACCAACACAGCTAAACCAACTAACACCTTATGACTATCAAATCCTAAAGGCACTACTATACTTCAAACAGCAGTGGTTAACGTTAGAAACGAGGAAAATGATCATGTGGAAATGAAATGCCGTATATTGATGGACTCTGGTAGTCAGCGCACTTATATAACACAAGTAGTCGCAAAGAAATTAAACCTTCCAATGGAAGAAGAGATCACGCTTTCAGTATTCACTTTTGGATCAAAGACTCCTCGAATAATAGATAGTCCTATAGTAAAAATAAAACTTTTGACAAAAAATAAAGAAACTTTATTACTTCATGCTAACGTTGTACCATATATATCAAAATATGTACCATATCCTGATATTGAACTAGGACGCTGGAAAAATAAAGCTATTCTGGCCGACGATGGATCTCTGTCGTCCAGGGTAGATATTTTGATTGGAAATGATTACTATTATAGTATTATGACTTCTGAGAAAATGAAGATTAAAGAAAACTTGTATTTGGTGAATTCGAGTTTAGGATGGATCTTATCGGGAGAAACTAATTTAGAGCCTGTTGATGAATTATCCGTAATCACTTACTTTACATCTTGCGCAGAGTCGAAACTTATTAAACCAGATTTACCTTTGGACAACGGAGATATTAAAGCATTATGGGATTTAGAATCTATAGGAATTACCGATTCACCTAAAATTAGTGCTGATGAGGAAGCAATTAAAAATTTCAACGAAAACACAAAGATTATTGATAATAGATATACGGTATCTTGGCCGTGGATAGAATATCCTCCATCTCTGCCAACGAACTATGGATTAGCATTTGGTCGATTAACTTCATTATTAAAACGCTTAGATTCAAACGCTCTATTGGAATACGATAAAACTTTAAAGGAACAAATTGATAAAGGTATTATAGAAATTGTATCGAAGCATACTAATACAGAAGAGCATCCAGTTCATTACCTACCACATCACGGTGTTTATCAAAAGGGAAAATCTACAAGAATCGTTTACGATGCTTCAGCTAAGATAAAGGATAACAAAAGTCTGAATGAATGTTTATATTGTGGACCAATGATGTTAGAGGATCTAACTGGATTATTATTACGATTTAGATTCTACCAAATAGGAATATCAGCAGATGTAGAAAAGGCTTTTCTACAGATCGCACTTCACGATAAAGATAGAGACGTGACTAGATTCCTATGGATAAAGGACCCGACAAAACCACCATCAGAAGATAACATCATTCATATGAGATTTTGTCGCGTACCATTTGGAGTGATAAGCAGTCCATTTTTATTAAATGCCACAATAAAACTTCACTTAACTAACAATGATAAACCGAAAGTCAGAGATACTGCCAACAGTATTTACGTTGATAACTTAGTAACTGGTACTTCATCTATCAGAGAAGCTTTAGAATTATACAAGGATTCTAAGGAGGCATTCCAACAGATATCTATGAATCTGAGAGAATGGAATTCAAATTCCAGCGAATTCATGGCACAGATTCCAGATGCGACGAACGATAAATGTGTCAAAGTACTAGGTTTAGATTGGAATTTAAAGGAAGATTCACTTCAATTAAGATTTAATATTGATTCTAACGCAAACAATAAACGAGAAGTATTAAAAGTCATTGCTTCTATTTACGATCCATGTGGATTCGTCACACCGTACGTTTTACCCGCTAAACTATTTCTCCAAGAACTTTGGAAAACCAAAACCAAATGGGATACAGTTTTTTCGGCACAAATGGCCGAAGAATGGCTAATAATACGTAAACAACTAGATGAAATTAGAGAAATATCAATACCTAGATGCTACATAACAAATGCACAAGATGCTAATTACCAATTACACTGTTTTACGGACGCATCTCTTAAAGCTTATGCTGCAGTAGTATACATTGTGAATGGCAATAAGTCAAGCTTGGTCATTGGCAAATCACGTCTTGTACCTGTAAAGGATCAAGAGAATTTAAAGATTCCGCGACTAGAATTACTAGGAGTACTTATTGGAAGTCGTCTCATGAAGTTCGCACTAGATTTTCTTCCTGTGAAAATTAAACAACAAATTCTTTGGACTGATAGTCAAATCGTAATTGAATGGTGCAAATCTTCTAAACTACTACCACCATTCGTGTCTAGAAGAATACAAGAGATTAGACGTAACAAAGAATTAATCATAAGATATGTTCCATCTCAACTAAACTCAGCAGACGTAGCGACAAGATCATCTAACTCGTCCGAAGATAAAGAGAAGTGGTTACTCGGACCACAATTCTTGTCGCAAAAATCTGAGACATGGCCTAGAGTAGGAGAAAATTCTTGTACTTCATCTCTGTTGTTGCGGGAGGATCTTCCGAACGAAGCAGAAGATAATGAAGCGGAAGAAATGGATACGACGACTCCTATAAACAGCGATAAAGAAAAGGATAAAATTAATAACGTAGATCAAATAAACGAAAATATAAATTTAGAAACTAATTTAGAAGAAATAAAGAAAGTACAAAATGAATACTTCGAAGATGAAATTGAAGGAAAAGAGACACACTTGAGTAGGAACTTAGGACTATTTCGTGACATTGACGGCATACTAAGATGTAAAGGAAGAATGAAAAACACAAATTGGTCTTTTGACAAGAGATATCCTATTTTACTACCCAAGGACTCTGAATTAACTAATAAGATAATTACAGATATACATAACAAAAACTACCACGTCGGTGTTAATCATACACTTAGTATCATCCGCGAATTATATTGGATTCCACAAGGCAAAAGACAAATACAGAAATTGCTGAAGAAATGTTCAACATGTGTCAAACATGGAGGAGGACCTTACAAGTTACCACCGACACCGGCATTACCTCCAGAAAGAGTCAATTACAGTTCACCGTTTACCTTCACGGGTGTAGATTACCTCGGACCAGTTTTGGTAAACAGTGGAAGGGGTACAGAAAAAAGATGGATTTGTTTATATACTTGCTTAGCAGTTCGAGCTATACATTTGGAAGTTGTCCAAGATCTATCAGCGGAAGAAGGCCTTAGAGCTTTGAGAAGAATGATAGCTACAAGAGGAACTCCAACGCTGATGACCTCAGACAATGCGTTACACTTCAAACTGATGTCAGAAATCTTAGCACAACCCTACTGCATAGAGAATAAAATTCGCTGGAGGTTCATACCGGCCTTAGCACCGTGGTCAGGCGGTTTCTATGAAAGATTAATGAGAATAGTAAAGCATTGTATGAAAAGAACATTACAGAAACATTTTCTTAAAGATTGCGAATTGTCAACGGTAATAAAGGAAATTGAAGCCGTGATAAATACACGACCTCTAACTTGCGTAGATACCGAGTTGGATCATGTACTAAAACCAGCGGATTTCTTGACTGTAGGAAAATGCATAACTGTCGAACCTGCTCGCGAACAAGATTTAGTACAGGGAACGACTACGAAGAAGGAGCTTGTTAAGGGTTGGAGAAGAGCTCTTAAAATTCAAGAAGAATTCAAGGAAATGTTTTCCAACCGTTACCTTCTCAGTCTTCGCGAAAGGTATTGGAATTCACATAAAGAACCAAGAGTAACTTCAAGACTTGAACCTCAAGAAGGACAAGTAGTCCAAATTAAAGGAGACCATCCTAACCGAGAGGGTTGGCGTGTTGGCAAGATAGTAAAACTTATACGAGGAAAAGATGGACTCTGCAGAGTTGCTAAAATTAAAATAGGGAACGCTGAGTTCACTAGATCGATTTCTCATCTATACCCACTCGAAATGGAAGAAGATGGATTTAGTGCAACAGTGGAAAAACCTAAACCAAACTATAGTTATATACCTTCTACACCAACAATTGCAGATTCTCAAGAAGAAGAAATAAATAATACCAGTAATGATATACCTAGTATTGAAAGTAATATGACCGATAGAGAACTCAATGAAACGGTACAAATAGAAAATGATGAGTCGAGACAAGAAACTATCCCGATGGAAGATGAGCCTACTTTAGAAATTGAGAACAACATTCCGCCTGAAGAGTCAAGACCCCAAAGGAAAGCAGCCGTCAGGGCTCTCGAGAAAATCAAGGAATGGACCCAAAATTTGACCACATTATTGTAATCCCTGTTGTTGGGGAGTGTCGCGACGTTCGATCGCGAAAGAAGGTAAAATAAACTACAAATATAATACTAAATACATTATTAGATGTACTCTTAATTATTATACTTGTCAAATATTCACTGGTCAAAATGATTAGAGTCTAGAGCCGTAAAAATTTAAATCTGTGTCTGTTTCAAAGACACAAGTATACCTAGTCTATGGTCTTTATGCGAATAATATTCTTGTATAACATCAGGCGGCCATTTTCCCAACCACTGCCGCCGGTGAACATCTTGGAACGCTGCCTCTTTGCTTCACGTGCTAAACCCATTGGTGAGTGCTTGATATATAGTTATTTACGCCAATTATTGACTATTCACTAATAATTACATGTGGATAAACTGTATTACGTGTCTAATGAAATTACTAGATAATCATTTAAATGTAGTTTGCTTGAGGGTACTATTGTGTACTCTATAGGAAGCAAACTCGTGGCCACGCGTTTGTTAGATAGAAATGATGATGGGTGCGGCGGGGGTCTCATAAAGCACTAAAGACAGCAGATATGCTGAGACGCAACCCTGCCCCGGCATGGGACGCCATGCCGCAAAATTGCGCGGCGTGGGTCCCAATAAACATTAAACGACAGCAGTGAGCTGAGGGTTGCGTCTATCCGGCCTGAGACGTGACTCTCATGGAATTAAATAGCAGATATGCTAAGACGTAGCCCTGCCCCGGTGTGGGACGCCATGCCGCAAAATCGCGCGGCGTGGGTCCCAGGATCGCTGAGGGTTACGTCTACCTGGCTAGAGACTTTGCGCCGCGTAATACCAAAGTTTAATGATAGGTTAAACCGCACCACCTCCGTGCCGGCACCGTGATGCTGGCAGCGGGGGTACCGCAGTTTAACATATTCCCTTTCGGACTGAGAATACCGAAAGGTGGTGACTTCCCGTGTGTTGTCATCAGGGCACTTAGAGATGATAGGTTTAGACGTAGTACCTCCGTTGCCAACACTGTAACGCTGGCAGCGGGGGTATGAATAGGGCTGGCCGGGCGGACGTTGTCACGTCGACAACGTCTGCCCGGTTCAACTTTTGGGTTACAGAAAGCACGGGTCAATTAGGAGGTATGAGACCAGTCTAACAGATATACTAAAGCGAAGCAGATAGACGGATCAGATCAGATCGATGATACTCTACAAGCAGCTAGACATTCAGGATTCATGTGAGTACATAAGCAATTATTCACAGTTATATACACTTGACGACTCGTCCATTGACCCCACATGAGTACATATAATATGGGACGTTTCGCCACATGTATAGCATAAGACTCTTACGAATAATAAAATAGCAGCCTATATTACGTAACATTACACTCAATATTGTATTTTATCGTAAGATAACTTAAAAATCAAGTTACTAAAGAAATACAAAATATAATTATGTTTAAAAGGTACTTGAAATTTAATTTGCTATAATCCGCAACAATAGGCAAATATATGTGGTACAGTGTATCTTGCACTTGCAGCTTGCAATATTCACCACACCACATAAATCTTCCAAATTATTCTCATTATATTATTTATGTGGTGTGGTGAATATTGCAAGCTGCAAGTGGATACACTGTACCACATATAATATTTGCCTATTGTTGCGGATTATAGCAAATTAAATTTCAAGTACCTTCATAATCATGGACTTCCGCAAAGTAACGCCTGCTTCTATCCAATATATAATTATGTATGTACATACCTATACAAAATATAATGGCGTACAATAATCTAGCAATAAATGTACGGTTATTGCCATTAGACTTTTTTTTTAAAAGAGACAAAACTTAAAACCATTAGCATGAAATACTCGTATTTTATACGCAAACGTTTTTCATGAAATATCTTTTTAAAGGTTTTAGAATACCTAATCCATCAATTCGTAATAATAAGTTGGCAGTTTCTTTAGTGGAATGTTTTAGTATGTCAACCTTAGTTATAATTTTAATTAGATGTAAAAAATAGACTTAATTTAACGATTTGCAAAAAAATAAAAACTAGGTTTCTTATGAAATAAAATTAAATTAACAACAAAGTAGTTCATAAGGAAATATGTTTTTCACTTCGCATGTCTTTATATAAATTATTTAAACCGAAAACACAGCCATTTAAAAAAATCAAACCTCAATAGTACCTACAGTCTCGTACAATAATAATTATTATAGATTGAGGTAGGATTCGCATGACACCATGACACTGTAGCTGACTGTACTACACGTACAAACATTCTATATAACTTTGTGCTTGATGCAAGTGGTCACTTGACAGTAGTTAACATTTTTTTTTCTTTTTTTTCATTTGCTCTTTAACAATCTACATGCATACGATTTACAATACAATCATTATTATAATACCTATCATAAATCTAACTACATTAATTAAAAAAGCTACAGCTTAGTATGAAACATGTATTGTCCTCTGAAAAGTAGTTTCATTAATTCGTAATTTTTAAAAAACGCATTAAAAAACCGCTGAATGAAAAATTATAATTACTTTCAATAAAGTCTCTAGTAAAAGCTGAGTGTAAAACGGCGACAAATTAAAAAAAAAATGCTTGGGTATCCCCAAAAACCACTGAAAAAAAATTGCACTAGTGTTGCCAGTATTCAAATATGTTATAATTTTACTCTCAGCTTTTACTAAGGCCCTTAATACACGTGAAAGGATCCTATTTCGCACCATAGATCATCATTCTAGAAATATAGGATGATGATCATGTGAATGTGTGATGATGATGTGAATATAGGATTATAATAGTATAGTGTAATATGGGCCTACATATACAGACTATAATAATGGAGTAAGGAGATAAGGAAGCGTAAAAATAATATAGGTAATCTAAAAGTAAAAGCGAAAATAGTCCTTAAAAATTTAAACTAAAAAGTTAAATAATGTTTAAGTAGTTTACGTCAATAATTGTACTATTAATTGAATATCACTTGTTATATTTTTCTGTATTTATAGGGTCTAAGTATGTATATTTTTGGTACTCGATAGAAAAAACAGTCTCTTGTACCTATGTATTTAAAGTTACAACAATTGCTACCGCTGCAATCATCTTAATTGGCTGAATTATAATTTACGATACATACTAGGTAGCTGTACCCACAGGCTGTACCACACTATTCTTCAAAAAATCCTCTAGCCTGTTTAGTGAAAGATGAAAGGTCAAAATTGCTAGAAATTTTAAAAAATAGACTGGGTAGGCTAAATCAAAAATAGTACATTTAGTACTAGATTTCTTTTTGATTAGCCTATATCCAAATGCTGCCAGTATTGAAAAATCCAACTCTTTCACTAGAAAACTAGGTAGGTACTCTTTCTTTCTCTACAATTCTACGATAAGTATATGAAAAGGGCAATGACCCGCAGCACTATGGAATATGGTCACAAATGAAAATAGGATATAATATAAAGTATCAGCCACTATGAAGAATTGCGATTATCTCATTGATCAGATTTTTGTTAACTACCCGCAACTTACAAAAAAATATTTTAACATTAAAATAACTACATAAAAATATGTTTCAAGTTATAGCTATTACAGGCATAAAAAATATGCAAATCGGTCCAGAAATATTGCGAAAAATAATACGCGCCGAATTATAAACCTCCTTTTTTTTAGAATTCGATAAACAATAGATAAAACTTACTCTTTATTGTGTTCTGCAAAATAACTAGTCAAATCCTAGATACCTATAGGTATTTTTGGAAAATTCTAGATTATTTTTTAATTGGCAAGCATTTTCGTCTTAATCATACCACACTACAATTAATAATTATACACATCTCAATTTGTATATTTATACACTCAGATTAATACACGTATAAACATCATATACCTAATATGTTTGTATATTTTATACAAAGCTTCGTTTCTAACGTGTTTTAACTCACTAAATACTGCATGATTCTCGTCGGATATGTCCAGAGGCATACTCCGTTGGTCCATTGCGAGGGAATGTTCACTGGAAAAAAAAGAATCAAATAAATATTATAAATGCGAAAGTTTGGATGGATGTATGGATGTATGTTTGTTACTCAATCACGCTCCAACGGCTGAATGGATCTGGATGAAATTTGGCACAGAGATAGTTTATAGTCTGGAATAGCACATAGGCTACTTTTTATCCAGGAAAATTAAAGAGTTCCCGCGGGAACCAAAAAACCTCAATCCACGCGGACGAAGTCGCGGGCATCAGCTAGTATTTTATAATTTTTAGATATTACAGTGCTTCACACACGAGGAAAGTTTCTAAACTTAAATACATATCAAAAATTTTCGGAACCGGCAGGATTTGAACCTGCGTCTCTCTGGGAATAAAATCTCTGGGAATCCCTGTTGTTTTAAATCTAAGAGTGTCTGACAGGGGGTTGCAGGTGTCTGACAATGGACAACGTGATTTCTAATATTATTCCAAAGCAAAATATAAAAAACGTTTATACCCCTATTATAGACATACATAGGTACAAAAAATTTCAGCTTTAATAAAATAACGTAGGTCTGATCGTCGCGGGATCTTGGACCATTAGTCCATTTTAGTTCCGACGTAAGTGACAGCCTGGATAAGCGTTTCTTATGCACGGGATTAGGTCACGCAGTGCTATATACCATTTTTCATAGGGCACTATTATTTTTGATCTAGGTAATCTAGGTGCTCAAGCCAAAGAAGTTTTCTTACCTTCATTTTCGGTCGAACGGATAACGTTAATTTTTGAATCAATCGTGTTGCCGCATCTGGAACAAGAAATCAATTGTTTGTAGTTAACTATTTATTTAAATCTGTAAGAGCTATGTAAACGCTAACATGAACAACAAATACCTAAACGCAAGCGAAGCGAGCGCGTTTGTTGCTAATTCTGAATTCATTTGAAGACTAAGTACATACCTATATTCAAGCTGAAATATTGAAACAAAAGGAATTCATGACTAAACGACCAACCAATCAAAAAGACCACTTCGCTTTATAAAATCAAATTTTGGTTTTATAAAGCGACTTTGAATGTAAAATAAAATTAAGTCATTTTTTTTATTCACTACAAGTTAGCCCTTGACTGCAATCTCACCTGATGGTGAGTGATGATGCAGTCTAAGATAGTAGCGGGCTAGCCTATTAGGGGCATGGCAGTTATATTAAACCCTTACCCCGAATCGGTTTCTACACGGCATCGTACCGGAAGCTAAATCGCTTGGGGGCATCGTCTTTGCCGGTAGGGTGGTAACTATAGTCACGGCTGAAACCTCCTTCAGGCTAGACCAAGGAGAATTCCCAAATTGACCCTGCCGGGGATCGAACCTGGGACCTCCGCACGTTAAGACAACAGCGCTCAATACTGCGCCAGGATGGTCGTCTTAAATAAGTCACTAGTAGCCAGTAGGTAGGTACTATATATTCTGTGCCAAAGTAAAAGTATCAGGCTCAGAAGAGCTGGAACCCAGAGCTATAGAACTAGTTAATAAAAAAAACGTGCAGAATATACTAACCAGTGATAACTCCGAGCCCCTTCAGTCTCGTGCGCGGCTCCAGCAGCAGCAGGTACACAGGCACCGCCGTCATTATCATCAGACAGCCCACGCCGGTCTCCGCCGGGGAAGCGTAGGCGGGGAACGCCACCACGGCTATCGTGCAGATTATGTACACCACTGCAAACCAATTAAACTATAGTAACACGCTATTAAAAAAAATTATTAAAACTCCTAACTCAGATCTAAATTGCAACATTATAATGATTTTAAAGAAAATAAAACAGTATTAGTGCTATGGAGCTCTGAGTAGGATAATAATAAAGTACTTAACACATTCTTACGTAATCAAAATAGTACACTGCTGATATCATTTATGTAATTCAGATCTAAGTAAAGCATTCGGTTGACTGTATCAAGAAATTTAGAACTAGTACATATACATATAATGATAAAAAAGTAAGTTAATATTTTTAATAAGTAGGTACATCAAAATATATAATTAAAAGATATTGATCATAGAATTGAGACAAGGCGTAAAAAATCTAGTGTTCCCCAAGGTAGTCATTTAAGTTCAATAAGATTAATAACTTTTACAAAAATATAAATTACAGTTTGCACATTACAAGAATACTTATTTAAAGTGTTACAAATTATCCAAATCAAACTTAAATATATATATATGAATTTTCTCACCTGGGAAGAACAAATTGACTTTAATGGGTCGCTCTAGATTTGGTTGTGTGTAACGCAGGACAGGCAGACAGAGCACGGCGGCCCCTATACTTAGCTGCAAATATAAGACAAAATGACTTTATTCGACTGCACTAGAAAGACGGTAAGGTTTTATTCTGTGGAAATATAGAACGCAGCTATTCAGATTAAAAAATAGCAAACTGGTCCGAGAGCTAAGCAATCTCTTTTACCAAATTAAGTCAAAAACTGTCAAGTTTTATATTTTATAGCAAAGAGTATAATAATATACAGTTTTATAGTTAAAATGAATACCACTCACGATAGTTTAAACGTTAAAATTAGGTAACAGACAGACAGACACAATTTCTCATTCATAAAAATTATTATGGAATTTGTGATTCTTATGAAACTTTAATTGATTGACTTCTAAATCGAAGAAAAATAATCGAACATCTAAACTCCAAACTAAATTTATCAATATCATTATACAATTATAATAAAAATACTTAAAATCGATAGTGATATTAGTAAAGTTGGGAAGCTGAAGTGGCAATGGGCGGGGCACATAGTTCGAAAAACCGATGGACGTTGGGGTCCCAAAGTGCTGGAGTGGCATCCCGCACTGGAAAGCGCAGCGTTGGCAGACCCCCCACTCGGTGGACGGACGACATCAGACGAGTCGCAGGGAGTCGCTGGATCCAGGCGGCGCAAGATCGCGGCGTGTCCATGCAGGAGACCTATGTCCAGTAGTGGGCGTCTATCGGTTGTTGATGATGATGATGATGATGAGTAAAGTGCATACCCAAGTGGCGAATCCAACATAGTTGATGAGCGCGAATATGTCAGAGACGGTGAGGTAGAGCAGCGACAGCAGCGCTACAGCCAACACGGCGGGCGCGGGCGTCGCTCGAGTGGTCACCATTGTTAGCATGCCGGGCAGTTGGCCTTGCGCTGCGCCCGCGTAGAATAATCTAGAGGATTAACAAGAGATAGTAGTTGAAGCTATCGAGAATAATCTAGAAGATTTAATAAAGAAAGCAGCTGAAGTTATCGCGAAATGTCTAGAAGATGTACAAAAGATAGCAGTAAAAGTTATTGCGAATAATCTAGAAAATGTACAAAAGAAAGATGGTTTTATTGGTTCAAGGGGAAGTTGATGATTTTATTGAGAAAAATGTAGAAGATATACAGAGGAAAATTAGTGTTTTTATCTAAATACATAAAAGGAAAAGCTGACTGATAACTAACTAACTGACAACGCACAGCTCAAACCACTGGACGAAACGAGCTGAAATTTTGGAGGACTTGAAGGATTTTTGAAAATTCAACCAATAAGGAGGTAAAAAATTTGTGTAGTCCACGCGGACGAAGTTGCGGGCATAAGCTAGTTGAATATAATCTAGATTTATAAAGGAAAGCTGAAGATTTTATTAAAAATAATCTTATAGAAGATAATATACTAATAAAAATGAGTGATCTTATCGAGTTAAATCTTGGAGTGGTGGAACAAAGGAAAGCGGGTGATTTTGTCGAGCACAATTTAGAAAATCTACAAAGGATGGTGGATGATTGTATCGAGAACGATCTGGAGGTGTAAAAACTACAAATGATTTTATCGTTTTATTATGATTATAATCAGATTATTTCGTGTTGAATACAAAAGGTACGCTTTGGAAGATCTTTTAATCTGTGTCCGTGTTTGTACGTGAATACGTATCATCGTAATAATACGATGTTAAATTACCCATATACTACCCAAAATGGTCAAAGTTGTGCAGTTTAACCATCTAATAAATTCAAAAAATTAAAAAAAAATCTGGTGAACTAACGTCTCTTAAAATAATAAACTGAAATAACAAAAAAAATAGTTCCTAGCAAGGTCTATAAGCAATAGATAGTAAAATAAGAGATAGTGAACGAAATAAAGATAAAATACAAACCAACCTAGAAGAAGTGAGCAGCACTCCGTTGACAGCGCCGAAGGTAGAAGCGGCAACGAACAGCGGTATGGAGAGGGCGAACCAGCCGAACAGCCGCTCGGCGAATGTCACCGCTACTGCCGCCGAACCTAGCACCTAGCACAAAAACATTACATAATATGCTCGTAAAGATGATATTATTGAAGGAAGATGATATTATTGATATTAATGAAGGAACTAGAAGTTTAATTTGCTATAATCCGCCACAGTAGACAAATCTATATGTAGTTGTTATTGTTTATAAGTATGTGTTTCTTGGCTGTGGTGTACAATAAAGAATTTTTCTTTTTTTTTTTTTCATAGTACAGTGTGTATCTTGCACGTACAGCTTGCGATATTCACCGCCCAGTAAGCCAACAATTCGCACCGGCACACACCACATATAAATCTTCCGAATTATTCTCAACGTACGTTTCACTCAGACACCGGATCATCTTCAGGAGATGTTGACTCGATATAGCACGATTGTAGAGCAACAAGCAAGGGTTATAGCAAATTAAACTTCCAGTTTCTTCATTATCATGGACTTCCGCAAAGCAACGCTGCTTCTATCCAATAAGATTGTCTTTCTTCACCGCTATTAAAACTATAAAGCAGACTTTAGCCACCTTTGGACGATAAAAATATTACCGCAGTTATCCGACAAAGTAATTTATTAATTTTTGTGGCGCCCAAACTGGGGCAGTGCTGAGTTCCTTGATGAAAAAATCTGAATTATTTGAGTGTTTTTAGAGTTTAGAGAATGTTTTGTGAACTTTTTAATAGGTACCTACTAGATGAAATTTTCCTTTTATTTTATACATTAGTTAAGAGGAAAATGGACGCTTGCAAGGTAGAGTAACATACATGTTTAATGTTCCAAGTAAAGAAGCCAAGTAGCGACAAACAATAAACATACTTTTACTTCATGAATAAGAACACGCATGAATAAATTATTGTACTTAATAGTACAGCTGTAATCTATTTCTAGGATGATTTTTTGCACAATAAACGAAAAACTTACCTCGGTAGGTGATAAAGTGGTGTAAAAAGCAATGTTAGTGAGGGTGTAGACGACGGTGACGAGGGCGCAAGAGATGGCGATCGCTCGCGGGAGGTTGCGGACAGGATCTTTGAGCTCTTCGATGATGAAGTTCAGGTAGTTCCTGAAATGGATAAAAAGGGGATTTCAAGATTTGCGATCATCAACCAACGAAGTAACTAATAGATAATCTTTGCCCGCATCCCCATACAAATATTATAAACTAGATGATGCCCGCGACTTCGTCCGCGTGGATTAAGTTTTTTTGATTCCCGCGGGAACTCCTTGATTTTTCCGGGATAAAAAGTAGCCTATGTCCTTCCCCGGGATGCCACCTATCCTTGTACCAAATTTCATCAAAATCGGTTGAAACTATAAGCCGTGAAAGCGTAGCAGACAGACAGACAGACAGATGGACAGACAGACAGACAGACACACTTTCGCATTTATAATATTTAATTAAATCACAGAATAGGTAATAGTAGATTAAATGAAGCCCGCGATGTCATCCGTTTTTAGGGTTCCGTAGCCAAATTTGGCAAAAACGGAACCCTTATAGATTCGTCATGTCTGTCTGTCCGTCCGTCCGTATGTCACAGCCACTTTTTTCCGAAACTATAAGAACTATACTTTTGAAACTTGGTAAGTAGATGTATTCTGTGAACCGCATTAAGATTTTCACACAAAAATAGAAAAAAAACAATAAATTTTGGGGGTCCCCATACTTAGATCTGAAACTCAAAAATGTTTTTTTCATCAAACCCATAGATCTATGGATAGGTCCATTATCTATGGATAGGTCTTAAAAAATGATATTGAGGTTTATAATATCATTTTTTTCTAAACTGAATATTTTGCGCGAGAGACACTTCCAAAGTGGTAAAATGTGTGACCCCCCTGTAACTTCTAAAATAAGAGGATGATAAAACTAAAAAAAATATATGATGTACATTACCATGCAAACTTCCACCGAAAATTGGTTTGAACGAGATCTAGTAAGTAGTTTTTTTTTAATAATTTAAAACTTACTACAGGTTTGTACGGAACCTTCGGTGCGCGAGTCCGACTCGCACTTGGCCGGTTTTTTTAATGTCTGCGGCGCAATACCACACGAGCAAGACTGCGGTGAGTGGATGGATGTTCTTGCAAGAGCCCTATGTTTTTATCCTAGATTTTATCCCAGTCTTTTTAGTTTTTAACCTAGAGAAAGTCATCAATCTTTGGAAAATATAGTCATATATTATTATATGTAGTTATTTACCATCCGTTATAAGCGAAGAGACCCGAGTAGAAAGACAGGGCTATTGATGTCACGTCACTTGTGGTGCCCTCGAAGGTGAAATGCTCCACTTTGCCTGAAACCAAAATGTATTTATTTTGAAAAAACAGTTACCTCGGTATCAAATTCTAACATATTGGTTTTAAACTGTTAGACTTAATAAGCGCTGGATCTCTTGGGTCACCAGTAGCGTGGACCAACCTCTGGGAAACAATATTGATAAAATCCTTTTGACGACCTCCGTGGCGCAGTGTTCAGCACTGTTGTCTTAACGTGCGGAGGTCCCGGGTTCGATCCCCGGCTGGTTCGATTTGGGAATTTATAATTTCTGAATTTTCCCTGGTCTGGCCTGGTGGGAGGCTTCGGCCGTGGCTAGTTACCACCCTACCGGCAAAAGACTTACCGCCAAGCGAGCGTTCCGGTACGATGCCGTGTAGAAACCGAATAGGGGTATGGGTTTAATATAACTGCCATGCCCCTAACAGGTTAGCCCGCTACCATTTTAGACATCATCATCACTTGGCATCAGGTGAGATCGCAGTCAAGGGCTAACTTGTAGTGGATTAAAAAAAAAATGTTTCGTGTCCGATGACCATGGGCCCAGAGTCTCAAACGCGAGCGCCGCAAAAATGTAGTCCTTACTAATGACTGAGTATTTACGGCGCTTGAGCATTTGGGCAAATTCGGCAGCTGCACCAACCTTTTGGGACGTGCCCGGTAAGTGAGACGCTAACCGTTACTTTAACCGTTATTTTGCAGTAGATACCTGAGGTACCGTAAATGCGTTGCCTGAATTTAAGGAATTTGTTTATCCTCAAATTAATTAGTATAGTTTTGAGGGAACACAGCAGGTGGAAACTGGTTCCATGATTTGAAGGTGCGTGATGGTAGACCTGGAATAACAAGCGGTGGAAGGAAACCAGGCATCCAGGTTTCCTAAACATCGGGTAGTTCGCCTATTGGATTGCTGGGTAATGTAACTTTTATAACATAATAAATCAATGAACAGCTTCAACCAGTATATTTAGGCTAAGAGGGTGGCCACTGAGGGGGTTTTAGTAGGTAATCCTACATAATCCTACATCTCCCCCTTCGTTAATTTGAGAGGATAATCTTAAAAGAAGATTTCCTCCCCGTCAACAAAAAATCTAAGTACATAGGTATGCCTATTATACTTGCTACGATTCTATAAAGTTTTTGTTTATAAAGGGGTTTTTAATGAAATTCGTTATCGCAGGTAGCAAGTTTTTTTTTATAATGAAGAAGAAAATATCTCGTCTATTTATAAACACTGAATAGTTAATTCTTATAGGACATGTACTTACAGCGTATAAGCATTAACCACCAAAAAAACGAATATCGTAGCACCCAGATGGACGTAGAAGCATTGGTCGGCCCATCGGCCACATAGAGGTACCTAACTTCGGCGGTTAGATGGAGTTGACCGAGAAGCTAAGCGGCTTGGAGAGAAAAATTAAAAAACGAGCGCAAAGAACAGAGACAGATAAAGAAATCTTCTGGACCAGGCCCAGAAGGGGCTGTAGCGCCGATGATGATGAATTCTTACAGGAAACTTCAAGATGCAATGCAGAAACAAGAATAGGCACTTGGCACTTGGCAATAATGCAATAAAGTCGCCTTTTCACACGAAATTAACGGACCCAACGCGCACCGGATTGCCGCAATCATCTAATAAGACACGCCGTCGGCCGTCCGTTTGTCCGAACTCGCCGACGCCTTCCGAAACCTATTAGGGAAGTCTGGGCTTGACTTTGTTGGTGTGACAGTTATTTTGAGGTCATTATTTTCTTTGAGGTCATTACACGATGATGTATATATATGTATGATATAATTTAATTTATGCAGAATCTGTATTCCGAACCGGTGGTAGAGTCAAAACATGACGTAACATAAGAGACACCTGTACATGTCCTACATGTTTTAAATAAATGAATTGAAAAAAATAAATTGTTTTTTAGAGCGTTCTGCGTACTCTCTTCTTCCAACTAGCTAATGCCCGTAATTTTCCGGAATAAAAAGTAGCCTATGTGTTATTTCAGACTATAATCTATCTCTGTGCCAAATTTTATCCGGATCCGCTCAGCCGTTCTGGCGTAATTGAGTACCTAACAAAGATCCATTTGAGGTATTTTGGTTCCCGCGGAAACACTTTAATTTTCCGGGATAAAAGTACTCGTAGCCTATGTGTTATTTCAGACTATAATCTATCTCTGTGCCAAATTTCATGCAGATCCGTTCAGCCGATCTGGCGTGATTGAGTAACAAACATCCATCCAAACTTTCGCATTCATAATATTAGTATAGAGTATATAGATTTAGGTATCTTAGGCACTCAGTCCTTATTTCCCATTATCATTCTAGAAAATTATACTCCCATCTTAGATCTTTCTTCGAGTGAGGCAAGGCAATTCGGTCTTCCTATGAACACAAAGGATCAATTTGTGCGATGATTCGATTTATCTCGAGCATTGATATCAAGGATCGGTGTCTGGGCCGGACATCGGTAAACGAGCTTTTATTGTGAGATGGGCTTCTAATCGAATAAAAAAGCTACTCGGAGTAGCTTCCACATTTGTTTTTAAAACTTGTTTTATTTTTTATTTTTAACTAGCCGATGCCCGCGACTTCGTTCGCGTGGATTAAGTTTTTTGTAATTACCGGAGGAACTCCTTAATTTTCCGGGATAAAAAGTAGCCTATGTCACTCTCCAGTGTGGCTGGCATGCGCACTACGAGTAAAATTATGTCTACCCGTTATCTCTATTTGTCTACCGAAGCTAACATATTTACTTGTCTCGCTACGGCAAAAGTAGAGATAAAAGTAATATTTCTTATCTGTGGTATTTTTCTTTACGAACCTTTACATGTCGACAATTTTTTTCTTGTAATATACCGCATTTTGTGCATGTTAGGGTAAATGAAAAGTTTGCCGGCAACGACAACATCTCTCTCTCTCGTCGCGAGATAATCTCGTTGTGCGCTTGCTAAGCACACAGGTCTTTTAGGCCCATGCAAAAAATCACGTTGATCTGTTGCTCTGTTGGAGCGTGATTGAAGGAAATAACCAACAAACAAACACTTTCTTATTTTTAATATGTCCAGTGATCCAATCGTCCAACATTAAGATTGACCTTCAAAAAGTTAAAATGTTTAAGTTTTTGAGGATAGCCTGCCATAGGAAGAGCCTGGGATAGGATAATTATCTTTTTGAAAACTGTAACAGAAGCTGGTTTTGACGGATAGTGAATTATAAGCTTCTTATTCCTTGACCCAAAATTGTGTCTCGACAATTACAATGGATCATCATGAACTTCCGCAAAGTAACGCCTGCTTCATCGACCATACAACCTATCCAACAATGTAGCCTATATTCTGTTTAAGACACTCTCTATAAATGTCTAGTGTTGCCTATCTACGCAGGGAGTACCTATTATGAAAGGGATAGCAATATGAATAGAGTCATTTTAGCTCAGTTTAGAGATGGTGTACAACAGAATTAGCCTCAATGATTGTTGGGCTTATAAAAAAACAACCGCCTTACCTCGACACAGCTGGTAGATGCCGGCGGCTATGATGATGAAGAGGGCCAGCAGCTTGGCGTACGTGAACCAGTCCTGGACGCGCGTGGCGGCGCGTACCGACCAGCAGTTCACGAACGTGAGGAGTACTGGAGAAGATTTAATAATGTGTTAATACTGCCTCGTTGGTCACTAGACCAACAACTTAGCCTAGTGGAGTGTAGCCTAGTGAACCTAGGGGAGGTGCTAGCCACTAGGTTAGCATGTTCGGCTGAGGCGGACGAGGTCCCGGGCTCGAGCCCCGGGTCGGGCCATAACATGTATTGGGTTTTTCTGACAAGGAATTTTCAGTAGGTACCTATTCTACTAGCCCGGAGTTAGTTTGACGACCTCCGTGGCGCAGTGTGTAGCGCTGTTGTCTTAACGTGCGGAGGTCCCGGGTTCGATCCCCGGCAGGGTCAATTTGGGAATTTATAATTTCTGAATTTTCCCTGGTCTGGCCTGGTGGGAGGCTTCGGCCGTGGCTAGTTACCACCCTATCGGCAAAGACGTGCCGCCAAGCGATTTAGCATTCCGGTACGATGCCGTGTAGAAACCGAATAGGGGTATGGGTTTAATACAACAGCCCCTAACAGGTTAGCCCGCTACCATCTTAGACTGCATCATCACTTACCATCAGGTGAGATCGCAGTCAAGGGCTAACTTGTAGTGGATAAAAAAAAAAAAGGAAGTTGGGGGTGTTTCACCCCTAGTGCCTCGGAGAGCACGTAAAGCCGTCGGTCCTGCGCCTGATCTCTTTCCGGTCGTTTCGGATTTTCCGTCCCATCGGGCTATGAGAGTAAAGGAACAGAGAGTGCACCTGTGTATGTACACACTTGTGCACTACATTGAGGTATTATGTACTAATATAATTCAATGGTGCACTATAATATCTCCCGCGCAGATGGCTAATCTCTCTGGAGATATACCGTCGTGGCCGAAATTCGGTCGGGAGGACATTAGAACAGTTAATTTTAGGTACGCTCAAGCAGGAAAAGTAAGCAACTAACGCGGAGTTCCACGAAACAGAGTCAATTTATAAAGGAGATTAATAGTTATTTGTTATACAAGAGTGAAAAGTTGTTTTTTAACCGCGTGCTCAATTTTGATGACCGAGCAAGCGAAGGATTCTAAAATTGAATCACGAGCGGAGCGAGTGATTCAAAAATTAGAATCCTGAGCGTCAGCGAGGGAATCAAAAGAGCACGAGGTGAAAAATCTTTTCACTCGAGTGCAACACGTAACTTTTCATCCCACCTCAGCGAGGAAATGACTAAATGCAAAAAAAAATCACAAGGTAACTTTTCATCCCACCTCAGCGAGGAAATGACTAAATGCAAAAAAAATCACAAGATTAAATTCAATTCTGTTAATTTCTTCGTCACTAGAATCACTCATTTTAGGTTTTTCACTTATTTTCAATTTTCTTGTTTTTAATCGGTTTTAATTTTAAACAATATGACGTGAAAGAAAATGGTGCGCGCAAAGCAAATTAAAAAAGTACACCAAGAAGGTTACGAGTGTGAGTTTTTAACAAATTAAAAACGATTGTATGGAAATTCGGCACCATAGAGGTACAAGTAAATAGGTTTTAATGATGTTTTGAATTCACAAACTTCATAGACGAGTGATATTTACTAACGTGCACACGATGTTCTAAATTCAATTTACTTTATCCTCTTGAGGATAATAACGGCTTTTACCATCAGATATCGAAGAATAAAAATACTCTTTCCGAGATGGTGGGATGAAAATAAATTTAATTACCTACAAGAATTGTATGGAGGACGGCTCCATACAATTATCTCTCGGACATGCAGGACGTTTCCTCACTTATTCCTTCACCGTTTAAAGCATTAAAAAGCATTAAAGTATATTATTTTAATTTCTTGAAACGCTCATAACTCCGAAAAGTGGTGGTGGTTGCCTCCGAAATTTGCCTGGTGGTTGTCTTCGGCCGTGGCTAGTTACCACCCTACCGGCAAAGACGTGTGTTTAATAGATAGGTACTATGAAATAATTAATGTGTTTCAGCCTACAAATATATCTAAAAACAAACACAAATACAATTTCTAAATATATTTATAACTAAATGATAGCTGCGGTTTTGTCTATGTACATTTTTTGCCTGGTGGCTAGTTACCACGCTACCGGTAAAGACGTGCCGCCAAGCGAATAAGCTTTCCAGTCCGATGCCGTGTAGAAACCGATTAGGGGTAGATATGGTTTTAATATAACTGCCATACCCCTAACAGGTTAGGCCCGCTGCCATCTTAGACTGCATCATCACTAACCATCAGATGAGATCGCAGTCAAGGGCTAACTTGTTTTTTTTTATATGTTTCGCACTCAAGTTATCCTCTGACAAGGTGTCAGAGACCTTTTTGCCGCGAGTTTTGCTCTGAAAGAAGAGGCCAACCGTAGACTGAGTAAGATATATAGACGCCGCCATATCTCATTTTCACTCCCACATGAAAGAGATGCAGTGTTGGGATGTTACACAAGATAGAATGAGAAAAAAATATGTGTTTTTCTCTCCCTTTCTGCGTGTCACGAATTTTGTGCCTATTGCATACAAACAAACCATATATTGTGCCGACGTTTGTATGACGTTTGGGAGGTGTTTCATAGTATTACCTATCCCTTTCGGTTACACGCTGACTCTGATTCTAGAGATTCCTTCTTCTATGGTGCCAACTCACGATGGTCGTGAAATAGCTGTAGGGCTAGCTTGTAGTGGATTAAAAAAAAACAACTTACAAATACAACAGGCTGCCAGCAGCCGCGTGGCGTCCTCAGGCGGATCGCACTCAGGGAATATGGGCTTCAGCACGTACACGGCAAACGTTAACGCCACGATAGCCTGGGGGAAACAATATGGTTTAGACAACTGTTGTATTGTTATCACGATTGATCCACATCTCTATCTCTATCTCTATCTCTATCAAATATAAAAAATCAATTGCTGTTCGTTTGTCTCGCTAAAACTCGAGAACGGCTGGGCCGATTTAGATGGAATTTTTTGAGTGTGTTTGTGTGGGTCCCGGGATGGTTTATATTCACAATTGGACCCGATAGGGGGCGCTGCAATCGGGTTCTAGCTTCAAGGCAGGACAACGTCTGCCGGGCCCACTAGTAAAGATATAAAAACATTTAATTTTTTCAATTCAATTTATTTATTTAAAACATATACCTAGGACATACAGGTGTAGGTTCGGAAAGAAGATTCTGCTGAAAAGAGCCGGCAAAAAACTCAGCACTTGCTCTTTTTTTTTTCTAAACAATATATTACAATGCGTATGTAAGTACAGTAGAATTTCCCTAATCCGGCACTTCAATAGACCGATACGTCCAATAATCCGCCACCCTCCGCCCACGCCTCCCTCGCCTAAAAACAGACCTTAATCAAGGATTATTTTAAAACTATGTAATTATTTAGTTGTGAGATATGTTACAGTTATAAAAAAGACGTTTAGAACATTAATACAAATATACTTATCATATTCTCTTTATGAAATTCCTTGTTTTTATTTACATAATAGGTATTATAATTTTTTCTATATATAATCCAATAATCCGGCACCCTCCGGTTTTTAATAGTGCCGGATTAGTGAGATTATACTGTAAATTAAATACAATAGTTAATAAATTATTGGTGCCCCAAGTTGGGCGCCAACTTTTTTTAGACGCTCTAAAACTCAAACTCAAAGTATAAGTACTCAAACTAAATTAAAAATTGTTACCTACACAGTACACCTTCTGAACGTCACGTTTACATAGTTTAGGTACGTGAGGGTGATAATTAACCATGCAAAAACCTTCTTAGACCATCGTCGGCTGAGATCGCAATGAAAGGCTAACTTACACAATAAAACGGTAAATTGTAATAAAGAGTAAAAACATTCAAATCGACATATTTTGATTCAGTAGCTTAATGGAAGTGTAATAAAATCTAACCGTCCGACTCCGATAGTATGTTTGTCTTTACAATAGAGCCGTGATATTGGCGCCCGACGTGGGACGGGGTTATTTATAGCAAGTATCGATCTATGTTGAACTACAACATTGGTTCCGGATACGGAACATTGTAGATGTGAAAACGTTTACCGTTTATACGATCATGTTTATCAACCTCTCCTATCAACCTATCTCTCCATGATCAACCTATCCTAATAAAAAAAGCATTTATTACAATATAGTTCTTTTTGGCACGATAAAACGCGCTTGGGGTCTGGAAAAATCGTATATATGACAAAAAAGCGTTAAAATTTGTCTCTCTCCTTTTAGTACCTATGTATGGAGAGCATCATACTATAATATTATAAATGCGAAAGTGTGTTTGTTCGTTGCTTTGTTGGTTTCTCCGTCAATCACGCCACAACGGAGCAACGGATCGAAGCGGGAGGGTGGCCGGTGCATAATATACCTATCGCATGGTGCACGTGGTACCACATAGATTTGTCTGTTTTAGCTTCTTGTTCCTTATTTTTTTTTTCGTCTAAACACCGCCTATTCTATGACGTCAATAGGCACAAATCCGATTACGATCCGGGGCATGTCTTCAGTGTTACGTAACCTCGATATGTGACACTAAGTAATGTATTCCGAAGGTTTTTGGTTAGCGAAGCCTATCTGCCCTAAATATCTATTGTATGATGTATCGATTACCAATAAAATTGAAAACTACTTGTGTAATCAAATTATTCAGTGCCACAAGTAAGTTGGCGGTGGCGTTTTGAGGAACTAAAACGGAAAACTTGGAAATTGCTTTGACTGTTTATTGTCTAAGGCCCATATTAGATACACTATCTATACTACTTATAATAAAACTGTAACAGGTCCAATTCTGTACATTGAAGATATTTTGAAAATTTTTTTAGAGGGCACTCATTATTCGATACTGAAGCCAAATCTGTAATTTTTTTCATTTTTGTTTGTCTGTCTGTCTGTCTGTCTGTCTGTCTGTCTTGAATCGAAGCAGGCGTTACTTTGCGAATTACTGGTTACTTTGCCGGTGCGAATTGCTGGGTGGTGGGTGTTCGCATGTTGTCGGTGGAAGACACGCACTACACCACATAGATTTATCTACTGTGGCGGATTATAGCGAATTAAGCTTCTGGTTCATTCATTGTCTGTCTGTCTGTCTGAATTAAGCTTCTGGTTCATTCATTGTCTGTCTGTCTGTCTGTATGTCTGTCTGTCTGTACCTTGGCCGCGCATCACGCCGAAACTACTGAATGAATTCAAACGAAACTTGGCACGATTTGAGCCCATACTACGAGGTAGGACATAGGATACTTTTTATCCCGAAATTCGGGATGAAATTGAAAGTTTGTATGAAAGTCCTTAATTTCTCAAGTTATAGCCATGAAACTTGATATATGAGCTGCGGGTTAAAAATGAAAACATAATACTTATGTGTTTCACAGTTTCTCAAAATTCCACCCCCGAAGGGGTGAAATAGGGGTTGGGAGTTTGTATGAAAATCCTTAATTTCTCAAGTTATAGCCATGAAACTTGATATATGAGCTGCGGGTTGAAAATGAAAACATATGTGTTTCACAGTTTTTCAAAATTCCACCCCCGAAGGGGTGAAATAGGGGTTGAGAGTTTGTATGAAAATCCTTGATTTCTCAAGTTATAGCCATGAAACAGCATTTGGGCTTTCGTTAAAATATGAAGAAGTACGTGTTTCACCATCATAGGGGGATTATACCGTGGGATAGTAATATAGGCTACTTTTTATCCTGGAAAATTATCAGAAAAACTTATTCCACGAAGACGAAGTCGCGGGCATCAGCTATAAAGAATATACATAAGTACATAGAACTACTTTTTATCCCGGAAAATTAATGAGTTCCCGCGGGAATCGAAAAAACTTGTCCACGCGGACGAAGTCGCGGGCATCAGCTATAAGTACTATATAATATAGGATCCTATTTCGCAACATAGATCATCATCCTAGAAATATCCTATACTATATTTCTAGAATGATGATCTATGGTGCGAAATAGGATCCTATATATAGTATAGTGTAATATGGGCCTGACAAGATAAGTATGTCAACAACAGACAAGATGATGTCGTTGTTAAATACGTCCATGGTCGTTGTATATGTCTTACTGTCAAACTGGCAGTTATGTCAAATGCCATAAGGTTACAAAAAAAAAATCTCGCTTAAACCCTCCCTTTAGGTATTATGTGTTCTTTGTGTTTTTGTAGATAATCAATGTGACTAATAAAACCCCTTTATTGCAATCTCTTCATGATTACAGCATACTTTTTTTTTTTTTGCACAGTCTCCTTTGTGGATCTTCCACTCCACCTGACATTGGCAAAGTGCATTGTGCTGGTGCGGCACTAATAAACGCCATAAAACAAAATAAGAAGAAGAAGAAGAAGGTTAAAAAAGGTTATATTAAGGTTAGAAAAGTTAACATGGTTCTTAAGTTTTCTTAAAATTTCTAATGTTCCGCGCAACTTTCTTAGTTTTTTCTTTCTTATGAACCTTCTCCTACACATTAACAAACAACAAAAAAATAATTAGCGAAATTGGTCCAGCCGTTCTCGCGTGATTACGTGACCAAGGGAAATAGGGATTCATTTTTATATACGAAAAAAAAGTAAGTATATAGACTAGGTACGTACTCATGCCTAAAGTGATAAAAAATGCTAGACTATAAAGTAAATAAGTATTGATTAGAGTTGATAAGTAATAATTAAATTAAGTTCTTTTTGTGCACAGTGGCGCACAGCCGCGCAAAGTTAGGAACATGTTTAACTTTTTTTGGAAATTCGGTATTTCGCGGTGTCTATAATATGGTCTAAGGTGCAAAAGATCACGGGCGGCGAATATAGTTAATAGAAAACTAGCGTGTAAAAGTAATAATAATAATGTCCTCCCGATCGACATCGACCACGGCGGCCAATCTCCACAGAGATTATAGCCATCTGCGCGGGAGATATTATAGTGCACAAGTGTGTGCGCATACACAAGTGCACTCTCTGTTCTTTTGCTCTCATAGTCCGATGGGAAGGAAGATCCGACACGACCGGAGAGAGATCAGGCGCAGGACCGACGGCTGAACGTGCTCTCCGAGGCACGGGGGTGAAACACCGCCAACTTCCTAACTCCGGGCTAGTACTGAGAATTTCTTGTCAGAAAAACCCAATACTTGTTATGGCCCGACCTGGGACTCGAACCCGGGACCTCGTTGGCCGCAGACGAACATGCTAACCACTAGACCAACGAGGCAGTCGTTTTTTTTTTTTTTTTTTTTTTATTCTGGTATTTTTTTTGGGGCTTTTATAGTAAGCCTATATGTCAGCCCCATCGTTACACACAAAATTACAGACAAATTATTATTAAATTGAAAGCTATAACAATTTTAGAGAATCCTTAACGAATGTATACACTTTCATAGCCGAAATGTCCAAGGGTTTGCTAAAAATTGAATTAAAAATACCGATATTCATAAAATTTAAATTAAGTTCATCTGTTAGAGATTCTCTCAAATTTTGGTTGCGAACACATGCCAATAGCAAGTGTACAACATCATCAACATCACCACATTCTTCACAATTGGGAGAGTCACTTTTCTTCATTAAATATTTAAACTTGCCTAATGGCATGTGTCCGGTTCTTAGTCTAAATGCTATAACTAACTTATTTCTATTAATGTTGCTATTTACAAACCATGGTATACGAGGAGGTTCAGATTGAATTGTTCTGTACCATATCCCTTTTTCAAGTGATCTTTCGTTAAAATATTCCTTCCAAATTTTTAAACAAATAATTTTGAATTTTGAAAAAACTTCAATATAGTGAGGTTTTATGCTGTAACTACTTCCATTGATATGAGCCAAATTTGCTAATCGATCCGCCTCCTCGTTACCAGTCAGACCAATATGGGATGGAATCCACTGAAATTTTAAAGAAAAACCCTTATCTCTACAATCTTGAATTCGTCTAAGGATAGAATAAGCTATAGAAATACCATTGCAACCTTTAGTACATTTAATAATATGCTGTAATGCACTTCTACTATCTGTGAATATAACTGTTTTCCTCACATCATTATTTAAAACATATTTAAGGGCTTCAAAAATTGCTATCAATTCAGTCGTTAATATAGATATGTGTTCATTATTAACCTTAAATATTTTATGACAATTTCGATTGGGATCATATACAGCAGCACCTGAACCAGATTCATTCTTAGATCCGTCAGTGTAGACTTTGTAATACTCACCGTAAATATTATTAACTTCTCGAATAACTTCATTTTTTAAAACAGTAACATCGTATGAACTCTTAGCTTTTTTAACACAGTTTAAGTTGGTAAAAATAATATCGTCACATTTTATATAACTAACCCATGAATCTAAAGTAAACATCTCCATCATTTCCGAAGCATTAACAGATTCTTTTTTTGTCTCACTGTATGTAATAGCAAGAAGGGGCTTCTTCTTATTAAGCCAATAGCTTGATTCACTCACATTACTTAGATCAGCTATACTATTGACAGTGAAATTATTACACCATGATTGTGCCTTAATACAGTACTTAAATGCAAGATATTTTCTTCTAATGAACAATGGAGGAATACCCATTTCATTTTCCATAACATGTATTGGTGTACTTCGAATGAACCCGCCTATCGTTCTAAGTGCTTGATTTTGTATTCTATCTAGCCTAAGCAGGTGTGTTTTAGCAGAATTGTCATATAAATAACAGCCGAAATCCATCCTGCTACGTATTAAAGCAATGTATATGCGGCGCAAATGCTTTGGGTGAATACCCCAACCTGATCCAGCTAAAATTTTGAGAATATTAAGGTATTTAGTTGCTCTTTCACTAATTTCATTAAGGTGTTTCGTCCACCTCAAGGACTTATCTAACCAGATGCCCAAATATCGTATATTATTTACAACCTGTACATTCTGACCATAAATTTTAATATTAAATTGTTCAACTTTCCGCTGTCTTGTAAACAAACACATTTTAGTTTTGTTAGGAGAGGGTTCCAGGCCAATTAGTCTCAGCCTTTCCACTACTATGTTAATAGCACATTGCATTTTAAAAATTTGTTCCTGCCAATTAGCTCCTTTTATATATAACACGAAATCATCTGCATATTGACTTATAACTAGGTCTGAAATAATGTTATGTACAATTTCTCTCGTAACAATATTAAAAATTAATGGAGAAATTGGGTCTCCCTGAGCTAAACCCATATTAGTCCATCTCACTATGTCTGAATTTCTTTTATCCTCAGATACTATCTTTAAATACCTTTCACTTAGATAACACCATAGATATTTACATATTTGAGAACCAACGCCGATTTTATCAAGTGTTTTAATAGCTTCATTAACAACAATATTATTATACGCTCCTTCGATATCTAAAAAACAGGCTAAAGTAGGTACGTTTTTAGAAAATCCTTCTTGAATGTATGAGGTTAAACGTGATAGACAGTCTAAACAAGATTGGCCTCTGCGAAATCCAGAAGTGTTTTTAGATAACAGTTGGTGTTTTTCAACATACCACTCTATACGTTTAGTTAGCATTGTATGAAATATTTTACAAATGCACGAAATAAGTGCAATGGGTCTTAAACTGGTTGACACAGAGCCATTGATGCCTGGTTTTGGAATTGGAACAATTTTTACATCTCGCCATTGATTTGGTATTTGACCAGTAACAAAAATGGAATTGTAAAAGTTGAGTAACTCTAATTTAGCGTTCAAAGGTAAATTATAAATCATTGAATATGTCACTGCATCTTCCCCAGGTGCTGTATCCTTCTTTTTTAAACAAACTATTAACTCGTGTAAAGTAAAGGCTGATTCTATCAAAGTATTCCTAGATTTTAATTCTGGCATCGGCGCTAATGTGTAATCAGGGGCTAATTTCCGTAATAATTCTTCTTTTTGTATATCAGATGCACAGAATTGACGTTTCTTATATCCTTTCACCCATCGCATTTTATCCCACATAGCAGATGCTGATGTCTCTTCACTAATACCGTCACACATATTTTGCCAATCAAGTGACCTATAACGAGAAATTAAACTTTTACTTTCCTGAATTTTTCCTTCTAATTTACTAAGATTGTCAGGTGTCGGGTTGCGACGAAAATTTCCTAGCGCTATTCTACGTTGAGCAACAGCCTTAGATATGCTAGTACACCAATAAGATTTTGGTTTAAATTTAGACTTTGGACTGGTACAAATTTTAATCATTGGTATATTCTTCTCAGCAGCGTCATTAATTTTGTTTATAAAGGAATCATAGCTTTGTTGTATATTTTCAATGTTGGAAGGAAAATTAAATGATACGTGAAGAGTTTCGCGGTAAGAATCCCAATTGGCTTTCTTAAAATTACGTTTTTTAACCAAATATAACTGTTCCACATAATTGAAAGTATATTTAATTACTAAATGATCACTACCTAGATTTTCTTTAGTGACCCACCATTTAATATTAATCGCTATATCCGAAGAGACGAATGTGACATCTGGTGAAGTTTCTTGCAAATTATTCTGATTTAACTTGACCCTTGTAGCTTCACCATCGTTAATTGAAACCAAACCAGATTCAAAACAAGCATCTTGTAACTGGTTACCTCTGACATCACACTTATTTGTCCAATTAGTGTGGTGACCATTAAAATCACCGGCAATAATACTACTTTTACTGAATTTTGAAAAAATTCCATCCCAATCAGCCTGAACAGTACGGACAGAAGACGGACAATAAACAGAAACAATATTCTCTAAACTATTACAGTTAAGAACCTTAATATAAACTATTTCTATTCCTAAATTACTAACATCGATATGACAAAGTCTAGTTTTTATACTTTTATGTACTATAATCGCTACACCACCATAGCCATCAAATCGGTCTTTCCTAATAATATTGTATCCGCTTATATTAAAATCATCTTCATCACTTAACCATGTTTCACTCAAAATTGCAATATGTATCTTTTCTTGGTCCAAAATTGCTTTAAAAACTGTTAATTTAGGTTTCAAACTCTGGCAGTTCCATTGAATTATGTTTAAAGTGCGCCTTTTGTCTTTGCTATCCATTATAAAACATATTAAAGAAGTTAATTAGAATGTCGCTATCTTTAATTAATCCTAACACTAGCGTTTTTATTTCCTCCATAACAACTTTAAAAAATGATTTTATTTTATCCTCAAAACTTGTTTGTGAAAAATATAATTCCTTTATTTTCAGCAGTAACCTTAAAAAGTCAAATTTCTTAGGTCTCTTCTCATCATCTTTACTCTCTCCTTCGTGTCGTTCTCTTTCCGTGTTCGCAGTTATACATTCTACATCGCAAACTGGACCCTGTATTTTATTTACCTTTTTCTTCCTTCTTTTTACTTTTTGTGACCCGGCTATTACCGCTTCTTCTTCACTATTCAATAACTCTTCTTTACTCTCATTATGAATTTCAGCCACAGTAACTAAAATGTCTCTATATGACGTTTTCGTTCCCTCATCATTACTTAAATTTTGATATTTGCCATCTTCATTTACTTCGTTCAAATTATTCCGCTGAATTCTGTCGCTTAATTTCCTTTTATTAGAATATATAAACAAAGCTTTTCGATATTTACAATTTTCCTCACACATAATCTTCCTAATCTCCTTCTCTTTGTGAAATACAGGACAGGACATTCTTTCAAGGGCCATATGATCACCATTACAGTTAATGCACGTGTATAACTTTGTGTCACAATTTGCATGATGTTTTCCACATTTTGGGCAAAACTCCTTCTTTATTGGACAAAACTTTTTTGAGTGGCCATAACGCCAGCAGTTCGAGCACTGCGTGACAGGAAATGTGAATGGTTCCACCTTAAATCTGCACCCGTATATTAGTATATACGAGGGTAAGATAGAACTCTTAAAACACACCCTTACTGACTCACTCTCAACCCAATCACCATTTTCCAAACTTCTATTTAACCTTTTAATAGATATAATTTCGAACTCGCTTTCAAAGCTTTCTATCATTTCTTCCTCTTGAACACCCAAATCAATATTTCTTATCACGCCGAATATTGTTTGCAACCCCTGTGTTAACTGACATCTGTAATCTAACTCCGCAAACTTTTTATTGGAAACAAGCCTATGAGCGTTATCTTTGTCACCAAACTCTATCAAAACTTTATAAGGGCTTTTATATTTAACACTCAATATACTTTGTATATTTTCTGCTCGCAATAGTTTAGCCAGTGCCATTTGTTTAGGCAAAATTTCTTTTGACGTAACACTCACTACAATTTTCTCGTTCTCTTGTGTTTCTTTCATCATTTCGATGTCATCATCGACGTCACTGTGACTCGACTTACGTAAAGCTAAACGCTTATGCCGCCGGTTGGCCACCAAGGTAAACCCTTCTTCATCGATACTTGCACCGCTACTATCCCGCAAAGTCTCCCTCTGCCTTTTCTCGCACCGTACACTTTCGTCAAAATCATTTACACACGAGATAATATTACTTTCGCAATCCATTTTCTTATTTAATTCACTCATTTTACATTTTGATATATTTTTGAGGGTAGGCAAAAAAATAAAAAATATTACTGAGTACGCGCCCGCTCCAAAGTAGTGCGTTCGCACGAATGGAGGCAGTCGTAAAAGTAATAACAAGTAAGTAAGTTTAGCCGATGAAATACAGCATATGCTTGCATCTTTACAACGCAGCTATCAACCATTAGCGTAGCCGTAGGGTTGGCAACATAAAAAATATTGTAAAATATCCGTCTACTAAAAGCCATTACAGTCCGTCAAACTTATCTGACCCGGTGGCGAAAATAGGAACTAATTTTTTTGCCTGTTTACTTTTTTTAAATTTTATTTTTCTTATCTATTTGCGACGCTGTCACCGGGTCAAACAGTTTGTAACTTGCAATACAAATGATACTTGCACAACATTGCCTAAACTGATTTAGTTAATTTTAGGGTTCTGTACCTCAAAAGGAAAAAACGGAACCCTTATAGGATCACTTTGTTGTCCGTCTATCTGTCTGCAAGACCCTTCTTCTCAGGAACGCATGGAGGTATCAAGCTAAAATTCATATCAAATACTCAGGTCTACTGTCCCTTGGAGCTGTGAAAAAATCAAACTTCTAAGCCAACGCAATCAAAAGATACAGCCGTTTATGCTGCAAATTTTCGACACTCGCAAGGGAATCAAAACCTACAGGGTACTTCCCGTGAACTCAGAATCTTGAAAAAGTTGTTATAATAAATAGTTAGTGCTGTGAATCTTTGTTCCAACGCGGCTGTGACGGAATCATGGGATGCGGACCTATCCCTGTTATATGACGCCTGCCACGTGCTCTTTTTGGGCCAAATAAAACTTTTAACTTATCATATTATAATATGGTATGAGATGAATGGGATTTTGACTCCTGAAATCATTTTTAAAATAGGTATATGGGGGCGGATAGAACTGGAGTCAACATTTTACATAATGTCTTAGACAAAATTAAAATTAAAATAGATAAGTAAGTGGAATAAAAATACCATAACTTTTACTTATATACCTACAGGTTTGTACGGAACCCTCGGTGCGCGAGTCTGACTCGCACTTGGCCGGTATTTTTTTGATGCTGACACCTTGTGATAAGTATATTCCGGGATTGAGATTTTAAGAGGTATAGAAAATTTAACTTTGAAACTCATTTAAGGCCCTTATGCAAGCGATTCTTAGGGTTAGTGATTTCACATCTCACCATCGTTGATAGAACTTGAGCGTCGAAGTATGTTAAATAAAATCAAATTTTTGCCAACCCTATTCTGTTGATGTAATGTGCTAACGCTAAGTGATACTCGAGTCTTGAAAAGACTACGGGAAGCACAAAAACTTGCAAATGGTTTTAAACTTAAAAGCATAAAAGCTGCCACCTGAGCTGTTGTGTGACATCAAATAGGGTTTTCCGTCTTACTATTTTAGAATTTATATAGGTACTAAATGTTTTAAAAATTACACTCGATCCAGAGTCGTATGAAAGCGGCGAAGGGGCCAATCTTGGGGTGAAACGTCTCCATGATGTAAGCCTAGTCCGCTACGCTCAGTCGGATCATCGTACCCAGCTACGCTTAGCGTAAGGTGAAAGTAACTTTAGACTACAAACCTGTGAGCAGGGTCTGACGATCATACACTCGATCCAGAGTCGTATGAAAACGGTGAAGGGGCCAAATGTCTCCATGATGTAAGCGTAGTCCGCTACGCTCAGTCTGATCTTCGTACCTAGCTCCGGTTAGCGTATGATAAGAGTAACTTCAGACTCCGCATACCTGTGAGCAGGGTCTGACGATCATACACTCGATCCAGAGTCGTATGAAGGCGGCGAAGGGACCAAACGTCTCCATGATATATGCGTAGTCCGCTCCGCTCACTCGGATCATCGTACCCAGCTCCGCATAGCAGTAGGCACCGATCTGTGAGAAAAAATTTGGATCTTAAACATTTATTTATTTGTTTATTTACATTTATTGGTTTATTTATTTAAATTAGCTTGGACACGTTGCAAAAATTTTGTTTTCCTCGGAAACTCTATGATCTTTTCTGCTGTACAACCTATCTTTGTACTAAATGGCGCAAAAATCTAGTTGTAAATTTTCATACAAAAAGCGATAACCTTTTTTCTTCCAGTAAATGTTGTCCAATTTTCATAATTTTTAGAAATGTTGCAGGTACAATGAAGAACTATGCTCGTACGTTTTAATTTTAAAGAAATATTGCTTATGTTAAAAGTTATTAGCATCTAAATATCCATAATTTATCACCTAAAAACTTCCTCGAGTATTTTAATTTTTTTTAATTTAACTAAACTAAAATACTAAAAAATAAAACGTACGAGCCTAGATTAAGGTGTACTGAATCTAATGAGACCAAAATTGTCTAATTTCGTAAACGTTTGGGGGGGTAAAAACGTTATGACCCGAAACAATATCTATACTTATAATAAAACTGTAACAGGTCCAATTCTGTACATTGAAGATATTTTGAAAATTTTTTTTGGAGGGCACTCATTATTCGATACTGAAGCCAAATCTGTAATTTTTTTCATTTTTGTCTGTCTGTCTGTCTGTCTGTCTGTCTGTCTGTCTGTCTGTCTGTATCTTGGCCGCGCATCACGCCGAAACTACTGAATGAATTCAAACGAAACTTGGCACGAGTTGAGCCTATACTACGAGGTAGGACATAGGATACTTTTTATCCCGAAATTCTACCCCCGAAGGGGTGAAATAGGGGTTTAAAGTTTGTATGAAAGTCCTTAATTTCTCAAGTTATAGCCATGAAACTTGATATATGAGCTGCGGGTTGAAAATGGAGACATACGTGTTTCACAGTTTTTGAAAATTCGACCCCCAAAAGTGTGAAATAGGGGATGAAAGTTGGTATGAAAGTCCTTCGTTTCTCAAGATGTTTTACAAGTTAAATCAACGAAACTTTTTATTTTGGCTTACGGTAAAAAATAAAAAGTACGTGTGTCACAGTTTTTCAAAATTCCACCCCTAAGGGGGTGAAATAGGGGTTGAAAGTTTGTATGAAAGTCCGTCATTTCTCAAGTTATATCGATTAAACTTGGTATACAAGCTACTGGTTGAAAATGAAGAAATAAATGTTTCACAGTTTTTGTAAATTTTACCCCCGAAGGGGTGAAATAGGGGTTGAAAGTTTGTATGAAAGTTCTTCATTTCTCGATGAAACTTGGTATACAACCTACCGGTTAAAAATGAAGAAATACGTGTTTCACAGTTTTCGTAAATTTTACCCCCGAAGGGGTGAAATAGGGGTTGAAAGTTTGTATGAAAGTCCTTCATTTCTCAAGTTATATCCATGAAACTTGGTATATGAGCAGCGGGTTAGAAATGAAAACATACGTGTTTCACAATTTTTCAAAATTCCACCCCCAAAGGGGTGAAATAGAGGTTGAAAGTTTGTATAAAAGTCCGTCATTTCTCAAGTTATTTCGATGAAAACTGGTATATCCACGCGGACGAAGTCGCGGGCATCAGCTAGTTTCAAGAATAAAATGTAGGCAAATGCCTACTGAACTTGCAACTCTCTCTATCGCATGATACGGAGAAGGCAGCGAAGCGTTGTGAAACAGATAGCATTATTGAAAATACCTACTCGCGTCGCGTTTCGTCACTAGACGATCCTCTTAATAGACCGGGAGATGGTCGTAGGTGATAGTCTCCCATTTTCTACTGCATGCCTTTTTAAGAGTTGATAACTAACCCTAAAGTATGAAAGATAGAGGGGTTACTAGCCCTTGCGCGCTTGCACGTCATAAACAAAATGGCTTCTCTTTGTGACAGAATTTTAGTTTTTGCCGTGACATTCTACTGCATGCCTTTGTAATATAACGTAGTTGGAACAAATTTAAGCTATAATAATTGATGGCATGCAATTCGCAACGGCCGACGGGGCTCAAACGGTTACGTAGAAATGTAAAAAAAAATAGAACATTTCCGTGTTTACAAATTGCATGCCGTTGTAAAAAATTACTTTTATTATCTCAAATATACTCTACGAAAATTGGCATGCACCCCTCGTATGACCAAGGGTGGAAAATATTAGGAAAATGTTGTGAAAATTCAATACAGCTTTTCCGTGATTTCAAACTACTTCTAATAAAGATAAACATTAATTTAATGACCAAATAATTCTGAAATACAAATGGCATGCATGTTGCTCATGATCATTATATTATAAATAATAACAAAAGTTGCAAAAATTTAATAAACATTTCCGTGTTTTTTATTTGCATGCCGTTTTGTATTTCATAAAAACGTATTATTTTAAGTATATACCGAAAATGGCATGCGTATTAAATAATACCATCATATTTTAAATAATAATGAAAGTTGCAAAAAATTTAATAAATATTCCGTGTTTTTAATTTGCATGCCGTTTTGTATTTCATAAAAACATATTATTTTAAGTATATACCGAAAATGGCATGCGTATTAAATAACACCGTCATATTTTAAATAATAACAAAAGTTGCAAAAATTTAATAAAAATTTCCGTGTTTTTAATTTGCATGCCGTTTTGCATTTCATAAAAACATATTATCAAATAAATATTATAAATGCGAAAGTTTGGATGTATGGATGTATGTTTGTTACTCAATCACGCTCCAACGGATGAACGGATCTGGATGAAATTTGGCATAGATATAGATTATAGTCTGGAATAACACATAGGCTACTTTTTATCCCGGAAAATTAAGGAGTTCTTTCAACCCCTATTTCACCCCTTTGGGGGTGGAATTTTGAAAAACTGTGAAACACGTATGTTTTCATTTTTAACCCGCAGCTCATATACCAAGTTTCATGGATATAACTTGAGAAATGAAGGACTTTCATATAAACTTTCAACCCCTATTTCACCCCTTCGGGGGTAAAATTTGCGAGAACTGTAAAACACGTATTTCTTCATTTTTAACCGGTAGCTTGTATACCAAGTTTCATCGATATACCTTGAGAAATGAAGGACTTTCATACAAACTTTCAACCCCTATTTCACCCCTTTGAGGGTAAAATTTTGAAAAACTGTGAAACATTTATTTCTTTATTTTTAACCGGTAGCTTGTATAGCAAGTTTAATCGATATCACTTGAGAAATGACGGACTTCCATACAAACTTTCACCCCCTATTTCACCCCCTTAGGGGTGGAATTTTGAAAAACTGTGACACACGTACTTCTTTATTTTTTACTGTAAGCCAAAATAAAAAGTTTCGTTGATATAACTTGGTAAACATCTTGAGAAACGAAGGACTTTCACACCAACTTTCATCCCCTATTTCACCCTTTTGGGGGTCGAATTTTCAAAAACTGTGAAACACATATGTCTCCATTTTCAACTCGCAGCTCATATATCAAGTTTCATGGCTATAACTTGAGAAATTAAGGACTTTCATACAAACTTTCAACCCCTATTTCACCCCTTCGGGGGTAGAATTTCGGAATAAAAAGTATCCTATGTCCTACCTCGTAGTATGGGCTCAAATGGGCGCAAAAAAAAACAGGGAAATGTTCTTTATTTTTAATTTTCGTTAAAAAACCTTTTTTTAATTTTATTTTTGCACATTTTTTATGTCAGGCTTGTGTAATATGCATGCCATTTTTTTTATCAACTTAAAATAATGTTTTTTAATGAAATATTGAATGGCATGCAAAATAAAGTCACGGAAATTATATCAGCGTTTTTTGCAATTTTCGTCATGCATGCCACTAATTTACAACTTTCTGTTGTGCATGCCAAATTTGCTAACGTCAAGTAATTATAAAAACTAAGTATTGTTCAAATGGCATGCAGTTTGAAATCACGGAAAAGCTGTATTGAATTTTCACAACATTTTCCTAATATTTTCCACCCTTGGTCATACGAGGGGTGCATGCCAATTTTCGTAGAGTATATTTGAGATAATAAAAGTAATTTTTTACAACGGCATGCAATTTGTAAACACGGAAATGTTCTATTTTTTTTTACATTTCTACGTAACCGTTTGAGCCCCGTCGGCCGTTGCGAATTGCATGCCATCAATTATTATAGCTTAAATTTGTTCCAACTACGTTATATTACAAAGGCATGCAGTAGAATGTCACGGCAAAAACTAAAATTCTGTCACAAAGAGAAGCCATTTTGTTTATGACGTGCAAGCGCGCAAGGGCTAGTAACCCCTCTATCTTTCATACTTTAGGGTTAGTTATCAACTCTTAAAAAGGCATGCAGTAGAAAATGGGAGACTATCACCTACGACCATCTCCCGGTCTATAAGGTGTTCCCGTGGTACCTAATCAAAAAACTTAATCCACGCGAACAAAGTCGCGGGCATCAGTTAATACAAATTAGAATCACTGGGTCACTGAAAGAGTAAACAATGTTTGGTGGAAACTTAGGTACCTAGTTACCTACATAATGTTTACTTATAATTGCTTAAGATCGATAATGCCTGGAAAGTTTTGACAAAGGACTTTAGCTATCATGAACTAAACAAGAATATTATTCTTATCTAAAGTTATAACTTATATAATGATAAGTGATACACTTTGCACTGCATTTCCATACTATATCTATATTCTATACTAATATTACTTATAAAGAGGTAAAGTGTGATTTTGTGAGGTTGTAGGGGGTAATCTCTGGATCTACTGAACCGATTTTAAAAATTCTGGTACCAATAGAAAGCCACATTATTTGTGAGTGTCATAGGCTATATATATTAACCCGAAAAATTAGGGAGCTCTCGTGGGAATTTAAAAAACGTATTTCACGCGGACGAAGTCGCGGGCATCTGCTAGTATTATTATATCTATAAATGCGAAAGTTTGGATGGATAGATGCTTCATGTTTGTACTCAATCACGCCAGAACGGCTGAACGGATCTGGATCAAAATTCGGCACAGAGATAGATTGTAGTCAAGAATAACACATAGACTACTTTTCGTCCCGGAAAATTAAAGATTTCCCGCGGGAACCAAAAAAACCTCAATCCACGAGGACGAAGTCGCGATCTAGGCAGCTAGTACCTAATAGTTTCAATATGTATCTGCTTAGAGATATAGCTGATACCCGCGACTTCGAGTCCGCACGGAATAAGTTTTTTTAAATTCCCACGGAAACTCCTAAATTTTCCGCGATAAAAAGTAGCCTAGTCCTCAACTATACCCATGCAAAAAATCACGTCGATCCGTTGCTCTGTTGCGGCGTGATTGAAAGACAAATCAACGAACAAACATTCGCATTTATTATAATTATTATAATATAAGTATGATGATAAACGTTCTGCACAATAATTGGGAGTTATCAATGTTCTCGATTAAAGGTCATTAGGATGCGTGTACCTAATTGTTTGCATTTTGTCGTTGTGATTGTATGTTAATAACCTCTTTATCCCCGAGTACCAAAAGAGATTAAAAAAATATTAGACCTTTTTAGCCATAATTTTCTGCGTGTTGAATTAAAATTTAGAGAACTAACATTTTTCTTAGAAACAAGTACTCGAAATTGGGCTAAGCATGTACAAATAACGGCAAAAGGAAAATCAAGCTTTTTTTTTTTTACTTAAGTTTGCTTCGACAAAGTAAACAATTATATCTCGGGTACTTAGCATTGCAGAAATATTTATAAAATAATACGAAAATGTATTTGTTTGTGGGTTTGTCAATTTTGAATTTTGAATTTTATTGGTTCCCGTGGGTATTAAAAAAAAAACTTATTCCACGCAGACGAACTCGCGCGCATCAGTTAATACAATTAGGATCACTGGGTCACTGAAAAGGTGAATAATGTTTGATGACTTATCTATAGCAACTTAACTAGATAACTATTAAATCATAGTCAATGTGTATTAAGTAAGTATTAAATTATTTTCATTAACTTAACTCAGATACCTACTTTTAAGTAGGTACCTAGTTACATAATGTTAACACACAACTATTTGTTTTTAATTAATTTTAATCCATGTTTACGCGTTTGCTTAGGTACCTATTGATGATAATTTACATATTAAAACAGACACTGCGCGTTTATCATTTCAATGATAAAAGCACGAACGGAATTATTAGGGCTATGTACAAACAAAATATAATAAAAAACCGGCCAAGTGCGAGTCGGACTCGCGCACCGAGGGTTCCGTACAAACCTGTAGTAAGTTTTAAATTATTAAAATTAAATTAATAAATTAAATTGATGAAAAAAAAAAATTTGAGTTTCAAGTTCTAAGTATGGGGACCCCCAAAATTTATTGTTTTTTTTCTATTTTTGTGTCAAAATCTTAATGCGGTTCACAGAATACATCTACTTACCAAGTTTCAACAGTATAGTTCTTATAGTTTCGGAAAAAAGTGGCTGTGACATACGGACGGACAGACAGACAGACAGACATGACGAATCTATAAGGGTTCCGTTTTTGCCAAATTTGGCTACGGAACCCTAAAAAGTCGCGAAAATTCTCTAAAAAGTACCTACCTACCCAAGTAGTACCTAAGTATTAAAGAAATGCCTTTATCCATCAGTAGGTTTCCACAGGTTCTAACTTCTAATAGTACCTACCTCCCAACTAACAAAATTTGGTCGTATAGTTTTCGAGACAACGTTTTGGCTATAACTTGAGGTCGGACCGTTTTGGTTATGTAGCTGTCGTATTAACGTATATATGACGCGAAATAGGCGCAAATTATAAAACTTTTATTCGTATAGCGATCGTGTCATGGTCGTTTTAGTGGCTACTTGGTAAGAAATAGTCATATTAATATGCGATATACGACTAATATTCGTATAGCAGTCGTAAAAGTGATTAATTTTATAACCGTTTTGTCGTGTTGTGATCCAGTAGACGTTGTATAAACATTGGGAAGTAGTCATCAGCATTATCTTTTTGCGGATACTAGTTATTTACAGTGCGCAAGTGGGATCAAACAAAAAAAAACAAAATAACTGTTTACAAATTGCAACCATCAGGTAAAAGTTTGTCTGCCATATTTATTATTGAATATTCACTATTATGTATTTGGTGTTAGTAGGTAACAGTATATACTTTTCTAAGGGAAGTTAAATTTCTCGACGATTGTATGTACGTTTTTTTACAAATATTTAATGCCCCCTTCGAATAATTGCAAAATGATATTAATTAATTTAATTTAATTTAAGATTTCTAGTACTTTTACATTTATACGATTTTAGGTAATGATGATGACTATTATATGATGTCATTATGACTTTAAGTCGCATATCTTACCATTTTATTTATTTTATCATCCATTTTCAGGGTACCGTAAAAAAGTGAAAACCCGTGAGGTAATATTTTATTGAATTCTCATTATGGTGATAATTGCTGATGTCGACAAATTTTTAACTAAAAACGATTTGAAGTTATTGAAAAGTTCTACATGGCCATGGATAACAACTCAATGAATGAACCAGAAGCTTAATTCGCTATAATCCGCTACAGTAGACAAATCTATGTGGTGCAGTGCGTGTCTTCCACCAACAGCATGCGAACACCCACCACCCAGCAATTCGCACCGGCACAGCACCACACCACACAAATCCTCCAAATCACTCTCTACGTACGTTTCACTCTGAAACCGGAGCATCTATCATATATATATGTGGCGGTTGCTTCGCAATCGTGCATTGTCGAGTCAACATCTCCTGAGGTTTAAGTTATGTTCCTTTTTATAGAAGTCTGAATAGTTACTGTATCAAAGATATCTTTTATTTATATTTATATATATATATATATAAAGGAACATATATGTATATATATATATATATATGTTCCTTTTTATAGAAGTCTGAATGGTTACTGTATCAAAGATATAAATGTACCTATATGATAGATAATTTATAATTCCAAATTCATGAATTCATGAATGATCATTTACATATATAATAATTTGTTTCGTATCCTAGTTTAAGAATTATCGACAATCTCAACAAAATCTAAGATGAATAAGTATAATAAGAATTTCATGACATTTGATTGATATTTCATTAAAAATATTTTTATGTGATTATTTTGAGAATGCTTGTATTGTTTTGGAAATAAACATGTTTCAATAAAACTAGTGATTTAAGGTGCTGTTTTATTTAATACATTACAAGGTATGGAGAAGAGGTACAAAATATGTATATGATTTATAAGTATTAGCCACTAGTTTACATTTAACATCTTTTATGGTGAATAATATTGACTCAGACTTAATTAAATCCATTTCATAGCATTTGTATATATTTAAAAATGTCGATTCAATCGGGATGTCAAAGGCCGCTATTACATTTTGCAAACATTTGCCGACGAGCGTTACTTTGTTATTGGCTTCCATTACTGATTGTATTTCAACAACTTGGTCTCTAGTACTCAAAAACCATTTGTTTCTTTCTTGCTTTGACAGAACGCATGTTTCAAGATGTAAGATCAAGATACGCTCATTGTTAGCAGTCTGTTGTTTAACATATTATACACTCTTAGTATTACTGTCGTTAAAGGATTGTGCTTCAATATCAGTTCTTTCAGATAACCTTCTGGCAATTTGTGCAAGTGGGTTATTTCCTTGTCTAAGTAATTTCTTAATTGAATATAATCTATTTTCAAAAGGGTATGCGTTAAAGTTTTGTAGTTTGCCGAACCTTTTGACCTCATCAATTACGTGTATAAGATTATGAACGTTGCTTGTAATATAATCCTTGCCATAAAATTGAGCATAATTTTGGACAAATATTTTCATCAACTCTTCAGCAACTCGGAGAAGAGTAAAATGTTTCTCATTGGACATTATTGTCACTGCGCAAAAGAAACACATAAAATGCTCGTAGGCTTCGTGCGGTAGGACATCTTCTATACTTATAATAAAACTGTAACATGTCCAATTCTGTACATTGAAGATATTTTGAAAATTTTTTTTTAAGGGCACTCATTATTCGATACTGAAGCCAAATCTGTAATTTTTTTCATTTTTGTCTGTCTGTCTGTCTGTCTGTCTGTATCTTGGCCGCGCATCACGCCGAAACTACTGAATGAATTTAAACGAAACTTGGCATTTTGAGCCCATACTACGAGGTAGGACATAGGATACTTTTTATCCCGAAATTCTACCCCCGAAGGGGTGAAATAGGGGTCTACGGAACCATCTTCCGATTCTTTGACACTGCCTTGTCTAAAACTTTTGTTGAGCTCTAAGTATGTTTTTCTTACTTTGCGCCTAAAATTACCGCTGGATTAACATTTCTTCTACTGTTTTAAATCCATTATTTCAACTGTTTTGATGATAAAAGCAGAGTTTAACAAAATCCGAGAATCGAACTATTAAACAAAAAACTTGTTGAGTATAAGTCACCAACAAGATAAAATATACAAGTTCAGTTCGTAAAAGAGTACCACGTGAAATCATTAAATAACTAAAATGTTTATAACTATAACTTTTAAAAGCAGTTCAAACTCATAACTTAAGTTAGTTATTTAGGGCATATAAATATGAATATTGGGCTTATAAACATTATATAATAGTCGTGTAAAGATAGTCAAAAATCATATAAGAAACGTTTATACAGATGTACGTTTAATAAGAGTTAAATATATGGACTTTACATGATTGTCATGTAGAAATCTTATTACTGTTAAAAAGTAGTGTTATGGTCGGCATTATAACCATATTATTATTGTTATATAAATTAATGTTATACAACATCAAGTATGTATTTTAAAGGTCACAGCTGCGATATTTATAAGATGATCATATAATTTGGTCGTGTAAACGATTACAGGACTAAATTAAATGACTAAAATCTTATACGACTTATTGTTCGTTTAATATATTGTTACACGATTAATGGAAGTTTGAGTTACATCTATATGACTTCTATACGACCAAATGTCATTTAGGCTTTATTTTATAGGACAACTTTGCTAGTTGGGCTATTAACCATCTATGTATGTATTTTAGTGTTTATGTGTTGTACTATCCCGCGCTCTTATTTGATAATCTCCTCTCCACAAAGGTTGTCTGGAAGAGATCGCTTTAGCAATAAGACCGCCTTTACACCCTTCTGTTTTAAATTTTTAAACCTTTTTGTTTATTGTCTTTGTTTTAACTGTGTGCAATAAAGAGTTTTATCTATATTATAGTCTAATTCAGCTTGCGGTTGTGTTAAAATTTGATCTTGTCTAGACCGTTAGGTAAGACGTATCGTAACTATAATATGGTCTAGACACAGATTCAGCACTTCTAAGATTCTGTGGTCGTCTTATATTTCACTTGTGCTAGTATAATGACGAAACAAGATACTTTTGTTACAATCATTTATTTTTATCTCTGTCTTGGTTACTTGCTAACTACTATTATTATCAACCACCACCACCACTACAGCCCATTAACGTCCCACTGCTGGGCACAGGCCTCCACTCTCATAAGAGAGAGGGAATTAGAGCTTAGACCCACCACGCTGCTCCAATGCGGGTTGGTGGGCTACTTATCAACATCCTGTTTAAATCAAAGGGGGATTATTTATGTCCTTCTGATAGATTAGAAAGATTCACTTGACTATTCAAAAGCACTTGTAAAAGTTTAATTGAATAAAAAAACATTTGAGTTTTAGTCAGTAATAAATAAATAAATAAATAAATAAATGTTTATTTAGCTTTACACGGAAAAGTAACACCAAAAATGAGAAATTAACTAGTACAGACTAAATACTTACTAAGCTTACTTACTAAAAATACAAAAATGTATTTTACAAAATAGTTACAAAAAAAATACAAAAAAAATTAATTACTCCGTGCAATCGCTAAAAAGGCTGCTACCTCAGCATGTTGCTGCAGTTTATGATAACTGCAGCGCTGATTTTCAGGCAGAGCCTTATTAATATTATAGTCTTCACTTCTACAGTTATAAGTAAATAGATTTGAAGACCCTTGGATCATGAGCATACAAATTACAACTCACAATCCATTCTAAGTAATATTACCTATAAATGCGAAAGTGTATCTCTCTGTCTGCTACTTTCACGAGCCGCCTGTTCAACCAATTTGGAAGAAATTTGGAACAGAGGTGAGCTGTTCCCCGGGGAAGGATAATACATATATCGATTAAATACGATAAATAAATCCATTGTCATTTGTCATCATCCTAAATAATCATCATCAGTAGTATGTTATTCGCCGGTTCTGCCCCACTCGCCCTGCCCTCCCCCACCCACACCTCCCCGCTGCCGTTTGCCTACTGCTTGCCGCTAAAAAAAAAAAAAAAAAAAAAGGTTTTGCCCCCCATTTGAATCGTTTGCGCGCATCCTCGTACTCGTATCTATCATACTTTCGGAGATAGCTTTCTTGCAACGGTGCTCGTATAGTTCGTTAATGACATGGGTAATTAGATAACGAACTCGGACGCTACGCTTAATCACCTGTCCATTCACAATGGCCTCGAGTAACTCCAAGTTGCTAATCCATACTAATATTATTAATGTGAAAGTGTGTCTGTCTGTCTGTCTGTCTGCTACGCTTTCCCGGCCCATCTTTTCTACCGATTTTGCTGAAATTTGGTATAGGGGTAGGTTATATCCCGGAGAAGGACATAGGCTTTTATTTTAGACATAGGCATTAGACATAGGCATTAGGACTTTTTATCACGGAAAATTATATTTTGTTTCTCTCCGCACGAACCCTACTCGTATGACCCAGCCAGAGCGCCGACAAAGGAGTTCCCGCGGGAATAAAAAACCTTAGTCCACGCGGACGAAGCCGCGGGCATCATCTAGTGACTAATATGCAAGGTTCAATCAAAGGAAAAATTATTTTACGGTTTTATTTCATATTTATTTCTCTTTAAATATTTTTTTAAATAATCTATCCACTAACATATCATTCTCTAGCGTGTTATTATTGAATACATTTAAAAAATCCTGAGTGCTATAATAATCCAAATACATGTAATACAAATAGGTAATACAATATTGACCACATACTAAAGTGAAGTCGTTTTGTATTCTTCTCGTACTGTACCGCCACCTCCTGGAATTTCTTTTCAGAAACTGCCAATGATATTTAGTCGGTGCTCGCCCATATGAATCAAAATACTGACCAACGCCATTCCTGTCTATATACATGGCTATCCAGTGGAATCCCGGTTTATTATCAGTATCCAGATTGCTTATTATATAACTCGGGGTTGAAACATAAATTGGTAATCGGTTCGCAGCATATGCATTGTGTTCAATACTTGGATGGATTTTGCTTAGATACGACTTTATCTCTAAGGTATTCATGTTACCTACGTGACAGATACAGATATCTTAACGCTGCAATGGATCATACATGAATGTGGATATAGAATGTACTTTACCTTATTACTTAATATAAAAATAAAAGATATATTCATTTTACAAGTGTTTTATTACATATAAATCTTATAATTTAAAAAAAAAATACAAGTTTTGACTTAACCTATTTGCAATATAGTGTTACTTAACTGCTATAGTCAACTGTTACATTACGATTTCTATCAATTTCAATGACATTATCAAACTCTGCATAAACTATACAGTTGATGGTTTCATTAATAGCTGACTCAAAACGAACTTCTAATCTAACACTACCATGCTTTATAAGGTTCCAGTGACTCGAGTGAGCTGATAAATCAGGAGTTAAATCGAATGCTAATTGTTCCCTAGATATTCCGTTCCCTTCATTAAAAAAATGGATTCCCGTTCCTGAGAATAATGTATGATAGGCTGAACTGAAAGTATTATTACTGAATGACGGTTGCAAAGCTTTTGAAGGTATTTGTTGACCATCAATATACAAACTAAATGTATTCATCTGATAATTTTCAAAGTTGAATGGATTTTTTGTAAGAGTTCCATTAAATGCTGCATTAAATGCACTAACAAATCCGACAATACATCTTTTAGGAACTTGACCAAGAAAAATATTATCGAGTGTTTTACCCTGAACCCCTGAAGGAATTGTTAAAACTTTACCTTCCGCTCGAGTTATTGGATATTTTGCAGTAGTAGATGCTAAAACTTTTTGATGTGCAAGCAATACAGTTGGATTTATCCGCGCGCGCCGAACTATAAGAGTGATACACACTTTAAGTTTTAAATCAGTTGAAGAAGCCATAAGACTAAAATTTTCCCTTGAGCGAATTAATTTAACACACATTTCAACACCATTAATCAAAAATTTTTCCTGATTAAATATATCACCATGTAAGTGTCCAATCATTTCTATTTCTTTGCTTTCTGATGTAAGAGTCTGTCTTTTAATAAAACCTGTATTTTTTTTCATCTGCCGAATCCATACTTCCTGCAGTATCTTCATACCAAAGACCACAAGTCAGGTGAGATTCTTTTGCTGCTGGTGCATAGTTTAACAATGTCTCGATATAAGCACGGTAAGCATATGTATTGTTTGGTGGTGAAATGAGTTTTTGATTCAAATATACATCCAGCTGACTAAAAACTGAATGTAACCAATTGTAACTTTTCAACTAATAAAAAAAAAATCACAACTTCTGTAACCTCTAAACATTTTCTAAAATTGAGAAATTAGAAAGCCACCAACAAAATGATTGCATTCATGTTATTACAGAATTACCAAACAATGAACTGACTAAAAACTTCTTATATTGAAATACCACATTCTTTACAGAAACTGCTTTTGAAACTTCGTATCTCTCATGGGTACAATAATTTATTCTCTTTCAAATGTTGACTTTAATAAACTACTCAACAACAATCATTCTCTACTGTATTATTCAAATTAATAAAAAAATAAAAAACACAACTTATGTAACCTCTAAACATTATACTATACTGCCCACAAACTGAAGTGTAATAATTTTGAATCCTGCTTCTATTGAGATACCACATTCTTATCTGAAACTGCTTATGAAACTTTGTATCTATCATGACTATGTATTCTCTTTCAAATGTTGACTTTAATAAACTACTCAACAACATATTATTATCATTTTCTACTGTATTATTATTCAATTTAATTTCGAAAAAATTTGGCAAAATTGAAAAAATTTGGCAAAATTATAAATCAAAAATTCGTCTTTAAACAAACAATTGGTTCTAGAAATGTTTTTTTTTTTGACAATTTTTGTTTTTTACAAGTTTTAACTTGTTGAAATACATGATGATGATGATGATGATGATGATTGCATGATTTATATAGTAGTTAGGTTAGGCTAGCTAGCTTTAATTTCTATTGTATTATTAATATAAATAAATAATTTAAAATAATTTAAATTCAATAAATTTGCAACGTAATACATTTGTAAATTGAGTATTTGCCAAATGATTTTTTATAAAATGATAGTTTTCGAAATACGTTATTTGTCACCTGAATAGTTTTTGAAACGTATTTTGTGAAATGATCATTTGTTAAATGATTTTTTTTATAAAATGATATTTTTCGAAATAGTTTTGGCAACGTTTTTTTTTGTGATACATTAGTGAAACCGGGAATTGATTATCATTGAGATTTTTTCTTTTTTTGCTAATTGGTCAAGACTGGAAGGCAAAAACTTGAAAGAATCTATGAATCTCAAACTTATTTTTTGGTTACAAACATTTTTTTTTTTTAAAACGAAATATATCTTTCCTTATTTTGAGGTAATACTTCGGGTATCCTATCATTTCCTTATAAGCAAATAACACATTTTCATTTCACAACCAACGTTTGGCAAAATTATAAATCAAAAATTCATCTTTACGCAAACATTTTTTTTTTTTTCACAATCTTTTTTTTTGACAAGTTTTAACTTGTTGAAATAATTTATTTGTAAATGATAATTTAAATTCAATAAATTTGCAACGTAATATATTTGTAAATTGAGTATTTGCCAAATGATTTTTTATAAAATGATAGTTTTCGAAATACGTTATTTGTCACCTGGAATAGTTTTTGAAACGTATTTTGTGAAATGATCATTTGTTAAATGATTTTTTTATAAAATGATATTTTTCGAAATAGTTTTGGCAACGTTTTTTTTTTTTTGTGATACATTAGTGAAACCGAGAATTGATTATCATTGAGATTTTTTCTTTTTTTTGGTAATTGGTCAAGACTGCAAGGCAAAAACTTGAAAGAATCTATGAATCTCAAACTTATTTTTTGGTTACAAACATATTTTAGTTTTTTTGAAAACGAAATATATCTTTCCTTATTTTGAGGTAATACTTCGAGTATCCTATCATTTCCTAAAAAACAAATAACAAATTTTCATTTCACAACCAACGTTTGGCAAAATTATAAATCAAAAATTCGTCTTTAAACAAACAATTGGTTCTAGAAATGTTTTGTTTTTTACAAGTTTTAACTTGTTGAAATAATACATTTGTAAATGATAATTTAACATTCAACAAATTTGCAATGTAAAATATTTGTGAATTGAGTATTTGCCAAATGATTTTTTATAAAATGTTGTTTTTCGAAATACGTTGTTTGTCACCTGAATAGTTTTTGAAACGTTTTTTGTGAAATGATCATTAATTATTGTTAAACGTTTTTTTATGAAACATTAGTGAACCTAATACTTCGATTTCACCTTCCATAAAATTCAATGAATGAACAACTTTTTGATTAATTTAATAGTAATACAGTAGATAATGATTGTTGTTGAGTAGTTTATTGAAGTCAACATTTGAAAGAGAATAAATGGTAGCCATGAGAGATACGAAGTTTCATAAGCAGTTTCAGATTAGAATGTGATATTTCAATAGAAGAAGGATACAAAATTATTACACTTTTCGATTTCAACTTCCATAAAATTTAATGAATGAACAATGAAATGTGTATCATAATTACTAAGATAATGTAAAAATACATGAATGTGATGAGGAGCTCAATACATTTCTGCACATGATTCATGTGCCACACCTTTTAAATTTCCTGTATGCTAGTCAAAATCCAGAATAGATTTACCATTCAATTTGATTCGCATAGTTATATGACAATTATTGGGATTCGCTATATTAATTTAGTCATGTTTTGTTAGTGGCTTTGGACATTTTTGAACACTATTTTTTCTACATATTAGTTTCATGTCTTTATGGAGTCGTTCCATAAATACTTTAGTACAATCCGGACCGGTGTACGTTTCATATTTTGAAAGGCTATCATCATATGAACATTTAATATAATATCCGAAACTATATAATATGTACTTCATGTTTCTGAATATTCTCAGTAAAAGGTTTAGAGGGATCATTTGAGCATGAATTTATTGGTTTTAAAAAGGCTTTGAAATCGGCATATATTACAAATGGTATTCTCAACTTTTTATTAAACTTATCAAATTTTATTTTATCGTTTGATGATGGCTGCCTGAACTATTTTTTTTTAGTCAGTTCATTGTTTGGTAGGTAATTCTGTAATAACATGAATGCAATCATTTTGTTGGTGGTTTTCTAATTTCTCAATTTTGTAAAAGTATCACATATTGAAGTCAGGAAAATATTTAGATCGCCTCCACGGAAAACAATATAATTTGATGTTTGAAAGTCATACGAGTTTGTCAGTTTCTGATAAGAATGTGGTATTTTAATAGAAGAAGGATTTAAAATATTACACTTCAGTTTGTGGACAATATAGTATAATGTTTAGAGGTTACAGAAGTTGTGATTTTTTGTTATAAATTGAATAATAATACAGTAGAAAATGATAATAATATGTTGTTGAGTAGTTTATTAAAGTCAACATTTGAAAGAGAATACATAGTCATGATAGATACAAAGTTTCATAAGCAGTTTCAGATAAGAATGTGGTATCTCAATAGAAGCAGGATTCAAAATTATTACACTTCAGTTTGTGGGCAGTATAGTATAATGTTTAGAGGTTACATAAGTTGTGTTTTTTATTTTTTTATTAATTTGAATAATACAGTAGAGAATGATTGTTGTTGAGTAGTTTATTAAAGTCAACATTTGAAAGAGAATAAATTATTGTACCCATGAGAGATACGAAGTTTCAAAAGCAGTTTCTGTAAAGAATGTGGTATTTCAATATAAGAAGTTTTTAGTCAGTTCATTGTTTGGTAATTCTGTAATAACATGAATGCAATCATTTTGTTGGTGGTTTTCTAATTTCTCAATTTTGTAAAAGTATCACATATTGAAGTCAGGAAAATATTTAGATCGCCTCCACGGAAAACAATATAATTTGATGTTTGAAAGTCATACGAGTTTGTCAGTTTCTGATAAGAATGTGGTATTTTAATAGAAGAAGGATTTAAAATTATTACACTTCAGTTTGTGGACAATATAGTATAATGTTTAGAGGTTACAGAAGTTGTGATTTTTTGTTATAAATTGAATAATAATACAGTAGAAAATGATAATAATATGTTGTTGAGTAGTTTATTAAAGTCAACATTTGAAAGAGAATACATAGTCATGATAGATACAAAGTTTCATAAGCAGTTTCAGATAAGAATGTGGTATCTCAATAGAAGCAGGATTCAAAATTATTACACTTCAGTTTGTGGGCAGTATAGTATAATGTTTAGAGGTTACATAAGTTGTGTTTTTTATTTTTTTATTAATTTGAATAATACAGTAGAGAATGATTGTTGTTGAGTAGTTTATTAAAGTCAACATTTGAAAGAGAATAAATTATTGTACCCATGAGAGATACGAAGTTTCAAAAGCAGTTTCTGTAAAGAATGTGGTATTTCAATATAAGAAGTTTTTAGTCAGTTCATTGTTTGGTAATTCTGTAATAACATGAATGCAATCATTTTGTTGGTGGCTATCTAATTTCTCAATTTTAGAAAATGTTTAGAGGTTACAGAAGTTGTGATTTTTTTTTTATTAGTTGAAAAGTTACAATTGGTTACATTCAGTTTTTAGTCAGCTGGATGTATATTTGAATCAAAAACTCATTTCACCACCAAACAATACATATGCTTACCGTGCTTATATCGAGACATTGTTAAACTATGCACCAGCAGCAAAAGAATCTCACCTGACTTGTGGTCTTTGGTATGAAGATACTGCAGGAAGTATGGATTCGGCAGATGAAAAAAAATACAGGTTTTATTAAAAGACAGACTCTTACATCAGAAAGCAAAGAAATAGAAATGATTGGACACTTACATGGTGATATATTTAATCAGGAAAAATTTTTGATTAATGGTGTTGAAATGTGTGTTAAATTAATTCGCTCAAGGGAAAATTTTAGTCTTATGGCTTCTTCAACTGATTTAAAACTTAAAGTGTGTATCACTCTTATAGTTCGGCGCGCGCGGATAAATCCAACTGTATTGCTTGCACATCAAAAAGTTTTAGCATCTACTACTGCAAAATATCCAATAACTCGAGCGGAAGGTAAAGTTTTAACAATTCCTTCAGGGGTTCAGGGTAAAACACTCGATAATATTTTTCTTGGTCAAGTTCCTAAAAGATGTATTGTCGGATTTGTTAGTGCATTTAATGCAGCATTTAATGGAACTCTTACAAAAAATCCATTCAACTTTGAAAATTATCAGATGAATACATTTAGTTTGTATATTGATGGTCAACAAATACCTTCAAAAGCTTTGCAACCGTCATTCAGTAATAATACTTTCAGTTCAGCCTATCATACATTATTCTCAGGAACGGGAATCCATTTTTTTAATGAAGGGAACGGAATATCTAGGGAACAATTAGCATTCGATTTAACTCCTGATTTATCAGCTCACTCGAGTCACTGGAACCTTATAAAGCATGGTAGTGTTAGATTAGAAGTTCGTTTTGAGTCAGCTATTAATGAAACCATCAACTGTATAGTTTATGCAGAGTTTGATAATGTCATTGAAATTGATAGAAATCGTAATGTAACAGTTGACTATAGCAGTTAAGTAACACTATATTGCAAATAGGTTAAGTCAAAACTTGTATTTTTTTTTTAAATTATAAGATTTATATGTAATAAAACACTTGTAAAATGAATATATCTTTTATTTTTATATTAAGTAATAAGGTAAAGTACATTCTATATCCACATTCATGTATGATCCATTGCAGCGTTAAGATATCTGTATTAGGGCTTCCAATACCGGGATCCCGGTATTGACCAATACCGGGATCCCGGACTTTTTTCGCCGGTTTTCAATACCGGTATTGAAATGTCTAATACCGGGATACCGGTATTGGTGACACTATAAACGAAACAGTGACTATTGCATATATTTCTTGGTAGATGCCACTGTTTTTTATTCGGCTAAGTTTAAAACTTGTATCTTAAGCATATTAGCTCAAAAAGAGCGCCTTTATTGCTTAAAACCAGTGAAGAAAAGTCGTTTTTGTTCACTCAAAGGGAAAAATTAGTGTTTGAATTTAGATCCCTGTGGCTTGGCATTTCTATTTAATTGTCTCTCAAAACGTTCAGAAATCTGATTTATTATTATGATATATTATTTTCTTATAAATAATAACTATTGAATTTTAGATTAATTTGTGTTTTGTCAAAATTATCGATTTCTTCGACTTCGATCGACTTCTTACAAAAATATCGTTTATTACTCATTTAGTAGTTCCTCAACAGGTGGGCCTAAAAATGAATATGAGCAAGATAAAGATCATTTATAATGCACACGTTCAGCCCCAACCTGTGTTAGTAGAGAATTCTGCACTCGAAATTCTTGATGAGTACATATACCTAGGACATACAGTCCAGTTAGGTAGGTCCAATTTCGAGAAAGAGGTCAACCGCCGAATCCAACTCGGCTTGGGCAGGGTTCAGGAAACTCCGCGACATCTTCTCGTCCAAAATTGCTCAGTGCCTGAAGACGAAAGTTTTCAAAAAGTGCGTGTTGTCAGTGATGACTTACGGCTCCAAAAAATGGTCGCTAACTTTGGGCCTAATAAGGAGGCTCAGGGTCACTCAGCGGGCAATGGAGAGAGCTATGCTTGGAGTATACTTGCGTGATCAAATCAGAAATGAAAAGATCCGTAGGCGAACCAGAGTAACCGACATAGCTCGAAGAGTCCAAGCTTTAAGTGGCAAAGGGCGGGGCACATAGTTGGTAGAACTGATAGGCGTTGGGGTCCGAAAGTGCTTGAATGGCGGCCTCACACCGGGAAGCGCAGTGTTGGACGACCCCCCACTAAGTGGACGGACGATCTCAAGCGTGTAGCTGGGAGCCGCTGGAAACAAGGGGCACAAGACCGTGCTCTGTGGCGATCCATGCAGGAGACCTACGTCCAGGATGTCTATAGGTTGAGATGACGATAGTAGTTTAAATTACAATCTTCGACACTAATTTCACTAATTATTTAAAATTCCCTGCCATATTTATTTAATTTTTTGTGTACGTTGAGAAAGTGCGTCACAAATATACTTTTTATTAAATGTTCAAAATTCAATGGAGGTTAAAAATATATATTTTCGTAAGAATTCATCCAAAAATAGTTCTATATTAAAAATCATATAGTTGATATTCTGATTGATTTGAATAAGAAATTGATTATTTGATAATAATATAAGTATTACTCAATAAGGTTGTATTTAAAATGATGTGATGGAGTTTCAGAACATTACGTGGGCCGTAATTTTCACCTTATACATACATGAAACAAACGATAGTTTCGTAAGAATTAAGTCAACGCGTAAATAACTATCTCAATACTCAAAATACAAATGAATCTAAAATCAATACTTGGTGATTTTTTTTGAAGAAAATACAATTTCATAAAATATTGCATGATATAAAATAAAGTGAAGGAGTTACTTAATGTTTCGTGAGACAGTGAAATAGACATACCAATTCACAGCGAAATAATCAACCACAGCGTTCTATATCCAAAAAAAAATCGGCTTTTCTTCACTGAATTTATGCAGAAAAGGCACTTGTTTGAGTTAATTTGGTAAAAAAATTTTTTTATGAAAAAACTGTTTTTTATGGGTCCGTTTGCTTCAGAAAAGACTAATTTTAAGTTAAAAAACATCTACCACATTTTAAATTTTTTCCAATACCGGGATCCCGGGATCCCGGTATTGAAAAAAATCGTTCCGGTATTAATACCGGTATTCAGAAAAACCGGTATTCGAAAGCCCTAATCTGTATCTGTCACGTAGGTAACATGAATACCTTAGAGATAAAGTCGTATCTAAGCAAAATCCATCCAAGTATTGAACACAATGCATATGCTGCGAACCGATTACCAATTTATGTTTCAACCCCGAGTTATATAATAAGCAATCTGGATACTGATAATAAACCGGGATTCCACTGGATAGCCATGTATATAGACAGGAATGGCGTTGGTCAGTATTTTGATTCATATGGGCGAGCACCGACTAAATATCATTGGCAGTTTCTGAAAAGAAATTCCAGGAGGTGGCGGTACAGTACGAGAAGAATACAAAACGACTTCACTTTAGTATGTGGTCAATATTGTATTACCTATTTGTATTACATGTATTTGGATTATTATAGCACTCAGGATTTTTTAAATGTATTCAATAATAACACGCTAGAGAATGATATGTTAGTGGATAGATTATTTAAAAAATTATTTAAAGAGAAATAAATATGAAATAAAACCGTAAAATAATTTTTCCTTTGATTGAACCTTGCATATTAGTCACTAGATGATGCCCGCGGCTTCGTCCGCGTGGACTAAGGTTTTTTATTCCCGCGGGAACTCCTTTGTCGGCGCTCTGGCTGGGTCATACGAGTAGGGTTCGTGCGGAGAGAAACAAAATATAATTTTCCGTGATAAAAAGTCCTAATGCCTATGTCTAATGCCTATGTCTAAAATAAAAGCCTATGTCCTTCTCCGGGATATAACCTACCCCTATACCAAATTTCAGCAAAATCGGTAGAAAAGATGGGCCGGGAAAGCGTAGCAGACAGACAGACAGACAGACACACTTTCACATTAATAATATTAGTATGGATTAGCAACTTGGAGTTACTCGAGGCCATTGTGAATGGACAGGTGATTAAGCGTAGCGTCCGAGTTCGTTATCTAATTACCCATGTCATTAACGAACTATACGAGCACCGTTGCAAGAAAGCTATCTCCGAAAGTATGATAGATACGAGTTCCCACTTGAAATAAAAACCTCAATCCACGCAGACAAAGTCGCGGGCATCAGCTAATCATACTCATATTATAAATGCGAAAGTGTGTTTGTTTGTTGGTTTGTTAGTTTGTCCTTCAATCACGCCGCAACGGAGCAACGGATCGATGTGATTTTTGCCATGGGTATAGTCGAGGACGGAGAGTGACATAGGGTACTTTTTATCACGGAAAATTAAGGAGTTCCCGCGGGAATCAAAAAACTTAAACCACGCGGACGAAGTCGCGGGCATCAGCTAATAAGGATTATAATTCTGATACAAGACCGTCAACAACATTAAAATAACACTGCTTTAAGCGATAGTAGCAAGCCATAAGGGTGTGACGCAATGATTGGTTGCTTTTTGCTCGTAGACGCGTTGCGACTTGCGAGGTCATTACCTCACATTAACGTACATAATACCTCAATGTTACCTCACGAGTATTAATTCAAATGGGGGGTAATTTGCGGTCGGTATTTTTTTTTTGCAGACATTTTTGCGCTTTAACGCTATTCACCTATTCACAATTGAATATCGAAGACTAGAGCTGATGCCCGCGACTTCGCCCGCGTGAATATTTTTTTTAATTTCCACGGGAACTCCTTAATTTTCCGGGATAAAAAGTATCCTATGACACTCTCCAGGTCCTCAACTATACCCATGCCAAAAATCACGTCGATCCGTTGCTCCGTTGCGGCGTGATTGAAGGACAAACCAACAAACCAGCCAACCAACAAACAAACACACTTTCGCATTTATAATCGAAAAAAATATCCAAGATGAATCAAGTTAATATAGGTCTGGGTTTTAGACAAAAAGGCAATGTGATAATGCCGATATTGTATGGGAATTTATGGAAATACCTATGCATAAACTAGCTGATGCCCGCGACTTCGTCCGCGTGGATTGAGGTTTTTGATTCCAGCGGGAACTCTTTAATTTTCCGGGATAAGAATTAGCCTATGTGTTATTCCAGACTATAATCTAGTCTCTGTACCAAATTTCATCCAGATCCGTTCAGCCGTTCTGGCGTGATTGAGTAACAAACATCCATCCATACATCCATCCAAACTTTCGCATTTATTATATTTATTTGATTTGTTATGTAGTATATTATGGTTTCGGGACTTGTAAAACAATTGACTGCCTCGTTGGTCTCGTGGTTAGCATGTTCGACTGCGGCCGACGATGTCCCGGGTTCGAGTTATAACAAGTATTGTTTTTTTCCGACAATAAATTCTCAGTACCAGCCCGGAGTTAGGATGTCGGCGATGTTTTATACCCGTGCCTCGGAGAGCACGTTAAACCGTTGATCCTGCGCGATCTCTCTCCGGTCGTGTCGGATTTTCCGTCCCATCGGGCTCTCCAATTTAATCTCCAAATTATTCGTTCGTGTGGCTTAAAATAGGATTAAGAAATGATAATTTTGATCTTGAGAATGACTGCGAAAGTGATTGCTGACATTAAAGACCCTGACCTGGTGTTATTATAATATAATGACAATATTAATATTTATATGGCAACAGTATCAGATGTATCTACCTATAAAAACATCTTTATCTAAAGCCGCTTTTTAATTTAGATAATTATGATGAAAATTCTAACGGTTGTAGAACCTATTCTAAGGGTTGTAAACTCAAACTCAAACTCATATTTTTTATTCAAATAAACTTATTAAAAGTGCTTTTGAATCGTCGAGTGAATCTACCACTGGTTCGGAATGCCATTTATGATAAGAGCTTAGATAGCTGCACTTTTCGTAACTATCGCTAGAAAGGCTGATTTAGTATTTGATGGGTCCTAGGCTCTCCATTGGTGGGAAATTTGCCAATCTGCCCGCATGTGGCTGGGCCTTTCACTAGATATGGCCGCCCAAAGACGTGTTATGGTTACCAAAAATGAATCATAACTAGAAAGGCTGATTCTTGTACAGAATTAAAGTATTCGCAACTAACAGTATAAAAACTGACGCTATTCATCGGGCCGTTCACTAGATATTACCTCTAAAAGACGTAATAAACTTACAAACTATAAATAGGTAATTATTAGCAATTATTAGATTCTATAAATAATAAAATAATATGACATGGACGTTGATTGCTAGTAAATATTATGAAGGCGTAAAATTAATTGCTGGACTATTCTATATTACACTTGTTTAAGTAATTATGACAAATTTAGTTTTCCTATTTTATGTTAGTATTTGTGTGCAGTATTTAAATATCTCCTTACTATTAATTTTCCTGTTTCAGACTGTAATTTACGATTTTAGTATTACCTCAGGCGATCTAAAAGGTGATATAATATGTTATTTTGAATACTTAAATCGTAATCTTAAATGCAAAAAAAAAAAAAAACATACGCGCCGAATTGAGAACCTCCTCCTTTTTTGGAAGTCGGTTAAAAATGAGCCAGCCCTTCTGTCACCAGATGAGGCAATTAACGAAATATCGCAAAAAGATTTTGCCACTAAGCATCTAAGACTCAATAAAGTACACACTTAGCTCGACGCGCCTTAAACCTGAAGGTAATGGGACCTGAACCGATCGTTCCAATACCATTCAGTGAGTACAAGACTTGGCTAAAACAACAAACAGTACGCATGCCCAATTATGGGCAAACAAAACCAATTGTAGACAAACAAAAGAGGCTGTACCCAGCCCAAACCAACGCTTAACTAGGAAACTACTGCAACTAAACAGAGCGAAACTCAGGACGGCTGTAGGCATGATAACAGGACACTGTCCACTTAACAAACACCTTTATGTTCTAGGCATAACCGACAGCCCTCTGTGCAGAGCCTGCATGGAGAGCGAGGAGACACCAAGACACGTACTACTCGAGTGTAGTGCTGACGTAACCACTCAACGAGAAGCTTACATTGGCTCCCCAGCAACACTCCCGGAAGTCTTCGCCGACCTGGGCGGCCTGCTCGGATTCTGGAGTGAGCTCGGCTGGCTGGAGTGATCCAGCGGGGAGTCGCACCAAAGGTCTCACGCACAACGGGCACTTTGTGCTTAAGTGCGGAAAAGCCCAGAGAGATAGAGAGAGAGAGAAAGTACACACTTACCATACTAAATACTCCAGAAGCCACCCACACGAGTAAACTAGCATTCACCGACCCCGTATACTTCAACACCCCAGTGGGGGACACGAAGATGCCGCTGCCGATAATCGAACCCACGATCACCGTGATGCCGTTCAGCAGGGACATCTTCGCCTCCAACGCTCCACCGGACTTGGCATCTTCCTGGTCGGATTTAAGGTTTTCCGTGTCGCAGTCATCTTCCGTTGCTTTGATTTGGGGCGCCCTGTGTAACAAAAAGAAACATTTTAATATGTAAAGTCGAAGTGATGTTATCTTTAGGAGTAGTGTAGAAAGTCGATTATGCAGCATATCTTTAGGTATATGTATATTCAATTCATATTGTTGCATTGTGCAGTGTTGAGCGCTGTTGTCAGCGCGCCGAAAAAAACGCCGAAAAAAAGGTTAGCGTGGAAATGAATGAACGAGCAGTTTATGTGAAGCACAATCGTGCATTGTCGAGTCAACATCTCCTGAAGATGCTCCGGTTTCGGAGTGAAACGTACGTTGAGAGTGATTTGGAAGATTTGTGTGGTGTGGTGCGGTGTCGGTGCGAATTGTTGGGTGGTGGGTGTTCGCATGCTATTGGTGAAGGACACGCACTGTACCACATAGATTTGTCTACTGTCGCGGATTATAGCGAATTAAACTGCTCGTTCATTCATTATCATGGACTTCCGCAAAGTAACGCCTGCTTCGATTCAATGTTAGCGTGGAAAACTGTGACCCGCTTTTCGTTCTGAGAGGAAGATCGGGTATAAATTTGATTAGTCCTATCAATTAGGTAGGCAGGTAATGAATAAACATTAATAATTTTATTATTAACTGACACGCTTTCTGAAGTGGACTCATAACTAAGTAGGTAGTAAAGTAAAGTTTGAGTTCGCATTAGTTAGTATGTGGTGTTTTGAACTTTGTTGGCAAACAGAATCAATGTTCTTATCAGCTGACCTCTGACACTGATAGGAAATCGCGTCAAATGCGCCAATAACAGATACGATATTACCTATACCTACCTACTTAATATTATAGATGGATAGATAGACTTTACGAAACAAAATAAATAAAATCTTTATTTGCAAAATTACTTACAAGGTTCAAAATTCTAAATAAATAATAAATAAATAGGTACTCTTTATTTGAAGCAACTAGGGCTCAATTCGTTAGTACAACACACACAATATGAAACCTTAAAAATTAATGTTAGTAATTTCCTATAACAATATAATAGTTATTTGTTAAACAAGAGTGAAAAGTTGTTTTTTAACCGCGTGCTCAATTTTGATGACCGAGCAAGCGAAGGATTCTAAAATTGAATCACGAGCGGAGCGAGTGATTTAAAAATTAGAATCCTGAGCGTCAGCGAGGGAATCAAAAGAGCACGAGGTGAAAAATCTTTTCACTCGAGTGCAACACGTAACTTTTCATCCCACCTCAGCGAGGAAATGACTAAATGCAAAAAAAATCACAAGGTAACTTTTCATCCCACCTCAGCGAGGAAATGACTAAATGCAAAAAAAAACACAAGATTAAATTCAATTCTGTTAATTTCTTCGTCACTAGAATCACTCATTTTAGGTTTTTCACTTATTTTCAATTTTTTTGTTTTTAATCGGTTTTAATTAATTTTAAACAATATGACGTGAAAGAAAATGGTGCGCGCAAAGCAAATTAAAAAAGTACACCACGAAGGTTACGAGTGTGAGTTTTTAACAAATTAAAAACGATTGTATGGAAATTCGGCACCATATAGAGGTACAAGTAAATAGGTTTTAATGATGTTTTGAATACACAAACTTCATAGACGAGTGATATTTACTAACGTGCACACGATGTTCTAAATTCAATTTACTTTATCCTCTAGAGGATAATGACGGCTTTTACCTTCAGATATCGAAGAGTAAAAATACTCTTTCCGAGATGGTGGGATGAAAACATTATTATCATTACAACTATTTTGGCCTCACCAACACTTGAATAATGTGTCGAAGCATTGGTGAGTCTTACTCGCAAACATATTCAGGATGCGGTTGGTACTTGAGCGCAGCCTTGTCAGCAGTGAGGACGACTTGTTCCGCATTATGGCAAAGAAGTCATCAGTATGCTCCTTTGCGAACATAGCTGACGCCGAACAAAACCGCGGCAAGCCCAACAGCATCCTGAATCCCTTATTATACTGCACCCTCAGAGTGTCTATAATTTATAGTTATAATTTTAAGTGTTTAAGTGTTAATTTTAAGTGTGTAGTTGTGTAGTGTTAGTTTAGTGTAATAATTTGGCCTCTGCCCTCTAACTCCCAAAAAGTAAAGTCTGAGTGCCTTCCCTAGTACATAGGTGCTATTTTTGCAATTATTGGATAAGGTTAACAATAATTATTATTTTTATTATTATTGCTTACTTACGTTAGAAATTCTTACCCGGTATGCAACCTAGGTATCTATTATCTCTACCAAATTACATCAACATCATTTCATTTAAAATTTTTTTTACTACAAGTTAGCCCGTGACTGCGATCTCACCTGATGGTAAGTGATGATGCAGATGGTAGCGGGCTAACCTGTTAGGGGCATGGCAGTTATGTTAAATCCATATTATACCCCTATTCGGTTTCTACACGGCATTGTACCGGAACGCTAAATCGCTTGGCGGCACGTCTTCGCCGGTAGTACTACTACTTATTAACTATCCACGGCCGAAGCCTCCCACCAGGCCAGACCAGGAAAAAATCAGAAATTCTAAATTCCCAAATTGACCCTGCCGGGGATCGAACCCAGGACCTCCGCACGTTAAGACAACAGCGCTCAACACTGCGCCACGGAGGTCGGCAAAATTATTTATTTGCTCAGATTGAAGATTTATAGGTGTTATATATATTATCGTTCATCAGTTACATCAGTTGAACATATAGACCCTGATTGCGTAGCAGACAGACAGACACACTTTCACAAATTCACATATTTGTAGCTAGATGATGCCCGCGGGAACTCCTTAATTTTCCGGGATAAAAAGGATCCTATGGGATACATCATACAATCTATCTCTTTAACAAATTTCATCAAAATCGGTTAAAAAGATGGGCCTTGAAAGCTTAACAGACAGACAAATTTTCAAATTTTTAACAATGGATAGCTCTATGATTTTTTAGCTCTTTTTTGTACACTGTGTGTTTTCGCCACAGTTTTCGCTCAAGTCTAGACATTCTATTGCAGCTACTAGATTGGTTAACGGTTTTACCACTCTGTGCAATAAAAGAAACCTAATCTGTAATCTTAGGCTTTGCATTGATTGCGTTGGCTTGACACGGATCCATTTTAGACTGATCTAGTTTTAAAAGATCTCTGTCAAATATTATAATTTCTTTCTTATCATCTTAATTCAAGGTGATCCCCTAATTTAAGTTTTTATCTTTATTAAGTAAGTACTTAACTATAATGATACCCGTGAACTCGCCTGCGTGGATTTCAGTTTAAAAAAATACCATGGAAAGGAAACCCTTTCCGGGAAAAACTAGCCAAAATGTCCTTACTTGAAAGTTGGCCGCCGTTAAACTCGATCAGTTTTAACGTTTAAACTACGAGTATAGTTATAAACTCGGTCAGAACAATATTTTCAACAATATTTATTAAAATCATATATCTAGCCAACACCACTCTTTTTAACCCTTATTCATAATTGAGTCATTTGAATAACAAGGGGTCTGCCGAACGTCCTTGTGCGACCCCTTTTTTAAATGCTCTATAATAATAGAGTCTATATAATAGTAGATATTTTTTTTTAACTCTTGTTTTCCGGAGTAAAAACTACACCTTTAGATCCATACAATCCATGCTAATATTATAAATGCGAAAGTGTGTCTGTCCATCTGAATGTCTGTCTACGCTTTCACGGCTCATCTGTGTGACCGATTTTAATGAAATTTGGTAGGGATAGATTGTATCCCGGGGAAGGACGTAGGCTACTTTTTATCCCGGAAAATTAAAGAATTCCCGCGGGAACGAAAATAAACTTAAATCACGCAGACGAAGTCGCTGGCATCATCTAGATATATTATTATATATTATTATTATATATTTATTTTACTTTACTAGTAAAGTTAAGTAAAATAAATATTTATTTGACAAAATATGGTAGGTACATGTACCTACTTCAATATCCCAAAAAATTACGTAGGTCCGTTGTGTTGTGGTATCATTGAAGAAGAAGGTATGATAGAATATTGTAGGATTGGTTACTTAAAACGATCGCTTGATCGTTGCCAATACTTTTTGAGAACTTATAATAAATATTAGGTCAGTTTTTAAAAACAAAAAACACCAATTACCTAAATGGAAATATTCACTTTTCACTATAAAAATAATCCTTGTAGCTTTTAAGTACCTGTGCTTTTATTATAACATCTTCCATCATCATCCATTCCATAACATCTCCATTTTAAGGAGATTCAAACGTATGACTATTCGAATTTTAGTTCGACTACTCGAACAACGAATTGGTGTTTTGAATGAGCATTAAATAAAAAGGGGCCGAGTGGACTTCCTTGCGTGGCCCCCTTTCTTTAGTGCTCTTACAATAGCCCTATTTAAAGATTCCTTTGATACCATTAAATGGTGTGAGAACCAGTAGGTAATACTGGTTGCTCTCAGAACACTATTCTGTTTCGTATGACTTATCTAACCTTTGACAAATCCCTTTAAGGGCCTAGGGTCGCTACTCGCTAGGGTGAATATATCTATTAAATTGAATACTTATTACAATTAATAATTGTTAACAAGTTCTAGACTAGATGATGACAACGAAGTCGTCAATGTGGATTTACTCAAATGAAATGAAATGATTTAGGTATTTCACGTACGACAACTTGTGCCACTTATGAAATGTCGTGACTCTACCGCCGGTTCGGAAAGCAGATTGTACTAAGAAGAACTGGAAGAAACTCAATCAATTCCTAAGGAACTATTTGATTTTCCAGGATAACCATCAGCAGCGTATAAGGTGTGTCCATTTCCAGGATGTAAGCTATTGAGCTATTGAAAAGTAAACAGACAGACAGACATTTATAATATTAGTAAACATGGATTCTGATATCTCGTTACTTATGTTTATTGTCAAGGACGAAAATGTAGGGCAAAGTATTAACAATTGAAGTTAAATAAATCTTGTCGGATTCATTACTAATTACTTTGCTTTTCCTGTAGATAACTGACGGAATAGGTAAAATACCTACTCACTTAAAACTTCAGGCAGTTTTAGGCATTTTTGGCGGCATAAATAATTACCTCAATGTTAAAAATATTTTTTTTTTGTGATTATTAAATAAGTAGAGGAATTTCCAAAAGACGTAATATTCACGTTCTCTATTAGTTTGATGTTTGGTAACCCTTTAAAAATCGATTAAAGTAATATTAACTTATTAAGTGCGTCCAATTTTGATGATGTCAAGCAAGTATACGTAAATCACCACTAAAAGTGCGCGTTAATGACGTTTGAAAAAAGTTAAAAGCCGATTAGACTATACTTAGTTTTCAAATACCCAATTGGGTATTTGACTACTATTCGAATAAATAATTTTTTAGTTATTATTAAATAGAGGAATTTCCAAAAGACGTAATATTCACGTTCTCTATTAGTTTGATGTTTGGTTATCTACCCTTTAAAAATCTATCATAAAGTAAAAAAGTGCGTCCAATTTTAATGGTGAGAGCAAGTATTTCATACAAATTCCCACTTTGTATGCGCGCGTTAATGACGTTTGAAAAAAGTTGAAAGCCGATTCGACTAGTTGCCAAACACCCAAACTATACTATAATATAGATATGCGAAAGTTTGAATGGATGGATGAATATTTGTTACTCAATCACGCTAGAAGGGCTGAACGGATCTGCATGAAATTTGGCATGAACTTACACATATAGATAGAGTATAGTCAGGCAAATAGGCTAATTTTTATCCCGGAAGTTGGGCAACATTTTATAACATTTTTTTATCCGTTATTTCCTACTAACACTACAGAATTAGTAATAGAACTAAACTAAACTAGGTAATAAACGTTGCGCCACAAAACAACTTAGGTGTGGATGCACCTTTAGCGGATTATCTAGCAAATTAAGCTTCTTATTCCTTGACCCAATTATGAAAATATTAGGTATTAAGTATACTAGTTTATTACTTGGTTAGTATAAGAAAACAGAGTTAAATAGCTGCTGAGTGACTGAGTCTATGAAAGAGTCGAGTTTCTCCTAGAGTCTAGCTGCTAGAGGCACACCGAATGACGCAATAACTGACGTGTACTAATACCCACTCTTACGTCATATTTCAGACATGCTAGAGAAATTTTTAGCGGCATTGCTGAAATGAACAATCGCCTTAGCGATCATTTTATACTTAGTTCATGATTTTTGAAGTGAAAACTTCTTTAGCCTCGTTGAGCACTTTTTAGTAGGGGGTAAACTTGTGGATTCGCGTCACCGACATGCGACATGCTCCGCGCCGACATGCTCGCATTGTTACGGAGACAATAGGTCTTAAATATAAATATACTACATTCGTACCTAATTAAATTTTTATACCATAATTTAAGGTTTATATTTGGCACCAGGTTCAATTGAAATGATGTTGTTCACAAATAAACTTACAACTTACAAGGGCTCTTGATTAATCAAGTGAACCACTTTATAGTGTATATATCCGATGTGTATATCACATCCATTTTAAAAAGCAACTATAGGGGCCAGTTGCACCAACGAGGGCGGTTATCGTACCAAAGTACTAAAGTTAAAGTTCCAAAAACGTCACTTTGGTTGTACAAGTCATAGATTTTCAGCTTTTAACTAAATTTGGCATAGAAATAGAACCATAATAATAGTTATCATCGATTCCAGCCACCCGCCGGATATCATCGCTCCACCTTGCTGAAGGGCGCCCTACTTACGCTCCTTTTACCAAGACGCAGTCTCCACTCGAGAACTTTTCGACTCCATCGTCCATCGGTCCACGTGACCAACCCTCTGCCACTTCAGCGTGAAAGCCCTGTATGAGATTTATGTAGGTCACTTTAGTTTTCCGGTGAATCACTTCGTTCTGGACGTTATCCCTCAAAGAAAATCCGAGCATAGCTGTTTCCATAGCACGCTGAGCGACTTGCAGTCTGTGTCCAGCTATAATAGTTATAGATGTAAGAATTACTAAGTACCCATCTTACAGAATCCACTTTGCTTGTATGAAGGCGTGCAAGTTCAACGTTAACGGTTACTTTCAGTGGTGCAACTGGCGCTAAGAGCTGTATAGTTGTTCTGACATACGATTGACCAGTTTTTTGATGATTAATTCTGATACAAGAATTTTCGTCGTGGGGTGTCTGCAGTCTGACATCCGAAATTTCTGCCTGAGGCTTCGAGAAATACCTTTTCACAGAATCGTCGTTCCTGTTTGAGATACCTATACTTAAGTATGACTTATTTTAATTTCTTCTTGTAATTATTTATGTCTTACTGTCCAAATAAAATTAAACACACTTTTACATATTGTCGGTCATGCACAATATGTAAAAGTGTGTTTAATTTTATTTGGACAGTAAGACGTACAGTGGGCTTACCACTATCACTTAAAGCAATATTATTTTAACATGGTCGTTTTATATGACGTACCTTAAGGTGATGACGTGCCTAAAATCCATACTAAAATTATAAATGCGAAAGTGTGTCTGTCTGTCTGTCTGTCTGCTACGCTTTCACGACCTATGTGCGCAACGGATTCTGATGAAATTTGGAACAGGGATAGGTTGTCCCGGGGAAGGAGTAGGTAACTATATCTACTTAGGCATGTACCTACTATGTAAAACAACAATCCTATTCTATATTCTATTTGTAACATAATCGAAAATTCAAAATTCAAATGTTTTTTATTCAAATAAACTTTTACAAGTCTTTTTGAATCGTCGAGTGAATCTACCACTGGTTTGGCATACCACTAAAAGTTTATATTACTAGTAGATATTATTTGAAAGTACACATTATTAAGTAGTAGGTATAATATATAGCTAGGGGTTGAAAGTACAATAATTATAAGAAGTATCCGGGTCAAGGGAGGGCGCACGTTTCACAACCTTTCAGCTTCGCGCGGGAAATCGATACCACGTGGGTGTTTCATCTTGCTTGCAGGCTACCTTTTTTTTTACTTGTTGAAAAAATGCATTTACGTTTCCAGCACAAGGCGAGTATGTAGGACTCCCAGATGAGCAGAATACCCACTAAAAAAGACCGGCCAAGTGCGAGTCGGACTCGCGCACCGAGGGTTCCGTACAAACTAGTAAGCTTTACGATTAATGAATTTAATGAACCGCAAAACTAACTTTGTTTGTAGATGTTTATTGTTAATATAAAAAAATTGCTTAAAAATTACGTTTGTTGTATGGGAGCCCCCCTTTAATATTTACTTTATTGATATTTAATTATTTATTTTGAAAGGTAATATATACAAGTTAATATTCTGTGAAAATTTGAACCGTCTACCTGTTACCGTTTTTAATATTGAGCAAAAAAATACGAAAAAAACACGTTTATTGTATGGGGACCCCCCTTAATATATATATTTTTTTAATTTTTAGTATTTGTTGTTATAGCGGCAACGGAAATACATCATTTGTGAAAATTACAGCTTTCTATCTATCACGGTTTATGAGATACAGCCTGGAGACAGACAGACAGACAGACAGCGGAGTCTTAGTAATAGGGTCCCGTTTTTACCCTTTGGGTACGGAACCCTAAAAACCAGCGCCACAATTCGCCACGTCTAGAATGAGGCGTCTAGTCCCAAGACGTATTGATGCAACAGAACTCGACGCTAAACCGACATAGGGTCGTAAACACCTGCACTAAGGCGGGAGAAGGAGAGCCTATAGCGTCGCCTTCTCCCCCTGTCGTCTTCAGCGATTCAGTGGAGCGTTCGTATCCAGCTATCGTTCCTGCTCTGCTGCCTCCTTCAATTCGATAACATTTTCGCTAAAGGAGGTCATCACGCTCCAGCTCACTATCTTGCGTACCTGCCTAATTAGTTGAGACTTTGTCACTTTTAGTTATTTAAATAGGTCTTCATCCCAAAAGGAAAGTATATGGGCCACGTGGTATCGATCTGCCCACTTGAGGGTCATCTCGAACGAAAGGGACTCGGCCGAACGGCGCAATGGGGACTATCGTTTCTTTGCTCACCAGTTGGCGCCACTGTTGACTAAGGCCCAGAGGTATAGCTGTCAAAGGCGACTTTATAAGATCGGCGCCGAAACAAAGTTTTAAATCTTGAATCTCATTATGTTTAATAATTTATAACTATCATCATAATATCGAGTAGCTAGTTCCGCAATGTTGTGCAGTTCCGTTTTGTTCGGAAAAAAAGGAGAACACATGTTTCCAAAAGATAAAACTGTTCTAAAACAGTGGCTAGTGGCGTTTCGCAGGAATTCGCAGGATTCTGAGGAATTAATTATATAGGCACTTAATAAATAAAATAAAAATAAATTAATTACTTATTAAACTTATATTTATCCTTCCCTTTCCCTTTAAAACACACTGCTATACAAAAAAATATTAATCATTGTACTTAAATCCATACAATGGATATGATACTGAAAGATGGTTGAGTTGTTAGTTGAAACTACTAAACAATGGTAGATACTAGATTAAGCTGGAAAATTTTCTAGCAATAGCAGGTATCATGTATGTATGATAGTAGGGGCTACTTTCTTTCAAACAATAAGTATTCATTATTGATCATTTTTATGTACTTATAATAATTATCACACTGATAAACTCATCTTTTATAGAGAAAGTACATTTCACTTCCAATACTGTTAGTTAGTTCTCCAATTAATCCTTCTGGAGAAACCTGAAATGAAACATCTAATATTAATCAAGAGAAATACCTACTATTATTAAATTCTGGTCATCTCACACATAGTAATCTGATCCCAAGATAGGTGTGTTCTCGTTAGTGATACCTACTGTGGGTACATAACCAGAGACATAGGTATATTTCAATATCATGTAGTAAAAGTGTGTCCTTGATGTGCATGAAACCCTTAACCTTTCATGCAGAAGTCTTAGTAAGTAAATATAATATATAATACCTATATTAGGTAAATATATGTAAAAAGAAAAAACACAGCTGTTACCTCGCAAACAAGCATACTTTTGGCAAAAAATAAGTTTGTAAACAGTAAACAAACTAACCTCTGAATTAGCTGCTCTTTGAGGCCGCCTATTTTTGCGCCTCTTTTTCTTAATTCCGCTTTCAAAGCGTTCACATTCATCGCCAAATAATCCATATTTGCGATAATTTCACGAAGGAGATCACTTTTCAACAGGTAAATTAAAGAAATTATAATTTATGTCACGAAACCCGCCAAAACCAGTGAAAAGTGAATGATATTGGCCCTCACGCGACACCAGCGCCCCTAGCGGCAAATTCATACGCGATAGCCCCCATTGCCCTTTTCAGTTAATTCTCAAAATAGGACTGGGCTACCCAGTTTCATAGTTATATACAGGCGTCAGTTTTTAGGGTTCCGTACCCAAAGGGTAAAAACGGGACCCTATTACTAAGACTCCGCTGTCTGTCTGTCTGTCTGTCTGTCTGTCTGTCTGTCTGTCTGTCTGTCTGTCTGTCTGTCTGTCTGTCTGTCTGTCTGTCTGTCTGTCTGTCTGTCTGTCTGTCTGTCTGTCTGTCTGTCTGTCTGTCTGTCTGTCTGTCTGTCTGTCTGTCTGTCTGTCTGTCTGTCTGTCTGTCTGTCTGTCTGTCTGTCTGTCTGTCTGTCTGTCTGTCTGTCTGTCTGTCTGTCTGTCTGTCTGTCTGTCTGTCTGTCTGTCTGTCTGTCTGTCTGTCTGTCTGTCTGTCTGTCTGTCTCCAGGCTGTATCTCATAAACCGTGATAGCTAGAAAGCTGAAATTTTCACAAATGATGTATTTCCGTTGCCGCTATAACAACAAATACTAAAAATTAAAAAAATATATATATTAAGGGGGGTCCCCATACAATAAACGTGTTTTTTTCGTATTTTTTTGCTCAATATTAAAAACGGTAACAGGTAGACGGTTCAAATTTTCACAGAATATTAACTTGTATATTACCTTTCAAAATAAATAATTAAATATCAATAAAGTAAATATTAAAGGGGGGCTCCCATACAACAAACGTAATTTTTTGATATTAACAATAAACCTCTACAAACAAAGTTAGTTTTGCGGTTCATTTCGTCTTGTTTTTAATACGTCATAAATCGTAAAACTTACTACAGGTTTGTACGGAACCCTCGGTGCGCGAGTACGACTCGCACTTGGCCGGTTTTAATAAATACTTTGTTCTACGTAGGAGTTCTAATGAAAAATTATTTTTCTATTTCATACACAAATCGATCTGCCGGCGTGAGCTTGAAGTATCCTAACTTTGACTTGATAGGTTTGATAGGTACCTAATTGACCGAGCGAAGCTGAGTCTCTGAGTCTACTTGAGTGAATTGGCACTTGTCCGTCCGTCCGTCCGTCCATCCGTCTGTCAGAGCCTTATAACTTCTGAATTACTGTACGTAATTACTTCAAATTAAAATATAATATTATGTAAACCGATGGCCTCCAGCCGAATATTGCTTAAAAAGTAATAAAAATCTTAATTTCAGGGGGGCTCTGGTAGAAGCGAATGCGAAGTAAAATATTTTTTATAGCGTTTCATAGGGTTGCGGTATATCATTTTAAAGATAATTACCTGAACAGAGTCCAAAAATATATATTTTTTAATTTTTGCCTTAAATTTGACGAAATGGGGGGCTTTCAAAGTGGAGATTTTCTAACGTCCAAAGTTGACCTCAGAACTCTCAATTTTCTGAAAGGCTGAGCCTGAAACTTGATGAATTATTTGAATTATTATATCCTGTATTTGAACACCAAATACTAAAATTAGATAAATATTACTTAATTCGAACGAGACGAAGTTATTTACTTAATTTTTAATGAGCTTCAGTATTTTTAACAGAACTTCACAATGATGTCAATAGATGGTGCTCTGTAAAAGTTTATTCGTTTGTGCTTAGGATACCGCGAGGTCTCAGTTCGGGGCGAACCACTAGTATTAGGAAAATAAAATTAGGTTTCGATGCGTTAGTAATAAACACGTGCTATACGAGATAGAATCACGTGGTATCGATCTGCCTTCGGCGACCCGCCTGCCTTTGACACGGTAGAGTAGAATACGACCGGGCGAACCCAAGAAAATATTAAGAACTAGATAATGCCCGCGACTTCGTCCGCGTGGATTAAGTTTTTTTTGATTCCCGCGGGAACTCTTTAATTTTCCGGGTTAAAAACCGGAGCGATGCGAAGCCGGGGCGGATCGCTAGTTCCTAATAAATCAACCCCATTCTAGAGGGTCGCTCACAAAGCGTACCTAAGACATTTCTTTGGTCGTTCTACTGGTATTCTGCTGAGTAGGCAGTCCGCGCGCGAGTTGAATGCAGAGTAAATGTATGTGTCACCATACATTTACTCTGCATTCAACTCGCGCGCGAACTGTACGTGTTCGGGGTCAAAGGGAGGCGGGTAGCCGGTTAGCTACAGTCTCCAACGGCAGATCGATAAAACACGTGATTCTATCTTAGCACGTGTTTAGTAGTGTTCAACTTATTGACATTATGTGTGTAAACCATGGGTAAATCCATAGTATCCTTACTAATATTATAAATTTGCGAAAGTGTCGGTCTGTCTGCTACCTACGCTTTCACGGCCCATCTGATCAACCGATTTTGATGAAATTTGGTACTTTTAAAATTAGACTACTTTTTATCCCGGAATTTTAAGGAGTTTCCCCCGGAAATAAAATACTCAATCCATACAGACGAAGCGACGTCGCCGGCATCATCTAGTCAATCAAATAATATAATCAAATAAATATTATAAATGCGAAAGTTTGGATGGATGTATGGATGTATGGATGTTTGTTACTCAATCACGCCCCAACGGCGGAACGGATCTGGAACTGGAGGAAAGGCACAAAGATAGATTATAGTCTGGAATAACACATAGGCTACTTTTTATCCCGGAAAATTAAGGAGTACCCGCGGGAACCGAAAAACCTCGATCCATGCGGACGAACTCGCGGGCATCAGCTAGTTTGAAATAAATGGCTTTTGATTTTAAATCGTCATAACATGCAAATACGTCAAACTGTTGCGTCATGCGGTTAAGAACGTTCGTTAAACTTGAACCGAACTTCGAGACAGGTTCGGAGACTACTTTTTAGGGTTCCGTACCCAAAGGGTAAAAACGGGACCCTATTACTAAGACTCCGCTGTCTGTCTGTCTCCAGGCTGTATCTCATAAACCGTGATAGCTAGAAAGCTGAAATTTTCACAAATGATGTATTTCCGTTGCCGCTATAACAACAAATACTAAAAATTAAAAAAATATATATATTAAGGGGGGTCCCCATACAATAAACGTGTTTTTTTCGTATTTTTTTGCTCAATATTAAAAACGGTAACAGGTAGACGGTTCAAATTTTCACAGAATATTAACTTGTATATTACCTTTCAAAATAAATAATTAAATATCAATAAAGTAAATATTAAAGGGGGGCTCCCATACAACAAACGTAATTTTTATTTTTAATACGTCATAAATCGTAAAACTTACTACAGGTTTGTACGGAACCCTCGGTGCGCGAGTCCGACTCGCACTTGGCCGGTTTTTACATACATTAAACTTTTTTACCACTACAGGTTTCAGCCTTCCAAGAACGACTGTTTTCTTAAAGGAAGATAAGTAGGTAAGTACCTAAGTACTTTGTTTTCTTTGTCGTGACAATTAATTTTTTTGAAATTCCAACGGGAGCGAAGAGGCGTTAAAAGTAGGTAGGTACACGCCGTTCGTTGGTACCTAAGGTGCAGATCACTTGAGAACGGCTGGACCTAATGTTTTTTAAATGTTCGTTTAGGGGTAAAATAGGAAAGTTGCCTGTAAAATTCAGGAAAACCAGCAGTGGCTTTTTCTTAGGGCTTTTTGTGAGAACTCAATTTCGCTAAAGAGTACCTATTATGAAAAAACTAGAAGTTTAATTCGCAATAATCCGCCACAGAAGGTAAATCTATGTGGTACCTACAGTGCGTATCTTGAACTTGCAGCCCGCGATATTCTCCACACCACATAAATCTTCCAAAATACCCTCAACGTACGTTTCACTCCGAAACCGGAGCATCCTCAGGGGATGTTGACTCGGCAATGCACGATTGTAAAGCAAGCTTTACAAGTGTGGGGAATATCGCGGGCTGCAAGTTCAAGATACGCACTGTAGTCTGTACCACATAGATTTACCTTCTGTGGCGGATTAAAGCGAATTAAACTTCTATTTTTTTCATTGTCTAGGACTTCCGCAAAGTAACGCCTGCTTCTATCCAATATTTAAAGAGTATTATGTTCAGCTTGAACTTGAAATTTTGACCGGACAACGTTTAACGGGGCGGCTAGTAGGTATTAGATATAAATGGCAAAGTGTGTAGAGTCCATGTAGAGTCGTACTTTATTACCTACCTATTACGATTAATTGTCATTAGGTTACCATTCCGTTATAGCAAAGTACACAGAGGCTTATACTACACGTGGGAAGCTGCATCGGCACAGATTAAAATATTATAGAACTTCGGGTTCTAGGCAAATCTTTTTTATAATGAGCAGGAAAAAGCTTCGTTAGTTAATATACTTAGATGGATATAATATATGGATTATGGATCGAGCACATCCCATGAACTCCGTATCGCATAAAGATTTTTCCTATCGATAATTTTACCATACTAAAAGTAAATATTTAGGTAATTAAATTATTATGTTCCTAGATATTTTTGTTGACATTTGAATTTTGAATTCATAATTAAAAATTAAAAATATTAAATTCATAAAAATAAGTAGGTATCATATAGAGGCAAGGACGCCACCGGTGTATTTAATTAAAAGTTTACCTTACAGATTTAGATCGCTATACTTTAATATTGACGATTTTCCTGTTTCAATTTAGTAATAAAACGATAGAAATGTAGCAATAAAAATCCTAAATGTCAAGGGCCAAATAGAGTTTAAATTATGATAGACCAAAAGCTTATAAAAGCTCACTGACCTCTGTCCGAAATAATAAATAAGATATTCTAAAATAATAATAATTATTTATCAACTTACATTTTTAATAGTTTTCACTTTAGTTTTTTGGCTTCGATATTTAAATTAACTGAATGGACACTGATATTTCCCGCCTTTTTCGAGAGGGGCGTCTAGGCCCGCCAAGCCGGTCCGCGAGACTGCCGTGCGCCAATTATGAGAGAGATGGAGCCATACATCTCAATGAGAGCAATAGAGATGCATACATAATCGTATTGAACGAGAGAAACTTAGGGGCGGAAAAACGAAAGGGGTTGATTCTGAACGGAGGTCAACTTTTTTTTTAAATTTCTGAACCGAACGTTGTATGACTTTTCATTCAGCAAAATGTATTTCACGAATCACGTTTATAAATACGAAAAGTTCACTTCCCCTATAAAAACCTTATTCCGTAAAAGTTCATCATTCGTTTATTGTTGAATTCTGAGTTGTGATTGGCTGAATCATGTATGGTATTTTTAGTTTGAGCAACGACTTAGAGGTTTTTTTTTATCCACTACAAGTTAGCCCTTGACTGCGATCTCACCTGATGGTAAGTGATGCTGCAGTCTAAGATGGTAGCGGGCTAACCTGTTAGAGGCATGGCAGTTTAAATATTAAACCATAGCCGTCTCGATCTCCGGAGATAGAGACGGAGCTATGATTAAACTCATACCCCTTATTCATTCATTGGTTTAGACACCCGGGACCTATTCAGGTGGTCAAGGGTAGGTACGAGCCCCAGGCACGCACCTCTTTACTTTTCAGAATTAAGTAGCTACCTATGTGTTCTAAGAATTTAAAATATTACTTGCTATATCGGTGATTAGGAAACGTCGCGAGAAACGATGTACCCGGGTCGGGCCATAATTAAGTATTATGTTTTTCTGACTAGAAATTCTCAACACTAGCCCGGAGTTAGGAAATTAGTGGTGTTTCACCCCCGTGCCTCGGAGAGCACGTAAAGCCGTAGGCCCTGCACCTGATCTCTCTCCGGTCGTGACGGATTTTCTGTCCCATCGGGCTATGAGAGTAAAGGAACGAAGAATGCACCTGTGTTTGCGCACACACTTGTGCACTATAAAATCTCCCTCGTAGATGTCTAATCTCTCTGGAGATTGGCCGCCGTGGCCGAAATTCGGAAGGGACATTATTATCTATTCTGAGAGGAGGATTCTTACTCGTGGAGAGGAGAATCGTGCTCACTTGAGCGATTCTCCTCTCCACGAATGATGATGGGATTCTTGCTGTGACAAAGAATTTTGGCTAATATTAATAAGTCATAAGTCATAAGTCATAAATATTTATTCAATTTAGGTAGATGCACTACACTTATTGACGTCCAGTTACATAAAAATATGATGGTGATAATCTGTTACGGTATCTTAAAACTAAAGCTACGAGGGTTCCAAACGCGCCCAGGTCTGAGAAGAGCCCACAACAAACTCAGCTGGGGGTTTTTTTTTTCATTATCACCATCTCACAAATCATCTTAACTAAGGAACTATCAGAGCCATTAGAGCAAATTATTGCCAAGCTTCCTTGTCATTTAAGTAATCCTTCACATGGTAATAGGATTTTCCAATGAGTTTACGTCTTACATTAACTTTGAACTTATTCAGAGACATCTTCAACATGTCTTCTGGGAGCTTATTGTAACGAAAGACTGTTACATATCAGAGATAAGGCCGTGACAATGCCCCAGTCTAACACGATCACCGTTGCTAAAGAGATTCTAAAACCGTAAATATAAACATGCTGAAATAGAATTTCTTTATAATAAGAAAAAAAGCCACCTGTGCCTTAGACATTATTTAAGACTATTTTATTAATAATCTTTGATTATTTATTTCAATACATAATCAAAGATTTAAGCGCAGAATCATTCGTTGAAAGTAACTGGCTCTATGTGTCCTTTACCCAAGGATTTCTCTCATATCTAACTCTGTAGACTGCACGAGATCGCTTTCTAGCGATTACAATAAGGCCGCCTATTGTAGTCAGCAGAACCTCTCTCTTTTTAAGTATTGGAAAAAGGAAGATAGAATATCAATCTGAAATTTTTTATACATAGGTATAAATAAAGGCATCTACCCATTCGTCATCGTCAGTTAGATCACGTGGTAGCTCATAACTATACTATCTATTATTTTTTCTTTTACAAACCTTCTAAGGTCCTTGGTATAGGACCAGCTGTATAATTATACTGAAAACAGAGTACGAAGTGCAGATCCATAATGATAAGATAAGTATTTTAATTATTCTTACCACATGAATAAATAACGGAGAATTAAGTAATGACCTTTTATCGTGTCAGTACTCGGTAATCGGTAGCGGTAGAGAAGACAATATATTTTTTTTATTACTTTAGTTAAACTGCAGTCCTTTACACATTTACACTTTAAATAAAATTACTCAAGCATATCACTACTATCAAAGTAGGTAGTTATTTAAACAAATAATTTAGAATACAGACAGCTACATTTAAACTTAACATAAAAAAGCGTCGGTTAATCTCGACAGTATCATAATATTCTTGTTCAAAATAATCCTTGGTCTGGATGTAGGTCCTACTTGATGAGATCAATGACACGGCTGGAGTAACCATACTCATTGTCGTACCAGCTGATAAGCTTGACAAAGTTGTCATTTAGAGAGATACCCGCAGCAGCATCAAAGATTGAAGAGTGAGAGTCACCAATGAAGTCAGATGATACAACTTGGTCTTCGGTGTATCCCAGGATTCCCTTAAGAGGACCTTCTGCAGCTTCCTTGACTTTTTGCTTGATGGCATCATCAGGCGAACAGTCAAGTCCACTAGTGATACATTGGCTACAGGTACACGGAATGCCATACCAGTCAGCTTTCCATTGAGGGCAGGAATGACCTTACCCACAGCTTTGGCAGCACCGGTGGAAGCAGTAATGATGTTCTGTTGGGCACCACGGCCATCACACCACAGCTTGCCAGAGGGTCCATCCACTGTCTTCTGGGTTGCGGTTGTAGCATGAACAGTAGTCATGAGACCTTCAATAATTTCAAAGTTGTCATGGATGCCCTTAGCGAGTGGAGCCAAGCAGTTGGTTGTGCATGACGCATTGGAGATGACTTTATAGGATGGGTCATAGGCTTCTAGGTTGACTCCTACAACAAACATGGGTGCATCAGCACTGGGTGCAGAGATGATAACTTTCTTGGCACTACCTTCCAAGTGAGCAGAAGCCTTGTCTGTTGTGGTGAAGACTCCAGTGGATTCTACAACATATTCAGCTCCAGCCTTCGGAGAAGACAGCAATTTTATTTCCGTTAACAATGAGGTAGCCGTCACCAGCTTCTACTGTGCCCTTGAAGCGACCATGGGTGGAGTCATATTTGAACATGTAGACCATGTAGTCTAGGCCAATGAAGGGTTCATTGATGGCAACAACTTGTGCTCCCTTCTCAATGGAAGCACGGAGGACCAGGCGGCCAACACCGTTGCAAAACCGTTGATTCCAATCTTGGACATATTTGCGAAGTTGAAAGGAAATTTGAATTATCACACCCCTCACGCCCGCAAGATGGAGAAATGAAGAAATGAATGGAATATAAAGTAGATTTAAAAATTATGTAGGTAATAGGTACTTCTACCTACTACTCTATTCTTTCACTATTCATCCTTTTGTCAGTTTATCAGTTGTTTTTAGAGTGCTATAAATAACTACTGTAAAAATATGTGAATCACTCAAAAATCAAAATTAGATTTTCGCGGCATTTCAAAAAAGTCACAGAAAGCTCTTTATTCGCGGGGTAGGTAAACGTTCGCGGGGTGGGTGTGGGTGTGGGGGCGGTCTGGGTGCCGCGAATACAGAAACCGTGAATATGGAATGGTAATTTGTATGGGATATAGGGTATACGTTCCTAGGTGACAAAAAATACAAATATAATAATTTATAATATAATCAGAAAATTCGTGACATTATTCGTGGGTGTGTTCCGAAATACACTGCGAGCACTGTAAGTCCCACAGAACATATAATAGAGGTTAGAAAGGCCCTAGTGCAAATTTTGTACGGAAACCGCTGTCGCCGTTTTGATCCCACCATTCTTCACTACTACTAATCTAAACGAATACACACGAGAGTTCCCATGTGTGCGTGAGGCAGAAAAAAGCGCTGCGATTGGCGAAGCTACGCACACTAGTGAAAGTTTAAACTTGCGCGTGTTGTCGTGTAAAACAGCAACATACGCTAGGGATTGACTAAAATATTTTTTTATCGATGTTTATTTTTCGTACAATATTCATATTATTAACTTAAGTAGGACTCTATGTCTGGAGATTTTACTATTTTATTTTAAACTAGCTGATGCCCGCGACTTCGTCCGCGTGGACTAAGTTTTTTCGATTGCCGCGGGAACTCATTAATTTTCCGCGATAAAAAGTATGTATGTATATTCTTTATAGCTGATGCCCGCGACTTCGTCCGCGTGGAATAAGTTTTTCAGTTAATTTTCCAGGATAAAAAGTATCCTATATTACTATCCCACGGTATAATCCCCCTATAATGGTGAAACACGTACTTCTTCATATTTTAACGAAAGTCCAAATGCTGTTTCATGGCTATAACTTGAGAAATTAAGGATTTTCATACAAACTCTCAAATTCCTATTTCACCCCTTCGGGAGTGGAATTTTGAAAAACTGTGAAACACATATGTTTTCATTTTCAACCCGCAAGTACCAAGTTTCATGGCTATAACTGGAGAAATTAAGGACTTTCATACAAACTCTCAACCCCTATTTCACCCCTTCGGGGGTAGAATTTCGGGATAAAAAGTATCCTATGTCCTACCTCGTAGTATGGGCTCAAATCGTGCCAAGTTTGAATTCATTCAGTAGTTTCGGCGTGATGCGCGGCCAAGACACAGACAGACAGACAGATAAAAATGAAAAAAATTACAGATTTGGCTTCAGTATCGAATAATGAGTGACCTCTAAAAAAAATTTTCAAAATATCTTCAATGTACCTACAGAATTGGACCTGTTACAGTTTTATTATAAGTATAGATTAAAAAATGTATGGAGACATAATGATATTTCTTTTGCTTATAACTACTGTTTCTTTATAAGAAATAAATAAAATAAAAAAATAACTATGGTTTACAAATGGTTTTTATTTGAATACATCAACAATATTTAAAACACACTATACAACAAAACCAACAAACACAAAATACTATAACAATATTTCAAACATATTTTATGATTAAAATCTAAATCTGTAACTATCATTAAAAGTTCATAATAATAAACTCAGAAACAAATAAACTATTTATCGATACGGTGGAAAAATGCTACTCAGCCCTATCGACAAGTTACTCTTATTGGGTAATACCAGGTAACAAGTGGAGTTGATCGTTCATACGCACTACGCTTTACATTGCCGCTCGCGTACATGACTCTGTTGGAGCGCGTTGTTCGCACCAGCGATGTACATACAAATTTGCGATCCAGTCACACTAGTGAAGGAAAACATAATGTCTTTAGTATTTTCAATTAAATCATTTAAAATCAAGGTTTAATGTACTTACCGATGAAAAGATATCTTGCCATTAGTCACATTGACATTTTGGCTTCTAGCTCTGCAGGTTATTACCGCGCAAGAAGGCATTATAAACACTTTTTTGCGCGTAAAACTTCCCAAGACAGTCCGCGGCCGACTGAGGTGTGTTTTTGGTACGTTTGAGCGTTCGCTCAATATAGTGGCGCGCGTGACCCGCCCACATCGCCTTTCTAACCTCTTATTATATGTTCTGTGGTAAGTCCCCAGCACAGAGTTGTCCCCAGTAAAGAGCACTGACAGTGCTCGCAGTGCTTATATCGGAACACCCACTGAATCTGATTCGAGCTTCAAAAGCGTCTGTACAAAATATTGGTGTTGTACAGTGCGACAAGGAGCTTTCATTCAAAAATTATTTCACTGTCATTCTAATAAAATAAAATAACTCGAATTTCAAACTTTTCCACCGAGTTTCCGCCATTATTACGTCCATGGTTTCCGCCCAACCATTTCCGAACGGACAGTTCAAACAGCTGATAACCACAGACAATTAAAATGTTAGTTGTCTTTGTCACAATCAATTGTCAAAACAAAAGGGCTTATAAAGTTTAGATTTTTGTTTTTATTTTTGAATAAATCTATTGCAATATGGGCGATACGGGTCGGCTGATAGTTTTATACGGAAGTCAAACCTTCACCGCACAGGAAGTAGCTGAAAGAATATGGCGTACGTCGAAGATACTGGGGTTCAAAGGTCCTGTTCAAGCTATGGACGATTATCCAATTTCCCGGCTAATTCACGAGCAATTCGCCTTGTTTGTATGCGCAACCACAGGCCAGGGAGACGAGCCAGACAATATGAAAAGGTTTTGGAAGTTTCTACTGCGAAAAAACCTACCAACAAACTCTTTAGTGAGACTGAAGTTTGGAGTGATAGGATTAGGAGATTCTTCGTATTCAAAGTTCAATTTTGTGGGCAAGAAGCTGCATAAACGGCTTATACAATTGGGCGCTAAACCTCTTCACAATACAGGTAAACAAAATATTCATATAGGAACAAGATGCTTAATTTGCTACAATCCTCCAAAGCAGACAAATCTATGTGGCACAGCGTGTAGCTTGCGATATTTACCGCCCTTAGGATCTCACTGTCTAAATATGCAGCTGAATAAACTTTAATCTAATTTTTTTTAGCTCTATGTGACTACCAACATGACTTAGGTCACGATGGCGTCCTTATACCCTGGACCAAAGAATTCTTCACAAAAATGCGAGATTACTTCCCTAACATGCCAACAGACATAAGTACATCATTTATCCCTCGCTGGAAAGTATCTCTACTCAAAAATGAGGGTTGTCAAAATGGGCACAGCATAAACAAGGATATTTATTATGCTAAGGGTTATACAGATCATTTTTTAGAGGCACATTATTTGGAAGTTGAACAAAACATTAGGACTACAGATGATACACATTTTCAGGTAATTCTTTTCAGAATATGATCATAAAATCCACTTAAATAAAGAACAACAATAAAAAATATTTGTGTTTACAATTATTACATTTAGCAGTAGTAAACTGTGTGTTGCAGTAACTTTATTAAACATACAAACAAGAAGGAAGACAATAATTATATTATTTGTGCTCATAAACTTAGCAACTGTGCTACTGTGATAACTGATAAGTTTTAACTGAAGTAATGTTAAGTCTTTTTTTGTTGCAGGATGTGCGATTGATAACATTTAAGACTTTGGAGGATGAAAAATTAGATTACAGTCCTGGTGATTTATTCAACATAAGGCCCCGAAACTGTGAAGAAGATGTAAATGATCTATTTGATATCTTTCAAACACATAATATTGATATAAAACCACATTATCGCTTGTTAGTTGAGGAATCCTATGAAGGTACGTAAAGTTGAACCTGTTTAACAATGTACACTATATATGTACACACTTTCCAAAATCCAAAGTTACCCACATTCATTGTGGTCTTGAAAAAATTCTTAATAGGTGCTTAATAAGTACGTTATAAGTAGGTACTTGAGTTTAATAATAATTGGTATGTTCCGAAATACACTGCGAGCACTGTAAGGTGTGACGTCACTTTAGTACACTGCGAAGCCGTTCCTTTATAGTTAGGTATACTGGTTACTGCTTAAAACGAAACGCACTAACGCAGTCAGCACTAAGAGCACCTTACCTCGAAAACGCCAGTGCTCACAGTACAAAGATGGCGTCGATTAATGACGTCATATATTTCCCTAGGATACTGCGGCAGTGTACTGTCAGTCCATAACGGAACGAATTTCTCCATAGTAAGAGCACTGAACAGTGCTCGCAGTGTATTTCGGAACACATCCAATATGTATACTTGCAACCCAATATTTGCGTTTAATTTTTGCATTGAACGTTCTATTTTATTTTTGCTGAAATTCTAAATTATTTTTCAAATTATACTTTTTCTATCTATTTTTCTTTACTGAATAGCCTGTTCAGTTAAAGTTCAGTTTTGCGTGATGTTGTGCGAGCTCAAAAATCTAATTCAAATAATTATAATGCCGATCCTAAACTAAACGCCAAACGTCAAACAACACGTGCATCGCCAAGATTGTCAATGTCAATGTCAATTATTGTCAAAACTCGAAAAAATCAAAACATGTTTTCCATGTGCCGAATTTTTCAATTTTATTTAAATCACAATAAATCATTCGGAATACTAACAAATTAAGTTAAAAAAGTGTTAAAATGCTTCGGCGGCAGGCGCGTTTGCGCCGAGAGTACTTATACAGAAAATCGGCGGAGGAAAAACAGAAAAGCATACAAGCTAAAAAGGATCAGTTGAAGCGAAGTTTGGAAGAAAACATACCAATACACGGCGATTTAAGGAGAGAGGCGATCGCTTTGCAGAAGAGAATAGAATATGAGGATAAAGGTAAGCGCGTATTCATTGTAATATATCCATAGCTGATTCTAATATTGACGTAAACCTAGCTCTCAATTTTACGTACTCAAGTACGTGAAATGTACGTGAATTATTCTGTTATTTAACATTTTTATTGGGATTTTTTGAGTAGACCTTATATAAATGAATCATACCTAAATGTTGAAATCTATTCAAACCTTTTGAAACGGTATTCAAAAGAAAATATCTTTTCCAAACTAACTCTTAACCTCTTTGAAAATTTTGATATATCTGCAAGCTTACGAAGACCTAATAGTTAATTTTATCATTGCTATAGCACACTTGGCTGGGCTATAGTATAGTCGCCGCGAGGGAGGGGGGAGGGGAGGGGGTCTACGCCCCCTCCAAGGCAAACTCGTCATTCCTAATAGTTTTCGAGATATTAATTTTTTTAAATTTTGAGGTTAGGTTCTCATGAAAAATACACTAATACATGTTTGCTTTCACAATGTTATTTTACAGTTTTTACTTAAGTTCGGTATGTTAAACCCATAAGAACCTAAGTACACATCAAGTAAGGCACTACCTGAATATTCATGTTCTAACTTAACCTAACCTAAACTTTTGACACTTAAGTATTAAACTGCTCTGGTCCTGAATTTTCAAAAAATTATTTCTCGAAAAGTATTAGTTTCCGATGTAAAATACTTAGTTTGCGACATAAAATATTTTAGTGCAAAGCTTTCCACATCAAGGTCTTTCTGTAAAAACATATGTGAACGTCCCAACTCCGCGGCGACTATACTATAGCTGAGCCGCACACTTTCTTGTGACAGAGACATTCTATGAATGTGGAATGTATATCTTAGAATTTCCAAATATAAGTATAAAAAGCTTATTGCTAAGTATTATGTATGATCTACCTTTGAGACCGTCCAGCAGTGGACGTCTTTCGGTTGATATGATGAGTATTCCTATGTATGTATAAGTATTCCTTCACCTTATTTAAATAAAAATATATCACCGACGATCTGTATGAATTAGATTCACCATTATATTTCTGCAAACAAATGGTTATAAAAGTGTGTCTAATATGCTCTCATTCAGTTGTACAGTGAACTATATAACTAAAACTTGTGCTTAATGCTTCAAAATTTGATTTCTGAAGGTCCAGAAAGAGCTGCAGTGATAGGTGGTTTCAGCGGTGGCGCCAACACACTCAACTCTCAGGACGATGAGTACAGATATGCCGGGGTGGAGGACCCTAAGATCATGATCACTACCTCTAGAGATCCCAGCGCCAGGCTGAAGATGTTTGTGAAGGAGCTTAGGTAGGAATCATACTTGATATTATAAATGCAAAAGTGTGTTTGTTTGTTAGTTTATTGGTTTGCCCTTCAATCACGCCGCAACGGAGCAACGGATCGACGTGATTTTTGGCATGGGTATAGTTGAGGACCTGGAGAGTGACATAGGCTACTTTTTATCCTGGAAATTTAAGGGGTTCGTGTGGGAATCAAAAACTTAGCGCACGCGGACGAAGTCGTGGCCATCAGCTAGTAATAAATAAAATAAATTTAATAAGTTCTTACCTCAAGATTTGTTTTGTTGCAGATTAATATTCCCAAACAGTCAGCGCATGAACCGCGGTGGCTATGAGATGTCTCAGCTCATACATGCGTGCAGGGCCAATGATGTGACCGACTTTATAGTTGTTCACGAGCACAGGGGAGTGCCTGATAGCTTGGTAAGTAGATATCACTTGATGTATAATATACTCTATAGTTATCCTAGTATTATAAATGAGAAAGTTTGGCTGGACCGATGTTTGTAACTCAATTACACCATAACAGCTAAACGGATCTGGATGAAATTTGGCACAGAGATAGATTGTCTGAAATAACACACAGGCTACTTTTTATCCCAAATTAGAGTTCCTGCGGGAATTAAAAACCTCAATCCATGCAGTCGAAATCATCAAGTTTGCATGACATTTCATGGCTGATTGTGGCTTGGTTTCTGCAGTTATACCTGTAACATCTCTTTTGTATACCTTCAATCTAGCAATTAAGTAAAAGATTTATTTATTTAGAACAGACCACGACTTGAAATAACAATTTAAAATCCCCCAATACATTCAAACTATCTTATAACTAGAAAAAAAAATTTCAAAAAAAAAAAAAAAACCGACTTCAAAAACCACAAACACTAAAAAGTAAAAAATAATTTAATTTATTATGTATACAAGAGTTAATGTAGTTCTATAATAACATTTTTTGGAGTTGGTGCCAATGTGGAGTCACGTCACCACTGTTTTAAAATACAGGGTGTAACCAGACCGAGATATGCTATGCATGGTTAAAACATACCGTTTACAAAACTATCACACTGATCGTGAGCAATTTACTCTTATCCATTGAGGAGTTCCGTTCTCCATCTCTGGAGATATTCATCAGATCTTCACCAAATTAAAATGGGACCACCTCTGAAGTATGACCTACCAAACAAAAAAAGAATTATCAAAATCGGTTCATAATTGGCGGAGAAATCGCGTAACAAACATACAAAAAAAAAACATAGTCGAATTGAGAACCTCCTCCTTTTTTTGAAGTGGGTTAAAAAAATAGGTGATCTTCTGATGAATTGAGTGAAAACGTGCTCGCATCAGCAACACATGGACTATAGCGAATTATCGCAATTTGATTGGACTATTTTTTAATTAATTAGAGCTTGTTATAATATCTGCCTCGACTGCGGCCGACGAGGTCCCGGGTCGAGCTATAATTGAGTATTGGGTTTTTCTGATTAGAAATTCTCAGTACTAGCCCGGAGTTCGGAGATTATCATTGCCTCGGTAATCACGTTAAGCCGTTGGTTCTGGTTAATAACACTATCATGATAATAGTCGTTTTTTTTTTTTTTTTTTTTTATTTATTCATTATAGGCTTACGCTTGACCACATCACACCGGATGGGAAGTGATGATGCGGCCTAAGATGGGACGCTAAAGCCCGCCAGCCCGCATTGTAGCAGCGTGGTGGGTCTAAGCTCTAATTCCCTCTCTCCTATGAGAGTGGAAGCCTGTGACCAGCACTGTCTGGGACGTTAATGGGCTGTAGTGGTGGTGGTGTTATAATATCAATATTGATTTTCTTGTGTGGCCTTTTCAATTTTTCAGGTTATTTGTCACTTACCGTATGGACCCACAGCCTCGTTCACTCTATCCGGAGTGGTGATGCGGCATGATATACCCGATATTGGACCAATGAGCGAGCAATACCCACATCTCATTTTCCACAACTTTAAAACTGATTTAGGTAAAGGATTTTTTTATTAAGGGATATTATCCCTAGATGATTCGCATTTAATGCCTTATCACGTAACTTGTTCGTAATCATACGAATATTATAAATGCGAAAGTGTGTTTGTTTGTTGGTTTGTCCTACAATCACGCCGCAACGGATCAACGTGATTTTTGGCATGGGTATAGTTGAGGACCTGTAGGCTGACACAGGCTACTTTTTATCCCGAAAAATTAAAGAGTTCCCACGGGAACCAAAAATCATCAATCCACGCGGAAGAAGTCGCGGGCATCACTTAGTAAGAGAATAAGATTTTATCAATCTAAGATTAAATTAAAATTTAATTATTAATTGAAGATTTAATTTAAGATTTAGTAAGAGAATTTTATCTGTATCTATAGTTCAGTACTTTGTATTCACAGGTTTAAGAACAATGAGTATCCTGAAATACCTGTTCCCAGTTCCGAAGCCGGACTCCAAAAGGGTGATAACATTTGCTAACAATGATGACTACATCTGTTTCAGGCAGCATACATATAAGAAGGTATGTTTATTTCATTTCTCTTCATGGTTCTGTCCCATAGTAAATAGTAGACCTTACGTATAAATACTAACATTATTATAAGTGTAGTTTTCAAAATAACCGTTTCAAATGTTTTATATTCAAATAAACTTTTAAAGTTCTTTTGAATCGTCGAGTGAATCTACCGCCAAGTTAAACTGTCACGTTAGACTTTTTGTAGGTTCGATAATTGTGTATTTGACTACTAGTGAAATAAATTATTTTTTAGTGATTATTAAGAGGATCGTCTAGTGACGAAACGCGACGCGAGTAGGTATGTTCAATAATGCTATCTGTTTCACAACGCTTCTCTGCCTTCTCCGTATCGTGCAAGAGAGTTGCAAGTCCAGTAGGCATATGCCTACATTTTATTCTTGAAATATTGTTTCGGGTGATAACGTTTTTACCCTCCCAAACGTTTACGAAATTAGACAATTTTGGTCTCATTAGATTCAGTACACCTTAATCTAGGCTCGTACGTTTTATTTTTTTAGTATTTTAGATTAGTTAAATTAAAAAAAAAAAAATACTCGAGGAAGTTTTTAGGTCAAAAATATGGATATTTAGACGCTAATAACTTTTAACATAAGCAATATTTCTTTAAAATTAAAACGTACGAGCATAGTTCTTCATTGTACTCGTATCTGCAACATTTCTAAAAATTATGAAAATTGAACAACATTTACGGGAAGGAAAACGTTATCGCTTTTTGTATGAAAATTTGCAACTAGACGATCCTCTTAAATAAAGGATCTCCCAAAAGTCGTAATATCGACGTCCCCTGCTAGTTTTATTTTGAATAACCATATTAAACTATCGATTTAAGTAAAAAAAGTGCGTCGAACTTTGATGACGTCACAACTTAAAATTTCATACAAAATCCATAGTAAGCACGCGTTTTGACGTTTGAAAAAAAAGTTGTAGATTTGACTAGTTATCAAATTTTCCACCAACATTCGAATCGACCCATTTTGTATGTGACCGACTTTTTGTACGATAGTGGGCAGATTGCCCAACTTAGATTATGGAATCAGCTTCCATATTCTGTACTCCCTGATGACTATATTATTGGGCTCTTCAAAGGGCGGTTAAACAAACTCAAAAGCCAAGATATGATTAGTCAAGACTCAAGACTCTACCACCGGTTCGGAAAGCTGATATTTTTTTTCTTGTAGGTCGGCAAGGATATAGAGCTGTCGGAAATAGGCCCTCGCTTCCAGATGAAACTGTATGAGATCAAACTTGGCACTCTAGAAGCCCTGGACGCGGCTGACACCGAATGGGCGTTGCGACCATACCTCAACACTGCCGCCAAGCGGAGGTTCCTGAGCAATGAAGACGGGTGGCAGGAAGAGGAATAGAGAAGGAAAAAGAGGGAAAATGGGGAGAAAGATTTTTTAAATAAATAAATATGACTTGAAATTCAAATGTTTTTTAAACATTTGAATTCAATGTTGTTAATAAACTTTTACAAGTGCTTTTTATTTAAATAAACTTTTACAAGTGCTTTCAAAGAAAATTGGACTGGCAAGTTGTGATATTATTACATAGAAAAAGCAATTGTGTCAGAGGAAAGGTTGCTACATAATGAATAGTAGCAGGAAAAAAAAAAACAAGTGCTTTTGAATCGTCGAGTGAATCTACCACCGGTTCTGAATGCCATTCCTACCGAGAAGAACCAGAAAGAACTCGGCGGTTGCTCTTTTTAAAAAAAATCATTTACAATAATTACATCAATGTGTAGATACATACGTAAGTAACGCGCTGTCCTTAGCATTGCTGGAGCGAGTCATAACCATGCTCTTTTGTCATTTACGTAATCTTCAACAGTATAAGCTTTTTTCAGAAGCATACTTTTAACGGTTTTCTTAAACTTGTGTAAAGGCGAGTTTAAAATAGGTTGTGCCATTTTGTAATAGAATAGAATGCTCATTCCCACGAACGACCTTCGGACTTTCTTGAGGCGGAGCGACGGAGTCGCGAGCTTATTGCAGCCTCTACATATTTTAGTTTGCACTTACGACCTCACGCCCTCATTACAGCAGCCAAACGACAGTTCCTTAGCAATGAAGAATGCTGAAAGGAAGAGAGAGAACGCTATTTTTTATTTTAACCTAAAAATAGTACTAATAAGGCTGTACAACTACAGCATCGCTAAACAAAACTGACTGATCGAACCCGGGACCTCAGCTCGTTAAAACAACAGCGCTCAACACTACGCAAGAGCAGTTTAAACTATCTATTACTAGCTGATGCCGGCGACTTCGTCCGCGTGGTTTAATTTTTTTTTATTTCCGCGGGAACTCACTAATTTTCCGGGATAAAAAGTAGCTCATGTCACTCACCAGGTCCTCAACCCATGCCAAAAATCACGTCGATCCGTTGCGGCGTGATTAAAGGACAAACCAACAAACACACTTTCGCATTAATAATATTAGTATGATTTTGAACCAACCTAAAGGGGCTTTTAAACTCTTCTTTTTGAATTAAACGGTTAATAGACTATCGCTGAGTTGCACGAAACAAATACAAAAATTTAAGTGGTACTTAAACTAATTTAATCGCAAGAATCGTATGGAGTCTTGTGATTAAAATTAAATTAGTTTAATCAACACTTAAATTTTTAAAATAGTTTCGTGAAACTCAGCGTATAACACTTACTATCAAGTGGGATTTAAAAAAAATATATATTTCCCATAGACTGAGTAAGATATATGGACGCCGCCATATCTCGTTTTCACTCCCACATGAAAGAGATGCAGTGTTGGGATGTTACACAAGATAGAATGAGAAAAAAATGTGTACCTCTCTCCCTTTCTGCGTGTCACGGGTTTTGTGCCTATTGCATACTATTGTGCCAGACATTTTTTGACGTTTGTATGACGTTTGGGAGGTGTTTCATAGTATTTATTACCTATCCCTTTCGGTTACAGGCTGACCCTGATTCTAGAGGTTCCTTCTTCTATGTTTCCAGGTATGCCCGTACCAGATTTCCTCAAAGAACCATTAACTCTATACGAAATAGCAGAACAGTACTGGGACCTGAAAGCGTACCCCACACAATACGTCTTCTCTCTTCTAGCGCTAGTGTCTGACGATAGGTTAGAGAGAGACAAGTGTATGGAACTCAGCTCGCCCGAGGGTCAGGAGGACTGGCTTAACTATAGCAGAAGACCAAAGAGGACTATTCTTGAGGTAAGTTAAATGTTAATATTTTAAGCAAGTTATTTGGTTTATCCTTCAATCACGCTGCAACACAGAGCATTGGATCGACGAAGTCGCGGGCATCTTCTAGTTCAAAATCAAAATCAAATATTTTTTAATCAAGTAGACTTTTTACAAGTGCATTTGATAAGTCGATTGAATCTACCACTAGTTCGGAATGACGTTCCTACCTAGAAGAACCAGCAAGAAACGTGGTGGTTGCTCTTTTGAAAAAATATACACTTACATAAGTTTCTACTTCTTAATTTTCTGGGATACAACCTATTCCTGTACCAAATTTCATCAAAATCGGTTGAAAAGATGGGCCGGAAAAGCGTAGCAGACAGACAGACACATATAATATTAGTATGGAAGTATGGATCTTTTCAATTATTTACTTGAATGTGAAGATACATAAGTAACCGCAGACCTAAGCATTGCTGGAGCGACTCAAATCCATGCTCTTTTATCATTTACGTAATCTTCAACAGTATAATAAGCTTTTTTCAGAAGCATACTTATTATGTATATTATTATTATTAGGTATATTATTATGTATATTATTTAGTTTTGTATATAGTCTCTTGTCGTTTCTGTACCTGCTATGCATCTCTAGACATCAATTGTTCTCACACCTAGGGCATCTGGAAGAAATCCACATTTGTAGCGATAAGATGTCCTTGTACACGTCCTTTCTATATTTAAGTTTAGTTTTAATTTGTATTTTGTACAGAATAAATAAATAAATACTTTTAATGGATTTCTTAAACTTGTTTAAAGGCAAGTTTATAATAGGTTGTGGAATTTTGTTATCTAGAATAGAATGCTCATTCCACGAACGATCTTCGGACTTTCTTGAGGCGGAGCGATGGAGTCGCGAGCCTATAGCAGTTTCTAGTTGGCCTATCGTGCAGATCGCATATTATTTTATAATTCTGAAGGTGCTGTTTTACGTATAGTTTATATTAGTATGATTTTTCGCAGGTACTCCACGATTTCCACAAAACAACGTCAAAATTAACAATAGAGATACTATTTGAGCTATTCTCAGCCATCAAACCGCGCTCATTCTCTATAGCGAGCAGCTGTCTGCCTTCCCAGGGCAGAAGGTTGGATCTTCTAGTCGCCATAGTCCAATACTACACCAAGCTGAAGAAACCTAGGTTGGGCTTGGCTTCCAATTGGCTCAAATGTTTGAATGTGAGCGATAGAGTGTATGGGTGGATAAAGAAGGGTAGTTTGAAATTTCCCACAGATATGGTAAGTAATGGAAACTTGTTTTTTTTTAAAGAATCCTAGCCCGGCACAAGTGATTTTTTAAAGCCGCTAGTATTATAGTATGTGTCACGAAGTCCCCTGGAAGCGGCGCTAGTAGTCGCACGTCTATATTGTTTATGCATAGCTGATGCCCGCGACTTCGTCCGCGTGGATTGAGGTTTTTTGGTTCCCGCGGGAACTCTTTAATTTTCTGGGATAAAAAGTGGCCTATGTATTATTCCAGGCTATAATCTATCTCTGTGCCAAATTTCATCCAGATCCGTTCAGCCGTTCTGGCGTGATTGAGTAACAAACATGCATCCATCCAAACTTTCGCATTTATAATATTAGTATAGAAGTATAGATTCGAATTCAAATACATATTTTATTCAAAGTAGGTAACATAAAGTACTCTTTTTGAAGGTCATAATAGCAAACATTAAATTCATAAAAAATACTTTTTGGTAATGTATACAAATTAAATCTTACTAAACATTTTCTTAAATTATTACATTAGGTAAGCTGGATATGTAAACCATAAGACTATTTTCGCTAGATTAGTCAGTTATTTAAAACCTAACCCTTAGAATAACTACATATAGAAGGTATGTTTCCAAACAACGCCTTCTCAAAACGCAAGCTACAAATTCGCTATTATTGCTGTGTTTACTTGCCTTGTCACGCACACAGACACAAACATAATGTTTCCAGTTTAAATGTTTTCCCCCTAAAAGTTGGGTAAGTAATTGGTTAGTTTGTTTGTAGCATTGTAGCTTCTAAAACTAAGTTAACCAGCTTTTTTCGGACTTGACGATGCCATTTATGGCACCAATTGAACGGCTTACATTTCGCGAGTGTACTTGGTTTCTATAGGTAGTTATTCTAAGACCTAACCCTTTTTTTTTTTGCAGAAAATCCCTCTCATTATGATAGGCCCCGGAACAGGTCTGGCCCCTTTCAGGAGTTTGCTTCAAGACAAAGTGTACCGGGGCACCGCACATAAAGACGTCTTACATCTATTCTTCGGCTGCCGCTACAAGGATAAAGATTTCCACTGTAGAGAAGAATTGTTGAAAATGGTTGATGAAGACCAGTTGACTTTATACTGCGCTTTTTCTAGGGATCAGGAGGATAAAATGTAAGTATGCCTTTAAAAAAGTTACAGATTTGACACATATTCAAATCTGTAACTTTTTTTCAAACGTCAGAACGCTTAGTATGGGATTTTGTATGAAATACTGAACTGTGACGTCATCAAAATTCGACGCACTCATTTAAAGTGGTTTTCCAACGTCTTCAACTTCTGGGAGATACTCTATTTAATAACCACTAAAAAATTATTTATTTCACTAGTAGTCAAATACCCAATTATTAGTTTAAAAATGATATAATGCGTCAATTTATTGGAACAGAAACTACTAAATCTATTTAGAAGACTTCAGCTAAATACCGCGGTTTCCCCTGCAAAAGAGTATGTAATGTAATGAGTAGACAAAATAGCTTTTCACATACACTTCAACTAACAAATAGAACGAGTGGCTACTATCGTCCCTTGATTTATACTCAAAATCCTCCCAGGTGAAAAATATACATAATTTTATTAAGGTAAAATGATTTTCGTTGTACAGTTAAATATTGGTCTTTTGTATAATTATTGAAGTGAAAACTTCTTTAGGCGCGTTGAGCACTTTTTGGTAGGGGGTAAAAATGTGGAAACGCGTGCCGCGTTGTTACGAAGACAAAAGGTCGTAAATATAAATATAGTAGGTACACGTATTCGTATTAATTTTAAGGTTTATATTTTAAGTATTTTTTTTTTTTTTTTATTATTTTAAATATTCGTTTTTATTTTATTATTTTAAATATTCGTTTTTCTTATTATTTTAAATATTCGTTTTCACTTCTATCGGCAATTTTTTTCGGTCGGTTCGATTCCTATGACTGCCAATTTTTTTTTTTAAATATTATATTTCTCTTTTCAGCTACGTCCAACATAAAATAAAGGAGCACAGCCAAGATCTGTGGCATCTGATCAACGATAAAGGCGCGTACACATACATATCGGGCAACACTAAGAACATGCCCGACTGTGTGCGCGAGGCTTTAGTCGACGTGTTCCATACAAGCGGGGGGGTTGCCGGAGCTAAGGAAATGCTTGCCTCTATAGAACGGGAGGGTAGGCTGCAAGTTGAAACATGGTGATTTTACTATACCTAGTAATTATTGATAATGTACCTAAATGTATAGTTAATGTGATGATTGGAATATAATTATAATAAAATAGTTTTAATAAATAAAACTTGTGGTTTTATTTGTCATATTTTCTCGATAGATAGATAGCTTGTATAAAATGTGCGAGTGAGAGATTTGAAGTTGCCTGTGTACAGAATGCGAGTGAGGAATAATTAGCGGGCCTTTTTGATTGGTTTCTTTATTGGCTCACGTGCAGAGGGTATCGTCTTACATTATTGGCGCGAGCATATGTCCAAATATAAAATGGGGCTATAACAGTGGAGAGAATGATGAGCCAATCTTTCCTTATCCTTGTATGTTTGTTCCGCTTTCACGCCGTAACTACTGAACGGATCTGGATGAAATTTGGCACAGAGATAGATTATAGTCTGGAATAGAGGTGGGCGTTATAACATACAACACATTATATATTTAAATATATTTTTATAACAGTATAACACATTAGACGAAATGCTTCCAGACTGTTGTAATATATATTATTTTCTGTCATTTTATTTCGTTTGTAATTTCACAGCGCCATCTATGTCCACAACTGCTCTTCCTGTCCTGGTCCCAGGAAAATGGGTTTTTATCTTTAACTTGTTAATTTTATGAAATTTCAACAGATAGCTCTGTTTTAAAGCAAATACGATTGATATACTGCAGTCTGCAACACAGTATTCAAAGTAATGTAAACACTTTCTGAGAAACAATAAGAGCTAGTTTCACATGCGATAAAATTACAACAGTGTTAAAGCAGTGTATATAGCAGTGTTCAATTTTATAACATTGCAACAGATGGCGCTTATTTTAATAGCAAATACGATTGTTGCAGTTTTCAAAGTAATGTAAACACTTCCTGTGGAATAATAAGAGCTACTTTTACTTGCGATAAAATTACAACAGTGTTAGTTTGGATTGCAAAGTAATGTAAATACTCTTGTCATATCTCTAAGAGCTATATTTGCTTGCGATGAGACGAAGATGCTATTTTTATGATTCTGCTTTAAACAACACTTTCATTAGTTTGAGTTTCATCGTATGTATTATTATTCCAACCAGAAATTGAGTGCAAAGCTAAAGTTACTGACTTATAGTTTTAATTTAAATAGACGATTGGTGTAAATAAAATGCGTGTTAGTAGGTAAATAGTAATTAGTGTTAAACAGTAAACACTAAGTACTAAAACAGCGCTTAGCGCGAAGGTAACACGGCGCGTTTTTTGGTCCTCCTAAATATATTATAAAACACTAACACTAAGTAACTAGCAAACCGCAACAACAGCAAGCAACAGTGTAAATAATTTCTATCAAAATTTATAACATATAATATATATTATAACACTTTAAAACAGCAGCTAGAAAAATATATTATAGCAGTATATTTCATTGAAAAATTATAACAGTTTAGCCCACCTCTAGTCTGGAATAACACATAGGCTACTTTTTATCCCGGAACATTAAGGAGTTCCCGCGGGAAACGAAAAACCTCGATCCACGCGGACGAAGTCGCGGGCATCAGCTAGTACTAATATAAAAGCAAAACTTTGTATGTATGGATGTTTGTTACTCTTTCACGCCAGAACGGCTGAACGGATCTGGATGAAATTTGGTACAGAGATAGATTATAGTGTGGAATAACACATAGGCTACTTTTTATCCCGCAAAATTGAAGAGGTCTCGCAGGAACCAAAAAACCTCAATCCACGCGGACGAAGTCGCGGGCATCACTAGTATAGAGTTAAAGAAGTTTTCTGAATGCGAGTGGGGGGAATGTTTAGCGCCGCCATTTTAGATTCGCTTAACATTCCCCCCCACTCGAATACAGACAATTTCTTAATCATTGGCTTCTCATGGTTATCACGTCTTAATAAAACAATAGCATGGTATTGTATCAGTATATTTCTTACTGAACCCGATATTTCCGGCGTCGCGTTTCCTCTCCGACGGCTCCTTGTCCTCGCACGCGAAGGTCAGCAGATACCGCGCCACCGTGATGTTCCACCGCACTATTGGTTTGTCAGTCAAGAGTATATACAACACCATTTTAGATTCGTTTATTTATTGGCGCGAGCATAGACCCAGGTCTAGTATATAGCAGTTAATCTATAGGTCCAGGAGTGTGAGAGAATGATGAGCCAACCAATAAAGAGATAAAGAACTTTTCCGATTGCGAGTGGGGGGAATGTTTAGCGCCGCCATTTTAGATTCGCTTAACATTCCCCCCCCACTCGGATACAGTCAATTTCTTAATCTTTGGCTCCTCATGGTCATTATCACGTCTTAATAAAACAACAGCATGGTATTGTATCAGTGTATTTCCTACAGTAAGCGCATAGTCTAGGAGTTGCTGAGTCCCCACAGCTTCAGGTTGCCGGCGTCGCGTTTCCTCTCCGGCGGCTCCTTGTCCTCGCACGCGAAGGCCAGCAGATACCGCGCCGGATGCCACGCCACCGTGAACGTGGCAGCTGACACCGGGATCTCTGCCACCTTTTCACCTATAAAGCAAAAAGCATTGACGCTCGTTTCGCTCGTGCACGTTACAATGATCGCAAGAACAGATCTCAGTGAGTCGGGGCGTTTAATAATAATAAATGAGGGAATTAGAGCTTAGACCCACCACGCTGCTCCAATGCGGGTTGGCGGGCTTTAACGACTATTATCATGTTAGTGATAATAACCGGGACTGACGGCGCAACGTGCTCTCCGAGGCACGGGGGTGAAACACCGCCAACTTCCTAACTTCGGGCTAGTACCTACTGAGAATTTCTAGGCAGAAAAACCCAACACTTAATAATGGCCCGACCCGGGACTCGAACCCGGGACCTCGTCAGCCGCAGTAGAATATGCTAACGACTAGGCCAACGGCCAGTTACTTACAAAATTCAAATGTAAAATCTAAATTACACTAGTGGTTCGCCGCGAACTGAGACCTCGCGGTATCCATAAACTTACAGAGCGCCATCTATGTGAAGTTCTGTTAAAAATAGTGAAGCTAAAATTAAATAATTTCGTTTCCTTAGAATATTTATCTAATTTTAGTATTTGTTGTTCAAGTACAGGATTTAATTCAAATAAGTGATCAAGTTTCAGGCTCAGCCTTTTCTTTTTAAGCACAAACGAATAAATTTGTACAGAGCGCCATCTATTGACAACATTGTGAAGTTTGTTAAAAATACGTATGCTCATTAAAAATTAAATAATTTCGTTTCCTTATAATATTTATCTAATTTTAGTATTTGTTGTTCAAGTACAGGATATAATTCAAATAATTAATCAAGTTTCAGGCTCAGCCTTTCAGAAAATTGGGAGTTCTGAGGTCATCTTTGGACGTCAGAAAATCACCACTTTGAAAGCCCCCCAATTCGTCAATTTTAGGGGAAAAATTTAAAAAAAAATATTTTTGGACTCCGTTCCTCATTATCTTTAAAATGATATACCGCAACCCTATGTAATGCTATAAAAAATATTTTACTTCGAATTCGCTTCTATGAGAGCCCCCCTGAAATAAAGATTTTTATAACTTTTTAAGCCATATTCGGCGGGAGGCCATCGGTTTACATAGTATATTTAAATTTGAAGTAATTACGTTCAGTAATTCAGAAGTTATAAGGCTCTGACAGACGGACGGACGGACGGACGGACGGACGGACGGACGGACAAGTGCCAATTCACCCAAGTAGACTCAGAGACCTTCGCTTCGCTCGGTCAATAAATACTTTTTTTTCCTCTTTCATCTGACGCCGGCGTCGGCCGCCGTCAAATCTAAAGGCCAAAACACACAGGGAGCGGGCGCGGGCCGGGTGGGGTGCGCGGCGGTTTGAATTCCTTGTGTTTACATGGACGACATCACACAGAATGCGGGCGTGGGTCGGGCGCGTGGCGGGTGACGCTGTGTGATGTCGTCCATATAAATACAAGGAATTCAAACCGCCGCGCACCCGACCCGGCCCGCGCCCGACCCGCGCCCGCTCCCTGTGTGTTTTGGCCTTAAAAGTTCAAATACCGATCTACTATATAAGAATCAAATATCGATCTTCTTAAAAAAATCGTAGAAATTAATCATTTCATGCAATAGTCAACTACATTTAACATTATAAATTCGTCAAGCTATATCTGTACCAAATGTTAAAATCTGTCAAGCTATATCTGTACCAAATGTTAAAATCTGTCAAGCTATATCTGTACCAAATGTTAAAATCTGTCAAGCTATATCTGTACCAAATGTTAAAATCTGTCAACTATCATGCTGGGGACAGACACACTTTTGCATTCATAATATCAGTATGGATTGCATACCAGTTTCTGTGTCTCCGATGTCGATGATGTGGTCTTCGCTCGCGGACGCCAGCAGTCGGCCGTCGAAGCTGAACGACAATGTACGCACTGGCCACTCTAACCTGACAACAAAATATTAAGTGTTATATGATTTACTAGCTGATGCCCGCGACTTCGTCCGCGTGGATTTAGGTTTTTCGGTTCCCGCGGGAACTCTTTAATTTTCCGGGATAAAAAGTAGCCTATGTGCTATTCCAGACTATAATCTATCCCGTTCAGCCGTTGGGGCGTGATTGAGTAACAAACATCCATACATCCATCCAAACTTTCGCATTTATACCATCCACCACCACCACCCTGCACATCCTGCGCATCCTGTCACCATTAGTTTTACCTCTGTTTTGTTATTTGTTTGTGTGTAATAAAGTGTTTTTACTTACTTAAAATATTTATATTTGATTTATTTCACGTAGGACAACTAGAGATATCATAAGTATTAATTTAGGAAGTACGTCTCAACTCTCAACGACCTCAATTTACATAGACGGGGGCTGTCAAACAAAGAATGTGGACCTATTTTACTAACGCCTTCTAGTCTGAAAAGCGGGACAGCGCTATGGCGGGGACAAAGACAGGTGAGGGGCATGCACCACAAGTCCGACGTCCAACTTTTTTCTATGAAAGAGCCCATCTAGTACCTACATATATATCGATGGTACGTCGTCGTCATCGTCATCAACCGATAGACGTCCACAGCTGGACATAGGTATCTTGCAAGGATTTCCACAAACTTCAGTCTTCCTTTCCTCAAATAGACTTTTATAAGTGCTTTTGTATCGTGGAGTGAATGTACTGCTGGTTCGGAATGCCATTCATACTGAGAAGAGCAAGCGAGAATCTCGATGGTTGCTCTTTTCTTACCAAATGCCGGTCTTGCGCCGCACGGCAATTTGAGAATTTATAATTGCCGAATTTTCTCTCGTGTATTCCTACCACCCCTTTTCTTTGATCTGCTATAAGTTAGCCCTTGACTGCAATCTCACCTGATGGTAAGGGATGAGGTATCCTTAGATGGTAGCGGGCTAACCTGTTAGGGGTACGGCAGTTATATTAAACACATACCCCTAGTCGATTTCTACATGCCAACGTACCTTGTGTTCATGGAATGTAAGTTAATATTCACGGAATATGAGTTATTTATTGTGCATAGGACAACATGTGCCACTTATGAAATGTTGTGACTCTACCACCGGTTCGGAAAGAAGTTCTACCGTGAAGAACCGGCAAGAAACTCAGCAGTTACTTACAAAAACATACTCACCTAGAGAATACTCTCAAGCAAGCCAGTTCATTGACATCCCATAGAGACACCAAGGCATCAGCTGACCCCGTGGCGAAGTACCGGCCCGTGGGGTCGTGTTCTATACATATACACGTGCCCGGGTGTGCCTTCAATACTGTCTGTAGCTCCAACGTTGGATATCTGTTGACAAACTTTCTTATAATTAATGTAATACTAGCTGATGCCCACGACTTCATCCACGTGTATTAAGGTTTTTTGGCGGGAACTTTTTAATTTTCCGGGATAAAAGTAGCCTATGTCTTATTCCAGACTATAATGTATCTCTGTGCCAAATTTCATCCAGATCCGTTCAGCCGTTGGGGCGTGATTGAGTAACAAACATCCATACATCCATCCAAACTTTCGCATTTATAATATTTATTTGATTGATGATATTTAATTATTATTTTACTCACGTCAATATGTGAACGCATCCAAGACCATTTGTCAAGAAGAATAAATCTGATGCGTTGTTCCATGAAATTTCATTTACTTCAAAGTTAAATTGCTCCTCTGTCACCTGAAATAGAAAAGAATAAACCAACATTACAACTTATTAACTTTGAACATGCACATTCAAAGACATTTGTCTTCAGGCACTAAGGAATTTTGGATGAGCATTCCCTATTGTTGAAGATTATGTAAATGATAAAAGAGCATAGATTCGACTCGCTCCAGCAATGCTAAGAACAGCAGTTACTTATGTACATTGATGTAATTGTAATTTTTGAAGTAAAAACTTCTTTAACTAAACTTGTGGATTCGCGTCACCGACACCGTCACCTCGCGTTGTTACGAAGACAAAAGGTCTTAAATATAAATATACGCACGATACGGAGAAGGCAGCAAAGCGTTGTGAAAAAGATAGCATTATTGAAAATACCTACTCGCGTCGCGTTTCGTCACTAGAAGATATCTTAATAAATACTTACAACTTTATAATTTCTAGCATCTATAAACGAGACTAGATCCTCCTTGTTCCCCACGGCGATGGTGGCACCATTGGGTGACCACGCAATGTTTATATTTTCACCCTTTGTCGTTATTGTTGCCGCACATTTGTGTGATCTGTAATTTATGAATACTCTTCTAATTTCTGGATAGTTCTGTTGTTCTTGTAAACCCACAACAATTCTGTACACAATCTCTACACTAAACTAAATTAACAGGATTCAATCTAGTGCTGTCTCTTTCCAGAGTTTAAAAGCGATAACAATACCTTAGGAGCTGTCATTTTAGTTTAGTTTAGAGATTGCACATAACAGAATTAGCCACTTTAATTAGTAATTTATGATGATTTAAATAGATTTTTTACAGTGACATTGTGGCCCATTCTATTGCCCACAATCTAACCAATTGCTGCCCCTTTCTGTAGGGATTATTATGAAAGGGATAGCAATATAAATAGAGCTGTCATTTTAGTTTAGAGATTGTGTGATTGTGTAAACATAATTGGCCCAAGGTTGTTTTAATTTACATGATTACTAGAGGATGCCTGAGACCTGTCTGTGTGGATTTTGGTTTTTAAAATCCATTGAGAATTCTTTGATTTTGTAGGATAAAAAGTTTCTTTGCCGCATTTACATCTTTTTTTTCATCCCTAGTAATTTATGATGCTGTCTCTAGACTCACATCAGTCTATGACAATGAAATTCACCTCGTATCCCAAATTCGTACAGATTTATCTCCACTAGCAGTACTCAAGAGATCGGGATGTGACGCGTGCCAACACAGCTGGTCCACGGACCCTGTGTGACCTCGAAATACAAAATCTTGCACCTGGAAAACATGGACCAAAATCTTTAGTTACACATAAGATTTGATTAGACTAATTTCTTAAAAAAATATTATATGTAATAAGTAATTATATATTTTTTGTGCTTGAACTCTATTTGAGCCCTTTTTGACATCTCTCTCTCTCTTGGCTTTTCCGCACTTAAGCATAAGTGCCCATTTTTGACATAAAAGGGTTCTTCTTCTTACTTTGTTTTGTTTTATGGCGAGGGTTATTGAGTCTACTGGGAATCCAAAAGCTGACAGCTTACTTGGCTTTGGCCCATAAACTTATTCTTTGGAATAAGTTTATGGTTTGCCCATCCAAAGGGCAAATGCTGCCAGCATTTTATACAGAACATCAAATTAAGCCAAAAAATCAGTGAGGTTTGCTGGATTTATTAAGAATTCGAATTTAAAATTTAATTAAGAGCAGTTTTGACAACAGCTTGAGAAGTTTGTGTATGTTGGGCTTACATTCAATTATTAACTGCTTTGAGCTGCTTATAACAAACTAGATGATGCCCGCTACTTCGTCTGCGTGAGCGTGAGGTTTTTGTTTCCCGCGGGAACTCTTGAATTTTCCGATAAAAAGTAGCCTATCCCAAGTAACAATTCGATGTCGTATAAAAGTCGTGACAACGTTTTTTGTTTACCTTTTAGTCCTAAAGAAAGGTTGTATAAACGTTATTATAACGTTTACAAAACGCGAAAATGGCCCCAGTTATAAGACCATTTGTCGTTTAATCGTCACATAAAGGTCGCGGCGATGACCATTTACGTCGTTTAGACGTCCTGTAAACGTTGCAGAATAGAACGTTTTGATTATATAGACGTTACGAGATAACTCACATAGTCATATTAATGTTGTGAAGTGACTAAAAAAAATAATTAACTAAAAATTTATGGTTAGAAGGCAATTACTTAAGTAAAACTAATTCTATTAAAAATTAATTATTCTATGTTTGTATTATATTGCGTAGCGTTGATTTCGACTGGAAACTTAATTTTTACGAGAAAGTATATATGAAAATACTATGAATATTTTAATGCCCCCCCGTGATTTTGTGTTTTATGCATTATATTTAAATAATTTCAAATTATCTCTTCATTCAAAACTTCCGGCCATGATGTTTTAGTTAGTGTCCAACCTTTAAACGACGTTAAAATAACTAGATGTCGTGTAAATGTTTTTGTGACGACCATTGAAAACGCCATGTTTTAGACATTAGGGTTCCTCAATATTATTAGGTGTAGGATAAGTTGTATTAAAGTTGGGTCTAGACTCCTACTCAACTTTAAGTCTTATTAAAGTTGGAGTTTGACACTTATATGACTTAATGTCTTGTAATAGTTATATTGCAGTCACAAGAAAACTACTTGGTTGTATAAAAGGCTTAACCACGACGACTAAAAAACAAAGTAATGTTAGTTATATAAATGTTATGAATTAACGTCTACATGACTGTCAGTTATATAAATATCATACACCGACGTTTATACAATCATACGAATGTCGTATAAGCGTTGTGGCTGTTACCATTACATAACGTCATATAATTTCGTTTTATAGACGTTTACTCGACTATTTATTATAACTTAATAGTCGCACGACTAAAAGGCCGAATCGATGACATCTATAGGACGTTATTGTTGTCTTATTACTATTATAAGACTACTACACAACATGACGTCGTATAACTCTAGATTTATACGACTTTTTTGGACTTTTTTGCTACTTGGGATGTCCTTCCCCGGGATACAACCTATCCCTGTACCAAATTTCATCAAAATCGGTTGAATGGACGGGCCGTGGAAGCGTAGCAGACAGACACACTTTCGCATTTATAATACATATTAGTATGGATTATAATATATATTCAAAGCGAAATACAGCAAAAGAAACTCGAAATAAAAACTTTATTTATAACCTCAAAAATACATTTAGGACGTCTCAAAAAGTAACTAGATAAATTAAAAAACAAGTATTTACCAGTCGGCTTCTCTCCAAGTTGAATATAGCTACACTTTTATCAAAAGATCCAGAAGCAAGACGTCGCCCGTCGCAAGACCAACCCACTGAATGCACTTTAGAACTGTGAGAAATGTATTCGCGGACCACATTGTGACTCGAGAAGTAGCTTCGTAGTTCATTTAAGTCCTCTATTGGTGTTTGCGCTGATTTTGAGTCCTTCATTTTGTTGAAATTTACTAATTTAATCAAAATAAAAGTTTGTAAACAAAACAACAAGACCATAGATAATACCTTATATACTAGAACAAGACCGCCGCTGGTGGCTTTTTTTTTAAATTCAACTACTAACTAGTGATGCTTCGATTTTCGAAGCGTAAAATAAAATATACTTATCGTCGATGCATCGACTTGATAATAGTCCGCATGAATCGATTCAATTGTGCTTTAAATATGGCTTAGCTTCGGCCTAGGGCGGCCTACAATCATTATTTACTTATTAATTCAATGTTTATAGCTTAAGTACAATAAAGCACATTCACGGCTGCGGCCTACGATTAAACGCTATACAAAATACAACGGTTAAACATTTCAGCGTTTTATTATTTGGCATCAAAAAATATATTGCATTATTTTCATAATTTTTAAAAATTTGGCACAGTACTCTCTAAGATTTCATAAAATATATTTTTCCTACATGACTTAGTGCGAAGCAGTATATATAATGTACTCTGTGGTGCGAAGCCCACGAAGCCAAAGCAAAAGCCAGTACCTAATGTATTTAAGTCACAGACATACAAGTGATTTAAGTCGAAAATCCCATCCCTAGTTTTTGAACAGATCATGGACAACTGTTTGTGCTCTAAAAATCTAAGTAAGCTTTGGGTTCCTGCCGTTTAAAACGTCGGTACTTTTCTCTATAATGGCGGTACCCATTAAAGATAGATTCTGCGATCTATAAAAACCCGATTTATTCAAAATCGACATTATATTTTTCATACATTTTTATGGAGTTTTCAATATTTTTAGGGTTCCGTACCAAAATGGTAAAAATGGAACCCATAAGGTGCGACTTTCTCCGTCCGTCCGTCTGTCACAGTCGATTATTTCAGTAACTATTAAAGCTATCGACATGAAATTTGGAATAGTTGTGTACTTATAATAGTGGCCTAACATCATTAAAATAAAAAAAAATCGAAAATTATTTTTAGTTTAATTAAAAAAGGGGGAAAATCGGGGGTTTGAAATTTCAAAGTATGATAACTATACTGAGTGGGATATCATATGAAAGGGCTATACTTCTACATTCTAAAACAGATTTTTATTTATTTTTATGCATAATAGTTTTTGATTTATCGGGCAAAATGTCGAAATAAATACCGTCCCCCCCCCCCTCCCCTTATCTTCGAAGTTTACCAATTGAAAAATCTGAAATAATTATGGTCAATAGAAGCTTATGTACCTATATTTTACAGGAAAAATAAAACCAACGCTCTAACTAGCAGTTTTTTTGATATTAACAATAAACCTCTACAAAGTTAGTTTTGCGGTTCATTAAATTCATTAATCGTAAAACTAATTATAGGTTTGTACGGAACCCTCGGTGCGCGAGTCCGACTCGCACTTGGCCGGTTTTATTTTTATTAGCGGAAATAGCTTTTATTTGGTACCTACTAAGAACTTACTTAATTGTTGCCTCAACCAAATTATTCCGATTTCCTCATTGCTTTTTTTTTTTTTAATCCACTACAAGTTAGCCCTTGACTACGATCTCACCTGATGGTAAGTGATGATGCAGTCTAAGATGGTAGGCGAGCTAACCTGTTAGGGGCATGGCAGTTATATTGAACCCATACCCCTATTCGGTTTCTACACGGCATCGTACCGGAACGCTAAATCGCTTGGCGGCAAGTCTTTGCCGGTAGGGTGGTAGGTAACTAGCCACAGCCAAAGCCTCCCACCGGACCCAGACCAGGGAAAATTCAGAAATTATAAATTCCTAAATTGATCCTTGATTGATTGATTTAACACTGCACCACAGAGGTCGTCAAAATATGTTGCAATATCCCAATCAGTTTTTCTTAAATTAAAATAACCACTCCATTTGAAAATAAGAAATCCGTTTTATTTTATCAATTTAAAACTCACTAAGTACTTTATTTGACAGAAACCGCAAATTAAATGTATTTAGCTCTGAATATATTCCCGGCGCCACACCTTCAGCTGAGTGAGGAAGAACGCTACTGGCGACAGCCATACTGTGTACAAGAATGCTATATGCAGCAGCATTTCCTAAAAGAAAAAAGTTAATAGAACACTAGCTGATGCCCGCGACTTCGGCCGCGTAGTTTAAGTTTTTTTGATTCCCGCGGGAACTCCATAATTTTCCGGGATGAAAAGTAGCCTATGTCACTCTCGGTCCTCAACTATACCCATACCAAAAATCACGTCGATCCGTTGCGGCGTGATTGGAGGACAAACCAACAAACAAACACACTTTCGCATTTATACCTAATATGTAAGATGTCCTCCCGACCGTAGGTATATCGGCCACGACGACCAATCGCCAGAGGGCAGAGGTGCTCCCTGAGAGACTAACCATCTACGCGGGTTAGGTATGTACCTACATATAGGTACCTGCGTGGCGTCGCCTGCAATAGGGCACCGGCTGAAAATCAGCGCTGCATGCGGTTTTTATATTGCCCTTGTGCATATTCAAATCATGTGCAGCATTATGCTGAGTTGTGGCCTTTTTAGGGTTCCGTAGCCAAATTTGGCAAAAACGGAACCCTTATAGATTCGTCATGTCTGTCTGTCTGTCTGTCTGTCTGTCTGTCCGTCCGTATGTCACAGCCACTTTTTCCGAATCTATAAGAACTATACTGTTGAAACTTGGTAAGTAGATGTATTCTGTGAACCGCATTAAGATTTTCACACAAAAATAGAAAAAAAACAATAAATTTTGGGGGTCCATACTTAGAACTGAAACTCAAAATTTTTTTTTTCATCAAACCCATACGTGTGGGGTATCTATGGATAGGTCTTCAAAAATGATATTGAGGTTTCTAATATCATTTTTTTCTAAACTGAATAGTTTGCGCGAGAGACACTTCCAAAGTGGTAAAATGTTGGTCCCCCCCCGTAACTTCTAAAATAAGAGAATGATAAAACTAAAAAAAATATATGATGTACATTACCATGCAAACTTCCACCGAAAATTGGTTTGAACGAGATCTAGTAAGTAGTTTTTTTTTAATAATTTAAAACTTAAGTACTCCGACTCGCACTTGGCCGGTTTTTTTTTCAGGTTGTGCCACACATGACTCCTGTTGTCCCGGCGCTTCTGTCACCTTGGTTGTTTAGCTTATTGCTGTTGGTGGTGGTGATGGAGGCGCCGGGGTAGCATACCCTTGAGGTATTAAGGCATGTGTGGCAACATTGGAAATAAATGATTTTTCTTTCTTTCTTTTCTTTCTATATAAGAGTGCGCACAAAAAAAGATACAATCTCATCTCTCCAGACTCCAGGCGACGGCTTTACAATTTTACATGCTCCCCGACTCTCCGAGGCGCGGGTTTTAAAAATCCTCCAACGGACTGACGGATCCGAAACATGTTCGCTTACATATGGGCCTGCCGCCTGATAAGAAGGCTCAGGGATACTCAGCGGGCGATGGAGCGAGCTATGCTTGGAGTATCCCTACGTGATCAAATCAGAACTGAGAAAATCCGTAGGAGAACCAGGGCAACCGACATAGCTCGAAGAGTATCCAAATTGAAATTGCAAGGAGCGGGGCACTTAAAATAACCGATAGGCGTTGGAGTCCCAAGCTCAAACTCATAATATTTTTTATTAAACTTATTAATAGCGCTTTTGAATCGTCAAGTGAATCTACCACTGGTTCGGAATACCATTCCTACTGAGTCTTACCAGCTAGAAACTCGGAAGTTACTCTTTGAATTTTTTTTCACAAATTACATCAATGTGCTCGAATGGCGGCTTCGCACCGGAAAGCGCAGCGTTGGACGACCGTCCACTAGGTGGACGGACGATCTCAAGCGAATAGCTGGAAGCCACTGGAAGGAAGCGGTACAAGACCATGGAAGGTATTATGTGAGGGAAATCTTACCCCATAGGAACATTTGCACCTGGATGGAACTGCTACATGCATGCCAACTTGGGCCCAGTTCCTCTTAGGCACGTGAAACTTTGGGAGTTTCGAGCCTCGTAATAAAGTGTATAAATTCTTTCCAAGCATATTATTATTTTATTTAAGGCAACTTAGAATCTCCGAGAACCTTAGCGAAAAGTTATTTGACTTGACGTTGACTTTTAAAAAAGTCACTCAGTAAGTTTTTTCACGTTTTTACTTAAGTTCACGGGAGTTTTTATATAATACTAGCGATCCGCCCCGGCTTCGCACGGGTAGCTAATAATCCTAATCTATATAAGTAATATAAACTATCCTATCTCTCAAGTTAGATCAAACTGCACATGGTGTGCGAATTTTATTCTAATCGGTTAAGTGGTTTAGAAGTCCATTGAGGACAAACATTGTGACACGAGATTTATATATATATATATATATATATATAGACGAGATTTATATATATATAGATTTGTGATTAAAACCTGCCGAAAACCCGCTTTATTATTGACGTTGTCATAAGTTTTGACAAATAAAACGGGAAAGAGGGCGCTCGGCTAATATTAGTCGATCCAGAGTCCAGACGGTAAAAAAGGGTAAAAAGATTTCGGTCGGGTTCGACTCCAGCCGAATATAATTATTTCGGGTTGGCTTGGTGCCGAATCGAATGTGCCGATCCGCCGATTCGTCTCTCTGAGTCGTATTCCTCATTGTTGAGGGTCGTTACCCCATTCCATTAATCGCATACCTAATGGCAGGGGTTTTTTGGGATAATAATGTTCCCTGGTCCCTTTTTTTTTTATTCAATTTAAAGCCTATTATTATATTAAGCCTTACGCTTGACCACATCACACCTGATGGGAAGTGATGATGCGGCCTAAGATGGGACGCGCTTGCCTAGAAGATGCCTATTTACTCTTGATTTAAAGAGTCCCCATATGACTCGGCTAGAGTACTATTTCAACTCTTAGGTTTATAACGATTATTATCAGATAATAATAAACCGGGACCGACGGCTTAACGTGCTCTCCGAGGCACGGAGGAAACGAAAGGGCCAAATTCGGTCACCCAGTTAACGACTTGGGTCAACGTTGCTTAACAATCAAAATCGACTGATATGCGTTGTCGTAACTGGGCCACTCGTCCTCAACTTACGTAACTTTAGCCAAGTTACTGATCATGCATTAAGTATGTTGTATCCGCGTATCATAGGATAAGTTTGTAAGTTCGCGGAATGGCGGGGTTGGAGAGGGGTGAGGGGTCTCATTAGTATCTTAGCGTGTTGAGTGATTCACTATTAGAATAAACTAGTATGGCGCGTGGGTGCGCGGCCCGCTAGCGGACCGCGTAGTGGACCGCGTGGCCCACTGTGATCCAGTCTACTTTACTCGCTGTCCTACTATCCTGGTTTACTGTCTACGTGTTTGACGACCTCCGTGGCGCAGTGTTGAGCGCTGTTAAATTTACGTGCGGAGGTGCAGGGTTTGGAAAATTTATAATTTCCCTGGTCTGGCCTGGTGGGAGGCTTCGGCCATGGCTAGTTACCACCCTGCCGGCAAAGACGTGCCGCCAAGCGATTTAGCGTTCCGGTACGAAGCCGTGTAGAAATCGAATAGGGGTATGGGTTTAATAAAACTGCCATGCCCCTAACAGCTACGCCCGCTACCATCTTAGACTGCATCATCACTTACCATCAGGTGGGATCGCAGTCAAGGGCTAACTTGTAGTGGATAAAAAAAACTGAACAACACTGCTATGCTAGTGAGCACAGTGGAAGCGTCAGCACGCCAAGCATCCGACGTAAAAGAAAATTCTCATAAAGGAAAAACATAAAACAAAGACCACCAACCCCCGCCCCTCCCTTTTTGTTTGAGCAGCCCCTAAGTAGGTACCTATCTTTAATACCCTGACCGTGCTCCTCACCCATCATCCGAACCTTCGATCATCATCTCTCTCCATATTTTTTCTCCGAACCATTCGTCAAAATGAGATTTCTTCCATAAAAACAAATCTTGAAAAGGAACCGTAGTCTTGCATAGTTCTACACTTGTAGCCTCTTCAATATTCGCCATACATTTTCTATGGAAAATAAATTCCGCCATCATGAATTTTTTTCCTGTTCATCAAGTAGACCTTCATGTTCTGATCATCTTTTGCCAAGAAACCACTCTTCCATCTTTTATACTCTCCGAGATAGACACCGACGAAATTTGTATGGCGGCCATCTTAAATCCGCCATTTTGAAATTTTTTTTCAGCTCACTGTCAATTGGATGAAGTATCGAGTGACATTTGTTCGAGCACCCCCCACCTATCTTCAATACCCTCTTCTATGGAAAAATAAATTCCGCCATCTTGAATTTTTTGCCTGTTCATCAAGTAGATCTTCATCTCCTGATCAACTTTTGCCGAGAAACCACACTTCCATCTTTTATACTCTCCGAGATAGACACCGACGAAATTTGTATGGCGGCCATCTTAAATCCGCCATTTTGAATTTTTTTTCAGCTCAATGTCAATTGGATGAAGTTTCGAGTGACATTTGGTCGAGCACCCCCCACCTATCTTCAATAACCTGGCTGGTGCTCTTCATCCGTCTTCGAAATCCTCAATCATCAGCTCTCTGTGTATTTTTCCTATTAATGAATTTTTGTCTTCTATACGAAACGAAAAAAATGTTCATACAAAATTTTACAGGAGAGGTGATCAATCAGTCAGTCAGCACGAGCAGCATAAAATAAAATAAAATACCAGGTTATAAAATAAACGGCTCATTAGTCTCTGAACTATTATCAACCAAGCAACTTAATCGGGAATGGAGAAAATCGAGCACCGCGCCGTCAATAAGTTCCTGACCAAGCAAGGAAAAAACGTTCGAACCATTACATAAAGATGTCCTCCGTTTACGGAGACTCTTGCCCTTGTAAAACCATGGTTTACAAGTGGCATCGTCTATTCAAGCAAGGACTAGAATCACTTGTAAGACGATCCCCGGCCTGGACGCCCCATCAAGGTGACCACACCTGAAATAATCGTTAAAGTCGAAAAATTAATAAAGGATGATGTTCGTCGAAGAAAAAACAGCTTGCAAAAATGGTTGGAGTAACCTATGCAACCATTTTTAAAATTCTTCGTGACCATCTCGGTATGACTAAGATCAGTGCAAGATGGGTGCCGAGAATGCTCACCGCGCCGCCGCAAAAGCAACATCGTGTAGAGAGGCACGTGCGTGTTTGGACCTCTGTAACGAAGATCAAGCCCTAGGGTATTGAGTCGAATTGTGACTGGAGATGAAACTTGGGTTCATCATTATGAACCTGAGCCTAAACAAGATTATATACAGTGAAATAAAAAGGCATACCACCGCCTAAGAAGTTCAAGGTGTCGCAGTCGGCCGGAATACTCATGGCGGATGTTTTCTGGGATACTGAAGGATTCCTGCAGGATCGATTATAAGGACAAGGGCGTTAATATAATCGGAGAATACTACGCGTCAATTCTGGAGCATTTGAGGGAAGCAATCAAAGAGAAAAGACGAGTAAAATTGGCGAAAGGCGTCTTGCTCTTGCACGACAATGTGCCTGTTCACAAGACCCGTGTTGCCCTGGATGCCCTACACAAGTTAGGCTTCGAAATAATTAACTACCCATCATATAGTCCAGACCTGCCCCTCTGCGATTATCTATTATTAAACATGAAAAAAGAGCTTCGTGGCAAGAAATTTTAAAATGATGAAGAAGTGACGGACGTATTTTGAGGACAAAAATTAATCTTTTTTTTTCGATGATGAAAAATGTATTAGGCTAGCAGATGAATATAATATATAGAAGAAGAAAAATATTTGCGAATTTTTATTTACCCCCTTTACTTCCCATTCCGCGAACTTCAAACGCTCCCTCGTATGCATTGAATTATTATCTACAGAGGAACAAATAAGTTTCGACAAACAAAATTAAAGTAAGTATGTACATACAGAAACAAATAAATATGTAGATATATTGTTAAAAATGAAACACCTATCATGTTTGAAAAATAAAATAGGTTTATTCTCACAACAATACTTAGCTGTTTAGATAAACACATTGCGTGAACCCCCAACCACCCAAATGGGAAGCCAGGCGTCTGAACCGCTAGGTTATCACCGCTGTAATATTAACAGCAAATATTAATTAATCAAAATGAGTGTCCCACTTTTAATTTTATAGTCCAACAAACTTTTTTGACCCAGTGACAATGTCGCTAATATGAAAAATAAAATAAAAACCAAAACTAAACAGACATAAAAATTTGTTCCAATTTTAGCCACTGAAATAAGTTGGTGGAGACTACTATCGTATGTGAATAGGTAGCCGCTTAGAATAACTAATGGGCTGCCGCTTAGAAGAATTGGGCTCCCGCTTATTATAATGGGACTGCCTCAAATGACGAACTATCATTTCATTTTCAAAATAACGTAATTTCTTATACAGCATCAAAGGCGAACGATATGATATATGACCGCACTCGCTTAAAACAAAAAATAAAGTCCTTGAACAGTTCTCCAATATTTCTATATTAAATCTGAGGTCCATTGATGTGCTGGAATGATAATTTCTCGATCGATAACTTTTTATCCAGTAGTTATACATCTGTATCTTTCTATTTCGTACAAGATATTCTAAATTTGAACGGTCCTTTTTTCTCAAAGGCTCGTTACATAATTTCTCATTTATCTGGTCACAAGGGATGACATCGTCTGATTCTCGAGTTTCACCATTACCGATATAATTTTTCTGCGATGGAATACCGGTACGATTTTTGTGTAATTTATTTACATTTAAATCACGGAATTCCTCAATTTTCTTATCGATCATATCAATAAGATCTGGATCAATATCAATTTCAGAGAAATCGATTGAGTCAAATTCGTCCTTTAAATTTACGTATAATTGTTTAATGTCATGCGTTTTCGGATCGAACTTTGGATCTGTTTTCGGCAATATCTCTTCGATATTGAATTTCCCGTCATCCTCATCCTGATCAACTTCACTGTCGGCTGTGTCCGCTTGGGTATTGTCATCATTGCAGGATGCAATCTGATTGTCACCTAAAATATTTGTTTCGCCCTCGAGGGCCTCAGTGACTTCATTCTCATTTTGTAAATCTGTTTGGTCATCTATAATAGTAGTTGGGCCATTATCTGTTATATTGCTTGGTGCATTTTCTGTAATATTAAGTGCATCTTCCGTAATATTACTTGGTGCATTATCTGAAATATTATTTGGTGGGCCATCTGTATTTTTACTTTCAGCAGTTTCAAAAACAGATTTAAGGTGTTCAGTTAATTGAAATATAATGTCATTATTTATATGTTCGTAATACAAATTCATTAGATCCAGCGCCGCCGCTCCCTCCACGCGCTTTCTTTTTATTCTCGGTTCTACAGGTTCGGTGTTTCTAATTTTCCTTTTTTTAGGAATGTATTGGGTAGGTTTTGGTATTTTATACTTCTTACGAACATTTTCTATTAATTCTGTTATAACCTTCTCTCTGTTAAAATGTTTTGGGTCAAAAACTAATTCTGGAAATGAATTTTCACTAAAAGTATCGTGGATGTCAATATTGCTACCACAAATACTATTCTTAGTAGTATGCATATTGGTTTCGCTATCTTGAGAAAATACTTTAAAATTAAATTCAAAATCATCTCCTTCTTCTTCTGGTTGGTGGGTATCGTTCAATTTATCATCTTCGTGTAAATTTATCATAAAATTCAAATTCTTAAAATCATCATCGAATATCGATATATTTTCATCTTCTTCTACAATGACGTCACATGTGTCTTCATCTGAATCATCATCCACTGGTCCGCTTTCGTGCATTTTCGTTGCGGATGACATTTCACTACTCGAATCGTCAGAAATATAATTTTCATTGCTATTTTTCTTGGTAACATGTTTTATCCCAGGAGGTTTGGTCTTAAGCCAATGTTTGTTGTCACAATGCCTCACTAAGACCATCTTAGTGTCCGCGTCTATCTGTTTAAAATTACCGAGCATTATATGTGGATTCAGAATTTTATTTTCTCTATCCACCCCTTCAATATTGTTTTTACATCCGAGAAGTTTTAAATCTCTTATGGCATATTTTAGAGAATACTGAGTGAAATCTTCAGAAATACGTAGTTTCACATCAGGATCGTCAACGTGCTCTTTAACTAATTCTGTATAAGTGGCCAAAGGGGTGAGTGTAACTGGAAATTCTTCCTTAGGAATAACGTACCCGTGTTTGTTGGTAGAGATTTTGTTCAAAATATTCATAGTTACCTCGTAGCTCAACTTCATGCGTTGTTCCTGCGTGTGTTCTGTATGCTCCATGTAGGTGCAGTCATCTACAGGCAATTGATACTGATTCGCCATTGGCAAATAATATTTACATAGGATCTTTTTCCTATTCTGAATGAATGTATACCATTCTTGAAATGAAAACAGCCTATCAGTTGGTTCCGAGTGCATGCCAAGTTTATAACTCTTAGAATACTCTTCTTCACTATTAATTTTGTCGACTGCATCGGATAACTTAATTTCGTAATCAGAGTCTAATCCAAAGCACATTTTCAGACCTAATAAAATATAAGCCATACAATATGTTTCATAATCTGGTATTTGAACTGAACGTGTCATAGTCTGAGCATCCATATCTAAGAAATCACATGGCAAAACCTTGGTTAAGGAGTATACTAAATCCCTAAAATCGTTCGGCAGACACAGCTCTTTAATAAAGTCGTCCGTAATTTTGTTCATGTCAGGCACTACAGGTACGCCTAAATCTAACCGTTTCATGAGCGTCATGGAAATTTGGCGAATGCGAAGTGTTTTAGAACGACCACCACGAAAGCGATATACGCTCGTACGAAAAGAAAAACTTTGAGGTATTGACTTCAATGGTAATTCTTTGGGAATAAACTTGAAACAATAGTAGACACTTAAGCGATCTTCTCTCATGAACTGGTATAAGTGGCTTAACTGTATGTCACTTCTGTCTAAGTTTAAGGCTACGTGTATTATACCTAGCAATACTGACATGGTAACGGTTTCAATGTCCATGGCAAATTTATTCGGGTCATATTTTTTCCGGCGTTCATTCCCGCTGCATTGAGGCTCGTCAAGTTCACTATCTGTGTTTTCTTCACACGATTCTTCCTCATCTTCTCTACTCTTGTCTTCATCTTCACTCTTGTCTTCATCTTCACTCTTGTCTTCATCTTCACTCTTGTCTTCATTTAAGGCATTGTTTTCGAAAAGTGTGTTTCTGGAAACAAGGCAAAGTTATTTTATTTTTTTAATTACCCAACTTAACCCACACAACAGACCTCTAACTGGAGGGTTAAATGCAGAAACCTGCCCAGTAGAAAGAATAGAATACCAACTTAAATATGTCCTTACAAGTATAACCTAATTCAATAGACTAAGTGTACGTGCACGAAATGAGCGGTAGCGGGGCGACGGCGGTAGCGGGGCGATGCGATTACACTAGCGGCACGCTATGATGGCCGGTTTGACGTTTGTCCGCTCATGAAGTTCCGTATTAATTGATAACGACTTTGAAGGAAATAATTGTATTACTTTATTGACGATAGTGATGTGCAGAGATTCATAAATTTTATCGAATGTAGTTTTAGGTTTAGGACTCAAAATTTATTTATTAAATTGATTTCTAAAATGTATACAAGTGTAGAAAAATCAGTTTGCACCATTTAAGGGGTGAATGTACTTGTGAATATGAACAATTTTCACTATGTGGACAAACCTCTGAAATCGCTTTTTTGCGTCTGAATGTAATTCCATCCGTGAATGTGCTCCGTTTATGTTTTTGTGCTTTAATTTATTTATGAAAAAGAAACAATAAACTGTCCAATTGATAAACTGTTGTTTTATTTACCTAAATAACTTAAATTCCATTGTCTCCAAAGTAATTTCCAAAAGCCAAATCAATAAAATCAAAATATTGTTTGGCTTTTGGAAATTACTCTGGGGAATTAATTTATAAAAAAATAGGTACCATGAAGAGCGCGATTTGCTTGGCTTTAGGTTCGTCGTATACCGTTAGATGGCGCTTATACAACAATCCTCAGTGTTATCTCTATACCTGTATATTCAATGTACTCTGTGATCGCTGGCTAGCACAACTACTACCTCCGGCAAACTCGCGTCAATGCTCAATGCAAAACAAAGCAGTTTCGAATTGACGTTGCTTCGAAAAGTATAAACTGTCAGTGCAATGCGATTGTGATATAGTTTTGACCTGGCTTTGGATTTCAAATATTGATACTGCATTACTGTTGACCCTTGCTCGTTAATTTGGACTCTGTTCAAGCCCTTTGTTGTGGATTTCGTCGATATGACCGAACGTACGCAGAGAACTGTTCTAAATAGTCAGACACGTGAGTTCGTAATACGCCTTCGTAACTATTTCGATCGTGAAGCTCAAAATGGAGGGCCAATTTTACCTATAACGTCAGTGGTTGAACGCGTAGCTGATGCGCTTAATATTGGACAACGAACTGTTAGACGGATAACTAAAGAAAAATATGGCGAGACTGGCACAGAAGAAAATAAACTTCACACACCAAAAAAGAGAAAACGAGCAAAACCAGTCGTAGGCATCGATAGCTTTGATGCCGATGCTATCCGAAGACATGTTTACGGCTACTATTTACAGAAGGAGTATCCAACAAGAAAAAAGTTGGTGCATTCACTGAAGGAAGCTGGATTATTCTTCGGTGGGGAAAGTTCTTTAACGAAGATTTTGAAGACCATTGGATTTCGATACAAAAAATGTAACAAACGCAAAATATTGATGGAAAGATTTGATATAGCGATGGCAAGGTATACTTTTTTACGGCAAGTGAAAGAAATCAAAAATTGGCAAAATGTTGTGTTCTTGGATGAAACATGGCTTAATGCTAACCATACTGTAGGCCGTTCTTGGAACGATGACACAGCAGCATCTACTTCCAAAGTTCCTGTAGGAAAAGGATCGCGACTTATAATTTGTCACGCCGGAACCATCAACGGGTTTGTCGAAGGTTCTCTCATGGCTTTTGCGTCAAAAACCACTGGAGACTATCATGAAGACATGAATGGAGAAAAGTTTACTGAATGGTTTACCTCAATGTTATGTAGCCTCCCTGAACCATCTATTATAATTATGGACAACGCCCCATACCACTCGATGCAAATTGACAAGCCACCTGCCCAATCCCAAAAGAAAGCTGATATCGTCGCATGGCTTCGTAAAAATGGCGTAGATGCAAACATGAATATGTTAAAAGCGGAATTAGTACGTCTTTTAAAAGAAAACAAACCAACCAAGATCCGATACGTCATTGACGAAATAGCATTAGAACATGGGCACAGAGTTATACGGTTACCGCCTTACCATTGTGAGTATAATGCGATTGAGTTGGTGTGGGCTCAAATTAAGGGATATGCTGCAAGACACAATACAGAACCCCCATTTACCACAAAAAAAATGCTAAAATTATTAGAAGAAGCTTGTGAACATGTGACTAAAGGAGACTGGGAAAAGGTTGTGAATAGAACTGTTAAATTAATAAGGGAAGATTATGAAAGAGATGTGAAAATAGATAATATTATAGAAAACGAACATATAATTATTAATGCAGGTGATGATAGCAGTGACGACAGTGAAAATAGTAGTATGGACGAATCTGATTAATTATGGCCTTTTGTGGCACCTTTTTTGGTATCTTTTGTATTCATATGTTTCTTGTGTGCATATAAAGTATGTATATTCATTTTCATTCAAATATTCAGTTCGTTCAAATAAATTAAATAAACATTTACATTTTTGTTTTATTAAACCTATTTAATCAGGTACAAAAACAAAACTTAATTGTTTTTTGTTCGAGAATAAATTGACATTCCACATCACTATTGTAATGTGTCAAACCGGCCATCATAGCGTGCCGAGATTGTAGTAGGAGAGCTGGCGACGAATTTCGGGAACACTTTGAAAGAGGTCGGGTAATACTTTATAACCGACAAAAACGTCTGGGATTAATTTTTTCGAATTCTATAAGTAAAAAATTTAAAGATAAAAAAATCAAGTTGCCAAAAAAATGTTTTTTAGAATTTTTTTGCAAATGTTATATGCTGCGCAGTAGCGAAATAACCGCAAACGCTCTACCAGACTGGCATAACTAGATTCGCCAATGAACGAAATTATAATTTTCCACAATTTCAGACTGCGTAAAGGACCTTCCCGAAATTCGTCGCCAGCTCTCGGACCCCACCGCCCCGTTCAGCGTCGCTCGGCCGTCGGTAGTTTCGTGTCTGACGCCTAAGGTTCACAAAAAAGTTTAACAAATGATCATTTCAGAAAAAACGTTTCAATAACTATTCAGGTAGGTAACAAACAACATATTCTGCAAAAATATCATTTTATAAAAGATCATTTGACAAAAAAAAAAAAACATACGCGCCGAATTGAGAACCTCCTCCTTTTTTGGAAGTCGGTTAAAAATATATTCAACTAGCAAAATCACAATCAAGTCAATCAAATCTTCACAATCGTGCATTGTCGAGTCAACATCTCCTGAGGATGCTCCGGTTTCGGAGTGAAACGTACGTAGAGAGTGATTTGGAGGATTTGTGTGGTGTGGTGCTGTGCCGGTGCGAATTGCTGGGTGGTGGGTGTTCGCATGTTGTCGGTGGAAGACACGCACTACACCACATAGATTTATCTACTGTGGCGGATTAAGTATAGCGAATTAAGCTTCTGGTTCATTCATTAACTAGCAAAATGCAAATTTCCATTGCAAAATTTCTGAATGTTAAAGTATCATTTACTTTATTATTTCACCAAAATATAATTTATTTGTGAAATTCGCGATTTTATAAAATGTCGGTACATTTTACAAACTTTAGTGCTTCTGAAAAAACATTTTTGTAACTTAAGTTAGGTATATTATCCCGATAGAACCAAATACCTGAATATTTATGTCTAACCCTAACCTAACCTAAAATTTTGACAGATATTATATTAGTACTTATCAAACGTTTTTAAGATATGCATTTTTTAAATAATTAATGTAAATAGTAAATGATTTATTTGTCAAATTGTGTTTTGTGAAATTAAAATTTGTCTGCAAATGTCAATAAAATCATTTATAGAACCAGCTGCTTGTATATACTTATAAAGATGAATTTTTAACCGACTTCCAAACAAGGAGGAGGTTCTCAATAATTCGGCGCGTATGTTTTTAGGGTTCCGTAGCCAAATTTGGCAAAAACGGAACCCTTATAGATTCGTCATGTCTGTCTGTCTGTCTGTCTGTCTGTCTGTCTGTCTGTCTGTCTGTCTGTCTGTCTGTCTGTCCGTCCGTATGTCACAGCCACTTTTTTCCGAAACTATAAGAACTATACTGTTGAAACTTGGTAAGTAGATGTATTCTGTGAACCGCATTAAGATTTTCACACAAAAATAGAAAAAAAACAATAAATTTTGGGGGTCCCCATACTTAGAACTGAAACTCAAAAATTTTTTTTTCATCAAACCCATACGTGTGGTGTATCTATGGATAAGTCTTCAAAAATGATATTGAGGTTTTTTAATATCATTTTTTTCTAAACTGAATAATTTAAAATGTGTGTCCCCCCCCCCCCCCCCGTAACTTCTAAAATAAGAGAATGATAAAACTAAAAAAAAATATATGATGTACATTACCATGCAAACTTCCACCGAAAATTGGTTAGTAAGTAGTTTTTTTTTAATAATTTAAAACTTACTACAGGTTTGTACGGAACCCTCGGTGCGCGAGTCCGACTCGCACTTGGCCGGTTTTTTGATTCATAATTTTGCCAAATGTTAGTTGTGAAATGAAAATTTGTCATTTGTCTTTTATGAAATGATATACTATATCACCCTACAAAAAATATACTTAATAAAAACATAAACATACAGTATGAAACTAAAGTAAAGTAAAAGTCAAATATACTTTATTGTACACAAAGATACCAAAAGACAAAAACAACGACACAACAGGCAACCTTATCGCTTAAATAGTGATCTCTTCCAGGCAACCTTAGGGCAGAGGCAACTTTTAAAACAAAGCGGGAGGGGTGTACAGGGACATATTAATAAATAAGTATTATATACATAAAAACACATATATTATGATGAATAGAGATATGTACAATGTAAAAAATATCTCTTGCTGAGATGTATGAAATGAGTATCTTTTTATGTTTATAGGCATCGGCTAAGAATGGATTTTTGAAAATTCAAACCCTAAATGGGTTAAATAAGGATTTGAAATTTGTATGAAAATCCAACTTAATGTAAAAGCTTCTATCATACAAATATTGTAAATGCGAAAGCGTGTTTGTTTGTTGCTTTGTCCTTCAATCACGCCGCAACAGAGCAATAGATTGACGTGATGTTTGGCATGGGTATAGTTAAGGACCTGGAGAGTGACATAGGCTACTTTTTATCCCAGAAAATTAAGGAGTTCCTGCTGGAATCAAAAAAACTTAAACCACGCGGACGAAGTCGCGAGCACAGATAACGGAAACAAGGGAGATATGCTAAGGGGGCGTGGTGCGTGCGAACTCATCTGGCAGAAAATAGGCCTGATGACCGTTTTTGTCTTTAGTCGGATGTCATTCAAAGATTTGACGACCTCCGTGGCGCAGTGTGTAGCGCTGTTGTCTTAACGTGCGGAGGTCCGGGGTTCGATCCCCGGCAGGGTCAATTTGGAAATTTATAATTTCTGAATTTTCCCTGGTCTGGCCTGGTGGGAGGCTTCGGCCGTGGTTAGTTACCACCCTACCGGCAAAGACGTGCCGCCAAGCGATTTAGCGTTCCGGTACGATGCTGTGTAGAAACCGAATAGGGGTATGGGTTTAATATAACTGCCATGCCCCTAACAGGTTAGCCCGCTACCATCTTAGACTGCATCATCACTTACCATCAGGTGAGATCGCAGTCAAGGGCTAACTTGTAGTGGATAAAAAAAAAAAAAAAGATTGCTTCACTTCTCTCGGTTTTTAACAAAATGCTACGTTGTTCGGTGGTTGTTTGTAAAAATTCAAGCTGCAAAGTAAATTACATGAAACATGGCATCTCATTTCACACGTAAGTACAAGTATATTGTTGTAATTTTCCATAAAAACCAATAAAACATTATTGTATAGTAATATTGTATTGTATATTGTATTGTATAGTAATAAAGTGACAAATCTTTATCTCATTATGAACAAAAACCATTGCTTGCTTAGTAGAAATCTATCAATGAATCGGTGTTCTTTACCGATTCTTTCACTAGCACGCTATATCAATTTCCGTGGTACCCTAGAGATGTGACGATGTAAATACGAGTAAGTACATTGTTGTCGATATTTTAACGACCAAACTATGATCTGTGATACAATAATTAATAGTACCTACTTAGTAAAAAATTATTACTATTTTAACGTTTGAAATATCGTGAGTTATATTCATTATAACTAAAAAAATTGTAATAATAATAACTAAAAATATAATGTACTCAACTTACTTAGCTGACGAAACATATAAAAATATTTAGGTGAATTAATATAATGTCAATTTACGTAGATACTCATTACTCATGTATGGATATATATTTTTTTTATCATTTGTGTTTTATAAATGTCATTATTTTTGTATAAAATAGTAGTTTATGCAACTGTCATATAATGAAGGGTATTAAAACACGAGTGTGAGTTTATGAAACGAGCGCAGCGAGTTTCATAATAGTAACGAGTGTTTTAATACCCGTGTTATATGCAGTTGCATACACTACTTTATCTTCACTAATGCAATTTATCAAACAACAAGAGTAAAAGCTGACAATAGTTTATTTATAATTGTTCAAATTTTGGACGGTACAATTTTGAAAGTTAATGTTAATTATTGATCCAGCAGCTGTAGCGGCCGCGGGGCAAGCAGTAGAGCTCGTAGACGGAGTCGGAATATTTATAATTACTTCATTCGTCTTGTTTTCTATACTGTTCAAGATCGTATTTGAGACTTGAATTTTATTCATTAAAGACTCATCAATGTAGCTTTCAGCCACCAGCCAGCCAGTGCGGTCAAATCACCACCGCTATCTATGAGAAGGGTCGCCGAGGTGCGCCGGAAGCAATGCCCCGTGTACAACGCTGGGTTAGGCAGATTCAAAAAACTTGCGATAGTTTTTCCCAGAGCACCAAATTTATTAATACCAGTTCTTTGATCGACGCACTTCCCCGATTATAGCTCAAGAAAAAGGCAGGGTTTCGACAGGGGGTGGGTCGAAGTTCCATGTATTTTTTACATACGGCATAGCAGTTGCCCGTCACAACGAAAGAACGATCTAGTTTCGTTTTTGTTTTCGAAACTTTCACCATGATTGTACTGTCGTCTATGTTAGAGACTTCATCGAACTGGATGTTGTATAGCTCTTGCCTTCGGCATGCCCCCATTATGCCGAAGATTAGTGCAACCTGTAACAATAAACGATATAATAAGCTTGAGGTACATAGCCAAGGCAAAAACGATAATTTATGAAGTAGTAAAGTGTAGGTACCTACTACCAAATTTATACACAAAGCGCTTAAACGGAGTGTCTAGATAACTTGCGTGTGTAGTACGTAAGTACTAGGTAGATTAAATAACAGAACTAAAATACACTTACCTTTTCAAAAAGATACAAAATATCTGGTGAATCTTCCAGGAACATCTTTATTTGACCTGATGTGAACGTCAAGGACTTTTTTTCCTTGTGTCCTTCTGAACTGCGTTTCAGGAACGCTATGACTTTTGAATACTTCGTGATATCAATATTGTTGTAGATACTCAGTGTGGACTTGAGCATAGAATATTTAGCCCACATAGAAGATGGCTTGAATTTGTCCGAGAGTTCTTTGAGATACGCAAGAATGACATTTTCAGAAAATGATGTAGTTTTCTTTTCGATCTTCCATGCCAAAAAGTTATTATTTTCTTTTTCATATAATTTTCTAGATTTTTCTGGCAAAAGATTGTGAGTTACTTTTGTTGCCAATTCTAGAATATCCGGAGGCGTACAAATATCATCGTCGCTATCCATTTTTAACTTTTAATTTGTATTTTAAAAACAAAACACATTGCGAAACATTAAATTCACGCGTACGTGTATTGTCACAGTGAACTTGCCGCCATTAAAATCTAACCAATGAGAGCGCAGCTGCGCGCGCAGGGCCAATCAGGAGCGAGCGCGCGCTGTTCGTTTTTTATTTAATTGGCACAAGATCTTACCAAAGAGTTTTGTGTATGTAAGTTTAGTAGTTTCGACGAAGTTTTCACGTATAACCCAACTGTTTTCAAAAGCCAGCCTAATATCAAAATTTTATACAACTTGTATGAGGATTTTGACATAAGGCTCGCCAGGTTAATTGGTCGCGTTTTATTGATGTTATAATGAGATTTTACGATATCGATGTGGATATTATACCATCATGTGAAATTGCTTAAATTGAGTGTTTTGTTATCTGCGCTATAACAGTAGTAATTATAAGTCAAGTATTGGAAACATAAGTAGAATGTTATAACATTAGTGTAGATAAAGTTTTGTTTGTGCCTAATTGTTAGTTGTTACCCTTCATTTATTATTATAATCTAGCTGATGCCCGCGACTTTATCCTCTTGGTTTAAGTTTTTTTTAATTCCCGCGGGAACATCTTAATTTTCCGGGATAAAAAGTCACTGCTTATGTCACTCTCCTGGTCCTCAACTCTACTAATGCCAAAAATAACGTCGATCCGTTGCTCCGTTGCGGCGTGATTGAAGGACAAACCAACAAACCAATAAACAAACACACTTTCGCATTTATAATATTAGTATGATACTATTGCATAATTTTAACCGAACCAAACGAAGCGAAAGTTTCTGAGTGAAGAACATATTCTGTGTCTAGAAGGGACTTGGGTAATATTTTCGTCGCCCAAGGGTGGTAAAAGTATTTTTAATAGCGAGGAAGTAAGAGCCACTTTATGGGCAAATGTCTTGTAAAGTAATTTTTCGCTTAATGTGTACTTAAAATTCACCCAAACAAACAAACAAACAACCAACCAAACAAACTTGAAGAAAAAAATGGTCTAATGTGCACAAAAAGAACCTCGTCCTTTTTTAAAAAGTCGGTTAAAAATAATTGTACATCTTATTATTTTCGGTACGTAAGTAATATATCACTTACGACTTATCATAAGTGACACTAGTGGTCCTAAATGAAATAAATCATTTTCATTTTCACTTGTCATAATAGGTAGTCAATTGTCAAACACCCAAATATTAAGAAATTGAGCATCGATAGATCCATTTTAGTCAACCACTATTGAATTTTGCACAGCACATCGACAACGTTTGACATCTGTGTGAGTAAGATGCACGCTGATTGAAATTGAACGCTGTATCGTGAAGAATAAAGTGTAATTTTGCAATGCACATCGACAACGTTTGACGTTTGTGTGAGTAAGATGCACGGTGATTGAAATTGAACTCTGTATGTTAACAATAAAGTGTATATTGGTTCGTGCTTCATGCACTTACCTATCGGTATGAGTGTGTTAGTGCGACTTCGTCTATTGTTTTTATTTAGTTGCATGTGTATTGGTAGCAAGTGGTAGGGATAAACTGGCGACAGCAGGTCAACAATTCAGGTCATACAATTTGGTTCATATAGGCATATCTCCCTTGATTCTCTGATCTGTGGTCGCAGGCATCAGCTAATTATCATACTAATATTATAAATGCGAAAGTGTGTTTGTTTGTTGGTTTGTCCTTCAATCACGTCGTAACGGAGCAACTGATCGACGTGATTTTTGGCATGGGTATAGTTGAAGACCTGGAGTGACATAGGCTACTTTTTATCCCGGAAAATTAAGTACTTCCCGCGGGAATCAAAAACCTAAAACCACGCGGACGATGCTAGTACATATATATATATATATAACGCAAAGACTACTTACTCTGGTTCATCCTTTTTCTGAAATTTTTTGACGTATCTCAGCCATATCCATAGAGCTTTCTGTTTAACTGTCGGTTTTGCACCAAGAGTTATCAGTTCATCCAACAAACCGACTAGAATGAAGTTGTAGGCATGCCACTTACACCATTCCCCGCTCACTGAAACATACAAAACTCATATTTTTTTCATTCTAATAAGCTTATTAAAAGTGCCTTTGAATTCTCAAGTGAATCAACTCTGGTTTAGTATATGTGCCGCATAGTAGGCAGTTCATATTTTTTTACAGAAAGGTATTAATGTAATAAACGTAACGCCAAAATAATTTCTGTCAAATCGTAATAGTTTTCGAGATTAATTTTTAAAATCTCGACATTTTGAGGATAGTTATCCCGAAATTCATGTAAATCTCTACTTATTTGTGTGAAGGATGGTGTGAGGAAATTAGACAGTAAACTGCCGCAGTATCCTAGGGAAATATATGACGTCATAAATCGTCGCCATTTTAGTACTGTGAGCACTGGCGTTTTCGAGGTAAGGTGCTCTGTGCTGACTGCGTTCCGTTTTAAGCAGTACCCAGTATACTGTGTACTATACCTAACTGGGTACTATATATCTACCTAACAGCAGGGCTAGCACAAGCCGGAGATAAAAATTTTATCCCCCGATTTTATCCACTGACAAGAGATAAAATTAACTTATCCACTTCTCAGAGCACGGCAACAAGGAAGAGGAGAAGTTTTTCCCCGTTTGACATTTCACGGGGACTCGGGGGACTATTTATCCACCGTTATTTAGCGTTTTTAGTTATTTATTTAGGAATAAAAATTTTATCCTTTCCTCGGGGAGAAAATTGTCTCGGCCCATGCTAGGGGGGCTGGGTGGTATACCTAACTGTAAAGGAATGGCTTGGCAGTGTACTAAATTAACGTCACACCTTACAGTGCTCGCAGTGTATTTCGGAACATACCCAATGTATGACTAGGGTAACCTACGTTGGCGCGCCGCGGCCGTGGCCGGTGAAGTGTCAGAACCGAATTGTAAGCATATTTTTTCTTTGTGGGTCAAAAAATTACCTACAATTGGTGAAAATCCAAAAAAATTACACAACCTGTTAAGCAGGGTTTTTGGGAGGGACAAATAATGCCCTCCTCTCTCCCTTATCTATACCCTCCTCACATCCTCCTCAACCTCAGCAATCAGGGAAGGTAGCACGTTTCCAAACTTTTACCATTTAATACATCTAAATAATGAAGAAACATTAGAATTGTCTTACTTTGAATACCCTCCTTCAAAACTTTTCCGATTTTCTTGGTATCCGTCCCTTGATATGTACCAAATCCTTCCTCATGGATAGTTCTTTCGATCACCGTTTCTCTAACATTCGTGTCTTGGGTACCACACTCCACACAGTAAAAGAAGCCATCCACGAGATTCAAATCTGTGCAACCGCATATTTGGCATGGGTTTGCAGACATTTTCACTCAAGGAATATACTGTTTTCACTGTTTCTTCGTTCTATTTATTATTCATCAAAACATAACCAAGCAAGCAAGGGCCAGAAAAAAAAGCGCGTAAAATCAGAGACAAACATGCTTTTATGTTTTGAGAAACGTCAAAAAAAGCAAAAACCAAAAAGTTAAAAGGCCTATTACACTACCCGATTTCAAGGACCCTTATTTAAGGGTGGCCCCTAGATAGTACGTAGCTTAGTACAATGCACTAACAATCAGACCCTAAGCCCTAAATCAGTCTGAACGCGAACGGAAAGAGAGTCGTAAGCGTATTTTATTTGTTTCATCAAAAGTTAACATAACCAAGCAAGCAAGGGCCAGAAAAAAAGCGCGTAAAAATCAGAGACAAACATGCTTTTTTTTTTTTTTTTTGAGAAACGTCAAAAAAAGCAAAAACCAAAAAGTTAAAAGGCCTATTACACTACCCGATTTCAAGGGCCCTTCTTTAAGGGTGGCCCCTAGATAGTACGTCGCTTAGTACAATGCACTAACAATCAGACCCTAAGCCCTAAATCAGTCTGAACGAGTATAAGTGTTCTGTGGTCTGAACGCGAACGGAAAGAGAGTCGTACGCGTATCTTTTATGTTTATTATCGTCCACAGATTATGGCACCCATGCTATCGAAGCGAAAAAAAGTAGTATCGAGTTCCCCTGGGAATTATAAAAACGTTATCCACGCGAACGAAGTCGCGGGCATCATCTAGTCTAGTAGTTCATAATAATTATAGTATAACTATAGTATTGTAACTATTCTATAGTATAGTATTTCATATAGTCTTTACGCTCTTTTCTCCATAAATAAGGCCTGTCTTTGTGCAAGTCTATCAGACACAACAAAAATTCTTTTTCACACGTCATATTGATAAAATGCTCGCGCGAGCCAGAGAGACGACTACTCTCTCCGTTGGTTGTGCGACTACTGAGCTCCCTAACTAGTAACAGTAGTAACTACTAACAGTGGCGATTCCTGGTGGTCAATCTTGGGTTTGCGCTAGCTGATGGTTAGGTATTTTCTCAATAAAACACATTTACCTCATATATCACTGATTAGGGGTTACATAGGTTTAATATAGGTAACTGATGACTGACTGAGGTATATCCCTAACCGGTTTGCCCGCCATCTTAGAGTAGGTACTTAGTACTTACCTACATCATCACCCACCACCTGGTGACATTGCAGTCAAGGGGTAACTTGTACTTATTAGAATAAAGAATACTATTTTTATTTATCTTACACTAGCAGATTCCCGCGACTTCGTCCGCGTGGAATAATTTTTTTTAAATTCCCACGGGACCTCCCTAATTATTCGGGTTAATCTCGGTTCTCGTACCAAGCCTATGCCACTCACAAATAATGTGGCTTTCTGTTGGTACCAGAATTTTCAAAATTGGTTAAGTATATCCAGAGATTACCCCCTACAACCTCACAAACTTTACCTTTTTATAATATTAGTAAGTATACCTAGTGCGCGTTACATTATTACTATGATATCTTCTAAGATATTCATCTGAATTAAATGGTGTAAGGGCAAATTTGATCTACATTAAATACTTGAGATGAACAACCATTTTATTTTGATAAGGATTATTACTATGTTGGTAAAAACACCTTCGCGAGTAAAGCATTGTTTTAGACCAAATTTGAAAATCATAATGACGGTTGTTGTGAGACGACCTTAAAAGATAGCTATATGCTGTCGCGAACTTTTTTTTAGAACTTTTTGAGAGGAACAATTCCACCATACATTGTTTTCGTGTAACTTTTACCATTTACGCAGCGCACGCCACGGAAGCTCTCAGATGAGACAATTTTTTCCAACTTCACTCACATTATTGCAATATTCGTAGGGATCTTTAATGTTTTTCAAAATAAAATACAGCCTATGTTACTCGCCGATAATGTAGCTTTCTATAGGTGACAGAATTTTTAAAATCGGTTGAGTGGTTATTGAGTTTCGAAAATAATACTACACGGCACATGCGCAACTCATAGTGCACGCCTTCGGCCCGTAGTGAGCGGGAGTAAGCGGGCCGACGCGACGCGACGGAGTTAGAAGATTCGCGCAGTACGAGCCACGTGGCGATGCGGCGCACGTCACAACTCACAACCAAGGTGCGAGGTGGTCATGGAGCGTGCGTGATTTTAAATAATTATCGATTAACGCAATCATTTAATTGATAAACTTATGTTTTGTGAATGGTACCTATTTCATGTTATAAAATAAGTATTAATTAGTATATTACATAAATAGATCTAGTATAATTGGTAAGTAACTTATTCATAATTATTGGTATTGCGGCGCAAGCTGCGCAATCTTAGAGGAATCGCCACTGACTACTAACTACCCTATGTGTACATTGCCCGATCGGCAGAGCGCTTAGGCAGCTAGGCAGATCGGGACGACCCGATCGCCGTTAGGGACCGTTATTAGGGACCCGTACTTTCTTTCTCTTATTACACCGTACCGATTTTGGTTAAGGGTCCCTTGAAATCGAGTAGTGTAATAAGCCTGTAACTATTCAGTACAAAATAACAAAACTCCGCTATCAAGGTACATTTTTTACATCTTTTGTTTCTGTAAAGTATTGTTTGTACCTTGTTTGTACTATGTCTGTGATTTATTGATGATTTTATATGGGTCCAGTTTCCAGAGCCGCAAACTGAAAAGTAATTTGAAAAAAAATTAAAAAACACGTAAAAACATGGTAAAAACATCCTAAAAACGAGAAAAAAACATTAGGTAGTCTTTTTAGGGTTCCGTAGCCAAATTTGGCAAAAACGGAACCCTTATAGATTCGTCATGTCTGTCTGTCTGTCTGTCTGTGTGTCCGTCCGTATGTCACAGCCACTTTTTTCCGAAACTATAAGAACTATATTGTTGAAACTTGGTAAGTAGATGTATTCTGTGAACCGCATTAAGATTTTCACACAAAACTAGAAAAAAAACAATAAATTTTGGGGGTCCCCATACTTAGAACTGAAACTCAAAAAATTTTTTTTCATGACACCCATACGTGTGGGGTATCTATGGATAGGTCTTCAAAAATGATGTTGAGGTTTCTACTATCATTTTTTTCTAAAATGAATAGTTTGCGCGAGAGACACTTCCAAAGTGGTAAAATGTGTGTCCCCCCCCCTGTAACTTCTAAAATAAGAGAAAGATAAAACTAAAAAAAAATATATGATGTACCTACATTATCATGCAAACTTCCACCGAAAATTGGTTTGAACGAGATCTAGTAAGTAGTTTTTTTTAATAATTTAAAACAACCCTCGGTGCGCGAGTCCGACTCGCACTTGGCTGGTTTTTTTTATATATTTATTTTACGGCCCTGGATTCAAGTCTTTTATAGTCTGCGGATAGCACAGACATGTGGCGGATAGGTATTATCTATGGTCTGCGGTGCGGTAGTATGAATCAGAGACTAGTAACCAGAGAGAGTAAGAATATACATAATACATACTATTTCTACATACGTGCTGTCCTTCGTATCGTGTTCGTATCTCAGTCTTGCCAACTTAGTTTAATCTCCACTAAATCTGGTAGTTAGCTTAGTTTATAGCAGAAAAATATTGGTATTGATATATTGGCTGGAGTTTTTATGGTTTTTTTGATTTCAGTTAGTAGAAAAACAAGACATTTAACCATTAAACTATTACCATCTCTCAATTTTATTTTCATGTGAATGCATTTTTATCTGTTAGTACATGTATTGTGTTAATGGTTTCATTCTAATTCATACCTAGTAAGTAAAGGCGTACAATTACAATTTTCAAACAAGAAGTCATCACTTACTGGTACATAGTTTTGCATATTATGTTTAATGTTTATGTACCTACGGTAGTTTATGTACCTACCTACCGGCTACCACTCCCAAAAAGTGGGTTCACACTTAAAAGGTGTTAAGTGAGTCCAGAATTTTAATATTTTGTTTACCTATAATATGTGTTGTAAAAGAAGGTTGGTTGCAATTATTGAAAGAGATTCAATGTCGACTGGCCGAACACGATGTTTTTTGATGTGACAGAGTTGTCATAGCGTCTTTTGTTCTTTACTTTATAATGTCATTGTGAAAATCTCAATTTCTATGTAATATAGGCTGTGTTCCATTATAGACTGCGAGCACTGTTCAGTGCTCTTAACTGTGGAGAAATTCGTTCCGTTATAACTGACAGGAAACTGCTGCAGTATCTTAAGGAAATATATGACGTCATTAATCGACGCCATCTTTGTACTGTGAGCACTGGCGTTTTCAAGGTAAGGTGCTCTCAGTGTTTGTCTCAGTGCTGACAGCGCGGCGTTCCGTTATAAGCAGTACCCAGTATACCTAACTATAAAGGAACGGCTTCGCAGTGTACTAAAGTGACGTCACACCTTACAGTGCTCGCAGTGTATTTCGGAACACAGCCATAAATCTATTTTACATTACAAATGTGTGTTGACTACAGTAAACTTACGTCACTACTCTGCAGTCTGCTACATCAACAATATGAACGTCAAAACCATACAATAAACACAGAAAAGTTCAGACTCTTGGCTTCATGATCCAGCATTGCAATATTGGCTAAATGCAATAATTTATCATCCTTGGCGTATCCATCCATCCTTATCGTATGGTTCGTTTTTATGGAAATCACTATGGAGATTTAAAAGCCTATTTGTTCTTGAAGACACGTTTTTCTGTTTCCTGTGGTTTTCTGGTGGTTTAAAAATACTCTTTTAGTGGGCTTGGGGAAAAACCCTTGGCAACACATTACCAGTTACTGCCTTGTGTCTTGTCGCAATGGTGAATGGTCGCAATCGCATTCGGTAATCGGTTTCTTCAATTCTTGTCGCTCGTCGTCACTCGTTCACTAATCACTCATCATTTGAAGATTTGAAGCGTATCGCCATCCCGTCGTCAATAACTACGATCTTGGGGCGTGTTCTACATTTCGAAACTGAAATAAACTGTGCGTTTAATCTCGCTTAATTTGGATACGCGGACGTTCTCACCAGTTTACGAGTGATAGAACTGAAATGCGAGTTTCATGAACCCGTAACACGCCCTTTGGAGATCGTGAACTTTTGAGTGTGAACTTGAGTTGTGTTTCGTGCGTCTACTTTTTCGTGTCACTCTATTTTGCTGTGGCGTTTTATAATTATTTGTGTAGTGCTTGTTACCCAGTGTTAGATAGATGGTGTGCAGTGTTGAGTTTAGTGTAAGATTTCTCGTAGTACATTGATGGGCCGTTCGCACGTTGTTAAGGCGGCAGAGAGGCCGCATCGGCGGGTCACAGCTTCTCGGAGAGTTCAAATTAAAATCCGCCAACCTGGAACTGATGGAATTAGAAAATATCGTGGCGAACACTGTCTACTTGAAAGCCAGAGAGGGTATGTTCGATTATTTGCAATTGAAATTTTTCATCGGTTATGTGGGGAATTCTATATTCAAAACGGGATTCTATATTCGAATTTCGAAAATGGTTTGCTGGCCTGTCGTGTGTAGACCTCAGCTCTTTTGTAAACATCATTGACCTTTTAAAATGTCAAAAAGTGTTCTTTAACTGATTCGCCTCATTAGGAACAGCAATTTAACACATCTGGAGAGAGATCTGGTGCTGGACTGACTGCTTTATGTGCACTCTGAGGCATAGCGTTAAAATACCTATTGCACACTTCAATATGAAACCCAATTTAAAATGCAAATTCAATTCGAATTAAGTAACTTTTACAATTACTTTTGAATAAACAAATTAATCTACCTCTGGTTCGGAATGCCATATCTACCAAGAAGAACCAGCAAAAAAACTGCTGTAAAACATACAATATTTGGTTTCACTTGGGACACTTGGGTTTCACATAATATGTCCACAAACAAACACTTTAGTTACCAATAGGACGAACAAGGCAGTCAATTAACCACCCACTATTCAAATTACTAACCCAAGTTTAATTTTGAGGTTACTACAAAAACTTGTTTTGACGTAAACAAGAAAGATACAATGACCTTTTATACTTACCTTCATTATCTAATATGATATAAAAGCTGAATTACAGTTTTGAATTTTTGTTACACTAGCTGATGCCTGCGACTTCGTCTGTGTGGAATAAGTTTTTTAAATTCCGACAGGAACTCAATTTTCCAGGATAAAAAGTAGCCTATGTCACTCTCCAGGTCCTCAAGTATACCCATGCAAAAAATCATGTCAATCCATTGCTCTGTTATAGTGGTGTGATTGAAGGACAAACCAATAAACCAACAAACAAACACACTACATTTATAATATTAGTATGATAGCTTATTATAGAAGTTTTGTAATAAATAAATCAATATACCAAGACACCAGTAACTTGTTGGGCATTGTGACTTGTGATGTTGGCCTCCCATACCACCATGTGGCGACATATTTTCTGTTATTTCTGTAATTTTATTTCTAATGTATTGTAAATTTTGTAATGTTTGTTTTAATGGTATTTCTGTAGTTTTGTGTTATTGTCTGTGGTATCTAGGGTACCATTCTGTGATTTCTTTTCTCCACTTAGTCCTCATAATTGTCATAAAGTGCCCTGTCCACTTCCAATTTTCTTTTGTTTCTGATGGAAGAAAGTCCCATTTTATCATTGACTAGCTGATGGCCGCAAATTCATCCGCAATCCAGTTCTATGTAGAACAACATCTGCTGGGCCCACTTTTTATAAAACATAACATAACTAAATACATGGACCTGACATGATCAAATTTTTATCCTAGGAAGTAAATAAGTTCCTACAGGATTAAAAAAAAAAATCGACACTACCTTTTCCATAGTAGACATCATCTAGTAAGCTAAACCTTTAAAATCTAATTATGTATCTATGAATATTATAAATGCGAAAGTATGTCTGGCTGTCCATCTGTCTGTCTTGTCTGTCTGCTACACTTTCACCGCTTAACTATTCAACCGATTTTGATGAAATTTTGTACAGGGTTAGATTGAATACATAGGCTACTTTCAATCCTGGGAAATTAAAGATTTCCTGCGGGAATCAAAAATCCTTAATCCACACATGCGAAGTTGCAGGCATTTTCTAGTTAGTACCACAACTACCACAGTAGTTGTGTATTTACTAATTTGTATTTCCTTACTCCTCCTTATCACTCTCTGATGTGGGTGCTTACGTAAGACGCTTAAGATAAAAATGTAACTAAGTGTGTATTTGATAAGTTCAATATCCTGACAAATACTACAAACATCATTTTACTGTTCTTATGATGAACATAAGTATCTAGATTAGCCTTCTTGTGACAGCTAGCTGTTTCAAAAACTACCTACAATATAGGTTTTAATTGTTTTGTTCATTGGTCAACAGTAAAATGGATGAAAGGGAGTAATTAAATATTTATTTAATGCTTTTCAGTGCTTTTGAAGTCTGTTCACTTTTTTAATTAAAAATTTTATTGCTAGAATGACGAATACTAAAAATTCTGCCAGCTTAGAGATACCCCTCCCCGTCTTGTCCTTGTCCACCCCTCCATATTACTCTGCCTAAGGTCTAGACCTAGAGTCTAGAGCCTAAACATCTCCATCAGATGACTGCTAGGTAAAGAAAGTATTTCCTTTGACTGTGCTACCATTGCTCCTATTGAGATTTCCCATCAGCAATATCTTAAGAATGACCCAACTTAACTTTTCCCTATTATTAGTGTTTTTGGGTAACCCTGCTTTAGGTATACCCTCTTCAGCAAGATAAATGCATGACTGACTGACCTTAACCGGTGGGTCTAGAAGAGGTGGGTGAGTACTAAGGCTCTTAGGCTTAGTAAAACTAGCAATTCATTTGTTGGAAAGAGTGTCCGCTTCTACAATAAGCTCCCAGAAGACATGTTGAAGATGTATCTGAATAAGTTCAAAGTTAATGTAAAACGTAAACTCATTGGAAAATCCTATTACCATGTGAAGGATTACTTAAATGACAAGGAAGCTTGGCAATAATTTGCTCTAATGGCTCTGATAGTTCCTTAGTTAAGATGATTTGTGAGATGGTGATAATGAAAAAAATAAAAAACCCCAGCTGAGTTTGTTGTGGGCTCTTCTCAGACCTGGGCGCGTTTGGAACCCTCGTAGCTTTAGTTTTAAGATACCATAACAGATTATCACCATCATATTTAAATTATGTAACTGGACATCAATAAGTGCAGTGTGTCTACCTAAATTGAATAAATATTTATGACTTATGACTTTAGAATCCATACACATCATTTTTTGACGACCTGGCGCAGTGTTGAGCGCTTTTGTCTTAACGCGGGAGGTCCCGGGTTCGATTCCCGGCAGGGTGCATTTAGGAATTTTGACTAAGGATTTTAGAAAATTAGGAGTTGAATGGGGGATGAAAGTTTGTATGGAAGTATGTCAATTTTGGAGTTAGAAATGTGAAAATTGTGGTTTAGGATCCTGTTTTTATGAATAAGAGTCGACTGTATTTACTTACTAGGATTTTTCCAAATTCATCCCATGGTGGTACTTAAAATAATTTTGGGTTGATAATTTCATCCCTTATTTACTTGACATATGGGATGAGAACCCGGGAAGGAAGTCATGAATTGATCTGCAGCTGTTAAAATAAAATACCCAGTAGACTGAAACTATTCTATTTAAATCAGTGGCATACACAGGGACTGACTAGGTAGCCAATAAAGCTCCAGGTTTCATACCTGAAGCTTTAATAAAGCTCCAGGTTGGATACCTGGAGCTTCAAAGTGATATAGGTATATAATATATTTTCTTATTTTTCCAACTAATTACACGGAAAAGATTCGGCTCGGCGCCGTTTAATACTCGTAGTCAATCATACTACTTAATATTATGTATTATAAATGCGAAAGTGTGTTTGTTTGATGGTTTGTCCTTCAAACCATCAAACAAACACACTTTCGCATGCCGCATGGTGCAAGGGATCGATGTGATTTTTGGCATGGGTATAGTGGAGGACCTGGAGAGTGACATAGCCTACTTCTTATCCTGGATTAAGGAGTTCCCGCGGGAAAAATAAAAACTTAAACCACGCGGACGAAGTCGCGGGCATCAGCTAGTTTCCAATAAAATAACTATCCGACTAACCGAACCTATGAGGGTCCGGGTAGGTTAAGTGCTCCGTTCCTTTGGCTCGTCTTGGCGTATAGTAGGTATATCGCCACCACAAACGATTTACGTCAAAATTACGTAGGTATTTTAATCCGATTTACGCAATCTCCATTAGCTACTAAGTAATTATCAAATTAATTAAATACGGTCGCTATCCTCGTTTTTAGATCGCCGAAAGTCCATTATACTAGGCATTAAACTTAAATACCGCCGCAAGTTAACCCGCAAAGGACATGTCCCAGTTCAGTATGGAGGGTGTTTTTTTATTCTGAGTGTCAATGAACCAGAACCAAACTGCCATCACGTAGAGAAAAAAATATTAAACGCCATTTATGTAAATAATAATTTTAGAAAACCCCGTTTTTTTTAAAAATTTATTTTGAAAAATATCGTTTGTATGTTTGTAGTAAGTATATATTTTTCGATGGATGGCAACACTAAAACTTGGGTTATGCGCATTTGTTGTGATTAATAATATTCCATTTCAATAAACTACCCATTTTCCACTACATAGTGCATACAACATTATAAGATTAATAAATATTAATTGAGTATTTGAGTCATTCGTAAAATAATAAATCACCATTAAAATAGGTTATACAATACTGACAGTGACATTTGACAATCACCCTATGACATACGTGACCAGACAATCAAGTTTTTTTTACTGTTGATAAGATTCAGACAAAGATCTAAAAAAGCCACAAAATAAAAATATATTTTTCTCCAAATTGGGGTCCTTTAAAAATGTGTAAATTATTCTATAAGCCATATTTAAGGATCTCTATTCACGTGTATTAAAATCATCTTGGTTCATGTTCAAGGCCCAATCTTGGACAAGTACTTTCGACTTTCGAGCTATTGGAACGAAAACCATGGGCATAGGTACTTAATATTGGGTAAAATAAAAAAATAGAGAGATCTCTGTATAAATGCGATTTGTTAAAATGTAGAAACAGAAAAAATACTATGTATTGTTCGATTGCAGCCACGAGTAACGAAACAAAAGGTTTTCGCAACTAAGCTAGGCTGCTAGCTATAAAATATAATATACTAGCTGATGCCCGCGACTTCGTCCGCGTGGAATAAATTTTTTGAAGTGAAAACTTTTTGACCCGCGTTGAGCACTTTTTGGTAGAGGGTAAACTTTTGGATTGGCGTCGTCACCGACACCTCGCTCCGACATGCTCGCGAAAACCGACATGCTCGCTTTGTTACGAAGACAAAAGGTCTTATATATCATTCTTAAATATAAATTTACTTACTTACGTTCATTCGTAATTAAACTTTAATGCCTTAGGCCTCGGATACATGGACAGCTTGAAGCAGTCAGGATGGACTGCTTCAAGCTGCGACTGCATAGTGAACTACAGTCTTCTACGTACCCACATACATGGAACCGCTCGAGCAGTTGCGACTTCTTCGGGCGGTTGGCAGCAGTTATCAATGGTAGCTTCAATCTGTTGACTATGACTGCAAGAGCGGTCCGTGTATGTTGATCACTGGCTAACTGCTCGAGCAGTCCGTGTATGGCCGGCCTTAGTTTTAAGGTTTATATTTTTAAATTATTTCTTAATTATTTTAAATTAGCTGATGCCCACGACTTTTCCGCGTGGTTTAAGTTTTTTTTGATTCCCGCGGGAACTCCTTAATTTTCCGGGATAAAAAGTATCCTATGTCCGTCTCCTGGTTCTAAGCTACTTCCCCACAAATTTTCAACCAAATCGGTTCAGCTGTTCTTGAGTTATAAATAGTGTAACTAACACGACTTTCTTTTATACATATACTAGCTGACGCCCGCGACTTCGTCCGCGTGGTTTAAGATTTTCCCGCTCTTCTGTTGAAATTTTTCCTGAACTTTCTTTGCTATAAACCTCACGGAGCCCGAGACCTTTCCAACGAATGCAAAACCGTGGAAATCGGTTCGTGCGTTCTGGAGTTATAGCGTCAGGAAGGAAAACCCGACTTATTTTTATATAGTAGATTATAATATAGATACCTATTCGTTTTCACTTCCATCGGCAGTCCCTATGACTGCTAATTTTTTTTATTCCCACGGGAATAAATTGGATGGATGGATGTTTGTTACTCATTCACCCCAGAACGGTTGAACGGATCTTGACACAGAGATATAATAGACTAGTATGGCGCGTGGCTGCGCGGCCCGCTAAAGCGGACCGCGTAGTGGAGCGCGTGGTCCACTGTCTACTTACTCGCTGTCCTACAGAATTCCCGCGTGAACCATAGAACCTCAATCCACGCGGACGTCGCGGGCATCAGCTAGTAAGTACTACATATACATTATGATATATGTAGTATATATATATGTATATATGTATATATATATATATATTATGATAATATTGACCATAGGCTTGCACTTCCTAAATAGAATAAAGAAAACAGTATGATTTGATGCGATCAGACAGTTAAGGCACATTAATTACCGCATTAAGGCCTTATATGGGTCTAAAATGTTATTTACACGCTGGCTGTGTCGCCTAGTAAAGTCTCAATACTTTACCCATAGAAGTGTCTTCAGACGAAACTACAGTCGCCGCTGCGGTAAAAATTGCATGAAGGTACAATTTAACATGGGCAGCACAAAAAAGCACGTTGATCCGTTGCTATACGTTAACTTTAAACTAATAACTTGCAGCTCTATTAAGTAATCCAGCAACCAAATTCACTTTCGTATTTTGATAATCCTATTAAGAAGACACCACCACGACCACCACGACGTGGTAATCCATTCTTTATATTATAAATGTGAAAGTGTGTCTGTCTATCTGTATGTCTGCTACGCCCATATTTTCCCAGGAGTTCCCGCGGGAATAAAAAACTTAAGTATTTAACGCGGACGAAGTCGCGAGCGTCAACTAGTTATAAATAATTATTATTAGTAAGAAGTTAAATTGTATCTATAGATTAGTGTAGAGAATAGAGATAGCTCTACCTACTGAATTGTTTATTCCCTTATACTTAACTAATTAGAATCGAATGGTATATTTGAGCTGCGGTTGTCACTAACCCGTCTGCTAAGGTTCTTATTCTTAACCAACTATTTTTATCTCACTCGACGTGTCGTGTGAACCGCCCTTATTGGATGTAGCGTTTAATTGCGATCTAGTTAGGGCGCGGTCCAGTCTGTACTGAGATATATATTTCAATTATAAATCGCATGTCATTGCGCAACCGGTTGACTTACGTCAAATATCATTTAAAAATCAACCATTTAGAATGGCCCTTAGTACTTACTAGTACCACAGCATAAGTATACTTATATGTTTACAGTCGTTCGACGCCCATACAAATTGAAGAACACACCTACGCCATCTCGAAGCTGCTTACTTGTTTTGTGCTAGAGTCAGCTCTTAGATCCACGATAAACTCGATAGCTCTAGGCTCAGAAGGGTTGGAAGTTGGAACCCAGAGCCGTAAAGTCAAAAAACGAAAACCCTTTTGAACATCAAAAAGCGCACGAGCCCGTGGCTACATCTCTACCCCGAAGGCCGAAAGGCATTAATTGTGAAACGTTAAATTGGGTATTTGACAACTAGTATAACAAATTTTTAGGGTTCCGTAGCCAAATTTGGCAAAAACGGAACCCTTATAGATTCGTCATGTCTGTCTGTCTGTCTGTCTGTCTGTGTCCGTCCGTAAGTCACAGCCACTTTTTTCCGAAACTATAAGAACTATACTGTTGAAACTTGGTAAGTAGATGTATTCTGTGAACCGCATTAAGATTTTCACACAAAACTAGAAAAAAAAAACAATAAATTTTGGGAGTCCCCATACTTAGAACTGAAACTCAAAAAATTTTTTTTCATCAAACCCATACGTGTGGGGGGTATCTATGGATAGGTCTTCAAAAATGATATTGAGGTTTCTAATATCATTTTTTTCTAAACTGAATAGTTTGCACGAGAGACACTTCCAAAGTGGTAAAATGTGTGTGTCCCCCCCTGTAACTTCTAAAATAAGAGAATGATAAAACTAAAAAAAATATATGATGTACATTATCATGCAAACTTCCACCGAAAATTGGTTTGAACGATATCTAGTAAGTAGTTTTTTTTAATAATTTAAAACTTACTACAGGTTTATACGGAACCCTCGGTGCGCGAGTCCGACTCGCACTTGGCCGGTTTTTTAGTGATTATCAAATAGAGGACCTGCCAAAAGACGTTATATCCACATCTCCTGTTAATTTTCTGTTTGGCAACCAAGTAAAAAAATGCGTTGACTTTTGATGACGTAACAATCCAGTAATTTCATACAAACCTTAGACTAAGGGCGCGTTTTAAAGTTTGAAATAAGTACCTGATTTTACTAGTTGTCGAATAAGTACCACTTAGTACATACTTATGTAGGTACTTACCCAATTTAAAAAAAACAAGATTTTTGTTTGTTTTAATGACAATGATATTTATGTATGTTCACGTAAACTGTTTTGTCCACAGGCGGTTCCGATAGCAACAAGGGCAAGAGCAAGAAATGGCGCAAGATCCTACAGTTCCCTCACATATCGCAATGCTTAGATATAAAAACAAAAATAGGTGAGTACTTGTCCATACTAATCTTACATCCATACAAATCTTAGAAATCACCGGTTTGAAAGTAGAAGCATCCTTTCCATCCGTTTAAAAAGGGAAATATCATAGCCTTCTCTATCCCCTTTAAGGATAGAGACGGCTATGGAAATATACATTTTAAGACTGTGCCCTTATCCTATATCCTAAGTGATCCAAGTTCGGTTGATCGTTTAAGAATTCGATGACATTAGCGTCAAAGTGAAATGAATGTGAAAATGTGTATTTTGACAACTAATCAAATAAATTATTTTTTAGTGATTATTAAAATAGAGGACCTGCCAAAATACGTTATATCCTATCCACGTCTCCAGCCCCCCTAGCATGGGCCGAGACAATTTTCTCCCCGAGGAAAGGATAAAATTTTTATTCCTAAATAAATAAATAAAAACGCTAAATAACGGTGGATAAATAGCCCCCCGAGTCCCCGTGAAATGTCAAACGGTGCTAAACTTCTCCTCTCCCCTGTTGCCGTGCTCTGAGAAGGGGTTAAAGTTAATTTTATCTCTTGTCAGTGGATAAAATCGGGGGATAAATTTTTTATCTCCGGCCCATGCTAGCCCTGCTGTTAATTTTGTTGGACAACCATTTTAAATTCTTTTGATGACATCACGATTCAGTTTTTCATACAAAATCCAATTTTTAGCCCTCGTTTTTGAAGTATGACGACCTCCGTGGCGCAGTGTTGAGCGCTGCCGCCTTAACATGCGGAGGTCCCGGGTTCGATCCCCGGCAGGGTTTGGAAGTTTATAATTTCTGAATTTCCCTGGTCTGGCCTGGTGGGAGGCTTCGGCCTTGGCCAGTTACCACCCTACCGGCAAAGACGTGCCGCCAAGCGATTTAGCGTTCCGGTACGATGCCGTGTAGAAACCGAATAGGGGTATGGGTTTTAATATAACTGCCATGCCCCTAACAGGTTAGCCCGCTACCATCATGGACTGCATCATCACTTACCATCAGGTGAGATCGCAGTCAAGGGCTGACTTGTATTGGATAAAAAAAAACGAAAAACAGTACTTGATTTGACTGATGTCAAATACCCAATTCCCAAATCAACCCGGGACCCCTCACTTGTAAAACCATACCGCTCACCACTGCGCCAGGGTGAGGATGGTCCTCAAACTCAATGTTGTTATAGGTACCTATAACTTACCTAAGTTTTGCTAATTACCACTATATTATGTAGGTAAATACTTGCCTATTTACTAAGAACACATACATATATTTATTTTCCTTAAAGCTGAGGAAGCTCGGAGGTATTTGCTTAGGGAATATATTGTATTACCTATCTAAATGCATAATATTATTGTTAAGTATAGGAAGTTGTATTTGTTACTAGTTGACCTGACTCCGGCTTCGCACGGGTGGGCTTACCTTATATACTAAATCATTTGCAATGTATTACACAGTATGGTTAAAAATCTACCTTTTTTTTTTAAAATTTATTTTGTACCAAAAAGTTAAACAATATGTAGAAAAACAGAAACAAAGTGGACAAGGAAACACTTATCTCTATAAGAGATCTCTACCAGTGACCCTTGGCAGTGAGAAAGGTTTATTCAGTTTTTTTAATTTGTTTGTTTATTAAGGTTTTGTCTGGTGGGAGGCTTCGGCCGTGGCTAGTTACCACCCTACCGGCAAAGACGTACCGCCAAGCGATTTAGTGTTCCGGTACGATGCCGTGTAGAAACCGATGGGGGCGTGGGTTTAGTATAACTGCCATTTCCCCAACAGGTTAGCCCGCTATCATCTTAGACTGCATCATCACTTACCATCAGGTGAGATCGCAGTCAAGGGCTAAATTGTAGTGGAATAAAAAAAAAGCTATATAACACTGATCGCAATTGATTTAATGGTACCTATCCATGGAGGAGTTTCACCCGCCATCCCCGAACTTTTCATAAGCCCCCGATTATATTATGAAATTCAATCGTAATTGTTTGTCAAACGTATTCGACCTGTTTATAGAGTTTATACTCGTAGATGCCTGCACGTCAAGAAGCATGTACCTATGAACTCCTTAAACAGTTCGAGTAATACCTACGTTTTAAGCTGTTAAAAGATTACGATTTGCTTACACAATTGGGCCTCAGACCTTCATGTTTACCTACAAGAGACCAATCTGACAGTGTGTCCTTTAAAAAGAAAAAAGAATTGTTAAAATGGGTTCTAATTTGGTCCGAGGTTAATCGATCGAAACTATAATCCATCATTTCAGTGGTAGATTCATTCGACTATTCATAAGCACTTGTAAAAAAAACCGGCCAAGTGCGAGTCGGACTCGCGCACCGAGGGTTCCGTACAAACCTGTAGTAAGTTTTAAATTATTAAAAAAAACTACTTACTAGATCTCGTTCAAACCAATTTTCGGTGGAAGTTTGCATGATAATGTACATCATATATTTTTTTTAGTTTTATCATTCTCTTATTTTAGAAGTTACAGTTACACACACATTTTACCACTTTGGAAGTGTCTCTCGTGCAAACTATTCAGTTTAGAAAAAAATGATATTAGAAACCTCAATATCATTTTTGAAGACCTATATAGCCATAGATACCCCACACGTATGGGTTTGATGAAAAACAATTTTTTGAATTTCAGTTCTAAGTATGGGGACCCCCAAAATTTGTTTTTTTTTCTAGTTTTGTGTGAAAATCAGAATACATCTACTTACCAAGTTTCAACAGTATAGTTCTTATAGTTTCGGAAAAAAGTGGCTGTGACATACGGACGGACACACAGACAGACAGACATGACGAATCTATAAGGGTTCCGTTTTTGCCAAATTTGGCTACGGAACCCTAATAAAAAGTCTATTTGAATAAAAACCTTTTGAATTTTTTTTGAATCCCCTACACCGAAGGAATCTTATCGTTTTATTAGCTAAGTTAGGTATATATACTTGATTAGTTTGCCAAGTTGAATTTTTTTTGACAAAAAAATTGTTTTATTACAAGTATCGATTGCATGAGGTACTTACTTGTTCTTAAATATATAAAAGGAAAATGACTGAAAAGATTTGCATTGTATTCGTTAGAAATTAGAATCTTTACATCGGTGATCCCGAGTTACACTGGCTATTATACATTTTTGAAAAAAAATCAATATAGCGGCCGTGATTTAAAATTTTTTAATTATGTTCTCTCGTTCCTACAGAATTTTGTAAAACCCTAAAACACGGACGAAGTCGCGGACTCTACTTAAAATATGATTTATTTTTATTATCTTAGCCTACATTTACTTAAAGGTTGGTTGTTGGCCAATACTTATGTACTTAACTTCATTATTTATGTCATCATCAATTAAAACTAACTACTCGATAAAACTCCAAGTTCTTTGCGTAATAGTGCGTTACCTTGTGACTCTCTGGGGAGATTGATCTTCTACCGCCTAATGTTCTAATTAACAGCACGATGTTGTCTTGGCATAAAATCTATACTTCTATATCGTATATGTATATCCATATTAATATTATAAATGCGAAAGTGTGTCTGTCTGTTTGTCTGCTACACTTTCACGGCCTAACTCAGCCGATTTTGATGAAATTTGGTAAAGGGGTAGGTTATCCTGGGGAAGGACATATGCTATGTCCTCAATCCCGGAAAATTAAAGAGTTCCCGCGGGAATCAAAATACCTTAAGGGACCGGCGACCGCCGCTCGCAACTTCTACTCGAACCGCAAATATAAATTTGCCGGTATATTGCTATCCCTATTTGGCTGAAGACACATGATCGCGTGCAAGCGCGATAGCAATATGAGCGTACAGAATTTGTTATACATTTAGTCTTGTTCCGTGAATACCAAAAATGATGAATGAAAAATTGTTGTGTTTTAAACTTCGTGTTGTTATTCTGTAACTTGACAATATAGGCTATGTTCCTGATCAATTAGTACGTGAGATATCGTTGGTTTTAATATAAAACAAATAAGGAGAAAACATGTCCTTTATGTCGCAAAAACATGCAAAACGCAATGTGCTTACATTTAATTTTGGGAAAGTATTTTGGAAAAATAATTATCCAGGGACCTAGATAAATACAAGTTCAATCTTAATAATCGCATAATATGGAGGAAATATGCTCGAATTACTAATTATTTTGGTATTACGTTTGTATGAGCAATTAGCCCTCCGCTGGCGCCTTAATCCACGCGGACGAAGTCGCGGGCATCTTCTAGTAATCTATAATCCACTTACTATACTAATATTATAAATGCGAAAGTGTGTCTGTCTGTCTGCTACGCTTTCACGGCCCATCTGTTCAACCGATTTTGATGAAATTTGGTACAGGGATAGGTTGTATCCTGGGGAATTACATAGGCTACTTTTTATCCCGGAAAATTAAAGAGTTCCCGCGGGAATCAAAAAATTTTAATCCACGCGGACGAAGTCGCATAATAAATAAAATTGAAATAAAAACGCCTTTTTCCTTAATTTAAAGATTATTACAAAGGTTGTTAATTGTTACTCTATACTCTATGATAAATCTATTACTCTGAAGTCGGAAAATTATTGTGGCAATATGTTGCTTCACCGTAACGTTAGATTTGAGAAATGCTAAAAACGCATCGATTTATCATAATTGATAATGCATCAGCTTTTATAAAGCTTTTCAGGCCAAAACTAATAGAACGTTATCCCCTGCTTACTATTTAAAGGATCGCTCGGTCTCTTTCCCTCCCCTCAGTCAGAAAAAGGATAAATAAACATCGGACTCCAAAAGCGTACCGCAATGAATCATGGAGATCTAACGACACGTCTTGTTATGGTAAGTGTGGGGTGATTGTTACAAACAGATGAGATAAAAAAAAAACAGTGAAAGCTCAGAAAAAGCTTGCTCGAGTGAAAGTTTTTTTTATAATCTATGGATTACTGTGTATTATTGTATTCTATGTAGGGACTAGGGAGTATAGATAGTTCCACAAACTTATATGACCCGGTGACAGCGTCGCTAGTGAATATTAAAAAAAAAATATAATGAGGAAGCCCGGGCAAGAAAAAAAAGTGTGTGTGTGTGTGCAACTCACACACGGCAGAAGTGAAACTTCAGAAAAGTAATCTACGAGAGAATGAGATAAATATAACTTGTATTCTATCTGATTTTCTCGCAGGCTATCCTGTATATTATGTTTGTCTCTTTTTGGTGTCGCTTTTTCGTTTCATTGAATTTTGAAATTAAGTAAAACGATTTTAAAGAAGTTTCACTTCAAAAACTAAGCAGGCATAAAAATTAGTTCCAGTTATGGCCACCGGGCTAGATCAGCCCACCGATTACGTAAGAATTGTCGATCAAACGTTAAAGATTTTCGTCAAAGTAAAATAAACCATATATCATTGAATTAGAGCTCAATTTCGTCTGCCCATTCTTATACGTTTAGGGTATCGTATTCGTACATACCTAAACGTATAAGAATGGGCAGACGAAATTGAGCTCTATTTCAATGCAGCTATGGTTTATTTTTCTTTGACGAAAATCTTTAACGTTTGATCGGCCATTCTTACATGATTGGGGCCCTGTTCAGTTCAGATCAATCAGGCGGGACTGTATCTGAATCGATTTTCGTGATTCTATTTTTATTTGTTATGGGATGCTCTCGATATTACACAACGTAATGTGAAAATCACAAGAAAGCCTTTTAAAGGCATCTATTTGAAGCGAACTTTTATTATATACGTATATGTATTATAATATGTATTATTGTGTCAGGGCTAATAAAATATGTAGCTATCAAATTATGGTTTGCTGAGAATTTACTACTAGGAAATACATATTTTTATTTTTAAGTAACTACATTATTTATAAATTAGGGAAAAAACCATTGCACATACATGATTATTGTATTTTGCGTTAAATCGGGCATTGTCGCGCATTATATGGCCAGGTCTTTATAGCTCGTTAACTTAAACATTTATGGATAGCCTTAGACTTTTTCCGAACTCCACTCCCCTTAAAAAACAACACAATATTATGCGTGGCTGAAAATTATTAAGTAAAGTAAAATAGATTAAAAAGCTTCATTTCATTTCATTTCATTTATTTGCATTCCAATACAATAATTTTATTCTTATAGTTATTTACATAATGTCAAGAAAGTTCTTATATATAATATTGGAACCCCGGTGGGGCACAGCAAAATCAGTGGTAGTAGAGAGACGGCCGCCCTATTTCTCCTCAAGGAAATCATTTAGCTTGTAATATACTTTATCAATCAAGAATTTTTTTAAAGAATTGACAAATGCGTTATTATTCTCCAAGGATTTGATGTGATCTGGGATTTTATTATAAATTTTTACACACATCGGGTTAGGACCGGTACTGTGGATGCTTAGGCTGGAGCTGGGAATCATCATATTATTTTTCCGCGTGGGTCGTAATTGGTAACGTCGCGTCGTGGTAGCTTAATGCGTTTCACTCACAAGTACAAGTCACACACTCACACACTCTATGTCTATAGCCCTCCGAGTGAAAGGGTAGGGTGACAATAATCATACTAACACTATATAAATGCGAAAGTGTGTTTGTTTGCCGGTTTTTACTTCAATCACGCGGCAACAGAGCTCGACGAGAGAGAGATCGACGTGATTTTTTGCATGGGTATATTTGCTACTTTTATCGCGGAAAATTAAGGAATTTCCGCGGTAATTTAAAAACCTAAACCACGCGGACGAAGTCGCGGGCATCAGCTAGTATCTCATACCTAAAATAAAAAGAAAAGTTCTCAATTCTCATTAATGCACAGCTCAAATCCTAGGACCTAGAAAGCTGAAATTTCGCATTTAGGTTTACTTTATAATGTTGACAAGGAATGAGGCCAGATTTTTCGAAATTCCTACGGGAGCGAAGCCGCGGGCGGTCGCTAGTTACACATTGATCTGACTGGAGTGCACGAATGCCCTGTGTAGTAATTTTTACTTTTAGTGTAGACGTAAAGAGTAGAGACGTCAAGCCAAAGATATAATAAATTAATTGTTACTACCTTACTCTTAGGATACTCTTAGGATACCCTGTGCTTCAGTGACCAACCCTCCTATAAATAGAGTGACTAAATAACAACAATATTTTTGAATGAATTGTACAACAGTTACTTAATGAACGAAATGCCAAAACAATATTATACCTACCTATGAACATGTTCAAATTATTTGAAAGCTGGAAAGGCCTTCAAAAATTTTTTTCCGTAAATCTTAGTTCAAAAGCATGGCCTCCCCTTTTGCATGTTTTAGTGGGATATCCTTACTTAGTTAAAACTTATGGTCCATAGGGCGACATAGGGCTGTCTTCGTTGAATAAATAAAGCTTCTCGTATGCGAATTAATGTATATATAACATGCGTACACGCATATTTTAGTGTCATATCTATCATATTGCAATGGTCATGACGTCACCGCACTTTTTTTCTTTAATCTATAGTTTAAAATTGTTATCAGACATAATAAAACCTACATCAGACATAATATAGACAAATAACTAACCGAGAATGTGAATTTTAGATCTTTTGGAAAGCACTCTATTTTAATAAATAATAATCAGTAAGAAATAATTTATTTTTGACATAAGCGGCATCCCTATTGCTGAGTCGGGTAAAATAAAAACTGAAACCATTTTGGTACGGAACCCTTTCAGGGTTCCGCACAACAAGTAACAAGTTTTCGTCAGTCAACCATTTCGCCTATGTTTACGGTTATCCATCCATCATCCTTTCGACATTTATTTCGGCACTGTCACTAAACAGAGAAACAAACAGTTACATTATACGGTATTCGATGTGGACTGCCGAATTATCCGACGACAGTCGGCTCCAGTTTTGGTAGACAGTTGACAGATACTTATGCATATGTATCGGTTATTTTAGGGGTCCGCAATGACGAAAATCATTGACCCACGGAAGAAAGTTGATCAAATATTTTTACCCGACATATTATACCCGATATAATAAACTAGCTGATGCCCGCGACTTCGTCCGCGTGGATTGAGGTTTTTCGGTTCCCGCGGGAACTCTTTAATTTTCCGGGATAAAAAGTAGCCTATGTGCTATTCCAGACTATAATCTATCTCTGTGCCAAATTTCATCCAGATCCGTTCATCCGTTGGAGCGTGATTGAGTAACAAACATACATCCATACATACATCCATCCATCCAAACTTTCGCATTCATAAATTATCATTATAAGTGAGTTATACGTGGAATAAAATCAGTTTAAACGCTTTATCATTATGGCCCACCGAGCCTTTTAATTACCCGACATCAGCTAAGAACAGGTTCTTAAGACGAAATGTCATCTGCATATCATTGAAAGAATAGATATTTAATAATATTGACGTCGCGCTGTATAGAGTCCCATAACACCCGATAGGGACATGTAGCTAGGACCGAACCGATAATACCTATGAAAAACAGTCGAATTCTTACTCTCCTCCTCCAAAATTGAACCGATTTTAATGTACTGAACCCTGTAAGCAAAGAGGGCCGTCTCGTATGAAACATGTTTATTTAGTGCCTCCATTAAAGGCGTTGAGGTCTGAAAGCTACGAGCCGTGCTGTCCGCCTGTCGAGTTACAAGCTCCTTTAAACGTTTTCGGCCTTACTAATAAACGTTGATAAGCGGTTGAATAATTCTGTTAAACACCGATTTCATCAGTGACAATAGACGAAAGGAATCGGTTCAATAAAAAAAACGGTTGTCCTATTCCTAATAAAATTGAAGTGTTATATGAACCACCCAGACCAATGGAGCGTAGTGAACTCCAGAGTTCTATTAGATTCACTGGTGGATTCTAATGATACGATGATAATGATATGAAAGACTGGATGTTCGTGTATGACTGGATATACCCGAACCGATTTGGCTAAAATTTGGAATGGAGACAGCTTAAATATGGCTTAAATACAATACACGTAGAGCTAAGCTGTGAATAGTGACGTAAACACTAAACACCGATTTCTTTCTTTTCATTCATTAGTAACTAATTCGACATTCTAGCTGCATTTTAGTAATTACTTAAATATTTCTTGCTTTAATGACGAAGGAGAAAATTGTGAGAAAAATATATTAGATTCGGCTGATTTGTCCATGGGCCATACAGCTAATGCTTAAAGAAATACTTAAGCAATATTACTCAAAATTACAGGTTGATGTCACGTACCTTGACGTTCCTAAAATAAGGATTATATAATTTCTAAAACACGAATGACGAAAGTCAACAACAATGAAACAATATGGCTTTAAGGGACCGGCGACCACCGCTCGCAACTTCTACTCGAACCGCAAATATAAATTTGCCGGTATATTGCTATCCCTATTTGGCTGAAGACACATGATCGCGTGCAAGCGCGATAGCAATATGAGCGTACAGAATTTGTTATACATTTAGTCTTGTTCCGTGAATACCAAAAATGATGAATGAAAAATTGTTGTGTTTTTATTAACTTCGTGTTGTTATTCTGTAACTTGACAATATAGGCTATGTTCCTGATCAATTAGTACGTGAGATATCGTTGGTTTTAATATGAAACAAATAAGGAGAAAACATGTCGTTTATGTCGCAAAAACATGCAAAACGCAATGTGCTTACATTTAATTTTGGGAAAGTATTTTGGAAAAATAATTATCCAGGGACCTAGATAAATACAAGTTCAATCTTAATAATCGCATAATATGGAGGAAATATGCTCGAATTACTAATTATTTTGGTATTACGTTTGTATGAGCAATTCACCCTCCGCTGGCGCCTTAAGCGTTCACAATATGGTCCCTGATAATAATGATCAAGCCTCGCATGAGTTACAGCCCTATCGCATATTGGGGATGCTCTTTAATCGTAAGAGGCATCCCTGATTTTCAATATCTTCTGATATGGTTGTTTAGTGGATGAAATAACTATAAATAAACCTCATAAACAGAGTCGTAAGCGACCGGATAGATATGAGATAGAGTCATTATACAATTTACTACTTGAGATTATTGGCGACCGACTCTATGATACTTAATGGAGACATAGGCGAATCTGCTATATTAGCAGCATTTGATAGATTCTAAATGCGGTGGTATGGAACTACATAGTTACATTTCTTTTTAGGGTTCCGTACCCAAAGGGTAAAAACGGGACCCTATTACTAAGACTCAGCTGTCTGTCTGTCTGTCTGTCTGTCTCCTGTTTGTATCTCATAAACCGTGATAGCTAGAAAGCTGAAATTTTCACAAATGATGTATTTCCGTTGCCGCTATAACAACAAATACTAAAAATTAAAAAAATATATATATTAAGGGGGGTCCCCATACAATAAACGTGCTTTTTCGTATTTTTTGCTCAATATTAAAAACGGTAACAGGTAGACGGTTCAAATTTTCACAGAATATTAACTTGTATATTACCTTTCAAAATAAATAATTAAATATCAATACTTAAAGTAAATATTTAATATTTACTCCCATACAACAAACGTAATTTTTATTTTTAATACGTCATAAATCGTAAAACTTACTACAGGTTTGTACGGAACCCTCGGTGCGCGAGTCCGACTCGCACTTGGCCGGTTTTTTTTATTTCTTGACTTGATGCGACAATGGGGATGATAATTATTTATAACTGATTATTAAATAGAGGGTCTTCCAAAATACCTAAAATTCACATCCTCGGTTAGTTTTAAGTTTGATTTTAAAATATCCATTTTAAAATATCTAAGATTTAAAAAAAAAGTGCGTTGAAATTTGATGACGTCACAACTGTGAATTTCATACAACTTCCATAATATATGTGCGTTTTTAAGTTTGATAAAGAGTTGCTGATTTGATTGAGTTGTCATCATCACTATTGCCATAATGAGAACATAATATAATAATATTCGGCAAACTCATAATAATCTATACATGTAAAACTCAATATATTTATATTTCCATGAACGGAAAAGGATATCGCGAAGCGTCCTTGCATCTAAATTTAATAAAAAGTTAAAACAAATGATAAACTCATTATACATACTTAGTAGCACAGTCTAATTAGATTCGCTCTCTCCTACCAGTCGTTCGACGGAGGCGTCTAGACAGAGCAACGCTGCGGGGTGCGAGGAGCCTGAAGGGGGAGGGTATCTCCAAGCTGACATTATTTTTTTCAAATATTTTGTCAAATTAATATGCATTTTGGAGGTGTATACGCACTTCGAATACTGGTAAAATAAAATTGGCAAAACAATTGCCGATAGAAGTGAAAACGAATATTAAAAAAAATAAAAAAATATAAACCTTAAAACCAAGGCATTAAAGTTTAATTACGAATGTAGTATATTTATATTTAAGACCTTTTGTCTTCGTAACAACGAAAGCATGTCGGTCACGCGAATCCACAAGTCCCCTGCCAAAAAGTGCTTAACGCGGCTAAAGAAGTTTTCACGTCAGTAAATATATTGATATAATCAAATGCAGCGTGAATTAATGGCTGGTATTGTATAATTCAACAACTTTCTATGTAAATATCAATACCTCTATCCATTTAGCATCTATTTGCGAAAACCACTTGTTAGTTATAAGTTAACAAATTTTAAGGCTATGTAGAACAATAAGCGGTTGGTTTTATTGAATAAATTAAATATATTAAATGTTTTATTTTAAATACATACATATATGTATTATTAAATTATTAAATAATAATGTAGTAAGTAATTAAAAGTAAGTGAAAGTAAAATAAAAAATATTTTTTTTCGTCTTTCTTACTCATAGTAAAATTAAGTAAGACGTTATTTAAATTAAGTACCTAAGTTTACTATTTGCTAAGAACAGATTAACAAGGTATATTTTGTTAACATTGCCATATTGATGATTGAAGTTGAAAAATGATGGTCGATCATTATTTTTGTCAGCCCTTACGCAGATTACGGCCTATTTGGGCTGCAAATTTCAAACGCCAGCCTGTGTTTTATTCTATTGCTTGGTCTGTAAAATTGTGGGGCGTTTCCGGTGTAATTTTGATAATTTTTGAAGTGATAACTTCTTTAGCCGGGTTGACCACTTTTTGGTAGTGGGTAAACTTGTGGATTCGCGTCACCGTCACCGACATTCTCGCGTTGTTAAAGTTGTTACGAAGACAAAAGGTCTTAAATATAAATATACTACATTCGTAATTAAATTTTAATGCCTTAGTTTCAAGGTTTATATTTTAGTAAAGTATTTTAATTTTTTTTTTTTTAAATATTCATTTTCACAAAATTGGCAGTCCCTAATCCCTATGACTGCCAATTTTTTAATAAAAAAGGTAGCCGGTTTGTCATTTGTACTCGTATGTGCGTCGGCCGTCGACCCACTGTACGCATATAATATACTTGCGCTGTGTCAGTAGTTTTTTCCCCGTCGCACGTCACCGTCGTATCAGCGGAATCACAAGTATTGACGTTCGCAAAGCCTTCGCCTCGACGACGGGCCTATATGCTGAATATATGAATTTTATACCACTTCGCATCGTTTCCAAGGCTTCCCATATTAATAAAGGAGATATCGAGCTTGTATTTGGAAGGGAGGACCTCGTTTTTCTTTGCCGACCTCGGATGATAAAACGCGACAAGACAAAAGAGCACCATAATTATAGAATAGATAAATTAAAAAAAATACTTCTATACTTATTTAGGTAGTTGTAGTTTTTTTAGATAAAGTAGTAAAATTGAGAAAAACGCGCTTAAAGTTCGTTACACACTTTTTCGTTTAAGAATTTTAAATAGGGATGATGACAACACAATGAAATCAGCAACTCTTTATCAAACTTAAAAACGCACTTCTAGTATGGAAGTTGTATGAAATTTACAATTTATTATTATCTTATTAAATAGAGTAGAATAAGTAAGTTTTTCACCCCTTGTCATAGCTCAATACATAAAATCTATACTAATATTATAAATGCGAAAGTTTTGAAGGATGGATGGATGAATGGATGTTTGTTACTCAATCACGCCAGAAAGGCTGAACGGATCTGGATGAAATTTGGCACGGAGATAGATTAAAGTCTGGAATAACACATAGGCTATTTTTATCCCGGAAAGAGTTCCCGCGGAAACCAAAAATTTCAATCCACGCGAACGAAGTCGCGGGCATTAGCTAGTAAGCAATATTACTCAAAATGACAGTTTGATGTCACGTACTTTGACGTGCCTAAAATAAGGATTATAATAATTCTAAACACGAAAGTCAACAATAATGAAACAGTATGGCCCCAGGAGTAGATCAAATTAAGATACGAGTTACGACAAAACCCGGTTACCCGAGTTACCCCATTTTGTTATCCTAGGGCAGCAAGCGGGAAAGCTTGAGATATCTGACTCCTTGGGGAGTTGTCTAATCGGGATGTATGGAGACCCCTTGGTTTCCATCAGCGCTTATTGCAAATGCTTGCCCCCAGATATCTCTATTTTTAACCCTTTTTGAGCTCATTGAAATAATCTGAATGAATACGTTTTAATAAAAAAATATAGTAAAACTAGCTGATGCCCGCGACTTCGTCCGCGTGGATTGAGGTTTTTCGGTTCCCGCGGGATATCTTTAATTTTCCGGGATAAAAAGTAGCCTATGTGTTATTCCAGACTATAATCTATCTCTGTGCCAAATTTTGATCCAGATCCGTTCAGCCGTTGGAGCGTAATTGAGTAACAAACATCCATACATCCATACATCCATACATCCACACATCCATACATCCATCCAAACTTTCGCATTTTTAATATTTATTTGATAGAATACGTTTTGAATTTGATGTGTTGAGTTTTTTAATTCCCACGTGAACTCACGGGATAAAAAATAGCCTATGTCACTCTCCTGTTGCGACCTGATTGAAGGATAAACCAACAAACAAACACACTTTCGCATTTATAATATTAGCATGATTGTTTTTAACACGTCGAGGGACGCTTCTAAATCACTAAATTGTTGAAAATCTCTTACGAATAAAACTTATAATGTCGAAAATTAAAACCTTTGCTTTGGTGTTCACATTCAGTTTTAATAGGCGCGGTCAGGTTGCTTTGCGCAAACGAATTTTGCCGATGCGATAAGTTGCATCTATACCTACTTGAGTCTGTTCAATAAGTCAGTTTACATAGAAATTTTAGGAAAAAAATTAAAATCGCATTCTGACGACGCCAATAATTATTTGCTGTGAAGTACGAGTACTTTTGAAGAGTTGGACTGTTTCTACCATTTGTTTGGTTCATCGATGATTCTTTCATTCTTTCATCGATGAGAGTGACACTGTGAGTGTTGCTTTAAACTATTTTTCAATTACCTTGTAATTAACTCATGTCAGTTTTGACATAATGAACAGACTACCTGTAGCTTGTTCGACGCTTCGGCTGCATTGTTGGTGGGCAACAGTACGGCGTGGGCGTGGTGGATCCGCGGTTTGCGTTACGCTGGCGCCATGCATTTTGTATGTAAAGTTATGGTCCAAGAGCTGGCAACGAATTTCGGGAAGGTCCTTTTGGCAAGCTGAAATTGTGAAAAAATATAATTTCGTCAATTGGCGAATCCAGTCCTGCCAGTCTGGTAGAGCGGGTTATTTCGTATGTCGTACTCATTTGAAAACTTTATTCACGTCTAGCAATTGTTTAAAACCGCAAAGTCTGGCGATTTGCAGGTATTACTGAAATTACTCAATAAATACGTGATTAAAATTTCAGATTGCCAAAAGTATATTTTTTGGGAATTTTAATAAAATATTTTTGAAGAAATCTGGTAATACTTTATAACCGACAAAAATGTCTGATATTTTTCTTAAAAAAAAAGCTAAATTAATTTTTTTTGTAAAAGATAAAAAAAAGAACAAGTTGCCAAAAAAAGATTTTTAAATTATTTTTTTGCAAAATATGTGGTTTGCAAATGCCGCGCAGTAGCGAAATAACCGCAAACGCTCTACCAGACTGGCAGGACTGGATTCGCCAATTGACGAAGTTATATTTTCCACAATTTCAGCTTGCCAAATGTACCTTCCCGAAGTTCGTTGCCAGCTCCGTCTATTACCTAAAGTCACGCCTCAGAAAGTTTAACTTCAAAAAACTTAATGTTCGAACTAACAGCACAGTAGTCGATGTTGTCTGTCGATTTCTAAAACGTTGTTTATGCTAGGAAGCAATAACAGTTATCGAAAAGCTTTTATGATGTCATCGGGGAAGGAATAATTAAATTTTTCGCCCACAGCGCGACTTGTTAGTGCCGGTTGACAAGTAGGGTTGCCACACATCTATACTTCTATGAGGTTTCTATTTTGTGAGGTTGTAGGGAGTAATCTCCTGAACCAATTTTGAAAATTCTGGTACATTATTTGTGAGTGTCATAGGCTATAAATATATTAACCTGAGTGTCATAGGCTATAAATATATTAACCCAAAAATTAGGGAATTCCCGTGGGAATTTAAAAAACTTATTTCACTCTGACGAAGTCGCGGGCATCTGCTAGTAGTAAATATTTTTACGGGCGTAAGCGGAAAGACCCTTTTGGTACTGAGTTTTGTTGTAGAAGTGTAGTAGATCTGTTACCGAGGAATTAGTGCAGTGCGTTGCGTAAATTAGGTCGGTGACCGAATATGTCGGTCGCAATCGGTTTAACCAGCCCCCCTGATTGTGTACGGAAATCATAATCCTAAACGTTTGTTAAACGGATAATTCGACCTGTAGTTTCTAGAAAACGTACATGCACGTCAAAAAGCATGAATGAACTCCTTATAGAGTTCGAGTAAAATACGTTTTACGCTGTCAAATGATTACGATTTGCTTAGACAATTGGCCCTCTAAGAATCAGCCTGATTACATTAGGGCGGTACGATGTCGTGTAGAAGAATAATTCTCTTATCTTAGACTGCATCGTCACTTACATCAGGTGAGATTACAGTTAAGGGCTAAATTATAGTGGATAAAAAAAAAACCCACGAACGACTTTTGGATTTCTTGAGGCAACATTTCAAAGCACAACTTCATAAGCGTTTTCTAGTTCGCTTATTGTGCGGTGCGCTGATTTTTAGATATCATGAATTTGTCTTATGTCAGTTACACTAGAACCTCAAATTAAAATCAGTTGACAACCCTACTAACAAGTGAGCGTTGACCGTAAAATTGAAAGACTCCCACGCCATAGAATACTCGGTATACCTACGAAGTTTAATAATTTTACTTTTATTGATAGCGAAACGCCACCACGGCGACAGGTATAGCGCGTTTAATAATATTATAATTAATATATGCGCCCTGTGATGACAGCTCCTAAGAAGGGTCTGTTCGCACAAGCGTTTGTCGACAACGACCTATGATATTTAAAACATTAGATACGTTCCCCGCGCTTTATTTTGACAAGAATATAAGAAGACACTTGCCGTCACTTGTCGAAATTTGCGGTCATTGCAGTTAACAACAGTGTAACTCAGAATCTATATTCATCTCTTTCTAATAACAGGTATAGCGTATGTTGACCTTTATGTTCTTTACCTTTCTCCGCGTACGTAATATTTACGCCGTTTTTTAGTGCAATGATGTTCGCGTATGCCGCATCTATTTCAAGTAATTTGTCGTCGACAACGACCTCAATTTATAGACGGGCCCTGTCAAACAAAGAATGTGGGCGTATTTTATTAACGCCATCTAGCCTGAAAAGCGGGACAGCGCTATGGCGGGGACAAGGACAGGCTTATACAGGTGTGGAGCGCGCTCCACAGATCGGACGCCCAATTTTTTTCTATGAAAGGGCCCATCATACACATATATATCGTTTGTCGAGCGTATGCGCTGCGCTATTCACTTTTAGATGATGAAAGTTTTAGTGTGGGTTTAGGTCTCAGATTAGGGTTATATGACATACTTTATATCCATAAAGTAAGTCACACTAATTTCGTGATATATTTACCCCTCCCCCCATCCTTTTCACAGTTGGTCACATTTGTGAGACCCCCCTCAGACGTCACGTCATATATCTTGCAATTTCATATCTAACTAGAAACATCTATAAAACTCGCCAACAAAACTATTTAACCTTACAGATACAGATAGAGTTGGAAATATTTTTAAGTTTTTAGTTAACTAATTTAGAAATGTGACGTCACGAAACTTAGGACCCCTCCCACCCCTTGCCACACAATGTCACACTTCGTCGACCCCCTCCCTCCCCCTTAACATGTGACGTCCTTTATGGATGATCCCTTAGGAACACCACTGTGCCCAGTGCCATGTATGAGCACCAGATGTCCGTGTGGAAAGTAGGTTGGTAAATTTTAAGGGAGTCCTGTATGGCTAGCATGCGCACTACGAGTAAAATTATGTCTACCCGTTATCTCTCTCTGTCTACTGAAGCTAACATGGTTACTTGTCTCGTTACGTCAAAAGTAGAGATAAAAGTAATATTTCTTATCTGTGGTATTTTACGTGTCGACTATTTTTTTCTTATAATATACCGCATTTTGTGCATGTAAGGGTAAATGAAAAATTTGCCGGCAACGACAACATCTCTCTCTCTCTCGTCGCGAGATAATCTTGTAGTGCGCATGCTAACTGCTAAGCACACAGGTTGGCTATTTCGGCACGGTATCTCATAACGATAAGGGGCTATACTGGCAACGCTTAAAGTCATTGTTGTTGACTTTCGTTTTTTAGAATAATTATAATCCTTATTTTAGGAACGTCAAGGTACGTGACATCAAATTGTCATTTTGAGTAATATTATGTATTGCTATTGTATGTATTGATGTAAGTGTTGGCAGTATAGCCCCTGATCAAAGGGCTCTTCAAGATTCAAGATTCATTAATTGCAAATTTGGGTTTTCATTAGGTCTTATGTAACATAGTTGTGTACATCCAAATACCTTAAATATACGGCATACAATTTTATAAAGTATGCCACTTGCCACTATACCCGTTATTCCTACCCTCATAATATAACCTAGCATAAATTCAGCCAATGCCAACGATTGGTATTGTAACAATGATTTATGCACTCTACATAATAGGGCCGGCTCTACAGTGTGGAATTTTGAATTGACAAATTCCCTTGCTAAAGGAGAGCTGGTAGGCCATTTCGGCACGGTATCCCTTGACGATAAGATCAAACATAAGTACCTAGAAGACCAATCTTATTGCAAACATCAGAAGGTACTTGATCTTAATAAGAATCTGTGCTTCAGTACGTAACCGCCATTAACCGCTCAATCACCAGCACCATAAAAGTATCTTCACCCATTGCGACATACCAGGTCCATGCATTTGTCACCAACCCCCCTCCTACACAATTATATCCCTTTACACCATACAAATAAGGTTCGAAACCGCTTAACGGAACGCGAGACGAGTTCACAAGATCAATTACACTGATCCCATTCGGCGATAAGTGTTAAATATGGGGCATTGAGCTGGAAACGACATGTCCCCCCGCCTCTCGAGGGAGCAGAGATAAACTTTTTTTTTCCACCTGAGTATAAGACCAGTTGGTCTAAAAAATAGACCAGAACAGTATTTAAAAAAATCTGTCTGGTTATGCACACATAACGCTAAAACTTCTGAACAGATTTTAATGATAATGCATACTTATAGCTAATTCTCCAGGATAACATAAGATATTTTGTATCTCGAAAAAATATAAGGGTTCTTTCGAAATAGGGGAAGTAAGTTCTTGACGATGTTAGTCTATCTCCATGTAACATGATGCTATATAATCTCAACCGCTTTGGACAATTATTCACCTGTCTGTCTGCTACACTTGCACGGACCATCTGTTCAACCGATTTTGACGTTTGGTAGGGAAATAGGTTGCAATCCGGGAAGGACACAGGTTTTTTATCCCGTAAAATGAAAGAGAGAACCAGAAAACCCGACGTTGCGAAGTCCCGTGCATTCTCTAGTAGAAGTTTAACTGTAGTCTATACAAATACATAAGTGAACACTCTAGAACATAATTAATAAATACTAGAATTTTAACTGTAGATTAAGTGCTAAAACTGTTAAAAACAATTCTAAACACTTTAGAACATCAGATCTAGATTAAAGAAGCTGGAGTGAGTCAACTATAAGGAATCCGTCGCGACTCAAAGAGAGGGAAATCTTCACGATTCGGACGAGAGCCATGTCTACTCCGAGACGTGTAACTGGTTGCTGGATTGTGTTTAATATGGGCCACTGAGTCACGCCTGCGCATGTTTTTTTTCTTCCAAATGATTTAATGTAATTAGTGGGGACAGTCTCATACATTAGTCTCTGACCTCAGGGGCTTGATTTTCGTGATTTCTTTTGGGGGTTCCGTACCAAAATGGTAAGGAGGAAATTTTCATTGACTTTTCTCATGACGTCCTCCCTGGCACCGCGGTGGTGACAGCTGGGGCCAAGGAATACATAAGCAATATTACTCTAAATGACAGTTTCATGTTACGTACATTGACGTTCGTAAATCTATATTATTATTATTCTCTATATAAAAATGAATCTCTATTTTCCTTGGTCACAGCATCACGCGTGAACGGCTGGACCAATTTCGCTAATTCTTTTTTTGTTGTGTTTGTTATTGTAAGGAGAAAATTCTTATGAAAGAAAATGTTTGAAAAATTGTACGGAAAAGTAAAAAAATTGGGTTAGTAAATGAGACATAAGACAGTAGATCTCTCTCGATCTTCAAATATGTATTGTGTATTGACAGTTTTTTTTCAGTTTCTTAATATATTATATACTAGAAAAAAAACCAGTTCCCACGGGACTCCATAAGACCTAAAATCCACGCGGACGAAGTCGCGGGCATCAGCTAGTGGATTATAATAATTCTAAAACACGAAAGTCAACAATAATGAAACAATAAAGCTTTATGCGTTGGCACTATAGCCCTTGTTAGTCTTTTAGCGCTGTTTAATCTTGTATTACAGTAGCGTTGTGTGTCTTAGTAGCCTACTACTAGTGGGATTCTATTCCCAGGGCTGGCCTGGTGGGAGGTTTCGGGGTTAGTTACCACCCTTCCGGCAAAGACGGTGCTACCAAGCGATAAAGCGATTAGGGATCTTCCTTTCCACGATAGAACCAATTTTATTTTATTAAGTTGTATAGATGTGACTACAATAAATCATAATACATATTATATTATTATAAAAGCCGAAACTATCTGTGTGTTTGTCTATACTATATCTGTTTGTCTATCTATCGGTTTGTAGGTCTGTCTGTCTGCTACGCTATAACCGCCCATCGTTTCAAACCGATTTTGACGTTTGGTATGGAGGTAGGTTGCATCCCGGGGAAGGACATATATGATACTTTTTATCCCAGAAAGGACGAATTCGTGGGCATGTTTCGTTATATTAATAGTTATAAATTGTCACTTACCTGTGCTACGGCTATGGCCTATACGTGTGTATAGCTCGTTAGATGCACAATGCATCAGCGCATGTCAGTTTTATGCCCCATTAATACGCGGATCAAATAAAATATAACGCCCATTAAAACCCGGCTATGGCGTAAAACCGTATTATTTGTTATGCGCAGTTATCAACTTGTTTATTTTTATAACATACGTACTAAGTACTTAGGTATCATCATCATGAATAATCTTTATTTTACTACACACTTTAAGGCTAATTTTGTGTGCCTTGTTTTGACTACTACTCTACTATCTACAGTTAGCAGTCGATGGTAGCAGACTAAACTGTTAGGGGTATGGCAGCTAAATTAAACCTATCCGCCTCCATGCATCGTCATCCTTACTGCTGAGGGCCGTGATCCTTGCCACGTAGTATCTTTTCTTTTACGATGTTACGCCATCATGGTCTGTCCGTGGCATTGCGCAGCGCAACGTAGACAGGAAATTAACCCTTTAGGTACTTATCAATTTCTACGCGGTATCGTACCGGAACGCTAGATCGCTTGGCGGCACGTCCTTATCGAATCGGTTATTTATTAGCCGAAGCTTCCCACCGGACCAGAGAAAATTCAGGATTCAGAAAATTCAGAATTCCCAAATTGACCCCGCGCAGGATCGAACCCGGGATCTGGCACTTATAAGACACCACCTTACCACTTTGGTATAGGGAGGTCGTCGCTTCCTCTCTCCTCATTTCTGATTTGATTAAGTTTGCTCGCCCTAATCTAGGTACCCCGATATCCTTCTATAGGTACCCTTTGTAAGTAGGTACATCATCACAATGGTAGCTAAAGAATTTCTTTCCCTTCCTTACTGGTATACTAAATCGATTTACTCTTACTCCGGAGTAACATTTTCTATTTCCTCCACCGGAAATGATCTCGCTTGTTACCTGTCTATATTTGCCTGCGCCTGGCGATGACGGGGAAAATATACAATATAGATTTTAATGAAAGAAAGATTTTTGTTTGATCGCTACATGGAGTTTGGATTGACAGAATGTTATTTAGAACTTTGAAAAATTTCACCTCCACCACCACCTCCACCTTGGCTGCATCACCACTTTCAAGCAGGTCTGATTGCAACCAAGCGCTAGCCAAAAAAAAAAGCCTTCGAGAACAACCCTGGCATGGTGTTGAGTGTTCCTTCACCGTAACAACGAGTGATATCTAATTGCTTAACACGCACATACTTAATTCTACAACATACTGGATTCTAACCTTGGACCCTCCAAATTGGAGGGTTTAACCACCAGGCTATCACCGAACTTCACATAGATATATAAATACTTTGTATAAAGACGAATAAAGCCTCCATTTAGGAAAAATAGCTTCCAATAAATCGTTAATATCGCCCCTCTGACGACCGTCCCTTTTCTCATCGCGTCGCAGAAACTTGGACAACAAATTAACTGTATTATAGCATTTATAGCCAGTTCCACAGTGTGGCACGCGAAAAATATCGCCCATTTGTTTATATGAGCAAAGTTCGTGCCGTACATTGCTGAAGGCTTCGACTCAATAAAAGTTATCGTGCACGATGTGGTGGCCCAAGGCGAAAGAGCGAGCGGGTTTTGGTTCATCGTCGTCTCAACCTATGGACGTCCACTGCTGGAGGTCTCCTGCATGGATTGCCCCAGAGCACGGTCTTGGGCCGCTTGTTTCCAGCGGCTCCCAGCTGCACGCTCGAGATCGTCCGTCCACCTAGTGGGGGGTCGTCCAACGCTGCGCTTCCCGGTGCGAGGCCGCCATTCAAGCACTTTGGGACCCCAACACCTATCGGATCAACGAACTATGTGCCCGCCCTTTGCCACTTGAGCTTAGCGATTCTTTGAGATATGTCGGTTACTCTGGTTCGCCGACGGATCTCCTCATTTCTGATTTGATCACGCATCGATCGCATTCAATTGCCATAGCTACGAGGCTTTGAATGATGTTCTCGTAAAGGCCGGTATAGCCAATGTGTTAGGTTAGGCATATTCGGCTTTACTGTCTCCTTCCGTATTTTAAATGAGTTGGCAGTCGTTCTTTAATAAATAAATAAATAAATAAATAAAATCTTTATTTGCAAAATTACAAATGTTCAAAAATTATAATTTGGCCTCTATCTCCCAAAAAAGTAAAAACTGTGTTATGGGACACTAAGTTCCCTAGTACATAGGCGCTGTTTTTGCAATTATTATTGGCTATGGGTAACAATAATTTTGATTATTATTAATTATAATAATTAATAGATCTAACCAATAAATAATCTGTGCCACTTACTAGCGTTTTTTCATGTCTATTCTTATAGTTTCAGAACTAACTCTAGATAATGCATGGGCATTGAGTTACCCAGTGCCAGCCATTTAAGTTAATGTCGTCGTCGCTTGCAGCTTGTACCGCAGGGGCTTCCTTCGCCTCGCGCCTTGAATAGCAACGCGTTGTAAATAAGCGATTCGCGTCGTTCGGTTTGTGTGTTCGTGACGACTTATTGCCGAGCGAGATTCCGCCGCGTGCTTGAGAGAGCACGGCGCTTGTCTTTTGTTTATAGCATTCCATTTATTTAATACTGCACCCATATTATCTTCGAGAAGTTAACACAAAGCCCCTCCCTACTGGCTTATAGTGATAAAAGTAAAACTATTTAGACACTTTAACTAAGGAAATCTCGTTCTACATTATACGTACACAATATTTATTTAATATTCACAAATCAGCATATCCATACTAATATTATAAATGCGAAAGTGTGTGTCTGTCTGTCTATCTATCTATCTGTCTGTCTGTCTGTCTGTCTGTCTGTCTGTCTGTCTGCTACGCTTTCACGGCCCATCTGTTCAACCGATTTCGATGAAACTCGGTATACTGGTAGGTTACATGATTACATCCCGGGGAAGGACATAGGCTACTTTTTATCCCGGAAAATTTGACGTGCAAGCATCTATATGACCTTAAACAGGTCCAAATATACCTACGCTTGACAGACGATTACGATTACGATTTCCTTACATAATCGGATTCGGGGGGCAGGTTTTTCACGAGGCTACTTTTTATCCCGGAAAAGGGGTTGTTTCATCTTGGGCCAGGTACTTGTACAGTATTCCAAAAAATAGTATAAAATCATAGAAAACAAAATAAAAAATGCTTTTTGGCAGTTTTACAGTGATTAAGAGGTACAAAAATAAAATGTTTAATTAGGTACATTTGTAGAATAGCAACTCTCGCAGCGCATCCATCCATCAATCTGACTGCTGTTGGATATTTTAAGGTTAATTCACATTTCCCAGGTAATTTTATGGCAAATGTCATCATGACACGTGTAATATACGTCAATGTCAAAATGGACGCATGTTGTTGCGCATTTATTTTGCAAAATAATTTCGCATTGTACCTCGTAAATTGAACTTTTTAGTAAGAAATAAAGAAAAAAAATGTTACTATTTTATGACCCCGAACATTTTGAAATACCGTACAAATACCTGGCCCAGGCTCCATATAAATTTGAAACAACCCCTTTGACGTGCAAGCATCTATATGACCTTAAACAGGTCCAAATATACCTACGCTTGACAGACGATTACGATTACGATTTCCTTACATAATCGGATTCGGGGGGCAGGTTTTTCACGTGTTATATTTTTCACTCATATCACAATTTCATCGTTATCCGCGGTAACAAGTTAACAACGTCCTATACGCCGCGCCGTGTAAAACGCGTCTCTTACGCGTTTCAGCTTTTGTTTGCCTTTTTTATACTTGAGGAAAAATAGAGTATAGATTTTCTTCCAGATTGCAGACAATTCTGAGCGATCGTCCTTCGACTGAACTTATGGCACGTTTACATTAGGTCGGACCGTCGGACTGCCGCCGTTTTCGGTCACCGACGAAAGTCAGTCTACAGTAATTCGGTTGGCCGCATTCGATCGCAGCCCGTTTGCGTTAAACCGACCTAACCGAAAAGTTCTTACGCCATATTCGGTCATGACTCATGGACGACTTATGGAAACTTGCTGCTGGCCGAATACCGAGTCCGACGCATTCGATTACGGATCTGCCCCAATTGTGTAAGGAAATCGTAATCGTTCGTATAATTCGATCTGTTTAAGGAGTTCACAGATGCTTGCATGTGAAAAAGCTTGTATGCACTCCTTAAACAGTTCGAGTAATACGTTTTAAACTGTCAAATGACGACTTGCTTATGCAATAGGGATGATGCCTATATCAAAAATAAATTATTTCTAACTGATTATTAAATAGAGGGTCTTCCAAAAGACCTAAAATTCATATCCTCGGTTAGTTTTAAGTTTGATAACCATTTTAAAATACCAGATTAAAGAAAAAAAAGTGCGTTGAAATTTTATGACGTCACAGCTGTGAATTTCATACAACTTCCATAGTAGAAGTGCGTTTTTAAGTTTGATAAAGAGTTGCTGATTTGTTTGAGTTGTCATCATCCCTATTGGGCCTGTGATGTAAACGCGCCATGAGCCTGAAAGATTTATGTTGTGTATTTTATGCATCGCACACAAAAGACATTGACATAAAATATTGCCCAATCCACTCTGTATTCAAATTGAAGGCTTCTCATAATAATACGAAAACCGTTGACAAATAAAAAAAAAACTAGTTATTGCGTATGATACTGTTTGCTTACATCAATAGTTTTTCTGTTGCCAAATAAAGCTGTTTTTATTCTTCTTATACTTCGAACATCAACATGAAAAATATTTATTTGATACAAGTTGATGCCCAAGATCTCCGTGGCGCAGTGTTGAGCGCTGTTGTCTTAACGTGCGGTGGTCCCGGGTTCGATCCCCGGCAGGGTCCGTTTGGGAATTTATAATTTCTGAATTTTCCCTGGTCTGGCCTGGTGGGAGGCTTCGGCCGTGGCTAGTTACCACCCTTCCGACATGTTATCCCGCTGCCATCTTACCATCAGGTGAGATTGCAGTGAAGGGCTAACTTGTAGTGAATTTAAAAAAAAACTTCGTCCGCATGGATTTAGATTTTAAAGTCTTGCACGGCTAGCATGCGCACAATGAGTAAAATTTTGTCGACCCATTTTCTCGCGTTATCTCTATTTGGCCGCCGTAACTAACATGGTTACCCATTATGACTTGTCTCGTTACGTCAAAAGTAGAGATAAAAGGAATATTTCTTAGTTCTGTGGTATTTTTCTCTACGATACTAGTTCTACTTCTATTAGTTTTAAGACAATATTTTGTACGAAAGAAAAAAAATTATCTACGAACCTTACTTACATGCCGACTATTTTTTCTCGTAATATGCTGGATTTTGTGCATGTTAGGGTAAACGAGAAATTAGCCGGCAACGACAACATCTCTCTCTCGTCGCGAAATACCTCGCTGTGCGCATGCTAAGCCTGCAGGGGAAACTCTGATTTTTCGGGATAAAATTAAGCGTAGAAAAAAAGTAGATGGGCTATGGGGAAACTCAAGTGAAGCACACAGGGCATTTATTGCTCAAAAAAGATGTATAAGGGCGATGACAGGAGCTTTCTACCTAGATTCATGTAGACCATTGTTCCAAAAATTACACATTCTCCCACTTCCTTCTATGTATATCTTCGATATTTGTGTATTTGTTAAGCAACATGAATATCTATTTAGTAAAGCACGCGATATTTACCCGAGAAATTCAAGAAACAGGGATCGATTAGTAACAACATATAAGGCCAATAATGCGGCATACCGAAAGTGTAGTTATGCCATGTGTATAAAAATATATAATAAACTGCCCCCAGGCTTACGTCAGCTAGCTTTACACAGCTTTAAGAAAGATCTTTTTCATCCCATGTATTCGAAAAGGACGACTTGGTTCGCCTTTATGTGCGCCCAAAGGTGGTGTTTTCTATAAGAAACTTTTAGCGGGCAGTAATGAGTTTTTAATCCTCTTTATACTCGTAAGTGCGCCGCAATTATCTTTGCCGCGCACTTATTGAATTTGGAACATCTTAGTGTTAAGCGCCAACGCAAATTGACGACCTCCGTGGCGCAGTGTTGAGCGCTGCTGTCTTAACGTGCGGAGGTCCAGGGTTCGATCCCCGGCAGGGTCAATTTAGGAATTTATAATTTCTGAATTTTAACTAACGAAAGGGCTATATGGATATACATATTTAAAAAAAAAAAAAAAAAAAATAATAATTATAATAACGGCGAAAGTTTGGATGGATGTGTGGATGTATGGTGGTATGGATGTGTGTTAATTACGCCCGAACGGCTGAACGGATCTGGATAAAATTTGGCACAGAGATAGATTTAAAAAAAAAAAAAGATTATAGTCTGGAAATAGCACATATGCTTTTTATCCCGGGAAATTAAAGAGTTCCCGCGGGAACCAAATTTTCTCATACAGGGTGATGAAAAGTAGAGTGTATCATTCGGGCGCAAATATATTTTTGGCTCGGGCGACGTACTTTGAATCCCTCGCTTCGTTCAGGATTCTACTAAAGAATCCCTCGCTACGCTCAGGATTCTACTCTAGAATCCCTCACTTCGTTCTGGATTCAAAAAAGCGCCCTCGCCGTAAAAATATTATTTTGCTCCCTTATAATACAATCTACTATTCTCGTGGTTGTTAAATAAATGTTTTTATTCAATAAATGACATGCTGACAGAGTAAAAAAAAAATCTATAATTTTAATATTGACATTGTGATTTAATTTGGACATTTTAATGCTTATTCAATTAAAATGGTTATATTCTACCTGGTTTATTGGAGTTGAAATGCCTGCTGTTTGCGTCTGTGTTTTGAGTTACCTATGTTTTTTTTTTTTTTTTTTTTTTTTTGTTTTTTTTTTTTTAAATTGTATTGTCATGTATGTGCTTAACGAATAATTCAATTTTAACTGACCTGTTTGTAAAGTTTAACAATTTGCATGCCAGAAATGGCTGATTACATTGGATCATAATACATATAATATAAGTATCACCCACTGTACCTGTATTCATGCAAATAAAGGATATTGTATTGTATTGTATTGTATTGTATAAAATCATATCTTACAGACGTAGTGCTTATCGGTGTTTTACAAAACGGTGTCATTTTAATAACATTAGGGCTTGCCGCTTTGAAGAATGCGAAGCGACTAGGTGGCAAACGTTCATTTAACCGTATATTACAATCTGGCATTTTGAACTGCCGGATTATAAAACGGGGCCGATTTTAAAAGGCGAATTCTATATCCGGCTGCGACAATCATATAAGTATGGGTATTATAACTAGTGTGAGATCTATAGAGCAAACTTTGACTTTACTTAAGACATGGTTAAAACGAGACAGATTTATGTTACTCACATAAGTCCATCTCGTTTTAACTCTGAGTAAAGTCTGAGCCAAGTCAAAGAACGCTCTATAGATCTCAGCATAGACCCGTATTAAAGTCGATATCGGCTAGGATCGGGTTCTCAAGTATTGGTCAATCTATGCTTCAGACTGGTTTTTACCATAGATTGACCGATACTTGAGCGTGTTCTTGACTGATGTCAGCTCATCAGCCATCAGCCATCCCAAGCGCAAGATCCACCTTCAAGTTTTTTTTTTCTATTGCTAGACTAGCTGATGCCCGCGACTTCATCCACGTGGATTGAGGTTTTTTGGTTCCCGCGGGTACCTACTCTTTAATTTTCCGGGATAAAAAGTACCTATCATATGTGTTATTCCAGACTATAATCTATCTCTGTGCCAAATTTCATCCAGATCCGTTCAGCCGTTCTGGCGTGATTGAGTAACAAACATCCATCCATGATCCATCCATACATACATTCATCCATTCATCCATCCATCAAACCTTTCGATAGACTTGCGCTTGACGACAATCATGCTTAGCGCAAAGCAATGATGAGGTCTAGGTTAGAACGCGCTTGCCTAGAAGATGCCTATTCACTCGTGCCTTGAAAGTACTTAACATACAACAACATACTTCCTACCATTCCTACCTTTACTTTACCTAGGCCTCCACCAATAATAGCCGATTGACGTCACAAACATGCGCGTACGTCATTACGAATAATACTCAAACACAATTAACCTTACGCGTCTGCCGTTTACCTCATTATTATGAATATCTTTCGTATGCGGCTCGCATGTTTTGGCTGGAGATGTTATCTGTAACCGACGGAGCGGCTTCGACCTCGTGTGCGTGAAAAAATATAAAAAAACTAGCTGATGCCCGCGACTTCGCTCGCGTGATTTAAGTTTTTTTGATTCCAGCGGGAATTTCTACAATAAGCTCCCAGAAGACATGTTGAAGATGTCTCTGAATAAGTTCAAAGTTAATGTAAAACGTAAACTCATTGGAAAATCCTATTACCATATGAAGGATTACTTAAATGACAAGGAAGCTTGACAATAATTTGCTCTAATGGCTCTGATAGTTCCTTAGTTAAGATGATTTGTGAGATGGTGATAATGAAAAAAATAAAAAACCCCAGCTGAGTTTGTTGTGGGCTCTTCTCAGACCTGGGCGCGTTTGGAACCCTCGTAGCTTTAGTTTTAAGATACCGTAACAGATTATCACCATCATATTTTTATGTAACTGGACGTCAATAAGTTTAATGTGTCTACCTAAATTGAATAAATATTTTTATCTACACTAATGTTATAACATTCTACTTATGTTTCCAATACTTGACTTATAATTACTACTGTTATAGCGCAGATAACAAAAGACTCAATTTAAGCAATTTCACATGATGGTATAATATCCACATCGATATCGTAAAATCTCATTATAACATCAATAAAACGCGACCAATTAACCTGGCGAGCCTTATGTCAAAATCCTCATACAAGTTGTATAAAATTTTGATATTAGGCTGGCTTTTGAAAACAGTTGGGTTATACGTGAAAACTTCGTCGAAACTACTAAACTTACATACACAAAACTCTTTGGTAAGATCTTGTGCCAATTAAATAAAAAACGAACAGCGCGCGCTCGCTCCTGATTGGCCCTGCGCGCGCAGCTGCGCTCTCATTGGTTAGATTTTAATTGCGGCAAGTTCACTGTGACAATACACGTACGCGATAAACTATTGTCAGCTTTTACTCTTGTTGTTTGATAAATTGCATTAGTGAAGATAAAGTAGTGTATGCAACTGCATATAACACGGGTATTAAAACACTCGTTACTATTATGAAACTCGCTGCGCTCGTTTCATAAACTCACACTCGTGTTTTAATACCCTTCATTATATGACAGTTGCATAAACTACTAATGACTTATGACTTATGAACTTCTTAATTTTCCGGGATTAAAAGTAGCCTATGTCACTCTCCATGTTCTCGTCTATATCCATGCCAAAAATCACGTCGATCCGTTGCTCCGTTGCGGCGTGATTGAAGGACAAACCAACAAACAAACACACTTTCGCATTTATAATATTACTTATGATGTTGTTTATCATGTCTGACAGTTACAGTAGTCACTTGGTACCATATAGCAGCTTATACTTAGTACGTCGGTAGGCTATTATCTACTAGAACTAGTTGATGCCCGCGACTTCGTCCGCGTGGATTAAGGTTTTTTGATTCCCGCGGGAACTCCTTAATTTTCCGGGATAAAAGTAGCCTATGTCCTTCCCCGGGATATAACCTACCTCTATACCAAATTTCAGCAAAATCGGTTGAAAAGATGGGCCGTAGGGGCCACAGAACATATAATAGAGGTTAGAAAGGCCCTAGTGCAAATTTTGTACGGAAACCGCTGTCGCCGTTTTGATCCCACCATTCTTCACTACTACTAATCTAAACGAATACACACGAGAGTTCCCATGTGTGCGTGAGGCAGAAAAAAGCGCTGCGATTGGCGAAGCTACGCACACTAGTGAAACTTTAAACTTGCGCATGTTGTCGTGTAAAACAGCAACATACGCTAGGGATTGACTAAAATATTTTTTATCGATGTTTATTTTTCGTACGGTCGACAGCATATCAATATTCATATTGTTAACTTAAGTTGGACTCTATGTCTGGATTTTACTATTTTATTTTAAACTAGCTGATGCCCGCGACTTCGTCCGCGTGGACTAAGTTTTTTCGATTGCCGCGGGAACTCATTAATTTTTCGCGATAAAAAGTATGTAGGTATGTATATTCTTTATAGCTGATGCCCGCGACTTCGTCCGCGTGGAATAAGTTTTTCAGTTAATTTTCCAGGATAAAAAGTATCCTATATTACTATCCCACGGTATAATCCCCCTATAATGGTGAAACACGTACTTCTTCATATTTTAACGAAAGCCCAAATGCTGTTTCATGGCTATAACTTGAGAAATTAAGGATTTTCATACAAACTCTCAAATTCCTATTTCACCCCTTCGGGAGTGGAATTTTGAAAAACTGTGAAACACATATGTTTTCATTTTCAACCCGCAAGTACCAAGTTTCATGGCTATAACTTGAGAAATTAAGGACTTTCATACAAACTTTCTACCCCTATTTCACCCCTTCGGGGGTAGAATTTCGGGATAAAAAGTATCCTATGTCCTACCTCGTAGTATGGGCTCAAATCGTGCCAAGTTTGAATTCATTCAGTAGTTTCGGCGTGATGCGCGGCCAAGATACAGACAGACAGACAGATAAAAATGAAAAAAATTACAGATTTGGCTTCAGTATCGAATAATGAGTGACCTGTAAAAAAAAATTTCAAAATATCTTCAATGTACAGAATTGGACCTGTTAGAGTTTTATTATAAGTATAGATTAAAAAATGTATGGAGACATAATGATATTTCTTTTGCTTATAACTACTGTTTCTTTATAAGAAATAAATAAAATAAAAAAACAACTATGGTTTACAAATGGTTTTTATTTGAATACATCAACAATATTTAAAACACACTATACAACAAAACCAACAAACACAAAATACTATAACAATATTTCAAACATTTATGATTAAAATCTAAATCTGTAACTATCATTAAAAGTTCATAATAATAAACTCAGAAACAAATAAACTATTTATCGATACGGTGGAAAAATGCTACTCAGCCCTATCGACAAGTTACTCTTATTGGGTAATACCAGGTAACAAGTGGAGTTGATCGTTCATACGCACTACGCTTTACATTGCCGCTCGCGTACATGACTCTGTTGGAGCGCGTTGTTCGCACCAGCGATGTACATACAAATTTGCGATCCAGTCACACTAGTGAAGGAAAACATAATGTCTTTAGTATTTTCAATTAAATCATTTAAAATCAAGGTTTAATGTACTTACCGATGAAAAGATATCTTGCCATTAGTCACATTGACATTTTGGCTTCTAGCTCTGCAGGTTATTACCGCGCAAGAAGGCATTATAAACACTTTTTTGCGCGTAAAACTTCCCAAGACAGTCCGCGGCCGACTGAGGTGTGTTTTTGGTACGTTTGAGCGTTCGCTCAATATAGTGGCGCGCGTGACCCGCCCACATCGCCTTTCTAACCTCTTATTATATGTTCTGTGGTAGGGGCCGATGGGAAAGCGTAGCAGACAGACAGACAGACAGACACACTTTCGCATTTATAATATTAGTACGGATATGGATTAGTATGGATGTTCTTTATCATTTCCGACAGCTATACTCCCACAAACTTACTCGTATCTGCTCCGGTGGCCAAAAATGGAACTTATTTTTATGCCTGTTTAGTTTTTATTTTATTTTTCATTTATACTAGCGACGCTGTCACCGGTCAGATAAGTTTGTCGAACTATACAGTAGGCACTATAATAGGCACCTGATAAGTACCTACGAGTATATTGCTAATTGTGATTTATGATAAAGCAACTTATAGTACGTCGGTACTATTAACTATTATGTATATCCGAGCTAATGCCCGTGACTTCGTCTGCGTTGTTTCCACTACAGCCCTTTAACGTCCCACTGCTGGGTACAGGCCTCCACTCCCATAGGAAAGAGGGAGTTAGAACTTAGACCCATCACGCTGATCCAGGGGGGTCCTTCCTCCGCGACACAGCCTATTTTTGTGTACCAAATTTCATCAAAATTAGTTGAAAAGATGGGCGTAAAAACGTAACAAACACATAAACATTCGCATTGTTAATTTTACTTAGTATTGTCAATGCGAATGTGTATTCGAAATTAGGTACAGAGATAGATTGCATCGCGGGGAAAGGACATAGGCAACTTTTTTATCTTGAAAATTTAAAGTTCCCGCGGGAATCAAAAAATCTAAATCCACGCGGACGAAGTCACGGGCATCATCTAGTAAAAAATAAATAATGTAAGTTGCCAATACTATCTAATTTATAAATTGGTTCATTACGCAGACTACTTGGAAATTATTATAATTGAGTAGACAGTTCATAAAAAATAATGTTAAAGTTTAAAAGTTCATGAACTTTTTGATTTTAAATACCCCTTATTAGACACTGATCAAAAGGGAATCGAATCGGGACCTTGGCCCCAATCATGTAAGAATTGTTCATCAAACGTTAAAGATTTTTGTCAAAGTAAAATAAAACCATAACTGCATTGAATTAGAGCTCAATTTCGTCTGCCCATTCTTATACGTTTAGGTATGTACGATACCCTAAACGTATAAGAATGGGCAGACGAAATTGAGCTCTAATCCAATGATGTCATTGTTTATTTTACTTTGACGAAAATCTTTAACGTTTGATGGACAATTCTTACGTAATAGGGGGGCTGGTGCTTGGTGACTAATTATACAGCTGTGCACTGAAAACATGCTCGTTGGTTGCAATAATATGTTAATAATTACAATTTATATTTTATAGTTCTAATCGCTTTAGCCATGACTTACATAAATTATCATCAAACTATGAAGGTTCTAGGGAATATGGGGCATGCGAATTACTACTATTAATTATTACTGTAAAATAAATGTTACTAACATACATACTTATTTGAAAGTGCAGACCACTACAGACCTATCTATACTACATAGATTTAGGATTGGTCTCCGCTGCGCATCCTAAATCTATACTGTACTAATATTAATGCGAAAGTCTGGCGGATGGGCGTTTGTTACTCAATCACGCCAGAACGGCTTAACGGATCTGGATGTAATTTGGCACAGACATAGATTATAGTCTGGAATAACACATAGGCTACTTTTCATCCCGTAAAATTAAAGAGTTCCCGCGGAATCCATAAACCTCAATCCACGAGGACGAAGTCGCAGGCATCAGGTATGATAAGTATTATTTGAAATTATTTCAATTAATAAAATACGTTGTGAGAAATATTCCGTAATTCTTTAGAACCCTTCTTTTAATTATCCAAAAGGCAGTTCTGAATTGCTTCAAAGACAATTCTGTTTCTTTTTCTCAATTATTCCAACTTTCCGTTGTTTTAAACCCTTTTCCTTATCTAACGGGTAAACTTGAAGAAATTCATGATATCGTCATTTCTGAATAACCAGAATACTCTCACTAATAGAACGTCCCTTTTTTATTGCCTTAAGGTGGTCCAAATTATGAGCAAGAGCGGTAATTTTTTAAGCGATCCTAGAAAGTTATATGTGAGACCTACACTTATTTGTCTGAGGTCCGATTTAATCAGGTAATTTAAGTTACGCTTGATTTCACTCTGGCACTGCCAAAGTAGTAGTAGTAGTGTTGGGTTGTCCCTACTTAAAGCTATTTAACGAAAGACTGAAACGGAGGAATAACAAGGAAACTTCCGTCAAATAATAAGAGCTCTGATCTTAAATCTGTGCTGTTGGTCATATTTTATCTATCTTTTGGGTGTACGAAGTGTCTGTCTTACCGCGCATTGGTCTGCCAGCTAAACCACAAATTTCGCTTCGTGCGCTAAATGGTAGAGTAAAATCATTATCATTAAATTGTCGCGAGTTGAATGCAGAGCAACTGTATGGTGACACATACATTTACTCTGCATTCAACTCGCGCGCGAACTGTTCAACATAATACATCGCCGCCACTGACATAACGTTAGTCTAACTCGAGAGGCTTGAAACCAAGTTACGAAATAGATCTTCTCGCGTCGCTTCCTCAACTTTGAGGATCGTGGCTCCCTCGAGATATTATAGCCTTCACGGTGTTACGCCATCTCTCCCTATTGGAGGCCGTGCGAAAGGCACTGCAGACCGGGGTGTCGACCGCTTCTTTTATCTGGTCAGACCAACGTCTCGGGCTTCGTCCGCGGGGTCTTTTCCCTTCGATCTTGCCAGTGATGATGAGCTTTTCAATGCTGTTTGAATTTTTCCTGGCAATGTGACCGAAGTAGTCGAGCATCCGCCGCAGACAGATGTTGGATAGCCGCATCTTTATTTTTAGTTTGTTTAGGATCGAGACATTGGTCTTGTGTTCTGTCCAAGAAATGTTGAGCATCCGTCTCCAGCACCACATTTCAAATGCATCAATCCGTTTTCGGTCGGCTGACTTAAGGGTCCACGTCTCGGCACCGTATAAGAATATGGAAAAGACAAGAGTACGGACTAGGTGCAGTTTTGTCCATTGCGATATGTTTTTGTCCTTCCATATTTTGGAGAGTTGAGACATGGCACTTTTCGCCATCCCGATGCGACGGCGGACTTCTTTTTCACAGCCACCTTTGTTGCTAATGTTTGAGCCCAGATAGACAAAATCATCAACAATTTCCAAGCCTGTGGCACCGTTGATTTCCAGCTTGCCCGATCGATCCACAACCATCACTTTGGTTTTCGACCTATTTATGGAAAGACCCAAGGAATTGCTAACCGTTTCTAGTTTCCTTAGAAGAGTCGTCATTTCGATCTCACTGCTGGCTATAAGAGTTGTATCATCAGCGTACCTCAGGTTTGTGAGCTTTACACCTCCGATACTGACTCCACCTTCCCATTCCGAAAGCACTTCTCTCATACACGAAATAGATACATATCTCAAATTTCGGCACTGACTGGTAAGTAAACTGTGGTCTAGCGGTCAAAGGCGTCCCGGGCGCGATTTCCAGAGGGACGCAGGTTCGAATCCTGATAGTTTAGAAACTTCCCTATCCACCACCACCACTACAGCCCATTAACGTACCACTACTGGACACAGGCCTCCACTCTCATAGGAGAGAGGGAATTAGAGCTTAGACCCACCACGCCAAAAAAAACAAAATAAGATACAGAAGCTTGCAAAATTGCTTGTAATATCCGCTCTCGCTCTCTTCTGTGACACAGACCCTATTATCTATAGTAATGGGATCCAAGTGTTGGGTTTAATTCCCAAGTTGGGACGGAGGCTCAGTTTTTACGAGATCCTCAAGGACTTTACGCGTGCTAAATTATGGAGTACGCTCAATGCGCGTCAGATTAAGGATTTTTATGTCTTTTGCCTGGAACTGCGGTTAATTTGGCGTACTTACTTACTTTTTTTTTGTTTGTTTTTTTTTTTTATAATATCAATTAAGATTTTAATTTATTTCTTTTTTTTTTTCAGGTGAGATAAAATTTATTGAAAACATTACAATAGAAATTAAAGCTAGCTAGCCTTACTTACTTAATTTTGTTATATGAAATTACTAGCTGATGCCCGCAACTTTGACCGCGTGGTTTAAGTTTTATTTGATTCCCGCGGGAACTCCTTAATTTTCCGGGATAAAAAGTAGCCTATGTCACTCTTCAGGTCCTCAACTATACCCATACCAAAAATCATGTCGATCCGTTGCTCCGTTGCGGCGTGATTGAAGGATAAACCAACAAACAAACACACTTTCGCATTTATAATATTACTATGATTTCACGCATACTCTGTCGTTACTGACGTCCAAATATTATCAGAGATTATTTTGATCTTGACTTCAGTTTTAGTTAGTAGGTCTATATTTTAAACTAGTATGGCGCGTGGTTGCGCGGCCCGCTGCAGCGGACCGCGTAGTGGACCGCGTGGTCCTTTGTCTACTTACTCGCTGTCCTACTATCCTGCCCCCCGATTATGTAAGAATGGCCGATCAAATCGTCAAAGTTCGGCGTCAAAGTAAAATAAACCACAACAGCATTAAATTAGAGCTCAATTTCGAAACCCGAAATTGAGCTCTAATTCAAAACTGTTATGGTTTATTTTACTTTGACGCCGAACTTTTACGATTTGATCGACAATTCTTACATAATCGGGCAGCTGGTTTACTGTCTACGTGTTCTGATCTGAACAACACACTGCTATGCTAGTGAGCACAGTGGAAGCGCCAGCACGCCAAGCGTCCGACGTAAAAGAAAATTTCATAAAGGAAAAACATAAAACAAAGACCACCAACCCCCCGCCCCTCCCTTTTTGTTTGAGCAGCCCCTAAGTAGGTACCTATCTTTAATACCCTGAGTGTGCTCCTCACCCATCATCCGAACCTTCGATCATCATCTCTCTCCATATTTTTTTCTTAGAACCATTCGTCAAAATGAGATTTCTTCCATAAAAACAAATCTTGAAAAGAAACCGTAGTCTTGCATAGTTCTACACTTGTAGCCTCTTCAATATTCGCCATACATTTTCTATGGAAAAATAAATTCCGCCATCTTGAATTCTTTTTCCTGTTCATCAAGTAGACCTTCATGTCCCGATCATCTTTTGCCAAGAAACCACTCTTCCATCTTTTATACTCTCCGTGATAGACACCGACGAAATTTGTATGGCGGCCATCTTAAATTCGCCATTTTGAAAATTTTTTCAGCTCACTTTCAATTGGATAAAGTTTCGAGTGACATTTGGTCGAGCACCCCCCACCTATCTTCAATACCCTTTTCTATGGAAAAATAAATTCCGCCATCTTGAATTTTTTTCCTGTTCATCAAGTAGACCCTCATGTCCTGATCATCTTTTGCCAAGAAACCACTCTTCCATCTTTTATACTCTCCGAGATAGACACCGTCGAAATTTGTATGGCGGCCATCTTAAATCCGCCATTTTGAATTTTTTTTCAGCTCACTGTCAATCGGATGAAGTTTCGAGTGACATTTGGTCGAGCACCCCCCACCTATCTCCGATACCCTGGCTGGTGCTCTTCATCCGTCTTCGAAATCCTCAATCATCAGCTCTCTCTGTATTTTTCCTCTTAATGAATTTTTGTCTTCTATACGAAACGATGAGTGAAAAAAAAAATGTTCATACAAAATTTTACAGGAGAGGTGATCAATCAGTGAATCAGCACGAGCAGCTATATATATATTAAAGACAGTCACTAAGTTAAATCACGCTGCAGTATACATCTTAGGGTTTTAATCTTCCATAATGAAACTGTGACCGGACGATTTCCGTACATTGTATAGAGTTTGAAATTTTTAAGTCTGTCAGTTTTGAAGTTAATATTAGTAAGATTTTTGACGACCTCCGTGGCGCAGTGTTGAGCGCTGTTGCCTTAATGTGCGGAGGTCCCGGGTTCGATTCCCGGCAGGGTTTGGAAATTTATAATTTCTGAATTTTTCCCCTGGTCTGGCCTGGTGGGAGGCTTCAGCCGTGGCTAGTTACCACCCTACCGGTAAAGGCGTGCGCCAAGCGATTTAGCGTTCCGGTACGATGCCGTGTAGAAACCGAGTAGGGGTATGGGTTTAATACCTATAACTGCCGTGCTCCTAACAGGTTAGCCCGCTACCATCTTAGACTGCATCATCATCCATCATCAGACTTCCCATCAGGTGAGATTGCAGTCAAGGGCTAACTTGTAGTGGATAAAAAAATGATTTTTTTTATAGTCTACGCGGACGAATTCGCGGACAAAAGCTAGACTAGAAAAAAATACACAGATGATTTGTGTTCAAACCCCCTACCTTTGACATCATTAACCATCCACCCTTTTACTCAAGTCGTTAATAAAATTACTGTTATAAGAACAGGGTATTAAGTTTCAAATTGAATTTCTGTTTAACAGCTAGAGGTCTGGAGAGCATTAATTGACCCAGTTTCACGAGCAATTGACAGCAATTAGAAATTAATTACTTAAAATTATAGTACCTTTCCCCAGCAGGCTGGGCCCTGACTAACGATTGGCTAGAATTTGACGTCTGACACTTATGGTCTATGGGGGAAAGGCTGGATCAATGATTGCTATTATTAATTACTATGCTATTATTACGCTACTTCGTCCGCGTCGATTAAGTTTTTTGATTCCCGCGGGAACTCCTTAATTTTTAGAGATAAAAAGTAGCCTATGTGTTATTCTCCATTATTCATTTGAGACTATATTCATAGTATAGAAATAGTCATATTTCATCCAGATCCGTTCAGCCGTTCTGTAATTGCAGATTGAGTAACAAACATCCATCGATCCATCCAAAATTTCGCATTTATAATTTAGCATTTTTTTTATCCACTATACAAGTTAGCCCTTGACTGCAATCTCACCTGATGATAAGTGACGATGCAGTCTAAGATGGTAGCGGGCTAACCTGTTAGGGGCTTGGCATAGATTAGTATAGATTTTTTCACGTCTTGTGATATATTTTATGAAATTTTTTATATTTTACTTACTTATTTTATTCTGCCCCAAAAAGAGCCACAAGAATTTAAAATTACCGATGTAGCGCCATCCATGAACATAATTGTACAGATTTGGCCAAAGGATTACCTACTTGTTTTAGGAACAAAATCGGTCCAAGCGTTTAGACTGTAGCGTCCTGCAAGGAACAAACAAACATTATAGACTGATGAACACATAACCCTGTGTGTTCCGCGGTCGGGTTAAAAGTGTGTTAATTTAATTTCTGTGTGATAAGTTGATAACTGATAATTGACTAATAGACTTTAAAAATAGGAGGTGGGATAGCAGCCAAGAGCTTAAAACTAAGTCATGGAAGTTTAATTACGAATGTAGTATTTTTAAATTAAATACCTTTTGTCTTCGTAACACCGAATTAGTCCCACAAGTTTACCCCCTTCCAAAAAGTGCTCAACGCGGCTAAAGAAGTTTTCACTTCAATAAAACGTGTCACCTTGTCCCCAGATGTAAACTACGACTATGTGGTGGACCAGCAGCCGATCGGCAAGCTGCTCTTCCGGCAGTTCTGCGAGCGGAACCGCCCCCAGTACCACAAATACAACAGCTTCCTAGATGCGGTAAGAGAATCTCCTACCTATACCAGCGCCCCTATTCTCTAACTCCACTACAGCCCAATAACGGCCTACTGCTGGGCGCAGGCCTCCACTCTCATAGGTGAGAGGGAATCAGAGCTTAGACCCACCACGCTGCTCCAATGCGGGTTGGCGGGCTTTAACGACTATTATCATGTTAGTGATAATAACCGGGACCGACGGCTTAACATGCTCTCCGAGGCACGGAGGTGAATCACCGCCAACTTCCTAACTCCGGGCTAGTACTGAGAATTTCTAGATGGAAAAACCCAATACTTAATTATGACCCGACCCGGGACTCGAACCGGGGACCTCGTCGGCCGCAGTCGAATATGCCAACTACTAGACCAACGTGGCAGTTAGTGAAAATGTTATTTTTATTTCATAGCAAACCTTCAATGAATAGAAAATATGTGTCAATGGCTTTCATTTTTTGGTAGCCACTGAGTTAGAGAATAGGACTGCAGTCCTATTGTGTATTATGTGCTTATACACAAAGTAAAAAGATTATTCACCTCACTAGCTCAATAATGGCGCCTTTGCTGCTTGAAACCAGTGAGCAAAAGTCGTTTTTGCTCACTCAGTGAGAAAAAGTACCTATTTTGAATTTAAAACCAGTATACTACATTACTACACCAAATACTACATTTGCTCACTGGTTTTGAAATAATTAATTAATGCATTTGCAATCACGTACACTCACACATTTACACGTATACAAATGTATACAGATACGACTTTAACACAACCGTGAGCCTCACGCACTCTTGCAAGAACTTACCTATACGATACAGCACCGTATTGGTAACTACCCTCGCTTCCATGATAGGATCACAGTCAAACGATAATTTGTCATCAAATAAATCAAAATTATTTCGGAGTTAGGCTTTCTCCACGAAATCCCCACATCTATCTCAATCATTCGTCCATTGCTCACATTTACATAATTCACCTAAGTGAAATTCATTATTCAAAAGGGATTCCTTTGATGTATTACTTACTGGATATTTTTATTGTAATTTTTGTCTGAAAGTTGCCTTGTTACTAGTATTTCAGTCAATTTGTATTTATTTCATTTCTCCAAAAAAGGGAAAATGTATTATAATAATTTAGCTATTCAGCGGGGTAACGCAGCCAGCGTTCTGGACACATTGCCTCATTGCAGCGGTGTATGGATGATTTTTTTAATTTTTAGCTTTTAATTTTAATTTATTTAAAAAAAAAAAAAATTTCAAAATAATTAACTTTATTTACATATATATTAAATTTGTAAATAATTGAACTACTTAATTTGTTTAAAACATCTGCCAGGGGCGCTGTTCCAAAAAATTTGAGTATAACCTTTCTCGATGTTATCACCCTTAAAAAAGGTAACCTCGAATGAACGCGTACCAAGTTGCGGGCATCATCTAGTAGATAATATAATATATTTGCATCGTTTTCGGAACAACAAATGTACAGAGTTTCGGCGGAAATCGGAATCCGATAAGGGAAAGCGGGTCAAACACAATTTCCAAGATTATATTGGGATCCTACCGAGAAACCGGCGAGAAAAGGACGAACATGTGACGTCTAAATAAAGCTCATCCATTTTATATAAAATCTTTAAAGTAAAAGGTGAAAAAATATGGCAAATAATCAAATAGTAATCAAAGAGAAGAGAAGTGTAAACAGTTTAGGATCAACACATACCCACAGAGTAGAGTGGAGCCAAGCGCACTAAATCAAGCAAATGAATCATGGAAATTGGTTCAAATGGAACAGAAAACCGAAAAATTGATAAAAAAATTTAAGATCGGTGTTCCTATTTTGTTGTGTTCTTGGACGTAGCGTTTTGCCACCGATAAGACCGGGTTTTTCCGGTATAACAAAGATGTTATATTATGTATACCTACCAATATTATAAATGCGAAAGTGTGTCTGCCTGTCTGTCTGCTACATTGTACATTAACTTATAGTTATCAAATATCAAGCTTAATATTCACCAATTATGTCAAAATTTTCTCATCATGACCAGAGGGATGCATCCCCTGGACTTACTTGGAGTTACTTTTGAGTTCCTACATTATTTTCAAGAACCTTAATCCACGCGGATGATGTTGCGGTGCATCATCTAGTTTTAAACTTAAATCTTAATATTCCTTAGTGCGGTAAACATTGGCAAATTACGTTATCAAACAACATAAACTCAATATTATTGGAAGAATAATAAGAACAAACTACTAATTATCAAAGTGCACACATTTAGTACAGTTAGGGATAACTTATACACACGGAGACGGAGTGGAGTGAAGGCGAGTCTTTTGACCCCGTTAGTAAGATTGCGACTGAGCTACGATAATCACCTCTGATTGGATATTGAACTGAAAACTCGCGATTGGCCAAAATCCATTAAATTTATGTCTTAAATACGGTTAAATGACCTAAGGTTTAAAGTTAGGCTTACAAACTAAATTATATCCTACAAATCTGTTAGGATAGTTTAATTGCCGGAACATTCTCAGTCTCTATTTAATTTTATTTCCGTTTGCGTTAAGTCAAATGATATAAAGCCTAGTTTGAGCTGTTATCAAGATAGACGCGCCATGGTTCCACTTTACTCTGCCAGTGAGCGTTGCACCTTATTCCTTCTCAATGTCAAACGTGTGGGTTGACTCGTGGAATTGATGTAGGGCTCGCAGTGGGGGAAAATGGAGAGGAATAGTTATTGTAAGAGCGAGCGAACGATTTGATCTACCCTTTTATACTTAACCAAGTACTAACTACTGAAATATACAAGGTTAATTCAAAAATACTAATCACCTCATTGGGGTAAGTTCTGCACGTAATAGTGAACAAATTTTGTTCTACGACTTTTCAAAGTTCTCTTTTTCATACAAAAAGAAGTACTTGTATTTAAATTGGCTGCTCTAAGATAGCATTACTCCACGCGACGCGCAGACAGCCACGGCGCTGCAAACTGGTATCGCTGGTTATCGCTTGATTACCGCCCCTGCTGACTACTAAAAACACTGAGTTGGAGAGTGTTTCTTGGACATTAAAAAAATAATAAAAAAAAAGTTTTAAAAAAGTTAGAGCAAGAAGTACAGTTCGCGCGTGAGTTGAATGCAGAGTAAATGTATGTGTCACCATACATTTGCTCTGCATTCAACTCGCGCGCGAACTATTTAAAAATATTTGGTGAATAGATATAATATTACTTTTTTGAAAAGAACAAAAGTTTTTCAGTATTATGTAGAGAAGTTGCCCATAACAGGTTATTCCTATTAGTATTTTTAAATTAACCTTGTATTGTTGGCGATAAACATGAAACGCCTCAATGCCACACGTGTGGGTTGAGCCCTTGAATCGATGCAGGACTGGGGGGGAAATGGAAAGGAATAGTTTGAGAGCAAGTGGACATTCCGAATATCCTCTGAGTTTATTTGTTACGCTTTCACGGCCCATCATTTCAATCGATTTTAATGAAACTTGGTTGAAACATAGGTTGTGTCCCCGGGAAGGAAATGGCTTATTACCTCGGCAAGATAAAGAGTTCCAGCGGGAATTAAAAAAATACTTCAACCACGCGGATGAAGTCGCGGGCATAAGCTACTCTTTTTATGTAACGGCGACTGCTTGTTCAAGTTCACCCTTAGGGGTGATGCCCCTAAGGTGAAGATATCACACGTATGGATTAACCTCATGTCTTCTTTCGAGACTTGTCTTCTGTACTTACTTCGAGACACAGACTCTATTAGATAAATTCATGCTTCGTCTGCTTTTATGGTTCTTGCTTCATATAAATGACAGACTCTATAATATTTAAGTACAATTTAATATCTTTAAAATTTTGCAACTGATTGTGATAAATGCTTTATTTGTTGTATGTCGACTTGGCCTATTTGACTGCTGCCATTTTTGATCACGGACGAATGTATACTGTAATTCGGTTCGACGCGTTCGGTCATAACTCATAACCGACTTCGGGAAACGCTTGTTGGGTATAAAGCGAAAACCGAATCCTATTCGACGACGCATTAGGTCATCGACCGAATATAAAAGCGCCATGAAGCAATAGTCCATCAGCTCTTGGTGTAGAAGGGGGACCCGATCCAATGATTTGAGCTAATGAACCGTGCCGACTTCCATTCATCTATGTAATGATTTTTTAAATACGAAGCTTCTGAGAATGTGTTTTATTATACTGATACATATTGGGATGTAATACCTAGTTATTTTGTAACATTGTTAAGCAAAAAGCGACGTCCTCCCTGGCTTCGTGGTGAGTACTGCAGTCTTACAACGGGAGCTTCCGGGTTCGACTTCGATTTGGCAGGGTCAATTTTGGAATTTATAATTTCTGTATTTTCTCAGGTCTGGTTTGGTGGCTGTGGCGTGCACAGGGCTTGAAGCTAGGGTAGGCATTAGTCAATCAGAATACCTATTGACTAACTGTTATAACGAAAATGAGCATTGACGTATTTCCATTTGGGTAAGCAAAGACGTGGCACCAAGAGAGCGTTCCGGTACGATGCCGTATAAATTCCGATTAGGGTTATGGGTTAAATAAATAAATATAACTGCCATACCCCTGACAAGTTAGCCCGCTACCATTAGACGACATCATCACCATCTCCGATCGTGCTGCAGTAGTTGGTTGAAAATTCATTTGACGATCCGAAGGCATTTCTCAAGAGTTTATTTGAATAAGACATTTTCTATTGTCCATGATACAAAGCTATTTAGATATGTCCCAAAATTCGTCCAGCGGCTTAGCGAATTAGGCTACGAAAAATTAATATACAAAGTAAACCCTGGGATTTCCACCTGTAATGGTAATGTTCGAGACTCTACATAGTAAAATTAGTTCTTGGATGGCTTCCAGGTGGAACGGTATGAGGTGGAAGTGGAAGAGACGCGCACTGCGCTCGCGACGGAGGTGTTTGGACAATACCTGAAGACTGAGGACGCGGAGGCCGTTACCGATTTCGTCTCCCCGGATGTAATAGACGACGCCAGCAAGCTGCTCGAAGGTAGGACACTATAGCGGAGAGTACACTAGCGAGGTAGATGTTGGACAATACCTGAAGACTGAGGACGCGGAGGCCGTTACCGATGTCGTCTCCGCGGATGTAGTGGACGACGCCAGCAAGCTGCTCGAAGGTAGGACACTATAGCGGAGAGTACACTAGCGAGGTAGACGTTGGACAATACCTGAAGACTGAGGACGCGGAGGCCGTTACCGATGTTGTCTCCGCGGATGTAGTGGACGACGCCAGCAAGCTGCTCGAAGGTAGGACACTATAGCGGAGAGTACACTAGCGAGGTAGATGTTGGACAATACCTGAAGACTGAGGACGCGGAGGCCGTTACCGATGTCGTCTCCGCGGATGTAGTGGACGACGCCAGCAAGCTGCTCGAAGGTAGGACACTATAGCGGAGAGTACACTAGCGAGGTAGATGTTGGACAATACCTGAAGACTGAGGACGCGGAGGCCGTTACCGATGTCGTCTCCGCGGATGTAGTGGACGACGCCAGCAAGCTGCTCGAAGGTAGGACACTATAGCGGAGAGTACACTAGCGAGGTAGACGTTGGACAATACCTGAAGACTGAGGACGCGGAGGCCGTTACCGATGTTGTCTCCGCGGATGTAGTGGACGACGCCAGCAAGCTGCTCGAAGGTAGGACACTATAGCGGAGAGTACACTAGCGAGGTAGATGTTGGACAATACCTGAAGACTGAGGACGCGGAGGCCGTTACCGATGTCGTCTCCGCGGATGTAGTGGACGACGCCAGCAAGCTGCTCGAAGGTAGGACACTATAGCGGAGAGTACACTAGCGAGGTAGATGTTGGACAATACCTGAAGACTGAGGACGCGGAGGCCGTTACCGATTTCGTCTCCCCGGATGTAGTAGACGACGCCAGCAAGTTGCTCGAAGGTAGGACACTATAGCGGAGAGTACACTAGCGAGGTAGATGTTGGACAATACCTGAAGACTGAGGACGCGGAGGCCGTTACCGATGTCGTCTCCGCGGATGTAGTGGACGACGCCAGCAAGCTGCTCGAAGGTAGGACACTATAGCGGAGAGTACACTAGCGAGGTAGATGTTGGACAATACCTGAAGACTGAGGACGCGGAGGCCGTTACCGATTTCGTCTCCCCGGATGTAGTAGACGACGCCAGCAAGTTGCTCGAAGGTAGGACACTATAGCGGAGAGTACACTAGCGAGGTAGATGTTGGACAATACCTGAAGACTGAGGACGCGGAGGCCGTTACCGATGTCGTCTCCGCGGATGTAGTGGACGACGCCAGCAAGCTGCTCGAAGGTAGGACACTATAGCGGAGAGTACACTAGCGAGGTAGATGTTGGACAATACCTGAAGACTGAGGACGCGGAGGCCGTTACCGATTTCGTCTCCCCGGATGTAGTAGACGACGCCAGCAAGTTGCTCGAAGGTAGGACACTATAGCGGAGAGTACACTAGCGAGGTAGATGTTGGACAATACCTGAAGACTGAGGACGCGGAGGCCGTTACCGATGTCGTCTCCGCGGATGTAGTGGACGACGCCAGCAAGCTGCTCGAAGGTAGGACACTATAGCGGAGAGTACACTAGCGAGGTAGATGTTGGACAATACCTGAAGACTGAGGACGCGGAGGCCGTTACCGATGTCGTCTCCGCGGATGTAGTGGACGACGCCAGCAAGCTGCTCGAAGGTAGGACACTATAGCGGAGAGTACACTAGCGAGGTAGATGTTGGACAATACCTGAAGACTGAGGACGCGGAGGCCGTTACCGATTTCGTCTCCCCGGATGTAGTAGACGACGCCAGCAAGTTGCTCGAAGGTAGGACACTATAGCGGAGAGTACACTAGCGAGGTAGATGTTGGACAATACCTGAAGACTGAGGACGCGGAGGCCGTTACCGATGTCGTCTCCGCGGATGTAGTGGACGACGCCAGCAAGCTGCTCGAAGGTAGGACACTATAGCGGAGAGTACACTAGCGAGGTAGATGTTGGACAATACCTGAAGACTGATGACGCGGAGGCCGTTACCGATGTCGTCTCCGCGGATGTAGTGGACGACGCCAGCAAGCTGCTCGAAGGTAGGACACTATAGCGGAGAGTACACTAGCGAGGTAGATGTTGGACAATACCTGAAGACTGAGGACGCGGAGGCCGTTACCGATGTCGTCTCCGCGGATGTAGTGGACGACGCCAGCAAGCTGCTTGAAGGTAAGACACTATAGCGGAGAGTACACTAGCGAGGTAGATGTTGGACAATACCTGAAGACTGAGGACGCGGAGGCCGTTACCGATGTCGTCTCCGCGGATGTAGTGGACGACGCCAGCAAGCTGCTCGAAGGTAGGACACTATAGCGGAGAGTACACTAGCGAGGTAGATGTTGGACAATACCTGAAGACTGAGGACGCGGAGGCCGTTACCGATGTCGTCTCCGCGGATGTAGTGGACGACGCCAGCAAGCTGCTCTAAGGTAGGACACTATACCGCGGAGAGAAAGAGAGAACGACGTGGGACGAAGACTTGGGCGGGGTGGGTGTTGGACAATACCTGAAAATTCATTTCGTCGAAGAAGGACGAGGCCATTTCGTCGAATTTACTTGCGTCACCATGGATTACTCGATCATGATGACGCAAGTTATGTATTTGAAGTTAGCGGTAATTCTTTGATTGAGAGACGCCAGGTCACGAAAGTACGTGTGGTAGGGAACCACATGGAATCTTGAAAATATTCAATTTTCCTAGCATATTTATTGAAGAGCTTTGCTGAAGAACTGAATTCAGTTCAGCTCCCCTATATGTATTCCAGTGAATCACTTAACTTGCACTCTCAACTGTGTCGTTTACCTTTCCAGCCGGCTCCAAGGACATATTCAGCGAGTGCATAAGATGCGTGAAGAGTTTCCTTGCGGGGATTCCGTTCGCGGAGTTCGAGCGATCGATGTACTTCCACCGGTATCTGCAGTGGAAGTGGCTGGAAGCGCAGCCGGTGACGCAGCACACCTTCCGCATGTATCGAGTGCTGGGGAAAGGCGGGTTTGGAGAAGTCTGCGCGTGTCAGGTGAGTGTTCTTCTTCATATCTTGGTCCAAGTTCTGGTGCAGATCAGTCAAGCCATGTACTTCCATTGGTGCCTTTAGTGGAAGTGGCTGGAAGCCAATGCCAATGACGGAGCATATTTTTCGCATGTACCGAGTGCTGGGCATAACCGGGTTTGGAGAAATCTGTGCATGTCAGGTAAGTAATCTATCTCAGCCGATCTCCATCAATGGCCGACTGAGACCCAGCAGCAGACCTGGATCAGTCGAGGTGATAGTTACGTGACTAGTATAAATGCCACTTTTTTGCCAATATTCATCAAATCCAAACCAATCTCGAAGGTTGGTTTTGGTTTGGCTTCAGGCTGATAGGCCTGGCGATTTGAATACGAAGTAATTCGCCTTTCTGGTAAGTCAGGCCATTATGGTGGTTATTTGGCAGTCTTAGCAATGTATGGATTTTTTATGTTCCAGGTCAGAGCAACAGGCAAAATGTACGCGTGCAAGAAGCTAGAGAAGAAAAGGATAAAGAAGCGCAAAGGCGAAGCGATGGTTCTGATCGAGAAGCAGATCCTTCAGCGAATTAACTCGCGATTCGTTGTCAACCTGGCCTATGCGTACGAGACCAAGGATGCCTTGTGTCTCGTGCTCACTATTATGAACGGTGAGTACCATAGACTATGGAGAGTAAACTCCCTACAGGGACTAAGATACCGCTAGACCCAGGTTCGAATTCTGTCGGTTCCGCAATTTTTGATATGTATTTAAGCATTGTTTACTTCCCTAAGGCCCGCTGGCGGAGAATACCAATTTTTCACAGCACAATATTAAACTCAGGGTTAAAATAGTATGCATAAATAGTGCGTCAACACTAATAATAAAAACGTAACTAAACTAATAAAAACTAGCTGATGCCCGTGACGTCGTCCGCGTGGATTGAAGTTTTTTGGTTCCCGCGGGACCTCTTTAATTTTCCGGCATTAAAATTAGCCTACGTGCTATTCCAGACTCTATCTTTCTCTCTCTAACAAACAAACATCCATCCATTCAAACTTTCGCATTTATAATATTAGTAGGTATAGATAGTACAGATTACAAAGTTACAATTAAGTACCTAACTCTTAAATTTGCACGTCAGCATTGTCGAAACATGTTTGACTCTCATCATAATTGGGTATTTGACTACTAGTGAAATAAATTATTTTTTAGTGATTATTAAATAAAGGATCTCCCAAAAGTCGTAATATCCACGTCCTTTGCTAGTTTTATTTTGAATAACCATTTTAAACTATTAATTAAAGTAAAAAAATTGCGTCTAACTTTGATGACGTCACAATTTAAAATTTCATACAAAATTCATATTAGACATGGAATTAGGAATTACGACTACGTCTAATGGAAGTGGGACTAAAATAAAAAATAAGAATACTATATTTTTTATCCATTTTCTGTTTATTATCATCACGTATGTGTGAGTGAAACAAAACATCGCTGTTTGTGTCTATTCGATTAGCAACTGGTCACTATTTGTCAAATAACTTTTATCTTCTATTACTGTCAAATTCAAAATAACATATTCTTGTACAAATAATACGGGTCGTTCTGTACACATAATTTTGTCGCTTAGTATTTGTTTGTTTACATTGGAGGCAACAGAAAAGTTTTTTAAGAATTTCTTTATTTAAAGTAAATTCGTAAGGTGCATAAAGCTCTACAGTCAAAGCCAAGTGTCCACAAAAAATGTCTTGTCTTGTCTTTGTAAATGAAATAGTCTTCCTATTTCTATGATATTAGAGCACGCGTTTTGACGTTTGAAAAAAAGTTGCTGATTTGACCTGTGATATTTAAAACATTAGATACGTTCCCCGCGCTTTATTTTGGCAAGAATTTAAGAAGGCACTTGCCCTCACTTGCGTACATTGCAGTTAACAACAGTGTAACTCAGAATCTATATTCATCTGTTTCTAACAACAGGTATAGCGTATGTTAACCTTTATGTTCTTTCCCTTTCTCCGCGTACGTAATATTTACGTCGTTTTTTAGTGCAATGATGTTCGGGTATGCCGCGTCTATTTGTAATAAGTCGTTGGATTTGACTAGTTGTCTAATACCCAATTGTACAATGTTTCAAGCAAATAAACGATTGATTGATTGATAAAAAAAGTACTATATTATAAAAAAATCGTGTGCTTGGTGTTCGCAGGTGGTGATCTCAAGTTCCACATCTACAATATGTGCGGAGCTGACACGGGTCTCGGGCTGGAGCGCTCGCGGTTCTACGGGGCGCAGGTGGCGTGCGGCCTCGAGCATTTGCACAAAATGGGCATCGTATACAGGTGACAACACTTATTTATTTATTTATTGCCTTTAAAAAATGAATAAGCTTATACAAACTTATCTGACCAGTATGGCTAGCATGCGCACTACGAGTAAAATTATATCTACCTGTTATCTCTATCTGTCTACCGAAGCTAACATGGTTACTTGTGTTGTTATGTCAAAAGTATAGATAAAAGTAATATTTATTATCTGTGGTATTTTTCTCTTTACATACCTTACATGTCCTCCTTATGTGTCATGTTACCTTTACATGTCGACTATTTTTTTCTTGTCATATACCGCATTTTCTGCATGTTAGGTTAAATGAAAAATTTGCAGGCAACGACAACATCTCTCTCTCTCTCGTCGCGAGATAATCTCGTTGTGCGCATGCTAAGCACACAGGTGACAGCGTCGCTAGTTTTTGTTTTTATTGTATTAAAAAAAAATTAAGGCAGGCATAAAAATTTGTTATAATTTTGGCCGCTGGGTCAGATAAGTTTGACGGACTATACACCACAATTTTATAGACCAAGGCTGTGTTCCGAAATACACTGCGAGCACTGTAAGGTGTGACGTCACTTTAGTACACTGCGAAGCCGTTCCTTTATAGTTAGGTATACTGGGTACTGCTTAAAACGGAACGCTGTCAGCACTGAGACAAACACTGAGAGCACATTACCTCGAAAACGCCAGTGCTCACAGTACAAAGATGGCGTCGATTAATGACGTCATATATTTCCCTAGGATACTGCAGCAGTTTACTGTCAGTTATAACGGAACGAATTTCCCCACAGTAAGAGCACTGAACAGTGCTCGCAGTCTATAACGGAACACAGCCCTAAGCACTACAATAAAACACAGGCTGGCGTTTGAAATTTGCAGCCCAAATAAACCATAGGTAATCTGCGATAATTCTAAACTATAAGAATATATGATATTATAACTTAGATGTATAACTAATAGGGACCTTTAAGTTTTATCCACCATCCAACACCACCACTACAGCCCATTAACGTCCCACTGCTGGGCACAGGCCTCCATTCTCATAGGAGAGAGGGAATTAGAGCTTAGTTGGCGGTCATGTTGCTTCATTGCGGTTTAACGACAATTATCATGTTAGTGATAATAACCGGGACCGACGGCTTAACGTGCTCTCCGAGGCACGGGGGTGAAACACCGCCAACTTCCTAACTCCGGGCTAGTACTGAGAATTTCTAGTCAAAAATATCCAACACTTAATTATGACCCGACCCAGGACTCGAACCCGGGACCTCGTCGGCCGCAGTCGAATCTAGTAACCACTAGAGACTAGACCAACGAGGCACATGTACATAATATAATAATTATTACAATGAAATGAAGCCTGTATTGCAATGGGTTACATTTTAATAAGTACTTTGAAATTAATAATACTATTAAATAATTATAAATAATGTCAACATAATTAGTTTGATAACTACATAATAATATTACTTTTTAAAATTACTTAAATAAAAGTTACTTGTTAAAATTTAATTCACAATAAGATATAACAATTTCTATCAGGTAACCGTAGGTAAAATTAAAATAAGTGAATATATTTTAAGCAACCAGAAGTGGGTACTCCAATAATATATTTAAATTAGGTGTCAAAAATACTGACAAATAAAATTTTAATTTCAATATTATTATTCTTTGAGCATAGTTCACAATCTACGCACCTATTTTAAGCATTTTGAGACAGTTTATATCTAGTTTTTTTTTTAATGCTTTCCAGGGATTGCAAGCCAGAAAACATTCTGTTAGATGACGCGGGCCACGTCCGGATATCGGACCTGGGTCTCGCAGTGGACGTGCCGGAGGGAGGAAGCGTGCGCGGCAGAGTTGGCACCGTCGGCTATATGGCACCTGAGGTTAGTAACAACAACCACCACGCACCAGTAATCCATACTTATCTATTAGAAATCAGCCAAGAAACGGATTTAAGAAAACGGGGGTTGAAAGTTTGCATGAAAGTTCTATATTTTTGAAGTAAGAGACATGTAAATTGGTATTTAAGTTAATATTATAAACTAGATGATTCCCGCGACTTCGTCCGCGTGAATTAAGGTTTTGAATTTATAATAAAAAGGATAAAAGTATCCTATGTAGTATTCCTTTCGCATTTGTATCCCGGGATACAATCTATCCCTGTACCAAATTTCATCAAAATCGGTTGAATGGATGGGCCGCGAAAGCGTAGCAGACAGACAGACAGACACACTTTTACATTTATAATATTAGTATGGATGAAAGATTTTATTAAATTAGTAGGTATTTCATTATTCTTTCTATAATCTTTCGGAAAAAAAAAGTTTAATTCAACAAGGTTCCATTTTGTTTACAGGTGATAGACAACGAGCGGTACACGTACAGTCCAGACTGGTTTTCGTTCGGCTGCCTCGTGTATGAAATGATCGAGGGTCGAGCGCCCTTCCGAGCGAGGAAAGAGAAGGTCAAGCGGGAAGAGGTCGACCGCAGGGTCAAGGTGAGGCTTTGTCCGGTTCGAAGGACCAAACTTACTAGGAGTTTGGTGATGCGTTTAGAGTTATAACAGGAAGTCTATCTGACCAGAATTTACTATTAAGGGCTGTTTTTTCAATCGTCAGATAAAGTTTATCGGAGGAATAAATTTGACGTTTTGACAGGTTTTGTATTGAAAATCTGCCAAAACGTCAAATTTATTCCTTCGATAAAATTTATCTGACGATTGAAAAATTAGCCCTTAATAGCAAGATATAATTAAAAAATAAACATTAAGCTATTTAAACTTGTGTAAGCAGTGCTTTTATGTCTGTAGGTATACGCACGCCACTGTTTACAGTATAGTTTCATAGATATAGGGTGGGCAGTTCTTTCATGCCCTTATGGCTTAGATAAAATCCAGACTGGTTTTCGTTCGGCTGCCTCGTGTATGAAATGATCGAGGGCCGAGCGCCCTTCCGAGCACGGTAAGAGAAGGTCTAGCGGGAAGAGGTCGACCGCAGGGTCAAGGTGAGGCTTTGTCTGATTCGAAGGACCAAACTTTTAGTATAAAGTAAGAATAGTAAAGTCAATGACCTCTATCTGTCAACTGCAACTTGAAAATTGCACTATGACACGCCACTGCTCTCAGTATAGTACCATACTTATAGGCTTTGTCCAACCCACGCGGTCGAAGTCGCGGGCATCAGCTAGTTGGTTTATAAGAGGCTATGATTGGAACTAGCTATGGACTATTGACGTTTATCCGGCTCGAAGGACCATTTAATTGACTTGAAAATAATTCATGTTTACAGTAATAGTATATTGTGTGCTTAGGGATGAAATAAGACTATTTCAGACGAGGGTGAGCGAGGGCTGGCATCACCCGAAATCTGAAATCGTGTGTAATCCCGTGGCGCACACATTATTTTTCATATAATCTGCATTAAAAGTGCGAGTTTAATAAAATTGTATTTCTTATTTATTTTAGTTGCTAGGTTGTTGTTTACAAATATTATATCTGTCAGTTTAGTTTATGGGTAAAACATTGACTTACCAATACATTAGACGCACCATCGAAACGCAAAAAACGGCACGGTCAAATTGTGCACAAATAGGTATTCTGAACAATTTTCGCCTCAGTCGCGCATGAGTACACTAGGCGACAAAATGTCGTATGTGTCGAATTATAATTACAAAATTGAACCCTAAATATAAAGCTATATGGTTGGTTTTTGTGAACCGTTTGGTGTCTCATTCTATATTATCTATAGCTGTGTTTGTATAAGCGATTGTGGACGCTTTTTGAGTATTAATTTGTAGGTAATGTTGTATCCTTAGTTGGTAAATCGATGGAGTAAAATGACAATTAAAAAGGTTTGAAATAAACAAAAGATACTCTGACAGGATTGAAAGGAGGGAGGAATTGCTGGTTTTCTACCCGCTGAATGACGTATTCGTCTGAAATTGACTAGTTTCAGGCGGCTCAACAGGTATTGATACTCGCATTTCCAATGCAGGTTATATGAAAATATATTTGTACTACCCACAGCACGAGCAAGAGAAGTACTCGAGCAAGTTCAGCGAGTGCGCGCGCGCGCTGTGCTGTGCGCTGCTCGCCAAGTCGGTGTCGGGTCGGCTGGGCGCGGGCGGCGCGGGGCGGCGCGGCGCGGCGCACGTCAAGGCGCACCGGTTCTTCGCGCGCCTCAACTGGGCGCGGCTCGAGGCCGGCATGGTCGCCGCGCCCTTCGTGCCCGACGTGAGTTGCGGACTTTTTTTTAAATAAAAAAAAGTGTATGTGTGCAATTACCCTACAAGTATCCTACAAGATAATGAGATAAATGTAACTTGTATTCTATCTCATTCTCTCGCAGGCTACATTCTATTATGAATATGTTTGTCTCTTTTTTGGTGTCGCTTTTTCGTTTCATCGAATTTTCAAATCACAACGATTCTTAAGAAGTTTCACTTCAAAAATATAATCAAAAAAAGAAAAACATACCGACATAGCCTGAGTCCGTCTTAAATAATTCTTTAAAAAAATTAAAATTGGTTCAGTTGTGGAGGAGGAAACAAGAGAATACGAGAGTAAGAATTCGACTGTTTTTCATAGGTAAAATCGGTCCAAGCTGCAGTTGTCCCGTCCCTATAAGGTGTTATGGGACTCTATTCGAGCAGCAGCGCGACGGCAATATAAATGTTAAATACATATTCTCAGTTTCCCATTGATGGCCATTCCTTTTAAAGCAGTTATAATTAACTAGATGATTCCCGCGACTTCGTCCGCGTGGATTAAGTTTTTTGATTCCCGCGGGAACTCCTTGATTTTCCGTGATAAAATGTACCCTATGTCCTTCCCCGGGATACAACCTATTCCTGTACCAAATTTCATGAAAATCGGTTGAACGGTTGGGCCATGAAAGCGTAGCAGCAGACACACTTTCGCATTTATTGTACGACTGCCTGAAAAAAGGAGTATATTGTTTTCAGGGTTCATGTATGTATGTGAGTTTGTATATTCCACCATAACTTCTATACGCCTGAACGGATTTTGATAAATGAGGTATCGTTAGAATCCTTAGCTTATTCCAGGTGACATAGGCTAGTAAAATTTTAAAAAAAAATTGATAGGGTGACCATGGTCCCGCATCAAAGACTAAAGTTCAATTATTTTTTTCCAAAATGAGATTGTCATCATCAAGAAAATGATGAGTAGATTCCAAAAATATATAAGACTATATTTCAATATCCAGTGATTCCCAAAAAAATGTCATTTAACTAGTATGGCAGTCGTATTTTTTAATTCTGAGTTATATTCACTTGTAATATTAGTATGAATATGGATAATTCAATCTTTTTCATTTTCATTTTTCGATTTTTTTTCACTGATTTATTTATTGAATCGAAGCAGGCGTTACTTTGCGGAAGTCGCATGCTATTGGTGAAGGACACGCACTGTACCACATAGATTTGTCTACTGTCGCGGATTATAGCGAATTAAACTGCTCGTTCATTCACTGATTTATTTGTTTTTATCTATATTTCGATTCCATTGCGTTAAATAAGACATTTACAACACAAAACTTCTCCATTCCAGCCGCACGCAGTATACGCTAAGGACGTGCTGGACATAGAGCAGTTCTCAACGGTGAAGGGCGTTAACCTGGACGCGGGAGATGACACCTTCTATGGCAAGTTCAGCACCGGCTCTGTCAGCATCCCCTGGCAGCGGGAGATGATCGAGACTGGTTGCTATGCTGAGCTGAATTACTTCGCCCCGGGTACGTTCTATCGATAAGCTTGCTATACTGGCTAGAATAATTAATCTTACTTATATTAAAAATGCGAAACTTTGGATGGATGGATGTTTGTTACTCAATAACGCCAGAACGGCTGAATGGATCTGGATTTAATCTGGTACATAGATAGGTTATAGTCTGGAATAACACATATAGGCTACTTTTTTTGCTGGAAAATTAAACACCATAAAAAATATTTATGAAAAAAAATTAAAATACTAATTGTTTAAAGAAAATATTTTTGTATAGGAAAAATGGCTTTTTGTTATTTTAAAAAAAACTTATTGATGACTCATTGCACCTCTACTCGTATTTTAATTTTCAAACAACGCAGAAAAAAACAAAAAAAAAAAAAAAAAAAAAAAGTTACAAAAATATTCCCGCATTAGTGTGACAACAACAGCCCGCCAACCCGCATTAGAGCAGCGTGGTGGGTCTAAGCTAGAGCTAGAGCTTCCCACTCTCGTATGAGAGTGGAGGCCTGTGCCCAGCAGTGGGACGTTAATGGGCTGGGTAGTGTGACAACAAAATATTATTGCACAGTTTCAGCATGTCGGTTTAAGTTTAGAAATAGTACCGCAACTATATGCGGTAATATTTTTATTGCACCATACATGCGGTAATGGTCTCTTTTTTTGTCTTTGTCCACGTCTTTGGCCACGTTTAGAAATCTGGTGTTACATGTTTTATTACTTTTATAACCAAAAGGGTTTGTGGAGTTGCCATTGCATAAATTTAAAGACTTGTCTTAAACAGCATCTGTTAAGTCGAGGTTATTGCACTATTGATGATTTTCTCGATGACAAAGTTGCATGAAAGCAACCGGCTATGCATCCAGCAACCCACAAGTCATTGATGTAATACGTGTAAATGTTACGTAACGTATGCATCAAATAAATATTATAAATGCGAAAGTTTAGATGGATGTATGGATGTATGGATGTATGGATGTTTGTTACTCAATCACGCTTCAACGGCTGAACGGATCTGGATGAAATTTGGCACAGAGATAGATTATAGTCTGGAATAGCACATAGGCTACTTTTTATCCCGGAAAATTAAAGAGTTCCCGCGGGAACCGAAAAACCTCAATCCACGCGGATGAAGTCACGGGCATCAGCTAGTTGTATAATATTTACAAAGTGTAACATTTATCCGTTTATGAAAAGAGCAACTGCTAAGTTTCTTCCCGGCTCTTCTCAATAAAATCATCTTTCCGAACCGGTGGTAGATTCTTACGACTTATCATAAGTGGCACAAGTTGTCCCACGCTAAATAAATGATTTCATTTTCATTTTGGTTTCAGATGAAGACGGCAGAGAGAGTCGGACGGCAGATCTCCAGCTGGTGCCCACCAATGAGGTGCAGGAAGAGGAGACTGGTTGCTTCATGTTCGCGAGACGGGTGAGACTACATTCACTCATCATCACCACTATCATATCTAATTCAAATGTTTTTAAGTGTGTTGAATTGTCCAGTGAATCTACCGCTAGTTAAGAATGTCATTCCTACTGTAGCGGTTCTCACAGTGTGAACTAGATGGCGCTAATTGTATCGACACCACAGAATAAAGATACTCGACTGAAAACTCATAAGTTACATACAAATCCTAAATCACGCTATCGAAGTTTTCTGAGAATAGCGCTATATATAGACCGTTCCAACTTACAACGGTTGGGACCAGAAAGGTCCCCGGGCACAACACCAGCCTGGAGGAAGATCTTCCTATTGGTGCGGACGAGTACATGTCACTCACTCGTCCCACAGTGGTGACCCCGACGTGATGAACACGCAACCTTCGCTCGCCCAGAAGAACCGCACTACCGAGAAGTAGGTCTTCTCGGTAGTGCGGTTCAAGAAACTTGGCTGTTGTGTTTTTATTAAAAAGTTTAACAATAAATTCAAATAAACTTTATAAAAAAACTAATTCATTATCTATAAATTACCTATACAAAAACAAAACATGCATGGTATTCAATAGAAGAAGGCGTTACTTTGCGGAAGTCCATGATAATGAATGAACTAGAAGTTTAATTCGCTATAATCCGCCACAGTAGACAAATCTATGTGGTACAGTGGGCGTCTTGCACTTGCAGCTTGCGATATTCACCACCCAGTAAGCCAGCAATTCGCACCAGCACAGCACCACACCACATAAATCTTTCAAATTATTCTCAACATAAGTTTCACTCCAACACCGGAGCATCTTCTGGAGATGTTGACTCGACAATGCACGATTACGGTGTCGGAGTGAAACGTACGTTGATTACGTACGATTATAGTGAATTAAACTTCTAGTTCATTCATTACATGCATGTTAGTAAGATAATATTATAAATGTTCGCAGGTGCTCTGCCCCCAGAAGAAGGTCCCCCCGCGGCTCCGGCCCGTCCACGTGCCGGACCACCTACTGCGGCCCTCCTCCCCCGCGCCGCCCGCGCCCGCGCACCCGCCCCCCGCGCCGCCCGACCCCGCGCCCGCGCCCGCCAGCTGACCACGCTCGCCCCGCGAACACGCGCACACCACTAGCGACGACTGAGGTTGGTAAGGCTAAGGAGGTTGCGAGATTGTTGCGAGATTTTGGTCGTATTCCTATGATACATAGCGTTGAATTTTGTAAAACGCACGTATTCGACAAATTATGACACAAAAACCCGTTCCCGTTTGGTTACTTCCCCCGCGCCCCCGCGCCTGCCAGCTGATCAAACTCGCCCCGCGAACAAGCGCACGCCACTAGCGACGGCTGAGGTTGGTAAGGCTATGGAGGTTTTGCGAGATTTGGATCGTATTCCTATGATACATAGCGTTGAATTTTGTAAAACGCACGTATCCGACACATTATGACACAAAAACCCGTTCCCGTTTGGTTACTTCCCCCGCGCCCCCGCGCCTGCCAGCTGATCAAACTCGCCCCGCGAACAAGCGCACGCCACTAGCGACGGCTGAGGTTGGTAAGGCTATGGAGGTTTTGCGAGATTTGGATCGTATTCCTATGATACATAGCGTTGAATTTTGTAAAACGCACGTATCCGACACATTATGACACAAAAACCCGTTCCCGTTTGGTTACTTCCCCCGCGCCCCCGCGCCTGCCAGCTGATCAAACTCGCCCCGCGAACAAGCGCACGCCACTAGCGACGGCTGAGGTTGGTAAGGCTATGGAGGTTTTGCGAGATTTGGATCGTATTCCTATGATACATAGCGTTGAATTTTGTAAAACGCACGTATCCGACACATTATGACACAAAAACCCGTTCCCGTTTGGTTACTTCCCCCGCGCCCCCGCGCCTGCCAGCTGATCAAACTCGCCCCGCGAACAAGCGCACACCACTAGCGACCGCTGAGGTTGGTAAGGCTATGGAGGTTTTGCGAGATTTGGATCGTATTCCTATGATACATAGCGTTGAATTTTGTAAAACGCACGTATTCGACAAATTATGACGTAAAAACCATGCTGTCCCCGTTTAGTTACCGGATTATTTGTTGTGTTCCTCCCCCCGCGCTATTACCCCCTCACCTGGGTCCTCTAACCGGCCTTTCATACTCCGCCCATACACCCCTGCCTAGTATAAATTATACATTGAATTGACAACATTTCCGAGCTCGCTAATAATTAATGATTAAACGAACTTACCTGTAAGTGAAGTTCGATCATAATTATACGAGCATTCGTCCGAAGAGATTAGCATGATATACTTGTAGTACCGTGTACGTACGGCCACTTTCACACGTTAGTTGAGGTAGCTGAAAAATAAACACAAACGCTCCCTCTTACCGGCCGATAGCAGGCCGCTATATATAGGCCCCACTCCTGCACAACTAGTCATTTAGTTCGGAGCTTGACCTTTTTTTTTTTTTTACACTTTCATAAACACATATATATATTACAAATTTAACCTTGAATTTGAAATTTGACCTTTTCATGACACTGGGGTAACCCGTGGGAGGGTGGGATGCTAATCTCTTCGGACGAATGCTCGTATAATTATGATCGAACTTCACTTACAGGTAAGTTCGTTTAATCATTAATTACACTTCGCATTCGTCCTCCGAGATTAGCATGATATACTTGTAGATATTGAGAGACTTGTCATGAAAACAGGTCTTACTCGTAGTTATTATGCGAAAAACGCACTTTAACCATCAGGTATATCATATTTAATACATAATAATGATTATGTTCTTATTTAATGAACAATTTTATTTATTTTGATAGATATTTACGAGGTACTGTATAACTTTGTTTTTTATAATGCTCGATTTTATTATTACAGGATCATAGTATTTGTAAGAAATGAGTCAACTCAACAATCTGAATTTTCGATAAGGAAAATTATAATTTCAAAAGTATTCGAGCAACTACTTAGTGTCGTGTACTTTGGGCAAAAACAAGGACCAGTCTGTGGATATGCCAAGTGACTGCAACTAAAATATTCTTGTGGATATGGCGGGCTCTTGAGGCCGCGCTGTATTGAGGAACAGATAAGTCCGATATTGTGTCGAAGGTGTTTAATTTTGTCAAGATAACTATTGAGGGTTACACTTACGATAATGTAAAAATTGTATTATATACGGAAAAAACCTGTTCAGAAAGTTTTAATTAAAAATTAAAAATTTAGATTGACGAGAAATTTCGAAGGAAAGTTCTATGTTATATATTATTATTATTACAATTTTGAAAAACTTTTGCATTCTATGTAATGTTCTTGAAGCTCATTAAATTAATTAATGCTTCAAAAGTTCTTTTATAGTTGAAATTTCATCAGATCATTGATTGAGAAAAACAAAACACAAAAAAAAAAAAAAAATTAATGCATTTCAAGGATCTCAAGTGATGTTACATTTTAGCATAGAAAGTCAGTATGAATTTGAAAAAAAAAAATTTAGAAAATCTATTTATAGTACCTATGTTCAATTTTTTCAATGAAACTGCATATTATACTTAGAGATCACTTATCTCTAATATTACGAGATCTACAACTATTGGTAAAGTTGTGATAAATTTCAACAACTCAAATTCAATTGAATTAATGCTTGCTGAAGACATCCATGGAAGAGATGTATAGTATTGATTGCCGAATTGAAACAACTTAATTGATCAACTATCGTGTTGTTTAAATGAATTTATAGAAGGACAGAAATAAAACTGACTGAAAGGTATTCATCATTTCTATAGATGAGAGTGGGAAATCTCTTATCAATAAGGACTACCGGCGAGCAGCCAGCAGTAGTTCCAACCAGGGTATGTGAGGTGTAATTTGCGGCTGCAGGAACGAGAGAGAAAGAAAAAAATAAAAAAATAAAAATAAAAATAAAAATAAAAATATATATATACTTATGTATATATATAACCACGTCAGATGGTTCAAAGACCAGTGGACCAGTGGGTCCGAAGACAAATTACAGCAAGTAAACCATTAAATATGCGATATGATGGTAGGCTATAAAGGAACAAAAATTATGAACTTTACTTGTGTTTTCTTGATAATACCGAAGAGTGGAGACCCAAGAGATTGAAACCCATGAACGCATTAATGGCGTACGCATCTGAGTCATTCTTACACGAAATATATTAATTTTTATAATTGGTATAACATTGGGACGCAAGAAGGAGAATTTTCGAATTATTTGGACAGTTCCCACTAAATACCTTTGAACGGATTCGTCTTGATTATCTAATAGCTTTAGTATCGTGACTAGAGCGTTTATATGTAATAGAAACATCTTTGTAATCGCATCTATTCAATATATATCTCGTGGGCTCATCTCAAGAGGGGAAATACCTACCAGCCATGCAGGTTATGAAACCAACTGCAATGGTATTGGCGATCTTGAAAAGATTTTGAAAAAATGTGTAAGTATTCAACAAATACTTGAAACCGAAGTAAGCTGGCAGAATTTCCAACTGGTTAATGTGAAATGCCTCATTTCGTTGGGTGCTAGCAGTTTCCTCACCACAAGCGGCCCCCAACCCCGCAGTTGAGAATCCTATGACAATTTCTACATCATTTCAATTTTGTTTACAGAATTAAGCCGCTCAAAATCTGAAGGACAACAGGATATAGATGCGTTGTTTCTTAATAACCATTTTATAAATTTAAAACATTTACACCTTCTAAAACTTCGTTGTTTTAGCCGGCCACGATGAAGTAATAAGGCCAAATAATGTAGCAAAGTTCAAAAAAAAATATTATTATGTATAAGTATAAGAATAAATTACGTATTCCAAAAAATAAAGTTGCAGGAGCTCGGTGGCAACTTATCGTTTCTTTTCATTGAAATATTATGTTATAGAGACGTTCGTTTTGTGATTTCTTTTTAAAAAGAGAATCAATCATCATCGAACAATAACTATAGGTAGTGTCGGAACTCCTTATACGGAAGTTAAGTACTTGTTTTAAAATTAATTATAAAATAAAACTGTTAAGTTGCCAAACTGTAAAGATTATTAAAGAATTATTATGATTAAAAGGAGTAACATTAATTTCTTAGCCTCGAGGAAATTTTTAGATAGGTTCCACGAGCGAAAAAATACAAAAAATATTGCAGTTTGGTTTAAATAAACCAAATAACTGTGGAACGTATATTTGGAAAACTATATTCAAACAAAAGCGCAATTAATTTAATTGCCTTTCTGGTCTGCATGTATTAGGACCGAAAACTAAGCATCTTTTTGATTGGTTGTGGTCATATAGCAGTTCTCACTAATACAATTATTGTTCTAAATTCTTCAAATAAAGAAAAAATATTGAAATGTTTTTCATTGTTTTATATTTAAGTAAATATGTTCTTGCCGTATGACTCGGAAAAAGAGTACTGCAGTCAAAAATTAATGTACTGCAGGTTCACTTTGTGATATAGCTCCTATAGCTAAGGGACCATCGACTGCCTTTTGAATGAATTTCGAGGCAAAACAAGAAACACTTAAAATAGGAATACTATAGGAAAAAACAACTAACCACTGTAGGGTCATCGGTTATGGATGACCACTGCTTTTTTTTTAAATTTTGCCAAATTTTTAAAAAAAAATTACCATTGTTCCTAATCTCGGACAACGATGGCTGCGATGAGAAGTCCTTAGCCGAAATGCTCGCATAACAGGTCTGTTGATTTAAAACTTCCTTTGCGGTTTGGGCTTGAGGCTGTTTCGACTCTGCGCTCTATTTAATTATCGCCTTAGCATCTTTGTAAGTTTCTGAAAGATTCTTGCTAAATAATAAGAATTAGTTTTAATATGCAATAACTAATCCTGAGGACAATTAAACGTCTTGTTAAAGAATCGCTGTATGTCGTAATTAAAGCGTCGTGCGTCCATTAATAGATGCTGTATCCGACGATCCGTATCGTTTTATAAAGCTCTGCTGTAGTAGCTATGCTCAAAACATCATAACAAAAAAACTCGAAGGCGTCTTGCTGTCGGGATTCGGGAGTGAAGGCGGGACTTGTGCCTGCGTCATCATGACTTCTCCCAGGGCAGGTAAGATCGTTGGTCTTCATGACATAAGTCATTCATTATTGTTCATTAGAACGCAGTCCCAATAGTGAAGCGTATTATGGCAACATGAATGCTTGGATAAGTTTTCGCACCTGATCGAAGATGCTTTGAGATTCAAGCACGTGCGCGCGCACTTTCGTCGTAAGAAAAAAGGTGTGCCAATAAAGTGCGTAAAAGGACGCACTTCTCAAAAATAGATTTTGCAATAGTTAGTTCAAACAATCAACGCAATACAGGCATAATTTCATAGGCATGAAATCGTGGAAAAAAAAAACACTTCAAAATTGAACAACGCCTGAGAGCCCCCGCTCATGACCCATTGCCAGTCCATTACTTTGTAGGCATGAGATTGCACGCGAAAATATACTTCAAAATTGAGCAATGCCTGAGGGCTTTCGCCCACGACTCATTGCAAGTCTATTACTTTGTAGGCATGTGATTGCACGCGAAAACGTACTCCAAATTGAAACGTACTTCAAATTTGAGAAATGCCTGAGGGCTTTCGCCCACGACTTATTGCAAGTCTATTACTTTGAAGGCATGAGATTGCACGCGAAAACGTACTCCAAATTGAAACGTACTTCAAATTGAGCAATGCCTGAGGGCCCCCGCCTACGACTCATTGTAAGTCTATCATTTTGTAGGCATGAGTTTGCACGCGAAAACGTACTCCAACTTATTGTAAGTCTATTAGGCATGAGATTGCACGCGAAAACGTACTTCAAATTGAGCAATGCCTGAGGGCTTTCGCCCACGACTCATTGTAAGTCTATCATTTTGTAGGCATGAGATTGCACGCGAAAACGTACTTCAAATTGAGCAATGCCTGAGGGCTTTCGCCCACGACTTATTGTAAGTCTATTATTTTGTAGGCATTAAATTGCACGCGAAAACGTACTTCAAATTAGAGCAATGCCTGGGGGGCCTCGCCTACGACTTATTGTAAGTCTATTATTTTGTAGGCAAGAGATTGCATGCGAAAACACACTTCAATAGGTAGCCATAGGCAATCCGATTTGCTAAGATTTCGTAATATCCACGTCTAGACAGGTAGATTTTAACAGACTTTCTTGCTGATTCTTTTATGTAGGAATGTTATTCCGAACCAGTGAAAGATTCCACTCGACGACTCAAAAAGGACTTGTAAAAGTCTATTTGAGTAAGAAACATTAATTGAATTTCGGTTTGAGTTTAGGTATATATCTAAAAAAAAAATCCTATGCGCAAACACACATTATTAGAAAGTTGGCTGACGAGTAATGTTGCGACTCGACGGTGGCAGTGTTGGCGATTGCAGTGACTCCAAAGAACTCGATGACAAGCAGTGTAGAAGACTTCAAAAACAAAAGCTCGATGACAAAACAGTGTAGAAGACTCCAAAAAACTCGATGACAAACTTATTCGGTGATAACGTTTACGTGATCGGTTTAATTTCAAATTTCCGAAATCACTTTTACGTTTTTATCACAAAAATAAATATAAAATAAAAACTCACCGAATTTGCGGACGTGCGAAGTGGCTGAGCACGAAAACACGAATGACTAGTTGTGCAGGAGTGGGGCCTATATATAGCGGCCTGCTATCGGCCGGTAAGAGGGAGCGTTTGTGTTTATTTTTCAGCTACCTCAACTAACGTGTGAAAGTGGCCGTACGTACACGGTACTACAAGTATATCATGCTAATCTCGGAGGACGAATGCGAAGTGTAATGAATTTTGTATATTATATATTTATTACTAGGTAATTATGAATTTTTAAATACTCTGAAATCCCTAGCTTTTTGACAATGTGGCTTGTATATCAAAATATCTAACTAAACTAAACTAAAATGACAACCTTAAATCTAATTCTGTTCCTATCCGTAGAGAGTATTATGAAAGGATTAGCAATATTTTTCATCCTGTCATTTTAGTTTAGTTTAGAGATTGATGTCCACTACAGAATCAGTCCCAATGTATGAAATACAATGTGTCGCTACACTCGTTTTTCTTACAGTGATAATAATTTATTCTCCATAATATTCACTCATATTTACATGGATAAAAGTAGAAGCTAAATCTTTCAAAGAATGTGACCGAAATCTCGCAGAACGCACCTGCATTTATATCCACTTACCCACAAGTGTCAAAATCAAGCAATTATTCAACTGACGTAATAAACTATCCCTTGACGGACTTAGCGCTAATGTGCACCTTTCCTTACTATATTATAAAGAAGTTTGTATGTTTTATTATGTACGGTCAAGTGTATTCAGTCTAGGAGCTCATGGTAACATTACTACAAGTGCTTGGTATACGGTAAAAGTGTGGTTGAACATGTCATTGTAATACACTATTGTAACATTCACAATTAAAAATTCGTTTGGCAAAAACTGAAAACAGTAATAAATAAACTGCTTTTCATTAAAATATTAATTGATTAATATTGAACCCTTTGAAAGATTTTAATCGTTTTAATACATAGTAAACTTTTTATTATATCAAATACACATTCTGCTTCCGCATACAATTTTCAACTCGAGCACCTACATAAATGTTAACGTGGGCTCTTAAGCTACATGTTATGAAAGGCACTTGGCTTGCTTAGTAGCCGATGAATTTGTATTTATTTTTTTACTCCGAATTGTTGTAACTTGTATATTATGAGGACAAGCAAATATGAACTTTATGCCTAGGGAATACAATGCACTTTCACGGTAACTGCCGGTGGGCGGACTATGTCTTTCACTGTGACTAAATTAGGTATATGTAACGCCTAGCGCGCATTACTATTTGTGTCACAATATTTAGTACAATCAAATAAGATTTTGAAAAAATGTTAAAAATAGCTTTTACTGTTGTGAGTTGTGTTGCAATAAAAGTAAAACGTAAATAACAATAAAAAATTGGTTGCCTGTAAAGTCGATATACGGGCGAAAGTTTTACGTGACAACGACTTACGCGTGCCTTTCACTTTTTATGTCTGTCTCTCTCGCTCTTAGGCGGGCTAACCATGCCCGAGTGGAAGGGACGCGTGCCTCTCACTCGCTCTCATTGTAAGCGCATAACGCGCGGAGCGTAACGCAGTTTCTTGAAGTGTCTCCCGGCAAACCAATTTATAAGACGTTGTCACGTCAAAAATAGATAATGAACAATAATGTATGTATGTATGTATATACTTTATTGTACACCACAGATATAATACAAAGAAACACGTTACAGATAAGAAAACAACTATAAGTAGGTATAATAAGGCGGTATTATCGCTAAATAAATAATGAACAGTTAATGAATATTATTTGCAAATATTATTTTGAAGAACTAAAATGAAATTTTACAGATATCTAATTTAGTCGCTAGATTTTAAAATAATGCTTGAATAATAAAATGGCGTTTTAAAAACAAATCATGAACAAACTTAGTTTAAGAATAACTTTTTATATACGTACATATTATTATAAAATATCTTGCAATTTATAATAATTTCAATGGAAAATAGACTTTATCTGTTTTCTCTAAAGTCTATAGTTCATTGAATTTTTGAACTTTTTACGTTCTTTCGACTGATATTTTTTCTTGTTGTATGTATTAGCTCAAGTCTTGACTATTAAGCGAACAAAAAAATCATATTTTTATTGTAATTAACTGTAAAATTAATAATTTACTCCCCGACGGCAGCAAATAGAAGCATTTTTTCTATTAAAGTATAACATACTCTATCTTTGGTACTTCTTACCTATGTATTTAAAATAATTAAATGCGCGCCACGCATTGCCATTTTTTTAACGAATTATTGATTTAAAAATCCGGTTCTTGACAAACAATATTTAAACAAAAAAAAATGTGTTTTTAGGTCTGTATTATGCAACAAAATATAAATTAATGGTTTAATATTCTTAGTTGTTACATAAGTAAAAAGCACAAAATATTATGTTAAATTAAAAAATAAACATATCTGAATTTTATACCTCAGTATTTACTTAAAGGCCACAAAGTACATAAAGGCCAAGACACATTGACTATTTGGATGCGTGAAGAAGAATAAATTACAATCAACGTTTTGTACACAATCGCTAAACTACAATAAATTGACAGGTGTAAATCTAGTGCTGTCCCTTTCCGCAATGAATAATATGAAAGCGATAGCAATGTATTTAGATCTGTCATTTTAGTTTAGTAATTGGGCTGATTCTGTAGTGCAAAATCTCTAAACTAAACTAAAATGACAGCACTAAAAATATTGTTGCATAATACTCGCTGCGGAAAGGGACAGAACTAGATTTTAAAGGTGTCATTTTAGTTTAGAGATTGTTTTATACAGAATTGGCCACAATATCTTAGCTAGCTATCCGTCGGGGATTACCATTTAATTTGGTGGAATTCTCGCGTTGATATTATTACTATTATTTATTGTAAATTAAAAAAAAACTAGGTACATTTTTAAGAGCAGAATATTTGATACTTATTATAATGCTTATTCGTGTTTTATACGTATTTGTATGAGAGAGAGAGAGATAGATAGATAGGAGATGGTTGAGTTTGGAAATGTGCATTTTTAATATGTCGTTAATATAATAATGTCACTTCTATTTTGAAGATGATCCGTTGATCAGTGGCGAGCAGAACATAGAGGCAGTGGTGCAGTGCTTACCTTACTGCTTAACATATTCAAGAAAACGAAATTTTGTTAGCCGTACTATAAGGCTACTTTAAAAACACTAATAACTTCTTAAGGGCAAGTTATCTATATAATACTGAAAACTATTATTCGGCCTACAAAAATAACTCTTAATATATTCACCAAAAATATCTTAACTTTTCGCTGTACACTAGAACTATAGTTCGCGCGCGAGTTGAATGCAGAGTAAATGTATGGTGACACGTACATTTACTCTGCATTCAACTCACGCGCGAACTGTAGACACTCTTCAACTCCGTGTTTTAGTAGGCAGTAGTCGATCGATAATATATCCGCAGCCTGATTACGTAAAATTTGCAGTAGCGACAGCAGTAGCAATGCGACAGCAATCACTACGAAATCGGTCGCAAAACGTCACTAGAATTCGTATTACGCAAGCCGATCGCACGTCTATTGCTCGCCTGCCGCAAAATGCACTTTTCATGCACTTTTGCTATCGATAGCCGCTGTTAAGTAATACAAAATTGCCGTTTGACAGCAGCGATCGCGAGATTTACGCCTGTCGCAAACCGGTCGCGAGATACGTAATCAGCCCGCCGGTCCGCCGACCGCGTGACGCGTAGTTTAATGCTATCTTTGCCAATTCATATTTTGGTAATATCATTGTTTTATGCAGAATTTTTAAGAGTCATATAACAATAGTTGTTCGGTGTTACGTACAGGACCTCATATTTCTTTAACTCAGTGGCTATCAAAAAATTAATATATTATAGGTAGGTACATATATTTTTTGTCCATTGATAGTTTTCTATGAAAATATTACTTTTTTTTTCATAGCAAACCTTCGATGGATACAAAATATGTGTCAGAAGCTAACTAAGCGTACAGCGAAGCAAAATATGTGTCAGAACACTAACTCAGTAGTGAATAATGCTGCAAAAGTTTCCTCTTAGAGGTTATTAGTATTTCAAAATTAACCTTGTATAGTTGCTGGCGTTTAAATACAAAATTAAAAAAAACTAAATTCAAATGTTTTTTTATACAAATAAATTTCAAAAATACAGCCACACCTTTAAGAATAAAGATATGTAATATAAGGTCACTCATAATAGAGAAAGTAAAAAAAAGTAAAGGAAATATAGTAACGGAATAGATTCGAAAGTAGGCATGTGAAAAGGCTTTTAATGGATATGGTAAACCATAAAATTATATTAACATATGCACATATTGACTCAATGAGGTATTGTGCTATATCCTTTTAAGCTTCCATACCCAATCCATACTAATATTATAAATGCGAAAGTGTGTCTGTCTGTCCTTCTGTCTGCTACGTTTTCACGGCCCATCTGTTCAAAACTTCAAACGATTTTGATGAAATTTGGTATAAGGATAGTCTGTATCCCGGGGAAGGACATAGGCTACGTTTATCCCGGAAAATTAATAATTTCTCGCGGGAATCAAAAATTCACAGATTTCGCAGTCCCCGCAAGAATCGGAGCATTGAAAATGAATACAAAAATTTACGAAAATGTTTTTATTTTATTTTGAATTAAGTTAAATAATAAGAAATTTTTATTGAAATTATTGGTGATTCTGAAAAATTATAAAACCTTTTTCCAAAAAATGGTACTATTCCCATCTCGATCATCCCAAAATCCTCGGAGCTATGGCCAAAAAAACCCCTCAGGCGATTTGCATCTGATTTGAATAGATATAGAGAGTGCACCTGTTTTTGCGCACACACTTGTGCACTATAATATCTCCCGCGCAGCTCTCTGGAGATTGGCCACCGTGGCCGAAATTCGGTCGGCAGAACATTTTTATTGTACCTGGCGTTCCGTCGCTTCTATACATTTTGTATGAAATATGAAAAAGCTCTTGTGTATGTCCCGCACCTTAGGCCAAATACCATGTCTCATTGAGTCATCTGTATAATACGTTATAACCTAAAAATTTATACTGTGGTTAGTGAAAAACTGTAGGCAAAAGAATGCGGCGAACTACAGATGCCGTGATCCGAGTATGAGACTTGAAGAAAATAAATGTACATTTACGAAGATTACATCAGCAATAATCAATCAATAAGTACATCAACTGTAGTCCGACCAAAAAATATCTTAAGAATCTCTGCGTAGTCGTGTCCCCAAGGTCGCGAACACCTTCCACCAACGTAACTTTTGTCGCGCATTGTACTTTTATTTTTTCTCTCGTGACGTCACTAAAACCCCATGTTTATGACGACAAGTAGGCTGTGTTCCGAAATACACTGCGAGCACTGTAAGGTGTGACGTCACTTTAGTACACTGCGAAGCCGTTCCTTTAATAGTTAGGTATACTGGGTACTGCTTAAAACGGAACGCTGTCAGCACTGAGACAAACACTGAGAGCACCTTACCTCGAAAACGCCAGTGCTCACAGTACAAAGATGGCGTCGATTAATGACGTCATATATTTCCCTAGGATACTGCGGCAGTTTACTGTCAGTCATAACGGAACGAATTTCTCCACAGTAAGAGCACTGAACAGTGCTCGCAGTGTATTTCGGAACACAGCCGTAATCTATGAGTTAGTTGCTCGAAATCTACAGCAATTTGCAGGCTACATAGAAATAGCTCTTTTGACTAGATCGACTAGTGAAAATTGCCGATAATCTTGCTGACAAATAAGCTTGGTACTCAATCATGCTAATAAACCGAAAACATTAAATTATCTAAAGATACGCAATATTTATATCAATTCGCTTGCAGGCTACATATTATATTGCCTCTAGTGATATCCAGTAAAGCAGCTTAAAAACTTAAACGGGCCATAAAATTAGAACCTTTTTAGGGTTCCGTAGCCAAATTTGGCAAAAACGGAACCCTTATAGATTCGTCATGTCTGTCTGTCTGTCTGTCTGTCCGTCCGTATGTCACAGCCACTTTTTTCCGAAACTATAAGAACTATACTGTTGAAACTTGGTAAGTAGATGTATTCTGTGAACCGCATTAAGATTTTTACACAAAAATAGAAAAAAAACAATAAATTTTGGGGGTCCCCATACTTAGAACTGAAACTCAAAAATTTTTTTTTCATCAAACCCATACGTGTGGGGTATCTATGGATAGGTCTTCAAAAGTGATATTGAGGTTTCTAATATCATTTTTTTCTAAACTGAATAGTTTGCGCGAGAGACACTTCCAAAGTGGTAAAATGTTGGTCCCCCCCCCCCGTAACTTCTAAAATAAGAGAATAATAAAACTAAAAAAAATATATGATGTACATTACCATGCAAACTTCCACCGAAAATTGGTTTGTACGAGATCTAGTAAGTAGTTTTTTTTTAATAATTTAAAACTTACTACAGGTTTGTACGGAACCCTCGGTGCGCGAGTCCGACTCGCACTTGGCCGGTTTTTTTGACAACGACTACTCAATAAATATCCGTTGGCAAAAAACTAAAAAAACAAAAAACTAACTAACTGAGTTATATAAACATTTTTCACGTCAAGTCTCAACTAAGAACCGGCTACTGTAATATAATTTCAATGCAATAAAGTATTTTTTTACATTTTTAAATAAATGTAATAGGTATACAAACTAATTAATTTACCATTAAAATGCAATGCAAATACCGTAAGCAATAAATAATTATAAATATAATTAAAAAAAACACTAATTTGTTGAGAAAGTGTTTTAATTAACAGAAAACTCGGTGTTTTACTTATCTATGGACGTACAATTGTAAAACTTTTTTTTTTAATATTAGGGATTCAAGAACATGAGTATTACATAGATACTTACGAGTACATAAGATCAGTAAAGTCCATGTTACTAGCTTCCCTATACTTGGTTGGGCGCAGTATAGAGTACTTTGATGACAGATGCTTTTGTAGTGTAGGCAAAAAATGAGAGGAAATGTCTCTAAAAATGTATTGGAAAAAATGATTTTCGTTGGGTCGGTTACGAATTTATTTATACATGAATGTTTGAAATTTTTATTTTAATCTCACTTGGGTAGTTAAATACTAGTCTATTAATTTAAATTTAAAAACAATATACTGTAATCGTTTTCACAACCGTCATGAAACTTGTGAATCATGACGTTTTCGGACAAGTCCATTTGATATGAAACATGATCATTTTGCAACTTAAGCACACAATGTATTTATTGAACACATTATAAAAGTGTTAAAATCATAGAGGAGCCATACTGCCAACTATTAAAGCCATATTGTTTCATTATTGTTGACTTTCGTGTTTTAGAATTATAATACTTATTTTAGGAACGTCAAGGTACGTGACATCAAACTGTCATTTTGAGTAATATTGCTTTACTAGCTGATGCCCGCGACTTCGTCCGCGTGGATTGAGGTTTTTCGGTTCCCGCGGGAACTCTTTAATTTTCCGGGATATAAAGTAGCCTATGTGATATTCCAGACTATAATCTATCTCTGTGCCAAATTTCATCCAGATCCGTTCAGCCGTTGGAGCGTGATTGAGTAACAAACATCCATACATCCATACATCTACACATCCATACATCCATTCAAACTTTCGCATTTATAATATTTACTAGATGATTCCCGCGACTTCGTCCGCGTGGATTAAGATTTTTTGATTCCCGCGGGAACTCTTTAATTTTCCGGGATAAAAAGTAGCCTATGTCCTTCCCCGGGATACAATCTACCCCTGTACCAAATTTCATCATCATCGTTTGAGCAGATGGGCCGTGAAAGCGTAGCAGACAGACAGACAGACAGACAGACAGACGGACAGACAGACACACTTTCGCATTTATAATATTAGTATGGATATGGATTATTTGATGCGTTGGCAGTATGGCCCGATTCCATCATTCAATCAGTAAAGATACTCGTATTTTTGAGTCAATATAGAATATATTTTTGGATATAGTACGAACATTTAATAGAAAAATGGTTTAAGCATTTTTAAACAGTGTTGGTGCTAAAGTACAGTCAATATTAGACAAGTTATGTACCTATATTCTACATAGTAAAATGTATTTTTACAATAGGTAACGTTAAATTTTATATTTTATGTAACATATAAAAATATCATTTTGCTATATAACATAATTTGGATCATAAATGGATATACATTTTAACCAACTTACAAAAAAGGAGGAAGTTCTTTTGAGGGGTATTTTGAAAGATTCACCACATTCAAGTTGCAAAATGATTATATAACCATTAATGAGGATTTAATCATTAAATAATGTAAAAGAAAGGCACAAATTCGGAGATATTTTTGACTATAACGCTATAAATGTACTTTGCCAGTAAGAATATACTTCCAATATTGTATTAGGGTGTAAGTATTAAATGCATTTTGATGTGTATGTACTGTTTATTGTACTATTTTACCTCTTACGCGATAAAACAGGGGTTGTGTCTTTGACATAATCGTTTATCTGTGGCATCGTTTCTCCTAAACGGGTGAACCGATTGTCATAAGGTTCGAAAGCTCTATATTGCTCAAGGCACATTGCGGCAAACGTGAAGCGAAGTTATCGACTTTTCTATAATATTATAACAAAGTAAACTGTGGCCATACTGCCAACGCTTAAACTCATATTGTTTCATTATTGTTGACTATCGTGTTTTAGAATTATAATCCTTATTTTAATAACGTCAAGGTACGTGACATCATACTGTAATTTTGAGTAATATTGCTTAAGTATTGCTTTAAGCGTTCGCAGTGTGGCCCCTGAACCTCTTCAAAAACACGGAGCTGTTTTTTGTTAAAGTTTTTTAATAATTAGGTAATAAAATACAGTGGAGATTCATTTAATTTCCAGCATTTAAAAAAATACGCGTCTGCTTCGCTTCCGTTTGTCCCCCGCAAAGTGCCTTGATCCTAACGTGTGTATGTGTGTATGTTAGTATGTCTGCAAGCGTGACTAAAATTGTTATGCTTTTCCTATAAAATAATTTTATGAAAAAAACATTGATTTTAAAATCAATGGTTCATGCCACATATTGGGGGTTAAACTTTTTTAATTTACTGTGTTTTTTAAATTAAAAAAAAAGCATTTTTTTAATTTAAAAAATGCCTATTTGATGTCTTCTCAGCGTTACAATACTATAAATGTGGATGTATTGAGTGAATATGAAAGATTTGATCACTATCACAGCTTAGCAATAATACAGTTAGTTATAAGGAGCCACATACCACCACATAGATTTACCTACTGTGGCAGATTATCTTCTCGGTCGCATTCTTCATTGCTGAAGGTAGTGTCCGCATTGATGTGACCTCTTGACGCGCGACATGATAGCCCTCCACTCCGTCCTGTCCTCGGCTTTCCGCATTGCAGTAGTAAGCGAGAGGCCCGTGAGCGACTTGACCTGGTCAGACCAGCGGCTAGGAGATTGGCCGCGCGGTCTTTTGCCCTCCACCATTCCCACTACTATGAGCTTGTCCAGACTACAAGGTTGGCGGCGGGTCATGTGACCAAAGTAACCCAGAAAGAATCTTTTGGTAACAAAAGTGGCAGATTATAGCGAATTAAATTTCTACTTAGTTCCTTCAATATTATGGACTTCCGCAAGGTAACGCCTGCTTCTATCCAACAGTTATGAGCGTTAGATGACTGACAGTATGATTTTTGTCGTAGCTGAAAATATAGATGTTATAAATATAATCTTGCTTAGTGTCTTAATGAGGACTTTTCCGTCACCGCTTCCTCACGGCTTTTTCTTTATTTCACGATACCAGATCGCCAAATGCATTGTTCTTTGTACACACACACGCGCACACACACACACACACACACACACACACACACACACACACACACACACACACACACACACACACACACACACACATCTCTCTGCGTCTTATTCCTCATTACTAAGGGTCGTGCCCCCTTTCCATTAATCAAATAACGGTAGGAGTTTTCTTGGAGTAGGTAATAATGCGGTGTGTATTGGCTGTAGGCGGCTGTATGATTGCTAAATTGTTGTGATAATTAGGTAACGCCGTGAACTGGAGGGTCGCAGTTATTTTGAGTTCCTAGGTCGTGTTCCGAACGCTCAAACTTTTTAATAGTGTTAGTAGTTGAGGTCTCATGTTTACAGACAGACAAAAGACAATTTGCGGCCATTATAGGCGTTGAATGACGACACTGAAACAAGACGAGCGTTTTTTGATGCAGTGTTAACAACACAATGTAGTTAATGCATGTCACTTAAGCGGCGTGGAGCGAAGTCGCGTGTAGAAAACTTGGATGAAATAAACACGGGATAGGAAACGTAAGAAAAATGTATGAAATCACGTTCGACTAACTTTTGCGGGGCGAAGGGAGAGGGCCTTGTCAGTTTTCTGCCCAATTATTGACACTAGTGCATGAAAAATTCGATCATTATGACAAAACAATATCATAATTATGGCGAAACTGCCTAGTTCGCGGCTGGAGAGGTAAGGCGAATATGGCCGATATCACGCGTCCCGTGGTTAATTCGTCCAAGGTAGAAAATCAATAAAAGATGACGTGATGAAATTGCTTCCTAAAAATATTATTGAAACTTTAAACCTCTTGCACCAAACTGCTTATGAAACGTAAGTTCCTGTTGAGTCACGCCCAATCGTTTCTCAGTTTTACTCGTTAGGATAAAAAGTATGGTTTCCATCGAGTCACACAATGCAATGGAAAAAAGTCGAACTGTTGTTACTGGTTGGAATTATTTCCAGTCGGATCCCAACGAGTCACTGCTGTCTGGGTGTGACTCAATGGACAGATTTGGAAAATACGTATTTACATTTAACAGATTTGTATAAGTGGCCTTTAATCTCAAGATGTGGAAATGTGGTGTGGAAGAATTATTCCACTGTTTTCACAATTAAAACACAATATTCTAGTTGTATTGTCTGTAAACATGATGCCTTAACAATTTGAGACAGAAATAACAATACTTTTAAGTATTCTATCTTACAACTCGTCAACTTTTCGCACAGACAAATGCAATTTTAGTGTTAAATAAAGTCAATTTCGTATCGAGAACTTTTTTTTAATTGGAATTACCTACTATGAGTGTTGTAAACGTTTATTAGATAGCGTACATAATGTATTCACATGAAAATTTAATAATTTTATTGGGTTTAATCGTCACACTAAAATTATAAATATGTGTTAATTTTATCTGGGGATTTTGTAAAAAGGGTTTAATAAAAGTTTGGGGTTGATTCTGTAGTGCACAATCTCTAAACTAAACTAAAATGGCAGCATTAGAACTATTGCTAACCCTTTCATAATACTCCCTGCGGAAAGGGGCAGAACTAGATTTAAAGCTGTCAGTTTAGTTTAGAGATTGTGTTATACGAAATTGGTCACATTGTGATTTCCACCAAATAGATTAAAAAGTGAATGTTTGGGAAACTCATATTAATTCTACTGCATTACATACATTGATTATATAAATAATCAGAATTTGAGAGCATTTTTTGTATAAATGTATAATATTATGGTGTAGGTTAACTTGATGTATGACTCAACGCCTAAAATTGGCCGCTACATCTACCAGTTTTATAATCTTACAGTCAGATCCTAAGAAACTATGATTGTTGTTTATGTTCTCAATTTGTAGCACCATTTTTACACTGTATGATTGTTAAACTGTGCTAAATAAGTAAATACTATTGGCTTAGGTAAATTATGTAAAAAATTATAAACAAAGTTTTATTTTAAGCTATATTAAATTCTTAAATGTATATATATAAAGTATTTTTGAATCATTTCTATCTGTTGATTGTAAGTCTGAAAGTTATTAAAGTTCCAAACACAATTATTGTAAATAAATGGTTTTACCACTAAAACTAAGCGTGGTATAAAATGACGTGCATTGTATTCGATAATCGGGACGTGGGTTTAACGTCTGTTTAAATCATAGAATAATTAACCTCTAGAATCAAAGCCAGCCTGTAACCGAAAGGGATAGGTAATAACTTTGAAACACCTCCCAAACGCCATAATTTGTTTGGCACAATAGTATGCAATAGGCACAAAACCCATGACACGCAGAAAGGGATAGAAAAAAAACATATTTTTTTCTCATTCTATCTTGTGTAACATCTCAACACTGCATCTCTTTCATGTGAGAGTGAAAAGGAGATATGGCTTGGTCTATATATATACCTCTCTCTGTCTACGGTTTAAACCCACGTCTAAAGTATTGGTGGTAAGACAACGACAACGACAAAGTTTAAAAAAAGAACATTTTTTTTAAGCAGAGTAAAGATCCACAAATCAAATTACACCTTACTCTTGAATCAAACCTGAATCATACTCACGAGTACATTTCGACGAAAGCCCAGAGTATCTTGTCATGTTAAAAAATTGACACCAATAAGTTTAGTATAGTCCCACAAACTTATCTGACCCGGTGGCAAAAATTGGAACTAATTTTAATGCCTGTTTAGTTTTTTTTTTCATAGATACTAGCGACGCTGTACCGGGTCAGATAGATTTGTGGGACTTATAACTTCTTTTCTTTTGTGGGACTCTGCTTCTGGGCTTAATTTTATTGTAATGAATTATGATTGTATTGAGATATTATTTTGTTTTATATTTATATACTGTACTTGGTAAGGACTTCTCAAGGTAAAGTTATGGAGAAACGTGTGGTGTTTATTCATAAATAATAATAGGTACAGCATTTTTTTGTGAAGTACTATATTATATAATAACTTATGTATAAAACAATTACGACAACGTCGCTTTCGTTGTTTAAAGATTTTTACGTTACTAGCTAGTTTTCAAGCTATTAAATATTAATATTGAAGTTAAGCTTCTTCAGGTACGACTTCCGAAGCTAATAATTCCGAGCTTTTTTCGGACCGAAGTAACGTTTAAAACGTCAGTAAGGAAATAGACGTCGATCAGAACAGCTCTTTTATGACCGCCATCTTTTGTCCAGGTGGTGCCTAGTCTTGAAGAAGTTTTACTACAACCTTGCGTAAAGTTTATACGTACCTACTAATAGGTTTTAAGTTTAGTATGGAATTTGTATGAATAAACACACGCGTGGCGCGATTTAGGCTAGTGTTAGTGGTAATAAACTTAGCTTTCTTGATACTGTTAGTCGTTATTGCAGTATTTTGATGCAAATATTAATTATGATTAGATATTATTTAATAAGCGTATTCGTAAATAAATTGACTCCGATATAGTGTGCTTGTTTGATTTTTATCCTATGCTCAGGTACCTATCCAGAAACAAATACGTATTTATGGAAAATCCATAGTGAAATCATGTTGTTAAAAAAATGGTTGAAAATAATCATGGCTCGATAATAATCGATTTCCAGTCGTTATGACTTATTAAAGTTTATGCAATTAATCAATTTCACCAGTAGGAGGCATAAAAAATGTTTTTCTCGGTGGACTCGCACAACAGGTTAACAGGCCCGCTACCGCTACGCTCATCAGCCCCCCGATTGTCTAAAAGTTGCCGATCAAATCGTCAAAGTTCGGCGTCAAAGTAAAATAAACCATAACATCATTGAACTAGAGCTCAATTTCGTGTATCCATTCTCATCCGTTTAGACTTTAGGGTATCGTACATACTTACCTAATTTACCTATTTTACTTTGACGCCCAACTTTGACGATTTGATCGGCAATTCTCACACAATCGCAATCAATCATGATTGCACTCGAGGGCTAACTTGTAGTGGCGTAAAAAAAAGTCAGACTGCTAAAGGATACTTCGGCTACGTATGAAAGTAAATAAAATGACAGACATAAAAATTATACATTTTATTTAACAATTTACTTAGTCACAAATATTATTCTTGATAATATAAAATTTATTATGTGAAAATCACTTTACGAGAAATGCGCACCTTTTTGAAGTAAATATTGGTACAAGATTTATTTGCAGATAATTTGTAAGTTAGATTGTAAGCATAACTGTAAAAAAAACTGTGTGCAATTCACACACGGCAGAAGTAAAACTTCAGAAAAGTAGCCTACGAGAGAACGAGATAAATATAACTTGTATTCTATCTCATTCTCTCGCAGGCTAAATCCTATATATATATACTCCTTTTGGTGTCGCTTTTTCGTTTCGTTGAATTTTCAAATCACAACGACTCGGGCCGCTTGCACAAGGACATTTAAACTGATTTAGTTAAATTTTGTAATGCTGTCCCTTTTTGGCAAATGCATTTTGTAGTTGCCAAAAAGGGACAGCATTAAAATATTTAACTAAATCAATTTAAGAGTCCTTGCGCAAGTGGGCCTAAAGAAGTTTCACTTCAATATATTCAAAAAGGCTAATGTAATTAAGTAGACAAAGGAACTAATCACAAACAATGAAAGAACTTGAATTTTAATATGCTATAATCCGCCAAAGTAGACAAATCATACATATAAATATATCATACTACATAGATTTAGCAAATTAAACTTCAAGTCCTTTCATTATCTTGGACTTCCGCGAAATATCGCCTGATCCAATAAATCACAAACATTTCATGATAGTCACTATAAAAACACAGGGCTAATTTAAAAATTTATAGGTTATACCGCCTTTACCGCGTTTATTTAAACATTTTTATTTTTGTATGAAAAAAATATACAAATCACAATTTTAAGCTACCCCAATCAGGTTAATAGTATCTTTTAATTATTAACATAAAGGATTATTTCAAAATACCGAAGAAATTACAACTTTTAACTCTGAGGCACATTTTAGGAACGCAGCACAAAATACATACCAATCATACTAATATTATAAATGCGAAAGTGTGTTTGTTTGTTGGTTTGTTGGTTTATTGGTTTGTCCTTCAATCACGCCGCAACAGAGCAACGGATCGAAGTGATTTTTGGCATGGGTATAGTTGAGGACCTGGAGAGTGACATAGGCTACTTTTTATCCCGGAAAATTAAGCAGTTTCCGCGGGAATCAAGAAAAATTAAACCACGCGGACGGAGTCGCGGGCATCAGCTAGTCTTATATATGCGAAGATGTGTTTTGTTTGTCGATCTGTCATTTTCGCAATCAGAATTCCCAAGGATATCTTAAAAACCTATTTTGACGCGTACGAAGTCACGGGCATCTTTTAGTTCCATATAGATAAATAACAGTGGAATTCATAATCGACTGAACGGCTCTTTTCCGAGACGTTTCAAGCGCTATGTATCGAATTCAAGCTTTTTGCATTTCATAGTCGAAAGAGACTCTCTTTTGCATTTCATAGTCGAAAGAGACTCTCCATGCGGTCGCTAACAGCGGCTGAATACTGATTCGCCGATTTCCGCGAATCAGACACAATCAAACGAGGCTTTTGCTATGACATGAGTTTGACATAGCTTTATTTTTGTATTTTGTGGGCTATTTGTGCGTAATAAATCTTGATTTTTAATAAAAAATCGAAGAAAAAATGTGATTTGAGTCATATACAACATGTTCTTCTAAGTTTGTACTTGTGGTAAAACCAATAAATCCACCAATTATCCAAAGTGTAGTGTAAAGCGAATGATGGCTTTACATTGATGATGAAATCGCTAATTACAGCCAGTGCATATAAAACTACGACGATTTATGCTGTCCTGATACAGACGGGTATTTCCGGAAGTTACCCTTCTCGTTCTAAGAAGAGGCACGCGCTCAGTATTTAATAGTGGGCCGGGGAGGGATTGAAACGATGGCTATGAATTATTGCCAGAAGAAAGAAGTGCCGCATGAGGACGGACTCTTGAAAGATACCACAATCGGCCAGCCTACATAAAGATGCAAGGCTAGTAGACGCAAAGGCTAATTGATGGTATACAGAATTAGGTAAACAAGAAAGAAGAAAATTTTTATAATGACTCTGTACTTATCTCATAGGACATAGGATGTTGACGAATAATACATAATATCGAGCGCAAAATAAAGGAACTACAGTTAATGTATGTACTACACAGTACCTAAAGGCAATTCCAGAACATACGTTGTTCTACTATCCTCAGTTTGAGCCAAGATCTTGTGTGAAGAAGTTAGAATAAAGGTCGTGGATTAATTCATTTGGTTGGATGACCTCATATGATATGTGCATTTCTTGAGGCGAAAAGGAAGTGGCTAGCAATACAAGAATCATAATAGCAGTCAAAAATATGAATGATGTCCTTCTTCAGCCTGGTATTAATTGTTAAAATAATATTAAATGGATTATAACATTTTGTAGTTTTCTGTACTTATTCATTCATAAATAAAAATAGAATTTTTATATAAAGCCATGTATAAATGCCATAAAACTAGCTCTATAAGTACCTTCATGGTCTTTCAGTCTTGACTACTTACCGACGCTAAAAGAGGGTGTGTGTGTTTGTGCATCTGTGTATTTGTCTGCGGCAGCATAGCTCCCAAACGGATGAACCGATTTTGATTTATTTTTTTGGTTTAGAGGACTTGATCGAAAGTGTTCTTAGCAATGATTCAAGAAATTAATCTCTTCAGCTATTTGCAGATTATCATAATATGTTGAAGAAAGTATGAGAGCAACTACCAATACAGGTTTGATAGATTCGAAATTTGGTATCCTATTACTTCAGTGACTAAGCAAGAACATGATAACTTTGATCTTAAGATTGAATTATTTATTTAAAACAGGCAACAATATTTAATCATAATTATAACACAATACAATATAATTCATAAAATACTATAATACAATTATTCTAAAAATAAGTATAATGTCTTATGAAGCAGAAGGAATTCTTGTTCTCGCTTCCCTGTAACGACGGTATACTATGCCCTCAGGCCAAAAGTCTGCACTGATGAACACATCTTTGCACCATGCCGGAACAGTTTAGAACGTACTCGTAAGAGCTGAAGTAGTTCTACTGGACTTCAGTTTATGGAGAGTAAGCTGCACTTTTGTTATCTGCGAACAAACATATCTTCGCGATATTTTTGCAAAGGTGCTCCAGAGCGATTCTTATACGTGCCCAGGATGTACCGTCAGCTTGGCCGTCTCTGACTTTATGCAGGATATACAAATCATGAAGTTGTGCATCACCGCTATCAAAGTGGTATTATTCGTCAGCGTTTTACCACGTAAATTTCGAATTCGCTTCGGTCTTTGCTTTCTATTATTCCCTAAAATTGGAAACCATTGGAAATTGAAAACCGCGTCAATGTTTGTTTGTAAACAAACATTGACGTTCACTTGAGTGACTCAGTGCGTCAAAGTGACATCCATAGAGAATTTCCACAGATAACATGTCAATCAATAGACAATATTCTGTACATCTCCATTCAGCTAGGAGATTGTCTGGCGAACGTTTATGAATTGCAACAAAGGTTGATTCTACATTCAAGTCCTACGCGAATCGTGAACGGCATTTTGCCAGAGACTGGTTACCCAACGTTTATGAATTCCAGGGTAAATCACCCACCGCGCAGGTTCATGTTCGAGTTATTATATTTATCTTATTATCTTTAGAGCGTACTTTGACTTGGCTCAGACTTTGCGTAGAGTTAAAACGAGATGGACTTATGTGAGTAACATAAATCTGTCTCGTTTTAACCATGTCTTATGTCTAAGCAAAGTCAAAGTTTGCTCTATAGATCTCAGCATAAGTCTCGAGGTCGTCATGTCATACACGTCGACATTTAACAAATAATCCAATATTAAATGGTCATCATACTGATATTATAAATGCGAAAGTGTGTTTGTTTGTTTGTTGGTTTGTTGCTTTGTTGGTTTGTCCTTCAATCACGCTGTAACGGAGCAACGGATCGCATCGGCGTGATATTTGGCATGGGTATAGTTGAGGACCTGCGTGCCTAGCATGCGCACTACGAGAAAATTATGTCTACCCATTTTATCGCGTTATCTCATTTCTCTACCGTAGCTAACATGGTTACACTTAAGTCTTGTTTCGTTACGACAAAAGTAGAGATAACAGTAATATTTTTTATCTGTGGTATTTTTCTCTACGAACCCTAACATGGCAGACTATCGCCGACTATTTATTCTCGTTTTTTGACATCTAAACATGGTTATCGTCTATCAATCTTGAGGGCGAGAAACATACGAGATAGATTATCAAACATTTCGCAACAATAAACTTGTAAATTTTCGGGTGGTTCCTCCACGATTATGATGGCGGGTCCATACAATGGGTCCATAGTACAATTAGGTAGGTATTTATTTATAGCTAGTGTCGGGTGTGTGTGTATATATCAAGAGCGAGAAACGCGAAAATTACGAATAATAGGGATGTCTGTGATGTAATTGATTTGAGCGACGGAGGGTTCCAATCGCTTTGGCGAATCTCCAAGCCTATGGCGATCTATATTGTCCAGAAACTTGCCGAGGATTTGGAGCCTGTACTTACCTAAGCAGTGACGGCCTGCCCGTTTATTTAAAGGCATTTTAAAGGTAAGCCTCACAAACTTGGGCCGGACCACATCATGTGCGAGGCTCAGACCACTGTCAGTAGCTTGCACAGCAACAACACACCACACACAAGGACAGTTTATGACCTCTATTTAAAGAAGGTATCATCATCTACTTTAATATTCTCCTCCAGTGTTCATCTTATTATAATGCCTATATGTACAAATTTCAGACTCTTTGCTGAATGGATGCATTTTCCTGCTTCGGAAACAGCCCGGAGGAGTTAGCTTGATAGAGATAGACAGGAGATAGCTTCAGGATTTGAAAATAAATTTAATGTGCCAGCTGTTATATTGGGACTCATTGACTGCACGCACGTGAAAATAAGTATTTCCTCCATCTGGACCACAAGGAACCCGGTATAAAAATAGGAGAAAAGATGCACACACAATAAATGTGCAACTGGTATGAGTTTCCATCATTTCTTTTGGCAGAGAACTAATAAGTTAATAACTAAAACACCTTACCTACAACATAGGTAATTCACATTTATGCAAACTTAATTTTCTTAATTTTTTTATACTGCAGCGCTTTTGGCAGGTTTTTACAATGCATTTATAAATTAATAAGTATTACAGATAGCAGATTCAAACTGCAGGGTACCTACATGATGCATTTATAATATGGCTACATTCATCCGTAAGAACAGAGATGAAAAGGCTCCATGATAGAGGAATTGGAAATTACCTACTTCCTTTTAGGTAACCTAACCATACGGTCTATGTACCTACTAACTATTTAGGTACTAAGGTTAAAATTCAGACATTGTAAAATAAACTTCAAAAACTACATATTAGTACAGTAGGTACAAGTTTTGATTTTTTGTTCATTGGCATAGAGTAAATTGGATGAAAGTAGGTAATTTATGCTTTTCAGTGCTTTTGAAGTCTGTCCATTTTTTGAAAGTTTTATTTTAGGCTTTTTATTGTCTCATTACTTATGTACAACATGGTTCCTAATGCAGTCTGTAGAAATACTTAGTACCTACTCAAAGTACTCTGTGCTTAGTACCTACCTACCTGCAATATTATTTCACCAGCAAGGATTCCTAAATAATAATAATAAAATCTCTTTATTTCTAAAAATTACAAAGGTACTTACATTTATAATTTGGCTTCTATCTCCCAAAAAAGTCAAAACTGTGTTAAGGGAGCTAGTGCCTTCCCTATAACATTTGTTTATTTTTTTTTGCAATAAAAATAAGTACTTATCTAAGGTAGGAATGTGCTGCATGATTTCTCATCAGTGTTAAAGAGTTCTGACGTCTTGTAGTAGTTGAATCATGAAGTCGTTGCTAGGTATCTACAATATAAATTCACCAGTAACAATTCCTGAATCTCCATAACTTAGGCAGGCAGTAACCCTACAAGTATCAGGATTATGGAGTTGTATACAGGAAATTGTATCATTTTGAAAATATCTTATCATTTTATTACCTAGGAAATTAGGATTAATTAAAACCGGTCCATTACTTTCAGAGATCAAAACAAACAAACAAATCTTACCTCTTTATAATATTAGTTTAGATATTGCCTGCAGCTCTGCTTATGTTAAGTTTGATTTTCATACAAATTTCAAACCCCACTTATCTCCTTAGAGATTGAACTAAAATCCCTTCTTAGTAGCCTGTCATACATAATTGAGCTATCTGTATGCCGAATTTCAGCCAGATTAATTCAGCAGTTTGAGTTGTGTGTTGATAGATCAGACAGTCAGTCAGTATGTCAGCCTCATGGAATCCTAGATGAAATTTCATAGATAGTAATTCTATTATAAAAATCTTCATCAATACATTAATAAAAACCCAGTTAGCCTGCTGTTGTATATTGGTCTCCCATCAGAATTAAAAAACTAAACTATTAAAAAATATTTAATGAATATTAAAATTATACAGGTACATTATCATCAGTCATCATACCATAGCTTAGATTTTAACATTAAGAATTATTAATAACTATTCCTGTCCAATCATTTATTTAATTTTTAGCACCTTGAGTCAATGATGTTCTAATTCTATAGTTTACTGCTACATTTTTTACTCCTTGTTTCATTTTTATTACATTTACTCCTCATTTCCGTCATGGCACCTGTAAAAAGATAAATAATTACTGTCTTATCATGTAATATTAATTACTGTCATGTAATATTTACTGTCATCACAGACATTTAGTTTATTTATTTATTATTACAGGTGATTCAGGTAACCCATTGGAACCATGGCTAACGACTCCAATCCTGCATGCTGAACTCAACACTCCTGAGCAAAGATATACCGGATTGGCACTGCAAATGAAAATGTGCTCATTTCGGAGGGAGATGATGGAAGAACCTAGGCGTCTTTTTACACTCCCAGGCCAAACTAGTACAATTAATTGCAGGATACTATTATTATTGTAATGTATAAAGTTGAATATAAAACATTTGAATTTGTATTTGAATTTTGATTTAAGCCAGAACCAAAACGTAGATTTCATACATAGGGAAATAAATAATAACTATTTGTGAATATAGTTATGTAGAACTCATAATATTACTAAGTACAATGAATGTTACATAATATCTGTTAATTTTATAGTGTCCTAAGAGGAAACTATAAAATATGATCTAGGTACTGAGAACATTAATTTCAAATTAGTTTCAATCATTGCCAACCAATTTTAAAATTTCTGCAGACAAGAAACATTCCAATTTCGTACAAGTGCATAATAATATTATAAATGCGAAAGTTTGTCTGTCTGCTACGGTTTCACGGCTCATCTGTTTAACTGATTTTGATGAAATTTGGTACAGGGATAGTTTGTATCCCTGTACCAAATTACATACACAGGACATAGGCTACTTTTTATCCCGGAAAATCTAAGAGTTCCCGCGGGAATGAAAACCTTAATTCACGCGGACGAAGTCGCGGGTCGTCTGTAGTCTAGTATTACTTATATACTCAAGAACTTGCTGCGGCGAACTTCCCAGATAAGTTACTACAGCTTCGAACCAATGGCGATTTGTAGTCCCCGGTGCTGCGCCTGAATAATATATTAGCACAAATTTTTTATTGTTTGATCGTATTCTGAAAGAGGCCGTGTAAGTACCTAATTATTTTATGTTTGAGTACACTGTATTTATCCATATTATCACCAAATTCATTAACTTCCTATTTAGTATTTTTTCTATGATCCTATTATCATATTTAGTTGTTTTTAAAAATAAAAAAAACAACAAGTACTTGTCAGTTGTCACTGTCAGTGTCTTAAAGACGTCATTTTTAAAGTTTACAGATAATTAAATCTATTTATAAGCGTAGACAGAGAAAGATTTATGCATTAAGAATGAACAATGAATGAACTAAATCGGTGTTGCAACATTAGAATATCGTATGTTATTGAGAAAGGGCAACATTGGTTTCTCCACACGACAAGGCCAAATCTTCCACGAGAATTTTGTCACGCGTAGCGTGCATGTTAGGGTAAACGAGAAATAAACCGACACGACAACATTTCTCTCTCTCGTTTCGAGAATATCTCGCGGTGCGCATGCTAGGCAGGCTGGAGAGTGACATAGGCTACTTTAGATCCCGGAAAATTAAGGAGTTCCCGCGGGGAAAACAAAAAACTTAAACCACGCGGACGAAGTCGCGGGCATCAGCTATAACTCATAAAACTATGAACAACAATAAATAACCATAGATACACAAACAATTAACACATAAAATTTAATCTCATTTTCAAATAATAGACGCATATTTTATTTACATAATATTTACAATATATTTATTTTAAAATGCACTTTTCCCGAACAGCGAAAAGTACAAAAATTTTACTATGCAGTATTGAATGAGATGAATCAAGCTATTGCAGAACCCAGTGGATGTACAATAATAACTAATACAAGCTATAATAATTGGGTATTTGATAACTATTCAAATAAATTATTTTTTAGTGATTATTAAATAGAGAATCTCCCAAAAGTCGTAATATCCACCTCTCCTGTTAGTTTTATGTTGATTATCTATTTTAAACTATCGATTAAATTAAAAAAGTGTGTCGAACTTTGATCTCGTCACTATGTAATATTTCATACAAAAACCCATACTACGCGTTTTGACGTTTGAAAAAAAGCAAATACCCAATTTAATTGAAATTAAATTATTGAAAAGCAGCGTCCTATTTATTTGTCCCGGAAAAATCAATAGATTCCCACAGGGATTCGAAAACACCTAAAACCACGCAGGGGAAGTCGCGGTCATCATCTAGTGTTTACATCATTTTTTTTTACCAACATCACGTTTACTTAAAGGGCTTGTCCAAGATTGGGCCTTGAACATGAACCAAGATGATTTTAATACACGTGAATAGAGATCCTTAAATATGGCTTATAGAATAATTTACACATTTTTAAAGGACCCCAATTTGGAGAAAAATATATTTTTATTTTGTGGCTTTTTTAGATCTTTGTCTGAATCTTATCAACAGTAAAAAAAAAAAACTTGTCTGGTCACTTATGTCATAGGGTGATTGTCAAATGTCACTGTCAGTATTGTATAACCTATTTTAATGGTGATTTATTATTTTACGAATGACTCAAATACTCAATTAATATTTATTAATCTTATAATGTTGTATGCACTATGTAGTGGAAAATGGGTAGTTTATTGAAATGGAATATTATTAATCACAACAAATGCGCATAACCCAAGTTTTATTGTTGCCATCCATCGAAAAATATTTACTACAAACGATATTTTTCAAAATTAATTTAAAAAAAACGGGGTTTTCTAAAATTATTATATAAATGGCGTTTAATGTTATATGTTTTTCTCTTTCACGTGATGGCAGTTTGGTTCTGGTTCATTGACACTCAGAATAAAAAACCACCCTCCATACTGAACTGGGACATGTCCTTTATATCAAACTTAATGATTCCAGATTTTTCGCATTGCAGCTGTCGCAGACGAATCGCATCGTACGGGTTCCGTCATTTTGGCGCGAAACCCTAAAACAGTCAATTTCACCATTTAGGTATCTAATATGTTTTCTATCCACTAGCGGTTTTCTTTTGCACTTTCTTCTTATCCGCGTATATCCTTTGAAAAAGCACGAATTTACCACTTTGTATGTTTTTCGTTTCGAAAATGGCGCCTTGGATCCTCCAAGATGGCTTTTCGCAATGTTGCCAGTACCTCAATTCTTTCGGGATTTGCAATTTATCTAATAATTTATTTGCCATACTAGGAATAATCGGTTGTAATATAATTGAGCAAATTCTCAAAGTCTCTAAAGTGATATGGAGAATCACGTCTAACTCCTTCTGACACTCTGGCTTCTTCTTCAGCTCCCAAGGTTTCATCGTTTCGAAGAATAAATTGGCTAGGTGCAAAACTTGTATGACCGAATCTGCCACTTTGTAGAATTGGTAGTTTGTGTAGTGCTGGTGGCAGATTTCTGGAATAATAAATATTGTTTTCATTAACATTATGTACCATTGAATGAAAATTACGATAATTTTACCAGTATTAGGAAAAAAAGAAGTTGCTGATGAAATAAGTCTTAATCATTAATAAATATTTTTTAAAACAAGCTTTTATTGTCCGCCATATTGAATTTAGTGTGACGTTATTTCATTTTTTGTATTCTCAGAAACCCTTTTAATTGATAGGTACCGCTAGAGTGTATAAAAATTAACTAGTCCGCCATCTTTGGCAGTCCGCCATATTGGATTTAGACTGACGTCACTTAGCTAACCATGCAGCCATCCAAACCAAACGTATATACGTTTCAGCTCAATCGATAGGAGATAACTGTTTTAAAATTTAGTTGCAAAAGTATCTTGCCATTTTTGTATGAGATTTGGGCCACTCTTGCGTTTTAATGAAATTAACGGTAAAACATTGGAAATATACTCAGGATTATATAATTAAAAAAACATTAAGATATTCGATGGGAGTATGGAGTAATCTGACTTTTAAGTTTTGAAGCTATATAGTACAAGTGGTGCCATCTAGGTGTCACAAAGTAAACTAAATTAACTTATACGCAAACAATTATTTTATTTAAAGCTAAGAATAAAATAATTATCTATATTATATATATTTATTTACGTATTTCGGAACCCTGCATGTCGATAAATATATTATATATTAAGTTAATTTAGTTTACTTTGTGCCACCTAGATGGCACCACTTGTACTCTAGCTCGCGAAAGGCTCCGAGTTGGCTTTGTCTCGTATAATACTCACCGGGTAACCAGTCGAGTCGGTCCAGCAGGTCAGCGGCGACGTGTCTGCTCGTGCACTGTGCGAGCTCCTGTGTGTGCAGCGGCGGGAACTCCCCGCGCGGGTTGAGCGCGGCGCCCGTCGCGCGGCTCGCGAGGTTACCCAGCGTGTCCGCTAGCTCCGAGTTCGCGATGTTGATCAGCTTTGTCTCGCTGTAGTCTGCCGTAAAATTGTACGAAGTCAGACTCGCGCACAAAGGGTTTCTCCACTACACAATGTAAATTCTATTAGTAAAAAACAAGAACTGGCTTACATATGGCGCTAAACGGTAGCGCTAGACAAACAATTCGACGCCCTATGATTACGGATCGAATTTTTTCCTATACTTGTGCTGTGTGACCTTACTTCTTGCCAAAGGAGATTACTCTGTCCCCATACAAAGTTCGCCTAAGAACCAACCGTCATTGATTACTGGGTTCAAACTATTACCTTTTTATATTTGAGAGCAGATTAAAACAACGGACACTTAGCTGAGAATTTACCAAGAATATTTTTAAGTAGATGATGATGACTAAAGGGGTTGTTTCAAATTTATATGGAGCCTGGGCCAGGTATTTGTACGGTATTTCAAAATGTTCGGGGTCATAAAATAGTAACATTTTTTTCTTTATTTCTTACTAAAAAGTTCAATTTACGAGGTACAATGCGAAATTATTTTGCAAAATAAAAGCGCAACAACATGCGTCCATTTTGACATTGACGAATATTACACGTGTCATGATGACATTTGACATAAAATTACCTGGGAAATGTGAATTAACCTTAAAATATCCAACAGCAGTCAGATTGATGGATGGATGCGCTGCGAGAGTTGCTATTCTACAAATGTACCTAATTAAACATTTTATTTTTGTACCTCTTAATCACTGTAAAACTGCCAAAAAGCATATTATATTTTGTTTTCTATGATTTTATACTATTTTTTGGAATACTGTACAAGTACCTGGCCCAAGATGAAACAACCCCTTTTTTCGATTCTTTCCGGGATAAGAAGTAGCCTATGTCCTTCCCCGGGATGTAACCTATCCTTGTATTAAATTTGATCAAAATCGGTTGAACAGGTGGGCCGTGAAAGCGTAGCAGACAGACGGACAGACAGACCGGAAACTGTGGTTAATAATCGAGAGACGGAAAAGTACAGTAATTAATTTAATACTCATTTATTTATTTTTTAATTAATTTGAAGTGCCCTTTGAATTCTAATATTTGGAATAAAGTTAAAAAAATAAGCTAAGAAAAACTGTATATTTCAAACGTATGTTGATTCTTAGGCGAATTCGGGCAATGTCTTTTCATGATTCTAGGTAGAGTTGTTCAAAACTGCTATAAATCCATAGCATAGCATATGCATCCATATGGTGGACTGATAAAGCCTTAGAATTGCAACATCTATCTGAAACGCACCAAATGGGTAGCTTCTTTGAAAATCTTCGTACGATCTTCGGTCCAAGATGTAAGATTTCGGCTCCAATCTACTCACGGAACCGAGAGAAACGCCTCACAGAACCGAAGGATGTGCTGAGCAGATGGGTTGAGCACTTTCACGAGGTTTTGAACCCAAACACCCGGGGTGCAGATCTTGCTTATATTAGTTCACTTCCAAATTTACCGACATCATTTGATTTAGATGAAGCGCCTAGTTATCAGGAGTATCTCTTTGCAATTAAGCGTTTGAAAAATGGAAAGGCACCGGGCTCAGATAATCTGCCCTCAGAAATATTTAAATACGGCGGTGCTAACATAAATAGCAAACTATTTGATTTAATATCTAGAGTTTGGGAAACTGCTGAAGTACCCCAGGATTGGAAGGACGCATCCATTTGCAAGCTCTACAAGGGGAAGGGTGATCTCTCTGAATGCAGCTCTTACAGAGGCATATCCCTATTGCGTGCAGCTGGCAAGGTTCTAGCTCATATAATCAATAGGCGCCTAAGCTCGCTGGCGGAACATATCCTGCCTGAAAGCCAATGTGGTTTTCGCCCCAGGAGAGGCACGATTGATGCAATTTTTGTAGTTAAGCAGCTCCAAGAGAAAAGCCTCGAGCAACATCGTGACCTCTATATGTGTTTCGTCGATTTAGAGAAAGCATTTGATCGGGTACCCAGGGATGCGCTGTGGATGGTTCTTGAAAAGACTGGATGCTCTGAGAAGTTGATACGAATTGTGCGCCAATTTCACAATGGTATGATGGCTAGAGTGCAGGGTGATAATACCTTCTCAGACCAGTTCCCGGTAACATGCGGTGTGAAGCAGGGTTGTGTAATGGCTCCCACTTTATTTGCTATTTATTTTGCAACTGTTATGAATGACGCGCTTCAAAATTGCACTGGTCAAATAACGCTAAATGTTAGGTCTGATAAGAGTATCTTTGACTTGTCGCGTTTCAGGGCTAAGAGCAAGGTACAATCCCTACCTATTCTGGAGATTCTCTATGCTGATGATGTTTGTCTTATGGCTGACTCAGTTGAAAATCTGCAGCAATATCTCGACCATCTGGATGCATCTTGTCGAAAGTTTGGTCTGGTAATAAGTACTTCAAAAACACAGATATTAAAGCAACCTGCGAGGGGTAACTCTGCAAATAATACCCCCGTCATGTTAAGTGGTTCGTGCGTAGGAGAGGTAACATCTTTTCGTTATCTGGGGAGTGTTATTCGCAGCGATAACCGGTTAAGCTCCGAAATCGGCTCGCGTATCGCAAAGGCTGCTGCAGCTTTCGGCAAGTTAAATGGAAGAGTTTGGAAGTCACACGATTTGCAGCTTAAAACAAAGATAATGGTCTATAAAGCCATCGTCCTACCAATACTTTTGTATGCTTCTGAAGTTTGCTGTCTATATAAAACAGATATCAAACGTTTAGACTGCTTTCATCTCAAATGTTTAAGAGCAATTCTGCGCGTTAAATGGCAGGACAAAGTTCCAAACTCGGAAGTTTTAAGGAAATCGCACATGGATGGCATTGAGGCACTGACTTTGAAAGGGCAACTTAGATGGAGTGGGCACTTGGTCCGCATGGATGACGCCAGGTTACCTAGATCTGTTTTCTACTCCGAGCTTAGTACTGGTAAACGTAAGCCTGGTGGTCAATACCTGCGTTTCAAGGATGTCCTTAAAAGGAATCTTTCCTCCTGTTATATTCCATCAGACAGCTGGGAACAGTTCGCGCTCCAGAGGCCTAAATGGCGTAGAATGATAAAGGACAGGTGCAAAACCTTTGAGGAGTTGCGTCTACAACATCTTGACGCAAAACGCCACCTACAGAAAGTTCGGCCGAAGCAGGCGTACACATATGTGTACAACGACAGTGGTCAACTTTATTGTGAGTCGTGCCGGCGGACTTTTCGGACCAAGTTTGGCTATGCTAGCCACATCCGCGCACACTCTAGGAAGTAAGCAAAGCCAAGATGTCGCCGTTGGCGGATACGCCAAGGAGGACATCATCATCATCAAATCCATAGCACGCTACGGACTATAAACAATAATTTTTTTAGCACGCTTTTAAATACGCAATGTTATAAGAAAGCGTGTGGGCGGCCGGCAGGCGCGATATGTCTTGCAGCACGGTAAATTTCGTAGCGCGCTAAATTTCATAACACGCAAAGATAACGTTCACTCACAACATCGGCCAGCGGCAGCGCGCTTCCGGCAGGCGGGCGCCGCTACAAGTGCTACGAGGCGCCGCGCGCGATCGCGTGATATTCATAACGCCGTAGCGTCATGGCTCCTCACATAGCACGTTATCCGCGCTACGGAACAATAGCGCGCTAAGATATTGCGCTACGTGTTATATTAACCACTTCTAATTCTAGGTCAACGGAAAGTACGCTATAGAATTTAATTTACGGAGAACATGACCTGATAGCGCGATTAAATTATATCCATCCATCTATTATAAAATTTAGAACTAAACAAACATAAATAGCTCAAATACCGTGGAATAAAAAGACATTAAACTCACTAGCATCATCGTGCATGGTTGCCTCCCTCAGTAGCACGTAGCGCAGCGCGCTGGCGGCGGGCGTGGTTCGCGGGTCTACCACATTCGCCAGAGACTTGGACATCTTGTGGCCATCAACGGTCCAGTGGCTGTGGCACACGAGCCGGCGCGGCGGGTGCCACTTGGCGGCCATTAGAAATGCCGGCCAGTATATGCCCCTAACAGGTTAGCCCGCTACCATCTTAGACTGTACCGTCACTTACCATCAGGTGAGATCGCAGTCAAGGGCTAACTTGTAGTGGATTGTAGCGGTTACCACAGTGAATTAGATGGCGCTAATTGTATCTACATCGCAGGATAGATAATTAATCGACTGAAAATTTATAAGCTACATACAAGCCTGAATCACGATATCGAAGTTTTCTGAGAATAGCGCTATATATAGACCGTTCAAAGTTATAACGGTCGGACCAGAATGGTCCCCGGGCACAACACCAGCCCGGAGGAAGATCTTCATATAGGTGTGGACGAATACATATCACTCACTCGACCTACAGGATAACAAAAAAAATATGCTGTGGATTAAAAAAGACATTAAACTCACTAGCGTCGTCGTGCATGGTCGCCTCTCTCAGTAGCACGTAGCGCAGCGCGCTGGCGGCGGGCGTAAGGCGCGGGTCCACCACGTTCGCCAGAGACTTGGACATCTTGTGGCCATCAACGGTCCAGTGGCTGTGGCACACGAGCCGGCGCGGCGGGTGCCACTTGGCGGCCATTAGAAACGCCGGCCAGTATATGCCGTGGAATCTGGAATGGATTATTAACAAATGATTGATACACGAACTGCCTCGTTGGTCTTGTGCTTAAAATGTTCGACTCCGGCCGACGAGGTCCCCGGTTCGAGTCCCGGGTCGGGCCATAATTAAGTGTTGGGTTTTTCTGACTAGAAATTCTCAGTCCTAGCCCGGAGTTAGGAAGTTGGCGGTGTTTCACCCCCGTGCCTCGGAGCGCACGTTAAGCCGTCGGTCCCGGTTATTATCACTAACGCGATAATAGTCGTTAAAGCCCGTCAACTTGAATTGGAGCAGCGGGGTGGGTCTTTTTTTTATCCACTACAAGTTAGCCCTTGACTGCGATCTCACCTGATGGTAAGTGATGATGGAGTCTAAGATGGCAGTAGGCTAACTTGTTAGGGGCATGGCAGTTATATTAAACCCATACCCTTATTCGGTTTCTACACGGCATCGTACCGGAACGCTAAATCGCTTGGCGGCACGACTTTGCCGGTAGGGTGGTAACTAGCCACGGCCGAAGCCTCCCACCAGGCCAGACCAGAGAAAATTCAGAAATTATAAATTCCCAAATGCACTCCGGGGATCGAACACGGGACCTCCGCATGTTAAGGCAACAGCGCTCAACACAGTGCCACGGAGGTCGTCAGAAGTCGTAACGGGTCTAAGCTTTAATTCCCTCTCTCCTATGAGAGTGGAGGCCTGTGCCCAGCAGTGGGACGTTAATGGGCTGTAGTGGTGGTAGTGGATAGAGAGATAGAACCTTACTTGAGTATATCCTTGCCCACGACGTGAACGTCCGGCGGCCAGGCGCGTCTTATTTTCATCATCTCGTCATCAGGGTAGCCCGTCACTGTCAGATAGTTGATCAGGGCGTCCAGCCACACGTAGATACTTTGCTCTTCGTCATCAGGCACCTGGTGATAAAATCTAAATATATAAAAGGTGACTGACTGACTGATCTATCAACAAACAGCTCAAACCACTGCACAGATCGTACCTTATATTTAGCATACAGATAGCTTTTATGACGCAGGCAACCGTAGATACGAGTAAAATAGGGTTTTGAAATTTTTATGAAAATTTAACTTGGCAAATGGTGAAATTAAGACTGTTCATTATCGGGCACCTGATAATAAAATGTGAATAGAATTATACTGCTGCACCTGGTGAAATAATTAAATAGAAATACGGTGTGTCATTTAAATGAAGTCTTACAAAGTGCTTTCGAATAGTTAAGTGAATCTACCAAGGTGCCGGAATTACCGCATTATCAAGAAGAAAGAGCATGAAACTCGACAGTTACTCTTCAAGAATAAAATTAACAAAATCAATTAACTGTCAAATCCATGCTTGTTTTCTTTATCATTTTTATAATTTCAGATTTAAGTCGTTCTATTTTGACGTGATAACGTCTTATAAATCGATGAACACCGGCTGCACGCACGAAAAAGTGTCACGATCCGCCTGAGCCTGAGCGTGCAAGTGAGAGCGCGGAACAAGCGATAGAGAGGCACGATCGGCCCAAGCGTTGGCTTGTGACACATTTATCTCTCTTCTCGCGTGACGTCAGAGCTAGCAGTTCCAATAGTTCTGCTACTGGAACGCCTCCACGCGAGCTTCTTTGAGCACTTCTAGTTATCACGTAAAACTATCGTCCGTAAACCGACTTTACAGACAACCAATTTTTTTTAATTAAAATTCTTTGGTGTGGAGTGAGGCACGATGGGGGTGCCTATACGCTGCAAGATTGCATCTTCAATCTTTCAGTTCCCCTCCAATGTCACCCAAAGCTTTTTTACTTAACACCAATAGGAATGATGCCCATGTAAAAAATAAATTATTTCTAACTGATTATTTAATAAAGGGTCTTCCAAAAGACCTAAAATTCACATCCTCGGTTAGTTTTAAGTTGGATAACTATTTTAAAATATAGATTAAAGAAAAAAAAGTGCGTTGAAATTTTATGACGTCACAACTGTGAATTTCATACAACATCCATACTAGAAGTGCGTTTTTAATTACGGTGGAATTCATAATCGACTGAACGGCTCTTTTCCGAGACGTTTCAAGCGCTATGTGTCAAATTCAATCTTTTTGCATTTCATAGTCGAAAGAGACTCGCCATTCGGTCGCTAGCAGCGACTGAATACTGATTCGCCGATTTCCGCGAGTCAGACACAATCAAACGAGGCTTTTGCTATGACATGAGTTTGACATAGCTTTATTTTTGTATTATGTGGGCTATTTGTGCGTAATAAATCTTGATTTTTAATAAAAAATCGAAGAAAAATGTGATTTGAGTCATATACAACATGTTTTTCTAAGTTTGTACTTGTGGTAAAACCAATAAATCCACCAATTATCCAAAGTGTAGTAGTGTAAAGCGAATGATGGCTATACATTGATGATGAAATCGCTAATTACAGGCAGTGCATATAAAAATACGATGATTTATGCTGTCCTGATACAGACTGGTATTTCCGGAAGTTACCCTTCTCGTTCTAAGAAGAGGCACGTGCTCAATACTTAATAGTGGGCCAGGGAGGGATTGAAACGATGGCAATGAACTATTGCCAGAAGAAAGAAGTGCCGCATGAGGACGGACTCTTGAAAGATACCACAATCGGCCAGCCTACATAAAGATGCAAGGCTAGTAGACGCAAAGGCTAATTGATGGTATACAGAACTAGGTAAACAACATTGAGGTATTACAAGCAAATTTTTATAATGACTCGGTAACTCATAGGACACAGGATGTTGATGAATAATACATATCGAGCGCAAAATAAAGGAACTACAGTTAATGTATGTACTACACAGTACCTATTGGCGGTTCCTGAACATACGCTGTTCTACTATCTTCAGTTTGAGCAAAGATCTTGTATCTCTGGTTTGAAGAAGTTAGAATAATGGTCGTGGATTAATTCATTTTATATGGATGGCCTCATATGATATTATGTGCATTGCTTGAGGCGAAAAGCAAGTGGCTAGCAATACAAGAATCATAATAGCAGTCAATATTTTGAATAATTTCCTTCTTCAACCTGGTATATCTATTTAATTGTTAAAACACTATTAAATGGATTATAATATTTTGTAGTTTTCTTTACTTATTCATTCATAAATAAAAATATAAAGCTTTTATTTATAGCCATGTATAAATGCCATAAAACTAGCTCTATAAGTACCTTCATAGTCTTTCAGTCTTGACTACTTACCGACGCTAAAAGAGGGTGTATGTGTTTGTGCATCTGTGTATCTGTCTGCGGCAGCGTAGCTCCCAAACGGATGAACCGATTTTGATTTATTTTTTTGGTTAAGAGGACTTGATCGAAAGTGTTCTTAGCAATGATTCAAGAAAATCTCTTCAGCTATTTGCTATATATAGTTAAAGATAATATGAGAGCAACTTCCAATACAGTGACTAAGCAATAACATGATAACTTTGATCTCATGCTGCCGCAATTAGCAGTTCCAATGAGCAGGAATCTACAGGATATTCAACTCCTTACCAAATACCAATTTACAGCAGTGGTATCATGTTTGGTCTCATAAGTATGGTCTCCATTGAATTATTTATTTGAATCAGACAACAATATTTAAACATAATTATAACACAATACAATATAATTCTTCAAATACTATAAATACAATTATTCTAAAAGTAAGTATATTATAGTCTTATAAAACAGAAGGAATTCTTGTTCTCGCTTCCCTGTAACGACGGTATACTATGCCCTCAGGCCAAAAGTCTGCACTGATGAACACATCTTTGCACCATGCCGGAACAGTTAGAACGTAACAGCTGAAGTAAGTAGTTCTACTGGACTTCAGTTTATGGAGAGTAAGCTGCACTTTTGTTATCTGCGAACAAACATATCTTCGCGATATTTTTGCAGAGGTGCTCCAGGGCGATTCTTAAGTATACGTGTCCAGGATGTACCCTCAGCCTTGGCCGTCTCTGACTGTATGCGGGATATACAAATCATGAAGTTGCGCATCACCGCTATCAAGGTGGTATCATTCGTCAGCGTTTTACCACGTAAATTTCGAATTCGCTTCGGTCTTTGCTTTCTATTATTCTCTAAAATTGGAAACCATTGGAAATTGAAAACCGCGTCAATGTTTGTTTGTAAACAAACATTGACGTTCACTTGAGTGACTCAGTGCGTCAAAGTGACATCCATAGAGAATTTCCACAGATAACATGTCAATCAATAGACAATATTCTGTACATCTCCATTTCTTCTCCATTCAGCTAGGCGATTGTCTGGCGAACGTTTATGAATTGCAACAAAGGTTGATTCAACATTTAATGCCTACGCGAATCGTGAACGGCATTTTGCCAGAGACTGGTTACCCAACGATTATGAATTCCAGGGTAAGTTTGGTAAAGAGTTGCTGATTTGATTAAGTTGTCATGATCCCTATTGTCAAATCCATACATTTTTTTTAATATATAGGCTAGCGCTTGGCTGCAATCAGACCTGATTTATATAATTTATAGATTCCTTATCATTTATATAATTTTCGATGAAGTGACGTGTTTTATTTTATTATAAAATTCTTTGGTGCGGCCATTGACTTACCAATACCTTAGACACACCATCGAAACGCAAAAAACGGCACGGTCAAATTGTGCACAAATAGATATTGTGAACAATTTTCGCCTCAGTCGCGCATGAGTACACTAGGCGACAAAATGTCGTATGTGTCGAATTGTTATTACAAAATTGAACCCTAAATATAAAGCTATATGGTTGGTTTTTGTGAACCGTATGGTGTCTCAGTCTATATTACCCATAGCTGTGTTTGTATAAGCGATAGTGGACGCTTTTTGAGTATTAATTTGTAGGTAATGTTGTATCCTTAAGTTGGTAAATCGATGGGTGTGGCACGATGAAGGTTTGGTTCGCCAGTCTTTCATGTCCCCTCCCCTGCCCAAAGCTTTTTTACTTGAAACCGATTGTACCTGCATTCGATAATGAAGTTAAAACATCAAAAAATACATACCCTTATAGCCCAATGCACTCTCGAGGAAGGCCTGCTAACAGAAATATCAGGAAAGTATGCGCTACTTGAGAGATATTCTTGTAGTTGCTTTTGAAACTTGCTCGGCTGGATTACACCGTCTGTAGCAAACATCATCATCATTTTAACCCATTTCCGGCTTTCTACTGAGCGCGAGTCTTTTTTTTTTATTCACTACAAGTTAGCCCTTGACTGCAATCTCACCTGATGGTAAGTGATGATGCAGTCTAAGATGGTACCCCGATTACCTGTTCACACGGCATCGTACCGGAACGCTAAATCGCTTGACGGCACGTCTTTGCCGGTAGGGTGGTAAGTGGTAACTAGCCACTGCCGAAGCCTCCCACCAGGCCAGACCAGGGAAAATTCAGAAATTATAAATTCCCAAATTGACCCTGCCGGAGATCGAACCCGGGACCTCCGCGCTGGACACTGCGCCACGGAGGTCGTCTCTTGGAATGAGAAGGGTTTGACCATAGTCCACAACGCCAGCCAAGTGTGGCTTTCACACTTTTAAGAACATTATGAACATACAGGCTCAGGCATACAGGTTTTCTCACGATGTTTTCCTTCACTTCACCACCAGGCTATCACCAGTCTACATAATTGGGTATTTGACTACTAGTGAAATAAATTATTTTTTAGTGATTATTAAATAAAGGATCTCCCAAAAGTCGTAATATCCACGTCCCCTGCTAGTTTTGTGTTGAATAACCATTTTAAACTATCGATTAAAGTAAAAAAGTGCGCAAAACTTTGATGACGTCACTATGCAATATTTCATACAAAATCACAATTTAAAGTTTCATACAAATCCCATACTAAGCACGCGTTTTGACGATTGAAAAAAAGTTTGCTCATTTGACTAGTTGTCAAATACCCAATTGACTATCATTTTTTCAACAGGTTCCATATAATATGAACAAATGATACTTTTTATTTGACTTTATATTTTATCAGATAACAGTTACAATTTCTTTAGCTGATCGTTAAACAGTCAGTTATTTGATTGATACTTAACTGAAACTTAATACACAATTTACGTTTCATTTATTAATATTATATATCAATTACTCTCTACTTTAGAAACTTTTCGGCCGTTCCGTTCAGCCGTTCTGGCGTGTTTGAGTAACAAACATCCATCCATCCATCCATCTATCCATCTAAACTTTCACATTTATAATATTAGAATAGATAGCATAGAATCATAGATTATTACTTCATCAGATATTTGTCACGTCAGTCACTATTTGGTCAGATGTTTTGTCATTATATGGTCAGTTATTTACCTGTTTTGAGCCACTCTTGCAAATGTGTTTTGAAGGCGCTCAGTCTGAACATGTAGTTGGTTTCCTCCGTCCATTCAACTCGATGACCAGATTCTATCGATACTTTGACCTAAAAATAACTCTAACATCATACTAATATTATAAACTAGCTGATTCCTGCGATTTCGTCTGCGTGGACTAAAGTTGCAGCGTGATTGAAGGACATACAAACACACTTTCGCATTTATAATATTAGTATGACGCGAAAGTGTTTATTTCGTTGGTTTGTCCTTCAATCACGTCTCAACAGAGCATCGAATCGACGTGACTGTTTGCATGGGTATAGTTGAGGTCCTGGAGAGTGACATAGGCTCCCGTGAAGGAGGAGTTCCCGTGGGAGTTAAATTCATTCGCAGACAAAGTCGCGGGCATCAGCTATGTTTACATTACAGTGAGTAAGAAATTGCAATTTCCCATTAAAAAAATGAAACTTGAAATAGTTTTTAGTATGTCATGTAGCTAGTAAGAAACAGAATTTTTAATATTCCGAAATATCTCGAAAAAGATGGCTGCACTTGTAATATGTGCTTGTGTGATAATGAATATTGCCGCACGGCTCTGTAGGCTAATAACTGTACAGTAATATTTTTATCTCCCAAGAGTGGGAAGAGTCTACTTTATAGTGGTGAACTAATCAACTTTACAAGAAAATGGTACAGGTAACAGGATATCATTTGTTTCCTTTAAAATGGATTGTTAATTTACCTTCCCGTCCTCAGTAATTTCGTCTTTAGTGTGTGTCTCAGGCACGAATGATTCATCATTAACGCTGTACCATCCTGAGTATTTCGCCTTGTAGATATAGTCGTTTTTCACTAGCTTTCTCTGAAACAAGAAATGATCACTATGAATAGAAAATATAGTCAGTTGAATTTGGGTTGCATATTTTTTTAAATCATTCTTAAAAAACGTTCCTCATATTATAAATGCGAAAGTGTGTCTGCTACGTTTTCACCACTCAGTTGTTTAACCAATTTTCCTGCAATTTGGATAGAGCTCTAGAGAAAGGACATTGGGGCTGATTCTGTATAACACAATCTCTAAACTAAACTTAAATGGCAGCTTTAAATCTAGTTCTGTACCTTTCCGTAGGGAGTATTATGAAAGGTTTAACAATATTTGTAATGCTCTAATTTTAGTTTAGTTTAGAGATTGTGCACTACAGAATCAGCCCCATTGTCTTTATCCCAGAAATTCATGTGGGAATATCAAAAACCTGAATTGAATCGGGTAAAGTATCGGTAGTCTAGTAAATAATAATCCAAAAATTACTTTTCTATAGTCAGTCAAATTGGATATTTATCATTTATGAATTGTCTCTGGTCTGGCCTGGTGGGAGGCTTTGGTCATGGCTAGTTACCACCCTACCGGCAGAGCCATACTGCCACGCGATCTAGTGTTTCAGTAGGATGTCGTGCAGAAACGGATCAGGGGTATAATTCCATACCCCTAACACATTAGCCTGCTACCACTTATCATCAGGTGAGATTGCAGTCAAGCTATCAAACAATAGTACATTACTGCCCAGGCAGGAAATAAAGCTATTCACGGCTGAGTAATATTGGAAGGACAAGGCATGAATTGCTATTTTGGCCATGAAGTGTATGGTACTTTTCTTTAATTTGCGAAGAAGCTTTTTTACATTGCTGATATATGGCGTTGAATTATCTTAAATCACGCAAAAATCTTGTGCTGAAGGCGCAATAGGGAAGATGACAACTCAATCAAATCAGCAACTGTTTATCAAACTTAAAAACGCACTTCTAGTATGGACATTGTATGAAATTCACAGTTGTGAAGTCATCAAATTTCAACTCACTTTTTTCTTTAATCTATATTTTAAAATGGTTATCAAACTTAAAGCTAACCGAGGATGTGAATTTTGGGTCTTTTGGAAGACCCTCTATTTAATAATCAGTTAGAAATAATTTATTTTTAATATAGGCATCATCCCTATTATATGATTTTCTACTTGAATGTTAGGGGCCTGAAAAGTGCCAATTGATTTTTTTAAATAGTGAAGCAATTACCGAGCAAGTAGGAATAATTACATACCCAGAAATGCCTCACAGCCTTCTTATGTCTCTCCTCAGTAGTTCTCACATAGTCTGTGTAGTCCACATCAAATTCATTGAACAGATCTCTATATTCCTTTGATATGTTATTGCAGTACTCTTGTAGTGGAAGCTTGGCTTTTACCGCCGCTTGCTGTACTTTTGTACCATGTTCATCTGTGCCTGTAAAAGAGAGAGAGTTGATTCCATGAGGTTTTTGTATCTAAATATATAAAAGAAAAGGGTGACTGACTGACTGACTGATCTATCAACGCATAGCTAAAACTACAGGACAGATCAGGCTTTAATTTGGCATACATTTTTTTTTTTTTAATTTAGATAACATACCAGAAGAGACCTTACAGTTGCCCAATGGGTCTCTCCAGACTCCAGGCTACAAAATTAGAGTGACAATAAATAAAAGACTTTACTTCCTTACAATTGACAAAAGTACAAAAAAAAAACCACATACTCAATTTGCTACATAGCTTTGTTTCACAAAAACAATGTCATTCCAATAGGACTACACTATAAACAATACATAACAATAAATTAACTAAAATAATGATACGGTTATCGATTTTCCAATGTTTGTTTATCCCTTTTGCAAGCTGAAGCGCTGGGGTGTGGAAGAAGTCCAGTCCCGAATTTTCACGAACTAAATTGTTGAGCAATATAGCATTTATGACGTAGGTATGAATGAATGAATGAGTCCAGTTTTTTTCTTAATATTTACATAGGTACCTGTGCTAAATATAACATTGAGGTCTGGGTTCACCAGCTTCTCAAATCTCTGTATAGCATCTGCTACCACCGCAGAGTATAAATGGCCCAAGTGTGGAGCTGAAAATATAGAATTGGGTTTAGATATCACAGCAAAGTCAACTATTTGTATACAAGGAGGTACACTGGTATACACTTACTTGCTTGGGTATTGATACTAATATTATAAAACTAGCTGATGCCCGCGACTTCGTCCATGTGGGTTGAGGTTTTTTGGTTCCCACCGGATCTCAATTTTCCGGGATAAAAAGTAGCCTATGTGTTATTCCAGACTATAATCTATATCTGTGCCAAATTTCATCCAGATCCATTCAGCCATTCTGGCATGAAAGAGTAACAAACATCCATACATACAATCTTACATGTTTATAATATTAGTAAGGATGTAAAAGTGTCTGTTTTTGTTTATCCAGTACACTCTTGACAACTCACTGGTGGTAATTAAATGAAATGAAATCATTTATTTAATCTAGGACAAGTTGTGCTAATTATGAAATGTCATGATTCTACCATCGGTTCTGAAAGAAGATTCTACTGAGAAGAACCAGCAAGAAACTCTGATAAAGTCCAGATCTGGTAAATGCTAATGCACTTTCCACAGCCCATCCATTCAACTGATTCAAGTGGAAAAATGGTAGAAATAGCTTGCATTTCCCAGAGGATACATCTAGACATTTTCATCATGAAAATCTAACAGTTCCCACAGGATGAAAACAATAGATGGACCACGGAAAGGTTACAGACAGGTTAAATCGCGGGCATACCTAATCTGGTAAGTAAGTAATATTTGTACATTAATTATGTGAGTCGGTCTAGCCTATCCAGCTTTTTGGTAAGTTGTTTTACTATGTAAGAATTCTATTTTACTTACCGGCATTGACGTAAAATATCGGTGTTGTGATGTAGAACGGTCTTTTTTGTACAACAGACGAAAGCAATCGCACAGACAAACGCATTTTCTATTAATTTACTCCAAAGTTCTAGTTCCTAGAGGTTATGTATGCAAAAGTTGTGGCTAAGTGCGTAATAAATCGAGTATTTCTACTGCAGCGACTTTCTAATTTTAGTATGTTTTATCCTATGAATTCTTCTTGAATGAATTGTCGATATATTTTTAGCACAGAAATAACCTAAAAAACTACGCTAAAAAAATACTGGACTAGAGTTTGAATATTTATACGTCAGAAAAATCGATATCGATATACGATCAAAGTTTTTTTTCGAGCTCTTTTGAATCTTTATTCTGAAAAAGCTGTATTAATCTTTAATATTTTGGCTTTTATGGTATTCTTGCTGTGATTCGGTCAATTTATCGGTGTATATTGTATTGAGCCAATTCAAAAATCCACACTAATATTATAAATGCGAAAGTTTGTCTGTCTGATACCCTTTTACGGCTCATCTGTTCAACCGATTTTGATGAAATTTGGTACAGGGATAGGTTGTATCCCGGGGAAGGACATAGGCTACTTATTTCCCGGAAAATTCAAGAGTTCCCGTAGGAATCAAATAACTTTATCCATGCAGACGAAGTCGCGGGCATCATCTAGTAAATAGTAATTTATATTAACTAGTAATACATATTATATAATATTGGTGATTAATTAATATCGATAATCGTAATCGTACAGGTACATTCCACTAAAGAATTTAACATTTCATTAGACGTTATTGATAGAAAAATTAATGTTTTTATTTAATTAAAAAAGATGCAATAAGATATGTAAAAAAATTACAAAATAGGTACATAAATTTATTGATAAAAATTCCTAGTATTTGAATTCTTTGCAAAATTCAAAATGTTTTTAAAAAATGCAAATGCATAAATGAAAATGGAAATTCGCAATGAAAAACGCACAGGAAAAACGCAAAAGACGGAAATGCGTAAACAGGAACGTGCCAGGTACCAGCCAGTGATTGTCAAAGTGTAGGGATCCGCAAATTTTCAAAAGTATCGATACCTACTCGATGCCAAGTATCGAATGAAAAGTATCGATACCGATAAAAGTATCGAATCAAAAGTATCGATACTACTTGGTATCGAATAGGTATCGAACAATATTTTGAAGAAATTTGAAGTAACAGAAAAACAACAATAATAATTGGAAATGATTTATTTAGTGATTATGTTTATAAATTAATAAAAAAAACGTGTGGTGTCGTGGGACACCAGATAGGAACGAAGATCCTTATAACATAAATATTTATTTTAAGTTCTAGTCGAGGTAAGAAGACAAAAGATCTTAAATATAAATTTACTACATTCGAGATTAAACTTTAATGCTTTAGTGTTAAGGTTTAATTTCGAAAAAATCTTACTCCGCGCATTTTCGTTACGGACTTTTTTGCAGGCTAGGGTACCCCTCCGCATCGTCCCATAAGGAACTTCGTTCCACAAGAAAAGTTCCAGGCAAGCGCGCTCCACCTTAGACTGCATTACTACTTCCAGCAGGCAGCAAGTCAGATTGCAACCAAGCGCTAATCTGCAAATTAAAAAAAAACAACTTTTAACCTCCAAGCCCCCAATCTTCTTCAGTGCAATCCGCCATGAATAATAATCTGTCTATCCGTGATCCCGTTAATCGATTGCGTGCCGCAGTTACCATCGCAACCTGCTTTAGAAAATAATCTCTCTGACGGTACTGAAGTGCCCGGTGCCCACAAAACACATAATGTACTCATGAGTCATATGACCGCGCTGCGTCAAGATGTATCAGTATTCGAAATTTACTAAAGAAGTAAAGTAAACTAGATAGAACCAGGCCTTTATATATAACTTTGAACCACAAAAAAAATTTAAGGGGGGCGCCTGCATAGACATATTAAGGGATCTTCCCGTAATATGTCTGTGCTTTGAACTTAAAACCTATCAAACAACAACAGCTAACAATGATTACAGGTATAATATAAGTATGTTATTTTATAACGTAAATAAATCACGTTTTATTTTTTAATTCAGATGTTTTGCAGTTTGATTCGATTTAAACAATTACCATAAACCAATGATATTATATATATAATATCATTGCCATAAACCAAATACTTAATTGCCACTTTTATTTACCTGGTCACACAAGCAATATATAGACTATAGTAGGGTATTCCCCGAAAGCTGTAGCCTGTACCACCACTCCATCAAGGGAGACAACGTTAAACATCGAAAAGAGAAGTAGTATAGAAATTATGTTTGTTAAGCCTCGATGACACGGGGCGAGTTTACAAGTTACAAGCCAGCGAGTTCGCTAGCAGCTCGTAAACTCGCCCCGTCTCATCGAGGCTTAATCTAGTGTTTGACAAAAGTATCGAGTAATTGGGAAAGTATCGATACTTAGTAAAATACTAGAATAAAAGTATCGAGTACAAAAATACTAGGTATCGAAACGAAAGTATCGATACTACTCAGGTATCGATACTTTTTGCGGATCCCTATCAAAGTGACGAAATTTGATGTTAACAACAACAAATTATTAATAATAATATTCCTTAATATTCAATTAGTAGGAAGTTTGTTAATTTCCAAGGATTGTTAAAAAGGAAGTTAAACCATGGATGATTGTGAAAACGAAAGCGATAATCGCAATAAGGTAACCTCAAAATTTGTTTATAAACATCGTTGCTTTTACCTTGATATATTTGTTTTCTGGAATACCTTCAGAGGACCATATGATTCAACTTACATTGAAAATAAAGGCTAATTGTAAGATTACTGTGCAATTTTATCGAAGATGCGCGCTGTAAGTAGGGAAATAATTTATAGATTTTAATGAAACAATTTAATTTGTTTGTGTGAGCTACAAAAAAAATCTATGCACATGAAGTCCGTAAGGCATCATCTAGTTTTTCAATATATCAATGAAATCTCCTGTTTCTCGCCTGTTAATCCTCAAAACAAAAATCAAATGTCATCATTCATCGCATCTTAAAGCACAGAAAATGGACGATGTGATCAGAGAAACCCGCCTCCGCCTCCGTTAACCGCCGCCTCCGCCTCCGTTAACCTCCGCATCCGTTGAGGCAAAGCCCCTTCACCTCCACATTCGCCTCTGCTTTTACTAAGAACACCTCCATTACAACTCTAATTAACACCTAGCTTTGTTAACCTTGCTATTCATATTATTCAAGGGTTTTCAACATTTTATTTTTATAGGATCGTAGTCCATCACCTGGGGTTAAATCAACGGCTGTGGTGAAGTACACAGCCTTTCAGAGCCCCGTTGGATATGCGCGCCTGCAATGCAACACAGATCTCAACTTACCACCTTCCAACTGGGGTGGGATAGACTCATATGGACTGAAGCAGATACTGACCAGAGACAGTGGGCTATCCAGGTATTTTATGACTACAATTTGGAGTTTGGCTACTTAAAACACTGGTAACCTTGTGGTTAAGTTTGACTATATACTTATTTTAATGATTCTTTCATATTTTGGTGTTATTTTGCCTTAAGTTTCATAATTAATTTATAAAAATACATATGGGAACTTCTTCTGAAACCAAAGGGTTCTGGTCTTTGTAGTCTTCTCACTTATTTTGTGTTGTTACAGCTTTAGAATGGCGCACATGTTCCCTGATTGTGTTGGGGAGGTGGATGTAATATCTGATGCGGAGTGCATCAAAAAACTACTCAAGCTGCCTTACCAACCTAATGGGACTGTGAGTATGGCAAGCTTTACCACTTGAAATGTTCATAAATCATTGTTTTGTTCATAATAAAAGGAATTTTTCAAAATTGACACCGTAGTCAAGTCAGTTCAAGAACAGACTGTGGATAATAACCACTTAAAGACAAAGCACAAGATTTCATATAGGTGCATCAGTGAAAGCTGTAAAATGAAAATAATAATAATAATAGCTGATGCCTGCGACTTCGTTGGTGTGAAAGTTTTTAAACTCCAATGAGAACTCTGAGGCAACCTATGTCTGTCTGTAACAAATTTCATCAGAATCGGTTGAATTTGGGCTGTGTAACCAATTTTGATGAAATTTGGTACAGGGATAGGTTGTATCCTGGGGAAGGACATTTTTATTCTGGAAAAATAAAGGGTTCAATATTCGCGCAGACAAAGTCGCGGTCATCATCTAATAACTAATTTATAATATTACTATGGATAAAGTAGTATGATTGCAAAAAAATTGCACCTTATTCACAGGTAAGCATGATGGTACACAGAGTGGAAAACACACTTCTATTGGACGACTTTGACGTCTATGAATACCTAATGAAGTCGGAATGGTCCTGGCTGAAGGATTTCTTCTATGAGAACATATTGAAGACTATGTCCGAAAAGGTAAGCAGTATGATTGTATGTAAGAATTTTGATTTTGACAACTAGTCAAATAAATTATTATTTCATCCCATCTGTTCGAAAAGGGCGACTTGGTTCGCCTTTAAGTGCACCCAAAGGTGGTGTTTTCTATTAGAAACTTTTAGCGGGCAGTAATGAGTTTGCGCACTTTTTGAATTTGGAACATCTTAGTGTTCAGCGCCAAAGAAATCGATCGCAAATATTGTTTGAATAAAGACTGGCTGGTACGACGGCCCGTGGTCGCGCCGCCGCGTAAAAAAAAAGAAATCGTTGGTAGTATCACACAAATTTATCTGACCAGGCGATAGCGTCGCTAGTATGAAATTTAATTTGCTATTATCCGCAACAATAGGCACATATATGTGGTACAGTGTATCGCTAGTATTTATTAAAAATAAAATAAAAACAAAAACTAAACAGGCATAAATATTAGTTCCAATTTTTTTAACGTTTAAACTACCGTGAGTGATATTCATTATAACAATATATAACTAGCTGATGCCCGCGACTTCGTCCGCGTGTTTTAAGTTTCTTTTGATTCCCACGGGAACTCCTTAATTTTCCAGGATAAAAAGTATGTATGTCACTCTCTATACCCATGCCAAAAATCACGTCGATCCGTTGCTCCGTTGCGGCGTGATTGAAGGACAAACCAACAAACAAACACACTTTCGCATTTATAATATTAGTATGATACCCGGATAAACGGTCAGCTCGGCTTGCTCATATAACAATGACGATGCCAGTGAAGACGATCAGCAGGAGTCGTCGGGAGAGGACGCATTACCAGTTACCACCTCCCCACCCACCTCAACCATCGCACAGAGCTGTACGACATGCGAACCGCAGTCGAGCAGCGACCGGGTCGCGCGAACAGGCTCATGAATAAGGGCCGCGAACGGGTTCGAAACTAGTCGGGCATTTTTCCGACAGACCACGTGAATTTATCCGGGTATTATAATATATAGTTATAGTTCAAATTATGGCCACCGGGTCACATAAGTTAGTGGGACTGTACTGGAGTACTGTTGTGTACAGGAGCGCATGTCGCTGACACTAGCGCCGAGCCCCAGCTCCGCTCTGCAGCTGACGCACAAGTTCCTATCGCACAGCGTGGCGGAGAGACCGCAGCCCTTGCCTGCCGAAACTCCACACCCGCCTATGTGCTTACCCGGTGAATATACTCCTTACCCAATTAAGATAGAGATAGATAGGTAAAATCTTCATTGCCACACAAAACATAAAAATACAAAAAACAGCGCAAGGGCAGTTCTGTATCTTTCGTAAAAATTGTTTAGCCCGTAAAAATTTAACGAACAGACGGACATATTTACTATTGCCTGTATAAGTTTGGATAAGTTTAAGTAATCTTGATCAATATGTAGCAATTTTAATCCTTAATCCTAATTGTGCCTGAATAAGTCGTTTTTATTTTTTATTTGTTTATTTTGTCTTTTCTAGGACCATTCCTCCCAGAGCCCGAAATCCGTCCAGAAGCGTCCGAGCCAGCAAAGGAGCAAAACTTTAACCGCAATGTCCTATGGACTTTCGAAGACATACACATGTTAATAGGCAGCAATTTGCCAATCTTCGGGGACAAAGACCGACCCTGCGTCAGCCTTCGTTTACGAGACGCTAGAGAACCTATCAACGTACTAACAGGAATAGACTATTGGTTGGACAACCTAATGTGCAACGTCCCAGAAGTATTAATGTGCTACCATTTAGACGGAATCGTCCAGAAGTATGAGCCAATGAAAACTGAGGAGCTCCCAAACATGGAGAACAGTAGATTTTCCCCAAAAGTCATAAGGAATGTCGCCCAAAATATCTTGTCCTTTCTGAAATCGAACGCCACAAAAGCTGGCCATACATATTGGTTGTTTAAAGGCCCTCATGATGATGTGGTGAAGCTATACGATTTGACGTCTTTATGTCCTGATACTATGGACAATCCGTTTACTACTCCAGTGGCGATGTTGTTATATCGAGTGGCGAGGAATATGCGTCTGATGAACAGGTCCAAACATGTCCGACAACTTTTGGAACATGTCGTGGAGCTTTTGAAGGTGGAGAGGTATCCTCAGATTGTGGCATCTTCTCACTATATGCTGTCTGATTTGTATGTGCCTGCTACTACAAATCCGGCTTGCCCGAATTTTAAAGGTAAGTTTATGTCATGTATTCATCGGTTAATTAGAATAAATTCGCGTGTAAAATTTCATACTTGTTGTGGCAAGTACCTACTTTATATTTTAAAACTTTATATACTTAGCTAGAATTTTTGTGCTCCACGCTTTATAATCGAGAAAATCCCTTATAAAAGGAGGACTTTATTGTCCTATCCATTTTACGATTTGATGTCGTTTTGTTTGGAAAAATGTCCGTTTACTCTAGTAGTCATGTTGCATAAATCAAGTGGCAAAAATATGCGTTTGACATTCAAACATAATATGTTTTTGGAGATTTTAGAATGTAAAGTTCGGTAAAAAAGTCAGTAAGTCAATAAGTTGATAAACTGATTGTATATAATTATTTATTTTGTTTGTAGACGAAAGTTCAGATTCCGAAGAAGAGTCAGATTTTGGGAACTATGCGGAATTCCCGGGCCATCCCACTTCTGATGTTGATAGTGGGTGCGAAAGGGACAGCAACATAGCGGACAAGGACGAAGCGAGCGATAATGTCGAGATTATGAGCGACACCACAGACAAGGTGAGGAGGTTCAATAATAATAATGTCCTCCTGACCGAATTTCGGCCACGGCGGCCTATCTCCAGAGAGATTAGCCATCTGCGCCGGAGATATACACATGTGCACTCTCTGTTCCGTTACTCTCATAGCCCGATGTAACGGAAAATCCGACTGGACCGGAGAGAGATCAGGTGCAGGACAGGATGGCATCGCAAAACCACGTTACACGAAACGTGATTTTTTCGGCTTTTTTTTTCCTGTATCTCTTGAAAAGTGATAGACTTATAAAATTTACAAAGAATGAAGTTCAGGTCTATATAGTTTCAAATGTGTAGTTTTTTGCTTTGAGCCGAATATATTTTCGAGTAATTATTTTCTTTATATCTGAAGTAATTCCGATGTGATAGACGGACAGACATAATTCCAAAGTTAAGCACAACAAAGAAATTCACCCAAATTCTGCACTTTAATTTAAGTTAATTTTGTTAGGAAGTGATTGGTTGTTTTTTTTAGGACGCGAAGGGAGAGGAAAATAGCGAGGCAGGTGTGTGCGAGCGAGAGAGCAGCAGTGAAAGTACGGAGCTTGCGTTACAAGTGCGTGGACTCGCTCTCAGAGACATCGGCCATAGAAATTCTTCACACCACACAGTAAGTTTATACCTAACTAATACGAGAATATTATCTTTATAAGCCTTACTAGCTAATGCCCGCGACTTCGTCCGCTTGAATTGAGCTTTTTGGGTTCCCGCAGGAACTCTTTAATTTTCCGGGACGAAAAGTATGTGTTATTCCAGACTATAATCTATCTCTGTGCCAAATTTCATCCAGATCCGTTCAGCCGTTTTGCCTAACAGCCATCCATCCAAACTTTCGGATTTACTACGAGAATAATTTTGTAAAGTAGTTTAGATCGCCTTAAGTATCCTTAAGGCGAATACAAACTATGAAACAGCGCTGTCAGCATACTATGCATATGCCTACTCGTGGCTTCGATATGGAATAGTCCTATGGGGTCAGAGCCCTGACGTAGGAGACCTGTTTATATCTCAAAAAAAATGCATACGAGTGCTTGTAAATATTAAACAACGCGATAGCTGTAGGCCACATTTTATAAATAAAAATATTCTAACCCTACCTTCCATTTACATAATGGAGATGGCTCTGTTTGTAAGAAAAAATATACACCTGTACAAAACTTTCGTAAGCTCAAAAATTCAAAGAGATACACGCAAGGAAAAAAAACTGGTTGTACCCTGCTTCAACCAAATAACATTAGCGCAAAAAAGTCCATATTTTAGATCCGTAATAATTTATAATAAACTTCCAAATTTTATTACAGACGAGATCAAAGAGACAAAATTTAAAAGTAAATTAAAAGAATGGCTAATCCAAAAATGTTTTTATAGCATAAAAGATTTTTTAAATGAATAGACCCCAATAATACGATCAATTAAATTCAATTAAATTACATAAATATAAAAATATGTTAATTACTATCCGAAATTTGTTATTACTATATTGTTAAGTACCTATATTATATAACTATATATTCTGTGCAAAGATAAATTAATATGTTATAAAAGATAAATAGTTAGATTTATATATATTATAATAATAATTGTGTTAACATGTAGCAACGCCCTGACAGGGCCTCATGTCCATGCATGCTAATAGCTAATTGTATTAAGTAATATACCTAATGTATTAGTAAGTAAGACATGACAGCTATCAATAAATGAAATGAAATGAAATCGCGTCGCGGGTTGCGAGTGAGACGGCGCGAGCGCAAGTTTGTCGCAAGTACATTAGTGGTTAAAATTATTATGCAAATCAAAATTCACACCTCTAACCAAAATTAACTAATATATGCCGTAATAAACCCCATTAAATGTTATCTTATGTTTTAAACGTCGCAAAATCAACTTAAATACGAATTAATTTTATTCATCGAACAGTGCTAGTCGAGTGCAATTGGTGAGGTACCGTCAACTATAAATAATACATGGTATCTACTTGAAGTGAACAAAAATCTCAAAATGGTGAAATGTGTGGCCTGTGGACGGTTTTTATCAACGACAGCCTCTGATGCAGTCTCCTGTAAATGCTCCTCAACTTACCACCGAGCCTGTGTCGCGCTAGCACTCGGCGTTGACGTAGCTCCTGATTGGAGCTGCCCGGAATGCAAGAAAGGTCTGAGGCAGATCAGAGGATCAGAGACACCCGTAAAAGGGTTCAGCCCCATGCCAGTGGATTGTTTGGACGTGGGCAGCACGGAACAGCCTACTGCTGCGCCTGGGAGTGATACAGTGGAAAGCGGGCTGGTGATGGAGTTGCGTTTGTTTAGAGAGGAAATGCGAGCTATGCGTGGCGAATTCCAAGCCTTTCGGAAAGAAATGAATGACATAAAGTCATCCCTTTCACTATGCACACAAAGATTAAACGTTTTAGACTCGAAAGTGGAGCTGCTGGAAAAAAATAATATGTCAAACGCTCAGTCTGTTCCTGACCTCGCCAAGCTAGAGAGTACAGTGGCTCAACTAATGAGGGATATCAACGGTCGCGATCAGGAATTATTATCCAACGACATAGAAATAACAAACATACCTGAGATGCCTGGTGAAAATCTTTTGCATTTAATGTCAGTAGTCGCTAGCAAGCTGAGTGTAAAACTCGAGGAGCGTGATGTGGTGAGTGTATCCCGAGTCGGCGGGCACCTGCGCGTGGATAGCTCCCAGGGCCCTACGTTGGCCCGCCCGCGGCCTATTGCGATCCGTCTCAGTAGCTCAGCCATCAAGAGTGAACTTCTGCAGAGCGCGCGCGTCCGCCGGGGTGTGACAACCGCTGACATGGGTCTATCTACTCCGCCGCGGAGGTTCTATATCAACGAGCGGCTCACGAAACCAAATCGTGTGTTATTTCGGCAAGCTCGTGATGCTGGTCGCGATCACAGCTGGAGGTTCGTCTGGACAAAACGAGGGCGAATTTTTGCCCGTCGCGACGAACAATCTATGGTGTGTCATATTAAATCCGAAGACGACATTAATAAATACTTTGTCAGAAATGAAGTGGGTAAACAATGATCTCGGTAGTAGCTTGTGTTCCTACGAGTATGTTCTAACTATTGTGTTAATATTATGTTTACATAGGCTGCTCAGCCTTCTTCCACATATAAGTTTTATTATTATGCGTTTATTATGTTTGCTGTTACTTATGTTATCTGTCACTAAAAACCTTTGTATTTTAAACAGAAAACTAGCTCTAATTCCGTGTTTAGATGTTTCTATGTTTCTATGTTTGGATAACACCTGTTATAATCATAAGTATGTTTTCACTTTGTTAGTTGATGTTTTGAACCCGAGTAAACAAAGGGACACAATTTTTGATAAAACTCTAATTAAACAATATTTATGTCGAAGTTTGAATAGTGTCTTTTGTAGTTATAGGTATGTTTTCACCATGCCTAATGCTGTTTTGAGCTCTGGGAAACAATATATATTTCCATGCTTGAATGTTTTCATGTTTCCCCATCCTGTCTGCCCTATCGAAAAAGTGATAAAAGTTTTTAAGTTAGTAAACACCAAATTTATACTGTGTTTTAAGGGAATGGTTTTATGTTGCTCATATTTTGTAAGTTTTTGCACCCACATGGACCGATATGCACTAAGCAAGCAATTCTGTTTACCATACATAATTACTTATATTTATCTTCACATTACATCATATGCAACCACAACAGATCTTGTCAGGATAATGCCATTTTTCATAATTTTCCTAGCCGTATTTAAGTATACTATATATGTATCCTTGTTGCATAAACTATTTAGTTTTATTCCATATAAGCTCATAACCTGTACAATTAGTAGCAAAACTGCGCTAAGCTTCTATCGGTGTATTTATAATACTAACATAAATAAAAGGCGCTAAGTCTAAAAACGTTAAAATTGGTCACTTCAATGCTGGTTCTTTAGCTACCAAACATGATGAGTTTATTGTTGCTATAGAAAAGTACTCTCCTGACATACTTAGTATAAATGAAACCTGGCTGCGGGAGGGGGAGGAGGGACGAGCCCCTCGTATCTCAGGTTACCGACTGCGACATATACCGCGACCTAGGGAAGTCCGCGCGCGCGGTGGCGGCGTAGGCTTCTATGTGAAACAGGGAATCTCGGCCCGCACTTTGCGACACCCGTCACCCGCTCTCCCCGGAGTGGAGCAAATGTGGTTATTGGTAAGTATGAATTCGAAGCGCTTAGTCATCGGCACGGCGTATCGTCCTCCCTGGCTTGATTGTGACTTATTTTTTGATTCGCTGACGGAAACCATCACTACCTTGCCAGTCCATGACCATACTGTTTTATTAGGCGATTTTAATATTGATTTTCATAAAAAAGGCTGTGATATGTACAAGCGTGCTAGCAGTTTCCTAAACTCTTTTAACTTGACAAATGTTATCCACAGTTCTACCCATTTCACGTCTCATAGCGATACACTTATTGATTTATTTTGCTCGGATGTTAATGTTTCAGATGTTGTTGTCGATCATATTCCTGACCTTGGGGGACATGCAATGTTATACGGCGAGATAAAAGTTAAAAAAAACAAGCCCAAAACTCAACACTTTTTGTACAGACCATTAAAAAATATAGATTTAAACAATTTTAATGGCTGCCTTGAAATAATTGACTGGAACGGCATCTGTGAGAAGGAATCTGTTGATGATATGGTTGATACTTTGAGCACTATATTTGTTGACTTATACGACGTTTTTGCACCGCTGAAAAGAGCATCTATCAAGGAAAATTTTCAGCCTTGGCTTACGAGCAATGTCCGTTACATGATGCTTCTACGCAATCAAGCATCGGACAATCGTAAGACAAGCAACACGGAAGACAACATAAATAAGTATAAGTCCCTAAAACACCTTGTTAACGTCAGTCTATATTATGAAAAGTGTGCCTATTTTAAATTTTTTATAAATATTCATGCAAAAAACTCATTTTACCTTTGGAACAATCTTAAAAAAACCGTTTTAACTAGTTTAAACAAAGCTAAAGAATTACCTAACGACTTTAATGATCCTGATAGCATAAATACACACTTTCTAAATGTTCCCGGCACCACTAATACAACCATGTCTCACCTCACCTATTTTGAATTCCATAGATTTAGTGACTGTACCTTTAAATTATCTACCGTTAGTGAAACTGAGGTTGGTAAGATCATTCTTGACATAAAATCTAATGCACTCGGTAATGATCAAATATCAAGGGACATGGTTTTATTAACACTACCCCAATCACTAAAAAGTATTACATCTATTATTAATAAGTCTATTTCTACAGGTGTTTTTCCCGAATCATGGAAGACAGCCGTTGTGCGCCCTATTCCTAAAGTATGTAATCCGACTGAAGTCAAACAGTTGCGACCAATTAGTCTACTGCCATTCTTATCGAAAGTACTAGAAAAGGTTGTCTATATGCAAGTTCAAAAATACTTAGAAATTCACCAAATTTTACCGTCCCTACAATCCGGTTTTAGGAAGGGTCGCAGCACTACGACTGCCTTGCTTGATGTTTTTGACAACATTATAGCTGCCCAAGACTCTGGTATGGCCACTATTATAACTCTTTTAGACTTCTCTAGAGCATTCGATTCAATAAACATCACACTTCTCCTATCCAAGCTTTCTTATTATGGGTTTGATATAAATAGTGTAAACTGGTTCCATAGTTATCTAACTAATAGACAACAACTAGTTTCTTTGCGGCAAGTGGATGGCTCATACCTTGATTCTATGGTTCAGCCAGTTGATAGAGGAGTGCCTCAGGGCTCTATTTTAGGACCACTTCTTTTTATTCTTTATTCGGCCGACATAGTCAAAAATATTAAAAATTGTAAATATCATCTTTACGCCGATGATCTACAAATCTATACGTCTTTTTTGCCTAAGGATGTTAACTGTGCTTTAGAATTAATTAACAATGACTTAGAGCAAATTAGTCAATGGTCATCGAAAAACTCATTAGTTTTAAATCCTTCAAAGTCGAAATTTCTGATTCTGGGAACCAAAAAGCAAGTGTTAGACGTTGGCTTTGATACGGTCAAAATAAATATAAATGGAGCTCCCATAGAACGAGTTTATGAAGCACGAAATTTGGGACTTACTATAGATGCGAAACTTCATTTTGAAAATTATGTACAAGAAGTGGCCCGTAACTGTTTCTATCGACTTAGGATTTTATACAACATAAGAAATTATATCGATACCGATCTGAGAACTAAGTTGTGCGAGGCACTTATATTATCCAAGTTGAATTATTGCATTAGTGTTTATGGTCCATGCTTACTTCAACGTTCCATGCGACTTATTCAAAGAGTCCAGAACGCGTGTGCTAGATTCTGCTACTATATTCCTCCCCGTACCCATGTGACTCCCTATTTAAATGATGCCAATATACTCAATATGAAGTCGCGTATTAAACTGCATTTCAGCACACTATTGTTTGGTGTTATCAAGAACAAAACGCCGGATTATCTTTATAATAGGTTATCTTGGCATACGCCTGCTTTTAATACTCGAGGGCCACTAAATAGGCTGACTTGGCCACGTCATAAATCAGCAGCTTTTCGTGGAAGTTTTCGATATCTGGCTACTAAATGCTGGAATAATATCCCTCCTCCGCTGAGGAATTTAAGCTCAGTTCCTGCGTTTAAGAGCACATTAAAAAAGAAACTTTTAAACGATCAAAAACAACAAACTACAACTAGTTCCAGGTTATTTAGCTTGGTGGTTTGAAGCTGCTATATGTACTCACATAATATGCCTATTATATTTTATTATACATATTAATCTATTTATATTTTATTATTATCTTTTAAATCGCTATCTGTAATATTTAGTTATACACACTAGGTACACTCACTGCACAAATTACATATTTTATTTTACTCCATTTTATTCTCAAGAAAAGATCACTCATCCCGTTGCGAAGACTGTCGAGCTCGTGCGTGTCACTCGTTTGGGCTCCGGCAGAATACCAGCGCTCAGGTTTTGCTCTCAAAACCTGCAGCATTAATGCTGAGTCGGGGGCCTTTTCATCTTGTGCCATGTGGGTGCAAAAGCCATAGCTTAATTTTAAAGTTTGATTTTATGTACGAGGCACAAGGTGAATAAATGATTTTTCTTTCTTTCTTCTTCTTCTTTAAATAGATAAAAATCAAAAACTACTTTACAAAATTATCTTAACACTTTTATTTTATTCACAATAATTCATAAAAATATGTAATAATAATTAGACACTGTATAGCGAACATACATAAACTATACATAAAAATCTTACTCCACGCAGTTTCGTTACGGACGCGTCGTCCCATAAGGAACTTCGTTCCAAAAGAAACAGTGTATTTCGTAACTCTGATCTAATCTTTTACTTTGTTCCTTTGTATAACATAGGCTGTTGTATATGTTGTTGTTTATAAATTAATTACAGGATGAAAAAGCTAAGACAGATCCCGGTAAAGGCCTGGGACTCGAACCCGCTACCCGGTGTGGGCGCGCGCTTCGGCATGCTCTGAAAGGACTCAAAGCTTTACACCATCTCACTATCGACAAATCTAAGGTATGTTCACTGAATTTACCTCTTACTAGCTGATGCCCTCGACTTCGTCCTCGTGGTTTAAGTTTTTTTGATTCCCGCGGGAACTCCTTAATTTTCCGGGACAAAAAGTAGCCTATGTCACTCGAGGTCCTCAACTATACCCATGCCAAAATTCACGTCATCCGTTGCCCGGTTGCGGCGTGATTGAAGGACAAACCAACAAACAAACACACTTTCGCATTCATAATTAGTAAGTATGACTAGCTGATGCCCGCGACTTCGTCCGCGTGGAATAAGTTTTTTGATTGCCGCGGGAACTCCTTAATTTTCCGGGACAACAATGTCACTCTCGAGGTCCTCAACTATACCCATGCAAAAAATCACGTCGATCCGTGGCTCTGGGCGTGATTGAAGGACAAACCAACAAACAAACACACTTTCGCATTTATAATATTAGCATGATAATATATACATATCAAAATATTAACTGATTTACATTTGCTGGTAAAACTCCCTACAAATATGTGAAAGTTCTGATGACCTCCTAACCATCCATAATTCTCGCATTTATTATTATAAACGCGATAGTGTGTATGGCAGTTCATCTGTCTGTCTGTTATCCCGGCACATCTGTTTAACGGCCAAAATTTGATAAGTAAAAGATTAGAATGCATGCCAGATAAAAATTTTATCCTCCGATTTTATCCAGTGACAAGAGATAAAATTTACTTATCCATCCCTCAGAGCACGGCAACAGGGGAGAGGAGAAATTTATCCCCGTTTGACATTTCACGGGGACTCGGGGGACTATTTATGCACCGTTATTTAGCGTTTTTATTTATTTATTTAGGAATACAATTTTTATCCTTTCCTCGGGGAGAAAATTGTCTCGGCCCATGCTAGGGGGACTGGGAAGGACATTAAAATCCTTGAAAATCAAAGAGTTCCTTCGCGATTTTTCAAAAAACGTAATACACGCGGACGAAGTCTCGAGAAACATCTTGGTTTTTTATTTTATTTTATGAAAACACACAGTAACATAACATTCAAGTACAAATTTAATTTTTTTTTATCCTCTATTGTAATTTATGATAACACACAGTAACATAACATTCAAGTACAAATTTAATTTTTTTTATCCTCTACAAGTTAACACTTTCATGAAAAAGATCTATTGTCAATAGAAAAATAATTCAATTGGTGTGTGATTTTAATAGGAAGAAGAACGGGAACGTCTCAAACAACAGATCATAATAGAAGAGCAGCATCCCAAAATGGCGAACCCGTACGAGCCGATAAAAATGAACTACGAACCGCTGAAACGTAAAAAAGACGCAAAAGACACAAAAGACGCAAAAGATACAAAAGACCCGAAAGAACACGTATCACGTAGCAGACGGCGCAAAAGGGAGAAAAAAATAGATAAATCTGGCAACTTTTTAATCGAAACGAAATCAACAGTCGATAAAAATGCCATTCTAGTTCGAAAAGAAAAAAATACCATCCCAAACTGGCATGAACCTAACAGAGATGACAATTTCGCTTGGAAATTACATTTGAAAACGCTATTGTATGAAAAAATATGCCTCGCGTATGCAACTTTAGCTGAATATAGCTATGCCCATGAACAATATGGGTTCTCCCTTAAGTATATAGATATGGCCAATAAATGCCAAAAGTTGTTGAGCAATATGATTATAAAAAGTAGGGTCGTGGATGCCAGTTGTCTTATTGGCCGAGTTGGTGACAATTTCTTCCAATTGAGCAAACATTGGCCCAGCTTGGAGCAGTTTAGGAAGCAGTTTGAGATGGATCATGAGATTGATAGTCAGATAAAAGTTGAGATTGAAAATGATATGGCCGAAGAATTGGACGGTGAAGTTGGGGATGAATTTGAGCTTGGTGAGTGTTGTTGTCCTTGTTTTATTGAGTTAGAGAGTAAGAGAAAAATGTATTTGAGTAAACATTGGCATATAAGTTGAAGGGGAATGTTACATTGGTAAATTTTTCGTCATTATCTAACTGTATTAGAAAGAATGAGATTAATGTATTTGATCAAACATTGGCTTGCTTGGAAGTAAGTTTTGGATGAAAGTTGTCTTATTGGCCGAGTTGGCGACAGTTTCTTCCAATTGAGCAAACATTGGGCCAGCTTAGAGCAGTTTAGGAAACAATTTGAGATGGATCATGAGATTGATGGTCAGATAAAAGTTGAGATTGAAAATGATATGGCTGAAGAATTAGACGGTGAAGTTGGGGATGAATTTGAGCTTGGTAAGTGTTGTTGTCCTTGTTTAATTGTGTTAGAGAGTAAGAGAAAAATGTATTTGAGCAAGATAAAGAAGTTGGAGATGAGGCGGTGCAAAATTGAATAGTAGTTATATTCTGTCCAACCATTTATTTTACAATTGACTTAAAAGCACGCCTATGAAGTTTCATAATTATTGACAGGCAACCATCATTGACTTACCAATACCTTAGACGCACCATCGAAACGCAAAAAACGGCACGGTCAAATTGTGCACAAATAGATATTGTGAACAATTTTCGCCTCAGTCGCGCATGAGTACACTAGGCGACAAAATGTCGTATGTGTCGAATTGTTATTACAAAATTGAACCCTAAATATAAAATTATATGGTTGGTTTTTGTGAACCGTTTGGTGTCTCAGTCTATATTATCTCTAGCCGTGTTTGTATAAGCGATTGTGGACGCTTTTTGAGTATTAATTTGTAGGTAATGTTGTATCCTTAGTTAGTTAATCGATGGCAACCATTGACAAAAAAAGGCAATACTTCATAGACACAGTTTTTTTTACAATAGTGAAGTGACATTCCCTTTTATCCGATATTTCGTAGTTTGTATACTCATCTAGCAATTACCAGAACGAATTTCCTCCAATACAAGCTCTCTTGATTGTTCTTGCACCACACATCTTTGGCGATGGATGGTTTCTACTTTCTATGACCTGCCTGATTCATATAACATTTTAAATAAATGATTTATTTTAATATATACATTCACAAACTTAGTCAATAAAACAATAAAATATGTTGAGCAAAATTAAATATCAATGTGTCAAATCTATTAAAACTTCTTCATACAGAAAGTCGATTGTTATCAAAAATAGAATCAGTAACGCGTTAGAACATCATTGAATCGAGCTGCCAAAAGTAAAATAAATGATTGGACAGAGAATAAGAATTGTAAATGTCTGAATAAAGTCTTTATTTATGATTTCATTTTACTAGGATGGGATTGTGCATATGTAAATTGGCTTTTTCAGAAATAACCCTCCCAAAGAGTGAGACAGAAGCGATGCTGTCTTCATGCGAGTTCTACCGCAAGGCGGGACTAGTGACGGACGACGAGACGCACAAAAGGGACGAGTTGTTGCGTCGAAGAGCTTCCGTGTGCAATGAACTCGCTGTCCGGTACATGAACGATGCGCAACGTAAGTACCCTAACCTTTTTTGAAGTGAAAACTTCTTTAGCCGCATTGTGCACTTTTTGGTTGGGGGTAAACTTGTGGATTCGCGTCACCGACACCGTCACCGACACCTCGGCCTCGCTGCCCCATGCTCGCGTTGTTACGAAGACAAAAGGTCTTAATTAATATGGTTAGGGGTAATAAGGTATAATTAGGTGGTAATAAGGTCATAAATATGGTATGCTACATTCGTAATTAAACTTTAATGCCTTAGTTTTAAGGTTTATATATTTTAATTTTTTTTTTAAATTATTTTAAATATTCGTTTTCACTTCTATCGGCAGTCCCTATGACTGCAATTTTTTTTACTACAAGTTAGTCCTTGACTGCAATCTCACGTGGTAAGAGATGATGCAGTCTAAGATGGTAGTGGGCTAACCTGTTAGGGGCATGGCAGTTATATTAAACCCATACCCCTAATCGGTTTCTTCACAGTTACCGGAACGGTAAATCGCTTAGCGGAACGTCGTTGCCGGTAGGGTGGTAACTAGCCACGGCCGAAGCTTCAGACCAGGGCAAATTCAGACATTATAAATTCCCAAATTGACCCTGCCAGGGATCGAACCCGGGATCCGCACGTTAAGACAACAGCGCTCAACACTGTAAGGGCCACGGACGGGTTCGAAACTAGTCGGGCACGTTCCGACAAAACACATGATAGACTAAGAGATAGCTGCACTTTTGGTAACTATAGCCAGAAAGGCTGATATATTCTTATACAGTATTAAAGTATGCGCAGTACCTATGTAAACAGTATAAAAACTGACGCTATTCATCGGGCCTTTCACTAGATATCACCTCTCAAAGACGTTATCATCATTTATCATCAGCAGTTATCTCCTATAATATGAGATACAACCGGTGATATCAGTAATATCTTTCACTAGCTGATGCCCGCGGCCTATGTGCTATTCCAGACTATAATCTATCTTGGTGCCAAATTTCATGCAGATCCGTTCAGCCGTTTTGGCGTGATTGAGTAACAAACGTCCATCCATCCGTCCATCCATTTATCCATCCAAACTTTCGCATTTATAATAATTATAAGTATAAATTAAATCACCTCCATCCATCCATCCATTTATCCATCCAAACTTTCGCATTTATAATATAAGTATAGATTAAATCACCTGCATACACCGGCACCACCAACGTACAGTCTTTCTAAATCTATCTCCCATACAGAGATGTACGTGAAATACGTAGAGGAGTGTTCGCAAAAGGCCGACGACGCTAAGCTTCTATACAAGCAGTTCAGTGCGCTGTCGCGACGCTCGGCCGACTGTCTGGACGAGGCTACCACTATCTTTACACAGGTATTAGACTGTAGAGTTGTTCAAAACCGCTATAAATCCATAGCACGCTACGGACTATTAACTATAACTATATACTTGGCAATAATTTGCTCTAATGGCTCTGATAGTTCCTTAGTTAAGATGATTTGTGAGATGGTGATAATGAAAAAAAATAAAAAAAGCCCAGCTGAGTTTGTTGTGGGCTCTTCTCAGACCTGGGCGCGTTTGGAACCCTCGTAGCTTTAGTTTTAAGATACCGTAACAGATTATCACCATCATATCTTTATTTTTATGTAGCTGGACGTCAATAAGTGTAGTGTACCTACCTAAATTGAATAAATATTTATGATTATGATTATGATTATTATTATGATTATGATTATTCATTTCTAGCGTGCTATTAAATAGGCTATGTTATAACGCGCTTGTTATGAGAAAGCGTGCAGGCGGCCGTCAGACGCGATATGTCTTGCAGCACGCTAAATTTCGTAGCGCGCTAAATTTCGTAACACGTTACATGTCGGCGAGACTAACCATCGGGATCGTCCAGCGGCAGCGCGCTACCGGCAGGCGGGCGCCGCCGCTACAAGTGCACGAGGCGCCGCGCGCGATCGAACGATATTCATAGCGCCGTAGCGTCATGGCGACTGCTCACATAGCACGCTATCCGTGTAATGGAAAGATAACGCGCTATGATATTGCGCTACGTGCTATATTAACCACCTCTATATTAGAGAGCTACACGTTGGGGTCCCTAGGTGCTGGAATAACGACTTCGCACTGGACAGACCCCTCGCTAGGTGGTCGGATGATACCTTAAACGAGTTTTCGGGAGCCACAGCATTATCATCGCTCAGGTACTATGGGGCTACACGTTGGGGTCCTTAAGTGCTGAAATGGCATAAAAACACCCCTAACTTGGTGGTCGTAGTTCGGCGTGCGGTGCTAATCCCTATAAGAGATCTATGTCCATCCTTGTAAATGTTTTAAAAATCCATCGCTTGGTGATGACGATAATGCTCTTGTATATTTGTGCATCTGAGTAAAATAGTTATAGATTTAAGTTTTGATTTGTTGTCAATAATTGTCGATCGCTCTAAAATACAACTGAAGATAATAAGTTATTGTATGAAACTTTTAAGTCTGCGTCATCCGCGGCAGCCCTTCGTGCCCTCCGATTGTGTAAGGAAATTGTAATTATAATCGTTTGTCAAACGGATAATCAGCCCCCCAATCATGTAAGAATGTTCGATCAAACGTTTAAGGTTTTTGTCAAAGTAAAATAAACCATAACTGGATTGAATTAGAGTTCAATTTCGTCTGCCCAGTCTTATACGATTAGGTATGTACGATACCCTAAACGTATAAGAATGGGCAGACGAAATTGAGCAGTTATAATTTATTTAGCAATGCAGATATGGTTTATTTTACTTTGACAAAAATCTTAAACGATTGATCGGACATTCTTACAGAATTGGGGCCCAGACCTGTTTAAGGAGTTCATGGATGAATGCATGTCAAAAACTCATAGATAAGGGCCCTGGGCGGGTTCGAATTTTGTTGGGCAGTGTCTGAAAAAATAAGTGATTTATAACTGGTGACATAATATAGAGTATAATGAATATCACTAACGATAGTTTAAATGTTGAAACACGTTTAAAAGGTTTTTTTTTTTGAACTTTTGCAGGGTTACACTTTAATTTCATTTTGTTTCAGGTGAACGATGTGCCTAACCTAGCGCTCCTGTACTGCAATAAGGCGCGCTACATGAGATTTAAAGCGCACTGCATACAGGGCGGGTTCAAGTGAGTCAATAAACGGTATTAGAGCATCGATATATACTCATATGTAGGTACTAGATGGGCCTTTTCATAGGAAAAAGTCGGGCGTCCGACTTGCAGAGCACGCTCCTCACCTGTCATAAGTCTGTCTTTGTCCCCGTCGTAGCGTCGTCACGGTCGCTCGTCGTGTAGATAATTTGTTATTATTAAGTTAACATCTAAAGTTTTATTAGTTTGGCACTGTATAATTTTTATTTTAAGGTAAGTGTTTCAATTCACAATTATACATTTAAAAAAAATAGTAGATTAGTAGCCAAGGGCTGTAAGACATCAATTGCAGCCCGAGATATTTAGGCGCACGAGCGCAGGGAGGGCGCCTATAGTTCGAGGGTGCAATTGATGCTTACACCCGAGCTAACTACTCTGCTTTACATCTCGATTGTGAGGTAAAGTAGGTCCTTATTACCCCCAAATGGAGCTTGTAGGTGACCAATTAGCGCTCTAGGGTAATAATGTAGCTAGAAAAGCCCTAGGGCGGTAAGTAATTAAAAAAAACTCTTCACTCTTTCAAAAAGTTCGCGTACATCTAAACATCATACTTTTTTTAATTACTTACCGCCCTAGGGCTTTTCTAGCTACATTATTACCCTAGAGCGCTAATTGGTCACCTACAAGCTCCATTTGGGGGTAATAAGGACCTACTTACCGAATATGAGAGATGTAAACGTTATTTAATATTTCTATCCATTACGCAATCATTTAATTTCCGCGGCAAACTGTATGATATTTTATCTACACTAATGTTATAACATTCTACTTATGTTTCCAATACTTGACTTATAATTACTACTGTTATAGCGCAGATAACAAAACACTCAATTTAAGCAATTTCACATGATGGTATAATATCCACATCGATATCGTAAAATCTCATTATAACATCAATAAAACGCGACCAATTAACCTGGCGAGCCTTATGTCAAAATCCTCATACAAGTTGTATAAAATTTTGATAAGCTGGCTTTTGAAAACAGTTGGGTTATACGTGAAAACTTCGTCGAAACTACTAAACTTACATACACAAAACTCTTTGGTAAGATCTTGTGCCAATTAAATAAAAAACGAACAGCGCGCGCTCGCTCCTGATTGGCCCTGCGCGCGCAGCTGCGCTCTCATTGGTTAGATTTTAATGGCGGCAAGTTCACTGTGACAATACACGTACGCGATAAACTATTGTCAGCTTTTACTCTTGTTGTTTGATAAATTGCATTAGTGAAGATAAAGTAGTGTATGCAACTGCATATAACACGGGTATTAAAACACTCGTTACTATTATGAAACTCGCTGCGCTCGTTTCATAAACTCACACTCGTGTTTTAATACCCTTCATTATATGACAGTTGCATAAACTACTATTTTTTACTACTTAACTGGCTTCTATGGCTATTACCTATATTACCTATGACCGAGTCATACGTTTCCTAGCTTTCATTCAAGATGGGCATATGTTGCAAGCAAGTTCCCGCTTTTCAGACTAGATGGCGTTACTAAAAATACGCCCACATTCTTTGTTTGACAGGGCCCGTCTATGTAAATTGAGGTCGTTGTATTAGAGTTAAACTTCTTTAAGCGCTTCTTGAAAGTAGCTGTAGCATTACCGCATCGCATGATAAACTTAACAGGATAGGTTCACGCTTGACCACAATCACACCTGATGATGTTGTGGCCTAAGATGCTACGCGTTTGCCTAAAAGATTTCTTCTTTCACTCTTGTAAAAGATATGCAGATTGTATATTTTTCGGTAGTTCTTCGTAACGTGTATACTAGCTTTGCAAGCTTCCACCCCCCATTTCACTCCCTTTGGGGTGGACTAGATGATAGATTTAGTTTTTTGAAGTAATCTTTACGCCCGCTTGACTTCGGGGGTAAGCTGGTGAATGCGTGACGAGAGCGTTACGAAAAGAGGCGAACGGAATTTGAGAGGGAGATATAAGTTAGTGAAGATAGAAACAGTGAGAGTTACGTTTCGTATATTTAATATTACTGTAGGGGCAAGAGAGCACACGTTTTCTTTCTCTCTTTGTCTCATAGCCAGTTACTTAGTTTTACTTCAGTCGTGTGGTCTAAAGCACACTCGTTTTTTTATTTCCGCAGGAACTCCCCTGTTCTGAACTAGCCTATGCCCTTCCCCAGGATGCAATCTGTCCATATACCAATTTTCATCAAAATCGGTTGAAAAGATGGGCTGTTAATACGTAGCACACACTTTCACTTTCACATTTATAATATTAGGATGAATTTACGTGGAAAATGGCAGTCAAATATTACGGCTCATCATAACGTGACCATATTTTAGTAGTTTATGCAACTGTCATATAATGAAGGGTATTAAAACACGAGTGTGAGTTTATGAAACGAGCGCAGCGAGTTTCATAATAGTAACGAGTGTTTTAATACCCGTGTTATATGCAGTTGCATACACTACTTTATCTTCACTAATGCAATTTATCAAACAACAAGAGTAAAAGCTGACAATACAAAACACATTGCGAAACATTAAATTCACGCGTACGTGTATTGTCACAGTGAACTTGCCGCCATTAAAATCTAACCAATGAGAGCGCAGCTGCGCGCGCAGGGCCAATCAGGAGCGAGCGCGCGCTGTTCGTTTTTTATTTAATTGGCACAAGATCTTACCAAAGAGTTTTGTGTATGTAAGTTTAGTAGTTTCGACGAAGTTTTCACGTATAACCCAACTGTTTTCAAAAGCCAGCCTAATATCAAAATTTTATACAACTTGTATGAGGATTTTGACATAAGGCTCGCCAGGTTAATTGGTCGCGTTTTATTGATGTTATAATGAGATTTTACGATATCGATGTGGATATTATACCATCATGTGAAATTGCTTAAATTGAGTGTTTTGTTATCTGCGCTATAACAGTAGTAATTATAAGTCAAGTATTGGAAACATAAGTAGAATGTTATAACATTAGTGTAGATAAAAATATTATTTAGCGCTCGAAGTGAAATAGATACTTAAGCTTTCCATAGTTTTCTTAAACGTAATATTTTCTACAGCTCAGAAAAAAGAAGTCTGTACAGTCAAGCGGAAGACCTGTACACATCAGCTCTAAAGCTTTTGGGGCCCCGGGAGTCCTGTGGCGCGGCCTCAGTATGGGATCTGGTATCCTGGGAACTGTCCTGCCACCTGTACACCAGGGCTGTGCTGATGCAGGACTGTCCGGGGGTGTATGCCAATGTGAGTATAGGGCTTAGACTTGGGCACGAGGAAGGCTGCAGACTAGTCTTTGAAGAATCTTGAAATGCACGAGTCGAGATCTTTTGAAGTGGAGGGGAAATAAACTAATATAAAATAATTGACAATTCTTCGAAAGTACAACTCTCGTTGCGCAACTGTTTACCCCACTTCAATGGTTTAGTTTTTGTATCTTTCTAAAGTACTATCATATCCAGATTCTATCCTTTTCTCTTGAGTGACTGTAATCATAAGAGGAAAAGAGATAAACCTATTTTTATTATCCTAAAATAGCATCTAGATTGGGTTATACCTACTTACGGAATCATCTTCGCGATTGACCTCCACTTTTTAAAAATGTTGTCATATCCATTGGTTCCAGGAGGTCACGGAAGTGGCAGAAGCGTTTAAGCACGCTCTCAAGCACTGTCTGCTGAGCCCGGGCCCCCGGCAGTATCTGTACCAGTTCAGAGCGGCCATGATCTACCACCGCTTGGGCTCGCTCTACCACGCGCAATACAGGTACCATAGAAATAGTATGTATTACAACTAGAAGGATCACTTAGCGCACGAAACGCGAGCCGAAAGAGAGCTAATATTTCTCGCGTTGTCTCTTTCTTACCGCTACACTGGCATGACACCATAATTATTATTAATTGCACGAGACACAATAGTGAACACGAGAGTGAACGAGACGCGCGAAGAAAAAGTGAGTCCTTGTCGAGACCGAAATTCCTTATGAGTGAAAGGTAATCTAAATTGAACTTTATTATTTAAGGAAAAAGGTGTGAATTTGTTTAACAAAAACACATAGTGATCCTTCTAGTTGTATGAATATACATACTATTTCTATGACAGGTACGCTTAACATAGAAGCGGTCATAGCTACGCTTAACATAGAAGCGTTCATAGCTACACTTAACATAGAAGCGTTCATAGCTACACTTAACATAGAAGCGTTCATAGCTACGCTTAACATAGAAGCGTTCATAGCTACACTTAACATAGAAGCGTTGTATGTTATACATTATAATGTCAAATTCGTATGCAGTTTTCTACATCTATTCCATACCTCTATCGCCCTACGACCTATGTGCTACAACTGTAATGGTAGCAAGATCTGTAATTTGTATGGGCGTCGACCCACAGTGTGGTATTACTATTGTATTTCGCTGCGGGTAAACAATGATTGACAGGAGAAGGTTCATTTCAAGTGTAGTCTTGTACACTTTTTTTTTTTTTAACCACTACAGTTTAGCCCTTGACTGCGATCTCACCTGATGGTAAGTGATGATGCAGTCTAAGATGGTAGCGGGCTAACCTGTTAGGGGCATGGCAGTTATATTAAACCCATGCCCCTATTCGGTTTCTACACGGCGTCGTACCGGAACGCTAAATCGCTTGGCGGCACGTCTTTGCCGGTAGGGTGGTAACTAGCCACGACCGAAGCCTCCCACCAGGCCAGACCAGGGAAAATTCAGAAATTATAAATTCCTAAATTGACCCTGCCGGGAATCGAACCCGGGACCTCCGTACGTTAAGGCAACAGCGCTACACACTGCGCCACGGAGGTCGTCAAAACCAGCCAACCATCCATCCATCAACCATCGTCGTCTATACCATGAATAGAGGAAAATACATCGATATTGCGCTACGTGTTGTATTAACCACCTCTAGTTGTGTGGCAGGATGTGCGCGGAGGAGGGTCCGCGTCGCCGCAGCTTGCTGAACGCGACGTGCGGCCAGTACGAGAGGGCGGCGCTGCAGTTCGCCGCGCTAGAGGACGCCGCCATGTTCCTCACTGTGCGGCTGGAGCACGTGGCCGCGCTAGAGGCACACGCCGCCGGTGAGTATATTATTATGAACCTTCTCCTTTGACAAAGCCTGGTGGAATCACTAGGCTTTAGGAAAAGGTTCATTTTGGGTGTAGTCTTGTTCACTTTATCATGAATAGAGGAAAATACGTAGATTTTATTAGAAATAAAATAAATTAGAATAGCAAACTAAATAACTTGCAAAATATAAAAAAGTATTTCAAGATTTTCGATATATTTCCAAGATGGCGCCTCTCAGCCATAGAGAAGGCAGTAGGCGCGAAATGTGTCAAATGTCATTTCTGACAAGTCTCACTGTCCGTGCTAATTATCTTGCATTCCGCAACTGTGCCGATAAATGACCTCTTAATATTTGATACTTGACAGAAAACGTCTAAAATATGAATCTGCCATTGTCACCTACTCATGTTTAGTGTTGTTAATCGTGGAAAGTTTAAATAACTTCACCAGTGAAATTAGGACGAATTAGATTGGATTTAAATTTTAAACACACAAAGCTGGTTTAATATTTTATTTTCTTACTTTTCACTGCTGGTACAAGACCGGTCCCATGCCCGATACAAATCTGGACTGTCTCCTTAAGTTATACAAACTATTTACAATTTTCTCATGCAATTCACCGGCATCGCCCATATCCCCACACTTTAATAGTGATCTATGCCCTTTCCCTTATGAAATCTCCATCTGTGCTGAATTTCGTCAAAATCAGTTGAACCGCCCGTGAAAACTTAGCCGTCAGACATACAATTTCGCATTTGTCATATTAGTATTGATATCAAAGAATAAATTACCAGATAATCCAATTCTAATCCCATTCTATTCCAGCATCACCAAACCTGAAGCTGAAATCCCTCCAAAACGCGATCGAGCTCCTGCGTCAATGTCACTCCATCATGATAGTACTCAAAAACAAAGACCCCGAAGAGCAAAAGGAAACGCCCAAACCCGACGAGGGAGACGAGAAAACCATGAAAAACGAACATAGTCTATTATCACTATACGAAAATCGCTTGCATTTCATCCTAAGGAGCATAATCCAGTATTGCAAATCGAAATCTAATAAAGACTATGAGAAATTAACTGATATGTATAAGAAGTTATACTGTGCTAGTTTGAAGATAAGGAAAAATGAGGATGTCCGTCTGTATGCGTCGAGTATTTGTGATGTTTTAGTTGCCATGGATGGGATTAGTAAGGACTTTGAGTAAGGAAATGTTTTCAAATGTACAGTCCCACCCACACACACACACACACGCACACACACACACACACACACACACACAAAACACGTCCACAAACGTGGCACGTGGAAGTACAGTCCAGTAAAGTGTATTTTCATTTAATTTCCCACAAACTTATCTGAGCCGTTGAAAGCGTCGCTAGTTTATATGAAATAAAAAAATTGGCAGTCATAGCGGCTGCCGGTAGAAGTGAAAACGAATATCCATACTGTCCATATTCCATACTAATATTAAAAATGCGAAAGTGTGTCTGTCTGTCTGTCTGTCTGTCTATCTGTCTGTCTGTCTGCTACGCTTTCACGGCCCATCTGTTTAACCGATTTTAATGAAATTTGGTACAGGGGTAGGTATTATCCCGGAAAATTAAGGAGTTCCCCGGGAATCAAAAAACTTAAACAACGCGGACGAAGTCGTGGGCATAATCTAGTTTAAAATAATTAAAAAAATAGATTTAAAATAATAAAAATATAAACCTTAAAACTAAGGGATTAAAGTTTAATTACGAATGTACCTAGTATGTTTATATTTAAGACCTTTTATCTTCGTAACAACGCGAGCATGGGGCAGCGAGGTGTCGCGAATCCACAAGTTTGCCAACTACCACCTTTGACGACCTCCGTGGCGCAGTGTTGAGCGCTGTTGCCTTAACGTGCGGAGGTCCCGGGTTCGATCCCCGGCAGGGTTTGGAAATTTATAATTTCTGAATTTCCCTGGTCTGGCCTGGTGGGAGGCTTCGGCCGTGGCTGGTTACCACCCTACCGGCAAAGACGTGCCGCTAAGCGATTTAGCGTTCCGGTACGATGCCGTGTAGAAACCGAATAGGGGTATGGGTTTAATATAACTGCCATGCCCCTAACAGGTTAGCCCGTTATCATCTTAGACTGCATCATCACTTACCATCAGGTGAGATCGCAGTCAAGGGCTAACTTGTAGTGGATAAAAAAAAAAAAATACCAAAAAGTGATCAACGCAGCTAAAGAAGTTTTCACTTCAAAAACTAAACAGGCATAAAAATTAATTTCGGCCATCGTGTCAGATAAGTTTGGGGGCTATATCACGCTACCGACCAGGCAATAGACATTGGGTATTTGACAAATAGTCAAATCAGAAACTTTTTTCACACGTAAAAACGCGAGCTTTGTATGGGATGTTGTATGAACAGTGACGTCATCAGAATTCGATGCACTTTTTTACTTCAATCGATGGTTAAAAATGGTTTTTGAACTAACAGGGGACTCCAATATTACTTTTGGGAGATCTTCTTTAATAATCACAAAAAAATAATTTTATTTGAATAGTCGTCCAGTCCCAGTCAATTTAGATCGCATGGATTTTCAAAATTTATATTTCGAATATAATTCTTATGGTCCAAGATCCCAGAGCCGCCAGACCTTACTTATTTTCTGAGAAACAAAATGTGTGTAATATAGTAGCTTTGGTACGTAGATTTAACGTACGCATACTCGCAAATTTGGGGCGACGGCCAATTTATAGTTATAAGGTGCTAAAGGTACGTAAAAACGTTGCTAACTTTACTTATTTTCTGAGTGCTGATTTTTATGTATGTTGTACAGAATATTGTTAATAATTAATAATCAATACTCCCAGACTCATGCCGTGGGCCGTTATTTCTGCCAGACACTTTAAAGGTCGCAAAAAAAAAACTTAACTTTACTTATTTTCTGAGTCTTCATTTTTATACACGATACTCAGGAAACTGTTTCAATACTATTTGCAAGCAGCCAGACTAATCTGATGGGCCAAACATCCGCCAGACTCAATTTGAAATTTCGCTGTGATAAAATGTTGGCCTTATTTACAAGGTTTTAGGGACCTTTTTCATTGTGTGGAGTAAAGAAAACCATCAATTATTGCAATATTGCCTGTGTTTTAAAGCTTACGAAAATCCACAATAAAGAGGGTAAAATGAGGGTATGAACCTTACATGAAGGTTCTAAGTTTTTGAAGTTAGGGACTTGAAAATCGGCATTAAGGTTATTAGTTTTAAATAGTAATAACCTGTATAAGCCATTTTCTGAAAATCCACCCCAAAAGGGGTGAAATGGGGGTTGGAAGTTTGTATGAAAATCCTATGTTTTTGAAGCTAGAGACATGAAAATCGGCACTTAAGTTTTTAGTTTTAAATAATAAAAACCTGTATAAGCAGTTTTACGAAAATCCACAACAAAGGGGGTGAAATGGAAGTTGAAAGCTTACATGAAGGTTCTAAGTTTTTGAAGTCAAGGACTTTAAAATCGGCATTTAGATTATTAATTTTAAATAATAATAACTTGTATAAGCAATTTTTCGAAAATTCAGCCCTAAGGGGGTGAAATGGGAGTTAGTAGTTTGCATGAAAGTGCTATGTTTTTGAAAACATGGAAATCGGCATTTAAGTTATTAAGTAATTTTCAATAACAAAAACCTTCTTAAGCTATAGCCGCAAGAATGTTAAGAACTTTGATAAGAGCAACGTACCACCGTGTAAAAGTGAGCTTCTGCAGCAGTTTCGGCAGCGAATTATATAAGCAGCTTTTGGAATAATGCTTATTTGACAGAACTTATAATTTTTAAACCTGAAAATAACAGATGGATGTTGCAAAACAACAATTACCATTTTAACTGGTTCGATGGGGACCAATTACCGGGGTTTGTAAGAGAATCCCTTGAAGTAGAATCAGGTATTTTACTCTCACTTCAAATTGTTTTTATAAATCTTGAAGCTATTCGAAACTTTATTATTTTATTTGTTTTTACAGATGAAGATTTTACCAAAGATATTGACGACGATAAAGATTTGAATAGTCCACACCAATGTGCTTAACATGCACACAACGAGATTATATCAGAGAGAGATAGAGATGTTGTCGTTGCCAGCTGTTGCACAAAATGCGGTATATTACAAGAAAAAATTATTCGGCATGTAAAGATTCGTAGAGAAAAATACCACAGATAATACATATTACTCTCATCTTTACTTTTGACGTAACGAGTTAGGTAGTAGTAACCATGTTAGGTTCGGTAGGTAAATAGAGATAACGGGTAGACATAATATTACTCGTTGTGTGCATGCTAGCCCCACAGGATTGGCTAGATGAGGAATTACCAAACTTCGACGATAACGATAGTGATGATTATTAAAAATAACATTTCATAAAATATTTTCTTAAAATTTTAATTATTAGATTTAATTTTCATCATTATTATCATTGAAATATACTTAAATATTAAGATAATAAAAGCGGATACTAATATGGATATTTTTCGGGATAGCCTTCCGCGTGGGTGATGTAAAGAAAAGTAACATTCTTGTTATTAAATTTTTCATTAATGTTGGAAACCGTTTGAGCCTTTATAAACACTTGAAGCCTGGCAGCATATACGTCCATTATTCAGGTCACGTTGTAGATTTCACAAATATATTTTTGTATTGAATTGAACACATTTTGCTATAGGACTTCACAGCTGATTAAGTCTAGCTCACTGAATCTCCTCATGTCACTCCTATGTCCTTCCCCGGGATATAACCTACCTCTATACCAAATTTCAGCAAAATCGGTTGAAAAGATGGTCCGGGAAAGCGTAGCAGACAGACAGACAGACAGACAGACAGATACAGTTTCACATTTATAATATTTCGGATTTAGATATGAGCATAGATAAACATATTTATCAGTACTAGTGGTCGCCCGCGACTTCGATCGCGTACAATTTCTGATTTCCTATGAGATTATAAAATTTTCCCGCTGCAAAAGGCATATCTAAAAAGGCTATAATATATTAATTATCTATAGCATACGAAGGTTTTTATTATTTAAAACTACTAATACGTTAAATGCCGATTTTCATGTCTCTAACTTCAAAAACATAGAACTTTCATACAAACTACTAACTCCCATTTCACACCCTTCGGGCTGAATTTTCGAAAAATTGCTTATACAGGTTACTATTATTAAAAATGAATAATTCAAATGCTGATTTTAAAGTCCTTGATTTCAAACTAAAACTAAAAACTTAAGTGCCGATTTTCATGTCTCTAGCTTCAAAAACATAGGATTTTCATACAAACTTCCAACCCCCATTTCACCCCTTTTGGGGTGGATTTTCAGAAAATTGCTTATACAGGTTATTATTATTTAAAACTTAATGCCGATTTCCAAGTCCCTAACTTCAAAAACTTAGAACCTTCATGTAAGGTTCCAACCCTCATTTCACCCTCTTTATTGTGGATTTTCGTAAGCTTTTCGTACACAGGCTTAGATATTGCAATAATTGATGGTTCTCTTTACTCCACACAATGAAAAAGGTCCCTAAAACCTTGTAAATAAGGCCAAAATTTTACCACAGCGAAATTTCAAATTGAGTCTGGCGGATGTTTGGCCCATCAGATTAGTCTGGCTGCTTGCAAATAGTATTGAAACAGTTTCCTGAGTATCGTGTATAAAAATGAAGACTCAGAAAATAAGTAAAGTTAAGTTTTTTTTTTGCGACCTTTAAAGTGTCTGGCAGAAATAACGGCCCACGGCATGAGTCTGGGAGTATTGATTATTAATTATTAACAATATTCTGTACAACATACATAAAAATCAGCACTCAGAAAATAAGTAAAGTTAGCAACGTTTTTACGTACCTTTAGCACCTTATACTATAAATTGGCCGTCGCCCTAAATTTGCGAGTATGCGTACGTTAAATCTACGTACCAAAGCTACTATATTACACACATTTTGTTTCTCAGAAAATAAGTAAGGTCTGGCGGCTCTGGGATCTTGCTCTATTACCGCACCGCGTGAAATTACATCAAACCAGCGATTTTATTTTCCCGCCGCGAATTTTATTCGCAAGTGCGTACCCGTACACCTCCATATGATTTCTAGTGTTACAGAATTACGATAAAAATTTGCGCGAATATTTTTCGCAGCGCGAACGTAGCCCAAAAGTCGCCTACACCACTCTCCATTGCAAAAAATAAGTGTTTAAAAAACTCAACAGCTGTCTTTAATACAAACGTTGTGCGCTTCTAGCCGACATTAAGTAAAAACGCATTTCTATGATCTAATTTATTAATGTAAAAAGATATCTCCAACATTCAAAACAAAAGTAAATTGAACGTTAACTCTATGTAAATACGTCTGTTTTTACAGTAACGCGTCAGCCTCCCATTAAATACTAAACCCTATTTCTAATCTTTCTGTGGCCATAACCCATATAGGTTACTTCCATCTTAGCGTTAGCATTGTAAATAGCTTTCTCTGCAATTTCGCATAGTTCTAGGAATAATCGAACCCGTTTTGTCAAACGGGATTTTTTGTATGATAGAGAGATGTATTTTTAATAATTTAAATGTTGTGTACAAAATTTAATAAATATTTATTATTTGAGAATATGGTTTTTTTCCAAATCCATTTTTATCTAGGTATATACTAATACTAGATGATGCCCGCGACTTCCGCGTGGATTAAGGTTTATTGATTCCCGCGGGAACTCTTTAATTTTCCGGGATTAAAAGAAGCCTATGTCCTCCCCTACACTAACTAACTATCCCTATACCAAATTTCATCAAAATCGGTTGAACAGATGGGCCGTGAAAGCGTTCCAGACATACAGACAGACACACTCTGACTGTATGGACTTTGTTAGTCAATCACGCCAGAACGGCTAAACAGATCTTGATGAAATTTCGCACAGAGATGGATTATAGTCTGGAATGACACAGGTTACTTTTTATCCCGGAAAATAGTTCCCGCGGATCAATAATTTTGAATCGACGTGTAAACAAAAATTAAACTGCAAGTTTTAAAACAGCATTTATTTATTCCAAAGTTTAACAAATATATGTCTAAAATAATGGTATCTATTATTATCTATGTATTTACAAGGTAGGTGTATAATAAGTTAAATACCAATAAATAACTATCACAACAGAGCACGAGTCGCCTCACGAATGTTGAAAGTGGGGCTGATTCTGTTGTACACAACCTCTCGAAACTAAAATGACTATTAAAAATATTGCTATAACCCTTACATAAATATTCCCTACGGAAATAGATTTAAAGCTGTCGTTTTAGTTTAGAGATTGTGTTATACAGAATTGGCCTCTATAATTATTATTTTATATATATTTTCAGCTCAAAAAAGGTGTTTCCTGTCTGTACACCACATTCTAATCCCACATGGGGGCAAACCCACCGAAAAATATAATTCCTTTTGTCACCGTATTTAACGTTTAGGTCAGACCTTCCCGAATTTGAATTTGGGGACAATCAGGAATTTATTTAGGTACCTACCTGTTTGTCTTTCAACTTTCGTGACAGCTACTATAATTTTACCTAGCGATGCCTAAGCTTTATACTTTGGTATGTACGTATATTACAATTTGTATCTACCTATATTAGTAGTCATAAAAGTAACTTGCAAAATTAACAAACTACTCTACAAACCGTAAGTTTTCATTAAAAAACTGTAACCCGACAAAATTACGGAGAAAAATTACCTACGGCCTTTTTTGTAAGTAACATCCGTCATATCAATTTTCGAAATCGGCTCAGTAGTTTAGGCGCTATGGTGGAACGCCGAACGTACTTAAATACAAACATGCATAGAGTGCTAAAATCATAACCCTTCCTATTGGCTTTGCCATAGTCGGTAATGACAGGGCTGGGCAAATTACATGCTTTGCTTTAATTGAAATACAAATTACAAAATACTTTATCGCAAGTAATTAAAATACGAAATACAAAATAATACGTAATCGTAAAACGTATTTCATGTTTTTTGTAACTTGTCTCTAAGGCATGAATGGCAAGATTTTGACGTACAGTCATAGCGTACAACTACAGTATTATACATAACAGGTGCAGTGTTGCCCACTCTTAGCTGCTTTACCATCATTATACTCTCGGCTCGCACTCACACTCACGAAGGTAAAATGTACTTTATTCAAATGTATTTTTAAGCCTCAAGTATTTGAAATACTAATTACAAAATACCTCGGCGTCAGGTATTTGAAATACCAATTACAAATTACATTTTAAGTAAGTAATTGAAATACAAATACCAAATACGTATTTGTATTTCAATTACGTATTTTAATTACAAGTAATTCAAATACTGCCCAACCCTGGTAGGGTAGTGGAACCAAAAGATGAACGACACCCAATAGATGAACGGCCGAGCGAAAATTCAAAAAAAATAAAACATCCCGCTATTTATTTATGTGCATTATTTTTTTCCGCACGTGGCAACATTATTTCTTCCCGATTCCCTAACAAAATCAACAGTCACAGCTTCGACGCGCTCGTAGTTCGACGCTTTGTGAGAGTTTCCCGCTAAAAAATTGTTTTATATGGAAACCTTCTTAAGGTAAGTGTTTTTCAAACTTAAGGATTTCGGCAATTTAAAGCAATTATATACGATAGATTTGAGTAGTTTTGGTTGGAGTAAATCTTGATATGTCTGTCTTTGATTATAATGATACATATACACATTATTCGCCGTATTTTTTGAAAAAAATACTGTTCAAGTAATGGATTCGATTTCGTAAGCTTGATCCAATAGATGAACGCCGTTCAACTAATGGAGAAATGGCATATTCTTACACAGGTCATAACATTTATATTAATGCTTAGAGACCGAAACAAAAAAACGCATATTAATTTTAGTTAATTTAGGAATTTAGTTACCAAAAGTTGAACACATTATATGAATTCGTTCAATTATTGGGTATCGCGTCTTAAACTGAACGAGTAAATTGGCCCCCCCTCACATGCCAGGCCAGGGTAAGAAAATTAGCCAGTTAATAATTAAAAATTTGTTTTCCCGATGTCGTCAGTCGGGGCTCAAAACGCGCCGACATATTGTAATAAGATAATAATAATGTTAAAATAAATGTATTCCTATTAAAATGCTAGTTCAACTATTGGGTTCAAACTATTCATAATTAGGGCTCAGTGTTCAATTATAGGGGTAATCCCCTTAACTTCTTACAAAAAGCAACTTTAAAAAATATATATTAGATAAAAGAGTTTCTTTTTTTAATCAGTAAAATCTTGAGGATATGTGGAATCACAAAGAAAAACCCAGCAAGCTTCAATGTCATTAAATAACTAATCAGAGCTGTTCAAAGTTGCCAAAATCGCTTAAGCGTTCATTTATTGGTTCCACTACCCTAGTACCTACCTTTCTTTTGGGTAGGACCTTATATTTATCCCTGTATTAATATAGGAAATAGGATAAACTAAGTACTTACGTAAATCTACATACTTAGGACCTCCAGTCTAGTTTATAAAGAACCTTCTAAATAGGAATGTTTACGCATAAATTAAAAATAAAAATGTTTTATAAGCATAAATAATTTTTTATTTCACTTTATGTAAACGGAATAATTTGGTTAAATCCGTAATATTATGATCTAAGTAGGTAATTGTCTTATAAAATCAAAATAATTTTTTGGAACTTTTATTTAATAGACTAGAATAAGACTACTCAAAGTAACTTCAGCTTATTTATAAACGAATTTTTTACGTAAGTACCTAAGTAGGTAGGTATATTTTGTCTAAAATTTTACCCTCTTATTTAGTTAATAAATAATACCTAATTTAATTATGTTTTACGTATAAAAATACAAAATATACCTTCATGTTCCTAACTTAAAATCAAATAGAAAAGGACAATCAGTCAAATACAACAATTTTAGTTAAAAAAAATGTGTCATAAGGATCACCGCTTAGCAAACATGGACATGGACCTAAGTAACATAGAAATTATCATCTATTTTAGCATCATGCCTTTGTTCAAAACAATTTGAGCATCGATTTTATTATTTTGGTCCCATTAATTAAGTTAATTCACTTTTTAAACTAATCATAAATAATATTACCTATAAAACTTAACATTTTACTTAGCTTTAGGTAGATACGATATTTAATTTATTTAAATTCGTTGTTTTCTCTGCACTGGAAAATATGATTACGCTTTTATAGGCTCCGGAATCCTGGAAAAAGAAGTAAGAAATTATTCAATTTTCCATATTAAATAGACTTTATATTTGAGAGTAGAAGCTTATTTTTGGAACAAAGTTCCATATGAGACGATGCGGACAGGCAAAAAACGACCGGGCAACGAAAATGCGATAATGTGAAATTATTCGAAATTAAACCTTAACACTGAAGCATTAAAGTTTAATTTCGAATGTAGTATATTTATATTTAAGACCTTTTGTTCGTAACAAACTTCCGTAAGGAAAATGCGTGGAGTAAGACTTTTATTTTTAAAGGAGAGTAGGTAACCCAATTTCTTTATTTTATCTGCCAAAATGTGAAGAAAGGAACAATTAATGGAGCCAGAGACGACGCCTTCTTTCTTATTCACGCGATTACGGATCATACTAATATACATATATAGAAACGATACTCACTTAGCGCCCAGCATCGCCTGAATCTCCTGGAAGCTCTTGCCCTTCGTCTCGGGCACGATGAACAGCGTGAAGAAGAACGCGGCCACGCAGCACGCGGAGAAGATGAAGAAGCCCACGTGCATGCCGATCGAGTCCGAGATCGACGGGAAGAACCTGGAAACCATCGACAACATGACTGCTATGACTTTCAATGAAGGTGTCTTTTTTGCTTACGCTTAGGTACGCTTAGTCTGAGTTTTAAATTCGATTGATCGTATATGGATTCGATGACATTAGCGTCAAAGTAAAATGGAGCCAAAAGCCCTTGATTTAATGAGTCACGAAAAATCAAGAAAAATTATGGGCGCGGCAGCTGCCTTCACATGGGCCCATCACCGCCCACGTTATCGAGCTCAGAACCCAGCATTGATCATAAACAGCGTAGTCCACTCACTTGGTGACGAGGAAGGACAGGATCCAGCAGAAGGCGGTGGCAATGGGCGCGGCGGCCGCTTTCACCTCGATCGGGAACAGTTCGCCCATCACCGCCCAGGGCAGTGGACCCAGACCCCAGCAGTACGTGACGATGAAGAGCACCAGAGCCAGGATGGGCAGGAAGCTGATCGTTGCTGCTACTGGACTCTTCATGTGTAACAGCAGGAAGAACATCCCGAGAAGAGCCTGGAGAAAATCGGTTCTATTAAACATAAGACACTGCATATCCCTTTTTTGTGATATAGGCTTGCGCTTGACGACAATCAGCAATGCAATGAAGAGGTTTAATGTGTTGGAACACGCTTTCCTATTCACTTTTAGAAGATGCCTATTCACTTTTGCCTTGAAGGTACTTAAGTTATACGTGGCAGGAAACACGTGCGCTGGGAGAGTGTTCACCACCCTAGCGGTTCATATCAGGGGGTCTACTCTCTTTCTCTAAAACGAAACTTCGCAAACAAACGAACGAAATTTCGTTAACTCCTCTCCTACATAATATTATCTCTATGCTCCTCTCTATTTCGTTTTCGTACACGCAGACGAAGTACGGATCCATAGAAAATTTTCGTGACCGATTGGATTGAACGATTTTGTGTGGGTATAATAACCGACTAATTACGTTCGTTTGCGAAGTTTCGTTTGAGAGAAAGAGAGTAGACCCCCAGAAACGTCGAGCTAAAACGTTTTGTGCGAGTCCCTGTCGCAGTTCTTATTTCTTATCCTTCAGAGATTATACACTACTGAGCGATAATTGTTACTGCTTCTATCTTCTCATCCTTCCTTTTCTCTATTCTTTGTATATTATTATGGTGTCTAACAAAGTGTTTTTCTGATGACTGCTTTGCTTTAAGTTTTTTTAAGATTAGGTGATGCCCGCGACTCCGTCCGCGTGTTTTAAGTTTTTTTTATTCCCGCAGGAACTCATTAATTTTCCGGGATAAATAGTAGCCTATATCACTCTCCAGGTCCTCAACTATACCCATTTTTTTTTTATTTTTTTTATTTATCCATTAGGTACAAGTTAGCCCTTGACTGCGATCTCACCTGATGGTAAGTAATGATGCAGTCTAAGATGGTAGCGGGCTAACCTGTTAGGGGCATGGCAGTTAATTAAACCCATACCCCTATTCGGTGTCTACACGGCATCGTACCGGAACGCTAAATCGCTTGGCGGCACGTCTTTGCCGGTAGGGTGGTAACTAGCCACGGCCGAAGCCTCCCACCAGGCCAGACCTGGGAAAATTCAGAAATTATAAATTCCTAAATTGACCCTGCCGGGAATCGAACCCGGGACCTCCACACGTTAAGACAACAGCGCTCAACACTGCGCCACGGAGTTCGTCGTAATTCCCATGCCAAAAATCACGTCGATCCGTTGTTCGAATATTGGTATGAATATTGGTAGATATGATTAGTATATGATACTCACACTTCCGATGGCGGTTCCGCATGAAGATACGAGCAGTAGAATCCGCCTACCCAGCCTGTCCACTACGAACGGCGTGATAAAGGACGCGACCAGCTGTTAACCAATAAAATTTATCTCAAAACTTCTCATTAATATGAAATAATGTTCTCCCGACCGAATTTCGGCCACGGCAGCCAATATCCAGAGATTAGCCATCTTCGCGGGAGATATTATAGTGCTCAAACGTTTGCGCATGCACAGGTGCACTCTCTGTACCTTTCCTCTCAAAGCCCGATGGGATGGAAAATCTGACACGACAGGAGAAATATCAGGCGCAGGCTTAACAATCTCTGATACGAGCTCACCTTATGGTAAGTGATGATGCAGTCTAAGACGGGCTAACCTGTTAGGGGTACGGAATTTATATTAAACCCATGACCCTAACCTTTTTTCGTACCTATACCGCAATGCTTTTAATCGCTTCGCGGCACATATCTTTGCCGGTAGGGTGGAAACTATAGCCATGGCTAAAGCCTACCACCAAACCTGACCAGGAAAAATTCAGAAATTATAAATTCCCAAATTGACCCTGCCGGGAATCAAACCCGGGACCACTGCGACAAGGAGGTCGTCAAAACTGCCTATTGTTAGTGTCTTACCTGTACAGCACCAATGATGATAGTAGCGATGGAAGGATCCAGATCGGTGCCTGAAGCTTTGAAGATGTCCGTCATATAGAAGAGAACAGCGTTGATTCCACTGAACTGCTGGAAGAACACCAGCGCGCAAGAGATGTAGAACGCTTTGAAGTTGCTGCCGCGGAACACGTCTTTGATCTGGGAATGGAGACAGAGGTTTTTATGTGATGTTCTACAATCTACCCATTTTTAGGGTTTCAAGGGAAAATCTTGAAATAAGTAAGTACATTCTGATACCCGGTTGTCTCGTGTAGGGTATGTGCTCATTTACAGGTCCTGTCACTTAAAAAGAACGCTGGCCGTACTGCGCACTGAGCTATTTACCGATCAAATTGGTATGGGGGGGGGGCGGCGCGACGGGGTAACGCTCCGAAGGGCATTTCACATCTTGCTGAGTTGTGGTTCGTATCAGAAACGAAGAGCAAAACTGTTTCGTTCAATCAGAGGCCCCATTGTGTAGGTAAGGAAATCGTAATCATTTGATTTGAGAGCTTAAAGGGTATTACTCCAGCTATTTAAGGAGTTCATACATTGCTTTTTGACATGCAGGCATCTATGAACTCCTTAAACCGGTCGTATTATCCGTTTGACAACCGACTACGATTTCCTTACACAATCGGGGAGCTATTAGAAGTCCACAGAACCAAAGAACCACATAAGGATGCCAGCGCTGTCGGTTTTCTTGCTTTTATGGTTATGTGTTTTACTCACTGTGGCAGTTTTCTGCATGGAGGCGGTGACGTCAGCCTTCACCAACGCTAGTTCTGCCGCCACGCCCTGCCGAGACCTGCCCCGGATCGTCATCAGGCATTGCGCAGCGTCCTCCGTTCTCTCTGTGGAAGGAAATGCCGATATATGTATTAAGACGATATGGGACGACGGTTTCTCCATACAAACATTTGTCTGTTTCCTCCGTGGATAATTACAATAGAGAGAAGAATTTTAAGAACATGGAACCTTCAAAAATTTCAAACAATGGCCCAGTTTTCGCGCCATCATCAGACATCCCGCTGACGAATGTATAATAAAAAAAAGGAAAACATACCGATATAGCCTGCAGAGTCCTTCTTAAATTATTATTGAAAAATAATTATAATCGGTTCACTTTTAGAGGAGGAAACAGAAAAATACGAGAGTAAGAATTGGACTGTTTTTCATACTTTAGGTATAATCGGTCGGTTAATATATCGGGTGTTATGGGATTCTATACGAGGAGCAGCGCGACGGCAATATAATTGTTCAATACCTATTCTCAAGGGTGCCACATACCTTTTAGGAGGTAGTATGTGGGCGATTCAGGCATGAAGAAGAAGCAGACAGCGAAGAGCGCCACCAGCGCCACGCCGAAGTACGCCACCGCGTGGTACGATATGAAGGGCCCCGCGCCGTACACTAGCAGGAAGCCCACCGTGATGAACGACTGCAGGAACGAGCCTAGCGCGCCGCGGGATTCGTCCTGTGAACAAGAAAAAAAAACTTAAAAAAAAGTGTGTGTGTCACACGGCAGAAGTGAAACTTTAGAAAAGTAGCCTACGAGAGAATGAGATAAATATAACTTGTATTCTATCTCATTATCTCGCAGGCTAAATAAATCCTATATCTGTTTGTTCCTTTTTGGTGTCGCTTTTTCGTTTCGTTGAATTGTCAAATCTCTACGATTCTAAAAAAGTTTCACATAAAAGAAAAATGCCTTTTATTATTCCTCACAGCTGCAGATTACATGGTCTATTTTCTTAAGACTAACATGCACATAGTTTTTTGCACATTTTTATTTCTATGTGCAAAAAAAACTTGCGTCGACTTGGAAGCTTGATTTTTTTACAGCTCCAAGGAACCGTAGACCTAAGTATTTGATAACTTGATGCCTCCACGCGTTACCGAAAAATAGGTGGTCGACAGACAGAGAGACAGGCAGACGGATAACAAGGTGATCCTATAAGTTCCTGTTTTCCAGTAAAAAATTCAAGACCTAAGTGAACGCAATTATAATTTACATATTTTGACACTCGCCAATAACTCAAAACCTAAATGGTACTTCCTGTTGACCTAGAATCATGAAATTTGGCAAGAAGCAAGGTCTCATAGCACAAGTATAGGAAAAAATCCTTAAAATCGATAGGTATCTAATTAGGGTTGCGTATTCATAGGGTGTCGAATTGTTTGTCAGCCGCTAGTCGCTACCAGTCTGTGTGGTGGTACGAAACCCTTTGTGCGCGAGTCTGACTCGCACTTGATCGATTTTTGTGTTTTCTGTATTTGTGTGAACCATTTTTTGAAGTGAAAATTTCTTTAGCCGCGTTGAGCACTTTTTGGTAGGGGGTAAACTTGTGGATTCGCGTCACCGACACCGACACATCGCTGCCCCATGCTCGCGTTGTTACGAAGACAAATCTTAAATATAAATATAATACATTCGTAATTAAACTGTAATGGTTTTGTTTTAAGGTTTATATTATAATTATTTTAAATATTTTTTAAGTTTTTACTTCTATCGGTAGTCCTTAAGACTGCCAATTTTTTTTTTTGTGGGTCAGCTATGGGTAATGGGTTGATTACGATGATGTATGAAGTTAAAATTATGTGAACGCCGGCCTTTGAAGTGGTCGTCGACATTGACCTCGTTGGGAATGACCGATATAATGACGTGGTGTGTTAATACCGCGCGTCCTGTTCAAAACACGCCCGCCGATCCGAAATAGGTCGAGATAACCTATCTTTGACTCGAGCGCACAATATTTTGAATACAATGATGAATGAGCATTGATCCACTTTGTAAGTGAATAAATATACGTAAGTAATGGATGAATGTATTACAGCTGAGTAACTGACTGATTGACTCCACTTAAAACTTACCTACACCCCCGGCGCTAGACCTTAGAAACTAAAACCAAAACCCCTGGTCTAGAGACTTGAAAATCAAATAAATATTATAAATGCGAAAGTTTGGATGGATGTATGGATGTATGGATGTTTGTTACTCAATCACGCCCGAACGGCTGAACGGATCTGGATGAAATTTGGCACAGAGATAGATTAGCTGTTATGGTCTGGAATAACACATAGGCTACTTTTTATCGCGCGAAGTCGCGGGCATCAGCTAGTATTTTATAATTTCCTCCCGACCGAATTTCGGCCACGGCGGCCTATCCCCCGGAATATTGGCCATATTGGATATATTATAGTGTGCGCGTACACAGGTGCACTCTCTGTTCTTTTACTTTTATAGCCCGATGGGACGGAAAATCCGACACGACCCGAGAGAGATCAGGCGCAGGACCGACGACATAACGTGCTATCTGAGTCACAGGGATGAAACACCGCCAACATCCTAACTCCGGGCTAGTAGGTACTGAGAATTACTTATTAGAAAAACCCAATACTTGTTATGGCCCGACCCGAGACCTCGTCGACTATAGTCGAACATGCTAACCACTCTACTATTACCTATTCTGTGCCACTATCTTCAAGCTAGACCAACGAGGCAGTTCAAAAGAAATAAATTTAATTATTTTAATTTTAATATCATACTTAGTTTTTAAGTTAATATTGTACCAACTAACATTATGGACTTAATGAGGGTCTAAAATAAACTTATCTAATCTAGCCTGTACTGTCCCACGACTGAGCAAAGGCCTCCCTCCGATTTTTCCACATCTCTTTATTAAGTTGTGATTCGATGGGCCACTCAACTAGGAATTTGTCTAATTCATCGCGCCATCGTAGCCTCGGCCTACCACGCTGGCGTTGATGATTTTGGTGGTCCAGAAGGAAGCAGATTTAGCCCACAAGCCATCTGGCATACGGCTCACATGACCGGCCCAGCCCCAATTGAGAGAAGCTGCTGCAAGGCCAACGTCGGCTACTAGCGTTTTGGATCGTATGTCCGAGTTTCTTACACGATCTGCTAGTTAGTTATAAACCTGGAATACTGCGTTCCATGGCTCTTTGGCAAACCTTGAGCTTGGACTTTTGAGATTTTGTCGGGGAACAAGTCTGAGCACCATATGTTATGTTACCATACTGATTTTTTTTTAATTTGTGTGATCTACCGTCTCTACAATAGGGAGTGCTCTGAAGAGTTATGTAATCTAATACCACATTCCGTGTTCTCCAGTCGCACTCTTCGCCGCAGAAACAAATTTCATACTCACCACCTGGACGCCTGGTCTTCTTCCACCTCCCGTTATTCCGGGTCATTTCTGCCACGTACCTGCAAATTATGGAACCAGCTTCCATCTTCTGTGTTCCCTCTTGATTATAATATGGGGCTCTTCAAAGGGCGGATAAACAAACATCTCAAAAGCCAGAAACGCATTGGCGGTTCCTCTGGTGCTGCAAATGTTCATGGGTTTCGGTAATAACTTACCATCAGGTGACCCGCCTGCTCGTTTGCTCGCTATACCTATATATAAAAAAAAATAAGATAGTTACCAACCGTGGCAATTTCCGCGCAGTACATGGGCGATATAGTGAAAAGCATGCCCACAGCGATGCCCCAGAATATTCTGGCCGCGTACAGAAAGGCCATGTTCGTAGCGGCCGCCACCAGGATCCAGCCGACGAACAGCGGTATCGCGGACGACATGAGGCCCCATTTCCTGCCGATGTTCGATGCGGCGAAACCACCGATGAAAGGTCCTGAAAAAAAAAAAATCGAAACTTTAGCAAAGTATGGCAAGGTTGAGAGTTGAGACCTACCTATTCGGTACAGAAAACATTGAAATATATTAAATAGGTAAAATAAAATAATTTAATCATCTCTCTCATTAAACCATCGCTGGCCCAAATTACTGAGCAGAGTGAGCAGGGGTCTCCTCAAAATCCATACTATCTGCCAGTGTCTGCCAGTGTCTGTCTGTCTGTCTGCTACGCTTTCACGGCCCATCTGTTCAACCAATTTTGATAAAATTACGTATTGAAGTAGGTAATAGGTTACATCCCGGGGAAGGACAATGGGCTACTTTTTATGCCAGAAAATTTAAAAGTGTTAAAAAAAACTTAGTCCGCGACTTCGTCTTCGTCTTCGTCGCGAGTAATAATTACAGAAAAGATTATTCTGTACAGGATAGGTAGTACAGAATAATTCATGAACATCTTACCAACAATAGCGCCAAGGTTTAGCACGGATCCCATCCACGCGATCTGATCGCTGGTCGCCTTCTCCTCCAGCGGCGATTGTGACGTGTCGTTTGAAGTCAGCTTTATGTTGATCGGCGCCGTCCATCCCATACTGTACCCAGTACAGAGGATCGCGATGTTCGCTGACGAAGAAAAAACTTAGAATATCTATCTATAATTTAAAATAAAATCAATTGCCATACGTTATTTGCAGAAGGACCTGGAAACCCACCGCATAATTATCCCAAGAAAACCCCCGCCATTATATGATTAATGGAAAGGGTTACGACCCTCAGCAATGAGGAATACGATGCAGAGAGAGATACGTTCTCTGGGGTCTTTTCTGGTGGCAGGCTAGGACGTACCAGCATGATGCCGTATAGAAACCGATTAGGGTCACCATAACTGTCATACCCCTAACAGGTTAGCCCGCTACCATCTTAGACTGCATCATCACTTACCACCAGGCAGGGCTAGCATGGGCCGGAGATAGAAATTTTATCCCCCGATTTTATCCACTGACAAGAGATAAAATTAACTTATTCACTTCTCAGCAGGGCTAGCATGGGCCGGAGATAAAAATTTTATCCCCCGATTTTATCCACTGACAAGAGATAAAATTAACTTATCCACCTCTCAGAGCACGGAAACAGGGGAGAGAAGAAGTTTATCCCCGTTTGACATTTCACGGGGACTCGGGGGACTATTTATCCACCGTTATTTAGCGTTTTTATTTATTTATTTAGGAATAAAACTTTTATCCTTTCCTCGGGGAGAAAATTGTCTCGGCCCATGCTAGGGGGGCTGGCAGAGCAGGGCAACAGGGGAGAGGAAAAGTTTATCCCCCCGTTTGACATTTCACGGGGACTCGGGGGACTATTTATCCACCGTTATTTAGCGTTTTTATGTTATTTATTTATTTAGGAATAAAAATTTTATCTTTTCCTCGGGGAGAAAATTGTCTCGGCCCATGCTAGGGGGGGCAGCCGTTTAAGCTATAGCCATTAGAACAACTTGGCAGTCAAAAATCCACAATTACAGTAGAACTGTAGAGGTAGGTACTACGTAGTAGGATAACCGTATAGAACCACAGATTATGGAATATCCGAATATGTACTATTCTTATGTCCGTGTAATTTTTTGCTGACGGTAAAAAGAATGGAATTATAATAGGTAGGTCTTTATATTTCTTTCGGATCTTGACTACATCTTATTAAATATCTATAATCACTTACATAATGAGATAGAAGTGTCTGAATTTCAGCCACGGCGGCCTATCTCCACATTCATCTACGCGTATCAATGTAACTTATTATGTAGTAAATTCTAATGCTGAGATCTATAGAGCGTACGACTTTGCTCAGGCTTTACTTAGAATTAAAACGGGATGGACTTGTGAGTGGTATAAATATATATTGTTTTAACTCTGTCTTAAGTCAGAGCTAAGTCAAAGTACACTCTATAGATCTCAGACTTAGTCCACGCGGGAGATTTAAGTGCACAATAGTGTGTGCGCAAACACCTAGGTCCACTCTTTATGTGAATCTTAGTACTCTCAATACAGCTCTTCCCGAGAATCGAAAGCTCTACAGTCTTCATACTACTTACATAAAAAAAAAAAAAAAAATTATTGATCAACAGTTTACAAATTAATCAGTAGTACAACAAATTAATTAAATGCAGTACATATGTACTGTGTACATACTTAAAAAGTAAATGTGGTCAATGGGCCACCTCCTCAGCCTGTGCCACAGCACGAAAGGTAGGTATGTACCCACCTGACATACCGCAACGCTGATTTTCAGGAGGGGCCCAAGGGCCGAGACGTCACGGACCATCGCTGTATATTACAAGCTAGTAAATGTAAACAAATAAAATATTTAAAATCAAAAAGAAATATAAAAAATTATCTTAATAAATAGATTTGCCTAAAAAACCAACTTAATTAGTGCCTATCATGCTAAACCTTCACTACTACTATCCGTATAACCAATCAAATCAAAACAAGGAATGCTTTAAAATTATGTGTCTAAAATTAAATTGATAATACATTGAATGAAATAGAAAATAAAAAAAAAAAACAACACATACACAGTCGGCGATGCTGACCGCACCAACTATGCAGCTAGGTGATTTTAAACAAACATCAGCTAACAATAACTCTGCATTGACAGGTCTTGCCCAAAGGGGGGATAAAAATAGATCGTTATTTTACTTTATTATCATATATCAGTCTATCACACGTGTTGACTATAACAAGCGCCAAATAACTGCTTTTGACGCGCCACGCAACGCATTTGACGCAACTTCTATTATTGTGATAATTAATCAATGTTTTTAAGCCATACATAGTATACTTATTGTACTAGATGATGCCCGTGACTTCGTCCGCGTGAATGTTATTTTTATTCCCGCGGGAACTCCCTAATTTTCCGGGATGATTCGGGTACTTCTCAGGCGCCTCATTATTTGATTGACTTCGGTGGCACAATTTTTTTTTTGTATTTGAGACATACTAGCAGGAAATATCAAATCTAGATTTAATTTAGTTAATATTGGTAGTAAAGGGAACTTTATAGGCCCAGCGGTTACATCGTAATTCGATTTTCAAAAAATGGTGTCCACCGAAATCAATATTTTAGTCACCGAAATCAAAATAAAATTATTTATGGAGGTATTTAATATGTTGAAGACTAAACGTAAAGAATTTCAGGTTAATTTTACAATAAAATATTTTATTTTATCAACATATTTACTTACAACATAACTACCTACTTTAATTACTTAACTTAGATTTAGGAAAATTTACGAAAATCAACTTTGTACTTATGTATGTATTTTAAATAAATGACACTAAATGCAATTAAAAATAGTATCCATAACAAAGTAGGAACTTAAAACAGTCTGTATTTAGATCTATCATAACACACATAGTCCAGTCGCTCATTTTGAAGCGAAAAAGAACAAAATTGTTAACAGGATGGAAACAGTTGGAAATGGTAAAGTGGCATATAATAAACGTAAAAAAAAATGCTTGAGCAGGGGTTTTTCCAGATATATTTGGGGGATGAAAAGGGGTGGAATTTTGGATTATTGTGATTTCCGGCGAAAGTTGACTTCGGAGAGAAAAGTGTACAATAGAAAAGTTGTAGATCATAAAAAGATTTACCACTTTTGTATGAATGGTTTTTCACATAACATAAAAATCTCCGAGTAAAATGCGAAAAACCGCTTTTATCTTTTTTTATTTTTCATTTACACAAAAATAATTTTATTTTGACGAAACTTGGTGAAAGTATACATTTTTGTATTTAAAATAATCACAATTTTTTTCAGATAAAAATGTTAAGAGACTTCCGAGATAATCACGTTTTTCGGCCCGAAAAAATATTTTTTTCCAAATTAAAATTCTCCTTTGGAAAATTGTCGTAGAGACTTCTTTCAGGTCGCAATATTTTCGTTTTGAGTTATACTTTCTTGTGAAATAACAAAAAAATACAGCCCTCATTTAGAAACATGCTCAAAAATTGGAAAAATCAAAAAATGAATTTTGCAACCATCTTTTTTTACTAAATAGATTAACTATTTCCACCGAAAACACTGAGATCAATCCCACTGAAATCAAAATAATGAGCAATATCCCAGATTTTTACAAAAGTATCCTAAATTTATAATAATAACCTCCTTAATTGCAATCTAGCACTCATACGATATACGTTTGTATAAATTAAATAATAGTAGTTTAAATAGATATGGATAGAACAGTTCCACCGAAATCAAGTTTATGGGTATACCAAGCCACCGAAAGCGATTATTTACCTTAATAAAAGGGACGCACAGAGAGGCACAGACGTGTTGCCTTTAACCACCGATGCGGCGCGACGGATAGTTTGTCTTACTCTTACTACTATTCTCGCAGTTATTAAAGTACAGAAGTTATAAGGGAATTGGAGCGCGCCACCGGTATCAATTCTAAACGTCGGACGCGAAAACAATTTGTTGTAAGTTGTCAACTAAGGCCTATTATTGATTATAAATATTATAATTTGAGCTAGTAACTAACTAGTTCCTTGTAAGCACCTGCAAAATAGTGGCATATTTTATATAAAAAAAGAAAAAAAATAATTTTCAAAGCAATATGGGGTGCGGGACACGGCACCGAGGTCAATATTTCCGCGGTTTTCTTTTTTTAACTTAACTTACATAATGTTTACCTAAAAAAGGACATAGGCCCCCCCTAATATTTTGATCATATCTACCATACATAAAATTATCAAGTCGCTAGCAATCTATTTCATACAGGTTTTCGACCCGGACACGCTTTTTTGAGCCGTTTGAGAATGACCCATTCCTAAATCTAATTTTAACAGATAATTAATTTATTTATTTTTAGTTTTTTGTTCAAAATGTAAGGGTAAGGGTGTCTTTAAAATATCATTATGTTACTGTGACAAATGTACCTATTTTAGGTGTTATTGAAGTCAGTAGTTTTTTTTAAAATTCAGTTTGAAACAAAATAGTACTTAAAAATCTTTTCTCAGTTTCTATAATTTAAAAAAAACCGGCCAAGTGCGAGTCGGACTCGCGCACCGAGGGTTCCGTACAAACCTGTAGTAAGTTTTACGATTTATGACTTATTAAAAATAAAAATTACGTTTGTTGTATGGGAGCCCCCCTTTAATATTTACTTTATTGATATTTAATTATTTATTTTGAAAGGTAATATACAAGTTAATATTCTGTGAAAATTTGAACCGTCTACCTGTTACCGTTTTTAATATTGAGCAAAAAAATACGAAAAAAACACGTTTATTGTATGGGGACCCCCCTTTATATATATATTTTTTTAATTTTTAGTATTTGTTGTTATAGCGGCAACGGAAATACATCATTTGTGAAAATTTCAGCTTTCTAGCTATCACGGTTTATGAGATACAGCCTGGAGACAGACAGACAGACAGACAGACAGCGGAGTCTTAGTAATAGGGTCCCGTTTTTACCCTTTGGGTACGGAACCCTAAAAACTGAGTTTAATACATATATGACGATGTAAGATACATAGTAGATATAATAATAAACCAATCGCCGGCCTAATAATGAGCATGGGTCTCCTCTCAGAATGAGAAGAGTTTAGGTAATAGTCCACTACGCTGGCCATGTGCGAACTAGCAGACTTCACACACTTGTAACACATAATTCCTAAAAGTTAGGGGTACATGTCTTAACCCCTGGACTCCAGACTAACAGGCTTAACCCCTGGACTCCAGACTAACAGGCTTAACCCCTGGACTTCATAGTAACAGGTTTAACCCCTGGACTCCAGACTAACAGGCTTAACCCCTGGACTCCAGACTAACAGGCCAAAGTCGATATCATTGCAAAGTAGGTACAAGTAGGTACCTATGTTATAAGCTATTTGATGACACAAAATGACTTCATAAACAGCAAAGACAATTATATATTTATTGCTCTATTGTTCGGTCTAATGCTCTTCAAGTAGGTAAGTCTACTATGTTACCATAATATTTGACTGTATGTACTTATTTATATAATGACAGGATGTAAAATATTTTTCCTGTTGATATCATGATTGTAAAAACAAGAAGTAATTTTTAAGCCTTGTAATTTCCGTGCATTTTTGCTTCAAACAGTTCAGAGTAGGTATATAAACGAAAAAATTTATTTAAAAATGCTTTTTTCTCTCTTTATAATGTAGACAAGGATTACTTAGGCCGGATTTTTTTTAATTAGCACGAATGTGAAGTCTAAAATTGAGTTGCATTATTTTTTAAGTTGTGTTTAATTTCTAGTCTAGTGGTTAGTATGGTCAACTGCGGCCGACGAGGTCCCGGGTTCGAGTCCCGGGTCGGGCCATAGTAAAGTATTGGGTTTTTCTGTCTAGAAAATCTCAGTACTAGCCCGGAGTTAGGAAGTTGGTGGTGTTTCACCCCCGTGCCTCGGAGAGCGCGTTAAGCCGTCGGTCCCGGTTTTATCACTAACATGATAATAGTCGTTAAAGCCCGCCAACCCGCATTGGAGCAGCGTGGTGGGTCTAAGCTCTAATTCCCACTCTCCTATGAGAGTGGAGGCCTGTGCCCAGCAGTGGGACGTTAATGGGCTGTAGTGGTTTAATTTCTAAGGTTATGTTTTTACCATTGAAAATGGTTATCATAAGTATGCAAATCGCATGAGACGTATTTTTGGCCATAACTCCGAGGTTTTTGGGAGGACCAAGATGAGAATAGTACCAAGAGTTGAGGAATTTATTGAGACACGTGTGTACGTTTGAATTTTGAAAATCGGCTGGCAATTTTTTGTATAATTTTTAAAAAATGTAAAAAAGTCGGGTTGTTTGGGAAGGTGTTTGTTTACTAAATTGTAAATATTTCAGAAATAAAACAGACTTGAAAAATATGGTCCTAGGGTCTTAGTTCAGCTACAAAATGTCGAAATTTCTTTGAAAATCGGTTAACAATAATTGTGTTAAGAATTGTGTGTAGGTGGTCTCAAATCTCAATAGATTTGGAATTGTAGAAAAACGGGTATTTCCGTATATAAAAAGTGATGTAGCTTCTATGATTTTATTGACCGATCGTCTGTCATCGTCATGGTAATGGTGTTAAAAGACGCGGATGCAGGCGAGAAATGCTTTTTCGTAAATTTTTGTACTTATTCATTTTCAATGATTCCGATTCTTGCGGGGACTGCGAAATCTGTGTTTTTTTTAATTTTGTGAGTTTATGAAGTCAAAAAAGTATCACGCAAATCAATTATTTAGTTATTTGCATGCATTTGTTTACTGATAATGATATTATTAAACTACATTTATCTTGCATTTTGTAATTACATATTACTATGCAAGCAATTCTATTATCATGCATTGTGGCGTCAATATAACAATAAATCATTTGATGCTTTGTCAAACGCAGGAAATGTTGCGTTTTTAACATGGCAAACTTATCTTTGCGTGTAGTGAAGGCGCCACTGTCTATTAAAAATCAACATTTTAGATAAGTAGATTCTGTTAGTACCAAATATCGCCACACGCAAAGATAAGTTTGTCAGGGTGAAGTTATATTAGGTACATAATATTAGCTGACGCCCGCGACTTCGCGTGAATTGAGTTCGCGTTTTTTTGGTTCCCGCAGGAACTCTTTAATTTTCCGAGATAAAAAGTAGCCTATGTGTCATTCCAGACTATAATCTATCTCTGTGCCAAATTTCATCCAGATCCGTTCAGCCGTTCAGGCGTGATTGAGTAACAAACATCCATCCATCCAAACTTTCGCATTTAAAATATTAGTATAGATATTGACGCAAGTTTGTTAATTGAACCAATTGGTTTATTTTATTACGTAGGTAAATATGAAAAGACCTGTTATTTAAAATGATCAGCGGTATTTTATATGTAGGTATGGAGGCACATCGGACTTTCTTTCAAATATGTATCATAAAGCAACGTTAACTTATCACGGTAGCTGGATGGGTGGCCATACTTTAGTACAAAGTTCACATTCATAACTATCATCAAATATATCTATTGCTTATCTACTAATTGAATTTGTATATTTAGCTAAACTGATTTTGTCACGTATGAAACGTGCGTGCGTAGATATTTACATAGATTTAAATAGATCTAGTTATGTAGATTAGATAGACTTAGATTTACTTATCTAGCAACGTGAGATATTACTACGAAAGCCGAAACAGTAATATAAATTAATAACTGTTTTTAAATAACTTAGTTTTATGAACCAGATTATACACAAGTAGGTACCTACTTAGAAGATGCGAAATACATAAACGGACTTTTTACATTGCTACTATAATAATTGGTTTCATATAATAAATATTAAAATGATATTAAACCCATACCTACCCCCTAATCGGTTTCTACACGGCATCGTACCGGAACGCTATTTAAATCGTTTGGCGGCACTTCTTTGCCGGTAGGGTGGTAACTAGCCACGGCCAAAGTCTCCGGCTAGACCAGAGAAAATTCAGCAATTATAAATTCCCAAAACCCTGCCCGGGATCGAACCTGAGACCTCCGCACGTTAAGACAACAGCGCTCAACACTGTGCTAGCGAGAAAAAAGATATTTTTGCAACAAACGCATTAAAATACAAAAAGTACAATAAAGTTATCAAGGACAAAAGTAGCATCTGCTATCATAATAATTTTATATTATGTTATTGGAGGTCGATATCACGACACTAATTATTATTATGTATTTATCTTTAGATTATAATAAATTGTTATATAGAAAGTAGAGTTACCATTATTGATTAATTTATTACCAAGTCTTAAATCAAACATTATAATATTCAGTGCTTGAAAAAAGGGTAATATATTTTACTATCATTTACGTTTATGAAAAACCCTTATTTGTTTTATACATAGGTAGTGGTACCTACTAAAGGTAATCATACTTATATTATATAGCCTGCCTCGTTAGTCCAGTGGTTAACATGTTCGACTGCGGCCGACGAGGTCCCGGGTTCGATTCCCGGGTCGGGCCATAGCAAGTATTGGGTTTTTATGACAAGAAATTCTCAGTACTAGCCCGGAGTAAGGAAGTTGGCGGTGTTTCACCCCCGTGCCTCGGAAAGCACTTAAATCCGGCGGTCCTGCGCCTGATCTCTCTCCGGACGTGTCGGATTTTCTGTCCCATCGGGCTTTGAGAGTAAAGGAACAGAGAGTGCACCTGTGTGAATCGCACACACTTGTGCACTATAATATCTCCCGCGCAGATGGCTAATCTCTCTGAAGATAGGCCGCCGTGACCGAAATTCGGTCGGGAGGACATTATTATTATAATATTATAAATGCGAAAGTGCAGTGCTTGTATGTTGGTTTGTTGGTTTGTCCTTCAATCACGCTGCAATGGAGCAACGGATCGACGTGATTTTTTGCATAGGTATAGTCGAGGACGTGGAGAGTGACATAGGCTACTTTTTATCCCGGAAAATTGAGGAGTTCCCGTGGGAATTAAAAAAACTTATTCCACGCGGACGAAGTCGCGGGCATCAGCTAGTATAAAATAAGTAGTAGGTATGTATGTTTAGTTTTAGTAGAAGTCGATGGAAACCGATAACCACCATAAGTCCATAACCATAGTCCATAATGGCAAAACTAACATTTGTGGGCGTTGGTTATATGACCAGCTACGCCCCATGCTCTATAACTTGACCAATCGATACTGTATCAACGACATGTGATATCGTACGACCGCTCGCCGATCCGATAAATAATAGGTATATTTTATTGTGTATGATATTCATAAGATAGAAAAATCATTGTTTTATATTGTTTATTTAATTCTACTTCTACAATTTTTAAAAAAAAATCATTATTAGTAGTAGTAGTATTTCGCGTCATACCGCGTCATACTTAATTAATACTTACTATACTCAGCAATAAAAAGCCAAAAATATACATGCGTAAAAATGTAGATTTCTTAAAATGGAAAATAACGGCGTGCAAAATTATGAGAAAATTACTATTTTATAATAATATCCGATATATAAAATACAAAATCATAATAAATGGAAAAGAAAACGAAATATAGGTTTTAGACAGTCCTATTTCTAGACGCTAGATCATGGTTACCATACTCTGTCAAGGCGTGAACCTTTAAGTGTTCTTAGTTGAATCGTAACCCCCGTATCGCGCCAATAAAATTAATTATTATTAGGTATCATATCTTGTAAAAACAATAAATATTATTTACGATATAGGGTCATTTACCATACTGACTTATATCTTGGTTTCTACATGAAGTAAAAATTATATATATTCGATTGGTAAACCCACGGCAAAACTAACGATTATAACATCGATATATATATGTAGGTACTAGATGGGCCCTTTCATAGAAAAAAATTGGGCTTCCGACCTGTAGAGCGCGCTCCACACCTTTATAAGCCTGTCTTTGTCCCCGCCATAGCGTTTTTCATACTAGATGGCGTTAGTAAAATAATCACATTCTTTGTTTGACAGGGCCCGTCTATGTAAATTGAGGTCGTTGGATTATAAAGATCACAGCGCTTACAAATGCGCCGCTGCAGTTTTACGAAATTTAAATGATTTAGGTATTTATTAATTTCACGTAGGGCAACTTGTGCCACTTATGACACGTCAAGTCTCTAGCATTGGTTCGGAAAACTATTCTACTGAGAAGAGCCGGCAAGAAACTCAGCAGGTTCCTTGTCATAAAACGAAAAATGTTACACTGTGTCATTGAATTATATGTACAAGTACTAGAACCGACGCCGCAAACAACAAATTTGCGCCATGCTTTGCGGCCGGCCGGCTTCACCTCATTTAGTCTCTCGCCTACGCTCTTCGCGGCCGCGTGTCGAAATTGTGCTCGCACGAAAATTTTAAAATGCCCTCGTGCGTTATAAAAACGTGTAAAAATAATACAACTGTAAATATAAAATATTGTCGCGTGACATATCATCGGTAAGTAAACAAAACGTTAACGAAAACAAACCAAAACAAATTTTTGAAGATATTTTTCTACTGATTCACCCACGTTCCACCATTTCTCGGAATATCATAGATTAAAAAATGAATTTTACCTACAGATGAAACACCTACGATCATACATTTTACATTTTACTTTTTTATTATTCGACCGGGCTCCCTAGGATCACAAAACAGGAAACTGTTACAAAAATTTAAAAAAGTCAGCGCCATTTTGAAATTCTTTGTTATTGTACCGATTTCGTTCAAAATGGATATCTGAGGATCCCTAGGATCACAAAACAGGAAACTGGTACCAAAATTTAAAAAAGTCAGCGCTATTTTGAAACTTCTTTAGTTTCTCGGTAATTAATTACTGTAAAACTTTAAAATTTAACAAATACATTTTAGCTCTCTTGTTACACAAATAACTATTATATAAACGGAAACGATGTTTTTTTCACTTCATTTCTATAATGATAAGGTAGAGAGGTAACATAACTTTAGTGAGTTTAGATTTAATTTAATTTTTTTATCGCAATTTGGTATTTTATAAATACCATGTTGTAGGTACACTTTAAACCAATACCTATATGAAATTAGTAATGTTAAATGTAAAATGACGACCTCCGTGGTGCAGTGTGTAGCGCTGTTGTCTTAACGTGCGGAGGTCCCGGGTTCGATCCCCGGCAGGGTCAATTTGGGAATTTATAATTTCTGAATTTTCCCTGGTCTGGCCTGGTGGGAGGCTTCGGCCGTGGCTAGTTACCACCTAACCGGCAAAGACGTGCCGCCAAGCGATTTAGCGTTCCGGTACGATGCCGCATAGAAACCGAATATGGGGGTGGGTTTAATATAACTGCCATGCCCCTAACAGGTTAGCCCGCTACCATCTTAGACTGCATCATCAGGTGAGATCGCAGTCAAGGGCTAACTTGTAGTGGATAAAAAAAAGTAAGATAAAAATGACACTATATGTATATTATTTTTTAACATGATAGGTGGATTGGTTAAGTTACAACGTTTTCTTTTATAGTGTCAACAGTTCCTAATAAAAAGGTTAAAGTTGTATAAAATTAATATCTTTTTGTTTTTACTTTTTAATTGTTTTTTTCCGTCTATAAAACTAGGTCTACTATTATCTTATTTAATATGTGCACTTTATGCAGTCTCACACTGCATAAATTCAAAAGTAGTCTCATTGAATAACCCAATAGGCAGAAAATACGTAGTGTCACTTCTGCGTGTCTCATCTATGACCTTACCCGCGCGTCACGCACCCGCCGCGTGCTTCGCGACGCAGCACAGATTACATTCGCGGTGTCTTCTCTAGTACGTTAGTACATAATACCTCAATGCACTGTGTAAATACTTTTAATATAGGTAGGTACAATGCATACGTTCCGTAACAAGTATGTATTACACTGACTTGTGGGTTGCTGGATACTGCGAGATAAAATGAGATAACTATAATGTAGGTACGAGCTTGAGCGTCCATTAATTAAAAAAAATCTTAATACATAATTAGGTACTATTGTCACTGACCTGGGTACACCTTGCATTGATTAATAGGTACATACCTATACCTACCTAATTTTATTTTTTCCCAAGGAAAATTATTCTCTATCTTTAATTACATAGGGTAGAAAATTACCTAAACTTATCAATTGTTTTTCACCTCTCATGCTCTAAAAAGACGTCATTATAGCTTAGCGTAGGCGGACTAAAGTTAGCATTTAGGGTCTAGGGAATATAGTATTTTTTTTTTAATAATTGCTGGCGTTATTAAGATGGGTAGTAAAAATTTATACCTAGTCTATGGTTAATATCAACAGCCCAAACTACGTGTCTACTATGTCACAGACACAGTCTAATAGGATACCTACTTTCTTTCCTACCAGTCGTTCAACGAAGGCAAAGCAAAACGGCGGGGTGATAGGGGCGTAACTAATGAAACTAGCAGAATTTTTATAATATAAAATTCTATTACTCTAATGTCTTTTGCAGTACCGTACATCTAGGACTGCTAAAACTGCCATGGTATGATGGTAGTCAATCTCACATTTGTGTGAGCGTCGACCCACTGTATGAAATGAATAAATAATTATGCTATGTTAATACGATCCACACAGAATCTACTTTTTTATGTTCGATTTTTGCACGCAATCCTTTATTGAATGTAAGTATGCGTCAATGTGCTAATGTTACCCATCGTCACCGACACGTACCTACGTGCGTACAGCTCAATGTCTATGGTTCTTAATGTATTTTTTTAAAATTCCTTCTTGTTAACAATAAGGAGAAAAATAAAGTTGGTATTGCGGATTGCCGCGAAATCTCTAATATTTTTATTGTAATTAATACATTTTCCATTTCGGATTTCGATGCACAATACAAGGTATACAAGGTATACAAGGTGAAGGCATAGGGTAAAGTGAATGTGACTATTTATTTGTTAATATCATCAAGTGAAAATAAAGATCTTACTCCTACTATCAAAATGTAACAATAGAATGGCAAAAAATAATTAAAAATCGTTATTTATTTTATTTTCTCGCTTGATCGAAGTGAAAAGTAGAGTGTTTACCACGGGACTAAAAGCCATTCTACTCGAAACTATAGCATACCTCGCTACGTTCGGTAAGCTAAGCATCTCGTATGAAATGGCTCATTTTAGTCCCTTGATGAACTTTCTACTATTTATCAACACGTGTTTATATTATTCCTCATTTCATTTTGAAGTAACTGTAGATATTACGTTCTTATCATATAGGTTGTTAATTAATTTTATTCGATAAGCATATAAAATCAATACTAATATTATAAATGCGAAAGTGTGTCTCTGTGCGTCTGTCTGTCTGCTACGCTTTCACGGCCCATTTGCTCAACCGATTTTGATGAAATTTGGAAGTGAAATAGGTGGCATACCGGGGAAGAACCTAAGCTACTTTTTATCCCCGAAAATTACCTAAGGCGTTCCCGCGGGAATCAAAAAAATCTTAAACAATCGCGGACGACGTCGCGGGCATCAGCTAGTATTAGTTGACCGAGCGAAGCGAAGGTCTCTGAGTCTACTTGAGTGAATTTGCACTTGTCCGTCCGTCCGTCCGTCCGTCCGTCTGTCAGAGCCTTATAACTTCTGAATTACTGAACGTGATTACTTCACATTTAAATATAATATGTACGCCGATGGCCTCCCGCCGAATATGGCTTAAAAAGTTATAAAAAAAATTATTTCAGGGGGGCTCGCATAGAAGCGAATGCGAAGTAAAATATTTTTATAGCATTACATAGGGTTGTGGTATATCATTGTAAAGATAATTAGGAATAGAGTCCAAAAATATTTTTATTTAATATTTCCCCAAAAATTGACGAAATGGTGGGCTTTCAAAGTGGCGATTTTCTAACGTCCAAAGTTGACCTCAGAACTCTCAATTTTCTGAAAGGCTGAGCCTGAAACTTATCAATTATTTGAATTATATCCTGTACTTGAACAACAAATACTAAAATTAGATAAATATTATAAGGAAACGAAATTATTGACCGAGCGAAGCGAAGGTCTCTGAGTCTACTTGGGTGAATTGGCACTTGTCCGTCCGTCCGTCCGTCCGTCCGTCTGTCAGAGCCTTATAACTTCTGAATTACTGAACGTAATTACTTCAAATTTAAATATACTATGTAAACCGATGGCCTCCCGCCGAATATGGCTTAAAAAGTTATAATAATCTTTATTTCAGGGGGGCTCTCATAGAAGCGAATGCGAAGTAAAATATTTTTTATAGCATTACATAGGGTTGCGGTATATCATTTTAAAGATAATGAGGAACGGAGTCCAAAAATATTTTTTTTTTAATTTTTCCCCTAAAATTGACGAAATGGGGGGCTTTCAAAGTGGTGATTTTCTGACGTCCAAAGATGACCTCAGAACTCCCAATTTTCTGAAAGGCTGAGCCTGAAACTTGATTAATTATTTGAATTATATCCTGTACTTGAACAACAAATACTAAAATTAGATAAATATTATAAGGAAACGAAATTATTTAATTTTTAATGAGCATACGTATTTTTAACAAACTTCACAATGTTGTCAATAGATGGCGCTCTGTACAAATTTATTCGTTTGTGCTTAAAAAGAAAAGGCTGAGCCTGAAACTTGATCACTTATTTGAATTAAATCCTGTACTTGAACAACAAATACTAAAATTAGATAAATATTCTAAGGAAACGAAATTATTTAATTTTAGCTTCACTATTTTTAACAGAACTTCACATAGATGGCGCTCTGTAAGTTTATGGATACCGCGAGGTCTCAGTACGCGGCGAACCACTAGTTTAATTTTTAATGTGCTTTAGTATTTTTAACAGAACTTCACAATGATCTCAAAAGATGGCACTCTGTACAAGTTTATGGATACCGCGAGGTCTCAGTTCGGGGCGAACCACTAGTATAGATACAAATAGCATGTTTTACTGTTTTGACTAGTGACAGAAAATGTATATTTAGTTAATTAAATTCTGAAATTCATCAAAAAGCTGACTAGAGATATGCTATGCATTAAAATTTTTCAGATCTCAGTTATCTTTACGATAGATAAGAGTTTTCAGCGGATGTATCTAATGATAAGCCATGTTATAACTGCGATTACATAAATGAAACTTTATTTTATTTACTTTAGAAGTGATTAAGTAACTTATCATTATTTATTTTATTTTATTTTGTCGAACATGGAAGAATTTATTGAGATCAATTTTTGCACGAAATTGCGATTCCAAAATATCCTTGCGGTAGGTATACTTAGTGCACCCTGCCCCAAGCTAAGCGGGTCTAATTACTAGTGACTTCATGAAATAAGGAAAAAGCTAATATTGATTGACCACTAGGTACATCAAATAAAATGTAATTTATAAAATATACCTATTACCTACTTACTTAATTAAAAGTAAGTAGGAGTTTTAATAATATATCTAATACATAATTATAGTTACCTACGAGTTCCGAGAAACATGTGCTGTACTAATTAATAAAATTATATTCATTTTGTAAATGATACAAACATGTGTTCATTGACATCTGGTAAAGTTATTGTAGGGTTGTTATGCCGGTTCGCCGGCCTCCTTCAGTTTTCGGCCTTTACGCGTACTCGGTGCCGCAAAATTGCGAGAATATCGCTTAGAAATACTATTTCCAAATGAAATCTTTATTCAGACATTTGAAAATAATTGCTTTGTATCTGACAACAATAATTTTGGTCAGGTAACATCTTCGAGTGATTTTAGTGAATTTATTCAATTCGACGGGGGGCATCGGAGGTAACGCAACCTGCGGAAATTAGAAAAAAAATAGTGCCGCGCGTTTCACTCCAAGGCAAGCTTTTTGTTGTTTTTGTGAATGAATGATGATAATAGGCATGTAATACCCTTCTAAAATAACTTATTAACATACTTTTAATATGATTATGTGAATATTTTGTACAAAATATTCACATAATCATATTAAAAAAATAAATAAAAAACGTTTTCTCAAATATAACTCTCTGCTTAAAAAATGCATACATAGCTCAAAGCAGTTACAAAATCAAATAAATATTATAAATGCGAAAGTTTGGATGGATGGATGTATGTATGGATGTATGTTTGTTACTCAATCACGCTCCAACGGATGAACGGATCTGGATGAAATTTGGCACAGAGATAGATTATAGTCTGGAATAGCACATAGGCTACTTTTTATCCCGGAAAATTAAAGAGTTCCCGCGGGAACCGAAAAACCTCAATCCACGCGGACGAAGTCGCGGGCATCAGCTAGTACCAAATATATTAATAACCAAAAAAATAAGTGTAAAGCCAGTTGGGACTTAATACATGAAAATTTAGGTAGATCAATAGAACAAAGTGATATAGCATTAATTAAGACTGAAACAGGGACATGTAATAACCCATATGACATTTGTGAATTATTTAATGATTTTTTTATTAATTTAGGTACAGACAAATCCAACTATAATGTTGGTAAAGCAAATTCCATCGCCATGAACAAACAGACAATTTTTATAAACCCTACAGACCCGTTGGAAGTTTTGGGTATTATAAAATCACTAAATGATACCAAAGCTGTGGGATATGATGGAATAAGGACTGATATTATTAAAAAATGCGCAAATTACTTGTGTGGACCACTAGCAGATATAATAAACAAGTCATTTGAACAAGGAGTCTTTCCTATTAATTTAAAAATGTCCATTATAAAACCCTTATTTAAAAAAGACGATCGCAGTGATATAAATAATTACCGTCCCATAACCCTAATTCCTATTCTAGCAAAGATAGTAGAAAAAGCTATGGTTAAGCGTCTTAAAAGCTTTTTTGATTCGAACAATTTATTGGCAAACGAACAATTCGGATTCCGCAGTAACAGTTCTACGACTGAGGCTTGCTTCTATTTGAGTAAAATAATACACGATAGCCTAAATGACAAAGTGCCCATTACTGCTATTTTTCTAGACATGACTAAAGCTTTTGACTTTGTTAATCATAGTATATTATTAAACAAACTAGAAAGGTATGGTGTCAGAGGAAAGGCTTATGATTGGATTAAATCATATCTTATGGACCGGAAAGTGAGAACTGAAATTTCTAAAATAGAAAACAATACAAAGACGTTGTATCAATCTCAATACAAATATAATAAGAGAGGGGTACCGCAAGGCAGTATACTTGGGCCGTTTCTTTTTTTAAGCTACATTAATGACATAACGTCGGCCACCAGTCACCCTTGTGTTTTATTTGCGGACGATACGACAATATTAGTAAAATGTAAGAATAATATGACATATGAACAAGAGATAAATGACGCTTTAAAAGACATAATAAATTGGCTTAATTTAAATGACTTACATATAAATTTAAATAAAACCAAGTTGATGCAATTCAGTTACTATAATGCTAAAACTGTTCCAAAAACAATTACATACAATAATAACAATATAGAAGAAGTTGACATGTTAAAATTTTTAGGTATAGTTTATGATAAAAATTCTAACTGGAAAGCACATATTGATTACATTTGTACAAAGTTAGACAGATTTATTTATGCGTTAAGGCGTCTAGTACAAACAGTTTCAATTACTGCAGCTTTAAGTGCTTATCACGGATACGTGTCATCTGTATTGTCATATGGTTTACTACTTTGGGGTAATTCAGTTGATGCTATTAGAGCATTTCGACTTCAAAAGAAATGCATAAGAGCTATTTGTAATATAGGTCCCTTAGACAGCTGCAAGCCGCATTTCAAAAAGTTGGGTATTTTGCCATTGCCGTGTATGTACATACGAGACATTTGTGTATTCGTCAAGCGGCATCCAAAGTATTTCCAACGAAATTCTGATGTAAGTAGTAGCAGGTCGGTTAGATATCCCAATAAGCTCATTATATCAAAGCAATGTAAAAGTACATATATGAAAAGCCCTTACTGTATGGCTATTAAAATATTTAATAAACTTCCAACAAATTATGAAAAAATGACGATAAATATGTTTAAGAGTAATATTAATAAATGGCTGTTGGAAAAATGTTACTATGACATAAAGGAATATTTAGCTTGACTTGATTAAATTTTGGCTTTGTTTTATTATTGTATATTTCGACTTCTCATTTATTATTATTATTTTACTATGTTATTAATTCATGTGTGACATTGCTCGAGTACTAATTTATTATTTTTGTTTAAACATTGTACTAATAATTTAATATTTTAATTCCAAAATTACTAAATACTTACCTGAAATTTGCACACTATTGATTTAGTTGAATGTTATGGCCTCTCATTGTCATTTTTTACCATCAAATATTTTTGTACAACATTCTTTGCAAATAAATGATTATTTATTTTTATATTTATTTAAAACAACAATAATGTTGGGGGCCGCGATCTAACATTAAATTTTCTTCAAAACTTTGTTTTTCGACCTAGGGGCCGATATGTGGCGTATCAAGTCTTCCACGCTTTTGTCTCTTTTATTCAATTGGTGAAATGATATATGTCACGACTCTTTCTTTTATTATTGTACCTGATGTGAAAACCCTCGCCATTAGTTTTCGGCCGTCAATTTGTTAGTATAAATTAAAAGTGAAGACCATTTTGGGGGTGGCCGAAAACCACAACATAGAAGAAACAGTACCTACCTCAGTTTTCGGCATAGTATGGAAAGCATGTGAAAATTGAATACCGGTAATAGTTTTCGGCCATAAAATTGCAAAGTTTAAAGCCAACAATAATTTTGAGTTAACGTTTTTATTTTAAAGATAACTAAGTATCATTACATATTGTACCTATGTTATTATTTTTAATAATAAGGCCAGAAGCTAAGAATAAATAAGGCCAGAGCACGAGTAACAGAAGAATCGATCAGACTAATTCAGGGAACTTACAGAGTTTTTGACTGAGTCAAACATTATTTATTTATTTATTTATATGCACAATTATCCAAGATTGTTATTTCAAAAATAACATAAAAATAGGAACGTATATTTGATAGGTTTTAAAGGTGTTGTAATTCGTGAGTAACAAAGGTTCCAAGTTTTTTATTAAGCAATATAACTTTCTTGAATTATGTTGATTATGACTTTTAATAACATTTGGATACATAATAAAACAATGATGAACTTACAAAAAGCGTTTTAATGTAATTTTAAACTTATAAATTCATTTTAAATCCATCACAATCCAGTGGCCGAAAACAGAATGTATTCTGTTTTCGGCCACTGGATTGTGAATTGTTATCAAAACTAAACAAATCACTTTGCGCACAGTTCACAAAATTCACCTTTGATTTTAGTGAGAAAAGCTCCGAATTTTAGTTAAAAAACTTATTGATTAATTATCCAATCTTGAAATTCACTTATTTTTCATCCACATAAATCAAGCACCAAGAGTTTATTTGAATAAAATTCAGTTGGCGCGAGTTTTAGTTAGAAAACTAATTGTCTAATCTTGTTCTCACACTTGTTTGTTTTGTTTGTGTTGTTGTTTTTGTTTGTTGCTTGTTTATTTGTATAAAATTCAGTTGACGATTTTATTTACACAACTAAACAAAACCATATCCATTTTCGCGCACAATTTCACAACTTTGCTCCTGTTAAAACACTTGTTTATTTTCCCTATTTCGCCTGTAATAAGTATAATATAAATAACAGGGCATAAGGTGACAGAAAGACTGGCTCAATTTGCCCAATCAGGATCAGCCTGGCTGGTTCAGCGTGGGTATGCAGCTGGCTTTCTCCACCACTCTAGGAGTTTCCGAGTTTCTTGCTGGTTCTTCTCGGTATGTATGCTGAACCACTATCTGACTGAAGCTCTAAATTTTAGTTAGAAAACTAATTTATTAGCATCCAAAGCACTTGTAAAAGTTTATTTTAATTTAAAAAATCATTTTTCGAATTTTGTACAGTAAATTACGCTAACTAGCTTCAAGTTTTATTAATAAAAAAAAGTTTATTTGAATTTATAAAAGTATTTCAATTCCAGTTGGACATACCGACGGCTCCGATAAGGTACTGCCTCCACAGCTGCCCCGCCTCCATGGTGTAAAGCTAAACGCTGACTGAGCGACACTCGGCCCGCGAGCGGAGCCCTACGCTATCAGCTACGTCACGCGCTACGTCACGGACGCACGTGCGTCCGCGTCGCAGCGAATATAAATACACGGGCCGACGACCGAAGTCCGTCCGTCCAATGGACACAAAATTGAACAAAACTATACCTATATTATCATGAAACTAATTTTTCCGTATTATGTAAATTTTATGATAACTGATTTATTAAAAAAAATACTTATGTAGGTAAACAACATGTATTTTTAGGGTTCCGTACCCAAAGGGTAAAAACGGGACCCTATTACTAAGACTCCGCTGTCTGTCTGTCTGTCTGTCTGTCTGTCTGTCTGTCTGTCTGTCTGTCTGTCTGTCTGTCTGTCTGTCTCCAGGCTGTATCTCATAAACCGTGATAGCTAGAAAGCTGAAATTTTCACAAATGATGTATTTCCGTTGCCGCTATAACAACAAATACTAAAAATTAAAAAAATATATATATTAAGGGGGGTCCCCATACAATAAACGTGTTTTTTCGTATTTTTTTGCTCAATATTAAAAACGGTAACAGGTAGACGGTTCAAATTTTCACAGAAACTTGTATATTACCTTTCAAAATAAATAATTAAATATCAATAAAGTAAATATTAATATAATAAAGTAAAGAGGCAATCTATTGAATACTCGTCAAGATATTATAACAGAAGCTACAAAATTCTATAAAGATCTATACACATCACATGAAGTATTGTCCCCACGCATTCAAAATGAACTCCAATATACTGATAATACGGAACCTCTACAAAGCATCCTAGGCTCGGAAATAGAACATGCCATAAAGACGCAGAAGAATGATAAATCACCAGGAGAGGACAATGTTACTAATGAAACACTAAAATCACTACTAGAGATTTTGCAGTGCCCCCTGGAGACATTATTTAACAACATTCTGAGGACTGGAATAACACCTAAACAATGGTCGAAATCAAAAATCATATTGTTACACAAGAAAGGTGACAGAAACGATTTAAACAACTACCGGCCAATAAGTTTAATGTCAAATATATACAAAATATTCTCAAAGATAATCCTGGGCAGAATTTTAAAAACGTTACAAGAGAACCAACCACCGGAACAAGCAGGTTTTCGCAAAAATTTCTCAACAATAGACCATCTCCAGTCAGTAACGCAAATTATAGAAAAGGCCAAGGAATATGGCATAACCATGTATCTATGCTTTATAGATTTTACTAAAGCTTTTGATTCTCTTAGTCACAATGCTATATGGGAAGCACTTCTACAACAAGGAGTTAGCAATACCTATGTTCGACTAATCCACAACATCTACTCCAAAAGCACGGCTAAGGTTAAACTGGAAAGGGAAGGGGAAGAGTTTCCCATCAGAAAAGGAGTAAGACAGGGAGACCCTTTATCACCCCAGATATTTGCCTCGGTACTAGAATACGTATTTCGACAACTAGACTGGTCCGAGAAAGGGATCAGGATTGACGGGAAACACCTAAGTCACTTGCGCTTCGCAGACGATATCGTGATTTTCTCAGAAAATGCACAAGAGCTTGAAAATATGCTAAAGGAATTCGAGGCAGAAAGCAAACGCGTGGGGTTAACGCTAAATGCCACCAAAACTAAGATAATATCAAATGGGATAGTTTCAGATGTCGTCGTGGGAAGCGGAAAAATTGAATACGTCGAAGAATACATATATCTCGGGCAATTAATCTCCTTTGATAACCAGTCAGAAAAAGAAATTCAAAGAAGAATTGCTCTAACGTGGAACAAATATTGGAGTCTGAAAGAAATCATGAAGAGCGAGGTCAGCCTTAAAATTAAGAAAAAAGTATACGAAACAATAATTATGCCTTCGCTAACATACGGTTGTCAGACATGGTCAATAAGAAAAGAAGATGAAACGAAAATAGCAATATGCCAAAGGAAAATGGAAAGAAGTATATTAGGAATAAAAATGAAAGATAGAGTCAGAAACTGTGACATAAGAGAAAGGACAAAATTATATGACATAACAAAAAGAACAAGATTGCTAAAATGGAAATGGGCAGGGCATTTATGCAGGATGGACAATTCAAGATGGGCTAAATGTCTCACAGAATGGATCCCAAGAAACAAAAAAAGGAAAAAGGGACGACAAAGAAAAAGATGGAGAGATATCTTCAAACAAATGGCCGGTACAAACTGGATGACAATAGCAAGGGATAGGGACGCGTGGAGACAGCTGGGGGAGGCCTACGCCGAGGAGGCGACTTCTGCCACACGGTAACAAATATGTAATTTGTATATTATAGAATAAGGAATAAGTGGTAGTAGAAATAAAAGGCTTTTTTATTTTTTTATTTTATTTTATTTTATTTTATTTTTATTTTATAAAGTAAATATTAAAGGGGGGCTCCCATACAACAAACGTAATTTTTATTTTTAATACGTCATAATTCGTAAAACTTACTACAGGTTTGTACGGAACCCTCGGTGCGCGAGTCCGACTCGCACTTGGCCGGTTTTGTAACAGATCAGTCCGAAATGTCACAAATAGAAGTTTTTTTCTCCCTTCTTGGGGATCCCACCGTGACATAATCAAAGACAATCTTCCTTCTTTTCACTTCTTTTTTAGTAAAATACTTTGTTTTTGTCGATGAAATACGTATAAATGAGCATTTTTCTACGTAAATGAGAAATAAAATGAAGATAGCATTTGGTTTTAATTCTCGTATAATGACAGAATATTATGTTTTGATGTTTATATCGCCAAATAAAGTAATTTTGATATTTTGTAATAGTACCTAGGTACCATGAAAATACATACATCCATCCATTCAATACTCGTGCTCAATTTATTTATTCCATAGTAGGACATACAAGTGTCTCTTATATTACGTCATGTTTCGACTCTACCACTAGTTCAGAAAGAAAATTCTACTGAGAAGAGCCGGCAACAAACCCAGCCCAGCAGTTGGTCTTTTCTTTAAGTAAGTTATTATACTATCCTGTGGTGCGCTGTACCCAAAGTAGTTTGCTTCCATACAACTTTGTCATTAAGAAATTCGTCAATTGTATCGTGAATTTTAAATGCGAAAGTGCATATAAACGTCTTTCTGTCTGTCCGTCTACAGGTCCGTCTTAGTTTAGTTTAGTTTAGAGATTGCGTTACACAGAATAGGGATGATGCCTATATCAAAAATATCTTCCAAAATACCTAAAATTCATATCCTCGGTTAGTTTTAAGTTTGGTAACCATTTTAAAATATAGATATAAAGAAAAAATAGGGCGTTGAAATTTGATGACGTCACAACTGTGAATTTCATACTTTCCATACTAGAAGTGCGTTTTTAGGTTTAATAAAGAGATTGCTGATTTGATTGAGTTGTCTTCATCCCTATTGGCCACGCTGAGTTAGAGGACAGGGGGGCATTTAACAAGACAAAGGGACATACCAACTGCCCCAATAAGGTACTGCCTCCACAGTTGGCCGGTCTCCATCCTGTAAGGCTGGTCGTCCACTGCGCCGGTTCCGGTTGCCACCATTTCGTACGTGTAGCTTCTATCGGCCATTCGTGACGTCACGCGTAAACGCTTGCGTTTCTGGCACGAGCGGCGCGGCCAAATCTGTAAACAGATGGACGGATTTAGACCGATTTTAGTTTTAAATTTTCATGTGCTTTATATATCTTCTCTAAATTAGATAGTACAGTACAGTAGTACGAGTAGATTCACTCGAGATTTTTTTGTCACACACTTTATTTGAATAAACTAGACGGATCGGGCTGAAAGGCATACAGATAGTATGACGTAGACAGCCGCTAAGAAAGGATTTTTGAAAATTCAACCCTTAAATAGGGCTTTGAAATTTGTATAAAAATCTAACCTAACTTGATAAAATAAGTTAGTTTTGTTTTTCATTTCCGAGGACTGCTTTTAAGCTTTGTGCTTTTAGTTTGCTTTGGGAGAGCTTGGAGGAGGCCTATATATCCCTCGGGGCGGTAAAAATATTTTAAACTTTTTTTGTCATATATTTTTTCAACTATTATTATTATTATTATTATTATTACTCTTTATTTGTACACCCCCAACACAAAAATATAAAAAGCACAACAGAAAAGACTAAGAAAGAAGTAGAATACAAAAAGGCGGCCTTATCGCTTAGTAGCGATCTCTGCCAGGCAACCTTTGGATTAGGAGAAGTTAAGGAGATTAACTTGCGGGGATTAACTATATATAATTCTTAGCAAATAAAGGCTTTATAATAGGTAATAATAATCAAGACTATAGTCTATACTCTATAGTACCAAACGTAGAGAAAATCTGTAACGTTCTCACGGCCAATCTGTTCAATCGATTTTGACGAAATTCTGGTCAAAGATAGGTTTCATCCCAGGGAAGAACATCGGAGCTTTGTCATGGAAAATTCCCAAAGGTTAGCTACTGAATTTTCTGTAAGTATCTACCGGTCTTTGTCTAGTCCTGTATATTCTTTCATTGTCCTCACGATTAAGTTACAATATAGGTATGTATAGGAACAAGATAGAATGTATGTCATTTCAATAATTTCATATCTCTACATTAATTAATAACAATATGTATAAAGTTATTAATTTATTTTATATTAGCATAGGTAAGCGACAATCGAGATATTTCCATGAATAAAAGATGTGTATTTTATATGCTAATCGTTTTATTAAATACTAACTGATGCTCGCGACTTCGTCCGCGTGGATTGAGCTTTTTTGGTTCCCGCGGAAAATCTTTTATTTTTCGGGATAAAAAGTAGCCTATGTGTTATTCCAGACTATAATCTATCTCTGAGCCAAATTTAATCCAGATCCGTTCAGCCGTTGGAGCGTGATTGAGTAACAAACATCCACACATCCATACATCCATACTGATACATCCATATATCCATCCAAACTTTCGCATTTATAATATTTATATTCTAATTTTATTCTATGTAAGGACTAATAAGAGAGGTTTTAATGTTACCGCGGAAAATGCATGCTTTTATGGCGCTTGAATTTTACGACTAAGTATTTATTTTTCCCGTGTGCATACAAATGTAGTTTTTCCTTTAATAATTATATAATAGGTCTGTGATAATGTAATTAAATTCAGCTAACTCAGGTAGGTCAGGTAAAACAGGTAGCTCTTTTATAACTAGAAAACGACTAGACCAAACCAAACGTGTGACCTGTAATTTTTGAACTTTGCATTCTTACATTATCTTGATTTGTAAACATCTACTACCTACTAATTAACTTATCAACGATTATTATCAATAAATACCAAAAAGACTAAGTATCAATTAATACTAAAAAGGTAAATTTTGTACTTACCGAAATATTAGTTATGAAATAAGAATCAAATAAATATTATAAATGCGAAAGTTTGGATGGATGGATGTATGGATGTATGTTTGTTACTCAATCACGCTCCAACGGATGAACGGATCTGGATGAAATTTGGCACAGAGACAGATTATAGTCTGGAATAGCACATAGGCTACTTTTTATCCCGGAAAATTAAGGAGTTCCCGCGGGAAACGAAAAACCTCGATCCACGCGGACGAAGTCGCGGGCATCAGCTAGTTAATACTAAAAAGGTAAATTTTGTACTTACCGAAATATTAGATAGGAATGATAAAATATGATTTATATTTTATTTCACGTAGGACAACTTGTGTCACGTAATTACTTACTATGATTGTTCTATATGAGCTAGATACTCTGTGGTTGGACCTCAGAGTAGGGAGAGAGGATGAGAGAAAAGATGGCGTGTGCACTGTAGTCTTAGAATATGATGCTAATAAAAGTTCATAAAGAAATAATATGTTTTTATAAAGTATCCATATAAAACATGGTGTCAGGTGAAAAATTAGTTAATTTTTACTACTTAATTAAAGTAACTACGAACTTTGGTTCTTGGTAAAAGTATATTAAGTGGTACGATTTTCAAAAGACAAAATGGAGGGGCTGAGACAACCTGAAAAGTTAATTCTAAGTGAAAACGCAGAGAGCAATTGGAAAAAGTTTAGACAATGTTTCGAAATATACTTGGAGGCTTCTGGCCTAAAAGAAGAAAAAGAGTCAAGGAAAATAGCCTTGCTGCTTAACATAGCAGGCTCAGAAGCACTCGATATTTTTAATACGTTTGATAAAAAGAATACAACTACGTTTGAAAACGTAATCAAAGCCTTTGAGCTATATGCTATACCTAGAAGAAATACAATTATGAATAGTTACAAATTTTTCAATATGCGACAAAAAGATATTTCTTTTGACACATTTTTAACTGAATTAAAAACTCAAGCAAAAAATTGTGACTTCAAGGAAGAAGATCGGATGGTTCGAGATATGATCGTGATAGGCGTAGCCGATATGGCGTTACAGGAAAGGTTACTTAGAGAGGCTGATCTGACCATTGAACAAGCCGTTAAAATTTGTAGGGCAGCAGAAGCTGGCAAGACACAGGTTGAAAAGATGCGAGGAAAAGAAGTTTATGCAGTGCAAGCTACAACTTCCAGAGTGGGAATGGCTGGAAATAATAAATTTTTTGAGTGTAATCGGTGCGGGAAAAGTCACCCGAGAAATGAGTGCCCTGCATTTGGCAAAAAGTGTGCAGTATGCCAAAAATATAATCACTTTGCGGCAGTGTGTGTTACTAAAAAGTACAATAAAAATCAGAAAGTGAAAAAAGTGTTTACTGTAGAGGAAGAAGAACAAAGTAGTGATGAAAATTTTAACATAGATAGTTTAGTTAGTGTTAGTTCAATTGAGAATGAACAATGGACACAAAATGTGATTATAAATAATGTCCCAGTATTATTTAAGTTAGATACAGGTGCTGACTGCAATACCTTATCACAAAGTGTCTTTAATATGATAAATAAAAACAGTATGTTTCAGCTAAAAGAGTCTCAAACTGTACTTGTGGTGTATAACGGGGAAAAGGTTAAGCCATTGGGATCTATAGAGTTAGAATGTATTATTAAGAATTGTAAATATTTAATTAGGTTTAATGTTGTAGATTTACCTGTACAACCAGTTTTGGGTCTTAAAGAGTGTGTAAAGTTAAATTTAATTGAAAGAATTGGGGAGATTAAAACAGAAGTGAGTCAAATCGCTGAAAAAGAAAAACATAAATTCATAAATAATAATAGAGACTTATTTACAGGATTAGGAAATATAGGTAAATACAAGATTAAAATAAAAGAAGGGGCTATTCCAATAATAAAGCCGATAAGAAGGGTGCCACAAAGTGTTAAAGAAAGATTGCAGGAGACATTAAAAAGATATGAAAAAGAGGACATAATAGAAAAAGTTGAGGGTCCTACAGCTTGGTGCAATAATTTAGTAATAGTGGAAAAGCCAGATAAAAGTTTAAGGTTGTGCTTAGATCCACAGCAGTTAAATAAAAATATTGAAAGAGAAACATATCTTATTCCATCTCCGGAAGAAATTTATAACAATTTAGCGGGGAAAAAATTGTTCACAGTTTTAGACCTAAAAGATGGGTTTTTTCAAATACAACTAGATGATAAAGAAAAGCTATGTACATTTGGGTCACCTTTTGGTAGATATAGGTTTAAAAGAATGCCATTTGGTATCTCGTCTGCTCCAGAAGTAATGCAAAGAATAAATAATGAAATTTTTGGTGATATTGTAGGAGTAGAAATATATTTTGATGATATTATAGTAGCAGGGGTAAATGAAAAAGATCATGATATGATATTAAAACAAGTTATAGAACGTGCTCGAAGTTTTAATGTTAAGTTTAACAGCAAGAAGATTCAATACAAGTGCGAAGAGGTGAAATATGTGGGGCTTATTATTTCTAAAACAGGGATCAGGGTAGATGACGATATGGTCCAATCAATTGTTTCATTAAAAACTCCAAATAACTTAAAAGAGTTGCAAAAATTTCTTGGTATGTGTAACTATTTAAGCAAGTTTATCCCCCAGTACACAAAAACATCAGAACCACTCAGAAATTTACTCAAAAAAGAAGTTCAGTGGCAATGGGGAGTGTGTCAGGAAAATGCATTTTTAGAGTTAAAAAAGAAGTTAACCTGTACCCCTACATTAGCTATTTTAAATAATAAGGGGTTGGTCACTTTACAAACAGACAGTTCAAATTCAGGGTTAGGAGCTTGTCTAATGCAAGATGGTAAACCAATATCATTTTACTCTCGTAGTTATACTGATTGTCAAAAACGGTGGGCCCCAATAGAAAAAGAGTTGTTTGCCATTTGTGCATCAATTGAAAAATATCACCAGTTTGTATATGGGAGGAAAATAGTTGTTGAAACTGACCACAAGCCCTTAGTGGCAATAATTAACAAAGATATAAGTAAGATAAGCACTCGATTACAACGCATGGTTTTAAAACTTTCAAAGTATGATATAGAAATTAGGTATACACCAGGTAGTAAAATGTATGTAGCTGATTACTTGTCAAGAAATTATATTTCTAGTAATGCTAAAGTTGAACCAACACTACTGGAGGTTGTGCATAGTTTTGAAAGTGATCTACCGGTGTCAGATAAAAGAATGACACAGTTATCGGATGCAACCTTGAAAGATGATGACTTGAGTAAAATTGTACAATGGTATAATTTAGGTTGGCCAAAAAATAATCACGAAATGAATAAGGAGTTAAAAAACTTATACAGCTTAAAAGATGGTTTGAATGTTAAAAATAATATTGTATATTTTAGAAACAAAATTGTAATACCTAAAAGTATGAGGAAAGAAATGTTAATTAGTTTGCATACAGGACATGTGGGTATAGTTAAGTGCAAAAAACGTGCAAGGGGAATATTGTACTGGCCAGGAATGTCAGGAGATATAGAAAATTACATTTTAAAATGTAAGGCATGTGAAAAATACAGGTCAAGTAATGTTAAAGAGCCTTTGATCTCTCATGATATTCCTGACTTGCCCTTTCATAAGATAGGAATGGATATTTGTTATTTTAAGGGAAAATGCTACTTAGTAATAATTGATTACTATTCTAAGTGGATAGAGGTCAAAAAGCTGCCAAACAAAAATTCAGAAACTATAGTGAATAAGTTAAAAATAATTTTTGCAACTCATGGATTTCCCAAGTATGTGGTGAGTGACAATATGCCCTTCAGTAGTCAGGTTTTTAAGAATTTCGCAAACGATTGTGACATACAGCTTATTACCTCTAGCCCAAGATACCCTCAGTCCAATGGGATGAGTGAAAAGGCTGTAGGTATTGTCAAAGGGATTATGAAAAAATGTAAAGAAAGTGGTTGTGATTTCAGTCTAGCATTACTTAATTATAGAACAACCCCCTTATCTGAATTAGACTACAGCCCAGCAGAATTATTGATGTCTAGAAGTCTAAGAACAACCTTGCCGTGCACCAAAGATGTACTTAAACCTTGTATTTCAGAAAATGTAATGGAGAAATATAGTACAATAAGATATAAAAGCAAACACAATTATGATAAATCTGCAAAGATCAGAAAACCTCTGGAGGTAGGTGGTAGCGTTGTTTACCAAAATAGACCAGAGAAGATCTGGTACCCGGGCAAAGTGGTTGGCAAGGTTGAGCCTAGATCTTATATTATTAAAAAGGAGGATGGCACATTGGTTAGGAGAAATAAAAAACATGTCACACATTCTTCTAATAATTTTATCAGCAAAAATGACTTTTCTGATATAGTTGGTGAAACTAGTGAAGTTGTGAGTCCGAGTGGGCGAGCAGGTAGCTCTGTCTCAATTCCTAGTAGGGAAGCTGTAGTTACAAGGTCTGGTAGAGTCGTAAAACAACCGTCTCATTTATCTAACTATGTCTTAACCTGAAAGGGGGGGATGTTCTATATGAGCTAGATACTCTGTGGTTGGACCTCAGAGTAGGGAGAGAGGATGAGAGAAAAGATGGCGTGTGCACTGTAGTCTTAGAATATGATGCTAATAAAAGTTCATAAAGAAATAATATGTTTTTATAAAGTATCCATATAAAACAATGATAGTCAAGACTCCAGACTACCACCGGTTTGGAAATCAGTTCTACTGAGAAGAGCCGGCAAAACACGTGACTACCACAGAACAGCGAGTAACCGTCAGCGTTAGCATCCTTATTCCATGCAACCTAGACCTCATCATTGCTTTGCACTAAGCACGATTGTTGTCGTGACTCCGAAGCACGGTGGAAACAAAATGCCAAGAACCTCTGAAGATGGTGACTCTTGGGCTAATAAACCACCTCTTTTATTTACCGATTGTGGTCAATGTGTCTAACTATGCCAAATCGATCTGTAGCGACCTAAGTTCGCAATAACTGTTCCTAAGCCTATCATTAATTTTCAAAGCGCCTTAATTTTTTTAATAGCAAAGTTGATTACACGATCCATTGTAAGAACCGCTAACTAGGCGCAGCACCACCGTGTCGTGTCGACTCATCTATTACAAGAAATAACTCTTGAAATTTAGGTTCGTGCGTCATTCTTGAATAGCTTGGCAAAATAATGGTATGTATTCAGTACTTAAAAGTTACACGCCTTCCAACAATTTTGTGCGTCTATCATTCCATAGGTTTTCAGGCGGCAACAAGTGGACATAGTGGGAGATTCACTTGATCATTCAAAGACACTTGTAAAAAAAAATTTGAATTAAAAAAATTTATGGAATTTAATTTGATAACTGAGGCATTGTGTATCTAGAGGAAGACCTGCAGAAGCTTGGAAAGCTCCCTTCATGGAAGAAGGAGGCCAAGGACAGAGCCAGCCCCCCTAGCATGGGTCGAGACGATTTTCTCCCCGAGGAAAGGATAAAAATTTTATTCCTAAATAAATAAATAAAAACGCTAAATAACGGTGGATAAATAGTCCCCCGAGTCCCCGTGAAATGTCAAACGGGGATAAACTTCTCCTCTCCCTTGTTGTCGTGCTCTGAGAAGTGGATAAGTTAATTTTATCTCTTGTCAGTGGATAAAATCGGGGGATAAAATTTTTATCTCCGGCCCATGCTAGCCCTGCAGGTGGAGAGAAATTGTGGAGGAGGCCAAGACCCACAAAGGGTTGTAGGGCCGAAGGAAGTAAGTAACTGAGGCATGGGGGACGGTATTTTTGTTATTTTTTATCATAAAAATCTTAATCAAAATCTTTTTAGCATTTGTAAATGAAGCCCTTTCATAATACGAATACCCACTTGATCGTAAGTCGTAACCCCACGCGGAGATTCCATCCCCCCTTTTTGGGCCTCTTTTCCAAGCGACCTCTGCAGGCGGAGTTTTTTGTTTGTTCTCAACTCCGTGATTTTTCTTATTCGTGGTTGAGACCCTTTTTTTCGTGTAGGAGGGGAAAATCGTTATTATCATCCGACTCCGAATCGGATAATGCCGGACTCCTACCGGCTAAAAACCCGGAAAGGAAACTAGGACGGAAGAGGATGACGCAAGCTGAGGCAGTAATGGTAGGCCTTCAAGGCGGGGACCTGGGGCCATGGGGCCGAGCGCTTTTCGATGAACTAACAGAAACAGAAAGGGTTATCGAGTCTACCAGCGATCTAAGATCTGACGCTTCCTTGGCCAAAGAATATGATTGGCCATCCATGGCAATACTGCCAGCATCTGATGACTGATATCATCTTGGGCACGCCCAAGTACCTACTGATACTGGTGGTTTCGATGAGGATTTACGGATTTAAGAAATTGATTTTAAATAATTTAGATTTTAGTTTATTTCATAATTAAGTTTTAATGACATTATTGGTATTTAAGAATTTAGTTTTTAATTTAGATTTTAGTTTATTTCGAAATTAAGTTTTAACGACAATGTTATTACGAATTTAGTTTTTAATTTAGAATTTAGTTTATTTTATATATTTTTATATTTTTGATGTGTATGATCGACAATTAGATGAGTCAGCTAGCGCCCGCGACTTCGTCCGCGTGGATTGAGGTTTTTTTACAAAGCAGCCTATAATCCAGACTATAATCTATCTCTGTGCCAAATTTCAGGCATATCCATTCAGCTGTTCTGGCGTGATTGAGTAACAAACATCCATCCATCCATCCATACATCCAATTAGATTTAGATACCTATATTGCATATTTATACAACTAATGCAAAACATATCCTTATGCAAATATACACTCGACATAGATGGTTCAAGCACAGATAAACAAATGTTGAAACAATGTACTTACTTAATTACAATAATAACTACAGTTTTTAAAACTGATAAACTATTAAGTACCTACCTAGGTAGAAGGTACCAAGAGTTTTTTTTAATTCTAATTTTGAATTTCGTCTGTTACAGTCTGAGATGGTAGCGGGTTAACCTGTTAGGGGTATGGCATTGGTATGGCAGTTAAATATGAAAGTTCTAAACCGTAATGGGACTCTACATTTAGTTAAAATAACTAGTTACAGAAAATCTATACTAATATTAATATACTTACTAAATGCGAAATTTTGGACGGATGGATGGATGTATGGACAGATAGGTGTTTGTTACTCAATCACGCCAGAACCTCTGGACGGATTTGAGTGAAATTTGTCACACAGATAGATTATAGTCTGGAATAACACATAGGCAACTTTTTATCCCGGAAAATTAAAGAGATCCCGCGGGAACCAAAAAACCTAAATCCACGCGAACGAAGTGACGGGCGTCAGCTAGTGAATGCTAAAATTCAAATTCATTCAATGACGTTTCAGTAGCCGGGTAATAAAATCAAAATCAAACTCTTCATAATAACTTAATAGATAATTTACTTATCACAAGCAATATATCTAATCCTTTAGTAGCGAAGGATTTCTGATAAACACACTACTTCTAAGATTGCTATAAGATTGATACCTGGGGGTGTATTGCGATTTGCGCAATATAATCGCAATCGCTATCACTAATTTCACGGCATCCTCGTTTCTGTTTCGAACCGCCAGGATATGGAATGCCCTTCAGGCTTTCGTTTTCTCGACCACTTCATTACCCAGTACCGTCATCCTGATATAATCTGGATAGTATCTTCAAATAGTTAATAGACATTTTCTAGGCAAGCGCGCTCCACTTTAAGCTGCATCACCAGTAGCCAGCATGTTTGATTGCAGCCAAGTCTATACTTAAATATATTTTAAAAACATTAAAATTGGAGACTGTTCTGACTTCTGGCAAGACTATCCAGGCAAGCAGTATAGGCAAAATATGGGTTACTCTTGAAATTAGAGACAGAAGTAATTTAACAATGCCATAGCCGCAGATGTTGTGATTTGCTGTATTTATGACATTCTGTGTAATTCTAGCTAAAAAATTTTGAACTTCGCTGACTATGTATTTGAAACACTAATAATTAAATTTGAATAAACTAAAATCTGGTACACATGATATTTAGCTCATGCCTGGCATTGAGTTATTATGTTACCAGTATTGCATACGCATAGAATAGAATAGAATTATGTATTTCATAAATGAATAAGGAAATGGGTTAAAAAAACCTTTAATTACTGATTCCAAATTTAAGCCAAGTACTAAGTAGTATCTAGGAGGCTAGATTAGTAATAATAGTATAAAGCATTATTAATAAACTTCGTACCTAAAGTTTAAATAAAAATTAATTTAAGTCTGGCGTTTTTCAAACGATATAGTGCCAGACATGAGAAAAACGTTATATAAAGAAATGTTTTATAATTTCAGTGTAGAGACGAAAAAATTAAATGTCTGGCATAATAATAATTCTACTGATTATGATCACAACAGACCTCTGCCCTAATTATAACTTCTGGCATGCAACAAATAAAAATAACGGGCAATTATTAAATATAAAAATTTAGTATATTGATAAGAAATATTTATCGCTGCCTAAAATCAATAGGCACTACTTAGAAGATAATAATATGAAAATTTTATTTTTTTCACCTGCTTTGTTATTGTTATTATAAGTTATCTAACTACCTACTCATTTATTTATCTTATAAGTAATAATGACTTGTATGGATATTATTGAGTATTATTACTAATTTGAAATAAGCAAAACTCATATCACTGCCCAAATAGGAAGTCAACATGCGAAAGTGTGTTTGTTTTTAGGTTTGTCCTTCAATCACGTACAGTGGAACATCGAATCGTCGTGACGTATTGCATATTACTATATTTAAGTTTTTAGTTAATGACATCGGCTACATTCTATGTATATGTATTATGTACCTACGGCATACATAAGAGTTCTCCGAAACTTTAATCGAAAGCTTAGAAGCAAAGCTTAAGAACATGTACTTAAACCAATAACCACTAAGCTATAATATCAATTAATTCTGAAATATAGAAGTAAGGAGAGTACGTAGTTCGAACCCCGGGCACGTGCCCGGGGTTCGAACTCTGGGGGTCTACTCTCTTTCTCTCAAACGAAACTTCGTAAACGAACGTAATTAGTCTGTTATTAGACCCACTCAAAATCGTTCAATCCAATCGGTCACGAAAATTTTCTATGGATCCGTACTTCGTCTGCGTGTACGAAAACGAAATAAAGAGGAGTATAGAGATAATATTATGTAGAAGAGGAGTTAACGAAATTTCGTTCGTTTGTTTGCGAAGTTTCGTTTTAGAGAAAGAGAGTAGACCCCCTGGACTCTCCATATAGGGCGAGGTCTTAAGTTCTTAACCGTTGAGGGTCACTTCTCTCAATAGTGGAAAAAAACGGATGGCGGTAAAAAAAATTTTTTTTTGAGTTATTGATTTTTTTAGGTAGGTACATGCTTTGACAAAGCCCCAGCGCTTCTTAATTTATGTAATGAATATTCATCATAATTATATTTTACTAACGCATTCACTTATAGCATAAAATTAAAAAAAAAGAATACCTACTAATTAATTATTATTTATGCTGCATATAAAAAATTTTTAAAACTCACCTTTCCTGAGAAGCAGAAAGAAAGACGAAAGTACTCCTATTTCCTATTTGTTCAAAAAAAGTTTTCATTAAAAAATAACTTTTTTACACGAAAACGCGCTTTAGCAAGCGTGGTCGCGAATCGAACGATAACTTAGGATTGGCCGACACGGACGTAACGACGGCTAAATACAATATGCTAACTGATAAAGTAACATAATTTGCTCTATTTTTCGATATATAGACCTCTTAAAATATATATGATTCACCGATAGTGAATTCATTTATAGTGAATTCATTTATTTAAAAAAAAAAAAAATAATAAGTATAAGATGGTTACTTAGAATAGGTAATAGTGGGAAGAGACTTAAAAACCGGCCGGCGCGAGTCGGACTCGCGCACCGAGGGTTCCGTACAAACCTGTAGTAAGTTTTAAATTATTAAAATAAAACTACGTACTAGATCTCGTCCAAACCAATTTTTTTCGGTGGAAGTTTGCATGGTAATGTACATTATATATTTTTTTTAGTTTTATCATTCTCTTATTTTAGAAGTTACAGAGGGGGGGGGGGGGGGGGACGACGACACACACACACATTTTACCACTTTGGAAGTCTCTCTCGAAGAACTCTCGTGCAAAGTGCAAACTATTCAGTTTAGAAAAAAATGATATTAGAAACCTCAATATCATTTTTGAAGACCTATCCATAGATACCCCCAAACGTAGTATGGGTTTGATGAAAAAAAATTTTTGAGTTTCAGTTCTAAATATGGGGACCCCCAAAATTTATTGTTTTTTTTCTACTTTTGTGTGAAAATCTTAATGCGGTTCACAGAATACATCTATTTAACAAGTTTCAACAGTATAGCTCTTATAGTTTCGGAAAAAAGTGGCTGTGACATACGGACGGACACACAGACAGACAGACAGACAGACAGACAGACATGACGAATCTATAAGGGTTCCGTTTTTGCCAAATTTGGCTACGGAACCCTAAAAATGGGAGCTTAGTAACGACCTTACGAGCATTATTTTTTTAATTATCTCGAATGCAAGATCACAGAAGAGAGTAGGTATAATCTTAATCTGAAATAGCCCGTCTACCAAATTACCTAAGTATGTTCTGTGAAAATAAGTACCCAAGTAAAAATAAAGAAGCGCTCTTTCTTTGTAGGTAGTAGGTACCTAAGTAAGCCATACTAAGTTGAAACTTGAAATAAATACAAAGTTTAATTTCAAAATGGTATCATCTATATATATAAAATTCAAAGTCCTGACTGACTGACTGACTGACTGACTGACTTATATATCAACGCATAGCCTAAACCGCTGGGGTTAGAAACTTGAAATTTTGACAGTAGGTTCCTTTTGTGACGTAGGCGCACACTAAGGAAGGATTTTTCAAAATTACACCCCTAGGGGGTGAAATAGGGGTTGAAAGTTTGTATGAAAGTCCGTCGTTTCTGAAGTTACATCCATGAAACTTGGTATATGAGCTACCGGTTAAAACTATACACAAATATATTAAAAAGTTATTAAAACACGCACTCTATGAACGCTTGGAAGTATGAGAAAAGAAAAATTGGTTATCAATTTCGACGGAAAGCCATGTAGGGAAAACTGGCCATAAGTATTATAAATTTATAATATGGCCAGTTTTCCCATACATTAAAAGAATGTAGGAAAAGCTTTTAAAAGTTTATTATTTACTACTATTTAATAGCTAAGTTTTAATTATAATGTTATTTATGAATACAGTTTTAATTTAGATTTTAGTTTATTTCATAACTAGCTGATGCCCGCGAATTCGTCAACGTGGAATAATTTTTTTGATTCCCGCGGGAACACTTCATTTTTCCTGGATAAAAAGCTTATGTCCTTCCTCGGGATGTAACCTATCTCTGTACCAAATTTCATCAAAATCGGTTGAGTAGATGGACCGTGAAAGCGTAGCAGACAGACAGACACACTTTTGCATTGAAAAAATTTGACTTGAAAAAAATTGGATGTACATGGGGTTTCATTAGAATCTTTTCATAATAACGAGCGTCGTGGCTGTTTTTTTTCACAAAAATAAATATATCAGGGCAGCCGATTTTTTAATGTTTTAACTATGTCAACTTAAAAATCAAGCCTGTGTCTTCAGGTTTCAGGTGTCAGAGGAGCAGTTACACGGATCTCACTGAGGAGTTACTAAACAAGCTTGAGCGTTTACAGAACATGTGTATTCGATTTATCTATGGATTGAGGAAATTTGATCATGTTAGTGCGTATCGTGCTCGTCTCAAATGGCTTCCAATTAGGTTACGTCGAAATTTTCATGTTCTTTCCTTACTATTCTCTATCCTATATGCTCCTCATACTCCCAGCTATCTTAAAGAACGTTTCCACTATCTCGGTGCTGTCGATCGCCATATATGCAGCTGCGTTCTACCAAGGATAATAAACTCAAAACTCCTTGCAGTCGTACAAAATTTTACAGTAAATCGTACACGGTGTATGCTGTGCAGTTATGGAATTCTCTACCCAAACATATCAGAGACTCCAAATCCTTACCTATTTTTAAAAATAGTCTCAAAGAATATATTCTCAACTACGCCATGCCATAATAACTAAATACCTAATATCTCTATCGTAATTTGTCAATATGTTTATGTAATATTAACTAAATGTGTAATTTATGTATGTATATGTATAATATATATTGTTATCTATATTTATTTATTTTACTTATATGTATTGTATAAATATATAATACATCTATTATGTGCTTTCCTACTATTAATAATAACGTGTATTATATTGTGCCACACTACCCTACACAACCTGTTCAATCCTCTCACCAAAGGTTGCCTGGTAGAGATTGCTCAGTAAGCAATAAGGCCGCCTTTGCATACCTACTTTTTAGTAAACTTTACTTTGTATTCTTTTATGTGTGCAATAAAGTATTCATCTATCTATCTATCTATCTAACTTTGAACTTATTCAGAGACATCTTCAACATGTCTTCTGGGAGCTTATTGGAGCTTATTGTAAGTGTATACCTACTTATAGTACTAGTAGGACATCTGTATGGTTGCTAAACTGTGAGTATTAGTATAATATTACAATATGGAAAAATTAACCCCTATGAATACTTATTTAGGTTTTATCTCTAACTACTATTACCTATTCTGTGCTATAACTAACTGATTTCCGCGACTTCGTTCGCGTGGATTGGGGTTTTTGATTTCCGCGAGAACTCTAATCTATCTATCTCTGTGCCCATCGATCGGTTCAGCAGTTCTGGAGTGATTGAGTTACGAACATACATCCATCCAGTGGCGTCCATCCATCCATCTGTCAATCCAAACTTTCGCATTAATTAGGTAGGTATAATATTAGTATAGATTAGATAATTACTAGTGGTTAGTTAGATAGGCAAAACTACTTGAAAGAAAAGATAATGGGGCGCCCGGGTTACATGGAAAAATACTTACGTTCGTTGACAAATACCATACTGTTCACGTAATTTGATAAGTTCAATTCATATTCCACAACCTATTTTAAACTTGCCTTTACACAAGTTTAAAAAGTCAATTAAAGTCAACATATTTAAAGTCAATGTTAAAAGTATGCTTCTGAAAAAAGCTTATTATACTGTTGAAGATTACGTAAATGACAAAGGAGCATGGATTTGACTCGCTCCAGCAATTCTAAGGACAGCGGTTACGTAATTATAAATTAATGAAATTGTAAATTTTCTTTTTCATTCATACTTATTTTATTATTCAAATAAACATATTAAAAGTTCTTTTGACGATTCAAAAGTTTCACTTTTTAGAAAAAAAAACCGGCCAAGTGCGAGTCGGACTCGCGCACCGAGGGTTCCGTACAAACCTGTAGTAAGTTTTAAATTATTAAAAAAAACTACTTACTAGATCTCGTTCAAACTAACTTTCGGTGGAAGTTTGCATGTTAATGTACATCATATATTTTTTTTAGTTTTATCATTCTCTTATTTTAGAAGTTACGGGGGGGGGGGGGGGGACGACACACATTTTACCACTTTGGAAGTGTCTCTCGCGCAAACTATTCAGTTTAGAAAAAAATGATATTAGAAACCTCAATATCATTTTTGAAGACCTATCCATAGATACCCCACACGTATGGGTTTGATGAAAAAAAAATTTTTGAGTTTCAGATCTAAGTATGGGGACCCCCAAAATTTATTGTTTTTTTTCTATTTTTGTGTGAAAATCCTAATGCGGTTCACAGAATACATCTACCTACTTACCAAGTTTCAACAGTATAGTTCTTATAGTTTCGGAAAAAAGTGGCTGTGACATACGGACGGACAGACAGACAGACAGACAGACAGACAGACAGATAGACAGACAGACATGACGAATCTATAAGGGTTCCGTTTTTGCCAAATTTGGCTACGGAACCCTAAAAAGTCCACTAAAAGTATGCTTCTGAAAAAAGCTTATTATACTGTTGAAAATTACGTAAATGACAAAGGAGCATGGATTTGACTCGCTCGCGTAATTATAAATTAATGAAATTGAAATTTTTTTTAAAAGAGCAACCGCCGAGTTTCTTGCTGGTTCTTCTCGGTAGGAACGGCATTCCGAACCAGTGGTAGATTCATCCGACTATTCATAAGCACTTGTAAAAAGTCTATTTAAATAAAAAGCTATTGAATTTTGAATTTTCTTTTTAATTCATATTTTATTATTCAAATAAACATATTAAAAGTGCTTTTGGATCGTCGAGTGAATCACTCCGGAATGCCATTCCTACCGAGAAGAACCAGCAAGAAACAAGGTGATTGCTCTTTTTTTTTTAAAAAACATTTACAATTATTACAATTTACATCAATGTGTAGATATACTAGATACATAAGTTAACGCAGTTGGTACTAAGCATTGCTGGAGCGAGTCAAATCCATGCTCTTTTATCATTTACATAGGTAACTAATCTTATGCTTCTTTCAGGAGCATACTTAACAACTTAACTGTCCAAAGAGTCACATAAGACTCACGGAGAACTTTTGAAATAAGTTCAAGAGTCACATGTGACTCATTTTTTTATACAACTTTGGCACATAATTTTGTTAAGAGCGTGGAGTAATATTATAATTAAAATTACGTGAACGTATAGCAAAAAACCTAACCTATACCTAAGAAAAAAAAAAAAAATTTCGCAATGTGAATGTTATTAACTTAACAAAAAAAAAACACGAGGGACTTGGGGTATTTGTAAATTGTATTGTATAGGGACAGTTAAGTTGTTAACTTTCTGGGATAAAAAGTAGCCTATGTCCTTCCTCGGGATACCACCTGCCTCTATACCCATCAAAATCGGTTGAAAATATGGGCCGTGAAAGCGTAGCAGACAGACAGACACACTTTCGCAATTTATAATATTAGTACAAAGTACAAAATTAAACTCCAAATCTTGCTTGCTTGCTTGAATGTCCTCGTGCTAGTAGGTAAATAAATAAATAAATAAATCGTTTATGTGCTGGAAACATTGTACGTATACAATTAAGAATCTAAGATGATGACAAAGATCTAATTTGTCTTGAAATGTTTCGTCGTTACTGACAAAAAAACATGAGAAATTGTTATGAGTTGAAATTATTAAAAGTAATTCATAAAACCATAATCAGTTGAAATTATTAAAAGTAATTCATAGAACTAAGCGGCCCATAAACTGGCTTTTTATTAGGTAGCTGGTATTTCCTAGAATATTGGAAAATTACCTTAACATCTTCCTTACGAATGCATCCTCTACAATCTAGACATTTTATCTCTTGATTGCCTACAAGTGTTTTTCTAGGTGGTTATCTTTTAAATGTGCACTTTACATACCACTTAACTGACTGACTAACTGTACAATGTAATACTTATGTTGGGTAATCACGCTGATTCTGATGATTTTCTACTGATAAAGGAATGAAATACCTACGAATTATAAAATGTTCCTGTTGACCACGATCTCACTTGATGGTAAGCGATGATGCAGTCTAAGATGGTAGCGGGCTAACCTATTAGGGGCATGGCAGTTATATTATGCCCATATCTACCCCTTTTCGGTTTCTACACGGCATCGTTCCGGAACACAAATCGCTTGGCGGCACGGCACGTCTTTGCCGGTAGGGTGGTAGGTAACTAGCTAAGGCCGACGCCTCCCACCAGGCCAGACCATGGGAAAATTCAGAAATCTTAAATTCCAATTGACCCTGCTGGGGATCGAACCCGGGACACAGCGCTCAACACTGCGCCACGGAGATCGCTCGAGACCTTCTTATGTCCACGGGGTTGGGCTGGGCGTTGATGAGTCAGTGAATGAGTGAATGAGTCACGACTTTCCTCTTATTTCTCTAAGTACTTATGAAAAATAAAATGACGTCACACTAAATTTAATATGGCGGACGATGAAAGCTTGTTTTTAGGGTTCCGTACCCAAAGGGTAAAAACGGGACCCTATTACTAAGACTCCGCTGTCTGTCTGTCTGTCTGTCTGTCTGTCTGTCTGTCTCCAGGCTGTATCTCATAAACCGTGATAGCTAGAAAGCTGAAATTTTCACAAATGATGTATTTCCGTTGCCGCTATAATAACAAATACGAAAAATTAAAAAAATATATATATTAAGGGGGGTCCCCATACAATAAACGTGTTTTTTTCGTATTTTTTTGCTCAATAATAATAATAATGTCCTCCCGACCGAATTTCGGCCACGGCGGCCAATCTCCAGAGAGATTAGCCATCTGCGCGGGAGATATTATAGTGCACAAGTGTGCGCGCAAACACAGGTGCACTCTCTGTTCCTTTACTCTCATAGCCCGATGGGACGGAAAATCCGACACGACCGGAGAGAGATCAGGCGCAGGACCGACGGCTTAACGTGCTCTCCGAGGCACGGGGGCGAAACACCGCCAACTGCCCAACTCCGGGCTAGTACCGAGAATTTCTTGTCAGAAAAACCCAGTACTTGTTGTGACCCGACCCGGGACTCGAACCCGGGACCTCGTCGGCCGCAGTCGAACAATATCAAAATTTAATTTATTATTGAGCAGTTTGCTCAATATTAAAAACGGTAACAGGCCGACGGTTCAAATTTTCACAAAATATTAACTTGTATATTACCTTTCAAAATAAATAATTAAATATCAATAAAGTAAATATTAAAGGGGGGCTCCTATACAACAAACGTAATTTTTATTTTTAATACGTCATAAATCGTAAAACTTATTACAGGTTTGTACGGAACCCTCGTTTAAAAATGTTTTTGAATGATTTAGGACTTATTTACATATGGGTATGTCGGGTATGTCACACTCTCTTTAGCGTTTCTGTGGTGGTGTCGTGTGGTGCGGGTTGTTACGTTCCCTCAAATATGGTTTCGAGCGAAGCAATGGCTGGATCATGCGTCATGCTCGTGAACGGGTGCCACCGTCGGAAATGGGGCTGCCTCTGTCTGCCAGTCTTGGCGTGTATTGAATATTGTATGCTCGTGAAAAAAGCATACTATACAATCGAAGATTACGTAAATGATAAAAAAAAAGCGTGGATTTGATTCCCTCCAGCTATGCGTGGGACTGCAGTTACTTGTATCATTATGATGATTGTAAGTTTTGATGGAAAAGAGCAACCACCGAGTTTCTTGCTGGCTCTTCTCGGTAGGAATGGCATTCCGAACCAGCGGTAGATTCTGAATATTAGATATAACGATTCAAAAGCGCTTTTAAAAGCTTATTTGAATAAAAAACATTTGAATTTTGAATTTTTTTTTTTGAATATGAGTAGAACTATGGAGTATCTAACATCTTTGATGCTCTTACGATTCTCATAAACTCAATGATCTTTTATATATTTTACATTCTAAAATTCTAAATCAATACTATTATTTTATCATAAACTCAATAAAATTGCCTTTTGTAACTTGCACCGTAAAGTTTCACAATAAAAATAATTTGAAAAAAATACGGTGACATTAATATGACTTTAACTAAACACTATTTGACACTAATACGGCAATCGGTTTTATTTCGGATTAAACTTTTATCAACATAATCCATTAAAAATTATCAGCGAATTACCAAAACATGCAAACTAGATACGAAAACCTAGATCTTTTCCGTTCATACAATACATATAAAAAGATTTATTAAGTGAAAATGTCTAGTAAGTTCCCGATAAAATTGAAGCCCGAAGAAGAATTAGCGATCCGTGGAGCGCATTTACTAGGACCATGTTTGGAAGCTAAATTTGACGAGTTGAAGTACGAGATATTGAGTAAAATTGATAAAGAAATGGGGGACTCCAAGAACGCTCGGGTGTATATATCGCAGAAGTACGACGAGCTGTGCAATAAGATCCAGTATCTGGGGGAGCTGGACGCGACAGTGTCGGGCTTCCGGAGCGACGTGAAGGCTATCGAGAGGCACGTCATCGAGCTGGCGGCGCGCGTGGACGACATAGAGAAGAGGACCATATGCAAGGAGTGCCCTTCCCTCGCCTCCTCTCTGCTCACTAACAACAAATAAACACTGTTTTATACTGGAAATGCTCTTTTACTGACACTTTTCATACATTTATTGTTTTCTAGATGATGCACGCGACTTCATCCGCGTGGATTTAGGTGAAATTCACGTTAGAACTATGTCCTTCCTCAGGATGCGACCTATTTCTGTACCGAATTTTGTCAAAATCGGTTGAACAGATGGTGTGTGAGAACGTAGCAGGCAGACGGACAGATTCGCATTAATATATATATATAGCTGCTCGTGCTGATTGACTGATTGATCACCTCTCCTGTAAAATTTTGTATGAACATTTTTTTTTTCACTCATCGTTTCGTATAGAAGACAAAAATTCATCCGGAGGAAAAATGCTCAATTTCGTGTTTCGAAATTGAGCTCTAATTTAATGCTGTTGTGGTTTATTTTACTTTGACGCCGAACTTTGACGATTTGATCGGCCATTCTTACATAATCGGGGGGCAGGATAAGGACAGCGAGTAAGTAGACAGTGGACCACGCGGTCCACTACGCGGTCCGCTGCAGCGGGCCGCGCAACCACGCGCCATACTAGTTAATATATATATAGCTGCTCGTGCTGACTGACTGACTGATTGATCACCTCTCCTGTAAAGTTTTGTATGAAAAATTTTTTTTTCACTCATCGTTTCGTATAAAAGACAAAAATTCGTTCGGAGGAAAAATACGGAGAGAGCTGATGATTGAGGATTTCGAAGACGGATGAAGAGCACCAGCCAGGGTATCGAAGATAGGTGGGGGGTGCTCGACCAAATGTCACTCGAAACTTCATCCGATTGACAGTAAGCTGAAAAAAATTTCAAAATGGCGGATTTAAGATGGCCGCCATACAAATTTCGACGGTGTCTACCTCGGAGAGTATAAAAGATGGAAGAGTGGTTTCTTGGCAAAAGATGATCAGGACATGAGGGTCTACTTGATGAACAGGAAAAAAATTCAAGATGGCGGAATTTATTTTTCCATAGAAAAGGGTATTGAAGATAGGTGGGGGGTGCTCGACCAAATGTCACTCAAAACTTCATCCGATTGACAGTGAGCTGAAAAAAATTCAAAATGGCGGATTTAAGATGGCCGCCATACAAATTTCGTCGATGTCTATCACGGAGAGTATAAAAGATGGAAGAGTGGTTTCTTGGCAAAAGATGATCGGGACATGAAGGTCTACTTGATGAACAGGAAAACAATTCAAGATGGCGGAATTTATTTTTCCATAGTTAATGTATGGCGAATATTGAAGAGGCTACAAGTACCTATAGAACTATGCAAGACTACGGTTTCTTTTCAAGATTTGTTTTTATGGAAGAATTCTCATAGGGAGAGAGATGATGATCGAAGGTTCAGATGATGGGTGAGGAGCACGGTCAGGGTATTAAAGATAGGTACCTACTTAGGGGCTGCTCAAACAAAAAGGGAGGGGCGGGGGGTTGGTGGTCTTTGTTTTATGTTTTTCCTTTATGAGAATTTTCTTTTACGTCGGACGCTTGGCGTGCTGGCGCTTCCACTGTGCTCACTAGCATAGCAGTGTGTTGTTCAGATCAGAACACGTAGACAGTAAACCAGCTGCCCGATTATGTAAGAATTGTCGATCTAATCGTAAAAGTTCGGCGTCAAAGTAAAATAAACCATAACTGCATTGAATTAGAGCTCAATTTCGTGTTTTGAAATTGAGCTCTAATTTAATGCTGTTATGGTTTATTTTGCTTTGACGCCGAACTTTTACGATTTGATCGGCCATTCTTACATAATCGGGGGGCAGGATAGTAGGACAGCGAGTAAGTAGACAGTGGACCACGCGGTCCACTACGCGGTCCGCTGTAGCGGGCCGCGCAACCACGCGCCATACTAGTTAATATATATATAGCTGCTCGTGCTGACTGACTGACTGATTGATCACCTCTCCTGTAAAATTTTGTATGAAAAATTTTTTTTTCACTCATCGTTTCGTATAGAAGACAAAAATTCATTCGGAGGAAAAATACGGATAGAGCTGATGATTGAGGATTTCGAAGACGGATGAAGAGCACCAGCCAGGGTATCGAAGATAGGTGGGGGATGCTCGACCAAATGTCACTCGAAACTTCATCCAATTGACAGTTAGCTGAAAAAAAATTCAAAATGGCGGATTTAAGATGGCCGCCATACAAATTTCGACGGTGTCTATCTCGGAGAGTGTAAAAGATGGAAGAGTGGTTCCTTGGCAAAAGATGATCAGGACATGAGGGTCTACTTGATGAACAGGAAAAAAATTCAAGATGGCGGAATTTATTTTTCCATAGAAAAGGCTATTGAAGATAGGTAGGGGTGCTCGAACAAATGTCACTCGAAACTTCATCCAATTGACAGTGAGCTGAAAAAAAATTCAAAATGGCGGATTTAAGATGGCCGCCATACAAATTTCGACGGTGTCTATCTCGGAGAGTATAAAAGATGGAAGAGTGGTTTCTTGGCAAAAGATGATCGGGACATGAAGGTCTACTTGATGAACAGGAAAACAATTCAAGATGGCGGAATTTATTTTTCCATAGTTAACGTATGGCGAATATTGAAGAGGCTACAAGTGTAGAACTATGCAAGACTACGGTTTCTTTTCAAGATTTGTTTTTATGGAAGAATTCTCATTTTGACGAGTGGTTCGGAGAAAAAATATGGAGAGAGATGATGATCGAAGGTTCAGATGATGGGTGAGGAGCACGGTCAGGGTTTTAAAGATAGGTACCTACTCAGGGGCTGCTCAAACAAAAAGGGAGGGGCGGGGGGTTTGTAGTCTTTGTTTTATGTTTTTCCTTTATGAGAATTTTCTTTTACGTCGGACGCTTGGCGTGCTGGCGCTTCCACTGTGCTCACTAGCATAGCAGTGTGTTGTTCAGATCAGAACACGTAGACAGTAAACCAGCTGCCCGATTATGTAAGAATTGTCGATCGAATCGTAAAAGTTCGGCGTCAAAGTAAAATAAACCATAACAGCATTGAATTAGAGCTCAATTTCGTGTTTCGAAATTGAGCTTTAATTTAATGCTGTTATGGTTTATTTTACTTTGACGCCGAACTTTGATGATTTGATCGGCCATTCTTACATAATCGGGGGGCAGGATAGTAGGACAGCGAGTAAGTAGACAGTGGACCGCGCGGTCCATTACGCGGGCCGCGCAGCCACGCGCCATACTAGTTTATTATTTACCTATTATGGATAAAGACGAGTTTTTGAGTAAAATTGATAAAGAAATGGGGGACTCCAAGAACGCTCGGGTGTATAAGATCCAGTATCTGGGGGAGCTGGACGCGACAGTGTCGGGCTTCCGGAGCGACGTGAAGGCTATCGAGAGGCAGGTCGTCGAGCTGGCGGCGCGCGTGGACGACATAGAGAAGAGGACCATATGCAAGGAGTGCCCTTCCCTCGCCTCCTCTCTGCTCACTAACAACAAATAAACACTGTTTTATACTGGAAATGCTCTTTTACTGACCCTTTTCATACATTTATTGTTTTCTATAATGATGCACGCGACTTCATCCGCGTGGATTTAGGTGAAATTCACGTTAGAATTATGTCCTTCCTCAGGATGCGACCTATTTCTGTACCGAATTTTGTCAAAATCGGTTGAACAGATGGTGTGTGAGAACGTAGCAGACAGACGGACAGATTCGCATTTATAATATTAGAATGTTTTGGCATTTACCTACTAAGGATCATTATTTAAAGGTAAAGACGAGTTTTTGAGTAAAATTGATAAAGAAATGGGGGACTCCAAGAACGCTCGGGAATATATATCGCAGAAGTACGACGAGCTGTGCAATAAGATCCAGTATCTGGGGGAGCTGGATGCGACTGTGTCGGGCTTCAGGAGCGACGTGAAGGCTATCGAGAGGCACGTCATCGAGCTGGCGGCGCGCGTGGACGACATAGAGAAGAGGACCATATGCAAGGAGTGCCCTTCCCTCGCCTCCTCTCTGATCACTAACAACAAATAAACACTGTTTTATACTGGAAATGCTCTTTTACTGACACTTTTCATACATTTATTGTTTTCTAGATGATGCACGCGACTTCATCCGCGTGGATTTAGGTGAAATTCACGCTAGAACTATGTCCTTACTCAGGATGCGACCTATTTCTGTACCGAATTTTGTCAAAATCGGTTGAACAGATGGTGTGTGAGAACGTAGCAGGCAGACGGACAGATTCGCATTTATTATTTACCTACTAAGGATAAAGACGAGTTTTTGAGTAAAATTGATAAATAATGGGGGACTCCAAGAACGCTCGGGTGTATAAGATCCAGTATCTGGGGGAGCTGGACGCGACAGTGTCGGGCTTCCGGACCGACGTGAAGGCTATCGAGAGGCAGGTCGTCGAGCTGGAGGCGCGCGTGGACGACATATAGAGAAGAGGACCATATGCAAGGAGTGCCCTTCCATCGCCTCCTCTCTGCTCACTAACAACAAATAAACACAGTTTTCTACTAGTTTCTCTTTCTCTTCTCTCCTCTCTCTGTTTCTTTTACCTACTGATCCTATGCATACATTTATTATTAGTACAGACCTACTAGACGACGCCCGCGACGTTAGGTTTCCCGCGAGACTCCAAACATCACTTTCACATTTATAAGACGACGTAGGTTTTAAATGATTGATCAGTAAGTTCCAAATAAAATTAAAGCCTGAAGAAGTAGGTAAAATTAACTAGGTCCTTGTTTAGAAGCACGACAAGTGAATTCGACGAGTTGAAGTACCAGATTAATAATTATCTCATTCATAGAGAGTCATTGAGCCTGTTTTCTACTGGAAATACTGTTCTCCTACATCTATTCATTCATTTATTATAAGTACCTACCCAGCCGCCAACCCGCATTGGAGCACCGTGGTGGGTTTAAGCTCTAATTCCCTCTCTCCTATGAGAGTGGAGGCCTGTGCCCAGCAGTGGGACATAAATGGGCTGTAGTGGTGGTGGAAGTACCTACCTTTTACTAGCCCAGCCACTACTGATTCTATATTTCTTGTCACATTCAGAAGGGTTAAGGCCATAGTCCGCCGCACAGGAAATTGAAGTGCAGGACCCCCGACCGATATAAGGGGGGTCCTAACCACTAAAGCTAAGTGGTCAGGGTACCTCACCGGTAAGGCGATACTTAAGCTCACCGCTTCCGCACCGTACCTACTGTCAAAATGATACCTTTACGCCTAGATAACGATACATAGGCTCCATAATAATAAGTTTCCTTGAATTCCTCTCGCTACCTGAGTTCAACAATTTTTTCCAGTAGTTCAACTCTTCGGAGAAGTTGGATGCAGTTGAACTACTGGGAAATAAAAGTCTCACTATAGTTCAATGGTTGAACTACTTACCTAGTCGGTTGTACCCACAGAACATATAATAGAGGTTGTACCTACTAGTGGGAGCGGGCGGTTTCTCAAACTTGATGACAATATGGGTTATCGATGGGTTATTGGGATACCTACTTTTAGTTCAAAACTAGCTGATGCCCGCGACACCGTCCGCGTGGTTTAATTTTTTTTTGATTCCCACGGGAACTCCTAAATTTTCCGGGATAAAAAGTAGCCTATGTCACTCTCCAATGTGCTTAGCATGCGCACAACGAGATTATCTCGCCACGAGAGAGAGAGAGATGTTGTCGTTGCCGGCAAATTTTTCATTTACCCTAACATGCGCAAAATGCGGTAGGTATATTACAAGAAAAAAATGGTTCGTAGAGAGAAAAATACCTACCACAGATAAGAAATATTACATTTATCTCTACTTTTGACGTAACGAGACAAGTAACCATGTTAGCTTCGGTAGACAGAGAGAGATAACGGGTAGACATAATTTTACTCGTAGTGCGCATGCTAGCCATACAGGTCCTCAAGGAGACCCCTGATTTTGACCCATGCCAAAAATCATGTCGGTCCGTTGCTCCGTTGCGGCGTGATTAAAGTACAAACCATCAAACCAATAAACCTACAAACAAACACACTTTCACATTTATAATACTTATTAGTACCTATGAAGTATGATTAGAAAATGGAAACAAAAGTTTTCTATAAATATTTATTTTAATTGTTTTATAGTTTTTACATTTAACCCTTCAGTTAAACATAAAATTAACAATAATTTATTATAAACATTTAATTCAAACAACAATAAAATAAATAAAACATAATAATTATTATATTTTGATTTCCACAGGAACCTTACAGGATTATTCAAGATTTCAAAATGGCGACCACACTATTGCATCTCTTTCTATTTCTACATTCCGAAAGAGATGAAAGTAGAAACAACTAGTGTGACCATGAATTATTGTTTTGTTAAAAGGAAAACTGTTTTTTATTGAATTATTTTATAACAAAAATATTTATTTAATTATTACATTTTAAAACTATTTACTTAAACTACTGAATTGTTGGTTTGTTCTAACACTCAATTTAGGCATACATTAGTTAAGAGTTTTAAAAATAAGTAAGATGTTTATTTTGTTCGATCAATGATTAATTATGTTGGTACTAACGATTTTCAGTGATTGTGTTTAGTACGACCTGTTTTGTCGGTGTATGCCCGACAAGTCTCAGTCATCAGATGTAGGTATGTCAGTATGTCAGATGGTATTGAAACTTTTTAAGAATTTGTTATGTAGTTATGAGCTTGTTCGGACGACGCGTACCGGTTCGATCGTAGCGATAAGGCCGCCACTTGTACCATAGCTTAGTTTTATTATAAGTTTCTTTATAAGTATTTGTTTCTTGGTGTACAATAAAGAATTTTTCATTCATGGTTGGTTGACGGATAGGTTTGAAAATGGTCGGATGTACACCGACAAAACTACGTGAGCATGGCCGTGTTTTACTCACTACTATGAGTAACGTGTAGGATAGTTTAAATTTAAAAAAATTTTTTTAAATTACCAGTCCTAAAGTTAACTAATATTTTAACACAATACTTACTTAACTAATGAGTGTTAAAATCGAGCCCAATTAATTGCTTAATTTGTACATCAGTTAGATATTATATCTATTTATTGCATACAAAGCACATTACATTTTACGTCATTGGTTTTTTTGGCACGTTTTGTTCTCTCTCACAATTAAAATAAGTACCTACTTACGACTAAAATATTTAGTAAATACTTACTTTTAAATTGTGTTCAGTTAATCACAAATAAATAAAATCAACAATAAAAAACATCAAAAAACTATATCTTAACATTTAATATTTCATCCTTAAAACTCCTTTTTGTAACATTAAATATTTATATAAAAGTCAGTTATTTTAAAAGCAAATGATTGTGTACAGTCAGCATCAAAATATGAAACTTTTTTATTTTTATAGGTAATATTCATGAATGCATGCAAAAAAATCTCAAGCCTAATTTTTAGAATGATATTGTATACCTAATTTTTCTTATTAATTTCATTTTATTTTTAATCTAAGATTCATTCATTCATTAGGTAATTCATTTCTACAAACAAACATACACCCACATTTTTCCTATGCTAAATCTGCACTTTTCCTGTGCTCTCGAATATATTTGCCTTTATAAGACAGAAGAAAACGTCTTTTATTTTAATTTTATATCAATTATTTGATTTATCTTTGGTTCTTTACATCTGATGCTGATTATACATTAAACAATGAACACAGCGATGTAAAAGCATTCGATAACTTTAAACTGGTAACAGTCATTAAAACCACGAGTATTGACTGAAAGTCCACAAGATTTATGACACGATATATCTATGCGTTCCCAAAACGATATCACACGCCAACATATGCTTTATACCTACAATACAGTGCTAATTTTGGTTGTACACAAAACAGAATAGTTCTTCCTTGACTTTCAAGCCGCTCTACCCCATAATGCCTTACCTTTATACCTTTTCAAGCTTTCAACCTTTTCAAAGTTTCACCTTTTTCAAGCTTTCAACCTTTTCAAGCTTTCAACCTTTTGACAATATTCGCTGCCTAAATGGACTATATGATTTCAGTTTATTTTTAATTTTGGCGCTTCTGCTGCACAGTATGTCTGTGTTCTGCTGATTAGATAATCTTTACAGTTCTAACCTAGGAGGGTTAGAAGCAGAATGTACTAATATTTTTTTCAACCGGGCTACCTTCTGATTTTTACAGGTTTTCACTTTGCGCCATACTACTTCAATTCATAACCAGGTTTAGAAAACGTATTTTTTTGATTTACCTAGACCAGTTTGACACTAAGCCTGGATCTATTACAGTCAAGAAGATTCAAAAGCACACGTAAAGTTTATTTGAATAAAAAACATTTTAATTTTGATAGGAGTTATTTCAGTTCAGTGTACGATCAAAGTAGCATTCAAATAACAAACACTGAGTATTCAAAAATTTGTACAAAACCCAGCCTTCGTCTTTAGTCTTTACCGCCCAGTATTGTTTGAATCTGTGACAAAGTCTTGCCCTTAGTTTCAGGTATTAAGAAAAAGACGAAGAACACACAGATAACCATGAAACCGCTGAAGAACCAGAAGCAACTGTAAATTCCGATTGCGTCCTGCATTATAGGGAAGCATAAAGTGACAATGAATACTAAGCACCAGTTAGTGACGACGGTTATACCTGAAGCGGTACCGCGGAACTCAGCAGAAAACAATTCAGACATCATCATCCAAGGTATAGGACCGAAGCCCATTGAAAAGGAAATGATGAAAAGGACTAAACAAGCTAAAGGAAGCCAACCAACGGCTGCAACGTCTGTACCGCCTTCTTTAAGCTTGAAATATGTACCGAGCACGATCAAACAGATGCCCATAATGATACAACTCTGGAGCAAAAGGAGTCTTCTGCCCGCTTTTTCTATTAGCAGGGAAGAAGCGTAGGTGGCTAGAGTTTGGACGACACCCACGATGATGGTTGCGAGGGCAGGCTCAATGTCGGAGCCTGCGGATTTGAAGATGTTGACCGTGTAGAAGATAACGGCGTTGATTCCACTGAACTGCTGGAAGAACATGAGACCGAGTGAACAGATGAAGGCCATGAGGGGCGCTCGATTGGTCAGCATTCTGACTATGCCACCCTGTTGACGAGAAGCCTTGTCCACCTGTAAAATGCAAAAGTTTAATTAATTTTAAGCATATCAGTGTAACGAAGAAAAATTCTTTTTTTGAGAAGAAAAGTTTGAACATGAAATTTTTATGTACCTCTTAGAGCACGTTAAGCCGTCGGTCCCGGTTATTATCACTAGCATGATAATAGTCGTTAAAGCTCGCCAACCCGCATTGGAGCCGCGTGTTGGGTCTAAGCTCTAATTCCCTCTCTCCTATGAGAGTGGAGGCCTGCGCCCAGCAGTGGGACGTTGATGGGCTGTAGTGGTATCCTACAAGATATGTGTGTGAAGCTTACGTCATTCTGCATGTCCTCCAATTCGCCAGTGAGGTCGGCATCAGGGCCGCGCAACCAGCGCAGCGCCTTCTCGGCGTCGCGGCGTCTGTTCGTAGCCAGCAAGTATTGAGGAGTTTCTGGCATCCACCTGTCTCCACAGCAATACCCCCAGCATTAGCACTAACACCATCATATATACTTGGTAAAAACCCACAATGAGAAAGGGAGTTAATCTACGCGCCCCTCTATTTTTCTTTAGCCTTTTTTTAAATGTAGGTATACCAAAAAGTTATAAAATACGTAGGAAAACAGAAACATAGTGGATAAGGAAGTAATGTGTTTTATGGTCGTTACCTTTCTATTATGAACCTAAACTTTTGCAATCAAGAGCGTAATTCATGCCTGAGTGGGGCGCGTTTTCGTTGGGTAAACGACCATATTGTCATAGGATTTACCCAGAGAACATATTAAGTTTATGTGTTGTATTTTCCTGCTCTTAAATAAAACAGCAATTGCCAGCTGAGAAATGGCTTTCTGAAGCGAGATCATTTGTATTGAAAATGCGATGATACCTGGCCAGGATTCGAAGAGATTGAGAATTTAATTGTTAAGTACTCCTTACTAAGATAAGGGCGTATCAATCTTAGACCACCGTCCGATGAAATCGCAGTCAAACATTTTCCATGGTCACCCCTGACACTCCCAAGTCTTATTTTGATAAGCAAATGGTAATTGTTACTAAAGAAATAAGAAGTTATGAGATACTAAATGATGCCCGAAACTTCGTCCGTGTGGATTATGTTTTTAATTCCCGCGCAAAACCCCATAATTTTGCGGGATTAAAAGTAGCATTTCCTTTTCCCGGATGTATCCTACCTCTATAACTACCATTTTTCATCAAAATCGGTTGAAAATATGAACTGTTAAAGCGTAGCAAACAGACAGACAATACACACTTTCGCATTTACAATATTAGTATGAATTTGTTACTAAAGTTTAGCAATTCAAAACTTGAGATCCATGGTAGTTACTATAAGCCTTACAGTTATTATAACCAAAACATAGTCTTACCAGAACACGGCAACTAGTAGAACAGGGAAGACAGCTGATATAATCGACAGTGTCCTCCAGTGCGTCCAAGCTCCGACCACGAAGGTGAAGAGAATGCCCACGGTCAGGAACAGCTGGAAGAAGGCTCCCAGAGACCCTCGGATTGAGGTCTCTGCTATTTCGCCGATGTACATAGGGGCTGCTACGCATATGCCACCTGGAAATCCAAAAGGTATGAATAAAAGCTTAATGAAAATAAAACTAAAAAAAACCGGCCAAGTGCGAGTCGGACTCGCGCACCGAGGGTTCCGTACAAACCTGTAGTAAGTTTTACGATTTATGACGTATTAAAAATAAAAATTACGTTTGTTGTATGGGAGCCCCCCTTTAATATTTACTTTATTGATATTTAATTATTTATTTTGAAAGGTAATATACAAGTTAATATTCTGTGAAAATTTGAACCGTCTACCTGTTACCGTTTTTAATATTGAGCAAAAAAATACGAAAAAAACACGTTTATTGTATGGGGACCCCCCTTAATATATATATTTTTTTAATTTTTAGTATTTGTTGTTATAGCGGCAACGGAAATACATCATTTGTGAAAATTTCAGCTTTCTAGCTATCACGGTTTATGAGATACATCCTGGAGACAGACAGACAGACAGACAGACAGCGGAGTCTTAGTAATAGGGTCCCGTTTTTACCCTTTGGGTACGGAACCCTAAAAATGATATTGCCTCGATTATGTTGTTGTGTGGAGCCCAAAAACTAGCCAATTTAATTATTTAAGTTGTAGATGATGCCAGCTTTTTGATTCTCAGAGGAATTCCTTAATTTTTCTGGATAATAAGTCCTTCGCCGGGATGTAATCGCATTATAATATTGGATCGTTCAGCTAAGAACCAGTACCAGTACCAGTACCATTTGTACCGATTTTTCTTTTCTTAATTTTATTGTTGTTAAATGTATGTTTTATTTTTATTTTGGTGTACAATAAAGAGTATTTCATTCATTCATTCAATCAGCTTTAGTGAATCGGCAGTCACTTTGTGCAAACCTTTTTTTTAATGCGATATAGGCCTCTAACAGAACGGAATACCTACTAAGACTGTGTTTGTGACTAAGAAGATGAAGAACACACACCAGTACTAAGTCCAGCGAAGAACCTGGCAGCGATGAGCATCCCGGCTCCGTTGGCAAAGATTGTGATCAGCCAGTTGATCAGGAACGGTACCGACAGCATCAGGATGGTCGGTCGCCTGCCGATCTTCTCTGCGATCACGCCCACCGGCAGGGCGCTGATTGCAGCTCCGATCGCCAGGATTGATGACACGAGGGAACCTGGGAACAAGATTCAATCAATTTTATTGCAAATTTGGGTACAGAGTGCTCTTTATTCTAATTTATAATAGGTATAGCGTCCAGCCAAACACCTTGCGACATGCAATATTTTAAGTGTTAATCGTTAATAAATTAACCAAGTAACTAATTAAGATTAATCAATAAAATCGGATCAAATTTAATAAAAAAATAATAAATTAAAATTATTTTGTTGATTATGTCGTTACAAAAAATAGATAATAATATTGAATTCGTATATCTACTCGTATATTTATACTCATAGAGATATAATATTATAAATGCGAAAGTTTGGATGGATGGTTTGTTACTCAATCACGCCAGAACGGCTGAACGGAACTGCATGGGCACAGAGATTATAGTCAGGAATAACACATAGGCTACTTTTATCCCGGAAAATTAAAAAGTTCCCGCGGCATTAGGAGCCTATAACTTACACTACTCAATAACTTTTCGAAAATATCAAATTCTGAAAAAAGAAAACACAGGCAAACAATTCAGAAAGATAAAGCATCAATTGCCGATGTAGAAAGCGTCCTGCTTTGGCCTACGATATAGGTACAAGTAGAATGGTATTAGCATACCATTTGGCACATCTCCACAGAAAATATAATGAAGCACAAAAAAACCAGAGCAAGTAAATCATGTGATTATAATATCACGGTCTTTTTTCGCATTTCAAGTGGGATTCGAACTGAGAGAAGCACGAATTATCTCGTGACATTGGATAATTATGTGTATGACCTTCGATGACGTGTTCTAATTGACGTAGCGAAGTTTAGAGGCATGGTTGTGGGTGTGTCTTGTGTTTCAGATTTTGATAGGTTGCCATGCGCCAGTTGGAATTCATACCTATGATAAACTAGCTGTTGCCCGCGGTTTTATTATTGTTTTTTTTATCTCGTGGTAACGCTTGTCCCGCCGTGGGTAGGTACATCTATATAGATTCTGCTCGTGACAGCTTCAATAGTCAAGAAGAAATAAAGAAAGAAGAAATACATTTTTATTCTATCTAAGTTCTAGTTCCAAGAAAGAGTTTCTTTCTTTCAATATGGCGTCTGATAGATAATGGACAGTTACTTACAATAGGATTGACTAATATATAATTACTAATTACAATCATACTTCATACTAATATTAGATATAAATGCGAAAGTGTGTTTGTTTGTTGGTTTATTGGTTTCTTGGTTTGTCCTTCAATCACGCCGCAACGGAGCAACGGATCGACGTGATTTTTGGCATGGGTATAGTTGAGGACCTGGAGAGTGACATAGGCTACTTTTTATCCCGGAAAATTAAGGAGTTCCCGCGGGAATCAAAAAAACTTAAACCACGCGGACGAAGTCGCGGTCATCAGCTAGTTTATAATATGTTCAACATTAAGAATTAATTTAATTATTACTTAATTTTTTTCTAGACACAAGCGGTGGAAGACCATTTTCTGTGGAGATTCTTATCGGCAGTGGAAGTCTTGGTCGAGACAACGATAAAACCTAGGCAAAACCAAAAAACATTTCGAAATCGCGATCAAAAGTATCTAGGACTTTCCTGGATTTCCCGGTGACTTGGCAACCCTACATTCCGTGAACGTGCGTGAAGTACCTATTTAACTCGTTTAGCGTAGGTACGGTGTAGGTATAAACTGAAAGCTCGACAGTTTAGCGTAGGAATGCGCTAAACATTCTTGCTGATTGATGTTCTATTTTCTTAGTCAGAATTTGCTTTTGAGAGGAGTAAAATGGTTTTTTTTTTGGATTAGTAATAGATTTGACGACCTCCGTGGCGCAGTGTTGAGCGCTGTTGCCTTAACGTGCGAAGGTCCCGGGTTCGATTCCCGGCAGGGTATGGAAATTTGTAATTTCTGAATTTTCCCTGGTCTGGTCTGGTGGGAGGCTTCGGCCGTGGCTAGTTACCACCCTACCGGCAAAGACGTGCTGCCAAGCGATTTAGCGTTCCGGTACGATGCCGTGTAGAAACCGAATAGGGGTATGGGTTTAATATAACTGCCATGCCCCTAACAGGTTAGCCCGCTGCCATCTAGACTGCATCATCACTTACCATCAGGTGAGATCGCAGTCATGGGCTAACTTGTAGTGGATAAAAAAAACCGGCCAAGTGCGAGTCGGACTCGCGCACCGAGGGTTCCGTACAAACCTGTAGTAAGTTTTACGATTTATGACGTATTAAAAATAAAAATTACGTTTGTTGTATGGGAGCCCCCCTTTAATATTTACTTTATTGATATTTAATTATTTATTTTGAAAGGTAATATACAAGTTAATATTCTGTGAAAATTTGAACCGTCTACCTGTTACCGTTTTTAATATTGAGCAAAAAAATACGAAAAAAACACGTTTATTGTATGGGGACCCCCCTTAATATATATATTTTTTTAATTTTTAGTATTTGTTGTTATAGCGGCAACGGAAATACATCATTTGTGAAAATTTCAGCTTTCTAGCTATCACGGTTTATGAGATACAGCCTGGAGACAGACAGACAGACAGACAGACAGACAGACAGACAGACAAACAGACAGCGGAGTCTTAGTAATAGGGTCCCGTTTTTACCCTTTGGGTACGGATCCCTAAAAACACAGAACTGCGGTGAATAAGGTTGTAACTTGTAACTTGTAAATCACAGTTGTCCATTACGAAAAGTTAGTGCGTATTAAAGCGTATAGCGTTATCAGTAAGTATGTCACATGTCAGAACTTTTTAAACATTCGATAAGAGAGAAATAAGAGGAAACGCTATCTATATACAAGTGGCAACAAAACAAAAGGGGTGATAGTAAAACTAGGGATTGATAAAGCAATCGTGGAAATACTCGTGTCCATTTCTGCGTGCCTATTGTACCTACCTATCAACTTTTAATACGTCATTTTGACTGCCTCGTAAAGTGTCACAAACGGCAGTCGTAATTCCTTCCTCCATGTGTCACAAACTTATCTGCTTAGCGTCGCTAGTATGTAGGTAGGTATATATGAAAAACTAGCAGATGCCCGCGACTTCGTCCGCGTGAAATAAGGTTTTTAAATTCCCACAGGAACTCTCTAATTTTTCTTCTCCTTCTCCTTGCACGATTCTCGAGTCAACATCTAATTTTTGTAGTGAAAACTTCTTTAGCCGCGTTTGAGCACTTTTTGGTAGGGGGTAATTAACTTGTGGATTCGCGTCACCGACATGCGACATGCTCCGCGCCGACATGCTCGTGTTGTTACGAAGACAAAAGGTCTTAAATATAAATATACAACAATCGTAATTAAACTTGAATACCTTAGTTTTAAGGTTTATTTTTTTTTTTTAATTTAAAAAAAAAAAAAAAAATATTCGTTTTCCCTTCTATCGGCAGTCCCTATGACAGTCAATTATTTTTTTTAGCGTAGTAGCGTACGCCGGGTACCTATCCGCTAGCTGCTAATAAAGTTTAATATTATTATATGGTTACAGTCTGTGGTTACAGTTTTTTAATAGTAGGTACTTACTTTCCTGTGTGCTCAGCAGGAAGTCAGCGGGTTGACCCAACTTGTTGATCAGAACTGCGGTGACATTGGTCGCGTTCGAGGCGTTATTGTAAACGACAAAGGGGTCGAATGGTAGGGCTTCGTCGGTGGTGTTCTCCTTCTTTGGAGGCTCGATCTGGGGTAAAGCTGGTGAGGACCATGCGAGGATGGTGCCCGCTACCACCGCGCCGATCGCCGCTGGAAATGACAACGATATTTGTTAAAATCCATACTAATCTATACTCTATAGTCTATACTAATATTATAAATGCGAAAGTTTGGATGGATGGATGGATGTTTGTTACTCAATCACGCCCCAAACGGTTGAACGGATCTGGATGAAATTTGGCACAGAGATAGATAATAGTCTGGAATAACAACACGGGGGAAAAAGTAAGTAGCCTATTTCCTTCCTCGGGAATCGGGATACAATCTGTCTGGTACCAAATTTCGTCAAAATCGGTTGAACGTTGAACAGGTGCGCCATGAAAACTATTATTTTATCTGTTGCGTAGCAGACAGACAGACACAGTTTCGCATTACCTATAGATGTAGATGATAGATGCAATTATGGTAAAACTCGAATTTCTTGCAAAGCGCGGGGGCAAAGTGGATTTTCTGGGATCGATCGAAGTTTGGGTGTTTAATTTTATTCATCTCAGACTATATAAATCTCTTTTCAATTGACCTGTAACTTTTAATTAATCGGCTCAATATATTTTACTGTTCCGTATTACGAAGCTTAATGCGATCATCGCATTGCCATCATACCAATTTGCACTTGCAGGTTATTGGCTGAGTCTCATTGCAACTGCATATTTCAGCCAATAGCGAAAGAGCATGCAAGAATCGTTAGCCAATCGAGAGATTGTGAGAACGTTTCGTAATTTTTGCTGAATGAATGGCTGAAAATAGCCAGAATAAATCTCGCAAACAGGCAGGGGAATTTGGCATGCCGGTTGGCTATAAATACCACATCCACGTCTAAGCGATCGATGTTTTGTTGGAAACATGAGTGTCAGTACTGTAGTGTACAGTACCTACTTAATTACATAAATGTCAAACGCAGTTTCGCACTAAGAACATTTTTTTATTCCTTCTTATTATCCAATCCCAAGAAAACCCCTGTATGGCTTAATAGCATGCGCACTACGAGTAAAATTACGTCTACCCGTTATCTCTCTCTGTCTACCGAAGCTAACATGGTTTCTTGTCTCGTTACGTCAAAAGTAGAGACAAAAGTAATATTTCTTATCTGTGGTATTTTTCTCTACGAACCTTTACATGTCGACTATTTTTCTTATACCTATAATATACTTACCGCATTTTGTGCATGTTATGGTAAATGAAAAATTTGCCGGCAACGACAACATCTCTCTCTCGTCGCGAGATAATCTCGTTGTGCGCATGCTAAGCACACAGCCTTATGTTATTAATGGAAAGGGTTCACGGCCCTCAGCAATGAGGAATACGACGCAGAGAGAATAAAGTTATTTTACTAACTCTTTGGGTTCCTATTGGCACAGACTTAATAGAATATCTTTCAGGTAAATATGACTGCCATACCCCTAACAAGTTAGCCCGCTACCATCTTATACTGCATCCCTATTATACCACCAGCAGGCTTAGCATGCGTACAACGAGATATCTCGCGACGAGGGAGATATGTTGTCGTTGCCGGCATATTTCTCGTTTCCACAACAATCCACCACATGCATAAAATCCGGTATATTACAAAAGTACTATTCCCTATTCTGTGATATTACGAGAAAAAAAATAGTCGGTATGCAATGGTTCGTAGAGAAAATACCACAGATAAGAAACATTAGGTACTTTTATCTCTACCTTTGACGTAACAAGACAAGTCATAGGTATTAATATGTGTAACCATGTGAGTTTCGGTAGACAAATAGAGATAACGCGACAAAATGGGTAGACATCATTTTTCTCGTTGTGCGCATGCTAGCCCTGCAGCAGGGCATGGGCCGGAGATAAAAATTTTATCCCCCGATTTTATCCACTGACAAGAGATAAAATTAACTTAACCACTTCTCAGAGCACGGCAACAGGGGAGAGGAGAAGTTTATCCCCGTTTGACATTTCACGGGGACTCGGGGGACTATTTATCCACCGTTATTTAGCGTTATTTGAAGGGCTAACTTGTAGTAAGTAGATAAAAAAAAATACCTGCAACGGCGGCTATATACTGATTGGTCCGCTTGGTCTGTCCGCCCTTCTCCTGGACGGACAGCATGTGGATAGTTGGCTTGTCCATGCTCGCTGGTTAGCTATGGACATCCTGCAACAAAACAGATAGAGTTTTAACTGTAACACTAGCTGATGCCCGCGACTTTGTCCGCGTGAATTTATGTTTTTTTGATTCCCGCGGGAACTCTTCAATTTTCTGGGATAAAAAGTAGCCTATCCTTCCCCGGGATGTAACCTATCTCTGTAGCAAGTTTCATCAAAATCGGTTGAGTAGTTGGGCCGTGAAAGCGTAGCAGACAGAAAAACAGGCACAGACAGACAGACTTTCGCATTTATAATATTAATAATATGTAGGTACCTATTCTTACTTCAGACAGCCCATTTTAAGTCAAGATATACCTAGAAGAAGAAGAATATTTGCTTGAAATAATTACTATGACTTCTTGATCGGTATCATTAGGTAGATATACAAAAAAAAATTAAAATGTCAAAAAGCTAAAAACCATATTGTTTCATTATTGTAGACTTTCGTGTTCTAGAATTATAATCCTTATTTTAGGAACGTCAAGGTGAGTAGGTAATTATAAGTATTGCTTTAAGCGTTGGCAGTATGGCCCCAGTTCGTGGCTAGAGGGGTATATATTTTATGTAATAAAATATATAGAGGGGCAATTATGGCCGATATCACTGGCCCCAGTCTCGTCGCGGTAACCGTGCGAAGTAGTTGTGTCCGAGTGTTATCGCGTACAATATTTATTTTACCTGCGCTCGTCGGCCGCGGAGTACCTACCGCTCGGTAGTTACTATACCTACGGCCGGCCGGACGCGGCCACATAGCGAGTTTAATCGCAATGAATCAAGACTGCGCGCAGTATGCAGATAATAATGCAATGATATTGTGCGAGGCACAAGAAATCCAACAGGCAGTGATGTTAGTAGAAGAGCACCAATACAATCAAGAAGACGCTATGGCGACGGAAGGTCACAGGGAAGAAGAATCATTAAGAACGCAGAAGAGGGCAAGAAGTGATGAGGAGAGCGAAAGCGAATGGACTACTGTGGGCAAAGGAAAAAAGACAAAAGCGACAAACGCGACCAACTATCCAATTGAATTATACATCTCAAGCTCAGAAATTTTACCTAAACAGTTTGCTATAGCCAAACTTTTTAAAAATAATAACTTACATGACATTGAGAGGGTGAAGTACATTAACCCGTATAAAATTAGACTAGATAACGAGATTAGCGCGAAAAAAATAGAAAACTGCAGGGAATTTATTGATAGAGGTTGGAGAATATTTAGAGCGTTGGAGAAGGACATATCCTATGGTATTATAAGAGGGGTGGATTTGGACCTGCCAAGTGAAGAAATTTCCAAAAGTATTGAATGCCCTAACCAAATTGAATTAGTGTCTGCTATGCGCCTCGACCGACGCAGCGACACATCGGAAAATGGATGGACTCCAAGTGAATGCGTTCGATTATGTTTTAGGGGCGATCAACTACCTCCTTATATACTAGTAGACGGTCTCAAAATTAAAGTAGAACCATATGTATTCCGGGTGTCTCAGTGCTCAAAATGTTGGCGTCTAGGTCATATATTCAGAAGATGCCCTTCCTCCAAGGTCTCTTGTCCAAAATGCGGTGCAAACCACGAAAATTGCGGAGCCACAACTTTTAAGTGCGTCAACTGTAACGGGAACCATATGGCAATGTCAAAGACGTGTCCCAGTTTTATCAAAGAGCGAAAAATCAGAGAGATAATGGCGGAACGGAACTGTACCTATAAAACTGCCTTATCGGTTTATGAGCCAGTTAGAACAGAGAATACATCAGATATGCCGAAAAACCCCCCTTCACCTGTTTTTCCGCCGCGCGCGCCATCCGACAGACCGTCAAGTCTCAAATCAGCGCCTTGCTTTGTATGCATTTTAGCATATGACGCAAGGCAAAATGCTGAGCTGTACACCCTTTCTGGGTGGTGTCACAGACTAAAGTGTTACATTAATTGTATCTAGTTTTGTCTGTGACACCACTGTTGAATAAACTGTTTTTCTTTCTTTCTTTCTTTCTTTCAAGTAGTAATGAACCTCCCGCATTCACAGCTACCTCTTCATATGCACATGCCGTAAAGACCACCGCTACCATTCACAAACCACCTAGTTCTCACGGCACAGCTAGAACAGCAAAGCCACAGCGAAGGCGAACTCAAGATACGGAAGAAAATATCAGGGATAGTGAAGATTTGCCCAATTTTAGAGAAAGAGAAGATCAATCGCAACATAAAAAAAGAATACCATTTTTAGAGCTTTTAAATAGACTTAAAAATATCTTGTTTTTGCAAGGAATTTCCATGCAGACAAAAATCAAAAATATTGTGAAGTGTGTTTTCGAGTGGGTACTTTCGGCATTGATGGATTACGTATCTGACTGGTCCCTATTTAAAGCAATTATTGACTCATTTACTAAAAATGGCTAGTAATCATAATACTCGTATACAACTGAACATTATTCAATGGAATGCGCAAGGTGTTAAGCCTAAGTTGTTGTCGTTTCAAAATATTCTCCTACAGGAAAAAATTCACATTGCTGCTCTAAGCGAAACTTGGCTAGACTCGGATACAACATTAAAGGTAAAGGATTACAATATATTTCGTAAGGATAGGGTGGATTCGTATGGAGGCGTAGCACTTTTTGTCCATAAATCTATTAAAGCGGAACTTTTGCAAATAACCGATATAAATTCGGACATAGAAATAATAGGAATTAAAGTACATAACTGTGACACCATTCAAAACATTATTTCCTTGTACTGTCCTCCTTCGGCGCGTACACATCAAAGAGAGTGGGACATTTTATTTTCAAGTTTTAAAAACAAAACCTTAATTTTAGGCGACTTTAATGGTCACCATACAAATTGGTCTAATAAAATTGACTCAAGGGGGATTCAAATATATGATGCGCTTGAAGACCACTTATTTTGCTCTTTAAATGACGGTACTCTGACTCGAGTATCTCTGGTGAATGGTCAATGTAGGCAGTCAGCTCCTGATATTTCTTTAGTTTCTTCAGACATTGCATTGCATTTTTCCTGGAACGTTTTAAACGAATCACTAGGCAGTGACCATCTAATGATTAAAATCTCAACCGAAATTTATGCTCGTCCTAATAGTTTTCCTCGACGTAATTACAAAAAAGCTAATTGGCAAGATTATAAAAATTGTTTACAGTCAATGTTTGAACATTTTGAATGGAAAGAGGATTTACAGACTTCGTATGACCATTTCATAGGTTGCTTAAATATAGCTGCCGACCTGCATATTCCGTACATAAAAATAAATCCGAACCCTACAAACAAATTTTGCCCCAAGCCGTACTGGAATCCAGACCTTTCCAAATGTGTTGCAGAACGCCGTTTAGCCCTATCAATATTTAGACGTAACCCTACACCCCATAATTTTGATATTTTACGTGAGAAAATTCAAAAATCACAGAGAAAGTTGCGCATTGATAATGATAAATCCTGGCAAACTTTTTGTAGCTCTTTAGATGAATCTTCCAACCAAAATGAAATTTGGCACAAAATGAGGTGGTTCAAAGGTCGTCCTTATCCTGGCAATAAGGTTGGTAAAGAAGAAATTGTTAAGCTTCTCGAAAAACTTTCACCCGATTACGTACTACCAAATAAACCGGCCTTTTCATCAAATAACGTATCTTTAGATGCAGAAATATCGTTGCATGAATTCAATAGCTGTATTAAGGATAAGGACACCACACCAGGTAACGACGACATATCCTATTCTATGATTAAGAATTTACCTACCAATGGAAAAAATATTTTATTACAACTATATAATTTCTTTTTCACTCACGGATTTGTTCCGATACAATGGAGGGACATTGTTATTATCCCTATCCCAAAACCCAGCAGAGGTCCGGATTCCCCTATATCACTAAGGCCGATTTCAATGATATCGTGCGTCTGTAAAATTTTTCATGGCATACTAATCAAAAGATTAGAGTGGCACATAGAAAAGAATAAAATTTTGTTGCCAGTTACCACCGGTTTTCGCAAATCTCGATCTTCATTAGATAACTTATCCACATTAGTTTCAAGAACTCAGGTAGCCTTATCTAAACAGCTAGTCACCATAGGATGTTTTATAGATTTAGAAGATGCCTATAACAATATAGACGTTTCAGTACTGCTTCAATCAATGGACTCATTGGGGATTGGTAGCAAATCGTGTAGCTACTTGTGGAATTTTTTAAGTGAGAGAAATTTAAAAATTAACATTGATAATTCCTATATGTGCAGGAAAACTGGGAAAGGTCTGGCTCAAGGGGATCCGTTCTCTCCACTGCTTTTTAATATTGCAACATCCAAGTTATGTAAAAGTGTAAATTCTGATAAGGTCTCAATTTCTCAATACGCTGACGATTTTGTTCTGTATATAAGCTGTAAAAATGCCGAGACAGGATCACAGACTTTACAATTAGAGATAGATAAATTTGTTCATACAGCTATGCAACTGGGCTTACAGGTCTCATCAGCCAAGAGTAAGGTGTGTATTTTTAGAAGGGGTTTCAAAGACGTAACTGTAAATTTGACTGTTAATAATTCGACACTTCAGGTGGTTAATTGTTTAAAACACTTAGGTTTATGGCTAGATTATTCTCTACGGTGGAAAACCCACATTAATGAATTAAAGGAAAAATGTTCAAAAATGTTTAACGTTTTTAAAGTGTTGGTAGTAGAGTTGTTCAAAACTGCTATAAATCCATAACACGTTACGGACTATAAACTATAAATTTTTAACGTGTTATTAAATACGTTATGTTATAACGAGCTTGTTATAAGACAGCGTGTTGGCGGCCGGCAGGCACGATATGTCTTGCAGCACGTTAAATTTCATAACACGGTACACATCGTAACGAACTTCGTTGGACAGATATTATGTTATACAAGAATATTATTTATTAATACGTCGCATTTCAGTCTAAATTAAAATAAAGCAGTAAATAAAAACCAATGAACTCTCCTTCATACTTTTCAGGCTTAGGACTGTCTATAAATTATTGATGAAAACGTTATTTAACATTAATCATACTAATATTATAAAAAATTAATGCGAAAGTGTATTTGTTTATCCTTCAATCACGGCGCAACGGATCGACATGATTTTTGGCATCAGTAAAAATGAAAATTAAGTAGTTCCCGCGAGTTGGTTTCTGGTTTAGAGGCATTCAATAAAATATTATAAGCCGAAATGTGTTTTTGTTTCAAATGAGACTTTAAATTGGTTATAGTCGATTTAAATGAAAACTGCCGGCGACAATAATAACAAATAGCAGTTTTATTGCCGTCTGTGGACTTTTCAAAAAAGTTCCAAAGTGGCAAACCACCACCACGATTAGGCATTTTCGTTTTAAGAAAGTTGCAATAATTGTTCTTTATTTACACTGTCTTCCATAACTATTTACACTATTTACACACTTAAGATCAATATTCATGATAATACAGTCACATAAATAATAATTCATAATATAAAATACTGTTCACTAACTAATCGTCTAATACCCAAACATTAGATCGCGCGCGATGAACAGCGTGTTGCTCGAAAATCAAAGCGACGTTCACTCACAACAGCGCGTTACGCGAGACTAACCAGTAACCAAATCGGCCAGCGGCAGCGCGCTACCGACAGGCGGGCGCCGTTACAATGTTATTAGTGTTATTACGTTACGACTCATTACGAGGCACCGCGCGCGATCGCGTGATATTCATAACGCCGTAACGTCATGGCGGCTCCTCAGATAACACGTTATCCCGTTATGGAACAATAACGCGTTATCATATTGCGTTACGTGTTATATTAACCACCTCTAGTTGGTAGGGCCTGGCTGGGGCATTCACCCGATCCATTTAAGAAGACTATACATTGCCATAGTACGAAGTCGATTAGACTACGCCAGTTTTCTATTTGCAAATAGTTGTAATACACACTTGGCTAAGTTGGACAAAATTCAGAACCAATACATGCGGATTATTGGCGGATTCATCAGAAGTACGCCGATCCATGTAATGGAATCGGAGCTTCACCTACAACCCTTATGTACAAGAAGATACTATTTAGCCGGAAAGTTTTGGTTTAAGTCTGTGTCTATTAGGGAAAGCGAGCTAGCTGATATTTTGAGCGAACTAAGCGCCCTTTGTCAGAATACATACTGGAGACGTAAAAATAATCCTTTACTAGCTTTAGTTCATGACGAATTCAAATCCACTGCATTCCATAAGAGCAAAAATTTAGAATGTTTCTCCTTGGATACCTGGATCAGCAATGTGGATTTGACAAATATAGTTAGCACGGAGATTGAAACGATAAGCACCGCTAAGAGGCGATACAATCCGTTTGTTTTAAAAAATATTTGTACACTTTACATATACAATAAATACAACAATTATTACAGCATTTATACGGATGGTTGTAAAGGAAGGGATGGGTCGGGCTTGGCTTTTTTGGACACTCAATCTAAAACATCAATAAAATTACAAGTTAATACAAATATGTCTATCATGCACATTGAATTAATAGCAATAGCAGAAGCTGTGGCATATATCGACTCTCTTGCGCCTGGCAACTATGTAATTTTTTCGGACTCGAAGAGCGCCCTCCAACATCTTTTGAAATGTACTAAAACTGTTTTTCGTGGGGTACCTATAGCATATAACATCATAAAATCAATCCTTAAGATCCTTTCTGATAAAAAGAACGTATGTTTACAATGGATCCCTTCTCACATAGGTTTGCCGGGCAACGAGGAGGTCGATAATCTTGCCAAGGAAGCACTGCATTCTGAATTAGCCTTTGATGGACTACCTTATTTTAGTGATTTAATTTTTTTAATGAAAGAGAGATATTTTAGTATGTGGAAGGAGCATTTTGACCAGAGATCACTTATCAAAGGCATTTGGTATAAAACTATCCAGCCATCCCTTCCTCGGTCGCCGTGGTTTGCTGGTGTAAAATTAAATAGATGCAACATTGTAGTTGCTTTAAGACTACGTTCCGGACACATTCCCCTGAACGGATTTGCATACCTCGTAGGTAAATCTGACTCGCCCAAATGTACTGAATGCGACGTAATTGAGGATGTATACCATGTCTTGGTCGAATGTGTCCGAAACGAGTTGGAAAGATTTAATTTTAAGACTAGATTTAATATTGATTTGCGGGATTTGTCCGTATGTAACAGTGTCCTGGCTTACCCCTTATCAGAGGAGGCCAGGGTTCTGTACGAGATGTATAAAACATATGTTAAGCGTAGGCAGTGAAATAATGATTTTGTTCCTATGAGGGTGGCGTGTTCAATATTGAACAAACCCTCTTTAATAAATAAAGATTAAAAAAAAAAAAAAAAATCACTGGCCCCGTGTTTGATTCGTTATTTAAGTTATTAAGCTTTATTAAGTCATAAAATGTTAGATGCAGTTGTAGTCTTGATTAAATTGAGCTTGATTGAGCAGTGCCGTTCAAGCAAATATTACATTATATTGTTACAGTTAGATACCGAAACAATTGATTAAGTAAAAGTTCTAGGAATTCCAAGTTAAAAATGATGCGGGCACTGAATAATGGAGCACTATAACTAGAAACATGCTAATTATAGGCAAATTAGGCGACGGCCTAGGACCACAGTCTAGGACGCTCGTATTAGGGGGCGGGAATCAGCGCCTGGTGCAAATTTTTATACAGTAATACAGTACAGTTTTTTTATAGTTTTACTCTTCCATATAATAGCAAAAAAGTCGCACTCTCTCCTTTTTGTAATAAATGAGTACTTACTATATTTTTTTTAATAAAAAAATTACACACTTAAATCTGTTAACACTAGTGGTTCGCCCCGAACTGAGACCTCGCGGTATCACAGAGCGCCATCTATTGACATCATTGTGAAGTTTTGTTAAAAGTACTGAGGCTCATTAAAAATTAAATAATTTCGTTTCCTTATTATATTTAATAATTTATCTAATTTTAGTATTTGTTGTTCAAGTACAGGATATAATTCAAATAATTGATCAAGTTTCAGGCTCAGCCTTTCAGAAAATTGAGAGTTCTGAGGTCAACTTTGGACGTTAGAAAATCTCCACTTTGAAAGACCCTCATTTCGTCAATTGGCTATTTGACAGTTTTCGGAAAAATACTTAAAAATGTACGTGGGTTCATTTTATACCTCTTACAATGATTTTTTTCTCAAAAAAAGCGTTATTTATTAGAAAAAATTACATTTTTAATACATTAATTTTAAATTCGCGCGAAAACAGCCGGTCACGTGACATTTGCTAGCGTGACGTCATAGCTCTAAATAAAACAAAGGTAACTACGACGCTCCAAGTCTTAAGTAATTTCGAGTGGAAAGTTTACAGCTTTTTTAATGAAATTGTGAAAATTACAAGCCACAAGACATGTGTACAAATACTATAAATAAAATAATTAATTAATATCCTGACAAATTGTATATAAACACATACAATAGTATGTCATAAACGTCAAAAGCAGTGGTTACAGCTAATCTGCCGAGACTAGCTGTAACCACTGCTTTTGACGATATTATTATTATTTTGATATAACTTTGTGAAGACCACTTTGATGTTAGTAGTTATTAGGAAGAAATCAACTTAAGACTCGATCTAGCAAAAATGAACATGATTTTCTTCATAAAACATGACATAAAATTAAAATAAATTATTTTTCTGTCACTTTACAGCAGTACTTTCTTAGGTCTTAAACACGAGACCTAAGTAATATTACTTTGTTTATTTCGGTACTTACATGGAAGTTTTTACATTACGAAACTCGGCAGAGCAAAAGTTAGGATTACACTGTGGATTACACGCAAATAAATTTGCAACCATAAATAAATCGACTTTAGGCAGATTTGCACTATCAGCTTTTGTATAGCCTGACTCCATTTCGAGAAACCTTTCACAAGCTCAAATCGAAATATTTTATGTTAATTTTCTCAACAAAACGAAAACGATTTATAGGTATAACACACGACCTCACAGTGACGTTTGTATGAGATAATAGTAGGGGAGCCCAAGAGGGGATTTTCGGATTTACTCCAGCGCGTCAGATATTGATAGCGTATACGCCCTACGTGTCTCTGTTATCGAATGGTATGTTTGTCTGCCGGTTTGCATAGTGGGGTTGGCCGTACGGAAGTAAAAATATTTGTAAAAAAACAAACAAAAATCGAGCGCGTCAGATTTTCATAGGAGATGTTAAGTGGACCCAAAGGAAGCTCCTATTCAAAGGACTGACGATTCTGACGTAACGCTAAGTCGCTGCGGTTTTTTGAAAATGCAAAGAAATATTGCCATTTTGAAATACTCGAGCGCGTCAGATTATCATACAGACGGTTCAGCTTCATGTCCCAAACGTGCTGACCCTTAATCTGACGATTATCTCGAGGAATTTTCTTTATCTGATGATTTGAAAAACAAAACAACCTGTAGACGCTCCCCCCACCGGTGAAAGGATACATCATATAACCTTTTTTTCGTTCTACCACCTAATCTTCAAATTCCATTAGTTCTCCACGACGCTCGAGTAAATCCAAAAATCCCCTCTTGGGCTCCCCTACTATAAAAAGTACCCTGTCTGTGGTTTGAGAGTTGTGACGTCACACGATGCTAAATCAATGGCGTCCGCCTTTCGGGTCTTGCAATCCACAGATAAAAAATCTCAAATTTGTTTTGCGTAAATAAAATATATACAATTTATTTTAATGCAAAATACATATTGCATAATTATTGTTAACCTACAAGCTACCAAATCTAACATATTTCATATTTTATAGTTACAGCTGTCAAGTAGCCAATTTTAGGGGAAAAATTAAAAAAATATTTTTGGACTCTATTCCTAATTATCTTTAAAATGATATACCGCAACCCTATGTAACGCTATAAAAAATATTTTACTTCGCATTCGCTTCTATGAGAGCCCCCTTGAAATAAAGATTTTTATAACTTTATAGGCCATATTCGGCGGGAGGCCATCGGTTTACATATTATATTTAAATTTGAAGTAATTATGTTCAGTAATTCAGAAGTTATAAGGCTCCGACAGACGGACGGACATACGGACGGACGGACGGACAGACGGACGGACGGACGGACGGACGGACGTGCCAATTCACTCAAGTAGACTCAGAGACCTTCGCTTCGCTCGGTCAATTATTTAGTCACGATTTTTCTTATAAGGACGCCTTTCCAGTAATTCGCCTAGGGCCAGGAACGCTCGGGCCGGCGCGGCGCTGCAGGTTTGACATAAGTAATATAAGGCTATGACAGGAAGCGGATTTCGTATTTTCGCTACAACATGAACTGCAGTTATAATGCAAGTGATGTTTAGTGTAGTGTCTGCGGGTCAACATAATAAATGCATTGGGCTCGAGTCAATGAGTTGCAATGGACTCCAACGAGCCAACGTTCGACTCATCCTGTTTACTCGTGAACTTTGAGGTGAGGTTAAACATTGTTGCACGACTGTCCGTGTGTACCTAATGTAATGTAATGCAATGTAATTTTATGTACCTAATGTAATGTAAGTAATTTAATGTAATGTCTTCAGGATTCATGTAATGTAGGTAGATATGTGAGTTTCTTTATTCCACCATAATAAACTTTAATAACGCTAAATCACCATACTAATATTATAAATGCGAAAGTGTGTTTGTTTGTAGGTTTGTTGGTTTGTCCATCAATCATGTCGCAACAGATCAATGGATCGACGTGATTTTTTTTCATGGTTATATTATAGGTACCTTTATTTATTTATTTTTTGAGGGGAAATCTGCGTCAGATACCCGATCTCCTGGGGGAGAGTGCGGGTGATGTGGGGTTTTTACCCACTAAATCGGTGGCCATCCTCTGAGCAAAATGGGGATCTCCGGGAACTCTCAAAGAACATGCGCCGGAGACTCCCTTGCGCGATGCCCATTGGGCTCGTCCTGTCATTAAATCCCTGATTTCATGCATTAAGTACTCATGAAATCATGATGGTGCGGCAGCTTCTGCCACAAGAAAGCCACCGTCTTCCTAGAGTCGCATATCTTATTTATGTAGAAAGAGCGGCCAAAGCCCCACTTTCAGCCGCTCACGACTCCGACTCCCTTTGTCTGTTTTGATCAGGGCGTCGGTCGGTGTCGCCCTGCTGCCTCCGTCTCCGAGCGGGATTGGCACGTTCTCGTTCCAATCCCATTTCATGGTTATAATAAACCTAGTTGAAGACCGAGAGTGACATCTAGGCTATGACATAGGCGCAACTTTGTCCTCGCGGTTTAAGTTTCTTTTATTCTTGAACTCCTTAATTTTCCGGGATAAAAAGTAGCCTATGCCACTCTCCAGGTTCTCAACTATACCCATGACGAAAATCACGTCGATATGTAGCTCCGTTGCGGCGTGATTGAAGGACAAATCAACAAACAAACACACTTTCGCCCTTATAATATAAGTATGATGATACGCACTGATTTTCAAGAACAGTAGGTACCTAGTGTTTCCTCGAGGGCCCTGAAGTGATAACCATCGGAGCCAAATCTCACCCATCTGATAAGTGATAGCGCGGAGTGCTACTTGACCTTCGATATTATTTTATATCTATGGAATACTAGCGGTTCGCCCCAGATTCGCACGGTCAGCACAAAGTATCTATCTAAAACTCAACTATACAATAGAACTTAAAGCTAGCTAGCCTAACCTAATTACTAAGTATATAAATCATGCCCGCGTGTAATGGTGACGAGAATGCTGGCTGCATTTCCGCGCTGGACAGCCAGGCTGATCCTTTGCTCAGAAAATGAGCCAGCCCTTCTGTCACATGAGGCAATCAACCGCGGTGAAATAATTTTTGCCACTATACTCCACGGCCCCAGGGTCTCCACGGCACAAATAATATGTAACTCTCTATGAGAGAGGCATACTTCCACCGTTTGCCGGTTTCAGCCTTTTCTGCTGCGGCTCCCGGCCTTGATGCTGTCTCGCTGATATGACACGGGGCAATGTGTCTACGCATGTTGCGTCCCACATTAGCGCCCGTCTAAACTCAACTAAAATGACTCTATTTAAATTGCTATCCCTTTCATATCACTTCTTGCGGAAAGACAATAGCACTCGACGACCTCAATTTACATAGACGGGTCCTGTCAAACAAAGAATGTGGACTTAAATATATAAAATTCAAAGTCCTGACTGACTTGACTTATATATCAACGCACAGCCTAAACCGCTGGGGCTAGAAACTTGAAATTTTGACAGTATTACGAGGACAGTAATTTTGACAGTATTTGACTTTTACGAGGTAGGCGCTCACTAAGAAAGGATTTTTCAAAATTCCACCCCTAAGGTGGTGAAATAGGGGTTGAAAGTTTGTATGAAAGTCCGCCATTTCTCAAGTTATATCAATGAAACTTGGTATATGAGCTACCGGTAAAAAATTAAGAAATACGTGTTTCACAGTTCTTGAAAATTCTACCCCCGAAGGGGTAAAATAGGGGTTGGAAGTTTGTATGAATGTCCTTCATTTCTCAAGTTATAGCCATGAAACTTAGCATTTGGGCTTTCAGTTATTAAATGCAGAAGTACGTGTTTCATCATTTTTCAAAATTCGACACCCAAAGGGTTAAATAAGGGATGAATGTCCTTCATTTAATCCAAAAATATCTTATTTTTCAAGTTATAACAACGAAACTTGGTATTCCAGGTAATTCACAGTTTTTAAATATTCTATCCCAAAGTACCTACGTTCTTCATTCACGCTGCAACAGACGGATCGACGTGATATTTTGCATGGGTTCTTTTTATCCCAGAAAATTAAAGAGTGCCTGTTGGAATTAAAAAACTTATGCCACGCGAACGAAGTCGCGGGCGTCCGCTAGTCTATAGATAAACGAATTGCTGGCTCTGGGCGGTGAATATCGCAAGCTGCAAGTGCAAGATACACACTGTACCATGTTTGGTACATGGTGTACATAGATTGGTCTACTGTGGCGGTTTTTTTTAATAGCGAAATAAACTTCTAGTTTCTTCATTATCATGGACTTCCGCAAAGTAACGCCTGCTTCCATTCAATAGCTTTAGCGTAGACTATATACCTATTGTATGACAGTATGTGTATCATAAACGGTAGCAGACACACATAAACCCAAATAAAGACAGACTAAGTAATCTATTAGCATTGCATACTTATGGCTAGAGATAAGGTGCATAGTCGTCGGTAGTCATGCAATAAAATTATAATCAATCCATACTAAATCCTGCGAATATTATAAATTATGCGAAAGTATGTCTGTCTGTCTGCTACGTTTTTACGGCGCATCAGTTTAAACTATTTTGACGGTTACGGAAAATGGAGATGTACCTACGCTACGTCGAATCCCGGTAAAGGACATAGGTACCTACTTACGCTACTTTAATCCCGAAAATCAAAGAGCTCTCACATAATTTTTTAACCACCTATATTATCGTCGACCTATATTATTATATTTCCTATTTAGGTTGCCTGGACGAGATCGCTTCTTAGCGATAAGGACGCCTATTGTAGGTACAGCTTCTTCCCTTTATGTATGTGTCTATGTTCTTCTGTTTTGTATCAAGTTTGGTGTACAATAAAGTTATTTTTCATTACTCATACACGGAAAGTAGGTTTGAAGTTGCCTGAGAAGCGGGTTGAAAGTAATACTTTTCAGCCCTAGGGAGAATCGTTTTCAACTGAATTTTTATTGGAGTTCAAATGAAACACGAATTTTTTTTTTTATTTTTTTATTTTTTTATTTTTTTTTTTTATACCCGAGTGCATCCATAGACAAGAAGAAAGATAGACTTTATTCATAAAGTAAAGACAACTGATTCATAGACTTTTTATTTTGACTTTCCTTATATTCGTAATGAAAAGCACAGTGTTTACCTCGGGATGAAAGACTTATTTAGTCCCTCGAACTATAGGCCCCCTCGCTACGCTCGGGCGCCAAACCCCGTCTCGGGACTAAATAAGATACTTTCATCCCTAGGGTAACAATGTACTATTCATTTCATTTTCATCGACGAAGACCCGGGCATCGTCTAGAAGTTCAATATTTTTGATTAAATAATACTGGACTGGCTGAAGAACCTTCGCCAGTGGTTCAAGAAAAGCCCCCGATCACTACTAATTGTACTTGTACTATTTGTGGGTTTCTTTACATACGTAAAGAAACCCACAAGTCCCACTTGCCCTGCAGTTAAATCATCATCGATCAAATGTTGATATTGTCAAAATTGTCCGTCCGTCCCACCCACATGTCAATAGAATAAAGTGAACTTCCTCAATTTAAATTGGCCCAGCAATTCAGAACAAGATGATCGAGGGCGCATTCCAGAATACCTAGGCGCTTGCCTAGAAGATTCTAGGCAAGCCCGCTACAACCTAGACCTCATCATTGCTTTGTACTTACTTATTGTCGTCAAACGCAAGCCTATCATACTAATATTATAAATGCGAAAGTGTGTTTGTTTGTTGGTTTGTCCTTCAATCACGCCGCAACGGAGCAACGGATTAACGTGATTTTTGGCATGGGTAGTCCTACAGTTGAGGACTTGGAGAGTGACATAGGCTACTTTTTTATCCCGGTCCCGCGGGAACGAAAAAACTTAAACCACGCGGACGAAGTCACCTAACCTAACCTCGCAATAAAAAATAATAAAAAATACCTAATTAGGTAACGTTACTATGCTAAATCAGCATATAATAATTATAAGTATAAGTTCATGGATATGAAATTCATTCTTGACCAATCACAACAATAATTATTATTGAGATAAATCCGTCGCGTTTTATTCAGTGAATTAGAAAAATTAAAAATATCCTGTATCAATGTATTAATCTAAATTAACTATTTATAAACTGGTACTTATTATTTAGAATGTTACAACGATTGATACAGTTTTCGCGGAATAGGGATTATCGCAATTGCCAGACTACCTAAGTACCTACTTATCAGTCCCAACTCCAAGGCACACCGCACACCCCACTCATTAATAGAACAAAACGACTGAACTTCCTCAATTAAAATTGGGCCAGCAATTGGGAACATGTAGGTAGAATACAAGATGATAGACATATCCCGTTTTGCACGTTTAAAAAAATAAAATGGCCCAAAAAGGCCTCGAAAGTTTGTTAAAAGAGTTGCAAAAGACAGTGCTTACTTTGTCAAATAAAATAAATAGCCTAGAAACAAAACTTAATGAACAAAACGCGTTAATTAACCATCAAACTGAAGTTATATCACAGTTAAAGTGTTTTTCGAACAAATCGAGCACCACTGAGTCATCGAGTGTAACAGCTGATGCATGCGCTGATAATAAAGCGCTGCAGCGACCTGTCCGTCAAGCGCGTCTAAAGACAGCGGCTGCAAGTGAAACCGCTGCAATAAAGCGCTCCAAGGTATTGGTCGGTGCAACTCGTCGTGTGAGCATCGCGATTGACTCATCAGAGTGTGGGGCCACGCCGCCGGCGAGACCACTACAGGAACCAACAGCATCTCCTTCTCAGGAACAAATTTCGACCCCATTGACGAGTGTTGCTGAGCCGGAAAAAGAGGCGGAGAACGATGGAACAGCAGATAGTGACGAGTGGCAACGAGTGAGCAAACGATCGCGAACTAGGAATAGCCGCCAAAGAGCAGTAGTCAAGGGAAGCGGTATTCCTGACGGCAATTTGCAAACGGTTGAAAGGATTAAGAAAATACACGCCTGCTTTTTTAAGCCAGACACCAGTGAAGAAACTTTAAAAACCTATATGGAAAAGAAAAACCCTTGCCTTGAATATGAAGTACAGAAAATGAAACTTAGACACACTTACTACGCATCATTCATAATCACTGTCCCAAATAGTAAGTTTGACTACTTTATGTGTGCAGACAACTGGCCAGAACGTACGGAGGTAAGCGAGTGGTTTCGGCGAGGCACCGGGCGCGCCGTGCGGCCGCTCACCGGACGCGCATTGCATGGCCACGCAGACGCGAAGCCAGCCACCCGCAGGGAAGAATAAGTGTTCGCAAAGTACCCACAATGTGCGTTTGGTGTTGTGTCAACAAAATATACAATCGTTGAATAGTAAAACAAAAATGCTTGAAGTGTTACTGGAAAAAGAGTTTAGGTGTGATGTACTGGCTCTAACAGAACATTGGTTAACACATGATCAATTGAAATGCATAAATATAAACAATTATGTCTTAGCTTCGAGTTTTTGCCGAGGGGAAATGATGCACGGTGGGTCGTGTATCTTTGTCGAAAAAAGTCATAAAGTATTGGAAAACTCGGAGCTATGCAAATTGTCTGTAGAACGTTGCTGCGAAATATCTGCAGTGACTCTTACTGATTTTAATTTATTGGTTGTTTGCATCTATAGGTCAAACTTAGTCAAAATGACTGAATTCTTTGTAGCTGTGGAACGACTCTTCGACAAAATAAGTGATGCTAATGTTAATTGCATTATATTAGGTGATATAAATATAGATTGCTTGCGCGGTAGTGCAGAGCATAAGAAGCTACAAGATATTTTATTATGCCACAATTTTAGGAATATCGTAGATTTTCCTACACGTGTAACCTCTTTTTCCGCTACCTCACTGGACCATATATATGTCAACAGCTTCACCGACAGTATAACCGCATCGGCAGTAACAACCAACGTGAGCGATCACTTCGGCACTCGCGCCGAGGTAATCTGCGGTAGACCCCTGACGCCGCTGGTGCAAACCGTGCGGAGCTATACTAACGCAGCTAGTAGAAACTTCGCAGCGGCGATCGCTAGCATAGATTGGAATGACTTATTCCGACTAAAGCCATCAGCGGAGGAGTTGGCAACTTCACTTATTAACATACTGAAAAACAAATTTGATATTTGCTTTCCATACAGGAAAAAACCACTTAATAGAGGTGGTACTAAATCATGGGTAACAAAAGAAATTATTGACCTTTATGAGTTACTACGTACAACAATAGACATTAAAATTAAATTTCCTTTTGACATTGTATTACAAGAAAAATTTAATGACTTTTTAGAATTCTACAATAATAAATTGACATTACAAAGATCAATATATTATAATAATATGATACAAAACAGTCCTAATACTACTAAAATGATGTGGAAGATTGTAAATTGTGAGTCGGGAAAAACAAACAAACCTAAACAAGATTTCGTTGACGTTGTGAAAAACACTGACGGTAAAAATTTTAAATCTAAACTAGACCTGCTTAACTACATTAATAGCCAATTTATTGACGCTGCTGCTACGTGCGGAGCGCCCTCGCCTAATGTCGAAGTTTCGAAAAAGGCCTTAGACAACGCCCGCGCGAGTTCAGATCGTTCCATCCGATTTAGATATTTCACAGCGATGGAAATTTATAAAATTATAAATAAAAAAGTTGCCAGAAAACCTACAAAAGACATATATGAAATATCAACTAATTTATTGACATCCATAAGCGATACTATTAGTCAACCATTAGAAGTTCTTTTTAATAGGTGCATCAGAGAAGGCGTCTATCCAAACCCCTTAAAGCAAGTTAAAGTGTGCCCCCTATATAAGGGCAAGGGCAGCAAAATGGATCCCAAGTGCTATCGCCCAATATCAATTATTCCAGCAGTAGCCAAAGTTTTCGAAAACGGTTTGACTTCGCGACTGACTGAGTTCTTAGAAACCACCAACGCATTATCTGACCGACAATACGCTTATCGCTCGGGACGTTCCACTACCGACTTGGCTCGTGAAGTAATACTAAAAATATTAGAAGCACGTGAACACAGAGAGGAAGTCGCGGTGCTCTTCTTCGACTTATCAAAAGCATTCGATGTCGCTGACCACACTATCCTAAAAATGAAACTCAAGCACTATGGGATAGATGGGCCCGCGCTAAATTTACTAGTGGATTTCATGAAAGACAGAAGGCAAAGAGTTGTTGGTAAAGCTGGATCCTTACAATCGGACAGTCAAACCCCTCACAATGGCGTCCCGCAGGGGTCCTCCCTGTCAAACCTCGCTTTCACCCTACTACTCAATGATCTTCCACTTTGTATTGGTGATGTTGACGTTTTCATGTACGCTGATGATGTGGCCATGATAATCACTGCATCTACAATAGACGAGCTGGAGAAGCGCCTAAATGTAAAAGCTGAGCAAACACTTGAGTGGTTTCAGACAAACGGTCTTGCCCTTAACATCCCAAAGACACAATTTATTCGCTTTAACTTAGCAGGTCGCAGGTGTCGTCCTTTGGCTATCACTATAAATAACGAACGTATTGAACAAGCGGAAAAAACTTCATTCCTAGGCTTTCGAGTGGACCAAGGATTAAAGTGGGACGCACACATAGATGAGCTGTGCGGCAAACTATCAACAGCTTGTTTTGCTCTAAAGCGCGTTGCATCCACGTTATCCGCGGAAACAGCTCGAGCGTGCTACTTTGCCTCATTTCACAGCTTACTTCAGTACGGGATCGAGCTATGGGGGCGTGGCGCAGACTGGGAACGCGCATTCAAACTGCAAAAACGCGCAGTCCGAGTATTAGCTAAGGTGACACAGGACACCTCCGCCCGACCCTACTTCACCAGTTTCGGTATCCTAACATTGCCGTGCCTACTAATTTACAATACTGCACTGTATGTCGTCAATCATAGGGACGAATTTAGAACAAGAGGTGACACGCAAAGCCGTAGCCTACGATATCCAAACAGGTTACTAACTAAGGGTGGACGATTAAAAAAGGCATCAAAAACCGTTAAGGGCATGGGCGCTGAAGTCTACAACCGAATACCCCTAATAATCAGAGATGCACCCAGTTTAACAAACTTTAAAAATAAATTGAAGACCTGGCTTGTCGAGAGGTCCTTCTATAGCTACACTGAATTCTTAGATTATAAAATTATATAATAATTACAATGCAATGTTATAATATTTATTAAAACGCTAGTAATGTTAAGTATATGAGTATAGTATAATTATATACCTACTATAAAATTATTATTAATTATGTTATATTATATAGTATAGTTATATTTTTTGTAACATGCATATTGCATATTTTGTTACTTAAATGACTTGTAAACTAAATTTTACCAATAAACTGACTATTGACTATTGACTATTGACTATTCACAACAAAATAATTACCTAGATATTGAATGTTGCTAGGTCAACTTTTAACGCAAGTTCAAGCACATTATTTCTGGCCGTGGCCTCTATTGGTGGGCCAAGTCTGAAGTTACAATCAAGGCCAAAAAAGAATAAGATACAAAAAACATAGATTTAGTCATTGACCAGCACTGAGTAAGAGTACCCGCATTGGAGCAGCGTGGTGGGTTTAAGCTCTAATTCCCTCTCTTCTGCGAGAGAGGAGGTCTGTGCCCAGCTGTGGGACGTTAATGGGATGTAGTGGTGGTGGTGATGGAGTAAGAATGTACTATGTCTCTATGTTGACCAGTCTTTCGTGTGTAAGAGAGATGGCAACAAAGCAATGTCGGCCGCAACGGAAGAAGGGGAAGAACCATTGAAATATAATGTACTAAAATTCTACATCAATGAGGAGAACAAATCAAAATGTAGTGTACCTATAATAATTAATAAAAGTTATTAAAATAAAACATTGACGTAATATTATATTATTATTGTTATTTCAATAAATTATAATAATCCTGAAGGATATTTTTTTTTAATCCACATCAAGTTAGCCCTTGACTGCGATCTCACCTGATGGTAAGTGAAGATGCAGTCTATGATGGTAGCGGGCTAACCTGGTAGGGGCATGGCAGTTATATTTTAACCCAAACCCCTATTCGGTTTCTACTTTCTACACAGCATCGTACCGGAATGCTAAATCGCTTGGCGGCACGTCTTTGCCGGTAAAAAAAAGTCTTTTTCGGAATAGTAAATATTCTTTAAGTATGATAATTATTAATTACTAACCAGATTGTCAGCTGTAAATGTGCCAAGTAACACAGTTTTTGCGTAATGCCATAACAGAGGGACAGACAGACAGAAAAAATACTTTAAAAAACCGGCCAAGTGCGAGTCGGACTCGCGCACCGAGGGTTCCGTACAAACCTGTCGTAAGTTTTACGATTTATGACGTATTAAAAATAAAAATTACGTTTGTTGTATGGGAGCCCCCCTTTAATATTTACTTTATTGATATTTAATTATTTATTTTGAAAGGTAATATACAAGTTAATATTCTGTGAAAATTTGAACCGTCTACCTGTTACCGTTTTTAATATTGAGCAAAAAAATACGAAAAAAACACGTTTATTGTATGGGGACCCCCCTTAATATATATATATATATATTTTTAATTTTTAGTATTTGTTGTTATAGCGGCAACGGAAATACATCATTTGTGAAAATTTCAGCTTTCTAGCTATCACGGTTTATGAGATACAGCCTGGAGACAGACAGACAGACAGACAGACAGACAGACAGACAGACAGACAGACAGACAGACAGCGGAGTCTTAGTAATAGGGTCCCGTTTTTACCCTTTGGGTACGGAACCCTAAAAAATGGACTGTCTCTAAAATTTTCAAAAATATATTTCAATGTACCTACAGTTAAAGGTGCCAGTAAAGGCCTGTAGCTTTTAAATGTAGTGGATACCTATCTATACCTATACCACACCTATACTAACAATTTGTATATTGTTATCTATCAATAATTATGTTATTGTTAAGCAAACCTTATCAGCTGTTATCAATGATGCAACCCTAAGTCCCGTAAATCTTTTTTTATTAGTATTACGTCAATAATTATTCTGTAATGTTATAAATTACGACATAAGTGCACAGAGAGTCGCTGTGCACAGATTTCTCTATGTACGTAAATCGGTTCATGTAAAAAGACTGCTGACCGGTAACTCTATCAAAAATCCGTTTAAATAAACCGCGTATAGTTTATAGGTATTTAGGACTTGTGATAGTGTCACAATATCATACTTCTATTCTTATCTATCAAAAATAATCTAATCTAATCTAGTACGAAATAGATCAATTTATTTGAAACAGGTGCAGAGATTTTTGAGATTAGATTATTGTTTATCTCAAAAAATCTCTCTAAGTCTCTAGCATCTATTAAGTAGATGGCTAAAAGACAAGAAACTGATTTGATTTTTTTAAATATATTATGATAGAGGTATTAATTGTTTTCATTGAAAACTTAACAAAATACCACAGTTTTTGCTAAGAGATTGAGTTAACGATAAACGGCCATAGCTTCTCAACCTTGCAATCGAGACCCACCACTGGTCAATAAACTTCAGTAGGTATCATTATTTTGAAATATATTTTTATGTTCAAATATCTATAAATTACAAATAGCAGGGAGGCATCAGATATACTGATACCAAACGTAATTTTATCTAAATATAAATAAATAAAAGAAGAATAGGTTCTTTGGTTTACAGCCTAAGAAATTGGTTTAAACGGGAAACCATTGTTAGTAGGTAATTGTCAAGGTATGTTTCATGCAAGCAACATAGGATTATCCCAAAACAGTCATTTTCCTTGATTTTGTTTACTAAAGACGTTTGCCAAGTCATTATTGGGATAATCTAAATAAGTTATGTAATTATTTACATAACTTATTTACATTATCACTATTATATTACAGCAATTAACACTAAGTATAAGTTCAGCATATGTAGATATATACAAAACATATTTTAGCACACTTTTTTTTTTTTTATCCACTACAAGTTAGCCCTTGACTGCGATCTCACCTGATGGTAAGTGATGATGCAGTCTAAGATGGTAGTGGGCTAACCTGTTAGGGGCATGGCAGTTATATTAAACCCATACCCCATACGGTTTCTACACGGTATCGTGCCTGAACGCTAAATCGCTTGGCGGCACGTCTTTACCGGTAGGGTGGTAACTAGCCACGGCCGTAAATAAATCCATGGTAGCGCGTGAACTAATGTTTCTATTTTCCGAAACTTGAAGTATTTTGCTTTATAGATTTTTGACAATCGCGCCTCGATGGCAAAAGCTTGGAATAAAATGTGTTTGCTGAATGACTATAATTTTAATGTTTTTAATTATTTTTAGCACAACATGCTTGCATGCGTATTGCGTATCCATGAGTAGCAGCCAACAAGCTCTATAATATTATAACGTGTTTATCTAAATATATCCATTGGCCGATAACGTCGATACAATGTTTGTTATTATAGTAATTAAGTTTACTGTTTGTTGGAGCGATGCCAGACTTTTACGTCACAAATAGTTTGATTATACTCCATAGTTAACAATATACCAATCAATTTAGTGAGAATAAAGAGTGGTGGTGGTGGTCTGGAAGAGATCGTTTGGTGTCGATACGGATAGGTACGGCCACTTACCTACTTAATCATTCTAATATTTACTAATTTTACGCATTTTTATATTCCTGCTAAAGGTTTATGAGGTTTTTTTAGCCATAGATTCATTTTATAAACTAGGTTCTAGAATGTATACATTATATATGTATAATGATGCACACTATAAAATTCCCGTGGGAAATTTCTGTTTTCTGGGTTTCTAAATCTATACCAAGCGGTAAAATCAGTTACAGACAGACACGCTATCACATTTGTAATATTAGTACGAATGTTCGCGTTCTATTGCTAAGTATTCACTAAACTTATAATATTATCGATTAGACTTTGATTTTTTTTGTTAGTTTGCTGGCTTTCATTGGTTGTTCCTCTAACTATTAGCGAGAATGCACAGTTGCAGCAAATATATCCAGCCATAGAGGCATTATAACAATATAGGTTTAAACACAGTGTAACAACCACAGCTTCTCTGAATTTCAATACCGAGAGGTAATTTATTCAATAAGATAAAAACACAACAATAAAAATTCAAATGGATTAGATCACGTCCATTATTCTAACTCATATCTATTAGCGGCTATTTATTTCGTAGCCTTCATAGCTCGTTACGGTACGTTGATGGACATAGAATTGATATTTTGATTGATATTTGGTTGATTTGATTAATGGGGCCCATGAATTTTACTGGTATGTGACATACGAACCGAATTGTCGTCACGTATTACGGTCAATTGTGGCAATATTTTTACAGGCTTTATTTATACCAACTTAGAATCACTTCTTGGAAAATAGATTCTGACAATTCTCTTTGATTAAAATTCTCTTATTTCAGACTTGGCCGTGTAATGTACAATTCCTTATGTTCTAACTCGATAAAAGTACAATAAGACGTCACCACTCACCATCGAGCTGGTTTAATGATTGATGATGAACGTGGCTTAACAGCTGAGTCCATCTAGCTTTGTCTCGTTTTACTTTGGTAACAAATTACGGTTATTAGCTTTTTGAAATTGGGGCGGTCCGGAGTTTGATCCCAGAGTACACACCTCTGACTTCATTAAATACTTATCATTTGACTTTACGGTGGAGGAAACATCGCGAGGAAGCCTGAATGCCTGAGAGTTCCCCATAATACCTATTACCTACTCATCAAAGGTGCGTGGAGTTTGCCAATCTATGGTGGACTAAGGTTAAAGCCAATTTTTTGTCGTCATTTTTGACGACCTCCGTGGCGCAGTGTTGAGCGCTGTTGCCTTAACGTGCGGAGGTCCCGGGTTCTATCCCCGGCAGGGTTTGGAAATTTATAATTTCTGAATTTTCCCTGGTCTGGCCTGGTGGGAGGCTTCGGCCGTGGCTAGTTACCACCCTACCGGTAAAGACGTGCCGCCAAGCGATTTAGCGTTCCGGTACGATGCCGTGTAGAAACCGAATAGGGGTATGGGTTTAATATAACTGTCATGCCCCTAACAGGTTAGCCCGCTACCATCTTAGACTGCATCATCACTTACCATCAGGTGAGATCGCAGTCAAGGGCTAACTTGTAGTGGATATAACATTAGACTGACGGTTTTGATTACAATACAATAAATTATAATAATATAATTGATATAAATATTGTATAGAATAAGTATTTATAATAATAATTATTAGATAATTTTTGCATGCCAGTACACGGCAGATTGTAGTTCATACCAATTTAATAATGTAACATCAATGTACCTACGCAATCTATGCAAATAAATGCTTTGATTTGATTTGATTTGATTTGGATAAAAAAAAAAAAATTACAATCCGGGTATCTTTAAATCAAGAGTGAATAGGCATCTTCTAGGAAAGCGCGTCCCATTTTAGGCCGCATTATCGCTTTCCATCAGGTGTGATTGTTGTCAAGCGTATCTAAGCCTTTAATGAATTAAAAAAAACTATTCTCATTCTGAGAGGACTGTGGAATCTCGTGCTCAGCAATGGGCTGGTGGGATGACGATAATGATGACGATGTTGACTAGTTACTTGAACTACATCAGTCAATGCACTGATACATGACTACAAATGAGCGCCTCATTAGAGATCTCGAATATTGGAAATCAATATTTTGTGGTTGGTATTGAACTCAATACGTAAGTATTCAAATATCACATTCTTGCGGTGTGGTAACTTGATAAGTCAAAGAAAGGCATTGCATTATTATGCTATTGCATGCGTAAGACAATCGTATATCATCTTGTTTTGATCTTTATCGTTTAATTGTGTCAAATCACAGGGAGTTACTGTCAAGTGTCAACGCTTACAGCAGTATTATTTCAACATTGTTGACGCTCTTGTTTCTGAAATAATACTAGCTAAGTATAGTTAGCGTCGGTATATTTTTTCGGTTCCCGCGGGAACATCCATCCATCAATCCTTCCAAACAAGATTAGAATTTCTCCTGAATCTGGTAAACAAAATAGATTCTTATATGCCTCTATACGCCTATTTGTATTTTCTGTTATCTGTTTTAAATACAAAGTTCAGAGTTCATTACATCTGCGATATCTTTTGTTTATTTTAAGTTGATAAATTGCTTCATTGGAGATACTTAATTATTTTATGATTGCAATTAATATTGTAGGTATACATATCAGTCGTTAAGTTTAACGTGGTTTAACTCTACCTAAATAGTTATTTTTACGGGTGTTCTAGAGGTTTTTAATATTAAGGTGGTAACTGCTAATGTATGATTCACATTAGACCGTGCCGGGTCCAAGCCGTGTCTCGTTCTCTTCTTCTGAAATACGAACCTTGCATGAAGTACATGGCTTGAATCGGCTTATGCGCAGCTCGGTCTAATGTGACTTCAGATAAGATTCCTCATTCCAGTCTATCGTGTGTTCGCATCGCACCTAGCGGTGCCGATATTTTAAGGTGTCGGGCCCGCGTCTTGGGGGCCCGACACCTTAAAATACCAACCAACCAACTGCCAACGCCATATTATTGTTGCATTATTGTAGACTTTCATGTTTTGAATTAATTACAATCCTTATTTTAGGTATGTCAAGCTAAGTGACATCAAACTGTCATTTTGAGTAATTTGCACTGTTGCTTTACGCGTTGGCAGTATGGTCCCAGGACGCGGGCCCGACACGTTATAATGTGAATCAATCTTAAAGTCGTATCGTCAAGACGTTATTTAGCACTCCAATGCGAAACCGATTAGGAGTATGGATCTAATAATCTGCCACTACCTATCCAAGTTAAAGCGATTCTATCTAAGACTGCGTCACTTATCATCTGGTAAGTTCGAGGTCATTTGCTAGGTCAAACTGTATAAACTACAGCCTTGAAAATTGTAACCTTGGGTGAATATTATCCATCATCATCAACTAAGCCCATCTCCGGCTCACTAGTGAGCACGAGTCTGTTCAGATGGAGAAGAATCTATACTTCTATACTAATATTATAAATGCGAAACTTTGGATGTATGTATGGATGGATGGATGTTTGTTACTCAATCACGCCAGAACGGCTGATCGGATCTGGTTTAAATTTGGCACAGAGATAGATTATAGTCTGGAATAACATATAGGCTACTTTTTATCCCGGAAAATTAAAGAGTTCCTGCGGGAACCAAAAAACCTCAATCCACGCGGACTAAGTCGCGGGCATCAGCTAGTTTGGCTATAATCTTCAAATCACCACAATCTAAAAAGCCTACTTATCCACACATACAAGTGTGGATAAGTCGACTGTTTCTTCTTTCTTATACAAACTTATGAAGAACTGTCGGGCATGCAAGTGTCTTCACAACGTTGAGACAACGCACGCTTTTTTTTTTTCATTTCATTTCATTTGTTTGATCATACACGATGAGAGAGATACGTGTGTGTGGATTGATCCACGTAACACCTGAATAGGATAAACGTCTAAACCCACAGAAAAATTAATAGGTAGGTACGAAGCTTCTTATGTTGTGTCTAAACCACCACTATAGCTATCAACACTTGGAGTGAATTATGTTTAAAATCAATCATACCAATTTTATAAATGCGAAAATGTTTGTTTGTTGGTTTGTCCTTCAATAATGCCGCAACAGAGCAACCTATCGACGTGATTTTTTGCATAGGTCTAGTTGAGGACCTGCCCCTCTAGCATTTGCCTAGACAATTTTCTCCCCGAGGAATGGATAAAAAATTTATTCCTAAATAAATAAATAAGAACGCTAAATAACGGTGGATAAATAGTCCCCCCGAGTCCCCGTGAAATGTCAAACGGGGATAACTTCTCCTCTCCCCTGTTGCCGTGCTCTGAGGGGTGGATAAGTTAATTTTATCTCTTGTCAGTGGATAAAATCGGGGGATAAAATTTTTATCTCCGGCCCATGCTAGCCCTGCTGAAGAGTGATAAAGGTGTCCTTTTATCCCGGAGGAATTCCCGCGGGAATAAAAAAGAACTTAAACCATGCGGATGAAGTCGAAGGTTCAGCTAGTTCACAATAAAAATTTCTACAAAATATGAATACAAAAACCGCGTGTAAGTAAGTACACCGCCATGATTTTTCCCAAAAAGCATATTCTCGCAATTTGTGTACCTACCTTTTTCTTATCTACAATCTAATCACTAACATCTACCGAATCTGGCAACGGCACGGCTCAGCTTTAGAATACATACCGCGGAGTTTGGACGTTCACATATTTTTTTACAGAAAAATTCTGATGTGGTAAGCCTTGCACTAAAATATTTTATGTCGGAAACTAAATATTTTACGTCGGAAACTAATACTTTTCGAGAAATAATTTTTTGAAAATTCGCAATCTTCACCACTTTTCGCTATTTCTTACGACATTTGCCGTAGATTGTACCATAGACTAAAGACTCGTTGGCGTTTGAGTACCTAATCTGTGATTAAAATCCGTTCCATGGACGTTATTTGACGTTTTTTTCTAATCATTCGAATAAAACCATAGAAATAGGAAGACTATAGTCGTAATTCCCATGGAATTATCTTCCTATTTCTATGGTAATTCCTAATTCCATGAATAAAACACAGAGTTTCAAGGTTATAAAATTAAATAAAAAGGTATAAAGGTAGGTTATTAAATGTTTATTTAGGTACTTTTGATCACAAAACCGAATCGGCACGCCCCGACTCCACGCAGTCTTGTCTGCCCTGCCCCTAGAGTGTTTTTTGTAAGCGCGAAGCCAGAAGCTCGCGTAGGAGGTCCTGAATGAAGCGAGCCTACGAGGCCGAGTGGAGCGAAGGGGGGAGGTGGCGAGCGAAGCGAGCCGGCGACCTCCGCAGCGAAACGAAGGTCGAGTAGGCGAAGCTTCATTCAGGGGCGACGAAGCGAGTCTTCTGGCGTAGCCCATTCCATTTCAGAAATTAACCTTTTCCACTACCTAAAACAAAAGATATAAGGGTAGGTTAAAGTAGGTGTAATTACAAGATATAAAGGTAATACCCCCTCCTTCTCCCTCCCTCCCACCCTCCAAGCTACTTTTACCCAATCTCCGTCATAACTATCAGTGTTAGGCAGGAAATTTGAGAACCTAACCTCAAAATTAAAAAAAATTAATATCTCGAAAACTATTAGGTTCCTACAAGTTTGGCTTGGAGGGGGAGTAGACACCCTCCCCCCCCTCCCCCTCGCCCCCCCCCTCTCCCCCCCCCCTCGCGGTATGTATACTAAAGCCCAACCAATTACTTAATTCTGTAAAAAATGTGGGTACCTAAGTATGTACAAATAACGGGTATTCATGAGTTAACATGGAATTAATCATATATTTTTATCATACTTAATTAACGACATTGTTGTTATTTAAAAAAAATAAAATTAAATTAAAATCACATTTCATACACTCGAAAAATACGGTGAGTGAATAAAATATGCACTTACCACAATTGAAAAAAAACGAACGTGTTAAAGACAAGAAATAATATTAAATAAATGCACGAATACTCATAAACACACAGTTTAAATAAATAGAAAAGTTATGAAACTGCTTTTTTTTCTAATTACGTAATGCGAATTACCGCCGCGCGGGAGCAGCGTGGACGCGGTGGACGTACGCGCCGGTTTTGGGAACACTGGCCAAATAATTCCAAACACGCGGGATCGGCCGGTCACCGGTGTCATTCACTGGCTGCGTTTGATATTTTTAAATTTCGAATTTGCCTTTTAGTATTGACACGTATTGATTCCTATTTTATATTTAAACTAGAGGACGCCCGCGACTTCGTTCGCGTGTCATAAGTTTTTTTGATTCCCACAGGCACTCCTTCATTTCCGGGATAAAAAGAAGCCTATGTCACTCTCCAGATCCTCAACTATACCTACCCATGCAAAAAAATCACATCGATCCGTTGCTCTGTTGCGGCGTGATTGAAGGACAAACTCTCTATTTAACGTCCTTGGGGATAGAAATTTCAAGACTGTGGAATACGTATTTCATAAATTTAAATCGGAAGCCCAAATACCAAGTTTCACGGCGATATCTTGAAAAACGACGGACTTTCATTCAAATTTTCAACCCCTATTTAACCCCTTTGGTGGTGAAACTTTAAAATATTTTGACACACGTACTTCTTTATTTTTTACCGATAGCCAAAATACCAATGTTCGTTGATATAACTTGAGAAATATCTTGAGAAATGAAGGACCTTTTTTACAAACTTTCATCCCCTATTCCATTCATTTGGGGGTTGAAATTTAAAAAATGGTGAAGTACTTACTTCTTCATATCTAATTAAAAACCCAAATGCTAGTTTCATGGATATAACTTGAGAAATGAAGGACTTTCAAACAAACTTTCAACCCCAATTTACCCCTTTGGGCGTGGAATTTCGAAAAACTGTGAAATACGTATTTCTTTATTTCTTACCGAAAGCCAAAATACCAAGTTTCGTTGATATAACTTGAGAAATGACGGACTTTCATACAAACTTTAAACCCCTATTTCACCCCCTTAAGGGTGGAATTTTGAAAAATCCTTCCTTAGTGAGCGCCTACGTCACAAAAGGAACCTACTGTCAAAATTTCAAGTTTCTAACCCCAGCGGTTTAGGCTGTGCGTTGATATATAAGTCAGTCAGTCAGTCAGTCAGGACTTTGAATTTTATATAATACTAGCTGATGCCCGCGACTTCGTCCGCGTGGATTAAGGGTTTATGGTTCCAGCGGGAACTGTTTTTTCCTGAATAAAAAAACCTATGTGTTAATCTAGACTATAATCTATCTCTGCACCAAATTTCATCCAGATCCGTTCAACCGTTCTGGCGTGATTGAGTATCAAACATTCATTTGAGGTTTTTTGGTTGCCGCGGGAACTCTTTAATTTTTCGGGATAATAAGTAGCCTATCTATTATTCCAGACTATAATCTACCTCTGTGCCAGAGGTCATCCAGATCCGTTCAGCCGTTCTGGCGTGATTGAGAAACAAACATTCAGTTGAGGTTTTTCAACCGGTAGCTGCATGTACCAAGTTTTTCATGTATATAACTTGAGAAATGAAGGACTTCCATACAAACTTTCAAACCCTATTTTACCGCTTTGGGGGTATAATTTGCTAAAACTGTGAAACACGTATTTCTTCATATTTAACCGGTAGCTTGTATACCAAGTTTCATTGATATAACTTGAGAAATGACAGACTTTCATACAAACTTTCAACCCCTATTTCACCCCTTTGGAGGTGGAATTTTGAAAAACTGTGAAACACGTACATGTCTTCATTTTTAACTTGCAGCTCATATACCAAATTTCATCGCTATAACTTGAGAAATGAAGGACTTTCATACAAATTTTCAACCCCTATTTCACCCCTTGGGGGTATGGTTTACAAAAACGGTGAAACCCGTATTTCTTCATTTTAAATCTGCAGCTTATATACCAAGTTTCATGGCTATAACTTGAGAAATGAAGGACTTTCATAAAAACTTTCAACCCCTATTTCACCCCTTCGAGAAAAAAATTTGCAAAAACTGTGAAACACGTATTTCTTCATTTTTGACCGGTAGCTTGTATACCAAGTTTCATCGATATAACTTGAGAAATGATGGACTTTGATACAACTTTTCGCCCCCTATTTCATCCCTTTGGGGGTGGAATTTTGAAAAACTGTGAAACATGTACGTCTGCATTTTTAACCCGCAGCTTGTATACCAAGTTTCATGGCTATAACTTGAGAAATGAAGGACTTTCATACCATCTTTCATCCCCTATTTAACCCCTTTGGGGATCGAATTTTCAAAAATGGTTAAATACATACTTCTTCATATTTAACTGAAAGCCCAAATGCTAAGTTTCAAATTAAGGATTATCATACAAACTTTCAACCCTTATTTTACCCCTTTGGGGGTAGAATTTTGAAAAACTGTGACACACGTACTTCTTTATTTTTTACCGAAAGCCAAAATACCAAGTTTCGTTGATATAACTTGAGAATATCTTGAGAAATGAAGGACTTTCATAAAAACTTTCATCCCCTATTTCACCCCTTCGGGGGTACAATTTACAAAAAACTGTGAAACACGTATTTCTTCATTTTTAACCGGTAGCTTGTATACCAAGTTTCATCGATTTAACTTGAGAAAAGACGGACTTTCATACAAACTTTCAACCCCTATTTCACCCCTTTGAGGGTAGAATTTTAAAAAACGGTGAAATATGTATGTCTTCATTTTCAACCTGCAACTCATATACCAAGTCTCATGGCTATAACTTGAGAAATGAAGGACTTTCATACAAACTTTCAACCCCTATTTCACCCCTTCGGGGGTAAAATTTACAGAAACTGTGAAACACGTATTTCTTCATTTTCAACCCGCAGCTCATATACCAAGTTTCATGGCTATAACTTGAGAAATGAAGGACTTTCATACAAACTTTCAACCCCTATTTCACCCTTTCGGGGGTAAAATTTACGAAAACTGTGAAACATGTATTTCTTCATTTTCAACCGGTAGCTTGTATACCAAGTTTCATCGATACAACTTGAGAAATGGCGGACTTTCATACAACTTTTCACCCCCTATTTCACCCCCTTAGGGGTGAAATTTTGAAAAACTGTGACACACGCACTTCTTTATTTTTTACCGTAAGCCAAAATACCAAGTCTCGTTGATATAACTTGTAAAACATCTTGAGAAATGAAGGATTTTCATACCAACTTTCATCCCCTATTTCACCCCTTTGGGGGTCGAATTTTCAAAAATGGTGAAATACGTACTTCTTCATATTTAACTGAAAGCCATAATGCTAAGTTTTCAAATTAATGACTGTAATACAAATTTTCAACCCCTATTTTACCCCTTTGGGGCTAGAATTTTGAAAAACTGTGAAACACGTACTTCTTTATTTCTTACCGAAAGCCAAAATACCAAGTTTCGTTGAAATAACTTGAGAATATCTTGAGCAATGAAGTACTTTCATAAAAACTTTCATCCCCTATTTCACTCCTTCGGGGGTAGAATTTTCAAAAACTGTGAAACACGTATTCCTTCATTTTCAACCGGTAGCTCGTATACTAAGTTTCATTGATATAACTTGAGAAATGACGGACTTTCATACAAACTTTCACCCCCTATTTCACCCCCTTAGGGGTAGAATTTTGAAAAATCCTTCCTTAGTGGGCGCCTACGTCACAAAAGGAACCTACTGTCAAAATTTCAAGTTTCGGACCCCAGCGGTTTAGGCTGTGCGTTGATTAGATAACGATTTTATATATATATAGATAGAATAGATAATATAGATTATTCATCTCATTTAAGAGGCCGTATACTCGCCATCGGTCACTTTTGGAATCTGTAGGTATACCGCACAGTAGACCGTTAGGCTGCACTCATACATAGACGACATAGGCCAGTAAAGATACTTTGATACTTTGCGTAGTCAAGTTCGTACGTACGTGCGGTCGTACGATCTGCAGTACCATTTTACACGTGAATTTGATCAGACTTTGATAATATTTTTTGGTCATATAGGTATTTTATAGAACTTTATTTTTACACAATTTGTATTATATAAATACTAAACATTCATGGTAAATTTTATTTTATCAGTAATTTCGTCAAACTTTTAAGAAATACAGGTTATTGTGACGCGTAAATTTTGATAAATCGTGCACATTGATTTGATTTTTTTATTAACTAATTTTGTATAGAACGTATAAAAACGAATTGCAACAGTCCAATTTTAAGAGCGTGTTTATCATATTTGTATTTTTTATAAGTCATTTATTATAATTTTTCGTGGATTTATATGGGTGAAAAGTGTCACCCAAAAGTGCAAAAATGGTAAACGTATTCTGCAAGAATGAGAATTTCACTATTATATTTCAATAAAATTAAATTTTTATTTGCAACAGTCTACTAAGGAGGGATTAATCTTTAATGTTTTAATTTTCTTTTTGTTATAATACTAATATCTCATACACAAAGCTCATCAAAAGTTCTTAAAATATCGGTTTACTGGTTTACGGACTGTTAAATACTGGCCAAACCACATGAGTAGATAAACTTAACGGAAGTGGCCAAACTTGCCTTCTGATAGGCAAAGGTAGAAGGTCACACGGCAAATTAATAATCAAAGCACGGCAATCATCATAACCAAATCATAGGGTACACCGTACATCTTTACTCATGTGGTCCCACTAGGTAGGTACTTACCAAGTTACCTACCACGTGGTCCCTCTCCCTACCTACCTACTGTTATATAATATATTCTGTGGTACCTACTATGTAGGTATAGGTAAGTATATTTATTACATTGATTCCATGATTTTCCGTCATTGTTTGTCTACATAAAAATGGCAATCTGTAATCTTCCACTGTTTTTGCAGTTTCATGTGGTATCTAAATAGAGAAAATCTTAGGCTGTAATCACTGTAATGGACGCTCGAAGGTGGGTCCCACAGATTTAAGATATTGCATTGAATTATCCCGGAAAATTGAAGAGTTCCAGTGGGAACCTGAAGAGTATATAATCAAAGCCTGAAACCTTAATCCACACGGACGAAGTCGCGGCATTATCTAGTTCTAATATGACCATAATAATAATTTCATTGAAAAGCAACGTATTTTTACGCCTCTATAGTCTATACCTCAATTGGATGAAACTTAATTACTTACCGTTAATTAGTCCATTGATTCTACTGGGTACCAATCATGTAAGAATGTCCGATCAAAACGTTAAAGTTCGTCGTCAAAGTTTATAAACCATAACGGCATTAAATTAGAGCTCAATTTCGTGTATCCATTCTTATACGTTCGAGTATCGTTCATACCTAAACGTATAAGAATGGGCAGACGAAATTGAGCTCTAATTCAATGCAGTTATGGTTTATTTTACTTTGACAAAAATCTTAAACGTTTGATGAACAATTCTTGTTTGGATAGAAGCAGGTGTTACTTTGCGGAAGTCTATGATGATCAAGGAAGAAGCTACCTATAATCCGCCAAGAATCCGCCATAACAGACAAATGTTCCATTTTACTCTCAAGTCTCAACAGTCAACGTACGTTTCATTCCGACACCGGAGCATCCTCAGAAAAATTTAAGTCGACAATGCACGATTGTCCTTACTCTATTACAATCGAGTCAACATCTCCCTGGCGGATATTGCTGGCTTATTGAGCGGGCATAAGTATTGTGAAAAATCAAAAAACTGAATTTAACCCTTTTTAAAGATGGCGGAAAATGCACAGGGAATCTTGGTCGACAATTTGAAGTTAAGCTTTTCTGGGCTCCCTCCACGTACCTAATATCCAAAATTTAGCCTTCTCGGTTCACATGCATTTCCAAATGTAGGTAGGTACCTATATAATGACTGGACTACTGAGTTTAGAGAATAGGGGGGAAGTTCCAAAGTTTGTTTTTCCCGTCGGGAAGTTGGCTGGCTTCTTGCTGCGGAACGAAATGTCTATTTTCGTAGAATCTCAACGCATAACAATAACATTGCGTTAACGTAAACAAAAATAGACTGCATGGTCACGTTACCGTGCCGCATGGTGGATGTGGACTTGGCCCTGAATTGGGTATTTTTGGTCGATAATAATAATATAGCTGACTAGCTGATGCACGCGACTTCGTCCGCGTGGTTTAAGTTTTTTAAATTCTCGCGGGAACTCTCTATTCTATCAGCTATTGGGTAGTACAATTATATTTTTTTTTTTATCCATTACAAGACCCAGATTAGCCCTTGACTGCGATCTCACCTGATGGTAAGTGATGATGCAGTCTAAGATGCAGTGATATTAAACCTATACCCCTTCGGTTTCTACACGGCATCGTACCGGAACCACCCGGAACGCTAAATTTCTTGGCGGCACGTCTTTGCCGGTAGGGTGGTAACTAGCCACGGCCGAAGCCTCCCACCAGGCCAGACCAGGGACAATTCAGAAATTATAAATTCCCAAATTGACCCTGCCGGGGATCGAACTCGGGACCTCTGCACGTTAAGACAACAGCGCTCAACACTGCGCCACGGAGGTCCGAGTAATAAGACAATGCATTAGTTTCGAAAGCTTCATAGTAATTAATAATTACGTACATAATACAGGCCTTATCTAGTAGATCGATTTTTTGTAATCGCCATTTTAGTGCATACCATTATGATTGTAAGTGGGTGGTAATCGGCGGGTTTGATAAAAAAAATTCAAGCATTAGCCAACTTTTTTGATCATTTGGTAAATTTGACGACTCCCTGGGCAGTGTTGAGCGCTGTTGTCTTAACGTAATACGACCCGGGTTCGATCCCCGGCAGGGTCTACTTCTAATTTATAATTTCTGAATTATCTCCACCCTACCGGCAAAAACGTGCTGACAATTATCGACTTAGCGTTCCGGTATGATGCCGTGTACAAACTACAAACCGATTAGGGGTACATCATTAACCAATAACTGGTTGAAAAGATAACCAACCAATTGGGGTAACCAATAATTGGTTGAAAAGATGGACCATTAAACCGTAGCAGATTGACAGATAGACACAAAATTCAAAAAATTCAAAATTCAAAAGTTTTTATTTAAATAGACTTTTTCCAAGTGCTTATGAATAGTCGAATGAATCTACCACTGGTTCGGAATTCCGTCCGTCCGTTCCTAGACTTCCTACCGAGAAGAACCAGCAAGAAATTCGGCGGTTGCTCTTTTGAATAAAAATAATTTACAATTATTATATTATATTATATTATTACTCATACCTTGGAAGATGGGCAGGTCGCTTGTTTGGGATGCAACGTGTGCAGACACTTTAGCTGCATCCCACATTCAGGCGACCTCCTCTACGGCGGGTGCAGCGGCCATCAGCGCCGAACAGGCCAAGAGGCGCAAATATGAAAACCTCGATTCGAGCTTCATATTCGTGCCTTTTGGTGTGGAGACCTTGGGGCCGTGGGGCCCGGGGGCTCGAGCTCTTTTTGAGGAAATTTCTAAAAGGGTTATCGAGTCAACCGGGGACCCGAGAGCTGGCAGCTACCTTGGTCAAAGAATTAGTTTGGCCATCCAAAGGGGTAATGCTGCCAGCATCTTGGGTACAATGCCTCGCTGCGGTGGTCTCGATGAGGTTTTAGAATTAATTTAATTTATTTTACTTAGTTTTAATTTCATAGTGTTTGTAATATTAGTTTTAATTTAGATTTCATTTATAGTTTGTTTATTTCCTAGTTGTAATTAAATAAAATGATTTAAATTTACAATTTCATTAATTTATAATTACATAAGTAACCGCTGTTCTTAGCATTGCTGGAGCGAGTCAAATCCATGCTCCAGTAGGTACACTTATAATATTAGTATGGATGAATGGTGCTCGGGCCACCGAATTTCTTAGTCCGCCTCTGGCCTGATCTCTCTCGAGTCTCCGGTCGTGTCGGATTGCCATCAATGCCATCCACGATGTTACCGACATGTGAGAGTGAGGAAATAGCGAGTGCATCTGGGTTTTATAGGTAAAGTATCGTCCCTAAAGAGCAAGCACCGAGTTTCTTGTTGGTTCTTCTCAGTAGGAATGGCATTCCGAACCAGTGGTAGATTCACTCGACGGTTCAAAAGCACTTGTAATAAGTTTATTTGAATAAAAAAATATTATGTAGTATGAATTTGAGACCTTAAGAGATGCCGTATGGCGTGGCCGTACCTTCATCTTCGTCACTGGACGTTCCGTTATGACTATGAGTTATTAGATTTACCATTTACCTTATTATTGACACACGTGTTTTTCTGATTACGCATAATACATAATATGTACGCACTACGCACCTCCGTGGCGCAGTGGGCAGTGTGTAGCCGTGCGGAGATCCCGGGTTCGATCCCCGGCAGGGTCAACTTGGGAATTTATAATTTTTGAATTTGCCCTGCTCTGGCCGGTGGGAGTTACCACCCTACCGGCAAAGACGTGCCGCCAAGCGATTTAGCGTTCCGGTACGATGCCGTGTATAGAAACCGAATAAGAGGTATGGGTTTAATATAACTGCCATGCCCCTAACAGGTTAGCCCGCTACCATCTTAGACTGCATCATCACAACTTGTAGTGGATAAAAAAAACAATCTTCCATCCTAAAATCTTCTATCTATCTATATCTATATGATATATCTATACTTATATACTTATAATAAAACTGTAACAGGTCCAATTCTGTAATTACATTGAAGATATTTAGAAAACTTTTTTTGGAGGGCACTCATTATTCGATACTGAAGCCAAATCTGTAATTATTTTCATTTTTGTCTGTCGGTCTGTCTGTCTGTCTGTCTGTCTGTCTGTCTGTCTGTCTCTCTGTCTGTCTGTCTGTATCTTGGCCGCGCATCACGCCGAAACTACTCAATGAATTCAAACGAAACTTGGCACGATTTGAGCCCATATACTATACGAGGTAGGACATAGAATACTTTTTGTCCCGAAATTCTACCCCCGAAGGGGTGAAATAGGGGTTGAGAGTTTGTATGAAAATCCTTAATTTCTCAAGTTATAGCCATGAAACTTGATATATGAGCTGCGGGTTGAAAATGAAAACATAATATGTGTTTCACAGTTTTACAAAATTCCACCCTCAAAGGGGTGAAATAGGGGTTGAGAGTTTGTATGAAAGTCCTTAATTTCTCAAGTTATAGCCATGAAACTTGATATATGAGCTGCGGGTTAAAAATAAAAACATATGTGTTTCACAGTTTTTCAAAATTCCACCCCCGAAGGGGTGAAATAGGGGTTGAGAGTTTGTATGAAAATCCTTAATTTCTCAAGTTATAGGCTATAGCCATGAAACAGCATTTGGGCTTTTGTTAAAATATGAAGAAGTACGTGTTTCACCATTATAGGGGGATTATACCGTGGGATAGTAATCTAAGCTACTTTTTATCCTGGAAAATTAACTGAAAAACTTATTCCACGCGGACGAAGTCGCGGGCATCAGCTATAAATAATATACATACATACATAGGCTACTTTTTATCCCGGAAAATTAATGAGTTCCCGCGGGAATCGAAAAAACTTTGTCCACGCGGACGAAGTCGCGGGCATCAGCAAGTTATTAACCGACTTCAAAAAAAGGAGGAGGTTCTCAATTCGTCGGAATCTTTTTTTTTTTTATTTTTATTTTTTATGTATGTTCCCCGATTACTCGAAGACGCCTGGACCGATTTTGAAAATTCTTTTTTTGTTTGAAAGGGTATACTTTCGAAGTGGTCCCATATAAATTTGGTGAAGATCTGATGAATATCTTCGAAGATAGATAATGGAACTCCTCAACGGATAAGAGTAAATTGCTCGCGATCAGTGTCATAGCTTAGTAAACAGTAGATTTTTAACCAGGCATAGCATATCTTTGACCGACTTAAAAAAAAGGAGGAGGTTCTCATTTCGTATGTATGTTCCCCGATTACTCAAAGACGCCTGGACCGATTTGGAAAATTCTTTTTTTTTGAAAGGGTATACTTTCCAGGTGGTCCCATGGTCATCAGGTCTGATGATGGAATCCTGGGGAAATCAAAGGAACTCTTCAAATTTTATAAGCACCCTTGAAGTGATTTGGGTATTTTTTTAGGGCTCCGTACCTCAAAAGCAAAAAAGGAACCCTTCTAGGATCACTTCCTTCACGGTCTTCGGAAGACTCTCCGAGACGCTGAACTTTGTTTCTTTCTCTAAATTGCGCTTTAGGCGTTCATCTTTGTCCTTTTCAGACTCCTGTGTTCGACGCTTTCTCATACGAGATGTACGTAAGGAAGGCCTCCCCATCGTGTACCACATATTCTATCCTAGAACCTATTTTATATTTACACCACTAAAAAGCATAAATAAAATTATTTTTAAATAAAAAAAAAACCGCCTTCAAAAAACGCCCAGAAACTAAAAAGGAAAAAATAATTGGATATATTTACCTATTATTTACATACGAATTCCTACTCAAACCCGTAATCAAATTTATTCTACAATTCTAGTCTAGTAGAAAAATCAACTAAACTAAACACCCATTTATAAAATAAACACTTAAATTAATTACTATACAATAAACGATTTTAATACTTAACTATGTAATTATATACAATTTCTTAATTTTTAAATACCCTATGAAGTCGGTGCCTCTTATAAATAAACTATTTTAACTAACCACCAGACGTACCTATGTGTGACTAAAATTAAAAATATACTTAAACTAACCTAAACTTAAACAACATAATATACTTGATGTGTGGTGCCATCTATTGAGTATCTTAGGAACTAAAATATACGTATGGGAGGCACCGACTTCATAAGGTATTTAAAAATTAAGAAATTGTATATAATTACTTAGTTAAGTATTAAAATCGTTAAATTGTATAGTAATTAATTTAAGTGTTTATTTTATAAATGGGTGTTTAGTTTAGTTGATTTTTCTACTAGAATTGTAGAATAAATTTGATTACGGGTTTGAGTAGGAATTCGTATGTAAATAATAGGTAAATATATCCAATTATTTTTTCCTTTTTAGTTTCTGGGCGTTTTTTGAAGGCGGTTTTTTTTTTTATTTATTTAAATATAGATGATGCTCGGAACTGCCTTGTTGGTTGTTGCTCTAGAGTCTACTGGTTAGCATGATCTTCTGCGGTCCCGGGTCGGGCCATCATTACCTAAGTATTGGGCTTTTCTGACTAGAAATTCTCAGTAGATAGGTACCTACTAGCCCGGAGTTAGAAAGTTGGCGGTGTTTCACCCCCGTGCTTCGGAGAGAACGTTATATGCCCTCGGTTCCGGTTGTTATCACTAACATTATAATAGTTGTTAAAGCCCGCCAAGCCGCATTGGAGCAGCGTGGTGAGTATTAGCTCTAATTCCCTCTCTCTTATGAGAGTGGAGGCCTGTGCCCAGCAGTGGGACGTTAGTTAATGGGCTGTAGTAGTGGATGCTCGGACGCATAAATAATTTTATCTACACTAATGTTATAATATTCTACTTATGTTTCCAATACTTGACTTATAATTACTACTGTTATAGCGCAGATAACAAAACTGCAATTTAAGCAATTTCACATGATGGTATAATATCCACATCGATATCGTAAAATCTCATTATAACATCAATAAAACGCGACCAATTAACCTGGCGAGCCTTATGTCAAAATCCTCATACAAGTTGTAAAAAATTTTGATATTAGGCTGGCTTTTGAAAACAGTTGGGTTATACGTGAAAACTTCGTCGAAACTACTAAACTTACATACACAAAACTCTTTGGTAAGATCTTGTGCCAATTAAATAAAAAACGAACAGCGCGCGCTCGCTTCTGATTGGCCCTGCGCGCGCAGCTGCGCTCTCATTGGTTAGATTTTAATGGCGGCAAGTTCACAGTGACAATACACGTATATACTTAAACTATTGTCAGCTTTTACTCTTGTTGTTTGATAAATTGCATTAGTGAAGATAAAGTAGTGTATGCAACTGCATATAACACGGGTATTAAAACACTCGTTACTATTATGAAACTCGCTGCGCTCGTTTCATAAACTCACACTCGTGTTTTAATACCCTTCATTATATGACAGTTGCATAAACTACTAATAATTAATATCCTTCCGCGCGACCCAATTTCGGTCACGGAGGCTAATGTCCACAGAGATTAGCCATTTAAGTATCTATATAGAGCGCGGGAGATATTGTAGTGCACAAGTGAGTGCAAACACGAGTGCACTCTCTATTGCCTCTCTTTATATTAGAGTTGTTCAAAACTGCTATAAATCCATAGCACGCTACGGACTATAAACTATAAAATTGTAACATGCTTTTAAATACGCTATGATAATAAGAAAGCGTGTAGGCAGCCGGCAGGCGCGATATGTCTTGCAGCACGCTAGATTTCGTAGCGCGCTAAATTTTGTAACACGCAAAGATGACGTTCACTAACAATAGCGCATTACGCGAGGCCAGCGGCAGCGCGCTACCGGCAGGCGGGCACCGCGCCGCTACAAGTGCTACGAGGCGCCGCGGCGCGCGATCGCGTGATATTCATAACGCAGTAGCGTCATGGCGGCTCCTCACCACTGTTTACTGTGTCCTCACATAGCACGTTATCCGCGCTATGGAACAATAGCGCGCTATGATATTGCTCTACTTTAAATTCCATGGATCGGCAACGTGACACGACCGGAGAGAGATCAGGCAAAATACCGCTTTATGTGCTCTCTGAGGCACCGGGGTGTCATATACAGCCAACTTCTTAACTCCAGGCTAATGAGATCTTAGCAGAAAAAACCAATATTACCCCACCCGGTAATAGAACCCATGACCTCGTCATCTTCAGTTGAACATGCTGACTGCATGGTCCACGATCGCTTGGACAACGAACGGACAGATACACAGACAAACATGATTTTCTAATAGGTACCTACCTACTTAGTCAATACTTAGTCCAGCTATAGGTACTGTTGGTTGTTATTCGATTATGTGAGTAGAGACTTAGGTAGTTTATTAATTTAGCATTTTATAACACCTAGTTAGTAAACCTTGTAAAGTTATCCTTGTCAGGGTTATGAAATGTAAATCGACCCATATTCGGCTCGCTGTGATTAACGTAGGTGATTAAAGACAATAGAATAACATTGAATGTAGTATTCTCTGAGGAATTTAGACACTAGCGGCAAATATTTTACATCATAAGTAGAATCAAATTGGCGAACTTAAAGCACTTATTACTTTAAATAGTCAGTTATATCTAAAAAGTAATTAGTAGTTAAATTATCTTTAGTTATGTATTTAGGATGATGATGAGATGTATGTGATGAGGATCAACTTGTAATAGTAAATAGTTTTATAAAATAAAATTAAAAACAGCCAAGTGGATTTAAAATCAACTTGGCTGTTTTTAATCAGAAAATATCAGAATCAATGATTCTTGAAGCCCTAATTCACTTTTTGATTGGACTTTATAGTGGTGATTGAATACTGAACGCAATCAACCTTTTCACTGTCGTCTCACTCAACTGTCAATGTCAAATGTCATTTGAGTTTGACAAATGTTGACAAAATTGCACGTGTTCTTTTTCTTGGTGATTCCCTGTGTTTTCAAATCTGTTTTCTATGAAATTTAATAATTACGGTTATGTTGCGTTATCTAGACTAATAATTACAAAGTTATGGATCCAAAAAAGATATTGCAAAAGCCATCTTTGGCGTACACTAGCAATCCAAACTACAGTAAACCCCCAAAAACTCCTAACCCGGTAAGCATTGTTTATCATCTTATTGTCTTTTATCCATTATTTCTACTTATTACAGTAATTTTATTGTACTCAATTAACGAAATACTTCAAAATCTTCTATTGAAATACGCCTTTTACTCAATACTTGGTCGTCAAAATATAAAATTATAACTTTTTCATAAAAGTGCTCAAATAATTTTAAGGTCTATTTTTTTGCTATAACTTAAATTTTTATACTAATTTAAACTTGCATAACCTAAAATTTACAACAAATTTTGAATATATTCGAAATTAACATGGTCTATATCTATATTTTAGCATCTACAATGTCTGGGGACACCGCACATCGATTCATTCAACTTCATGTTACAAGATGGTTTGAAAGCTGCCATAGCAGACTTAATACCGGCAGAGTTCCAAATGCCAGGAGGTGAAAAGGTCAAAATCAGTATAGACGAAGCAGTTTTTGCCAAACCAACAGTCCCTATAGAGAGTGTAGGGGTAAAAACCCACCATGTTCTGCCAACGGAGTGCAGACAAAGGGCAGCCACATACAAAGGAGAATTTAAAATAAGGCTCAATTTCTGTGTGGATGGGAAATCTGTTCTGATTGACAAGTCTTTGGGATTTTTGCCCATTATGCTCAAGGTTAGAAATATGCAATTTTTACATAAATCCATACCAATACTATAAAAAACACAGAAAATCTGCTCAACCAATTTGACGCAAGGTATAGAGGTAGGTTTCTGCCCATAGGGCAAGTTCATAGGCTACTTTATATCCCAGGAACTAAATTCATATCTTTTATCGTTTAGAATCTAAACGATAAAAGAGCTTATTATACTGTGTATAGTGCTTGTATTTATGTATGGCACTTAATGTCTAAGCTAATTTTGGTGAAAGATTTGTTATATTATATTCTGGCATCAGCTAGTAGACTATGTTTTACAGTTTACACAAACAAACTCAATGTGAATGATCCAAAAAAAGTATGGGTCTCTGAATTATTTCCGAAGTCGGGTTACTATTTTTAATTAATACTTCTTACTATTTTCAGTCAAAGATGTGTCACTTGGCCGACCTAACACCAGAACAACTTGTACAGAAAAATGAACATTCAGATGAGTGGGGTGGTTACTTTATAGTCAAGGTATTTTATTCAGATAATGATGCTGTTTCTGTTTTACATAATCTCGTAAGGTAATCACTTAGGTAAGGTAATCACAGATTACACATATTGAATCGAAGCAGGCGTTACTTTGCGGAAGTCCATGATAATGAATGAACGAGAAGTTTAATTCTCTACAATCCGCCACAGCAGACCAATCTATGTGGTACAGTGCGTGTCCTTCACCAATAGCATGCGAACACCCACCGCCCAGCAATTCGCACCGGCACCGCACCACACCACACCACACAAATCCTCCAAATCACTCTCAACGTACGTTTCACTCCGAAACCGGAGCATCTTCAGGAGATGTTGACTCGACAATGCACGATTGTAAAGATTGTGAGAGAAGAGATTGTAAGATTGTGTGAGACGATTTACAATCATGCATTGTCGAGTCTCAATCAACAACAAGTCAACATCTCCTGAAGATGCTCCGGTTTCGGAGTGAAACGTACATTGAGAGTGATTTGTGTGGTGTGGTGCGGTGCCGGTGCGAGTTGCTGGGTGGTGGTTGTTCGCATGCTATTGGTGAAGGACACGCACTGTACCACATAGATTGTCCTGCTGTGGCGAATTGTAGCGAATTAATCTTCTCGTTCATTCATTACAGATTACACACTTATTGCTATCCCTTTCTAATGCTCCTTGCGGATAGGGATAGCGCAAGTCCAGTCGATTTAGTTTGCAGTACAACTTAATGACCAGTTATATAACAGAATACATTATTTAGAAATATATATTAGAAAACTCGTGGCAAGTTTTGTTGTATGCAACCTACCTATAAGCTATACTAAAATGAAACATCTAAATGTGAAGCTATCTCTATCCTTCTATAATCCTTCCTGTTAAAGTGAAAATTTTGACAGCACAACCTGTCAATTTGGTAAATCAATATTTGGTCAATAATAAAGCAGTGGTGTGCACAGGATTTGATGACAGGGTATGAGGACGCGGAAAATAAATCAAGTGAATAAAAAAAAAATCGCGCTTACGTTTTTCGCAGTGCGGGCTTAGCCTCGTAAAGGGCGACCTCCGTGGCGCAGTGTGTAGCGCTGTCTGTTGTCTTAACGTGCGGAGGTCCCGGGTTCAATCCCCGGCAGCCGGCAGGGTCAATTTGGGAATTTATAATTTCTGAATTTTCCCTGGTGTAGCCTGGTGGGAGGCTTCGGCCGTGGCTAGTTACCACCCTACGGCAAAGACGTGCCGCCAAGCAATTTAGCTTTCCGGTACGATGCTGTGTAGAAAGTAGAAACCGAGTAGGGGTATGGGTTATAACTGCCATTCCCCTAACAGGTTAGCCCGCTACCATCACTGCGTCATCACTTACCATCAGGTGAGATCGCAGACAAGGGCTAACTTGTAGTTTTTTTAAAAAAGAAACTGGTGCAAATGGGGTTAGAATATTTTTGAAGTGAAAACCTCTTTAGCCGTGTTGAGCACTTTTTGGTAGGGGGCACGTAGGGGGTAAACTTGTGGATTCGCGTTACCGACACTTCGCTCTGACATGCTCGCGAACACCGACATGCTCGCGTTGTTACGAAAACAAAGGGTCTTGAATATAAATATACTACATTCGTAATTAAACTTTAATCCCTTAGTTTTAAGGTTTATATTTCAATTTTTTTAATTATTTTAAATATTCGTTTTCACTTATTCGGCATGACTGCCAATTATTTTTTATATGGGGCCTGGCCTTCCTGCCTTTTTGCCATTTTAATTCTATTAATACAGGTTTTACGTATGGCCGTAAGAAAAAAAACGGCGAGTCAAGACTTTTCTTCTCATTGTATGAGGGTTCCGTATGATTGTTTGTCACAGGGTCACGAGCGCTTAGCACGTATGTTGCTAGTGACTCGACGCAACTACCCCGTGTCTATCAGACGTCCCACCTGGAAGATGAGAGGCAACCTCTTCTCCGAGTATGGTATCCTGGTACGCTGTGTCAAACCCGATCAGACCAGTACTGTAAGTATTCAAACAGTGTTTTTTTTATCCACTACAACTTAGCCCTTGACTGCGATTTCACCTGATGGTAAGTGATGATGCAGTCCAAGATGGTAGCGGGCTAACCGGTTAGGGGCATGGCAGTTATAACCCATACCCCTATTCGGTTTCTACACGGCCTCGTACCGGAACCCGGGACCTCCGCACGTTAAGACAACTGACGTCGTTAAGTGTCGAAATGGTTGTTATTCATAAAGTTCCATAATTTTGACGACTTCTCTGGCGCAGTGTTGATTGCTGTTGACTTAACGTGCGGAGGTCCCAGGTTCGAGGCAGGGTCAATTTGGGAATTTATAATTTCTTAATTTTCCCTGGTCTAGCCTGGTAGGAGGCTTTGGCCGTGGCTAGTTACCACCCTACCGGCAAAGACGTGCCGCCGCCAAGCGATTTAGCGTTGGTTAATAAAAAAGTTTTATTAAAATGCAATAAATCTTATCCTTGTCCACGCTCCTTGCATTGTTAAAGTTAGAAGTCCAAGAAGGAAAAAAGGAACCCTTATAACTAGGATCACTTCGTTGTCCGTCTGTCTGTCAACCACATTTTTCTGGGGACCTGTGGACATATCAAGTTGAAATTAATATCAAATATTTAGGTTTATTGCCCCTTGGAGCTGTAAAAATCAAGCTTTTAAGCTATCGCAATCAAAAGATGCAGCCGTTTATGCAGCATATTTTGCCAATAAATCAAAACCTATAGGGTACTTCCTGTTGACCTAGAATCATGAAATTTGGCAAGAAGCAAGGTCTCACAGCACAAGTATAGGAAGAAATCCAAAAATCGTTAATAAGGGTTCCGTACTCAAAGGGTGTCGAATTGTTTGTCAGGCGCCACCAGTTTAGTGCCATATTATGTAAGTCAGTTATTTCACAGCTGATTAGGTGTTGTTATGACATCTTTCTTGTGATTTACTAAAAGAATTTACATTGTGTGGTGGTACGGAACCCTTAGTGCGCGAGTCTGACTCGCACTTGACCGTTTATTTACAGAACAACGTGCTACACTTCCTGCAAAACGGCACATGCAAGCTGATGTTTTCGCATCGCAAAGTGATGTATTACGCGCCGCTGGTGCTCATCATGAAGTGTCTAGTGGACTGGCAGGACCACTATATATACAGACTCCTGCTGCATGGGAAGAAGAACGATCTGTATTATGTCAAGTGAGTATTGTCTGGCACCTCCTGTACCGCTATCGAATGCTCGATAGTCGTTTTAGTATTCTCGATAGCCGTTATAGTATGCTCGATAGATGCTATCGTTTAATCGGTGTGCCTAGTGGGAGATTTTCTTCCCATTCGATTGCGACAACTTCAACTACGATTTATATGGAAATAGCTGATGCCCGCGACTTCGTCCGCGTGGCTTAAGTTTTTTTTTATTCCCACGGGAACTCCTTAATTTTCCGGGATAAAAAGTAGCCTATGTCACTCTCCAGGTCCTCAACTATACTCATGCTAAAAATCACTTCTATCCGTTGCTCCGTTGCGGCGTGATTGAAGGACAAACCAACAAACAAATACACTTTCGCATGTATAATATTAGTATGATTTTCAATCGCTTGACAGTCGGTGCTCGATCAATTCCATATAAATTTCGAATACGTTACGAATACGTAAAAAAACTCCCACTCAACCTGCAGTCTAAACATCCCCTGACCATACTCTCAGAGTCTGACCTTCAACTTACCTCTTCTCTATTATGCTCTCCTGGTACTTTATTCATGTTAATTTTGGTCGGCGTTAGGAACTTTGTTAGAATCTTTTTTTTGTCCACAGCTGCATCCAAAACATGTTGCGCGAGTTACACGAAGAAGGTCTCCACACATCCGAGGAGTGTCGCTCTTACCTCGGCCGAATGTTCCGCCCCAAACTGATGGACCTTCCGCCCTGGACTACCGACCTGGAGGCTGCGGACTTCCTGCTGCAACGATGTGTCATGATACATCTGAAGAATTACACTGACAAGTTCTACGCTTTGGTGTATATGGCGCAGAAGTTGTATGACGTGGCGCAGAATAAATGTAAGGTGAGTCGCTCCTTTGGTACTGCTATTGTTAATAGAGGGCAATAATTACTTTATACTAGATGAAGAACAGGCTTGCTAATAATATTTTTATTATGAGATTAATTCAAATAAGTTATCGTCAATGGCGAGCATTAAGCAAGTTTTCTTTATACCTTAGGTGGAAGGCGCCGACGCGGTGATGTGTCAGGAGCTTCAAGTGGGCGGCCACCTTTACCTGCAGGTGTTGAAGGAGCGTCTTCAGAACATCCTCTACGTCATCAAGGCGACGATGATCAAGCGCGTCAAACAGGACACCACGGGCACCGTCAATTCGGTGAGCGTTGCTTCATTCATTCATTCCGCAGGTGGAAGGTACTGACGCGGTGATGTGTCAGTAGCTCCAAGTGGGCGGTCACCTTTACCTCCCACGTCGTAGGACACCAGATAGGCACGAAGTTCCTTATTACATAAATATTAATTTAAAGTTCTAGTCGAGGTAAATAGAAAATAATTATTTAGGTATACATTTTTTATTATGATTTTTTTATCGATAAAAATCAAAAACTACTTTACAAAATTATCTTAACACTTTTCTTTAATTCGCAATTATTCATAAAAATATATAATAACACTCGTCACATAGACTATACATTAGACACTGTATAGCGAACATACATAAACTTTACATAAAAATCTTACTCCACGCATTTTCGTTACGGACATTTTTTGCCGGCTAGGGTGGGTACCTACCCCTCCGCATCGTCCCATAAGGAATTTCGTTCCAAAAACTAAAGAAATAAAAGGTTAAAACTAAAAACAGCGGTGTTGTAATGCATATTATACAATACTAGCTGATGTCCGCGACTTCGTCCGCGTGGTTTAAGTTTTTTTTATTCCCGCGGGAACTCCTTAATTTTCCGGGATAAAAAATAGCCTATGTCACTCTCCAGGTCCTAAACTATAGCCATGCCAAAAATCACGTCAATCCGTTGCTCCGTTGCGGCGTGATTGAAGGCCAAACCAATAAACCAACAAACCAACAACACACTTTCGCATTTATAATATTAGTATGATACACCATTACAGCATCACGCTGAGGCGATGCCCTTTTTGGGATTCTTCATGTTCTACAGTGTAGTTTTTTAATTTTAATTTGTTTCTGTGTCCAAGCAATCTCAAAGATTTATTTATTTATTAAATCAATCAAATACATTATAATCTTTTCCCTACAGAGAAACGTACATCAAATAATCCGCGCGGCGGGCAACCTGGAACAGAAGATGCAAACGTTCCTGGCCACTGGGAACGCGCCCTCCAGCAACCTGAACCTGCCCCAATACAAGGGGCTCACTATAGTGGCCGAGAACATCAATAGGATGCGATACATGTCGCACTTCAAGTGAGTGTATTCACGTTTTAGGCCGCGATTAAGTAGTGTACATCAAATAATCCGCGCGACGGGAAACCTTTAACAGAAGATGGAAACGTTCCTGGCCACAGGGAACGCGCCCTCCAACAACCTGAACCTGCCCCAATACAAGGAGCTCACTATAGTGGCCGAGAACATCAATAGGATGCGATACATGTCGCACTTCAAGTGAGCGTATTCACGTTTTAGGCCGCGATTAAGTAGTGTACATCAAATAATCCGCGCGGCGGGAAACCTTTAACAGAAGATGGAAACGTTCCTGGCCACAGGGAACGCGCCCTCGAACAACCTGAACCTGCCCCAATACAAGGGGCTCACTATAGTGGCCGAGAACATCAATAGGATGCGATACATGTCGCACTTCAAGTGAGTGTATTCACGTTTTAGGCCGCGATTAAGTAGTGTACATCAAATAATCCGCGCGGCGGGAAACCTTTAACAGAAGATGGAAACGTTCCTGGCCACAGGGAACGCGCCCTCCAACAACCTGAACCTGCCCCAATACAAGGAGCTCACTATAGTGGCCGAGAACATCAATAGGATGCGATACATGTCGCACTTCAAGTGAGTGTATTCACGTTTTATGCCGCGATTAAGTAGTGTACATCAAATAATCCGCGCGGCGGGAAACCTTTAACAGAAGATGGAAACGTTCCTGGCCACAGGGAACGCGCCCTCCAACAACCTAAACCTGCCCCAATACAAGGGGCTCACTATAGTGGCCGAGAACATCAATAGGATGCGATACATGTCGCACTTCAAGTGAGTGTATTCACGTTTTAGGCCGCGATTAAGTAGTGTACATCAAATAATCCGCGCGGCGGGAAACCTTTAACAGAAGATGGAAACGTTCCTGGCCACAGGGAACGCGCCCTCCAACAACCTGAACCTGCCCCAATACAAGGAGCTCACTATAGTGACCGAGAACATCAATAGGATGCGATACATGTCGCACTTCAAGTGAGTGTATCCACGTATTAGGCCGCGATTAAGTTGTGTACTTTAAATAATCCGCGCGGCGGGCAACCTGGAACAGAAGATGGAAACGTTCCTGGTCACAGGGAACGCGCCCTCCAACAAGCTGAACCTGCCCCAATACAAGGGGCTCACTATAGTGAGCCCCTTGTATTGGGGCCACTATAGTGGCCGAGAACATTAATAGGATGCGATACATGTCGCATTTCAATTGAGTGTATCCACGTATTAGCGATATACATTCACATACTAGCGAGCGATAAATACAAAAAAATACCCCGGCTGAGTTTGTTGTGGGCTCTTCTCAGACCAGGGCGCGTTTGGAACCCTCGTAGCTTTAGTTTTAAGATACCGTGACTGATTATCACCGTCATTTTAACGTTTAAACTATCGTGAGTGATATTCAAGATATGAATAAATAAAATTCACGTGAGGCCGCTACTCGACTCAGTCCCTAGTCCAGTAGGCCGCTAGTCAAGTATCGGCCGCGTCGCGCGAACAGGCTCATGAATAAGGGCCCCGAACGGGTTCGAAACTAGTCGGGCATTTTTCCGGCAGAACACGTGAGTTTATCCGGATATTATGTATAGTTATCACCGTCATGTTTTATAAGTAACTGGACGTCAATAAGGGTACAGTGTACCTGGAAAGCTACGAGGGTTCCAAACGCGACCTGGTGTGTAAAAAGCCCACAATAATCTCAGCCGGGGGTTTGTTTTACTTATCACCATCTCACAAATCATCTTAAACTAAGGAACTATCTGAGCATTAGAGCAAATGATTGCCAAGCTAACTGGTCATTTAAGTAATCCTTTAGTTCTACCCTCATTTTCGTCTCACAGGGCGATCCATAGAGGCTCGTATGATTTTGTGTTCTACCCTCATTTTCGTCTCACAGGGCGATCCATAGAGGCTCGTATGATTTTGTGTTCTACCCTCATTTTCGTCTCACAGGGCGATCCATAGAGGCTCGTTCTTCATGGAGATGCGCACCACGGAAGCTCGCCAGCTGCTGCCCGACGCGTGGGGCTTCGTATGCCCCGTGCACACTCCGGACGGCGCGCCCTGCGGTCTGCTCAACCACCTCACCGCGTCTGCGCAGGTATCTTATTTTATAACCTTAAAAGAAACATCGGGCCGAATTGAGAACCTCCTCCTTTTTTGGAAGTAGGTTAAAAAGATAATAAATAAGATTAAAAGGTTAAAATTTTTTAACCTGACTATGGAAATAATATTTTGTATATAATTATATTGATTGATTGAATGTTAAAATTAACCCAACGATATTAGTGTACTTTTATTTTCTGAAAAAATAAAGAATTTTTCACCTCACTAGCTCAAAAAGGGCGCCTTTGCTGCTTAAAACCAGTGAGCAGAAATTGTTTATGCTCACTCAGTGCGAAAAAGTATTTTGAATTTAAAACCACTGAGCAAAAGTCGTTTTTGCGGACTCAAAAAGCAAGTTATATTTGTCAATGAGAAAAAGACTTGCTCATTGGTTTTAAACACCATTAGAATAAAGTGTTATACAATAATATATTGTTCAATCAAGGCAATATTTTTATACCTACACTATTTTTCTTACATCTTGTATTTTATTTAATTCATCCACATGTCGCCTCCATTTTTTTAAATTTTAAATTGTTAACCCATGGATGGTGTGGTGGATTACACATTTGTTAATATTTTATATTTGTTGTGATAATTTGAGATAAAAAAAAATAAAAATTCTCGCTAGTGAGGTGAAAAGTTGTATGTATCACACGATAGCAAAGTTTTTGTTTCTCGTGCCTTAAATCCGTCACTACATTCAGGATTTTAACTAAGAATCACTCGCTACGCTCGTGGTTCTATTGTGGATTCCTTCACTCGTTCGGGAGTCAAACTAGGCACTCGCAACAAAAACGAACTTTGCTATCTTGTTGAACAAATAACTATATTGTAAAATTATTCTCGTTTAGGTCACTCAACCACCAGATCCAAAGCAAGTCGAGGCTCTGCCGTTCGTCCTTGAAAAATGCGGTAAGTATCACTGAAAAGTAGCGCATGTGGTGTGGAGAAAAATTGCAAAAACAACTAATATTTTTCCTGGCCTTTTTCTCCATCAAAAACTAGGTACAGCCCCACCAACTTATCTAGCCTGCTGGCCAAATTAGGGATGATGCCTATGTCAATAATAAATTATTTCTTATTGATTATTAAATAATGGGCCCTCCAAAAGACCTAAAATTCACATCCTCGGTTAGTTTTAAGTTTGATAACCATTTTAAACTATATCATCATCCTCAACCGATAGACGTCCACTGCTGGACATAGGTCTCTTGCAGGGATTTCCACACGCCGCGGTCTTGCGCCGCCTGGATCCAGCGGCTCCCTGCGACTCTCCTGATGTCGTCCGTCCAGCGAGTAGGGGGTCTGCCAACGCTGCGCTTTCCAGTGCGTGGTCGCCACTCCAGCACTTTGGGACCCCAACGTCTATCGGTTCTTCTAACTATGTGCCCCGCCCATTGCCACTTCAGCTTCGCAACACGTCGAGCAATGTCGGTTACTTTAGTTCTTCTGCGGATCTCCTCATTTCTGATTTGATCGCGCAAAGAAACCCCGAGCATTGCTCTCTCCATCGCCCGCTGAGTGACCCTGAGCTTTCTTATGAGGCCCATAGTTAGTTAGTTAAACTATATAGATTAAAGAAAAAACCGGCCAGGTGCGAGTCGAACTCGCGCACCGAGGGTTCCGCACAAACCTGTTTTAAATTATTAAAAAAAAACTACTTACTAGATCTCGTTCAAACCAATTTTCGGTGGAAGTTTGCATGGTAATGTACCTACATCATATATTTTTTTTAGTTTTATCATTCTCTTATTTTAGAAGTTACAGGGGGGACACATACATTTTACCACTTTGGAAGTGTCTCTCGCGCAAACTATTCAGTTTAGAAAAAAATGATATTAGAAACCTCAATATCATTTTTGAAGACCTATCCATAGATACCTACCCCACACGTATGGGTTTGATGAAAAAAAATTTTTGAGTTTCAGTTCTAAGTATGGGGAACTCTTTTTCTTTCTATTTTTGTGTGAAAATCTTAATGCGGTTCACAGAATACATCTACTTACCAAGTTTCAACAGTATACTTCTTATAGTTTCGGAAAAAAGTGGCTGTGACGGACGGACAGACAGACAGACAGAAAGACATGACGAATCCATAAGGGTTCCGTTTTTTGCCATTTGGCTACGGAACCCTAAAAAGTGTGTTAAAATTTGATGATGAATATATTTCATGCAAACTCCTACACATTGATGTAATTGTAAATATCTTTTTTCGAAAGAGCTACCACCGAGTTTCTTGCTAGCTCTTCTCGGTAGGTAAAACATTCCACCAACCAGGAACCAGTGGTAGTTTGACTCGGCGATTCAAAAGCACTTGTAAAAGTTTATTTAAATAAAAAACATTTGAGTTTGAGTAGTAGTTTCAATTGACTGGTCGAAAGCACTTCTAAGAGTTTATTTGAATTTAAAAAAATCTAATCCATTCTTATTCTATACGTAACCAGGTATGGAGCCCATAAGCTCAGTGGCCGAGAGCCCACTGTCACGCGACGTGTACAAATACCCCGTGTTCATCGACGGCCGACTCATGGGCTACTTACCAGAAGACACCGCCGCAAAGTCCACCGCGTACCTGAGGACGCTGAAGGGCAAGGACATACCCATAACCACCGAGATCGTGCTCATACCTAAGAAACAGGTGAGAACCTAATATAACGACTGGTTTTTTGGTGGTTGACTTGTAGATTATTATCAATGCAGCCCACTACAAAACACGAGTTAATTGGTTACTCGAAGGGCTTAGGCTATAGTTCACCACGCTGGTCATTGGCAGACTACACCCATCATTGTGGAGAATCCAGGTATTCTAGTTTTTTCAACCATTTACAGCTATTACACTGGCTCTTTTCGTGCTTGTGAATCGAAAAAAACGCTCGCTGCGCTCGAGCGACATAGATGTCTTGTCTCTACAAGACTCATTTCGACGTGTAAAAATACCCCGTGTTCATCGACGGCCGGCTCATGGGCTACTTACCGGAAGACACCATCGCGAAGTCCACCGCATACCTGAGGACAGTGGCGTGCAGTTCATAGAGGCATAAAAGCACCGCTTACCCAACTGGAAATACGTCAATGTTCATTTTTTATTAAGACAGTCAGTAAATATAATAAATAATGTATTCTAACTAACCAATGCCTACCCTAGCTTCAAACCCTGTGCACGCCACTGCCTGAGGACGCTGAAGGGCAAGGACATACCCATAACCACCGAGATCGTGCTCATACCTAAGAAACAGGTGAGACGTTACATAAGAAAGGTTCAGGCCATAGTTCACTACTCTGGTCATTGGCGGTCTTCACCCATCATTGTGGAGAATCCAGGCATTCCAGTTTTTTCAACCATTTACGACTATTACACTCGCTGTTTTCATGCTTATCAATAAAAAAAAGACGCTCGCTGCGCTCGAGCGACTATCGCGCGACATGTACAAATACCCCGTGTTGGCCGGCTCGCGGGCTACTGAGATCGTGCTTATAACTAAGAAACAGCTAAGTAACTAATAGCACAGCGTAAAGTATATAATATTCGTGCAGTGGGACGCCTAACTTCGGGCTAGTACTGAGAATTTCTAGTCAGAAAAACCCAATACTTAATTATGGCCCGACCCGGAATTAGAACCCGGGACCTCGTCGGCCGCTGTTGGACATCCTAACCACTAGACCAACGAGGCAGTTAGGTCTTTAGGAGACGACTAAATGATTGGCGCTAACTATAAGTGTTGTCAACAGATATGCGCGCAATACGCGGGCATGTTCCTCTTCACGTCGGAGGCGCGCATGATCCGACCCGTCATCAACCTGGCCACTGGACAGCTGGAGCTCATAGGCACTATGGAACAGCTTTACCTGGACGTAGCCGTCACTAACACTGAAATCATACCAGGTAACGTACTCGTACATTGTGTACATACATGAAAAGTACTTACGCTATGGCGGTCCAGATTTATAATAGGCTACCAGCTGACTTTGAAGAATTGACTTTAAATGTGTTAAAGAACAAACTTAGTAAATTACTGTTAGATAAATGTTATTATGATGTGAAAGAATATTTAACGCCATGATGTGAAGGAATAAAATTGTAGGGTTTAAGTATTGACATTCTTATTTTTGATCGCGTTGTATTTCTAATTTCTCTGACATTGTTTTATTGGACGTTGATTTATTTTATATTGAATTAAATTGAATTATTTGATATTGTTTAGCTTAAATCCTAATAATTTATTTACTTAATTTTTTTTCTAATTGAACTTAAAATTTGCACACTATTAATTTAGTTGAATGTTTATGAACACACTGTAGTATTTAACCATCATTATGAACAAATTTTCTGGCAAATAAATGATTATTTATTTATTTTTATTTATTTATTACTGCCCAGGCCGGAAATACAGCAATTTAAGGCTGAGTAATATTGGCTTGGATGAGGCTAAGCCTAGGACTTCCGAAGTTATTTGTCGTCTTTGTATTATAACTTTTCTAATCACTCTCTCATTTTATATCAGTCACTTTATATCGGCCACTTTATAACGTGATTCTAGTTTCAAACCATATATAGTTACCAACCATATATATATATTTCACACTTGCAAGGGAGCAGGTGATATCTCGACCGTAACACTAGGAAGATCCTCCTCAGAGCGGGTGTTGTGGCTACTGGTCCAATCATTGGTCTTTGTAAGTTGTATATATAGCACAATTCAAAGAAAACTTCGTAATTGCAATGCAGACCGTGTCATTAAAGTTCGGATTTTTTCGTGTGCTACTAGTAGTTAGTACCACTAATACTGAAATTATAGCCTTTATAATTATAATTATAAGCCTTTTTAAGTAAACGAGGCCGTGAATTGTTATTTTCTCTCATTTGCGAGGAAACAATAAACAGATCAATTAGGTAACTAAAAAGAACAGGACTGAAAAAGACAAATTTGCTATACTTAATTGATATTTGACTAGTCAAATAAATTTTTTTTTGTGACTTTTAAGTAGAGGATCTCCCAGATGACGTAGTTGTCAAATACCCAGGCAAGTAAGTCAAATACAAGCATTTATTTTTTGTTTTTCAGGTAAAACAACACATTTGGAACTAACAAAATCGGCTTTTATGAGTAATCTGGCGCAGTTAGTTCCTATGCCGGACTGCAACCAGTCTCCACGGTAAGATGTTTCTAATTGCATTTTCAGTGTTCGTTCGAAAGACATTTATAAAATATTAGAAGCTTAATTCGCTATAATCCACCACTACAGCCTATTAACGTCCCACTGCTGGGCACAGGCCTCCAGTCTCGTAGGAGAGAGGGAATTAGAGCATAGACACACCACGCTGCTCCAATGCGAGTCTGCTTTGGCGGCTTATAGCGAATAAAGCGTCTTGTTCCTTGATTATCATGGACTTCTCCCGCTTCTATCCAATAGTTTATTTGTTTTAAACAGCAACTGCCGAGTTTCTGTCTGGTTGCAGTGGTAGATTCACATGTCAAACTCAAAGTATATTTATTTTAAATATACATAGTAAGTACGCCTTTTGGACATCACGTTTACAAAATGTAAGACGTAATGGTGATAATTAGCCACGGTATCTTTAAACTAAAGCTACGAGGGTTCCAAACATGCCCTGGTCTAAGAAGAGCCCACAACAAGCTCAGCCGGCTTTTTTTTACTATCGTCATCTCACAGATATCGTAAATTAATTAGATTTATGATTATAACAATCACATAATCACATGTCGATTCAAAAGCACTTGTACAAGTTTATTTGCATAAAAAACATTTGAATTTCAGTGTAATCTCTCTTTCCAGTAACATGTACCAGTGTCAGATGGGCAAACAAACGATGGGCACCCCGATACACACGTGGGCAACGAACGCGGAGACCAAGTTATACCGGCTTCAGACTGGCGCCACTCCACTATTCAGGCCGCTGCAGTATGACAACCTGTGTTTAGACGACTACCCCGCCGGCACCAACGCTATACTGGCCGTCATCTCATATACTGTGAGTATTTTAGCTCGATGATGTGGTCCATGGTGCTGGAATAATACTCCCCCTCCCGCACACAACGAAAATCTTGTAAAGACAGACTTCCAAGATGTCACGAGCTTCATGCCGCTGTTCAAACCGCTGCTGTACCACAACCTGTGCTTAGCCTGTCCGCTGGCAATAAATTTTATTTAATGGCCGACCACCTGTCGGGCACCCCGCTGGGCCTCGCCGCCGGGTCAAGGTTACCGCCGCGAGCTATTAAAACTATGATTTCTCTAAAATCCTTGGATTCTTACATATTAACCAAGTATCGATAGAATTGTTATGAAATAAGCTTTAATTACATATAAACTTGTCACTACCTATCTACTCTATTTAATTCAGTATAAGTTCAATTACGTCAAAGAATGTCCTTGAAAGTAATACGAGTCTCTCTTGGCGTTGTTGTCGTCATTGTTTGAAAATAAAACCACTGGTACAATATGTGCTCGTTAAAAACACCAGTTCCTTAACCACATTAGAATAAGATCGAAAATCGAGCCTCATATTGTTTCACAGCGCTCTTCATTAGACGACTACCCCGCCGGCACCAACGCTATACTGGCCGTCGTCTAAACCGTGAGTGTTATGGCTCGATGACGGGTTCCATGGTGCTGGAATGACGCTCCCCCTCCCGCACACAACGGGAATCTTGAAAACGCCGACTTTGCATCGGAAAGAGAGTCTTCGTCGTTTTCGTTTTCTTTAATCGATAGTTTAAATTAAAATGATTAACAAACTTACAGCTAACCCCGGATGTGAATTTTAGGTCTTTTGGAAGACCCCTCAATCTAATAATCAGAAAGATTTTGTTTTTGAAACATAGGTATCATCCCTTTTGTCAGATGAGTCGAAAAAACGTTACAGACCTTACACTTTTGCATTTGCGATATTAATTTTTGTACGAAGTTGAACTGGATTGGTGTAAAAATAATGGGAAGAGTCATATTCTAAAGGTTTTCCTCAGGGCTACGACATGGAAGACGCCATGATAATCAACAAATCAGCATACGAGCGCGGTTTTGCAGCGGGCACGGTGTACAAATCGAACTTTCTGGACCTCAAGCACGCGTCCTCATACTTCTGTCGCGATCCAAACAAGCCGGACCTCGCATCCTACATGGATGAGGATGGATTGCCGGCTGTCGGCGCCAGGATCCTGTCTGAGGATCCCTTCTATTGGTAAGGATTATTTCTAGCTTTCTGGACCTCAAGCACACTACCTCATACTTCTGTCGCGATCCAAACAAGCCGGACCTCGCATCCTACATGGATGAGGATGGATTGCCGGCTGTCGGCGCCAGGATCCTGTCTGAGGATCCCTTCTATTGGTAAGGATTATTTCTAGCTTTCTGGACCTCAAGCACGCGTCCTCAAACTTCTGTCGCGATCCAAACAAGCCGGACCTCGCATCCTACATGGATGAGGATGGATTGCCGGCTGTCGGCGCCAGGATCCTGTCTGAGGATCCCTTCTATTGGTAAGGATTATTTCTAGCTTTCTGGACCTCAAGCACGCGTCCTCAAACTTCTGTCGCGATCCAAACAAGCCGGACCTCGCATCCTACATGGATGAGGATGGATTGCCGGCTGTCGGCGCCAGGATCCTGTCTGAGGATCCCTTCTATTGGTAAGGATTATTTCTAGCTTTCTGGACCTCAAGCACGCGTCCTCATACTTCTGTCGAGACCCGAACAAGCCGGACCTCGCATCCTACATGGATGAGGATGGATTGCCGGCTGTCGGCGCCAGGATCCAGTCTGAGGATCCCTTCTATTGGTAAGGATTCCTTCTAGCTTTCTAGACCTCAAGCACGCGTCCTCATACTTCTGTCGAGACCCGAACAAGCCGGACCTCGCATCCTACATGGATGAGGATGGATTGCCGGCTGTCGGCGCCAGGATACTGTCTGAGGATCCCTTCTATTGGTAAGGATTCCTTCTAGCTTTCTGGACCTCAAGCACGCGTCCTCATACTTCTGTCGAGACCCGAACAAGCCGGACCTCGCATCCTACATGGATGAGGATGGATTGCCGGCTGTCGGCGCCAGGATACTGTCTGAGGATCCCTTCTATTGGGAAGGATTCCTTCTAGAACCTAGAACCGACACATTCCACTTGAGCCATCGTGCAGCCATAATTTTTCTTCTACTGATGAACACTAAGGAAAGTACTTGTGCATTCCTCTCGTAATCTTCTGGAAAATAATCCATACTAATATTAAAAATGCGAAAGTGTGTCTGTCTTCGACGCTTTCACGGCCCATCTTTTCAACCGATTTTAATAAAATTTGGTACGGGGAAGAACATAGGCTACTTTTTATTCCGGAAAATTAATGAATTCCCGCGGGAATCAAAAAACCTTAATCCACGCGGAAAAAGCTGCGTGCATCATCTAATGCCAAATATTTGCTGTAGATCAGGGTAATGAAAAGTACTGACTATTGATGAATGAATTTAGCACAATTTATTTATAAGGAGCTTATATAATAAATTTGGTTCACAGCGATGATTTGATTTAGCACAATTTATTTGTAAGGAACTTAAACAATAAATTTGGTTCACAGGGATGAATTAACTTAGCACAATTTATTTGTAAGGAACTTAAATTATAAATTTGGTTCACAGTGATGAATTAACTTAGCACAATTTATTTGTAAGGAACTTAAATTATAAATTTGGTTCACAGGGATGAATTAACTTAGCACAATTTATTTGTAAGGAGCTTAAATAATAAGTTTGGTTCACAGCGATGATTTAATTTAGCACAATTTATTTGTAAGGAGCTTAAATAATAATTTTTGTTTCACAGCTACTACGACGGTGAAAAGAGTGATTTCGTAGTGCAGAGGTACCACGGCAAAGAGGAGGTGTTTGTAGACAGTGTGCGCCTGTGCGGAGACTTCTCGGCCAAGGCGCCGCGGAAGGCGTGCGTTATGGTGCGGATACAGGTGAGAATGTCTAATACTTTAAACGAGCAATTCTTGTATCCACCACCACCACCACTACAGCCCATTAACGTCCCACTGCTGGGCACAAGCCTCCATTCTCATAGGAGAGTGGGAATTAGAGCTTTTACCCACCACGCTGCTCCAATGCGGGTTGGCGGGCTTTAACGACTATTATCATGTTAGTGATAATAACCGGGACCGACGGCTTAACGTGCTCTCCGAGGCACGGGGGTGAAACAACACCAACTTCCTAACTCCGGGCTAGTACTGAGAATTTCTTGACAGAAAAACCCAATACTTAATAAGGCCCGACCCGGGACTCGAACCAGGGACCTCGTCGGCCGCAGTTGAACATGCTAACCACTAGACCAACGAGGCAATTCTTGTATATACATATATATATATATATATGTATATACAAGAATAGATTATATATATAATCTGAATCTCGGAAATGGCTCCAACGATTTTCATGAAATTTAGTAGCTAGGATTTATTTTTAGAAAATGTATTTTTGTCTGTGTTTTCAGGCAATAAAAAACTGCTAGAATAGCATTAGAATACGAAGGTAAATTTCGCCATCATGTACAACGTTACAATAGCTCAGGTGGGAAACAGATCGGTCACGAAACCAGGAGACCCTGGTTCGAGTCCTGTGTTCACGATTATTTTTTTCCCTTTTTTTTAAATATAATATAATATTTTATTTAAAAAAATAAAATATAGTTTATTATTTAAATATAATTTCCAAAAAACACGATTTACCAAAAAAAATACCGAGCAAAGCTCGGTCACCCAGATATTACTAGCTTATGCACGCAGCTTCGCTCACGTTAAGTTTGATTTTGATTGGTAGATTGCCCTGCCTACCGTCCTGCCATTTTAATTTACTTATAACACCTACTAGATGATGCCCGCGACTTCGTCCGCGTGGTTTAAGTTTTTTTGATTCCCGGAGGAACTCCTTAATTTTCCGGAATGAAAAGCCTATATCCTTCCCCGGGATATAACCTATCCCTGTACCAAATTTCATCAAAATCGGTTTAACAGATGGGCCGTGAAAACGTAGCAGACACACAGACAGACACACTTTTGCATTTATAATATTAGTATGGAAGTATGGATTTTAATTTTTTTTTTATCCCAACAGCGTAACCCAACAGTGGGCGACAAGTTCGCATCCCGCGCCGGCCAGAAAGGCATCTGCTCCCAAAAGTGGGCGGCGGAAGACCTTCCGTTCACAGAGTCCGGACTGATCCCGGATATCCTGTTCAACCCGCACGGCTTCCCCTCGCGTATGACCATCGCTATGATGATCGAGCTGATGGCGGGCAAAGCCGCGTGCCTGCATGGACATGTGAGTATGCTTTATCTTGACATTCATCATACTAGTATTATAAATGCGAAAGTGTGTTTATTTATTGGTTTGTCCTTCAATTACACCGCAACGGAGCAACGGATCGACGTAATTTTTGGCATGTGTATAGTTGAGGACCTGGAGAGTGACACAGGCTACTTTTTATCCCGGAAAATTAAGGAGCTCCCGCGGGAATCAAAAATCTTAAACCACGCGGACGAAGTCGCGGGCATCAGCTAGTATTGTATAAATTAAAAATTCAAAAGTTTTTTATTCAAATAGACTTTTTACAAGTATTTATGAATAGTCGAATGAATCTACCACTGGTTCGGAATGCCGTTCCTACCGAGAAGAACCAGCAAGAAACTCGGCGGTTGCTTTAAAAAAAAAAAAACAATTTCATTAATTTATAATTACCTGAGTAACCGCTGTCCTTAGAATTGCTGGAGCGAGTCAAATTCATGCTTCTTTGTCATTTACGTAATCTTCAACAGTATAATAAGCTTTTTTCAGAAGCATAATTTTAATGGACTTTTTAAACTTGTGTAAAGGCAAGCTATAATTTTATTACAGTGCTTCACACACGAGGAATGTTTCTAAACTTACTTAAATACATATCAAAAATTTGCGGAACCGGCAGGATTTGAACCTATGCATATGTCATATCTTCATAATAGGTGGACGAGAAATCGCAATAGGCTCGTGACTTCTTCGCTCTGCCTCAAGAAAGTCCGAAGGTCGTTAGTGGGAATGAGCGTACTCTATCATACTATAATTGGGATGATGCCTCTGTCAAAAATAAATTATTTATTACTGATTATTCAATAAATCATAATCATTTATTTATTTTTCCGGAATATGGGACATATTCTGGCAAAATAAATAATTGATATCACCTCTGTCAAGAAATAAAATTATTTCTTGACAGAGGTGATACCTCTGTCAAAAATAAATTATTTCTTACTGATTATTCAATAATCATAATCCTAATCATTTATTTATTTTTCATGAATATGGGACATATTCTCGCAAAATAAATAAATGATTATGATCATGAATAATCAGTGTGGCATATGGCATTAAATAGAGGGTCTTACAAAAGACCTAAGTTTGATAAAGAGAGTAATCATTTGAATCATAAAGAGAGTTTGATTGAGTTGTAATCATCCATATTCCCCAATCCATTTAAAATTTGCTTTTACACACTTGCGAAAACCATTACAAGTGTCTTCAAAAAAAGGTGATAAATGTCGATTTAACCGCGATAAAGCCGCCTATTGTACAGCTTCTTCACTTTGCGTATTTGTCTATGTTCTTCTGTTTTGTATCTAGTGTTAGATGGAAAGTTAAATACAATGTATGGATTATCATCTAGAATGACAGTGGTGTGTCTGTGTTTGAATTGCTGAATTAAAGTATTAAATTGGATAAACAGAGTTTGCATTTAATACTAGTTTGGTGTACAATAAAGTGTATTTTCATTTCATTTCATTTCATAATTTGAATCTGCGTTAAAGTTTCCTTCAAACGCAGGTCCACGACGCAACCCCGTTCCGTTTCAACGAGAAAGATACGGCCATCAACTACTTCGGGCGTCTTCTAGAAGCGGGAGGATACAACTACTATGGCACTGAACGCGTTTACAGCGGCGTGGACGGACGAGAGATGACCGCGGACATATTCTTCGGCCTCGTCCATTACCAGAGGCTGCGGCATATGGTGTCTGACAAGTGGCAGGTGAGGCTATGTTCCCTCACTCTCTAACTCCTATAGCGCAATGCGTATCCGGTTGCATGCACAGGCTTAGTAACGTTATCTATAACGATATATCGTTATAACGTTGTACGGAAAAACGTTATATTATTGGTAACGTTACCGGTGCGTAGAAATATTTCGGGCGAACAATTACTACGGGCGTCTCATAGAAACGGGCGGATACAACTACTATGGCACTGAACGCGTTTACAGCGGTGTGGACGGACGAGAGATGACCACGGACATATTCTTCGGCCTCGTCCATTACCAGAGGCTGCGGCATATGGTGTCTGATAAGTGGCAGGTGATGCTGTGTTCCCGCACTCTCTAACTCCTACAGCCAATGCGTATGCAGTTGCATGCATCGGCGAAAGATGACTTAGTAACGTTATTTATAACGATATCTCGTTATATCTTTGTACGCAGCAACGTTATATTATTAGTAACGTTACCGGTACGTAGACATATTTCGGGCGTCTCCTAGAAGGCTCCTAGAGGCTGCGGTATATGGTGCCTGACAAGTGGCAGATGAGGCTATGTTTCCTCACTACATCAACTACGGCAAAATACGTGTACAGCGGCGTACACGGGCGAGAGATGACTTGTTTTAAATAACTTAGTAACGTTATCTATAACGATATTTAACGTTGTACGCAGCTATAACGCTTAAGAAAATGATAGGTGCGTACAACGTGAATAACGTATAGTCCGTCAAACTTATCTGACCCAGTGTCAGCGTCGCTAGTATCTATTAAAAATAAAATAAAAACAACAAATTAACAGGCATAAAAGTTAGTTCCAATTTTGGCCATCGGGTCAGAGTGGTTCGGGTTTGTAGTAGTTTGACGGACTATAATATTTTAAGTTTTAACAACGTTACAGGTGCGTATAACGTTACTTTAGCAAGTGTAATAACGTTCCAGTCGCGTACAACGTGAGTAACGTTACTTTAAAACGTGTAATAACGTTACAGGTGCGTACTACGGGCGCAGTGGATGCATTAACTCGTCAGCCAGTGAAAGGGAGACGCCGCGGAGGGGGTGTGAGATTGGGAGAGATGGAGCGAGACGCCCTTATATCGCACGGCACCGCCTTCCTACTTCAGGATAGATTATTCCACTGCTCGGATAAGAGTGAGGTAAGTAAATACTATAACAGTACTTCTTTATTACATCACTAGCCGATGCCCGCGACTTTGTCTGTGTGGTTTAAGTTTTTTTTAATTCCCGTGGGAACTCCTTAACTTTCCGGGATAGCCTATGCAAAAATCAAGTCGATCATTTGAGAGTCAATATCGCGTATTAACCATACCAGTGGGTACTACAATCGCTTAGTTAATCGAAAGTTTTATAATAAACCCTTTACTACATTTATGTAAGATTTTATATGAATGGTTATTGCCCACCTCATGTTCACTGTCCAAAAGATGTTTAGCGAAGTGGGACCTTTGTGGTTGATCGTTCCTATAAGCAGACATATTATGTTCCTTATAACGCGTCTCGAAATTGCGCCCACATATATGACGTATCTTAACGTCCCTAAAATAAGGTTTAAAGTTCTGTAACGAGAGCGACAACAATATTAAAATAATACTGCCTTAAACAATGGTAATAGTCCCCCAGAAGCACCTATTTCCAAATCAACTTTTTTTTTTGTTCCCAGGCAATAATCTGCGCAAAATGCGGCAGCCTGCTCGGGCCGATCACGAGCGCAGTGGAAACGGAGGATAAGGACACGTGCAGACTGTGCGGCGACGGCGACCTGAAGCGTGTGTTCATACCCTACATCTTCAAGTTCTTCGTCACCCAGCTCGCGTCCGTCAACATCAATGTGAAGATCACTTGCGACACCAGCAACATGACCATCGATACTTGTTGAAGCCATTAGCCAATTTGTATATTAATATGGCAAATAAATATGAATAAGGATAATTATTTGAAGCGTTTTATTTATAGAATTCTAACTTGGCGCTTTTATTTATGCAAAACAATACAAAAAACAAATGAGCTCGCTGCGCTTGCGCTGGCTGTCTTCATTTACAGTTTACGTCAATTGGCATAAAAAAGTTGATAATCTTAAATTGTGGGAATGTCTGGCTTTAATGACCTGTGATCAATAGACACTAATTAAAACTAAATAAATTGTTTTGGGCATGTCAGTGGGGAATGGGAACAGGAAATTTGACACAACTCACTAGTCTTTGTGATAGTCTCGAGGACTAATATATTTTGTCAATTGATTTTCTATATGATTTCCACGTCACCAAAGTGGATAATGACTTGGCAGTGATAAATGCTCTGCGCTGCACTTCGCCAGACATGAGCAAGGTTAAGCCATGGCAATAATCTGCGCAAAATGCCGCAGACTGCTCGGGCCGATCACGAGCGCAGTGGAAACAGAGGATAAGGACACGTGCAGACTGTGCGGCGACGGCGACCTGAAGCGTGTGTTCATACCCTACATCTTCAAGTTCTTCGTCACTCAGCTCGCGTCCGTCAACATCAATGTGAAGATCACTTGCGACACCAGCAACATGACCATCGATACTTGTTGAAGCCAATAGCCAATTTGTATATTAATATGGCAAATAAATATGAATAAGGATAATTATTTGAAGCGTTTTATTTATAGAATTCTAACTTGGCGCTTTTATTTATGCAAAACAATACAAAAAACAAATGAGCTCGCTGCGCTTGCGCTGGCTGTCTTCATTTACAGTTTACGACAATTGGCATAAAAAAGTTGATAATCTTAAATTGTGGCAATGTCTCAGACTTTCCTGTAATCAATAAACACTAATTAAAACTAAATTAAGTGTTTTGGGCATGTCACTGGGAAAATTGACACAACTCACTAGTCTTTGTGATAGTCTCGAGGACTTTTCATCATACCTATTCGAAAAACGAATATTGGCTTCTGAGGATAGCGGGAGCAAAATGTAATTTTTAGGCCCATAGGACTTTTCATTTCTCTCTTCTGATTGGTCCGCGTTCGTGCTTGAGTGGCTGTTGTCTTCGATAAGTCACGTGATCAATTTGTTGATCGGATCATTGATTTTAGGATCGGATATATGAAGGATATAATATGTCTTTACATTTTTTGAATTTTGAACGGAATTATGGCTGCTAGTCCAAAGAGGAAATAATAATTTATTTGTGTTTTATTTAAACTTTAAATATACGTCTAAATAATGTCTATACATACCTAGGTACATACATAGGTTGATAGGAGTATCTTCTGGTTGGTCCGCGTTCGAGCTTCTGATTGGTGCTTAAACGTATAGGTAATGTCCATACATAGTAGGTTGATACTCCTAGCTTTTTCTCATACGTAATGATGAAAAATAGTGTGTGTCACTCGGGGCCAAATTTTTTGTTCTCAGGCGGCGTATATTGAATTCCTCGCTACGCTCAGGATTCTACTTTAGAATCCTTCACTTCGCTCTGAATTCAAAATAGCGCCCTCGGGGAACAAAAATTTTCTTTGGCCCCATATAACACATTTCCACGTCACCAAAGTGGATAATGACTTGGCAGTGATAAATGCTCTGCGCTGCGCTTCGCCAGACATGAGCAAGGTTAAGCCATGGCAATAATCTGCGCAAAATGCAGCAGACTGCTCGGGCCGATCACGAGCGCAGTGGAAACAGAGGATAAGGACACGTGCAGACTGACTTCTTCTTTTTTTACAGCAGACAATTTAACTTTTTTTTTATCCATTGCAAGTTAGCCCTTGACTGCGATCTCATCTGATGGTAAGTGACGATGCAGTCTAACTGTGAAATATGGAATAAAAACGCCTCAGTTTATTTATAAAATATTTTTATTTATTACACACATATTTTCATAGTCATTTAAAGAACTATTATGGTTCTAAAATAAAAGTAAATATACGAAATATGGTCAAAAGCCATAACCGTTCACTCTCTACTCCTCCATAACCTCAACTTCTTGTTTGTTCTGTTTGTCCTTCTTCTTTTTCTTCTTCTTCTTGGGTTCCTCAGGAGCTGAAGTCTGTTCCTGCATCAGCGCGACTTCCTCCATGGCCTGTTTCATCACGTCGATGTTCTTGGCGGGAATGTCACCGGTTTCGTAGAACTTCAGCCGATCTTCGACTTGCTGACGGAGTTTCTCGCCGTAGATTGTAGTTTGGTTCTCTGTTGACGAGAAATTAAATTAAACTTTAACTTTTAAATCTATACTAATATAATAAACTAGCTGTTGCCCGCGACTTCATCCGCGTGGTTTAAGTTTTTTTTGATTCCCACGGGAACTTCTTAATTTTCCGGGATAAAAAGTAACCTGTCACTCTCCAGGTCCACAAATATACCCATTACCCATGCCAAAAATCACGTTGATCCGTTGCTCCGTTGCGGCGTGATTGAAGGACAAACCAACAAACAAAACAAACTTTCGCATTTATAATAGGTATACGAAAGTTTGTTTGTTTTGTATGATGTAAAAGTTTTGATGGTTGTTTGATACTCAATCACGCCAGAACGGCTGAACGGATCTGGATAAAATTTGGCACAGAGATAGATTATTGTCTGGAATAACACATAGGCTACTTTTATCCCGGAAAAATAGTGTTTGCGCGGGAATCAAAAAGAGTTTTCACATTCAAATTGCCAAAATGAGGGAGCTCCTTTTTACTCCTGGCTCGCTTAGCCCTTTGCGCTAGCTCTTAGGTGGCAGTGCTTGCATACAGTTTTCTTGTGCGAGGTAAACGAAAACCGTACGGAGCTCGCTTCGCTCGCGGTGGACAAACCTATTCCCTCCGTTAGTCCGTTTGTTAGCCCGCTTCCATCTTTGACTGCATCATCACTTAACATCAGGTGAGATCGCAGTCAAGGCTTAGTGGATAAAAAAAACCTATAATATGAGTAGGTATATAAGTTTCGAATATCGGATAAAAAGGAACGTTGCTTCACTATGAAAAAAATATCAGTGTCTATGAAGTATTTATTGCATTTTTGGTCAATGGTCGTCTGTCAATAAAAATGAAAATTCATAGGCGTGCATATGTCAAAAGTAAAATAAATGGTTGGACAGAGAATAAACAGAGGAATAAAGACTTACCAGAGAAGCAGTCGATCCTGGATGCTATGGAGCACTTATTGGCCAGGTATCGGCTGATCCTGCCCTTGTTCTTCACTCCGGCGCGCCCTATGAATGTTGAGTGGTACAGTAGACCGTACTTTGGAGTCTTGGAACGCGTCTTCAGAGCACGGAACAAGGCTTTTTCAGCACCTGAAAAGATTATACAATAATAATAATATGTTATAGAATATCTATTTTGTGTCACACTGGCTGTTCATCAAATATAAATATTATAAATGCGAGAGTTTGGATGGATGTATGGATGTTTGTTACTCAATCACGCCCCAACGGCTGAACGGATCTGGATGAAATTTGGCACAGAGATAGATTATAGTCTGGAATAACACATAGGCTTATCCCGGAAAATTAAGGAGTTCCCGCGGGAACCGAAAAACCTCGATCCACACGCACGAAGTCGCGGGCATCAGCTAGTACAATAATAAAATCAAAGTCAAAGTATGTTAATTCAAAATTGTAGGTCAATTATATAAAGTACTAGCTGATGCCCGCGACTTCGTCCGCGTGGTTGAGGTTTTTTTGATTCCCGCGGGAACTTCTTAATTTTCCGGGATAAAAAGTAGCCTATGTGCTATTCCAGACTATAATCTATCTCTGTGCCAAATTTCATCCAGATCCGTTCATCCGTTGGAGCGTGATTGAGTAACAAACATACATCCATACATACATACATCCATCCATCCAAACTTTCGCATTTATAATATTTATATGGATAAGACGTGATAATAATAATAATAACTACGGTATCTTAATAGTAAAGCTACGAGGGTTCCAAACGCGCCCTGGGGGTCTACTCTCTTTCTCTAAAACGAAACTTCGCAAACAAACGAATGAAATTTCGTTAACTCCTCTCCTACATAATATTATCTCTATGCTCCTCTCTATTTCGTTTTCGTACACGCAGACGAAGTACGGATCCATAGAAAATTTTCGTGACCGATTGGATTGCTAATAACCGACTAATTACGTTCGTTTGCGAAGTTTCGTTTGAGAGAAAGAGAGTAGACCCCCTGGTTTGAGAGCCCTCAACAAATTTAGCCGGGGGGTTTATTTTTATTATCACCATCTCACAAAACATCTTAATTTAATTAGTTTTTCATTTAAATAAACTTTTACAAGTGCTTTTGAATCGTCGAGTGAATCTACCACGGGTTCGGAATGCCATTCCTACCGAGAAGAATCAGCAAAAAATTCGGCAGTTGCTGTTTTGAAAAAATTAATTTACAATTTAATTAATGTGTAGATACATAAGTTACCGCTGTCCTTAGCATTGCTGGAGCGAGTCAAATCTATGCTCTTTTGTCATTCCCATGCTTTTTAGGGTTCCATACAAATTACACAAACATACATACATATGACATAAATATATATTACTAGTGGTTCGCCCCGAACTGAGACCTCGCGGTATCTATAGACTTGTACAGAGCGCCATCTATTGACATCGTTGTGAAGTTCTGTTAAAATTACGTAAGCTCATTAAAAATTAAATAATTTCGTTTCCTTATAATATTTATCTAATTTTAGTATTTGTTGTTCAAGTACAGGATATAATTCAAATAATTGATCAAGTTTCAGGCTTGAGAGTTCAGAAAATTGAGAGTTCTGAGGTCAACTTTGGACGTTAGAAAATCGCCACTTTGAAAGCCCCCCATTTCGTCAATTTAAGGAGAAAAATTCAAAAAAAAATATTTTTGGACTCTACTCCTAATTATCTTTAAAATGATATACCGCAACCTTATGTAACGCTATAAAAAATATTTTACTTCGCATTCGCTTCTATGAGAGCCCCCCTGAAATAAAGATTTTTATAACTTTTTAAGCCATATTCGGCGGGAGGCCATCGGTTTACATATTATATTTAAATTTGAAGTAATTACGTTCAGTATTTCAGAAGTTATAAGGCTCTGACAGACGGACGGACGGACGGACGGACAAGTGCAAATTCACTCAAGTAGACTCAGAGACCTTCGCTTCGCTCGGTCAATGATGATACATACTAGTTAATAATAGATGTTGCAATGTTTTCACCTAAAATTATCATTAATTATTAACAGTTTGGTGTAACCTTGCTTTACTATAGCACAATTTTATTACCACAAGTTAAACTTAACTTGCAATAGATCAATTTGTGCATTATAATCTTTCAAAATAATTTTAGAATAACGCGAGTCCCGACTATGTGAATATTTTCAAAGGCGCCCACTTTTTGGATGTAAAATCGAGGAAAAAACCGTCACATCGATTTTGATCGTGTAAACGTTTGATTTGACACCTCATTCATCAAAATCGGCTTAAATTTGTTATTTTTATTAAAAGTAACAAAATATATTTATTTATGTTATGTTTAAATTGTTATTAATAAATAAACTTCGCTTAATTTTCGAAAATTCCATTACCGGAAATATCGTATTTTTTCAGTTTTTTTTACATTATTATTTCGTAAGTCGTAAAATTTTGTAATTCTCTTCCATTTCAGTAAATAACATTAATTAGTTATCTATGTTTCGATATATACCTATATAGCCGGCAGTTCAAGCATATCAAGAAAAGTGAAAAAATACATCGAATTGCACCGAAGACGTGATCAGGTTTCAAATAACGCCTAGATCACATAACCTAATGGCAGTAATTAAGACCTTTTTTACATTTTATGGTTAACTAGCTGATGCCCGCGACTTCGTCCGCGTGGATTGAGTTTTTTCGGTTCCCGCGGGAACTCTTTAATTTTCCGGAGCCTATGTGCTATTCCAGACTATAATCTATCTCTGTGCCAAAGAGCAACGGCGAAATTATTATTGACCACATTTACTAAATCTTGATTGTACACAAGTAAGGTAAAGATGAAAGTAATTTGCTTATTTTTTTATATTTTATCAAGTATTCACCTTAATTAATTGAACCTAGGTAAAAAAATAAAATATTTAGGGAATGTTTTTTGATTATTTAGTTCCCGTTTCTCAGTTTAGTGTTACCATTTTATGTATAAGCTACCTAGTAGCTAGAATAAATCTAAATTAATAGATTATTTTGTATCGTTTTAAAAATTGTAATTATTTCGTCTGATTAATGTTTGCATAAATAATAGTATTGCTGTTTTTTTTAGTGTATTTTATATAATTTAAGTGAATTTTCTTGCATGCATTATTTAATAATCTTTAACACAATGGTAAGAATTGAAAGAATATTATGGCAGCACTGATGCTGATTGTCTGTGGTTGTGCCGAATGTTTTACTGGTCTGTGGTTGTCATCTGTCTTTGTTTTTGTGGCTTTCTTCCGGTTGTCATTTTTAGAAGTGACATTACCCATAGAGATATATTACCTCTATGGACATTACCACATAACCTACAAAACTTTAAAACGAAATATCTTTTTTTTCTAGGCTCATAAAAAAAAATTCTAGCTGCTGTGAGCTTCATATTCGACGCTTATAAAAACATATTTTTTTCACACGTGTACATAATTATTTTTTCTCAATAATATTGATGTATGGAAGTTCGCCGTTGCTCTTTCATCCAGATCCGTTCAGCCGTTGGAGCGTGATTGAGTAACAAACATCCATCCATACATCCATTCATCCATCCAAACTTATCCATACATCCATTCATCCATCCAAACTTTCGCATTTATAATATTTTTTATCAAATAAATTTATTTATTTGATAACGACTAGATCACGAGGCAGTAACTAAGACCTGTTTTTTACATTTTATGGCTACCTAATACCTATCTAAGGTCAATACATAAATACAAACATACATACATAGAGTGCTAAAATCATACCCCATCCTTTTGGCTTTGCCATAGTGTTGTAAAAAAAACATGTGGAAACGTCTGTTCAAGTAAAAGAAGTTGTACTTCAATAAAACTCACCAAGAATCTGCAGCGTGGATGCGGGATACTTGGCCAAGCTGGTCAGGGAACCAGCCTTGGAGATCAGCCTGGCGCCCACTTGGTCCCCCACCAGGGTGGTCAGGTTTGGTGCTACGGAGTTCATCTTGGTGTGTAGGTACTCTGATATTTGCTTCCTGTAAATAGAATTTTTTTTAAAGGTTAGATGAGTTTTAAAAACGTGGCTGAGGATGTATTTTCGATGTGCAGCGAGCGGGGAAAATAAAAATGTGGGAAAAATGTGATAAACGTGGGGAAAATTGTGATAAAATGGGAAAAACGTGATAAACGTTGGGAAAATGTGATAACAGCGCCAAAATCTTTGGAAAAGAGTCTTTGGTGAGGGGCTTACTTTTTATTGCTTACTTACAGATGTGTGACGAAGCTGTCACAGTACCTACCAAGTCCGACACACGCATGACTCAGCGCACAAACACGCGAGAACATTCTAGAAGCCCGTCGCGCCGCATCGTACGAGGATGGCGTGAGGGAAACCGACCAATCAGCGAGCAACAGCGCACACGCCGGTCCCCACCGCAAATCCCCACACGCCGGCCTATATAACGCACCCGGCCGGCGTCCGCCGGGAGTTCGCCTGTGCCTATTGTCGCTTCACGACGTCGTCTCGTGGTAATTCGGGTACGACGGCGGCAATAGTCACAGGAGGGCGCTGGAGGTGTTGGTCATATCAGGGCTTTGAGCCGGAGTTGCCCAGCACCGCCGAAACCTTCGCATCCCCCCGCACTTCTCCCTCCCGCGCACGCGCCTCACGCGTGTACGGTCCGTAAGGCCTCCCGTCGACGGCCGATTTAAACCCGCGAGTGATTTAGATAAGTATTAGTGTTCTTTCAGCCGGTTCCTTCGGAGCCGTCCGGTCAGTGTGTAGATATAAGAGGTAGATTGTATTTTAGTGTTCTAGTATTATAGGAAATATAGGCCACAGGCCAAGTTCAAAGTCATCCGTGTTTGATTGTCGAGGAATCCCTGATCCCCCATGTACGTGGTCTCCAGCCAGTGACCCCGCCGGCTCGTGACCACGTTACATTGGCGCCCAACCGAAAAACCCACCCGGCTGTCCCGGGTTCGCGTCGCGGAAAAAAAAAAACCGTTCATCCGTCCGTCCGCCGTCTGCGTCGCGTCCGTTAAAGTGGTACGCCCCGCCAAACCGCGGGGAAGACCATCCGCTTAGTCGTAAAAAGACAAAAAAAAAAAGGGGGATAGGAAAACTCACAACTCAAACAGTAAGTAAGAAACTTTTTCCGTAAATACCGTCATTTTTATTTTTCATTTTTTTTCCGTTTTTCTCTTTTAAATAATAACAGATACAAGTTCTTTCTGTAAAGTCGACTCGTGGAACTCCGGGTTGACTGGAAGAACGACTATCTGAACGGGAACAGTAAGAACGAGAAAAGTAAAACAGGATAAAAAACGCGAAATTGCATGTTAATTCTAAATCAGTCGACTCGTGGTAATTCGGGTTGATAGATTCAAGAATAAACATACAACGAAATACCACACTATATAACTAAAATCACACACACACACATACAAAAAAAAAAAAGCAAAGTAAGGGAAGTTATCATCGCGAATCGCATGCTTGTTTTCAATCAGTCGACTCGTGGTAATTCGGGCTGATAGATATAAAAACAAGCATCGGAACGAATAACACTCATTATTAAAAACACGCGAAAAGTTACATTCGCGAACCGCATGCCAACTCTAAATCAGTCGACTCGCGGAAATTCGGGTCGATAGATTTTAGAACAGGCATCCGACCGAAAACCGTTACCAGAATTACTAAATAAAGAACACTCACACAGAAACTGAGGGAAAAACAAGGGGAACCGCGAAAAAAAAAAAACCACTTAGGGTGGACCGAAAATCTTAAGTGTCATAGACAAATATATAGAAAAAACCGTAGGAAATCCGTAGTTAATATAAATAAATAAATCATTACGAACCTGTAACTAAACAGTATAGAGATATATAGTATAGAAAAATAAAAATAAGCCGCAAGCGTCTAATTAGACCCCGTAACCGCAATTATATAGTTATAAGTAAATAAATAAATACAAATACCACTAAATAAGCCGAGACTCATAATTAGATTCGGATTAGATAGATTCAAAAGTCGGGAGCAGAATAAAATAAAATGCCAACAGCCTGGATATACGCGTTAAGTAAACAAAAATTAATCGAAGAACTCGAAAAAAGGGAAATCGAAGTATCGCAGACAAACACAGTAGAAGAACTACGAAAACAACTATCGCAATTAGTTAAAAACGAAGACGAAATGGACCAGGAGAATATCAAGGGGAAGGAAAACAATATAAATGAATTCGACAAGGCCGTATCCCGCTGGAAAATTCAATTCGACACCACCGGGGATGCTGTGGAATTCCTGGAGAAAATAGAGGAACTAGCGGACACACTGAATGTCAACAAAGACAGAATTATACAAGTGATACCGAGATGTCTCAACGGAACAGCATCGCTGTGGTATAGAAACAATAGTCCACAATGGAAAACATGGGAAGACTTCACGGAGAACTTCAAGTTGTTCTACTATCCCAGAAATTACGAGAAAAATCTTTTAGAATCAATCATAAACAGACGTCAAAAAGTCAGAGAAAACTTTGTACCATATCTAACAGAAATACAAACACTAATGAGAAGATATAGAAAACTAACAACAGAAGAACAACTAGACAGAATATACGATAATATGAGATATAACTATCATTATTACATAAAAAGGAAAGATTTCAAAACAGTATCGGAACTCATTCAATTGGCAGGTGACTACGAGAAGATAAACATAGATCGAAACATGGATACCTACAAAAAACCAATTTACCAACATAAAGAAAACCAAGAAAACCAAACCACCGACCGCCGACCATGGAACAAACAGGAAAACTGGAAAACGGAGGAAAACAAAACTGAGAGAAAACCAGTAAGCACGCACTACGACCCAGAATCCTGCTGTTGGAAGTGCGGAAAGAAAAACCACTCGGCCAAAGAATGCCGAAGCAAACAAGTCATCTTCTGCAGCCGATGTGGCCTACTCGGAAAGCTCACGAGGGACTGTTGTAATGGAAACAAGAATCCTAATAAAACGAAGCAAGCATATACAGCAAAATCACAGGTGGAAAAAGATAACAGAATATTTGCCGAGGTAAAAATACACGGAAAACCATTCAGAGCCCTCATAGACACAGGTTCAACGAACTCTTACATCAACAAGGACATCGTGGACCAAATAAAAGAGCACAACAATGTCAGAATACGTAAAGAAACCACAATTAAACTGGCAGATGGCTCGAGGATACAGACGAACACAGCTATAAACCTCAATCTGGAAATAAACGGAAGGAAGCTAACGCACCAATTCATTTACCTGCCATCCACAACCATAATGATAATGGGTATGGACCTGCTGTCAAGAATAGGAATCACTGTCAAATGGACAGAGACAACATGCGAAAAAACGGGCACCGAAAAACAAAAAAAGATTACAAACAACGAGGAAATCATATCCGTAGAACAAAGGGCAACATTGAAAACCACTCTGGAAGAGGAATTTAAAAAAGCCGAAGAATGCCCAAAAGGGAATACGAGGGTCAAACAAATCGTAAAATTAAAACATACAAAACCAGTAAAACAAAACGTAGGAGCGGACGAACTGTCAAGGAACACACTATGTACTACGACAGTGGAGGAAAATGACTGGTACTCAAAAAAATACAGCAGTGTAACCAAACAACCAGAACTAGACACCGACTACTGTATACGCGAGGGAAAGTTATATAGAAGACTAGTCAACCCACGTTATGGAGGAAAACTAGACCCATCAACAGAATGGAAATTATGTGTCAAAAAAGAGGACAAAGAAAAAATATTAAACCAGAATCACAACGAACCTGACGCAGGTCATTTAGGAACCTCAAAAACATTTAACAAAATCGCAACGCGATATTATTGGCCAGGAATATTCAGGGACGTGTCAAAATACGTCAACCGGTGCGAAAAATGTCAAAAACATAAGTCTACACAAGAAAAAAAATCAGGTTTAATGCACATCAATAACGCAGAAGAACCATGGCAAATCGTCACCACGGACCTCATAGGACCTCTCCCGCGAACATCAAAAGGATTCCAGTGGATCATCGTATTTCACGATAAATTCACCAAATGGTCAGAAATAAAACCACTAAGAACCGCAACCGCAACCGCCGTCACAAACGCTCTAAAAGAATTAATCATGAGATACGGAGGAATGAAAACGTTACTAAGTGACAACGCAAGAATTTTCGTTAGTAAACAATTCCAGGAAACCCTAAAACGGTATGGCATACAACAAAGACTAACCGCGCCATACACACCACAATGCAACCCAACCGAACGGGTAAACAGAACACTCGAAACAATGATAGCGTCATTCATCGAGAAAAACCACAAAAAATGGGACGAACACCTAAATGAATTTAATTTCGCACTAAACACGTCCATCCAGGAATCTACGAAGTACTCTCCGGCCTTTCTTTTGTTTGGTAGGGAACTAAGGAACGTCCACGACGAAAACCAATTCCCCACACCGGCATTAAAGGAAAAACAAAAATTACAAGAAATTTATGAGATAGTCAAAAATCACCAGAGTCAAGCATCGAACCTGCAAAAGAAGTACTTCGACAAAACGAGACGTGAGTGGGCTCCCAAAATCCAAGATCTGGTACTAAAACGGGATTATCCACTATCAAACGCGAATAAACAATTCTGTGCAAAGCTAGCGCCAAAATTTTCAGGCCCTTACACAGTAATCGAACAAAAATCCCCGGTAATATTCCTGTTAAAAGCAAATCAAGGAGGAAAAGTATGTACGGCACACATAAAGGACATAAAAAAGTTCAATACCTAGAACTAATAAAAATGTTGTGGTAAGATCCTAGGAGTCGGGGATCTCTTGTTGCCAATAGTGACTAATACGGTGATTTTTACAGGTAAAAATCTTCTCTGGCGGGAGGGGAATGTGACGAAGCTGTCACAGTACCTACCAAGTCCGACACACGCATGACTCAGCGCACAAACACGCGAGAACATTCTAGAAGCCCGTCGCGCCGCATCGTACGAGGATGGCGTGAGGGAAACCGACCAATCAGCGAGCAACAGCGCACACGCCGGTCCCCACCGCAAATCCCCACACGCCGGCCTATATAACGCACCCGGCCGGCGTCCGCCGGGAGTTCGCCTGTGCCTATTGTCGCTTCACGACGTCGTCTCGTGGTAATTCGGGTACGACGGCGGCAATAGTCACAGGAGGGCGCTGGAGGTGTTGGTCATATCAGGGCTTTGAGCCGGAGTTGCCCAGCACCGCCGAAACCTTCGCATCCCCCCGCACTTCTCCCTCCCGCGCACGCGCCTCACGCGTGTACGGTCCGTAAGGCCTCCCGTCGACGGCCGATTTAAACCCGCGAGTGATTTAGATAAGTATTAGTGTTCTTTCAGCCGGTTCCTTCGGAGCCGTCCGGTCAGTGTGTAGATATAAGAGGTAGATTGTATTTTAGTGTTCTAGTATTATAGGAAATATAGGCCACAGGCCAAGTTCAAAGTCATCCGTGTTTGATTGTCGAGGAATCCCTGATCCCCCATGTACGTGGTCTCCAGCCAGTGACCCCGCCGGCTCGTGACCACGTTACAGATGTATAATATTAATTAAGGCTTTGATGAATTACTGCTAAATCAACGTAGACACGAAACGACTAGAAGTACTTAACAATAAGCAGCTTGGTTGATGCAGACAGTCACTGGGAAGATTGTGGATATTTCTCGCGAACACAAGATACATGGGAAAAAATATGTATAAAAATATGTGGGAAAATGTGATAACATGGGTAAAATGTAATAAAAGTGGGTAAATGTGATAAACGTGGAGAAAATTGTGATAAAATGGGAAAAATGTGATAAACGTGGAGAAAATGTGATAATCGCGGGGAAAACTTGATAAACGTGGGGAAAACATGACAAACATGTGGAAAAAGTGATAAAATGGGGAAAATACTATAAATGTGTTGATTAATGGAGAAACCTTGAGCAAAATTGTGTCAAAATGTATACCTGTAGTTAACCAATGCAACGACTCTAACAGCGAACATCTGTATATTGATCAAGTCAACGGGCGATATATCCATCCCCATAGACATTTTAGACGCGTCCAATATCGCCTGCGCCTTCTCTGAGTCCCCGAGGATCTCTGTTAAGGACTCCACGGACTCTTCATTGAGGGACTTCCTGTCTTTGATGTGTTCCGCACACTTGGCATATAGATGGTTGTCTGGAACGATGCTCACGAGCTCTGGGAAGTGGTATGAGTACCATTCTCTGGAAAAAAGATTCTTTGATAAGTATACACATTTGAAGAGACTTATTTTTTTCAGGAAATAGGTGGACAAATTCCTGGTGCAGTGCTGTGGGAGGTCCCGGGTTCGATCCATGGCATGGTTAATTTATTCATAATTCTTAATTTTTCTCTGGTCTGCTCCAATTGGCTCCAACACAGTTATTAACTAACGCAGTTGTTATTGTTCTATAGTTTTAAAAGGTTTTTTTGTAACTGAGACGAGTTAGAGACGAGCGGCCTAGCTGTGACAACGCATATCAGTCGATCGCGATTTTTATGCAACGTTGACCCAAGTCGGTAACTGGATGGGTGACCGAATTTGGAGGTTCAAATTTGGCCTTCTCGTACCCTCCGTGCCTCGGAGAGCACGTTAAGCCGTCAGTCCCGGTTATTATCACTTTCACCTGTATACTAATTGTTACAAAAACCTAAGAGTTTCAATACTCTTAGTCGATTTGTATGGGAACCCACTGCATTATTATCCCAAGAAAACTCCTACCATTATGTGATTAACGGAAAGGAGTCACGACCCTCAGTAATGTGGAATACGACGCGGAGAGATGTAATTGAGAAATTAATAAACACATACAGGAATGTGGATTTTATAAAATCTGTCATACTGAGTGCAATATCAATCCTGTGGGACTTGTTAAGGGTCAGCACTCAGCACTCACCGGATCCTCATGGAGAACGTGTTGATATCCTTGTCCAGTTGGTCCAGCAGCGCGATGGACTGTATGATCATATTGTCTACTCGGTGCACGTTGAACTTGACCCGGGCGCGCGAGTACGAGTGGCCGAGGCCCAGTTGGGCCACGCTGCACGCCTTGAGGGTCAGCCCTTTGATCAGCGAGTGGAAGTGGTGTCTTATACCTGACGGACAAAATAATTCTCTTATAGGGTGACTAGCTTTCGTCCGAGACGTCGTCCGCGTGGACTACACAAGCGAATTTCATATTTGATGACCTCCGTGGCGCTGTTGCCTTAACGTGCGGAAGTCCCGGGTTCGATCCCCGGTTGATAATTTCTGAATTTTGCCTGGTCTGGCTTGGTGCTAGATACATATAAAGAAATGTAGATGCCCATATATATACCTACATTTTTTATTCACACAGAAACTTTTAGTTTTCTAAGGTAAAAAGCATCCTATGTCCTTCCCTGGCATGCAACCTATCACTATATCACATTTCATCGAAATCGGTTGAAAAGATGCGCCAAGACAGACAGACACACTTTTGCATTAATAATATTATTAGTATATGAAAATGTTGCAATTTTCATCCTAAACATATCAATATTGACAGTTTGGTATGTGTGAAGTTGCTTTACTATAGCACAATTTTATTACCACAAGCTACGCTAGACTTGCAATAGATCAATTTGTGCATTTATTTGTAAAAGTGGTCAATTGGTAATAAGTAACTTACTTCAACTGTCTACCTATTTCAATAAAATAGGTAGACAGTTGAAATTTTCAGAGTGTGTATTCCTATGCAAGTTTGATGGTTAGACGACAAACGAGTCGCAGGGAGCCGCTGAATCTAGGCGGCGCGGCGCAAGACTGTGGCGTGTGGAAATCCTTGCAAGAGACTTATGTCCAGCAGTGGACGTTTACCGACTGACAATGACGACGACGTGTACTTCTATTTGCCACTATACTAATAATAAAATTTATTGGTTCACTAGATGAATCCCGCGACTTTGTCCGCGTGGATTAGGATTTTTTGAATCCCACGGGAACTCTTTAATTTTCTGGGATAAAAATGTCCAACAACCTACCCCTGTACCAAATTTAATCAAAATCGGTTGAACGGATGAAATGAAATGAAATGATATATTTCATGTAGGACAACTTGTGCCACTTATGATAAGTCGTAAGAATCTACCACCGGCTCGGAAAGCTGATTCTACTGAGAAGAACCGGCAAGAAACTCAGCAGTTGCTCTTTTCAAAAACAGAAAAATGTAACAATTTGTATATAATATAAAATTCATATATGCTACATAACAAGTAGGTATTACACTGCCTTGTGGGTTGCTGGATGCGAAGCCGGTTGCTTCCATGCAACTTTGTCATCGAGAAAATCATCTATACTATAATAACATCGACTTAACAGATATTTAAATTTATGTAATGGCAACTCCAGAAACTCTTTTGGTACCATGATGTTATAAAAGCATATACTCGACCCCACAAAGGATTTCTGCACCTTGCGCACACGATATGAAGCTGTTACAAGTGAGCCGTGAAAGCATGGCAGACGGATAGCCAGACACACTCTAGCTTTTATAAAAAGTTCATTTTGAAACCTTTGAGTACGTAAATAGAAAATCATTGAAACTGTTACAGGAATTACTTAAAATTAAAAATGTAGTGTCACCTACATTTTTAAGCACAAAAAAAAATGTCACTGGGTAAGGAAAAATAAAGGCTATTTTATTCATTACCTCTGAGCACCTCTGGAACTGCGCCAGTATGTGAGCATGGTACCTCCAGGGCCTCGCTGATGGCCGCTCCCAGCTTAGGGTCTGATACTCCGAGGGTACACTTGTTGCGCTTTTTACGTTTAGGTAGAGCACCTTCTAGGAACAGGTTCAAGTCTTCTGGCAGGATACCTGAGGAAGAGAAGTATGTAGGCACCATCTAACAATCTTTAGTACAGAGATAGGTTGTATCCCAGGGAACAACAAAGGCTTTTTATCATATACTAGCTGATGCCTGCAACTTCGTCCACGTGGACTGAGATTTTTGGGTTCCTGTGGGAACTCTTTGATTTTCCGGAATAAAAAGTAGCCTATGTGTTATTCCAGACTATAATCTATCTCTGTGCCAAATGTCATCCAGATCCGTTCAGCCGTTCTGGCGCGATTGAGTAACAAACATCCATCCATACATCCATACTTTCGCATTTATAATATTACTAGCTGATGCCTGCAACTTCGTCCACGTGGACTGAGGTTTTTGGGTTCCTGTAGGAACCCTTTGATTTTCCGGGATAAAAAGTAGCCTATGTGTTATTCCAGACTATAATCAATCTCTGTGCCAAATGTCATCCAGATCCGTTCAGCCATTCTGGCGTGATTGAGTAACAAACATCCATCCATACATCCATACTTTCGCATTTATAATATTAAGTATAGAAATATAGATTGATTGTAAATGTTAAAATAACAGTAGTTAGAAAGCTGTCACTGGGTTGGAATGATACTGGGGCCATATTGCCAAGACTTAAAGCCATATTGTTTGTTTGTTTATGATTGTTAACTTTCGTGTTTTAGAATAAAATTATAATCCTTATTTTAGGAGCATCAAGGTACATGACATCAAACTGTCATTATGAGTAATATTGCTTAGGTATTGCTTTAATTAAGAGTTGGCAGTATGGTTTAGAACAGGGATTCCCAAACTATTTTGAGCAAGAAACCCCTTTTCCAAAATGAACTGATACCGCAGCCGCATAGCCAAATTACTTTAAAAATCCTATCTCTAGTTTTTTTCCTATTGATTCAAAATACATATGTAAAAACTTTGCGGTTGGTTAAATGAGTAAACTTGACATCATTCTCTCATCAAAATTTAACAAAATAAATAGACATAAAATTCAGTCAATATCAAGTGTAATTAAAAATCCATACTAATATTATAAATGCGAAAGTGTGTGTCTGTCTGTCTGTTTTCTGCTACACTTTCACGGCTCATCTGTTCAACCGATTTTGATGAAATTTGGTACAAGGGTAGGTTGTAACCCGGGGAAGGGCATAGGCATACTTTTTATCCCGGAAAATTAAGGAGTTCCCGCGGGAATAAAAAAACTTAAACCATGCGGACAAAGTCACGGGCATCAGCTAGTTATTAATACAAATTCCGTAAAAATACTTAAGTAGGTAATTATTTTTTCAAAAAAACTTTAAAATAGGGGTCAATTTTTAGACCTCGTTGTAGACAATGAAGAGGTAATACCTTCAGAGATAGCATTGATGTTCTCTAAAGCGAGTACAGCGGACTTGAATGGCTGGAAGGCTATCAAAGTGACAACTGAGTTGAACCTCTGCAAGTCTGTCACCGACTCCTCCACTTGCGGCAGGAATGCGGCCAGCTCCTCAAACTCCGTCACGCGGAACAGGGCGAAGCCTGCGCTGTGCTCATACAGCACAAATAGTTTACTCTGAAAAATAAATATTTAGAGATATATAAGAGTCCATACTAATATTATAAATGCGAAAGTGTGCCTGTCTGTCTATCTGCTATGCTTTCATGGCTCATCTGTTCATCCGATTTTGATGAAATTTGGCACAGGGATAGGTATCCCGAGGAAGGACATAGGCTACCTTTTATCCTTGAAAATTAAAAAATTCCTGTGAGAATCAAAAACTAATGCACGCGGACAAAGTCGCCGCCATCATCTAGTACTACATATTGATAAGTACCTTGATATTTTTTTACCAATAACTGATCAATACACCAAAATTTAAGATATTGGAAATAATTTGTTTCCAAAAAAATGGTTAAAGTTCATAACTGGGTGGTATGCTATATTGTGCTATTGTGATCAAGATTTGCGAATTCAGGCAAAGGGAAGTACCTATTGTGGAAGTATAGGCGTAAATTTGATATCTCTACCTCTTTTCAACGATTACCTACCAACGAATTAGGTATGAAAAAAGCGCTCATGCATTCTATAGGGGAGCCATAGGTTTTATCATCTTCAGGCCACCAAGATTAAACTATGAGCTGTAGAATATTTAATTTAAGTACAGTGAATTCTAAATGCATATGCATTTTCTTTGGTTACAGCGACAGTGTCAATTATTTAGGTAGTATGAGCTAAAGACTTTAAGTTTATAGTACGGGTAGGCTCCTTAACAATTTGTTTTAGGGACTGAGTACTTCGTTACAGAGAAGTCGTCCCGGTAAGTCCATTTCTAATTTTTAATTCATAGAGGACGCTTGAAAGCACCACGTTGAAGCCTTATGTGATTTCCATTTAACACTAAACAACTGCATATCTTACCATTTTTGTTGTTTCTATATTGTTAACATTCTTAAATTCAATATCCTGTTTACACTTTTATAAACACGTGAAACACTAATTTACTAATTATTTAGTTAAAAAGCAAGCCGCGGGCGAATGGCGAACTGCGCGCGCGCGGCTATGGTCCATGAAGCGTTGTTACTTCTACTTGTTTTGAATTTGAGGTTACATCGTTCCATTTTATGTTAGTTTTTAAATATCATAAAAAATTTAACTGTGCTGTGTGCAACTGCGAACTGCAATCATCTAACAATAAGCAATAAACTTATGACTACTCAGCATTTTTCAAAAATATAGAAATAGTATTATAGAACAAATCATGCAACTTTTTTTTCTGGTCGGTGTCATGCAATGCATTTCATGCCGTCATATGCGTGATATGCGTGAAATGAAAATTTATACATATGAATATACATACTATTTCTATGACAATGTCTCAGAGCCAAAATGTGCCAGAAGCATAGAAATAGGAAGATAAGTCGTAATTCCCACTCGTTTTCGAATATGTCTGTGGGTTTTCGAGGACTAAAGAGTATGCAATCACCATGGAAGTAGGAAATTAAAGTAGGCAATTACCTCCAAGGTAATCATTAGCAACTCACGGTCCACGGACCACGACAAAGGGTTTGACTCAGTTACCCCACCCCAGCCTGCAAAATAATGCTAATTGTAATTGTCCTTTAAAACTGCTCACCTTAAATTATTTAATTAAAAATCAATAAAGTCGTTGAAAAAAAATTCATTTCAAACTCCTAAGTATATTATCTTTTGATGTATATAATATTTTAAATTACTCAAAGTGTTAAAAAACTGCTAAAGTTGCATTTATAATTGCTCAAGTACATACAAGTTACTTATCAAATAGGCTACGCCAGAAGACTAGGTCGAATAGTGTGATAGAACCGAATTAGCCAAATTCGACTCCACGTAGTCTTGTCTGCCCTACCCCTAGAGTGTTTTTATGAAGCGCGAGCTCGCGAAGGAGGTCTTGAATGAAGCGAGCCTACGAGACCGAGTGGAGCGAAGGGGGGAGGTGGCGAGCGAAGCGAGCCGGCGACCTCCGTAGCGAAACGAAGGTCGTGTAGGTGAAGCTGATTGAAGGGGCGACGGAGCGAGTCTTCTGGCGGAGCCTATTTGATATGTAACTTGAGCAATTATAAATGCAACTTGAGCAGTTTTTCAACACTTTGAGTAATTTAAAATATTGTATACATCAAAAGATATAGGTACGAGTTTGAAAGTATGGATAAATGAATTTTTTTCAACGACTTTATTGATTTTTAATTAAATAATTTAAGGTGAGCAATTTTAAAGGACAACGTAGTTGAATTGAGCTATTGAAAATCTGTCGATTAGTATTTTTTTTTATTACAAATATCAATATTTTGCAGGCTGGGGTGGGGTAGGTGTTTGACTCTCTATTAAAGGAGTTTGTTGAGTTGTTGTAATGGGTTTGACCATGGTTTGACCCTTGATCAAGTATTATATCATTGCTTGACCAATAGGATTTTAAGTTACTTGCATGGAGGTAGGAAATTAGTACCTTGGTTATGGTTACTTGTCTCTGACCTCTGTAAACCATTGACAACTGGTTTGACAGTACTGGACAGTAGGTACTCACAGACCACAGTAGAGCTTCTGTTTCTGGTCGGTGACAGTAGAGTGTAGACACAAGTTTAAACATTTTCCGTTTATTTTATACCTACTAAATATTAATATATCCGTATCGGGATTTTAATTTCCCTTGATTTTGATATGATTTTGCCGAGTGATATAGTGATTTTGTTTTGATGATTGATCAGACTCTCGGTAGAGAGTAGCATATTCCTTGGATCAGAGGTTTTGAGTTTTGATCACCGAGTGCCGAACAGAAAAAAAAGATTTTGATCAGCCGCAAGCATAGTTATGTAGGTATTGTATATCTTGAAAGCCGCAAGCAAGCCACAACTATTGAGTGATAATAAAATATAAATCTCTAATTTGCGACAAGTGCCTTGTTTTAAGTTGTAAGCTCAAAGCTGCAGGCGGTTGTTGTGCATAAATAAATCGGTATGTCGTCGCAACCGAGAGCGGCCAATTCCAGAAAGCAAACATTTTTGAATTTGGAAGTGCTACACAAAGCTCAGCCTATGCTCCCTAAAGTAGCGCAAGCAATATTTGATGAAAATGGTCTGGAAAAGCTCACGCAGAATTTGTTCAACAACATATCGTACTATTTATTGTTTGTGATCGACCCTCAATTCCACTCTTCCATGACATGGCCTCTCTACGATACGAAGGCAGAAAGAGCATTCAGGAGTGAGCTATCTCGTTTCATAAGTGATCATGCTGCTAAAGGACTCATAACTGATGTGAGGTCATCATATTTAGTCCATCCAAGTTGCTACAAGGTCACAATACTGATCCACCAATTATCCGTGTTAGCAATTAAGCAATGGCTTATCCCGCGAATCAAAGGGACCGAAAAACATAAGATATTCGAGGAAGTTGAAGAAAAATATAAGAACAGATGTGATAATAAAAATTATATAGAATATATGAAGAGTTTGAATTATGAGAATAGTATTTTGGATAAGATGTCCAAGTTTATGTATAAAAAGCAGTGTTGCGAAAAAATTGCAGAGATGTTATGCAAGAAAATAGCTGAGAATGAAGCTAAATTGGCTAGTTTAAATGCACAGGGGTATATTGATGGTTTAGTCAATGGATTTGTGGAGAAAAATGTATTAGATGAGTCATTGAAAAATAAAATATTGAAAATTAAAAATATCAACAAACCCGCTCCAATTTTTGATGAATGGTTAAAGAATCTTGATACAGACCTGAACAATATGGAAGCCAAATGGGACGCCAAAGTTTCACCTCTCTTAGAAAAGAGTAGGAAGTTGTATAGCATGTCAGAAGAGCTCATTAAAAGGGAGATGGGTCAAATTGATAGAAGTACCTACATGATAGAGTATGATCCAAAAAAGGACACAATCAATACTGATAAATTACAGAGTCAGGTAATGAGAATGTTTTAGTTGTATACTTTATAAATATTAACTGTTTATAAATGCACTGTGTGTTGCTGTTTGTTGACCTTAATCCATACTGATATTATAAATGCAAAAGTGTGTCTGTTTGCCATGCTTTCACGGCCCATCTGTTCAACCGATTTTAATGAAATTTGGTATGGAGACAGTTTGTATCCTGGGGAAGGACATAGGGTACTTTTCATCCTGGAAAACGAAGTCCCGGGCATCATCTATCAAACAGAATTAAATGGTTTGTCTGGTGGGAGGCTTTGAGCGTGGCTAGTTACTTATCACCCTACAGGCAAAGAAGTGCAGCACAGGGATTAAGTGTGTAAGTGTAATGCTGTGTAAAAACGAAGTAGGAATAAGGGTTTGTAATCACTGCTTTACCCCTAATAGATCATTTGACTGCATCATCATTTTTTTTTATTATTGTTCACCAATGCCTGTTGCTTCTGTTCATCCACATGGATTTAGGTTTTATAACATCTCTTTGATTATAATCTGGGATAAAACGTATCCTCAAGGATGTAAGCTATCCAGTGTCCTTGTGCTAACTCGTCACAAACAGAAAGACAACCCTTCATTTTAATTTGTGTTCAAAGTAAACCAAAGTTAGTGAACACTTTGGTTTACTTTGAACACATTCACTTTAATATTTTTGGGGATATTAGTAACTGCACTGGGATAATTATTTAAATTTTAAAATTAGCACAAAATGGTCGACCATATTGAAAAATTAAGACAGAGATTGAACATTTCAACAATTTTCATCAACAAAAGAGCAACTCCCAAATTTCTTGCTGTTTCTTCTTGGTAGGAATGGCATTCTACCACTGTAGATTTATTTGATGATTCAAAAGCAATAATAAATAAATAAATAAAATAAATAAAGCCTTTATTCAGACGTTTTTTTTTTGTTTTTACAATTTCTTGTTCTTAACTATTAATATGCTGCACTGCCTCGACAACCCCGTCCGTTTGCCTAATGGCAAAGGCCTCCTCCATCATCTTCCACGCCTCTCTGTCTCTTGCCGTTCGGGACCATATGCCACCTGCCACTGTTCTAATGTCGTCAACCCATCTTTGCATTGGTCTACCCCTATTCCTTTTGAAGTGACCCGTGTACCAATACATAACCTTTTTACTCCATTTGTCCTGTCCCCTGATTGTATGCCCCGCCCACTTCCACTTAAGGCTCTTGATTGTGACTGTAACATCCTTTGTGTTTGTAAATTTTTTTATAGTTGTTGTTCTTATTCTATCTGACAATTTTTTCCCCATCATACTCCTGTTCATGGCGTTCTGACATGATTCCATTTTTTTCTTTTGTGCTTTAGTCAGGGACCATGTTTGACATCCATAAGTGAGTACTGGTAAAATGCAGGTATTAAAAAGTTTTCTTTTAATGGCCATATTTATATCTCTATTTTTGAAAATTTCTTTGAGACTCCAGAATCTCTTCCATGCGTTTCCTATACGTCTTTCTATTTCCTTTGTTGCTTGGTCTTTTAGTGATATTGTCTGGCCTAAGTATATATATTCTTCAACATATTCAATTATGTTATTCACAAGGTATATAGGTACTTTAGTTCCATTTGTGATGGCCTTGGTTTTTTGTGTATTCATAACTAATCCAGCTTTCAGACTTTCTTCAGCTAGTTCATTTAGCATTCTCTCGAGACTATCATGTGTTGGAGAGAAAATGATGATGTCATCTGCAAATCTTAAATGAGACAGACTTTCCCCATTTATTCTTATACCACTATGCTCCCAGTTTATTTGACGGAAGATCTCCTCCAGAACTGCAATGAATAGCTTCGGTGACACTGGATCACCCTGGCGGACACCTCTTTCTATCCTTATTTCGTTTCCTTCTTTCTCTAGTTTTATCTTTGCTTTACTGTTTCTGTAGATGTTCTTCAATATTCTGACATACTTTTAATAATAATAATAAAGCCCTTTTATTCCGAATTTGCTACAAGTTTGGCAATACATATTTCCCAGTCTTATTTACTATATAATGTCTCGCAATTCGGCGTGCCTCCTGGCATAGGCCTCCTCCAGCTCTCTCCACTGAGCTCTGTCTTCTGCAACTCTGGTCCAGTAGGGCCCAAGGTTAGGCGGATGTCGTCTTTCCATCTTGTTTTCGGGCGCCCCTTACTTCTGGTGTCCTCTCTTGGGTACCATACTGTTACTTGTTTGCTCCATTTGTTTATTTTGCAGCGTAGCATATGTCCAGTCCAACCCCATTTTAAATGCTCTATACGAGTTATTATATCTGCAACCTTGGTTTTTCTTCTTATTTCTGAGTTTCTGATTTTGTCACTTAGTCTGATACCCATCATGCTCCTTTCCATTGCCCTTTGTGTACGAGCTAGTCTTTCTCTATGCTTGTCTGTTAACGCCCATGATTCGCAGCCGTATGTCATACATGGGAGGATGCAAGTGTTGAAAGTCTTTCTTTTAATGTGCATGCTTAAATCTTTACTCTTCATTACTTCTTTTAGGGACCAGTATTTTTTCCATCCGCAGGTTATTCTTTTGTTTATTTCCTACGACATATAGTCCTCAGGTAATAGTAATAGTTTATTTGAATCAATAAAAACATTTGTATTTGAATTTATGCTTTTATATTGTCTACAGGTCAACAGCTCTCAGAAATATATTCTAAAGAACATTGAACAGGACGGAACGTTGAATTTCCCGAATCTAATTCAAGCATTTGTTATAAGTATATGCTACATCATGAAGGATATCAAGTTTGGGGAGAAGATTTATGAGCACAACGAGCGTATGAAAGTTTGCCAGACAGGGTTCAGTGAAGTTAGGGAAGCTCTCAAAGCATTGCTAGAAAGAGTGGACAGTGGGGAAAGGAGAATACAGGTACAAACATATTTTACAACCTGTCCAACCATTTATTTTAATTTTGGCATAAGCATGCCTATGAACTTTTATAATAATTGACAGGCAACCATTGACAAAGGCAATACTTTATAGATGCAGTTTTTTTTTACAATAGTAAAGCGACGATATCCTTTTTTCCGACTTTTATCCAATATTTCGTAACTCGTATACTTACTTTTTACGCACACCTATGATAATAAGAGGGTTTGCTGAGAATAATATGAAAAATAAAATGACGTCACACAAAATTTAATATGGCGGACGATAAGAGCTTGTTTTAAAAAATGTTTTAAATGATTTACGACTTATTACTTTCCAGCTCACACGCACCGTCATTGTCCGATCAAGACCCTTAGAAGAGCATCTACAAATTCCTCCAATCCCAGATCTCTCCGGCCTCAAAATGTGTCACAACCAATACCAAGCTAATTTTGACACTTTCACACCACTAAATGTGTCTAAATACAAATTTAACCTACGTAGAAGAGGCGAGGTTTTCGCTAGACCTCAGCCCAGATCAGTAATTACCTACCATGCTCCGAGAGACGATTTCCTAAAAACTCTGCTATCGTGTAAAGTTAGTGCCTACGATCGTGGTAATACAAGCCAAAGCAGCAACATATCCGTTATATCAAGCATTAAAGCGAACGAAACTGTATGCTCATCGGGGTTCACAAAAGAACAAGTTGCACGATTACTGTCAACTAAGAAAAAGAGTAGTAATAAGAAGCATAAGAAAGCAACAGAAAGCCACGATAAAATCAAAAAAGGTGCATTATTCAACGAATCTGTGGTGCCAAAAGATACTCATGGCCTGTTCAGGAGTTATTCATCACCGGATTTTCGTGAAAACAGAGAAAAAAGACCTATATCTAATATAAGAGGGAGAAAATTATCTATTATGCAAGAGGACAGCCCACCGCAGCTTAATATTTCCGGAATCGCTTGCTTAGATAGCAATTTCACTACACCCTCAGGTTTCGGTGACACACTAACTTCTGCGAATATCAACAATTTTCCCAAAATAAGCGACGAAGATAAGAATTGCTTGAATAATATTCAAGGAGAACTAGAAAATATTGTTCCTCCAATTCCAGAACAAGAAAATCGTGTTAAAATAGTAACAGCAAGCAAGATACCAAGGATTATTACCACTGAAACAAATAAGGAACAAGAAATGCACTTTCCCAACACTGTAAAAGCAAGAGAATTACTAGAATCCCGTTTATCAAAAATAATCACTGCAACAGAATTACCAAGAATCTCTATTTCCCCGATAACTGATCAAGAAACTCACTCGAGCACAGCAAGAAAGTCACAAGAATCTCGTTCATCTGAAATTTTAACTGGGAGGGAAATACCAAAAATTAGTTTTTCACTGGTAAACATTCAAGAACCTTGTTCATCCCAAATGGTGACTGCGAGACGTTTACAAGAAAGTCATTCATCAAAAACAGTAACACCAAGGGTGTCAATTTCACCAATAAATATGCAAGAATCGCTCTCAAAAACTGTAACACCAAAACCAAATACTGCTCTTATAAAAAAGACTAGTTCTTTAGAGAAAATAATCAACCGCTTTAAGCAAGTACGGGCTAGCGTGATACCTCTGCAGGAAGAAAATGAAATTTTCCATACAAATGATGCTTTAACTAATAGAAACTTACTGCCGGATCTTTTGAGTCCTGGCTGCAATTTGAATAGGAGGTCTAACAGCGATAATAATGTGGATTTATTAGATTCAGACACAGAGGACATAGTGCGTAGAGGACCTAGGGTCAGTTTGGGAACCATGCTAGGTGTAGACCACACCTTTTTAGACCAATTTGATTTGAGTGACTGATGTGTTATAGTAAATTTTTTTTAAACCACTGTATGGCCTAAGTCCTAAACTCTTTTGAGTAATGTAAAAATTAAGTATTAATGCTTGTCTGTGACTTATGTATTTCAATTAAATTCCCAGATAATTACTTTTTTAATAGTATAATTATTTTTTTAAAATTCAAACCTTGGTCCATAGATATGTATAGCAGTCAATTTATGCACTGTTTAAAAATTGACTACTTAAGTCACATGAGCTACTATAGTTATTTACGTTACTAGTGCGGAACTGTGAAAATTACACTTAAGGCGCAGACTTTACTGCTTACATAACGCCGAGAGCTTGATTTACAATATGCACGTTTATAATACGTTTTGCGAGTTAAAACAGTAAAAAAAAATTGCCATTTTGCATGCTAAAATACTATGTAAATATTGTATTGATAAGTTTTAGTATTGTATGTCATTAGTTTTTAACATTTTCTCGTGCTATATTTCTGTCTATGGTTTAAATTTTTTTATTGCACTGCAAGTTAACCCTTGACTGCGATCTCACCAGATGGCAAGTGATCATGGAGTCCATAGTTATGTATTGCAGTCAATTTATGCACTGTTTAAAAATTGACTACTTAAGTCACATGAGCTACAATAGTTATTTAAGTTACTAGTGCGGAACTGTGAAAATTACACTTGAGGTGCAGACTTTACTGCTTACTAGTACATAACGCCGAGAGTTCAGTTTACAAAATGCACGTTTATCATATTACGTTTTGCGAGTCAAAACAGTAAAAAAAATTGCCATTTTGCATGATAAAATAACTACTATGTAAATATTGCATGTCATTAGTTTTTAATATTTTCTCGTAGTAAACAACTTAATGGAATGCTTAATTCAATTTATTTCTCAATGTTTAATGTTTATGGTTTTAATTTTTTTTATTCCACTGCAAGTTAACACTTGACTGCGATCTCACCCGGTGGCACATAATGCAGTCTAAAAGGGATTCACCTACTTGTTTATGTCTAGATTTAAAAATAAACCAAGTACATATTTTTATTTTTAATTGTTTTATTAAAATAATAAAAATATAGTTAAATCTATAATACTTATCATTATAAAAAAAACATTGATTGTCTGGGCATTTATAGGCTATTGATTATAACTTAAAAAACTGGTCAATGGGTAAGGAAGTAAGACGTTCACGGGTTATTATTGCAGAAATCGTTCAATGGGTTATAAAAGAAGAAAAAACCGCGGAGTGCTATTAAATTAGAGGATGGAAATTGAAGATAGTGGCGAATAAGCACTCCTTTTGGGTTTTCCAATATACCTCCTAAACTAAGCAACATTTCTATATATTGTAAATAAAACTTTTTGTAGAACATCAAATTTCCTATCGGAATAGCATTTTTCAAATATTGAAAAAAGAAATACCATGCCAGAACAGTCGAAACAAATTTGAAAAAAAAGCCAAAATTTAGATTTTTTGAGTTTTTTTGCTTTTTCGCCTGTCTCTTTTTTTTGGGCTGAGATAGGCATCTAGGCAGTGCTTTAGATAAAAACAAGTAGATTTAATTTCCTTTAAAATGCGAGACTGAAATATTTTTTTGATTGGAATAAAAAACAACCTCATTGACGCGCACAAAGTCGCCGGTAACATCTAGTTAATAATACTAACTATTGATAAAGACTATTAATTTTCTTACTTATTTAACTATGTATTTAAAAAGGTAAATAGTTCATTCAAGCTCTAAACTAAATTGAGAGGTCTATAAGAACTTCATGACAACAATTTAGTTTAAAGATTGTGCACAAATTGCTGATTTGTAGATATATCTATCATAATTTACTGGTACGAATAAATTAACTAATTCAAAAATAAAAAAGTTAGAATAATATTATGAACTACATTATTTTTGCACTTATTTTTTAGACAATAATTATTCTGATTACTTATTAAGTATATTACTTTAAACATATAATAAACATACCTACTGGACATAATTTTATAATCTAAATCTAATGATTTTATTATGTAACACGTAAATACATAGGTAGGTACATAGTAAGTAGTTTGTTTCCCGGCTGCCTGAAAATCAGCGCATAACATCACGCTGAGGTGATGCCCTTTTTGGAATTATTTTTGTCACAGTGTAGTTCCTAAGTTATGTCCTAGTAATATTGTGCTTTGTATTGTACTGCAACTGTGTCCTTGGTAGTTCCAAATAAAGATTTATTTATTTCGTATGACGTATAATACGCCGACATTAGCTGAGAACAGATTCTCAAGCCATCCCTATCACCTATGATGGATGACCTATCAGTCATCTATTGAGCATCTAGATTGATCGCGCGGTCTGACCTACTTCAAATTGAGGGCAATTGTATTTCTCTACCGGTGTGGATTGCCTTAAATCTTACGGTCACCCTCTCCCAGTTTGACCATCTTCTCAGAAATCTCCCAAAGCTTCCGAGCTCTGCCCATATCGCTTGCGGAACTCGACAACGAACTTTCCTGACAATCCGAGAAGTACTTTCCACTAACCTTCGTTAGTTTTTCATCTACCGCCAACATCACCGACGTCTGACAACCCTCGGCTGGCGTTTTGAAGAAGCAATAAATAATCAAAGACAACCCCCAACTCATCGGTGCTGGCACATTCCTCCAAATTCCACTATCTATTAGGCCAGGATGCAAACAATTCGCTGTCACCCCCGTGCCTTCCAATCTCCTTGCCAATTCACGGGTGAACAAAATATTTGCCTCTTTCGACACGTAGTACAGATACCCTGGCATAGATGTCAAAGGATTTGGATCATCCAAGCTCACGGATCCTAATCGGTACAACGATGAAGCAACGACGACGATTCTCGATGGGGCACTCTTCTTCAACAGATCTATAAGGAGATGGGTCAACAAAAATGGTCCATAATGATTTGTAGCCATTGTCAGCTCGATTCCGTCTTCGGATTTGGCTTTCTTAAACGTTTCTGCGTAGCCTGCGTTGTGGATTAATACGTCCAGGGTCTTTTCGGTCTTGTTGATGTCTTCCGCGAATGATCTGATCGACGCGAACGAGCTGAGATCCAGTTTTTTGATGAGGATGTTCGTGTTTTTTGTTGCTTCGATGATTTCATCTGGAAGAAAGATTAATTGCCGTTAGTTACTCGTATGTAGCAGTTCTTCACTGATGACTTGATGAGTCTTTAGCAAAGTCTTCTAACAGACACAACATCTAAGTATATAAAAGGAAAAAAGGTGACTGACTGAGTGATCTATCAACGCACTGCTCAAACCACTTGAGGAATCGGGCTGAAATTTGGCATGCAACGTAGACATCCGCTAAGAAAGGATTTTTGAAGTGAAAACTTCTTTAGCCGCGTTGAACACTTTTTGGTAGGGGGTAACCTTGTGATTCGCGTCACCGTCACCGACATGCTCGCTCCGACATGCTCGCGTTGTTACGAAGACAAAAGGTCTTACTTAAATATGCAATTTAAAAAAAATAATAATACTTATTCGTTTACACTTAGGTAAGTATATATACCTAATATCGATTATCGGCAGTTCCTATGACTTATAATTCGCGCTAATGATGAAGTCGCGAGTATCAGCTACTGTGTAAAGATTAATGGAAAGGGGTCACGACCCTCATTAAAGAGGAATACGACGCAAAGAGAAACAAATAACGCGAGCGGAAAACTTCAAGAAAATAGAGCCATACAAGTGGAAGCTGACAGACCTACATAAAGTTATACCTCGTATAATATGTAGGTAGGTATAACTTACTAGCTGATGCCCGCGACTTCGACCGCGTGGATTGAGGTTTTTTGGTTCCCGCGGGAAATCTTTAATTTTCCGGGATAAAAAGTAGCCTATGTGTTATTCCAGACTATAATCTATCTCTGTGCCAAATTTCATCCAGATCGGTTCAGTAGGTAGTTACGGCGTGAAAGCGGAACAAACATACAAACAAACTCACTTTCCCATTTATAATATTAATAGTAAGGATAGTATAGATATAGATACTTTAAATACTTACTCCCTCGTACAAATCGTGACGCATATACTTAACAATATCTGTACTAAGTACCTTAAATCTACTTATATAAAAAGTGTAAAAAACAATGGATTTACCTTTGACTTTCTCAGCCTTTTCTAAGCTCCGACAAGCCATGATGACTTTAGCTCCCCTTTTAGCTAACTCCTTAGCAGTTTCCTTCCCTATTCCACTGGTACAACCAGTCACGATCACTGTTTTCCCATCCATTTTTGTCTCTTCCTTGTATCGTCCAGAGGTCAGCTTGGCGTAGATGCTTAGTAGAATAAGCAGGAGAAGTAGACCAAGTATCACGAAGAGACCGAAGAGTAGCACGGCGGGGTATATCCAGAGGAAGTTCGACTTCCAAGCCTCAGCTGGAATCATGTCTGGAAAGGAATTACCAGAGGTTTTATAGCTGTTAGGAACTTAGGGTAATCGCATATTATTCGTTGCGCCGCATACATCAATGGGCGATGGAGAGAGCAATGCTCGGGGTTTCTTTGCGCGATCAAATCAGAAATGAGGAGATCCGCAGAAGAACTAAAGTAACCGACATTGCACGACGTGTTGCGAAGCTGAAGTGGCAATGGGCGGGGCACATAGTTAGAAGAACCGATAGACGTTGGGGTCCCAAAGTGCTGGAGTGGCGACCACGCACTGGAAAGCGCAGCGTTGGCAGACCCCCTACTCGCTGGACGGACGACATCAGGAGAGTCGCAGGGAGCCGCTGGATCCAGGCGGCGCAAGACCGCGGCGTGTGGAAATCCCTGCAAGAGACCTATGTCCAGCAGTGGACGTCTATCGGTTGAGGATGATGATGATGATGATACATCAATGGCCGCGGTACAGATTTGAAATCTTTAATGTTGTAACCACACTCGATGTACTTCTTAACGACCTTCCTAGTGGGAGGTCTTGGGTTCGATCACCCGGTAGGGATAATTTGGGAATACCCCGCAGCGTCTAACTGGTAAAAAAAAACGTAGGTACTAGGTACTATTTAGGAGGGACGAATGGCCTAGCTGTGACAACGCATATCAGTCGATTGCGATTGTTAAGCAACGTTGACCCAAGTCGGTAACTGGATGGGTGACCGAATTTGGACGTTCTTTGCCCTTTTCGTTTTCTCCGTGCCTCGGAGAGCACGTTAGGCCGTCGCGTCGGTCCCGGTTAATATCACTTACATCTGATAATAATCGTTATAAATACCCTAGGGCCTAGAGGAGTAATTTATAGATTTATTATATACTAGTTAGTTAGTTAGTTAAGTTTGACGACCTCCGTGGCGCAGTGTTGAGCGCTGTTGCCTTAACGTGCGGAGGTCCCGGGTTCGATCCCCGGCAGGGTTTGGAAATTTATAATTTCTGAATTTCCCTGGTCTGGCCTGGTGGGAGGCTTCGGCCGTGGCTAGTTACCACCTTACCGGTAAAGACGTGCCGCCAAGCGATTTAGCGTTCCGGTACAATGCCGTGTAGAAACCGAATAGGGGTATGGGTTTTTAATATAACTGCCATGCCCCTAACAGGTTAGCCCGCTACCATCTTAGATTGCATCATCACTTACCATCAGGTGGGATCGCAGTCAAGGGCTAACTTGTAGTGGATAAAAAAAAAAAATACTGGTTAACTAGATGATGCCCGCGACTTCGTTCGCGTGGACAAAGGTTTTTCTGATTCCCGCGGGAATTCTGTTATTTTCCGGGGTAAAAAGTAGCTTATGTCCTTCCCGGGATACAAACGATCTCTGTACCCAATTTCATCAAAATCGGTTGAACAGAGGGGCCGTGAAAGCGTAGCAGACAGACAAACACACTTTTGCATTTTATAATATTAGTATGGATATACTAACTGCAGTCTGCAGTCCCCCAAGCAAGCTGGTGCGAGTAAATCCACGCTTTATATAAGTTTATTATCGTGTCTTATTAATCTTCAATTTTATATTGGATTGGCATTTTATTTAACTCACTACATAGTACCTACTCATTAAATAAAATAAAGTAATACTATATTAGGTATATAATTATAAGATCACATTAGTCTCGATAAGAGATTGTGATCTACCAAAAATAGCAAAATTTCAGCTTTCTAGCGGGTTTGAAACCTAGCCTATTATACATCTATGGTTGCTTTATATAAAGAATAGCTCTAATCCATAGCGCGATACAAAGTTAATGTGGCGCCATCTATCACCGCTTGTTGAAACTCATAAGTATTTGCAGAATGAAAGTTGAAGAAAAAGTTTTTATTAGTTTGTGTGTCCTACATTTCTTAACTAATATTATAAAGAGGAAAGATTTGTTTGTTTGTTTGTAATGGATAAACTCAAAAACCACTCAACCGATTTTTAACAGCGAGTAACATAATATTATACTAGGCTATATTATTTTATTTTCAATAAAAATACGAAGACAAAAGGTCTTAAATATAAATATACTACATTCGTAATTAAACTTTAATACCTTAGTTTTAAGGTTATATTTTAATTTTTTTTGTTTTTTTTTTAATTATTTTAAATATTCATTTTCACTTCTATCCATAGACATAATTTTTTCGCTACTTCTATCGGTCACTATGACTGGCAATTTTTTTTATTGTACATTTGATATTGATTCGGAACAACTACCAATTTAAGCCATTATAGCTCTGAAGTAGGTATGTAAGTAAAATCTTATAGAGCACTAGCTAGCTGATGCCCGCGACTTCGTCCGCGTGGATTGAGGTTTTTGGTACCCGCGTAACTCTTTAATTTTCCGGGATAAAAAGTAACATGTGTTTATACAGGGTGTTTGCCAAATTTCATCCAGATTCGTTGAGCCGTTCTGGCGTGATTGAGTAACATAACAAACATCCATACATCCTTCCAAACTTTCGCATTTATAATATTTTAGTAGGTACAGATTGTTTGCAAATAATTCTCATTGTTACAAACAATTATAATTTATCAAATAATCATAGATAATGTGATGATTATTAAGTACCTAAAGAAACTCCGTAAACTAAATAACAATTTGTCGTAAGTTATTTCCTAAATAACTATAAAGTAATTTACCTACGTGGTATTATTTAATGATAATAAAATTCCTTACTATATATTATATTCGGTAATAAATTAAAATATTTTTTGTAGTGGTTGTGGTTACTGAAGTCGGTTTTTATTTAAATTTTGAAATTATTTTATTCCACAATTTTTAGTGGGCACGTATTAAAATAATATGCTACGCCTGGTTAATAATACGCTATGTCTGGTTTAAGCTATTATATACTGATCGCGAGCAATTTACTCTTCATTGAGGAGTTGCGTTCTCCATGTCCGAAGATATTCATTAGATCTTCACCAAATTTATATGGGACCATCTCTGAAGTATGATCTATCAAACAAAAAAAGAATCATCAAAATTGATTTATAATTGGCGGAGTAATCGCGTAACAAACATACAACAACATACAGTCGAATTGAGAACCTCCTCCTTTTTTTTGAAGTCTGTTAACAAAAGAGAATATTTATTATTAACTAGCGATCCGCCCCGGCTTCGCACGGGTAGCACTAATAATCCTAATCTATATAATATAAACTATCCTATCTCTCAAGTTAGATCGAACTGCACATGGTGTGCGAATTTTATTATAATCGGTTAAGGGGACTCAGGCCGGTACCTTCTTCATACAAACGCAAAAGCGTAATTACTACATTATTTGATATTGTACGCCCAAAACTAAGTTTTATTTCGATTTGTCTCGTCATTATCTAGGTTTATTGATATATAAAATATTGAAAAAAATATTGATTTTAAAGTTACGAGCCTCGAAAGATTCCAATTTTCACACTAAATTGATGACAACTTTGGGCGCAAATAAATAAGATTAGGAGTGTGAAAATTATAAAACAATTTATCAATAAACATAGTTTATTTATTCATTATTTGAAATAACTTTACTTAGTAAACATACATTTAGTAGTTTTTACAAACAAACGCTTTTCCCAAACGACTGTTCAACCCTTTTCGCGCGCTTGATTTCGGTAAAAACCATCTTGCCTCGCATCCGAACATTCGACACCTCCGGGTGGCGGGCGAGCGGGCGGGGGGAAGGGCCGCTCGCAGCCTACATAATACTACGTAGCTACTAGCTATACTGCGAGCTACTTATTGCAACGTAATTAGAGTGTTATTCGTGTAATTCGTAATTATGTACCTACGTCGTGTGTGTGGTTTATATTTATAATTATTATTATTGTGAATAAGTGTTGTCAATTGCATATTGTTATTATTTTATTATTACACTAGCTGATGCCCGCGACTTCGTCCGCGTGGAATAAGTTTTTTTAATTCCCACGGGAATTTTCCGGGATAAAAAGTAGCCTATGTCACTCTCCAGGTCCTCAACTATACCCATGCCAAAAAACATGTCAATCCGTTGCTCCGTTGCGGCGTGATTGAAGGACAAACCAACAAACAAACACACTTTCGCATTTATAATATTAGTAAGTATGATTGTTTCACTATTAGGGTTTATCTTGATCTAGATCACAGTTAGATCAGCTGAAATCGCAGTCAAGTCAAGTCTCCAGGTCCTCAACTTAGTTGAGGACCTGGACGGACCTTGACGGACGTGGCTATATGCTGTGAAAGAAGAAGAAAGAAAGAAAAAGCATTTATTTTCAAATTGTGCCATACATTACAAGTATACCTACCTACCTACAGAGGTAGATCAGCCCTGCTCCTCAACGATCTGAACAAGATCTAAAATCTAAACAGCAACGTTGAGGCGCAGGGATGAAACCGTGTCACGCATGGCACAGCCCGAAAAATGGCCCAGGCTCAGCATAATGCTGTATGCTCAGTGCAAGCAATAACCATACAACGCTGATTTTCAGCCTGAACCCTGATTCAGGTGACACCACGGAAAAAACTACGTAACTGCAAGCTAGAATTAGATACTTAAAACTATAATTTAGTAGCAAACCTATATATCTAATTATATGTCTATCTATCTATTAATTACAGTGCTATACATCTACAAAATGTTCAGAAGTACTACATACAAATGTGCTATATGCTATGCTATATGCTATGCTATATGCTATGCTATATGCTATGCTATATGCTATGCTATATGCTATGCTATATGCAATGCTATATGCTATGCTATATGCAATGCTATATGCTATGCTATATGCAATGCTATATGCTATGCTATATGCAATGCTATATGCTATGCTATATGCAATGCTATATGCTATGCTATATGCTATGCTATATGCTATGCTATATGCTATGCTATATGCTATGCTATATGCTATGCTATATGCTATGCTATATGCTATGCTATATGCTATGCTATATGCTATGCTATATGCTATGCTATATGCTATGCTATATGCTATGCTATATGCTATGCTATATGCTATGCTATATGCTATGCTATATGCTATGCTATATGCTATGCTATATGCTATGCTATATGCTATGCTATATGCCATGCCATATGCCATGCTATATGCTATGCTATATGCTATGCTATATGCTATGCTATATGCTATGCTATATGCTATGCTATATGCTATGCTATATGCTATGCTATATGCTATGCTATATGCTATGCTATATGCTATGCTATATGCTATGCTATATGCTATGCTATATGCCATGCCATATGCCATGCTATATGCCATGCCATATGCCATGCTATATGCCATGCTATATGGCACATAGTTCGAAGAGCTGATGGTCGTTGGGGTCTCAAGGTGCTGGAGTGGCGACCCCGAAACGGGAAGCGCAGTGTTGGCAGACCCCCACTAGGTGGACCGACGACATAAAACGAGTCGCAGGGAGGCGCTGGATTCAGGCGGCGCAAGAACGAGGCCTGTGGAAGTCCATAAAGACCTTTGTCCAGCAGTGGACGTCTATCGATTGACAAAGAAGAATATTATACGATTTGTTTACACGCTGAGGTATATAATAGTAGGTAATAACTAATAATATAATAGGTATGTAGGTTACATTTTGTAGTTTTCATAAAAGATAAGTAGACCGTACCTACTAATTATCATAAATCATTATACCTAATTATTATAATTCATCAGTGATAATATCAGATATCGCATCGGTCCAACTATAATAGGTATAATCTGTGAGCGTAACATCATCTTTATACCGGGACTGCCGTGCGCGCGGTTGCACTCGCTATACTGCTCATCACTGAGTCTGTCTCTTTCTCACACAATGTTAGGTGAAACAGCAAATAGGTTACCCACGTGCGCCGGCAACTTCAGTCGCGCGTACTGAGCTGCCTTAAGTGGTTTAGAAGTCCATTGAGGACAAACATTGTGACAAATGTGACACGAGATTTATATATATTATATAGATTGGTTTAATAGATCAGCATAATATTGCGTGCAATGTATGTGATCTTCCAAAAATAGCAAAATTTCAGTCACTCTAACGACTGCATAAGATATCTATGATTGCTATTTAAGCAGAATAACCCCCAACATATATAGCGCAATGCAAAGTTAATGTAGCGCCATCTATAACTGCATGTAGAAACCCTGACTTTGAGAATATGCTACGTTTTTTTACCCGATTACGGCAAAGCTAAATAGGTTATGATTTTAGCAGTTTATGTAATAGGTATTTGTCGTTTTGTTTATTCAACTGTACCACCTAAACTTTTTTTTAGCCGGGCTAATTGACCGAGCGAAGCGAAGGTCTCTGAGTCTACTTGGGTGAATTGGCACTTGTCCGTCCGTCTGTCTGTCAGAGCCTTATAACTTCTGAATTACTGAACGTAATTACTTCAAATTTAAATATACTGTGTAAACCGATGGCCTCCCGCCGAATATGGCTTAAAAAGTTATAAAAATCTTTATTTCAGGGGGGCTCTCATAGAAGGGGGGCTTTCAAAGTGGTGATTTTCTGACGTCCAAAGATGACCTCAGAACTCCCAATTTTCTGAAAGGCTGAGCCTGAAACTTGATTAATTATTTGAATTATATCCTGTACTTGAACAACAAATACTAAAATTAGATAAATATTATAAGGAAACGAAGTTATTTAATTTTTAATGAGCTTACGTATTTTGAACAAACTTCACAATGTTGTCAATAGATGGCGCTCTGTACAAATTTATTCATTTGTGCTTAAAAAGAAAAGGCTGAGCCTGAAACTTGATCACTTATTTGAATTATATCCTGTACTGGAACAACAAATACTAAAATTAGATATTCTAAGGAAACGAAATTATTTAATTTTTAATGAGCTTCACTATTTTTAACAGAACTTCACATAGATGGCGCTCTGTAAGTTTATGGATACCGCGAGGTCTCAGTTCGGGGCGAACCACTAGTTAAGGGGTAAGGCAGTTAAGTATACCTTGACGACCTCCGTGGCGCATGCAGTGTGTAGCGCTGTTGTCTTAACGTGCGGAGGTCCCGGGTTCGGTCCCCGGCAGGGTCAATTTGGGAATTTATAATTTCTGAATTTTACCTGGTCTGGCCTGGTGGGAGGCTGCAGCCGCGGCTAGTTGCCACCCTACTGGCAAAGACGTACCATCAAGCGATTTATCGTTCCGGTACGATGCCGTGTTGAAAGTAGAAACAGAATAGGGGTATGGGTTTAAGTTAACTGCCATGCTCGCTACCATTTTAGACTGCATCATCACTTACCATCAGGTGAGATAGCAGTCAAGGGCTAACTTGTAGTGGATAAAAAAAAAGTACCTACTAGAAGTCGATTTGTACTAAAACCTTCTACAATCTACTATCGATTTCGTGCTCTTTGTTTTCAGTTTTTAATATTATAAGATCATCATTCTCTAAGAATTAGATCTATCAAAAAAATTAATGACAAAAAAGCATGGAAATTGCTCCGCAATTATTCGTTAGTAAATCCTTGAGTTACTATATAAAATAGCCCTTCGGTATCTCTAGCGCGATACAAAGTTAATGTGGCGCCATCTATCATCGCTTATAGAAACCGCGGGTAATATTGTTTTTTGATAGAAACTCGGTACCGAAGGGCTATTTTATAAGTAACTCAAGTTAGTAACAATTGAGCAGCAACACAGAGTAGGTACATATTGGAGTAATTTCCATGCTCTTTTATCATTATTTTTTTGATAGCTCATTCTTAATTTTTTGATAGCACATTCTAGAGTGATGGATCTTAAATTATTATTAAAAACAGAAAATCAAAGAGCACGAAATCGATAGTAAAATTAGAAGGTATTAATTAGTACAAATCGACCTAGTAGGTACTAGGTAGTAACTGCCTAGTTGGTCCAGTGGTTAGCACGTTCGACTGCGGCCGACGAGGTCCCGGGTTCGATTCCCGGGTCGGGCCATAACAAGTATTGGGTTTTTCTGACAAGAAATTCTCAGTACTAGCCCGGTTTCACCCCCGTGCCTCGGAGAGCACGTTAAGCCGTCGGTCCTGCGCCTGATCTCTCTCCGGTCGTGTCCCTATCGGGCTATGAGAGTAAAGGAACAGAGAGTGCACCTGTGTATGCTCACACACTTAATGCACTAATAATCTCCCGCGCAGATGGCTAATCTCTCTAGAAATAGGCCGCCGTGGCCGAAATTCGGTCGGGAGGACATTATATGCGACTTTTGGCATGTGATATGCGATCAGCTTTAGAAATAATTTGTTCTCAAACAAAATAATGACAAAACTAATTAACCTAATTAACCCGGACTTAAGGCCCACTTGGCCAAGGCCGTTTTAAATCTATACTTCTAAACTAATATTATAAATGCAAAAGTTTGGATGGATGGATAGATGTATGGATGGATTGATGGATTGAAGTTTTAAGTTCCCGCACGCTCTTTATTTTTTCGGGATTTAAAAAGTAGCCTACGTGTTATTCCAGACTATAATCTATCTCTGTGCCAAGTTTCATGCAGATCCGTTCAGTCGTTCTGGCGTGATTGAGTAACAAACATGCATTTGAGGTTTTTCGGTTCCCCCGGGAACTCTTAAATTTTCCGGGATAAAAAGTAGCCTAAGTGCTAATGCAGGCTATAATCTATCTCTGTGTCAAATTTAATACAGATCCGTTCAGCCGTTCTGGCGTGATTGACTAATAAACATCCATCCATCCGAACTTTCGCATTTATAATATTAGTATAAATTAATAAAATTGTAGGTAATACGATACGATACATCGAACGCCCTATTTTTTTTACAGAAATTCGATCCAATTGTCACCAAAATGTCACAATAAGCAACTTGGCACATTCATTAGTACGAGGTATATAGGTATTGTTATATGATACAATGATAATGACCTCTGGCACAGCGCGGAGTCCCCCGAGGTCCCAGGTTCGATTATCGTGCAGCTATAATATGCCCGTGACATAAATAGTGTGACATTTATTTGTGTCACGGTTACAAATCACAATATAATAGCACGTGGAGTGTGAAACTGTTAATACTTCTATATTATATCTCTATATCGACGCCCCCCGCGAATAATCCGGTAATGAGCTATTACGGGGTTTTTCATGTTATGTGTTTTTAGGCATCTAGAATTAAAAATGAATCATGTGATTTTTTTTCAGATTTTTTCTATCGATAATTACAAAGATATGAAAAACTAGCTGATGCCCGCGACTTCGTCCGCGTGGATTGAGGTTTTTCGGTTCCCGCGGGAACTCTTTAATTTTCCGGGATAAAAAGTAGCCTATGTGCTATTCCAGACTATAATCTATCTCTGTGCCAAATTTCATCCAGATCCGTTCATCCGTTGGAGCGTGATTGAGTAACAAACATACATCCATACATACATACATCCATCCATCCAAACTTTCGCATTTATAATATTTATTTGATTACGTGTGTGTTCCATTAAAATGCATTAAAAAGTATTTTAAACGAATAATATTGTTTTATATCATACTTGGTCAGTAACTAGGGATTACTATGGTGGAAAGTCTCCTTGTAAGTTGGTGTTTGCAATTCAAGGCAACATTACGTCGCACTATGCTTGAATTGTAATGTTCGCATTACAGTTCAAGCTATGCAAAACTCCTTGGTAAACAATCTCTTTTCTTATAAAATGGTAAGAAAACTTTTTACTGAAAAAAAAACACTGAACATGGCGGCATTTAATTTCCATACATTTCAAACTATGCAAAACTCTTTGGAACTCAAAGCCGTAAAAAAAAAATGGAAAACTGTTTACGAAAAAAAAATGGAAATGGCGGCATTTCATTTGATCTGAAAGTTTGTGAAGTTTGTCCGTAAAGTGATTTAAGTTATTTACAACAATGTCAAGCACTTCATCAGATGATGAAAAAGGAGGAGAGCCTGATTTTTGTTTGCTTGAAGCAGAACAAATGATGCAAAACCTTTTGCCGGATAAGTCCTAAGAGCGCTATGTGAAAACTTACGAACAATTCAACAAATGGCGTGCAAAGAAAGGTATTACATCTTTGGCAGAATGTGTTTTGCTTTCTTATTTCAATATGCTGTCAAAAAGCTACAAACCACCGTCATTGTGGTGTTTTTACTCTATGCTAAAATTTCATTTTGCATTACCAATGTTTTATTTACCTCGCAAGAATGATATAAAGTAGAATGCTTACCTCGGTTGCAAGTAGCTATTACACCCTCGAACTATATTCACCCTCGCTCGCTGCGCTCGCTCGTGTGACTAAATATCTCGGGTGCACGCGATCCATTAGCGCCCTATGCGAGCTGCGCTCGCACTGGCGCCAAATTGGATCTTGTTCTGTAATAGCTTACTTACGTCCCTTGTGTAACAATCTACTATTAGATCTTTACGAAAAAAAATATCAAAAGGATTTGTCAGTAAAAACTTTTACGATATTATTCGGGTAAACAGTTTACTACCGTAATTAAGTAAGAAGTAATAAAGAATTTATTCAGGATTTTATTAAGAAACCGATTTAAAAATAAAAATAATTATATTATCATACAATGATACAAACATTAACTTAGACTGGTGCCCATTCATCGCGCCTGATTATTAGCTTGTAAACAAGGACGTGTACTGTCTCCGATTATGCCTATTGCAACGGCAAGGTCGTCCTATTTTAATGTTTGTTTACGGAATATTAGTCACGAAGTTTCAATACGACGTGTAAAAGGTTGTGCTTGTGCAGTAATAATTTCGTCGTCGTCGTCTCAACCTATAGACGCCCACCGCTGGACGAAGGTCTCCTGCATGGATCGCCACAGAGCACGGTCTTGTGCCGCTTGCTTCCAGCGGCTCCCAGCTGCACGCTTGCGATCGTCCGTCCACCTAGTTGTGGGTCGTCCAACGCTGCGCTTCCCGGTGCGAGGCCGCCATTCGAGCACTTTGGGACCACAACGCCTATCGGTTCTACGAACTATGTGCACCGCCCATTGCCACATAGGCTTGGCGACTCTTCGAGCTATGTCGGTTACTCTGGTTCGCCTACGGATCTCCTCATTCCTGATTTTATCACGCAGGGATACTCCGAGCATAGCTCTCTCCAGCGCCCGCTGAGTGACCCTGAGCCTTCTTATCAGGCCCATGGTTAGCGACCATGTTTCGGAGCTGTAAGTCATCACTGGCAACACGCACTGTTCGAAGACTTTCGTCTTCAGGCACTGAGGGATTTTGGACGAGAAGATGTCGTGGAGTTTCCCGAACGCTGCCCATCCGAGTTGGATTCGGCGGTTGACCTCTTTCTCGAAATTGGACCTACCTGGTTCTCAACTAACACTGGGTGGCACTGAACATGTGCATTGGAAATGATCTTCGTCTCGCTCATATTCATTTTTAGGCCCACCTGTTGAGAAACTGCTGAGGTAATTGAGCATTGTGTTAAGGTCTTCCAGAGTTTCTGCCATAATGACTATATCGTCGGCAAACCGCAGGTGTGTGATGTACTCACCGTTAATTTGTTGATGCCGAGTCCGTTCCACTCCAGAAGCTTAAAGACATGACATAGTGGCGTTTTCGTACAAGCACTTCAACACCTGGATGTACCGGTAGTCGATTTGGCATCTCTGTAGATACCTCAACACTGCCCAAGTTTCTACCGAGTACCCTCTTCAGTAAGGTGTTATCTCCCTTCTTGAAGAAGAGAACCACCACGATCATGTGCCACGCTTCTGGCGTTGTACGCTCGTGAATGACGGAATTGAACAATCGCTGAAGGACTTTAAGTATTGTTCTTCCACCCGCTTTCAGGAGTTCTGCGGTGATTCCGGCGCCCGGCGCTTTGTTGTTTTTAAGCTGTTTAAGAGCCATACTAATCTCGTATAGGCTAACGTCCGGGATATCTTCGGTATAGTGTCGGGTCAATTTGGCTCTTGGATCTTTAGCCAAATTTTCAACCGGCTTTTGGATTGAGGTGTATAACTGTCCATATAATTTCTCAACCTCCCCCAATAACTCAGGCTTAGAAGAAATGAGGCTACCGCTGTCGGTCTTCAGCCGCGTCAACTGGCTCTGACCAATAGACAGATTTCTTGCGAACACCTTTGAGCCTTTATTCTGCTCTATGGTCTCCTTAACATATTCGGTATTAAAGTGTCGCAAATCACGTGTCTGTGATTTATAAATCCGTCTTAAATGAATCTGCCGGTAGGCTAGGGCAGACGCATCCGCTGAAGACTGCAGTCTCATTTCCTGTCTCTCCCCCATGATTCATGAATCATGACAAGTAATATAATAATAATACATAATGCAAATTATTCGAATAAACGGTAAGGATCCAAACAATAAAGCGTACGTTATTTTTGAACAGGCGAATAGTATAGTAATTGCTTTTTACAAATGTACAATAAACAAAACTATTTGCACGAATAATATCGCAGCACGATATAACTGTTGCAGACGGCAATAGAAGTTTACACGAATAATATCGTAAGTGACACTACTGATCAGAGCTTGACATAAATTAGTTTATATAGTAAAATGCATTTAGTTCAATTATAACGAAGACCTTGGTACTAATTAAATTTGGTTGAAATAACAAGATAGCTGGAAAAATTAGCTACCATATATGATATAAAATGTCTCTGATACTTGTTGTTTAGTGGAGTTATTAATAAAAATGCTTCTTTTATTTCTCCTGAACATTTTGACTTTTTCGATTACCGGATTATTCGCGGGGGACGTCGATATGCTTTTAAGGTAATGGGGTATATATTTTTCTCACCTCCGGGCGGAAAGCGTCAATTTTCCTCCCGCTGCGCTAAACGAAAATGCCGCTTTCCGCCTCCGTCGAGGAGAAAAATAGTATACACACCACGGGCAGTAATTAAGAAAGCCTCAGATCACATGTTCATTGACCTCGGCTTCGCCTCGGACAACAATTACATGTGATCTGAGACATTTCTTATTTTACTGCCCTAGATGTGTAATATACTATGACAACTACCTATTCAAATAAATTATTTTTTAGTGATTATTAAATAGAGGATCTCCCAAAGGTAGTAATATCCATGTGCCCTGTTAGTTTTATGTTGAATAACTATTTTAAAATAACGATAAATTCCTGAAATCTTGGTACTATTCCCATCTCGATCCTCCCAAAATCCTCGGAGCTATGGACAAAAATACGTCTCAGGCGATTTGCATCTGATAACCATTTTCAATGGTAAAAGTAGCGGCCCAAGTGGCAACTAAAAGCATTAATTTTACGTTTACGAGGCAAAGGTATACTTAGATTAGTTACATTCTGCATGCAAGTTAACTGACTAGAATCTTTAATCTTCACACGAAATCTTGAATTCTCGTACCGTCTCAAAACATCAACCTACGCCACGGATGTGATTTATATTGTGATCACGTAATGCTAATGACGTACCTACGTAACTTCCTCATATCATATTTAACTACTACATGATGCCCGCGACTTCGTCCGCGTACTATTACTAGATTTTTTTAAATCCCGCGCGCGTGATCGGAGTTTATAAACAGAATAGAAATGGATAGCTCTTTTCTGCAATATAAAATTGATTGGATATCAGCTGCTCTGCCCCACAATAAAATGCCGTACGAATTAATAACATTGTGGAAGTAAGCAAAGCAACCTAGCCGACCTAGGTACCTTACCTACTTACCTAGCGGACAAGCCTAGCCGTTTCAATATCGGTAAACTGTCTAATTTTCCTGGACAGCAAAAGCAGCCGAGCTAAGTAATTATGTACTTATTAGAGACGAGAGATATAATTATTTACTTACTAGATGATGCCCGCGACTTCGTCCGCGTGAGTTTTTTAATTCTAAATTAAAAAAAAAAAAAAGTAGCCTATGTCCATCCCCGGGATACAACCTATCCCTGTACCAAATTTCATCAAAATTGGTTGAACAGATGGGCCGTAAAAGCGTAGCAGACAGACAGACAGACAGACAGACAGACAGACACACTTTCGCATTTATAATATTAGTATGGATTAGTATGGATGTATTAGAGACGTCGAGACTTGGGTGCCGTATACATAGGTATAATAGCCAATTAACTGTTGTGTAGGTAAGTAGTAAGTACCTACTTACTAAATGTTTTCATGGAAAACTTTAATTACACCTTTGTGATTAGAACACCAAAAAATAATAGGTAAACCAGACAAGCCAAGTGCGAGTCAGACTCGCTCACTAGGGTTCCGTACTCCGTAGCTTTGATAAAAACATTATAAATAGTTGCTAACACCATTCCAGCTGCAACTTTCAGTTCAGCATTAGGTATTTCTATATATTTTTTTCTGGTTGATTTGAAAAAAAAAAACAGTATTATTTAGAGTTAGTTGCTCTCTCTCTTAGAGAGTTTGAGGTAGTTAGAATTTTTAATTTAGGCCTGTATAGTAGTACAGTAATAAAGATATCACATACTTTATCATGCTAAAATTATAAATGCGAAAGCGTGTTTGTTTGTTGGTTTATTGGTTGGTTTGTCCTTTAATCACGCCGCAAAGGAGCAACGGATCGACGTGATTTTTGGCATGGGTATTCTTGTCATTTTAATTTCACACGGAACCCTAATTGACCGAGCGAAGCGAAGGTCTCTGAGTCTACTTGAGTGAATTGGCACTTGTCCGTCCGTCCGTCCGTCCGTCCGTCCGTCTGTCCGTCTGTCAGAGCCTTATAACTTCTGAATTACTGAATGTAATTACTTCAAATTTGAATATAATATGTAAACCAATGGCCTCCCGCCGAATATGGCTTAAAAAGTTATAAAAATCTTTATTTCAGGGGGGCTCTCATAGAAGCGAATGCGGAGTAAAATATTTTTATAGCGTTACATAGGGTTGCGGTATATCATTTTAAAGATAATGAGGAACAGAGTCCAAAAAAATTTTTTTTTTAATTTTTCCCCTAAAATTGACGAAATGGGAGACTTTCAAAGTGGAGATTTTCTGACGTCCAAAGATGACCTCAGAACTCCCAATTTTCTGAAAGGCTGAGCCTGAAACTTGATTAATTATTTGAATTATATCCTGTACTTGAACAACAAATACTAAAATTAGATAAATATTATAAGAAAACGAAATTATTTAATTTTTAATGAGCTTCATTATTTTTAACAAATTTCACAATTATGTCAATAGATGGCGCTCTGTACAAGTTTATTCGTTTGTTCTTAAAAAGAAAAGGCTGAGCCTGAAACTTGATCACTTATTTGAATTATATCCTGTACTTGAACAACAAATACTAAAATTAGATAAATATTCTAAGGAAACGAAATTATTTAATTTTTAATGAGCTTCACTATTTTTAACAGATCTTCACAAAGATGGCGCTCTGTAAGTTTATGGATACCGCGAGGTCTCAGTTCGGGGCGAACCACTAGTAATAATTAAGGATCCATCGTTACGTATTGTAGTCTCCATTAGGATTTAGGAACCAATTATTATGATTGGGGCTGATTCTGTAGTGCACAATCTCTAAACCAAACTAAAATGGCAGCTTTAAATCTAGTTATGTCCCTTTCCGTAGGGAGTATTATGAAAGGGATAGCAATATTTGTAATGCTCTAATTTTAGTTTAGTTTAGAGATTGTGCACTACAGAATCAGCCCCAGTGTCAATCATACTAATTGACCGAGCGAAGCGAAGGTCTCTGAGTCTACTTGAGTGAATTGGCACTTGTCCGTCCGTCCGTCCGTTCGTCCGTCCGTCCGTCCATCCGTCTGTCAGAGCCTTTTAACTTCTGAACTACTGAACGTAATTACTTCAAATTTAAATATAATCTCGTATGTAAACCGATGGCCTCCCGCCGAATATGGCTTAAAAAGTTATAAAAATCTTTATTTCAGGGGGGCTCTCATAGAAGCGAATGCGAAGTAAAATATTTTTTATAGCGTTACATAGGGTTGCGGTATATAATTGACCGAGCGAAGCGAAGGTCTCTGAGTCTACTTGAGTGAATTGGCATTTGTCCGTCCGTCCGTCCGTCCGTCCGTCTGTCAGAGCCTTATAACTTCTGAATTACTGAACGTAATTACTTCAAATTTAAATATAATATGTAAACCGATGGCCTCCCGCCGAAGGCTTAAAAAGTTATAATTTTTTTTATTTCAATAAGGGGGCTCTCATAGAAGCGAATGCGAAGTAAAATTTTTTTTATAGCGTTACATAAGGTTGCGGTATATCATTTTAAAGATAATTAGGAATAGAGTCCAAAAATATATTTTTTTTAATTTTCCCCCTAAAATTAACGAAATGGGGGGCTTTCAAAGTGGAGATTTTCTAACGTCCAAAGTTGACCTCAGAACTCGCAATTTTCTGAAAGGCTGAGCCTGAAACTTATCAATTATTTGAATTATATCCTGTACTTGAACAACAAATACTAAAATTAGTTCAATATTATAAGGAAACGAAATTATTTAATTTTTAGTGATGATGATATTTTTAACAGAACTTCACAATGATGTCAATAGATGGCGCTCTGTGATACCGCGACTTGCGAGGTCTCAGTTCGGGGTGAACCACTAGTTTTAAAGATACATAATTAGAAATAGAGTCCAAAAATTTTTTTTTTCAATTTTCCCCTAAAATTGACGAAATGGGCTTTCAAAGTGGAGATTTTCTAACGTCCAAAGTTGACCTCAGAACTCTCAATTCTCTGAAAGGCTGAGGCTGAAACTTATCAATTATTTGAATTATATTCTGTACTTGACCAACAAATACTAAAATTAGATAAATATTATAAGGAAACGAAATTATTTAATTTTTAATGCGCTTCCGTATTTTTAACAGAACTTCACAATGATGTCAATAGATGGCGCTCTGTACAAGATTGTGGATACCGCGAGGCCTCAGTTCGGGGCAAACCATCAACCACTAGATTATCACAGATGTACTGTAGACTGTAGGCATCTATGTATATCTACGTACGAAGTGATAAATAGAAAGTTTGTAGGTAACTTTACTAAGTATTTGTTAGTCAAAGAAAGTTAGCGTTTATTGTCGAATCATCAAAATAAATGACGCTCATTGGCAAAACCACAGAATAGCTGGTAATAGTACGTTAGGCAAAACGATGAACTTTATCTTTATAAGATATTATTTTGGTAGGTAAATCGAACAGTGGTATATGCTGTGGATTTTAAAGTCCATGTTTGGTTCCTAGGAGGGGCAACTTGGGAATTTTTGTACATTTAGTTTTACAAAAGAAATATTGTACCTACCTTAAATTATTTATATAGGTATTCTAACTAATATATTGTAGGCTATAGTAACAGACTTTATTTATTTATCTTTATTATGGACATTTTATTTTTAAATACAAACTAAAACAGATGAATTAAGAAAAAAAATTTTTTGTGTCCAAAAAACCACGTAAATCTGCAGATGTATTCACGTATCTTAACGTCCCTAAAATAAGAATTATAATTCTTAGGATAATAATTTATTCAGATTCAGATAGGTACTTACTTTATTTGCATAATATGTGTAGGTACACATGAGATGTTTAATTTAATTACCTACATAGTCCTGAGTCCGAAATAGGTAAGTATTACCCGAACCGGCGTACAATTGTTATTATTTAGATATTGGGTGATTTTACTATTATATTATATTAATATATAGATATAGGAGTATTATTAAAAAATACGGCTTTAATAGGCTTTAAGCGATGGCATTATGCCCCCCAGGTATAATAAAATAATATCGCAATCTAACTTACCTTATACGAAGACCACGTGTTTATACAAAAGAAAATATAATAAAACTTTCCACACAACCACACACAAAAGCGCGCCGCAACAGACTGAAACGGTTAAGTTAAACCTTTCTTGAGTTGATTTCGAATGCTTTTAACTGTGTTTAAACAAATAACTTGAACCCATGATAGCCCTCCGATTAGAAGGCTGAGGTCTTCACCTTAGCCCCGGGGGTCCAGGGGTCTACTCTCTTTCTCTAAAACGAAACTTCGCAAACGAACGTAATTAGTCGGATAATAGACCCACACAAAATCGTTCAATCCAATCGGTCACGAAAATTTTCTATGGATCCGTACTTCGTCTGCGTGTACGAAAACGAAATAGAGAAGAGCATAGAGATAATATTATGTAGGAGAGGAGTTAACGAAATTTCGTTCGTTTGTTTGCGAAGTTTCGTTTTAGAGAAAGAGAGTAGACGGCAAACACGCTCGCGGTAGAGTCAAAAGTCAAAACATAAGAAACACCTGCCCCCCGATTCCTAAAGATAATTCGACCTCTTTATGGAGTTCATACATGATGCACGTCAAAAAGCATGTATTTTTTTTTTTTTTTATCAACTACAAGTTAGCCCTTGACTGTGATCACACGATGGTAAGTGATGATGCAGTCTAAGATGGTAGCGGGCTAACCTGTTAGGGGTATGGTCACAGATAACGGAAACAAGGGTATGGCAGTTATAAACCCATACCCCTAATGGGTTTCTACATCGGATCGTATCGTACCGGAACGCTAAATCGCTTGGCGGCACGTCTTTGCCGGTAGGGTGGTAACTAGCCAAGGCCGAAGCCTCCCACCAGATGATTTGCATAAACAATAAACATGTTATAAATAAATTGAGTATTGTACCTCTAACTTTTCGGAGTTGAGCACGTCGTTATCTGATTATCACCAACATGTTATATTGATTATCACCATTGACTTATATGTGTATACACTATACATATACCTAAGTCAATCATTATCACCATCATTTAAACTAATATTATAAACGAGAAAGTTTGGATCGAAAGATGGATGGATGTTTGTAACTTAATTAATCTGGATTTGGATGAAATTTGGCACAGAGATAGATAATCTAGTCTGGAATAACACATAGGCTACTTTTGTCCCGAAAACTTAAAGAGATCCCGTGGAAAACGAAAAAACTCAATCCACGCGGACGATGTCGCGGGTATCAGCTAGTAACTACCTACCTATAAAATATTAATTAAGTTTCTGGTCTTTATAGTGTAGACTAAAGCGCTACATTCATGGTGACTGAGTGAATATGGCAGAATATGGTTTCTCTATAGAAATTTGAAGCCATTGACTCGAGCTGCTTTCTGATTTCTCTCGTTAAGTAACTGTTGAACAAGTCACACTAAGTAGGTACCTACTTACTTCTAGTTCGACAAACTTATTTGACCCGGTGACAACGTCGCTAGTATATATTATGAAAAACTAGCTGACGCCCGCTACTTCGTCCGCGTGAAGTAAGTTTTTGAAATGCCCACGGGAACTCCCTAATTTTTCGGGTTAACACCTACCTATATAGCCTATGACACTCACAAATAATGTTGTGCTCACTCAACTCACAATTACTGTCAAATGTGTAAAATGTGGCTTTCCATTGGTACCAGAATTTTCAAAATCAGTTCAGTAGATCCAGAGATTACCCCCTAAGTAGGTACAAGTGTCTACAACGTCACAAATTCACATATTGATGAAAAACTATCTGATGCCCGCGACCAAGCATGATGATAATTTAAAAAAGAAAAAAATAATAATTGTATCAATTTTGTTATTTCTATAATGTAATTGTTAAATTTGGAAGAGAGGCCTTCTGACACAGGTATTTTTATGCTTAACAGAAGGCCTCAGCCACAATTATTTGTTTATCATTGTATCTTGAAATACTTAAATCATTTTTCATTTTTTCATTTTTCATTTTTTTTTTACCACTACAAGTTGACTGCGATCTCACCTGATGGTAAGTGATGATGCACCAAAAAAAATCACTTAATTTTTTTAAATATTCGATTTCACTTCTATCGGCAGTCCCTATGAATGCCAATTTTTTTTTATTCCACTACAAGTTAGCCCTTGACTGCGACCTCACCTGATGGTAAGTGATGATGCAGTCTAAGATGGTAGCGGGCTAACCTGTTAGGGGCATGGCAGTTATATTAAACCCATACCTACCCCTATTCGGTTTCTACACGGCATCGTACCGGAACGCTAAATCGCTTGGCCGGTAGCGTGGTATGGTAACTAGCCACGGCTTCCCAACAGGCCAGACCAGGGAAAATCCAGAAATTATAAATTCCCAAATTGACCCTGCCGGGTCGAACCCGGGACCTCCGCACGTTAAGACAACAGCACTCAACACTGCGCCACGGAGGTCGTCAAACCATCCATCCATGATTGATCCATCGATCCAAACTTCCTTATTTATGATATTAGTATAATGTACGTAGGGATCGTGAAAATCTTCGTAGGTAATTCTAGAAAAGCTAATTTACCTACGATGGTATTAGCCAGGTATTTATGTATACTTAGTTATTATTTAAACTGTAGAAACTTTAGAAAAGTGTCACGGAAACCAAACGAACAGCTTAGACGAGCGTCATTTCCTTCTAAATATGTAACCAGCCGAGCGATCGCGTAACTTCTGCATCAATCATTGTTACAGTATCAATTGTTGTAATTGGCTGAATTTATGGCATTCTTGCTGCGTCAATGGATTATGTCCAATAGTGGAAGAGTGTTAACCAATCAGAGGTGATTGCGATGTATCAATGATTGATGCAGAAGTTACGCGATCGCTCGGCAGTACCTTTAAATACAATACCAGAGAGTACCTACTTAGCTAGTTTTTTTTCAATTCTAGGTACTACAAGTTAGCCATTGACTGCGATCTCACCTGATATATTAGAAATTCCCAAAATGACCCTGTCGGGAATCGAACTCCGGACCTCCCACAGTGAGACAGCGTTCACCACTGCGCCAGGGAGGTCGTAAAGGTTACTAAAAGGAAGATTTTTAAAAATACAGTAGACTGATACAAAAATATTATGTAGGTAGAGTCTACATAAGTATGCTGGTAGTACGTCAGATAAAAAATCAATTCTGAGAAACGATGCTAATGAGTAATGACAATCGATTTGTTTTGCCGACTGTACAAAACCATAATGCGCGCAACTCGCAAATCCGTACAGTCAATAAAACAAGTGTTTCGGACTTGTCGCTTGAATACTTTTTTATCGACTATCGATGGACCGTTTCTGGACCACTTTTCGAAGTGGTGCCACCTAGCGGCGGTGGCTGGCGTAACTTTACCGGTTCTGGAACACTTTTCGAAGTGGCGCCACGTATTGGTGGATAGCATCCTAAATGACAGTTTTCAAAGTGCCGCCACTCGCCGATCGGTGCGATAGTCGCAAAAAAGGCGGGACGGTAGGCCAAAATCTTCAAACCCGTTTTAAATTATTTAGTACCTACTTACTGAACTTTATGAAAAAAATCAGACAACAAAAATCAAACATGTATTAAATGAACATAAAAAAATATTGCTCTGTTTTTTACTACTTTGCCATTATTAATTATTATTACCACTCAATGGGGCTAATTCTGTAGTGCACAATCTCTAAACTAAACTAAAATTAGAGCATTACAAATATTGCAAACCCTTTCATAATACCATACATCACTATGCCATATAATACTCCCTACGGAAAGGGACAGAACTAGGTTTAAAGCTGCCATTTTAGTTTAGTTTAGAGATTGTGTTATACAGAATCAGCCCCATTATCATAAACCGGGCATCGTCATCATCTTAGTATGTTTCCAAACAACGCCTTCTCAAAACGCAAGCTACAAATTCGCTATTTTTGCTGTGTTTACTTGCCTTGTCACGCACACAGACACAAACATAATGTTTCCAGTTTAAATGTTTTCCCCCTAAAAGTTGGGTAAGTAATTGGTTAGTTTGTTTGTAGCATTGTAGCTTCTAAAAACTAAGTTAACCAGCTTTTTTCGGACTTGACGGTGCCATTTATGGCACCAATTTAACGGCTTACATTTCGCGAGTGTACTGGTTTCTATAGGTAGTTATTCTAAGGTCATCATGTATAATATTGGCAACGCCTTTGCTGTTTGATTTTGAGGAAAATCAATGTAATGCACTTTTGTTTCCTATTGTACTTAGGTATACATAACAAAGAAAGTCGATGTTTGCTATTTGTAGAGTTTGTACCTACATGATGTAAGGAGGAAACTAGATACATTTGACCGCTGATGACTTATTGACATACTTTGTGATGTTACATTGTTGATGTTAGTTGTTACCGCTAGAATACGGAATTTGCTAATTGTCGGCTTTATTTAGATAATTGTGGCCAATCTGTATAACACAATCTCTAAACTAAACTAACTAGTTCTGTCCCTTTCCGTAGGGAGTATTATGAAAGGGTTAGCAATATTTGTAATGTTCTAATTTTAGTTTAGTTTAGAGATTGTGCACTACATAATCAGCCCCAATATGCGGATTTCCGAGTGCAAAACCTTACATGAGATTTCTGTTCGTAATAGTTACTAAAATTCTACATCAATGTACTTTTTGAACTAATAATGTCTCATTAGTCATCTCTACTAGTTAGCATGTTTGACTGTGGATGTAGAAGTCCTGGGTTCAATTGATCCGACCGAAGTATTAGGTTTTTCTGTCAATAAATTCTCTGTACTATAGTCTTAGGAACACGTGCCTTGGAGAGCAGGTAAAACGTCCCGCGCCTGCAGGGCTAGCATGGGCCGGAGATAAAAAAATTATCCCCCGATTTTATCCACTGACAAGAGATAAAATTAACCTCTCCACTTCTCAGAGCACGGCAACAGGGGAGAGAACAAGTTTATCCCCGTTAGACATTTCACGGGGACTCGGGGGACTAATTATTCACCGTTATTTAGCATTCTTATTGATTTATTTAGGAATAAAAATTTTATCCTTTCTTCGGGGAGAAAATTGTCTCGGCCCATGCTAGGGGGGCTGATCTCGCTCCGGTCTATGAGAGTAAAAGGTGAAGGGTACCTACTTGTCTAAACCTGTGTTTTGTGCACAGTGCACACATTGGGGCTGACTCTGTATAACACAATCTCTAAACTAAACTAAAATGCCAGCTTTAAATCTAGTTCTGTCCCTTTCCGTAGGGAGTATTATGAAAGGGTTAGCAATATTTGTAATGCTCTAATTTTAGTTTAGTTTAGAGATTGTGCACTACACAATCAGCCCCATTGTGCATATATCTCACGCCCAGATGCCTAATCTTGGATTGGATTAAATTCGATGGGGAGGACCTCCTCCATGAAATTAAAAGAGATTAAAAGATTATTTAGTAGGTACATGTGCGTAGTACTTACTAATTAAATAAATCATCGTTGTAAATAACGCTTTTCCCCAAACACTGGCCACAAAAAAAAACTAACGACATCACCCAAAACAAATCTCAACTGTCACATCATTACAACCACGACAAACATGCGAAATTGATAATTGTCAAGCCATCTGAGCCGTGTAAAATAAAATCAAACAAAATAAAGGTTTAAATATCAATAAAAACAACAAAATGTCCCTACTCGACTCGCCTATACCGCTGTCGGATATTGAGGATGTTCTTGCATGGGTGGACACGTTCAAGCTTTCCCGGCCTACTAAGAAAATTAGCAGGGATTTTTCTGATGCTGGTAATTGGTATTGTACTGTTACTCTATCTATCTGCGTCGTATTCCTCATTAATGAGGGTCGTGACCACCACCACTACAGCCCATTAACGTCCCACAGCTGGGCACAGGCCTCCACTCTCATAGGAGGAGGGAATTAGAGCTTAGACCAAGCTGCTCCAATGCGGGTTGGCGGGCTTTAACGAATATTATCATGTTAGTGATAATAACCGGGACCGACGCGACGGCTTAACGTGCTCTCCGAGGCACGGGGGTGACACACCACCAACTTCCTAACTCCGGGCTAATACTGAGAATTTCTAGTCAGAAAAACCCAATACTCAATTATGGCCCGACCCGGGACTCGAACCCGGGACCTCGTCAGTCGAACATGCCAACCACTAGACCAACGAGGCAGTTCGTGACCGCTTTCCATTAATCACATAATAATAGGAGTTTTCTTGGGATAATAATGGGGTTCCCACTTCCCACGTCCTTCCGCATACGAATCGACTCAGAGTACCTATAAGTACTTATTGAAACTCTTATATTATTTGTAACGATTATTATCGGATGAAGGTGATAATTACCGGGAACGACGGCTTAACGTGCTCTCCGAGGCACGGAGGAAACGAAAAGGCCAAAATTGAACCTCCAAATTCAGTCGCCCATCCAGTAACCGACTTGGGTCAACGTTGCTTAACACACGCAATCGACTGATATTCGTTGTCACAGGTTTTGACGACCTCCGTGGCGCAGTGTGTAATGCTGTTGTCTTAACGTGCGGAGGTCCCGGGTTCGATCCCCGGCTGGGAATTTGGGAATTTATAATTTCTGAATTTTCCCTGGCCTGGCCTGGTGGGAGGCTTCGGCCGTGGCTAGTTACCACCCTACCGGCAAAGACGTGCCACCAAGCGATTTTGCGTTCCGGTACGATGCTGTGTAGAAACCGAATAGGGGTTTGGGTTAAATATAACTGCCATGCCCCTAACAGGTTAGCCCGCTACCATCTTAGACTGCATCTTCACTTACCATCAGGTGAGATCGCAGTCAAGGGCTAACTTGTAGTGGATAAAAAAAAGAAAAAAAGAGAGAGGAAATTAGAGCTTAGGCCCACCACGCTGCTCCAATGCGGGTTGGCTAACATGGCTAAAATGGCGGGTTGCACACTAACATAAATAACGTTCGAATTATAATTCTATAACCATTGACATAAGAGTCGTTTTTTATTACAGTGCTCCTAGCTGAGATCCTCAGCGTTCATTACCCAAAGCTGGTGGAAATGCACAACTACCCGCCACGGAACAGCCATTCCCTGAAGCTGAACAACTGGATGACTCTGAATAGGAAGGTGCTAAAGAAGCTCAAGCTAAACCTGTGCTGCAACACCATGGAGAAGCTCGCTAATTGTACCCCTGGGGTCATAGAGCGAGTGCTTCTTATGGGTAAGAACTATCTAGGTGCTCCACCTTAGGCTGCATCACCACTTGCAAGCAAGTTTGATTACAGCCAAGCGCTAGCCTATAAATTAAAAAAAATCTCAGATGATGATGTCGAAAAGGGCCATAATATTGTTAAAACGTCGTGAGGAAATCTGCATGCTAGAAAGTTTTTCATAATGTTCTTAAAAGTTTTTTTGACGAGATATTTTTTTTAGATGTTCCATCCTTTTTTTTTCTGGATATATTCTGTCCGAGTCTTAGCTCTAGAATCATTTGACCCAGATATTCTATTTGGAACTGGTTACGTTTGCCGGAGTTAAGTTGTTGAGCAAAACGGAATTATTTGATAACTAGCTGATGCCCGCTACTTCGTCCGCGTGGATCGAGGTTTTCGTTTCCCGCGGGAACTCCTTAATTTTCCGGGATAAAAAGTAGCCTATGTGTTATTCCAGACTATAATCTATCTCTGTGCCAAATTTCATCCAGATCCGTTCAGCCGTTGGGGCGTGATTGAGTAACAAACATCCATCCATACATCCATCCAAACTTTCGCATTTATAATATTTATTTGATGTATGGTACTATAAGCTACGCAGGGAATTGTATTCTAAAATTATTATATATTGTTGTTTCAGTTAGAGATAAAATTCGACGAGATGAAGAAATTAATAAAACTTTAAAGGAAGGAGAACAAAACATGTCCAGTGGTGGTAGTTACTACGAGGCATGTGGCGGTGACGGTAAGACGACATATTTTTTTTCATTAGGCCATAGCTTGGCTACAATCAAACCTGCTGGCAAGTGATCAGGCCCTCTTAGGTAAGCGCGCTTTTCTAGAAGTTGCCTATTTACTCTTGATTTGAAAGTGCGTGTGCGTATATTAAACGTAGAAGGTGAAAAAAAGAAGCCCAAAGGACATGCTTCATATGTATTCGTTGATGACTAAATTCTTGAATATTATGATCTGATCTTCTGAAGAACATTAAAATAAGGTTCCCTTTTACAGAAAATGTGCTCGTAGTACCTGTAAAGACTAGGGTGAATGGAATATTGGAAACAATTCAAAAGAAAGTGATCAGCCACGAACATTATCTCGGTCTCAAAGAAGAACTGAAGGATGCCAAAGATTCAGCTGAAATGTTAAAACAAAAGGTTTGTAAGTTTTCGTTTAAAACAAACATTTTTTTAACGTGGAAGTTCATTGATGTCCGTTAATGGAACGTGACGAATGACTCTTAGATACTCGTAGAAGCGCAATTGTCTGGAAGAGGTATGGTAGCCTAATAAACCTAATTAGTTTAACTCTATCAAGGTATCATGAGTTTTTCAACATTGGCTTGAGAACATGAATCTTGCATTCAGTATAAATTCAAAAACAAAGTAAAAAGAGCAAGATATTAAAATTATTTAATATCCACTTTGAGATACAAGTAAAATGTAATTTCAGGTCGAACATTTAGACAGCCTTATCAAGTTAAAAGAAGACAGGATAGAAGAGCTACAGAAACAACTGGACAGAAAGCAATCAAGACGTAAGGAAATTGAAGCCAGTCAGAATAGCATCTCTGTGCCTTTCGAATCAGAAACACCAACACCCGATGCGATTAGTCTAGTAAACGTGGATAGTAGACCATTGTCTCTTAAATCCGTCGATGCTAATACAAGAATCGGTAAAGAAGAATCAAAAATCCCAGTACCGATAGCAGATGTATTGAAACCAACATCAAAACCAAGCATATCTGAAGTTGTGTCCATAGATTATCAAGAAGATACGCTCGATAATGTTGAAAGAATAAAATCTGATGTTTTTAAGGAGGTTGAAATAATTGACCAAAGAGTTTTGGAAGGTTTCCATGACAGCCTCGAATATATCAATGATCCCCCTACGATTACAGCGATCGATAATAAACAAAATAATAAAAAGACCATAGAGTACTCGTACGACATTAGTTATCTAAATTAGTAATATCAAAATCAAGTCTTGAGACAACTTTTAGGATGCCTGTTCAATGTTCATTAAGCACAGCGGAAATTTGTTCAACAGACAAATCACACAATTAATAGATATTTTATCACGTGATCTATCAATAATCTGATTGGTCAGCTGGACCGCTTTGTTTAAGTTGAGAGGCATCCTAAGCCAGAAAGTTGGATAGGAAATTTTGAGGAGGATATTTCGAAGATTTGTATAATATGTTGCCTGAGTATGTCTACTTAGTCATGCCACCTGAAACGTAGTAGTTGATGCTGATTTACTTCTGAAAACATTTTTAAATACGCCTGCTACTGATACGGTTACGCTAGTATCGCCTGCCAATTGATTACGCATGTTTACTTTTAAATACCTTCCTCAGAGTTTCCAAATTGAGAAGAGAAGAGAATAGCCGAAAAATTTGTAAAATAATTTCGTGTAAGAATTATTTTTGGTACATTGTAGTTACGAGTTGTTTGTCGTCGCAATTAATTAACTTAAAAAGTAAATATTTTTCTAGCCTCTACAGATTTTGTCTAATTTAGGATTGAAAAAGTAGTAGTTTTTCAATATTTTTATTAGTTTTTAGTTGTTGTTTGTTACAATAAATTTTTATTAATGTTACTTATGTGTTTCATTACCAGCTGGAATTTTATCGTTGTCTGATTCCAATACCTATAGCTATGGTATGATATGCACCTCATCTACAATCGAGTGAGCTCTAATTGGTTTGTTTATTTCAGCAATAACTCATATTTATTCAAGAAAATCCTTCATATTATAACGAATTTTCCTTATATGTCAAATGAATCCTAATAATCATTCAAAAATTTTGAATCGTCATTGAGATTTCTGTTTTTTCGTCGGGATTCCTTCAAATCGTCTTGCAATTTTTTATCAACAACGAATATTGGCTTGAAATATTTCGCACAAGCTCGGATGCTGTTTCAGTATCTCTTTGATCTCCTGTAGTCTGTTCTTGTTGAAATTTTCTTTATCATCATTCTTCCTAGAAGAAAGGAGGAGAACAAATAAGTGTATTGACCATCAAGTCAAATGGTATTATCATTCAAATTGTTTAAACCTAAAGTAAAACTTGTAATTAATTGAATCAAAGTCGGTGAAATTCTAAGTGACTGACTTGGATGTTTGCATTTGACCTTTCTAAAGATCTAGCCCCACTACAGAGGCACGGTGCGGCTCGGCACGTAGTGGCAAGTATTCAAGTGGCGTTATCACTAGGGACTATTACCCCTGTATCAGGGTGAGAAAATGAATGAATGAATGAATGAATACACTTTTATTGTACACCACAAAGGAAATTATAAAATAGAAAACTTAGCTACTAACAAAGTAAGTACCTACTTATACAATTTGGCGGCCTTATCGCTACATAGCGATCTCTTCCAGCCGAGCGATCGCGTAACTTCTGCATCAATCATTGTTACAGTATCAATTGTTGTAATTGGCTGAATTTATGGCATTCTTGCTGCGTCAATGGATTATGTCCAATAGTGGAAGAGTGTTAACCAATCAGAGGTGATTGCGATGTATCAATGATTGATGCAGAAGTTACGCGATCGCTCGGCAGGCAACCAATGGTGTGAAAGGACATAGCTACAAATACAACCGGTAGATGGTGCTGAAATAACAAAATAAATAAAAATATTTATATAATGCTACAAATTATAATACATATTATATAAAATAAATATAACATAAATACTACAAATATAACATATAAATATACATATATATACTCACAAATAAATAAATATATAAATAACTAAACGTAAACATCATAAAATAAAGTAAGGGACAGTAGGTATCAAAATATAAAAATAAAAAATAATATTATTATTGTGACAAATAGTAATTTTTTACAAGCAATAGTAGTTTTTTTTTTTTAATATGTATAAAGATGTTAATAGATTTGATTACTTACGTAGCGTCATCCTCGTCTTGTCCAATGAGCTTGAACCTATTGAATTCAATGTCGTCGTTAAAGAAGCACTCTGAGTTTATTCTTTCCAACTCCTGCTTGACTGGTATCAAGTCCACAACTGGAAGAAAAAAGTTCATAATATTAGTTAGTAGGTACTTCTATGCGGGAGGACGAAGGTCTTGAACCACTGGACTGGATTGGTAGAGTTTTTACTTCTATAACAAAAGAGTCAAACTTCCGTTAAGTCCGTCAATAATTAAGGAAACCTTTATTTACAAGACCTTAAATATTAGCTTTGATAAAAAATAGCTCTGGGTACTGAACATAAGATAAATTATTATTGTATAAAGAAGGAACACTATACATTCCAGGAATTGGATGTTAGAGACATACTGAACAACAGAGTCGTAAGGTACGGACATCTTTTTGCCTTGATTAAAATTAGTACAATGGTCTAGCCATTATATAGGTTATCAACGATACGCACTTAATGTCGAGATTGCTTCTTACTAATTCCCCAGTGTTTCTAAATTCAGGTAATGTCCAGTTTCGTTTATTTCTATATTTTCAAAGAAAATCTAGCACAGATACTATTTCTGGAATACACGAAGTATATTAGTAGTTATCTATATTTTCTTACTGCACCCATTCTGTACTTAAAACTATCTGGAGCGATGATATTCGGAAAGTATTGACATTGACATTGGGTGGGAACAACCGTAGAAATCAAACTTTAGTGCTATTCATGAGGCTTATATTCAATAATGGGGGTATTACTTACTATTATAGACTCTTTGACTTGTATCAGAAGAGTCTGACCCCCCAACTGGACAGGTGCAGGGCGGTAGATATATGTCATCATACGAGGTCTGCACCCCTATGCCTTCAATACTGGGGGTCCATGATGACAGAGGATCCTCGGCTAATACATCGATAACCACGCGTTCCTTCTTCTTTTTCTCTTCTATCCTTTGTTTAAGAATTTCAAGTTGTTCTGTTAAGAGAAAAAATTGTGGTAATTTTACAGCAGTGAAATTAGAGAGTTGCTAGATGGTGATAAACATGTCAGTTAATAATGCAGATGTCACATTGTAACTGTCAGATATTGGAGAAGCGGACAGATAATGATGATGCTGTCAGATGGCGGTGAACCTGTCATGTAGTGATAAAGATGACAGTTTTTTTTTATCCAATACAACGATCTCACCTGATGGTAAGTGAAGATGCAGTCTAAGATGGTAGCGATGGTATTAACCGACAGCTAATGGTGAAATAGTTAGATAATGATAATGCTGTCAGATGGTGATGATTCTGTGAAATGATCATGAAGTCATCACTCTAAACTTACATAGATACATATTTAAAAAAATGGGAATTTTTTGACAGGTAAGTGAACCGTGGACTAGTGGTCAAAGGCGCTTAGGGCGCGATTCCCAGAGAGACACAGGTTCAAATCCTGCCGGTTCTGAAAATTGTTGATATGTATTTAAGTAAGTTAAGAAACTTTCCTCGTGTACTGTGATAAAATTATAAAATAACTAGCTGATGCCCGCGACTTCATCCGCGTGATTTAAGTTTTTTTTATTCCCGTGGGAACTCCTTAATTTTCCGGGATAAAAAGTAGCCCATGACCTATGTCACTCTCCAGGTCCTCAACTATACCCATGCCAAAAATCACGTCGATCCGTTGCTCCACTGCGGCTTGATTGAATGACAAACCAACAAACCAATAAACCAACAAACAAACACACTTTCGCATTTATAATATTAGTATGATTCATCACTCATCAAATAAATATTATAAATGCGAAAGTTTGGATGGATGTATGGATGTATGGATGTATGGATGTATGGATGTTTGTTACTCAATTACGCTCCAACGGCTGAACGGATCTGGATGAAATTTGGCACAGAGATAGATTATAGTCTGGAATAGCACATAGGCTACTTTTTATCCCGGGAAATTAAAGAGTTCCCGCGGGAACCGAAAAACCTCAATCCACGCGGACGAAGTCGCGGAGTTAGATAATAATACAGCTGGCGGATATAAGTGAAGCTGTCAGATGATGACGAAGGTGTCAGATGGTGATACTGATTCTAAGTGTACGGGCACGAAATTAGTGGTAGCGGGGCGACGTCGGTAGCGGGGCGTTGCGATTAATCGGAGAGCTGGCGACAAATTTCGGGAAGAATTTGAAAGAGGTCTGGTAATACTTTTATAACCGAAAAAACGTCTGGGATTTATTTTTTCGAATTCTATAAGTACCTATACAATTTAAAGATAAAAAAATCAAATTGCCAAATTATGATATTTTGTTTTTTTTACAAATGTTATATGCTGCGCAGTAGCGAAATAACCGCAAACGCTCTACCAGACTGGCAGGACTGGATTCGCCAATGAAAGAAAATATATTTTTCCACAATTTCAGCTTGCCTAAAGGACCTTCACGCCCTAGGGAAGTGTATATTACCTGGAGTGCAAGCCTCGTAGTCTTCGTACGTTTGCTCGAAGTGCGTGAAGGGGCTGGCACGCATGTATGGCGGTAAACTGCGCATGAAGTCATCCATTTGTAACCTCTGGCATTTCTCCATTGGGCATATCTGAAAATAGGCTGAATATGGACTAACTTAGTACTAATAAATAATGATTATAAAGTCCTCCCGACCAAATTTCGGCCACGGCGGTCAATCTACAGAGAGATTAGCAATCTGCACAGGAGACAATACCTATTACCTAGTGCACAAGTGTGTGCGCAAACACACTGTCTGTTCCTTTACTCACATAGCCCGATGGGACGGAAAATCTGACACGACCAGAGAGAGATCAGGCGCAGGGCCGACGGCTTTACGTGCTCTCCGAGGGACAAGGGTGAAACACCACCAACTTCCTAACTTCGGGTTAGTATTGAGAATTTATTGTCAGACAAACCCAATACTTAATTATGGCCCGACCCGGGATTCGAACCCGGAACCTCGTCAGCCGAACCTAACCACTGGGCCGTTGGCCTATTGTTTCTATTGGGCTTTCGATTTTTTTGCGCGTTACTAAAAATAAGTGACACAGAACAGCAGAACCCATTTTATTTATTTCAGCTTATTTTAGACAGTATTTATAAAATATGTAAGTTAAAACAATATATATTTTCGTTCATAGAACGAAAGTAAATATTATTATGTGCCATAATTCGAAAAATATAGTGTGCATAATTTGATGGCAAAAGTTTTAGACAGTGAAAACAACAAATCAAACAAAGTTTAGTTGAAAAGTTGTTCAAATAACCGAGTAACTGAGCAAAAACAAGGACGAACAAGGTTTTCCACTAGAAACTTATAGAATTTTTGTGGTAGTCACCTTCTCGTAATGTATCTTATGATCCACTTCTGGGACATGTTGGTTGATAACTTGCAAGCTGTCGTGGTGGACGCTGCTGTAAATAAGACAATTACTAAGTACAGACCGTCAAACTTATATGGCCCGGTGGCCAAAATTGGAACTAATTTTTATGCCTTTTTGAACTAATATTTAGTTTTATTTTTGAACTAATATTTAGTTTTCGTTTTTACTGAAGTGAAAACTTCTTTAGCCGCGTTGAGCACTTTTTGGTAGGGGGTAAACTTGTGGATTCGCGTCACCGACACCGACATGCTCGCGTTGTTACGAAGACAAAAGGTCTTAAATATAAATATACTACATTCGTAATAAAACTTTAATGCCTTAGTTTAAGGTTTTTATTTTTTAATTTTAATACTAAAATTCTAAGTTATAAGTTTTCACTTCTATCGGGAGTCCCTATGACTACCAATTTTTTTTAATTTGTCATAGAAGCTATAGCGGCTCTGTCACCGTTTTAAGACCAAAAATAATTTACTTTACCCAAGAACAGATACTGATTCATCAGCTATATCCTCTTCATCTTTTGCAGTGGAGTTTCTGTAAAGATGATCGTATTCATTAACAATCATTACTTCCATATCTACTAAGTTTATTTGCCTGTTACTTACCGTTAACAGTACAGTGGTCCGTATAGTGGTTTGAGCTGTGCGTCGATTGATCAGTCAGTCCGTCAGTCACCTTTTCATTATATTTAGATTAATTAGTACCTATGCCAATTTTGAACATCAGTTCACTTTCAAATCATCAATGACTTACGCTTTGACAAGCTTATCAAGCCATGTGGTGAAATTTAGAACTAACATAATCTACTATGTGTTGATACTACAATGTTGATTATTAATAGACAGTGGCGCCACTGCCACACGCACTGATAAGTTTGCCAACCAGTTACCTTGGCTCAACTTCAGGTTTCTTTTCTTCCTCTTGCTCTTGCTCCTCGAAACCTTCCCGCATTTCGGTGAACATAGAATCCTGTTCGAAGAAAAACTTAGGTTCTTTATCGGTTTCACCAATGTTGATAAAAAAGTATAAGCAATTCAGCCCCCCGATCATGTAAGAATGGCCGATCAAACGTTAAAGAGCGTCGTCAAAGTAAAATAAACCATAACAGCATTAAATTAGAGCTCAATTTCGTGTACCCATTCTGATACGTTTAGGTAGGTATGTACGATACTCTAATTCAATGCCGTTAAGGTTTATTTTACTTTGACGACGATCTTTAACGTTTGATCGGCCATTCTTACATGATTGGGGGGCAGGACTCACAATTTTATTTCCAATATTAAGTACGACTTTTCCATGTTCAGTTGTGTGCCTGTGTTTTTCACGCTGAAAGACAAAAAAATAAAATTAAAAAAATAAAATGCCATTCACTTATACAGGCAGAGTTAAGTCCGTCGTAACTCGTATTCGAATGGTAGATGCAGATATCACAGAATGAGCAATTACGACTTTATATCACTACTAAAGTAACCTCTCCCAGGCAACCAAGGACCGTCATTGTAAACCTCAATTCACGCGGACGAAGTCGCGGGCATTAGCTAGTCAAATCGAAATGCGAAAGTTTGTATGGATGGATGTATTGATGTATGGATGTTTGTTACTCAATCACGCTCCAACGTCTGAACGGATCTGGATGAAATTTGGCACAGAGATAGATTATAGTCTGGAATAGCACATAGGCTACTTTTTATCCCGGAAAATTAAAGAGTTCCCGCGGAAACCGAAAAACCTAAATCCACGCGGACGAAGTCGCGGGCATCAGCTAGTCTTAATATATATAAATCTCGTGTCACAATGTTTGTCCTCAATGGACTTCTAAACCACTTAACCGATTATAATAAAATTCGCACACCATGTGCAGTTCGATCTAACTTGAGAGATAGGAACCGAAAAACCTCAATCCACACGGACGAAGTCGCGGGAATCAGCTAGTATAATATAAAAAACAAAAACATGATTATACCAGTCGCGTCGAGGATGCGATCTCCATGGAATCTCTCGCACCCAGGAGTGTGGACTTATGAGTGGGCGGACGTGCGTGCGGTGACGTGCTGCGAAATAATATTTAATATCAAAATCTTTGTATGATTTCTACCTTTATTAGCACAATCGATCGAGCTCTCTGAGCGTCGTATTCCTCATTGCTGAGGGTCGTGACTCCTTTCAATTAATCACATGATGGTAGGGGTTTCTTGGGATAAAAATCCAGGGTTTCCAGGTCCTTCCGCATAATTTCTAATTCTATGTAATTTATAATCTAATTGGATCGATATTCACCCAAATTCTGTTTTAATAAATACTTAGTTGATTTTTAGGGTTCCGTACCAAAATGGTAAAAATGGAACCCTTATGGTGCGACTTTCTCCGTCCGTCCGTCCGTCTGTCACAGTCGATTATTTCAGTAACTATTAAAGCTATCGACATGAAATTTGGAATAGTTGTGTATAATAGTGGCCTAACATCATTAAAATAAAAAAAAAACGAAAATTATTTTTAGTTTAATTAAAAAAGGGGGAAAATCGGGGGTTTGAAATTTCAAAGTATGATAACTATACTGAGTGGGATATCATATAAAAGGGCTAAGTATACTTCTACATTCTAAAACAGATTTTGATTTATTATTTTTATGCATAATAGTTTTTGATTTATCGGGCAAACTACCCCCCCCCCCCCCCCCCCACCCCCCACCTTAAAAGATAGATATTGCTATGAGAGGAACAATATTCCACCATACATTGTTTTCGTGTAACTTTAACTATTTACGCAGCGCACGCCACGTAAGCTCTCAAAAGAGATGATTTTTTCCGATCTATAGTTCACATTATTGCAAATTTCGAAAGGATCTCTAATTTTTTTGAAAATAAAATATGTATAGATAGCCTATATTAAACTCGCTGATAATGTAGCTTTCTATAGGTGAAAGAATTTTTAAAATCGGTTGAGTAGTTTTTGAGTTTATCCATTACAAACAATCAAACAAACAAACAAACGAATCTTTCCTCTTTATAATATTAGTTTAGATTAAGAGTTCCTTGTATATTTTACTCTATAGAATTCTAAAAAAGGTTAGCTAATAAAGTTGAAGTGAACCTCCGGTAAAACTGTGATTGGATATTTGAAATTAGAAATCTTTCCTAAAACAGAGTCAAATGAATTCCTGACCCCTAATATATGAAAAACAGTATCTTAGGGGCCCTGTGCCTTTCCAAAACTTGATTAATAAATATCCTAGGCTTATTAGCTAGTGCCAATAATAATAGTGGTCCAATTTCGAGAAAGAGGTGAGCCGCCGAATCCATCTCGGCTGGGCAACGTTCGGGGAGTATCGAGATGTCTTCTCGTCCAAGATTCCTCAGTGCACTAAACGCGCTGTTCGAAGACTAAAATCTTCGAACAGCGCGTGTTGCCAGCGATGACATACGGATGTGAGACTTGGTCGCTAACTATGGGCCTCATAAGAAAGCTCAGGGTCTCTCAGCGGGCGATGGAGAGAGCCATGCTCGGGGTTTCTCTGCGCGATTAAATCAGAAATGAGGAGATCCGCAGAAGAACTAAAGTAACCGACATTGCTCGACGTGTTGCCGAGCTGAAGTGGCAATGGGCGGGGCACATTGACGTTGGGGTCCCAAAGTGCTGGAGTGGCGACCCCGCACTGGAAAGCGCAGCGTTGGCAGACCCCCCCACTCGGTGGACGGACGACATCAGACGAGTCGCAGGGAGCCGCTGGATCCAGGCGGCGTGTGGAAGTTCTTGCAGGAGACCTATGTCCAGCAGAGGACGTCTATCGGTTGATGATGATGATGATTAGCTAGTGCACTCAAATAAATATATTTAAAAAAAAATGTGTTAAACTGACATTATTTTTAAGATAGATCCCATGTGCCCTCGGATATCCACTGAGGCTGTTGTGACACGTCGGCTTGTATCAGACTGTAAATAAAACATGTATAGTTCGCGCACGAGTTGAATGCAGAGCAATTATGTATGATGACACATAGATACATTTACTCTGCACTCAACTCGCGCGCGAACCGTACAAACTAAGTATGACAACTCAATCAAATCAGCAACTCTTGTAACGCGCTTCCATTATGGAAGTCCGAAGTATGTATGTAGTAGGTACCTACTAGATGATGCCCGTGACTTCGAACGCGTGGATTAGGGTTTTTTGATTCCCGCGGGAACTCTTGAATTCTCCGGGATAAAAAGAGGCATATGTCCCTACCCGGGCGGGATACATCCTATCCCTGTACAACATTTCAATAAAACCGGTTGAACAGATAATTTTTGATTCCCGCGGGAACTCTTGAATTTTCCGGAACGAAAAGTAGCCTAAGTATATCCTTCCTCGGGATACAATACAACCTATCCCTGTACCAAATTTCATCAAAATTGGTTGAACAGATGGGCTGTGAAAGCGTAGCAGACAGACAGACAGACAAACTTTCGCATTTATAATATTAGTATGGATATATGGATAAAGTTGTGACGTCATCTAATTTCAACGCACTTTTTTTCTTTAATCTATAGTTTAAAATGGTTATCAAACTTAAAACTAACCGAGGATGTGAATTTTAGGTCTTGTGGAAGACCCTCTATGTAACCATCAGTAAGAAATAATTATTTTTGACATCATTCCTATATAATAGGGGGATATGATAATTAATTAGTTGATTCTCTTTTTTGAGAAATTTCAATTTTCGACCTTCTGACCGTTCTCACCATACCTCTAATCGGTTTCTACACGTCATAGTACCGGAACGCTTAACTGTTGAAGAGCCGGTAGTGTGGTGACTAGCCACTGCCGAAGCCTCCCACCAGACAATCAAGCCCTGTAGACTTACCCCCGTTTGCGCGTTAATGTCCCACTTTTCAGCCGGCGAGGGTGGTGGCACCCGCCTGAAGTACTCCTCTTTTATCGCGTCGGTGTTTGGACAGCTCGCTTTCACAAACATGTCGTGGAAGACTGTAAAAAGATACCGCAGTTTATTCAGGAAAGAAGGAAATCTAAAGGTCTATTATATATATTAGTATCATAAACAGAATTTTATAAAATACTAGTAATGCCCGCGACTTCGTCCGCGTGAACGAATTTGCGAGGTGGATAAAAGGATAGGCCTATGTCCTTCCCCGGGATAAGACCTATCTCTGTATCAATTTCGGTTGAAGATGCGCCGATAGAGCGTAGTAGACAGACAGACACACTTTCGAATTTATAATATTAGTATGAATCAACGACTTAATGTTTTAAAGATCATAGGTATGAATGACATAATATAGCCTCGGTGCAGTGAAGAGAGCCAAGCAAGATGGGCACTGCCACGGATTAAAATAATAGTTACTTCAAGTAGGTACTACCAATATCTTACGACACGTAGCTCTTTTCAAAGATCAAAGATGGCTCTACCATAGAACTGATGTACCTCTATACCATCGTATCACCTGTATGGTCTGTGGTATCACTATAAGTACCATATTTTTAAGTAGGTATCGTAATTCTTTTCACAGACGTACCTACGTCTCGTTTAACTCTATCAATGGTTTGGAATGCAGATTCAATAAGTTCCAAGAAGTTATTTAGGTAGGTATACGTCTTATAACTTATAAGTTTTTTTTAATCCACTACAAGTTAGCCCTTGACTGCGATCTCACTTGATGGTAAGTGATGATGCAGTCTAAGATGTTAGCGGGCTAACCTGTTAGGGAAGTGGCAGTTAAATTAAAACCATACCCCTATTCGGTTTCTCTTTCTACACGGCATAGTACCGGAATGCTAAATCGCTTGGCGGCACGTCTTTGCCGGTAAGGTGGTAACTAGCCACGGCCGAAGCATCCCACCAGACCAGACCAGGGAAAATTCAGAAATTATAAATTCCCAAATGGACCCTGCCGGGATCGAACCCGGGACCTCCGAACGCTCAGACAACAGCGCTGCACACTGCGCCACGGAGGTCAAATGCTACTTCCTACTCCTTACACTTACCATACTCCTTCCACTTCTTGGGCGCGGTTTTCTGTGCTTTGACAGTCCTGAGCATTTGTCTCCTCTTGTCGGCGGCGGCTTGAAGTCAGCCATATCGCCCGTATTTTCCACCCTATTCACCAATGTTTGAATGCTTACCATACTCTTTCCACTTTCTGGGCGCTGTTTTCTGTGCTTTGACAGCCCTGAGTACTTGTCTCCTTTGCGGCGGCTTGAAGTCAGCCATATCGCCGAACATGACGAAAGGACGGTCGTCGCCTTCCAGAGTATTCCACCAGGTCCCATCAGCTTCCTCGCTTTCTAGTAAAGATAATATTTGTACTTATTGATTTCAGGTAAACGATTTCAGATTGCGGAAATGTGAATTGCCATCAATCAATGCTACAATCTCTATTGTTGTGATTGGCTTGTTACAAATATGCATTTGAGCAATAGTGGAACAGCGTCAGTCAATCAGAGGTGATTACCATCATTGTACTGATGCATGCAAAAGTAATATGAAAACAACATGGAAGTTACGAAGAATTTAAGCATGCAAACATCTGACCCACTTGAGACTGGAATCTCGCCAGGACCACGATCTTCTAAGACGACATCTCGCCAGGACGAGACGTTAGTATTTCTCTTTGTAGGAATATTGTCTTCTCTCTTCCTATATAATTAGTGATAATAAGCGTAAACTGCGCTTTCAGTTGAACAAAGACGTACGAAATGTATCTACATTACGTGTTTCAGAAGTTTTGAAAATCTCACACAAAAAATCTACTCTTCTCTAAAATAAATACCATTTTCCGCAGATTCCTCGTCTTCAGATTGGCACGGGTCTTCGCACGGGTCGTCTTTGACTGGGGCCTTGATCTTCAGCAGGTTCGGCAGATCGAACAAGTACTGGTTCGATTCCGGCGGGGCGCCGGTGAAATTGTTCACGAAATTTTGGAACTGGCCAAGGAACAAGAAGCTTATCTTAAATATACAATTGTAACTACCGGATAAACTCACGTGTTATGTCCAACAACCTCAATTTACATAGACGGGCCCTGTTATAAAGAATGTGGGCGTATGTTAATAACGCTGAAAAGTCATCTATCCTGAAAAAGTGAAGTCATCTACCATCTAGTCTGAAAAGCGGGACAGCGCTATGGCGGGGACAAGGACAGGCTTATACGCGCTCCACATGTCAGACGCCCAATTTTTTTCAATGAAAGGGCCCATCTAGTACCTAAATATAAATATAATATGTCGATGGTTATGTCGGAAAATGCCCGACTAGTTTCGAACGTGTTCGGGGCCCTTATTCATGAGCCTGTTCGCGTGACGCGGTCGCTGTCTGACTGCGGGCCGCGTACCGTAAAGCTCTCTGCGAGGGGTGTTGAGGTGGAGGGGGAGGTGGTAATACGTCATCTCCCGACGACTCCTCCTGCTGATCTACTTCACTGACGTCTTCATTGTCAAGAAGCTTATCATTACAATCCATTGCCGGCTAATTAAAACAAGAGTCTCCTCTGGAAACTAGAAGGGTCTGGCCATAGTCCACCATGCTCGTCACGTGCGGATTCGCAGACTTAAAATACCTTTGAGAACATATATATAGACTAGTATGGCGCGTGGCTGCGCGGCCCGCTAAAGCGGACCGCGTATAGGGGCGCGTGGTCCACTGTCTACTTACTCGCTGTCCTACTATCCTGCCCCCCGATTATGTAAGAATGGCCGATCAAATCGTCAAAGTTCGGCGTCAAAGTAAAATAAACCATAACAGCATTAAATTAGAGCTCAATTTCGAAACACGAAATTGAGCTCTAATTCAATGCTGTTATGGTTTATTTTACTTTGACGCCGAACTTTTACGATTTGATCGACAATTCTTACATAATCGGGCAGCTGGTTTACAGTCTACGTGTTCTGATCTGAACAACACACAGCTATGTTTGTGAGCACAGTGGAAGCGCCAGCACGCCAAGCGTCCGACGTAAAAGAAAATTCTCATAAAGGAAAAACATAAAACAAAGACCACCAAACCCCCGCCCCTCCCTTTTTGTTTGAGCAGCCCCTAAGTAGTTACCTATCTTTAATACCCTGACCGTGCTCCTCACCCATCATCCGAACCTTCGATCAACATCTCTCTCCATATTTTTTTCTCCGAACCATTCGTCAAAATGAGATTTCGTCCACAAAAACAAATCTTGAAAAGGAATCGTAGTCTTGCATAGTTCTACACTTGTAGCCTCTTCAATATTCGCCATATATTTTCTATGGAAAAATAAATTCCGCCATCTTGAATTTTTTTCCTGTTCATCAAGTAGACCTTTATGTTCTGATCATCTTTTGCCTTGCTTGGTTTCTTGAAACCACTCTTTTATACTCTCCGAGATAGACACCGACGAAATTTGTATGGCGGCCATCTTAAATCCGCTATTTTGAAATTTTTTTTCAGCTCACTGTCAATTGGTTGAAGTTTCGAGTGACATTTGGTCGAGCACCCCCCACCTATCTTCAATACCCTTTTCTATGGAAAAATAAATTCCGCCATCTTGAATTTTTTTCCTGTTCATCAAGTAGACCCTCATGTTCCGATCATCTTTTGCCAAGAAACCACTCTTCCATCTTTTATACTCTCCGAGATAGACACCGTCGAAATTTGTATGGCGGCCATCTTAAGTCCGCCATTTTGAAATTTTTTTCAGCTCACTGTCAATTGGATGAAGTTTCGAGTAACATTTGGTCGAGCACTCCCCACCTATCTTCGATACCCTGGCTGGTGCTCTTCATCCGTCTTCGAAATCCTCAATCATCAGCTCTCTCCGTATTTTGCCTCTGAATGAATTTTTGTCTTCTATACGAAACGATGAGTGAAAAAAAATATTTTCATACAAAATTTTACAGGAGAGGTGATCAATGAGTGAATCAGCACGAGCAGCTATATATATATACTAGTATGGCGCGTGGCTGCGCGGCCCGCTAAAGCGGACCGCGTAGTGGAGCGCGTTGTCCACTGTCTACTTACTCGCTGTCCTACTATCCTGCCCCCCGATTATGTAAGAATGGCCGATCAAATCGTCAAAGTTCAGCGTCAAAGTAAAATAAACCATAACAGCATTAAATTAGAGCTCAATTTCGAAACACGAAATTAAGCTCTAATTTAATGCTGTTATGGTTTATTTTACTTTGACGCCGAAATTTGACGATTTGATCGACAATTCTTACATAATCGGGCAGCTGGTTTACTGTCTACGTGTTCTGATCTGAACAACACACTGCTATGCTAGTGAGCACAGTGGAAGCGCCAGCACGCCAAGCGTCCGACGAAAAAGAAAATTCTCATAAAGGAAAAACATAACACAAAGACCATCAAACCCCCGCCCCTCCCTTTTTGTTTGAGCAGCCCCTAAGTAGGTACCTATCTTTAATACCCTGACCGTGCTCCTTACCCATCATCCGAACCTTCGATCATCATCTCTCTCCATATTTTTTTCTCCGAACCATTCGTCAAAATGAGATTTCTTCCACAAAAACAAACCTTGAAAAGGAACCGTAGTCTTGCATAGTTCTACACTTGTAGCCTCTTCAATATTCGCCATATATTTTCTATGGAAAAATAAATTCCGCCATCTTGAATTTTTTTCCTGTTCATCAAGTAGACCTTCATATTCTGATCATCTTTTGCCTTGCTTGGTTTCTTGAAACCACTCTTCCATCTTTTATACTCTCCGAGATAGACACCGACGGAATTTGTATGGCAGCCATCTTAAATCCGCCATTTTGAATTTTTTTTTCAGCTCACTGTCAATTGGATGAAGTTTCGAGTGACATTTGGTCGAGCACCCCCCACCTATCTTCAATACCCTTTTCTATGGAAAAATAAATTCGGCCATCTTGAATTTTTTTCCCGTTCATCAAGTAGACCCTCATGTCCTGATCATCTTTTGCCAAGAAACCACTCTTCCATCTTTTATACTCTCCGAGATAGACACCGAAGAAATTTGTATGGCGGCCATCTTAAATCCGCCATTTTGAAATTTTTTTCAGCTAACTGTCAATTGGATGAAGTTTCGAGTGACATTTGGTCGAGCACCCCCCACCTATCTTCGATACCCTGGCTGGTGCTCTTCATCCGTCTTCGAAATCCTCAATCATCAGCTCTCTCCGTATTTTGCCTCTGAATGAATTTTGGTCTTCTATACGAAATGATGAGTGAAAAAAAATATTTTCATACAAAATTTTACAGGAGAGGTGATCAATGAGTGAATCAGCACGAGCAGCTATATATATATAAATACCCTGACCGTGCTCCTCACCCATCATCCGAACCTTCGATCATCATCTCTCTCCATACTTTTTTCTCCGAACCATTTGTCAAAATGAGAATTCTTCCATAAAAACAAATCTTGAAAAGAAACCGTAATCTTGCATAGTTTTTCTATGAAAAAATAAATTCCGCCATCTTGAATTTTTTTCCTGTTCATCAAGTAGACCTTCATGTCCTGATCATCTTTTGCCAAAAAACCACTCTTCCATCTCTGATACTCTCCGAGATAGACACCGACGAAATTTGTATGGAGGCCATCTTAAATCCGCCATTTTGATTTTTTTTTTCACTCACTGTCAATTGGATGAAGTTTCGAGTGACATTTGGTCGAGCACTCCCCACCTATCTTCAATACCCTTTTCTATGGAAAAATAAATTACGCCATCTTCAATTTTTTTCCTGTTCATCAAGTAGACCCTCATGTCCTGATCATCTTTTGCCAAGAAACCACTCTTCCATCTTTTATACTCTCCGAGATAGACACCGTCGAAATTTGTATGGCGGCCATCTTAAATCCGCCATTTTGAATTTTTTTTGCAACTACCGCCAATTGGATGAGGTTTCGAATGACATTTGGTCGAGCACCCCCCACCTATCTTCAATACCCTGGCTGGTGCTCTTCATCCGTCTTCGAAATCCTCAATCATCAGCTCTCTCCGTATTTTTCCTCCGGATGAATTTTTGTCTTCTATACGAAACGATGAGTGAAAAAAAAAATGTTCATACAAAATTTTACAGGAGAGGTGATCAATCAGTCAATCAGCACGAGCAGCTATATATATATTAATTAACTAGTATGGCGCGTGGCTGCGCGGCCCGCTGAAGCGGACCGCGTAGTGGAGCGCGTGGTCCACTGTCTACTTACTCGCTGTCCTACTATCCTGCCCCCCGATTATGTAAGAATTGCCGATCAAATCGTCAAAGTTCGGCGTCAAAGTAAAATAAACCATAACAGCATTAAATTAGAGCTCAATTTCGAAACACGAAATTGAGCTCTAATTCAATGCTGTTATGGTTTATTTTACATTGACGCCGAACTTTGACGATTTGATCGAAAATTCTTACATAATCGGGCAGCTGGTTTACTGTCTACGTGTTCTGATCTGAACAACACACTGCTATGTTAGTGAGTACAGTGGAAGCGCCAGCACGCCAAGCGTCCGACGTAAAATGAAAATTCTCATAAAGGAAAAACATAAAACAAAGACCACCAACCCCCCGCCCCTCCCTTTTTGTTTGAGCAGCCCCTAAGTAGGTACCTATCTTTAATACCCTGACCGTGCTCCTCACCCATCATCCGAACCTTCGATCATCATCTCTCTCCATATTTTTTTCTCCGAACCATTCGTCAAAATGAGATTTCTTCCATAAAAACAAATCTTGAAAAGGAACCGTAGTCTTGCATAGTTCTACACTTGTAGCCTCTTCAATATTCGCCATACATTTTCTATGGAAAATAAATTCCGCCATCTTGAATTTTTTTCCTGCTCATCAAGTAGACCTTCATGTTCCGATCATCTTTTGCCAAGAGACCACTCTTCCATCTTTTATACTCTCCGAGATAGACACCGACGAAATTTGTATGGCGGCCATCTTAAATCCGCCATTTTGAAATTTTTTTTCAGCTCACTGTCAATCGGAAGAAGTTTCGAGTGACATTTGGTCGAACACCCCCCACCTACCTTCAATACCCTTTTCTATGGAAAAATAAATTCCGCCATCTTGAATTTTTTTCCTGTTCATCAAGTAGACCCTCGTGTCCTGATCATCTTTTGCCCAGAAACCACTCTTCCATCTTTTATACTCTCCGAGATAGACACCGTCGAAATTTGTATGGCGGCCATCTTAAATCCGCCATTTTGAAATTTTTTTCAGCTTACTGTCAATTGGATGAAGTTTCGAGTGACATTTGGTCGAGCACCCCCCACCTATCTTCGATACCCTGGCTGGTGCTCTTCATCCGTCTTCGAAATCCTCAATCATCAGCTCTCTCTGTATTTTTCCTCTTAATGAATTTTTGTCTTCTATACGAAACGATGAGTGAAAAAAAAAAAGTTCATACAAAATTTTACAGGAGAGGTGATCAATGAGTCAGTCAGCACGAGCAGCTATATATATATTAACTAGTATGGCGCGTGGTTGCGCGGCCCGCTACAGCGGACCGCGTAGTGGACCGCGTGGTCCACTGTCTACTTACTCGCTGTCCTACTATCCTGCCCCCCGATTATGTAAGAATGACCAATCAAATCGTCAAAGTTCGGCGTCAAAGTAAAATAAACCATAACAGCATTGAATTAGAGCTCAATTTCGTGTTTCGAAATTGAGCTCTAATTTAATGCTGTTATGGTTTATTTTACTTTGACGCCGAACTTTGACGATTTGATCGACCATTCTTACATAATCGGGCAGCTGATTTACTGTCTACGTGTTCTGATCTGAACAACACACTGCTATGCTAGTGAGCACAGTGGAAGCGCCAGCACGCCAAGCGTCTGACTTAAAAGAAAATTCTCATTAAGGAAAAACATAAAACAAAGACCACCAACCCCCCGCCCCTCCCTTTTTGTTTGAGCAGCCCCTAAGTAGGTACCTATCTTTAATACCCTGACCGTGCTCCTCACCCATCATCCGAACCTTCGAACATCATCACTCTCCATATTTTTTTCTCCGAACCATTCGTCAAAATGAGATTTCTTCCATAAAAACAAATTTTTAAAAGGAACCGTACACTTGTAGCCTCTTCAATATTCGCCATACCTAAATTTTCTATGGAAAAATAAATTCCGCCAGCTTGAATTTTTTCCCTGTTCATCAAGTAGACCTTCATGTCCCGATCATCTTTTGCCAAGAAACCACTCTTCCATCTTTTATACTCTCCGTGATAGACACCGACGAAATTTGTATGGCGGCCATCTTTAAATCCGCCATTTTGAATTTTTTTTCAGCTCACTGTCAATTGGATGAAGTTTCGAGTGACATTTGGTCGAGCACCCCCCACCTATCTTCAATACCCTTTTCTATGGAAAAATAAATTCTGCCATCTTGATTTTTTTTCCTGTTCATCAAGTAGACCCTCATGTCCTGATCATCTTTTGCCTAGAAACCACTCTTCCGTCTTTTATACTCTCCGAGATAGACACCGTCGAAATTTGTATGGCGGCCATCTTAAATCCGCCATTTTGAATTTTTTTTTCAACTACCGCCAATTGGATGAGGTTTCGAATGACATTTGGTCGAGCACCCCCCACCTATCTTCGATACCCTGGCTGGTGCTCTTCATCCGTCTTCGAAATCCTCAATCATCAGCTCTGTCTGTATTTTTCCTCTTAATGAATTTTTGTCTTCTATACGAAACAATGAGTGAAAAAAAAAATGTTCATACAAAATTTTACAGGAGAGGTGATCAATGAGTCAGTCAGCACGAGCAGCTATATATATATTAACTAGTGTTTCGCTCTGTGCGCGAGCTGCTAAAGCAGCTCACGGGATGTGGTTTGCCATAAATATCGATTTTGAACGAAATCGGTCCATTAACAAATGATTTCAAAATGGCGCTGATTTTAAAAACGTTGGTATCTGTTTCCTGTTTTGTGATCCCAGGGAGCCCTAAATATCGATTTTGAACGAAATCAGTTAATTAACAAAGAAGTTCAAAATGGCGCTGATTTTTTAAAACTTTTGTATCAGTTTCCTGCTTTCTTATCCCAGGGAGTCCTAAATATCGATTTTGAACGAAATCGGTCAATAATATTAACAAAGAATTTCAAAATGGCACTGATTTTTTTAAACTTTGGTATCAGTTTCCTGTTTTGTGATCTCAGGGAGCCCAATATATCGATTTTGAACGACATCGGTCAATTAACAAAGAATTTCAAAATGGCGCTGATTTGTTAAAACGTTGGTATCTGTTTCCTGTTTTGTAATCCCAGGGAGCCCAATATATCGATTTTGAACGACATCGGTCAATTAACAAAGAATTTCAAAATGGCGCTGATTTGTTAAAACGTTGGTATCTGTTTCCTGTTTTGTAATCCCAGGAAGCCTAATATATCGATTTTGAACGACATCGGTCAATTAACAAAGAATTTCAAAATGGCGCTGATATGTTAACACGTTGGTATCTGTTTCCTGTTTTGTAATCCCAGGGAGCCCTAAATATCGATTTTGAACGAAATCGGTAAATTAACAAATAATTTCAAAATGGCGCTCATTTTTTAAAATTTTGGTACAAGTTTCCTGTTTTGAATTCCCAGGGATCCCAGGGATTGTAATATATTTAAATCACAGTTTCCTGTTTTGAGATCCCAGGGAGTCCTAAATATCGATTTAGAATGAAATCGGTCAATTAACAAATAATTTCAAAATGGCGCTGATTTTTTAAAACTTTGGTAACAGTTTCCTTTTTTGTAATCCCAGAAAGCCCTAAATATCGATTTTGAACGAAATCGGTAAATTAACAAATAATTTCAAAATGGCGCTGATACTTTAAAATTTTGGTACCAGTTTCCTGTTTTGTGATCCCAGGGAGACCTAAATATCGATTTTGAACGAAATCGGTCAATTAACAAAGAATTTCACAATGGCGCTGATTTTTTAAAACTTTGGTAGGTATCAGTTTCCTGTTTTATCCTGTTGAATTTTGTAATCCCAGGGAGCCCTAAGTATGGATTTTTTCCGAAATGTCATAATTTTTCCCTACTCCCATCCCACACCCAAACATACTATCTCTTAGACATGAACCACCCCGTTTCGGATCTGGGGCGCCGCGGTTCGAGGTCGAAAAATCAAAAATTTTAAAACACTACAGCTCGGCCGCCATCTTGTTTTTCCAATTTTTTTCACTTTTTCTATTGATCGCTTACTAATTTCTTCAATAATTGCGAGTTGTAACGAAATCGGTTAAAAACAAAAGAGTTGCAAGAATCACGTCGGCCGCCATTTTGTTTTTCCGAAATGTCATAATTTTTCCCAACTCGAATCCCGCACCCGAACACATCTCCCCTACATCATTGTATCGTTTTTTGTCTCTTTCTCGGAGAACAATGACGTCTTTTATAGTTCCTAATCGCCATTTAATTTGGTATGAAAAAAAATATTCCGCCATTTTGAAATTTTTTCATTTAGCTAAATAGACCTCCTCGTCCTGATCATCTCTTGCCGAGAAACCACAATTCCATCTCTAATACTCTCCGAGACAGACACTGATGAAATTTGTATGGCGGCCATCTTGAATCCGCCATTATGGAGATTTTTCAACTCACCGCCAATTGGATGAGGTTTCGAGTGACATTTGTTTGAGAACCCCCCACCTATCTTCAATACCTTGGCCGTGCTCTTTACCCGTCTCCGACATCCTCAATCATCAGCTGTCTCCATTTTTTTTCTTCAAGTTATATTTTTTGATTTATATACGAAGCCATCAGTGAAAAAAAAATTTGTCATGCAAAATTTTACAGGAGGGAGTTTTTGGGGAAAATCTCGAAAACTACCCCAAATGTGGCAACACTGTTTAGATATCTCGATAGTGCCGGTCGAGTTACACAATCGATCCATACATGTCAACTTTCCCAAATGTTGCCAATTGCCTCAAAAACGTGATCGAAGTTTTCAAAAACACAAAAAGAATACAAAATGGCCGCCACTTGGTTTCACAGAAACATTTTACATAGTTTTATAATGTTCCCGTGAACTACAGGATATACCGCTTCTGATGACGTTTCAATTTTTCATCTCGCTCGCACCCAGCCGAAATGATCGCCCCTGAAAAAAGACCATTTCAGAAAGAAAAGAAAATCACTTTTACTTTGATCAATTCCAGTGTTGCCAGACCTCGGCGACGAAAATACCCAAATGTCATTCGCACAAGTGAGACACGTGGTTGCTCGTACTCAAATTTTGCAAAAAGTCCGTATTTAGATTTTTTTATTTTTGGGGTAAATCTTGAAAATTTCCCGAGAAATGGGGTAATTTTTTTTCCCCAATCCATACCTCGAGTCTGTACACACAATCGCCCCCTAAAAGTCGAAACGCTCCGACGTTGCCAACTGTGAGAAATTTGAATTTTAAAATTGCGTTTTTTCGTACTTTAAACAAAAAGGCCGCCGCGACAGCTGCCACCTTGAATTTTTAAAAAAACCGGCCAAGTGCGAGTCGGACTCGCGCACCGAGGGTTCCGTACGAACCTGTAGTAAGTTTTACGATTTATGACGTATTAAAAATAAAAACCGGCCAAGTGCGAGTCGGACTCGCGCACCGAGGGTTCCGTACAAACCTGTAGTAAGTTTTACGATTTATGACGTATTAAAAATAAAAATTACGTTTGTTGTATGGGAGCCCCCCTTTAATATTTACTTTATTGATATTTAATTATTTATTTTGAAAGGTAATATACAAGTTAATATTCTGTGAAAATTTGAACCGTCTACCTGTTACCGTTTTTAATATTGAGCAAAAAAATACGAAAAAAACACGTTTATTGTATGGGGACCCCCCTTAATATATATATTTTTTTAATTTTTAGTATTTGTTGTTATAGCGGCAACGGAAATACATCATTTGTGAAAATTTCAGCTTTCTAGCTATCACGGTTTATGAGATACAGCCTGGAGACAGACAGACAGACAGACAGACAGACAGACAGACAGACAGACAGACAGACAGACAGACAGACAGACAGACAGACAGACAGACAGACAGACAGACAGCGGAGTCTTAGTAATAGGGTCCCGTTTTTACCCTTTGGGTACGGAACCCTAAAAACCGGCCAAGTGCGAGTCGGACTCGCGCACCGAGGGTTCCGTACAAACCTGTAGTATGTTTTACGATTTATGACGTATTAAAAACAAGACGAAATGAACCGCAAAACTAACTTTGTTTGTAGAGGTTTACTGTTAATATCAAAAAAACTATGATAGTTAGAGCATTGGCTATAGTTTTCCTGTAAAATATACATAAATTCCTATTGACCATAATTATTTCAGATTTTTCGATTGGTAAACTCCGGAGATAAGGGGGGGGGAACGGTATTTTTTTCGACATTTTGCCCGATAAATCAAAAACTATCATGACTAAAAATAATTAAAAATCTGTTTTAGAATGTACAAGGTAAACCCTTTCATATGATACCCCACACAGTACAGTTATCTCACTTTTAAATTTCAACCCTCCGATTTTCCCCCCTTTTTAAATAAGAACAAAAATAATTTCCAATTTTTTTTAATTCCAGTGTCTTTGGGCCACTAATATACACAACTATTCCAAATTTCATGTCGATAGCTTCGGTAGTTACTGAAATAATCGAGTGTGACGGACGGACAGACAGACAGACAGACAGACAGACAGACGGAGAAAGTCGCACCATAAGGGTTCCATTTTACCATTTTGGTACGGAACCCTAAAAATTACGTTTGTTGTATGGGAGCCCCCCTTTAATATTTACTTTATTGATATTTAATTATTTATTTTGAAAGGTAATATACAAGTTAATATTCTGTGAAAATTTTAACCGTCTACCTGTTACCGTTTTTAATATTGAGCAAAAAAATACGAAAAAAACACGTTTATTGTATGGGGACCCCCCTTAATATATATATATTTTTAATTTTTAGTATTTGTTGTTATAGCGGCAACGGAAATACATCATTAATTGTGAAAATTTCAGCTTTCTAGCTATCACGGTTTATGAGATACAGCCTGGAGACAGACAGACAGCGGAGTCTTTGTAATAGGGTCCCGTTTTTACCCTTTGGGTACGGAACCCTAAAAACCACTCCCATTCTGTCAAAATACAGGATAATTGCAGGCGAAAAAAGAAAAAAATATCATGCTCGACCACGCCGTTTCAGATATGTGGCGCCGCGGTTAGGGGTCGAAAAATCAAAAATTTGAAAACACTACAGCTCGACCGCCACCTTGTTTTTACAATTTTTTCCACTTTTTCTATTGATTGTTTACTAATTTCTTCAATCGTTGCGAGTTTTAACGAAATCGGTTGGAAAACAAAAAAGTTACAAAAAGCACTACGGCCGCCATCTTGTTTTTCCGAAATATCATATTTTTTCCCTACTCCCATCCTGCACCCGAACACATCTTTCATACATCATTGTATCGTTTTCTGTCTCTTCCTTGGAGAACAATAAATTATGCTAATGAGTCCTAATCGCCATATAATTTGGTATGAAAAAAAATATTCCGCCATCTTGAAATTTTTTTCATTTCGCTAAAAAGACGTCCTCGTCTTGATCATCTTTTGCCAAGAAACCACTCTTCCATCTTTTAAACTCTCTGAGATAGACACCAAATAAATTTGTATGGACGCCATCTTAAATCCGCCATTTTGAAATTTTTTTCAGCTCACTGTCAATTGGCTGAAGTTTCGAATGACATTTGGTCGAGCACCCCCCACCTATCTTCAATACCTGGACCGTGCTCTTTACCCGTCTCCGAAATCCTCAATCATCAGCTGTCTCCATATTTTCTTCAAGTTTAATTTTCTGACTTGTACACGAAGCCATCAGTGAAAAAAAAATTTTTCATACAAAATTTTACAGGAGGTGTTTTTGGGGAAAATCTCGAAAACTACCCCAAATGTGGCAACACTGCTTAGATATCTCAATACTGCCGATCGAGTTACACAATCGATCCATACATGTCAACTTTCCCAAATGTTGCCAACTGCCTCAAAAACGTGATCGAAATTTTGAAAAACACAAAAAGAATACAAAATGGCCGCCACCTCGTTCCACAGAAACATTTTACATAGTTTCATAATTTTCCCGTAAACTACAGGATATACCGCTCCTGATGACGTTTAAATTTTTCATCTCGCTCGCACTCAGCCGAAATGATCGCCCCTGAAAAAAGACCATGTCGAAAATCACTTTTACTTTGATAAATTCCAGTGTTGCCAGACCTCGGCGACGAAAATACCCAAATGTCATTCGTTCAAGTGGAACACGTGGTTGCTCGTACTCGAATTTTGCAAAAAGTCCGTATTTCGATTTTTTTATTTTTGGGGTAAATCTTGAAAATTTCCCGAGAAATGGGGTAATTTTTTTTCCCCAATCCATACCTCAAGTCTGTACACACAATCGCACTTTACAAGTCGAAACGCTCCGACGTTGCCAACTGTGAGAAAATTGAATTTTAAAATTGCGTTTTTTCGTACCTCAAACAAAAATGCCGCCGCGACAGCCGCCATCTTGAATTTTTAAAAACCACTCCCATTCTGTCAAAATACAGGATAATTGTAGGCGAAAAAAGAAAAAAATATTATGCTCGACCACCCCGTTTCGGATCTGTGGCGCCGCGGTTCGGGGTCGAAAAATCAAAAATTTGAAAACACTACAGCTCGGCCGCCATCTTGTTTTTACAATTTTTTCCACTTTTTCTATTGATCGTTTCCTAATTTCTTCAATAATTGCGAGTTGTAACGAAATCGGTTGGAAAACAAAAGAGTTACAAGAATCACGTCGGCCGCCATCTTGTTTTTCCGAAATGTTATAATTTTTCCCCACTCGAATCCCGCACCCGAACACATCTCCCGTACATCATTATATCGTTTTCTGTCTCTTTCTAGGAGAACAATTATGTCAATGAGTGAGTCAGTGAGTGGTAATCGAGCTATATATATATACTAGTGTTTCGCTCTGTGCGCGAGCTGCTAAAGCAGCTCGCGGGCCGTGTTAGTCTCTAATTTTGAAGGATGGGTGGTGGTGTTTCAGCTTTATGAAAAAAATATGGGATTAGAAAAGGAAAATTAAATTAATAAAACAAAAAACCCGACTACTGGGATATCAAAAAGTATAAAACAAGACATGAATTGAAGTATTTCATTATTATCAATTTACATCGTATAATATTAATAAAATTGATCAAGGCGCAGTCGCACGTCCAATAGCTAACCTTAACCTTAACGTGCGACTGCGCCTTGATCAATTTTATTAATATTATACGATGTAAATTGATAATAATGAAATACTTCAATTCATGTCTTGTTTTATACTTTTTGATATCCCAGCAGTCGGGTTTTTTGTTTTATTAAATTACTTTTTTATTTCAAACTTTTTAGTTCAGTAAGTATTTATTATAAACAGGCGACGTTTTATCGGCCCGAAGTTGCACCAAATGTACTATTATAGATTTTGTGGTAGCATTTTAGAGCATGTGCCTCCATAGTGACACTCGGAAGATTAAGACAAATCTAGTCGTGCAAGTATCATCAAAATCGGGTCAGCCGTTTTGTCTGTAGTGCGACACAAACGAAATATACATATATAGACTGATGAACACATAACCATGTGCGTTCCGCAGTCGGGTAAAAAGGGAAGATCACAAACATAAGTTTCTTTGAAAGGAGTCGCATGCATTAGCTACTTTATAATATATATTTTTTTAAAGATATACCTACTATTTTTTAAAGAAGTAGGTATATATTATGAGAATAATTATTTGCCTGGTGGGAGGCTTTGGCCGTGGCTAGTTACGACCCTACCGGCAAAGACGTGCCGCCAAGCGACATAGCGTTCTGGTACGATGCCGTGTAGAAACCAAATAGGGTATGGGTTTAATATAACTGCCATGCCCTTAACAGGTTAGCCCGCTACCGTCTTAGACTGCATCATCACTTACCATCAAGTGAGATCGCAGTCAAGGGCTAACATGTAGTGAATTAAAAAAAAAAAAAATGTTCTTTTTTTTAAATCAGACACGTATTTAAATATTTATAATTTTAGCCAGGAGTAGAACATTAAAGATGTATATTGAAGATTATTTAATGGTAACAAAAACTGTTTGTTTTTTGTTCAAGCCTGTATTTAGATTCCTTCTTGTTAATAATTTTAGCTACGTGAAAAATCGTTCATTCATTGTTCATTGGAAATTATTTTATCTACTCCAGCATCGAAAAGTTCCAACGAAACCGGTAAATTTCAAAATGGCGCTGATTTTTTAAAACTTTTGTATCGGTTTCCTGTATTGTAATCCCAGGGAACCCTAAATATTGATTTTGAACGAAATCGGTCAATTAACAAAGAACTTCAAAATGGCTCTGATTTTTTAAAATTTTGGTACAAGAACAGTTTCCTGTATTGAAATCCCAGGGAGCCCAAAATATCTATTTTGAATGAAATCGGTAATTAATAAATAATTTCAAAATGGCGCTGACATTTAAAAATTTTGGTACCAGTTTCCTGTTTTGTAATCGCAGGGAGCCTTAAATATCGATTTTGAACGAAATCGGTCAATCACCAAATAATTTCAAAGTGGCGCTGATTTTTTAAAACTTTTGTATCGGTTTCCTGTATTGTAATCCCAGGGAACCCTAAATATTGATTTTGAACGAAATCGGTCAATTAACAAAGAACTTCAAAATGGCGCAGATTTTTTTAAATTTTGGTACAAGAACAGTTTCCTGTATTGAAATCCCAGGGAGGCCAAAATATCTATTATGAATGAAATCGGTAATTAATAAATAATTTTCAAATAGTGCTGACATTTAAAAATTTTGGTACCAGTTTCCTGTTTTGTAATCGCAGGAAGTCCTAAACATCGATTTTGAACGAAATCGGTCAATTAACAAATAATTTCAAAATGGCGCTGATTTTTTAAAACTTTGGTACCAGTTTCCGGTTTTGTAATCCCAGGGAGCAATAAATATCCATTTTGAACGAAATCGGTCAATTAACAAATAATTTCAAAATGGTGCTGATTTTTTAAAACTTTGGTATCAGTTTCCTGCTTTGTGATCCCAGAGAGCCATAAATATCGATTTTGAACGAAATCGGTCAATTAACAAAGAATTTCAAAATGGCGCTGATTTTTTACAACTTTGGTTTCAGTTTCCTGTTTTGTAATCCCAGGAAGTCCTAAATATCGATTTTGAACGAAATCGGTCAATTAACAAAGAACTTCAAAATGGCGCTGATTTTTTAAGACTGGTATCAGTTTCCTGTTTTGTGATCCCAGGGAGTCCTAAATATCGATTTTGAACGAAATCAGTCAATTAACAAATAATTTCAAAATGGCGCTGATTTTTTAAAACTTTGGTATCAGTTTCCTGTTTTGCAATCCCAGGGAGCCCCGTCGTGGGCAAAACGGAACCGTATCAAAATCTTGCAAAGTTCTGCACTTCTAGTGACTACAGTCTCTTCAATATTCGCCATATATTTTCTATGGAAAAATAAATTCCGCCAGCTTGAATTTTTTTCCTGTTCATCAAGTAGACCTTCAGGTCTTGATCATCTTTTGCCACAAAACCACTCTTCCATCTTCTACTTATACTTTCTGAGATAGACACCAAATAAATTTGTATGGCAGCCATCTTAAATCCGCCATTTTGAATTTTTTTTCAGCTCATTCTATTGGATGAAGTTTCGAATGACATTTGGTGAGCACCTATCTTCAATGCTTCGATTGGTTCATTTCGGCAAATCGGCCGCCATCTTGTTGCCATCAAAATGTCATAATTTTTCCCTACTCCTATCCCGCACCCAAACATATCTCCTTTACATGAACTACCCCGTTTCGGATCTGTGGCGCCGCGGTTCGGGGTCAAAAAATCAAAAATCTTAAAACACTACAGCTCTGCCGCCGTCTTTTTTTTCCAATTTTTTCCACTTTTTCTATTGATCGTTTCTTAATTTCTTCATTTCTTCAATCGTTGCGAGTTTTAACGAAATCGGTTGGAAAACAAAAGAGTTGCAAGAATCACGTCGGCCGCCATCTTGTTTTTCCGAAATGTCATGATTTTTCCATACTCCCATCCCGCACCCGAACACATCTCCCGTACATCATTGTATCGTTTTCTGTCTTTTTCTAGGAGAACAATAAATTATGTCAATGAGTTAGAATCGCCATATAATTTGGAATGAACAAATATATTCCGCCATTTTGAAATTCTTTTTATTTCGCTACATAGACCTCCTCGTTCATCATCTTTTGCCAAGAAACCACTCCTCCATCTTTTATACTTTCTGAGATAGACACCAAATAAATTTGTATGGTGGCCATCTTAAATCCGCCATTTTGAAATTTTTTTCAGCTCACTGTCAATTGGCTGAAGTTTCGAATGACATTTGGTCGAGCACCCCCCACCTATCTTCAATACCTGGACCGTGCTCTTTACCCGTCTCCGAAATCCTCAATCATCAGCTGTCTCCATATTTTCTTCAAGTTTAATTTTCTGACTTGTACACGAAGCCATCAGTGAAAAAAAAATTTTCATACAAAATTTTACAGGAGGAGTTTTTGGGGAAAATCTCGAAAACTACCCCAAATGTGGCAACACTGTTTAGATATCTCGATACTGCCGGTCGAGTTACACAATCAATCCATACATGTCAACTTTCCCAAATGTTGCCAACTGCCTCAAAAACGTGATCGAAATTTTGAAAAACACAAAAAGAATACAAAATGGCCGCCACCTCGTTCCACATAAACATTTTACATAGTTTCATAATTTTCCCGTAAACTACAGGATATACCGCTCCTGATGACGTTTAAATTTTTCATCTCGCTCGCACTCAGCCGAAATGATCGCCCCTGAAAAAAGACCATGTCGAAAATCACTTTTACTTTGATAAATTCCAGTGTTGCCAGACCTCGGCGACGAAAATACCCAAATGTCATTCGCACAAGTGAGACACGTGGTTGCTCGTACTCGAATTTTGCAAAAAGTCCGTATTTCGATTTTTTTATTTTTGGGGTAAATCTTGAAAATTTCCCGAGAAATGGGGTAATTTTTTTTCCCCAATCCATACCTCAAGTCTGTACACACAATCGCACCTTACAAGTCGAAACGCTCCGACGTTGCCAACTGTGAGAAAATTGAATTTTAAAATTGCGTTTTTTCGTACCTCAAACCGAACGGCCGCCGCGACAGCCGCCATCTTGAATTTTTAAAAACCACTCCCGTTCTGTCAAAATACAGGATAATTGTAGGCGAGAGTAGAAAAAATTATTATGCTAGACTACGCCGTTTCGGATCTGTGGCGCCGCGGTTCGGGGTCGAAAAATCCAAAATTTTAAAACACTACAGCTCACCCGCCATCTTGTTTTTCCAATTTTTTCCACTTTTCCTATTGATCGTTTACTAATTTCTTCAATCCTTGCGAGTTTTAACGAAATCGGTTAAAAACCAAAAGAGTTGCAAGAATCACGTCGGCCGCCATCTTGTTTTTCTGAAATGGCATAATTTTTCCGTACTCGCATCTCGCACCCGAACACATCTTCCGTACATCATTGTATCGTTTTCTGTCTCTTTCTAGGAAAACAATAAATTACGTCAATGAGTCCTAATCGCCATATAATTTGGTATGAAAAAAAAAAATCCGCCATCATGAATTTTTTTCTTTTCGCTAAATAGATCTTCTCGCCCTGATCATCTTTGGCCGAGAAACCACTCTTTCATCTTTTATACTTTCTGAGATGGACACCAAATAAATTTGTATGGCGGCCATCTTAAATCCGCCATTTTGAATTTTTTTTCAGCTCATTGTCTTTTGGATGAAGTTTTGAATGACATTTGGTCGAGCACCCCCCACCTATCTTCAATACCTCGGCCGTGCTCTTTACCCGTCTCCGAAATCCTCAATCATCAGCTGTCTCCATATTTTTGTTCAAGTTTAATTTTCTAACGTGTATACGAAGCCATCAGTGAAAAAAAAATATTTCATACAAAATTTTACAGGAGGACATTTTTGGGAAAATCTCGAAAACTACCCCAAATGTGGCAACACTGTTGAGATATCTCGATACCGCTGGTTGAGTTACACAATCGATTTATACATGTCAACTTTCCCAAATGTTGCCAACTGCCTCAAAAACGTGTTCGAAATTTTCAAAAACACAAAAAGAATACAAAATGGCCGCCACCTCGTTGGACAGAAACATTTTACACAGTTTCATAATTTTCCCGTAAACTACAGGATATACCGCTCCTGATGACGTTTAAATTTTTCATCTCGCTCGCACCCAGCCGAAATGATCGCCCCTGAAAAAAGACCATGTCGAAAATCACTTTTACTTTGATAAATTCCAGTGTTGCCAGACCTCGGCGACGAAAATACCCAAATGTCATTCGCACAAGTGAGACACGTGGTTGCTCGTACTCAAATTTTGCAAAAAGTCCGTATTTCGATTTTTTTATTTTTGGGGTAAATCTTGAAAATTTCCCGAGAAATGGGGTATTTTTTTTCCCCAATCCATACCTCAAGTCTCTACACACAATCGCCCCATAAAAGTCGAAACGCTCCGACGTTGCCAACTGTGAGAAATTTGAATCTTAAAATTGCGTTTTTTCGTACCTCAAACAAAAAGGCCGCCGCGACAGCCGCCATCTTGAATTTTTAAAAACCACTCCCATTCAGTCAAAATACAGGATAATTGCAGGCGAAAAGAGAAAAAAACATCATGCTCGACCACGCCGTTTCGGATCTGTGGCGCCGCGGTTCGGGGTCGAAAAATCAAAAATTTGAAAATACTACAGCTCGGCCGCCATCTTGTTTTTCCAATTTTTTCTACTTTTTCTATAAATCGTTTCCTAATTTTTTCAATCGTTGCGAGTTTTAACGAAATCGGTTGGAAAACAAAAGAGTTACAAGAATCACGTCGGCCGCCATCTTGTTTTTCCGAAATGTCATAATTTTTCCCTACTCGAATCCCGCACCCAAACACATCTCCCGTACATCATTGTATCGTTTTCTGTCTCTTTCTAGGAGAACAATTATGTCAATGAGTGAGTCAGTCAGTCAGTCAGTGAGTGGTAATCGAGCTATATATAGTATAACTAGTGTTTCGCTCTGTGCGCGAGCTGCTAAAGCAGCTCGCGGGCCGTGTTAGTCTCAAATTTTGAAGGATGGGTGGTGGTGTTTCAGCTTTATGCAAAAAATATGGGATTAGAAAAGGAAAATTAAAAAAGGGAAGATCACAAACATAAGTTCTTTGAAAGGAGTCGCATGCATGAGCTACTTTATAATATTTTTTTAAAGATAATATACTATTTTTTAAAGAAACAGTAGGTATACATTAAGTGAAATTAAACAAAAATTTTATTATTATTATTTTTTTTTTAATCAGCCACGTATTTAAATATTTATAATTTTAGCCAGGAGTAGAACATTAAAAATAATGTATATTGAAGATTATTAAATGGCAACAAAACGGTTTTTTTTTAGTATAAAAGCCTGTATTTAAATTCCTTCTTGTAAATAATTTAAGCTACGTGAAAAATCATTCATTCATTGTTCATTGGAAATTATTTTATCTACTCCAGCATCGAAAAGTTCCAACGAAACCGGTAAATTTCAAAATGACGCTGATTTTATAAATTTTGGTAACAGTTTCCTGTTTTGTGATATTAGGGATCCTCAGATATCGAATTTGAACGAAATCGCTACAATAACAAAGAATATCTAAATGGCGCTGATTTAAATTTTGGTAACAGTTTCCTGTATTGAAATCCCAGGGAGTCCTAAATATCGATTTTGAACGAAATCGGTTAATTTTAATAAGTAATTTCAAAATGGCGCAGATTTTCTAAAATTTTTGTACCAGTTTCCTGTTTTGTGATATTAGGGATCCTCAGATATCGATTTTGAAAAAATCGGTAAATTAACAAATAATTACAAAATGGCGCTGAATTTTTAAAATTTTGGTAACAGTTTCCTGTATTGAAATCCCAGGGAGCCCAAAATATCGATTTTGAACCAAATCGCTCAATTAACAAAGAGTTTTAAAATGGCGCTGATTTTGTACAACTTTGGTATCAGATTCAGTTTTGTAATCCCAGGGAGCCCTAAATATCGATTTTGAACGAAATCAGTCAATTAACAAACAATTTCAACATGGCGCTGATTTTTTTAAACTTTTGTATCAGTTTCCTGTTTTGTGATCCCAGGGAACCCTAAATATCGATTTTGAACGAAATCGGTCAATTAACAAAGAATTTTAAAATGCCGCTGATTTTTTAAAACTTTGGTATCAGTTTCCTGTTTAGTGATCCCAAGGAACCCTAAATATCGATTTTGAAAGAAATCGGTCAATTAACAAAGAATTTCAAAATGGCGCTGATTTTTTACAACTTTGGTATCAGTTTCTTGTTTTATAACGCCAGGGAGCCCTAAATATCGATTTTGAACGAAATCGGCCAATTGACAAAGAATTTCAAAATGGCGCTGATATAAATTTTGGTAACAGCTTCCTGTATTGAAATCCCAGGGAGCCCTACATATCGATTTGGAACGAAATCGGTTAATTAATAAATAATTTCAAAATGGCGCTGATATTTTAAAATTTTGGTACCGGTTTTCTGTTTTGTAATCCCAGGGATCCTAAAATATCGATTTTGAACGAAATCGGTCAATTAACAATGAATTTCAAAATGGCGCTGATTTTTTACAACTTTGGTATCAGTTTCTTGTTTTATAACCCCAGGGAGCCCTAAATATCGATTTTGATCGAAATCGGTAAATTAACAAAGAAGTTCAAAATGGTGCCGATTTTTTTTAAACATTGGTATCAGTTTCCTGTTCTGTAATCCCAGGGAGTCCTAAATATCGATTTTGAACGAAATCGGTTATTAAAAAAGAATTTCAAAATGGCGCCGATTTTTTAAAGTTTGGTATCGGTTTCCTGTTTTGTAATCCCAGGGAGTCATATGTATCGATTTTGAACGAAATCGGTCAATTAACAAAGCATTTCAAAATGGCGCTGGTTTTTTAAAATTTTGGTACCAGTTTCCTGTTCTGTAATCCCAGGGAGTCCTAAATATCGATTTCGAGCGAAATCGGATAATAACAAAGAATTTCAAAATGGCGCTGATTTTTTAAACTTTGGTATTGGTTTCCTGTTTTGTAATCCCAGGGAGTCATATGTATCGATTTTGAACCAAATCGGTCAATTAACAAAGCATTTCAAAATGGCGCTGGTTTTTTAAAACTTTGGTACCAGTTTCCTGTTTTGTAATCCCAGGGAGCCCTAAGTATCGATTTTGAACGAAATCGGTTATTAACAAAGAATTTCAAAATGGCGCCGATTTTTTAAACTTTGGTATCGGTTTCCTGTTTTGTAATCCCAGGGAGTCATATTGTATCGATTTTGAACGAAATCGGTCAATTAACAAAGCATTTCAAAATGGCGCTGGTTTTTTAAAACTTTGGTACCAGTTTCCTGTTTTGTAATCCCAGGGAGCCCTAAGTATCGATTTTGAACGAAATCGGTTATTAACAAAGAATTTCAAAATGGCGCTGATTTTTTAAACTTTGGTATCGGTTTCCTGTTTTGTAATCCCAGGGAGTCATATTGTATCGATTTTGAACGAAATCGGTCAATTAACAAAGCATTTCAAAATGGCGCTTGTATTTTCAAACTTTGGTATCAGTTTCCTGTTTTGTAATCCCAGGGAGCTCTAAGTATCGATTTTGAACGAAATCGGCCAATTGACAAAGAATTTCAAAATGGCGCTGATTTAAATTTTGGTAACAGTTTCCTGTTCTGTAATCCCAGGGAGTCCTAAATATCGATTTTGAACGAAATCGGTTATATTAAATGATTTCAAAATGGCGCTGATTTTTTTAAAATTTTGGTACCAGTTTCCTGTTTTGTAATCCCAGGGAGCCCTAAGTATCGATTTTGAATGAAATCGGTCAATTAACAAATAATTTCAAAATAGCGCTGATTTTTAAACTTTGGTATCAGTTTCCTGTTTCGTAACCCCAGGGAGCCCTAAATATCGTTTTTGAACGAAATCGGTCAATTAACAAAGAATTTCAAAATGGCGCTGATTTTTTACAATTTTGGTATCAGTTTCCTATTTTGTGACCCCAGGGAGCCTTAAATATCGATTTTGAACGAAATTGGTCAATTAACAAAGAATTTCAAAATGGCGCTGATTTTTTTTACTTTGGTATCAGTTTTCTGTTTTGTAATCCCAGAGAGACCTAAATTATATCGAATATGAAAGATTCCATCTCTAATACTCTCCGAGACAGACACTGATGAAATTTGTATGGCGGCCATCTTGAATCTGCCATTTTGGAGATTTTTCAACTCACCGCCAATTGGATGAGGTTTCGAGTGACATTTGTTTGAGAACCCCCCACCTATCTTCAATATCTTGGCCGTGCTTTTTACCCGTCTCCGAAATCCTCAATCATCAGCTGTCTCCATATTTTTCTTCAAGTTATATTTTCTGATTTATATACGAAGCCATCAGTGAAAAAAAAATTTGTCATGCAAAATTTTACAGGAGGGAGTTTTTGGGGAAAATCTCGAAAACTACCCCAAATGTGGCAACACTGTTTAGATATCTCGATACTGCCGGTCGAGTTACACAATCGATCCATACATGTCAACTTTCCCAAATGTTGCCAATTGCCTCAAAAATGTGATCGAAATTTTCAAAAACACAAAATGATACAAAATGGCCGCCACCTGGTTTCACAGAAATATTTTACATAGTTTTATAATGTTCCCGTGAACTACAGGATATACCGCTTGTGATGACGTTTCAATTTTTCATCTCGCTCACACCCAGCCGAAATGATCGCCCCTAAAAAAAGACCATGTCGAAAATCACTTTTACTTTGATAAATTCCAGTGTTGCCAGACCTGGGCGACGAAATTACCCAAATGTAATTCATACAAGTGAGACACGTGGTTGCTCGTACTCGAATCTTGCAAAAAGTCCGTATTTAGATTTTTTTTATTTTTGGGGTAAATCTTGAAAATTTCCCGAGAAATGGGGTAATCTTTTTTCCCCCAATCCATACCTCGAGTCTGTACACACAATCGCCCCGTAGAAGTCGAAACGCTCCGACGTTGCCAACTGTGAGAAATTGGAATTTTAAAATTGCGATTTTTCGTACCTCAAACCGAACGGCCGCCGCGACAGTCGCCATCTTGAATTTTTAAAAACCACTCCCATTTTGTCAATAATTGTAGGCGAAAAAAAGAAAAAATCATGCTCGACTACGCCGTTTCAGATCTGTGGCTCCGCGGTTCGGGGTCGAAACATCAAAAATTTGAAAACACTGCAGCTCGGCCGCCATCTTGTTTTTCCAATTTTTTCCACTTTTTCTATTGATCGTTTACTAATTTCTTCAATAATTGCGAGTTGTAACGAAATCGGTTAGAACACAAAAGAGTTGCAAGAATCACGTCTGCCGCCATTTTGTTTTTCCGATCATAATTTTTCCCTACTCCCATCCCGCACCCGAACACATCTCCCATACATCATTGTATCTTTTTCTGTCTCTTTCTTGGAGAACAATAAATTATGCTAATGAGTCCTAATCGCCATATAATTTGGTATGAAAAAAAATATTCCGCCATCTTGAATTTTTTTTCTTTTCGCTAAATAGATCTTCTCGTCCTGATCATCTTTGGCCGAGAAACCACTCTTTCATCTTTTATACTTTCTGAGACGGACACCAAATAAATTTGTATGGCGGCCATCTTAAATCCGCCATTTTGAATTTTTTTTCAGCTCATTGTCTTTTGGATGAAGTTTCGAATGACATTTGGTCGAGCACCCCCCACCTATCTTCAATACCTCGGCCGTGCTCTTTACCCGTCTCCGAAATCCTCAATCATCAGCTGTCTCCATATTTTTCTTCAAGTTTAATTTTCTGATAAGTAAACGAACCCATCAGTGAAAAAAAAAATTTTCATACAAAATTTTATAGTAGGATATTTTGGGAAAAATCTCGAAAACTACCCCAAATGTGGCAACACTGTTTAGATATCTCGATAGTGCCGGTCGAGTTACACGATCGATCGATACATGTCAACTTTCCCAAATGTTGTCAACTGCCTCAAAAACGTGATCGAAATTTTGAAAAACACAAAAAGAATACAAAATGGCCGCCACCTCTTTTCACAGAAACATTTTACAAAGTTTTGTAATTTTCCCGTAAACTACAGGATATACCTCTCCTGATGACGTTTCAATTTTTTATCTCGCTCGCACCCAGCCGAAATGATCGCCCCTGAAAAAAGACTATGTCGAAAATCACTTTTACTTTGATAAACTCCAGTGTTGCCAGACCTCGGCGACGAAAATACCCAAATGTCATTCGTACAAGTGGGACACGTGGTTGCTCGTACTGGAATTTTGCAAAAAATACGTATTTCGATTTTTTTATTTTTAGGGTAATTCTTGAAAATTTCCCGAGAAATGGGGTAATTTTTTTCCCCCAATCCATACTTCGAGTCTGTACGCACAATCGCCCCGTGGAAGTCGAAACGATCCGACGTTGCCAACTGTGAGAAATTTGAATTTTAAAATTGCGTTTTTTCGTACCTCAAACAAAAAGGCCGCCGCGACAGCCGCCATCTTGAATTTTTAAAAACCACTTCCGTTCTGTCAAAATACAGGATAATTGTAGTCGAAAAAAGAAAAAATTATCATGCTCGACCACGCTGTTTCGGATCTGCGGCGCCGCGGTTCGGGGTCGAAAAATCAAAAACTTTAAAGCACTACAGCTCGGCCGCCATCTTTTTTTTCCAATTTTTTCCACTTTTTCTATTGATCGTTTCCTAATTTCTTCAATAGTTGCGAGTTTTAACGAAATCGGTTGGAAAACAAAACAGTTGCAAGAATCATGTCGGCCGCCATCTTGTTTTTCCGAAATGTCATAATTTTTCCCTACTCGAATCCCGCACCCGAACACATCTCCCCTACATCATTATATCGTTTTCTGTCTCTTTCTAGGAGAACAATTATGTCAATGAGTCAGTCAGTGAGTGAGTGAGTGAGTGGTAATCGAGCTATATATAGTATAATTAATATATATTAAAGTCTCGGGCATGCAGGTTTTCTCACGATGTTTTCCTTTACCGTTTAAATTTCTTAAAACGCGCATTATAACTCTGAAATTTTAAAGGTGTGCCTGGGGATCGAATAATCGAATCGAGATCAAATTACAATAGGCAACTGATGTAATTTTTTTATTTATCTGACACGGGTAGCGTGGCCGAGCGGTCTAAGGCGCTGGTTTAAGGCACCAGTCTCTTCGGAGGCGTGGGTTCGAATCCCACCGCTGCCAACTGTTTTGTTTTTTTTATTTTTAAGCCGTCGAGAACGTTACCCTAGCAACCGCAATGAGTCGATTACTGAGTGATAAATAATAATAACCTACAGATTCTTAACAACATCGGCCTGCAGTCTTCACCAGACAAATATTTTATAAGCTATTTTTTTCACCATTTATAATTTCATGACAATGTATATAATCGGTCGATTAAAGCAATTTCTTTCATCATCAATTTAAATTCAATCAATATACCTGATCTGTCTTGCAGTCTGTCTGCTACCCTTTCACGTCCCATCCCCCCTAAACACCCCCAGATTAGCCCGCTACCATCTTAGACTGCATCATCACTTACCATCAGGTGAGATCGCAGTGAAGTGCTAACTTGTAGTGTATAAAAAAATCCTTGACGAAATTTGAAACAGAGACGGTTTGGATCCCGGCGATGTCGCCTTTGTCTGCATAGGCTACATTAATCAAAGATAAGTACATGTTCTCACGGGATTTTAAAAAACCTAAATCACGCGGCAAAGTCGCGGATATTATCTAGTAAGTATCTAAACATTTAACTAACTGCCAAACTCTATGATATTATGCTCCTGTAGTAGTAAAAAGAGAAGATCTACATGCTTAATTATCTTCTTCATCTTCTCTCGCCACTCGTGGTCCACTTTTGCCGCTGTCTTGTACCCTCGCGAGAGGTTTAGGATGAGAATCTGACTCTCTGCCAGAATTTCTTGCAGCGCTTGAATGTAGTTTGTGTATTCTGTAAAAATTTAATAATACTGTTCTCTCGACCTGCCTATCCACCACCACCACTACAGCCCATTAACGTCCCAGTGCTGGGCACAGGCCTCCACTCTCACAGTAGAGAGGGAATTAGAGCTTAGACCCACCACGCTGCTTCAATGCGTGCCTAT